>CM028135.1:306662500-311462500 GCA_016271365.2 Neoceratodus forsteri
TTTGTTATTGATAATCCTGTTCAAAAACATCGCATGTTTCAGTGTTTGGGTGAATCCAATTAAAATTGCAAGGCTGGCCAAAAATGTTTGATGGCTAACAAAAATAGTTAAAAGTAAGATAAAACATAGTTTTGTAGCAAAACTCATATATGACCATTAAACCTGATGAACTTTTCACTGGTCTGAGCTAATTTAAAAAAAACATTCACAAGAGTTTTGTCACAGGCAAAGAATGGGAGAAACTCTTTTGCGAATAGGTCTCCTATACATAAATTGTTCTGCTCCCTCCATGTATTTGGTGGATTCTAGGTTTAAAGCCAAGATATAAAGCCATCAGTAAGAAACACAAACTAATAATGACGGTATGTTCTCCAGCATGTATGAGCAACAGATAGTATGCAGCTTTTCAAGAATTCACTAGTCCTGGTTTAGAGGTCTCATGATGGCAAATGTGCTGCCATGCTGGCAACCTAGATTTAGAAGTGAACTCAGGAGCCAGCCAGGTGGTCCAGATAGTGCTGCAGTGCGACAGTGCACCCGGTCAGAAATGGATGATGCCAGGTTCTGGCATTGCAACAAGCCCTGTGGTGACTCAGAGAGCATGTGCCAATCCAAAGGCATTGTCTGCATGCATGCAAGGCCAGTAGCTGAGTAGAGCAGGTGCTATGCAGAAGATGCAAGGGAGGAAAATAGGGGTGAAACCCCAACTATCATCAGGATGACGGTTGTTGGGTATCTAGGACTTCTATTCAGGGTCGCCCTCTGGGTAATCAGAGAGGACAGCAGAGGTTGGGCCTGGGGGCTCATTGCAGGGATACACCCCAAAAGTATGAGGACTGAGTGGGGGATGGTGTGGTTTTGTAACATATAACATTATACATGCCCACAGGTCCTAAATGTTTAAACTTAATAAAATTTGCAGTGTTCTCGAAGCAATATAATAACTGAATTTAATATAATAGTTTTTAAGTACTGTTATAAGAATGTTGCAATTGAGCCAGCTTGTCAAAACAGCAGTAGTACTATCACCAGCAATGTGGGCACCTGGAGTTCAGGAACAAGCTTGAGTTGTTAGGGGCCAGCTGGTGAAAGGAGGATGAAGCATGTGACAGACTGCTCTCTTCCTTTTTGGGGGAGGTCAGAATAGTCTGCTTCTTGACTGCTGCCCAGTGAAAGCTGGGTGGCAGCACAACATGGTCATCTAATTTAAGGGAGGGCTGGAATGCTGCCAGTGCTGGCATGACCAATCCATGCATGGGTGCATAACCCTGGTGTCATCCCATGGGAGGAATTGAAGGGGGAAAAAATTGGCACTGGTTGGGCAGATGAAATCTTGCATGTTGCTAGCCCAGTAGTGTGGCAGGCTGAGGCACTTGTAGCCTTACACCTTGCACACTGGTAACCTAGGTTTGAGAACAGACTAGGGTCACTAGGGGGGCCGGCAGTATGAAGGAGGTTCAAGCATCCAGTTCATGTTTTGGGGAGGGGAGATGGCTTGTCCTGCAGCTTGGCCACCACTTGACACAGGCTAGGTGGCACCACAGTAATTACCATTTTCAACAGTTGTGCTCTAGCACTGAGTCATTCAATATTTGTACTCTGTACACCATGGCAGGTGTCCTGGCCCAAATTGGGGAGAAATAAGGTGGAAAAGCTCATCAGCCATACAGGATAATGTTGGGACCTTGCAGGCTCCATGCCACCTACTGGGCACCCACTCTTCCATCATGGTAAATACGTAGAGTAAGTGCCAGGGGTGTGATGGGGCTGCGGGTCACTGGTAGAAGAGGGTCACAGCAGACAGCAACAGAAGAATAAACAACATAATTAAAAAAGAAACCCTGCCTACCCCTATGTCCACAATCAGAATTCCCTCCCTTGATTCTTAGCATACTCAAGCCTTAGGGGGTACCGCAGAGGTGTGTTATAGGTGGCCTGAGAAGTCACAAAGATCCCAATTAGTGGGACCTCAATGGACGAGTGGTGGCACTAGACAGAGGTGGAAGGAGACCCTAGCTAGATGACCCAGTGCAAAACTAGAGTGGAAAAAAATAAATACTGCCTCTTTGCAGATGACACTAAAATCAGCAATAGGGTAGATACTCCAGAGAGGGTGAAGAGAATGAGTAGAAACCTGAGAAAACTCAAGGAGTGGTTGAGGGTATGGCAGATGAGTTTCAATGTGAAAAGTGAAAAATCATGCACCTAGGGCATGGAAACCCAGAGACGGTGTATAAAATGACTGGAGAGGTATTGATAGTCACTAAACAGTAAGGGATCTTGGGGTTATCATATCTGATGACCTCAAGGCAGCGAGGCAGTGCAACAAGGCAGCAGGCAAGGATGGGCTGCATAGAGAGGGGAATAACCAGCAGAAGAAGAGAGGTGGTGTTACCACTGTATCAATTGTTGGTGAGATCCCACCTGGAGTACTGTGTCCAGTTCTGGAGACCACATCTCTGGAAGGACATATACAGGGTGGAGACTATCCAGAGGAGGTTAACTAAAATGATGCAGGGGCTGCATTATAAGCTCATTGATAGAGACTGAGGGATCTCAATATGTACACCATGGAAGAGGTGATATAGACCTATAAGTACCTCACAGAGGGTGAATAATGTAAAAGAGGGGAGTATTTTTCAGAAGAGAAGGTACACAAGAACAGGAGGAATGCAACAAAGCTAGATGGCAGAAATTTAAGAGGGATATTAGGAGGTACTTCTTCACTGAAAGATTGGTGGACTTCTGAAACAGTCTTCTAGTGGAGTTGGTGGTGACAAAAAGAGTGGTGGGCTTCAAGGATGTATGGGAGAGACACAAATGAATCTTGGTAGGAAAGCAGGGGTGGGGGAAGTAGCTAGAGATCAGGTAGGGTCTATGGTGACAGTACATGGAGTTACAAAATCAGCAGACTGGGTTGGCTAAGCAGTCCTTATCTGCCAACAAATTCTGTGTTTCTATTTCTGTATGGTTTTACATTAAAACAAGACAGGGTGTGCCCTATTCAAGGATTTGTATACCTATGTTATTTTTGCTCTCGGTAAGAGATTTAAGAGTGCATACAGTGCTTCAGAAAGTATCCACCCCCTTGGATTTTGTCACATTTTGTTGTGTTACTACCAGAATTTTTAATGCATTGAAATGATTTGTTTCCCCCTTGATTCACACAGCATACTCAACAATTTAAAGGGGCAAAACATTTTTATTGTGTAATAAAAATGTATGAAACATTAAAAACTGAAATATCTTGTTTACTTAAGTATTCACCCCCCTGAGTCAATACTTTGTAGAAGCACCTTTGGCAGTAATTACAGCTTTGAGTCTTCTTGGGTATGTCTGTATCAGCTTTGTACATCTGGATTTGGGGATTTTCGCCCATTCTTCCTTGCAGATTTGCTCAAGCTCTGTCAAGCTGGATGGGGATCGTCGGTGAACCGCAATCTTTAAGTCTTTTCACAGATTCTCAATGGGATTCAAGTCTGGGCTTTGGCTGGGCCACTCAAGGACATTCACCTTCTTGTTCTGAAGCCACTCCAGTGTTGCTTTGGCTGTATGCTTGGAGTTGTTGTCCTGTTGGAACGCAAATCTTCGCCCCAGTCCAAGGTCTATTGCAGACTGATGCAGGTTCTCCTCAAGGATGTGCCTGTATTTGGCTCCATTCATTGTTCCCCCTATCCTGACAAGTGCCCTAGTCCCTGCCGCTGAAAAACATCCCCAAAACATGATGCTGCCACCACCATGCTTAATGGTAGGGATGGTGTTACACGGGTGCTGAGCTGTGTTCGGTTTGCACCAGGCATAGCGCTTTGCATTCAGGCCAAAGAGTTCAATTTTTGTTTCATCAGACCAGAGAATCTTTTTGCCACATGGTCTCAGAGTCTGCCACATGCTTTCTTGCAAACTCCAGGCATGCTATTATGTGGTCTTTTCTCAGGAGTGGCTTCCATCTAGCCACTCTCCCATAGAGGCTACATCTGTGAAGTGCTGCAGAGATTGCTGTCCTCTGGACAGGTTCTCCCATCTCAGCCATGGAACTCTGTAGTTCTGTCAGGGTGGTCATTGGGTTCTTGGTCACTTCCCTGACCAAGGTCCTTCTTGCCTGGTTGCTCAGTTTGGGAGGACGGCCTAGTCTAGGTGGTTCCGTAATCTTTCCATTTCCTAATGATGGACTTGACTGTGCTCCTGGGAACTTTCAAGACCCTAGACATGTTTTTATACTCCTCCCCAGATCTATGCCTCCTCACAATTCTATCACGGAGTTCTACAGACAGCTCCTTGGTCTTCATGGTAGAGTTTCTACTCTGACATGCACTGTCAACAGTGGGACCTTATATAGACAGGTGTATTTCCTCTGCAATCATGTCAACCATTTGAACTGACCACAGGTGGACTCCATTCAAGTTTTAGAATGATTTCACAAGGAAATTGGATGCACCTGAGCTCAGTTTGGAGTGTCATAGCAAAGGGGGTGAATACTTATCAAATCAAGACATTTCTGGGTTTTTTTTTTTAAATTACATGTACAAAAAATTCCAGAAGTTTCATTCCACTTTGACATTATAGAGTAATTTGTGTAGATACGTGACAAAAAAATCCCATATAAATGTATTTTAATTTGAGTTTGCAACATCACAAACTGTGACAAAATCCAAGGGGGGTGAATACTTTCTGAAGGCACTGTACATGTACTTTAGATGGACTCAGAATCCAAACATGACTGGGTAGGTAGTTGTGCTGTAATGACTGCATCCCATGGCTGGTTTGTGAGGCATGCAGTAAAGTAAGTGCCTTTTAACACCTAGGTAGATTGGTTATTTAGGCAATGATGGATGCCTAAACTTTCTCCCTGCAGCTCAGTTTGTGTATGTTACAAGAAAATGTAAAAGTAGCCATTGTTGGCTGTAGCCAACTCTTGTTATTAACTGTAGAAGATCAAAGAATATTAATGACGCAGGAAGCAACACTAGAGCCTGCTGCTGGGTGTCAACAGGGTGTCATGACTGCCATTCAGTGGCCTTTTTAACTTCAGTTGAATTTGGGCTCTTGCTTTCTAGTTCTTTATGTTTTCAGTAGTGTGAATTCCTTCTGGTTTGGGATTGATGGCAGGGAGAGAGCAAGATTCCTGCTAGGGTGGGGATGAGGTTTGCGCCTCTCCCTGTTATGTGCTCAACAACTCCTCTCATAAATTTCTACATGATTACTGGATCATACGGCTGTATTTGCCTGGAAGTGGGACATCTCCCGAATTGCCATTGCAGGGTACTCCTCCCTCCCATCTCGCTACTTTCTTCTCCTGGCATGTGTCTGTCAGGATTCTAGTGGCTGCAAACCTAGGTCAGTATAGCACCAGGAGTGGAGATAACTATGTTCAACTTCACTGCCCTCCCAGAAGCTTAAAGAACAAAGACTACAAATTAACTTTTGCTGCCTTAAAAAGGATTTTGCTGTTATTGCTATTGTGCTCAGGCAATGTCGAGCTCAACCCGGGGCCTCTAGATACCCTTGCTTCTCCCTCCAACCTTGGTGGAATTAAAGGGATGTCATTCCTGCATGTCAGTGTCTGCAGCCTTTTGAAAAAGATCACCATGATCCAGGCTTGGGTTAGTCACATCTTACCTGATGTTCTAGTGATTACTGAGACCTGGCTTAGACCAGCCACTCCTTACAGGGAAATCAACATCCCAGGTTATTTGCTCTTCTGATCTGACAGGCAATCGAGAGGTGGAGGGGTGGTGATTTATGTCAGGAACAAATTCTCTGTATCATTTCTAGAATCATCCTCCTCCCCTAATGAATTTGAATGCTTGTCCCTAAATGTAAAACTATCACCTTCTTGTGCACTCTGTGTAATAGGCTGTTACAGGCCCCCATCTGCAGGGTACATAGATACATAGATAGTATCGGCAGATAAGGGCTTATGGCCCACCCAGTCTGCCCATTTGAGCTTGTAAGTTCAGTTTATGTTTTCCTAGAAGTCTGTTGCCCCTTACCCCTGACCTCCAGAATTCCTTTATGTCTATCCCATGCATTCTTAAATCCCATGATTGTTTCAGCCCCCACCACTTCCTCTGGCAAGGTGTTCCACTTGTCCACCACCAGTTCTGTGAAGAAATTCTTCCTCACGTTTCCTCTGAATCGTCCTCCTCCAACTTCATCCCATGCCTTCTAGTTCTGGAACATCTTTTCGCTTAAAAATAGTGTATTCCTGCACCCTGTTCCTCCTGTAAGATACTTGTATGTCTCTATCATATCCCCTCTCCTCCTCTCCTCCCTCCAGGGAGTACATGTTCAGTTCCTTCAACCTGTCCTCATAGAACTTGTGATGCAATTCATGCACCATCTTTGTTGCCCTCCTCTGAACCTTCTCTACCCTGTCTATGTCCTTATGTAGGTAAGGTCTCCAGAACTGTACACTGTACTCCAGGTGGGGCCTCACTAGTGTCTTGTATAGTGGAATTATGACCTCCCTTTTCCTGCTGGTGATGTCCCTGCCTATGCATCCCAGTGTCCTATTTGCTTTACCTGCTGCCTTGTCACACTGTTTCCCTACCTTGAGGTCATCAGAGATGATAACCCCAAGATCCCTTTCCTGCTTGGTGCATGCTATATCCTCACCCCCCAACTGATATATTGTGCCAGGGTTTTTGTGCCCCATATGCATTATCTTGCACTTTAACCAACCAACCAATTTTTTTTAACCAATTATTTTACCAGGTGAGACACACTAAGCTGAAAGCTTGTTTGCAGGTGCAACCTGGGAGCACAGGAAGTTAAGTGACTTGCTCAGGGTCACACAGTATGCACCTAGGGGGCTGTGGGATTCAAACCCAGGTCTCCAGATTTGCAGCTCAGAGCCTTAACCCACTGCGCCATACTGCCTCCAATGCACTTCTTTGCATTGAATTTCAACTGCCAAACCCCTGACCATTCTTCAAGTTTCTGCAGGTCCCTTCTCATTCTGTCTACACCCTCTGGTGTGTCTATTCTGTTACAAAGCTTTGTGTCATCAGCGAACAGTGAAATTCTGCCTTCTAGGTCCTGTGCAATGTCACTGATGAAGATGTTGAATAAGACCGGTCCCAGCACTGATCCCTGTGGTACCCCACTGGTCACTCTTCCCTCTGTGGAGTGACAGCCATTTACCACCACCCTCTGTGTCCTGCAGCCCAGCCAGTTACCTACCCACCACACTACTGTCCTGCCCACACCCATATTCCCCAGTTTGCGTAATAATCTTCTATGTGGCACAGTGTCAAAGGCCTTGCTGAAGTCCAAATAGGCCATGTCCACTGCCCTCCCCTGATCCATCTCCCTAGTCATCCAGTCAAAAGATTCAACGAGGTTGGTCTGACATGACCTCACCCTGGTGAAACCATGCTGCCTTGGGTCTTGTAGTCCATTGACAACAAGATGTTCCACCAATCTCTCCTTCAGTAGTGCTTCCATGATCTTCCCCACTACCGAGGTGAGGCTGACTGGTCTGTAGTTCCCCGCTTCCTCTTTGTTCCCACTTTTGTAAAGGGGACTACATCTGCTATCCTCCAGTCTTTGGGTACCTCCCCTGTTTCCAGTGATCAGCTAAACAGAATAGCCAGAGGTTCAGCCACCACCTCTCTTAGTTCATTAAGGACCCTGGGGTGCACCCCATCTGGCCCCATTGCTTTATCAACTCTTATAACTTCCAGTTCCTTCAGGACCCTTTCTCGTGTAAAGGACTTGTGTCCATTTCTGCCATTCTCACCCTTGTACTCCTTCAGATCCATTACCCTCCTCTTCTTCAGTAAAGACTGAGCAGAAATACCTGTTCAATATGTCAGCTTTACTGTTGTCATCCTCCATCAGCCATTCACCCCTTCAGTCTCACTATCCCTCCCTTGCCTTTCTTTTTCCTTATGTACCTGTAAAGGTTTTGTCCCCTCTACCCACTGATTTTGCAATGTGTTCTTCTGTCTGAGCTTTGGCTTCCCTTACTGACCTCCCTGCCTCCCTTTGCTTTTCCTGGTACTTCTCCCTATCCCCTTCTGCCTGTGTCTTTTTGTATTGCCTGAATGCAGTCTTTTTGGCTTTCACTTTCATTGCTACCTCTTTGGAAAACCATAATGGTCCCTCTTCCTTTTCCTTTTGCTAATCTGCTTAATGCATAATTCTGCTGCTCTTGTAATCCCCATTTTAAATACTGCCCACTGTTCCTCAACCCCTGATTCCTGCCCCATTCCCCTTAATTCCTCTTTCAAGTATCTCCCTATTTTCCCAAAGTCTGCCCCCCTAAAATCCAGGATACGTGTTTTTGTGTGGTTTGGTTTTGCTCTTTCTGTGATTTCAAACCACAATGGCTGGTGGTCACTGTTCCCCAGGTACTTCCCCACTGTTACCCCCATCACACTGTCCCTGTTTGTGAGCACAAGGTCCAGTATTGCCTTCTTCCGAGCTGGTTCCATGACTAGTTGCTTGAGGAAGGCACCCTGAAGGGAGTCCAGGATAAATCTGCTCCTAGTTGATGCTGCTGCTGGGATGCTCCAGTCCACTTCTGGAATATTGAAGTCTCCAACCAGTATTACCTAACCCTTGTCTGCCATCCTTTGGATGGCTAGCATCAGCTTCCTATCTGTTTCTTCCTCCTGGGCTGGTGGTCTATAGACTACACCTGTGCGGATGGCTGGCCCCATTTACCTTTCCAGCTTAACCCACAGTATCTCTCCCCCATTTTGTTCCTCCTGGATCTCTGTGGCCCTTATGTCATTTTTCACATACAGTGCCACTCCTCCTCCCTTCCTGCCTGCCCTGTCTCTTCTGAATATGTTGTAGCCAGGTATGGCCATCTCCCAATCGTGGTTATCATTACACCAGGTTTCAGTGATGGCCACAATGTCCAGGTCTGACTGCACCATGACAGCGTCCAGATCTTCCATCTTGTTGCTAAGGCTCCTGGCATTTGCACACATGGCTTTCCATGATTTCACAACCCTAGACTGTTTTGCTGTTCTACTCCAGCCCCTTCCTTGGTTGTCCTTTATCCCTGGTTCTCCTTGCTGTCTGCCCTTCTGCTGAATTTTGCCCCTTCTCTGCCTATCCACCTCTTGGGCGCTGATCTCCATCTTTTGCAGACTGCTTTGTAGAGATAGCCACTCCTCTGGTTCACTGGTTCCACTGCTAGCTGTGGGGGGTGAGCAAGTAGGTACCCTCCTTGCTGGCCTGCCACCCCCCTTTGCTAGTTTAAATGCTTGTCAATGTAGCATTTAAACTTATCATTGAGTGCCTGGATTCTCCTCCAGGATGGATGCAGGCTGTCAGGCTTGAACAAACCTCCATCCTTCCAGGTGGGTCCCCAGTCACCAATGAATCCAAACCCTTCCTCACAGCACCAGTTCTTCAATCATGAGTTAAAGTTCCTGATGCATGCACCCCTATGCTCTCCCTTGCCTCTCGCATGTAGTACTTCTGAGAAAGTGACAGAAGTAGCTACTCGCTTGAGACCCTTCCCCAATTTCCTAAACTCTTCCTGAACTTCCTTTGACTCCCCATTTACCAGGTCATTAGTACCTACGTGGATAATGACATCCAGCTCACCCTCCCGTCTTGCCTTCCCAGTGATCCCCAGGATCTTATTTCTATCCCTCCATGCCGTGGCACATGGTAGGCACCTCACCTCCTTGCCCTCCCCCTCCTGTGTTCCTAGCTGGATCCCTCTTATGATGGAGTCCCCCACTAGGATTCACTTCCTCCTCCTCTGGGGTCCACTGCTTTCCCCACTGAGGTCACCTCCTTGGCTAACCTCCACATCCTTTCCTTCCACTTCTATGGGTACCTCTATTTGGTTGTCCCTGTTTGCCAGTGTGGCATATGAGTTCTTGAGTGGAATAAGATCTGGGATGTGCCTCTGCCTGACCACTCTAACCCTCCCTGAGCCCACTGTCATCCAAGTGCTCGTCGTTCTTGGCATCCTTTGAGGCAGTTGCATTGGACTGGGTGGTCTCTGGATAGGGGTGATGGTACTCCTGACCCAGTTTACTTCCGCTCTGAGTCTGGCTACCTCATCCTGCAGTCCAGAGAGATGCATGCAGATAGGGCAGCACCTCAGTGTCCAGAAGGTCTGCCTGAATATGGCTGCCCCACAGCCAATGCATTGCACCATTCCCCACATTATACTGCAATTATACTGCTATTCCACTACTCGTCTGCTACTGAAGCTCTCCTAGTTCCCTTTTTATTAATTTACTGTCCTAAAAATCCTGCCACTGATCCTCAGATACTTTTCTTTTTAAAAAAAGAAAATAAACCAAGAAATAAATAAATGAATCAAAACACTTGTCATGCTGAGGGTGGACTTCTTCACCCTTATGCCCCTCCTACTCCACATCCCTTCCCATACCCTGTGTTTAGCTCCTGTCAATCAGATTTAACAGGGCATATAATTAAGAGTTGGGGAAAGGGGAGCAATTAAAGACAGCAAAGAAATACACCACCACTACGTTTTAAATTTTCAACAGCCCAGAAACAATTCTAAGTAAAGACAACAATGAAAGTACGGTGTCACTAAAAGCCCACAATCTAAGTTTAAAAGAAAAATAGCAATTACCAGTTACTGTAAAGCACTGAATTGAATATGTTTCCTTCCCCTTCTGGCTTCTTCTGAGAAAATAAAACTCACTTGCTACCTCAACTCTGACTAAGCCCCACCTCCAGTTATCACGTAGCTGAGGTCAGAGGCCAGACAATTAACACTCCTCCCCCAAACTACAAGGCAAGTCAGACAAGCCAAGACTAAATTTGCTGCAATTAAAGACAGCAAAGAAATACACCACCACTACATTTTAAATTTTCAACAGCCCAAAAACAATTCTAAGTAAAGACAACAAAGAAAGTACAGTGTCACTAAAAGCCCACAATCTAAGTTTAAAAGAAAAATAGCAATTACCAGTTACTGTAAAGCACTGAATTGAATATGTTTCTTTCACCTTCTGGCTTCTTCTCCACACATCTCTTGTCACATCTAAGCTCTGCCCTGGGGCTTAGTATGCTGGAAACTATTATTCTTGGTGATCTGAACTACAACCGGTTATCAAAAGCCTTGGGTCCCTTGAAATCCTTTTATGACACCTTGGGGCTGGTGCAACTCATTGGTGAACCCTCTCACCCAAATAAAAAGAACCCTACTAACAGCACCCTCTTAGATGTAATTTTGGTTAACAAACCACACCTGTTCTCCCATGTCGGAACATTTTTCTCTGACATCAGCGATCACTATTTCTTTGCCAGCATCAGATCTGTGCATAATCCACAGTTGGTAGCAAAGTTCTCTATCAAGAGGTGTAAACTCAACTTCAACTTGTTTGCCTACCTCAATGAATTGAAACATTCCCTGTTATGGCAGGATTTCTACTTAGCCAAAATGGTTAATGAAACATATACTATCTTTCACGAAATACTAACTGCGGCCTTAAACAGGCATGCCCCCTATGGTAAAGGTACGTGTAAGGAGCAAAACTTGCCACTGGTTTTCACCAGAACTGAAGGCTTCCATGCTACATAGGGATACACTTTGGAAAAAAGCATGCAGAAGCAAGAATTACTTGGATTGGTGTCAGTTTGGGAGGGCACGCAATAATTGCACCAAGTTGGTCAGAGCAGCCAAGGCCACTTTCTATCGCACTGAGCTAGACTCTGCCTCAAGGAATCCTTCAAAGTTTTTGAAAATAATAAAGGACATGTTGGTCATTCACCTGGAAATTCCCTCCCATCAAAAATTATATCTGGATACTTCCAGTTGCCATGGCTGCCAGATAGACGTGGTTCTCGTCGCTCCACCAGCCCCTCGCAACAAAACCTCCCTTTTCCTTTCTTTACCCCAAATCAGGAGACAACCTACCGCTTTGAAGCCCACAACCTACAGCTGCACTGAAATCTACTTGGGAGCTGGATACACCACGTAGAAAAGCAGATATGAAAGCTCTGCGGCCGAAGCATACTCCCCCACCATCACCAGAAAAAGACATGCCAGCAAAACGCACCAAAACGAGTGGCTATGGAGATGCTTCAGCTTCAACTCTGATAATGGAAGCTATTTTTTTGAGGGCCTGGCACCAATACAGGAGTTCCTCCAAGCTGTAGTGAGTGATCTAAGTACACTTAAAAACACAATGGCACAACTCACAATCTGTACCGAGGATAATGAGGCCCATATTTCCCCTTTTGATGATGGGAGGGTCCAGCTGGACCCAGAATTAACATCCCAGTGGCAGCGTCTCTGAAAGACCGAAGACAAATTGGAAGACCTTGAGAGTCACTTGCGACGGAACAACCTGGTCATACTGGGTCTCCCAGAAGGTGAGGAAGGAGTCAATCCCATAGCATTTGTTCAGAAACTGAGTACTAAAGTGGCTGGGCCTTCTCCTAATGGCCCACCATACATTATAGAGACAGCGTACAGGGCTTTACAGTCCACACCTCCACCAGGCTCCCCTCCTCGACCTCTGATATTCCGTCTGTTGAATTACCTCGATAAACAAGTAATTCTAGGTAAACTCAGGGAAACCAAAGAAGTCCAATAGGATGACAAAAAGATCCAAATAGCACAAGATTTGCCACTTTCAGTGAGACAAAAGCATATGGAAATGCACCCAATAGTCGTTAAACTCATAGCTGCAGGGGTAAGATTTCGAATGAGATACCTAGCAATATTACAAATCAGCAAAGATGGGCAATGGATCTCCTTTGATTCTGTGAGTCAGGCTACTACTGACCTAAAAAAGCTTTACCCAGATCTCTTTAAATGAATGGGAGACACTAACTGTAAGGGAAAACCAGCAATCTAATCGGAACAGTGAAACAATTATTAGAAGGAGCCCTACAAGCAATATTGTGAACTGTAAACCGAAGTTTTGATATAACTTGAAAAAGCCCAGATACATCAATAGGGATGTTCCAGGATGTGATGGCTGAAGAAAGATAACTTGGCTCTAGAACTGGTTCTACTACCTACCAAGGTTCTTTTTCCGGGGGATGTGGTGTTTTTTTGTTTTTCCTCTCCTTTTTGGTGCTTACTGCAAGCTAAGAGGTCAGAAAACCTCTCGATAGACATTTTTGAATTTTAGTACTGTTTAGCGAGTTTTACAAAAAGAGAAAAAACAAAATGTATTTAATTGTACTAATGGGACATCTCTAAAGCGAGGGGGGGAGGGAGAGTAAAGGCAGCATGTCTGGCGGTTGATAAAGATTGCAGCTGAATAAGTATAGGGAGTGCAGTCGATAGAACTGGGGTTTATGGTAATTTTAGTTGGGAAGGGACTGTTTTTGTGTTGAGGATACACCAGTTGTTTGCTACTAAAGATAAGTTCTTCAAGAGGGATTCTAGATACAGGTTTTTTGCTTTACAAGGAACATGGTAATCAAAATCACATTGCAGCTAAACATGAACCAAGGGTATTTGTAATTTATTCAAAACCTTTCTGTTTTTTCTTGCAAAGTCACTCTATTTTCACGGGGACGACCTCTTTTATTCCACAGTGCAGGTGTCAGTAAGATTTATATCTTGGAACATCAAAGGGGCTCGAACCAGGTTAAGAGACATTAAATTCTCAGGCATCTTGAATCTTTACATTGCAATATAGCCCTATTACAGGAAACACACCTTTTAGAGCATGAGGGTAACCTCTTCAGGAGGAAACAAATGGGCCAAGTCTTTGTGGCAGGTATTGCCATGGCACAAAGAGGGGTAGCAATCCTTATAGCCAGGGGTACACAGTTTAGAGTACAACAATGCCAAGCTGACACACAGGGACGATTTATATTCTTGAAAGGACTTCTAAATCACATCGAAGTGATAATAGGATCAATATATGGACCTGATATTGACTCTCCTGTGTTTTTTTATAACACTTAAGAATGCTCTAAACTGTTTTCCCTGGTTACCCACTGTGCTGGTGGGAGACTGGAACCTAGTTTATTGCCCAGAACTAGACGAATCAACCCATAGAGGCTCTGGTCTTTCACCTGCACAGAGAGAAGCAAGAAAATTTATGACAACTTACAGCCTTAGGGACCCATGGAGACTACTAAACCCTAATGTAAGGGGTTATACATTTTATTCCCCAGTACACAATTCTCTGTCCCGCATTGTTTATTTCTTGGTCAACAATACATTCCTGGAAGGTTTAGTCGGTAGTGGTATGGCCCCGAGGACTATATCTGACCATTCACCTGTATGGTTGGAAGGCACTGTCTCTATTCAAAAAAACAAAAGTACTGTCTGGAAACTGAATATTCAGCTTCTTCAGGATGACCAGGCAATAATCTCCCTTAAAGAGACAATTGAACAATTCCTTGCACATAACCAGGGTACCATACAAAGTCTTGACAAACTCTGGTGTGCCTTAAAGTGTGTGATTCGAGGAGAGTGCATTCTACTTTCTACTATTCATAAAAAAAAGAGAGAAGCACTGTCTTCTTCTCTCCTTTCCCAAATAAAACTCCTAGAGAATCAGCAGCTAGTTATACAAACAGAGGATATCCAAGAACAACTAACCAAATTAAGGAAAAAATATTCTGAGTTATTGAGGGAACAAGCCCAATATGCACTTTTTAAAACCCATGCTAAGTATATTGAGCAAGGAAACAGAGCCAGCCACCTACTTGTCCTTCGACTGAGGAAACGAGAGGAGTCTAGGATTGTAGTGGCGCTCAACTCCCTTAAAGACAAATCTTTTCTTACTACTCCAAAGGAAATTGTCAAGGAGTTTAAGGGCTACTACAGATCTCTATACTCCCCTCAAGTCCCTACCTCTCAAATAGTAGATATACAGGAATATCTCACTGGCCTTCCACTCCCTTCTTTACCACGATTGCAAGCAGATATCCTCATTAAAACCATAATTCATCAAGAGTTGCTGGAGGCCATCAGCTCATTACCAGATGACAAAGCTCCAGGACTGGATGGCTTTCCACCTCACTTTTACAAAGTATTTAAAGAACAACTATCGCCTCTCTTACTTAGCATGTTTAATAACCTATGTAACTCCGGACTTCCTGACCCCTCACTATTAGAAGCTCTCTTAATAGTACTTCCTAAATCAAATAAATCTCCACAGTTAGTTACCAATTATCGTCCAATTTCCTTAATGAATTATGACATTAAGCTTTTTGCCAAGATTCTGGCGAATAGATTGGCAAAAGTTTGGTCACCATTACTTAGCCAAGAACAAGTGGGATTTGTGGCAGGCCACTCTTTGGCTGACCATCTTAGGAAGCTGTTCCATATTTTCTCTGTATCCAGATTAGCTCCTCATCCAATGGCTATGGTATCTCTGGATGCAGAGAAAGCATTTGACAGGGTAAATTGGATTTTCTTAGTCGAGGTCTTAAAGAAATTCGGTCTCCCCCACACATTCATCCAATGGATACGGATTCTTTATGCCTGTCCTACTGCAAAAGTTTACTGTAATGGAACCTTTTCAGAAGTATTCCCCTTACATTCAGGTACACGCCAGGGTTGCCCTCTTTCACCATTACTTTTTAATTTATATCTAGAACCACTCCTCTAGCAGTTGCAACACTCCCCCTTAGTGACAGGTATTCAGGTAGGTGAATGGGACCTACGCCTATCAGCATATGCTGATGATATTTTGTTACATATCACAAATCTAGGGACTTCTCTCCCTGCAATAATATCCATAGTGAACTCATATGGAGTCCTGTCTAATTATAAGCTGAACATAGATAAAGCAACAATAATGCCATTAAATTCCCATACTTATCACTCACATATAGCAGATCTTCAGCTAAACTGGGTAACTCAATTCAAATATTTAGGACTCACAATAACAACCAACTTATCTCAAATCAATAAGCTGACCCTAGATGCCCAATTAGGAATTATACAACAAGGTTTAGCTAGATGGACCCCTATATATATATCTCATTGCAGGGCAGAATTAATATCATCAAAATGAATATACTTCCCAGAATTTTTTACCCACTAAATGTGCTTAATTTTTTTCTCCCACAATCCTGGTTTCAACAACTACAGCAAATTATTTCTAAATTTATTTGGAAGTCAAAACCACTGAGAAGATCCTATAACAAGTTAGGTGCAGCTAAACAGAAAGGAGGCCTTAGGCTGCCTAATTTCTTTCATTACTACCTGACGAGTCATATAGGTAATTATCTTCGCTGGTATCCCCCTATTCTTACCACAACAGACCAGGAATATGTGCCAGTCTGGCTACAAATTGAACGCCAGATAATCAAGAAAAGTGGAGTCTCCCCGATCAGTCTTTTACACATTACTCCCAAAATGGGTCTGAAAATCCTGAAAAATGAGTTGATACATATGTCACTAAAAGTACACTCCCAACTGTGTAAAGCTCTTAAATATTATAATAACAAGGATATATCCCAACCCCTTTACCTAAACCCAAACTTTACAATAGATGGACAGTACTTAAGATCCAGGGAGGAACTACCAGAGGTAGAAGTTAAAATCTCTGACCTGTTATAACGTGGCAAAATTAAGACCATATCAGAATTGCTTGTTTCCCTGCATTTTCCTCCTGAACAAATATTCAGAGGTTTCCAAATCAGACACCTACTAACCACTACATTGGAAATGGACAACTGGAATATAAACCAGACAGACCTTCTCAATACACTATCCCTGCTGGCATGGAGTCCACATGCAGTCTCCAAAGCAACAACAGTACTTTACCCAGTTATCGTTTCAGAAACCAAGGAATATCCGCATACTGGACAAATCAATTTCCAGAGAAGCAGCTTAACTGGGACAGAATATGGCAAGCAGTATATTCTTATACTTTAAATGACAAACTACGTCTTATCCAATTTTATTTACACTGCATAACATATATTTTACTCCAACAAAACTAGCAGCCATAGGTAAACTGCAAGACCCCAAGTGCAACAGATGTGGTGTAAATGAAGGAACTATTCTTCATATTCTCTGAGAATGCCCCTCAATTAAACCCCTCTGGCAAATGATTAAGGAAAAGCTAGACCCCCTTTTGGGCCTGGACCAGTGTTTTGAACCAGAAATTTTGTATCTTGGGAGACTATTCCCAAATTTCAGTATCAGAAAGAAGCTACGCTATATCCCTAATTTCCTACTCAATTAAAAAAACTGGTGCTGAGGCATTGGAAAGATTCCTAGCTTGTTCCCTATTTGGAGTAGCTCAATGAGTTCCTATTTAATTTGAGATTAGAGAAAATGATTGCAAGTATTAGATATTGTCCCAACAGTTTTGAGAAAAAATGGAATAAAGTTTACACACTAACATTGATTGCTAAATGAAAACTTGAAATGCTGCTATGACATGTATACACATTGGAGTCTACTGTATAGTGAACTGTAATGATGCCATATCTAGAATAGGAGAGGGGGAAGAGGGAAGGAGGGATCTTAAGAGGGTTAGATAGTTATATCTGTAGCTATAGTAGTTATAGATTTTGGTGGGCCAATGTAACCCCAAGGCCAAAAATTATATTTCAATGTATATGTTAAGCCTGATGGGACTAACAAAATGTCTGTATGCTTAAAAACAAAAATAAATAAAGTATATTGAATAAAAAAAAATAATATCTGGTAGTGACACCATTTCAGACCGATCAGAGATACTGGAAGCTCTCAATATTCATTTCACAACCACTGGGCTAGGATTTGACACATCCTCTGCTAATGCCATCCACACTCAGCAGGGATTATTATTTCACAAGTCTCGTGCTACCAAACAGGCCTTCTTCTTCCTGCCTGCCTCTCTAAAAGAGGTTGAAGATCTATTGCTGCAGTTGGATCTCAAGAAGGGCGAAGGTTCAGACTCTATAGTGCCTTACTTTCTGAAATGTGCATACCATGTGTTGGCAGTGCCAATCAAGCACCTCTTCAACTTGTCACTATCCCAGGGGAGCCTCCCCTCACAATGGAGAGTAGCCCATGTCATCCCTCTGCACAAATCAGGTGACCCTTGCGACCTTAATAATTATAGACTGGTTTCCCTCCTCCCCATTCTGTCTAACTTATTGAAAAAGATAGTGAGTGGTCAGCTAAGGGCATACCTTGAATTCAGGAGTTTGTTAAACTCAGTGCAGTCTGGATTCAGAACAAAGCACAGAACCATAACTGCCCTAGCAAAAGTGACTTATGATTGGCTCCTTGACCTTGACAATAGGAATTTTGTCTGTGCCATTTTTTTGGATCTAAGTAAGGCCTTCGATACAGTCCACCATAGCCTGCTTCTTTCCTCCCTAAGTAACCTAAGTCTGGATCCTAACTCTATGTGCTGGTTTGCCGACTACCTCACAGATCAGAAACAGCAGGCTAAAGCTGAAGGTGATCTTTCACCACTTAAACCCCTACAGAGAGGTGTGCCTCAGGGGTCTATCCTTGGTCCCCTGTTGTTTGCGGTTTACATTAACAACATCGATGACAACATCAAAAAGGCCAATATCCACTTGTTCACTGATGACACAGTACTTTATTTGAGTCGTCCTATGCCAGAAGCAGCCTGTGAAGACCTCCAAGCCAAATTTAACCTATTGCAATACCAGCTCATAAGCAAAAAGCTTCTGCCTAATGCGAAAAAAACAAAAGCGATGCTCTTTTCCCCTTCCTTCTATGCAGCAAACCCCGCTTGCATTGGGGCTATCCCTCAGATTACCACAGTACTTGGAGAAAATCTAGAGTATGCACCAAAATTCAAATATCTGGGTGCATTACTTGATCACAAACTCTCCTTCTCTGAACATCTCGAAGAACTACAGAAGAAACTAAGACAAAGACTAGGACTATTCTACAAAATTAACCACTTCCTTATTAGGGATGCCAAGCAGCAGCTGGTTCTAGCCACGTTCCTTTCATTAATAGATTACACGGACCTTCTCTATAGCCATTGTGCTGCCTCTGCCCTGGCTAAGTTGGACACCCTATACCACAGAGCAATCAGGTTCATAACAGGCCTTCCATTTTCCACACACCATTGCTCCTTGTACACTGCAGTGGGCTGGACTTTCCTTCATTATAGGAGAAATAGAAATGTAGCTCTATGGGCTTGCAGAGTGGTTACAAACAAGCTCCCCCCTATACTTCTCTGATTGTATTCCCCTGAGTGTGATAGGTGCCTATGCTCTAAGAAGCTATTCACTAATTGCCTTGCAATTACCTAAGGTCAAATCTCATTTTGGCAGAGCTACCATAAGTTTCTCGTTGCCTTCCTTGTGGAACAATATGCAAAAAAAATTAAAGCTGAGCTGTCCTGTTAGCCTGAATATTTTCAAGTCACTCTATGACCGCTCCGTGAAGGAATCCTGCAAATGTTTCCACATCGCTAGCTCACCTATTTTCCAGTTTCCCTCCTGCCCATCCTGCCTCCAGCCCTGCCTCTGCCCCAGCCTCTCTCTCCCTACCAAAATACCAGCTTCTCTGCCTCTCGTTAGCCATGGCCAAGTTCCACCCCCCGTCCTTGAAGTATGCCAGTTAACTATTCCAATCCTGTTATTTCTTCCTAAGCTGGTATCCCTCTTCTTGCCTTTCTCTCCTTTTAAATAAACATTCTGGCTGTACTCAGTTATGAGCCTATCTGTTGTAAAGGCCCTCTCACTCAAATGTTGATGTACATATGTATATTTTTCTTCTTTGTATAATATTGCATTATGTTTTACCATGTTACTGTACTGTGATTTTTGTATGACCAGGTCCATCTTGCAAATGAGTCCTGCTCAATGGTGCCCACCTGGATAAATAAAGATTTTGACTGACTGATTGATTGATTGAAGAGTAATAAAGTAAGAATGTCTCAAGACAGGTGCTGCTGTAGAAACAGTGGCATATGGAAGGTTGGGAGACAGTGGCCCCACTGGAGATTGAGAGAAAATGCACAGTGGGTTGTGAGACAGCGAGAGCAGTTTTGAGAAAGAAAAAAGTTAAAAACAACTGATTGTGGATGTGAATTATGTATCGTGTTTGTCAATTTCAGATGTTTAGCCACACAATGGAAAGTAGTTATGTGCTGAACAGGTGAGGCCATCAGATACTATTGAATGGCTAAGGTTTTCTAGCTGACTGGCAGTGCTGATTAACGGATCTATAACAACTCATCAAAACTCATATCAGCGCAGTATAAATCAGAGTGGCAAATTCAGCATGCTAGAAGTACTGCACTGAAAAAATATACTGAAACTCAACTCGCTGCAATTACCTGTAACAGCACCCTCCAGAAAACAACCACAGAACAGCAGTATATTTTCTTTAACTGCATAATTAGAACACTGGTGTTATGTATGTCCACTAGTTTTTAATCGGGGTGCTTCCCACCGAAACCCCCAGTGGGGTGCTGCACCCCTGAACCTCCCCTTACTTAATATAATCCATTTCAAGGTTGTGCATAATTCAAAGAAAGGAGAAAGTTTTCAAACCAGCATGGTTTCACCGTGCAAGGTGGTATAGCCCCCAAACCACCCTTAAATGCATATCTGCATAATACAGCGAATATATATAAAAAACAGAAAGAAAAAAAATTGATGGGGACAGCAGACTCAAACCATGGTCCCAGTGTAGCCCCATCTACTCATATGCTGTTATGCTGTCCTCTAAGCCATGTTTTCAGCTCAGCAACACAGTGGACATCTACATACTTACAGTGCTCGGCCAGGACAGAAGCAGGTATGCCTATAGCACAGTACCAGATATTGCAATTACCTCCCCTTAGCGCATGTATCATTTGTGCTCTTTGCTACGTGGTATTGACCACATGCTAATGACACTCGTGGAGCAGTCATGCTACCCTGATTAGGGCAGATAATAGTTTACACTTTCATATGTGTAGTGATTTTATTGGTGTACTTCTGTGCTGAACAGCAGAACCAAGAAGCACAGCATTCACCGGTGCGGGGCAAGTGCTAGTCAGGGGCTACAAACCCCAAACTTAACTGAAACACACAAAAAAGACCAGCGCTCCCAAGTCCAAGGAGAAAGAGATGCAAAGAAAAGCAAATAAAGGAGCCACACATTCCAGTGCTTGTGAAGTTTATTGAAAAATTCATCACCAAATGTAGATACAAACTTAATACCCTTCACACCATGACCCAATCTAAAGACCATTACCCAGGTGCCCTGGTGCTTCACTCAATTAGTGTGTCATCAGGGAGCCTAACTGAGCAAAGCGTTGGGACTTTTTTGTGAGTTTAACTTTTAGACTGAGGTTACCTAAAGCAATAATGCAAGATAGGGCGTGTGTTGTTGTGGGATTTACACACGCCTTATGTGGTGTGTCATGAGATGCAGCCGAGTGACTTTAACCACACAAGAAGTGTATAAATCCCACTACTACACATGCCTTGAAGTTCATTATTGCAATTATAAAATTAATCTGTTATTAAAAATGTTAAAAATAAATTAATTTTGTTAAAAAAGTAAACATTTGATCAGCAGGATCTTTACTCGTTGTCTGTTGCAGGATTTACACACTGCATTGTGATGCAGTGCAATGATTGATATCATGCAATGAGGTCACAGGATTTTTGAGACCCATTTTATAATGGATCTTTACCATTGGGTTGTTGCAGGATTTTCCCAATTTTAAAGACCCGAGTTAACTAATCAGCATGAAGCATTTTCCCCATTGCATAATACTGCATAACAGAACATCCTAGAGTATATTAACATACTAACATACTAAAATGCCAGCAGAATAGGCCTGACGGTCTTTCATGTCTGCTCGTTTGGTCAGCTCCCACCCTGGGTGCAGACCTTGCTGCCCCCATCGCCTTCTCTGGCTTCACCCTTCCCAGTTCCAGATATTCTTGCTGCATTGGATTTTGCTTCCAGAACTCTTCCCCTGTACTTGTCCCACCCCCTCTTGAACCCCTCCACCATCTCTGCCTCCACCAGCCCCCTAGGCAGTGCATTCCATGGCTCCACCACCCTCTCAGTGAAGTAACACCTCCTCCTTTCTCCCTTGAATCTTCCCCCGTCCAGCTTCCACCCATGCCCTCTAGTGGCCCCCTCCTCCTTCCTTCGAAGCGCCCTGACTGTTCCTCCCCTATTTACCCTTTTCATATACCTGAAGACCTCTATCATGTCCCCCCCGGTCCCTTCTCTCTCTTCCAATGTGTACATATTTAGCTCTTCGAACCTCTCCTTATAGGTCCTGTCCCCCAAGCCCCAAATAATTTTGGTTTCCCTTCTCTGGACCCTCTCCAGGAGTTTAATGTCCCTCTTTAAGTGTGGCCTCCAAAACTGCATGCAGTACTCAAGGTGCGGCCTCACCAAGCAGTTATACAGAGGGAGTATCACTTCCCTCCTTCTGGAGGTGATCCCCCTAGCGATGCATCCCAGCATCCTGTTGGCCTTGGCTGCTGCCCTCCTACAAGTCTCAGAGTTGTTCATCTTGACATCCACCACCACCCCCAGGTCCCTCTCAGCCATTGAGACTTGTAGCATCCCCCAGGGTGTACACTTGGCCCAGGTTTCTGGGCCCCAGGTGGAGTACATTGCATTTTCCTGCATTGAACCTCAGCTTCCACTTTCTAGACCATCTTTCCAGAGCTTCCAGGTCCCCCTGCAGGGCCACCCTCCCCTCCTCCCCATCCACCACCGCCCCTAGTTTTGAGTCATCCGCAAAGAGACTCATCTCACTCCTGATTCCTGTCCTTAAGTCACAGACGTAGGCGTTGAACAGGAGGGGCCCAAGGACTGATCCCTGTGGGACCCCACTAATGACCCTCCTTGGGAATGAGACTATCCTGCCAACTATGACCTTCTGGGTCCGGTCCAGGAGCCAATTGCCTATCCATCTGATCATCTGGTTCCCCACCCCCATTTCTCCCAGTTTATCCAACAGGCCCACGTGAGGAACAGAGTCAAATGCCTTGCTGAAGTCTAGAAAGAGGACGTCCACTGGTCTACCCAGGTCCAAGGCACTCATCACCCAGTCATAGAACTCCACAAGGTTTGTCTGACACAATTTCCCTGGGATGAATCCATGCTGTCTATCGTCCAGGCACCCTGACTTTTCCAGGTCCTCCCTTAACCTCTCTTTGACAATGCCTTCCATCACCTTGTCCACCACCGATGTCAGGCTGACAGGCCTGTAGTTCCCTGACACCTCCCTTGTTCCCCCCCTTGTGGATAGACACTATATGTGCCACCTTCCAGTCCTGGGGCACCCGCCCTGTCCTCAGAGAGATGGTGAAAAGCTCCACCAGGGGTTTCGCCAGGACATCCGCAAGTTTCTTTAGCACTCTGGAATGTAATTTATCCAGCCCCAGTGCTTTCTCCATCTTAAGGAACCTGAGGGCTTCCCTCACTCTCTCTGTTGTGATTTCCACTTCCAGTACCTCTTCTCCCTGCTTAGCCCTCCCCCTCCTGCCAGTGATGCCTCCCCTCCCGAACCCTCCGATCGGTGGGGACCCCCTCCTCAGTATCTCTGTCTCTTCCCATGTATGATGTGCACCCTCTATTTTCCCTTGGAGAAAACTGAGGTGAGGTACTATTTAGTACCTCAGTCTGCTCCCGGTCTTGTGCCCATCTATCCCTGATTTAATCCTGCTAATCTGTCCCTTCACCCTTTGTTTTCCCCAATGTATCTAAAGAACCCCTTGTTCCCTGTCCTAATTTCCCTGGCCAGGTTCTGCTCCTTCCTTGCCTTAGCCGCCCTCACCACCCTAGTGGCCCTTCTAGCCATCAGCTCATACCCCCCTCGATCTCTTTCACTCCTTGAGCACTTGAATTGCCTATAGGCTGCCTTCTTTCCCCGCACCACCTCCTGGACCTCCCTGGTCCACCAGCAGGGTTTTTGGTCCCTAACGCATTTTCATCTTACTCTTGCACAGGTGCTGGTAGCATCCTGCACCCCTCTCCTGATGATTTCCCACCTACTGTCAGCGTCCATGTATGACCCAATCACATCCAAATACTTCTTAAGGATCCTTCCCATTTCCTTAAAATACGTCCCCCTGAAGTTAGTTACCTCCGTCTTTGTGCAGCCTTCTACCCCTCCTAGGTCCAGGCAGAACTAGACTGTGGCATGGTCACTCCCTGCCAATGGGTCCCTTACCTCCAGGCCCCCAATCTGGTCACTGTCTGCCAGGACCACTTCCAGTACCCGCACCTCCCTGGTCGGTTCCCCCACCTGCTGAGTTTGGAACGCGTCTTGAAAGACATCCAACAACCTCTGTTCCCTGGTCACTGAGGATGTCATAGCCTCCCAGTCTGTTCCTGGCATGTTTTAGTCCCTCAGCACCACCACCGTTCCTCTGCCCAGTCTGCAGTGTCTCCCAACATCTGCCACCAGACTCTCCTCCAGCTTCTTCCCCAGGGTAGGGGGTCTATACACCACACCTATTTTTACTCTCTTGACCCCCCTTGTTATCAAGGTGACCCAAATTGCCTCCACGGTTCCCTCCGCCTCCTCTACTCCCCCTATGCCAATGCAGTTTTTGACTATCACTGCTACCCCTCCTCCCCTTCCCTCCCCCCTGCCATTCCTGAGCATAGTGTAACCCTCCAGGTTCAGGTCCCAGTTGTGTCCTGCAGTGGCCCAGGTCTCAGTTACCGCTGCCACATCCACTGCTCCCTCAGTTAGCATCGCCTGGAGCTCAGGCATTTTATTGCCCAAGCTCCTGGCATTTAGCAGGACTCCCTTCCACCCTTTCCCTATACTTCCATTTATCCTGCTGGTGTTCCCATGGGGATTCTGTTTTCCCCTGGTCTGCACTTTGCCAGTCGGCCTTTTCCTGCAATCCTCCCGCTCCCCAGGGGGATGGAGACAGAGTCCCTCCTTTATCGGCACCCCCTTGGCAGCCTTTTCTCCCATCCCTCCCCCCTTCACAAGTTTAAACCCCACTTTTCACCAATGAACCCCTCTATTTTCAACTTAAGGATTCCCTTCCCCTCCAAATTGAGATGGAGTGAGGCACAGAAGGATACTCAGGAGGAGGAGAGGCATAGGATTGGAGAGGAGGGGATGGCCAGGGTAAATGAGGGGGTGGCATGTGGCACCCAGATTGGGTAAGAACAAGGAGCCGGCTGGGTGGAGGGGCTGGTAAAAAGGATGAGGGACATGGAAGGGGAGGGGGAATGGAGGAAAAGGAGCAGTCAGAGTGCTCCTGTTGAAGGATTCTATGATCAGGGGTATCAAATGGGACAGGAAGGGGGAAGCCTGGCCAGTTAGAAGAAAATGCTTCCCTGGACTAATGGTGCACAGGGCCAAGTATGAGATATATCAGCTGGCAGAGGATTGTGGAGGTTCCACGGACATACTGGTCCACCTGGGTACAAATGAAATTAAGGGAAATAGCGAGCTAGAGATACAGGCAAGGTTCAGGGCGCTTGCCAGGATCTGTCATGACACAGAGTGCATGATTTCCTTCTCAGAAATCCTGCCGGTGCCAAGGGCTAGTGGGGAACACAAAAGAAAGATTTGGGAGATAAACCAGTGACTCAGGGAGTGGTGTGAGGCCAGAGGGTATAGGTTGATGTGGGACTGGGGGGAGACCTGGGAGGATAAGGAGCTGTATGCTAGAGATAGGCTCCATCTCAATTTGGAGGGGAGGGGAATCCTTAAGTTGAAAATAGTGGGGTTCATTGGTGAAAAGTGGGGTTTAAACTTGTGAAGGGGGAGGGATGGGAGAAAAGGCTGTCGAGGGGGTCCGATAAAGGAGGGACTCTGTCTCCACCCCCCTGGGGAGCTGTAGGAATGCGGGAAAAGGCCAACTGGTAAAGTGCAGATCAGGGGAAAATGAAATCCCCATGGGTACACAAGCAGGGGAAATGGAAGTATAGGAAAAGGGTGGAAGGTAGTCCTGCTAAATGCCAGGAGCTCGGGCAATAAAAGGCCTGAGCTGGGGGGCGCTGATGAGCAGCTAGCTGAACAGACACGAATTTCTGCGCTGCTCCCTCTTCGCTGCTATAATTAGTAAAATAAAAGTTACAAAGTGCCCAAAAGTGTAAAAGGCATATAGCAGATGGTGTGCGAACTTGGGATGGATGAATATTTGGCATCGGGACCCTCTAAGAGCCAGAGGACTGTGACAAAAAGTGCAAAGAAGGGAGGTGATGGTGGTGACCTAGTATCCTTTTCAGCAGCGGAGGTGGTGGCCCTCAGAAGAGAGGTTATGGGTCAGGTTATAGCAGCACTGGAACCCCGCTTAATTAAACTCGGAGGAAAGCTTGACCTGAAATTACAAGAGATACAAGAGCAGCAGGTGGTGCAGGCTGGCAGAATGACAGAGATGGAGGAGAGAATATCACACATGAAGGACGAGCTGTTGGTGACTCCTGGGCTCGTGGTGGCACTTCAAAAGGAGTTAAATGAGCTAAAAGATGCATTTGACTATCAGGAAAACTATCACAGGTGATTGAATCTTAGACTGAGAGGGTTACTGAAAGATATGGAAGCGGAAAATGTGCTGGACTTTTGCTCAAAAGTATTGCCCGGGCTATTAGGCCTGGAACCAGTGAAGGGTAAACTAAAGCACGAGAGGGGCCCAGCCGCTGAGGCAGATAATATTTAGGTTCCATCACTTTCAAGATAGAGAACTTATGCTGAAGGTGTATCAGGAGAAAGGAAAGGTGGAATATGAAGGTCACCGTCTATTTATGTTGCAGGATTATTCGGCCAGGCTTTTGAAAAGAAGGAAGGCATTCAATAGTATTATGCAGCAACTGCGTGATTTGAAAGTGGAAAACTTCCTGATGTACCCAGCTACATATTTGTTTTGGAAAGTGGAAAAAGCAGAGGAATTTAAGAGGAAACTGAGACAAAAGCTGCGCTGAAATCTGTATGGAGATCTAGGTTAGGGAGCTGAGGGCTCTATAATGAGACTTGAAAGATGAGGTACAGATGTAAATGTGGAGGATCGTTCGCTTATATTTGGTTCTGGAGTTATTGTTTTGATGTTAAAGTTCATGCTGGTGAAGGTGGGAGACTTTGAGAGGATGAGAACATTGCCATGTGTTGGAAAGAGTTGGAGGACTTGGGAACTGGATAAAAAATGGTGGAACGCCCAGAAAATGGTGGAGAGAGATGTGGTGGAAATGGACAGAGGCAGAGAACAAGAATATGGTGAGAGGAGGAACTAAACCTAATGGTGGCGTTATCTGGCTGCGAGAGAGAGACTGATAAGCCCATTGATGGAAAGAACTGCCTCTAATAATGTTTGGGTGCAGGTAGGAGGGCAGGTGGGGAGAGGGGCTTAGCGCGTTTTTTTTTAGCGCGGCCTGCTTTCCCTGCTAGCCCTTGTTGATACCCTTAACTGTATGGAGCAAATTTGTGTGGCATTAACTATGTGTGGGGTGGAATAAGGCAGAGAAATGGGAAATTGAAAATGACGAATCTGAAGGGGAATAAGTTGAAGAAAAATGAACTGGGGGGTGGGGGTTAGGAGAAGAGATACACGGGAAATGGATAGGGATGGTTATTGTGGTACACAAAGGTTAAGTGGCCGTGAGGGGGAGAGCGTGGAAGCACCTGTTACAGCACCTGGGGATGAGGCAGACACTTGAGTCAAGGAGACTATTAGTGTCTAAGGATCGAGGGACAGCGCAGGGGACGGGAGGTGGGAAGGAAAGGATTGAACTGAGGGGTGGATATTTCAAGGTGAAAAGGAAGAGGCTTATGGGGAGGAAGGGAGGTGATAGAGCAAGAACGCAGCGAAAATGAAAGGGTGAGGAGCTCACATGGAAGATTGAGGGAAGAAAATCAATAAAGGAGAAATGAAAGGGGGACATGGTGGGGGATAACGGGTCAGAGAGGGAAGAAAGGGAAGGGGATGTGTGTATATAGTTATTTGTTTAAAATGTTATTGAAAGTGTATGCTTTGTTATTACGGGTTTTTGTGTTTTATGAACAAAGTGCAACCAAAGAAGTCAAATATATAATCCTCCATGATAATGATGGAAAGGTGATCATGAAAGGGAAAAGAGGAGTATACGTCGATGGAGATTAGTAAAAATGTTAATGTAATCACCTGGAATATCAGATGTATCACAAATCCAGTAAAGAGGTCTATGTTGCTGACAGCCCTTAAAAGAGGGGGAGCCCATGTAGCTTTGCTACAAGAAATGCATCTAACAGAAGTAGAGCATGCCAAACTAGCTAGGGGATGGGTGGGAAAATGCTAAGCGGCTTCGGCCTCAGTGCGTAAAAGGGGGGTGGCGATAGTAATACATAAGGGGCTGAACTTAGAGGTACAGAGAAAAATAAGGGATACGAAGGAAGGGAAATATATTTTTATTGTGGGGACCCTGGAAGGAGAATAGATCACTTTGGAATCAGTATAAGCCCCAGAGGTATTTGAATACCATTTTTATGCCTCTTTGCTGGATTTATTGGTGAGGGAGCAATTCCCAGGGCTAATAATGGGGGGGGGTTGAACTGGGCCATGGATCTGAAAATGGATCACTCTGAGGGGAAGGGGAGAAGCTTGGGGGCAATGCAACAATGGCAAGAGGGAATGGTGGAATTGGAAATGGTGGATGTATGGCGAACAGCAAACCCAGGAGCGAGAGAATGTACATTTTTTGAACCCCCATAAAATATGGATGCAGATAGACTATATATATGCTACAAGAGAATGGTACACGCAGGTGGGGGAGGTACAGCACAGCTCAATACACGTATCAGACCATGCTATGGTGATAGTGAAAATACAAGGTAGGGAAAGACGGGGGACACCCACTGCATGGAAATTTCCCACTTACTTGGCTCAGAATGAGGAATTTAGAAAGCACCTGGAGGACAGCTGGGATCTCTTCATGGCTACAAATGATAAGGAGGGCACCTCGAATAACATTTTATGGGAAACAGGCAAGGTATTTATCAGGGGAGCAATTATTGAATATGTTTCCCATATAAAGAAAAAAAGATGTGCACAAAGGAAGGAGTTAGAAAGTAAACTAAAGGAATTAGAGAAAAGAGTGGCCCAAGGGGAAAAGGGGGAGGCCATTCGGGCACTGGGAGTAATTCAGGAGGCACTGAATGCGCATCTAAGGTCAGAAGCGGGGAGAGCTAATCTGTTTAACAGAAGATACATATTTGAGTGGGGTAATAAACCAGGTCCTATGGTGGTTAACCTTATGAAGGGACACTGAAGGATGAATAGAATTTTAGGAGTGAGGGATGAAAAGGGCACCCTACAGAATAAAGAAAAGGAGATAGGGAATGGCTTCAGGGCCTTCTTTCAAAAGCTGTACTAGGTAGAGGATGAGGGAACAAAGGAAAGGATGATAGATTTTTTTAGAGAAAATAAAAGTCCCGAAAGCCACACAGGCACAGAGGGAAAGTTTGGGAAAACCAGTAACGGAGGGAGAGGTGTTGAGAGCTATTCAAAAGTTGCAGAAAGGGAAAGCGAGTGGCCCGGATGAGTATCCAGTGGAATATTACAAGTTGCTAGGGACCTAAGTTGCAAAGGTATTGTGCAGAGTGTTTCAACAGGGAGAAGGGATAGAAGAGGTTAGCTTGCCAGATACATATTATGGTGCTAGTATATGCCTTATACCAAAGGAAGGAAAGGACCCTGCTCTGTGCGCCTCGTACCGGCCTATATCATTGCTGAATTGTGATCTGAAGATAATGGCCAAAGTTTTGGCCAGTAGGTTAGAGGAAATCCTACTGGGATTGGTTCACCCGGACCAAATGGCGTTTATTAAAGGACAACAGTCATATCATAATATGAGGAGGCTACTTAACGTGCTTTGGAGGTCAGGAAGGGGGAAGGAAGATATTGGGATCCTCTCGATGGATGCGGAAAAAGCATTTGATAGGGTGGAATGGAACTATTTGTTTGAAATACTGGGGAGGTTTGGTCTGGGTGAGCCATTCCTAGGGTGGGTAAAGGCAATGTATAGAAAGCCCAAGGCGCAGGTAATTGTAAACAGGGGCAGGTCGGAGAGCGTTAACTTGGAGAGAGGTACGAGGCAGGGCTGTCTGCTCTCCCCGCTATTGTTTGCACTTGCTATAGAGCCTCTGGCAGTGGCAATTAGAGAAAGTAAGGACATACAGTGGGTGAGAGGAGAGGGTAGCTTGCAGCAGAGGCTGGCACTATATGCGGATGATTTGCTGTTGTTTATGAAGAATCCTAGGAGTTCGGTTCCTGCTCTTTTGGCCTTGATTGAGGAGTTTGGGAAATTTTCGGGGTATAAAGTTAATCTGGGAAAGTCAGAAGTTATGTGGCTTAAGGGATCGGGTGAGGAGATTAAACATTGGGGACTCAAAGTGGTGGGGGAGAGCATGACGTATTTGTGGGTGCAGGTGGGTAGATCTTTGGGATCACTGTACAACTTGAACTATACCAAATTGATAAAAATCATAGAAGCGGACCTGAGAAGATGAATGCATCTGCCCGTTTCATGGCTGGGTAGAATTAATATAATAAAAATGAATGTGCTGCTTAGGATCTTGTATCCCTTATAAATGATACACCTGGGCCTGTCCAAGGAGGTTGTGAATAGGTTGGAGAAGGCCTTTACTGCTTTTATTTGGAAAGGGAAATGTCTGAGGTTGAGCCTAGGGAAGTTAAAGGCAGATAAGGAAAAAGGGGGTTTAAATTTTCCAGATTTGGAGAATTACTTTTTGGCCATACAACAAAGACATGTGGCAGACTGGGTGCATAAACCTGAAGTAGCCAGATGGGTGGAATTGGAACAGGAGGGGGCACAGGGGAAATTAACAGCATATCTCCATAGTAGAGGGCTAAGGGTGTATAAGATGGGAAAAGAAGTGAATCCTATGGTGGTACAGGTACTGATGGGCTGGAAAGTGTTGAAGAGGAAAGGATGGACACAAGGGAAAGAGACATTCTTGTTACCGGTGGTGGGGAATCCCTACTTCTTGCCAGGAACAGAGAATATAGGATTTGGGAACTGGGAGCGAAAGGGAATAGGTAGTCTGGGACTAGAACCTATTGGTGAATGGGCGGTTCTGCTCATTGCAGGAGTTGCAAGAAGTGGTAGAAAGGGATAAGAGGGTTAGGTTCCAGTACTTGCAGACCAGGGCATACGTGGGAAGTTTGAGAAAAGAAAATAAAGGGCTGTATGAAGTGGACCCAGTAGAGGGGATGATATATGCAGCTAAATAGCAGGAAAAGGGGTTTATAGGCAGGGCTGCTAAGAGAAGGAAGGCTATATTACCAAATAGGACAATAAGGACTAGAAAATTGTTGGAAAGGGACCTCGGGAGGGACATAACGGACCAGAGCTGGGTACTGCTGCTACAGATGCACTCTGGAATAATGATATGCAACAAATATAAGGAGGCTTATTTTAAGTTTATACACAGAGTATACCTACCACCAGTAATTGTACATAAGGCGCATCCCAAAGTGTCGCCCTTATGTGGAAGGTGTGGCTCAGAAAGGGGAACGTATGTGCACTGCTTTTGGGAATGCCCAATACTGCAGTGATATTGGAGGGAGGTAGTGGACAGAGTGGGGAAAATAGCTGGAAGGGAGCTGCCAATGGACACTTTAGGATGTTTATTTGGAGTGGAGAATAAGGAGGAGGAGGAATGGGTACAGCTTCCCAGGTGGATTAGGGTGCTGTTCGTTCTGGCTCGACATGGGATTCAGAATACGTGGGTTTCACAGATAGCATCAACAGTGCAAGGGTGGTGGAGGACGGTGTCACAGACGTTGGGACTTGAGAGGCTGACGTATATGATGAGAGGAAGAGAAGAGGGATTTGAAAGACACTGGGCCCCGTTCTTGGCCTCCCTAACAGAGGAAGAAAGATGGATGTTATGGGAGGGTACAGAAGGATAAGAAAGGAAAGGAGGAAGTGAAGAAAGGTATGTGAAAGTAGTAAAGATGAAGTGGTGAAGGTGAGGGTAATTAGTATGGAAGGAAGGCTAAAAGAGTGGATAAAAGTGAATGATAGAAGAGTGTGGAAAAGAGTGGATGGAGCTGAAGATTGAAGGTACCTGGCAAGGGAATAATGGTTGCACTTTGTTTTGATTTGTTTTGATTTGTTCTGATTTGATCTGATTTGATTTTATTTAATCTTATTTTATAATGTATTATCTGATATAATTTTAAACCAGTATAACTCAATGTAATGCAAATCTGTAGAAATCAACTGTACTATTGTGCGAAATGAAGTGAAGAGATTGATCTCTGCGGGACATAATGGTGGTAGCTGGATGAATAAGTTATATATTTGACTGTATGTAGTAGCTTACTGAACAAGCATTTGTCAATGCCGAACGTTCGCTTGCAGGTATTTGCAGTGGTGTGTGGCATGTATGGTGCTGTACCCTAATGCCCTGTGCGATTGCTGATATTTGCACAATAAATTGTCAGCATGACCTTTTTGTTACCCCCATTGTGCGCTACATAGGCGGAAACACATTTTGGGCAGGATGTGAAAAATGACAGCTGTACTGCTCATAGGAAGTGTGGTAAAATGGCAATGTTGAAAATCTGGGTGGAAATATTGAAAATTTACGAAAGCTAGGAGCGTGCGTGGGAACTGCTACAATGCCGCGTAAAAAAAGAGTCATTGTTAGAATTTTTCACCAAATTGTCAACATTGGCATTTTAAAACCTCTGCTAATGAACAGTGTCACTGTATTGTCTTACTGTGTGCCATACATTGATTTTGCACACCGAGTGTGCCATTGTGCACTACATGGGTGGAAACACATCTTGGGCAGGATGTGAAAAATGACAGCTGTACTGCTCATAAGGAGGTGTGGTAAAATGGCAATGCTGAAAATGTGGAGTGAAACTATTGAAAATTCGCAAACTTATGGACGTGTGTAGGAACTGCACAACGCACACTCGTAAAACAGTTATTTTAGAATGTGTTCACCAAATTTTAACATAGCTATTTTAAGATCTCTGCTCATGAACAGTGACACTGTGATTTTCTTAATGTGTCCCATACATTGAGTTCAGACACCAATTGCGCCATTGCATGCTACATGGGCAGAAACACATTTTGGGCAGGATGTGAAAAATGACAGCTGTACTGCTCATAAGGAGGTGTGGTAAAATGGCAATGCTGAAAATGTGGAGTGAAAATATTGAAAATTCTCAAACTTATGGACGTGCGTAGGAACTGCTAACATACGCTAACATAAAACAGTTATTTTAGGAATGTGTTCACAAATTTTAACATAGCCATTTAAGATCTCTGCTCATGAACAGTGACACTGTGATTTTCTTAATGTGTCCCATTACACTGAGTCGCACACCGACTGCGCCATTGTGCGCATCATGGGCGGAAACACGTTTTGGGCAAGATGTGAAAAATGACAGCTGCAGTGCTCATAAGGAGGTGTGGTAAAATGGCAATGTTGAAAATATGGAATGAAAATATTGAAAATTCGCAAACTTACGAGCGTGCGTAGGAACTGTGCAATGCACACTCGTAAAACAGACATTTTAAGGAATTTTTTCACCAAATTTTAAACATAGCCATTTTAAGACCTCTGCTCATGATCGGTGTCTCTGTGATTTTCTTAATGTGTCCCATACATTAATTTACACTCAACTGCGTCCATTATGCGCTACATATAGTGAGCTACGTTTGAGCTGGATGTGAAAAATGACGCTGTACTGCTCAGCGAGGAGGTGTGGTAAAATGCCAATGTTGAAAATCTGGAGTGAAATATTGCAATTCGCAAATCTCTGACGTCGTTGAAGAGTGTACAGCACGTTCATAAAACAGTCATTTTTAGGAATTTTTTCACCAAATTTGCAACACTGCCATTTTAAAACCTCTGCTAATGAACAGTGTCACTGTGATTTTCTTAATGAATCCCATACATTGAGTTCGCACACCGACTGCGCCATTGCATGCTACATGGGCAGAAACACATTTTGGGCAGGATGTGAAAAATGACAGCTGTACTGCTCATGAGGAGGTGTGGTAAAATGGCAATGTTGAAAATCTGGAGTGCAAATATTGAAAATTCATAAACTTATGAGCCTGCGTAGGACTGCACAACCTGCCTAAGTAAAACAGTCATTTTTGGAATTTTGGCACCAAATTTTCAAAATGGGTTTTCGGACCTTCTCATGAATGATGTCACTGTCATGGCGTTATTCAAGCCCAAGGGTGATTTCACATTGCTGAAATCACCTTCCGGACCAGTAAGCATAACAGTGACTCTCTGAAGACAAACCCATCGTAAATTTGGTGCAAAATTCAAAAAATGACTGAATATAATAAAGTTGAAACCCCTATCTAGCTCATTATACAGCTTACCAGCATTTCCTCAGTTCGGTCGGCTTTGAAGAGTGCAGACGTGTTCCCAATCCACCAAGATTGCCGTGCGAGTCCGGAGGTAAGTATGGGGTGAGGGGGTGTGGGGAGGCTGGGTGCGCAGTGGGTGGGTGTGGGGTGTGGGAGGGAGTGGGAGCACGCTGTGGGACCATTTCTTCTTTACAGGAAAAAAAAAGATGTCGGCGTGGGCGTTTGCCATGCTGGGGTGGGCTCCAGCATGGCAGAAGATGTGGGGCCGAGGAGCTGCGAGGATTGGGCACCCCGCCGGCAAACCACGTGGGGGGCCGACGAGCCGACGGGTATTGGGCACCCCGCCGCAAACACAGCGGGAGGGTCGCCATGCTGGGGTGGGTTCCCAGCATGGCAGCAGGATGGTTTTGGGGGCCATGGAGCCAATGGGGATTGGGCACTCGCCGCAAACAAAGTTTAAGCTTTGAGGGCTGCATGATGCACGAGGGGAGCGTGACCAAGGGGAGGGCTTGAGGTGGTGTTCTGTATGGCAGCGGTGTTCTGCCTTGAAGCAGAGGAACACCGCTGTCATACAAACTCCTGCACCCATTGGTGCAGGACGCCATGCCTGCTCAAGGAGCAGTGCATTGGGTGGGAGAGCACACCTCAAGTGCTACTTCTCAAAACATTCCTTGCATCGCACAAGTGAAAAAAAACAAATAAAATATAATACAAAAAAAAAAAAAAGGCCTGAGCTCCAGGCGATGCTAACTGAGGGAGCGGTGGATGTGGCAGCGGTCACTGAGATCTGGGCCACCGCAGGACATGACTGGGACCTGAACCTGGAGGGCTACACTATGTTCAGGAAGGACAGGGGGGAGGGAAGGGGAGGAGGGGTAGCAATAATAGTCAAAAACTGCATTGGCATAGGGGGAGTAGAGGAGGCAGAGGGAACTGTGGAGGTGATTTGAGTCACCTTGATAACAAGGGGGGGCAAGAGAGTAAAAATAGGAGTGGTGTATAGACCCCCTGCAGCCAGAGGACAGTCTGGTGGCAGATGTTGGGAGACACTGCAGATTGGGCAGGGGAAGAGTGGTGGTGTTGGGGGACTTAAACATGCCAGGAACAGACTGGGAGACTATGATGTCCTTGGTGGCCAGGGAACAGAGGTTGTTGGATGTCTTTCAAGACGCGTTCCAAACTCTGCAGGTGGGGGAACCGACCAGGAAGGTATGGGTACTGGATGTGGTCCTGGCAGCCAGTGACCAGATTGGGGGCCTGGAGGTAAGGGACCCATTGGCGGGGAGTGACCATGCCATGGTCTAGGTCTGCCTGGACCTAGGAGGGGTAGAAGGCTGCACAAAGATGGAGGTAACTGACTTCAGGGGGGCGGATTTTTAGGAAATGGAGAGGATCCTTAAGGAGCATTTGGATGTGATTGGGTCAGATGTGGATGCTGACAGTAGGTGGGAAATAATCAGGAGAGGGATGCAGGATGCTACCAGCACCTGTGCCAGAGTAAGACCAAAATGCGGTAGGGCCGGAAAACCCTGCTGGTGAACCAGGGAGGTCCAGGAGGTGATGCGGGGAAAGAAGGCATCCTATAGGCAATTCAAGAGCTCAAGGAGTGAAAGGGATCAAGGGGAGTATGAACTGATGGCTAGAAGGGCCACTAGGGTGGTGAGGGTGGCTAAGGCAAGGAAGGAACAGAACCTGGCCAGGGAAATTAGGAGAGAGGGAACAAGGGATTCTTTAGATACATTAGTGAAAAAAGAAGGGTGAAGGGGCAGATTAGCAGGATTAAAATGGGAGAGATGGGCACAAGACCTGAGGGAGCAGGCTGAGGTACTAAATGAGTACTTCACCTCAGTTTTCACCAAGGAAAATGGGGGTGCTGCATCATACATGGGAAGAGACAGTGATACTGCGGAGGGGGGACCCTTACCGATCTGTGGGTCTGGGGAGAGGGGGAGGCATCACTGGCAGGAAGGGGAAAGTCTAAGCAGAGAGAAGAGGTAGCAGAGGTGGAAATCACAGCAGAGAGAGAGTGAGGGAAGCCCTCAGGTCCCTTAAGATGGAGAAAGCACCAGAGCCAGATAAATTACATCCCAGAGTGCTGAAGGAACTTGCGGATGTCCTGGCGAAACCCCTGGAGGAGCTTTTCACCATATCTCTGAGGACAGGGTGGGTGCCCCAGGACTGGAAGGTGGCACATATAGTGCCTATCCACAAGGGGGGATCAAGGGGAGGTGGCATGGAACTACAGGCCTGTCAGCCTGACATCGGTGGTGGGCAAGGTGATGGAGGGCATTGTCAAGGAGAGGCTGGGTGGGGACCTGGAAAAGTCAGGGTGCCTAGACAATAGACAGCATGAATTCATCCCAGGGAAATCATGTCAGACAAACCTTCTGGAGTTCTATGACTGGGTGATGAGTGCCTTGGACCTGCGTAGACCAGTGGATGTCCTCTTTCTAGACTTCAGCAAGGCATTTGACACTGTTCCTCATGAGGGTCTGTTGGATAAGCTGGGAGAAATGGGGGTGGGGAACCAGAAGATGAGATGGATAGACAATTGGCTACAGGACCTGACCCAGAGGGTCGTAGTTGGTGGGATAGTCTCATCCCCAAGGAGTATCATTAGTGAGGTCCCACAGGGATCAGTCCTTGGGCCCCTCCTGTTCAACACCTATGTCTCTGACATAAGGACAGGTATCAGGAGTGAGATGAATCTCTTTGTGGATGACTCAAAACTGGGGGCAGTGGTGGATGGGGAGGAGGAGAGGGTGGGCCTACAGGGGGACCTGGAGACTCTGGAAAGATGGTCTAGAAAGTGGAAGCTGAGGTTCAATGCAGGGAAATGCAAGGTACTGCACCTGGGGGCCAGAAACCTGGGCCAAGTGTACACCCTGGGGGGGGAATGCTACAAGTCACAATGGCTGAGGAGGTCCTGGGGTGGTGGTGGATGTCAAGAAGAACAACTTGAAGACTTGTAGGAGGGCAGCAGCCAAGGCCAACAGGGTGCTGGGATGCATCACTAGGGGGATCACCTCTAGCAGGAGGGAAGTGATACTCCCTCTGTATAACTGCTTGGTAAGGCCACACCTTGAGTACTGCATACAGTTTTGGAGGCCACACTTAAAGAGGGACATTAAACTCCCGGAGAGGATCCAGAGGAGGGCAACCAAAATGATTTGGGGCTTGAGGGACAGGACCTATGGGTAGAGGCTCGAAGAGCTAAATATGTACTCATTGGAAGAGAGAAGGTACTGGGGTGACATGATAGAGGTCTTCAGGTACATGAAGGGGGTAAATAGGGGGAGCAGTCAGGGTTCTTCGAAGGAAGGAGGAGGGAGCAACTAGAGGGCATGGGTGGAAGCTGGAGGGGGGAAGATTCAGGGGAGAAAGGAGGAGGTGCTACTTCACTGAGAGGGTGGTGGAGTCATGGAATGCGCTGCCCAGGGGGCTGGTGGAGGCAAAGACAGTGAACGGGTTCAAGAGGGGGTGGGACAGGTACAGTGGAATGGTTCTGGAAGCAAAATCCAGTGCAGTGAGAATATCCGGAACTTGGAAGGGAGAAGCCAGAGAAGGTGAGGGGGGCAGCAAGGTCAGCTCCCAGGGTGGGGGCTGACCAAACGAGCAGACACAAAAGACCGTTAGGCCTATTCTGCTGGCATTTTAGTATGTTAGTATAATGCAAACTACAGGATTCACATAGGGCCTGAAGGGCCCTATGCAAATTCTGGAGATACACATAACGCCATGGTAAGGGATTTGCATGGAGACTGAACTGTGCCAAGCAAGTTGTGTATGCACGTAACAGGCCCTACATAAATTCTGCTGAAATGCATAAGGCTGTTGTATGTTATTTGTGTAGGGCCCAAAGGGCCTAAGCAAATCACACACTCATGTAATGCTGCACTATGGAATTTGGGTAGGGCCCATAGGACCCCATGCAAGTTATGCAAATGTACACAAGGCTGTATTATGGAATTTGTCTGCATAATGCTGCTGTGTGTAATCTGCATAGGATCCACGCAGTTCTTGAAGTCCCACCTCAGACACAATATTGATTAAGTGGAGAACATACAGTGTACTTCAAGCAAGATGATGCAACAGGTGCAACAGAGGCCACACGGGCAGCTTCAACCAAATTAATTTATTAATTGTTTGATGGAAAAAGGTAACAAAACTGCATATATATTTTATTAGCTTTCTCATAAAAAAGGACATTCACTGCAAAAAACTGCATTAATGCACCAGTAAGGGCTCAACTTAACACCACAAAAGTATGGAACTATGGTGTTAGGGTTTTCATCCCTAACTCCCCCAAAGTAGCAAAAAGGCAACATCACACAAGCAACCACATAGGGCCATCATCAGGAAAGTCAAATAATGTACAACTGTTTCCAGATGACATAAATGCAGTAGCACTGATGTGGTATGTCTGCAATATGCATACAGCCTGCTGCACTTTGAAAATCCATACTCCTTCACTGCTGTTTAGAAACATAACAGTCTGACTCAGCTACCAAGGCACCAAAAGGTGTTACAGAATATAAAATGTTACAGTATATGCCAAGTATAAAAACACTTGTTTCAAAGAAGTATGTCATCTGAATTTACATATGTGTGGATAATGGTATCATCAAACACAACAAATGTGTACTTCAAGTATACCTACAGCACAAAGAAGCAGTATGAGATAACAGTAACAATGTGCATGTTTGCAGCTGGGAAATTAAATGACTGAATGAATCTCTCCAAAATGTGTTGACCCTTATGTTACTCAAGTTAAACAAACGAGAATAAGAAATTGACAACAGTAAGAAAGTAATGCTTCAACTTTCATACCACACAGCGATTTTTCTACTTCTTCATATTTGTTACAAAAACACCAAACACAAGAAAGTTTTGTGATGCATTTTCTATTTTAAATCAATAATCAAACAGTGCTATAGTTTTTTATGTTGCTTGCACGCATGTGCAAGAAACATAGTGCCATCATCGGAGATTTCGGAGGTGTGTCACCTCTTCCTCCAGTTCAGTCAGTGAGCTGGCAGGCGCGGCCCCTGTAAGCCAATGCATTTTGGAGCTGTCTGTGACACGCTCCAAAATGCATGTTTACTCCCAGTTGAAAGGGGAGCTCACGGCTTCAGTGAGCACCGATAAGAGGCTGCTCGCGCCATCCCCCCCATGAGCATGCGCCCCCACTCGCGTGTATAGCCCGACCGGTGCCCAATCCCATCGGCTGAGCTGCCCCCTCCCCAAGTAGTAGTTGCCACGCTGAGATGCCACCCCAGCATGGCAAGCAGTCCTTTGCCGATGAGGGTGCCCAATCCCCGTCGGCTGAATGCCCCCGTCCTTTTGCCACGCTGAGCCCTAGAGCGTGGCAACAATCTATGGCGATGGGGTGCCAATCCCCGTCGGTTGAACGCCCCCAATATCCTCGTAGCACGCTGGGAGCCCACCCCAGCATGGCAAAGGGTCCAAAGTTGTCTTTTTTTTTTACATGCCTGAAAACCGAAAACAGTCCTCGGCGCTTCTCCCAACCCCTCCCACAACCCGCACCCACCACTGCGCATCCAGCCTCCCACCCCACCCCATACTTCCTCGGAGCTTGGCGCAATGATCTTGGTGGACCGGGAACACGTCTGCACTCTTCAAAGCCGACCGCGAACTGAAGAAATGCGGTAAGCTGTATAATGGGCTACAGAGAGGGTTTCAACTTGTTGCATATCTCAGGCATTTTGGGAATTTTGCAAATTTTCAACATGGGGTTTTGGACCCCTTCTCATGAATGATGTCACTGTCATGGCGTTATTCGGCCGAAGGGTGATTTCGCGCAGTGACTGCACAGTGACTGCGAAATCACCTTCGGGCATGAATACCACCATGACAGTGACATCATTCATGAAGGGTCCAAACCATGTTGAAAATTTGTTGCCAAATTCCAAAATGACTGTTTTACGAACGTGCGTTGCGCAGTTCCTACGCAGGCTCGTAAGTTCACGAAATTTCAATATTTTCACTCCAGATTTTCAACATTGCCATTTTACCATACCTTCTTATGAGTAGTACAGCTGTCATTTTTCACATCTCACCCGAAATGTGTTTCCACCCATGTAGCGCACAATGGCGCAGTCGGTGTGCGAAATCAATGTACAGCACAAATTAAGAAAATCACAGTGACACTGTTCATTAGCAGAGGTCTTAAAATGGCTATGTTGAAAATTTGGTGAAAAATTCTAAAATGACTGTTTCTGGCGTGCATTGCGCCAGTTCTACATGCCTTACGTAAGCTTGCAATTTTCAATATTTTCACTCCAGATTTTCAACACTGGCATTTTATCACACCTCCTCATGAGCAGTATAGCTTTCATTTTTCACATCCTGCCCAAAACATGTTTCCGCCCATGTAGCGCACAATGGCGCAGTCGGTGTGCGAACTCAATGTATGGGACACATTAAGAAAATCACAGTGACACTGATCATGAGCAGAGGTCTTAAAATGCCTGTGTTGAAAATTTGGTGAAACAATTCCTAAAAATGACTGTTTTACGAGTGTGCGTTGCACTGTTCCTCATGCGCTCGTAAGTTTCTAATTTTCAATATTTTCACTCCAGATTTTCAACATTGCCATTTTACCACACCTCCTCATGAGGCAGTACAGCTCTCATTTTCACATCCTGCCCAAAACATGTTTCCGCCATGTAGCGCACAATGGGCAGTCGGTGTCTCGAACTCAGTGTATGGGACACATTAAGAAAATCGTGAGTGTCACTGTTCATGAGCAGAGATCTTAAAGTGAATTTTAAAATTTGGTGAAAGAATTCCTAAAATGAATGTTTTACAGTGTGCATTGCACAGTTCCCAGCACGCTCGTAGGTTTGCGAATTTTCAATATTTCCACTCCAGATTTTCAACATTGTCATTTTATCACACCTCCTTATGAGCAGTACAGCTGTCATTTTTCACATCCTGCCCAAAACGTGTTTCCGCCCATGTAGCGCACAATGGCGCAGTCAGTGTGCAAACTCAATGTATGGGACACATTAACAAAATCACAGTGACACTGTTGATGAGCAGAGGTCTTAAAATGGCTATGTTGAACATTTGGTGAAAAAATTCTTAAAAATGACTGTTTTACGAGCGTGCATTGCGCAGTTCCTACGCACGCTCGTAAGTTTTCAAATTTTCAATATTTGCACTCCAATGACTTCCAAATACCTAAACAGCACATAGAAGCAAGCAACATTCAGCATTGACAAATGCTTGTTATACCTCTTAAGCTACTACAAAGTTCTGAATGATTTTACATCACTGCATAACAAGTACATACTAACATACTAATTGCCAGCAGATTAGGTCTTACGGTCTATCGAGTCTGCTCGAACCTCAGATCCCTAGTTGGATGCCGAGGCCCCCCGTGTTCCAGAAACCCCTATCATCCATCCCCACCCCCCTGGGCCAGGCCATCATCTGATGAATCCACTTTCTGTGTCTGTCCCACCCTCTCTTGAAGCCCTCCACTGTGGATCTCTGAACCGGCTCACCAGGTAGTGCATTCCAAGGGTCCACCACCCTCTCAGTGAAAAACCTCCTCCTCTTTTCCCCCCTCACCCTTCCACCTTCCAACTTCAAACCATGCCCTCTGGTGATACCTCCCTGCTTTAGTCTAAAGATCCCATCCATGTTTACCCTATTTATTCCCATGAGGTACTTGAAGACCTCAATCATGTCACCCCTGTCTCTCCTTTCCTCCAATGAAAACAAGCAGAGCTCCTCAAGTCTGTCCTCATAAGTCCAGTCCTTGTATCATCTTAGTTGGCCTCCTCTGTACCCTCTCCAGGAGCTGTATGTCCCTCTTCAAATGTGGTCTCCAGTACTGTACACAGTACTCAAGGTGTGGTCTAATCAGTACTTTGTATAGCGACAGAATCACTTCCTTGCTCCTAGAGGTGATCCCCCTTACAATGCATCCCAACATCCTGTTTGTCTTGCTAGCCGCTCTCCTGCACTGCTCAGAGTTATTCATACATGCATCCACCATGACCACTAGGTCTTTTTCCCCTTTGAGGCCTCCAGCGTCTCCCCTAACAGGGTGTACCTGTGGTTAGGGTTTCCCCGCCCAAGGTGTAACACCTTGCACTTGGTGATATTGAAATTAAATTTCCATGTGTGATCCCAGCTTTCCAGGGTGTCCAGGTCCCCTTGCAGGGCCAACCTTCCCTCTTCTCCCTCAACTACTGCTCCCATCTTGGAGGCATCAGCGAAGAGACTCATTTCACACCCTGTACCCTCCCTGATGTCCGATATGTATGCTTTAAACAGGATCAGAGCCAGGACCAAGCCCTGCGGTATCCCACTACCGACCTCTCTAGGGTTCAAGAGCTCCCCGCCGACCACTACTCTCTGGGTGCGTCCAGCTAGCCCGTTTTAAATCCATCTGACTATCAAAGGGCCTACTCCCAACCCCATCAGTTTCTCCACCAGACCATTGTGGGGGACAGAGTCAAACACCTGGCTGAAGTCCAAGAATAATACATTCACAGGCTTTCCCCTGTCCAGTTCTGATGTTACCCATTCGTAGAACTCCACAAGATTGGTTTGACATGATCTACCTGGCACAAACCCATGTTGCCGACTATCCAGACCTCCCACCTCCTCCAAGTACACCCCCAATTGTTCCTTTGGTATACTCTCCATTAATTTTACCACCACCGAGGTCAAACTGATGGGTCTATAGTTACCTGGTACCTCCCTTGACCCACCCTTTATGGATTGGCACCACATGTGACTCTCGCCAATCCCTAGGTACCCTCCCTGTCTCAAGCGACCTGTTGAAGAGCTTCACCGGGGTGCAGCCAGTATGTCCTCAATTCCCATAGTACTCTTGGATGAAAGCCATCCGTCCCAGGGGATTTGTCTTTCTTTAGGGCCCTGAGGGCTAACCACACCCTTTCGATGGAGATAGCATCATCTGTCCCCCTCCACCTTACTGGACTTTTTATCCTTATCCTGATGTTATACCCCTGGGACACCACTCCCTCCCTCTTGCTCCATTTCTGTTGCTCCCCTGGTCCCACTCTCTGACGCTTCTATCCCCATCATGCCTTGCTTTGTAGATATCACATCCCCCTCCCTAGTGAACACAGAGGCAAAGTACTCATTTAATACCTCTGCCTGGTCCCTCGCCTCTTCCACCCACCCTCCTTCTGATCTCAATCTGCTGAGATGGCCCTTAGTTTTTCTCCACTCCTCAATTTACCGAAAGAACCACTTTTCCCCTCCATGTATCCCCTGTGCCAGCCGTTGCTCTTTACTGGACTTTGCCTTCTCACCATCCTGGTGACTTTTCTAGATGCAAGATGGTACATTTCCTTTTCCCTAACCCCTCTTATTGTTTTATATTTTTTGTAGGCCGCCTTCTTTTCTCTGACCGCTATCTGAACCTCACTGGACCACCAGCATGGTTTATATGACCTTGCTCCCTTATGTTTCACCTTAGCGCAGGTCCTGACTGCCTCATGAAATCCCTGTTTTATGACCTCCCATCTCTTTTCCACATTTGTCTTTGATGTAATCCCCTTCAAGTGATCCTTGAGAATATTTCCCATGCCCACAAAGTCTGCCCCCCTGAAGTCCACTGCCAGTGTCCTAGATCTCCCCCCTCCCCCCATGCTTATTTGAAACCAGACAGTATTGTGGTCGCTCCCAGTCAGGGATCCTCTACAACCAGGTCCCTTACCAGATCCCCATCTGCCAGAACCACATCCAGGATATGCCCTTCCCTTGTGGGCTCCATCACATGCTGTATTAAGAACACATCCTGGAAGCCATCCAGCAGCCTCTGCTCCTTGGCCACCTTAGAGGACATGGTTCCCCAGTTTGTTCCTGACATATTAAGGTCCCCCATCAACACCACTCCTTCCCCTTTTGGTCCACACTGGGCAATGATGTTGTCCAGCAAACCATCCTCCAGAACATCACCCATCCCCGGGGGCCTATATACTACACCCAGCTTGACCTTATCTCCTGCTGGGGTTCGTAAGGTGACCCATAAGTCCTCCATGTTTCCCTCTGCCTCTTCTACCCTAGCAATTTCTATATCATCTCTAATGAACATAGCCACTCCACCCCTCTGCCTCCTTTCTATCCTTCCTAAGCATAGTGTACCCCACATGTTTAGGTCCCAGTCATAGTTTTTGTTGGCCCACATCTCCGTGACCGCCGCCACATCCACCCCCCCCGAACAGCATGGCCTGGAACTCTGGCAACTTGTTTCCCAAGCTCCTGGCATTTACTAACACCCCCCACCCCTTATCTCTGATCATAGGTGCCGGAACGGGGGGGGGCCACTAGGGCCATGGCCCTACCACTTTCATAAGTGGCCCTATCACTTTTTGCTATCGTGATAATATATTTAATAGGGGAAAATTTACCCCTTACTTCCTTGGCCCTACCACTTTTCAAACCATTCCATCACCACTGTCTCTGATCCCCTTTCTCGAACTCCACTCAGGTTCCTTATACTTCCATCCTCCCTCTGCTCCTCCTGAAACGTCCACCCCAGTCTGTTTCCCCCTCCCCTTGGGTTTGAGGCTACTCCCTCATCTGGAGGAGAGAGCTTCTGTAAGCCTCCCTTATCCCTCCCCTTCACAAGTTTAAACCCCACCTTTCTTGAATGTGTCAGCCACCCCTGTTTAAGGACTTCCTTCCCTATGGGGCAAGATGAAGCCTGTCCTTGGCATACAGTCCCTTATCCTCCCAAACTTCTTTCAGTTCCTAACACCGCAACCCACTCTCTTCACCCACTTCCTGAGCAGTCATTAACCTCTGTGATCTTCATTTTTTTCTCCACTGAGGCCTTTGGTACTGGCAATATCTCCAAAAAGGAAATGTTGCATCCATTATCCCGACAGACTCTGGTAAATTCTTGGAACCTTGCTTGGATTTACAAAACGCTGTTTCCCTCTAGAACATTAGTTCCCAAATGCACCAGGAAATCTGGTTTCCTGCCACAATCCCTAACCAGTTCATACACCATGAACTTTGCTATGTGCACTGTCAGCCCAGAGATACTCACTACCTTCACCTGGCTATGGCATCCACCCCCTGTCCTTCTCACTGGATACCCCTAATCATCGAGTCTCCCAATAACAGAACCTTAACACCGCCATCATCCTTATGGTTACCTCTACTATGCACTCTCAACCCCCCATCCCCCCTTTATTCGTGATCTCAATTCCATGGGAGTCTTCCTGCCTTATTAGAGACCCCCTTGTCACCCTCCCTTTCTGCCTCCCTTGTTATTTTGCCCACTTAACTCAGACCACCCCTGAACAGGTGTCCCTTTAACCCTCTCTTATCAAACAATTTATCCTGGCCTGATGGTTTCCCTTCCCCCACTGCCATCCTCCCCTTGTAATAGTACCCCTACCTCCAGAGGCCCTCTGTGGGTCCCCTTTACCTAGGGCCCCATCCTTGGTACAGACCCCCCTCCTGAAGGGAGCCCTCCCCCGCTTCCTTGTCTCCCAGTTTCTCTCCAGTCATGATCTCCTCCCTCATGTCTGCAATATGTTGCATCTCCCCCATCTGCTTAACATTTATGTTTCCCCTTCTCCCTCTGGTACTATTTCTATCCTTTCCATTGCCAGTCTGTGATGACCTATGGGTATCCGACTCCCTCACCCCAGGCCTCTGTATCAGTTTCATCATTTCCACCAACCTCTTCCTCCCCCTCTAGGTTGCTTAGTAGCTCAAATTTATTGTGACACTCTATGCCAGCTTCCATCAAGTAACCCGAGTTTCCCCCGACTGCCCCTCTAAACTGCCCCTCTTCCTCCCCTCTTGCTCTGTTCTCTTTAGGAGCTCCCTTCCCGCAGTCTGCTCTTTTAGGCTTCCCCACAACAACCCCTCCCTTCTCAATGTCTGCTCTTCTAGGCTTCCCCGCAACAGCCCCTTCTGACTCTTCCCCCTCTACTCTCTTTATATTCGGAATGTTTACCCCATACGCTTTCCCCTTAGCGTCAACATCCCAATCTAAGGTCCTCTGTCCCTAATATCCCCTCCTGCTTGCTGTAGCATAACATCCTGTAATTTCTGAGCATTGCCCCACCCTCCCTCAGCCCCACCCTTCTGCTGCCCATATCCACACTCCTTATCCTTGGACAACCCCCCAAACTACCCCAGCTTACTCCTTAACCAATATACTTCACTCCTGATACAAGATAGCTGTCTACAGAGTGGGCAGTCTCCCTCTCTCCAGGCTCAATTGATAATTATTGCCATCCCACAGCCTGTGCAGTCTACAACCCTTCTGAAGATGTCTGCCATTGTGGAATATGGCCACCTTGTTTGTCCCTCTCTATTTATAATGGCACACACCCCTTTTCTCAGTCCCTTCCCCCTGGAATACAGTCTCTCTCTATACTGACTGCAGTTATCTACAAACCTAATTTCAACCCCACCAATAAAGGTCCCAAGTCTCACATGCCACACATATTTTGTTTATGGGGTGTTCTCACCCCTGATGCTGTGATGTAACCCACCCCTGTAATGCTCCCTAATGAGAGCCCACTAGACTCAGGATTTGAGGTACTGTCTCCTTACACTTCTGAGCCCTGATTGGCCAAAATCAGTTAGATGATTTATAATGAAATGAACATGATATACTATAAAGAACATTGTAATTTGTGAATTGATCTTCCTTTGTTGCCTCTGTCTCACCCTTTGGTAGTGCTGACCCGGATGGGCTTGAACCCAAACTACTTAAAGATCATGTGCAACGGTTTTTACATATTTTTTATAAAAGCTTGAAAAGCTGAAATTCAAGTCCCTGGTATTATAATTAGTGTTTCCTGAAAATTTCATGCTGTTTGGTTCTGTAGTTTTCTTTAAATCTATATTTGTTAACTTGCTCTACAGTGGCTGAAAACAGTGGCATTATTTCTGTCCTCTCAGTCAAACTTGGAGTGCGATGACATCATTTTGGATAGCTTGCTGTTTCAGATTCCCAATCAGAGCAGTAGTTTGTAGAGTTAATGGTTTGCTGAGCTCTCCCAAGTTTCTTACAAACCCAGTCTCTGGCTTGTGTTTAGATAGATCAGCCTGAAATATATCATCTTCTCATAAAAAGCTGATCATTTTAATTTCAATGCTGAACTAAAGTAGTGGAACCCTTTCTCTGTGAGAAATCAGCTTGTCTGTATCACAGCTCTCAGTTCTTTCTAATCAAAACTCCAGATTTTTTTCTAACTATATAACACAGGGCTGTTAAATGAATATAAAAAAAATCTAAATTTTGTTCATTCACAGAAGCAGTTTGTCTTTGATGTAGCCTTCATAAATACATTCATGTAAGCACATTTTTTTTCATGTCAGAATGACAAACAGTACATGTGCTTGAAATACTGTAGCAGAGTATGACAGGCACCTGTCAAAACTCATAAATTTCAGTTCTTTGGTGGTTTTTGTGTGAAAATACATCATGTTAGGTATAACTAGAAACACTATGTGGCATCCTGATGCCTCATGTCTCTGCCCCACAGTTGAGGCAGCTGCATTCTATTTCCACCAGTCCCTGCCCCATAAGCCCTCTGCCTTCTGCTCCACATTTGAGGTTGCTGCATCCTGCTGCCCACCATCTTCTTCCACACAGTCAAGGATTGTGCACCCTACTGCCTCCATCCCCTGTCTAAAGAATCAGGGCTGCTGTACCCTGCCGCCTCCGTCCAGACAGTTGGGATTGCTGTGTTCTACTGCCTTCTCTCCCTCACCCTCACAGTTAGGGAAGCTGCACCTGTTGCCCCTTGTTCCTGTATCCACAGTCAGGGTTGCTGTGCTGTGCTAAGCCCTAGAGTGCCAGGTTCCCTGCCTGCACAGCTGTGGATTGTGTACCATGCTGCCCTAGTCACCAGAGGTGGGACTTTTGCTACATCCTGCTATTTGCTTCTATTGCCACAAATGGGCAGGGCTGCTGCACCACCTGTACCCCATCTCACAGTCAGGGCTGCAGTTCCTTGATGCCCCCTGTGTTCTGCACCACAGTCAAGGCTTCTGCATCATGCTGTCCTCTATCCCTTGTCACCAGATACAGGGCTGCTGCACCCTGCTCCTTTCTACACAGTTGGGGTTGCTATGGTCTGCTGTGCTGTAGAGCCCCATGCCTCTGCAGTTTGGGCTGCTGCACCATGCTGCCACTTGCCACAAGATTCAGGGAATTTGTTGAACCCTGTTGCATGCCCCCACAGTTCAGGCAGTTGCACCCTGCTGTCCCCCTGCCACCAGAGTCAGATCCTTTGCTACACCCTGCTGCCCACATCCCTTGTCCCAAACAGGCATGGCTGCTGCACCCTGTCCCCCAGTTTGGGCTGCTATATCCTGATGTTACCCCTATCTCCTGACTGAACATTCAGGGCTGCTGCACCCTGCTGCCCTCTGTCCCCACCCCCACAATCAGGGCAACAGCACCCTGTTGCCCCCCGTTCCTATCTCCACAGTCAGTATTGCTATGCTGTGCTACACCCTAGAGTCTTATGCTGCCTGCATCCACAGTTGGGGCTGTTGAACCCTGCTATGCACTTCAACTGCCCCAAAAGGGCTGGGCTGCTGCACAGTGTGCACCCTGTGCTACTGTCAGGGCTGCTGTATCCTGAAGCCCACCTGTGTCCTGCCCCACAGTCAAGGCTTCTGCACCATGCTGTCCTTTGTCCCCTGCCACCATTGTGCCCTGCTGCACCACACAACCCCTTGCCTCCACAGGCTGGGGACAGGGTGCAGAAAATGCCCTTACTCTTGTGTTGCACCCTTCCCAAACAGCTGTGGTTGCTACACCCTGCTACACCCCCTCCCCATCTCACCCTCACAGTCAGGGACACTGCACATGTTGCCCGATGTTCCTGTCTCAGCAGGGTGTAGCAAAGAATCTCACTCTGGTGGCAGGGGGACAGCAGGGTGCAACTGCCTCAACTGTGGAGGCATACAACAGGGTGCAGCAAATGCCCTGAATCTTGTGGTAATTGGTGCATGGTGTATAGCAGCCCTACTTGCAGAGGCATGGAGCTCTAGGGCACAGCAGGCCACAGCAACCCCAACTGTGTAGAAAGGAGCAGGGTGCAGCAGCCCTGTCAGTAGTGGCAGGGGATAGAAGCAGCATGGTGCAGAAGTCTCAGCTGTGGGGTAGAGCTCATGGGGCATCAGGGTACAACAGCCCTGACTGCAAGATGGGATACACATGGTGTAGCAGCCCTGACCATTTGGAGCAATGGAAGTGGGTAGCAGGGTGCAGCAAAAGCCCCACCTTTGGTGCTAGGGCAGCATGGTGCAGCAGACCCAGCTGTGGAGGCAGGAAACCTGGCACTCTAGGGCTTAGCACAGCACAGCAGCCCTTACTGTGGAGACAGGAATGGGGCAACAGGTGCAGCATCCCTAACTGTGAGGGTGGGGGGGGGAGAGAGGGCAGCAGGGTGCAGCAACCTCAATTGTTTGGGTAGGAGGCAGCAGGGTGCAGTAGTCCTGATTCTTTAGGTAGGGGTTGGAGGCATCAGGGGTGCATAATTCCTGACTGTGTGGGAGAAGACTGTGGGCAGCACAGTGCATCAGCCTCGAATGTGGATCAGAAGGCAGGGGGCTTGTAGGTCAGGGACTGGTGGCAGTAGACTGCAGCTGCTTTAACTGTGGGGCAGAGACACAGTGCATCAGGATGCCACATAGTGTTTTTAGTTATACATGTACATGATGTATTTTCACACAGAAACCACCAAAGAACTGAAATTTGTGAGTTCTGACAATACATGTGCTTAAAATACTATAGCAGAGTGTGACAAGCACCTGTTTGTTAATCTGACACGAAAAAAAAATTTCTTACATGACTGTATTTATGAAGACTACATCAAAGACAAACTTTCTGTGAATGAACAGAATTTAGATTTATTTTATATTCATTAAACAGCCCTGTGTTATATGATTAGAAAAAAATAACGATTTGATTAGAAAGAACTGAGAGCTGTGATACAGACAAGCTGATTTCTCACAGAACAATATTTTCACTACTTCAATTCAGTATTGAAACTGAAATGATCAGCTTTTTAAAGGAAGAGGATGATATATTTTAAGCTGGTCTATCTAAACACAAACCAGAAACTGGGTTTGTAAGAAACCTGGAGAACTCAGCAAACCATAAACTCTACAGAGTGCTGCTCTGATTGGGAATCAAACAGCAAGCTACTCCAAAATGATGCCATCACACTCTAAGCTTCACTGAGAGGACAGAAATAACTCTACTGTTTTCAGTCACTATAGAGCAAGTTAAATTCTGATTTAAAGAAAACCACAAAACCAAACAGCATGAATTTTTCAGGAAACACTAATCATGACACAGGGACTTGAAGTGCAACTTTTTAAGCTTTTAGTAAAAATACGTAAAAACCATTGCACATGATCTTTAAGCTGGCTGCCACTCTCCTCACCTCCTGTTACCCAACTTTTTAACCTCTCTGTTACCACTTCTACAGTCCCCAGTAAATGGAAGATAGCAACAATCATACCTGTGTTTAAGAAGGATGATCCTAAATCTGTTAACTAGCACCCAATATCTATTCAACCTACCCTCAGTAAACTCTTGGAAAAACTTGTTTACTCTCAGGTCTGAGACTACCGTCTAAAATTTAACTTGCTATCTTCTGCCCAGCATGGCTTTAGGCAAGCTCATAGCACCTCCACTGCCCTTGCCCCTTCTCTGGTGATGTTAAATCCTATATGGACAAAGGTATGCTTACTGGGGCCATTTTTATTGACCTCACTAAGGCTTTCTACCTGTTTAATCATCCCCTCCTATTACATAAATATGAATTTCTTGGAGTCTACACCCCGATCTTAATATGGTTGTCTAGCTACCTCTGTAACCACCATAAAGTTTTCTCATTCAATAAGGCCCTCTCCTCCCCTTCCTCCATTAAAGTTGTCATTACCCAAAGTTTCATCTTTGGCCCTTTGCTGTTCTCCATCTTTATCAATGATATTCCTAACACCCCTTCCCATTGTTATACTTTGCTTTATGCCAGTAACTTAGTGCTCTACTCTGGCTCCAAGTCCCTGACATAAATAAATTCCCAGCTCACCTCCAACTTCCACAAAGACCAAACTTAGCTCACCCAAAATTGCCTTGTTCTAAATGTTGGCAAGACACAGGCAATGCTCTTTGGGTCCCCTCAAAAGGTTTGTGCTAATGCTACTGGCCTTGGCATTCATTGTCTTGATGGCGCCCTCATCACTGTAACCAACCACTTCAAATATCTAGGCATTACACTTAACCCTAGTTTTGACTTCTCTCAACGTATCTCCAACATCTTCAAGTCTGTAAACACCAAGCTTGGACTTGCCTACAGGATCCGATATGCCCTCACTCCTATGGCCTGTCACTATTGCCCAGGGAGTCTTACTTCCCATTCTGTGCTATACGATTCCCTCCTTCTATCAGGCCAGTGCAAGATATTTCTTTAAAGGGAACGTCTCTTATCATACTGTGTATAGATTTGCCCTGTCTGCCCCTCGACTCACCCACCACTACTCACTCTATTGTAACCTAAAGTGGCTCAACTCCCCCCCCTTCCCAGCACTTCTAAATTATATGCTACTCAATCGATAATATCATTAGGTCCTCTAAACCAGCCTCATTGGCCTCTGTATTCACTCTCACTGACTCTGCCTACCCTTTATATTCCAAAGATCAAGCCTTCTTGGCTGTTCCAAAGTGCTCCTCCAAAAATGGGCAAGGAGGTGTTCGCTCATTTGGCCCCTAGAGCCAGGAACCCCCTACCCTCTTATCTTAGGGTTTGCCAATCTCACCTTGCTTTCAAATGAGAACTACTCAACTACCTCAGCTCTTTGGATAAATGCCCCTGCTCCTGACATCCCTCCTAATTTATACACTCTCCACTTCTCATGTTAATTCTCTAGTGCTGTGTATTTCCTTTTTGTTCCTCTCTGTTTTACTCCTAACTCTTCACATTTCTTCAGCTTGGATATTCTAGTGTTGTTTTGCTTGCACATACTTGATGTTTACTCCTACTGATAGCTGCTTTAATAATTTATGTTCTGTGTTGTCCTAAATTCCCTTATTTGTTATAGGACCACAAATTGTTTTGATTAATTGTATTATCACCTGTTTTATTGATTTTACCTTACTGTCTGTATTTCAGTTTTTTGTACCTTACCTCTGCCTATTGTTTGCAGCTGTCTAGTAACTTTGTACTACATGTTGCACTTTCTCCTGACTGTACATTTTGTCTGTACTTTGTTTTACTTGTTGCTACCCGCTATTGTACTTTCCCAGGTCATGCCTGAAAATAGACATCTTTTTTGTCTAGCGCACTTACCTGGCAAACAAAAGCTAAATAAATAAATCCGATATCATGATGTGTAATTTAGCCAAATAAATGGTTACACTTCATGTCATACACTAATGTCTTACCATGATATACTGTAAGTTTCAAAAGTTTTCACACATCACAATTCACATACTCCCAGTTTATGTTACAAACATCTTTTTCAAGCCATAAGTTATAGCACGTATTGCAGGCACTGAAAGGGTCACCATAAGGGCACTTTTGTGAGCCATACTTCAATTCCTTTACCAGAAAAACTGCCCTGTCATACTGGTGATGCCTCATCTTTAATTTTAAATGCTGGATCTGGTCCAAGAAATCCTTGGTGCTTGAGTAACTAGAGTCAGGACTCTGGGTAGTTTTTCCTTAATTTGAAATACTGAAAATACTCCTGCCATTGTTTCTGTTTCCCATTGCTCTAGAAACATTGCTGTATGTCCCATGTTGTGTCCTCCCACCGTGCTGGTTGGTTATCACAACAGACCAGGGGCTTGATTTTCAAGGCCCCGTGAATACCACAAGCCCCCTGGTGCACTGATCATTTGGTGCATGGGGCTTGCAGCATTCTCCCAGTTTGCAGTTGGGATTTTCAATTTTATGCACCAAATGCCACAAGTTAGACCAGATTTTACCTGGTCTAACTTGCATCATTAAGGAGACCCTTTTTATGGTGCTTGTGCCAAATCTTTGGTACAAGCTGCTGTAAATTGAGGAAACTGCTGCAATTGTGCTCGATATACTAAAATTGAGTGCAGTTGCATCAAAGAAGTTTGGCGCAGCTGCTCCAAAAACCAAGTTTGACGCAGCGCTTGACACAAGCCCTGCATCACCCATTGATAATCAATCCCCAGGACTGATTCTCTAGCTCTTAGCACATGTTTAACTTCTGTCTGTACTTTAGTGATATCAAGAATTGAAGTGTTAAGTCTCCATCTACCATTTCTAGGGGGATAGGGGGCACCAAAGCTGATTGAAATATTTAGTAATTTATGGAACAAAAATTCTGTTGCTGTTAATGAGAACTGCCTGATCAACAGCCTTGGGGATAGGAAAAAATAATCAATGTATGTTGCCAGTTGGTATCTGTGCTGCATTGCCCCATCAGAAGAATAAAGGAATATATAGCCATCAATTAATCCAGCAGTAGTTATTACTTTTTAAATCATGAGAGTGTAACAGTAGATCTTTTTACCATCTTCCCTCCTAACTGTTACATCCAAGGAGCAGTTAAAATTGTCTCCTAAAATGATAATTATAGTCATATGTAGACAGGGCTGAACTGCCAAAAAGTTCTACCCTTTTAACTTGTGTCTGGGGTGTGTAAATATTGATACAACATAGGTACAAATTGTGCCACATGCACCTTGTAAAAGTGTCCTCCCAGGACAAATATCAACTAGCCTCTGGGCAGTGAAGTTAATATCCTGAAACAGAAATCCATCCATCTGCTCTGTCATCCCCAAACAACCAAAAAAAGAGGTCCCCCAAACCAATCTTTTCTGACTGGTCCAAATCAAAAGTAGAGGCCATCCAAGTTTCTTGGAGGTAAGTTATTTTAAAGGCTACCTCCTGAAGGAATGAGAAGGTGGCCTTTCCTTCTTTGGTAGATCTTTATACTAGAGACATTAAAGGAGGCAACTTTCAACTGTTTCAAGTTCATTAAAGTATGTAATCCATTGATTAAAACTTTCAAATACATAAATGATGGAGAGCCGGGGGGGGGGTGAGCTGAGCATCCCAGAAGATGCTTTCCACCTGAAGGAGGGAGGGAGGGTTGCCAGCCTCTGCTCTGCTACTGCCAGCTGGGTGGCCATGGGTGGCAGTGCAACAGGAGACACGAAACTAGGGGGGGATGCAACTGTGTGCTGATGTGCAAAGCACGCACATGCATGCATGCACATCGTGAGAGTACTCTCAGCATCCCATAGAGGATTGGGCTAAGAAAAAATGGGAAAAAGAATGGGAGGCACAACAGGACGATGTCCACCTCACACTGGGAAATGGGTCCCCTCCCAATAGCCCCACCTTGGGGGGGGGGCAAGCCTTAGTGTTTGTAGGAGAGGCAGGTAAGTCCTGGAGAAAGCAGGTGAGGGGGCCGGGTGTGGAGGCAGGACCAATAGGAGCCACCAGATCTGTGGAGAAAAGTACAATAAATAAAAAATATGCATAAATGATTTAACACAATAAATTATACTGTATATGAATTATATAAACATTTATGCATACAATTTGTGCATAGCATTTTGTGCAAACTTTGCAACTGAATATATGACATGTGAAAATGCCGACAACAAGATTCCTATCTTTTCTTTGATTATTCTGTTATGTTTCCTTCTTAATATGCGAGACAGCAATTTATTTTGTTCAACTGCCAAGGCCTCAAAGTCAAACAATAGTTGCTGCACTGTTATGAATTGCTCTTTCTAACATATACATTGTCTAAATGTATAATTTGAAACATTATGAGTTACTGTATATCTGGAAGATATCCTCTCAGGATTCCATATCTGAATTTATCTTATATAGCTCTTAAATTCCTTTTGTCACATTTCAATACTGTAAATATCTCAGTGTGGAAATGATCTTTAAAACAGCTATAAATGCCATTATTATCTAGTATATGACTTTTTGCTAGATCCTGTTGTGTAGGACTTTTAATCTTTGTATAGCTTCTGAAGCATAATTATTACCGTGAGGCCATTTTGACTAGAATTTTATTTGTTACTTCATATCAGTTACTCCCATTTTTTTGCCTCAAATATTCCTCCAGAAGTAGTACTGGTGGTCATTCTTTATTCATTAACAGAATTTTCCCTAACAATTTTATAGTACCTGTTTCCATAGCTGCCGCCAATGATTTTAATCTGCTTTCCACTTTTTTTTTTTTTAACTTTTTTATTTAAAAGGTACAGGGCATAACAATTGCATACCATACAGATTCATCAAATAAATTCAAAGATATTAAAATACACAATACTGAAGATATATGTATTAGTGCGGTCATCAAGAGTTATACTACACTCAGAAAGTTTTTACCCTTGAAGTCCATACTGGAAGTAAATAAAGATGAAAAGCATAGAGCACACAAGTACTAATCCCATACCGATGTGCTACTGCTAATACAACATTTTATAAACATGAATCGAACAACCCAGGCAGCCCCATGGTCCTTTAACTCACCAGAGAGGTTTCCCTGCTCCAGCTTCTCCCTTCCCAGTTCCCAATAGTTGAAATTTTTATGCGACAAAGTATCAACCTCCTGAAAAAAGTGAAATACCCAAGTTCTCCAAAGGAGCTCAAAACGGGCTCCTCTACCCCTGGACTATGCAATTAAGTGCTCTATGTAATAAACTTCATTCACAATTTCATGCCACTGGGTAACCATTGGAGACCTAGACTAGTACCATAATCAAGTGAAGGCATTTTTAGTGGCCATCAAATATAAACACAGCATATTTCTAGCTGGAGGTGGAGGACACATCTGAAGCTTTATATGAAAGAACCGGTTGTAGGGTTAGGGTAATCTCTGATCCCGTCAGTTGTGACAGCTGGATTTCCAATTCCTTCCAGAACAAGTGGAGCATCGGACAGTACCAAACAAATACGTAGTGCACTAGCCAAAGATTCCCCACGTCCTCTCCAACAGGCCTCATATGAGCTAGGAAGATACTTGCAGGCTTGTCTCGGGCATTAAAATAATGACTATGGCATTTCCATATAAACTCCCACCAATATGAGGCCTGTGACACTCTCATTGAGGGTGGTACGGCCTCTATCCATTTCTCAAACGTTACATTTGTAGTGAGTTCCATATTGTAGGCCAACAATATCAAGTGCATTGACTTGCTCCAAGTATCCTTGAGAGCTTTATATGCCAATCCAATTAAATAATGGTACATCCAGCTCTCTATTGACTCTACAATTAATTTCAAAAGTTGGGGGAGTAGGAAAGGGAGCAAACATGGGGGGGGGCCTTTTGCATTAAAATGGTCTGAACATGTAAGTAACAGAAATGTTTCTAACTGGCTGGCCTATACATAGCCTGTAGTTGGGCAAAAGTGACCACACCATGTGTGTCTAAACATTGTTATATGTATGATAATCCCTGCCAGTGCCATCTGTGGAAAGTCTGATCTTGGCGTGCTAGCAAAAAGTCTGCTTCAGACAACAACAGGCATGCATGATAAAAAATTGGTGCCAACACATGAAGTGCCCGAATTCTGTATCAGCTCCGGAGCATGTCCCTCATTCCAAACATGAAAACATTTATGTACAGGCAGAAAATTAATGGTGCAAACACTATCTGACCAATACTGTGTAGATCATTCAGCACAAACTCAATATGTTTCCATGAGGTGACATAGGAGGGGTTAAACCACTGCACCACTGTTTTAACAACAACCGTGTTGTAATATTCCTTAAATTTAGGAAGATTTAAGCCTCCTCTGTTGATTGGTAACTAAAGCAGTGACCAACAGACTCAAGGACAGTGCCCCGCCCATACAAATCTCAATAGGGTTTTGTTCCAAGATATAAAACTATAGGAGGAAGGGGTGACTAGGATCATCTGGAAGAGCTACAGAAATCTAGACAAAATTGTCATACGGATAACCTCGATTCTAGAAAGAAAAGATAATTAGAGGTGATTCCATTTACTCAAACCTCCCTCCATCACCTGTGTCAGAGGCTCATAATTTATCAGTTCCAAATGTACCAAATGAAATTTGTTTTTGCAAATGCACTTCTGTACAGTAATTATAATTTATCTATTTATTATTTAGAATTTAGAGATTCTCTTGCTCTCCTTTACAGCCCAAACTGTACGTATATCTACTTTGTCCCATTGCTTTCAAATGATGTATTGTATATCTACTTTGTTCTGATGCTTTCTAATGATGTACTCTATATTCCTTGGTCCTGTTGGTTTTCCAAGTTAGTCCACAAACTTATTAATAGTAATAACCATTGGAGCTATAAAAGAAAAAATAGGTCTCTGAAAAATCACCTGTTAAAATAAACATTAGTGCAAGAAATAATTAATCCCTTAAATGACTAGATCTTTAAGGTAGCATTTATAGCTTCATTAGTAAACTTAGCACCTTATAATAACAAAGGGCATGTCCATGGATATCTGCTTCCTTGTTTCTTGTCAAATTAAAAGTCCACTGTTCAGAAGAGCTGCCAGGACGTATTATATGGGAACAGACTGAAAGTTCTCCACTGAAAAACTCCATGTCACCCAGTTGCTATTTTTTGTTTAAGAGTTAACATACTCAATCCTGAGAGTTATATCAATAGCCAGCCCATATCCATCCCAAACATGAGGTACGGGCAGCGTAATCATGAATTGTGCCCTGAAGTTCTTTAGGTGATACATGACCACAGCAAATCACAAACATAACAGAAAGAGTCCAGGAAATGGAATATCTTTGAAAGTCACTAAATGCTGGGATGAGGGAACAGAAATAAATCAGGACAAAAACCCAAGGAGAAGGGACACCAGGATCGATTTAACCAATTAATTTACCATAGAGCCGTTCAATAGCTAAAACCATTTGGTACTCCTCCCCAGTAGCTGGTCTGTGAGGATAAAGTAATAAGAAATGCAGTCACCCCTTAAGCGACCCCAAATTAAGCACAGAGCCAGTCCAACAGTATTTTGCCCTGGTATCCAGTGAACACGGTGACCGCGATTGAGCTATTACAAAAAGGGCAAATCAATCATGGCACCTATGTTCTGGGCTACCTGGCAGGGTAGCAACTGGATATGGGGTAGGTGAATACTGTGACAGGATGTGGCTATATACATGTACCTGAGGAGGGACCATGCCCGGCGCAACGGAATGGGAGGGAGGAGGGAGGGTATGTGGTGTAGTGTGGCAGTTGCTGCTGAGCTGGCCATGGAGGCGTGGTGGGTAGGTGGGAGGCTGGGGTTGGGAGGGCCAGGTTCACTTCTGTGGTGCAATCACTTTTTCGTTGGATCGGGTTTTCTTTTTTTAAGTTTACACACAACCCCTATTTTCGAGTTGAGAATCTTAAGTAGGTGGGTGTGGGGTCTTTGGTGGGTGCAGCCCCCTGCATAACATAGAAAAACAGTCCCAGTTTCATAGTCATTGCGAGTGTACATCACTGTTATTTATTTTCAGTGCTGTACACTCACCCAAATGGCGATAGCTAGTCTGTGATCGCTGTTATCACATAGACTCTTTTGCTCCATAGCACTATTAATCAATCGGAGCATACCTTTAAGTGCCAGTCCTTAGAAAAAAAACATGAATTGGTGGTCAATTCAGTCACAGTGCCAGAGGGAGCTCAGGGTTCTCCATCTACAGCAATCCAATAGAGGGTAGAAACTCCAACAAGTCAGAGTGCAAACTCCTTACAATGTAATTAGACATAAGCAGAGTACCAATTCAGGTTTGATCATGAGCTGCCCTATGGAAAGCCACAAGCAGGGTAAAAATCCAAGAGCTGGAATTCTATTTCATGGTAGATGTTCAGCTGGTCTCTGGGACTGTTTGCTATCTCTGGAGTAGTGGTTTTCTGGTACTAGGGTGAGAAGTTTTAGAAGGAAACTGCTGCCCCAGTTTAGTCAGTTCTTTGCGTGCCTCCTCTGTAGATATATATTCCTTGTGGTACTCTGGTAAGTGGACCACCAAACGGACTGGGTAAGGGGTTGTAAACTTGTATCCCCATTCTTTCAACACTGGGAGGATGTCAGAATATGCTCACCGGCTGTGCATAGTGGCAGGTGCATAGTCATTATGTGTGTGTGTGTATATATATACATATATATATATATATATATATATATATATATATATATATATATATATATATATATATATATATATATATATATATATATATATATATATAGATATGACATGGTCTGACTGAAGATATCATATTTATCTTCACGAGGCCCAGTGATATCATGATATCTCACGAGTGGCGAGCCACGAGTGAGTATCTTGATGTCATTGGCCCTCGAGGAAGATAAATATGATATCTTCTAGTCAGGCCATGTCATGTTCTGTTTATACAACATGTGTTTTAGGTCACTTGCAAAACAACCCCTCCCCCAACACAATCCTCAATAAAGCCACTAACTGAACAGATTATATGTTATTTGGAAAATATATATATATATATATTTGGTTCATCCTGGCAATTTAAAGTTATTTGAAGTAAGTTATGTGGTTGATCCTGCCCTTATTTTCACTGTAAGTAATGATTTTAAAAAAGCTATCTGGCTGATCGTGCCACTCTTGGGTCCTATAATCATAGCTTGACTTTCACTTTCCTGTTGAAATGTAGCGTGACCAAGCAGTATTAACACAGACTCTAAATGCTCTCCAGCTTTTCAGAGTAAAGTAGTCTGTTAGACAAAGTTAGGAAAACCTTCTTGTTTCATTAAGTTTAAGTGGTTTTATTCAGAAGAAGCTGCCAACTGTTCTGAGATGAGAAGCGAGCTAGTCTGCAGTTTCAGAACAACAGAAGGAAGCTTACAAACATGTGTTGCTATATACACTCGGCGCTTCCTTCTGTTGTTCTGAAGTGCCGATTAGCTCACTCTCATCTCAGCGCAGTTGGCAGCTCTCTGAATAAAAGCACAAACTACTGGATCAAGAAGGTTTTTTGAGTGTTATACAGGCTCGTTACTCTGAAGGGCTAGAGATACATTAGAGTGTGTGTTAATACCGTCACGCTATGCTTTAGGAGGAAAGAGAATTCAAGCCACGAATACGGACCTGACAGTAGCAGAATCAACCATATAAGTTTTTAAAATTATTATTTATAGTAAAATAAGGGCAGGATCAACCATATACAGGTGTATATGTGTGGTGGTGCGGTGCAGTGGGGTGGGGTTTGTGCAGGTCCTGGAGACACAGACTCGCAATGGAAAGTAAAACACTTTCACTTTCTATTGTATGACATATAAGAACATGAAGATATCTAAATGACGTATAGGAACATGGAGATATCAATGATATCTTCACTGGCTGATTTAGATATTACTTTTTATCCTTACATTTATATTAAAACACATGTTGTATAAATATATGTATATATATATATATATATATATATATATATAAATGATTTGACCATAAAACACCTTCTGCTTCCTCCACACAGTAGCACTCTTTCTTGCACTGCATAGCTGAGAAAGCTAGTAATTATGGAGCAGGGACGGTGCCCGGATCCATTGACTTTGGGCCCAGGACACGATGGGCTCCCTCCATATCCAGGGAAAGATCAGGGAGGAGCTTCAAAGCAGTCCAGATCAAAGTAGTCAAAAAGTCAAAGATGTCCAGCCCCTCTGATCCCTCCAGTATCCCATACATATAAATATTTTTGCACTGAGCCCTGTGTTTGGCATCTTCTTTGTGGGCCGACAGTTGAGCCTGTTGTTCCCATAGTTCCTTGACGTCATCCTTGAGGTTATCCACTCTGTTTTTCATTGCTGTCAACTGCTGTTTGAAGTTATTGACTCGTTGCTCTTGAACAGCCACATCCCTTCTACGTTCTGAATAGAGCTGCTTTATTTCAGAGCGAAATGATACCAGCTGCTGTTAGGTTGTTTCCAGTTTAATCTTTTTAGATTTGTTTTGCCTGGAGTGCGGTGTTTTAGGCTGGTCTGGGTGGACACTTACATCTATGGAGGCCTGAGAATGTCTCCAAGTAATCCACATTCTTCTTCAGTAATCTGGGCAGTCTTGTCACTTCTGTGAGAACTCTGTACCTTGGTCACCTTCTGCATTTTAATCTTCTTCAAAATAAAGATATATAGTCCATATTATGGGGAGTTTTCATGGTAGGGTTGAAGAGCAGTAAAAACTTAAGCCACCATCTTGTTGTAGACGGAATGGGAAGTCTGCCTTCAACTCTTAAAAATAGAGTAGAAGTGTCTTGTGGAAGTTTTAAGGTTACTTCAAGAAACAAGTTTTGGATTGCTTCTTTCTTTTTCAAATCGATACCCCATATCCCGCTTTCATACATTAGCTGTGTTTTAGCCATATATACTTCTTTGAATGCCTCAGATGAGTTCCCAGCAAAACACTGTGGAAAGCTATTAATTCCTAATGATGCTGTACTTGCTTTCATCTTAACAATTTTAATTTGGGAGTCCCATCTTAAGGCATTATCAAATGTCACACACAAATAACAACATTCTCTTATTTCTTCAAATGATATTCCTTTGACAACCCACGTTTTTGGTTCAAACTTTCTTTTTCCAAGGTTAATATGTTTGTTTTCTTGCTGTTAATTTCTAAATCTAGCTTTTCAAGCTGATTAATTACTGCTGCTAATCCCCTCTTTAAGTCAACTGGTGTGCAAGATAAAGGTATGGCATCATCTGCGTACAGCATTAATTTAATATCTTGTCCATTAATTGTAGGAGCAAAAATCTGTATTGCAGCCATAGTTTGTATTAAGGTTTCTATATATAAATTGAACAATGTTGGGGCTAAGAGACAGCACTGTTTGACTCCCAACCTTTCTCCGTCAAATTACTATACTGGTCTTATCTGACATTTGAACTAGTATTATTATGTAACATTTTAATGACTGTTAATAATTTTTTATCCATTCCATAATTTTCTAATATGCTGTACAATATGGATGTTTCACCGAATGGAATGCAGATTTTATATCAATAAATAAAGCATAAATTTTAACCTTTTTCTTTATAACATACTTCTCTAAAATAAAGTTTACTGTAAATATTGTCTCTAATGCACTATTCTTTGCAAAAGCCATTTTGATATGGTGAAATGTGTTTCTCAGTTACCCTTTCTTCCAATCTACCCAAAATAGTTCTGAAATATACTGTATTTTCATTACTACCACAAGCAGGGTTATGGGCCTTTAACATGTTGGGTCATTCTTGGCAATCTTTTTTAAATTAGGGAACTATAATGCCTGCGTTACAGTCCTTGGGAATGATCTTATATGTGTTTATTAAATTAAATTGTATGGTCAAAACATCTGCCCACCATTCAATATTATGTTGTAATAGTTCAGCAGGTATGGCATTAGTCCATGGTACTTTATTCTTTTCTAGTGTGCCATTATTGCATTGGTTACTTTTAATTTACTTACCTGCACCCAGATTATATCATTTTCTTCAGTAGCATAGCAACTTTCATAATTAATCACATATTCATCACACACATTACACACCTTCCTGAAGTGGGAAACCCACATTAATGGAATATTCACAAGCTTAATACTATAATTTATATTGTTATCATTTGTTCCAAAGGCTACCAATATCCAAAATGGTCTGCTTTCTTTTTCCTGTATGGCATTTTTTAACATCTCCCTTAAATCGTTTCTATATTCTCTTTTTATTTTAAGTAGATTTCTGTAATCTCTTTTTAAGTTGACATACCTTTTCATAGAATTAGTGTCACACCATTTCCTAGCAAATCTATCAACTTGCATCAGCTGTCATTTTGCAGTTATACATTCAGTACTGAACCACTTTCTTTGTTGCCCTATTTTAATAGTTTCTTTTTTCCTTATATTAATATCTAAGTTTCTCACAATGTCTATGACATGTTCATATACTTTAATGAACTTGTCTGGTATATCTATGCCAGAGTTGCTCATATCTATTACATCCATTAAGACTTGTTTTTCACTGTTTATTTCTTCTTCTTCTAGGATGGACTCAGTTTTTTCTTTAACAAATGGGATCTCATCTAACTCTTTTGGCATTGATTTTACACATATTTAGATCACCGTCTTTATTCTGTTTGCTGCAAATATTAGGTCACACTAGAGGTGTGCAAAATATTTCACGTAACTCCAGCATTTCATGAAATATTTTGCCAGTGAAAAATGCAAAATCAGCCCCCCAGCAAAATGTGGAATTTTGCCCACAAAATGCTAATTTTGCCAACCGCTGGTGAAATGTTGCATTTGAGATGAGCCAGGGGGATGATAATAATTAAAAAAAAGTGTTTTCCCCCTTCCCATCCATCAGCCAAGACCCCACATCCCTGGTGTCTAGTGGTCCCACCCTCCTGGCCGATTGCCAGCCCATGATAGGAAGAATCCCCCCAGCCAAGATTCAGCTCCATAATTAAAAAAAAAAACCTTTCCCTGGTGTCTAGTGGACCCCATCCAGTAGTAATCCCACCCCACCCCATGCCTCCTAACTAGGACCCACAGTGGGCCACCAGCACAGCCCTCCACTCACCTCCATGGCTGGCAGCCCAACTGAGTTCAATGAATGAGCGTACACTTGTACAGGGATGCACTCTTCCATTGCAGCTCCCAGTCATCTTATAGATCAGTTTTCAGTGGTGTACAGAAGGGGATGGGGCTGCTCTGGTTGCCTGTGTGGTATGTAGGATGGGGGAATGGAGGGGTTCACAACACCATTCCACCATCCTGCCACCCCTGCAGGTGACTGGAATGGTCCCTTCCCCTCCTCTACCCCCTGAAAACTCATCTGTAAGATGACTGGGAGCTGCAATGAATGAATGCATGCTTGTACAAGTGTGCGCTCATTCATTGAGCTCAGTCAGGCTGCAGGCCATGGAGGTGAGTGGAGGGCTGTGCCGATGGCCCACTGTGGGGATGGGTCTTGGATGAGGGGTGTAGGGTGGGGTGGGATTACTACAGGACAGGGTGGGGTTGTGGGAGGGCACTAGACACCAGGGAAAGGTTTTTTTATTGCATTTTTAATTACATTACAAATACTGATGTTGGCCCTAGTGGGTAGCAGTGGCACTTGACAATGGGGGGGATGGGTGTGTATCTGGTGGAGTCATTCTTCATTTGGCCGGAAATTGGCCGGGGGTGGGGCCACTAGACACCAGGGATGTGGGGTTTTGGCTGGTGGATGGGAGGGGGAAAAACACTTTTCTTTATTTTTCTTTTTTTTTTTAATTCTGCATTTGGTACCAGTGAAATTCTGTCGAAATGCATGAATTTCACAAAATGTTTCATGGGAGAAATTTCCCAATTTCTCCAGAATTTTGCTGGTGAAAAAAACATTTGCAGCATCCCTAGTCACTATCATAGGTTTCTAATATTTTAAGTCTTGGATTTTATGAATGTTACACCCATTAATGAGAATAAGATCAATCACTGAACCTCCTGTTTTACTTGGAAACATCACAACACCTTCCCTGTCTTCCCTACATCTACCATTTCCTATTCTTAGATTAAGTTCTGAAGCCAATTTTTAGCAAGTGTTTACCCTTCCCACATACCTTCTTATTCTTTGATTTGCATATGGGTATCTAAAGGGCATCATCAAAATTCTTGAGATTAGTTTATTCTTCCAATAGTTCCCATAACATTAAAGTCATCTGATATTATAAATATTCCATGGGCATGACACTTCTAATTTGTAACTCAGTGTTTTTATCTTTATCCATTATTTCCACAAAATTGCACATTTGTATGCCTGTGTTAACATAAATATTAATTAACACTACACAGTCATTAAAAGCACATTTGCAATGTTAAACAAAATATTATTGCACATAGTATTGTAAACATAACTGTCAAATGTACCCTTCACAGTGACCATGTTCCTAAGGTCAAATGTATTTTGTATTTCTGATTGCAGTTTTGGTAACTTTAAAGCTGTAGTGCATCATTTTCAACCCAATTTTCCTGTAGATATGTGTTTTATTTAAAGTCTACCCATAACACATCCTCCATTTATTGTTGAACTCCAGGAACTTTCCATCTTATCAGTGCTAAACATTTACTGCCATTAGTAAGTGAATATTTATCTTGACTTTCTTACAGACTTTCTGTGCTGGACTCTTCAGTCTCTGTTTTATCACCGTTTTCTGAGAAATAATTATATGGACTATATTTTTCATTACTATTTTATAGACTCAAACTTCAGTTTAACATGACACCCTTTAATTTCCTTCTTCTGATGTACTTTATTTATCAGAATCATTCACACCTGTTAAACTATGTTACCTCATGCCAGTTTTATAAGCCTTTCCCAAATTAATTCCATGGTCTGTGAATTCAGTTTCCATTAAAGAAAAACAGTTATATTATGTTTATCCTGCTTCTACAATACATATCCATCCCAGTGAAACATCTGTATTCTACCTGCAAACAGATTTGTAAGTCTCCCCTTTTGATATTGTTGCCCATAATTCATTTGCACAGATGATATACTGTGATTTTTAATGGCAATAAATGTTTATTTTTGTTTTGGTTTTTTGGGATGCCTTTTTAAAATACATTTAGGAAAATTGATCCATGTGTAATTAATTTCTGTTTATCTGTTGTGCCAGAATTAGAAACACAGGAACATGGAAACATAGAAGTTGATGGTAGATAAGGACCACTACGCTCAACTCGTCTGGACGTATACTCTACCAGTGTTATTGTTTTTATTGTCCTCTTTCTTTACAGTAATATGTTTTTGACATCTTGAGAACAATTATTTTTATTTCTTTCCTTAAAATGCATCCTTTTCTCTTTGTTAACTTTTTCATGAATATCTCTAGAGAGTCTGTCTTTTGGGGTCTTTCGTACTATGATTTCCAGCCCTTTAGGTTCACCATTCTTTTTTTTTTAATGTGTTGTAATTCTAGAAATGTTTTCCTTTCTCTCAATTCTTTGACCAATATTTCCACAGCTTCTTTTTCTGCAATACTGTCTGCTATAATAACTACTGACTTCTGTTTTCTTTTACCTCCTTGTCCCCCTCTTTTTCAAGATATTTGGCTTTGCTTCACCCAATTTTTATTAATTTTCTCTTTATTATATGCTCTATTTTACATTAATAATACCAGTTCTTGGAGTAATCTGTTTCCCACTTTTATTTCCTTTTTTAAATCCTCCAACCCTGAAACTATTTTATTTTACCTATGTCCATGGTTCCGGTCAGTAACATCACGGAACAAAATAAAGTGGACAAAAATAAAGTTGCAAAAACAGTGTCACCATCAATATTGGCAGCACAAAATGTAAAGTGCCAGAAGAATGCAGGCCACATGACATGCAGGTAGCAAATAACATCCACCGCATGGAAGCACTGCACTGGAACACACAGCAGCAGGCACCCATGCACAGGAGCAACACAGGTGTGCAGGGAGATGGAACTGGGCAGGGTTCAACCATCACTGGGAAAGCAGGCCACTGGACACATACCATGGTAATCTAATGGCATAGGCACCCACATGGTGGTGTACCCCACCCAGAATGCTGAGTGATGGAGAACATGCACCGGGGTAACCACTGAAGGACAGGTGGACTATGGCCACTATGTGGATGGCTGTGTATAATACAAGGGGCCAGAAGCACAAGCCAGCATGTCCCCTGCAACACACATAACAACAGGACAGGGGAGAGGGCATGCTGACTTGTGCTCCTGGTCCCTGTAGTTCCAGTACAGTGCCTCCATGTGGTGGATGTTGTTTGCTACCTGTGTGTCATATGGCCTGCATTGTTCTGGCTTGCTACATTTTGTGCTGCCAATATTGATGGTGACACTGTTTTTGCTGCCTTATTTTTGTCCACTTTATTTTGTTCCACAGTGTTACTGACCAGAAACACAATTAACACTAATTCTATGATTTGTGACAACTCTCTTGAATTCCAAAAATGTGGCAGGTATGGAGTGTTTACTAAAGGAGAATCCAAACTATACATCTTAATATACGGGGAAATAAATTCGTGAACATTTTTTAAGTTTGACCTCTTTATCTATTTGTATGTTCCCTTATTACATGGTGTGTTTAGGTTTATCATTTCTGTACACATCTTTTTTCTCCTCCTCTTGTTTGTTATCAAGAACAATTATTTGGGGTTACTCAGCTATTAGAAAAAGAAAATTACAGAAAACACTAAAGAACCCAGACAAATCAAACATTCATACTTGGTCTCAATTATTGGACGATGGTGAGTTTATCTCATTAGAAAGATTTAATACTCTTTTTCCAGTTAATCAAGAAAAAACAACTTTTTGACTTACCATTTCCTACATAATACATTTTGACAACAAATAAGAGGACACATACAAAACCTATCAGTATTGGTGAAAGATCATACCAACATCCTGAACAAAGGAAAGAACAAATTAGCACATTAGATAAATACTGGACTAGTAACCATTGAGGAAGATCCCTGGGAAGTAACAAATAAATGGAATCGGGAGGGTAATATAATATATTCAGAACAACAATGGAGAAACCTAAGGATTAAAGTAAATAGGGATTATCTATATGCAAAAAAATAAAGTAATTCAGAAAAAAGTTATGGATAGTCATACTATACTCCATAAATATTATGGAATATAAAATCAGGAGGTACAAAAGAATATTGGCATAAATGCGGATGTCTCAGAGATCTATTCCATTGCCTATGGGGCCGTAGGTCTATCCAGGAGTGGTGGAAGAAAACAAATGTTGACAACACTGTTTAATATTGATCTGCCTTTCAATTTTAAATATATGATATTGAATGATATACAGGAATCTGAACTTCAAGACAATCAGAAGAGAATTTATTACCTAGCCACTATGGCTACCAAAAGATTGATCTTGGCTAATTGGAATTCGGAAACAATAGGAGAGTTTGATCAGTCTAAATGGGGGTTTATGGTGAAAGAAGCCATTCAATTAGAACAATTATGGGATGTTTTTGATAATAACAATATACAGCAAGAGGCTAACTGGAATGAAATTAAAGAGATAATTTCTCCACGTTTTGTCATTTAGACTATATCCATATGATATAACTAAGAAGGGGGGAGGGGGGTATTGTATAGTCTGTAATTGTATGAATGATTAAACTGTATAATGGAATAAGTCATACAATTGAGAAACAATTTCTCTTACTTTTTAATTTTTTGTTATTAGATGTGTATAAGATTTGGAGACCTAACTTATTAACGTTGGACTTTGTAAATCGTATGGTCATATATTTTTGCAAATAAAATATTTCTTAAAAAAAGGATGGTTTCTGCAATGTATGAAGATGGAATTAATTTAATAAATCAAATAAATCAAATAAAATTGGACATTAAATCATATTACAATGGGGCAGCATCTTTTGCCCAAGAAATGCAATTCAGAACTCAAGGCAAACAACAAACACTGGATAGTTTTAAAGCCTGTCAAAATCAAGTTTAGCAAAGGGTGATGACAGGCCTAAGCTGCCCTAACTGTACCCCTGTTTTGTTTTGTTTTTCAAATAAAGGGTCCATGATGGATATTGTAAATATATTTGTGCTTCACAGTTTTGTCATTCTGTCTCCTGCAACACAGGCCAATTCCCTTTTACAGAATTTGGAAATCCCTCATATCTCAGATAACTTACTGACAACTCTTAACTGGTCCAATTCAATTGGCAGAAGTGGACGTTGCTGTAAAAAAAAAAAAAAAATATAGCACCTGGCCTAGAGGACTTGTCTTCTAAGTTTTATAAAAAGTTCAGGGAGTTTCTTGAGCCCACCCTGCCATTTCTTTATAATCACTTCTTATGCACAAAATCTTTCCCTTCATCCATGGTGCAAGTTGCTGTGATCTTTCTCTACAAAAAGGGAATACGTTACTGTTGCAAAACTGGTTACATTTGTTTACAGTGAAGTTTAAACAGCGACTGACACATCAGCGAGTGCTAATCACTGAAAACAAAATCAGTGATCAGCACTATGCCAAATACAAAATCGGCGACCATGTAAAGCAGAACAGGACCTGTTTTTTATGTGGGGGGGTCTGCCCCCCTCCCTTCCTAAAATAATAATTCTCAACTCCAGGGTGGGAAGACACTGGGGGAGGGAGGCAAACAAGTAAGGGGGCACCTGTTGCAGGGGTGACAGCATGTGGGTGAAGAAACAACATGAGGGGAACAGGAGGATGGGAGGATAAAAAAAAAAAGCAAAGTAATCTAGAGTTAAAAACTGCTATATCCACATGAGATCTCAAACCCAGGTCCATGCACACAGCAGGTGGTGACCTTAATCAAAACACCCTGCAGCCAGCTTGGCGGCACCCCACTCACTCTACTTACTTAACCTCCTACCGCTACACTTGCTAACCACCCTACCTTCACTATTTTGTCCTCTATATCTCACTATTCCTATCCCTCACTATTCTTCCTCAGCTGCTGAACTTGCAAGCTCACAAACTGAGTCACTCATTTTGAGTCGCTCAATTTGCTTCACCCATATCACTGGATACCATTTTCTACAGATGTGATTCCTTGTTTAGAATTTTTGTTCTCAACCCTCCTGTGTCTACCTCTTTTCTGTGTGGCCACCAGCACCAGCACCATGTCTTCCTCCTGGGGGTATCATAGTTTTAGGGAACTACCCCAGTATCCATCCAGAGATGCAGGAACCACCTTCTGGTAGTTAGAGGATGGTGGATGTGTTTATGCAGTCTCCAAGGGTGAATCTTGCATCTTTTTTGGTTTTGTTTTCTGTTTGTAAGATAATGGCTGAAAAATCTCACTGTGATTTTGGAGCTGTGTATTGGATTTCCTTCCTCGTTTGTTCCCAAGGATGAAGGTACTGGTTCTGGAGTAGTCCTTTCAGAAGGGAGTGTTTGCTCAGTATCAGTAGGACTAGTAGCCTGTTCTACATCTGACTGGTCAGGTACATCAGTAGATGCTTGTGGATCTATAACTTTCTGAGCCCTAGCTTTAGAAGCCTCCACTGCTTGTCATTTGGCAGTCAGATCATCCTGATTCATGCCGCCCCCTTTAGTGTGTGTGGCCTAGGGCACCTTCTGTATGAATACCTCTTTTCCCTCACACAAATTGCAATTTAAAGGATTTGGATACCTGTGACTAAGGTGTCTATCTCTGGTTTATGGATAACTTCAGTTCCCAGTCCTCTGCTTCATGTTTGTTTTGCTGCATGCTCAAAACTGGTCACAAAAATAGTGAAGTCAGCCCCCGCAATCTTTGTTTGTAAGGTGTCTGTATTCCATACAATTATTGCACCATTCTCTGTCACATGCTAAATTAAAATGAGTTCTAGCTCTACACTTATGGAAGGACTGAGGTTGACATGGATAAGAACTCTTCCCTCTGTCTCTGCTGAGAGAAAAGCTGTTTGGTAGGTGACAGACTCTGGTGTTCATTTGGTGCAACTTTACTTTGAATTTCCAACCTCCTGTCCAGACCTGCAGAGTCTGTAATAGTAGTGTGGTTTTCTAACACTTCACATCTTTGGCATAACCATTAACAAATATTGAACATGTGAACACCCTTATTACAAAAAAGGATGGTGATTGTTTTCATTACAGGCCTGGACATGGGGCTTGCAATAAACTGAGTCCATAAGCAGTATCTTTAAGCTTCTCATATAGTATTTTACCCCAAATTTGCCTAAGGTCTTCAAAGTCCCAAAGCTAACATTGAAAGTATGCTCCCCAGACACGTGAATCCCCATGTACAATTCTGATGCAAAAAAATTAGAATCTTTCAATAGTTTTCAAATGACATGTACTTGATCTGGGTGATGATTTAAACTATCTTTATATTTCAGTCTGATGGCATTGCTCTTTGAGCTGGTTCACCTTGTATGGCAAACAGATCAGACATCCAAAAGTGTCTATTAGAATCCATTTGCTGTTCTTGCCATTGCTCAGGTGGGGGGGGGGCATTCCATTTTCACTTCACAGTAGGGATGGGTGCAATTTATCTTCCACCAGAGATATTCTGGTGAAACTCTGATTTCACTTCTGTGAAATTTTGTGAAATACCTGAGAACATTTCACTAAATTTCACCAAAACTGTAATTTTAGTTATTACCATTTAATTAAAAAAAAACTGTCTAAATTGCACCATATGTGATATAATGACCGTACAAAGCTCCATACAGAAGTGTACCATGTTTCAGATCTCCATCTTTATAGATGACTGAGTTATATGCCTTCAAATGTTTGAAAATTTTAACATACTCCACATCTTCTGGACCTGCGACAAAGTCATGCCTTTTTAGGAGGAGATTAGACACCGTTTGGATCTTTTATTCGGGCTTGATCATGCCTTCACACCTGAAATATGTATATTGGGGGAATTTGCTGAGGCCTCAATTGGTAATCAGAGACCACATATGGCACTAATATCAGCTTGTGCCAAGACGATTATTCTTTGACACTGGTGTGACTAGACTACCCCTACTTACGTGGAATGGTATTGGGAAATTGTCTTTGCACAACAGGCTGAGTGTATTATTACAAATGTGTCACACAATACTAAAAAATACAAACAAGTATGGAAACCTCTTTTTACTTTGCTGACCCTGGAGACTGGGTGATGGTCGGTCACATATTAATCACCACTTATGACCATTGCATTTCATATCCCTGGGAAAGGGTGGGACTTGCCTTACTTATACCTGCATACTAGTTTTGATGCACGTTTTTGTTTTTTTCCCTGTTAAAGCTAGGATGCCTCTTTTTCTGGCTATGTTTTAACTATTATCAATTTAGCTGCCTTCTGAGTTAATCCAGCCTCCAGAGAAGTGGGGAGGGATAGGGGAGGGGGGTCGTGGGTGGGTGTGATGTGGGAGGGGGGTTGGAGGGTATTGTTAAGCCTATAGCGTGATTGAGAAGTCTGCCTGTTCTGGATTACTTGTTTGTAAATGTCTGTTTTTCATGTACAATTAATCCAGTATTCACTTTCTGGTCAGTGATTTGTATTTGGTATATCAGGTCCTTCTTTAATGTTCAAGAGTCTTGTTTTCTTTTCAAGCTCAATAAAGTTTATTGAATTTAAAAAAAAAATTTAAAACTACATTTAAAAATTATTTAAACTGCAGAATTTTAAACCCCTATAACTCTAAAACTGTAGAATGGAATATCACCAGTTTTATTAGGTTCATTGACCTTAAATATTAGGCTTTCAGGCCACGCCATGACCCATAAGCAGAGCAATGCTGATGACCCAGGTTCAGAAGCGAGCCCAGAAAGTTATATTGGGAGGCAGGCTATGGCTGTGACAGCTGCCACTCAGCAGTTAATGTCAGTCAGGGAGGGTTGGCAATGGGTTCCACCAACACAGCCACCCCTCTGGCTGGGCCTGGGAACTTACTCATGCCACAGGGGAAATTGTGGCTATGCAAGGTGAACAGAGGCACCGCCACCACCAGGGGAGATGGAAGGGAGAAAATATTGGAGGAAAACAGGTAGCCAACAGAATGATGGCTGGGTTCAGCCTGATCAGCGTATATCCCTGTGAACAGGGTATATCCCTGACAGACAAGCTATTTGCCGGGAGATAAAACAACATGGAAAAAATGGTGCTGTGGGTGTTGACTATCTAATCTCTTGCTCAGAGGCTGGCCAAGTTATAAACAGCCAGGGATTCCAAAATAACATCATTAATTAAAGCTAAATTTCATGAGCTTTTGTAAAATTGTGTAATGTTGTGATACTTTTGTCAAAGCCATGTCAATACATTTTACCCAGTCATACGCTTGAGTTGCCATTGTACAGAAAGGTAAAGGCTGACTGAAGTGGCAATCAAATAGCATTCATAGGAGGCTCCGTGGTATAAAATACACACTAAGTGTCAGGTCACTATCTTAAGTGATGAACCATGAAGAATAGTCATGGGCATCACTACACTAGCCTGAATTCTTGCAATATGCCAAATAATCACTAGAGCTCACTGACTTAATGTCTTGTGGAAGTAGGTGCACCTGAAGCATTGTTTCTATGCAAATCCACTTGCTGACTCTTTAATAACCCTGCAGATAACAAAGTGTATTTTCACTGTTTGAAAACAGTGGCACTAAGTGGCGCCAAGCCTCAAGCCTTACAATAGTTGTGACTGAGGTGACAGAAGTATCGAGATATATTTAGTCATAATGGAGCATGATGCTGAGCATCACTGTTGCAGGGGTGTTGGAGGGGTATTGCAGGGCTATGATGCTAGTGCAGGTCAGGTGATTCAGTGATGATAAGTACTTTGGGAAAGTAAAATTCCACAGGTGAAATTCTAGTGACATTATCTGTTATGCGTCCATTAATTGTTGAGCCCAGTGTTGCCAATTAGTAATTTCTAAAGTAGCTACTATAGATTTTAACCTACTAAACCACATTTTCCACCTTAATTGGATTCCAGGACATATTTACTTTGCTATGTATGACAAATATTGAGTGTATACCTGCAATAGCAGGGGAGTTATAAACATCTAAATATTTTAAAAATGTTCACACAATTTAACAAAAAATTAAATTGTGAAATGTTGAACTCTTGTAACTTACAATTTACTCAACCAGTCAGCTCTCCATTAAGCAGTTTATATGACTCTTTTAAGAAAGTATGCATATAAATGTTCAATTATCTAGGTCCAAAGGTGACTAAGTTGCAAGAATAGAAATATTTCCAGAAATTTACATACAAATAATATACTGCCAGAATTTGACATACTGTAACTTCCGTGCCTCTCATTCAAATGTCATGGAACTCTGCATCTGTCTTGAGCCTTAGTCATACAATAGGCATGCCAAATTTCAGATCCCTAGCTATAATACTTGTTATTCCTTCACATAAAGAGTGGTGGATGCCTGGAACAGCCTCCCAGCAGAGGTGGTGGGGGCAAAAACAGTAACGGGATTCAAGAATGCATGGGATAGGCATAAGGGAACCTCAGTGGTAAGGAAAGGGGGGTAAAGCCAGAGATCAAGTAGGGTCTATGGTATTAAAGTAGGTAGGGAAAATGGCTACACTAGGTGGGCCAAGCGGTCCACATCTGCCATCAAATTCTTTGTTTCTATTAAATAATTTTATAAACTTCCACCATTTGTGAAATTTCACACATTTTCATGGAATTCTGCAAAACTTTAATTTGCTAATTTCACTCAGCTCTACCTCAGAGTTGCTCCAAAGTCCCTTCCCCTGCATCAGACACATCCTCAGAATTATTGTCAGTGCCCATTTCAGAGCTTTTTCTAGTAGTAAAAAAGGAGAGAGCATGCAGGAAACAACTTCTCAGATTGAGATGCAAAGGGTACTGGTACCATACTATCAGGTTCAAGACTTCCATCAATATTCTTTTCCAGACAGCTCTGTGGTATTATATGAGGATAACCCTGCCTTATGGTAAGGATTACTGCAGAAATGTCTTGTGTTACCCATTGAGATGTAGGAGGACTTACCTTTTTAGAGAGAAACAGTCCTTATCTATGAGATCCACAAGATGCCATCATTGACTTTCCTCCATCCAACAGCCATTAGGGAAGCTTGACTGATCATCTCACCAAAGTCTTTCTGGTGAGGGATTCAGTAAGAAGCCCACACCTTAGGCTGAGTTGACGACCTGTATTTGCCATTTCTGGCGCAATGGCCCCTTACTACACCCTATTTCAGTCTCAGTGTTTCATTGGTCTGTTTTGATAATTCTGGGTATAACAACTTGCTCTGCCTCCAAACACAGTTCTGTCTTCTGCTCCCCAGTAAACTGTTGTGAGCCAGAATGTTAAACCAGGAGTGAGGTACAGGGGGTGGTCAGTCAATTAGTCAGCAGTTCCATCAGGAGTTGAGCTATGGTGTGTAACTGTGGCATTATAAACATACCAGACATTGGGTCTTGAGCTGTGGATTTGCCAAAAACAGTTGAGCAGGAACTGGGAACAGGTACAGAGTTTGTTTCAGTATTTTGCCAGGAGACAGAGTCAACATGTTGTAGTATCAGGCTGAGAGGCACTGGAGACTGACAGGGAGTGACAGTTTGTCTGGCAGCATCAGCCTTTGATGCTGACATGTCACCATGATCAGACTGCACCAGTTGTATTTGCTTGACAGGGGTAAGTCAAATGCCAGATGACTCAGCAGGTACTTTTTTATGTTGATTGCATGCATGTGCAAGAAACATATTGCGGCAGCTTGCTCCAGAAGCAGGTTGTGGAGGTGTGGCACTGTTGTGGCCAATGTCCCCACAGCCTTTGGAGGCTTGGCCCGCTTTTCCCAATGGGGTGGCATGCTGCTGCTGACACTAGTTCAGCCAGCATGCCACAACCTTGTAAGGTTTCAGCCGCTGCAATCAGGGGCCACCTCATCATTGCAGTGTAAGCCATTCCGCTGAAACGAGGAAGTGACTCGTCATTGCTGGGCGGAACCTTGTTAGTGTGATATTGTTTGTGAACACGGCGGCAGCTTGCCGCCATGTTCACAAACAATATGAAGCAGCCCCACTGTTGAGGGGGCACCCAATCCCCTTCGGCAGCATGTGCCTCTCCCCAACATGTTTGTTTGCCAATGGGAGCCCCAATCCCTGTCGGCTTCAGTGCCCTAACATTGATGTTGCTGATGGAGGAGCCCATTCCCTGTCTGCATAATTTCCCCCCCAAATATGCACTACATTTGTGCTGAGGGGTTGCCCAATCCCCCTCAGCTCTTGCGCCCCCACTTTTGTGCCGACGGGGGTGCCCAATCCCCCATTGGCTACAGCTGCCCACCCAAACAACTCTGTTGGCATGCTGGGAGCCCACCCAGCATACCAAATGGTTTGCAGAAAAAAAACATCCCGCAGTTTTTTTTTGTTTTTGTACCTGTCAAAAGAAATGGTCCCGCACGGTCTCCTTCCCCTCCCACAACCCGCACCCACCCTCTGTGCACCCTGCCTCCCCACCCTCCAACCTATACTTACCTCGAAGTCCAGCGCGATGATCTTCGGTGGACCGGGAACACGTCTGCACTTTTCAAAGCCGACCGTGAACTGAGGAAATGCCAGTAAGCTGTATAATGGCATAAATAGGGTTTTTTCAACTTTGGTGCATATCTCAGGCATTTTTTTAGAATTTTGGCACTAAATTTTCAACATGCGGTTTTTGGAACCCATCCTCATGAATTCTGCCACTGTCATGGCGTTATTCGGCCCTGAAATGTGATTTCGTGGCCACTGTGTGGAATCACCTTTCGGAACTGATTAACAAAACGACAGTGCCAGTGTTCATGAGGTGGGCTCTCAAAAAGCCTATGTTGCAAATTTGGTGGAAAAAATCCCAAAAATTATTGTTTTACGAGCGTGTGTTGCACAGTTGCTATGCACGCTCATAACTTCATGAATTTGCAATATTGTCACGCCAGATTTTCAACATTGCCATTTTTTCACACCTCCTTATGAGTGAGGGAGAGGGAGTGAGCGGAGTCAATGGATCTCTGTTAGTACTGCTGCGGATTTCTCTGTGGGCAGAAAAAGGCATCAATGCAGTTAGGGGCCCAGTACAAAAGGGCAGCCTGCAGTGGTGGGAGAAACAGTATAAGCCAGTGAGAGAGGGGGACTGATTGAGCTCAACGAAGCTCTATCAGGATTGCTGCGGATTTCTTTGTGGGCAGAAAAAGGTGGCAATGCAGGCAGGAGCCCAGTACAAAAGTGCAGCCTGCAGCGCCAGGACAAACAGGATGAGCGGGTGAGAGAGGGGGAGTGAGCAACCTCAATGGAGCTCTGTCCGGACAGCTGTGAACTTCTCTGTGGGCAGAAAAAGGCACCATCCCAGGCAGGAGTGTGGAGTGAAGACAAAGCAATGAGAAGATATGCTCACACCTCCTTATGAACAGTACAACTGTCATTTTTCACATCCTGGCCGAAATGCGTTTTAACACTTCCAGCGCAGAATAGTACACTCACTGTGGGAAATCAGTGTTTGGGACACATTAAGAAAATGACAGTGACACTGTTCATCAGAAGAGGTCCTAAAATCCATATGTTTAGCATGTGGTGAAGAAACTCCATAAAATGACTGTGTTACAAGCGTGCATTGAACTGTTTCCATACACCCTTGTAACTTAGCAAATGTGTAATATTTTCACGCCACATTTTCAGCACTGGCATTTTTTCACACCTCCTTATGAACAGTACATCTGTCATTTTTCACATCCTGGCCATAATATGTTTTTGCACTCCTGCCGCAGAATAGCATGGACACTGTGGGAAATCAGTGTTTGGGACAGATTAAGATCGAGCGAGTGAGAAGAGGGAGTGACTGAGCTCAAGTGAGCTCTGCCGGGACTGCTGCAGATTTCTTTGTGAGCAGAAAAATGCCCCAACGCAGGTGCCCAGTACAAAAGGGCAGTCTGCAGCAGTGGGAGAAACAGAACAAGAGAGCGAGTGAGGGAGAGGGAGTGAGCGGACTCAATGGATCTCTGTCAGGACTGCTGTGGATTTCTTTGTGGGCAGAAAAAGGCATCAATGCAGTTAGGGGCCCAGTACAAAAGGGCAGACTGCAGTGGTGGGAGAAACAGTATGAGCGAGTGAGAGAGGGGGACTGATTGAACTCAACAGAGCTCTATCAGGACTGCTGCGGATTTCTTTGTGGGCAGAAAAAGGTGCAAATACAGGCAGAAGCCCAGTACAAAAGTGCAGCCTGCAGCGTCAGGAGAAACAGGATGAGCAGGTGAGATGGGGGAGTGAGCAACCTCAATGGAGCTCTGTCAGGACAGCTGTGAACTTCTTTGTGGGCAGAAAAAGGCACCAACCCAGGCAGGAGCCCAGTACAAAAGGGCAGCCTGCAGCATGGGGAGACACAGAACGAGCAAGTGAGACGGGGGAGTGAGTGAGTGAACTTAGAGGAGTTGAGTTAGGACTGCTGCAGATTTCTTTGTGGGTAGAAAAAGGTGCCAGTGCAAGCAGAAGCCCAGTACAAAAGGGCAGCCTGCTGCATCAGGAGAAATAGAATGAGCAAATGAGAGGGAAGTGGGCGAGCTCAATGAGCTATGCGGAACTTTAGAGTTGCCCACCTCCGCCCAGGGTCCTCCATGGTCCTATATTACAGCAGGGTCTGTGGAGTGAAGACAAAGCAATGAGAAGATATGCTCACACCTCCTTATGAACAGTACAACTGTCATTTTTCACGTCCCAGCGGAAATGCGTTTTCACACTTCCAGTGCAGAATAGTGCAGTCGCTGTGAGAAATCAGTGTTCAGGACACAATAAGAAAACCACAGTGACACTGTTCATGAGAAGAGGTCCTAAAATGCCTATGTTGAAAATTTTGTGATGAAAGTCCATAAAATGACTGTGTTACGAGCATGTGTTGTGCAGTTTCCATGCACCCTTGTAACTTCGCAAATCAGTAATATTTTCACACCAAATTTTCAACACCGGCATTTTTTCCACACCTCCTTATGAACAGTACAGCTGTCATTTTTCACATCCTGGCCAAAATGTGTTTTCGCACTTGCGGCACAGAATAGCACGGTTGCTGTGGGAAGTCAGTGTTTAGTACAGATTAAGATCGAGCGAGTGAGAGGGGGGAGTGACTGAGCTCAACTGAACTCTGTTGAGACTGCTGCAAATTTCTTTGTGGGCAGAAAAAGGCCCCAATGCAGCAGCCCAGCACAAAAGGGCAGCCTGCAGTGCCAGGAGAAACAGAATGAGTGGGTGAGGGAGGGGGAGTGAGTGACCTCAACGGAACTCTGTTGGGACTGCTGCAGATTTCTTTGTGGGCACAAAAAGGCAGCAATGCAGGCAGGGGACCAGTACAAAAGGGCGGTCTGCAGCGGCGGGAGAAACAGAATGAGCGACTGAGAGAGAGGGAGTGAGCAAGCTCAATTGAGCTCTATCATGACTGCTGCAGATTTCTTTGTGGGAAGAAAAAGGCAGCAACGCAGGCAGGAGTCCAATACAAAAGGGCAGCCTGCAGCACCTGCAGAAATGGAATGAGCGAGTTGGAGAGGGGGAGTAAGTGAGCTCAAAGGAGCTCTGTCGGGACTGCTGCAGATTTCTTTGTGGGCAGACAAAGACACCAACAGAGGCAGGATCCCAGTACAAAAAGGCAGCCTGCAGCACCAGGAGAAACAGAATGAGCGTGTGAGAGAGGGAGACTGAGCGACCTCAATGGAGCTCTGTCAGGACAGCTGCGGATTTCTTTGTGGGCAGACAAAGTTGCCAACGCAGACTGGAGCCCAGTACAAAAGCGCAGCCTGCAGCGCCAACAGAAACAGAATGAGTGACTGACAGAGGGGGAGTGAGCGAGCTCAACGGAGCAAAGCAATCAACATTCAGGACTGATAAATGCTTGTTTACTCTGCAGCAGTTCAGCAGTCTGTTGCTCCTTTTTCTGCATATATTTAGCCTCACCCCCTGCCATCAGGAAAAACAGCAGTTTTTTTATTTTCTTCCATAGCAATTGTAAGTTTCTTTTCCCTGAAATAGTAACTTCTGCTGAATATTTATTCTTCCACCCTGTTGGGAATACCAAATTCAGGCATGACCAGTTCAATTTCATCAGCTGCAGACATCATCTCCATGTCATCCTAAGTAATGGTTTCTTGGTTTTCTGAAGCAGGGAAGAGGCCTGCAACCCTGCTCCAGAGACATCCATCCTCTCTCTTCCAGGGTCAGCCATCTTGGCAGACTGCCAAATGGCCAGAGGTACTCCCTATTGGTAAAGAAGGGATATTTTATTGAGAGCATCTAATACATGAAACTAAAGAAATTATTCACAATAGTAACAACACGTACAAGTTATGTAATCTAATTCTACTGAAAAAACTAAATAAAACTGTTAATACCATATGTGAAAATCAATATACATATGTAAGATTGACCATATTAAGTTCATACTGTTCTCCTCCCCCTTTTTTAAACCAAAACTAGAGAAGGCAATATAGAACAAAGACCCGAAGATATCAAAAGCAATTATTCTCTTATATTTTCAAAATGCTTCCAGAGTTCCCTCACTTTCTTCTGCCTGAATTTCTTACTATTTCTAATATACACCTTCTGTAATTCACTCTTAATATTGTTTATCATACTTTCCTGAAGAAGTTTTTGTTGCTGGAGTACCAACCTACATCTAAACTGCCACAAAAAATGGGCTTAGAAATCTAACAACTTTGATTGGCTGGCAGTGATAGCCGGGGGGGGGGGGTATATTAACTTACAGTTAGCGGCCTCTATAAAACAGGTTCCAGCTATGTCAACACCATCACACATATGGTGCCAGTGTAGATTTTCAAAGTCATAAGTCGCCATTTTGTAGCACTCACTAAGCGGACGACTAAGCGAGGTAGCCCCTGCCTGATTCTGTCTTACCACACTCTGCACACATAAACCATAAATTACCAAGCAAAACCCATTATTGTAACAGAATAAAACCTTTTCAAACAACAGCACAGTGTTGTCATGCAACAGACTATTCGAGTCCTCTGGTCCCTCAATCAATGACCAATGTAGTAGCTGGTGCAATCTGGCAACATGTCTCCATGTCTGAGGAGCCAAAGTTAGGAAAGTAATGCCACTGCCCCTCAGCCTGAGTGTCAGGATCACTTAATTATAAAAACAGTAGCCCTTCTGAGTAAATCCGCATACTACTGCACACCAAAAGCAATTTGCACCACACTTAACTTGATTTCTTCATTAAAAAAACATTGTTTTTACACAGTAGTAGTGCTAGCATGTCACGTGCTAACTACTACTGTAAGAGTGCCTGGCTCCCTTAACACCATCCCTGTGTAAGGCCAAAAGATCCAAGAAACACAGCTTTCTTAAATTTACTAAAAAAATAAAATCACCTTGTGAAACCAGATAGCGGTCCCACTCCCGATCACTTGATGTCAGCCACCATCCCCGCTACACTCTGCCCCCATTCTGCAAGAGTGGCAGTGCAAACTGCTCAATTAGAGAAAATTAAAAAAATAACAAAATGGAACATCTGCCAAACATGGAACGGGGCTCACCTTTCCATAAGTAGGGGAGGCCAGCTACAGAAACACAGCATTATAGCCCTCCCTTCCCCGGTGAGAAAGACAGACAGGTAACACAAAACATAATGGTCAGTACACATTGAAAGAACTGTGAAAAACTGCAGTGCCCTCTGCTGGCAAATATGCCAGTAGAGGGACTACTTTACCAAGAAAATTACTTTAAATTAGTTTTAATAATTTTTTTATACATATTACTTTTTTATAAATACTACATAAAAATCTTACTAAGTAGCTCATTTTCTAAGAGCAATAATACCTGACAGGGTGGATGGAATTTGGAAATACCTGACCTTCCAGAGGATATAAGGCCCTCTGCCTGCGATGTTGGGCCTCATTATGCCCCTAGACAGTCTGGTATTGCCTAATACTGCCCACACTGTTGAGTATTATTGCTTGCGCAACAAATATTTAATCACTGCACATATGACCAGAAAGTACTGCTACTGTATTTCAACCACTTACCCTTGTATACTCCCAAACACCATTACAGCATAAAAAATTGATTTGAACTCCAGAATTTTACTAATCAGAAACAAATTGATGCCAACATGTTGTTGCATAAGGACAGTCTAAAAACAGATGAGTCTGGGTTTCCAAAACCCCATTGCACATATTCCTCGGACAGTACCTTTCAGTGAGACACTTGTGTTTAGGTGCATTGTACAAACTAAGTCTACCATGGCTAGTAAGTCAAATAGTGTTCCACATATGAACTGAAATTCTTGGTTTTTGACAATTGATGCAGGATATTGATTGCATCGTCAACAAATGCACTGAGAAATTTCAAAAGGTCTGGAAATTTTCTTCCGATAATGTCAGAGTACAGCTGTTTCCTAGTAGAGAAATGAAACAAATCCGAGGTCAATTCCCATAACTAAATTTTCCTTAAAGCAGTCAAGATGAATTAAGGACCGTGTCATGCCCAGTTATCTGATGGAACAACCCATTTACCCCTTATCCATCTGGAATAATATGGTGTTATCCATTCTTTTATAAGTGTGGCACCCTGTGACATTGTATCAGCAAACAAGCAAGAAATCTTAATTTGAAAAAACAATGAATATAAAAACACAACTGGATTCACTATAGCCAGACAACCTTACGTCAAGGGCAGATAGGTATAATTCCTTTTCACTGGGTTCAATCTACTCCCCCACAAGAACTGAAAGAACATAATATAAATTTCTACTTCCATGTTAGGAGGTGGAGGAAAAAACATAACTCAGAAATAAAAATATTGGCTGGCAAAAGAATATTTTGATGCACAATAACCTCTTTTTGTTTGATATTTGCAAGATTCTCCAACCTACCACTTTCCATTGACCCTCCTGTAGTTTAGCTTCCCACGTCCTAAGTGCAATATACCCTGCACCAAATGTAATCCCAAAGATTTTAATTATCTAATACCATCACTGGAATTGCAACCCCCATTGCCAACCCTAAATATTTACGTATGGCGAAAGATTAGTGACACCTGTGCTGCAAATGACAGTGCAGCAATGGGTCACGGTACTGTCACCATGGGACCACTGCTCTGCTTTCTCAGGGTCTTGCACCACCCCCAGGGTAGTTGGGGTGTTGAAGCCCCTGGAAAGAAACAACGTTTTTCGAATGGACTTATGCCGACTGTAATTGTGGTTGACATAAACCCATTGCTGTAATGTCGGTCCACAACTTTGTTGTTGAATCAGCATCATGGATCCAAAATTTACATGCATCTAAGCCTGAAGCTTACTTTAATATGGTTAATTGTCCCCCAGATACCTTAGTATGGTCATCCACTACTTGTACTGCTAATTTACCCTATTCTGGATCTGCTATGAATAAGCAGCTATCATATGTATAGGCACTTACTTTAATTAATGAAACAGAATTAAAAACTTTCACCCCTTTTATATGCTGCAATGAAATCAATGTACATATCATAATCTCTAGCCCAAATGTACAGTATATAAAGGGGGCTAAGAGGGTACCCCTGTCTGACCCCATGTGCTATCCATATTCTATCATTTTTAGGATGGGCAGACCCGAAAAAGCCCTGACCCTTATCAGGATCAGGATGCAGGCCAAAGTCTTGATAAGTTCTGATTAGTTTTGATTCTAATCAGAACCTTTTGTAAAATGTGATGAAAACTGCAAATCTGTTATATAATTGCATAAAACAACACTGAGATCTGTGACACATGAAATTGTAAATAGCATTTCAGGAAATGAAAACTGTGACTTTATAGCACTGATGGGCTGGTCAATTGGATATGGCAGTCATGAAGTTGACCTCTGTCTGCTCCCTGCCACAGTACTAGTGCTGTAACTGTAAATTGATCTGTCTGACATCAGAGGGGGAATCCCATTCCCATTTAGTAGTATACAATGGACATATCAGTTTGTCATTGTTGCACTACTTCTTTCTCTGCTCCACTGAGAGTCATGCAGTTATTTTCTATTGCATGGGGTCCCATCCACCCACCCACCCAATTTGATGACACTTTTAGGGGATGCCCTACCAAAAAAATAACTGCAAGTCCTTAGTAGTCCAGAGACCTCCATTCAGGCTATCCAAAAATTAGACATCCATTAGTACATGCTGAAAAAAGTGTGCCATCAGGTTCAGGCAATCCAAAAATTAGGACATGCTGAAACTATTCTGTAATCAGTCTGAACTTCAGGTGATTCAAAAATTAGACAAGTCCATGAGAACATGCTGTGAAAAGTGTGCCATCAGGTTCAGGCAATCCAAAAATTAGCCAAGTTTGTGAGGAGGACTTGCTGAAAATATTGTGCCATCATTCTCAACTTCAGGCAGTCCAAAAATGAGAAAAGTCCATGAGGACATGTTGCAAAAAGTGTGCCATCAGGTTCAGGCAATCCAAAAATTAGGACATGCTGAAACCATTCTGTAATCAGTCTGAACTTCAGGTGATTCAAAAATTAGACAAGTCCACGAGGACATGCTGTGAAAAGTGTGCCATCAGGTTCAGGCAATCCAAAAAATTAGTCAAGTTTGTGAGAAGGACATGCTGAAATCATTGTGCCATCATTCTCAACTTCAGGCAGTCCAAAAATCAGACAAGTCCATGAGGACATGTTGCAAAAAGAGTGCCATCAGGTTCAGGTAATCCAAAAATTAGCCAAGTTTGTGAGGAGGACATGCTAAAAACATTGTGCCATCAGTCTCAACTTCAGGCAATCCAAAAATTAAACAAGTCCATAAGGACATACTGCGAAAAGTGTGCCATCAGGTTCAGGCAATCCAAAAATTAGTCAAGTCTGTGAGGGCATGCTGAAAATATTGTGCCATCAGGTTCAACAATTGTGTAGGCCACATATGGGCTTACTGGAGTACTGATTTCTTTTTTCTGAAAACAACAAACAGTGTCTACTCTTCCAAGTAGAGATCTTTGAGGTCACTGTGAAATGTATTTGCTACCTCCTGGTCATAGGTGTAGCCAGTCAATGGAAGGTTTATATTTAACAATATAAACTTTTCAACATTTCTGGTAGTAGCCTAAATTGTGTATCTGTTACCACATTTCCCGCACAGCCAAAGAGTTGCTCTGAAAATACACTGGTGGGGGGACAGACCATGTACTTCAAAGCTACTTGCACAAGTGCAGGTCATACAGGCTCCTTGCTTTGCCAGTATTTAATGGGATCTTCATTCCATTCGATACCTTTTTCTGCTAAATAGCAGTCAACCATGGCCTGGGCAGAAACAGTGATATATGGAGAAGGAAGGGCTGATTTTTCAAGGCTGACAGCATCCAAGTGACCCCAAAGATGACTGCTGGGGGTAGAATGAATGGCAGCAGCTGGCTGTTTTGTATCCTGAATGAGAAGAGAGGGCTGTGCAGGTGCAAGAGGAATGGATGAGGGGGCTGCATCTGTTGTCATGGTTTTTTTCAAAACCAAATCTACTTCTTGAATGCTTTTCTCTCTGCAGTTTTGGAACACATTTGGGTCATGCTGTGAGAGGTGTTTCATCTTGTACCATGGGTCTAGTATTGTTGATATAATGTTCTGCCACCAGCATTTCACAGAGTTTCTCATCCACTCTGACTTTTTTAATCATTCTATGTACTATGTCTTTTTTTATTCCGGGTGGCAAGTCCCTTTTAGTTGCACTAGACTCTCCCATCTGAAACTGGCTTCTTGTACCTTCCAAGTCACCCCTGATTGGGTATCCCATGATAATCTCAACCATAAAATGGTGAAAGTAACAATTGCAATGTAAATACAGCTACCCTATGTTCAGCGACAAGGAATAATAGCACAACACAATAAGTGACAAAACCTGCCACATCTTAAACTAAATTAGTGAGTACTCATTAATAGCGACAACAGCCAATTCAACTCTGAAATCCCATAGGTGTTCAACAGCACAACAGGTTGACTCACTGCCTTGATTGTACTCAATGCCATAACAAGGAACCGCTAAAGTTATTAATGAACCCGATGACTCACCAAAGCCTCACTGCCTTGAGCGAACAGCGACTATTCAGCTCTGCAAAACCTCTCCGCTCCGCAGTAGATGTTACTTACTGCACTCACTGCAAAACAGCCCAGAACAACCGAGTCACTCCACAGCAACAGGTCAAAGGGTCGAAGTTTGAGCTCTGCAGCTCAGACATCATAATAGCGACGTCTGAGCTGTTGCCATTCAGTGCTATTTAGCACTTATTTCTTTAATCCTTTACTCATGATTAAAAGTCGCATTCACAGGTCATACAGATTCCAATGAGGGTGGTTACTTTGACTTCAGACTTGGTACTGGAAATTGTAGGCAAGATCTCTTAAGTACTCGTACCTACTCCTCTGTGAGTATTCACTCACAATTGAGACGACTCTCTCATTCATGCAGTAAGCGAACATGACAAATCTATCCCTTTCCTTTCCACTACCAAACACAAGGAAAGGTTCCCCAGCTAAGGTCACCCTGAACTCATCAGGTATTTGAAGATCCTCAACTGATGCAGGGGTGGCAGGGCATCCACATTCTACCTGCCTTATTCTTTGAATGGTCCTTTTCATATGGGGTACAGCAGGCGGGCGACCAGTCACAGCATCAGGGGAAGAGGTTGTACACTGAACCAGGACCTGTGTGGTGGTCTCAACACTTGATCTGGCCCATTCTCTTACATCTGCCAGTATCTTGTGCACCCCACATCACCAGCATCAGGGACTTGTGTGTGATCCTTTATTTGAGCCAATACCTTGCTTCCAGAAGTATGCAGTCTAGAAAGGCAGCTATATTTATGAGAATCAGCACATTGACAATATACTTTTTCAGCCTTCTCTTTTTCATTCCTATAAGAGTAGCCACCATAAACTGCCAAGGACTTACCTTTCTGGCTGGTGACCACTTCGAACCCCATGCTGTCTGTGTTTTCAAGGAAGAAAGGAAATGGCAAATGGGGAAGGATGACACACAGGTCCCTTTAAGGAAAATCAGGCTCAGGTGGGATTAGCTCTGTATTGCATTGTGGGTGCCAGGAAGTAGTGCAGGTACACGCTGAGGTGGATAGAAGGGATTCAAGGGATATCAGAATGTGAGTATATGGATAAGTGCACTCAATGCTTTGAAAAATTACTGTGCGATTTTGACAGAAGCGCTATAATGCATGCTCTATTATGTTTAGTCATGCTTAAACCATTCGCAGTTATTACCATGCTATTATTACAATCACTTTTTGGTATTCGTGATATTAACATGGAACCCCTGATTGCATTCAGCTGAAATCTAAGAATCTTGATCAATGGGATTATTTGGCTGAGTGTGGCACTGTTGGAACTCACTTCCCTAGTAATTTTCTCAAAGGGTTGCAGGATCTTGATGAGAAGTTCTAACACAGCCCACCGCTGAGGATTAATGTACACATTAGTATCCCCTATGCTGTTCTCTAGTGTATACTGTCTTACAGCCTTTTTTATGGCTGTGGGGGAGCCTACAGCCATTTTGCTATCTGTAGCTTGAAAATGGAGTTTTGTGGAACTCATTTTTGTACATTTCAATGTATTCTTCCACATCTACAAATCACTATGACAACTAAAATAAATAATCCCTTCTTTCTATTTAGAATATTGGAGACATAACTCCAAGCTGCGTATCTGATGCCCATTAGGAAACTGAAACAGCTTCTTAAATATTGATTGCCTATTAAACTGGAGATTTGTTTACCCCCTTTGAAATGCAACAGCTTGCACATTTAAATGATTAGCATTTAAACATTTTTTGCTACTAATTCAGTTGGGGATGAATATCTTTCAAGAAATGTTACCCTTTTCCAACACATGTTGTAATGATTTGCACTGTTTTTAACCTCTCAAGACCTACCTGAAAAAATGCCTGGTCTTCAGTGAACTACGCATACTAAATACATAAATTTCTTTTTGACAGAAAAGGGCTGTGGCCTGCTTCCCAAACATAACAGATAAGAACTATTGAGATCTCTTATAGTAAGAGTGTGTGGGTGGGTGTGTATGTGTGTCTGTGTGTTTGAGGGAGGGGTGGAAAAGCAGTCAAACACTAGCCAAGGAAGACCCCCTCTAATGAATTAACTGCTGACAAACCATGAGTGATACAGAGGCAAATGATCTGATACCTTTTATTGGACCAACATAGATGTGACATAAAGAACTTATACCCTTTATGAAATTCCTGATCAAACAACTGCAAAGAGAGAACTGTGTTTTGTCATTTTATAATATAATATACTGAGTGTGTGTTTAGTGAGTTGCTGGATCAGGGCCTTGATAAAATAACATTTACTTAACTATTTCAAGATTCCATCAGGTGGGCAGAAAAAAGTCTATGAGAATTTGTCTGAAAACTAACAACTATAAGATGCAAAAATAGCATGTGTGTGTGTGTGTGTATGGAAATGTCTCTATTTGCAATAAATTTGTTTACAGGTATTACTAGTATCTTTTGAAAGATTGCCTGACTTGTGATTATTAATTCTGAGTATAGTTCATGAAATAATGAGCTTGATATTTGTTGTTTCATATAGTCCCCCATTATGCCTTATGCATAGCATATAAATCCAAATTATTCCAAGGCCATCATGACATATAATATTAATACAGAGCAGCAAAGCAGAACTCTTTTTCCTAATAAAAGGCTGCTGATATAATAAACAAAAGAACAAAGTCAAAAATAAAGAGCCAGTGGCTTATGAAAAAAATTACACGGATTTATACAGGGATTTGATTCTGCCTTTGTGGGAAAACACAGGGAAAATGAAGGCTTCTTACAGAGTGATGGTTATTTTGATATGTGAGCACTGAATGTTTCTTATCCTATATTTTGTATCCTGGCTAGGGTAGGGGACATGCTACATCTCATTGTCACAGGGATGTTCGTTTACACATTTTTGCATTGTATTTACTCAGGCTGTCCCAGATTAGATGCAATATCTTGTTTTCAGTGGGGCCATGATTTTACCTTTTTTTTATAATGTAGTCAGGCTACCTAGCCCAGGGCACCCCGTATTCAAAGGAGATACACAGCACATCCTGGTGGAAAAGAGAAATGTGCCAAACAACTCCAACAATGCACAATAGTGTGATATTTAAATGTGCAGGATACACCGGGCCACAAGGGAATGGGCCAGGGCACTCACAAATGGTATGCCTTTCAAGTCAAGAGGGCAATCTTATGCATATGCTGTACTGCAGCATATTCAGTGGGAATGTGCCCCTTATAGTCCAGAGAACCGTGGCCCACAGTTAGGTCATGAATAGCTGGCTTAACCTGGCCAGCCACCCACAGGCAGGCTGCAGATATGCACCCAGGCGCACAGCAGCCTGGCAGCCCTGGTAGACTATAGGTACCCCCTTTCCATCCCCAGTCTAGCCAACTCCATCCCTAAAGAGCTCCTTAGTGTAGGGTCCCCCCCAGACCCTACTACACCAGAGGAAACCATGGTCCATATCCATAGTCTTGAGGACTCCTATCCACTGCTCCTGTACACAGACACCCTTATTCTCCCATACCCAACCTGTTGCAAAGACTGGCACTGCCCTCCACGTCCTGCCATGGCCAGCCATTGACTGCACTGAACCCGGGCTGGGGACCTGCACTCTGGAATGACCCAATGGTCTGTATCATGCACTGGGGCACCATGCCAGCTTTGGCTCCACCAGTGTATGCAGCTGTGTGTACATCCCTGGCAAATTGAAAAGGGAATTTACATACCTCCAATTCATGCCTTGTCAATGCTATATCTTCCTGCCTGTCATATACCACTGCAAGTCCACACTCTCCCCTGTTCCTCTGTGTAACATGCCACCCTCCGGACTTCTGAAGTATCTCAGGTGCCATGGGGTGTGGTATCCTGTAATGCCATTTGCACTGTATGCTTCAGGCTATAGATAGTTCATACACAGTTCTACAATTGTACAAACAAATGGGAGATTGGCTGTAACATGCCTGTTTTGGGACATGTGTGAGTTGGTACAGCATTAGCTGTCACCCACACTGAGCAGTGCAATGGCACCGGGATGATGGATCCGCAATGCGAGTGCCTGAGGAGTATGGTCACTGGGTGTTATCACCCACACATGGCTTGTGCCTATGTATAACACATTCTAGCATCCTACTGTGTGTGCTCTGCCACCTGCCAATAGAGTGGTACAATCCCATTACAGAGCCAGTCGTCGCAATGGGTTGGGCTGAGGGGGCAGGGAGGGGGCTGTCTGTGCACTGTTGAGGGGGAGCAGGGGCCACTACACTATAAACATGGACTGTGGGTGTATTCAGGTGCAATTAGGGATGGCTTTGGGGTGCCTATAATATGGAACTGATAGAGCCTGGACTCCGGTACGATCAGGGCTGGTGGAATGGGCGGGGGGTGGCACTATACCACCAGAGACTTCAGACCCTGTCCCACATGGGAGCAATCAGGGTCAGGGCTTGGGGGCAAGAGCTGCTCTAGTGAATTCATCCCCATGCCAACATGCAAAATGGGCTGGTAATGAGCATGCATAAGGCGCCTTTGCACCCTGCATGCTCAATTAGTTAATTTGCATTCCTGGGCTGAATATTGCCCATGGGGGCTGCGATGCATGTTGGTATGTGCCACACATTCCCCCTGGAAGGTATTCAGTCGGGGTCACCCCGGATGCACCTGACTTGGCGGCCGCCTGCACTGTGACTCCAGGGTCACATTTTCAACAGGAACGATAAAGCGCAGTGTCGCAGGTTTACTGCATGACAAAAGGGATTAACTCCCTTTGAAATTGCATTGTTTGTTGCAGTAACTCTACTACAGAATTCTGCAGTGCTGTGCTTCATCCTGGTGGTCTTCACTGTATGCACACCCTGTGCCAGTGGCGCATTCTCTTTGAATGTTGTATCAGCGCCGACCGGCACACCATCTTTGTGCAACACATTGTTCTGCTCATGCATTGATCCAGCACGCATTGATCTGGCACTAAATATATCCCCCCAAATATAAAATATTGTTTTTAGTGTGTTCTGATTTTACACAATGCAGCATAATATTGTGTAGATGTACAGCCCCACTGAAAATAAGATGCCATTTCTTCTGTGAACTATCCAGGCTAAATATACAGTAATCAGCAGGCATATTCTAGGAAAACACATTGTAAAAAAATGTGTAAAAGGAAGACCACATTGAAACTGCCTCTCCACAGACCTGCATTTTGCAAATTCATTAGAAATAATGGGTAAAAGCATCCCAAAAGCTCTCCACAGCCATATCGGCTCCGACCAGAGTTTGTTTACTCCAGCAGTCATTGGAACATGTAAAAATTAGAGTTCCACCTTGTTGCAACATCTTGGATGAGTGTATTAGGAGGCAGTCCGTGTTCTTCTTCTTGTATGGCCCAAAGACACTGGCATGGTTTGCATGAGTGGTTGAAATGTGTGCATATTCTTTTTGCCACATATGTAAGAGCCTTTATAACTCTGTCCTTTTCCATAAAAACATGCACAATCAAATTTAGGCAGTGTACAAAACATCAAATGTGGACAAAGCCCCCAACAGACATTGCTTTCTTCATGTTTGAACCATTCTCAGCCACAATAAAACCTACAGAACGCCCTTGTGATGCAAGCCAGTACTATATGTCTCTGTTGAGCTCATCCAGGATGATGGAAGCTGTGTGATCCTACGGAATATACTGGATGCGAAGGGAAGTCAGTTTCAGAGGGGAATTGTCTGTGTCACTACAGGGAGTAAATGATATTCTTTTTGGTTTTTTTTTTTCCATTCAAGTTTTTATTGAGGTTTTACATAAAGTGAATACATCTGTCCACAAAAATATACAAGAGACATTGTGTCAGAAAATGAGAATGACATGGCATTAGATGTATTCAACCCAGCCTACCACCCACCTCCCCTCAAAAACCCTAACCCTCCCAACCCCACCCCACACAGCACACACATTACATACTTTAGTTATTTAACACATAAGGTGTCATGCCTTATCAGGTAATGAATACAGCGTATATAAAGGGCCCCAGATCTGGTTGAACTTACGTAGATTATTCTGGAGACTAGCAATAGTTCTTTCCGTTCTGAGGTTAGCAAGAAGTTCTTGAAGCCACTCGCCATAAGAAATATCAAAAGTATCCTTCCAGTGTCTAAGAACGATTTTTTTAACAGATGCAGATATCAGACAAATATGGAATTTCCTATTATGTACCACAATGGAAGAGACATCTCCTAGGACACAGATCTCCGCTGTAAAGAGTTCATCCAGTCCCAAAAGTGGGTCTACTTGATGCCTAATATTGGCCTAGAGCGGAACCACTTTGGGACAACTCCAAAAGATATGTAATAGATCCCCAGTATCCTGCTGGCACCTATAGCAAGAAGAGGAAGATACCATGCCTAATCTGGCCAATTTTAGAGGAGAGTAATAAATATTATGCAGTAGCTTGAATTGCATTAATCTAAGCCTGTCTTGCACGAGAAATTTATCACAAGCTTTCCAAATACATGTCCAATCAAGACCAGGGTTGGGGAAATATGAAGACCAGTAGTTTATCGGTGCCAGGTTAGAGGGATGTAACCAGCTAAGAAGTCTGCTATAGATGCCAGAGACTGCATGAGGTTTGCCAACCAGAGGACCCATCTTGTCATAAATGTCGGGAGTAGGGACAGCTAAAGGGGTCACACCCAGTTTCTGGAGCAACAAATGACGAAGTTGAAAGACCTTGAATATATTAGCTTGTGGAATTTGGAATTTGTTCATGATATCAGCGACATTAGGACATGCCCTTCTGCCGAGATGAAATCTTTTACCAGGTGGCCTCTTATTTGCGGTAGCCAATTGTCCCTAATGGGCCTGCGATCCATAAGAAGGTTTGGATTACCTTCTAAAGGCTGAGATGGGTCCTTACTGTGGCAGTATTTTAGAAAGGAGCATAGTTGTGAATGAATTCTAATCAATGTCCAAATGGGAGAGTTGCGGAAAGATCTGGGAAGTGAACTTGGAGAGCAGTACAGTAGGGATCTAGGAGATAACCCTAGCTTAGAAATACAGGACTTCTCTAACGTTAACCAGAGGGGAACATCATTTCTATCTTGGGAGTCGGTAGACGTTAACCATCTAAGATATTTATTGACATGGCTTGCCCAATAATACAATCCCATATGAGGAAGTCTCAGGCCACCAATCGATTTAGGAGCCATCAATTTTTGGTAGGCCAATCTGGGTTTCTTAGAATTCCAGATGAAGCCAGCAAATATACCATGAATTTTCTTAAACCATTTTAAAGGGAGCCAGTCATTTAACATGGAAATAGGATAAAACAGACGAAGGAATATGTTCATTTTGATTAGGTTAATTTTCTGCCACATAGATAGTGGAAGAAGGGCCCATCTTTTAAGATCTGACTCAATATCATTTAATAAAGAGGATAGATTTATCTGGATCATACGAGCAGGGGATCTCAATAAAGTAAGACCCAGATATTTAATTGTTTCTGCATTCCAGGCAAGCCCGTGAATAAGAATGTCCTGAATAAAAGTTTTATGGTTTAAGGGAAAAACCACAGTTTTCCCCATGTTAAGCTTGTAATTAGCGATTTTACTAAAGCCCTGAATGGTTTCTAGTAAAACCGGAATAGAGGAAAATGGGTGGGAAAGCTGTAGCAATAAAACATCAGCATAAGCTAGGACCTTGATAGTTTGCCCCATGATTGAGATGCCCTGAACTTCTTGTACCTGTACAATCCACCTAATGAGGGGCTCAATGTATAGATTAAAAAGGAGCGGAGACAGGGGGCAGCCTTGCCTGGTACCAGTGAACAATTTGAAGGGCTCAGATATTATACCATTACAAGATATTTTTGCAATGGGAGATTTATAGATAGAGTTAATCCAAGAGCAGAATACCTGGGGAAAACCAAAAAACTCCATCGCCCTGAACAAATATTTCCTGTGGACCCTATCAAAAGCCTTCTTGGCGTCCAATGAGACCAAGGCCATGGGATAGTCGGCATCCCTGGAGGCCGAGAAGACATGGACCAGGGATCGCAAATGGTCCGCTGAGGACCTCCCTTTCATAAAACCCACCTGTTCGACCCCTATTAGCCCAGGAAGGACCTCATTGACTCGGTTCACCAGTAACTTAGTAAGAATTTTAATATCCTGATTAAGGAGTGAGATAGGCCTATAACTAGATACTAAATCAGAAGGTTTACCCGGTTTAAGTAGAAGGACAATTAAAGCCTCGAATAAGGATGCATCAGTGGCTGACCCATTTAGGATGCATTGAAACAATTGCAATAATAGGGGAGTTAGTTCTTTAGAAAAGACTTTATAGAAGTTGGCAGAAAACCCGTCTGGGCCTGGTGTTTTATCAGAGGGCAGGGATTTGATGACCTTATCTATTTCACTTTCTGTGATGGGTGCAATTAATTTGTCCTGGCTCGACTTCTCCAAAGAAGGTAAATTCAAGCCACTTAGATAGCCGCTGATTGTTTCATCAGAAGGGGAATCTTTCATGGCCCCATATAACTCTTCAAAATATTTTTTAAATTCCACCAGAATATCCTTGGGGGTCATTTTAAGGGAATTGTCCTTTAGAGAGAGGATGGATGCAACCAGTCTGGTGGATTCCAGTTGTTTTAAGCGTCTGGCTAACATTCGACCAGCTTTCTCCCCTTGATTGGTATATATTGCCCCTGTTTTGATAATTGCCCATTCTGCCTGCTCACCTAGCATCCGAAGATATGAATCACGTAATTGAGTTAGTTCTTGTAGGTATTCATCGGAAGAAGAAGGGGAGAGTCTGGATTCTTTCTCTCGGATCTGCACTAGTAACTCAGAGATCCATCTTTGTCTCGCTTTTTTCTGATGAGAAGCTAGTGCTATCAGGGTCCCTCTCAGGTAGGCCTTTAGTGCCCCCCACACCATATCAGGCTGACTGCTGGAGTTATGGTTAAGTGCTATGAATTCAGTTATTTGACTAGAAATAAGTTCGACCACTTTGGGGTCTTTTAATAACTGATCATTGATTTTCCATCTACCTCCTAGTTTTGGAAGGGAAGAAAAAACACATGAGCAAGTAACTAGGGAGTGGTCAGAGGGTAGCCGAGGAGCTATAGTCGTATTCAAGACACCTGATATGAGAGTGTGCGACATCAAAATGTAATCTATCCTAGATCTGGTGGCATGCACCTGGGAAGTGAATGTAAATTCTCTTTCGGTTGGATGAAGGGTCCTCCATACATCGCAAAGACCTATTTGGTCCAGCAATTCTCTCACGGCTCTTTGAGCGGGGGATAGCCCTTCCTAGTACTCCTGGACCTATCCACAGATGGGTCTAATGCTAAGTTTAGGTCCCTTCCAATAATAATAGGTAAGTTGAGAAAAGGTGTAAGTGTTTCCATTATCTATACAAAGAATTCAGGGGAATCGGTGTTTGGGCCGTAAATCGACCCTAACATGATCTCTATAGTGTGTAGGATGCCTCTAATGAAGATATATCTTCCTGCAGTATCATGGAGTGTTTGAATCGGTTTAAATGGGAGAGACCTAAGGATCATGATCATCACTCCTCTACTTTGAGTGCTGCCTTCTGAGGCAAACACCTGGTCTATTTGCAGTCTCCTTAGGTTATTAATCTCATTATTGAGCAAATGAGTTTCTTGAAGAAACATAATGTCTGCTTTAACATAGTCTAGATGTTTTAAAATGTTATATTGTTTAGTTTTATGGCGAGCTCCCTTAACATTCCAGGTCACAAAATTAATGTCTCTAGCCATTTAAAAGCCATTTTTAGCCCCCAATGGTATACTGTTTTGTGACAGGGCTCCTTTATAAAATTACTGGAATTGCGTGTGCTTGTAAACCCCCTTTCCTCCCTTCTTAATCCAACAAACCAAGAACACCAAAACCCCAGTCCAAAACAAACATTTGCCCACACAACCCCGCTCCCTTCCTCCCCTGTCCCACCGAACTACCAATAGCCATGCCTGCAGCCCACTTGGTCACATCGCTTCTACCCCTTCCACCGGCCCCCTCAGTCCCGTCAATATAATGTGCTAGGGTGCCCAAAGAAGTGAGACAACATTAATTCTGAAGTCCAGAACTCAGATGAAAGTTATCAATGCCCTCTTTGAATGAAGCCTATATAGTCCCTGATTGTAAAAATAAAAGGAAAATATAAAAACAACAAGGCTAGGTTTGCAGAGCACTGTTTCACCAGACATTAAGTTCCACAAAGCAAACTAAGTGCGAATGAAAAAAAAAAACAAAACAATATGAGCAATAGATAGTCTCTGGCTCCCTCTGGTGGTAGAGCTGTACTATGACCATTAGAAAGAAGATATTCATAAATCACTTCTGGGGATCCTGTAAATAAAGTTCTGAGACCGAGCTTGAAAGGACCAGAAACACATCTTGAGAGCGGGAATCGGAGATCGTCACATCAGAGAGCCCCATACGATCTGAGATACTGGGGAGGGTGAAAAGTAAGGGAACAGTAAAGCCAGACCCAGACGAAAGAATCAAATAACAACAAACCAGAGTCCAAATAGAGAGCTGGTGAGAAGAAGACACTTAGGCAACTTGAAAATCAAGTGATGAGATAATACGGTTTTTCAAGGAACTAGTATGGAACAGCAGTGCTATTCCTGTCGCATCATCATTAGGGTAGATGCCATTTAGTTGCCGGTTTCTCCGTATAGGACTTTCATGGATTTTTGAAGAGGTTTGGGAGTGACCCATTAAGAGCCTCAGATGCAGACTCGGAGCTCTCAAAGTATTGCCAAGAGCCAGATATCAGCACTTGGAAATGAGCAGGATACCCTATCCTGAACTTGATGCCAGCTGCGATCAGCTTCCCAATAATTGGATGGTAGGCGGTTCTTTTTTGTTGTACCGATAATGGCAAATCCTGCACCACTCTCAACTTAGTACCTTCCCAAAGAAGCTCCTTTGTATTTTTAACTTTACGGAGGAAATGTTGATGTTCCAGGTAGTTCAGGAACCGGAGAATAAAGGTACGTGGGGGATCTCCAGTAGGGGGTGGAGCCCTCAGGGCACGGTGAGCTCTTTCAATAATGTATGCTTGCCCATAGGGCGAGGGGCCTGCGATCTTCTCCATGAACTTCTGGGCAAATTTAATCGAGTCGTCTCCCTCTTCTGTCTTGGGGAGACCTATAATAACAACGTTATTTCGGTGACTACGACCTTCTAAGTCCTCTGTCTTGTCTTCAAGCTTAGCAATATGCTGTCGCAAGGCCACTACTTCAGGTTTGAATTTTTCATTCTTCCGTTCAAGGGATCGGATGCGGGTCTCATTATCAGAAGTATGCAGTGATAAATCCTCGAGAGCTTGAGTTAACGTTTTGATTTCTCCAGTTAATTCTTTCATTTCCAACTTAAAAGGTTGGAATTCCTCCAGAAATCTCGAAAGTGAGAGCGGCTGTGTAGATGGCATCAACACCCGTTGGCTGAGCTTTCTGACTAGCCGAGGCCCTGGTTTTTATGGGGGCCTTCTCCGGGGAGGCAGGGGGTGTATGTTTAGGAAGAGCTTTTTTCATTTCGACTTCCATTAGATGCCATAGGGTGAACCTCACTTCTCTTAGACTCGAGATATGACGACAGGAGCGGTCTTCTAAGGCAGAAAAGATGAATTTTAATGTAATATGAGGGTCGGGTGGATGGAGCACTCCAGAGAAGCAGCTACCAGGTGCTCTGCATCACGTGGTCTCGGGAGTAAATGATATTCAATGTGTAGTCAGCGACAGACATGGTTCTGGCTGGCATATTGTCCATATGTCAGTAGTGAGATGGACAACCCCCACAACTACATCTTTTAAAGCATCTTTAGTTTAACACTTACTAACTCATACATCTAAGGTATAGCAACAGTAAAGAAATATTTCCTGGATGGAATATTGTATCGTGGTGACAGGTGATTCAAAAGCCTTTTGAATCCTATATGCTCCACCACTTTGTAAGGCTGCACGTCCAGTGCTATCATCTCCAAAATTAGTTTTGTTATAGCAATTGCTTCTGGATGAGTATGCTGGTATTTAGCTTTATGTTCAATTGTTTCTGAAATCGTGAGCTGTCTTCTAGCAGTTAAATTCTTCAGATGGCCAACATTAGGAATGCTGGAAGATGATAAGGGCAAAAGAGGACTGTTTGTAGTACTTACTCTTGAAGAAGACTGAGAAAGAGTTGACAGTACAACTGAAGCAGCAGGGCTGTTGCTACCACTTGATACAACAGGTGTAGGTGTCGTGTGACCTAACTCTGCCTGCATGTTGTCATCTTTCTCTGACCAAAAAATCACGCCTGAGGCATAATGGGTGACATCTTTCTAAATGTCTTTTTAATGCTGAGGTGCTCAAACAACCTTTTTTGCTCCCTCTGCTGATGGTCTCTCTACATATAGAGCAAACTGTTTGAAACTCACTATTGGCAGCCAGAGAAAAGTAAGACCACACATAAGATGTCACCCTTTTGTTTTATTACCAGGCACACTATACTGTCCTCCTTTGTCAATTCCACTTTGTTGTTCTTTCTCTACACTGGGATGCTGCTCATCAAGGTCTGTCTCTGTTTCACCCTTATCGTCATCCAAAAGCTCTTCCAGGCCAATAACAGAACCCAAATCTGAATGCACTGTCCCCTCATCTTGTTCCTCCTGCACCTGCACCTCACTGTTCGTGCCCATCCCATCCAAGTCCAAATCATAACACTCATCCTGTGCCTGTGCAACTGCCACCTCTTCCTCATTCAGGCTTTCCAGTTGTTTCTGCTTTTCTCCCTCCTTGTCTACATCCTCCATTTAATCACTCTTATGCTGCACACTCGAGCAGACTCGATAGACCATGAAGCCTGTTTCTGCTGGCAGTTTCATGTGTCCGTATCAGAGCTAGATTTCTCCTCATCTGTTTCATATGTACTGGTACCACAGTACACATAGGTACCATATCTTTGCTTGCCACTCCTTGTGGTGCCAGCTACTCCTTTAGTTTTAATTAAGGTAGTTATGGCCTTTTCTGGCTGTTTGGACAGCACTGAAGAAGAACCACTACTGCTACTTGATGAAGTCCCAGAAGCTGGTCTTTTACTAGTCAGACTGTGCAGTGCTGTTTGTGCAATAAGTTTCCCCATACCTTTCCCCATTTTCACATCCTCCTCACCCTGTCTGGTGCACATTTTCAGCTTTTTTTTATTACACACAAAAATGCTTTTTCCTGTATGTGTTTTCTTTTTATTTAGTCCTCTCAGTTGTTCTCAAGTTCCTCTGCGCACTCAGTACAGGCTCGGCCTCACAGCCACACTCCCTATCTAGGTTTATTTATTTATTTATTTATTTTACACTAAAACTGATTTCTCCTGTAGGGATTTTCTTTTTATTTAGTCCTCTCACTTGTTCTCAAGTTCCTCTGCCTGCTCAGTACGGGCTTGGCCTCACAGCCACACTCCCCCTTCCTCCACAGTAGCTAGGTTAATTTTTTTATTGACACACAAAAATGCTTTTTCCTGTATGTATTTATTTTTATTTAGTCCTCTCACTTATTCGAAAGTTCCTCTGCCCACTCAGGACAGGCTCGGCCTCACAGCCACACACCCCCCATCCAACATTGTAGCTATTTTTTTTTAATTACACAGAAAAATGCTTTTCCCTTTGTGTAGTTTCTTTTTATTTAGTCCTCTCAGTTGTTTGCAAGTTCTTCTGTCCACTCAGGATAGGCCTGGCCTCACAGCCACACTCCCTCTTCCACCACTGCAGCTAGTTTTATTTGTTTTTATTACACAAAACAAATGCTTTTTCCTTAGTGGAGTTTCTTTATATTTAGTCATCAGTTGTTCACAAGTTCCTCTGTCCACTCAGGGGCCAGGGCCAGGGTAGGCTTGCTCTCATAGCCACACACCACCTCTCACCCCGTAGCTATTTTTTTTTTCCAGTTTTAAAGAAAAAATGATATGCTGCTTTTTCTTTATATATTTTCTTGTAACTTCGTTATCTGTTGTTCCCGAGTTCCTCTGCCCTACCAGGGCATGTACAATCTCACAGCCACACACACCTTCACCCACTGTAACAAGGTCTTTCCTTTTTACTGTAAAAAGTACTTCATTTTCTGTATATAGTTATTTAGCTTTAGAGTTTAATTGTTCTGACTAGTAACAGTTCCTCCAACTTCCACAGTCCACACATACTCAGTCAAAACACCCTGAATAATTCAATGTATTTTATTTTTTTATCTTTATTTTTTATTATTTTTAAAACTTTTGCGATATGCTGTAGCTATCTAGCCACCTACCAGGAGCCTTTAAGATGTCCGCCGCCCTGGCCTACCCACAATGTTCTTTCACTTCAAACCCCCAAATAAGATTCTTTCAGATATATGCCTCCCTCATTTTACTTTCCTTATTGAGTCATTAGCCCCAAATGCCTGTTTGTTTTTACAAGGTATGATAAAAAACCACATACAAAGTTATCAATGTATGACTTGTAATGTGTAGAAATTAGAAAAGAGTAAGAGTCAGAGATGAAGCATCCATTCCCTCTGAGAGTTAGCTCTGAAATGGCACCTCTTCAATGAATGCTGAGCAGCAGAGCATTTCAGCTCCGTCCACCCACCACATCGGCCAAAAACCAGGACTGACAAGCAGTCTCCCTTCAGCTATAGGCTGCTTAGCCTGCCAGTCTGGCTGGATCAGGCCAATTGAGTTTCTCCGCCCTTCAGTCCAGAAGCGCTCCTTCATGAGCTGGTACTCGCTTGCTCCTGTTGGTTTTGCCTTGCCTGCTGTCTCCTCACTACTATGAGTGTGAGCAACCTTGAAGCAGGAGCAAGTACCAGCCCAGGATGCAAATGCAAGCCACATGACCTGAACAGTGGCTATCAGGTGACTGCCAGCTGAATGGGCTCTAGACAATCTCGGAGCTCCATCTACAGGCACAAAATTGAAGTGCTGAAGAAAGAAAGGTAAACAATGCTTTTTTTTAAATTACAGCTATTTGTGGCTGATGGACGTGGACTATGTACAACTAAACCACTGATTCCTATTGATCCAGGTCCCTTGGACCACATTGGATCCGAGGGGGTTCTGATTTTTGGTGAGTCAGTTTGCCCATCCAAAATCGGTAGCATCATTTTAGAACTATTCCACAGTGGTGTATTAATTGTAATACAAATTTTATTTATTTATTATATTTATTTATTCATTCAATCAGAAATTCACCTTTGAGCTCCTGTAGCTCATTTAAAAGGTTCCTCTTCCAGAAAGGTAGTTACATAGCTATATACAGATAGAGTACAGAGAGCAACTCCAATGGAGCTTTGTCACAGTGAGTTACAGGGAATTTAACATCTGGGCCAAAAATTACATCAATATTAGATAATGCTTAAATAGTCTGTACTTCATTGTAGTGAGCAGGCATTCTATTAGGTGTGAGAGCAACTGCATCTGGAGCCTGATGACAGAACCTTTCTCAGCCCTATCTTGAACTGGACTATGCTATGGGGGCTCAGCAAGGATTGAGGCAACTCGTTTAAGCAGAGTGGTGCTCTGTAAGTGAAGGAGCGTTGGGCCTGACTAGTTTTACATAAAGGTACAGACAGCATATTCCTAGTCATATTCTTGGTTGAGTATTGATTTTTGACAGGGCGCAGTCTATCTTGCAGTGGGAGATAGTCAGTTTGGAAGTACGGGGTACAGGTATGTGTGAGCCTATCAGCTCCTAGAGCAAATCAACAGGCCTTATTTAGCACCAGTCAAACCCTATTGAGGACCATGTCCATAGCTGCACCGTACACTGCCAGGCTGTAGTCTAGCACTGGAAGGATAGAGCTTGATACAGCAATTTGCTTAGCAGCAGGTGTGAGATAGTGCCTATGTCTGTAAAGTACCCCTAGTTTAATGTGGGTTAGACTTACAATTGAGTCTACATGGGAGAAAATGTGGATGACTCATCCAGAGTTACTCCAAGATACTTAAATGAGGTACCCTGTTCTAGAGTATCACCTTTTCCACTCATGATGGTGAGAGGAGGGGTTTTTCTTCTTGCTTAGGGTCCAGCAAAGAGCATGGTCTTTGTTTTCTTATAGTTCAGTATAAGTTTATTCTGAAAGAACCACTTTTCCAGTGCCCCAAAACTTTGTTAGCGATCCAGTGTAAGTGTCATTTGGTTTGGGCTGCTGGCATAGATGACCGCATCATCTACACAGAGGAGGACCTTTGAGGGACAGTCTGTGGGGAGGTTATTTACAAATAGGCCAAATAATAGAGGACCCAGTATAGATCCTTGTGGTACACCAATGGTAACATTTCTAAAATCAGATAGTGTTCCATTGATCCTTACCCTTCATTTTATTGTGAGGCACTTTGAGCTCTGGAAAAGCACTATACAAATAATTTCCTATCCTATCCCTATCCCTATCCTATCCTATCACCAAAAATCCATTAATTAAAAGCTGAAACGTAGCAGACCAATATAAAAGTTTAATCCAAGATATAAATACATCTGGCTTGATGTGCAATTTCAAGGCCTGGAATAAAAATTTGTGGGAAACTTGATCAAAAGCTTTCTCCTGATCTATACTTAAGAGAAAACCTTGGACCTGACCCAAATTACCTCATGCCACCAAGTTTGTAGTTGTAATAAGATTTTCACCCCTCGTTCTTCCAGGTATTGAACATGTCTTTTCTGGGGAGATTACCTTTTGTGCCACCTTACTCAGCCTTGTGCATAATATTTTATTTAGGATCTTAAGATCCACATTCATAAGACTAACTGGGTGCCAGCTGCCTACATTTGCCCCGTTCCCTTTTTCATATAATAGGACCATAAAAGCATAGGATAGGTCCTCCGTCATTCTCAAATTATTAAAAATTTCTGTGAGTACTGCTATGAGTACTTAACTAAATTGAGAGCTAAAAGAGTTGTATAATTCAGCACTTAGTTCACCCAGACCTGGGGAGGTATTAGCCATTGCATTTTTTAAAACCTACTGTACTTCTTCCACTTACTGGGGCCACCCAGTCCGCCTCATCCTGGTCATTTAATAAATCAGAGAATGGACTTTGTAAGTAATCCTCACTGTCAGTAGACACAGGAAAACTAGTATCATTAGTTTTTTTTTTTTTGCTATAGAGCTTTGTGCTCCCTTGCCACCACCTTCTCCTTGCTTCAGGCCCCTTGTCTGGCCACCCCCAAGTCCTGTCTGCTGCTCCACCCACTGTCTAGCTGTTGGGGATCTGCACGGTATGGAACCCAAGAGAGATGGGGGCCATTATGATTGTCGGAGTAGAGACATAGGTTTTCTATGTTTTCTCCCTCCACCTTCCCTGGCAACTGGCGCAGGCCCTGCTTCCCCATGCTCAGTCCCTCACATGCATGCTGTGACACCCTATTGCATGAGACAAGCTCTCTCAGACCACCACAGGGGTTAATATGGTGGAAGAAGCAGGATGACACCCTCACCTGACTTGGAACGCTGCTGTGTGGCAGTGCTACCCCAGCTCCCTGGCTGCCCGACCCAACTCCTGAGTTCGCTCAAGAAACCAGGTCATTGGTGTAGGAGCGTATTGTGCTTCTGCTGGGTCATTGGATGGCCTCCAAAAGTTTTCTTTTAATGATGTGTTAACTATTCTATTACTAGAGACTTGAGCCTCATATATTTGTTCATTACAGTGTCTATGAAAGTGGAACACTTTCTGGCTTATCCTGTCTTGGCACCCTTGGAATATGTCTGACGTTTCACAGTTCCTCCAGTGCCAAATTGCAAGTCAGCCTTCAGGGACTTAGCTCAATGATATTGGGCTACTCTAACATCAGGTTTGAGAAGCCTAATTTGTTTCAAATATGATGTTTTGTGTTATTCTGAAGGGTAATTAATTCATGAAGCTGTCCACAAATGTTTAGATGAAAAAAGAAAGATTGTTCAGCTACTACTTTCCCCTGCAACTGAAAACATTTATTAAACTCTGTTTTTGTATCATCCCATCATAACATAGGGTTTTCAAAACAGCAGGCCAAAGAAATGCAAGTCCTCAACAGTTATTTAAAAGCTTCATAAACCTCTTTATTATTTAATAATGTTGCATTCAGTTGCCAACAACCTTGGCCAAACATCCCCTAAGCTAAACCTCCAGTTGTTATTGTAACCATTTTGTGATCAGAAGTCACAGATGTTTACTGCTGCCTGCTGAACAGTAACTGTATGCGATACAAGTAGGTACTGAATCGTGGTTGATAACATGCCTTGATAATAAGTATGGCTGCATGTAGGATATACAACCCTATAGGCATCACATTGACTGGCATCTGCAACAATCTGCTTCAAATAATTAGTATCATTATAAGATTTTTTTAGTTCTTCCTGTCCTGTCCTAAACAACACAGGGACAGTGAAATCACAGACCTAGTAGTATATAATAATGGTTTCATTAATTGAAAAAAGGGTCACTCTCAAAGCCTTTGTTTGGGGAGCACAGATCATACCAAGTCTGAGTAAATTATTATGCCATTCAGTAACAACAAATAAGGCCCTACAGGATAAACATCCATCAATTTTATGATTTCACATCTGGAATTTTTAAACAGAAGCCCTACACTGAACAAAATCCACTCCCAAGGACCACACAGAGGATCCCCAGGACCAGGCTTTTTGAGCCTAATGTACAGCACCTGTGGATCTCAATCTGGTATCCTGCAATTATATAATATGAGATTCAGTATCTGCCAGTGGAAGAGTAGGAGAATTTCCCCAGTGTCATTGCCAAATGCTCCCTCATCAATAGCAACAGGTTCATATAACTCATGCCCCAGAAACACAAGGGAACAAGCTGTCACAGCTTAGTATACCTTTCCTAATCAAAAAAACACTATAGAGACATACAAGTATCTTACAGAGAGGAACAGGGTGCAGGAATACACTATTTTTAAGCGAAAAAGATGTTCCAGGACTAGAGGGCATGAGAAGAAGTTGGAGTGAGGACGATTCAGAGGAAACATGAGGAAGAATTTCTTCACAGAACGGGTGGTGGACAAGTGAACACCCTGCCAGAGAAAGTGGTGGGGGCTGAAACAATCATGGGATTTAAGAATGCATGGGATAGACATAAAGGAATTCTGGAGATCAGGGGTAAGGGGCAACAGACTTCTAGAAAAACATAAACTGAACTTACAAGCTCAAATGGGCAGACTGGGTGGGCCATAGGCCCTTATCTGCTGACACTGTCTATGTATCTATGTATCTATGTATCTATGTATCTATGACAAATAAATCAGTAATAAAATTTGATACCATGGTGCATGACAAGCTTCTAGGCAAATAAAACCACTGTAGTATACATGAGACTATAGCCCTGTTTACACTGCAGCTTAAAAGTGCATCAACCCATGCGCATGGGTTGATGCGCTTCAAATTCGGTAGTGTGGACACTTTCCAGAGAGTCTTAAGAGTGCTTCGCATCCAGTTTCTGATGTGACTCAGGAGAGGGGACATGTATCTGAACACGTTACTTTAGAGTGCATTACCTGTCATGCAGACAGTCCACAGCACTCGCTCTGGTTGAATGTCTCCTCTCCCGGCATCCTCTGGTGGCTCCCCACCAGCACTTCCTATTTAGAGGACAAGTTGTTGCACATCCAAGTTCACCAAAAGGCATTTTTCAACACTAGAAAGAAAGTTGAACTCAGGAAAGTGTATACAAATATAAACTGAGGGCTACAAGTATTAGGAATTAGTGTCAGAAACTGAGACCATAAATCTGGGCATGTGCAAATGCATATGCATATTCCTGGGGATGGAGGATATGCATATGTATTTAGTGCATGCCAGTTCTGATCTCAGTTTGTGACACAATTTCTAATACCCTGTAGCCCTCAAGTTTACATTGTTATGCACTTTCCCAAGTTCAGCTTTCTTTCTGCTGTTGTAAAATGACTTTTGATGAACTTGAGTGTACTATGCAGGGAATGAGCCTTCTGGCTCATCACATCACCAGCTCATCATGCTACGTCGGGAGGGGGGAACAACTGCTGGAGCAACCAGCTATGTCACTGGAGCAACCAGCTGTATAGACAGAGCACTGAGCCACTGCAAATCAACCCAGCAGGTGTGGGGCATTGCAAGTTGTGGAGTGCTGCGGATATGTAAACATAGCTATACAGATGGTAAGTCACATTACTGGACATCTGAATCAGTACAACCTCCTAAAAACCCCAACTAAATATGGATTTCATACAAAACATAGCACAGTCACTATTCTCACTAAAGTTACCAGTGATGAGGGATTCTCAGAATCCATTGAATTGAACTGGATTCATTGGATTTGGGGCTTTTTTTTCTGGAATTCAGAATTTTGGTATTTAAGGCTAAAAATCTGAATTCTGAAAAAAAAGACTGCTGGTTGTGGAATCAAAATTTGGTTCCACGTCCGATCAAATATTACATTTTTAAATCCTCCCCCTACCTGGTACAAATAAGCCAGTAGCCTGTTAGTGTGCCAGAAAGAAAGCTCTCCTCCCCACCCTTGTCTCCCCTCCTACACTCCCTTATTTTAATCTGCTGCCTGTTGTGTACTGGTGGGGTTGAGGAGGAGACAGTGCAGGTTCAGCTAAGAACTTCCACAATTTTTCCTTTCTTGCTTGATGTTCTAAATCATAAACTTCATGAAACCTTTCACAAAACACCCCCCTCCCCAACAACCTATCACATACTGTGAGCTAATTCTACTCACCCCATTGTCTGATGCTAAGCACCCCCCTCACACCAGAACTCAGTAGCTTGTCCCCTACTAGTCTGACTCATATGTACTTCCTTCTTGATCAAACAAGTAATTAGAGCACCTGGTGCCTGACACTGTCCTGTACTGGTGTCATTTTCTTTCCTCCTAGGTTCTGACTCCCAGTCACACATGACAGCAATAGCCCAGCAACTCCAGTCCTCCATAAGTGACTTGGATGCTACAGAAGGTGGCCAACATAAAACAAATCCTAGGTATAGGCCAGATACCTTGCTCAGTACAACATCAGTTGGGTGCCCTGCTACCCAGGGTTTTCTTTAGGCTGGTCACCTCCTGTAGTAATCAGATCAGTCAAGGAGAACTGGGGGCTACTAGGCTATTGCAATCATGTGTGATCAATTGTCAGGAGTTGGGACCTAGGGGCAAGAAGAGAAGGGGTACCAGTACCAGACCGGTGTCAGCCAGTAAGTGTTTTGTCTATTCCAGTTCAATCAGAAGGATGGGTATGGGAGTCAGACTAGTAAGGGACTGGGTTCCTGGGGGGCTAAATGGCAGGCAATGCTGTAAGGCAGGATTATGCAATGGGTTGGTGGGTGGGGGTGTTATCTGGAAAGGATTCATAAAGTTCATGACTCAAAATATCAAGCAAGAAAAGAAGAAATGTGGACATTTTTAAGTTGGAACTGCACTGTCTCCTCCTCAGTCCCTCCTGTCCACAGCGGACAGCAGCACCGCAATCGCGGATACACCAGTACAGCAGGCCAGCAGATGCAGATTAAGATAATGGAGTGTGGAAGGGAATGAAAAAGTGTGTGTGGGGGGGTCTTTTTTTCTGGCTCACAGATGGACTCTTTTTGGGCAGCTTCTAGTCTGACCTTGTATTGGGATTGGGTAGGTTTTTATGTGCAGTCAAATGCAGAATCAGAACTGATCTGACTGTGATTCTGCCTCCAGTGCCTTAGCTAGCATCAGAATGTAACTGAAGTCAGAAGTACTGATTATATGACAGATGCACAACATATTGGAATCAACAGATTATGAGCAAACCAAGATTATGGCCAGATTTCTGGTGCAATTTATTTTGACCTACTCAAAAGCTTTCAATTCCATCTGTCACGGTATAATGTTTTCTAAAATGGTATGGCTGGGGTTTGATAGATGATCACTTGATTTGATGTCCAGTTATTGTTTTGGAAGGCACCAGATGGTAAACTCTAAGGGTACAAAGTCTGATTTGTTATTCCTAAAGAAAGGGGTCCTTAGACATTCTATTTTGGGGCCATTTATTCCCATTGTTATACATAAATGAATTGGTCAGTGCTTAAACATAAGGAAAAGAGATGGGCTGTGGTCCTCAAGTGGCATTCAGTTTGTTGAAGCTAGGGTAAAGAGGGTACATGGTTGCAATTATTTTGTGACCATGGGGTCTTGATTTTGGAATGCACTACCAACTGGATTTTGCCAGCCTACTGGATTGCTGTCAGTAACACATTTATTTACTAACAGGTTCTTAGAAGTAACTTTGAGACATCAGTGGTGCTGTACAGTGAAGTGACTTTCTGTTAGCATGTCTCTTGGTAAATATCATGGAGCCTTTTGATATGTAGTTATCTCATGGCAAATTTGCTGTAGGACTTTTAACTTTATTTAATGTATTTTTTGGAATGTTTTAGAGTTGATGCACTGATTGTTCTTAAGCTTTGGTTTTCAGTGAAAATAGGTTTTGCTCAATTGGGCTTATACCAAAATAAATATAATTTAATACTACTACTATTATTACACATATTACTTTTATAAGATGGATTTCTGTCTTGGGAGAAGGCAGTAGTAGGTTGAGATAGATGGGCACTAATTTGAGTGGAGAGGAGTGCCGAGCAGCACCCCTCAGGGATCAGGGCTGTGACCACTTCTCTTCAACATCTTCATCAATCATCTTGAAGCATAGGTCTCCAGTAGGCTGCTTAAGCTCACAGATGAGATGACTATAAGCTAGCTAGGGTGAAAGACTATCTTGACAATGAGGATAAATGTCAGGAGGATCTGAATTTCTGAGCAAGCAGGTTCTGGCCCCTGGAGCCTCATAATCAGTGTAGCCAAGTGCAATGTACTACACTTGGGAGGAAAAACAGAGGTAGGACGTATGCACTTTGTGGGGCTCCTCTTGCTGCAATCAAGGAAGGAAAGGTCCTGGAGGTCATACTAGACCTGGGGCTGAAGGAGGACTAACAGTGGCCGGCTTCTGTCAAGAGAACCAGCAGAATGCTGAGGTGCATCACGAAGAAGGGTGACCAGCACAGCAGAAGAAGGGAAGCCTGTGATGTGGGCATATGAGGAAGGGTGACGTCCAAAATGGTGACGCTTTATGGGCGAAGGCCCGAATGGCGATGGGGAAGGTAGGGCGACTGGATGGGGGGGTGGGGGTCGGTGACATGATGTCACTGTCACGTACATGTGCATGGGGGCAAGAATGGCGAGCATGGGCTGGGAGGGGCAGAGGGTTGTAGAGGTAGTGCTGCAGTGGGTTGCGAACTGTGCTGTGGTGTTGGGGTTGGCCCTGCGGTTTGGGTGGGTGAGGTACTGGGTTTGGGTCAGGGCACTGGTACAATTTTATTCGCCGCCCAAAACTTTATTTTAGGCTTTCACCCCGACATCACCCCCTGGAGTTGAGAATCCTTTAGTTGGAGGTGCATCCCACAAACATTGTTAGTCTATGTCTCCAGCCGTTGTTCCATGCGCCAAGGATTTCAGACCGCAGAAACATGCTTTTCGCCGCCTGATGTCGCAATAACTCGCTCGCGCCTAGGCAGTCGCCGTTATCACATAGAACCCAGAAGAAGTAATCTTGCCTCTTTAAAAGGCCCTGGTCAGGCCCCTCCTGGCTTACTGTGTGCAGTTTTCTTCTCCTCAACGCAAAAAGGACACAAAGGCAGTCAAGAGGGTGCAATGCAGGACCATCAAAATGATCAGCAGAATGGGGGCCAAAGCTATAAGGGGAGAGGCTAGAGGACCTAAACAAGTTCCCTGTGGAAAATAAGAGACTTAAGGGACATTATTCTGTCTTAGTTTCTTTCTTTGTTTTGATAATTGACAACCTACTTTCATGGATCACCTGGACCTCTTCAGCACAGATAAAATTACAAACAAGATGCTGCTGTGACAGGTACAGCACATGATTTCACAGTGCCAGCTTCTCACCACTGCCCTACCAATGTGCCTCAACACTGCCATGGAGGAAAAATAAAATAGGTGGAAGGGTATTTTAAACTCCATTCCAATTCAATCATGTACATCTCATGTGAGACTGACAGCAAATGTGCCAATTAGTGCCTGCTGTGTCGGTGATTTTGTGATGTGGACACATACCCACTGGGAACTGGACTGAGACTAACACAACTCTTTCCACATAGGTCACTGAACAGTCCTCAGGTGAAAATGGCTTTTGGCCACTACCAGCCTGTGCTGGATTTGAACAAGTGACCTAGAGGTGAAAGGATCCTTAACCCACTACCAATCCAGAGTCACTTCTTCATGATGCACTTCAAAACTGAGTCAGTGATCCAGCTGGAAAACTGAAGTGGTTACATGCTATCCGGAATACAAATACCTGTGTCACAAGATGGTATTTGGCCTTGCAGCCTTTTCTGTTTGATGTGTGCTACCAGGCAGGTACCCAGCATGTGAATAATGACCTTTTCTCTCAGAAGGGCAGGTCTCTAATGGTCCTTGCCGAGTGTGCACTGACTTGACTCTGATGGGGAGGGTGTGCAGCAGAGGGTATGTATGTCACTCTCCTTTTACCCATAAACCATTTCACAATCCTTCAACACAGGCAATGGGACAACAGGTCCAGATGCAAAGAGACTACATGACCCAGCAAGTGCAATTGCAGGTGCAGAAAGAGCGGCAGCAGCAGGAGTTTATGAAGCAGGTGATACAAACACAGAAAGAAACTGTACCCCAGCTCAAGGTCACAGGGAATCTAGTCACTGTAGAACCCCACTCCATGCTAACAAAAATGGGTCCTAAGGATGATCCAGAAGCCTATCTTAAGACTTCTGAGAGATTTGCCAGTACTACTTCCTGGCCACAAGAAAATTGGGCTACTTGCATTGCACCATACTGACTGGGGATGCCTGAGCTGTATACAGGAGCCTAACTGATGATGTTACCAGAGACTATGATCATTTGAAGATGGCTATGATCAGGTAAAGATGGCTATCTTAAACTGGGTTGGAATAATCAAAGAGAGTTACCAAAGGAGCTTTTGAACCTTGGGTGTTAAGGCTGGAACATGACCTACAGTGCTGGCACAACAATTACAAGAGTTGACTACTTGGTGGTTAAAACCAGAGGTATGCGCTAAAGATTATGGATTTGGTTGTACTGGAGCAGTATAATAACATTTTACCAGATCAAATCTGTGATTGGGTAAGTTGACATGAACAGACCACTATGGCTACAGAAGTGAAGATCACGAAAAATTACCTGGAAGCTGAAAAACAAGAAGTTGCTGTGAAAAACGGAACCCATGATGACCCTCGGGGTGATTCACGGAAAAGATCCCCACATAAGACAGGAGAAAGGACCTTGGGGGCAGGAGAAAGATCTCCTTAGAAGAGAGGAGAAAGGACTTTGTGGGCAGGAATGCAAATGTGCTGGTATAGTAAGCGATCAAGTGATGAAATATTACTTACCCCTCCACTTCAAAAAGTTTGGATTTTGGCTGACACTGTAGCCTGAATGAGCTTGGTACATCCAGCAGACTTGGGATTGATTCCCACAACATCCTCTTGCATACTCTGTGACTCTGAGCAAGTCACTTAACCTCCCAATGTTCCTGGGTCACCCCTGAAAACAAGCACTTCTGCCTAGTGGGCCTTACCTGGTTACCAAAGAATTAATGAACATATATAACCACAGGGCCTGGTGTAATTAACTCTGTCCCAAGACCCCACTCTCCAGTGACCCAAATGGGGTGGAGAGCGCAGGTCTTAGACCTGATAGTAACATTGTATATTTTTTGGGGGGTAAAGTAAGGCATATCAGTACGTTTTGTGACTGCATGGACTGTGATTTTGTGCAATGCACAGCTACTGCCACACACATGAGTTCTAGGTCAAAATCCATATACTGTACCAGTGCAGGTGGTGAACCAAACAATTACAACCCTGATGAATTTGGGCTGTGGCAGACATTGGTAAAAGAATCTGTGGAAGGACATAACCTGGGTTAGTGAAGAGATCCCATAAATATTGCCTGCAGGAGTGGGAATGCCCGTAAATACCCTACTGCCCCAGTATGGTTAAAAGTAGGCAGCTAGGCAGGGATAATAAAGATGGGGATTTCCAAAAACTTAACTTGGTCAGCAGTCTTGAGGCAAGACTGGAAAGAGTTTCATATCCTCATTCTGAGCAATACTGAAAGTTCTCCTTCTGTTTCTTAGTTCTGAGAGTAAACTCATAGCTACAGTAAATGTTAGGGGCCATATGTGGTTCTCAGAAATGTAGGGACAGTTGATTACAATGTTAACCAAACAGAAAAAAGGAAAACCAAAATATTTACCATGTTAATTTGTTGAAAATCTAGGAAGACAGAGAGGTATTGCTAATTGATCCAGAAGATCCTAAAGGGCCACAAGTCTGATGATGAATGAGTACATTGATGATGGAACCCTGGAAATAGGACCTAAAATTGTAAAGGAACTGAGTGCTATCCCAATGGATGATCAGCTCAACCAGACTCAAAAGCAAGAAGCTCAGAGGCTGGTAGAGAGTTTTGGGAATGTATTCTCCCCTAAAGCCAGGAAAAATGCATGTGAGTCAGCACCACATAGGCACAGATCCAGGTGTCCGAATCCACCAACAACTGTACCAACTACTGGAAAGACTCCGAGAGACAGTATGGGAGGAAATGCAGTCTATGTTGGAGTTGGGAGTCATAAAGTTTATAAACGGGGTGAGCACTAAAGGCCTCTTCAACCTTAATGGGAACAAAACCACTAGGGGGCACAGCCTAAAACTGGTGAGGGGAAGGTTCAGGAGGGAGTTAAGGAGGCACTTTTTCACAGAGAGACTGGTGGCCAAGTGGAATGAGCTGCCAGAGAAGGTGGTATCTCTAATAATAGTGGACAGCTTCAAGAGGGGATGGGACAGGGTGAAGGGGAAAGGTGCAGATAGAAAGGGGCAAGTGGGGGGAGAGGGGGTAGTTGAGGGAAATCAAGATGGAAATGGAGAGGGGCAGCAGTTCCCCATGTAAACGCACTGGGAGCTGCACACTTGAGCAGAATAGATAGACCGTAAGACCTTTATCTGTTGGCATGCTCATATATTCATATGTTCTAGCCCTATTGTGCTAGTTCCAAAACTAGATAGGACCACCCAGTATAGACGTCCAGAAAGTTAATGCTGCATCTAAGTTCAATGCATATCCTATGCCAAGGATAGATGAACATTTTGACCAACTGGCAAAGGTTTTTTGCATTAGTACCCTGGACCTGACCAAGAGATATTGGCAAATCTCATTAACTCCCGAATCCCATGGGAAAATAGCTTTTGTCACCTTGTTTGGCCTACATCGATTTGTCATGCTTCTCTTTGGATTGCAGAGAATGATGGACTGCAACCTCCATCCCCACAGGCTGTATGTAACAGTGTACCTGGACAATGTTGTCATATTTAGCACTGATTGGGACAACCAACTGCAGGATATGGGCACAGCCCTTCAATCACTCAGGGAGGCAGGTCTCATGTCCAATGCTGCAAAATGTACCCTAGGGTGGCAGGAGACATAATGCTTTTGGTATATGGTTGGGAATGGCCACATATGCCTCGTTATCAACAAAGATCACACTGACTGACCTGCCCAAGAAAACTGCCCCAAATAACATCCATTGGTCACCTGAGTGTCAGACAGCATTTCAGTCCATAAAAAATATGCTGTGTGAGTGACCAGTCATACAAAGCCCAGATGTCAACCATCCCTTCATTTCGTACACAGATGCCTCAGAGGTGGGGCTTGCAGCAGTGTTATCACAAGACTTTGAGGATGGGATTCACCCCATCCTATATCTATCTTGCAGACCTTTTCCCCAGGAGCAGTTCTATGCCACACTAGAAAAAGAGTGTATGGCAATAAATTGGGTGGTGGTCACCCTATACTACCACCTCTTGGGATGGAAATTCAACCATGTCACTGACCATGCCTTCTCATGTGGATACAGGTTATGTAGAATACCAATGCTAATATCACCAGATATTTTGTACTGTAGCCTTTTTCATTTGATGTGCACCACCAAGCATGTACCCAGCATAGTAATGCAGATCTTTTCTCTCAGGAGGGTGGGTCTCTAAGGGCCCTTACCAAGCATTTTTATTTATTTATTTCACAAATCGGATTTACAAACCTTTGAGTCAAAGATTCATTTACAAAGGCACCTCATCACAAGGAGGGGAGACAACATATTTGTGATTCAAGACAGTGGAGAACAATACAGGTGAGTTACAAAAAGAGCATACAAATGCAAGTCATTTCAGTGATCAAATACAATAGGTGAGATACAGTAGAGCATACAAACGAAGCTATTTCGTGTCCCCGTGGAGTCCGCAGGTTACAGTGCATGGGGTACAGATTACAACAGGTGATTCTTAGCAAGTACATTTGTAATACAATAAGAGACAGATTGGTTCAGACTGGTGCTCTCGGAAAGCCCTATAATGGGCGTTTACAGCTCCGAGTGTCAGTGAGGTGTTTGCGTAGGGCAATTTTGAAGGGGCCAATTTTGGAGATGTTTGTAATGTGCATATGGAGGGAGTTATACCAGGATGGTGCTCTGTAGTGAAAAGACCTTTGGGCGAGGGAGGTCCTAGCTCTAGGGACTTGGAAGATGGCTTTGGTAGTATTGTGGGTGATGACCGAATGGGAGGCCCGTTGAAGGGGTGTAGTGACTCCTGGGGGGCAAAGCCCAAGTAGAGCCTTTTTTGCCAGTATACAGGTGTGATATTGCAGGCATTCTTCAAATGTGAGTATGTTAGAGGCGGAGTAGAGCTGGCATGTGTGCGTTCTGCTGGGGGCACCGGTCAGGAGCCTGCAGGCTTTGTTGATAGCGGTCTGGACTTTGGTGAGGGCAGTGGGGTCAGCATCTGCATAGGTAGGGAGTCCACAATCAACCAAAGACAGGATGGAGGAAGTGATAGCCAGCCATAGGGCAAAGTCAGGGAGGCAGTCTTTGTGGCGGTAGAGGAGTCCAATCCGGGCATTCATGGCAGAGGACAGATAGTTAAGATTTGCATGGAAGGAGAAAGCTGAGTCGAAGGTGATGCCCAGGTATTTGTATGTTGATACCTGTTCAAGGGGGTGGAGGGTGCTGGGAATGATGTGAAGGGGAGCATTTCTGGAGTAGCTTTGGCGGTGTGCAGAAATCATAGATTTTGTCTTCTTGAGGTTCAGAACCAGACGATGGTCAAGGAACCACTTTTCAGCTTGGCTGAATGTGAGTTGCAGGGAGCTTTGGAGCATGAGTGGGTCGGGGTGTGAGGCGATGAGGACTGTGTCATCGGCATATAGAAGCATTTTGCCTGAGCAGGAGCTGGGGAAGGTGTTTAAAAAGAGACTGAACAATGTGGGGCCCAGGATGGAGCCTTGAGGGACCCCAGAGCATACAGGCAGGGCAGTTGATAGGATACCATTTAATTTGACCCACTGGGATCTATCCCGGAGGTAGCTGGAGAACCAGGCCAGAGGGCCAAATGAGAAGCCCAGCTGGTGGAGGGAGTCAAGCATTAGGGGGTGACACACAGTGTCAAAGGCCTTGGATAGGTCAATGAACACTGCCCCGGCGATCTCCCCAGCATCAAGTGCAGAGTGTATTTGGTGGGAGAATTCCACTAGGACTGTGGTAGTGCTGTAACCAGGGTGGAAACCATGCTGCTCTGGGCATAGTATGTTGTACTTGGACAGGTAATCCACTGGTTGGGTGGATACTATTTTCTCCAGGGCTTTTGGGGGGGGGGAGGATGGAGATAGGTCTGTAATTATTTGGTAATGTGCGATCTCCATTTTTATGGATGGGGTAATTTCAGCCAATTTCCATGCGCTCGGGAATTGACCGAGGGCATAGGGATCGGTTAAGAAGGTCAGTGAGGGAGACTAACATGACATCAAGTGTTAGGCGGAGTATCCTGGAGTCAACGGGGTCACCGCTCGGGTTGTGGGAGGAGAGGGCTTTTAGGAGGAGTGGCTTGGCATCGTGGGGAGAGATGGTCCTGAAGAGAAATGGGGGTCAGAAAATAGCTGGGCGGTTGGATGCATGGATAGGGTCAAAGAAGTGGGCTGGAAGGACTGCACTTCAGTCAGAAAATGTTGTGTTGAGGCAGTCAGCAACACTTGGTAGATCAGTATTAATTGTGCCATTAATAACGACTGGGGGGGTGAGCAGGTCTTCCCATTAAGCTCCTTTATGTTATCCCAAAAAGCTCAGGCAGAGCCCCAGGATGAGGTCAAGGTATTTTGATAGTAACTGGCCTTGGCCTGTCTTATGGCCCAGGTGAGAATGTCATGGGCATGACTCTGAGCAGGAGGGTATGTGATGGAGTGTATGTTTGTCATGCTCCTTTCATCCATGAACTGCTTCACAACCCTGCAAGACAGGCAATGCAGGTTTTGACAAAAGCTGTGGTGGAATTTGTACCAAACCCCTTTTATTTTCAAGTTGTCCTTTTAAGACCTCACTGCATTGGGTGTTTAACTTTCTGGCTGTCTCTCAGAAGGAGGGGGAGTGTTGACAAGCAACAGTTGAGCCCAATAAAGGGGGGAGGTGATTAAGCAGAAGGAAGTTTCTGTTTCGGTGAGATGCAAGTGGAGACAGAGAGAGACTGAAATGATTTTTTGATAAACACAGAAGCATAGATTTTGTCAGCAGAAAAGGACCTTTTGGCCTGACTAGTCTGCCTCCTGTCCATGCCTGTTCTGAAACCACTGACACTAGCTGGTCATAGATGACCTTTCCTACCCCCATTCTTCTGCCTACTATGCCTCTATGTGTAACCCATGCATACTTGAAGCTCCCCACAGTCTTTGAACCACTACCTCCTATGACAGGCCATTCCAGTCATCCTTCGTCCTTTCCATGAAGAAGTATTTTGCACGACTCCTAAATGTCCCTCCTTAGCTTAATTGCATGCCCTTTATTCTAGTGTCTTCTTTCCTCTGAGACAGACCCTCTGCTTGCATCTTGTTCACTCCTGTGAGGTACATATAGGTGTTAATCATGTTCCTTCTTGCTATCTTGTCTTCCAGGAAATTCATGTTGAGTTCCTGCAGCCTTTCCTTGTATGGCTTCTCGTGCAACCACCTCACCATTTTTTACTGTCTTCACCTTTTCAAGTGTGCTTTCAGGGGTGCGGTCTCCAGAACTGGATATAGTACTCCATGTGGGGTCTCACCAGGGAGTGATGCAATGACAGCACCACTTCCCTCCTCTGCTTTGTTACATTGCCCAGCTACCTAGAGGTCACAAGATAGGATGACCTGGGCCTCTTTCTTGCTTGGTGTCTGCAAGTTCCAAACCCCCATCTTATATACAGCCCCTGAGTTCCACAGCTGGGATTGGAATAAGCTAAATACAAGCTGTTGTTTTGGTTTTTTTTCTGTTATGGAAAGTAAAGCATATTTCATTTCATTTAAACTGGTGTCCAGAGTGTTCTTTTTCTGAGTGTTCCCTGAGAAGCTGCCCAGTTCACTACTCTATCACAAGGCTCTTTTCCTCCCAGAGGAAAGTGAACCTATGCAACAGCCTACCAGATGAAATAAGCAAGCAATAATACCCGACAGGGTGGGTGGTATTGGGCAATACCGGACTGCCCAGGGGCATAATGAGGCCCGAAGCTGCAGGCGGAGGGCCTTATAGCTCCTGGAAGGTCCGGTATTGTCCATACCGCCCACCCTGTCGGGTATTATTGCGCTTAGGAAATGGGCTTACATTAAAAATGTTTAAAATAATGATTTCATACAAAAAACAGTGTAAAATATTAGTACAAAGTAACAGAGACATCAGGCTCTGTAAAATAGTTCCTTTATTGGTTTACTGCTTTGTTCCACTAGAGGGTGCTGCAGTTTGTGTGATCCTTTTTGGTTGCTGCAGTGCCAGAAAATCGTTAGTTAAAATATCGCCCCCATCCATGACTTTTTGCTTCGGGTTTTAAATAAATGGTTTTTGCTGGTAGATTATGAACAAGGAGTGGGCAGCTGAACTGTGGAGTTTATGGTGCAGTGTTCTCTCACACGCGATTGGGGGATACAGAAGTCAGGTGAGAAACTGCAAAAGGAGGTACTCTGCTTTTTTTTTTAAATATGTGAAGGGTTCTATTGTGGAGTCGATTAATTGCAGTTCGGTACTGCAAGACAGACAGACAGTGTAAGACAGACAGTGTAAGGCAGGCAGCACAGGTAAGCAGCATGAGCGAGTTTCACAGCTGCAGAGAGGCACGTGCTGCCATTTTGAAATATGCACAGTTGGTGACATGATGAAGCCAGTAAGGTTATCGGCTTCATTTTTTTTTTCTTTGTTTTATTTTTTTCAGAGGTGCAGATAGTATTGAAGTTATTCTAACATGGGAGAGGGGGTTTGCCCAGAGGGGATTTGCCGGCCAGTAACTCACTCCCAAACTCTCTCGCTAAGCGAGAGGCAAGAAATGGCAGCTGACAATGGTGAAAATTCAGGGTGCCCATGGATAACGTCAGTAATGCGGCACCCCGAATTGGCGCTTGTTTTAAGCATTCATCTATTGAAACTTAATGTACCCCCCTGTAGTGCCCGTCAGCCAATCAGAGAGCTTTAATAATCTTGACCATTTTCTAATGGACATGAACACAATATAGGCCTTCAACATAAGCCTGGACACATTTTGCTTACCATGGGAATAACCAGGTAACCTGGATAGTAAAGTGTGTAAGAATTCCCTATGGGTAAAAAAAAATCCTGCATCCTGATTGGTTGATACCTGTACATCAGAACTGTTTAATGCAAGAGTAAAAATGAGTTCTGCCAGCCAGGACACTATTCGCCGGTGAAATCCTTAAAGCCATCTTTTAGAGTGTTAAAAAGATTACAGCCACCATTTTTATGTTGATTGCGCACATGCACAAGAAACATGTTGCGACAGCTTGCTGCAGAAGCAGGTTGTGGAGGTGCAGCACTGTTGTGGCCAATGCCCCCACTGCCTTTTGAGGCTTGGCCCGCTGTCCCCAATGGGGTGGCATGCTGCTGCTGACATTAGTTCAGCCAGCATGCCACAACCTTGAAACGTTTTAGCCGCTGCAATCAGGGGCTGCCTCATCATTGCAGCATCATCCACTGCAATGAGGGAGTGACCCATCATTGCAGGGCTCCCTTGCATTCCCAGACCAGTTTGCTGACAGGGAGCCCAGTCCCTGTCAGGTTGTGTGGTTTGCTGAGTGGGTGCCCAATCCCCCTCGGTGGCATGTTCCCTCCCCCTGGTTCTTTGTCGACTGGGGTGCCCAATCCTTGTCGGCATGTCCCCTCAAGTTCTTGTGTGCCGAGGGGGTGCCCAACTCCCCTCAGCTCAAGAGACCCCCCCACACCAGTATGTGCTGACGGGGGTGCCCAATCCCCATCAGCTCACTTCCCCCATCCCAAAACATGCAGGTGGCACGCTGGGAGCCCACCCCAGCGTGCCAAAAGTACCTGCAAAAGGAAAAAACTGCCCTGCGATCTTTTTTTTTTCTAACCCTGAAAAGAAGGAAACAGTCCTTCGCCATCTGCACCCCTTCCCCCAACCAGCACTCTCCCACTGTGTACCCCACCTCCCACACCCCTCACCCCATACTTACCTTCGAGCTCAGCGCTACAATCTTCTGTGGACCGGGAACACGTCTGCACTCTTCAAAGTCGACCGCGAACTGAAGAAATGCCGGTAAGCTCTATAATGGCATAAACAGGTTTTTTTCAACTTTGGAGCATATCGCAGGCATTTTTTGGAATTTTGGCACCATTGGGTTTTTGGGACCCCTCTTCATGAATTCAACCACTATCATGGCGTTATTTGGCCCTGAAAGGTGATTTTGTGGTCACTGTGCGGAATCACCTTTCAGGACTGATTAATGAAACGACAGTGCCAGCGTTCATGAAGTGGACTCTCAAAAAGTCTATGTTGCACATTTAGTGGAAAAAAAAATCCAAAAAATGACTGTTTTACAAGTGTGCATTGCGCAGTTGTTACGCACGCTCTTAACTTCGCGAATCTGCAATATTTTCTTTCCAGATTTTCAACATTGGCATTTTTCCACACCTCCTTATGAACAGTACAGCTGTCATTTTCCCCATCCTGGCCGAAATGTGTTTTTGCACTTCCAGCACAGAATAGCGTGGTCGCTGTGGGAAACCAGTATTTGGGACAGATTAAGAAAATGAAAGAGACACTGTTCATGAGCGGAGGTCCTAAAATGCCTATGTTAAAAATTTGGTGACAATAGCCCATCACATGAATGTGTTACAAGTGTACATTGTGCAGTTTCTACACACCTTTGTAACTTCACAGATTTGTAATATTGTCAGGCCAGATTTTTAACACTGGCATTTTTTTACACCTCCTTATGAGCAGTACAGCTGTCATTTTTCACATCCTGACCAAAATGTGTTTTCGCACTTCCGTCGCAGAATAGCGCAGTCACCGTGGGAAATCAGTGTTCGGGACAGATTAAGAAAATGACAGTGACACTGTTCATGAGCAGAGGTCATAAAATCCCTATGTTGAAAATTTGGTGATGAAATTCCATGAACTGACTGTGTTACAAGCGTGCTTTGAACTGAGCGAGCGCAATGGAGCTGTGCTAGAACTTTAGAGTTTCCCACCCTCCTGCCCATGGTCCTCCATGGTCCTATATTACAGTAGGGTCTCTGGAGTGGAGACAAAGCAATGATTGGACACGCCCACACCACCTTAAGAGCAGTACAACAGCGTGTGTGTTGAACTGTTTCCACGCACCCTTGTAACTTCACATATTTGTAATATTTTCACGGCACATTTTCAACACTGGCATTTTTTTCACAACTCCTTATGAACAGTGCAGCTGTCATTTTTCACATCCTGGCCAAAATATGTTTTTGCACTCCTGCTGCAGAATAGCATGGTCGCTGTGGGAAATCAGTGTTTGAGACAGATTAAGATCGAACGAGTGAGAGGAGGGAGTGACTGAGCTCAACTGAGCTCTGTCGGGACTGCTGCAGATTTCTTTGTGGGCAGAAAAAGGCGCCAACACAGGCAGGAGCCCAGTACAAAAGGGCAGCCTGCAGCGTGGGGAGAGACAGAATGAGCGAGTGAAAGAGGGGGAGTGAGGGGAGCTCAACAGAGATGTGTCAGGACTGCTGCAGATTTCATTGTGGGCAGAAAAAGCCACCAATGCAAGCAGGAGTCCAGTACAAAAGGGCAGCCTGCAGCATTGGGAGAAATAGAACGAGCGAATGAGAGAGGGGGACTCAATGGAGCGGTGCCAGAATTTTAGAGTTTCTCACCCTCCCGCCCAGATTCCTCTGTGGTCCTATATTACAGCAGGGTCTCTGGAGTGGAGACAAAGCAATGACCGGATACTTTTAGGATTGCTCTAATAATACAGATTAAGTTGTTCTGTTTATTTCTGTAACTGAGTTGAGTAATAAATTTTGCTGTTTTACAAGCGTGCATTGCAAAGTTGCTACACATGCTCTTAACTTCATGAATTTGCAATATTTTCACTCCAGATATTCAACACTGGCATTTTTCCACGCCTCCTTATGAACAGTTCAACTGTCATTTTTCACATCCTGGCTGAAATGTGTTTTCACACTTCTGGCACAAAATAGTGCGGTCGCTGTGGTAAATCAGTGTTCAGAACACATTAAGAAAACCACATTGACACTGTTCATGAGCAGAGGTCCTAAAATGCCTATGTTGAAAATTTTGTGATGAAAGTCCATAAAGTGACTGTGTTACGAGAGTGTGTTGTGCAGTTTCCATGCACCCTTGTAACTTTCTGAATCAGTAATATTTTCACGCCAGATTTTCAACACTGGCATTTTTTCACACCTGCTTATGAATAGTACAGCTGTCATTTTTCACATCCTGGCCAAAATCTGTTTTCATGCTTCCGGTGCAGAATGTCGCAGTTGCTTTGGGAAATCAGTGTTTGGGACAGATTAGGATTGAGCGAGTGAGAGGGGGGGAGTGACCGAGCTCAACTGAGCTCTGTTGGGAGTTGTGCAGATTTCTTTGTGGGCAGAAAAAGGTGCCAATGCAGGCAGGAGCTCAGTACAAAAGGGCAGTCTGCAGCGTCGGGAGAAATAGAATGAGCAAGTGAGGGAGGGGGAGCGAGCGAGCTCAACAGAGCTCTGCTGGGACTGCTGTGGATTTCTTTGTGGGCAGAAAATGGCATCAATGCAGGCAGGGGCCCAGTACAAAAGGGCAGCCTGCAGCGACGGGAGAAACAGAGCAAGCGAGCGTGAGAAGGTGAGTGAGCGAGCTCAATAGGGCTCTGTCGGGATTGCTGCGGATTTCTTTGTGGGGAGAAAAAGGCACCAACACAGGCAGGGGCCCAGTACAAAAGGGCAGCCTGCACCGCCAGGAGAAATGGAATGAGTGAGTGAGAGAGGGGGAGCGACCGAGCTTAACAGAGCTCTGCTGGGACTGCTGCAGATTTCTTTGTGGGCAGAAAAAGGTGCCAATGGAGGCAGGAGCCCAGTACAAAATGGCAGCCTGCAGTGCCAGGAGAAACAGAATGAGTGAGTGAGAGAGCGACCTCAACGGAGCTGTGTCGGGACTGCTGTGGATTTCTTTGTAGGCTGAAAAAGGTGCCATTGCAGGCAGGAGCCCAGTACAAAATGGCAGCCTGCAGTGCCAGGAGAAATAGAATGAGTGAGTGAGAGAAGGGGAGTGAGCAAGCTCAACGGAGCTGTGTCGGGACTACTGTGGATTTCTTTGTGGGCAGAAAAAGGCGCCAATGCAAGCAGGAGCCCAGTACAAAAGGGCAGCCTGCAGCGTCGGGAGAAATAGAATGAACGAGTGAGAGAGAGGGGGGGTGAAAGAGCTCAATGGAGCTCTGCCTGAACTTTACACTTGCCCACCCTCCTGCCCAGTGTCCTCTGTGGTCCTGTATTACAGCAGGGTCTCTGGAGTGGAGACAAAGCAATGATTGGATGCTTTAGGATTGCTGTAATAATACAGATGTACTTCTTCTGTTTCTTCCTCTAACTGACCTAAGCACTGAGCTATACTGTTATGATTGCTGTAATAATACATATTTATTTGTTCTGTTTATTTCTCTAACTGAACTGAGTAATACTTGGAGTGCAATAGGATTTCTAACTGGGCTAAGTAAAACTGTATGAGACCTGAGAACAAAAAGTATGGCAGCTGAGGGGTGAAAAACGGACAAGAAGGCTTTAGGATTGCTACAGTGTTACAGTGTCTAACGGATGACATTTGAGCCTGAATTACCCCCGTTGGCGAGGGGTCAGTAGGGGGACTAGTGTGGGGGGGGAGACAGGAATTTGAGTAAATAGGGGCCTACCAGTTGTAGTAGGGTACAGAACCTGGGAGTAAGAGCCCCTAGCATAAGATGGGGGCCACAATGGGGCAGGTGCCATATGTCACTAGGGTGGGTATCTTTGGAAGGGTGGAGGGGTGTATGGGGTGTGATCCTGGACTGGGCTTGGAGGATGGGGGAGGTGTATGCTCTGTAGATGACTGGCTAGTTTGAAGGAGGAACTGTGGAGGTTAGGGAGGAGTGTAAGTGGCAGAGCAGATGAGTATGATAGGCATCCTGGGGGGGTAGGAGATGGCAAAGGGGGACAGAGGAAGAATAACTAGGGACTGAAACTGACCCCAGTATCAGAGGCACTAGCAGGAAAGAGAGGAGAAGGGAGGGGTGCCCGAGGCAAGGCCGGGGGTGCCTTCTGCTGGAGGAGGAAGACACCACAAGGAGTACCAGGGGAGAGAGCAGATGGCATGCGAGTAGGGAGGCACCAGAGGTGGCACGGAGGGGAACAAGTAGGAGGGGGGAACTGATAGAGGGAAGAGATGTAATACAGGTATCGATTATGAATAGATTTGGACCTCTGCTATGGGACAGAGAGGGAGAGCAGGAACATAGTGAAGGGGGGAGGGCAAGCAGGGCATGAAAGGGATGGCAACAAGTAGGGGAAGAGATAGAGAGGACAAAAGGGTAGAAGGGGGCTAGTAAGGAAGGAGGGGGTGGTGACTGAAGGAAAGAAGGTTACGGGAAGGGGGAAGGAAGGGAGTGGCATCACTATTGGGGTAGAAGGGAATAGGGGCTCTAAATCAACAACAGCGGGGATAGGAGAGGGGTTGGAAATCAGCAGGGGAAGAGGGGAGGTCGACATGGGAAGTCCAGTAGGAAGTAGTCAGGCTGGGAAGGGGTTCAAGGGGGATGGGAGGAATAAGACAGAGAAAAGGGGTGAGGCGGAAGTAGGGGGTACAGATATAGAAGTCACAGAGGGTGCAGTTGGTGGGGGTAAGGGACAGAGAAGAATGAATACTGGGGTGGTGGAAGGGGCGTTAGAAGGGAAAGGGGATAAGGGTCGGGGGTACTTGTCCTGGGGGATTCTATACTGAAATGGGTGAGATGGGGTGGAAAGGAGGAAAGGCACGCTCATATTTGGATTGAAGCTGTCCCCAGGTTGAGTGCAGGAGGGGTAGGGCAGGCACTGCTCAAGCGTGCAGCGAGGGGCAGGAAAAAACCTCATTTGCTGTTGCATGTAGCTACAAATGACTTGGGGAATACTGTGGAAGCAGTGAAGGGGAGGTTTCAGTACTTGGGCAGGCAGTGTAAGGGTGGTGGTGGAGGTTCTTGGAGGTACTGTCGGTACCACAGCACCCCCCCCCCAGACACACACATACACACTCCCCAAAAAGCTACTTAAAAGCCTGCAGTTCAATCAAATCAATTCCATTTTCTTACTTATTTGGGGTTCAATGCCAACAAGTGTAAAATCATGTACCTAGGGCACAGGAACCCTGATGCTGGGTATGGGATGGGGGGAGGTACTGATATTCACTAGACATGAAAGGGTCCTTGAGGTCATTATATCAGAGGACCTTAAGATGGAAGTACAGTGTGACAAGGCTATGGGCAGGGCAAATTGAATTCTGGGGTGCATAAGGACTAGCATCTCCAGTAGGAGGATGAGGGATGTTGTGCTGCCATTGTATCACTCTCTGGTATACCCCCAGCTGGAGTACTGTGTCCAGTTTTACAGTACACACTTCAGAAAGGACATAAGGTGGAGGTTTTCCACAGGAAGGCAACTAAAATGGTTCAGAATTTTCACAGGAATCCCTACAAGGAAAGGCTGAAGAATCTCAACATGTACACTCTGGAAGAGAGGAGGCTGAGAGGTGACATGATCAAGACCTACAAAGTACCTCACAGGGGTAAAGAGGGTACAGTTGAGGAGTTTCCTTCAAATGAGGATGAGCACCCAAACCAAGGGACATACAATGAAGCTGGGGGGCATTCAAGATAGTCATGAAGAAATATTTATTTACTGAAAGGGTGGTAGATGCCTTGAACAGACTGCCAGGAGAAGTGGTGGAAGCTAAAATGGTAGGGGGCATTAAGCATGCATGGGATAAACACAGTGGTGTATTACAGAAAGGAGAAGGAGGGGGTCAACAGAGATCAATAGGGCTATGGACATGGAGTAGGTCCAAGTTCATTGCTGGAAAAATCCATTAAGCAAGCTCATTCACAAGGAGATCCTGATGGATGCGGGCAGAATAAGACATGCACTAACATTTACAGGCAAGAGTTACACGTAGGTAGAGAATACTTGGCCAGACTAGGTGGGCTGAGCCGTCCTTTTCTGCTGATGAATTCTGTTTCTATTGCATCATCTGTTAATTCAGGTGCAGTGTTTATTTAAAGTTAGTCCTACCATACATCCACATGTAAGCTACAGTAAATTACTGAATCAGATGCAGCCCACTTACACTGCAATAAACAGAACCCCAGTGCTTCGAGAAGCCTTTGCTCTTCATAAGGCTGCTTAAAGAGTTGGGGTTCAATTTGCAGTGTCTACAACAGTATGCTGATCTTAAAATTGACACCTCATCTGAATGAGTACTTGATTCTTGCTCACTCCATTTCTTCCTCACTTTGAAACCATCTTGTCCCGAGTTACTTTTGGGCCGGCAGCGCCTCGCCTGTGTTGGAAGATGACCAATATGCGGCACTGAAAGACGTCAGACTTCACAGACTGCGAAGGCAGCTGCTCACAGACAGACATAAGGCAATTCTACTGGTGGGTAGAAGGAAGTAAGCTGTTGATTAACTAGAATCTGCAGCTTATCCTTCAGGTAGGGAAATGGGCAGGCTGGGTGGCCCAAGCGTCCTTATGTGCCTGCAACTTGTATGTTTTATGTTTCCTCACCCACCATCTGCAAGAAGAAGGCTGAAGCTGTGGCCACTGATGACTGTTGGGATGTGGGGATGGGGGACCAAAGGGGACAGACATAAGGAGATAAAATCATAATAAAAATGTTGAGACCTTCACCAGCTTTCCAAAATGCTTACCAGTAAAAGAACACTATGAAGTTTTTCAAATGGCAACACAATCTGGTGAGCCCTCTGTCTGCCACCTGACACCAGGCATCATCCAGCATAAAATTGCCTAAAGAAGGCAGTGTGGTCATGTGGTTACTGAAATACTAGAAATTACAGATTTATAAGAACAAAAGAATATCACACAGAAGCTGGCACATATCCCTATAGCAGCTATCTCCTGCTTCTCAGTACTTCTATTTATACCATTCAGGTACTTGAATGTTTCTATCATATCCCCCCTTTCCCTCCTCTCTTCCTGTGAGTACATATTGAGATCCCTTAATTTCTCCTCATAAGTCTTGTGTTGCAAGCTCTGTACCATCTCATTCACCCTTCTCTGGACCATCTCCAGCCTGTTAATATCCTTATGAAGGTGCAAACTCCAGAACTGCACACAGTACTCCATGTGAAGCCTGACCATGGTTTTATATCATGACATCACTACCTCCCCACTTATGCTGGTGATATCCCTGCCTATGCACCCCAGTATGTCACTGGCCCTCCCAGATGCCTTACCACTTTGACATTTTCAGGTCATCTGAGATAAGAACCCCCAGGTCCCTTTCCTTCTTTGTCACTGTCACCAACTCCCCCCTCCCCCATTTTGTACCTATCCCCAGGGTTTCTGTGTCCCAGGTCCATACTTTTGCACTTTTTTGAAGTACAGTTCAGTTGCCAGTCCTCAGAACATTTCTCAACCTTCCCCAGGTCCCTCCTCATTTTCTCCACCCCCTCTGTGTTACAGATCTTGATGTCATCTGCAAACAGGCAGACCTTTCCCTTCACCCCTTCTGCAATGTCACTAACATAGACATCTAACAGGACTGGCCCCAGGACCAATCCCTGCACCACCCCACTGGTCACCCCCCTCTCCCCTGACTGTGCCCCATTTACCATCACTCTCTGCCTCCTGTCTTTTACCCAGTTTCTAACCAACTTTACTACCCTTTCCCCCATGCCCACCCTATTCAGCTACTTTATCAGCCTCCAATGTGAGATGGTGTCACACGCTTTGCTTACATCAAGGTAAGCATTGTCCACTTCCCCACCCTGATTTACTTCCTTTGTCACCCAAAGAGATCAACCAGATTTGTCTGACATGACCTCCCCACTGTGAATCCATGTTGCCTATGGCCCTGGGCTCCGATGGCTTCTACATGCCCCACTATGCTTTCTTTAACCAATGTCTCCATGATCTTCCCCACTGCTGAAGTGAGGCTGACTGGCCTATAGTTCCCCGCCTCCTGCTGGATTTCTATAGAGGGACCACATCTGCCCTGCTCCAATTTTCTGGTATCGCCCCTCTGTTGAATGACTCAGTGAACATGGCTGCCACAGGTACTGCTATTTCTTTTCACAGTTCTTTTCATATCCTTGGCTGTATGCCATCTGGTCCCATCGCTTTGTCCACCTTCACTTTACTCACCTTCTGCAGGATTCTTCTGCCTGTGAATGGACTATTGTCCACCTCTTCACGCCTTTGTAACTGCTGCACTGCTGTGGTCCTTCTCCTTCCCCCACTTCTGTGAATATTGAACAGAAAGACACAGTGGATGTCTTGGGGGAGGGGCACATGACAGTTCTTAGGCATGGTACTTGCACTTCCAAATACCTAAGCAGCACATATAATCAATCAACACTCAGCATTGACAAATGCTTGTTTTTTTTACCCTGAGACTTTCCAACGCCCTAGGTAGCTAACAATTAGTAGCAAACAGTAAACTAAACAATGGTGAAGTAAAGCAAACAAACTGAATTCCTCCTATAATCTTTATTTCTGTACTGTGTTGTTTTTGTGTCCATGTAGCCTAATAATTTCTGCCTGATATGAATTACTCTCATCCCCCCTCCCCCGACACCTGCCTCTCACACCAACTGTTGATTGGGCTACTCCACTGTTCACAAATAAAATTAAAAAAGGAACTACACTAGAAATCATCAGAAAGTTCAAATACCTGCTTCAGAGGTAATTTTATCTTATGCATTATCAACAATTGTGCTTGGGCTCTACATCCCTCCTTTGCCACAGTGCTCAATCCTGCTGGCTTATCCTCTCCATTCATAGGTAGTGCTCACCACCAGCAAATTTAAATGGTCTGTGACTCAATAAAATAGTAATGATAACTGTAGCCCATTGCTCCCTGCTTATGTTATTCTTCTTGTTTTTTTTTAAATTAATTTATCATCTCAAGCTCCCGATTCTTCCGCCCCCCCCACCCACCAAGTCCTCAAACACCAACTTAAATGTGACCACCAGGTTACACTATTCAAACTTTGCAAAAATAAAAAAGAATAAGCCTCTTGAGCCACTTATGAGCTGTTTCTAACACCTTGCACTCGCCCCACGTGCCCCATCTAACCAATTACTGCTGCACTTTTGGTTTTGGATGGGGATGAAACACCAAACAAAAACATTTTCAAACTAGCAATTTAGTGTAAGTACACAATTATGATTGTGTGCATGTGCTTACAAGTGGATTTGCATGTGATGGCATGGGGGGAGCTATGAACTGCAGGACACAATCTGAAACTACAACTATGGAAGTCTGTTTAGAATGAAAGTCCTTAATAAAATGTATTTATTTATTTAATTAGTTTTTGTTATCTAGGTAAGCACACTAGAGAATCATATGCCTATTTTCAGGTGCGGCCCGGGAGGTTACAAGGAAGGTTACAAGCAGGAACTGGTATTACAGAAATTCAGAGAAAAACAACAGTCAGGCACGGCACAAGGGAGGCTGGTAAAAAACATAACATGACAAAAAGGGTGTGCTGACCAAATATTGAATCTTTTATTGATGAATCCTCAGCAACAATTTCAACAGAAATTGCCGCTGTGAGATACCTGAGGGAAAAATTTCACCCTTTTGCCGTGTTTCACCCCCCCCCTTCAAATCAACTCTGACTCAGAGTTGATAATCTTTAGAAGGGGGTGTGGTGGGCACAGCCCCCCCACATCGGTGGTTCAGAGGGCACAGCCCCCGAGAAAAACACACCAATGTCCGACAGTTGAAAATTTGCCTGTCAACATTGGGGATCTCGTTATGTCAAACTTCAACAACAGTGTTGTCGATTCGGCATAGGTAAACCTGACAAAGGTAACCATTTGACAGTCAGATATAGAACATCACATAACTGGGTAACATTTGACAGCCATAATTATAAATTCAAACACTCCGATCACAAAGGAGATGACCGGACAGAACAATAAAGTGCAGCACAGTGCAAAAAGGGGACCTAATACCTTAGGTACAATCACAGTTCAAGGCACATTTCAGGAGGTCCCAGAAGGAGCTTTTGAAGCAGGTATGGGAGGAGGAGGTATGAACATGGTCAGGGAGGGAGTTCCATAGCCTGGGTGCACAGATGGTGAATACCCGATCACTCATTAGGGTACGGGTTTTTGGAACTTGGAATACTTGGGAGCCAGTAAGGTATACTGGCTTAAAAAGCTCAGCTAGTGTTGGGGGAGTGGCAGTTCTGATGACATTATCAATGAAGTTACCCATTACAAAAGTTCGATGGCTATCAGGGGACAGCCATTCAAGTTTATTGCAGAGCTCACAGTGGTGAGTGAGATGGGGGGGGGCAGAGAGAGCAAAGCAACATATATTTTTATATACAACATCCCATTTTGTTCGAGTGGATTTTGAGACATGAGCAAAGGACATGAGCCCATAGCAGAGCATGGGGAGAAGAACACCCTTAGCCAAGGTAAAACATGCTGCTGAAGTAAGACTGCTTTTGGCTCTGTATGCCAGGCTCAGCTTGCTGTTTGCAACATTGCATATATTACATATATGCAAGGAGAAGTCAAGCTAAGGGTCAAGGGTAACACCTATGTATTTAAGGGAGTCAGCAACCCTCACAAGGGAACCGTCGGCTCCAGTGACTCTCAGGGGTACAGAACAAGCTTTGGATTTGGCCAGGGATCCAAAAAGCATAGTCTGTTTGTTTTTTTGCATATCGATGACAAGCTTATGGGCCTTTAGCCAAGATTGCAAGAGTTCAAAGTAAGCATTGACATGAGAGTTGATGACACTGATGTCCTGGGATCACAAGATCATCTGCATATAGTGTAGCACTACCATGGACTGGGACCAAAGGCAGATCATTCACAAAAGGGGAGAATAGAATAGGCCCTAGGACCAGGGACACTGGTTTACCAGGATTGAGAAAGGGCATATTCCATTTTGCACATTGTAAAAAACGGTATTGTCACCGGTGTCTGCTAAGCCAAAACCCGGTTTCACCGGTATTTGGTTTTGTGTACTTTATTTAACAATTTTTAACTCTGCTAACATGCATTTTAACAATTTTGACCTCAACTATTACACATCCTTCCATCCTTGTACCAATTTAAAGTTATTTTAGGTACAAGATGTGATGGCAGCTGCAACACTACAGCCCCCATCCATAAGGTGTGATGGAAGCAGCATTATGGCCCCATCCCTAAGGTGCGATGGCAGCACCAACACAGCACTACGGCCCCCATCCCTCTGGTGTGATGGCAGCAGCAAAAGCACTATGACCTTCCTCCCTCAGGTGTGACAGAAGCAGCAACACTGTGGCTCCCATCCCTTAGGTGTGATGGCAGCAGTACTACGTTCACCATTCCTCAGGTGTGATGGCGGTATCAGAACTATGGCCCCCATCCCTCAGGTGGGAACAGCAGCAGTACTACATTCCCCATTCACCAGTGGAGATGGCAGAAGCACTACAGCCCCCACCCCTTCGGTGTGATGGCAGTAGCAACAATGCAGTCCACATCCCTCTGGGGTGATCAAAGTAGTGACAGCACTATGATCTCCTTTCTTCAACACCCACATCCCACATACACAAGTTACAAATGACTTGGTCTCTTTGCTTGTTAGCATTCAGATGTGAATTAATCTGAACCATCACCGCTAAGGTGGACTACCTTTGTTTTCTCCTATCTATAATTTAACTGCCTGAATTGGATTTCTGCTTGTGACACCGCTGACCAGGGTTAGGGAACAGAAGTGGGTGTTGGAGGGCCAGCTGGTGGGTGAAGGCTTGAGTGTCCAATGGCCACTCACCTTGTCCTATGAGGGAGGGTGGGTTCACTGCTCAGCATTTGCTGGCCCTATGTGGAGGCCAGAGGAAAGACAACATGTCAGCCCTCACTGCAGGATGGAGCATGATGGACATCGGCTTGTGCCTTGACATCACGTGGCTTGTCACGCTCCCAAGAAAATGGGAAAAGACCCGCTGACCAACCGAAGGACAGCTGTTGGTCCCTCCTTAAGCAGAAAGCCCCAGACATGTGTCTGTTCTGACCCCTGCCATGCCCAGGATACACAGGAAGCTCTTTAAGACAATTCTTCTCCCCAGGTAGCCTCCCACAGGGGTAGGACCCCACTCAATGAAGGGTTACTTCGGGTTACCTGGTAGCACAGCAGTAAGGGGCAGTGGATGGTGGTTGGGACTCAGCAGCGGTGGTAGGGGGCCTTGGCAGGCCTGAAGGAGTGAATTGCCAGGGGGCAGGAGGAGCAAAATAAAAACTGCTTGAACTTGCTTCTTTGAAATAAAGTGTCTTCACCTAAAAAACTCACAAGTGATTAGTGGAGGATGTTCAAATGGATTTATGCATCTCTCAGACATGTGGATGCTTTTTTTTTTACTTGGTGTCCATGAAAAAGGTGTCTCTCGGTTTTCATGTCTTTGTTCAGATGTGAATTGAGCACTGCTCTGCCCACCAGCATCATACAGCCCCTGAGGTCTTACCTTCTGTACATCATTGACTGTGCTTTCAAAATCCACTGGCCAAACATAAGTACACTTAAATACTCAACATTTGCTTTTTGTTGAAACAGTTTATCAGAAAACTTTCTGTTGTCACAGAGACTGAAACAGCAGGTGGGGGAAAAGGTGCAAATGATCCAATTCACCTAAATGGGATGCTAACTGTGAAGTATTTTCATAAGTAGTAAGGCAGTTTCTTCTTTGTGAACATACTTTCATTCAGACTAGTTTTCATTCAAACAACTGAGGATTTTGGATGGCCCTACTGATTGTAAACTTGAATAAGCTAGTTGGCAACAGTGATTCTGCATTTAGCAATCTACAACCTAGATGCTTACATGCAAAGAATACGATAAAAACCTGACTAAAATCTAAAAACAAGCTTATAAAACACATAAAATGTATCTGAACATTTATCTTTACCTATACAAAATCATTTCAGCCCAAGCAAAACCCAGGTAAATTACATGGTACCCTGACTACTATTCTATGATGTAGTAAAGATATATTGATATTTTTTTTTTATATTCTTTGTAAAGCAGGTAAGGCCCACTAGGCAGAACTGTCTGTTTTCAGGAGTGACATAGAAGCACTGGGGAGGTTAAGTGACTTACTTGGAGTCACACAGTATGCAAGTGGAGGTTGTGGGACTCAAACCCAAGTCTGCTGGATGTACCCAGTTCATTCACTGTTTGTTACTCTAACCACTAGGCATGGGTGGTTAAACTGAATGGCTGATTACAACAAAGCAGTGTGGGTGATTTCCTTACTGACTCATATGCAGCAAAGCAGAAAGAATGCAAAGCACAGCAGCATTCATTTTAAGATACTGAAATCAGGGCCAGCCCACTGGCGCTATGGTAGCACTACTACTTGCAATGCGAGCAACCCAGGGTCAGAAGTGAACTCGGGTTGCTGGAGGTCTGGCCAGGGTAGTAGGATTGAGCACCTGGGGGGACTGCTCTCCTCCTCCTCCTCCTCATCCGGGGAGGGTGGGCTGCAGGTCCTGCTGCTTTACCACTACCTGTGTGACCATGGGTGGTGATGCAATGGTGCTGCAGAGTGATCAGGAGGGGAGGACGCTAGCCAGGATCTGGAGCAGTAACATGTCTCTATGTGACCTACCTCCTTAGATCTCCTCTAGTGCCGGTGCCCTCAGGGACAGAGACCAGAAAACCAGGAACCATCACCCCATTGGCCACTGGCAGAAGAGGGCCAGGTGCCCCAGACTTCGCCAACCAGGCTCCACGAGGGACCCACTGAGCTGCCGACACACACTAAAGGGGTGTGGAGGGGTGACCTGGGTCCCCTCCCTCCACCTGGGGACACAATCAAGGCAGGATAGGGCAGGACCACAGGGCTCATGAGAGTTACCTGGGGTGAAGCTAAGGGATACCCAGTCTAGGGATCTCTGAAAAGTGGAGACTGATGTTGTGAGAAGGGGACATATAAAGAGAAAATTAAAACAAATTAAAAAAAGATACTGAAATCTTAGAGATTCTGTGCAGTGACATGCAATTTCCGTGAGGCACCAGTACAAGAATTCAAAATCCGCAAACCACGCAGGATTCCGTGATTGTTACCGATGTTACCGGTAAAAATGGAAAACCAGGGTCCCTGCCTAGGACAGACCCCTGGGGAACCCCAGTTTTAACAGAGGTGGGCTCCGAGTAAACCTTATTAAACTTTATGAGTTGCTGCCTCTGTTGCAGATAATTGGTAAACTGGGTTAGGATAGGGGGAGACAGGCCAAGTGACCAGAATGCAGAACACAGGAGAGTGTGATCAACCAGATCAAAGGCTTTGGAGAGATCAATGAAGATTGCTCCAGTCAAATTGCCTTGATCAATAGCAACCCGGATCTCAGAGGTAACCTTATCCAGGACAGTGAAGGCACTATGACCCTTTCAAAAACCATATTGTACTGGGGTAAGTAGGTCATAGCTTTGGATATAGTTCATGAGCTGAGTAGCTACCACTTTTTCAAGCAGCTTGCTAATAGCTGATAGGATAACTATTGGCCAGTAATTCTCAAGGTTTTTTGGATCACATTGTTTGAAAACTGGGACAATCCTTGCCATCTTCCATATGTCAGGGACGAATCCAGTAATGAGAGATGTGTTGAAGATATGGGTAATATGTTGGGCAAGGAAAGGAATCCCAAGGCTGATAAGTTTGGGCCCCATGTTGTTGTGACCAGCACTGGTGAGGGGGGAAGATGCCAGTTAGGAGTCTCTGAATTTTACTGGCCTGGATGGCCTTGAAATAGAAAGGAAGGTGGGAGGCCGACCCAGGCTGGGGACTGCAGGATGGACCTGGTTCATTATTGTCAGGGAACTGGGAGGTGAAGGCAGACAGGTCAGAGAACTGAGAGTTTAAAGCATTTGCAATTGTCAATGGGTTGTTGCAGTTTACACTACCAACAAGCATGTCAGTAACATAGGCTTTGGAGGAGCCACTAACAATACTCCTGATGTTTCCTTCAAGTGAGCTGGGCTCAAACAGTATCCAGACAAAGATAACTTCCAATCTTGGAAAAAGTTTAAACATTTATTTAAATGTAAGCTACAACAAGCAGCATACTGCCTGCCAGCTACCAATGCACATTTCACACAACAGTGCTTTTTCAACACTTGTGGCTCCAGTTTTTTGATCCAGAGCTTCCTCAGAGAAAAGGATTCCTGATGTTTCGCAAGAAGCTCCTTGGGTCTCTGGCTGAGGATAGCAGGGCAGATTTGCAAAATTCACTCTTGGCAGAATGAATGGCTTTTTTACAATTGTTTTTGAGTTGTCTATATTCTTGGAAGTCAGACATATCATGGGAGGCCTTAAATTTAGCCCAGCATTCGTCCCTATACTTCATGAGGGAAAATAAGCCTCCTTGGAGACATTTGGTGACTGTGCCTCTCACTCTCCTTTTTTAAGGGGGGCATGTTTATCTTGCATGGATGAGAATATAGCAAGAAAGTTGTATAGAGCAACAGAGGTGTCGTTTGTGGCTAGGACAGGGGACCAGTCTCTGTGTTTCGGATCCGCATGGAAGGATTCTGTATTAAACTTGGAGAAATCCCTCATTTGGATGACCTTGCAGGGAATTTTGGGTGGGGAGACTCTCCAGGCACAATAGGTAGGGCTGTGATCAGAGACTGAGTCAGGGAAAGTACCGAATAAGACAATCCACTCAGGCCTATTGGTCAGAATCCAGTCAAGGAGGGTGCCTCCCCTCCCCCCCAAGGGCGAAAGTCTGCTTGGTTCAACAATGAGCTGGGAGAGAGCAAGCCCTGCCAACAGGGGTTCATATTGTTTGACATTGCAACCTGTCCAGTTTAGGTTGAAATCACCTAAAACTAGTAATTCATTGGAACACACTTTAGGACTTATGCTGTCTAGAAGGTAGGAATGCCCTTGCATGCCCCTTTTTGGAGGGTTATATGCACAGACTAGGTGCAACTTTTTTGTGTTACCCAATAGGATGAGGGAATGGAGGAATTCACAGGTAGGGGATGGTGGGGGCAGGTGAGGTATGGTGGACACATTAAGGTGAATCTTGTAGTAGATCAACAGGCCACCCCCCCCCCCGCTTGTTCCTATCATGATCCTGTCTCACCATGTTATGCCCCAGAAGGGCACACAGAGAATCCAGGGTGACAGGCTTTAGTTACGTTTCCATGACCACTTGTATGTCCAGATTATAGTGAGCAACCAAGGCTAAGAGCACTGTGAAGCTAGACAGAAGGCTACAACATTCAAGTGGGCAAATTTTATGCCTTTTGAAGTAAGCCATGCAGGGTGGGAAGTGGGCTGAAAGGTAGTTGAAGAAGTAGCAGGCCTAGGGTTAAGTTCAATATCTCCAGCCAGGATGATAAGCAGAAGCAGAATTAAAACAAGGCAAGGCAGCACATTTTGTTTCTTATTGAACCTAGGTTTAAGAATGGAGCATTTGATCAGGCTGGTAGTATATGAGAGAGTCTTACATTTCAGACACCAAGTAGGGCAAAGACTCAACTGCTTAACAGCTATCAGACTAAAGAAGGTATTGTCATCTTCTGATGGGTAGAGTTTGGAATCCAGGGGGCCACATGTAGAGAAAGAGAGGCCACTATAAGTAGCACTACTAGCTGGGAGACGGCAGTATAGGCTAAATGAGATCAGACTGCAGTCTTAGGGCCTACAACAGTTGGGTAATTGTCCAGGAATTACATAGTTGTACCATGCCCAATGGATAAGGGATGGCAATTAACAAGTAATGTGATGAACAGATTGGATGGGGGGATCCAAACTAGACAGACTAGACCACAAGGCCCAGATAACCTACAGTTTGCAGTTAGTCGAGTGCCTCAGATTGTTGAATAGCCAGACCAAGTGAGAAAGGAATTAGACAGGGATATAACACCCCCCCCCCCAGCTCAGATTAGCTAGTAGCTTAATGCAGTAGGTTATTCATAATACAGTAAATTATTCTTGTGAAGCCAAGCAGTTGATTATCCCTTGATAAAGCCTGCAACACAGCTTATTCAAGATTATCTCATCATGTAATACTATGAGAATATGTAAGCAACCTGCAATAACTGAAAAGGCTACCAGGTAAAAAACAAACTAAAAACAGATTATATGTAGCAGTGCCTCACCTACAGGACAGTAGCCTTTATGCCCCTCCTCCTTTTAGTGTAGTTTCACTATGCCCCCACAAATTATACCAGCTAATTTAGCCAGAGACAAACAAGATTTCTTTCCTTTTTTTCCTAGAGGTAGCATACAGATTACAAATTCTCTTTTAGTTTATTTAAGTTATCATAACATAATGATTAGTAACCCCTTGAGTTCAACTTAACCATTTCCATAATAGATATAGTGTGGTGTCCCTTTTGCTTCATCCCTACCATGCAGAGCTATCTCATGCTCATAGCCAAATCCTGTTGGTAGGGACACCATTCAAAAGATAGAGGGTGGGGTGGGAGGGGAGGACAAAACACTCCCTAGCCAGGTCAACAGGAACGGGTACCTCCAGTGAGTGGGTGAGCTCCATATCAACTTGGGGCTCCAAAATTGGTTTTCCTATCCAGTCCTGAGACAGAAGCTGGTCTCCTGACTTTAAAAATAAAATAAAATTCAACTTGCTCAGTCAGTGTAGGGGAAGGGGGTCCCAGGAGGGACTAAGCTGACCTCCTTCCCTTGATCGTCCTCTCCTTCTGAGTGTCATAGCACCAATTATGCTTTTAGCTGCTGCAGCAGTTTGAACTTGGCACCTTTTTTTTTTATTTAGAAAACCAGTCCCAAGCCAGGTCAACAGGAACAGGTGCCTCCGGTGAGTGGGTGAGCTCCATTTCAACTTGTGGCTCCGAAATTAGCTTTCCTTCCCAGTCCCAAGACAGGAAAAAATGCCCTTAACCCCATACAGGCAGAGTAATTATTTTGTGTAAAAATACATGGAAAGTGTTTTCTATTCAAACCTCTTAATGTTAATCCTAACAGTAATGTCAACTACAAAGCCTCATTTTATAAGCACAATAAGACACTCCAGGGATGTGCATTAGACAGTCCTAATGCAGCCTAGGGGCTGACACACAGCCTGCAGCCTAAAGTCTTACTACACTCCTGGCCATGTATTAGAGCTGTCTAATGCATACCACATCCTGTTTTATTGCGTACTTATTTCATCCCCGTTTATGAAGTAGGTGTGGACACAATGACACAAGGTGTCTTCTGACTTGAATTATTGGGTCAACGATGAACTCTCGTCATTTGGACGGGACCTTCTTCAGGGTATGGAAGCTCAGGGCCTGTTGCAGGTTGTTACCTCAGTGACCCACTAGCATGGGCACATGTTGGACCTGATGTTTACACTGGGTCTTGAGGTCTTAGATCTCAGGACTGATGTGGTGGTATGGGTGGATGATAGCACCATGATGTTCTCATTTGGGGCCCCCCCCCAAGAGTCCCTCCTCTGTGGAGATGGTCCAATACCTATCTTTATGGGGATTGTCTCCAACAGGACTACAGGTGGTGCTGGACCCATCGAGTGTGGAAACTGTGTGCGGAAGGGTGGGTGGGGGTGGCAGCCTATAATAGGGCTGTCGCTGCCACTTTGAGTCTATGATGCCCATCCAAGTATGGCCTTTATCTACTCACCGGAGACCCCCACGGGTTAATGGTGTGCTCAAAGAGTTGAAGATTAAGGGACGGTGGCTGGAACATCACTAGAGGAAATCTGGGTTGATGGAGGACAAATTGGCTTTGAGGTCACACTATAATGACTATCAAAGGGCAATCTCCTGAAAAAAGGTGGATTTTCTATCTAGGGATATTGCTGCAGAAAGGAACAGGTCAGCTCAGCTCTTCCATATGGTAGAGGGGTTGCTACATCCGGCTTGTCTCTGTCCAGGTTGAGCTAGTTCCAGCACTCAGTGTGAGGAGTTTGCTCTGTTCTTTGCTGATAAAGTGTCCTCTATCAGATCCAGTATCTCTTCCAGGGTCACTCATTTGGCTTGTGGGGTCAAACCAGTGGCACAGAGGGGCACCCCTCTTGTGTGGAGTGAGTTCAACCCAGTTGAAATGGATGAGGTGAGTGAGATAAACTCAAAGTTACAGCCAACCTATTGTGAACTAGACCCAGGTCCAACCCAACTTTTGGTCAGTTGTATTGGCCTGATTGGGTCTGTGGTTGCTGAGATCATCTGGTGTTCCATGAGGAGTGGGATCTTTCCAAAGGCCTTGAAAGAGACCCTGGTGAGATCCCTTTTGAAGAAACCCTCATTGGACCCTGACTGCCTCACAAACAACAGACCGGTCTCAAACCTCCCATTTTTAGGGAAAGTTTTGGAGAAAGTGGTGACTGGTCAGCTTGAGACTCATCTCACTTCCTCTGCCATTTGAGTCATTCCAGTCTGGATTTAGACCTGAGCACAGCATGGAGACCACCTGGTGAGGGTGTTGAATGACCTCCTTAGAGTGAGGGCTAGGGGAGAGTGATCCAGTCTTGTTCTTGATCTCTCTGCAGCGTTTGACACCGTGGACCATGAGGTGTTGTTGGACTGCCTACAAAACTGGTGTGAACTAACTGGCAATGTCATCAGTTGGTTTAGATCCTACCTCATGGACAGAGTGCAAAGGGTAATGATGGGGTTATCCTCATCCAGTCTGATGCCCCTGTATTGTGGAGTTCCGCAAGGTTCGGTCCTGTCATCTCTTTTGTTCATGGTGTATTTGCTGCCCTTGAGAGACATTATCAGGCAGTATGGTTTACGCTTTCATTGCTACACCAGTAACACCCAGCTATACCTGTCCTGTGTACCTGGGAGCCAGATGGCGATCTCTGTGTTTAACACCTGCCTAGCCAAGATCCAGGACTGGATGACTCAAAACTGGTTATGACACAACCAAGACATGACAGAGGTATTGGTGGTGGAGCAGGGTCACTGACAAAGTGGAGGGGTACTGGGGAGTGACCTGGGTCTTAGACTGGGGGGGCTTACCCCGGCCCCCTCCACACAGGTTAGGGATCTGGGCATGGTACTTGATAATGGCCTGACACTTGATGCTCAGGTGTCAGCTATTGTTCAAAGTGTTTTTTACCATCTAAGAAACATTGTCCAGATCCGTTCCCTAATACCGCCTGATGACCATGCCACCCTGATACATGCCTTTGTCACATCGAGGTTAGACTACTGCAATGTCTCGTACCTGGGTCTTTCAGGAGGCAATCTTTGTCATCTGCAGCTGGTGCAGAATGTGGCGGCCAGGCTATTGAAAGGTGTACCTAAATTCGAACATATTATGCCTGTTCTCCGTGGACTGCACTGGCTGCTGAAAAGGTGGAGGATTGCCTTCAAGGTCAGGTTACTGACCTATGAGCTCTATGTGGTTGTGGACCTCACTATCTGCATGACCTCCTGGTTCTGCACTGCCTGGCTTGCCCTCTTCTTTCCTCCAAGGTTGACCTCTTGGTGGGTCCCAGGGCAAAGCTTCGGCTTTTGGGAGATCGTGCTTTTTCTGTGGCTGTGCCTGCCCTGTGGAGCTCTCTCCTGGGTCATCTTAGAGAAGTCCCTTCAATGGAAGCCTTTAAGAGGGAGCTCAAGACATTTCTTTTTGAACTAGTGTTCAATTTGTTATTACATGAAATTTTCCTGATTGTCATTGATGAACCTGATTTACACTTAAGCTCTGTAATGTGACTTTAATATATGTTAATATGTATGTTTTCATCTGTTTTATATTTTATGTATTGTACAGCACTCCAAGCCCCTGGGAAGAGGTGCTTTGTAAATAAAGTTTAACTAACTAACTGTTGCACTGTTAGTAGGTAGTATTGATAATTACTTAACATGTGTGGGTTGGTTATGAATTTAGATGGAAATCGTATGCAATATAAACTTTGTACATTCCTCTTAGTGTCCTAGGAAGGGACAACCACCCTTCTGAGGTACCACAGAGCCTGATTTTGTAGCAAAGGAACCCATATTAAAGAGGGTTCTGTCCCTTGATGTCCCACAGAGACAGGGTTTCGTTTCACCAAAAGCACCTTTTCGAGTATAGTAATGATCCTCTATAAGTAGAGAGGCAGCTGTCGAGAAGATGGGCTGGATGATGAAGCAAGGAAATGCAAGTTTGAGGTAAGCCCAGACATGTTCTTTAGATAATGTTTGGAGACAGTGGGGTGTGTAGCTCATTTCCCCACCAAATCACAGGCATACCATGCCTTTAAAATGTCCTCAGAAAGTTTCTGCAGATGTTTTTCTACTTCAAAAATGTGTTTTAACATTTGCAAGAGCAGTCAAATTGCATGTGCAGACATTTTGAACATTTGTCCGTAATTCAACAGGTTCCATGGAAAATCAAACTCAAATGCCTTTTGCCAAACCCCCTACTGCACTCTTGGATCTGAGTTAGAAGGTCATAGGTTCATCAAGACTTTGACATTGTACAAAATAATGATTCTGAAAAATAGAACTAGTGGCTTCTGCACTCTCTGAGGGGGCAGTCTTCAAATGAGATAATAATTGGAGGTCCCTTGTGTGCATTTCTTCAGGTTGTTGAAGTAGAACATAAAGCCCCCCTTAGCACTGATGAAAAAGACTGAGGGTTAAGCACCAACACCCTGGCTAGCATTCCCTCTCTCAGATATTACCACCAGAGTTTAGTAAATTATAATGCTGCTGACCAAGACTTTGTGTGGAATGTTGCTGAGCATGTTTATCATATAATGCCTTCCAGGTGTGCCAGCAAACAATTATTTCACTCTTATACATTCCTCAGTAAAGCTTGTAGATTCAGTGTTTGTAAAGCACTCCATGTGGGCAGATTTTAATTGTAATAGTCACCTATGGTTAGTATTCTTACTAGTAGTGCAAATTACTTTACTACATGCATTGCTAAAGCAGAGCCTAGTCAGCACGTTCAATAAAAAAGTAATATTCTCTTTCTCTGGATAGCAAGTTGTGGAGACACTAAATGTTGCAGTGGATTAATGCACTGGCCTTTCACCCTCAGGAGATCCAGATTTGAATCTGAAAAAAGGTCACAAGTGAGCTCAGTCCCCACATGATGAAGCAATATCACTGAACTGCAACACTGAATTTCAGTACAATCTGGCACGACTAGAAGTCTTTTCAAAAGATTCAAACTACCTCCTCATCTATAGTAAATGTCTATTTTTCTGATACACAGAGAAAGCAGTCATTGTACAGACTTGTGCTGTGCACATTTAGTAGAACAAATAATTTAATTCCCAGTGCATTGCTTGTCACATTTCCTTCGGCAGTGTTTAGTTGGTCACTTTTAATCAGCTTGAATGTGTTTATATTATTAATCCTCAAGTAAATAATATATCGGCCTACATGTAATGGCACTGCAATATTTAAAGAAAGCATCTTTTGTATGGCGAAGGAAAGGATGGCATTCAATAGTATGACTGCTATGGATAGACAAAAATGTAGCTTACCATGTTAGGCAGTAAGAAGTCTTTAGGTTTTGACACTACATGGGCACACTAGTTCCAGTACAATTCATAGTGTCTCGTGAGGGTTGGTGTCCATAGGAACAATGCCCCAGGTGTTTCATCTCTTCTACAGAGTAAGTCAATCATCCGTTGACGCGAATCCTCAGAGTACAGCACACTTGCTTACAGAGTGTCATTGCATCCTATTGCTTTACATAGAAATTAATTTGGAAGATTACAAAGATTTAAACTACAAATGTTAACAGAAAAATTGCGTTATTTGGCTTTCTGTTTACTCACAAGCAAGATGGACAGCAGGATGTGAGCTCCTTTCCTTCTATGCATAGATTTCCCTCTACCTCACGTTTGGGACCCTGTAATACAACCCTTAAAGATATGTAAGAAAGTCAGGATTGTTCTGATGCATCTTCTTGCAGGAAATGCAGGCATTTTACATTGGAGGAAGTTCAATTTTAATTTAACTTTAGAACAGTGTGTTTCACTGTTGCAAGGGACCTGTATGGTGAAGCCTTAAACCTTAATTCTAATTTGTTTTGCAACTGTAAAACGAAGACAAAGAGCTAGCGGCCTGTGTGGAAGTCTGTGGAAGCAAAATTTGGACAGATATAGCAAAAAAAGGAAACCAAATTAATCTCAGAGACACTAACAAAAACAGTAGTGCTAAGAAAAATTAGGGGCTAGAAGAACAGGAAGAAGTAAAAGATGAAAAGAAGAATTTGCAGTTACAGTACATAATATTTTACATACACATTGTATTCCAAATTGCTTTATACAAGCAATGAGAGACTTGTAGTAAAGGGACTGACTGAAGATGTATAAGGTGTTAATATTCTGTCCTTGGTTTAACATCAGAAGAAAAACTGGATAAGAGATAATGACGAAGAAGAAGAATTATCCTTTATATAGCACTTTTTGTACACATTATATCCTAAAGCACTTTACAAGCAATGAGAGACTGGTAGTGAAGTGACCGTAAATGTGGAATGGCATCCATTTTGTGCATCAACTGCAGCATCCAGGCTTGCACAATTGCATGAACTGGTTTTATGGGAAAGAGAATTTTGGCCAGGACACCGGGGAAATTCTCCTAATCTTGCAGTATGGGTGTTGCTGGTCCATTTGCCAAGATGGCAGACCTTGTGGATGGAGAAGCAGGAGCTCCTGGTTTGGGGGGATATGTCTCCTTCCCCAACACCATACCTTCTGAGGCTACTGTTGGTCCTGTGACTGTTTCTGTACCTGCTTTGTTGAATGAGGACCCTGTGACTGTTTTGCCTGCTGCAAGTGCTCCTGAAATGACAGCTCTGATTTGTGATGCTAGTGCCCTTTTGGATGAGGATTTACATTTGAAAACCACTTTGGATAGTAAGAAAAAACATTTGCTGTCCCTGCTGAAGGAGGAAGAAGCCACTTACCTCCAGAAGAAAGAAAAGCTTGTTTCTTAGCTTTGACCTGCTGTTATATTGCTAATTGGGTCTCTGAAATTGATAATGGTGTGCATCTTGTCAGTGGTCGTGACACAGCATCTTCAATCAACTTGCCACCGCTGTACTCTGTGCACTCACAGGATGCATCTGCATTTTCCATATCTGCTCCTGCCACTGATGTTCACATCAATAGTACCTAGAATTCTGAGGTCTCAGCTCCTGTTCAATCCAACCCTCCCCAGGGAGCTTCTTTACCTTTGTCTGATAATTCTCCTATCCTGGACTCCAGGATTTTGCAAACTGTGCCTCTCGCTTCTAACTCCATGAATTTCCATAGATTCCCTTCTGCTCTCCCTTCTGACCTGCCTAGATTGTGGAAATTGAAGCCCCCTCCTATTCCTACAGTCAGAGTGATCACTTGGACTCCAGAGGGGGCGGGGGCCAGTGACAGTGTCAGATTTCCCCCTAGGGACTGATCTTCAGTGTCAGCACTTAGCGAGGCTGGCTGGACATGGGATGTTATTGGGCAATGGCATGCTCAGGTTCTGCAGCAACCTCGCCAGTTGACCTCCTTTACAGATATGCATCTCTCTTCTACTGATTTTGCTGAATTTATAGATGCTGCTATTTTTTCTGATGTGATTGACTTAAACATGCATTTGCATGTCTTGCTTGGGACCTCTGCCCCCCATGTTGGCCCAGATAGGTGATCCTGGAGCCTCAGGTGTCTCCGCTCTTGTATTGTCCTCTGACTCTATTCCATCTGCCTGCTCTTCTGCTGCTGATGCCCCGGCAGCTTTTCCCCATGATGTGCCTTTTTCTGAGCCTTTGGACTGACCTTCTGCTGCAGGTGTTTCTGTACTTCTCAATACCAAGCTTGAGTCAACCCCTTGTAACTCCTGTATTGCCTTCTGTGGTTGTCCCACTGACCAGGGTAGAAGGCCCTGTTTCCTGGGCGGATTACGTAGAACAAGCAGAGCAGAACACCATTCTTCAGCCCAAGGATGATTCTCCCAGGCTTGCACAACAGAACTCAGCCTTGATATGGTCTGCTTTTCAGAAGACAGATGTTTTTTCAATGTCCCATGCTCTGGCTCAGCACAGAAATGCGGTTCCCTTTCATATATGAGGGGATCTGGAGGTCCCCCCTAATAGAGCAAATGTTGGGAAGGCTTTGCTTAAAGACTCCCTGATGTATCTTCCCAATGAGGTCTATGCTCTTATCCATTCTCCTAGTGAAGGTTTTTTTTTTATATCAGTTTTAAAACTCTGGCAAACCGCGACAGACTTTGGTCTCATTACAATACATTAAAGCTTACACTGCTGTGGTTGCCTTTTAAGGCCATCCCCTTGACCAAACTGACCTTACAAACTGTCACAATTCTCCTTTGGAATGAAGGGGTTAGTGTACATGATGTTCAGTACTGGCTCTCTCAGAGGTGTGATATTATGGAGGACCCTGAACCCATAATTAATTCTGAATTGTTCTTGATTGGCAATTGTCGATTTAAAGCTCCATCATTCCGTATCAGGCTTACAGCACCTTCCAAGTGTCTTCTAGCTGGGTCAGAACAGGGGACAATGTTTTTATCTGGAACAGCCCAAGATGTTTTTCAATTGCAGTTCAGACAGCCATCTTAGCAATGTCCATGACAAAATAAGATATACCTTATGCTTGGAGTTTTGCCACACTGGCTCTAAGTGCAAGCATGACTTCCCCTACAATTTGTGCTAGGGCTGCTGGACACTCCTACCATACCTGCCAATGGGCTACACACAACAGGGATGACAGACTGCCACAGAAATTCATCTTGAATACTGCTCAATGGACGCTACTTGAGAACATACATCATGAGGCATTTAAATAACTAGCTCATCAGGATGATACCTGTATTGATGCTCAGGCTCCACCCATTTAAGTTTACATGACGCCTGACACTATCTTGCTTGCAACACCTACTGGGCCTACTGCTGTTTTGGTACATTTGTCTCCTGTGGCTCTACTGCAGCCTGCCCTTGTTGAACCTGTGCATGCCATGAATACTTCTCCATTGGACCTTTGGAAGGACGCCAGCATGCCCCCCCCAGTATGACTTTGGTGCCTTGTAAAGGTTCCCTGGGACAACTGAAGGCCGAAGCGAGACATTTGAAACCTGCCCCAGACCCCTTGCAGCCTCCTTGGGGAACAGATATGCTGTACTGTTTTTTTTTTTGTTTTTTTTAATTAATAGCTTATTGAAAGATTTTAGAACAAGAAAAACAACAGTGATAATATAACTCATTTAGGAACATCCACAAAGTGAAGCATCAGAATACATCCAAAATGAACACACTATGAAGGATCATACACAGTCAAAAGAAGAACTATATTGCTCTAGTGATCATTCCTTCCCATTGATGAGATCCCTGTGTACAGAATGCTCTGGGCATCCATAGAGAGTAACAGCTATTAAGAAAACTCCCCATCTACATGATATTACCTTCTAACCCAAGGATATAAGTGGAGAAAGGAAAAGGAAGGAATGCAGATATTATCAAGGCCCGACTGGAAAAAATACAGTGTGGCAAAATTAAAATACAATAACTACACACAAACCAACAGTAAACAACAAAACAGTGGAGAACTGGCAGAATAGTGAGTTTATACTCCCCTCTTCCTGGCAGGCAAATAAACCAGAAATAATCAAACAGGGGAGAAGGGCATTAGAAACCACCCCATCCAGCAACCCCTACACCCATAAGCCAGCTCCCTCCACATGTTAACTTGGCCCTAATCTGAGAGAAAGGTATGGAGACCATACTTTGTCAAACAAACCTCATTTGCCTGCAGTCAAGAAGAACAACCTTTCCAAACCTGCTAATTTATAGAGACCTTCCTCCCATTCGACAACAGCTGTAACATCCTCCACTTCCTGTAAATTAAACATTTGGCCTCCACCACTGCTGCCATCAGCCACAGGCACTGGAATTTAGAAAGTCCTGGGAGCCTATTAGTATTTCCCAATATAAACACTGTGGGGTCCCTAGGAATGTGGTGCTGTAAAACTAGCTGAATTTTAAGTCTGAGGTGATTCCACCAAGTAGCCAATTTGATGCAATCCCATAATATATGGAGCAATGAACCTGCTGCCTGAAAACACCTGCAGCACTTACCACTATCCACTAAATTCATCTTTTTAAGCAGAACTGGGGTCTGATACCACATATGCAGAGTAAATGTCCCCCTAAGTCCTTGTCTACTCCATATGCATTGGCCCAACACAAAGCTCAATCCTCCTCTGACAGTTGAAACCCCAATAATTTTTCCCAATGAAGTTGCACCTTAGAGGGGATGAGAGACATATACATCAAGTAAATATTTATATAGTTGACCAATTTTAGGGAATTTTCTAAACCCACAGGGAAAACTGAAGGCTAGCCCCACCAGCCCCATTAATCTTTCTAGATACCCCTGTTTGGAAGACACAACTGCACCCCAGTGTTAGAAGACACCAAATGCCGAAGCTGGAAATACCTTCACATATGGGACGGAGGAAGAGAAGCCTGAGTTTTTAAAGCTTAAAGCTTAAAGCTTAAAAGGTTTTAAACATTCCAAAATCAGCCTGAAAAAGGTCAATTAACCAAAGAATTCCCCCTTCAACCCAGTCCCACCACCAAAGTGTCTTACTACCTATTCATAACTGAGGATTCCTCCAAATGGTCCAATACTTAATAGGGAGCTGTCTCAAAGCAGGAATAAGCTTCTTCACCAACTTCCAGATATCCAACATACTGTATACCCAAGAATAGGATAATCATTATGGACCTTGTTTGAGTCTATAGCTATAGCTCCTTTCAGTTTCTGCCATTGTTCTTCCACCTCCTCTATTACCCCTCCCTTCCCCAGGAATGCTTGCATATATCTACCCATTTCAGTGAAATCCACCATCCTGAAATATAATACTCTTGCCCTTGTGTGGATTAATTGAGTCCATGTCTCCATGCTGAACCACATCATGGTATGCCGACGGGGAGTGGGCTCCCCCGTCGGCACACTAACACAGCAGGAGGGGTTACTGACAGGGGGATTGGGCACGCCCGATGTCGGCAGGCCTGAGGTCACGACTATAGACGGCGCAAAGGACCACTGTATATGATGAGCTTTGCTCGAATTGCAGCGGACTTTGCTTAGATGTGCTCACCCCATTATACATGCAAGGTGTGGCACTGCATGCAGGCTGATTGGGAATGAGGGACGCACCTACTGATGCGTGCCTGTATTTCTAAATAGCGGCTGCGCCTCAAACCTGTACTACATTGCAGATGTTGTTGCGCAAGCGCGCAAGCCAACATAAAAAGGGTAGGAATGATCTATTCAAATGTATTCAGCCTTACTTATTTACTAATCGTTATTTACTGGTTAGAGGGGATTTCAGTTGTGGGCTTTCCCTTGCAAACTGGGGCTCCAGAACTGCTAAATTGTTTTGTGACACCAATTGCCTTAATAAATTACTCCTGGATGCAGTCCTTCAGGATGTATATCAGTCTCAACATCAGACTGGAGATTTTACGATCTGTAAAGGTACATTATCAATGAGAATTGACTTTATTTTCACTTCTATGTCTATTGTAACTCAAGACGTCTCAGTACTTCGAATAGAGACCTCTGACCATCTCCTGGTGGGAGGTACATTTGGTGGAACAGATATGATTAACCATGGCCCAGGCAATGGAGACTGAATAACTCCTTACTGAACAGTCCGACCATTATTGCCAAAATTCAAGACTTGCTTTTTGTTCGTCAGTCCATAGCTTGCTTGGAGGACAACTTGAACATCTGGTGGGATACTATCAAGCATGAGTTAGCCAGACATTTTCGGAACATGTCTTGTAAAACTCATACAACATAATTTTTGGAGTATTTGGTGCTGCAATCCCAGCTGTCTAAAGTATTAACTCTGATACATTCTGGAGCTGTGAATTATGGTTCCCAAATTGCTAGTCTTAAGGACAAATTGAAAGAGATTCAGTATGACAGGGAGAGACCCCTTAAGATGGAGCACCAATATGGCACACAGGGTAAGCTGGGGAAGGGAAACATCTTTGACAGCTGTAAGGACAGGATTATGCATCAGAATCTTACTGGCATCATGAATAGATCTGGACATGTAGTCACAGGTAAGGATGATATCCTTTCTGAAGTCCACCAATACTTGTCCGCTCTGTTTGGTACCAAGGATACCAGATCTACCGCCTGTAGATGTTTAGCTGGAATTTCCATCCCACCTCTACCTTATATAGATTTGGCCTCCCTCGCTTGTCTGGTAACTTCAGCAGAAGTGAACAGAGCCTTCCATCAGCTAAGAAGTGGAACAGCTCCTGGCCCAGATGGGTTGACCACTGAATTATATACAGTAGGGCATTTGCTTCTTCCCTGATAGAAAGTTTTACAGTACTTTTTACTTAGATTCTGCTGGACGGCAGATTCCTTTTGGATGGCTATTCAACTACTGCTCTACAAAAAAAGTAAGCCATCAGATTTGAAAAAGTGGAGGCCTTTAAGTCTCCTAAATATGGACTTGAAAATATTAATGATGATTTTAAATAATAGATTGGCCAAGGTGGCACACACAGTGATTTCTGCTTTTCAGACCTGCTCTGTGAAGGGCAGAAGTATTCACAATAATTTGATTCTTATCCGATAGTGGCATTAGGCAGCTAAGCCACAGATGTTGGGTACCTATTGGCCTTGGACAAGAGAAGGCTTTCAACAAAGTCTTTGATAATTATCTGTTTGTAGTTTTGGAACATTATGGTATACTGAAAGTCGTTTGTTCCTGTCTTCGGGAACTGTACAGCTGTGCATTTCTCCACCCCAACATAAATGGTCACATGGGTCCTACCATAAGGGTTTGTGCTGAAGTTCCTGAACTGAGGGAGCATTTTTATGCACTTTACTTTGCTTGCACTGTGGATTTTCCAAATAATAAAGCTTTTTGTCATACTAAGAAGCCCTCAAGTGCTCTTTCATCAAAGCAGAAGTGTTTGTTCAGACTGGAAGTTCTTTTGGACTCCATGCCTCCAGCGGGTGCCGGTTCACAAGGTACTGTTGTAACTATTTATTTTCCTGGCACTGCTGTTATCCTTGGTGCAGTCACATTGTGTGTTGTTTTGAAGCTGGTCCAGTAATGTAAGATCATTAAAGAAATTGTCTACCACCCCTCATTTCTTTTACCTGGTGACTGATAAAGTGAGGTGATGATGAACAGGATTGGCTCAGCTAGCAACGGAAAGAAGATCAAGCTTGTACAATTTGATTATTGCTTCCAACTTTACAGATCCTGTGACTTATAAGGACATACCAGTTCCAGCCTACCTCTTAGTTGGTGCATCCTTGACTGACAGACTCCTCCTAAAATGTGGGATGTCCTTTGAGATGGAAGCCTTAGTGTGAAGGCAAATGTGAAGCATAACAGTCTGGCAGAAAGACATTGTCCTAGATGTCGCCGTTTTCAATTGCTGGAGACAATGGAATACTTTTCGCTGGATTGTTCCTATGCTAAATTGTTCTGGGTGGAGTTGACTAAACTTTGGGGGGATCCAGCTTGGTCCCAACTGAACTATCAAGATGTCATTCTTGGACACTTGCCATCCAGAAAGTCATACGATCCTAGCACAATTCGACTACTCATTACTACTATTAAATATTACCTTTGGCTGTCATGATGTGCTCTCCTGTTTCAACAGAAGGACATTTTACCTGCTTCCCTGCTCCAAATGATTGCTAGAGAACTCGCTTCTATATCTTCATTAGAATGTACAAAGCTCCCTCCTGCATGTATAACCGTTAAATGGTTGCACTTGAACACAGTTTTATTTTCTTGATTTGACGGACTATTGCATTTCTCCAATTCTTGATCCTTTTACCTTATTACTTTTGCTCAGTGATGTAACTGTGATTATATTTCTTTTTACCTTTAATTTCCCCCTTTTTTCTCCTCTCCTACTGTGTTGTGATGTCATCCCTGCACACATTTATGTAGTCATCTTGAATTGCCAACAATGCTTTTTTCTTTCGTTACTTCTGTTTGTTAATGATTGTATTTTGCTTTTGTTGCTTTGTTTGCTCATTTTTGTTAACAAACTTCCCCCTTCTTGCAAAAAGTGTCTTGGATTTTTTTACTTCCAACTGGTCACCCATTAGAACAGCACTAGAGATGGTCAAAACCGACTTAAGTTTAACATCTCTTCCAAAGGATGGCACACCCTGACAGTACAGTATCCCCTTAATACTGCACTCTGGTGCCAACATTAATGATATGTGCCCAGTACTGGTGCAGGACTACAGCTACTACCTCCTGACCCAAAGGTGGATATGCTACCAACTGAGCCACATTGACATCCTGACCAGATGCTGTGAGAATGGTTGAACTGTTTAGAGCAACAAAAACAAATGTAGAACAGATAGTGACATTTACCAGCTACTGTATAAAGCTTTATATAGTAATTATCCCTTTCAGACTCAACAAGTGCCCCTGATAAGAATCAGACTCGTGAGTCGACTCCTTGAGATAGTAACTGTAACCATTTAATTCAATGAAAATTCCCATTGCTGGGATGTGATACTTGCCTTTAATTTTCCCATTAATTAAGCCTTTCACATCTAGAGGACACTTTTGTTGCTATGTGACTTTATTTCAGGGTTTCACCATGAATGATGTTGCTCATAGAAACCTTTTAATATACATCTACTTGCCCTGTTTTAGGTTGGGTGATATGCCATCCTCATCACAACAGTTATATTGTCCCATTCTTTTGGGAAACTAACCAGAAACCCAATTAAGCAATAAATACTTGACAGGGTGTTGTATATCATGGATATTGTCATGCTTCAGGCGTGGTGTGAGGCATGAGGCCACAGACCGAGTGTCTCATGCACACAATAAGTGATAATACCCCATGATGTACCACACACTGGAGTGTATTATTGTTATTATGAACTGGGTTAATTTTAATGTTATTTAAAGATATTTTTCAAATTGTATTACTTTATTATGTTTGTTTAATGAGTATGCGTACATCTCAAAAAAAAAGTCCTGTAACTTTTTTATTATGTCCATTTGGCATCAGTGTTGTTGAGGGAAATACAGTAGTAGTAGTACTGTACTGACAGGCTATTGTCTACTCTACACCCCTCTCCACTGTCCTGAAAGTGTCGCATGGAGAAACATGGAGTGAGCATTGCAGTAAGTTACAGACAGTATAGTAGTGACTTCAAAGTGGTACCATAACAGTTTCATTTTTTGTGGAGCTGTGAGTTTGGATTTACTGCAAGCAGTGATTTCAACGTGGTGCTGTATTTTTTTTTTTTTTTGAAGCCATAGGCCAGATATTCAAAGGCCAGGGAATGACGCATTGTGTTTGTGTCAAACAGAAATGATGCAAGGAGCACACTGCAACAGACAATGCATCATTCCTCATTTAATAATGCTGCTTGCATGTTAATTGGGGCTGCCAGCACCAGACTGGCTTGTGCTGAACTTCTGGCACACAATGGGCTGCACCATGGCTGACCGGGGACTTGTGACACAAAACCGCCACACCATGCCCTTATGCAGGATTCTTGAAACCAGCAGGTCCCACCCATGCCTAGACCAACCCAAGTTAGTCTAAGAACCTCTGCACCAACACCAATGCCCATGACTGGCAGGCACACCAGACTATGAGACCCCACATGGCATGCTGCTGCATGTGGGCACTGTTGTGTGAACTAGCATGCTGTCTCCTGTCCTAGGCATGGCATCTGTGGCCACCAGGGTCACGCACATACAGTATATGGCAGTACCATACTGTACCCCCTATGATTGGGCTGTTGGAGGTACTGGTGGTAGCGGGGGGTTCTTGGGCCACCCATCCCCTGCAGGACCAGTTTAAGATATTCTGGGGGTGTATATGCTGGTGTTCACAGCATATTGTCTTTCGTGGCCCTTGTCACAGCTTCCACCAAACCCATCTGGTGTGTCCTGCAATTGACCTGTGGTGTTGCAAAATTCAACACAGGGTCCATGGCACACAGAGCTGTGGCACACATCAACTGTTGGACACATATTGCGTTGCTCTAAGGGTCTTTTAAAATGTGGCCTCATGGGTTGGTTTTACTGTGAGCTCTAGGAGAGATGTGGGTACTGAGTGACTGAGACATAGCTGTTTAAATTTAATAGCTGAGATCTCAATCAAGTAGCGGCTTCAAAGTGGCACTGTAACAGTTTCATTTTCAGTGAAGCTTTGGGTTCAAGTTTACTGCATGCAGTGGCTTCAAGGTGATTCTGTACCAGTTTTGTTTTTGTGAAGCCATGGGTTCAGTTTTAGTGTACTCTCCAGGGAGAGACACTGGGTACTGAGTGATTGAGACATTGGGGTTTCATTTTAATAGCCATGGTCTAGATTACAACTTTTAAGTAACTTTTTGTGGTGGCACAAGGTAGCACATTGCGATCTGTGGCAGTAATGTCTCTCAGTCTGATGCGCCATGGTATTTAATGAAATAAAAAGGCTATTTCCAGGAACTTATTTTTAAAGCGAGAATGTGGTAAGATTTAATCACTGGTAAGAGTTGCTCTCAGCCAATCAGATTTCTAGATTCTGGGTGTGGTATATCATGGGATATCGTCATGCCTTGGGTGCATTGTGAGGCATGAGGCTGAATGCCGAGTGTCTCATGCACCCAAGAAGTGACAATATCTCATGATATATCACACCCTGGAGTGCATTATTTCTATTATGAACTGGATGACAATTTTAAGAAGAAAAAAATTTAAAAAAAATTAATAATGGGAAAAGATGGTGTTTTAGGGGTATTTTAGGCATACATTTGTAGAAAATAATTTTTTGTTGAATGTGGTTATTTTTGTGGTCCTCAGATGGCGATGCTGCTACAGTGGCTAATAGTAGATTAAGCGGTACAGTCTTGATATATGCTTTAATGGTGCTGGTACTGTTTACATCCTTCACCCCACCCCCCAAGAGGCAGAAGTGTTTTGTAATACTCTGTGGACAGAACTGAAAGTGATTGCAAATGTCTGGTTACGTTTTCCCACCCCCCACCCCAAAGCAGGCTGGTGTGTTTGCCTTTTATTATTGAAATGTTGCTGGTGTTCTATAAACATGAGGCAAGTGACTTGGACAGCTAACTTGAGGAATCATTATTAAATGTTTAGGTAGACCAGGCGTGCATGCTGGTTTTGGGGTACTGCCATGTGTTACAAGTGAGTGGATGGAGGTTTAGAAGGAGCTGGCATGTTGAGTGAGTGGGAGGAGCTTTAAAATATGTGGCAGTCTACAGAGTTGCAGTAAAAGTCAGGTAAAAATACTAAGTGGGTGACACTGGTGAGAGACTGAAAAAAATGTTAGTAAGTGGTTGGAAACTCGAGAAAAGTGTGGTTGGGACTGCTCGGCTACTCTGTTGGGGGTGTAAACTAAATTTATGTTGTCAATTGCAGCAACAACTGCTGATGTGGGTGGCAGTCAGAATGTATGGGTGAATAGATTTGGGGCAGGTAAAATGACCTGTTGATTGGCACCTTTTCTTACCAGTGATTATGCTGCTCTTAACTGCCCATCCTCCACACATCACTGCACTCTCTACTAGTCACTAAACCTCCCCTCACTTCAAGATCATAGATTATCCCACTGCATGAGTCTCTCGGCCAAGTTCTGGTCCCAGTCCCTGCCACCTCATCTTGCCTCTGCCCTATCAGCCCAGACCACTCCAGTGTACCGCCTCAGAAATTTCAACACCCGTCTCCTGGCTGTACTGCGTATGTCCTCCTCTGTTGGTCAGGCTGCTTTCAGACATAGAATGCTTAAACTATGGAACTCACTCCCTGCTGGGCATCTGACACACACCCCCAACTCAGCAACTAAATCAACTCATCAAAGTACACTTCTCCTCCACCTGTGCCTATGTCATCTGATTAACAAGATTGCCCAACTCTGCCGACTCTGTTCTGTCTAATGACTAATCCACTGCCTACTGCAGGAACTGGATGAATATTTCTTACGCTGTCTCTTTACCTCTTGTATTAATTGTATTGTACTGACTGTATTTATCCTGTTATCTCCTTGTCACCCTCCCCCAGGATGCACCTGGAATCGAGCAGTACTCTGCTCAGTGTGCCTTCCTGGTAAAACTTTTAAATAAATAAATATACACCATACCTCACCCGGCTCCTCCAGCTCCCACAAAGTGCCCCCTTCGGGGTTCACTATGAATGTCCTATTGGACATACATCAGAGTTTCTTGGGGTATACTCCAATCCTGCCAGCCTGTGGCACAGAAACATAGTTAGACACCTTTGCAACTGCTTTTGTACAACCTGTATGGAATAGTGTGGGCCAGTGATGTCCATGCATGATGAGTCTCCCCAAAGGCATGGCTTGAACATGCCCCTTTAAAGGGGGTCATGTCTGAGATGGAGGGCTGTGTGGCATAACCAGCAGTGTCCCCATCAGTGTCCCTGATGTTGGCTGCACTGCAGGGTTACTCAGGATATGTCTGGGTATTTTAATGAATGCCCTACTTCTGGATGCCTAGGTAGATCGTGAGCAGGCAGTGAAGCCAAAGCTGCAGCCATGTGTATTCAGGCCCCATCTGCAGGACTACGCCCTGTGGGACTCACAGTGCCTTGAGCAATTCCACGTGGACCATGCCACCATTGCACAACTGTGTGACCTTGGCTGGCCCACTGTGGTACCAAGTACCTACTGGTACCTTGCGATGTCTGTGCAGACAAAGGTGCTATGTACACTCTCCAACTATGCCACCAGCTCCTTCCAAGGGTGACAAGGGATGTCACGGGTGTCAGCCAGTCATTTATGTCCAGGCCACTGAAGCAGGTAACAGACATCCTGCTGCTGCATGTGAATGAACACATATCATGCCCCACAGCAGAGGTGGACATACAGTCCATGAAAGAGGCATTCTATGCCGTGTATTGCATGCTAATTGTACTGGCAGCAATTGACTGCATGCTTGTGGTGAACCTGACACTGACAGTGGCCAAGGAGGCATACAGGAACCATAAGAGGTACCGCAGTATAAATTGCCAGATAGTATGTGATGCTCTGATTATCATCACCAAGGTGTGTGCCAAGTTCCCTGGGTCATGTCAAGGGTCAAGGAGGGGGGAGGGATGGGAGAAAAGGCTGTCAAGGGGGCGCCGATAAAGGAGGGACTCTGTTTCAACCCCTCCCGGGAAGCTGGAGGATTGCGGGAAAAGGCCAACTGGCAAAGTGCAGACCAGGGGAAAACAGAATCCCCATGGGAACACAAGCAGGGGAAATGGAACTATAGGAAAAGGATGGAAGGTAGTTCTACTAAATGCCAGGAGCTTGGGCAATAAAATGCCTGAGCTCCAGGCGATGCTAACTGAGGAGCAGTGGATGTGCAGTGGTCACTGAGACTTGGCCACTGCAAGACACGACTGGGACCTGAACCTGAGGTTACACTATGTTCAGGAAGGACGGGGGAGGGAGGGAAGGGAGGAGGGGTAGCAATCATAGTCAAAAACTGCATCGGCATAGGGGGAGTAGAGGAGGCGGAGGGAACCATGGAGGCGATTTGGGTCATCTTGATAACAAGGGGGGGCAAGAGAGTAAAAATAGGAGTGGTGTATAGACCCCCTGCCCTGGCGGAGGAGCTGGAGGAGAGTCTGGTGGCAGATGTTGGGAGACACTACAGACTGGGCAGAGGAACGGTGGTGGTGTTGGGGGACTTAAACATGCCAGGAACAGACTGGGAGACTATGACATCCTCTGTGACCAGGGAACAGAGGTTGTTGGATGTCTTTCAAGACGCGTTCCTAACTCAGCAGGTGAGGGAACTGACCAGGGAGGTGCGGGTACTGGATGTGGTCCTGGTAGACAGTGACCAGATTGGGGGCCTGGAGGTAAGGGACCCATTGGCGGGGAGTGACCATGCCACGGTCTGGTTCTGCCTGGACCTAGGAGGGGTAGAAGGCTGTACAAAGACAGAAGTAACCGACTTCAGGGGGGTGGATTTTAAGGAAATGGGAAGGATCCTTAAGGAGCATTTGGATGGGATTGGGTCAGATATGGACGCTGATAGTAGGTGGGAAATCATCAGGAGAGGGGTGCAGGATGCTACCAGCACCTGTGCAAGAGTAAGATGAAAATGCGGTAGGGCCCAAAAACCCTGCTGGTGGACCAGGGAGGTCCAGGAGGTGGTGCAGGGAAAGAAGGCAGCCTATAAGCAATTCAAGTGCTCAAGGGTGAAAGGGATTGAGGAGAGGCAGGCTGATGGCTAGAAGAAGGGCCACTAGGGTGGTGAGGCGGCTAAGGCAAGGAAGGAGCAGAACCTGGCCAGGGAAATTAGGACAGGGAACAAGGGTTCTTTAGATACATTGGGGAAAAACAAAGGGTGAAGGGGCAGATTAGCAGGATTAAATCAGGAGAGAGATGGGCACAAGACCAGGGGGAGCAGGCTGAGGTACTAAATGAGTACTTCCACCCTGTTTTCACCAAGGAAAATGGGAGTGCTGCATCATACATGGGAGGAGACAGAGATACTGGGGGGACCCTTACCCGGGAATGGGTCGTTCGGGAGAGGAGGAGGCATCACTGGCAGGAGGGGAGGGCTAAGTAGGGAGAAGAGGTACCAGAAGTGGAAATCACAGCAAAGAGAGGACGGAAGCCTCAGCTCCTTAAGACGGAGAAAGCACCGGGCCGGAAAAATTACATCCCAGAGTGCTGAAGGAACTTATGGATGTCTTGCGAAACCCTGATGGAGCTTTTCACCATCTCTCTGAGGACAAGGTGGGTGCCCCAGGACTGGAAGGTGCGCATATAGTGCCTATCCACAAGGGGATCAAGAGGTGGCAGGGAACTACAGGCCTGTCAGCCTGACATCGGTGGTGGGCAAGGTGATGGAGGGCATTGTCAAAGAGAGGCTGGGGGACCTGGATAAGTCAGGGTGCCTGGACGATAGACAGCATGGATTCATCCCAGGGAAATCATGTCAGACAAACCTTGTGGAGTTCTATGACTGGGTGGCGAGTGCCTTGGACCTGGGTAGACCAGTGGACGTCCTCTTTCTAGACTTCAGCAAGGCATTTGACTCTGTTCCTCATGTGGGCCTGTTGGATAAGCTGGGAGAAATGGGGTTGGGGAACCAGATGATTAGATGGATAGGCTATTGGCTCCAGGACTGGACCCAGATGGTCATAGTTGGTGGGATAATCTCATCCCCAAGGAGGGTCATTAGTGGGGTCCCACAGGGATCAGTCTTTGGGCCCCTTCTGTTCAACACCTACGTCTCTGACATAAGGACAGGAATCAGGAGTGAGATGAGTCTCTTTGCGGATGACTCGAAACTGGGGGCGGTGGTGGATGGGGAGGAGGGCAGGGTGGCCCTACAGGGGGACCTGGAGGCTTTGGAAAGATGGTCTAGAAAGTGGAAGCTGAGGTTCAAGTCAGGGAAATGCAAGGTACTCCACCTGGGGGCCAGAAACCCGGGCCAAGTGTACACCCTGGGGGGGGGGAATGCTACAAGTCTCAAGGGCTGAGAGGGACCTGGGGTGGTGGTGGATGTCAAGATGAACAACTCTGAGACTTGTAGGGCAGCAGCCAAGGCCAACAGGATGCTGGGATGCATCGCTAGGGATCACCTCCAGAAGGAGAGAAGTGATACTCCCTCCAGTATAACTGCTTGGTGGGGCCGCACCTTGAGTACTGCATGCAGTTTGGAGGCCACACTTAAAGAGGACATTAACCTCATGGAGAGGGTCCAGGAGGGGACAGCAAAATGATTTGGGGCTTGGGGACAGGACCTATGAGGAGGCTCGAAGAGCTAAATATGTACACATTGGAGAGAAGGGACCGGGGGACATGATAGAGGTCTTCAGTACATGAAGAGGGTAAACAGGGAGAAACAGTCAGGGTGGTTCGAAGGAAGGAGGAGAGGCCACTAGAGGGCATGGGTGGAAGCTGGAGGGAAGATTCAGGGGAGAAAGGAGGAGGTGCTGCTTCACTAAGAGGGTGGTGGAGCCATGGAATGCGCTGCCTAGGGGGTTGGTGGAGGCAGAGGCAGTGGAGGGGTTCAAGAGGGGGTGGGACAGGTACAGGGGAAGGGTTCTGGAAGCATAATCCAATGCAGCAAGAATATCTGGAACTGGGAAGGGAGAAGCCAGAGAAGGCAAGGGGGGCAGCAAGGTCAGCACCCAGGGTGGGGGCTGACCAAATGAGCAGACACGAAAGACCGTTAGGCCTATTCTGCTGGTATGTTAGTATGTCATGACTCATACATCTTTGATGTGTCCAGGATGTGTGCCCTCCTAACTGCATGTGGGTTGGATGGATGGCTCATAGGTGAGTAGATGCTCACAGCATAGATGTAACACAGGTGGATGCACTGACACATGTGGTTACAATGGCTTTTGTTTACCCTCTAGATAGGTGACAGCAGATACCCACTATAGCCATACCTGATGACCCTGTTCTTGGAGGCAAATGATGCTGAGGAGGAGGCATACAACAAAGCCTACAGGAAAACATGTTCCATGATTAAGAGGGCAATAGGGCTGCTGAAGATGAGGTTCCAATGCCTGGATCTGATGGGTGGCATGATGATGTTTGCCCCTGGGTGAGCTTGCAGAGTGTTCACGGCTTGCACCATGTTGCACATTATAAAATGACCAAGAGAAATACTGTACTGTGATTGGTGCAGTCTAGTCACATGACCATGCTGTTATCCCAGCACAACAGCACACGTCAGAAATGCTTGCATTTCTGAACCTCATGCTTGGTCCTAAAATAAAAAAATCAGGGAAGCCATTTCATAATCACAATAAGGCATTCCAGGGCATGTGTAATTGAAGGATAATGGCACTTCTCAGGTGCGTAAAGCCCTTGGCTTCACCTCAGGCTTCACTTCCTGAGGTGTGCCATTATCCCACAACAACGCATAACTTGTCATGCCTTATTGCTTAAGTATTGCTGTGCACAGACAGAGACCCATGCCACAGGACAGACATGGGGGTGTCAGCTTCCAGGGAAATGCTGATGAGACACTGACTGGACAGGCATCATGCCATGCAGTCATGCAGTAGACATTCTGCTATTAGGCAGGTATACATCGACGTGGCACTGTGATGATGTCCAGTCCTGAGTGCTTCCTGCACTTAGAGGGTGCCTGTGGTTATATGGGGTGTTCATATCTGGCAGTAAACAAAGTAGTGATATATGACTGTGTATTGGGAAGGTGGTGCAATGTGTATGTGCACTTGGGCGTGATGTGTGGCACTGTATAGTGTTGGGGGCATGTGTACAGCATTTGCATTCATTCACTATGTTGTCTGCATTGTGCTGCTTCCTATCTTCACAGTGTAATAGACAGTTACCATTCTAGCCATGTGGATGACTATGTGCCCAGATGCTGGGTCTTTGATGTTGCCCTGCCACCTCCATGTGGTTGCCTATCTGCCTATGTCTCTGGCATATGCTGTAGCTGGGTGTCCCCCTGGACTTCTGCTATGCTGGAGCTGACATGTAAGTATTGCATCAGTGCATTGGGCTGTACCTCGGTTCCTGGGAGCCTGGCAGGTGCAGGCTGGGCCTGGACATTGGGCAATGTTTGGACCTTGGGAAATGGCAGAAGCGGGCTGCACTGGGACATGCTGTCATGGCACAGGGATGGACTGCATGACCATGATGTCCCCAGATAGCAGGGGATCTGTCATCCACTAAAGGAGGATGCCACTGCAGTCTATGCTACTGCACACCCCTTGGACACTAGGTCTTAACAGCACCTGTATGGACAGCACTGTCAAAAACAGCTCAGTCCATACAGTGTGGACAAGAAAAATGGCAGGAGACAATGCCGTCAACAGAATAAGCCCCAGTGGTAGTGATCGCAAGTGCGGTTTGCGATCGCTACCACTGTAAAACTATATTTTTGCAGGGGCTCTGCCCCCACACCCTCTATAATTAAAATAATCAACTCCAAGTTGGAGTTAGATTACAGGGGGAAGAAGTAAAATTGTGGAGACTGGGTTTCAAACCCTGGTTTCCACTACCTTTTTTGGTCAAGCTTCTCCTGCATTACCACTCCACACCATGGGAGCAGTTTGGCCAGCCTCCTCCATTCCTTGGCTCTTGACTCGGGTACTACTACCATGGACAGCGACCAGTGGAGCAATTCTTACATGGCACTGTACTTTCCCTGTCACTGTCTCTGGTAGCGCAGTATAGACTGCGCTGTTTTACCTTGCACTATTATTGAAGCACTATTCTAATCAGATACGTACCCCTCGTACCTCAATAGTCAGGACCTCAGGGGCCTCTGTGTTCCTGCACTGTGTCTGAAGCTGCTCCTGTTCCCAGTGGCACACCTTTGTATAGTAGATGTGGTATTCTCCACATGTGGGTGATCTCCATGTCTGGCTGCTCAGCCAGCTGGAGGGGTGCTCATCCCCACTGTCACAGGCAGTAGGGTGGTGGCAGTCCATGCACGCATGCCACCCACATGTGGTTGTTGGGTGGTAGGGTCTGTTGACTGCATACACTGTGTGACCATGGTGAGAGTTCAGAACAGGGAGTGGCAGGGAGATGGCTATCTGTGGGGGCAGTGTCATTATGATTCACAGTCACCTGTGTCTCCTCCATTGTCACCATGTTTCTGGTCTTCAGTAGTATCTCCATGTTCACTGTGAACACTGACTCCTACATTGTACTTCAGAGGGAGAGAGAAGGGACATGTGTCACATGCAACAGCACTACAGTTGGCATTACATGGTGTGCTTCTGGCCACCTAGTGAACACACACCTGCACCATCCTCCTGTCCCCAGCTGCCTGTGTGTGACACAGGTTGTGTGGGGGGCTCCATAGAGAGTGTGCTGTGTCCATGTCAAAAGGGTGCCCAGTAACAGGATCTGTAAGGTGTAACACAGGGAGGTTAGCTTTCATGTGGCACCCAATAGATCCTGGCCCCTGTTTCTGCATAGTACTACATACCTGGCACTGTGTCCATGCTCTCCACCTCCCTGTACAGGGTCACCTTAGTGAGGGTGTCAGCCACTATCCTCTCTAGGGGGGATAAGCCGAGTCCATGTGTGGGTAGGCCACCACCTGTCCCTAGCTGTGCCTGTTTGATGATTGCCAGCTTACATTTGACAGCCAAACAGAGGTCATGCCATTTATGCATGATGGCCAATAATGTATGCCTCTTGTCCAGCTGTGGTCACAGCAGCCTGTATGTATATCAAGCCACAGGCAGGCTTTCATCTCATTTTGCATGTTGAGGAACTCTGCCCTACAGAGGGTGGCATAATGGGTATGGATATCAGAGACCAAGGCTACCACCTGGCCGCTGGTAAAGTTTGTTGACCATGACCATCAGCTGCAGTGGATCTGGCCATGTCCACTGCACTGTGTACCACTCCATGCAGCACAATTGTTCCCTGGTGGTGGACTGGGTAGCTCAGGCACAGCACAGCCCTCCCATCCACCACCACTGTATTCACTTCTGTGTCTCTGCGTGGGGGGGAGGGACAACAGTGCCCATATATGGTGGGGTCAAGGGGTAGGACCACATATGTTGGGCTCACACAGGCTGTGATCCAGGTGGGCCTGCACACATGTCTGTAGGCCATGCCCCCGCATAAGCATGTCCTGTGTGCCGGTCCATTCATGGCACATTGCTGGGACAGCATGTGTGCCGGGTAGCTGCTCACCAGCATTCCATCACATATGGGCACAATTCCCATGCGATAATGCATAGGCCCCATAATGCTTTTAAGTATAAAGCACACTGATGAACACTATATAAAAGCAACCCAGGAAATGGCCAAAAGCTCCAGTGTGCACTATTTCTGGTGAAACTCAGATTTTTTAGGTGGTGAATTGTGATTCGAATTGTGAGGCAGGCAAAATTGGTTTGAGGAGTGTCTCATTTTCAGTTCAGCACTGTTCATGTGAGTGTAGAGGAGGTGATCAGCTTACACAATACAATCTGATTAGCAGACCAAAGAGGAAGCTATATGTGGATAGAAAAGGGATGTGTAATGTAAATAATAATTGCGAACTGTAAATAGAAACTATATGACAGAATTGCACATAGCAATGCAAAAAGGAAGGCATATGTAGAGGGCAGAGAGCAATGTAATGTAAATATGATTTTATTCAAGCTACCTCAATTTCTTTCATTGGCACAAGTATACTATCAGGTGAGGTGTTGGCAGAATGTTGTAAATTCATTTTTAATGGGCAGTTCTTAGTGATTTTCTTGGAGTCCGATCACTTCATTACAACTTGGTGGGCAGTATGGAGGACAGTGGATCCAGCTCTATTGCACAGCCCACAAATGTGGCCATTCTAAAGGAGTTACATGAATTTAGGGCAGAAATTCGGTCCTTACATACTGAATTAAAAGATAATATTGCAGCTTTTGATTCTAAAGTAGTTGAACTGGAGCACCATACAGCAGAAATGGATTCCCAGGTCGATCAGCTGGAACAGGTGATAGTGCGTCTTTTACAGGATCAACAACTTTTGGCAGACTGGTGCAAAGATTTGGAAACTGGTTGAGGAGAAACAATCTTCAAATTTATGGTGTGCTGGAGGTGGAGTAAGGCAAATATATGGGGGTATTTTTATAGTTTTCTACCCTCTCCCCAGAATATTGCTGACTTATGCGCCCTGACAATTGAGCAAGCCCCCTGAACTCTTCCTCCTAAACCAGATGGTTCTAATTTAGGACCTAGATCTATTGCTGTGTGTTTTCTCAATTATGCTGTTAAGCATGATTTATTAACCAGAGCCAAGTGCAAAGGGAATATTATATACAAAGGGCATTGTATTTTCTTTGACAATGATTATTCCCCCACTTTTCTTGCTAAACGTAAAGCATATACTCCAATCCTGCGGCTCTTAAAAGAGCATAAACTCAAATTCCCCACCCTGATCCAGCCCAATTGCAGGTTTTCTTCTCTGATGGTCCTCAGACTTTTGATAGCTCAGAGAATGTAGCTCAGGAACTGAAAACCCCAAAATATGACTCCACAGAAGAATCTATGGAGTATATCAATACCAGAGAGAAATGGGCTCTGCACAGAAATATGTGGTCCAAGCCCTCCTCCCCACACACTAAGAAGCAACGTACAGAACAAGCCTTAACATAGATAAAAGCTTTGCTGCAGACATTTCGCTGAGAAGAGGCTTCCTAGTTTTTGGATGTTCTCTCCTACTATCTGTGCTTCCCCAGACAATAGTTTTCCATTTAAGTTCTTAAATTCCCCCAGCTCCTGTTGTAAGTTAATGTTATTATGCTTTGCTGTGCATCACTCCCTTTGGATATGTATGGCCTGGGAAGTTGTGAACTGAATTGGATTTCATTCGTTTTCTATTTATTGCTTGAGTGCTACTAGGGGATGACCATTGAGAACTAAGGAAAGCTAGGATTAAGGATTTAGGAGAAAGAAGGAAGCAGAACTTCTCACTTTTTTTAGATATTATTCCGTTGTATTAGTGATACATGGTTATTTTTTTTTTTTTTTTTTTTTATGAAGTTGTGAAATTGTTATTCTTTTCTCAGTAGATGGTGTTTGTTAGCAGTAGGGTCATCGAGTTAGGGATAAATATGTCCATGTCTCTATTGTTTTCTTTTTGTGACTGGGAAAATCTTATTTTGGTATTAAGGCTCGACCTTCCCATCTTCCCTTGCAGCAAACTTTTTTTAATTGTCCTATGGTAGCGTTAGCTGCTTTGTTGTGGTCGTTATTTGCTTTTGTACATGCTGATTCTGTGAGATTTGAAATTTACTGATTGGGTTTTGGCCTTAGAAAGCTTACTGGGTCAGTAGGTGTTCACGTCCCTCTTTTGTTTTAGCTTGTTTTACATTATTTTTTAAATGTAGATTTTGTCTCTTTGTTAATAAATCTAATGCTATTTCAGGCCATTTTAGTGGTACACCCTGGGTATCATTGATGCTGTGCTCTTAGGGCACACACCTTTACATAGATACATAGATACCATTGGCAAATAAGGGCCTATGGCCCACCCAGTCTGCCCATTTGAGCTCATATAATCACTATGTTTTTCTAGAAGTCTGTTTTCCCCTTACCCCTGATCTCCAGGATCCCCTTATGTCTATCCCAATCATTCTTAAATCCCATGATTGTTTCAGCCAACACCACTTCCTCAGGCAGAGTTTTCCACTTGTCTGCCACTCTTTATGTGAAGAAATTCTTCCTCATATTTCCCCTGAATTGCCCTCCCTCCAACTTCATCCCATGCCCTCTAGTCTTGGAACAACTTTTTTGCTGGAAAATAGTGTTTTCATGTACCCTGTTCCTCCCCGTAAGGTACTTGTATGTCTTTATCATATCCCCTCTCTGTCTTCTCTCCCTCCAGAGAGTACATATTCAAGTCCTTCAGCCTGCCCTCATAGGATTTGTGATGCAATCCCTGTATCATCTTTGTTTGCTCTCCTCTGAATCTTTTCCACCCTGTCTATGTCTTTACATAGGTAAGATCTCCAGAACTGGACGCTGTACTCCAGGTGGGGCCTCACTAGTGTCTTGTATAGTGGAATTATGACCTCCCTTTTCCTACTGGTGATGCCCCTGCCTAAGCATCCCAGCATCCTATTTGCTTTACCTGCTGCCTTGTCACACTGTTTTCCTACCTTGAGGTCATCAGAGATAATAACCCCAAGGTCTCTTTCCTGCTTGATGCATGCTATATCCTCACCTCCCAACTGATATGTTGTTCAGGATGTTTGTGCCCCATACGCATTATTTTGCCTTTATGGTAATTCAGCCACTAGTCTGGTCCCCAAGCAGAAGAAAGTGGCAATATGCCCTGGAAGCACAGGTTGCCCTGGATGAGGTGTGACTGGGCGACCTTCAGTTTTTTTAGTATGATTTTTTTTGCCATCATTACATGTTCTACTTAAGATATTCTTATTCCTTAGCTGTCTAGGTGAGGTATAGTGGGAAGGGGAAATCTTTCCTTGACATTACTTGATTTTCTAAATATTTGGATAGCCCTTGGTATTTTAATCTCCCTTGTTTTTTTTTCTATGCATTGCAGTTCCATGGGGAAAATAATTTTATTGTGATGGCCCCTCTATTACCTCCCTTTTAGTGGAGGGGTGGGGAGTTCCTCCCCCTTTTTTTAATCCCCTGCTCGATTCCTTGTTCTACAATTATTATATTTGATTAAGGGAAGTCTATTTTTATATTAGAACATTTCTTGTTGTTGCATTTTGGGTGTATATTACAACTGCTTAGGTAGGCATGCATGTTGGAAGTTAGCCTGGTTTCAAATGATATAGTTATTAATTCCATTGTTGTTGGTCACTGTTCATTTCAGTTGGGGATTTTGGGGTTCAAGGCCTGTGCATGGAAAATTTATGGGAAAGGTGGTTAGGGCTGTTCAGGACCAGGTTTCTGTTGAGTCCTGGGGGCTTGAGCTTGTCCCAAATAACCCCCTTGCAATGCCTATCCATCTTCTGGCATTGCCTAGGAGTAGGGTTTAAACTGATGCGTCCTACTTTGGAAGTACATGTATCTTTTTCATTGTTGGTTTTCTATGTTTATGTCCAGGTTATGATCTTGCCCTGTTGATGAACATTTTTCCACTGGGTTGGTTTATTATGTTTTGCTTCGATTTGGGTACACCAGAAAAAGCACCAGTCCTTATTTAATTGCTTACAAGCCAGATTTAGTTGAATGGTATACTTACTATTTTGGGGGGGATATTCCAAGTGCTACTGACTGCTCTTGTAAGAGAACCTATTCTGATTTATATGCTCAGTATTATGACTCCTTTTACTAAAGTAATCTCTTACAATGTTAATGGAGTTTACAACCCCATAAAACGTTTTTGTCTTTTGCAATACATAAGTAGGGAAAAAGTCAATATTTTTCTACAGGAGACTCACCTGACCCCAGAGGAGCTTAAAAAGTTTCTAAAACTAGGTTATGCCCAAATGTTTTCTCATACTATAGATCGGGCTGTCAGAGAGGTGTTTTAACCCTTTTAAGGTGTCGTCTCCCTTTTGAAATATTTTATGTGGAGATAGATGCAGCTGGTCATTATGTAATAGTGGCTGGAAACATGTATGGTTACCCATTTACTTTAACAAACACGTACTTCCCCCTTGAACTGCTTGGAGAATGTTGTAACTTTTTTTTTTCCAAATTATTGATCCATTTACAGGGACAATTGTTTGGGGGAGTGTTTGGAGAGGTTACCTCATTCTAACACTGTACCCTGAGCAAGACACATCTGTCTTGAAACCTCACTGTCTCTCTGAAGTGCAAAAATATATGATTAAACCTTTATATCAGTTTGGCATTTTAGATATGTGTCATTATTTATATACTACACTGTTAAAGGATAATTTACCCATTACTCCACCTGCCATGGGTGCTCTGCTAGGCTTGACTATATTTTTCCTACATTTGAGCATATAGATGCTCTTCATTACATTTATCATGGTCCACTTCATTTATCTGATCATATCCTGGTTGTAGCTCTCTTTTCCTTGGGTAAACAAAAAAAAACAGATCTCCTGGCATTCATATCCTGGCATATTAAGAGATCAACATCTTTAATCCATCATTCAAAGTCAAATTCCATAGATTCTCCTGGATAATGATAATGGGACCATAACCTCTAGTATCCTGTGTGACACCCTGAAAGCGGTTCCGCATGGGTCCATCATTGCGTATGCTATGGCACAACACAACAATAGAGAATGGAATTCCAATCTTTTTATATGCAAGGGGATACCTCTGTGCAGACACAGTTACTAAATGTCAAAGCACAGTTTCAGCAGCTTCTAGATTAAAAAAATGGAAATTTCCATTTCTATCTTAGACACCATTATTATGAGAGCAGAGCACACAGCACTCACACTTTAGCTCATCGTCTCATAGCTTGTAAAGCTCAGGCAACCATCACTAAGCTCCAGGGTCCCCAGACAGGTTCTACTACTCATCATGAAGCTGATATTCAAAAGATCTTTCAGACCTTTTATTCCACCTCAAATGCTCTGGAAAGTTCTGCCCCTAACAACAACAAATACAAGACTCTTCAGCAAGCTAAACGCCCAAAACTTACAAAAGAACACGCAGCAAGATTTACTGCTCCCATTACATTGGAGGAGATAGTCCAGGGCATTTCCTCTTCTAAAACATGGAAGTACCCTGGATTAGATGGTTTCCTTTCTAAATTTTATAGGTCATCCCCCATACAGGAGTTTTTAGCAGTGTGACTATTGCAAGTATTTTGCTCTATCCAGGCAGGGGAATCTCCACCCCCTTCTTGGCAAAATCCTGTTATATCGACTTTTCCTAAACCTGGTAAAGATTTATTGTCACCAGCCTCTTATAGACCAATATCAATTTTAAATTTTGATTATAAGTTATTTACCCCCATCTGAGCCTCTAGACTGGAAGACCTTCTCCCATCCTTGATTGACCAGGACCAGGAAGGGTTTGTGAGTAAATGTCAACTGCACGATAGTGTCCGTAGAACCCTATTGCTTTTGAATTATGCAATACAGTGATCTTCATTCCTTGTCCTGGCTAGCTTGGATGTGGGGAAGGCTTTGATCGTGTGTCATGGACTTTTTTGGTGAGATACCTTAGAGGCCTTTGGTTTCCCTCTGGCATTTCTAACATTAACATAATCTCTTTGTAGCAATCCCTACGCATTTGTTTAAGTGAATGGGTCTTTTCATCACCTTTAGTATTGGGAGCATGGTACCAGGCAGGTGTACCCCTTGTCCCAGCTTTTATTTGCACTGTATATTGAACCGCTGTCTGCATATGTTTGGCATTCATCTCAGGTTCAGGGGATCCCCCTGGGAGGGAGGGAGTACAAGATTGCTTTATTTGCAGATGATATTTTGCTTACACTTACTCAACCTATTGAATCCCTCTTGGCAACCAGTGAGATTTTATCCTGCTTTGAGCAGGTAGCAGGCTTCTGATTAAATATGCATAAAACTGAGGTTTTGGCTTTTGACTATGAGCCCCCACAAATAGTTAAAGATATATGGCATATTCATTGGAATAGAAATTCTTTTAAATATTTCTGGGTATATTTGACTAATAACCCTTATCATTTACAGGTTCTTAATTATAGACCCCCTGACTACAGCTATGGTAGCAGATTTGGACCATTGGTCATCTCTTGGTCTTTCCTTTATAAATCAGGTTGCTGCCATTCATCAGAATATATTATTGTATAACTTATTTTTCCTTCAGACTCTTCCATTATTCCCCAGTTGTACTTACTTCCAAGACTGGAATAGGTCCTTATCTCATTTCCTCTGGAAGGACAGGAAGACTAGAGTTTGGCTTTCTCTACTTCATCTACCTGTAGCTAAAGGTGGATTACATCTCCCAAATTTATATATTCATGTTTTGGCTAGTCATCTTTGCCTGGTCTGCCTTTGGACATCTAACAGTTATCGTGCCCCTTGGAAAGATATCGAATCCTCTCTCAATGATCTATGTGATGTGAGTAGAATCCCCCCCCCCCCAATATTATCTCCCATTTTCTAGATTTTTTCAGTATATGGCTACAACCCTTAGGGTATGGCACAAAGTGCATAATATATATTTTGGTGACTTTTCTTTTCTTTTAGGAGCAGTTGCCTGGATGCAAACTACTTCACTGAGTGCAAATTATTTTTTTTCCTCACCAGTGGGCCAAATATGGCCTTGTTTATCTGCATCAGTTCCTTGATGTTAATGGAGTAAAATCTTTATCAGCCCTCCAGGTGGAATATTCTGTGCCAGCTTCTAACCACTTTTGCTATTTGCAACTTCAAGCTTACTATATATTTATGCTCTGCCTCCATATCTTAGACAGCTCCAGGACTCACCCCCAGCTTTATTTACACAGTTTGTCCTTCATCAACAGGATGCGGTAGGGGTGCACCGTATAGGCAGATTACATGCTGCCTTGCAAGATTTAAATAAAGAATCTACACTTTCAGTATTAAATATTTGGAACTCAGATTTATAACTCCCCTGTAATTTTTATGAGTAGGAAAGATGTTTTCTTCCTATTTATAAACTTTCTGCCCCTTATTTATGGGCATTTGCATGGAATTGCTGAATTAGATTTGTTAAAACTTCTGCAATATTAGCGAAGTGTAAGGTGGTGGGATGAAAAGAGTGTTGGCAAGCCTGTGGAGATGCAGTAGCAGATTAGGCTCATATCTTCTGGGCATGTCCTAGTCTCTCAAATTTCTGGAGTCAGGTGTCTCAGGTGTTAGATTTCTTACTCGATATCCCTTAAATTTTGTCTCCATCTTTGGTCCTTTTGAGTATTCCCCCTAAATCTCCTTCTAGAAGAAATAAGCAATACAAGCTTCTTTTAATATTAATTACAGGAGCTAAAAAAGTCATTACCAACTTATGGCTTAAACCACAGCCCCCCCACTGCACCAGTGGGGGCCTTCATAGATACTTTTTTTTTTTTTTTTAGAAAAGTTTAACTGGTATTTACATCAATTGGAATCAGATTCTTGTTTTGTCCCTTGATGCTGTGTCAGTTGTAGTTATTTAGGTGATTCCTATTAAATTTTAAATAGCCTGATAGGGGCTTTAAGATAAACATATCTTGTTGATGCCTGTATTTTGGCCATGTACTGTTGTTACTTCTTCATCACTGGTTTGTACCCACTGTGAATAGTTCACTTTTTACCCATTTGTTAGTGCTAGATAATGTTTGTACATTTCTAATTTGTATTTTTTCAATAAGATTTTATTATTTTTAAAAAAAGAAATATATTTAAATTTAAGAATTAGAGAAAACAACCACAAAAGTAAGCAGATGCCTTATACCTTACAGTTCACATTAAACTTACTGTGCAACCAGTTAAAAGCCAGTAAGCATTTAAGCTGTAACGGCTCTGCATAGGAAATTGTATCATCACTGATATCTGGTTGTTAGCTGTTTTTCTGGTGAGCTCTGAATGAGTTTCCTGAAAGCCACATTCTATACTGAAGGGAAAAATAAAAAAAATAGTTGGCAACTCATTACAGTCATTACAGTTACATAAAAAGAGTGGGTTGTAAACTGGCTGCTAAGTAACTGTGAACTGTATTGTACTGGAACTTCATGCCGTATTCTTGTGATATTAAATGTGGCACCATTTATTCAGTGGGTCAGGTGTGAGTCACGTTTACTGTCTCTAGGTAACAGACATGTATGGTGACATCACTGATGTTCACTGTGTGGACCAAGGATTCATGACACCAGTGTGACAACCCTGGCCACAATATCTGCTACAGCGGTAGGATCCCGTCGACACCCTTGACCGCGACCCTGAACAAACCAGCAATACCGTGATACATAATGAGGGGGAGCTGCATCCCTCTGCATCCCCCTACAAGATATCTAACTCCACGTCACATAGACAGTGGAGTTAGATATTAACCCCCATCACCCTAAAATGTCTCAATGCAAAACCCCATCACTGCCAATATAGGTGCTGTGGGGGTTTTGCTGTGGAAGGTTCAGTGTACCAATACCGCTGTAGCGGCTATACACCATGGGCCAACAATGGCAGTCAGGACATGCAGGTCACCTGATTCTGCTGATAAGGGAAGGGAGGATTGACATTTGTAGGACACCAACTCACGTGAGGGGATAAGCTGCAGATGAACTGCACAGACAAGCTGATGAAATGGTGTACTAAAACTGCACACTTTATTTATTTAGTTTTTGTTAACCAGGTAAGCACAATAGATAAAAACAGATGCCTATTTTCAGGTGTGACCCCGGAATTGAATTTTATATTTAGTATACTAAGAATTGTTAAGAGACTGAGAGGGACATGTGTTATACTTCTGGCAGATGAAATACTGTAAATCTGAAGTAAAGTACATCAGAGGGGTGGAGTGTTTCATCATACATAAAATAAAGGTGAGTACAGTTTTCATACAATTGGATGGATTTATACCACTGGTAAATAGGAAAGCTTTCAAAAAGTTACATGTTGTTACCAATACTTTTACAAAGGAAATGACACGCATTTAAGTATAATTCAAAATAGGATGATTGAAACCCATTCCTCTGAAATTTAGGTGTGTGATTAATGGACTCACTTCACAACCATGGAATTTATAGATAGTTCCATAAATTGAGTATAACAAGACTAAAACAGAAAGAGATTAAAAAAACAAGGAAAATAAGTGGTCCCATGTTCACACATATGGTATGCTACTATATAACACTGTGGGAAATATCCAAATGTATTGGGGGTTTGGGACAAACCCAAACTGAATTAAATATAAATATTAGAAAAAAAGCTGAAGAGTCAGTAAAGTGTAAATCATTTTCATTTATTATTTTCTAGACTATGGAGTGGTGGTGGTGGGGTTCAAAGAGCCATGTCTGTTATTCATATGTGGCTGCTGAAATCTATCCAGGAGTTGGACCATGAAAAGTTCATGTAAGTCCTGGTACAGATCCACACTTGCTTCCAAAAAACAGACACAGTTCACACAGTTGCAGCAGAAATTGCTATAAACTATGGGAGTTATCACAAACACACCCAAATGTCTGTGAATAATATATAGGCATTTGGACCCATCTGTATGGATGCAGCATGTGTCCAAAATACAGACGCAAGTACTGCATCCTCTTCTTTGAAAATCCTGCCCTATGTATCATGCAGAAGCAATTTACATAACACACACTCACACACACACATACACACACAGATTACACAGAAATTTGCCAGCAGAAAAGGATCACACAGCCCATCCAGTCTGCCCTTATATCGCCCCCTGTTCCCTCCCATGCCACTCATCATGCTACTATCCCCTTTCCCAACCCCTTATATCTGTCTCATGCCCTCTTCAAGCCTTCCACCATTTTGGCTCCCCACTACCTCCTCCGGCAGTCTGTTCCATGCTTCCACCACACTCTCTGTGAAGAACTGCCCTCTTACATTGCTTCTCTATCTCCTGCCTTCTAATTTGAGCCCATGTCCTCTCGTGTTTGCTTCTTTCTTCATTTTCAACAAACTTCCTTCTTTCACCCTATTTATTCCCCTTAGGTATTTAAAAGTCTCAATCATGTCCCCCCTCTCCCTCTTAGTCTCTAGTGGGTACAGATTCAGCTCCCTCGATCTTTGCTCATATGGTATATCCCGCATCCCTCGTACCATCTTGGTCAGTCTTCTCTGTACCCTCTCCAACATCTCAAGTATCCCTGCACAAGTGCAGTCTTCAGAACTGCACCTCATACGCCAGGTCCGGCCTTACCATAGTTCTGTACAATGGCATTAGCACTTCCCTCCTTCTACTAGTAAAGCCCCTTGCAATGCAGGCCAACATACCATTCACCTTACCACCACCTTGATGCACTGGTTCCCCACCTTGAGATTCCTTGCTACCATGATCCCCAGGTCCTTTTCCTATTCCTTTTCCATGATTTCCTCCCCCCCAAGGAAGTAAGTTGCCCTCAATTACAATTGCAAAACATTAACAATACTGTATGTAGTCAGTGTGAACTATGGATTTTTAAAATATACATGCAAATAAATTTGGGAATTTTTTACAGTGGTGAATGTGGTCCTTTTTGTCCAGACCATAAGACTGTTGTTCTGCAACTAAGTTAGACCCATACTTCTCCCAGTTTGTTTTATATTTTCAGGGTTCTGGGATCATGCTGGCCCATATTGGAGTTTTGAAGCAATGATGTCAGGTCAGAGGTTATATTTTCTGTCCAGATGTGTTTTATGGTGACATGCAGTAACTCTATGGAGGATAAATGTTCATTTTTAGCTTTAACAAGGGGTTTGTACTGGAGTTATGGATTTTAAGCTCAGAGATGAGTGATGCAACATGTTTTTGAATTTTACCTTATTTCCTTAGTTGGTGCAATTCCTGCATGTTGTCTGTTTTAAATCAAGCACTATGATGGGTCTGCTTACCTGTGAAGTTTGTTGGGGGAGAGGGATTTGAACTGTTTGTAATGTGCCTTTTGATTCTATTACACTGTTAATTATGTCATGTAAAAGCTAATCAAATTAATATACAGTACTGTGTATATACTTGTGTTGTTTAAAAGATGGATGCCCAGTCCTCTTCTTCATTAAGACAATATGTTTTATCCCTACTTTTAAATCTCAAAATCTGTAAGCCTCCTTTTTTAGTAATTGTTTGTCCTTGCCACCCAGTCTTTGTTGTTCTGGGACGATTTCAATGCCACAACATCTGAGCATGGAGTGTTAGATGACTTAAAATGTCTTGCAAGTGGACTTGTTCAGAAATGCAATTTCTAGCTCCTTTTTGGTTTTTACTACATAAATAAGGTCGCAGCGAGGCTTAATTATGTACACAATATGATCTGATTTTCATGTGATAACATCTTTTATCACAATTTCCTCATCCTGGGCCACTCTCTTAGACTTTTCATTTTATAAGTGTTATCACAATGGCAGCTGTCCCGAGTGATCACTTCCAACAATATTAAAGTTGCTTAGAAAGTTACAACTATTTTTTCTCAAAATGTTGTAGACTGCATTGCATGATGTGTCATTTAAGCCTTCGCAGCATTTTGCTGCAGTAAGTGATCTGGCCTGTCTCTGTTGCCTGAAGAATATGTCAGTTTTTAAAAATAACATTCTCTATAGTTCCAAAATGGATGCCATATGAGATTGCCAGAGTGTGTTTATCTTCTTCCTGTGGTTTTCTTATTGGTATCAAAGTTTTTTCTTTGTTGAGTTTTCTGCTCCTTTTTCTTCTGCTTGTAGCACATTGGCATTGTACCCCCTGTTCAAAAATCCTTGCTGCAATTCTTCTGATGCTGTTATAAAGTCACCATCCCATAAGCAAATCCTATTTGCTCTCAGAAATTGTCCATATGGTATATTGGGTATTACTGTACATATTTTTGATGGTAACTAGAGGCATGGAGGGAAAGCTTGGTAATCTGACTCATAAGTGGGACTCAGTGGAGTAGATTGGCCATCATGTCCAGAAGTCATAGAAGCAACTTTGGAAACTGACATATGTCCACTCCTTCAAGTGGTAACCCTGCAATGCCACACGCATCAGTAGCTTTCTTCTGCCCACTCCAAACTATGAGGTGGCAGCTTGACCATTTAAAAAAAATGTTTTACCTCTGGTATCATGCTAACTGCTTATTTCAGTAGGTTGCTTGTGCCTTTGCTGGTTTGGAACACTCTGTGCCATCTCATTTGCAAGGGGGTCTGGCCTTTGGCTAAACCCATTCCACCTGTTGGCCAGAGCCCACATGTATATAGGGATGCTGCCTTATTCTCACTACCCCTTTGCCAATCTAGCCTTGCTTGCTGGCTAGTGGGTGACTCTTGAGGCTCTGGCTCAGTAACCCAGACTACCTTTATCTGTGCCACCTTAGCTGTGTCTCCCATACGTTTCTCTCTCTCTCTCTGAGAGCTGGTTGTCAGATTTTGTTAATTTATTTTCCTTTATCCTTTTACATATCCCTTTTTCATGCTGTTCACTGCCGATCAAATCCCTGTTAATTTTTAAATCTATGATATCCCTACTGAGATGCAATGCATTATTTTCAATAGAGTTCTGTGTTGCACCTATATTCTCTTCTGAGTCAGCAGCAGCACATGGAAGTAAAGTGAGTTGTGAAAGGTCAAACAGTATTTGGCAAGATTCTGAAAATCTGCCACTGGGTACAGCTGAAATTCATAAAATTTCCAGCAGATGTAATTAAGGTAATAAAACATTAAGCTGATCCAACTATTAGTGTGTTTTTAATTGATGATGACATGTTTGCTTTTTAACTATTGTTTGCTGTAGGATGATATGTCTGCAGTTTTCCTATAGGTGAAAAGGCCTAATCCTGTATTATATTGGTGTATATTGACTGCACTTTTGCCTGCATACAGTCCCTCAACTACCACCGTCAAACTTCTTGGCACATATTTGCTGCTGATTTTTTCTGCATACTAGGGCTGACAAAACATCTAGGAGAGGGTCGCTCAGAGACAGTGTGGTGCAGTAAGAAAAACAATATCGTAAACATCAAGAAACCTTGCACTCACTGCATAAATTACAGCACATCTATAATGCTGTTGTTTGAAATCAGAGTGGTGGGAATTGAACCAAGTACCACTGATAAAGGGGTTTGACAACTAGTTACTGGCAATTTTTTTAATCTTTCTTCTTATTCACTTTTAATGTAGTTATGCATATTTTGCTTGCATAATTAGTATTTATCTGTAGGATGTGCTTTTATCTTTTTTAATATTTGTTATTACCACTTTAAATAGCTTTATATATCATGATTAGATGATGTTATGCTTACTAGACTATTTAATCAGCATACCTGAGTGTGCTTTTTCTTCCCCATTGAGAAAGTGCCTGGGCTGGTACAAAACACTTTGGGGGGTCTTTTCTGGAGTCAGTGTTTGGGTTGCACCTAGAGCTTTTGCAATTTCTGAAATGTAAGTAAATAAATATTTTAAATTCTACATTTCTGTGGAGGTCAGCAATATTTTTTGGGTGAGTGAGTGTGAGGTCTCCTGATGTATACTAGGGATGCTCACAGCAGGGGTGGATTTAGATTTGGTTTGGTATTCCCCAAATGCAAGATTAGTTTGGATTTGGTTTTGCAAAGGATTTGGGTTTGGGTTTGCCTAGTCTGGGCCTATAAGTATATGTGTTGGAAAAAATACATTATTAGGAAAAGCTACCAGGAAATGAAACGTGACAGTGGCATAACAGTGCAGAGTATACTGTGTGAGATACACCTCATGCTGTATTTTTTTCAAGAATTCTTTGTTTTTGACAGACCTGCAAAGCAAAAAGGCAAAAAATGAGGTGTGGAATGAAACATGGATTACAGACCCTCCCACCTACCCTCATGTGATCAGCATAAAATTGGGGCTAACTAGAAAACGTAGCAAAGCAAGGAAATGAAGTATTTGCTTTTGCTAGCCATATTTGGAATTGGAAAGCTAACAAATTTGTCACTTAAACTAGTTAGGGCTTACTTAGATGGTGTTTTTCTGTTTTATTTTTGTCTTCCAAGAAAACATGATTCTTTAAAGTGAGGAGTTATCTGAGGTGGCACTACTTTATTTCTTGACTGATTCATCATGCACAATGTAGAATGTACCAAATGAATTGTTTAAAGTTTGCCAAGATGCCTTTGCTGTGAAAAAGTTACCATATACCAAAAAGAGTTATGTGTGCACTGGGCGTTCCATGCTTTACTTTCAACATTTCTCTCATTGGCCTAATTTTTTTGCTGACAGGCTTGAAGCTGGCATTAGTGTTTCTTTTTACTATCACTGGAGTTCCCCATGATGTTTCATTCCATACTCTACATTCCAGCTAGAGACCGATTCCCCATTTTTTAATTTTATATTTTACACAGATGAGCCTAACAGTACCTTTGTTCTTAGTTGCGATTTAAAAGACCACATGGTTTCTTAAACTTTCTTCATTTGCATTTTTCTTGTAATTTATTTTTTCTCCCCCTTGCCTTATGTACAGTACATCAGCAAGAAATCCCCTCACACAGACACTATTGCTAAGTAATCATAAACACACTCTGATGCATCATCATCATCTACGATAGCAAAATGATTTTGTAGAGTAGTACTGGAGCCAACAAAGAGACCAGCTTTCACAAATCTCAGATGTTCCACATTTTTAGGCAATTAACAGATTATGGAGATCAGAAGCAACACTACCAACGATAGTGAAGATTCAGAGTAGACACTGGTCAGATGACAACTTAAGTACACAACAGCAATCCTGCACAATGCAGGCCCAATTATTTTCTTACTTTTCCAGTATTTCCAAGGGTCATCCTGTATGCTGAATTTCCAAGGATCTTTTAGATAGTCTCCAACTATAGTGATAGCAGTACAACCTTGGCTAACACTGGAAAAACAACTGTCTTTATCAAGTCCTGATGAAATGTCACCATCTTCATCATAATTTCATAGTTTCATAGTTAAATTACAAGTTAGTAAGGCCAAGGCCCATAGTGAACTCACCACCATATGGTTAATGGTGGTATTTATATTTTGTTTCCTTCATATACTCATCCAAAAGTGTTTTGAAAATTTCCACAGTGTCACTGTCAACAATATATGTAGGCAATGTATTCCATATTGGTGGTGCCCTCTGTGTAAAAAAACTCTGTCTTCTTTGAGTCTTATTAATGGGGCATTTAATTTTATCTTTGTGTGATCTGGTATTATTCTCACAATCCTGCTTCTCCAAGCATATAATATCCAGTGTTTCTCTATTATGTATGGTGGTGTATATATATATATATATATATATAATCACCTCTTAATAATCTGTACTCGTGAATATAGCTTCAATGACTTAAGCCTTTCCTTATATGGTTGATTTGCCAGATGTATTACTCTCCTGGTGGCTCTTCGTTGAACCTTTTCCACCATGCTCAGAGCACCTGCAGTAGTTGGTGCACAAAAGGGAGCACAATACTCCATGTGGGGCCAGACAAGACTTGTATACAGTGGCATCAGGACTGCAGCCCTCCTGCTTTTTATATGTCTATGTATACATCCTAATAAGGAATAGCATTAGATGTTTATCCTGCTGGCAGTGAGGTTTGGGAGTTTTTGAGTGTGTGCATGCTCAACTTGTTGAGACAAGGAGGGATGAAGAGGCCCCCATTTGAGGAGAAAACAATTGCTGGTGGAGGACTCTATTGTTAGGGGGATAGACTTGGGAGTGGGGGAGGAGGGAGAGTAAGGTGAAGTGCCTAAGAGATGCTTTGGCTTAGAGAGTTGGAGAGCAGATCCAGAAGATCACTGAAGTAGCAGGAGATGGGTGGGACCTAGATGTCATTGTTCACCTGGGGACACATGACATGCCAAGGGACAGGGTAGGGGTAGTGCAGGGACATTTCAAGAAGCTGGAGAGGGGCCTCAAGCAAGTGGCACACACAATGACTTTTGCTGAAGTGTTATCTGTATGTGGCAGAAGAGAGGACAGGACACTCCTTTTATCAACTGTAGATGGTATGGTGCATGGAGGAGTGCTTTGTCTACATTGAGGACTGGAAGACAACCTGGGAGGATATGGGCCTTTGTGGGAGAGATAGCCTACATCTTTCAAGGAGAGAGATTATGGTCCTTAGTGAGAGGTTTAAATGTTATTTGGTTGAGCATTTAAACAAGCCAGGTGGGAGGTTGTTAAACCAAGGGAGGCAACATTTTCCCCACAGATGATGAAGCAACAGGGAGGGAGATCCTGAGGTAGTAAAGTCCTCCAGGGCAGGGGCACAAAAAGAAAAGGGTAGGGATAGAGCAGAGGATAAGGGCTGTATAAATCAGGAAAGCAAGAAGAAAAGAGTAAAGGAGGCAGGTAACGGAGAAGGTAACAAGGCAAGGGGTTGGGGGAGCTATGGGGAACAGCAAGGGTGGTAGGGGAGAATTAGGAAGGCAAGGAGTAAGGTATGGAAAGCCATGTGTGCTAATCCAAGGAGCCTGGGAAATAAAATTCTAAACCTGGAGGCCATTATGGCAGATGCTAACCTGGATTTGGTGGCCATAATGGACTCATGGTGCACTGACAACCAAGACTGGGATATGACCATACTGGGCTATTCTCTGTTCAAGTGACACAGGGAAGGGAGGAGGGGCAGAGACGTTGTACTATATTTGAGGGAGTGAATCAAGGCAAGAGAAGTACAGGGGTACCTGGTGGAAACAGAAGGGCCTGTGCTGTGGGTCATCCTGGAGACAGGTACTGGGCCACTATCCATACAGGGGAAGAATACAGACCTCCAGCGCAAGGAGAGAAGTTGGATAAGGCACTTGGGGTAGCCATCATCAGAATGGCAAATAAGGGGGAGGTGCTGCTAGTTGGGAACTTCAATCTGCCAAATGTGGATTGGAGCCTTCCAACTGCAGCTTTGGCAAGGAACAGGGCCATCCTTTACTCCCTACAAGGGGCTTTTCTCAGTCAGCTAGTCAAGGAAGCCACACAGTTCAGGGCAGTGCTGGACCTAATGAATACAAACAGGACAGCACTGCAGACATCACAATGGGCAGTCCCCTAGGTACTAGTGATCACTGTACAGTGTGACTTTCATTTTATTTAGTTTTCATTAACCAGGTAAGGTACACTAAACAAACATATGGATTATTTTCAGGCATGACCTGGGAGACTAACAACTAAAAACAATATAGTAAGTAACAACGACACATAAAATCATATACGAATCCAAGCTTAAGGTAAGGTTACAATGAATTAAATATAATGGGGAATGAAGAAAATAAAGATGTACGTTCATCATAGCAGGTATACAAAGTGATAAGTGCAGAGGTGTCCACAAGTGTAAACAAAACAGTCTGTGCAGAGTTTGGTGGCTAGAAGTCGATACATATAGCCAATTGGTGCAAGTGGGAATGGCATCAGTTTTGGAAGGTCTGGGTGAGAGGACAGTGTCTGATATTGACCCAGTATAGTGTTCCATAGTTTGGGGCTAAAACAGAGAAAGATGTCACACCTAGTTTGCTTCTGATTTGGGGTATGACTAAAAGGTTAAGGTCAGTTGATCTTAGTGGATAGGAGTTCCTGTAGGACATCAGAAGTGAGACAAGTGGTGAAGGCATCTGATTCTGAACAATACTGTGGATAATTTCTCCCAAGGAGAAGTCACAAATTGAGATGGAGGGAGCCTACTAAGCTTAAAATACAGAGTACTGTGATGGGCATGTCGATCTGTAACGACGGCAAAATGGCGGACATTATTATATATTAAATCCCATTTCTGTAATATTGAATTGGAGGCTACTGAAAAAGCAGGCAAACCATAAGAGAGTTTGGGGAGCAGGATACCCTGGGCAATGGCAATTGGGCTTTAGGAGAGAGATTATGGCTAGCCTTATAGGAAAGCCATCCTCTGGCATTAACAGCTTTGTAGATGGGTGCCACATGGGATGCAAAATCCAGGGTAGTACCAAGCATAACACCTTGGTAACTGAAGGAGGGGACAGTGACCAAGAATGTACTGTTATCACCAACCACTGATGCAGAAGATAGATAGGCCAGGCAGTCCTTATCTGCCAACAGTTTCTATGTTTCTATAAGATGCTCTTTAGCTGAGTTGAGGGGCTTATCCAAATAGTATAGACTGTCACTTTGTAGCATTCATAAGAAGTCTATTTTCATGGAGCCATTATTGGGCAGTCTGTAAATCTGATGACAGTTTCTTATTGATGTCAGACACATTCTGAGCACTGGCAAAAAAACAGCAGATCATCAGGATTCAGGATAAGTTTACTTTTTGAAATACAGTGGTGATTTGAGTTATGCCTTGAGAAAGAGTCCAGTGGGTCTCGAAAACATTTGGCAGCTTTTATCGGTGTTTGGCTCCTGTTTATCTTATTAAAGTAACTTTTAAATCAGACATCCAAGAGTCTGGGATGATTTTTATACTCGTGCTGGTTGGAACTCCACTCTTTTGTTCTTAGGTGGATTCAGTCAACATGGAGGGAGAAGAGTTAGGGCCCAAATATTGACACAAAGCAAAATATTTAGCCTTGGGGGCCCCAGTTGTGATGGGGTCTGTGTTTGAGAGGAAGCCTCCAATCCTGACTTGCTGTTGTCTGTTAGACAAGTAACTTACAGTATGAACCAGGAGAGGGCAGTGTCAGAGATACCCAGAACTTTGCTTTTTGCAGTGCAGGGTGTGATCAACCATGTTGAAGGCCTTTTTAAGATCAATGCAAACAGCACTTGTCAGCTCCTCCTTGTCAAATGCATTAGTAATACTGTTAGTGATTGTAGCCGGCCCAGTGGCACTAAGGGTTGAGGCGTGGCTGCTACACCTCGTGCCATGCCAGTGACCCGGGTTTGGGAATGGACTCAGATCACTTGGGGGCTGGCTTGGGTGAGGAAGGATCGAGCATCTGTAGACAGCTCTCCTTCCTCGGTGAGGGGAGACAGTGTGGTGCGCTGTTTGAGTGACACCCTGTGGTGGCTGGATGTCAGTGCATATGTGCCACCAGAATGGGGAGGGACCCCACGTCCAGGGCACAAGGTTGGCTATGCGGTGGCGGAGCCCAGCCACTCCACCCATTGCACGTTCATGGGGCCCGGGGAGAAAACTCTGTAAAATGGAGCTGGCAGGCTCCATGATGGCCCAGACACCCGGACCAGAGAATCGGCTCTCAAAGATGGGCTGGAGCTGCCTGCCCTCTCCAGGAAAAAGTGTAAATTTAAAAAAAAATAAATATATATATACTGTTAGTGAGTGTAAGTAGGGTAGTGGCAGGACTATGGTTCTAGTAGAAGCTGTGAAGACCTAGGGAGAGGAGATCATGAGCTGAGAGGTACTAAGACAGTTAAATAGTATTTTTTTTTCCATGACCTTGTTAAGTAAAGGTTGGTTAGCACTGGGTGTGTAACTGCAGATATTTTTACAATTAGCTTTTTTAAGCCCAGGTACAATGTTTCCAGTGATGCGGTACAATTTGAGAAGAGAAGAACAAAGTAAAAATTCTAGATAACAGGGAAGCCAATTCATTAGCTGAAATGTTAACTAATCTAGGCTAGACCCCATCTTAGTCAGCAGATAAAGCTTCTGGGATCTACTTCAGTGGTCTGCATGCCTCAAAGACCCTGATACTTAAAAAAAAAGGAGCGTGCTGCATCAGTTCAGGCATGGAAGAGGATACCAGGTTAGATGATGGGTGGGGAATTGTACCTGTATATACAACTGTCACAGAGTGCTGTAAGACCATTTGTATTTCTGGAACCTTCTCTTTCTTCAGCTTCAAGTCTGCTGCAGCAGCACCTTCTGTATCTATCCTGTCTCTGTTGACTATGCTTAATTTCCCCTTTCTCAGACAGGCCACCTGGGAAAGCTCTGTACTATCCCTGTGATTCTTTATGGTTTCAGGAAGAAAAATGTCTTCATGTTCCCCTCCCAGTAGCTAATGTAGCTAATATATCTTCACTTGTGTCCCATTATTGCAATGTTATGGCACTTTGACAGTGCTAGAATTTCTATGCACAGTGCATTCTACAGAGAGATTTTGCCGTATGGGCGTTTGCCCTGTTAGCCTCATTTAGAAACCTGCACACAGTATACTCAGTAAAGCAGCGGTTTAAAGCTGCCAAGAAGTGAACTCCGCCCCCTTCTCGAACTTGCGAGGTGAAACCCCTTTTCCTTTTTTCCCTTGTGAGATGTCCAAAGAGACCTCCATGTAGAGGTATTTGCTAAACCGTTGAGTTTGCCTCGGTAGAAGCTATATTTTAAACCTAAACCGAAACAAACCCAGTTTTCTGTTTTCATCAGGCCTAGGCATCCAAGCATAACACTGAATGATATGAAGTTCTCTCTGTTGTTAGAAATGAATTCCAGAAAACATGGTTTTAATGTTTATGCTTTCTGCAGAATCTCCATAAGTACTATAGTTGAATAAACATAAAGTAAGAATGATAATGGCCATACAAAAGCAACACAATACTTTTAAGAGCTTTTTTTCCCTGTGCTGCAGCACATTTGTAAATATAGAAAAGAAACTTCTGTACCTAAATGTGCATAATTCACATAACTTTCAGCTTTTGGTTAAAAGAAAGTATAAAATTCCAATGTTAGTTTATTTGTTACTTAAGAATGGAAGGTCTTACCGAAGTATAAGCAGGGGGGAATCTTCTAGAAGGGGTTTTCTCCTTGCAGGTATCATTATGAATGGATCCTTGGGAGTCAGCTGGCCCTCTGTTATCCATACTTATACCTTAGGTCATTCAGGGGAGGAGTCTGCTACCAGGAACAGCATTACAATAAAAGAAACAAAGCATATTTATTGATATTAAAAGCTATACTACATAGTCTTATGCTGAATTGAAGCTGTCCTGTGTTTAATATGTGAAAATAATGGTTAGTTTTAAAATTAAGGATTTTGTAACTAAGTGGGCAGAGCTTCAAGTAAATCATCTGACCCCCACTGAGATAAAAGGTGCAGCTTTTTATGCATCTCCTCAGATAGATAGTGAGTGGAGAGGTTGCTAGTACACTGACCTGCTGTTATGCTCTAGCCATTTCTAGAGAAGTGTATATTGATATATTCTTTTTTTTTCATTTGCTTCTGTTTATTTTTGTCGTATTCAGTTTGCCTTTTTTTTATTTGCTTTGCTTATCATGCTGGCTTAAAATAAATTTTCCTAGCAATTGCTTGGTCCAACCTGATACCTTTCGACTCTGCATCCATCCTTGACCACTTCCCTCCGACAACAACATAGAAACATAGACCTTGGTGGCAGATAAAGACCTCTTGGCTCACCCAGTCTGCCCATTTTTCCTAACCTGCAGTGTTACCGCAGACCTTATTTGATCTCTGGCTCTTCCACACCTGCCTTTCCACTACAGTTCCTTTATGCCTATCCCATGCACTCTTGAAAATCACAATTGTTTCTCCCCCACCACCTCCACTGGAAGACTGTTCCAGGCATCACCACTCTTTCTGTGAAGGAATAATTCCTCACGTTTCCTGAATCTACCCCCTCCAGTTTCATTGCATGTCCCCTTGTTCTCGAGCATCTTTTTTCTGAAGTCTTATCTTTATTTACTCTGTTAAGGTATTTAACAATCTCTATAATACCGTCCCTCCCTCCCTCCTATCTTCCAGGGTGTAACTATTGAGGCCCCTTATTTTCTCCTTGTAGGGCTTCTGATGCAGACCCTGCATCATTTTAGTTGCCCTCCTCTGAACAGCCTCTATTCTCTCTATGCCCTTCCAGAGATGTGATTATCTAAAACTGGGCAAAGTACTCTAGGTGGGGTCTCACCAGCGATCTATACAGAGGCAACATCACCTCCCTCTTTCTGCTGGTGATATCCCCTATGCACCTCAGCATCCCAGTAGCCTTCCCAACTGCCTTATCACACTGCCTGGCCACCTTTAGGTCATCAGATATAATTACACCCCAAGACTCTTTCCTGTTTGGTGGGGGTCACTACCTCTTCACCCATTTTTTACTCCACCCCTGGGTTTCTGTGCCTAAAGTGCATGATTTTGCACTTTTTTTGCATTGAAACAGAGTTGTCATACCCTTGACCACTCATTGAATTTTCTTATGTCTCTGCTCATTCTTTCCACTCCCCTCTTGTAGTGTCCATCCTATTGCAGATTTTGGTGTCATCTGCAAAGAGGAAGACCATCCTTTCCAGCTCCTCTGCCAAGTCACTTATAAAGACATTAAAAGAGGACCTGTCCTAGTACTGATTCCCTGAGGCACCCCACTGGTCACCTTCCTTCTCTGGAGTGAAGTATTTTTACCACCACCCTCTCTCACCTATCCCCTAATCAATTTCTTACCCGTTTTCCCACCTTTGAACCAATCCTTAAGCTGTCCAGCTTCATTACGAGTTTCCTACAGGGACTGGTGTCAAAATCCTTTTGAAATCGAGGAAGGCCATGTCCACTGCTCCAGCCTGATCTAATTCCCTGGTCACCCTCTCAAAAAAATATATCACATTTGTTTGATATGACCACCCTCTCCCATAAATCCATGCTGCCTCAGGTCTTGTAAAATGCTGGGTTCAAAATATTTCCACAGTTTATTCCTTCAGCAGTGATTCCATTAACTTTCTCACCACTGATGTCAGGCTGACTGACCTATACTGTAGTTGCCAGCTTCCTCCTTACTACCCCTTTTGTTAGGACTACATTTGCCTCTTCTAGTGCTCTGGAACCACTCTTGTTTTAAGTGAATTGTTAAATAGGATTGCCAGTACCTCCTGAGCTCCCTCAGTACCTCTAGATGCACTCCATCTGGCTCCATCGCTTTGTTCATTTTCAGATTTGTGAGTCCCTTTAGAAATGTCTCCTCCAAAAAAGGACTTGTGTTCACCTCCCTCCATCCCTCCAAAGCTCCTGTTACTCTCTTGTGGCATCTCCCCTTCTCCTTCCTCTGTGAACACTGAACAAAAGTATTTGTTCAGGATATCTGCCTTTTCCTAATCCTCCTCTGCACAGTACCCCCTTCCCTTTTTAACCTTATAATCCCTCCCTTAGTTTTCCTCTATTCACTCCCATACTTAAATAATGCCTTGTCCCTTTTTATTGTTACCTGGGATATTCCCTCCTCAGTGCACCTTTGCACTCCTTTCTGCCCTCCCTGCTTCCCTTTGTTTACCATGGTACACCTCCATGTCCTCTTCCCTCTGTGTCTCCTTAGCCTTCTGAATGCTATCCTTTACCTTTTCAGCCACTTCTTTTTAAAAACCGTAGCAGTCTCTTTTTTCTCTTGCTTTTGCTCACTTGCTCGGTGCAGGCATTTGTTGCTTTCACTATGCCCTTCTTTAGTTTTTCCAATTGTTCCTCCACCCCAACCAGCTCATCCCCCCACCAGGTCATCCCTGAGACATTCACCCATCTTTTAAAATCTGTCCTCCAGACGCCCAGAACTCACCCTTGTGGGGTTTGATTCCACAACTGTCCTTATAGGTTCATAGGTGTCGGTATGAGTCATGTAGCCCATAAGGGCCATAGTTTGACTTGTCACATATCAGTGGTAATAACAGGTTTTCCTGTCATCCATATACTCATCCAGCCACCTTTTGAAGCATCTCGGGTCTGGGACTGTTACTGCTATTTCTGGCAATGCATTCTATACTTGCACTACTCTCTGGCAGAACCATTTTCGTCTTCTTGATGTTTTATAAAATTCACCACATAACTGATAGCTATGCAACCTTGTTTCTGTATGTCCTACATTTTTCTTTAACCCCAATGACTCTCATATGATATAATCTTTCACGGCCTTGTAGACGTAGCTAAGATCCCACCTAATACCTCTATATTTTAATGAGTAGAACCTCAAATCTTTCAATCTGTCCTCGTACCTTTTTTCATATTTTTTTGTTATCCTTCTCTGAACCCTCTGTACTAATTTTATACTTCCTATATGCTGGGGGGATACAAAGGGGGGCTATATATTCTAGAATAGGTCTGACAAATGAGGTGTATAAGAGAATAATTACTCTCTCGTCTCTACACTTAATATTTCTTAGTATGTTCCCGACAATCTTGCTTCCTCTCTTTGCCACTTCTCTAGCTTGGTTATCAAAAGTGAGTGGACTGGAGATAATTACACCTAGATCCTTTTCATTCACAGTACTCGCCATGACTTTATTGTTTATTTTGTACGTAGCTTTAATATTGTTATACCCAAAGTGCATCACTTTGCATTTCTGTTTGTTAAAACAGAGCTTATGGTGGTTTGCCCATTCTTCTAAATGATGTATTTGGTTTTGGAAATCTCTTGCATCTTTCATATTGTTTATAATTCCACCCATCATTGTGTCATCTGCATACTTGCAGAGACACATCTCTTTGAATATTACCAAGGTTGAAACAAAAGTACTGAACAAGGTTGGTCCCAAAATTGAGCCCTGGGGGACTCCACTCATTACTGTCCCCCAGTCAGACAGAAAACCCCTTATGTTGATTTGTTGTTTCCTGTTGCTGAGCCACAATTTGACCTATGTAACCAATCTTGGATCCATTTTTGTTTCCTCCAAAACTTGTAGCAATATTTCATGAGATACAAAATCAAAAAGCTTTAGCATAATCTAAATATATCACATCTACTGGAAGACCCTCGTCCTGAGCAATGCTAACTGATTCAAAGAAATCCAACAAGTTATGTTGAACCACACTGTACAATGATCAGTGGTCCCCAGGTGGCCTCTCAACTTGAAGTCTACCACACTGTCCCTGTTAGCGAGCACCAGGTCCAGTATTGCCCCATCACAAGTGTGCTTCCTGACTTTTTGCCTGAGGAATGCCCGCTGCAGGGAGTCAAGGATGTCCCTGCTTCTAGTTTAAGCTGCAGTAGGGAAGTTCCAAGCTATATCTGGCAGATTGAAATCCTTCACCAGTAGCACCTCCTCCTTTTCTGCTATCTTGCCAGTGGCTTCCACCAGTACCTTCTGTAAATCCTCCCCTGTTCTGGAGGCCGGTAGATGATGGCAGTGCAAAAAGTGGCATGTTTCCCATTTCCAGGGTGACAAACAGTACCACAGCTCCCTCCAATTCCCAATATCTCTTTTGCTTTTATGCCTTTCCTTTCATTTTTTTTTTTTTTGCAATTTAATAAACTTTATTGAACATTTTTTTAAGAAGACACAACACAAATCACAGATGGGACACAATCAAAATAAACTGTTAAATAAAAAGAATAACACACAAAATAATGAAAATAATGAATATATCCCCCCTCCACCAGCTAGAAATCATAGAATGCCAAAAAAACTACAAATCAACTATATATGTCCCCCCTCCCAGCCTTTATTGACCCTAAATAAACTCTTTCCCCCTCACCACCCAAGCAGTGAACTGTATACCTGGAGAATGCCTTCCCTTTCATAAAGTACAACATCCCCTCCCTTTCTTCTGACCCTGTACTTTCTGAACTGAGTATGGCCTGGTATGACCCTGTCCCAATCATGATTTTCAGTGCACCATGACTCGGTAACAGCTACAATATCTAGGATCGCCTCTGCCACAAGGGCATCTAGGTCCAGAATTTTATTTCCTATACTTCTAGCATTCACATAGCAGCTAAATCATCTATAATTACACCAAGGTGTAGCAAAGGATTGGGCAGGAGGGCAGGCTGATCCAATTGACAGCTCAAATACTTGTTTAAGGCCTGAGCACAAAGTCTAAGATCATAAAAACAAATGTGTTACGTCAGACTATGTACTTGAGTGAGGCCCGTCCCGAGATCAGTAAGGCACACACAGATTCCCAGCACACTAAGACTATTCAGACCCTCATCCCACAACATGCTAGTTAGTTTTCCAGATTTTTTTGGTGCTCTTCATTTAGGAAAGTACGGGTATACCAGCCAGTACAAATACAAGCCAGCCACAACTGGACATAAATGGCTTCCAAGGACTTTGGTGATTCCTCAGTGCCTAAATCTTACCCATGGATGCCCATAATAAGGCTCTTCACCAGCCAGATATGGGGTCATACGTCAGGCCCATCTCAGCGTCTCTGAGCACAGTGTGCTGAGCTAAGTGAGGGGGGACATCACTCAGAGTCACAAAGTAACTGACTGCAGAACAACAATTCTGGAACTAACTCCCTGTACCATTGATAACTCAGGCCTAGCTCAGACTGAATATATTTGAATGAGTTCTTCAGTGAAATTCCCGTAACTGTGCCTTTTTTAAACTTTCTACACTGCATGATCTTATTAGAATTCTCTATAATGTCTGTTAACTGTGTTACAGTAGATAAGATGCCTGTTAATTTGTTAATTTTATCCAGATTCTAATAACATATAAACAAATAAGCATTCATATATAGAAAAAATTTAACATGGATTGGAACTACTGTATATGCTTTAACTTCTGCCTTTGATATCGTAAGGTCCAAGATAAATATGCCAACTTATAGATAAGATTTTATAAAAACCTTTAAATAAATATAACCCATGTGTAGCTTATAATATCACTTATTAAAGAGGAGTACAGACAAAACTATTACACTGTAGTAGTGGTATCAGCATACCCACAATAAATCTCATATCAAAAATTAGATTTCTGCATTACTTCATTTTAAAGTTATGATTTAGTTTGCAACCTTGATTTCACTTATTGTTCAAAAGCCAGTTCTAGTGAACAGTCACTGATGATTTCATACCCAGAACTCACAGCCTAGTCCTCCCTGTCAGCAACATTATAGTACCTACTTCCCCAAAGTTTAAGAAACAGCAGCTGTATGCAATCATTTTAGAAAAATGACATAAGGTTGGCTGCAGTGCTTGCATTCCAGATTGTTCAGATGCACGGTATTTTACATTTACTTTAGAATGTGTTAGGAGGCTGACCAGGTGGCACTGAGAGTTGAGGCAATGGACACCACTCCTCATTCCACGCTGGCGACCTGGGTTTGGGAATGGACTCAGGACACAGGGGGTCAGTGGGGAAGGAGAGGATTGAGCATCTGGAGGACTGCTCTTCTCTCCTGGGGTGGGTTGGGGAGCTTGCCTCATTCTGTAGCGGCCCCCAGTGGAGACCGGGAGCACTATGGAGTGGCTCTACAGATGGGGCCAAGAAAAACCAGGAAAATGGAATCTCAACTGACCGGATGACAACTACCCAAGCTCTTGCCGCCACGGAGCCCCCAGATAGCTGTGACCAACCTCAGCAGTACCCAGGGCCGAGAAAGGTAAGCCACAAGGCACACTCTGGAAGGACAGGACCCACCCGATGAAGGGATACATCGGGTTACCCTGAGGGTGGCTGCAATATGACGTGGGAGTTGGTGAAGGAGATTCCCAGGGAGGCGTGAGCAGTCCATGGTGACCCAAAGGAGAGGCCTGTTGAGACATAAGTGAGGCACATAAATAAATACTGGTAATGCAAAAAAAAAAGTGTCAGGAGGTGGCGCTGGAATGCAGTGCTGTACCATGATATAGAATTTCAAGGTGGTCCACAATTTTAGAATGATTGAGGGGAGAGACATGCAATCTCAGAATGTGGCAGGGATACACCATCTTAAAATGCAGTGGGACACTCAGTCTCAGAATGAGACATTGACACACATCAAGGAATGTTGTGGGAACTGGGAATTTTGGAACAGTGGGGATGCACACCGTTGGGATAGGGCAGGAGACACCATTTTATTCTGAAATGGCTTGTCCCTGCCATATTCCAGAATTATACATACCTATCACATTTCAAAATTGTATATCTCATCCCTACCACATTCCAACATTGAGCATCCCAGCCACATTCTAAAATTGCTCATCCCAGCTACATTTTGAAGTTGTTTCAATGCTACATTCTGAAATTGTGTCACCATTGTGTGTCACTGCCACAGTCTGAAAATGTGGCTCACCACCACATTCCGAAATTGTATGTTACCACCACATTCCAAAACTATGTGTGCCACCACCACATTCTGAAACTGTGCATCACTGCCACATTCCAAAACTGTGCATCACTGCCATATTCCAAAACTGTATGCCACTGCCACATTTGAAACTGTGCATCACTGCCACATTCTGAAACTGTGAATCACCACCACATTCCAAAACTGTGTGTCACCACCACATTCCAAAACTGTGCGCCATCACCACATTCTGAAACTGTGCGACACTGCCACGTTCTGAAACTGTGCATCACTACCACATTGTGAAACTGTATGCCACTGCCACATTTGAAACTGTCACTGCCACATTCCAAAACTGTATGCCACTGCCACATTCCGAAACTGTGCATCACTGCCACATTCCAAAACTGTATGCCACTGCCACATTCAAAACTGTGTGTGACTGCCACATTCTGAAACTGTGGATCACCACCACATTCTGAAACTGTGTGTCACCGCCTCATTCCAAAACTGTGTGCCACCACCACATTCTGAAACTGTGAGTCACTGCCATATTCCAAAACTGTGCATTACTGCCACATTCTGAAACTGTGTGTCCCAGATACTTTCTGAGATTGTGTCATTACTGCATTCCACAGCTATAGCCTGCTGGCATTTTGAAATCTCATCCCCATAGTATTGTAAAAATTGCACACAGCTTTGTCATTCTAAAGCCATGTTTGCCGTTGCATTCCAACACCTCTCCAACACATTCTTAAGTATTGTACCTTGCATCTGCACATTATGTAAATGCATGCTGTGACCCATTCAGTGTCAGCTTTCCTTTTTCAGATGTTTACTACAACTGCAGTTTCATGTAACATGTAAAAAATAAGTCCTATAAGGTTGCTTACAGGAAGGACTAGGCAACAAGTTCTGGTTGTGACATCATCAGTAGCTCTTCACTGAAACTGGCTTTTTTGAACAGGCAGTGAATTTAGGGTTAAAAATGACTAGTAACTTTTTAAACAAAGTAACTTAGAGATCTCATTTTTGGCATGAGGCTGACTGGGGCTATGCTGACCCAAATTCTGAATTTAGTGATGCCAGAAATTTTGGCTGCACTCCCTCTTTAAGTAGTGGCTTAGAAGCTCCATTTTAACACAGGAGTTCATTAATTTAAAAGCTTTGTTCAATGCAGAAATTTGCTTTTCATTGGTTCAAGATCATAAGATCATTACAATAGCAACATTTGAAAGATGCCGAAGCTGCAAGTTAAAAGCTATAAATATTCCTTTGTTCAAAATTGGTACCTCGTTTTAGAAGATTTATGACCTGCAGCTCTTGCGGCTTAAGCCAACAGCACAGCAATCTGTGTTTATAGGGTGAAGCTAGGAACGCAAAACTTTTAATTATTTAGCTCCATCAATATATTGTCTTTAAAGATGGAGCTAATGCACAAAGCCATACACAAATTAGCCACAAGCAGAGCAAATGAGAGTTCAAGCTTCCACTCATAAGCCTTTTGGGAACATTCATTGCTGCAGTCCTGGCCACAATAAATTACCAGAGACAGTAAGCTGCAGTCCAACAGAGCAAATTCACTCAATAAAATGAATAAGTTCAAGAAAGACTCCATGTAATACCATATTCACAACCAATAAATATAAGCAAATAGTGAGTCACAAGGCATTCAAAACACTATTCTCTATCTCACAAAGGGATTCTTTCTTTATAAACAAGAAACAGGTGCCAGAGTTTGTTTCTCAAAAGGTCTTGTGAAGCGGCTGCCCTAAACCAGTGCAACTATCTCCCAAAATCAGCCTTCCATTGTTCAGGCTTGAATCATTAAACAACTCATCAATACTTAACAGTAAAATCCAGACTTTTTTCTACAAAGTCCTTTCTGGCCACCTACCCAGCAGCATTGTCTCCATTTTCCAGAGGTCCACCATCACTCGATGCACTAGACTCACCTCCAAATATACCTTCACTGTCCCTTTCTGTCACACCTCACAAGGCCAGCACTCTCTCTCTTTCAGGGGTGCAAAACTTTTCCATAGCCTCCCTCACCCTCTTTTCCAGTGTACCTCCCTTTGTTATTCAAACTTCAGCTAAAGCAAGACCTGCTGGATAATTTGGTTTGCAATTGTACTTGAAATAATGTTGTTTAACCATGATTGTCCACTTATTAAGTCTGGGGCCTAAATATTCAGTATCATGTTATATCACCCCATGCATAAGTTTCTGTACAACCTGCTTACCCCAATTAATAATTCCTGTATTCTTATATGTAATTGATGTATGTACCAATGTCTTGTCACTGTATGCTTGAGAAAACAAGCAGTTTTGCTCACATGCCTTTCCAGTGTGAAAAGTAAAAATGAAATGAAAAAATAGAAGAAATATCCTTAGACAAAATGATGATCAGGCAAATGAGGGCTAAACAGAGACCAAGCTAAGTTGTTTTTATCAACTGATAGATCGTACCTCAGAATAGCTGATACTTTGTGTGGCTATCCCAATTTCAAAGCAAGAATCATCACAAAAGGGACCGACAACCATAGCTTCAGCAAGTTAGCTCTATTATTCCCATATTTGAGGTTCATTAGATACTTCAATTTAATTACAGGCCAACTTTCCACCACTCCACCTGGAAATCCTTCGTGGTAAGCTAAACAGCTATCACCAATATCACCACTGTAAAATATTTATTTCCTCAGTATCAAATAAAATTTACAACACCATTAGGTTCAGACTGCTGAACTGGGTTTTCTTAGTACTGAGGTCAACTGGTCCATCTGAAAAATAAGATAAAAAAGAATGCTCAACTGAACATAGTATTTTCTTAATAATAAACCAACAGTACTCGGTACCCTTTGATAACATTGGCATACCTTTTAAAATAATGAAAAGCACCTTCAAGCAATTACAGCACAGACAAGCTCTCTTTGGGGTGTCAAGTCAGCTCTCCACACCTCCTAGTATCTTTCCAAATCATCAGACATCAACTGGCCAGACTAGCACAGGAGCTTCTTAATATTCTCGATATTCTCAATATTCACTCCAGATAAAGATATAAGTTCAATGAGCCATTTACCAAGAGCTGAGTAGGCTGTGAATATCACAGCTCTCAGGCAACTGAAACACAAAAGCCCTGAGAAAAAGCTAGTGTCCTGTGAGCATCCTGGGAACATTCTAATTTCTGTGAAATGAGAAGCGATTTGTTGGGACCTAAGAAAAGGCTGAACAGCTTGCTAAAAAGCTAAAAGCAGTCAGAGCTTAAAAAAAGATGTCTTTGGGGACAAAAGTCTTAAAATTGAATTTTAAGATAAAAGGAAACAAGGAGCCACTGGGATCTCAGCAACAATTTGCCCATCTTGCTGCGCTGCCCATCCCTCTCTGAGGCTCACAAAAGCTCTACTGGGGGAGCAGTTTATTACTCCCTAATTCCTTCTGCCACCCCACTCCCCCCAGCTACTTTAAATGTTCATCAAAGTAATACTTAAAGCATTCACTGAGGACTGTGGTTCCCCACCCTGATGGATGCAGGCCATCACACCACCACCAATCCCCAATGTAGTCAAACCCCTTCTTTCTGCACCATTTCTTCAACCATGAGTTGAAGCTCATGGTGTGGAGAACTCTTTCATCCCCCTGTCATAGACAAGCATCATCTTAGTGAAAGCTACTGAGTGCTTTACCTGTCTCCCCAGTTCCTTAAACTCCCCCTGCACTATCCCAGACCCATCACTGTCCAGATCATTAGTCCCCAGGTGAACAATCATGTCCAGCTCTCCCTCTCACTCTGCTGCCTCAGCAATCAGTAGAAGTGAAAGTACCATTCTGACTCAGTGTTTGTTTAATACATTTCTAAAAGTAACATGGATTACCAATGGTGGATTCAGACTGGGTTCTACAGTAGCTATTTTTATTCTGCTGTACGGCCTGTTTGCATTCTTTTCTAAGCTTTCTGTGGCTTAACATTATGACAGGAACAGAGGCAAACTACACAAAGACAAGGGTCTTGGACTTTAGGAGGGTGGATTTTAAAGAAACGGGAGACTGCCTCAGAAATTGGTTCATCGTTGTGGATTGCCAGGGAGAGGTAAAGGCACAGTGAGGAAAAATAAGGGAAGGCATAATTAAAACAATCAACCTTTGCATGAAGGCAGTGAGTAAAAGTAGAATGAGAAAGAGACTGTTAGAGTTATCTACAGAAGAGGCCAAGGTGGTGAGGGGAAAAGGATGGAATTTAGGAGGTATAAGAAAACACAGAGAAGGACAATAGGGAGGTATATGAAGTAAAGCAAATGGAAGCAGGAAAGATGATGAGGTGAGCAAATGCACGGACAGAGGAAAGGATATCCAAAGAGATAGTTAAAGGGGATAAGGCTTTCTTCAGGTACATAAGTGGGAAGAGGAAAGAAAGGGGAGGATTAGTGAGGATAAGGAGGGTGGCACAGGGAGACTGCACAGAAGAGGATCACAAAAAAGCAGACATCATGAACAGATACGTCTCTTCAGTCTTCACAGTGGAGGGAGCAGGGAATGGACCACCAGAGAATCAGCAGGAATTAAGGGAGGGGAGGTGGACACAGGTCCATTCCAAGAGGAAAGAGTCCTGAAAGGATTTGCAGTTCTGAAAGTGTATCAGGCTATGGGACTTGGTGGGATACACCAATATGTACTAAAGGAATTCAGGGAGGTGCTAGCTGTAGTATTTTGTAGGTGGCTCTGCCACCTAGTGAATACTGATGTTTGTTACTTCTTAATAAGAAAAGCCATGATGCAATAGCAGCATACTGAGCATGTGTAAGCCTGCAGGGGGATGTTAGTGACAACTGGACGGGATGGAAGCAGCAGTTTCAAAGTTTACCTCCTTGTTGCAGAAGCATATAAAGGGCCAGAGAGAGTGCAGTGTGATTTGTTTCCTCATGTGATTGAAGCAGATGCTCAGAAGTTTTCAACACCTTCACGTTTACAGACAATGAAAATGACAAACTAGAAGTACCTATAAAAATGTTTGAGCAGTATTGCAATCTTTGGAGAAACATAACATTTGAAAGACATAAATTTAACACTCACAGGGCAACAATGAACATATAGATCAATATGTGACTGAATTAAAGTTACTAGCACAGTTGTGAAAATGGAGAACTGTGTGAATCTCTTATCCAAGAGAGAATAGTATATGGAATACAATCAGATAAGCTCCATGCAAGACTTTTAAGAGAGTCTGATCTAACTTAGCAAAAGGTCACTTATATCTGCAGAGCAGCAGAAATAACAGAAACTCAGATGCAAACAAGCATTTGTCAATGCCGAATGTTGTCTTGCTGACATTGGCATTGGTAGTGCAACAGCCAATCAGGGAGTGGCTGTTTTTTGAGGGATGCATAATAGGAATGGCAGTGAAGTATGGAGTGATGCCAACCCCACCCCACCCTGCGAAACTGACGGACATTAGGTGTGCTTTGGGTTGTGGCCATAACTCTTATGCCATTTCACCTCACCCTGCCCTGCAGAGTCTGACAAGTGTTGCGTTGTGCCTTGGCATCATCAGGCCTTACGCTCACCCCATTCCATAAGGAAATATGTTGAGATGAGTACAGTATAGGAGAATGGTGTGAACTTTGGGTCCGAAGAGTCCAAGGCACACCTTGATGCCTGTCACTGGCTGCAGGGTAGGGGTGGGAGTGGAATGGCATGAGCATTACAGCCGACAATCCAAAGTTACACCCCTGATGCCTGTCAGTCTCTAAAGGTGGGATATTATAGTTAGAAACCCTAACGCCCAGGCCGTTTGTTAGTATTTCTACTCCAAATTTTCAGTATGGGCTTTTTGTGACCCCACCTCATGAAAGCATTTGGGACCTCCGCTCATGAACAGTAGCACTGTGATTTTGTTAATCTTTCCTGAACATTGACTTCCAACAGTGACCATGCCATTCTGTCCCAGATGTGCTAAAACACATTTTGGGCAGGATGTGAAAAATGACAGCTGTATTATTCATAAGGAGGTGTGAAAAAAATGACAATGTTGAAAATCTGGAGTGAAAATATTAAAAATTTTTGAACTTACACGTGTGCATGGAAACTGTGCAATGCATGCTCATAACACAGTCATTTTGTGGAACTATTTCACCAAATTTGCAACATAGGTGTTTTGGCAGCCCTCCTCATGAACAGTGACACTATAATTTTGTTTGTTGGTCCTGAAAGGTAATTCCATGCACTGACTGTAAAAACAACTTTTTTGGACTGAATATCAAAATGACAGTGACTGAGTTCATGAAGTAGGGTCCCAAGAACCCCATGTTGAAAATTTAAAAACAAAAGTCACAAAAATGCGCTAGATATTGACCTAAGTTGAAACCTCCTCATTAATGCCATTATAGAGCTTACGGTGATTTTCTTCAGTTCGTGGTTGGCTTTGAAGAGTGCAGAGGTGTTCCTGCTCCACCAAAGATCATCACGCTGGGCACCAGAGATAAGTATGGGGTAAGGGGGTGTGCAGGGAGGTGGGGTGCGCAGAGTGTGGGTGCGGGTTGGGGGAGGGGGCAGTTGTGACCACGAGGGACCATTTTCTGTTGTACAGGGTAAAAAAAAAAAATGAACGTCGCGGGAAGGCTTTTTTCTTTCAAGATGTGACAAGGATATTTTGGCACACTGGGGTTTGCCTCCTTGTTACAGAAGCATATAAATGGCCAGAGGGAGTGCAGCGTGATTTGTTTCCCCCCATGTGATTGAAGCAGATGCTCAGAAGTTTTCAACACCTTCATGTTTACGACAATGAAAATGGCAAACTAGAAGTACCTATAAAGAAGTTTGAGCAGTATGGCAATCTTTGGAGAACAAGGTAACAATGAACATATAGATCAATATGTGATTGAATTAAAGTTACTAGCACAGTTGTGAATATGGAGAACTGTGTGAATCTCTTTTCCGAGAGAATAGTATGTGGAATACAATCAGATAAGCTCCATGCAAGACTATTAAGAGAGGCTGATCTAACTTAGCAAAAGTTCACTTACATCTACAGAGCAGCAGAAATAACAGAAACTCAGATGCAAACAAGCATTTGTCAATGCTGAATGTTGTCTTGCTGACATTGGCATTGATAGTGCAACAGCCAATCAGGGAGTGGCTGTTTTTTGAGGGATGCATAATAGGAATGGCAGTGAAGTATGGAAGTGATGCCAACCCCACCCCACCCTGCAGAAACTGACAGACATTAAGGTGTGCCTTTGGGTTGTCGGCCATAACCCTTATGCCATTTCTCACCTGACTGCCCCTGCAAATTCCTGACAGAAATATGCTGTGCCTTGGCATCATCATTTTACGCTCACCCCATTCCATAAGGAAACATGTTGAGATGAGTACAGTATAGGAGAATGGGGTGAACTTTGGGTCCGAAGAGTCCAAGGCACACCTTGATGCCTGTCACTGGCTGCAGGGTAGGGGTAGGAGTGGAATGGCATGAGCATTACAGGCGATAGTCCAAAGTCACACCCCTGATACCTGTCAGTCTCTAAAGGTGGGATATTATAGTTAGAAACCCTAACGCCCAGGCCATTTGTTAGTATTTGCACTCCAAATTTTCAATATGGGCTTTTTGTGACCCCACCTCATGAAAGCATTTGGGACCTCCACTCATGAACAGTGGCACTGTGATTTTGTTAATCTTTCCTGAACATTGACTTCCAACAGTGACCGTACCATTCTGTCCCAGATGTGCTAAAACACATTTTGGGCAGGATGTGAAAAATGACAGCTGTATCATTTATAAGGAGGTGTGAAAAAATGACAATGTTGAAAATCTGGAGTGAAAATATTATAAATTCTTGAACTTACGAGCGTGCATGGAAAATGTGCAATGCATGCTTGTAACACAGTCATTTTGTATAACTGTTTCACCAAATTTGCAACATAGGTGTTTTGGCAGCCCTCCTCATGAACAGTGACACTATAATTTTGTTTGTTGGTCCTGAAAGGTAATTCCATGCACTGACTGTAAAAACAACTTTTGGGACTGAATATCAAAATAACAGTGACTGAGTTCATGAAGTAGGGTCCCAAGAACCCCATGTTGAAAATCTGAAGACAAAAGTCACAAAAATGGGCGAGATATTGACCTAAGTTGAAACCCCCCATTGATGCCATTATAGAGCTTACCGTGATTTTCTTCAGTTCACGGTTGGCTGAAGGTGCTCACCAAGATCATACCAGGACCGGAGATAAGTATGGGGTGAGGGGTGTGCAGGAGGTGGGGTGCTAGAATGTGGGTGCAGGTTGGGGAGGGGGCAGTTGTGACCACGAGGATGATTTTCTGTTTTACAGGGTAAAAAAAATGAACTTCGCTGGAAGGCTTTTTTCTTTCAAGATGTGACAAGGACATTTTGGCACACTGGGGTGGGCTCCCAGTGTGCCACCTGTGTTTTTTGGGGACGTGTGGCTGAAGCTGATGGAGATTGGGCCCCCCATCAGCAAGGAAAGTGTGTCTGTTTTTGTGGGGGCATAATACTAACAGGGACTGGGCACTCCCCTCAGCAGACAAAACAAGGGGGAACATTAAGCCGACAGTGATTGGGCTCCCTTGTCAGCTAATGAACTGGGGAAGCAACATGCTGACAGGGGGGAATGGGCACCCCTAACATTGGCTTTCACTGGACTGTGAGAGGCAGATGGCAGCAGCTGCCATCATGTTTATTGAAATATTTCAGCAGGCAAGTCATGCCCTGCAATGATGGGGTGCTCCCTCATTGCAGCAGCAAAATTCTTTGACGTTGGTGACATGCTTTTGAACTGCTGTCATAGACAGCATGCTCATTCATTGATGTCACAGAGACCAGCCCACAAAAGCAGTGGCACCACTGGCCAGAACACGACCACACCTCCACAACCTGCTACTCCAGCAGGCTGTCACAAAATGTTGCTTGCGCTGTGTGCGCAAGACAACATAAAAATGGGTGAGCATGAGAACAGAGTAGTGCATGCTGTAAAGCCAAAAACTTTACTGAAACAAAGAGTACAAACAACAGACAGAATTTCAGTAGTAAAAGCCCTGATGAAAAAACTGAAAACAAATGTTCAAAGTGTGGTATACAGCACACATTTAGAAACTGCCCTGAATTTGGTCAGACATGTAGTAAGTGTAACAGAAGAAATCACTTTGCACGCATGTGTAGGACCAAAAGAGTATCTGCAATAGATGAACAGGAATCAGATAGTGAAACTGAGGAATTTTTCATTGGAAGTGTTACTGTGGAAAGTTCTGTTGAAGTGAATGAATGGCATACTGAACTAACTATCAATGGTCATAGAATGAGATTCAAGCTAGATATGGGAGTACAGGGGAATAGAGTGTATGGTCGAACATGATTGTGTATGGTGACCCATACACTGTAAAAAGCCATTCTGCTGCAGACTTTCTGCATTGCATTAGTATGAATGACACAATGTAAGTGACCCCATCAGCGCTGTTGATAGGACGGTGGTGGTTGAAGTGTTGTGTGCGCAAGCTGTCAGGTGGGAGAATGGCCAAGAAATGTGGGTCGTGAATGGCAGAGGCTGATGCTTGAAAAAAAAAGTAAGCAATTTTGTTTTTTTGAAGACCATACATTATATAGAATAGTGTATGGTAGCCCAAATATACTACCTCACTCTTCTCACACCTTGTGGTTACTATGACGTCAAAGGGACTTCTCGAGGTTTGCACTCAAGGTCCTTGACATCATAGTAACTACTCAGTGTAAGAACAATGTTGTTGTGCATGGGCTACCATACACTATCCTACATGTAATTCCAAATCGAGTTTGCAAGGAAATAGAATGTAGAGAAAGAATCACAAATACAAAAGTGAGATTGATAAGTTATGGGGGACAGTGAATTCTCATATTTGGAAAAGTAGATATTTATTTATTTATTTATTTATTTGTTACAATGGGTAGGTACACTGGTCCCAGGGACTGTTTTCAGACACGACCTGAGCCATGAAGATGGCACATACAGTACAAGTAAAGAGAAAAATACATGGGCAATTACAACAACAGTGCATAAGATAAACAATACACAGGGTTCAGAAATACCACACTGCACATAACATACCATACTCAGTTACAAATTACAGTTACAAACAGCATGTAAGTCATAATAAGTAAGTCAACATCATACAGGTCGTAAAGTGAAGTCAGGGTAACAGCATATAAGACAGTGCAACAGTAAATACAGTACAGAGTATACACAAAAACAAACCTGAGAATTTAGAGTTCTACATGACTGAACAATATGTAACTGAACCAATTTGGTCTTAAAGAATGTATTGCACTCAACCTTGTACAGTTAGTGATGGCTGTGAACAAAGACATTATACACCAAAGTATATATGATCAGCTGTTACAAGACAATGAATACTGATTGTTTGGATCACAGATATCATATCAAAGTGGACCCAATGGTAACTCTCGCTGTGCATGCACCTCAAAAGGTACCGGCAGCACTTCGATACAAGCGGAGTCTGGAACTTAAAATCAATGGTGGAACAAAATATAACTAAACCCATTCACAAACAAACAGACTAAGTAAGTTCACTTATAGTTGAAAAGTGTAATGGAAGTTTGAGGATGTGTTTGGATCCCAATGAACTTAATACACTGGTGAAAAGAGAACACCATCAAATACCAACAATGGAAAAGTTTCCCAGTGGACTGAATGGTGCCTCAATGTTCAGGATTTTAGATGTCAATTCAGGTTTTTGGCAAAGTTCTTTGACTATAGAGACTACTGACTTTACAACAATCAATACACCTTTTGGCAGGCATATATTTCTGTGTTTGCTGTTTGGGATTAGTTCAGCTCCTGAAGTCTTTCACTGAACTGTTCAAGAAATTTGTCAGGCTAGCAGAGTGGAGAAATATATTGCTGATGTGCTGTGTGGGACAGTACACCAGATGAGCATGTCCATAGACTTCAACAAGTGCTACAGCGAGCACAGGAACAACCAGCTGATGACTGGACTGAGGAATCAGCTGGTCAGAGTCAACCCATCAGCATAAAGCAATTCACACCACTCATGGAGAGCATGGAGCTCATGTGGGAAAGTTGGAAACATATAAACATAGAAAACTAATGGCAGCTAAGAACCACTAGCCCCATCTAGTCTTCCCTTTTTCCTTACCTGTAACAGCAGCTGGTGACCCTTTTTGGGCATCAGTTTAACCTCTCCTTCCCACTTCTAGGGTTCCTTTATGTCTATCCCAAGCATGCTTGAATTCCTCTACTGTACTTGCACCCACCACCTCTTGGGCAGGCCATTCCATATATCCAACACCCTGTCAGTGAAGAATAATTTCCTCATATTTCCTTTATCCTTCCCCCCTCCAGTTTTATATTGTGCCCCCTTGTTCTTGTACTCGTTCTATACTGAAATATGTCACCCACTTGCACCTTATTTATGCCTTTAAGATACTTGAAGGTCTCTATCATATCTCCACTTTGTCTTCTCTCCTCCAGTGCATACATATTGCAGCCCCTCAATGTCTCTTCATACGTCTTGTGGTGCAAGCACTGTACCATCTTAGTTGCCCTTCTCTGAACCACATCCACCCTGTCCACACCTTTACAAAGATGTGGCTGCAGAATTGAACAAGGTATTCCAGATGAGACCTCACAAGCATTCTGTACAGTGGTATCACCCCCTCCCTTCTGCTCGTGATACCCCTCAGTGCACCCCAGCATGCTACTGATTCTCCCTATACCCTTTGTGCATTGTTTGGCCACTGTTAGATCATTCAAGATGATAATCCTCAAGTATCTTTCTCCCCGAGTGACTGCCAGCAATTCCCCCCCCCCCATCCTGCAGGTCTCTGCAGGGTTTCTGCACCTCAGTTGCATGACTTTGCACTTTTTCACATTGAATCTCAGTTGCCACACTTTGGACCATTTTTCCAGCTTTTCTAGGTACCTCCTCATTTTCTCCACCCCCATCTGGAGTGTCTACCCTATTACAAATCTTGGTGTCATATGCTAAGAGCCCTTTCCTTCCAGCTCTTCTGCAATGTCACTAATGACGACATTGAAAAGGATTAGCCCCAGGACTGCTCACTGAGATACCCCACTGGTCACCTCCCTTTCCTTGGACTAGATATCATTAACCACCACCCTCTGCTTCCTATCCCCCAGATGGTTCCTAACCCAGTTCCTGTGATGAAGTTCACCGTGAAGATGGAGCTCACGGCAGAGAAGTGTGTCATGTCCAAGATGTCCACTGGAGTTTGTGTATCCACACTGACTCGAGAGATTCATGGCAATCAGAATCATGAGGTGACATAATACACTGTGAATAAAAGTGTTCACCCTGTATTTTTGTAGTCTATAGCATTTTTTTATTCATTTGTTAACTGGGTTGGTGCATTGGTCTAAAGACCTTTTTCAGGCACGGCCTGAACCAGAGACTGGCACAATCCATGGCAAAATACAGTGAACAGCAGCAGTGAATCATACATAAGCAAGTACAGAATCCAGTACAGTCAGGCAACATACAGAGGTGGACAAATAATAATACAAGCCCCCAGTGCAAGATACAACAAACAAGTTAGGCATTTTAGAAGATAAATACATAAATACAGGCAAGGTGTCAATGTCCTATAACAGTAGGTCATGTTACAGTTATTGGAAATGTGCAATGTTATAGTTATGTGATATGTGCACACAGCAGTTCTTTGACTTTCAGAATAAAACTGTTGTAGGCAGTCTCTAGAGGTTCCATAATGCTGTTGTACCACAGAAGGGGGCAATCACATTCAATGACCTTTGAAGTGTGGTACAACAACATTTTGAAAGGGATGGAATTCTATGCAGAGCAATTCTCTGTTATATACTGTATATCAGTTCTTAATAGATAAGGATGTCTTTCCCACCTAGACAGCCTGTTTCCCCTACCTACTGTGATGCAACAGACCCTACTTATTTGCCGGCTTTATCATTATTTCCACAGCATCAATGTTCCATCATGCGTATCTTATGTATTTGTGAATGCCAGTGTCATTTCTGACCCTACCACCTCTGCTTTGAGGACGTTCAGTGCATTCACCACCCTATTAGGGAAGAAGGACTTTCACACATTTTGCCTAGGTCTGCCCTCCCCCAGCTTCACATCATGACCCCTTGTTCTCGGACACCTTTTAATCTGAGTATGCTTCCCTCTTGAACCTTATTTATACCTGTGAGGTATTTGAAAGTCCCTATCTTTTCGTGTTGTACCATATCGTATCCATAGTTACCTCTAGAGTGCACATACTGAGACACTTTAGTCTCTGGTCATAATTATTTTATAATAACTGGTCAGCAATTTTTTACATAGGCTGAGCGAGTTATATTTTAGCCATTATAACCCACAGCTTATAATGGTGAGTACATGCTGAGTCACTCAAAAAACAGCCACTCCCTGATTGGCTGTTGCTCTACTACTGGGTGGGGTAAACAGTTTCAGAAACATGGTGGCTCCTTATCCCACATATCAAGGAGCCGTCAGACCGAGAGTCATCATCGCTTTCTTTTTTTTAACCAGCTGAACATCTACAAACAAAAAAATCTATCTGGTTGATCCTGTCATTTGGAACCCGCAGTGGACAACAACTACCAGTGGGAACTGGGAATGACTCAGAGGCTGAAGTGCCTGAGGTATGCCCGATTGCGATTGCAATCCAAATGCCCAGTTCTGCAAGTCTGCAAGTGAAAAAATAAATGCCAGATTAAATAGAAAAGCTTTACAAGAAAAAAAAAGCAAAGGAGACAAAGATAGACTGTGTGTGTGTGCGTTTGACTGACACAAGAATGAGACACAGCATTACCAAATGCACTTTGACAAAAAAAAATTGCTGATCAGCAATTACAAAAAATAAAAGATGGGGAAGTTTCTTACTCAAATGCAATGGTCGCTCTCGGTGTTTGATGCTTTAGTTTATTGTTCTAGGAATTACTACCTTTGAGCCAGAGGCTCTTTTACAAAGGTTTCACGTCAATTAGGTACAGTACAAAAAAGGTTACATAGATAACACAACAATTTGTGCTGTGTCAAGAGCGAGAAAACATATACAAATACATATCAAATCATTGGTGCAAAAGGACATGAGATATCAATAATCACATTATTATTACAAGAAAGAGGTCATGCCAGATTAGGAGAAACAAATAGGGAAAAAGTCCAGAACAGAGAGGGTAAGTGAAAGGTGTGGGGAGCAGACAATAGCAGAAGAAAAGTTTTCCCAAACATGTCTTTGCAAACAACAGAACAGGGTGGGTAGTGAGAAAATAGGAGGTTTAATCAGGGCAGTCACAGGAGCTGGAGGTGGCAAGGTGAGAGAACAGCCTTGATTTGAAAATGCCTAGAGAGGTGGAGGCAGTAACCTTCAGGCTTCACCCTCAGGGTTTATGTAGCATCCCACACTTCGGATGACCATTAAATTATCATAACACACACTTCCCCATCCATTATTCTATATGTTACAGTCACAGCACCATTTTTTAATCATAAAAGATTTTATTTTCTCAACAATGGAACATACCTGAAGCAGAGATGACTTGGCATCAAATGCAGTAGGTAACAGTTGTATACTTAACTTTTGCTTATAGGATACACTGTTTGTAAATATAGGCGTGCACTGAAGGAATTTAACACTAAACAGAACTCTACATTGGGATGATTAGTCCCTTTCTATATGTAAGAACATCAACCATTGCATGGTGAACCATACCCTCTAGCCCTGAGTCAATAAAGGAATATGCAGCCTGGGTATACATCAGCCTGGAAGTGGTGTGTGGGCTCATCTTGTTGAACCTTTATAGAAGGGAACCGAGCAAAATCCTGAATATTACCAGCCATTGCTGAATTGTCTGGTGGGGGGGGGGGATGATCCTGTATTATTAATAGTGCCCCTTTCTAAGACCTTTCATCCTATATGGACTGAAGTGAGCCAGTTTGGGGGGAAGCTTAATGTGGAGTAAGACTGTTGTCTAGTCAGAAGGGTGGGTTGCCAGGTGATGGGGTGGGGGAAAAGCATAGGTGTGATCTGAGATAAAGGCGCCATTTCTTGTTGAAACCTGTGTGTGGTTGTCGATGGTGTATGTCAACCATTGGAAAGGTGCTAACTAAGCCACTGACGTATGCCATGGAAGAAGAGGGGGAGGTAGATTCTGGCACCACCTCATCAGGATAGCCATTTTGGCTTTAAGTAGCACCACATCAAGCCATTTGTTGGATTGGTTGGAACAGTTTGACACCTTTGAGGTGTTGTCCAAAAGGCTAAGGGTTGGGGCAGCAAAGCCTTTTGTTTGCAGGATCTTGGAGCAGTCCAAAATTACTCCTGTCCAGAAGAGCGCCAGTATGGGACACTGCCATAGTATGTGTAGCAGATTGGCCTATGGGGCCTGCCACCTCCAGCATGTGGAATGGGGGATGAGTCCCATCTTTTGGAGTGTGTCCGAGGTACAGTACTATCCCAGCAGTACCTTAAGGTGTATAAGCTAGCTCCTAGAGTCCCTGTAGACCAGATAGGCATCCTTGAGGTATTGCCAGCCTTTTGTGTCTGTTATCTTTATTTAGGTCCTCCTCCCATTGCATCTTACACTTAATTGTGGTATCAGCATACCATACATCTTGCCTGCAGTGCCCTTTACTTCACCTTGTTTATGCATGGTGGTCAGCTATTTTCACCCATCTCCAGTAGGTGCTGTGGCTCTGAGGGTTTTGGATGCATTCCTGATCTGGAGAAATCTGCAGAAGTCTGTTTTCGGTAGCAGATACTGTGCCTGCCTTTGCAGGAAGGACGTCATAGCTTCAGAGTCCCATGCATAAAGATCTGCTATAGTACAGATGCCTGCCTGCTGCCAAGAGTGCCAGTTGATGGTTTGTCCCCCCACTAGCACATCTGTGTTGTGCCATAAGGGACTATACTGTGTAGGTGGTGCCCATAAGGGGGCTGGACATTGAGTGAGATGTTTGCACCTGTGCCAGGATTCTTTTGTCACTCAGATAACAGGAGGGAGGTGGACCTTTGAGTGTCCCCTTTGCTCAGTAGGTTCCCCAGCCATTTGGATTCTGATAGGTCCATTTCCAGATTCACCCATGCAGGGGTATTTGAGGTTTTAGAGAAAAACCATTTGATTGCTTGTGCAGCCCTATATGCTAGTAAATATCCCTGCAACCAGTGGAGACCCATTCCCCCCCCCCAGACCAGTGCACCCGTAAGCTATTTTTTTCCAAATCTTGGAGCTTTGTCTTACCAGATGAACCCTGCTGTCACCTTGTTGATTTTCAGAAGTGTATTTGGTTGTGTAGGGATTGGTAGGTTGCACATGAAGTATGCTATCATAGGTAGCACGAACATGTGTGCAGCATCTACCCTGCCTTTCAGGGATAGGTGTAGCTTAGTCCATCATAGTGTTTCCGCTCTGATGGAGGTTGTGATGGGTGTATAGTCTGCCCAAATCAAGTTCCTCCATAGTGTGGTGATGTTTCTCCCCAAGAATGTCAAACCTTGGGTGCCCATACCACTGGAGTGCCCTGTAGGCATTCCCTCATGCAGGGCAAGTTTAGTGGTGACAGCATGCCACTACAACGTTTTAGTTGCCCTCTGCTAGACTGCCTGTAACCTGTGCATGCCCATTCAGAGATTTGTTCTCCAGAACTGGACACACTACACTAGTTGAAGATTCATCAATTACTTAATGTTACAGTAGTATAAACACCTCATACGTCTTGCTAGTGATACCTGTGCACAACAACATCCCACTGGCACTCCCATCTGCTTTGTCACACTGTTTGGCTTCTTTTAGGTCATTAAAAATGACAGTCCCCAGTTTTCTTTCCTCTTTTGTGCTCACCATTGCAGTACCCCCTTCATGTACTCCCCCCCCCTCATTTTCTATGCACCAAGTACTTGATTTCTCATTCATTCACAATGAATGTATGGTGTATTGTAGAGTGTTGTTCTGTGTAGAATTCCATGCCTTTTAATATGCTGTTGTGCCACAGGTCAAAGGTCATGAAATGTGATTGCACCCTTTTGTGTTACAACGTCATTCTGAAAGCTAAAGAGCCTGCACACCTCAATTTAATTCTGAAAGCAACATAACTGCCACATGCACATTTAACTCAGTACTATATACGTTAAATAAAATACAAGATGTGCAACTGTAGTCACAACCAGTGTGTTCTGCAAACTTGGGGTTCTGATTCCCACTGGCATCTCAAGCTTCACTTTCAAGCTTAGAGGGAATCCGTACCCATCTATGGCAGAACACACTGGTTGTGCATAGTTGCCCATCCATTATTCTCTCTTTAATGACACACACTGGCCAACTCCTCAAGCTTAAGTAGTTCTGTCTTCATTGTTCCATTCAGTTTTCCACCCCTCCACCTTGGTAGTGTCTACCCTGTGGTAGATCTTTCCCTCAACCATAAAAATGCAGATCTTACCTTCTAACCCCTCGTTATTATCACCAGTGATGTCAGTAAAGAGTACAGGTCAAAGTACTGATGCCTGTGGTGCACCACTGGTCACTCCCCCAACATCAGGTGAACACCATTTCCAAACACCCATTGATGCCAACTTCCCAACAAATTCTCTGCCCAGTTTAACATTTTAGTACACACTCCTAGGCTGCCCAGCTTATTTACTATTCTGCTATGTGGAAAGGTATTGCTGGCCTTATTGAAATCCAGGTAAGCCACTTTCACCACTCCACCCTGATTAATATCCCTCATCACCTCCTCAAAGAAAACTAATACATTACTTTGATATCAGCTCCCCTGTACCCTCAAGTGAATCCATGCAGCCACAGATACTGTAAGTCACAGGATTCAAAATATTCCACAGTTCTGTCCTTCAACAATGTCTCCATTACTTTCACCTCCACCAAATTCAAGTTAATGGGCCTGTAGTCGTCTGCTTACTGCCTGCTGCCTTCCTCTTCCCTGCTTCCACCTTTGTACAAAAGATCCCTTGGTGAGGGTACAGCTCTGCAATGGTGCTAGCACACTTGTTACCTGATGTTGCAAACATTACGCAGGGAGGCAGTGGTGCAGAGCATTCCAAATGTGATGAAGAATGCATTTGAATATAGGGTCCCTGACAATGGGCTACTTTTGTCACATTCACTTGGCACAGTAACCTAGAATAGAATTCCTGGCTTTGAACATTTAAATTATTTTATGCTCTAATACAGTACCTCACAACAATATCTAATTGGTATTCCTGTACATACTGATTGAATGTGAAAACATTTTTTTCCTGATATGTACACACACACACACACACACTCACACACTGTGTCTCTTAGTCCTAACACAGTGCATGCATGCAACTAATGTTTAGCCTGGTGTTTCACTTTCCTATTTGTAGCTAGCAGCAGATGTTTTAAAGGAGAAGACTCCAGTGTATTTATGAACTGGATATTTCAGACATATTTTTCATACATTACATAAGTTAATTCAAGTATGTCAGTAAGAAAGCAGCCATTTTCTGTTGTAACACATAGCAAGATTCTGAGGCAGTAACACAAGTTTGCTTGTAACTGTTCAAGTCAGTCTCATTGTATATGCAAATGAGGCACTTGTAATACAACCCCCTCATTGTTGGATAGCTCTTTTTACTCAGAAGGTCTGAAAGCACAAGGTTTTCAATGTTCTCTTGTCTATATTTTCAATGCTTCCTATTTATATTTTATGTTGTTTCAAAGGCTTAAAATAGTCCTATCACACCACTCACACAGTGTGTAGTACTATAGCCTTTATTTGTGCAAAGTGTATTTTTTACATTTCAAATGCTCTTAAACCACAATTGCTGACTAGAAATACCATGTTAGGGAATGACTATTGTATGACATGAAAAAAAATGTTGTAGGTGCCGTATTGGTCCTTTTAAAAAACAGATCCAGAAACAAATGATTTGATACCTTTTATTGGACCAACATGGATGTTACAGAAAAGAACAAAGTGCTTTAGCTTTCGAACCAACCAGGTCCTTCTTCAGAAGCTTTGTGGCAGTTTTTTCAAATATCCCATACTATTAACACCAGATTATATAGAAAAGCAGAAATAATTTCATTGGTTTAATATGTACATTTAAAACATAATAGAAGATTACGTCAGAGAAGCTAATTAACACCAGTATGCCTTAAACTGAGGAGCCTCAGAAGGGCAAAGGTTATCAAGAATTCTCTACAGCCAGAGAGTTCTTGTCACATAAATTTTAAAATGTCTCAGTATGCCAAGAAAGCATTCTAGTGATAAAAAAAAACCTTGGAGTGGCATTCTCCCTAATACATGTAAGATGAGCTTACAACTTACATTCCAATTGTCCTGGTATATTAAAGGACAGATAATGAGAGACAAAATCAAAGGTATCAAATCATTTGTTTCTGGATCTATTGTATGACATGGGAGAACTGAAGTAAGCACCCCCCCCAACATTCCTTTGTAAATTAACCCATTCACCACTGACTTTAGATACATTCTTGAAGGACTTGACAGATCAGCACAGTAGGGAACATGCACAACACACATACACAGGAAGCATAACCAATTGTAAACAAAGCAGAGCACATATCTGGGGAACAACATGGCAGGCCTACAAATGTAAGCAAAAACAAAGAAGAAACTGGGATCAAATGCTGCACTTCACAACAAAATTTTAAACAGCTGCATGCTCAACAGATCAGAAGAAAGACATCTATGTGGCAATTACTTTTTTTATGTAGTACTGCTGTTTTAAGAGGCAAAGATTTGTGCCTCAGCACCAGTCAAAACACCAAACATAGGACAACTACCTCACATTCCTGTACCACACTCGTTTTTCTCTGCTACATCATGGCAATAGGTCAACATAGCTCTGCCCATACTGCCATAAAAGGCTTAACAAATGTAAGTGTCAGTTGGGAGTGACAGCGATTAAATACATTGGACAGGTACTTAGTGCAGATGGTTTAAAAATAGATGAGTGCAAAGTAGATGCTATCAAACAAATGACTACTCCAGCAAAGAGAGAGGAGATAGAGTGCTTGTTAGGAATGATAACTTACCTTGCTAAGTTTATACTCAGTCCGTCACAAGAAACTGCTATACTTAGAGAGTTAGTGAAGCGAGATGTGGAGTGGCATTGGGAGGATGATCATCAGAAAGCTTTTGAGAAACTGATGAAGCTGGTGACTGAAACACCAGTTCTTGAATCCGTTGTGGTAAAGAAGTCAGTGTCCTTGCAGGTAGATACATTCAAAGATGGCCTGGTTTCAATCCTGATGCAGGATGCTAAGCCAGTAGCTTATGCATCCTGATTGCTAACTCAAACACAAAAAATTGTACACAGATTGAGAAGGAAACCGTGGCAATGGGATTTGGCTGTGAAAGAGTTCATCATTAGATCTATGAGGAAGAATTAGAAGTGGAATCTGACCACAAACCACTGGAGGTTATCAATGCAAAGCCATTAGTAAATGCACTTCTAAGGATACAGCTCTTGTTAAGACTGCAGAAATACCAAGTCTGAGTTAAGTTTAAACCCGGGAAAGAATTGTACATAGCTGGATGCTTTCCAGTGCTTCCATACAGGAGTCTGAAGTTCTGGAGACTGAAAACAGGGCTCAGGTCCATATGGTGACAGAAGACCTGGAAGTTTATCTTGAAGCTAGAGTCCACATGGTTACAGAGAGTTTACCATTTACAGAAGAGAGACTCTTGAAAATCTGAGAAGCGACTGACAAAGATGTGAGCATGCGAAAAGTAAAAACTTTGGTGAATGATGGTTGACAGAAAAAAAGTATCTTTTGAAGTCACAGAGTATTTTAATTGCCAAGAGGAACTCACTGAATGTGAAAGATTATTGTTTAAGGGACAGAAACGGATCATATCAACCTTAGTGAGAACTGCACTGTTGTAAATACTCTATCAGGGACATGGGGGAATAGAGAAAACCAAACAAAGAGCAAGAGACGTGGGGCTAGATTCACAAAATGGCAGAAATGCCTGCAGCTGTGGGAAAAACCTGGAGCAAGTGGGTTGCCACTTGTAGATCCACAGGTTTCTGCAGTTCTCCCACAGCTGCAGGTATTCACAAAGGTGCAGCCGGATTACAATCGGCTTCATGATATATGGTAGCTTCTGGGTGGTGTTGCCAGGGAAATCCCCACAGCTGTGAAAAACTGTTACAGACAGTGGAACCAGCCATACAACTGCTGCAAGTGCTGTGCTGTGGATATCAGTCTCTGTAGCTGCAGGGATTTTGGTCCACAACTGGAGTTGCAGTGTTAGACTTCGCACCAAACAGCTTTGTGAATCCTGCCCATTATCTTTTGGCCTGGAATGGCAGCTCAGATAGCTCATGTAGTATCACAGTGTTTTATATGTATAGAAAACAGAAACATAAAACTAAAAGAACCACTGACTAGTCATATGGTGCCCAGCAGACCATAGAAAATAGTGGCACTTATTTGTTTCATTGGGATTCTAAAGACTACCTCATGATTGTGGATCACTATTTAAGATACTGTGAAGTCTGTCACCTGGAAGATATTAAAAGTAGGACAGCAATAAATTATATAAAATCTATATTTGCCAGACATGGGATTCCCATTATACTGAAATCAGACTATGGACCACAATTCCGTAGTAATGAATTTCAGAAACAAGCAAAAGAGTGGAAATTTAAGCATGTAAAAAATTGTCTCAATTACCCACAGTCAAATGGACTGGCAGAGAGAATGGTCCAAACTTTGGACAAAATGACGCAGAAAGCTAAGGAGTATGGCAGGAATCTTTATGTTAGCCTTCTTGATTAAGAAACACTCCACTTGATGGCATTGTATCCCCAGCACAACTGCTGCTTTTTTTTCATAGATTTCAATAGATATTTTCAAGCAAATAGACTTAAGTCCGTAAAGCTTTTCAATTTATATCTAACTTCAGAACTTAGTTTTCATTTCATCAAAATACAAATCCAATCTATTCTTAAACTAATTCGTACTCCTACTGTTAATTATATCCCTTGGTAAAGCATTCCAGGGAGTAACCACCCTCTGACTATGCCAGTGCTTTCTTATGTTATGCCTCTATTTGAATTGTATCTGTTGTTTATTATGTCTTCTACTACCATGCTCGTCTGTCCTTGGAAAAATTTCTAATTCAGTGCCACAGTTGGAATCTCCAATTACCTTATACAAAAGGCACATATGCCCCCAAACCTCTTATAACTCAGGGAATTTAATCTGTCTGTATATGATTTTGTTTTCATCCTCTGTATGGATCTTGAAAATCTCCTCTGTACAGATTCCAATTTAATAATATCCTCTCTGTTTTGAGGAGGCCACACCTGAATGGCATATTCCAAATGTGGCCTAACGAATGCTACGTAGAGTGGAATTAATAATTTGGCCTCCCTACTAGCAATATATCTCAAAATACAATTTAAATTTTGGTTTGCTTTTCTTATCTGGGCTCTACAATGGATGCTAAATTTAAAAACTAAACCAATTATAATGCTTAAGTCTTTTTCTTCAGTAGTGTCAGTGAGTGGTGAATTAGCAAGTGTATAGTTTTTGTGTTTATTTATTTTATCCATATGCATTACTTTGCATTTAGTGGCATTCAAAACCAGTTTGTTAGTAATGGTCCAATCCAAAATTTTATCTATAGTACTCTGTAATTCCATCACCTCTTCAAGAGTATTCACAACTGCTCCTAGCCTGCAATCTTCAGCACACTTATATAACCATACCCTAGAATTATTTGATTGTAGGAAGGCTATATATATATATATATATATATATGTTAAATAAGCAAGGTCCCAAAACAGAACCCTGAGGGACTCCACTAGTAATAGTAGACCAATTTGAAAATATTCCCTTGATAGATACCCTTTGTTGTCTCCCTTGCAACCATGCTGATACCCAATTACAAATGTTAGGATTCAAATTAATCTTCTCCAGCAGTTTTAATAACTCTGTATAAGGTAATTTATCAATTGCCTTTGCGAAATCCAAATATACCACGTCAACTGAATTTCCCAGGTCTAATTCCCTGTTTACATTTTTCATAAAAGGCCAACAAATTTGTCTGACAAGACCTGGATTTGGTAAACCCAAGCTGAGAAAGGTCTACCAAACCATTTTCCTCCAGATGCATCAAGACTTTATCTTTTATTACCCCTTCCAAAATCTTACCCATTAGTGAAGTCAAACTAACCGGTCTAAAGTTTTCTGGTTTAGACCTAGCTCCTTTTTTGAAAATGGGGACTGCTGAAGCTAGTTTCTAATCCTAAGGTACCTTACCCTGATCTAAAGAGGTCTGGAAGACATATGTAAGGGGAGAGGCTATAACGTTTGCCAATTCCTTTAATACACTGGGGTGCACATCATTAGGACCAGGAGATCTGGTAATATCTAATTTTGATAACCTGTCATATATGTCTTTGACCACCACAATAACTTGTCCAGGACTTGAGTTATATCTCCCGCAGTGTGTATTTTGGCTACCAGTATAAAAAACTGAACAAAAGTAACTATTTTAGATATCAGCCATCTCTTCAGGATTGGCTACTTGTCCCATAGCATTTGTAATTGGGTCCAATTGTATTATTACCTTTCCTCTTGCTATTTACATATGAATAGAAAGACTTCTTGCAATCTTTCACTTTATCAGCAAGTGATAGTTCAAAGCATGCTTTTGCTTTCTTGATTTTATGTTTAATCTGTTTGAGACATTCTCTATACAGTTTGTAATTAAAAAGTGTTCCATGACTTTTATATTTTTTAAATAATCTTTTTTGTTTGTTTGTTTAATAATTTTTGGATGGACCTGTTCATCCACAAAGGCTTGTTCCTTTTGGGTCTGTCACAAATAAGTTTATTTGGTATATATTTCATAACAAGCTGCTTAATCCTGGCTAGCAGTAAGTCCCACATATCTTGAACAGATAAGCTTGTTAATTCTCTTTCCCAGTCCCAATAAGCAAACTCTCTCTTTAAGCCAATAAAATCTGTTTTCCCGAAATTTAATTTAGATGTTATTCCTGGTGTTTTTCCAATGCCTGTTTCAGAAATATTAAAATGAACAGTAGAGTGATCGCTGTTCCCTAACGGACTTCTTATTGACACAGTATTAATTGAGTTTCCCATATTAGTGAGAATCAGATCTAATACATTCACTCCCCTGGTACTACTATGCACTAACTGCTCCAGTCCCATCTGTTCAAACATGTCTAGATACCTTTTGCTTACGTTGCAATCAGCCTGCAATGTTTTCCAATCAATATTGGGCAAATTAAAGTCACCTGCCAAAATTACTGTATCTGCAGGATCTAATGTACTAGCTATATTAAGTATTTTAGTGTCATACAACAAATTTATGGAGGGTGCTCTATACAATAACCCTAATATAATTTTGGTGCCTTTTAGGGGAAGCAGCTTAACTCACAATAACTCAAAATTAGACATATCCGACTGGATTTCTTCACATTTAATAGTTTCATGTACATAAATAGCTATGCCACCCCTCTTTCTATAAGTTCAAGGTTTTGAGAACAAGTTATAACTAGGGATACTTTTTCCCCACATATCTTCACCATCCCACCGTGTTTCTGTAATCACAGCCAAGTGTATGTTCTGGGAGTAAAACAGTAAGCTAAATTCATCAAATTTTCCCACAAGGCTCCTAGTGTTTATAAGTACTGCCTTCCACTCAGAAGATTTTATGGGGGCAGACCTTATATCTGGGTGGCTTTTAATTTCCTTTGCCAGAGCCCCCCCCCTTACCCAGTTTAAATGGAACTCAATTACTTCATTTACTTTTTTGTCTAATATCCTAGTACCAGGTAACTTAAATGGAGACCATCAGGTTTAAAGAGCACCTGTCTCTTAAAAGTCACAGAATTGTCCATAAATCCTATATTTTCATATTTACAGAACTGCCTTAACCACAGATTAACCTCAGAAATAAGCCCATTCTTATAGGACTGATAACCAAAAGTTGGTAAAATACTGAAGATTATTATCTCCCCATTTTTTTCTTTGGTCTTTTTAGTTATGGTAGTATATTCTGCCTGAATGTGTTCCATACTACTTCTACCCACGTCATTAGTCCCCATATGCAAAATCACAAGAGGGTTTACTGTATTTTCAAGAAGCCCTTCCATCATTTTAGAGACATCCTGAAGTTTAGCTCCTGGCAAAGTGCTAACTGTAGTGCATTCCTTACATCCCCAGCATACTGCCATATCTATTCCCCTAATAATGGAGTCTCCAATAACCACTATGTCCCTATTGACTTCCTCTTTTCTTTGGATATGCTCTGTATGTTTTTGGCTAGAACTTTCCTCATATAAAGTAATATCCTCAGGTTGTGATTGTATCTCATTTACTCCCTGTATTTCTACATTATTGCCCTGCAAACATTCAAATCTATTAGATAGCGGAATGGGTGGGTTCTGTATGTCATTATTTGAGCTACTCACAGGTGCACAAGATCTACTAATATTAACCATATTCTCCCCTCTATTTGTTTCATCTACTATACAAGTCTGTGCATTTTCAGTAATATCTTGACTAATATTACAAACCATCTTGCCTACGTAACTCTCTAACCTCCCAATCTCCTTCTGGGTTTCTAATCTTGTGATTAATTGCTTAATCTCCCCTTGAAGGGTAACCACTAGAAGGCACTTATCACAAGTGAAATCGTGAGATACTACATCCTCTGTGAACATTTTACATTGTGTACATGATTTCTTGCCCTTACCCTGTTTAGTCCTTCCTTATGCCATTTTGCGCCTTTAGTTTAACTGAAAGTCCTTCAACCTGCAGGTTTATATGATTAAGACTTCTATCCCACTAGTCCACTAGCCTCCCCAGTGGACACAGCAGACATGTGACTCGCGCATCTCTGTGTGCGAGATGTGCTCCACTCGGCTCACTCCGCTCACCGACTGAAGCGTTTTTATATGCGATCCACCTGGAAGTCACACTGATCCCACTTGTTCACGAACTATTAAAAATAGTAGTTTTAAAATCAACTTGAACTGTAAAATGCGCTGGAGACTCTGCTCCTGTATGCAAGCCCCTCAAACTAATTTAAAATAAAGATTAAACATGTGCTGCAGAACTGTACTTTGGTCACTCATGGACTGAAACTACCAGATCTCTCTTCCTGGTTCTAATTGTTCACCAGGGCTCCTCAATAAAAATTCAACTGTTTAAAGAAGTCATACAAATATCACATCATAGCCATTCATTGGTTTCAGTACATTAATGTTTTATACAGGGAATTACTGCATCAGGCACTATGATGAGCCTTAGATTATAGAAACATAGACTTTGACAGCAGATAAGGACCACTTGGCCCACTTAGTCTGCCCATTTCCCTACCTATTGGATAAGCTGCAGATTCTGGTTAACCAACAGCCTACTTCGTCCTATCCCCACTATAATTGACTTATGTCTGTTCCATGCATTCTTGAATTTCCCCGCTATTTTTGACCCCATGACCTCCTCAGGAAGGTGATCCCATGTGTACACCACTCTTTCCATGAAAAAATATTTCCTCACATTGCCCCCGAGCAGTCCCCCCTCTATCTTCAAATTGTGACCTCTTGTTCTTGCACATCTCTTTTTCTGAAAGATGCTCCTCTCTTGGACTTTGTTGATTCCCTTGAGGTACTTGAAAGTTTATCATGTCCCCCTCTCCCTCCTTTCCTCAAGGGTATACATATTAAGCTCCTTTAGTATCTCTTCATGTGGCTTCTGTTACAGATCCTGCACTATTTTAGTTTCCCTCCTCTGGACCACCTCCATCCTGTCTATGTTTTTTGTAGTGATGGGGTCTCCAGAACTGCATGCAGTACTCCAGATGGGGTCTCACCAACTGTCTGTACCAGTGGATAACAACTTCCTGTTTTCTACTGGTAAGGCCTCTCCCTATGCATCCCAGTATCCGCCCAGGCCTCCTTACAGCCTTCTCGCATTACTTGCCTACATTAAGGTCATCTGATATGACTACCCCAGGCCCCTTTCCATTTTTGTTGTTGTTAGTACCCCCCCATTGTGTACGCTTTCCCTGGGTTTTTGTTTCCCAGGTGCATTACTTTGCACTTCTTTGCTTTGAATCTTAGCTGCCATACGTTTGACCATTCCTCCAACCTTGCCACGTCCCTTCTCATCCTTTCCACCCCATCTTGCATATCAACCCTGTTGCAGATCTTTGTGTCATCTGCAAAGAGGCATACTTTTCCTTCTAGCCCCTCCAAAATGTCTTCCATAAAGACATTAAATAGGACCAGTCCCAGTACTGAACCCTGCAGTACCCCACTAGTAACCACCCTTTCTTCAGAGTGTACTTTGTTTACTATTACCCTCTGCGTCCTGTTGTACAGCCAATTTGTTACAGAGGCTACCACCCTGGGACCCACTCCCAGGCTGGCTAACTTGTTTATTAATCTTTTGTGTGGGACTGTGTCAAATGCCTTTCTAAAGTCTAGGCAGGCGATATCCACAGCCCCTCCCTGGTCTACTACTTTGGTCACCCAGTCAAAGAAATCTATTAGATTCATCTGACATGACCTTTCCGCTGTGAATCCATGTTGCCTTAGGTCCTGTGCCCTACTGGCCTCTAGGCAACAGTTCTTTCTTTCAGAAGTAATTCAGTCATTTTTCCTACCACTGAAGTCAAACTAACAGGTCTGTAGTTTCCAGCCTCTGCCTTGTTCTCACTTTTGTGAAGGGGAATTACATCCACCCTCCTCCAGTCTTCAGGTAGCTCACCATTCTCCCAAGATTTGTTAAAAAGGGTAGTCAGTGGTGTCACTAGGTCTCCCTTTATTTCTTTTAGAATTCTGGGGTGAATCCCATCAGGCCCCATTGCTTTGTCCACCTTGAGTTTTACAAGTTCTTTCAGGACCCTTTCTTTTGTGAATGGACTGGTGTTGACCTCCCTGCCCAGAGTGCTTCTATTGTTTGGTTTAGGTACCTCCCCCTCTTTGTCTTTTGTGAATACTGAGCAGAAGTATTCGTTCAGTATCTCTGCCTTTTCACTGTCAGCCTCTGCCCACCTCCCTTCCCCTTTATTAAGCCTCACTATCCCTCCCTTGGTCTTCCTTCACTCCCTAATGTACCTATAAATGGTTTTATCCCCCTTCTTAATTGAGTTGGCTATCTTTTCTTTGGGCTATTCTGTCAGCCTTCCCTGCTTCCTTCTGCTTTAACTGATACATTTCTCTGTCCTGCTCCTTCTGTGATTCCTTATGATTCCTGAATGCAGTTTTTTCTCTGTAATCTTCCCCACCACCTCTTTTGAGAACCATAGTGTTTGTTTACTTCATTTTGTTTTCTTTACATGCTTCACACAAAGGTTTGTTGCCCCATGATGGCAGTTTTGATTTTTCCCCATTGTCATTCCACCCCTCCTTTCTGCCCATTTGCTAATGCATTCTTTAGGCACTCCCTCATTTTGCAAAAGTCAGCCCTTCTAAAATCCAGTACCCTTGCTTTGGTATAGTTTAACTCCATGGTTGTGTTTATTGTGAACCACACTGTGTGGTGGTGACTTGTTCCCAGATGGCTACCCACTTCTAAATCTTTGATCCTCTCTCCATCCCCATTTGAGAGTACTAGGTCCACGAATGCTCCCTCCCAAGTGGGTTCCAGCACTAGCTGTCCGAGTCATGCCTCCTGTAGGGCATCGAGAATGACCCTACTCTTGGATGTGGCTGCAGTGAATGTGCTGTAGTTAACATCTGACATATTCGGTTCCCCAATCAACAATACCTCCCCTTTTTCTGCCATTCTGAGGATGCCTTCTATCCTTTTCTTGTCCATTTCCTCCCCCTGAGGCTAGGGTCTTTACACAACCCCTGTGCAGATTGTGGTGCCACTACCTGTCTCCAAGGTGACCCACAGTGCCTCCTCTCCTCCCCTCCCTGTTTATCCTTTAGTTCCATTGCTTTGATTCCTTCCTGTACATAGAGAGCTACTCCTCCTCTCCCTCCTCTTTTCCCCTCCCTGTCCTCCTGTATATTGTGTACCCTGGTATGTTGACATCCCAGCCATAGTTCTCCATGTAAAATGTTTCTGTGACTACCACAATATCCAGGTGTCCCTCTTCCATCAGGGCCACTAACTCAGGAAGTTTATTACCTGGACTATGGCATTGGTACTCATTGACTTCCATTTTATGATGGTCTTAGCCATTTTTGCCCCATCCGTGCCCTTGCTGCATTTGCCTTTTTCTCCATTTAACCCTGTCCTGCTCCCTATTGACCTCTGTTCCTTGGTGTTTACCGTGCTAACTACCTTGTTTTGTGGGGGGAGGCTTGGAATTTCCTGCTTCTATCAGTGCCTCCCCCAATGGCTAGTTAAAAAGCTTGCCAGTGAAGCATTTAAGCCTATCACCTAGAAGCCTGGTTCCCCTCCTGGACAGATGCAGACTATTGCACCAGTATAGGCCTGCATCCCTCCAGGTGGACCCCCAGTCCCCAATGAAGCCAAAGCACTGTGCTCCACACCAGTCTGTGGAGGGGTTGTGGGATAATAGATGGACCAGACACCGAACTTCAGGTTCAACACACAATCTCTGTGTGATGCTTATTCAAAATACAAGAAATAAGCTTCTGCAATGCCATATTCCTTGTTCAGTACATCAGTTTGCAGCAACAGCCTATGAATAATGTCCTTTCTCTGCACTTAGCCAGCACCTACTGACACTGATCTCTGATCCAATCCACTAGTTGAGATGTAGCGACCACCCCTATGCAAGCCCCATTTGTTTGCGTAGTTGGGGCTCAAAAACAAGCTATAAACAAAGAACCTCAATGCAGAATCACTGAAAGAGGGGTTACCCCAAAGGGCATTGGCAACAAATCAAGTTTCAAAGAAATACAACATCATACATACTTCCACAATGCAATGCATCATGGGATATATGCAAATCACCATGACATTTCTGGCTTGTTAAGTTTACAACAATTTACATGCATTTTAAATAGCACAACTAGCTTAATTTCTATAATAGCCACCTAGTACTTTTTACCATTATCAAAACACCAAGTGCCATGGTATTTTAAACATTTACAGGTTTCATAAACACAAGGTATATACATTAAGGTATTTTATAACATAGTGTTATTGCATACTAAATCCAACAACAATAAACACAACCTTTTTTACATATACTCTGAAGTCACCACAATAACCTCCCTGTATGTGGACCTAAGAGGGAAAAAGAAAATCAAAGAGGACACTATAGCATAGTCAAGGGAGGGAGAAGGGGATGCCCACAGGTGGCCAACCTTATGGACTAGGAATCGTAAAGTATAGATTAGGCTTAGAAATAGATGAACTTTTGCAACAGATGTAAGAAAAGGTTGGTCCTCAAGAGTGGCAGGAGCTCCCAATCACATATCCCCCACCTTAAGAGGGAAGCAGTTACTGCAGACTGCTTACCACCTTCCTGTCCCAGGAAGGGATGGAGCTTCTACCCATCCATCTTCAGCAGCTGTGTCTCAGGGTCCCTATTAATGATAAACATTCTATCATAAATATAGTGGATATTATAATTCTTTACCCTGAGGCATTAATACATTTCTCAACAGAGACAAATGGTACCTTCTTATCTCATTTTAGGGAAAGTCCATTATATTTCTTAACAAAAAATCTGGACGGCTGTAAAGTCCAGTACCATAGAAAGACTTTCTCTGGGGTGAGTAACTACCTGCACCAATCCCACCAGACAAGTCAGTTTTAAGCAGGGGCCCATTCCTAGGTTCAACCCCTCTACATAAACCCGCTATGACTCTTGATTCATTTCACTTTTTACAGATATAGACACCTAAGGGTATACACTCAAGGTGGTATCCCAACACAGGTTCCAATCCATTTTCCACCCACTTCTCCTTTGTAGGTTTTCACTCAGAAAAGAATAACACACATGTGCCACCTCAGACTCCTTGTCTGCCCTTGGGTACCTCTTTCTTTGACATCAGGCCTGCCCCCGATCAAATATGCTACACTTTTGCCTACAGAGAGGGACCATTGCAGAGCCACCTCTGGCCTTGCCTGCAACTAATTTGACCCCTCTGTCTTACACAAAGTGCCTGTGGGAATATGGAAGGAGCAATAGTAGTTTCTACTCTCTTGTTTCAACCTTTTATAACCTATGTCCCCAAATCCTTGGTCATCTTATCCTCAGGCAGGTCTCTACAGAAACTTACAGAACACCAAGAAACCTCCCATGCTGAGTATCTTGCAATGGTAAACAACAGGTTCTTTAACTTTTTAACTCTGGGGTGTCTTAGTAAACATCCTTTTAATCACTGTGCTATTTTCAGCCATCGGTTACCATCTAATACCTTGTAACCTATGTGAGAGTTTCCCTTTTTCCAAGGGTGACATTTTTTTAAATGATCTCTACCCTCCTTAACGTTAACATACTGTAAGAGTTTGACAACATTAGTATTTTTAGCATGCAGTATACCCCAGTCAATACTGTTAATAGATTTAGCTGCATCAATACAAAAAAAGTCCCTTCAGCCTCATAGGCTTCTTCTTGCTTGCTTGGAGTCTTCATCCCCAGCACAATATCACTAGGCACAGTCTTACCTGGGGTCTCACATTCAAGTTCAATACCTGCATCTCCGACCTTCAACAGGTAACATCCTGGGAACACAGGAAACAAAGAAATATTCTGCTCAGTCAGGGGGTCCTCCTCAAACTGAGCCCACGAAAAATCCTCATCCGACTTTTTGTCCAAGCTCTCTAGAAGGGACCTCTCGAGCACCTGGCACCAGTGTTCTGCCTCTCTGTTTTATCAGTCTGCCTCCAGCCATTGCCCACTCGTCCAGTGGACCATCCTCATCAGGGTCTCCACCTCCTGGGCATTGTCTCTCACACCTCCAGTCTGCCTCAACCTGCATCTCTTTGTCATCTTCAGGCTTGGCCTTCCTCCAAGATCCCAGGTCCAGTCCAGGCAGTAGCTTCTCTCCATCTATCAGCCATGGTTCTGGGCCGAACTCCACGGACTTTCTTCTCCGGCAGTTCCTGGTGCATTGGTCCACCTGGGATATCTGGGTGATATCCACCAGAAAATGTCCCTCTTCGGTCAGTCCAGATGGTTTCAGCAAGTTATCCCACTTCTGACACCAAGTCTGTGGAAGGGTTGTGGGATAACAGATGGACCAGACACTGAACTTCAGGTTCAACACACAATCTCTGTGTGATGTTTATTTAAAATATGACAAATAAGCTTCTGCAATGCCATATTCCTTCTTCAGTACATCAGTTTGCAGCAACAGACTATGAATGTCCTTTCTCTGCACTTAGCCAGCACCTACTGACACTGATATCTGCTCCAATTCACTAATTGAGATGCAGCGATCACCCCTATGCAAGCCCCATTTGCTTGCGTAGTTGGGGCTCAAAAGGAAAAAAAAGAAAACAAGTTATAAACAAAGAACCTCAATTCAGAATCACTGAAAGAAGGGTTACCCCAAAGAGCATTGGCAACAAATCAAGTTTCAAAGAAATACAATATCATACATACTTCCATAATGCAATGCATCATGGGATATATGCAAATCACCATGACATTTCCAGCTTGTTAAGTTCACAACAATTTACATGCATTTTAAATAGCACAACTAGTTTAATTTCTATAATAGTCACCTAGTACTTTTTACCATTATCAAAACACCAAGTGCCATGGTATTTTAAACATTTACAGGTTTCATAAACATAAGATACATACATTAAGGTATTTTATAACATAGTGCTATTACGTACTAAATCCTACAACAATAAACACAACCTTTTTTACATATACTCTGAAGTTACCACAATAACCTCCCTGTATGAAGACCTAAGAGGGAAAAGGAAAATCAAAGAGGACACTGTAGCATAGTCAAGGGAGGGAGAAGGGGGTGCCCACAGATGGCCAACCTTATGGACTAGAAATAGTAAAGTATAGATTAGGCTTAGAAACAGAAGAACTGTTGCAACAGATGTAAGAAAAGGTTGGTCTTCAAGAGTGGCAGGAGCTCCCAGTCACACAGTCTTTCAACCATTCATTGAACTGCATGGTGTGGAGTACTCTAGCCTCACCCATGCCATAGACAGGCAGCACCTCCAAGAAGGTTACTGTGAGTTCTACCTGTCTATAGTCCAAGTTACAGAAACGGAATCATTGCTACAACCAAAAGCACTGAATTTCTTGCAATTAGTTCCTTTATGAAAAGTAGGTTTAGGCACTCTGGAAGCTGAGTTGTGTGCATCCAACAGGGTAGCTACTTGGAGTCATTTTTCAAAAAGGCCATGTCGCTAAATATTTTTTTGGTTTTGGTATTTTCCCCTCTATCAGCTAAAGATACACTACAATTGAAATTTCCCCCTAGAACTACCATCTGGAAGGAATGCAGATAATGTTGAATAAGCTGAAACAATGCAACCCTTTCTGCTTTGGATTGAGCTATATAGACATACATTAATTATTCTAAACAGTGTATTGTGAATCTTAATTTCTATAAGGATTGCCCTACCAGGGGATAGATCTAATACCTTAATTAATTGAAAGGCTATTCCTGAACATAATATTGCTACCCCTGAACAAGAGTCTGGACCCATGGACCAGTATGATGGCCCTACATGCCATGCTTTTGTAGCTTCCTTAATATCCTGCAAAGTGTGTAGTCATGTGTCCTGTAAGAGGAAAAAACCTTCTTTAAATTATTTAAGTGCCAAAAACACCACATGTTTTTTTGCATGATTTTTCACACTGTTAACATTCAGTGGGTAAAATGGTACTGAAATCATCATAACACACAAGTAGAAGCAATTGTTCAAGTGGGTTGTCTGGACGACCTTCTAGTTTGTCTAACATGTTTTGTTTTGACTTTAACCTTCAAGGGGATTTGTGCAGAAGCAGGGTTATTACTGTCAACTCCCACTGAGTCATCTCTGTCAGAATCTCCCTCTGGTATTAATGACCGGATTGAGGAATCGGAATCATATGCAGATGCTTCTGGATTGTTCGTCAAGGCCTCAAATCTGTTGGCAGTAGGAATCCATGTTGTTTTAATCACCTTAGACTTAGGTTGATCCCAGTTCTGCCTTTTTCTAACTGGCCTCTTGGATTTCTCATGATCTTGTAAGGGGTGAGTGTGGGGGGGTGCATTTCAACCTGCATGCCACTTTCATTTTTCTGCTCTACCACCCTTTTTCTTGATCTAGGTGTACTTGAGGGGTTATCACTGGGGAGATTTGTGAAGGACTACCTTCTAGTCATTCAAGGTCTGTCTGAATTCCTTCCCATATATTCACCTCTTGTGCCCCCCATGTAGTTTTCAGGGTGGGGGGGTTGGGGCCGGGTCAGATGTAGATCTCCCTCTTGTTCTTTGGGCTATGGCTATCAATAACTGTTGTTCCTCCAAGTCATCTTGATCGGGCTGGTTGTGAGCTGCCCAGTGACAAGCATGATAGGAATGTCCTGTAGTATCACAGAGACTGCACAATTGCTCATAATGACAGTGCCCACTAGTATGTCCTAAATCCCCACATAATGTACATTTAAGCTTGTTACACAAACTACTTATGTGCCCAGTCTCACCACGTCTATAACATGCTTTTGGCTGTCCTTGGTAGAAGAGAACCCCCTGTCTTGGCCTATAAAAAAGCTATTGGGTAAGTGTTGTAACTCAGTCTCTGTTGTATGTAAAACAATCTGCACCCTCCATCCCCCAGTCCAAATTTTTTCATAATTGAAAATCGCTACAAGATTCCCCGTCACTGTGCATCTTTGCCTAAGCCAGGACTAACCCTGGGCTAAGATACAGATATGACACACTGATGAGTCCAAATGAGGATGAAACACATGTATGTGTCTGCTGTTCTTAGTCTTTGCTGATTGCACTGTGAGGCCCTCTGGCATCATGCAATTCTGCATAAAGTAGAGCCAGTCCAAATTCTCTCATGGGGATTTGCATATGTTTCCCATGATGCTTTGCATTATTGGGGTATGTGCAATTGTGTTTCCTTTAAAACTTGGCTATATGGCCAATATACTCCAGGATAACCCATGCCTCTGGGCATTTGAAGGGTTCTTTTGTAGTTATTTTCCTTCTCTATTTTGGGGTCCCCATGACCCAAACATATAACATTCCCCTTAAGGGGTGTCTGGCTCCCTCTCCCTGGGCTAAGACACACATATGTGCAATTGTGTTTCCTTTGTCTAAGCAAGTATAATAAATCAGATACGCTAACCTCCTCATTTCTAAATAATACAGTAATTGTTCTGTTCACAGGTTTAGATAAAGGGATAGCTTCAAAAGGTGTCCATAGTGGAGTTGATTTCAGCCTGTGGTATAATTCCCAAAACTTTTGCAGTCCACTAGAAAATTTTAAGCTGATATCAAAGGATTGTTCACCTGAAATATGTTTTAATGTATACATTTCAGCTGATGTAAACTTCATGGAACCTTTGATTAGAATTCTTGCAACAAACAAGCGGTCGGGGATGTTTCCATGCCACCTTTGTAAATTAGCCTAACCGCATTATGTCTTTTAGCAGGGAAAACAGGTTCTCTAAAAAATAAAGCACAGGTTCTGTCTCCTCTTATATATTGATGCCTCTCTGAATTTCCAGTCAGGGTATGTTCAGCAGTAGTGGGCCATGCAACATTTAGAACATTTTTGTCAAGTCTCTTTAAATTACTTCTGGGTGTAGGCCCTTTATTATTATTCAGGTTCTGTCATTTTGAGCTGTAACGTCAGATTTTGCTTCAGTTGCAGTGCTTCAGAAATATGCATCGGGGAGACAACAGTATTAGAAGTGTTTACATTATTTCCTAAAGGAGGCACAGTTTGTACAGTAATTACATTACTTTGCTCTAGCTTTTGAGGCTGATTTATTTGAATACGGAATGCGCCTGACAATCAGCGCCCCTCTGCATTACACTCTCATCCAGCTCCCTGCAGCACTGTTTCTACTGTCCAGGCTGACGCAGGGCATTCAGTCGCATTAAGGCTACCTCCTAGGCCAGGAGCTGGGACTCCTGCAAGTGCCATTCTCAAGTTAACCCCATCTTTAGACTAAGCAATATTCCCCTTAAACACAAAGAGATGATTAGAGTTTATATTTGCCCCAAACACAGAAGGAGGATGCCTTGGGTTAAACTCCCTGGTCTGTTCCATCTGAGATGTTGATGCTGCTGTCTCCAAGTGGATACTTCCAGCTGCTCCTGAGTTTTGCAGCTGGGCCAATGCTTGGTCACTAGGGAGCGGCATTCCATTTGGCAAGTTCTCTTGTTGTTTCAGGTATTTTTATGTTTCAGTCGCAACCTTCAATTCTTTTTGACATTGCAAAAACAGCTGTTTTTCCTTCATGAGCTGCGGTTCCAGCTCCTCTGCTGGCATGTTCTCTATGTTACTTGCAGGTGCTAGAACACCTTCTAAATCCTTGTTTCCTTCCATTTGTAGCAAATTTAATCCTTGCACACCTTGTGACAGTCCCGTCTCCATTATCTCCATTTCTGATGCTACCTCAAGTGAAATTGGTGCATTGAAAAATTTCTAGGCCTCTTGAGATTGCCCAGCAGTGGAGGAGACCATCTCCACTACCTTCAGCACATCCATCTCCTTTGAGGGTTCTGCAGCAGTGGCCATCTCTCAGGCCAGAGGTTTTCCCTACAGATCAGTCGGGGAATTTTTTTGGGGGAAAAAGGATGTAAAATTCAAAACAATCAAGTTCCATTCTACATCAGTCCCAGTATTATTGATATCTTCCTCGATTATAATCCATTATCTCTATTCTGTCCAACAGTCCTTTGCTGTCTTGTGGTGAATCCATGGCCTTCCTGAACTGTCTTTTACTCCACTGATAAAAACACAAAGTCCCAACAGTACATCTCTCTGTAGAAACTCTTCTTCATTTTTTTCCTTAGCATTAAGTTTTCCCCCTTTTTATTCGCTTCTTCCTTCCTTTTGTTCCTCTTACTCACCCCTTTTTTTCTTTTTCTTCACCAATGTGCTTTTTCCGAACAGTCTCCATGTATTCCATGGAGAGACTGCCTCTCAAAAACCACCTTTCTTCTATTTCCCATTTTTTTTTATGTTAACATGAAAAATGTAATACTATTTTCCCATAATCCAAATAACGTTCTTCTTGACACAGTCATTGTGTCCTTCTCATATATATGCTGGAGTGCGATTACTACATTCTTGATCATAATCTCAGGTAATGTCTCTTGTTGCTGTATGGTCCCTTTGCACCTTGCCTGCCATATAAAATATTTGAGTATGGCACACACAACCTGTAATGTACCTTTATGGAACCCATTCCATTTGCTATCAATGTCTTATTCACCATATCCCAAAATGCCTTCACAAATGGACACTCCAAAAAAAGAATGTTCCTGTGTTTCTAGGAGCTGTGTACAGGAATTCCTTGGACACTGTCTTTCTGTCACCTGCTTATGCTTAAGATTGCTCTTAACATTCAGCTGTCCATCTATACTTAACCATAACATATCCCATGTGAAAGCTGGAGTTTGTACATTGGTTAATTGTGATAATGTAGTTTGGATCTGGCTCATTCAACAATTAGGTAACTCCAACCTTTGCTTTGTGTGCTCCATCATAATGTTATATAGTTCTTGCCTTGTTTTGTGTTGAATATTTTATCCAGGAATTTTCAATTTAATCAAGTCTCGAATCATAGGCTTTACGTATTCCAGAATCACTGTTGTTCTAGCCAGTAATTTACCATTCCCCTGTACCCATGCCATTTTGCTAATCCCTACCCATTCAAAAACTATCTCTTCCCATAATCTTTCCTCTCCAGCTAACGTTGGGAACATGTTATAATAAATGAAAATGCTGAACTAGAACAGTTCTGGGTCTAACATATCTAAACCTCCCACCTTTACCATTCAATATGTAATCCCACTCTTTATCGGGTTCAAATGGCTCCCCACAGACTCTGAAAGAAAACACTGTACAATTCAGTTTTCAATTGTGGGGGGGGGGGTATAACTAATCTAAAGGAATAGTGGTACTAGTATGTTTTTTGTTAACAACACTCTTCTCCATTTAGAAATTTGTAAACGTTTCCACCCTGGGATATCCCTTCTGCTTTCCTTAATTTACTTTCCCAATTTAACACGGCCAATTCTCCATCTCCAAATATGATCCCCAAAATCACAATGGGTTCTTGTTTCAGTTTAATATCGCATACTTGCTTTTATTGGTCTTTGGTTTACTTCCAATTCATAATCCTACACTTTTCTCAAAGTTAATTTTTGATCAAGAGTGCCTTGAATACTCTAAAATCATGTTTGTAATAACTTGCTCTTCTGTTTTCTTATCAAATATTATTACATCATCTGCATAGGCTAAACATTTTAGCAGAGGGCCCATTTGTGTCAAGGATAATCCTGTGATCAGATCTGACATCTGAATAGATCTTAGAAAAGGGTCAATACAAATGATGTACAATAGGGGACTAAGGGGCAACCATGTTTCACCCATTTCCTTAATCTTATGATCCCACCCACCCACCCTCTGACTCTGGGGTTAGCGCTACCTCCCAGTATAGACACACTATCCACTGTACAAACTTCTCCAGTATCCCATAGTGACGCAAACTGAGAATAGGAAGGAGTGTGATAAGGAGTCAAAAGCCTTGTGCTGGTCAAGGCTAAGTACATACCCTTCTTTTGTCCCCATACTGCCTGTTTGAAATAATTCCCTTAGGATTATCAGGTTATCCTGAATACCTTTCTTCAGGATTGCACACATTTGTGCTATACAGATTACTGTATCTGCCATCTGGGTCAATCTTCTTACTAACACTTTGGCCAAAATTTTGAAATCAACATTCAACAAACTGATGGGCTTCCAATTATTCAGATCTTCTTTTCTCCCTTTTTTGTATAAAATAATTAAATCTGCCTCAGTCATGGACATTAATAGCTCTCCTGAATCTAGTATTTCATTATATAAAATAGTAAGATCTTGGGCTGGGTAATCATTATATCTTTTATAAAATTCCCTGGTAATCCCATCTGTCCCTGGGGAAGTCCCATTCTTTAACATAGCTATTACCTGCTTTACTTCTTCCTCCTCAACTGGTTGTATTACAGCAGCCCCAGAGGGGACAATATTTCTGGGACCTCCAGTTCCCCTAGATATTCTAGTGGTATCTGTGCTGCTGGGGGTTCTCCAAACCAATTTTGTACATGTTGTTGTACAACATTTAAGATTTCTTTTTTTGTTGACACTTGCTGTCCCTTATCATCAAGCACCTGAAACATTATTTTCCTTTCTGTTCTTTTTTTACAGTCCTTAAATGCATTAAAAGTCTGTTTTTATGTTTGCTTGCAAGCATGTGCAAGAAACATAGTGCCATCATCCAAGTTTTCAGAGGTGTGGCAGCCCTCTTCCAACTCAGTCAGTGTGTTGGCAGGTGCTGCCGCAGTTTTCCAATGCCTGTTGAGCTGTCTATGACAGCAGTCCAAAATGCAGTGGAGTACAGTTGAAAGGGGGAGCTATGCTTCAGTGAGTGGTGATAAGACAATGCCTGCTCATGCGCACTCCCCCTACACACACACATATGCATGTATGCTGCGTGCTCGACCCCCCCACACACACACTGTATAGCAGATGGGGGGTGCCCAATCCTCCATCCGCTGTGCGGCGCCCCCCAAAACAGAGTTCCATATGCCACGCTGGGTGCCCACCCCAGTGTGGCCACACATTGTATAGCCAACAGGAGTGCCCAATCCCCTGTCGGCTCCACTGGCCCCCCAGAGTTCAGGGTGCCTTGCTAGGAGCCCACCCCAGCGTGGCAACAGATGCTTTAGCCGACGGGGGGTGCCTAATCCCCCATTGGCTCCAGGCCCCCCAAACCAGCTGTCCTTGTGCCACGTTGGGAGGCCACCCCAGCATGGCAAACATCCTGCGTTGTCGTCATTAAAAAAAACCCTAAAATTCAAAAACAGTCCCTCACTGTCTCTGCCTCCACCTGCGCCCACCCACTGTGCACCCTGCCTCCCCACACACACCCTCACCCCATACTTACCTCCGAACTCCGGCGCGACGATCTTCGGTGGACCGGGAACACGTCTGCACTCTTCAAAGCCAACCGGAAACTGAGGAAATACCGGTAAGCTGTGTAATGGGATAGATAGGGTTTTTTCAACTTTGCTGCATATCTCAGGCATTTTTTGGAAATTTTGCACCAAATTTTCAACATGGGGTTTTTGGGACCCCTTCTCATGAATGCTCTCAATGTCATGGCGTTAATCATGCTCAAAGGATGATTTCACAGTCACTGCGCGAAATCACCTTTTGGGACTAGGTAACAAAATGACACTGCCACTGTTCATAAGGTGGGCTCTCAAAAAGCCTATGTTGAAAATTTGGTGGAAAAATTCCTAAAAATGACTGTTTTATGAGCGTGCGTTGCGCAGTTCCTACGCACACTCATAAGTTTGCGAATTTTCAATATTTTCACTCCAGATTTTCAACATTGCCATTTTATTACATTTCCTTATGAGCAGTACAGCTGTCATTTTTCACATCTTGCCCAAAATGTGTTTCCGCCCATGTAGCGCACAATGGCGCATTCGGTGTGCGAAATCAATGTCCGGGACACATTAAAAAAATCACAATGACACTATTCATGAGCAGAGGTCTTAAAATGGCTATGTTGAAAATTTGGTGAAAAAATTCTTAAGAATGACTGTTTTACGAGCGTGCATTGCGCAGTTTCTACGCAGCTCGTAAGTTTGCAAATTTTCTATATTTTCACTCCAGATTTTCCACACTGCCATTTTATTACACTTCTTTATGAACAGTACAGCTGCCGTTTTTCACATGTCACCCAAAATGTTTTTCCGCACATGTAGTGCACAATGGTGCAGTTGGTGTGCGAAAGCAATGTTTGGGACAGATTAAGAAAATCACAGTTACACTGTTCATGAGCAGAGGTCTTAAAATGGCTATGTTGAAAATTTGGTGACAAAAGTCCATAAAATGACTGTATGAGTGACATTGCGCAGTTTCCACGACCCCATATGTCTGCTGACTTTGTAATATTTTCAGTCCAGAGTTTCACCAGTGGCATTTTACACACTTCCTTATGAACAGTACAGCTGTCATTTTTCACAACATGGCCGAAATGTGTTTTCACACTATCAGCGCAGAGATGTGTGGTCGCTGTGGGAAGTCATTGTTCGGGACAGATAAAGAAAATCACAGTGACACTGTTCATGATCGGAGGTCCCAAAATGCCTGTGTTGATAATCTGCTGTAAAAATTCCCCAAACTAATTACATTACGGGTGTGTGTTGCACAGTTTCTATGTATGCTTGTGACTTCACCAGTTTTAATGTTTTACTGCAGATCTGCAACATTGCCATTTTTTCCACTTCCTCATGAACAGTACAGCTGTCATTTTTCACATACTGTTCGGGATGTGTTTTTGCACCTGTGGTGCTAAATGCCATAGTCGCTGTGCATAAGCAGCTTTCGGCTAACAAACTGATATTGCCACTGTTCCTGAGGTGGGGGTTCACAAAAAAAACCCATGTTGAAAATTTGGAGTGACAATACCATTGAATGCCTGAGGTGTTAGGGTTTCCAACCATAACGCCCCACCCTGTAGAGAATGACAGGCATCAGGGGTGTGAGTTAGGATTCTTGCCTGTAATGCTCAAACCATTCCACACCCTGCAGCCAGTGAGAGGTATCGAGGTATGCCTTGGACTGTTTGGCCCCAAAGTTCATCCCATTCTTCTATACCGCACCCATCTCACCATATTTCCTGATGGAATAGGGGTCGCATAAGACCAAAGACCCCAAGGCACACCGTGACACTTGTCACTGTCTTCAGGGTAGGGTGTGGTGAAATGGCATGGCCGTTATGCCTGATGACCCAAAGGCACACCCCAATGCCTGTCACTCTCTGCAGGGTGGTGGTGGGGTTGGCTTCAGTTCAATACTTCACTGACATTCCTATTATGCAGCTCTGTAACTTCTACACTACCAATGCCAATGCCAGCAAGCAAACATTTGGCATTGACAAATGCTTGTTTACACTCTGTCCCAAACCTTATTTCTTTTTGTAATGATTTGGCCCTGTTATACTGTTTTGCAAACATTTCTTTTTTAATTGTACTCATTTGTGCACTAAAATCTATTTTTAATGTTTCTGTTTTGGAAATAAGGGCCTGAAGCTGTTTCCAGGCCTAAATAGACCAGATAGGTTTTTAGACCTTGTTTACTAGCTTTATTTTGAAAAAACTCCTTTACTAATCTTTTCATCTCTTCCCACCATTCTGCTTGGGAATCATACAAACATTGTATAGACCTCCTTGCTGTCTATAACATATCCCAGTCTCTCTTAATTTCTGCAGATTCCAATAAGGAACTATTCAAATGCCATGGACCTTTCCTACATTTAGGGCTGTTACCCCAGGTGAGGTGCATCCAGAGACCCCTATGGTCTGAAAAATCATTACACTGCATCTGTATACTTTGCATTGTTAACTATGTAGACACAAAAAAATAGTCTATCCTTGTGGATAGGGAACCGCTAAAACATGTATTTCCCCCATTGTACATTTTGCCTGATAGGCATCCTGTAAATGGGTGTTACTCACCACCTCATTCAAAGCATTAGTATCACAATATAATTTACTAGTTTGTAGACCTCTATCCATCCTTTGCATAGTGCAGTTGAAATCCCTCCCCCCATATTACTAGCCGAGATGTGTGCAAGTATGGTTGTATGGCTCTGAAAAGCGCAATCCTATTAGTTTTCACTTTGGGGGGGGGGGCATAACTATTCACTACTCTAATTCTGATTTCCCCAAACTATATATCTAAAATTAATGCTCTACCAGGTTTTAAATCTATCAACCTGATGACCTTCAATAGTGGATTACTAAAAAGAATGCCCACCCCATCACAGGTGCCCATGCCCTGAGACCAAAAGGTTGCCCCTTTACCCCACAATTGTGATACTTGAGCTATGTCAAAGAAGGTTTTAATTCTTGTATCCTGAACAAGAATAATATACATAAATACATAGATACATAGACAGTGTCGGCAGATAAGGGCCTATGGCCCACCCAGTCTGCCCATTTGAGCTTGTAAGTTCAGTTTGTTTTCCTAGAAGTCTGTTTCCCCTTACCCCTGACCTGCAGAATTCCTTTATGTCTATCCCATGCATTCTTAAATCCCGTGACTGTTTCAGCCCCCACCACTTCCTCTGGCAGGGTGTTCCACTTGTCCACCACCCGTTCTGTGAAGAAATTCTTTCTCATGTTTCCTCTGAATCGTCCTCCTCCAATTTCATCCCATGCCCTCTAGTCCTGGAACATCTTTTTCGCTTAAAAATAGTGTTTTCCTGCACCCTGTTTCTCCCTGTAAGATACTTGTATGTCTCTATCATCCCCTCTCTCCTCCTCTCCTCCAGGGAGTACATGTTCAGTTCCTTCAACCTGTCTTCATAGGACTTGTGATGCAATCCATGCACCATCTTTGTTGCCCTCCTCTGAACCTTCTCTACCCTGTCTATGTCCTTCGTGAGGTATGGTCTCCAGAACTGTACACTGTACTCCAGGTGGGGCCTCACTAGTGTCTTGTATGGCGGAATTATGACCTCCCTTTTCCTGCTGGTGATGCCCTGCTATACATCCCAGCATCCTATTTGCTTTACCTGATGCCTTGTCACACTGTTTCCTACCTTGAGATCATCAGAGATGACAACCCCAAGATCCTTTCCTGCTTGGTGCATGCTATATCCTCACCACCAACTGATATATTGTGCCAGGGTTTTGTGCCCCATATGCATTATCTTGCACTTCTTTGCATTAATTTCAACTGCCAAACCCTTGACCATTCTTCAAGTTTCTGCAGGTCCTTCTCATTCTGTCTACACCCTCTGGTGTGTCCACTCTATTACAGAGCTTTGTGTCATCAGCGAACAGTGAAATTCTGCCTTCTAGATCCTGCGCAATGTCACTGATGAAGATGTTGAATAGGACCGGTCCCAGCACTGATCCCTGTGGTACCCCACTAGTCACTCTTCCCTCTGGGGAGTGACAGCCATTTACCACCACCCTCTGGGTCCTGCCACCCAGCCAGTTACCTATCCACCACACTACTGTCCTGCCCACACCCATATTCCCCCAATATCTGCCCTGGAAGACTGTAACTCTGACAGGATAGTCAGTCTTCTCTTTCCATTCTTGATACTATTTACATTAATGGACAACAGTTGTTATGATGTCATATCTTTTTAAGTGAAGGAGACATTACACTGCTTTGACCTGGTTTTCCATTTTGTTGTCCCTTTCCTGTTTGTTCTACCATCTTTTTTCCCTGAAGAGTGGTCCATTGTGGAAGAAGATATCAAAGAGGAATCAGACTCATCAACCTCCTCAGTGGCACCCCAATCATTTATTTTAGACAATATGATATATGGGTTGCCTGATGTTACTTTCTCTTTCCCTTTCATGACCTTCCTTTTCTTTTCCTTTTGGCTCTGTTTTGGCACTGAGCCTAGTCCAAGGTCTTTTTCATATTCTACCATCTTGAAAGGAAATCTTTGTGCATGGGGGAGTGGGGGCATCGTAGTTAAATCCATTCCATGTGTCTTTTGTTCTTCCTCCCGACCTTCCTCCTGGGGGTCAGACTCCTCTTGGCTCGAGGCCCTCGGGGTCTTTGACTCCTCTTCTGGTTGAATGTTTTGATGCGTGTGCGGGGAGGGTGCTTGTGAAGGTTGGGGGGGTGCAAGTTTGTATGAGTTTCTGCTGTGGATTCATCAGCTGTACCTCACTTCTTGTGGTTATCTGACTCGCCATCCCTCCTGGTTTCTGCCCCATAACACTTCCTTCAGTCCTCTGGTCCTGGTCTATACCTTGTGGTGCAGTCTCCTTTTCTTCCTCTTTCCCCTTACCCATTTCATTTTTTTTAGCTGCTTCTTTCTCCTGTCAAATGGCCTGCATTCTTTTTTCTGATGCTTGTGCACATTCTTTTTTCTCTGCCTGTGTGATTAATGCCTCATGCATGACTCCCTCTTCTGTGTTGTGGGAGGCCCATGGACATTTTACATAGGAATGTCCCTTTTCTTCACATAAGTTGCATCTAAATGTATTGATGCATGCCGAAGCCATATGTCTGATTTCCTAACAGTGTGTACATTTGGGAGTATCACATGCATTATTTAAATGCATTCATGAGCCACATTTGTGGCACGACTTAGGTTGGCCTGGGTAAAACAACAACCCCCTATCCCTACCCAAGTAGAAGCAACTAGGCAGGTGTAAAATCCCATGATTTCCCAAAGGAAGTTTGCATTTTATTCTCCATCATCCAGTCCAAAATTGTTCTGAATCTATAACAGGGATTGGGTGTTCTAGAACCTCACAGTGCTGTCGTAGCCAAAACAATACATCTGTGATGTTTACTTCCTCATTCTTAAAGATGATGGTGATCATTCTAACTGCTGGTTTGGTTATTGGAATTGTACAAAATGGTGTCCATAATGGAGTTTTTTTGATCGTGTTGTATTTTACCCAAAATCTGTCGAAGCATTGCACGGTTTTAAAACTGATATCATAATTATACTCATCTGTGTGGATGAGTGCAAATGCCTCTGATGCATAGAATTTCAAGGAATCTTTCTGCAGGGTTCTTTCCACATAAACTCTATCGTGTGTGTCAGCTAAGCCTCCTTTATAAATCAATCTGATGGCATTACGTCTTGGAGCAGGTTCCCCCTTGTTTTTAAACAGGTCTCCCATACGTAACATTGGTTTAAAACTGGACTTCTGTGTTGGATCCTGCAATCTTTGTACCCTCATGCCTACTGGCAGCCTCTCATTAGTTTTTAAAATACCATCAAAATTCTCTGGAGCACAGCTTAATTTTACATTTTCCTGTCCCTGCTTATTGGGCCCTTTATGTGCAGTTGATGTAGATGCCACCTCTTTTATCATGTCATCAATATCTCCCCCACACACCTTTACTGCAGACTCTGTTGTCTTCTCCCCTCCCCCATTTCTTTATTTGCACTCCCATGTTCAACGAAGGCATCTTTACAGGTGTTTAGGCCCTCCGTGAAATTAGTGGTGCCTTTTTTATCTGCAGTCTCCATTTTTTTCTCAATAGTCTCCATATTCTGTGCCCACTGTCATTTAAGAGTAGGTGAAAAAAAGACTTTACCTGTATTCATGATTTCCATCGCAGAGTACTGCGCTACAATGGGGTCTATTGGATCTGGAGACCATCTGCCCTGTGGTTCTGCTACCAAACCTGCATCCTGTAAAGCTTTTGCAGGTGTCCACTTGCTGGTATCTATTGCCGTGTCTCCTGGTCGCTCAGTGGAGTCCCCCAAGCTTTTTGACAGTGTAACTTGGGCTGAGGATCCTAACGTATTCTTCCTGCTCCGGCCACTGTTCACTTTCCCCACAGTTGTACTGGGCTCCAGTGAAGGTTGTTGGTCCCCAGAGCTCCCCTGTATACTTTTTTCCTGGATAGGCGTCTCTTCTCCTGGTTGTGCACAATCAGTGCCATCCACTGTACACTCCTCTGTGTACTGCAATATCTCAGATGCGATTCTGAATTTCTTCTCCTCATCAGCTATTTGTTACAGTAGCAACCTGCAATTCGCTTCCGATTTTCACTGAAGTTGCTCCTTCTCAATCACAGGATCCTTATCCTTATCCTCTGGAAATTTAATGTCCTCCCGTGGTTCCATATCCACAACTTCATTTTTTACAAGATCCTCAGAAGCTTTCTCAGAGGAAGCCAGAGGTACTGTGACCACCATTCTGACTGCCTGGTCCAACTCTTGCAGTAGTTCTCCTTCGTGAGTCATGTTCTCCTCACCATCCATACCAGTGAGTGGTGAATAACTCAGAGTACCTTTCACCTTTGTCGCCAGGCTTGAAGCAGAAACCAGGGTGGGGACCTGTTTCTCAGTCTCCTGGACATACATATCCTCTCCTGCAAAACCGTGGTTGGCCATCTTGCTGCTGGCCAGCAAATCCCCCTCAGGTGAGTGGGGGAATTTCCCTGGTGTCCTGGCCAAATTTCCCCCATTCGCTAAAAATACCAGCAACAGCTTAATCTGGTTCAATTTCAAGTTGGTTACCTTCTGTATCCCTCCCTCCCAGGGTCGCCCCTGAAAAAGGGACTTCTAGTCTCAGTGGGCCTACCCAGTCAACAAAATTCAATAAATAAATTAAATAAGTAGTTCACAGTATGTAAGTCTTTACTTCAAGTACAGCAACACTCAAGTACTACAAAAAAGGGTGATCAGGATGAGGGGAGAGTGACCAGTGGGGTGCTACAGGGCTCAGTACTGGGACCAGTCCTTTTCAGTGTCTTCATAAGTGACATTGCAGAAGAATTGGAAGGGGTGGTATGCCTTTTTGCAGATGACACCAAAATCTGTAACAGGGTGGACTCTCAGGAATGGATGGAGAGAATGCATAGAGACCTTGCTAAACTCGAGGAGTGATCAAGAGCATGGCAGTTGGGGTTCAATGCCAAAAACTGCAGAATCATGCACCTAGGGCATATGACTCAAGGAGCTGAATATAGGATAGGGGATGTAGTGACAGTAACTAAGCAGGAAAGGGACCTTGGGATAATTATATCTGATGACCTGAAAGTGGCAGGTCAAGATGACAAAGCAGTAGATGGGGCCAGTGGTATGCTGGGATATATGGGAAGAAGTAGTTCCAGCAGGAGGAATGAGGTAATGTTGCCACTATATCGCTCACTGGTCACCCCCCCACACCTGAAGTATTGTATCCAGTTCTGGAGGCCGCACCTCAAATGGGACATAGACAGAGTAGAGGCTGTCCATAAGGGGGCAACTAAAATGGTGTGGGGTTGCATCAAAAGCCCTATGAGCAGAGACTGAGAGGTCTCAACATGTACACTCTGGAGAAGACGAGAGCCAGAGGGGACATGATAGAGACCTGAAGTACCTCACAGTGGTGAACAGGGTGCAGGAGGGGAGCCTCTTTCAAATGAGAAAGAATACCAGAACCAGAGATCATGCAATAAAGCTGGGCGAGAAAAGTTTAACAGAGATGTGAGAATGTACTACATCACTGAAATAGTGAATGCCTGGACTGCCAGGAGAAGTGGTGGAGATGAGAACACTAGCTTCAAGCATATACTGGATTTGTGGCATAGCTTCAAGTTTCAAGTCCCTGCATCACTTTATTATACAAGTCACAGCAGACATTTAGTACTGCTTCAGTGGGAAAATATTTTCTGGATGGTATTACATATTTTGGAACTGCAATCTGCATTCCTTGATTAAAACCAACAGATTTAACAAAAGAGAAGGGACTCAGGTTAAGAGCTATCATGTATGCTATTACCTTATTTAATTTCCGGGCAACTGGATGAGTGTGGTCACATTTGCATTCCCTTTGAAATGACTATTGCATAGTTAATTGTTTTACATGGGACATGATTTGTTTCGAGAGAAATGGACAATAGCTAATCAAGGGGAATTATCAGATACAAAGGTGCCAGATGGTAATATGGATGGTGACAAAAGATAATTTTTTTATTTTTTTAAGTGAAGCTGAAAAAATAGTTGGCTATGCCACCACTTTCTAACAAGGAAGGAACACCTTCTGGGTCACAGTCCCCTTCCTCATCCTGTGTCTCACCAGAAACTGATGTCCGATCATTTCTGCTGCATGCAATTGGGTACTGTATATTATCTTTAAGTGTCTTATTAAAGTGAATGTGTCAAGGTAATTTTCCTGTCTTCCCTGCTAACACCAGTTTTAGAGCATGCATATTGCATGATAAGCATAATGGGAGTCAATATAATAGTAGTTCCATACCCAAGAAGTGGCCTTCTTAATTTTATTTCCTGGCATCGATACCCGTTGACTAGCAGTAGTAGTGCATTCATTAGTTTTGCTATTATCAAGGACATCTTCCACGGTGTCAGCAACAGAGATAGCATTTGCCTTGCCACCTCCAGTTTTATTGGTCACTCTGATTGTCCTTTTCCAGGGTTTCACATGGGGCTTTTGTCCCACACCACATCAGTATCAAAGGAACCAGATGACTCAAGCCCATTAATAGTAGTAGAAAAAAAGCCTTTATTTTGATGCAAGATAAGAACTTTAGGGCAGATAAGCCCTATTTACAAAGTTGGTGCTGGTGCACAAGTGAATGGTTATGTCTTTGCTCCTAGTAAAATATAAATTTTCAACCAATCAGGTTTTACTGGGATCAAACCATTTCACCATTCATTTGTGCAGGGCCAAATACCCAGATGGGCACTGAACCGGCAGATGCTCTGCACCGGGGGACCATTTTCTTTATTACAGGCTGCATTTTTTTCTGGTTGCTGATGGGGGGCCAGAGAGGGGACTGGGTGGGGATGTTATGACAAATGGACCCGATGGTGGTACTCAAGTGGGGGAGGCAGGGGGAATGTGTTTGATGTGCAGGTGGGAGGAAGGATTATATTGGCCTTATGCCATCTGCTTTGCTTGTAATACTTTTAGTTGAAATTCATCAGTGGGGGGTGTGCTAGTGGTGGATGGGAGGGGGATATTTATGACCACAATGATCTTGTGAGAGAGGAGGGGTGGTATTACAACACAGTAGGTGAGGGATTTTTTTTTATTACAGTTAGAGATGCAATTCATGTAGTTTTTTGGACTATGGATTGGTAATTTGCTTGGACACCTTGCACAAATGTTATTATCTTGCCAGGAAAATGATCATATGAATTGTGGTAGCTGGTGAAGTAAATTTGTCAAAATTTGAGAATTTGTTCATGGAACTTATTTTGGCAGTTTTGTACACCTCTAGACTGGAGGTCACATATTACTAAACTGAGCTGTATGCTATGTGGAAGCTGAGTTAGCTGCAGTCTTCTGACTAAAGAGTTGAAGAGAAGTTTGTCCCTGCTTGTCTAAGCAAAAAGAGCTTGAAAATAAAGCCAAAAATGAGTCTTTTGAAGCAAAATCTCACAAAGAGAGGGCATTGCACAGCTAAATTAGTATTGTTTGTTTCTGGTTTTGCTGACATATTTAGTTTTAAGTAGTGGTTTTGTTTTGTCTAGTGAAACACTGCTGTATGGGAAGAAGAGGTGTTTCAAGCTCAAGGTAGACCATAAAGATCATTGACTTTGAACGTATTTGACTGTGAGCACCAATCAGTGGAAACAGATATCTAATTTTTGTTTTCCTTGCTCTTTTTTTGTTAATTATTTTTTTGTCTGTGGTCTGCCTGTGATTTCTCATTTTATTTTTGTAGTACAGTTTGGTGTGGTTAAGTGAAGCATTGTGTCAGTCTCTTTCTATCTTAATTGTAGTTATTTTGTTTTATTTTTAAAGTGACAGTGTTACTTGCTACAATTTGTTAATTACCCCTGTAGTATGTGTCTTGGTAATACCCACTGTGTTACATAAAGAAAAATAAATAAAACATGTGGTTTTATTGTAGCTACAATTAGCTCAGTAAACTGTTTTGTTCTGAATTAGATCACACTACTAATTCCTCTGGGAGGTGTTATCTGCTGCTGCTATTTAGTGTTACTGCAAGGTTTCTTTAAATGTCTTCCTCACAATATGATAAATTAAAATATATATAAAATGACTGGGAAGAGATGTTTGACCAAAAGGAGAGGTGCAGGGGGTGTTCAAAGCAGTGCATCACTTCTGTGGGTCAAAATGGTGTTCTTGCCAAAAGGAAAAAAAAAAACTGTGTCTGCAGCATCATTATCTATGGGCTCCGGGGCTGGTAGCAGTAGTAAAGGAATAGTTGGTGGCACTGATGGTGGTATTAGTGTGGCCAAATATTTCTCTATCATGTCTGTGGCATCCATGCTGGTGGGGGCTGGGGAAGGCACTGACAAGAGGAGCAGTTCAATTGGTAACAAAAAGTCTGGCTCAGATACAGTGCTCGATGCTCGAGGAAGAGGTTGTTGGTGTCCATGTGACTCTTGGTTGTGGTTGGCTGAGCCTAATCTTGATGTTAGTTTCCGACTCCTAAATGAGAGTGTGAAGCTTCACTATGAATCCGAGCCTGAGGAGGGGGATCTCTTTGTTGAGCAGTCAGGAAAGACTAAATTGAAAAATGTTAATCATGATAAAATGTAAGATGATATGAAAGAGAGATAGCTAGAGAAAGTGAAGGTAAAGAGGACAAAGTTCTGGAGAAGAAGGATATCAGTGGTGGTGGGGATGATGATTTAAATCCCTTACGGGAACATGAAAAGAAAAGGAAAAAGAAAAAGAGGAAGGGTGATGTTCCTGAGTATGCAGGGCTCTACAGACCAGTATGCCTTAGAACTACCAAAGTGGCCCCATACTACGACAGTTGTTCCTCTTACCAATGTTGAATACATTACACCACGTGAGTCATTCACTGTTGAAGTGCATAAATCATCCACAAAAACACCCACTTCCACCCTTCCCCTGTTCCACTCCCACTCCCACCATGTAAAATCAAAGGGTACAAAATCCCTAGTTTGTGATTTTTATACACTGGATCTAGCTGACAAAACAGTTGCTATCTGTCAGCTGTGTCAAGCACTGGTTAGCTGGGGGGGGGAGGCAACCATCTAGGCACTGGTGGGACACACACACACATATACATGTCAAGGCACCTGTTACAAGGAAACTGGTAGAGGAGGTCCCTCTCCCTTATCATCTGCATGAAATAGTCCTGGTGGCAGAAGGGCTGATGGAGGAGGGGGATATTACAGAGATGAGGAGGAGTCTGAAACTCCCTAGTAGTGGTCATAGCAGCAGTGGTAGGTTGAGTACTAGTACCCAGAGGCAAAAAAGCACACCTACCCCAGTGCACAAAATACCCTAGATTGCCGCTTTCATTTGAGCAGCACCCATGAATCCCCCAGGAGTCAACTACTACTCCACCAGCTAAGCTACCATGCTGAGTCCAGTTGTTTGGTAACCTAACATCCAGAAAGATACAGCCAACGCTGCATAGCAAGTCTGAGTATCATGTCCAATTTCCACTCAGTCATGCTACTGTACATAAAGTGAATACAGCAACAGCCAAAATATTGGCAGTAGATTTATTTAATTTTCAGGGATTATTTCTTTCTCAGGGCTAGGATGGCCACCAGGCTTGGTGTGCTGTCTGTTAAATGATCTTTATAAATTTCTGTGTTGAGAATCTAATTTTATCAGTTGTTAGCATAGATATATCAATATCTGACCTCTAATACTATTATCTTATTTTCAGCCATGCAGCCGTGATTTGTAATTTGTTTTAGATATGCACCCGAGTTGAATTGGTACTGGCATTGTGTAGTTAGTAAGTAGAGTTCAGTGGGGAGAAGCATTAGTAAGGGTTCTGTAGTGGGTTAGAGATAGGAGCTTAGGTTTTATTATTTTTTCGTTACTTTATTTTGTGTGGTGCCATTGTTTTTTGGTTAGTTTATGTTGTGTGGTGCCATAGGTACAAACATTGTTTCCCATTCCCTTCCCTTCCCTTCCTGGCTCAGCACTATTCCAAAGCTATTGTTTATGTAGGTATCAACAGTGAGTGCCTGAGCAGTTTGCAGTTCCGGTTGGGTTAATTGATCTGTAAGGAAGAGGAGAGGAGAGAAGAGAAGTGGCTTTGTTGCTAAGGTCTCGAGCCTCAAGACTCATTCAAGGAACCTGTTTCTTGTGCTCTGTATCAGTGGGATGGCCAATAGGGTGATTATAGTGAGACCAGGCTGTTTTCACGCTGATGGTATTTAGCCTAGACAAGCTGGTTCTGGAGTGGTCAAATTCACACTTGGTGAGATTCTTTTGTGATTACTGTGTGGCAGATGGTCTCCTGCCTAACATAATTTAACCATTGGGACTTTTCCATGGCAGCTGACTGTTCTGGATTACCGACTGAGGCCTCAGATTATTGGATTTAGTGCTTGGTGAGGTGTAAAGAGGACACTGGCTTATCAGAGGCCATTGATGGTGAGAAAATCCATGGTTTCACCCTTTTTCTTGCTGCTTTGACATTCATTGTGTGTTTTTTGCTTTAAGCTGCAGTGAGACAGAAACTAAAAAGTTTGTTTGCATGACTTTTAAGGTTTTATCCCTCTGGCAAGAACAGAGATAATTATTGCAAATAATAACTGCTTATTTTGTAAAGATCAAACTAGCTGTTTGTGTCTGCAGTGGACTTTTGACACATATATTTTTGGATGTTATAAAGACTATTGCATAGTCTCCTAAATTTTATAGTTTATTGGTTTATTAATTTGTTGGGTTTTATGGGTGTGTTGAGTTTTAATGGCTGGTTGAGTATAGGGAGGCTAATTGTGGGAGAAATTGTATAATTTATTGTTAATTATTGGGTGAGTGTAGGAGTGGCTGTTAGTGGGTGCAGTGGTTAGTGTATGTTTGGGAGATTTGTTGTTTGGGTTTGTGGGTTGGTGCTTAATCTGGAGATAAGGTAGGCTTTATATGGTAGCATCATATGTGTGAGATCTGGGGCCCCTCAGCTTAGCAACTCCCCAACCCAGGTGCTGGACCTATGCTCTTTCTATGACCATCCTTGACAGCAGTGGCATGTAGACACTGCAGGGAGGTGGGCATTGTTAGGTGGTGGGATGATTGGCAGCAGTAAAGAGGGGCGCTAACTGGGGGCAATATTGGTTTTAGGAGGACTAGGAAGTGCTCTGGGGTGAAATGGATCCAAGAGAGAGGCAAGACATGGTTGGTACTCATACCCAGAGTCCCCACCAGACTGAGCGGGCAGATAGCTTTAAGACCAGCAGCCTCCTCTCATCCCTTGAGGGTACTGCTCTGAAATGCTAAATCATTGAGTAACAAAACAGCCATTATGGGTGATTTAATGTCCGGTCCATCCCTTGATCTGGCTTGCATTATGGAGACCTGGTTAGGTGAGGATGCTGGCTCTGTTTTGTAGGTGACTGTATCTGCTAGGTTGTCCATGATGCTTTGCCCTAGGAGGGAAAGGGAAAGGGAAAATTGTTTAACCAGGAAAGGCACACTAAGCCGGAGCTTGTTTCCAAGTGCAACCTGGGAGCACAAGGAAGTTAAGTGACTTGCTCAGGGTCACACAGTATGCAAGTGGAAGCTGTGGGATTCAAACCCAGGTCTGGTCTGCTGGATGTCACCAGATTCATTGTTATTAAACCAGTTTTATTAGTTTAACAATAATCAATACAATACCCAGCAATCGTACAAATGTCAGATATCAGAACAATGAACTACAGAGATCAGGCAAACAGGTCAACCCCCCCCCCCCCAAGACTACACACACCATTAACTCTAGGCTTACCGCTCCTGTAGTAAGTTCAGCCATCAAGGCTTCCAGGCTGTCAGGAGCACCTCGAGAGAGCCCCATAGAGATGCATATTCTTAGCTCTACCATGCTATGTGCTATAGGCTATAGGCTATGTGCCTCTCCAACTGTAAAGCCAGAGTGCTCTCCCTGTACCACTCCATCAAAGTGGGAGGCTTGTCACCAGCCCAGTGTCTCAAGATTGTTAATTTGGCTGTTGCAGAAATAAGCGACATGTGAGCCCTCTTAGCTTTGGTAATACCCGTTGGAAAAAGGTTGATTAGACAGACTTCAGGGGTAAACAGGGTTTCTAAGCCAAGGATAGGGTCAAGGATTTTATTAATAGACTGCCAGAAGGCCTGCACATAAGGACATAGCCAGATTATGTGAAACCGGGTACCGTTGTCCCTCTTGCATGTTACACAGAGTGGCACTGTCAATGTCCCATATTTATATAGGTGAGCAGGAGTTATATAAATATTATGCATAATGTTAAAATGCACCAATCTCAGCCTGTCTTGCTTTATAAATCTGTACATTGACAGCCAGAGTTTCTGCCAGAGACTAGGGTCCTCTGGGATTCTTAGCTCCCTTGACCAGTAATAACAAATCCCTGATGGTAGTCTAAAGTCCCACTCCTGAAGAGTTTTATACAAGTTTGTAACTGAGCATGATTGGGAGGCTATTCGAAGGAGCGTGGCAAGGTCCCTTTCACCAGGGTCTATCGGTGAGGCCCGGGAGAAAAAGGAGGTTAGGGCTTTGCTAACTTGTAAGTACTTAAATATTTCCTTACGCGAGGCACCTATGGACTTTTGTAGATGATCAGTTAGAATATTTCCTGTCGACCAACAGCTTGAAACCCTGGCATGATTTAGTTGAGGCCAAAAGGTAACGGACAATGGTGCACCCCTGACCTTAAAGTGTGGATTACCGACAATAGGCTGGTCAGTCGAGTGATACCACCTTACTGTGAGATATTTTTGTATCTGATGGGAGGCTTTTAGTGACCATCTTATAGGATTGCTTCTAAGGGGTTTAGGGATAGCCGATGGGGAAACATATAGAAGAGCCCTCAATGAGCATTTAACCCGCGCTACCAAGTGCTGCTCTATATCTAACCACAATGGTAGATATTCCAGGTGTCCAATCCCCTATTCCAGTGGGCCAATTTGTTTATATGCTAATAGAGAAAGACGGAAGGGGCGGCCAAGCTTCCTCTTAGCTTTGGGGCAGTCAATTTGAGATAAGATCTACAGACTCTTTTCTTGTTCCATACAAAAAGATTAACTGCACTTTGTAATTTGGAGAACCATCCTTTTGGTAGGTAATCCCCAAGCATACCAAGGGGGTATAATATCCTTGGTAATGCGTTCATTTTAATTATGCTTAGCCTACCCCAAAGAGAGAAGGGAAGCAGCCGCCACCTCTCCATATCCCCTGTTATTACTTTAACTAAATTGCCAAGGTTATCTTTTATTGTGGAGTTCAAATCTTTGCAAACATTAATTCCCAGGAATGTGAGTGACTTTGCTTCCCAGGAAAGGCCAAGGGGGAGAAGTTCGGCCTTATTAATTCTGCTATTTAAAGGAAGGATCTTTGCTTTGGCCTGATTTAATTTATAATAGGATATTTTAGAAAAAAACTCAACCTCAGTTAGGGTGGCTGGAATTGAGACGCCTGGTTCCTTGATATGCAGTAGGATATCATCTGCATATACCGAATAGGCATAACTGGCATTTCCTATTTGAATTCCCTTTATGGCAGGATTCCATGCCAGTCTGCGCAACAGTGGCTCTAAGTATAAATTGAAAAGTAAGGGGGATAAGGGGCATCCTTGCCTTGTGCCTCGGGCTAATTTAAATGACGGGGACAATACCCCATCGCACTTGACCCTGGCTGAGGGAAACGAGTATAGAAGTTGCACCCATCTCCGAAAGTCTTTAGGCAACCCAAATGAAGTTAGGGTAGCAAACAGGAAATCCCAGGAAACCCTGTCAAATGCCTTTTCGGCATCTAGCGATACCAGCACTGTTGGCATGTCAGAGTCCCTAGCAATTGTAATGAGATGTAACAATTTCTCATGAGATCTTGAGATGACCTCCCCATCATAAATCCCACTTGTTCACGGCTTACAAGGCTACCAATAACTTTTGAAAGTCTATTTGCGAGAACTTTGGCCAGAATTTTAACATCTGTATTTAATAGGGAGATGGGGCGGTAACTATCGATATTAAAAGGATCTTTCCCTTGTTTTAGAATTAGAGAAATCGTGGCTTCTTGAAAACTAGGATCTGAGACCCCATTGTCATACCAGTACGTAAATACCTCCTTTAAGATAGGAATTATTACCGAATGGCAGGCTTTGTAAAAATTACTAGGCAGCCCATCTGGCCCGGGGGATTTATCTAGGGGCATCTGCTGAACAGCTTGCTGTATTTCAGTAAGAGTAATTGGGGCACTCAGAGATGCCGCCTCTGCATCTGTAATCTTAGGCAGGTTCACCGAGTTAAGGTAGGAACTAATGTCAGTATCGGTAGGCCATAGGGCTGGGTCCACTGCGTATAACCCTTGGAAGTAGGAATTGAAGGCTTTCGCCATTTCCAGAGAGTCAGTACAAACTTGACCACCCCCCCCTGCATAAATTCCTGTAATGAATTGCGATGAATCCAATTGATGGATACGCATGGCGAGCAACTTACTTGCCCTCTCCCCTGCCTCCAGATATCGAATTTGGTCCTCAAAATGGCTAATTCCACTCTTTGAGATACCAGGCCTACATACTTGGCCTGTAGTTGATAAAGTCTGGCCCAACTCTCCACCGAAGAGGCACGAGATAGGCTATATTCTAAATTCTTAATGGATACCAAGAGACAGTCCAGTTGAGCCCTTCGAGTCTGAGCCCTCTTGGAGGCCATCTTTATCAGTTCTCCCCTTAGGGAACATTTTAAAGCTGCCCAAATTAAATTGTATTTAACCACTGAGCCCTGATTGCTATTAAGGAATGTGGTAATAAAGTCCACTGTGTGCCCCAGAGAAGCCTCGTCCCTCAGTATCTGGCTATTTAACCTCCACTGGGGAGACCGTTTACTCCCTACTCCAAACCAGAATTCCAGACTAACAGGAGCGTGATCAGACAGGACTCTGGCTGATATATCTATCTGCACTACCCCAGACATTGCAAAAGAACTTATAAGTATGTAATCGATTCGGGAATATGTCCTGTGTGCTGTAGAAAAGAAAGTGTATTGCCGAACAGCTGGATTTATGACCCTCCAGGCATCACCTAGAGCAGCATCTCTGATGAGATCCTTCAGTGCTCTTTGTGCTGGAGATAACCCTCGTCTTTCGCGGCCGGATCTATCCAGGTCTGTTTGGAGCACTAAGTTCCAGTCCCTACCCAGAATGGTAAGCTTAGGTGGATTAGACACCACAATATTTAGTAACCACACGAAAAACGCTGGGGAGTCACAGTTTGGGCCGTATACTGGGCCGAGTAGAATCCGATGGGATTCTAATGTGCCATGTACAATGATATACCAGCCCTCCGGGTCCCAGATTTCCTGGGCCGATTTAAAAGGGACATTTTTTGCCATGAGAATGACTACCCCTCCCTTATTCATGGACACCCCTACCCCAAAAACTTGCCCTACCCATGACCTTTTAAAAAGGAGGATATCCTCTTTCCTCAAATGCGTTTCTTGCAGGAAGGCAATTTGCGTCCGCAGTTGTTGCAGGTGCCTTAGTATGATTTGCCTCTTGACCCTATCCTTGGCTCCCTTGACGTTCCCGCTAATGAAATTGTATTGACTGCTCATGTCCTATGGTGGTAAATCATGAGCATGAATACACAGAGCTACCCCCGGTGGGTAATGCCGAGGTTCTACTAAAAAACTGGAACATATCCTGACTTTAGCTGGAGTTAAAAAACCCTGACAGTGTGTAGTCATGGTCCCCACCCCCACAGATAAGATCCCTACCATTCCCTCAAAATCAACAAACTTATAACCCCCCAACCCTAATACAACAAACAATCCCCAGTTCAAATCAACTGCATTCCCAATCCTGTTATGCCACATGATTAACATCTTAGCAGTCTAAGCTCCACAGTCATACCCCCCAGAGCCCCCTTCCCCCTCAATGTTGTCAGATTAAGTGTCACTACCCCTTAGAAGACCCCTACACCCTGCCAGCATCATTACCAGAGATTAGATAACTTCATTTCTGTGAAATCAGCATTTAAGTATAACGGAGTATGGTCAGTGACCGGTCCGTCAGTTTCAGCATCGCACATTACGACCACCAGGCTGCTTTTAAAACTTTGCACTGAAACAAGTGATCCAGTTTCCCCTGTCAACCGTGGAACATTTTAATCAATAAAAAAAAAAATTAAGTCAGTTGCACTCTACATGGCACAAACCATATCTTCGGGTCATACTTAATGAAGAACCACACTAGAGCACATAATTACCTGTCGAAATATCTCGACTGTGTATAATAGTCAAGGCTCCTGCTGCCTCTGCAAGCATAGCCTCCGCTATCTGATCCTCACGACTCTCTCCCGTATCCAAGAACCAGGGTCTGTGTGGAACTGTCTTTTGTCCCACTTCTTAGCCATTCCACGGTTATCAGTAAAACAAAGAATTAAACTCTTTAACTCAGAGTTGGGTATCCTGCCCATCGTAAGAGTCATGGATCTGGGCAACAAATCAGTGCACACTCATCTAAGATTAAGTTGGAACCTTCATTGCCCCTTAGTGAGTAGATGCAATCATTCATCCAACCAACACAAACTAATACTAATTTTAGTGGCATCAGTATGGCGTTTAGATGCAGTGGCAACATAGTTCGAGTTCTGCCATATCGTACTCGGCTCTCACAGATGCTAGGGTGATCTTTCCAGTTCTGTGCTGACACAGACCTCTTCTCAGGTGGAAGTCGTGGTGGTTAAGAGTAGAGCCCTCTGATAAAACAGGTGTTTGTGCCCAGGCATTATCCTCCTCGGGGAAAGTTGTCAGCGTGATGTACTCTGCTGAATCAGTTCTTAGAATAAACTACCAACAGAAATTTCGACATGCTTGTGACTCAGGGTATGCCCCTCTGCCATTCACTTGAAAAGATCTGGGAAGATACTCTTGAGCTCTTGCGAGGCTTGTACAGGCGATTCAAACGAGAGCCATTTATCCTCATTTTTGACCATCAGGATAGCAGGATATTTAACCCTGAATGGCTTTGAAGCCGCCATCAGCTTGGAGACTAAAGGGTGGAATTCCTGTCGCCATATCCGTACCGAGTGTGGCAGGTCCTGGGTGATGCGAATTTTCCTTCCTTCCCAAGTCACTTCACTGATGCCTCTGACTTTAGATAAAATATGTTGTTTATCTAAATAATTTAGGAGTTTGAAGATAATTGGCCTGGGCGGCTGACCATGAGCTGGTGGAGGGTGCAACGCTCAATGGGCTCTCTCTATTATATAATCCCCTCCACCCGGAGAAGGGCCAGCTATTTTGTTACAAAGCTTCTGTAAGAACGTAATCATCACACTCCCTTCCTCTTTCTCTGGAATTCCTATTATTATTAAGTTGTTCAGCCTACTACGCCCCTCTAAGTCCTCCAATTTGCCTTCGAGTTTCTTCATTCTGTGCTTCATATTTACCAGCTCTAATTCAGACTTCTCGTGTTTTCTCTCCAATCAGACTATTTTGATTTCCGAATCGATGACCCTTCTCGTCAGCGACTCCACAGAGCCCTTGATTTCTTGTAGGTCTTCAGAGATGGAGGCTATGGCAGTCTGAAGAGGCTGCATAATTTCCAAAAATTTTCCTTCAGAAAGGGTTGCTTCTGCAGCGGGCATCTTGCCTGTGCTAGCGGCCTGCTGCTTAGGCCATTTCACGGCCTTATCCTTCTCTGGCATACACGGTGGAGAATGCCTTCTTCATATATACCTCCATCAATCAACCAGTCTTGCGCATCGGAGGTAAGTTGACTCAGTTTTAAGCTGATTTTGCAGCGGGTTTTAATGTGGATTGCCGTTGATTTATAGGAAATCAGGAGATAGGGAACAGAGCTCTAAGGGACCACTGCTGTAGCTCAGGCTGCCATCACGTGACCCCCCGATGTCACCAGATTTGCAGCTCAGAGCCTTAGACCACTGCGCTATACTGCCTCCTAAGGGATTGTGGGGGGCAGTCCATATGCTTTAGATCTGAGATGAACTTCATCATACTCCCAGGTCAGGAAACTTCATTTCTTGAATGCATGGCTGTGCATAGAGGTCCAAGTGCAGGATGCAGCATCTTTCTTGTGCGCTGTCTCCCAGGGTGAGATGGAGAGTTCCTGCAGGAAATGGCAGACTTCATCACTGAGAAGGTATTGGAGTCACTCAGATGGTTCATTTTGGGTGACTTCCATGCCCAGTTTAATGATGAACTTTCACTGTTTGGTCACCATTTCCTCCAATTGATGGAATCACCCGGCCTAGCACAGAAAATTACCTTTGTGACCCATCAGCATGATCATGCCTTTGTCTTGGTTTTCACTCTGGGACTCAAGATAAATAACCTTGAGGCAAATGAGATCAGTTGGTCAGATTATTGCATGGCAAGGTTCTCGTTCAGGGCCCATCCTCATGGTCCACCCCCTGTGGAGAGGATCAACGACCTCTCTTTGAAGGAATTGTCCACAGAAGGAATCCAGAAAGTGGTTGATGTCTCAGGAGTAATGGCTGCTTCTGCAACTGGATCGGAAGAGGTGGTGGCCAATAATAAGGCAATTGCCTTGGCCATTGATGCAGTTGCACCAGTCTGTATATAACCCAGGATTTTGCACCTGAGATTCCTGTGGTTTGATGGGAAGCTCAGGGACTTGAAGTCCAAGGCCCAAAGGTGAGAATGTTGTTGGAGGAGGTCACAGTTGAGTGGGGACAAAATGACTTTGGGGACTCATTACAGAGAGTATCAAGATCAATTTCCCGTAAGAAGGCAGGGGAGCAACCAACCAGCTTAGCTCTTCTGGACAGTAAGCAGACTACTAAATTCAGTCTGTCTCAAACCAGTAGCAAATTTATCCACACACTGTGAAGAATTTGCTAATTTTATTTTCCAACAGAGAGTCTTCGATTCGGTTTGGTATTTCCCCATCTGGATTGTTGCTACCTGGCATGGTCAAGTTGGAAGTTGACAGAAGCTCTCTGTTTGTTTGGGTGGAGTTTAAGCCAGTGTCAGTGGATGAGGTCTGTTGGGTGATCTTGGAGCTGCAGTTCACCTTTTGCGAACTGGAGCTGGGCCAAATGCACCTTGCATGGGGTTTCTGGGCCTAGTATTCACTGAGTTAGTCCGGTGCTCCCTTTCTGAGGGTGTCTTTCCAAGAACATTAAAAAATGTACTAGTCAAGCCACTCCTGAAGAAACCATCTATGGAACCTGGCTGCTTGACAACTTTTAGACCAGTCTCTAACCTTTCCTTTTTAGGTAATGGTTACTGAGAAGACAGTGGTGCTACAGCTTGAGGAACACCTCACGGCCTTTCATGTCTATGAACCTCTACAATCTGTGTTTCCATTTAAGCACAGCACTGAGACTACATTGGTTAAGGTGCACAATGACCTTCTCAGGGCCAGAGATTGAGGACAGTGGTCAGTTGTCATCCTCTTTGATCTCTCCTCCGCATTTTGATACCATGGACCATGGGTTGCTGTTGGGTCATCTCAATGAACACTGTAAACTCGCTGGTACAGTCATCTGCTGGTTTGAGTCCTTCACATAGATAGGACACAGCGGGTGGTGATGGGGAGTTTCTCCTCACCCCCCAACACCCCTGCTCTGTAGTGTGCCTCAGGGTTTGATCATCTCACCCCTGTTACTCACAGATCACATGCTGACTGTGAGGAATCATTAAATGATACAATTTGGGTTTTCATTGTTATGCTGATGATACCTAGTTGTACCTGTCCTTTGTACCTGGGACACCTCAAAGTGCTAAATGCGTGACTGGCCAAGATTAAGGAATTGATGTCATTTAGATGGCTTAGATTTTGGAGGTGCTGGTGATTGAGCCTAGTTGTTGCTGTGGTGCAGAAGTTGCTGATGAGCTGGTGAGCATAGTGTTTGGCTCCTTTAGTTTAGTGGCCTCTGCTGAGGTGAGAATCTAGAGGTCATTCTGGGTGAAAGGCTGACATTTGAGGCTCAGGTTTCAGCTGTAGTCTGGAATTGCTTTTACCATCTCAAAAACATAACCTAGATTAAAACCTTGATCCTCCTGGCAGACTTGCTCTCACTGGTACATGCTTTTGTTACTTCCAGACTGGATTACTATAAAGCTTTCTACCTCAGGGTGAGTGGAGTTGTGCTACGGTACCAGCAGCTGCTGCAGAACACTGCAGCCAGGTAGTTGGTGGTAATAGCTAGGTCTTGTCATATGACCTCAGTCTTGAATGAACAGCACTGGCTGCCAGTGAATTGGCAGGTTACCTTCAAGGTAGTGTTGCTCAGATAGTATCCTAGAAATTTGGATACCAACAGACATCTCCCATTTGGCCAGATAGTTGCTGTGGTAGGATAGTAGTACTATCTGACTATGGATCCTGCCCTCTAGGATCCATCTTGGATCCTAACTATCTGACCTAGGATCCCTGTATCTGACCTAGGATCCATCACTATCTGGCCCTGGATCCTAACTATCTGACCTAGGATCCCTGGATCTGACCTAGGATCCATCACTATCTGACCCCGGATCCTAACTATTTGACCTAGGATCCCTGAATCCTAACTAGGATCCCTGGATCTTAACTAGGATCCATTACTATCTGACCCTGGATCCTACATCTGTCTTTGGCAGGATTTCTATTAGGATCCAAGGTAGGATACCAGCACTATCTGACAGATAGTAGTAGGATCCTCAAAAGCACTAACTGAGCAACACTACTTCAAGGTCAGTTTGCTGAACTAAAAGGCCATATGTGAACTGGGTCCTTGTTACCTAAGTGATCTCCTTACCCCATATCAGACTTCATGTCCCCTCCATTCCCCTGAGGTGGGCCTACTAGCCATTCCAAGGGTCAGGCTGAAAACCTCTGTTGACCAAGCATTTATTTGTTTATTGATTTATTTATTTATGTATTCGGAATTACAAACCTTTGATTCAGGGACTCATTTCCAAAGGCTCCACGTCAGGTTACATACAGATTCACAGGCTTAACAGTACAGGATGCAGTAAGACATATTAGACAGAGTACAAGGGTATAGACACAAAAAAAACAGGAGAGTAATGGTGTACGGATTACAGTCTTAGTAGGTGGCAGTACAAAACAAATACAGAAAAAAACATGGCATATTACAGACCTTAGTTATGCAGCAGTTACAATAAAAGAGAGGAGGTCCTATACAGGATATCAGCTAAATTCAGTTCAAAGACAAGTACAAAATTTAAGGCAGTGTGGCCTGGGGAGGCTATTGTCATCTGGGGTCAAGATAAGAACCTGAGAGGGAGAGAAGGCCTGGAGAGTTTGGGCAGTATCCGTTAGATGCACAGGTAACTGCAGGTGTATAGGAGTTGGCTCTTTAGAGCTGCCTTAAATGGACCTATTTTTGAGAGTTGGGTAGTTGGGGGGGCAGGGCATTGTACCAGTGAAGTGCCCTGTAGTGGAAGGATCTCTGGGCAAGTGAGGTCCATGCCCTCGGGATTTTGAGAGTAGTCCTATGTGACCTAAGAGTCGAGGTAGCGGGAGATGCCAGGTGAAGGGAGGAGGAGACTCCAGGTGAGGAGAGGCCTAGCAGTATTTTCCTTGCCAGGAGGCAGGTTTGGTAGTGAGTCCTTTCGTCAAGATTGAGTATGTTGGCTAGGGAGTATGGGGTGCATGTGTGGGTCTGTGTGTCTGCACCAGTGAGGACCCTGCAGGCTTTGTTTAGGGCCACTTGGATTCTGCTGAGGGCGGTGGCATCAGCTGCAGCATAGACTGGGAGGCCGTAATCTATCAGCGATAGAACAGAGAAGGCAACAGCCAATCTGAGGGCCTCGGGGGAAGGCAGGCCTTATAGCAGTATAGGAGGCCTGTACGCATGTTAGTTGCTGAGGTGAAGAGGTTGCTATGGGAGTGAAAAGTGAGGGTGGAGTCGAAAGTGATGCCCAGGTATTTGTAGCTGTAAACTTGCTCAAGGGGGAGAAGTGAGCTGGATTGTACATGGAAGGGCGCATTTTTAGCCTTATTTTAATGATGAGCAAATAACATTGCTTTCGTTTTTTTAATGTTAATGACTAGTCTGTGGTTGCTAACCGAATTTTCAATTTGGCTAAACAAGTACTGCAGGGTGGTTTGAAGAGAGGACGGGTCAGGGTGTGAGGACAGGGGAACAGCATCATCAGCATAAAGAAGGACTTTGCTGGGGAAGGAGATTGGTAGCACATTAATATTGACACTAAAGAGAAGAAGGGCCCAGGATGGAGCCCTGTGGAGCCACGGAGTGGACTGGGTGGGTGCTGGAGAGGGTGTGGTTTATTCTGATGCACTGAGACCTTGCAGAGAGATGGCTAGTGAACCAGTCCAGCAGGCCTTCAGAGAGACCTAGTTGTTGAAGGGTGTTGAGTAGGAGTGGGTGACAGACCATATCAAAGGCCTTGGAGAAGTAAAGACAGTCCCCTCAAGGTGGCCTTTGTCAAGTGTTTGGTGGAGGAAGTTTGAGAACTCAACCAGAGCAGTGGTCATACTATGACCTGGTTAGAAACCGTGTTGCTCTTTGCATAGTAGGTTGTGGGAAGTAAGATATTCCAATAATTGATCTGCCACTATTTTCTCCAGGGTTTAGAAAGAGGGGGAAGCATAGAGATTGGTCGATAGTTGCCAGGGAGGAGATGTCACCACCTTTGAGGATAGGGGTGATTACAGCCTTTTTCCAGGCAAGGGGAAACTGGCCCAGGCAAAGGGAGCAGTTTAACAAGTTGGTCAGGGGGTTTAGCAATACATCAAGGACCTGTTGAAGGATCCTGGGATCCAGAGGGTCTGAGGCAGGGCTGGTGCCCTTAAGGGCTTTTTTAAGTAGTGCCTGGCTTTATTTGGTGAGGTGGTCCTCAGGTGGAAAGGAGGATGGGGAAGCTGTTGTGGTGGGGTGGGAGGTAGGGTCGAAGAAGTTATCAGGGAGAACTGTGCTGAGGTCTGAGAATGCAGTATTAAGGCAGTCAGCAATGTTGGCGGGGTCTGTGATAGCGGCCCCATCGAGGTTGAGTAGGGACAGGGGAGGGGAGCTTTACTTTCCATTGAAATCCTTAATATTGTCCCAGAAATTCTAGGCAGACCCCCGGGAGGAGGCAAGTGAGGATCTGTAATCTTCTGCTTTTGCCTTACGAATTGCCCATGTACATTTGTTGCGCTCAGCATTTGTAGGCCTGCCTATCATCAGGCTTGCCGGAGGTGATGGCTCAGTGCCAGAGATTGTCTCTGTGCTGGAACTGTAGGAGTAGAGAGGGTGTGACCCATGGGGCACCTCATTTCTTAATGCAGGTCTTGGTTAGTGGAGTGAAGATGTCACAAGCCTTAATGAAGGAGTGGGTGAAGTATTTGAGGGCTTCATCCTTACTAGGGACCCGGCTGATAGGCAACCAGTCCCATAGGATGAGTTGCTGCTTAAGTTTGTTGAGGCTCCCAAGGCGGATTAGTCAGCGGGAGACCATGTTGGGCACAGGTTTTGGTAGCTGACACGACTAGTAGAATTTTATGGGTGAGTGGTCACTCAGGCAATTGGGGTGAACGGTGATATCCACCACCCTGTGTGGGCGGTTGGTAAGGATGATATCTAGTAATGTGTGGGAGCCATTGGAGGGGTTCCAGCAAGCTGGTTGAGTCACCAGCTGAGTTAGGTCCAGGGCCTCAAAAGCGTCCTTGATATGGGTTGATGAGCTGGCTAGCCAGTTGGTGTTGAGGTCACCCACTAGTATTTGTTCAACCTTGTGGGGGAGGCTGGAGAGGTAGTCAGTGAGGGATGCAATTGCTTGGGCTTGTTTGTGAGGGGGAACATAGGCTACTGAGATAATCAGAGGGGCCCTGGAGTGGTCCAGTGTAATCTTAAGAGAGAGGCCCTGGGTACCATGGTTGAGCTTTGGGATTGGTAGAGCATGGCCTAGTAAGGAGTCTTGCATGAAGATGACGCAGCCACCCCCACGCTTACCGATTCTATCTCCCTTAACAGTGAATAGCCAGGGAGAGAGACAGCAGAGTCAGGTGTGGCCTTATTGAGCCAGGTTTCCACAATTGCTGGTATGTCTGACTGGTGTGCACAATCCAGCACTGGAGAGCTGCACTTTTTTTCAAGAGGCTGCAGATGTTCATGGAGGCTATGCGCAACCCTGATGTGGTAGGGGTTTGGCGGGCGGAGACGGGCCTGGGTTGGGATGGATGTTGCTGGATAGTAGCAGAAGCAGGGAGACAAGTCTGAGGAGAGAAGAGGTGCAACACTTGCATGAGCTATGTCAGACATGAGCTGACCTGGTAAGAAGTGAACAAGGAATGGGTAAAGCACGGAAGGTGAGGATAGCATGGTAAAACATGAGAAGAAAGGAGAGGAGACCAGATGATGATGGTGATGGGCAGGACGGCGTGGGAGTGGGGAAATGGTCCTGGTCAGGGTAGGAGGTGGAGGGGTAATGGTAGAGATAGTGGGCACTTCCAGAATGTTAGTAAGTGATGTTGGTGATGGGTATTGGAGGGAACTTAAGATTGCTAGGACAAGTAAAGGAATGAATAACTGTGGTCTGTGGGGGGGGGGGTCCCATGGTAAGCATTGGTTGGTTAGAGTGTAGTGGGTATAAGGTTGGCAAAAGACTACCTGTGTTAGGGTGGTCTTGGTAGTGTAGTGGTAGGGCTGTGGGCTGTGATGCTGAGGGTGCAGAGTTCGAAACCCGGGGCTGGAATGCTTGTAATGCTAGGTCCCAAGGTCATGTGTGCATCAGAGTGGGCCAGAAAGACAGCTGTGTCTAGTGCAGAAACAGGGGGTGTAGCAGTGACTCCTAGTAGCCACAAAAGGAAGTGGCTGGGGGTTGTGGTAGTGAGTGGGGTGGAAGTGAAATTGGGTTGAGAGAGATCAGGAAGTGATAGGGGAGCTGGGGGGGCCAGGGGGGGTAAAGATAAACGGAGAGAAGGGAGGGATCAGAGAGAGTAAGGCCAAGGATAGTTGGTCTGTTAGGAGTAGAAGAGTAGAGCAGAGGTGTAGAGGTGAAATACGGCAGGAAGTGGGGAAAAGTATACACTCCCTCTGGAGGACGCTTGGTATAAGCTGCAGCTGGCAAAGTGGGGGCTTAGTTTTCAGCACAGGAGGAAGTCATGTGATGAGGGGCAGGCCTTAAATGGAGGGCCACCCCTGGGTGGGAGGGTGACTGGGGCAGGTGGTGCAGTTGATGTGCAGTGTCAACAGGCTAACACCCCTCCACAAGCTGTCTGTGCTTGGAGGCAGGAGGTAATTACCTCTTCCCCTGGTTACTGCTCGCATGGATCCTGCCCTTTGGAATCGGTTTCCTCAATCTCTGCAGGAATCCCCTTTTGTGGAGGCCTTTAAGATGGTCAAAAATCCTTCCTGTTTCAGAAAGCTTTTAGATTAATATAACAAGATCCTGGATTGATGCTGCTGGATGTGATGTTGAAACTGTTTTATCAAGCTGTGCCTTTGCACATATTCCTTTTGGATTGTTTTATTTATGATATGATTTCTTGTTTGTTTTTAATATGTTATTTTACTGAACAGTGCTCTGAGTCTCAGGGAATGGGCACGTAACAAATATAAATTTACTTAATTACTTACTTTTTTCTGAAGAACGTGGGATTTAGAAGGTTCATGGCATGTGCCTGCCCGAAATAGTAGATTCCATCAAGAACTTCCTTCTCCAAATGTGCCATTATTGAACTTTATAGGATGATGTCACACATGGTAATCTATGCCCTGCTGTATTCAGCATCACCATAGATACATCTCAGTATGGATATGTGGACCAGTGGCCAAACAGCTGGTAGCCCCTACCTGTGCATTCCAGCACACTGGGCATACGTACCTGGGGTAATATTTGACTCATCCGAAAAATTGTACTAAGCTCAATTGTGGTAGTAGCAGCACTCCAGGTGTTTGCCAGCATGCCATGCTGGCAAAGAAGAGTGCAACTGGATCACTCATGGAATAGAAAATGCTAGGATTGCCCTTGACTGAGACTGATGAGTAGCTGCACCTTCATTCACTGAAAAGTTGTTTTATTGGAAGCAATAATTGCTCAAATGTAATGAAATGCATCAGTGATGGGGGTTTTCTTAGGGTACTATGCCTGCCACACTGTCTTAATTACATTGTGCAGACATTTCTAACATATCCTGATATCAAGTCCGTGCTGACTGTGGCCGGTCACATCTGTGCCGACTTCATCCATTCCAGAAAAGCCCATGACTATCTCAGGCACCTGCAGATCCAGAACAAACTGCCTCAGCATCTTATGAAGCTGGAAGTCATCACCAGATGGAACTCAACACTGTACATGATTGAGTGCTTGCATGAGAAGTACAAAGCTATCTCTGAATATCTGCTGCTGTATATAGGCTATGACAGTGCCAGGCCAGAGTATCCATGTCTCTGATGACAGACCAGTGGCGAACAATGGGGGGCTTGATCATGCTTATATGGCCCTTCAAACAAGCAACACAGGCACTGATTGGGAACACTGCTTGTTATCAGTCAGGCCGTCCCACTTCTCTGGGTGCTGAGGCAGATGCTGTTGAATGTACCACAGATGCTGGGGCAGGTGGTGATATGAGACGCTGTGCCTTAATGGAACACATGCTCCATGTTTTGGACTACAATACCTACATTTCTGGCATTCTGCAGTCTGCAGATTTTGGGATTGCCAACATGCTGGAGCCACAAAATAAGTGGGATCTGTCATCAATATTTGAAGGTGGATGTGATGAGGTCCAAAACTTAACTGCTCTAATGAGATGGGTACATGGGGCACTGATGATAATGACACAGTTATGTAAGGCACAACTTGAAACTAAACAAAAAACAGGTGCTGCTACCACCTCACGTGGTAAATGGGCTGACAAAACATGCAAGGTAACAGAAAAAAATAGCCACAAATCCACATTGCCATGCTTTATACCAGATGAAAATTGAAGACGTGGAAGAAACAGAATAGGAGGCTGATAAGGTAGCAGAATTGCACACAGTGCAACACATGGTAAATGCATGTGTAACCCACCCTACTAATTTGGGGACTTGCTTTAGACCCATTTGCTCTTGTTTCTGCTCTCCTGCCAGGTGCCTCCAGGAAATGCCTGCATTTTATCTTATGGGTCCCCTGTCTCTGGCCTGAGTCCTGTTTGTGCCCCTGTAGCCCCAGAACAGTCCCAGTGTTAATTCAGCCCTGCTGGGCTCCAGAAATCCAAACTGCAATCACCTGCTCAGCCATGCACTCCAGTGCAGCAGGGATCATGCAGGCACGAGCTGCACCTTTGATGTTCGTCCGCTTTCCTTGCAGTCAAACTGAGGAGTGTTCTGTCGATCCCAGTGTCCCCACCAGCTACAGTAAGTGGGACCCGGGGACCACAGCCAGGGACCTAAGAACCTGCAAATATTAATGAGCCTGAGTTCCAATTGTCATAAATATTCATGAGGGTCTGTTCTGCTCTCAGGGAAGCTTTTGTTTTGGCAACTGCCAACCAGGGGAAGAAAATGTACAACTAAATATCTGTAACTGCTGTGTAACTGTATGTGTTGGGGGACAAAGGTTGAAGGAAGTGAAGAGTGTTCAAACAAATAAATGCTCTGTCACGATGTGGTGACAACGTGGAGATCTTATCAACTGGGATGCTATCCTAGAAGAATGCCTGTCCCAGCTGCACACCCAGCGTCGCCTCAAGCAGGTGGAATGGCGAGACAACCCTGGGGTCTGAATTAGGTTGGGTGCCAGGAAACACCCGTTAAGGAGAGGCAGGAGACAATCAGAAGTTTGATGCCCAGCAGGCTTTTATTTACACCAGGGAAAGGTAGACACAGTCACAAGGAAAAGTCAGGGAATCACTCTTACTTATAGATAATAGCTAATTGCCACTCTGTTTATCAATATGTATGTCGACTTGAGGTCACTCTACAGTATTCTTATCTGTAACTCTTACAATTCCCTACCCAGAGCTCTACATGTTAAGAGGACCTTATGACTTTATCATACCATGTGCTACACATACAATATACAATCAGCAAACAATCTCCCAGTCTCAAAAGTCCATAAGATGAAGATGTCCATCGTCTTCGTGCACAACTGAAGAAGAGGGGTCAAGAGAAAGGGAAACTCTTGCTTGGAGCCAAGCTCACCAGGAGACCTATGAGAGGTCGCAAACAGGGAATGAAGAGATTGGTAAACAGACCATAGGCATCGGCCAGCCCCCTCTCCAGGGTTGCCAGAACACAAGACCGTGAACAGACTAACTGGGCAAATGCTCTTTTCTTAGCACAAAAACCCTCGAACTGGGCTGCCAAGGTAGAGAAACCAAAATGTGGCAAAGAATCCACCTGCAGGATTGCCACAGGAGAAGAAATCTGGTGCTTTCCTCTCAGCACCAACCCTCAACCAGGGTCGCCAAGGATGAAGAAGAACTGCTGCAGTTTTTCCTGGCACCTACCCTCAACTAGGTCTGCCAGACAAACACCGGACTTGGTGAAGAATCCAGAAGAAGGACTACCAAGGACGAAGAAGAAGAACTGCTGGGCTCCTTTTGGTGACAGATCCACTTGAAGGACCACCAAACCCGAGCTGCTACCCCGAGGGTTGCACTGGCAATGCAGGATGACACAAGCAAGAAGTGGTGAAAGGTGAAGATCAGGATTCCACATGGATGGAGAACAAAATAAGAAACGGTAGCCACAAACACAGTTGGCCACAACTGACTCGTCTACCGGCAGGTGTCTGGGAGGGATGGATGAGACACTTTCCAGTCATCTTTCTTCCAAGTTGATCAGGGACTGGCAGCCACTACTACTCAAAGGACATCGATTTCGACTTCGGTGGACAAAAGGGCAAGAAGTTGCTGAAGTCTTCTGCTGGCTGAAGTTTGCTAAGTTGAAGAGCTGATGAAGACTGAAGATTGCTATGGTGAAGAGCTGCTGGAGGCTGAAGATTGAATCAGAACCTGCTGCTGCACAATGGTACTTCTGTTAACATGTTATGCTGAAATATTCACTTTCAGGGGCAATTTGCAACAATATTGGGCAATTGTTCACTGTCAGGACAACTTGTCTGGAGCAGGGCAAATTGCAACAATCTGAGGCAATTGTTCACTGGCAGGGGTAACTTGCCTGGGGAAGGGGCAAATTGCAACAATCCGGGGCAATTGTTCAATGTCAGGGGCAAATGACCACAATCCTAATATTTATACCACACAGTCTCGGTGCTTCATGCAATAACACAACAGTTGAGATGCTGGAAGAATAAACAGTTTGAAGACACAGTACAAAAGCCGGTAATCACTTTGTAACAGGTTGTGTGCTTTAACACCTCTTAGTTGAACCCTTTTCTTAGTGGGGTCTAACTTCTTTAGGATCTGACAACCCCTGAGCACTCTAATGTACTTGCCCTGGCTATTTAGCCTGGTTACTCTAATTGCCCGTACACCTGCTGCCCTATTCCCTATGGACTGGGATGCCCTACCTTTACTAGGCCTGGTGCCCTTTACTAAGATGGGCCTGGTGCCCCTCCTTTACTGGGTGTGGCGCCCTTTACTACTGTGGGCCTGGTGCCTTCTTTGAACCTGGGCCTGGTAGCCCCCTTTGCTTCGGACCTGGAAGCCCCTATATTACCCTGAGCCTAGTACCCACTTTACTTTGGGCCTGGTAGTCCTCCCAATATTTTGGGCCTAGTGCCCTCTCATAAACGTAGGCCTGGTGCCCTCCCTTTAAATCATGGGTCTGATAGCCCTACCGTTACATCACGGGCCTGGTAGCCCTATCTTTAAATCATGGGCCTCGTAGCCCTCTCTAAACCTGGGCCTGGCTTGCCCCTGAACTTTGTGGCAGGGCCCCTTTAAATCTGATGGCTCTGAGATCCTAGTGTCACTCAAACCTAAGTCACCGCCCTTTATCCCACCCATCTTATAAATATTTAACAGATGTTTGACTGGCCTCGCTTCCCTGGACCCTCCTTGTGGGCATCACTACACCCGCCCCTTCCACATACAAAATTAGGGTCCTATGACCCGACTGCCCTGCAGCACTCGGCCACTTTCCCCAAGCGCCTACAGCGCTAATGATTTAAATAATAAAAAAAAGTCTCTCCTTAAGTTGGACGGCCAGAACTCTTCTTTTTGCTGTCATCTGACTTGCCACTCTTCAGGCTGCGCTCCTCGGGCTGTTCTGCGGTATCAAGAGGCCGGAGGTATGCTGGCAGTGGGAGAGAGCATTGCAGGCAATGTGGTGGGTGACAGGGGGCCTCAGACATCCGACAGACAGAACTGCGATGCAGCTGGCAATGCTGCCAAGGAGGGACCGAGTAAGCTACATTTTAAACTCAACAGGGGGCAAAATAGATAAACGACAGGGCTCACCAGCCCAAACTGCAGCAAACGGCTGTATTCTTTCTTTGTGGTGCCCCGACGGCACCACCGACCACACTCCACAGCAACTGCAAGGATTTTCTGGCACCGGAAGCACAGAACAGGAATGCAGGCAAGTCCTATGGGATGACTTCAACCCAAGGTAAGCCCTTTACCTGTCCCCTTGACTTGCTGCATCCTCTCTCCTCAACAGCTGCCAGGAACTGCCAAGAAAACTATTAAAACTTTCAAACTTAAAACTCTTGATTCTAGAATGGCTGGATTGGAATGCTGTGCATGAGCAGCTCAGCACAGCATTCCATTCCATCCAGGGCATTGTTCCTGCAGCTGCATTAAATCTATCTTGGCCACATTTTTAGTGCACAAGGCATTTTTCTTATTATTTACAGGGTTTTTTCTTTTATCAGGATGGAACTTTACTTAAGAGGGGCTCCTTTGTGCTGTACCCTGTAGCCCACTACTACTATAGGTACCCTGGGCATCTGTAAACCCCTGGACTTTATTTACTGTGGTGCCCCAACTTTGGGACATTACAGCTCTAACCTGGCTGCACCAGTAATGTTGGGACTCAGATAGACACAGGCTGTCTACTGCAAGGCATCCTTAAATACTGGCAGCAGCGACAGGTAAATAGACTGAGCAAATTATTTGTTCTAGGCAGAAACAGCAAAAACACATCCAAGGCTATTAGACTGTGGGGTATTTGGGCAAATATTTCATTTATTCTGGCTGCACTGGGACTTAATTTGGGACTGTATCTGATCTGATTAAGAGACTGTGTGTTTCAGCAGCCATTACAAGCAGCCACAGCCAATTGGAAAGTTAAAATGTTAAAGCCAGAACTTGTGGGACATTAGACAAAGCTCATGGGAAACTACCAAGTGCTCATGGGGAACTGCAGGGACCTAATTTCAGGCACCAAAACAGTAAACCTACTGTGAATTGAGTAAGGTTCATGCATAATTCATTTTATTGATTGACAGGCCTTCCAGCCAGTTGGAGGCCAAGCACCCAATAGCTTCAGCCAATCAGTAGCCTTAGGAGAGCTCCATAAAAGACTGTTTTCAGCAATTTTTCTAGACTGAAGTGGGAACCCCCTACAGGGCTGGAGGCTCTAGCCCCCAGCCATTCAACTGGGCCTGGTAATCCAGTTAATCCTCTCCATCCGGGGGGGGGGTGTTTGCCTTATTTGAAGTTAAGTTTAAGCAAGTAATAGCACATACAAGATGTGGGCTATATCCTGATAAGAGCATGCCCAGGTGAGTTGTTAGGCATGAGGCGCTTGTGCCGAGCGCCTTATGCACCTGGGTGTGCTCTTATCAGGATATAACCCACACCTCAGAATGTGTTATTGCGTTTATAAAATGGGTCCCCTCCAAAAAAATTTAGTGGGTAAAAGGAAAAAAGATGGAAATGTCAGAAATTTGAAAAGGGGAATTTTAGTAGTTGAAATTGTAAAAAATAGTCCCCCATTAAGTCCCAGTTAAAGTGTTTTATTGGCAGTATAGTGTACCTATCTGTGGATGAGGTTCTTTGTGTATCTTTGTTGTTGTAGTATTTTAGATCTGCCTCTCACGTTGCGTTTTTTGTGTTTAAAATTGTGATAGCAGTCATACGCTGAGTATGCAGTTTTAATAACGGTGCGTGTCAGCGTGAGCCCCTTATTAGCCACAGTAGAGAGCGAAGGTCTGAACTGTGCAACGGGAAAGAAAGTTATTGTGTGGCATAAAGAGGCATAGAACCCGACTGAAGGTACAGAAGTTGGAAAATAATTTTTTTTAACAGCCGCTGAGTGAGGTGAGGGTACAGAACTTAGAAAATACATTTTTTTTCACTGTCGTTGAGCGAGCTGGGTACTGAAGTGATCTTTGACCCACTTCCTTTCGGTACGGTAAAATTGTATTTATTTTGTGTGTGTGTGTGTGTGTGTGGCTTTCTGTTTAATTTTGCCACTTTTGCCTTTTCTCTGTGGTTTGAAAAGAGGATATATTTTATTTGTGAGAGTTGGTGACCACGATTTATGGAGTCCGCTGGTAGAGAGTTATTTCCTGTTCTCAGATTAACTTTGGTGATCGCAGTTGGCACTGTGGTGAGGTTTTAAAATATGCTTACTGTTGGTATGGTTTAAATGTAGAAAAATCATGTTATGGATTGTGTTGGGTGAGGGAAGATGGTTATATCGGGGAGTGCTTTTTAGATTACAGGAGTAGTGTGGACAGTGGTCGTACATCTGTTTAGTGTGTCACAAAGCTGCAGGTTGATTTTTTTCACAGGATGGTGTTGGGGACAGTGATATTTTGTGTGGTAAGGCAGAGGTTGGCAGAATTAGTGCCAGTTGATAAGGACACGGCTAAAAGTATGTTTTAGCCAATCAACAGACTGGATTTTTTTTTACCATTTTATAAAGTCATTTAGCTTATGCCAAATCTGTTAGCCTGGGGTTGCCAGAATGTCCTCCAGGTGCTAGCCTTCCCTTCCACATTGGGGAAAGACATGGACCTGCAACATGATGACATCAATCCAGCTGTGAGAGAGCTGATTGTATCTCAGTTGTGAGAGGACTGAAGATTTCAGGAAGCTTGATTGCGAAGAGTCTACCGTTAGGAGCCTGAGTGAGTACTCTTGTACCCCCCCAGGGCAAGAATGAAAGAGAACTTGCTTAATCGGGGCTGTCAATGCCCAGAGACTGTCTAAGCTAATGTTCATTTGGTCTGCACCCTGCATCCTGCTGCGCCTAACTTTAGCCCAGCGTGGGTGGACCCTTTTTGAAAACCTTGCTATTTGTGGCTGTTCTACTGGTCTGCACCTTGCATCTGCTGTGCCTGTCTTGCCCAGTGTAGGTGGACCTGACTTTTCTGGGGGACCAAGTGAGTTCAGAAAATAGTATAAATGTGCTTATATGTGTTGTTGGCTACACAGCCTACAGGACTGGAAAGGGAGCACAGTACAGGGGCTCATCCTGACTTTGCCTGGGAGGTCCAGTGTTGTCTAACAAATCCGGTCAAAATGTCCAATGGAGCTGCAATCTACAGCCATGTACCATGAATTGGACTGAGACCCCAAGTCTACTGATTTTGACTACTGTAATCTGGAAATGACTGTTCTATCCAAACATGACCAGGGTGGCCATCCTGGCCCCTGGTTGAAGGCGCTATCCCCTTCATTGAAGGTACCAGCTATGCCTGAAATGTAAGTGTACTGAATCTGCCAAAACATATAAATATGATGGGTGTTCAGGAATAATACTTGATTTCCAAACTGACGTAACCAGCTGGTTGCATCTAACCAATGTTCAACTGCAACATGCAGGACAATCCCTGTACACCTCCCAAAGTGACTGCAATAGTTCGAATTTATAATGTCGAAAGCCAAATTGCAATTTCTGATAATCAAGCCAGTCAATAAACAGCTGTACCATCCACCAGGCCTGCCACCATCAAGGGACTGTCTTGGTAACTGAGTACCCAGGTTTAAATGTGTGGGATTTCGGGGTCTCATACCAAAGTCTGGAGAACTGGTACCAGTTGTGGGTAAAATTATACTATGTTCCATCTGATTCTAGGCAGCTTAGATAGCCAGTGCTCTGGATATCAATGCTGATACAATGTGATTGATTTGCTAATTTAAAACCAGGTATCTACCCAGCTGGAGGGTTTTCACCAGCACAATCCAAACCAAACCCAATCGAATGTAAATCTTGTAAATAATAATGATCTTGATTGCATAACCTCTGCTCCTTTGTTTCCCCATTTCTAATCCCTATGACCCCTGAATAAATATTGTTGTTGTTTTTGCAAATATGGTGTCATGAGCATATTATTAGTGAGAGACATTAATTGATACAGTATTTAAAATGTGGGGAAATGTTATTGGGTCTTGTGTTGGGGTGACTAATGGGTGTAGTGGGTGGTACGACATCCCATGGGGTTGTACGGGGTAATAGCTAGCCCACTTAAAGCTGAACTCTGGGTGGAGGCACTGCGCAAATGTAAAATCATGGAAAGAACCAGTTTTAAAGTAAGTTGGGAACCCAAGCCCCTTAATCTTGATCTGGCCAGGCAAGGCAGGGGTAGTAACTCTAGGAGTAACACCACCTGGGGGTTACACATGTTTGGCAGTTATGAGGCACCTCCCAATCATGGAAGAGCTCTTGTTGTACAGTAGTAGCAAGGCCACAGATTGGCCAACACTGACCACAGTAGCAGACAAATACCTGAGCTATCCAGTCTTGAATGTCAGAGTGAAGAGCGTATTCAGTTCAGTAGGGGCCATTCTGCAGGACAGACATACACATCTTTCCCCTAGAAATGGCATGCTAACATTTATTAAAATGAATGCAGGGCACATTCCATGCCACACAACATTGTTGGTGTTCCCACCACATACGAATGTACATACAAACATATGAAGAAGCCAGCAGAAGAAGGCCATTTGGTCTATCAAGTCTGCTCTTATTGCAGGGTTCACATATTGAGCTAATGTCCCTGCCCTCACTCACCACTCCTCCCATCCTCCCTACCCATGATCCTTACCTTCCCCCTATGCTTATCCAAGCCTGTCTTAAAGCTGCCCACTTTCTTCAACAAGATGACCTCTTCTGGTAGCCCATTCCAAGTACCCACCACCCTCTCAGTGAAGAAGTGCTTCCTGACCTCCCTCCTAAACCTCCCACCCTCCAGCTTAAGACTGTGCCCCCTTGTGTGATAGTCACCACTCAGCTTAAAGAGACTTTCCTTATCAATCTTATCGATCCCCTTCAAGTACTTGAAGGTCCCAATCATGTCCCTTCTCTCTCTCTCACCTGTCTTCCAGAGAGTACATGTTCAGTGCACTCAATCTCTCCTCATACGCCTTACCCTGCTGACCAGCTATCATCTTTGTACCCATCCTCCAGACCTTCTCCAGCAGGTTAATGTCCTTTTTGAGCCATGGACACCAGTACTCAACTCCATACTCTAGATGAGGCCTTACCAGTGACATGTACAAGGGCAGTATAACCTCCACTGTCCTACTACTGTTCCCCCTAGATATGCATCCCAGCATCTTGTCTTTGCTGCTGCTTTCTTGCACTGCATGGAGTGCTTCAGGTCACTAGTGATCATCACTTACAGGTCCTTTTCCACCTCTGATGCAGATACTCGGACTCCACCCAGGTAGTATTCTGCCCAGGGATTCTTGGCTCCTGTATGAATAACTTTGCATTTCTTGGCATTGAAGCCAAGCTGCCAGATCCTGAACCACCTCCACAGCTTTTCCAGATCTTCTTGTAGGTCCTGTATTCCTCCAGCTGTGTCCACTCACCCACAGAGCTTGGTGTCATCCACGAATAGGCACATTTTGCCCTTAATGCCATCTCCAATGTCATTGATAAAGACATTGAACAACACCGGCCCCAACACCAAGCCCTGCGGGATCCCGCTGGTTACCTTTCTGGTGCCAGATAACTCTCCCCCACAACCATCTTCTGGGTTCTGTCCCTCAGCCAGTTTTTCACCTATCTGGCCATCTTTTCCCCAACCCCAAGATCCACCAACTTCCTGATTGACCTTTAGTGGGGCACAGAGTCAAAGGCCTTGCTGAAATCAAGACAGAGGATGTCTACCACTTGGCCCCTGTCTACTGTCTTATTGAAGCTTGGCCCCTGTCTACTGTCTTAGTGAAACAGTCAAAGAAGTCAGTCAGATTTGTTTGACACAGTCTCAACCCCATGAACTCATGCTGCCTCTCATCCTGGAGATCAGGTTCCCCTAACTATTCCACCAAACTTTCCTTTAGAATAGGTGCCATTCATGGGTATCTCACACCAGTACTCTAAAGCTTATACTTCTTCTCCTGCTGTTGTCTGGAAACATTCATCCAAATCCTGGCCCAGTCCCCGCTAAAGGAACAACTCAGAACAATCAACCAGGATCCCGCTCAATAATCTCACTTAACATATGCAGTTTTCTTCATAAAATTGATACCCTTCAGCCTGCCAGCATAACCCAGACATTCTAGCAGTCATAGAAACCTGGCTGTTACCTTCGGTTCCCGACCATGCTAGTACCCTCCCTGGGTGCAATGTTTATCAGCTTGATCAAACAGCTAAAAGAGGTGGTGGCTGTGCTCTGTGCCTTAAGGACATGATCCGGGGGCACCTCATCAGCTTTACCCCCCAAACCACCACAGTGCAGATACTTCCTGTCAAGATTCTCCTTGGTGCTCACAATAAAGCCATCACAGTAGTCACAGTCTACATTCCACCAAAAGAGCAAGGTAATGTGCTTAGCGCAGTCCTGGATTTTACCAAATCTCTCTCACCTGACACAGAAACCATCCTTCTTGGTGACTTTAGTATTAACTGGCCTGCTGTAGAGGCAGGGGCATATAGGGACTCCATAGCGATGGCAATCCTTACTCAGATGGTTAGCTCTCCAACCAGGACAAACTATAAATTGGGTACTAGCTTCTCGATTGGATCCTTTTTTTTTAAATTAATATTTTATTGTTTTCAAACATAAATCAAATGACATGGTACAGTTACCAGAATAACATGAATGCACATACAGACAAGATACCAAGCACAGGAAGTACAGTGACATGTTCCCTCCCCTTTTAACCCTCCCCAAAATGTCTACCTCCCCCCTGCCACCCCAAAACAATCCCACCACCTCCCATCCATCCCCCCACCTCGGCATGGATGTATATTAGCCCCACTCCCTACCAAAAGCAAAACCATACAAAAAACAAAGTGTGTTGGATTGACTCCATGGCTAGAAAATATCTATCCACTACTGTAGGGACAAATGAAACCTAGAATATCATTGAGCCGAGTGAACTCCAGTTTGTAGCATATAAATAGCACGCATCCCGGCCCATATCTTTTTATATCTAGAAGATGAATGACCTGGAGATACTTTCAATTGTTCCACCCGCAAATTAAAGAGACGGTCCTGAAACCATTCTATATAAGAAATCTTTTGGGCGTAATCCAATGCCTTAAAACAAGTTTCTTAAGTGTCAATGCAATCATCGCCATGTAATATATATGCACTCTAACCTTTACCTTGGAATAATCTCCTATAAGACAAATCTCTGGTGTAAACATATCCTCCAGACCTAACAGCAGGTCAGCTTTTTGGTGGATTTCTGTCCAGAGGTCCTGAACAGGGGGGCAGTCCCAGAAAATATGATGGAGGGAACCTTCCTCCAGATTACATCTGGTACAAGTTGGAGTCAGGGACTTACCTATCTTGAAAAGTTTGAGGGGCATCCAGTATAAGTTATGTAAAAATTTAAATTGTGTAAGTCTCAACCTGTCGTGAGATAGGTAGATGTAGGTTCCTTCCCAGATTTTACTCCAATTAATGCTAGGATCTGGGAACTGTCTACCCCAGTATTTTGGACCTGCTTCCTGATCAGTAGCTATCAGGTCCAAGAGGGAACCATACACCTCAGCTATTGCATGGGGAAGGTGCACTACTTCTGCCAGGGAGGTAAAACATTTATAAAACTTATCCTCTGTAAACAGTTGTCTGTTTAATTGGTTCAGGAGATGGGATATCTGATATATGCTGAATATTTGTCCCTTTCTTAATGAATATTTATTAATAATAGCAGACACAGGGATACTCTTCCCCGCTGGATCAAGGAAATCTTTTATTTTCATGTTCTGGAACTGGGGAATCCAAAGTTTGGGAATCTTTTTGTTTCCTGTCCTGAAATTTGGGTTCTCTACCAACGGCTGGTCCCAGTCTTGAGTATGTTTATATTTTAAAAAATTGCACAGTTGAGCATGGGATCTTACCGATACCCCTATGGGAGAGCGGGAAATATTAACCAGTAGATTTTTAAGTGTACTATATAGTAGGGTGGATGTAGATAAATGTGATTCAGTTAACATCTTCCTCTCAAGTATTAACCACGATGGCACATATGGCAGGTTAGCCAATGTTACACCATTGGCCATCCATTTTATATACTTAGAGATCTGACTAGCCCAGTAGTAGCCCCCTATATGAGGTAATCTCAAGCCACCTCTAGCCTTGGGTGTAATCAATTTCTGGTAAGCTCTTCTCAGGGGCTTGGCAGCCCATATGAAGGAAGAAATAATAGAATGGACTTTTCTGAACCATTTGTTGGGTAGCCAGACATTGAGCATATGCAATGCGTAGAAGATCCTTGGTAGGAAATTCATTTTAACTATATTAATGTGCCCTCAAAGAGAGATATGAAGGGATGACCATCTAGCAATATCTTGTATAATGCACAGGGTGTCGTCAAGATTTAGTTTTTTCATGAGGGAGTCAGAGTTAGTAAGATAAATGCCCAAATATGTCAAGCTTTTAGGAGTCCAGACCTAATTGTAGAATATCACTTTTTAGCAATCTAAAATTTAGAGGAAAGACCATGCTTTTATCCAGATTAATTTTATAATTGGAATAGGTGCCAAATTCTGAAATAATTTGCAGGGTGGCCTCAAACACAACAGCAGGATTGGTGGAATGGAGCAGAATGTCATCTGCATATGCCAATATTTTAAAGTCAAGTCCATACAAGGAAATGCCCAGAATCAAAGAAGAACTTCTGAGTTTGAAGAGCAAAGGCTCCAGATAAATATTAAAAAGGAGTGGAGATAATGGACACCCTTGGCAAGTACCAGAATGAAGAAGGAACCTATCCGAGAAGTTTCCATTACAGTAAATAAGAGCTTTGGAACTTTTGTAGAAGGAAGCAATCCAGTCAATAATTCCTTTGGGAATCCAAATTTACTCATTGTAGAAAACAAAAAGCCCCAGTCAATTCTATCAAAAGCCTTCTCCACGTCCAGGGACAGTAGTCAGGCTGGCACTTCAGAGTCCCTGTAAGGGGAGAAAATGTGTGGTAGCTTTCTCAAGTGATCTGAAGAGTTCCTCCCTTTCATGAACCCTACCTGGTCTGGGTGGATTATGGAAGGCATGACCTCAGCCAGTCTGTTTGCTAACAGCTTAGCAATGATTTTCATGTCATAATTCAATAAAGAGATAGGTCTATAATTAGTTACCATTTCTGGATCCCGCCCTGATTTGTGTAAAACAATGATTAGGGCCTTCAGGAAACTATGATCCATTTCTTCCCCATCTAGAACTCTCTTAAACAACTGAGTCAACTGTTTATGAAAAGATTTGTAGAAGTTAGGGGAAAACCCATCAGGGCTGGGAGCCTTATCGGAGGGAAGGGAATTTATTGTTTTTTCAACTTCTATATCAGTTAAGAGAGCCATCAATGTTAATTTCTGTGCTGCTGATAACTGTGGCAAAGGGAAGGCCTCAAGATAATTATCTAAGTTTTGTTTCCCAGGAGGATTAGACATGGGGCCATTGAGATCTTGATACTAAGTTACAAATTTCTCTACTATTCTTTTAGGGTTCACTTGTATAGTGTTATCTAGCCTAGATCTGATGCCCTTAATTATTCTGGAAGCTTCTTGAGATTTTAAGTGAAGGGTCAATAATGTGCCAGATTTTTCCCCTTGATCCAAATAATTAATTTTGGTACGCATTATTACGTACTCAGCTTTACCTAGCAGAAGGGAGCTGTACTGGGCCCTTAAAGCCATTAATTTAATCCTGTCACCATCCAAGGTGGAGGGTGATAGCTCTTTTTCTAGTTGATGAATGTTTCTAAGTAATGTGAGGGTTACTTATTGTTTCACCTTTTTCTTGTACTAGGCGATTTTAACCAGTTCCCTTCATAGAACACACTTCAACGCACACCATTCCAGGTCAATTCTGCCTGTCGAGCCAAGACTAACCTTAGTATATTGATCAATTGCCTTTGAAATATCCCTGACAACAATCTCATCTCTCAATAACTGATTATTAACCATCTAAGTAGTTTCTTTTGGAACATTGGGAGTCATATTTAATGAACACCACACCACTGCAAGCTCTGAGATGATTCCGGGTTCTATGGCACTAAACATAATCCCTGACAAAAAACTATGACTAATTAAGAAGTAGTCAATTCTGGTAGACGTACCATGAACAGAGGAACGAAAAGTATATTCTTTCAAGGAGGGATACAAGACCTTCCAAGTATCAATCAATCTTAATTGATCCGCTAACTCCCGGAGGGCTCTCTGTGCAGGCGAGAGACCAAATCTTCTGACACCGATCTATTCAGGTCAGGGGTGAAAGAGAGGTTCCAATCTCCACCTAAAATTAGTGGGAAGGAAACATAGGGAAGTAAATCTGTAAGTAGCCTAGAAAAGAAGGTTGAAGAATCAGAATTAGGGCCATATATACAACGACGCACCACTTCTGTGCAGTCCAGTAAGCCTTTCAATGTTAAGTATCTGCCACCTGGGTCTTGTATGCAGAGCTCACAGTTGAAGGGGATGCTTCGGGAAAATAAAATGACTGCCCCAGTGCTTTAGGTACTGTCCCCTGCATTAAAAACCTGGCCTACAAATTGTCTTCTAAAAAGTGAACCCTCAGAGGCCAGTAAATGGGTTTCTTGCAGAAATGTGACAGTTCCTTTCAGATAGTTAACATGTTTTAGGATCTGATAATGTTTTATTTTCTTTCTGACACCACTAATATTCCAAGTAAGTAGTTTTAGACTACCTGCCATTTAATGTATCATTGACTGTGATTTTGTAATTCCAAATGCAGTAGATTACTCCTATCATTAATAACATCTAGCCGAGGTAACCCTCCCTACACACTCCCCAACCCACAAATCCCTTATCCCTTTAGAAACTACAACATATAACCCCAAAATCCAACATTTAAACTTTTGAACCCCAAAATGTAGCTTAATCTTGTTTGCCAAAAAATCCAAAAACACCCCCCCAACTTAATAATATTAAGGAGCGTGATGTACACACTAGCAATACCATCTCCCTCACGCCCTCCTTATCATTACAATTACTACACAGTATGAACCCTAATTCAAAGCCTGAAACTAATTTGAGAATGAAGAAATAGTGCAACAAGCCCAATAAAAGTATTCACTGATTATGAAAGTAAGCTTTTCCAAGTAAAATTGTCAGGAAACCCAAAATAATATCTCCTAAGTGATCCATTTGAACACACACAAACTTAGACTATCTTGACAGTAAACACATAGCTTATACTAGGGCTACCCCATGTGTCCTTAATGAATATTACACCTAAATGATCAGAACCAAGGAAAATCGAAAAGCCATGTTTAATACTATTAATTAATTGATTTCTTTGTCCAAGCGCCCCACACAACAAAAAAGATAGAAAAATACATAGATACTTGCAGAACAGTTGAATTTTAAGGTAGATAATGCTGTAAATCAAGTGACAATCAGTCCGTTAACCTGCAATATTAAAACATTAAGTCCATGAAAAACTAAAGTTCACAAAGCTCTTTTGAGAAGGGGAAAAGCAAACCGTAGGCTTCCCTGTAAAAATCTTCTTCAAGTTAAAGCCAAAAGTCTGGTACACAAACTCTTTCATTGGTAATTGACCAAAAGTGATCCAATGCGCAAACCATCCTGTGTCTTCTCACAGTGCGGCAAGTGGCAATAACACCGCAAAAGGATACAAAGCACAAGACTCCTCTTCTTCAGTGATCTTTAAATAAATTTGAAAGTGCAGCTCTCAGAGTAGCTTCCGCAGACTTCGGCTGCTCAAAACTGGACCAAGTACCAGCTATCAGGACCTGAAGTTTTGATGGATACAACATTGTAAATTGTATCCCCACCGGTATCAGCTTATTAACAAGGGGATGAAAAAGAACTCTACAATGATGAATGGACACAGGGAGATCTGGCGTGACCCTTAGTTGGACTTCACCCCACTTGATTTGATCTAGGCTCCGGACTTTCAGCAAGAAGTGTTGCCTCTCAAGATAATTCAGGAAACAAGCTATTAAAGGTCGAGAGGGAGCATCAGCTGCTAGAATAGGGCACAGGGACCGGTGAGCCCTTTCTATGGGGTAAGAGGCACCATACGGAGAGGGACCTACCAGCTTCGCAACCAGGTTTTGGACAAAGTGGACTGCATCAGCCCCTTCTTCCTTCTCTGGCAGTCCTATAAAAACAACATTGTTGCATCTACTGCCCCCCTCTAAATCCTTGACCTTAGATTCCAATTTAGCCAATTTCTGTTTTGTCAACACCAGCTCTGGTTCCAGTCTCCCCAGGTGCTTTTCTGCTGAAACAATTTGGGCCTCATTGTCTCCGACCCTTGTCGAGACGTTTTCCAGTGCCATGGTCATGGATTTAAACTCTGTAGTTAACAATCGTGGTTTGTACTCCATTAAGAACCAATTGACTGATAAGACTTCAGGATATTGGATTTGAGAGGTACGATCGGCCAAAGCAGCTTGCGGCCTTATTTTTTTACTAGCCTTTTGTGGCGTGGAGGGAGACATATGCTTCGGTAGTGCTTGCCTCATCTCTGCTTCCATACTAGACAGGAAAAACTGCAGATGGGTGATATAGAGTAGTTTTTCATCTTCTAAGATGCATGTTTTCTTATATTTCTAGTAGATAGAATGGATTTAAATATAGATAAAAACACTGAGTAAGTGGGAGAGATTCAGAGTGCTGCTACTCGTGAACCTGCATCATGTGATCTCCCTGGATTGGATCCTAATAAGCCACCCCACTAGGATCAAAAACACCACTGTCCTCCCTGACACACTTAGTGACCACTCCCCTGTCAGCAGCTCCTGGTCCAATAAATTCATTAAGCCCCCCTCCAAAACTATCACCAGCCGAGTTCTACCTAGAGGCAAGCTACCACATCTCAGAACCTTCCTTCATCAACAGGATTGGTCCCCAGTCCTCATAGCAACTAATGTGAATTCCGCACTTGATCACTTCATCTGGATCTTTAATCAACCCTGCAACATATTTTCACCCCTCAAGAAGCGCAAAACCAAAGCCCTATGTAACCCCTGGCTCACCAGAGACCTACTTAGGTGACTAAAAGCTCGGGACCACCTTTGGAAGGTTGCCAGAAACATTGGGAGACAATCTGATATTGCTAACTATAAACGTGCATTGAAATGACTGCACCAAATGTATCTGGGAAATGAAGACCACCTATTTCAATAATGCCCTCACTAACACATGGGGCAATGGTAGGGACTTCTGGAATAACATTAAAGAAGTCACTGGGAAGCAGTCAAAATCACCCCCATCAGTACTCTACATTAATGGCGTAACTACACTCAACCAGAAACTCATTGCTGATACATTCAATGACTCCTTTCCGGATCTCAGTGCTGTACTCCCCAAGGGTTTTTTAGATGAGGGGGATCCACCTGCCTCCCCAGCCACCACCAGTCACCCTTCCTTCTACTTTAAAGCAGTAAAAATGCATCAAGTCTGCAGCTATGTCACCAAAGCCATTTGCAACTCCAGAGCCAGCAGTGACTCCCTCAACCTCAAACTGCTATCACTCAACCTTGAAGAAGCACTCCTACATAGATACATAGATACAAAGACAGTGTCGGTAGATAAGGGCCTATGGCCCACCCAGTCAGCCCATTTGAGCTTGTAAGTTCAGTTTATGTTTTCCTAGAAGTCTGTTGCCCCTTACCCCTGACCTCCAGAATTCCCTTATGTCTATCTCATGCATTCTTAAATCCCGTGATTGTTTCAGCCCCCACCACTTCCTCTAGCAGGGTGTTCCACTTGTCCACCACCTGTTCTGTGAAGAAATTCTTCCTCATGTTTCTCTGAATCGTCCTCCTCCAACTTCATCCCATGCCCTCTAGTCCTGGAACATCTTTTTCACTTAAAAATAGTGTATTCCTGCACCCTGTTCCTCCCTGTGAGATACTTGTATGTCTCTATCATATCCCCTCTCTCCCACCTCTCCTCCAGGGAGTACATGTTCAGTTCCTTCAACCTGTCTTCACAGGACTTGTGATGCAATCCATGCACCATCTTTGTTGCCCTCCTCTGAACCTTCTCTACCCTGTCTATGTCCTTACATAGGTATGGTCTCCAGAACTGTACACTGTACTCCAGGTGGGGCCTCACTAGTGTCTTGTATAGCGGAATTATGACCTCCCTTTTCTTGCTGGTGATGCCCCTGCCTATACATACCAGCATCCTATTTGCTTTACCTGCTGCCTTGTCACACTGTTTCTCTACCTTGAGGTCATCAGAGATGATAACCCCAAGATCCCTTTCCTGCTTGGTGCATGCTATATCCTCACCCCCCCAACTGATATATTGTGCCAGGGTTTTTGTGCCCCATATGCATTATCTTGCACTTCTTTGCATTGAATTTCAACTGCCAAACCTCTAACCATTCTTCAAGTTTCTGCAGGTCCCTTCTCATTCTGTCTACACCTCTCCGGTGTGTCTACTCTGTTACAGAGCTTTGTGTCATCAGTGAACAGTGAAATTCTGCCTTCTAGGTCCTGTGCAATGTCACTGATGAAGATGTTGAATAGGACTGATCCCAGCACTGATCCCTGTGGTACCCCACTGTTCACACTTCCCTCTGTGGAGTGACAGCCATTTGCCACCACCCTCTGTGTCCTGCCACCCAGCCAGTTACCTACCCATCACACTACTGTCCTGCCCACACCCATATTCCCCAGTTTGTGTAATAGTCTTCTATGTGGTACAGTGTCAAAGGTCTTGCTGAAGTCCAGATAGGCCATGTCCACTGCCCTCCCCTGATCCACCTCCCTAGTCACCCTGTCAAAAAATTCAATGAGGTTGGTCTGACATGACTTCCCCCTGGTGAAACCATGCTGCCTTGGGTCCTGTAGTCCACTGACAACCAGGTGTTCCACCAATCTCTCCCTCAGTAGTGCTTCCATGATCTTCCCCACTACCAAGGTGAGGCTGACTGGTCTGTAGTTCCCTGCTTCCTCTTTGTTCCCGCTTTTGTAAAAGGGGACTACATCTGCTGTCCTCCAGTCTTTGGGTACCTCCCCTGTTTCCAGTGATCAGCTAAACAGGATAGCCAGAGGTTCAGACACCACCTCTCTTAGTTCTTTAAGGACTCTGGGGTGCACCCCATCTGGCCCCATTGCTTTATCAACTCTTATTGCTTCCAGTTCCTTCAGGACCCTTTCTCGTGTAAAGGGACTTGTGTCCATTTCTGCACCATTCTCACCCCTTGTACTCCCTTCGGACCCATTACCCTCCTTTTCTTCAGTAAAGACTGAGCAGAAATACCTGTTCAATATGTCAGCTTTACTGTTGTCATCCTCCCCCTTCAGTCTCACTATCCCTCCCTTTGTCTTTCTTTTTTCACTTATGTACTTGTAAAAGGTTTTGTCCCCTCTACCCACTGATTTTGCAATGTGTTCTTCTGTCTGAGCTTTGGCTTCCCTTACTGACCTCCCTGCCTCCCTTTGCTTCTCCTGGTACTTCTCCCTATCCCCTTCTGCCTGTGTCTTTTGTATTGCCTGAATACAATCTTTTGGCTATCACTTTCTTTGCTACCTCTTTGGAAAACCATAATGGTCTCTCTTCCTTTTCCTTTTGCTAACCTGCTTAATGCATAATTCTGTTGTTCTTGTAGTCCCATTTTAAATACTACCCACTGTTCCTCAACCCAATTCCTGTCCCATTCCCTTAATGCCTCTTTTCAAGTATCTCCATTTTCCCAAAGTCTACCCCCTAAAATCCAGGATACGTGTTTTTGTGTGGTTTGGTTCTGCTCTTTCTGTGATTTCAAACCACAATGACTGGTGGTCACTGTTCCCCAGGTGCTCCCCACTGGTACCCCATCACACTGTCCCTGTTTGTGAGCACAAGGTCCAGTATTGCCTTCTGCCGAGTTGGTTCCATGACCAGTTGCTTGAAGAAGGCACCCTGAAGGGAGTCCAGGATAAATCTGCTCCTAGTTGATGTTGCTGCTGGGATGCTCCAGTCCATGTCTGGAATATTGAAGTCTCCAACCAGTACTACCTCACCCTTGTCTTCCATCCTTTGGATGGCTAGCATCAGCTCCCTATCTGTTTCTTCCTCCTGGGCTGGTGGTCTATAGACCACACCTGTACGGATGGCTGTCCCCATTTTCCTTTCCAGCTTAACCCACAGTATCTCTCCCCCATTTTGTTCCTCCTGGATCTCTGTGGCCCTTATGTAATTTTTCACATACAGTGCCACTCCTCCTCCCTTCCTGCCTGCTCTGTCTCTTCTGAATATGTTGTAGCCAGGTATGGCCATCTCCCAGTCATGGTTATCATTACACCAGGTTTCAGTGATGGCCACAATGTCCAGGTCTGACTGCATCATGACAGCCTCCAGATCTTCCATCTTGTTGCTAAGGCTCCTGTCATTTGCACATATGGCTTTCCATGATTTGACCTCCCTAGACTGTTTTGCTGTTCTACTCCAGCCCCTTCCTTGGTTGTCCTTTATCCCTAGTTCTCCTTGCTGTCTGCTCTTCTGCTGAATTTTGCCCCTTTTCTGCCTATCCACCTCTTGGGCACTAATCTCCATCTTTTGCACACTGCTTTGCAGAGATAGCCACCCTCTGGTTCACTGGTTCCATTGCTAGCTGTGGGGGGTGAGCAAGTAGGTACCCTCCTTGCTGGCCTGCCACCCCCTTTGCTAGTTTAAATGCTTGTCAATGTAGCATTTAAACTTATCATTGAGTGCATGGATTCCTCCAGGATGGATGCAGCCGTCAGGCTTGAACAAACCTCCATCCCTCCAGGTTGGTCCCCAGTCACCAATGAATCCAAACCTTCTCACAGCACCAGTTCTTCAACCATGAGTTAAAGTTCCTGGTGCATGCACTCCTATGCTTTCCTTGCCTCTCATCAGGTAGTACTTGAGAAAGTGACAGAAGTAGCTACTTGCTTGAGACCCTCCCAATTTCCTAAACTCTTCCTGAACTTCCTTTGGCTCCCATTTGCCAGGTCATTAGTACCTAGGTGGATAATGACATCCAGCTCACCCTCCCATCTTGCCTTCCCAGTGATCCCCAGGATCTTCCTTCCATCCCTCCATGCCGTGGCACCTGGTAGGCACCCCACCTCCCATCCTCCCTCCTGTGTTCCTAGCTGATCCTCTTATGATGGAGTCCCCACCAGGATTCACTTCCTCCTCCTCCGGGGTCCACTGCTTCCCGCTGAGGTCACCTCCTTGGCTAACCTCCACATCCTTTCCTTCCACTTCTCTGGGTACCTCTAGTTGGTTGTCCTTGTTTGCCAGTGTGGCATATGAGTTCTTGAGTGGAATAGGATCTGGGATGTGCCTCTGCCTGACCCGTGCTAACCCTCCCTGAGCCCACTGTCATCCAAGTGCTCCTCATTCTCGGCATCCTTTGAGGCAGTTGCATTGGACTGGGTGGTCTCTGGATAGGGGTGATGGTACTCCTGACCCAGTTTGCTTCCGCTCTGAGTCTGGCTACCTCATCCCGCAGTCCAGAGAGATGCACGCAGATAGGGCAGCACCTCAGTGTCCAGAAGGTCTGCCTGAATATGGCTGCCCCACAGCCACTGCATTGCACCACTCCCCACATTATACTGCAATTATACTGCTATTCCACTACTTGTCTGCTACTGAAGCTATCCTAGTTCCCATTTTATTAATGTACTGTCCTAAAAATCCTGCCACTGATCCTCAGATAATTTTCAAAAAATAAATAAATAAATAAATGAGTCAAAACACTTGTCGTGCTGAGGGTGGGCTTCTTCCCCCTTATGCCCCTCCTACTTCACACCCCTTACTATACTCTGTGTTTAGCTCCTGTCAATCAGATTTAACAGGGCATATCATTAAGAGTTGAGGGAAGGGCACAGAATTACACCACCACTACATTTTAAATTTTCAACAGCCCAAAAATCAATTCTAAGTAAAGACAACAAAGAAAGTACAGTGTCACTAAAAGCCCACAATCTAAGTTTAAAAGAAAAATAGCGATTACCAGTTACTCTAAAGCACTGAATTGAATATGTTTCCTTCCTTCCTTCCTTCCCCTTCTGGCTTCTTCCAGTGACCAGGATCTTTAACCTCTCCCTCAGCATCAGTCAGTTCCCGGACATATGGAAATCCACCGTGGTAATCCCTATTCATAAAAGTGGTGACAAAACAGCTCATGAGAACTACCATCCGATTTCCATCCTACCTCCACTCTCCAAGGCCCTGGAATAGATTGCATCAGACCAGCTCACTGACTTCCTAGACAAACACAACATCCTGTGCAAGGAGCAACATGGCTTTAGAAAAGGTCATAGCACCTCCACGGCACTACTTGAATTCACAGGTGCAATCCATCACTCACTAGATAACAGTCAACTTACTGGGTCCACCTTCATTGGCTTAACTAAAGCCTTTGTTACTGTCAACCATCATCTTCTACTTGCCTAGCTTTGGCTAGCAGGGCTTTCACCCAACTTGGTGAATTGGTTCAAAAGCTACTTAGACAACCACTCCCAAAAAGTGAGAATTGCTGACACACTCTCAGACCCAAGTCAAGTCTGGTCAGGTGTTCCACAGCGCTCAATCTTGGGCCCCCTCCTATTCAGCCTTTTCTTGAACTCACTGCCAGAATCCTGCCCTGAACAGATCCTACTCTATGCAGATGATGCTGTCATCCTGGCATCCTACCATGATCCAGTGCATCTACAAGGAAACCTCCAGCAGGCCTTCTCTGATGTAGAAAACTGGTTCTCAAAACACAAACCTATTCTTAACCAGAAAAAAACAAAGACCATGATTTTCTTTAGCTCCCACAACAAATACAAACAATATCGACTCTCCATTAAAACCAAGCAAGGAATCACCCTTGAACAAGTTCATACCTTCAAATACCTTGGCCTCACCCTCGACTGTAATCTCTCCTATGTTCCACACATCAATAACGTGGCAAAAGTAGCCAACACCAGGATGGGCCTACTATTCCAACATAGGAAACATCTAACCCCTGAAGCTTTGTCCATCGCTGTCCAGAGCTCCATCATCAGCATCATTGACTACGGTCTCATTATCTATGGCTCTGCTACAACATCCTCTCTCAGGCATGTTTCAACTTCCCTCAATCAAGCCTGCCAACTCGTTACTGGTTCCCACTGTCTCACACACTCCTATGACCTATACTCCAAAACAGGTTGGATGCAACTGAACAACCAAATCAAATACCAAACCTGCATCACAGCAAAGAATATTATGATGGGCAAGGTGCCACCAGGAGTCAGCACCCTCCTTAAACCCAAAATCAACAACCTCAACACCAGGATCTCTAAGGCCCAAATCCTTTAAATCCCCCACTGCCGGACTTCCCAAGGCCAAAGATCGTTTGCATACAGGGCGCCAAGTTGGCTGAACGATCTCTCTAATGACACCTTCTCTGTAGCAATGCTTGTTGCATTCAAAACAAAGGTCCACAACTCCCTAAAAGGCACCAACATCTGTGTTTGCACCATATAACATCATTGTTCCCTACACGGTCTCTGACCTCGCTGGTGTCTGTCTTTGTCCTCTCCTCTGGTACTTACCTTCCAAAACTTGCTGCAAAGCCCAGAGCAAGAAGGCTAGGGCTAAGAAACCGAGCTGTTTGAGCAAGGAGGTCATGGAAAAGGTAAGGAAGAAAAGAGCTGCCTTTAGGAAGTACAAGAAAAGAGGGAGGGGGAGGACAGGGAGGAGTACTTGACAGAATTGAAGGAGGTGACAAGGGCAGTAAGGGGAGCCAAAGCATCTATGGAACTCAGGCTGGCACAAGGCATTAAGAAGGGGGAGAAGGACTTCTTTAAGTACATCAGGGAGAAAAGGAGCTGCAAGGACCACATATTAAGGATTAGGAAGGAGGGGGGTTGGGTGAAAGCAAGGTGTGATAAGGCAGAAGCACTAAATGAGTACTTCTGCTCAGTATTTACTAAAGAGAAGAGGAGGGTGGCACACAAGGTGGGAGAAATGGCAGAAACAGGGGGGAAGGGGTGACAGATGGGGAGATCATGGAGGGCAGAGTTCGAGAGGGTTTGAAGGCACTGAGGGTGGACAAGGTGCCAGGCCCTGATGGCATCCACCCCAGGGTACTGAAGGAGCTGGCAGAGGTCCTTGCAAAACCTTTGGCGGACCTATTTAATGCCTCACTACATATGAGGTGTGTACCTCAGGACTGGAGGATGGCTCATGTGGTGCCCCTCCACAAGAGTGGCCCCAAGGATGAACCGGGAAACTACAGACCAGTGAGCCTCACATCCATCATGGGTAAGCTAATGGAGACTATCCTGAAGGAGAGGCTGATGGCCCTCCTAGAGGCCAAAGGACTACAGGACAGCAGACAGCATGGTTTCATATGTGGCAGATCCTGCCAAACCAACCTGATGGAGTTCTATGATTGAGTAACTAGGCAACTGGACAGGGGCCATGCAGTGGATGTCCTGTATCTGGACTTCAGTAAGGCATTCGACTCTGTGCTGCATGGAAGGCTGGGAAGGAAGTTAGTAGGCACAGGGGCGGGTGCTAAGCTGGTGAGATGGGTAGGAAACCGGCTTCAGGGAAGGCAACAGAGGGTGGTGGTGGGTGGGGAGCTCTCACACCCAACAGCAGTGATGAGCGGTGTTCCACAGGGCTCAGTGTTGGGACCAGTGTTGTTTGGGATATTCATTGCAGACATATCATGGAACATCAAGAGCAAGATCAGTCTGTTTGCTGATGATACCAAGGTAGGCACAGTGGTGGATGACGTAGGGGGATGGCAGGGGTTGCAGGATGATCTGGCAAAGCTTGAAACCTGGTCAGACACCTGGCAACTGGGGTTTAATGCCAAAAAGTGCAAGGTGCTGCATTTGGGATGAAGAACCCAAGGAGGAGTTACCAGCTGGGGAGTGCAGCTAGCCCAGACAGAGGAGGAGAAGGATCTGGGTGTGCTCATTACAGGGTCAAAGAACAACTCGGCACAATGTAGGAAGGCAGCTGCAAAGGCCAACAAAATGCTGGGTTGTATTGCAAGGGGTATATCCTCGAGGATAGAAGAGGTGATTCTGCCACTGTATAGGTCATTAGTTAGACCACACCTGGAGTACTGCATGCAGTACTGGTGACCGTATCTGAAGAGGGACATTGAGTTACTGAAGGGGGTGCAGCGCAGGGCAACAAAGATGATCAAGAGGCTGGGGGACTTATCATAGGAGAGGAGGTTGAAGGAGTTGAACACGTACTCACTGGAGAAGAGGAGGAACGGGGTGACATGATTGAAACCTTTAAATACATAAAAGGAATAAACAAAATGGGTACAGAGGGGCTGTTCAAAGTAAGGGAGGGGAGGGCCATCAGGGGCCATGATATGAGACTTGAGGGAGGAAGGTTCAGGAGGGAGATGAGGAGACACTTTTTACAGAGAGGGTGGTGGCTGGGTGGAATGCATTACCTGCAGAAGTGCTATCCAGTAGAACAGTGGACTGCTTCAAAAGGGGATGGGACAGGACAAGGGGGCGGGTTAATGAAGGAGAAGGGTGGAAGGGAGGGGCGGCTGCAGAATAAGGGGTGCTAGCTGCACATTCGAGCAGACTTGAGAGACCTCTAGGCCTTTATCTGATGGCAAATTTTGTATGTTCGTATGTTCGTACCTGTCCATTGCAACTTCAAATGCACTTATCCCGTGTCTATCCTGACCCCACCCTGCCCCTCTGCATCTATGCCACCCCCTTCTCTGAGCCATCTCCCCTTCTTGCCTTCCCCCTCCTAGTGTTCTTTGTGTAACGCATTACTTAATCAGATTATGTCAACTGAAGTTATTGTCTAATACCCTGTACTGTGTAAATTATTTTATGTTTACTGTCTGTAATCGTGTAACCAGCCTGATGATAATTGTCTGTACTTCTGACGTGGAACCTTTGTAAAAGAGCCTTGGCTCAAAGGTATCTTGTAATCCTAGACATAAATAAATAAATAAAATAAATAAATAAATGGTCTCCATGAGCTTGCCCACAATGGAGGTCAGACTGACTGGTCTGTAATTCCCTGGGTCATCCTTGGTCACATGAAAGTGGTGGTGGTGGTGAAGATGTACCTGAACAGTCTGAGGTTGTTGGCCTTGGCAAATTGTCTTCTACGGAGGTAGAGGAAGAACAGATTGAGAAAGAATTCCCATGTGGGAACAATTCCAGTGTGGGAGACTGCGAGGGGTTGTTTCCTTGATGATAATGATGATGATAAATGTATGAAAAGAAATATGTTTGGTCCATCCTTTCTTCCACATCAATTGAATCATTTTCTTTATAATTCTGTTTCATTTTCCTATCATTACATTTTCCCCCAAGTTGTGCTGCTGTTCCATATATACATACATTTATAAAGTGGGCATCAAAAATAAAAAAAAGCCTCATTGTTCAAAATATATCATGTGACTGTGCATGAAATCTGTTTCATGTATGGCTATCCTGGTCTTAAACCACATCACACAATGAGAAAATCAGTCCTCCTACAACCAGAACTATCTTCCATCAATCTCCCTACAACCAGAATTGATCTTCTATCACAAACATGGCTGCTACCTTTACATTGTAAAAAACCTTCTACTGGGCTCTAAAAATAAAACTACCTGAAATAAAAAATAAACAAATTAAATGTTGTTTCCCTGATCATCACACTTTCCTTACACACATAAACTAATTAAAAACACTAAGTACAGCATTGTTTATAGTTTTCATTACACCTGTTTCTTTGCAGACACTGAACCCTCCTCTCCCATCTTTACCTGCTCATCAGGGAAATTTATTCTGCTTGCCCTGGCTGAAGAAGAAGCCTTTGTTTTTTTTTTGTGTGTGTGTGTGTGTGTGTGTGTGTGTGTGTGTGTGTATACAGTATTGCAAGGCAGAAACATTCTGCCAGTGGAACTGAGCAGAATTTTGAATCCATGTATTCCATGGTAAACATTCCATGATAAACAGTCCATATCTTGCCAGCAAAGGACAAACTTCATCTAACAGTAGTACAACATCATCAATGATATCATTTGCAGTGGGCAGAAGGACTATTTTATTGTAAATGCACAGAAGTAACCTATTGTTTCTACATATAAACATGTTTTTCCCAACTGTAAAAAGGAAAAAAAAAAAGGCCAATTTTCTAAGTGCAATAAGACAGTCTGGGTGCTTGCATGTAACAGATTTTTCCGCACTTCCTGGGGCCAAAGACACTTGGTCTGTGGTCTCATGCCTCTCTTCATCCCTGGGCGTGCGGTAAAATATTTTCCATGCAGACCTCTTCATGTCTTATTGCTTACACATATGTTTACCTGCCACTGCCCTCTCCTATGTGATGCCTACAGACAAACTAGAAAATCAGTGAACTCTGCATCATTAAATGCTGAGTTTGCCAACAATAATATTGACCTCCACTGCATGCATCTGGACTGAAAAACATGGACTCTTAAGCCAGCGTAAATGAGTTTATCATCCATAATGACCATGCATCCTCCAGGAATCAAGATACTACCACTTCTTCCTCCTCTGGCCTCCTTTTGTCCTCCATCTCCACCAACAATAATGGCCACCACCACCTCCACCAGATGCAGTCAGACTGAAAAACCCAGTCTCTTAAACCAGCATAACTGCCATTGCCAGCCATGAAGACCATACATCTTCCCTGAATCAATATACTGCTTTCTCCCCCTCCTCTGACCTGCTTGTGTGCTCCGCTTCTGTCAAAAACTTAGGCCACTTCTACCTCCACTGCATATGTCCAGACTAAAAAACTTGAACTCTTAAGCCAGTGTAAATGAAATTGCCAGTCGTGCCAACCATACATCCACCAGGAATCAAAACACTGCCTCCTCCTCTGGCCTGCTTGTATACTCCACATCCATCAGCACCATGGGCCACAGTCACTTACACACAGCATGCCCCCAGACTGAAAAACACACTCTTACGCCAGTGTAAATGCCATTGCCAGTCATTCAGACCATGAATCCTTCAGGAATCAAGACACCACCTCCTTCTCCTCCCCTTGCCTGCTTGTGTCCTCATATCCACCAACAATTTGGGCAACTACTGCATCCACTGCAGGCATCCAGACTAGGAAAGCCATACTCTTAAGCCAGCATAAAAACCATTGCCAGGCAGACCTCAAGCCTTTGTCAGCCTGCCAGCCCTCTCTCAAGCTGAGCCTCCAGCCAGCCAACTCATTAAGGCAGCAAGACCTGAAGTCCAACAAGGCCCAACTTTACCTGCTGTGGTGGTAATTTACTTTCACTGTTATTCACACTCCTTATCTTCACTGTTGGTGGTAACTCCATCCTCACACAGGAAGGGCTTCCACCTTGCTTGCCAGACATTAAAATGTGTTTCATTCTTTCCTTTTGTCTCCCTCTTACTGCAGGTTTGGCCATTCACAGACATGACTGGCAAGCCAGACAGCCTGCTAGGCAAAGATTTAAGCTGCCTTTTCATCCATCACCATCGGCTTGGTCCTCACGAATTTGATGGTAATTATCATTATATGATATTTTCTTATTTAATTTGTTATTTTAAGTTTTTCTTTCAGTTACTCAATGACACACTGACCAAGTGAGGCTACATAATTTATCTCTCTTCTTTACAAGTCACAGGTGTAGTAAGACTGTGAGTGGATAACAGATGTACTGTGCGGCCACCACGGTGGCCAAGTCAGGCAGAATAATTTCTCTTTTTTCTTCACTAGTAACAGGTATAATAAGACTGGAAGCAGACAATGGATACAACATCTGTGTGACTAATTGAGTAGAGTCTAAATAATTTTCTTTTGTCTTCACAGGTCTTCTGTCCTGCTGCCTTCTCATCCAGCAAGCAAGACTTGGTCACACTTTAAATGTTAATTTCAATGTAACTGTGGGGTAGGTAATCATTAATTTCATGCAACAGAATGTTTGAACACTTTAAGTATCAATTTCAATGTAACTGTGGGGTAGGTAATAATTAATTTCATGCACCAGGATGTTTGAACATGTTTGTTGCATGTAACTACAGTGCAATTGCGGTTACAGTATAGTTAAGGAAACTTAAAAAGAAATGTTGCCCAAGATGTCTCCTCCTCCACCTCCCTTGTCTGGAACATCTTTGTGCCATTTCAAGGCATGGCCATCACCAATGTGACAGTAAGTATCTTTTCTAAAAGTTATTTTCTTCTTTTTTTTGTTCCTTTCACAGGTGAAATACAATGGGGAAAGTACTAGAGTCTAAATAATTCATATCTTGTATTTATACTGTAGGTTCCTTTCCATTCTGTAATGAATGCCTCCTCCTCCAGCAAACAAGTCATCCCCATGTTCTCTACCTGACTTTTCATGTGGTCAGTGCTGCAGACTCATGCCTGGACCTCCTTCTCCTCCTGCTCCTCTTCCTCTTCTTTTAGCTTCTCCACCACTGTGGATGGTCTTATTAAAGTCAATCCATTGTCTGTATCTGGTGCAAATACCAATCACCAACCTAATGCTGCTGTCTGATTGTACAGTATCATGCAGCTTAACAATACCTTAAACAAGAGAAACAGGAGCAGAAAACAGTTATATAGTGACACACAAAAAACATTTAAGAATTTAAAAACAAAAATGGAAAAAATATGAATACTTACCTTCCCTGGTAGGGAATGCTGCTAAATTAAATAACCAGATATGGGCTGGAACCATGCTGCAACAGGACTTAATCACTCCAGTGATAAATACCTGAAAAGAGAGAAACAGGAACAAGAAAGGGTTAGAAAGACACTGTTTACATTCCCCCTAACCAAAAAGTTAAAAATAAAAGAATAAATGCTTAGTTTTGCTGGTAGAACACACAGCAATACGTAAAGATCATCATTTGGGTCTGTGCCCCAAGTAGGCGTTATCATTTCATGAGAAACTACTTGCCCTTGGTAATTATCACCATCTTTAGCTTCTCCCTCTTCAAGACTCAAGCTGCTGCCCAACTTTTCCAGAAACTCCATTGCTTGTGTGCCTAGATCGTTTATGCCAGCATCACTCCTCCCCAGCCCCATACCCATTCTTTTGTAGTTACCCCTTCAGTTGTAGATGCCTGTAACATAGCGCACTGTGAATAGAAGGATGTGTGGTGACCTAGTAAAGGGGAGATTACTTGGCAACAATGAATCCAATTAAAAAAGAAGAGTCAGAGAAGGAAAATAAACTGAATGTTGGGGTTGGAGTGGCAGACTAAAAGGGGGTAGGATGACAAATGATCATGTGGGTTTGGAGGTGGTAGGCTGAGAGAGAGGATGTGTGATCAATCACTACAACTATAGTACTGTTACAAAGAAAAGATTTGTATTATGTAAATGCTTGTTGGTATTCTGGTTTATTGTATTGTCCATTTGGTGTATGTAACTTGCTTGACTAGGACACGTTTGAGAAGGGGCTCTTGAGCTCAAAGGTCTTCCAAACATGATCAATCAATCAATCAATAAATACATTTGAGCAAACTTCACCCAAATGCACCACAGAGGCGAAGTTGCAGGTGAAGTTATGAAAGGTGAATTTCCTAGTAAATGGCAAAAATTCGTAAATTATTCCATGAAGGTGAAGTTGGTGAATTCACCAGAAATTCAGCTGTGAATTAACACGTCACAACTTCTTTATTCATGTGACAGACTGTGAGACCCCCCAACCCTCCCACTCACATATTGTCTCTATTCCCCACGCTGTCTCTCTCCTTTTTTTTACTTTATACTTCTTTTGGTGTTTCTGTCTCTTTAGTTTCTCCATTGCCACCTGTTAATGTGGTACACAGTAAGTGAGACTTCCTGCCCCAAACTCCCACCCCCATTGTCCCTCCCTCTCACACTATTCTTCTGTAAAAAGAGATTCCAGCTGTATTGGTCCTTGCAAAACAGGAGAAGATGAAGTAGGGACCTGTGTGGCCCCAAAAGCTTGTGTATAATTCCATCTTTGTACAAGACACTTGTTGGTCCAATAAAAGGTATCAAACCTTCCATCTTCACACTATTCTTCTTTAATCTTTACTATTTTTTTTATTTATTTGGTTTTGTAATTGCACTTTTGTTCTTACACATTCACTTCTTCACTTCCTTTGTTAGCTGTCCTGCTCAGCCCACTGTCCCAAATCCCTCCCTATCCCAGTCTGTAGTAGAAAATTGTGCTTCTTTTTTGATGTTGTTGTGTTCTCTCCCTTTTTATTTGCTTTTCTATTCTTTATAGCAGTAATGTAGTTGTAGTGATTGATCACACATCCTCTCTCTCAGCATACCACCTCCAAACCCACATGATCATTTGTGATCCTACCCCCTTTTAGTCTGCCACTCCAACCCCAACATTCAGTTTATTTTCCTTCTCTCACTCTTCTTTTCTGTTTTAATTGGATTCATTGTTGCCAAGTAATCTCCCCTCTACTAGGTCACCACACATCCTTCTACTCTGAGATAGTCAGCAAGCCAGCAGACAGATTCCCCCCCCCCTCCTTCCTTGAGCACTGGATTATTCTCCTCATCTCAGCCAGTGCTTTGAATGGCACTGCAGTCCCATTTAATACCCTGGTTTGTGCATAACCAAACTGGAGTATGAGATTGAGACCTCAGCTGTGTGACTGGGTGCCTTTTCACCTCTCCGTCTGCTTCCACAGCCATTAACATGGATGGCAAGCCTGGCAAACAGGCTGAGAGGCTGGTGGAGGGAAAAACAGTACAGAAAGGAAGGTCTGAGCCAAAAAGGAAGTGATTAACTCAGGTCTTGCTGGAACCAAGCCATTTGAGTTCAGAGCTTTGGCCAATCCCTACTGCATACACTCCTTGTAACTACCAGCATTTAACCCATTTGTGTATATTAACTTCTCTGTTTGACTGTGTATAGTCCATGCACTACCAGTATTGAACTCACTGGTATATATTGTCTGCTGCATACAGCTTCTGTACTACCAGTATCAAACTGACTCATCAGTGTATATTGAAGCCATGTTTATCTGCATGCAGTCCCAACCCTACAAACATCTAAGCTATTGGTGTGTATACTGGCTGGTGTGTTTTTCTGCATGTCATCTGAAACCAGGTAGACCGGGGATGGGTATAAGGAGTTGATGTGCCTCTGGACACCAGTGAGTGCATGGCACAAACCAGGGTACTGATGGTGGATGCCACTGGACAACAAGAAGTGCTTGGGATACTGAAGGGACTGTATCACAGATGTCAAAGAAACACCACTAATTTCAGTAGTGGTAGTAGTGAAGAACTGCATACAGGCCAACATCTAACCCATCAGTGTATTTTGGCTGCCATTTTTTTAATGCAGTCCATGCACCACAATCATCATAAGCATTGGTGTATATCAGCTGCAGTGTGTGAATATAGTTCCTGTTCTACCAGAATCTTCTCAGTTGGTGTGCATTTGGCTGCAGTGGTTGCCCTCATATAGTCCCACTGCTACTGTACTAGCAGGGGCTTGGATGGGACAGAAAGAGTTTGTGCTTTTTGGCACCTGGACATTGCTTAACACTGGGCGTAGTAAGGGGTGTGGGTGCCACTCAATATGGGGGGTTGGGGTACTGTAGGGTTAGGGTGATGGATTTCATTTTTACACCGGTATTTTCAATACTGGTAGTGCGGGGTTTATATGCAGACCAACATCTAAATCATCTGTTTTATACTGACTGCTGTGATTATCTACATAGTGTCTGCTCTACTGTACCAGTATCCAACCTTTCAGTGAAAACTGGCTGTTACATTTGTCTGCATACAGTTCCTGCTTTAATAGTATTAATCATGTCCGTGTATGTTAACGTGATTATCTGCATTTAGTTCTTGCACTGTTAGCATTGGATTAATTGGTGCACACAGGTTGCCATGTGTGTCCATGTAAAGTCCTTGCACTACCAGTATGTGAACTATTGTATAGTCCATCTCTCTCTCTCCTCCCCATTTTGGCTAAACTCCAGGAACACCTTGTTGACTCCCAGCTCTCCCATTTTCTTGAATCAACCTCTTTCTTCATTCCTTTCCAGTCTGGCTTTAGACACTCTCACTCCAGTTTCATCTTTCTCCTTTGGCTCACTGATACAGTACTACCCTCTCTGGCATGGATCAGGGCCTTGTTACCTCAGCCACTTTTGTCAACTTAGCCAAAGCTTTCAACACTGTTGCCCATCCCATTCTCTTGGACAAGTTCAAGGCAGATGGACTGTCAACTTTCTCAGTTGAGTGGTCCCACTCCTATCTTGACAGCAGGTCTCAGGTTGTCTATATTGGAGACTTCCATCCCCCCAACTCCCTATCCACTCAGGCATCCTACAGTGGTCTGTCCTTGGCCCAATTATTTCCTCCATTTTTCTAAATGACCTTCCCAATGCCTGCTCCTGTGTGTTCATTCATATGATACAGTACTCTTTTCATCTGGCTCCTCTTCCTCTGACCTCACAAACCAGCTCCAGCTGGAGTTTAACAACATCCAGCTCTGGTTCTGAGAAAATCAGATATGTCTCAATCCTAAGATAACAGTTTCTATGACTTTTATTTATTTATTTATGAGTTTTACCAGGAGAACATACTGAGCAACATGCTCAATTCCAGATGTCAGCAGCAGGCACAGGCTAGCCATAGTCTCCCCCCCTTCCCTCCCTTCATACCACTGATGGTACAACTGTTGAAGATGTTTCTTCCTTCAAGTACCTTGGGGTTTGGCTGGATCATTACCTTGATTTTTCTGTTCATGTGGATGCTATTCACATAAAATTCCACCACAAACTTGGAACACTTTACAGAAATAAGAGAAGCATGCCACTTCCACCACACACAGAAATCCTCACTAAAATGATTCTCCCCATCTTTGAGTATGGAGAAGTTGTTTACAATTCTGCTTCTAAGGCCACTTTAACTAGACTGCATCCCCTCTTTCACTCCTTCTGTCACTTTGCCTTTGACTAACCCCTCCATACTCACCATTGTACTTTGTACCCATCCCCTTCCCTTCCCTCTTTTGCTGCCAGTTGCCTTACCCACTGTGCCTCCTTTATTTTCAATATTGGTTTAGCTGTCTCCCTTCATATCTTCCTTTATTCCTCTCTCCCCTCCCCCTTTGTCTTATTCCCTTCAAAATGCTTGCTCTCACTCTATTGCTCTCTCACCAATGAAATCTACTGCTGACCAAATTGCCTTCTCATTCAGCTTCCCTAAACTATGGAGCTCTCTTCCCCCTTCCGTTCACTCTGCTCCTTCCTTTCCTGCTCTGAAATCTCTCCTTCATTTCTCTACTTATTCCTGCAATTGCTTCTCATCTTGGGATGGACTTCTGTTTATCTGCTTCCACCACGATGACACCATCACTGCTCCACTCCCTTAGTTTCAGTCATTTCTCCTTGTTCCTCTAATTTTGTTGTGTTGCTTACTGTTAATGTTGTTTTGCCTGTTCTGCAATTTACTGTATGGTAATTTACTGTATGGCAATTTTACTTAAGCATGCTTGAATTGTACATTTTGGTATAATTATTTCCAAATGTTTTTATTAGTTTTATACATTGTAATTTGTATTGGTTCTCTTCTCTTCCCCTCTCCCAGGACAGACACACACACACATATATACAGTATATATATAAAAAAAGTTTTTGATTGCAAAAAACTTCATTAACGCATCAGTTAGGGTGGATAGTACACCAACAAAGGTTCAGAAATTCGGTGGTAGGGGATACCAACCCCTACTACTCCCATCCCCACCTCACTTTCCACACACCAAGAGGCATTGTGTGTGCGAGGGGTTATCAGGTGTAACTCTCATGCCATTCTGTGTGTAAACAACCTGAGGTGGTGCAGTATAGGAGAATGGGGTGAGAGTTAGGCCCTATGACTCCAACACACACCCAACACCTGTTGATGTGTGGAGGGTTGAGGGGGTGCAGATAGCATAGTAGTTGGTAAGCCTAACACTGAATTTCCAAACTTTTGTCAGTGTACTATCAACCCTAACTGATGCATTAACAGAGTTTTTTGCAATTAATTTTCCTTCCTTTTAAGAAAGTGTAATGTAACTGGTATGTGGTTGTGGGATGGCAGGCCCTCTGGGCCCTGTGCTCCCACTTACACATAAGTCCAGAGACATACCACACCCCTATAGTCATGAAAAGGAACCCTTGCAACACTAATTTGGCAATATCTCAGTAACCATAGCAACCAAGGAAAAAATGCCACTACAGTTGTAATCATGGCTGCAAAACCTCCATAGGGGTTTAGTCCACATAAAGGTGTACTAACGTCACCACAGCGAAAAATGTGTATTTTGAACTGTTTTCGAGATATGGGCACCAAAAGGCACACTGGCTTTGCAGTGTTATCCTATGGAAAATCTGGCAACTTTGCAGCACTGTAACTATTGAACCATCATCAATTTTGTAACCAAATCACCAAAAGCCACATCTGTGGGGCCAGGGCTTGCTACACTGCAAATTTCAGCCAAAAAAACCCTAACCATTTTTTTTGCTATGAAATGGCAAAGAAACTGGCTCATTTAGGGCTTTAATTCTGTGAAATTCCACAGCTTCACAAAACGCCCATAGGTCAACAATACAGGGTACTTTCACAAAACTAAAGGTAATGTCGCAACCCTACTGGTACTTTTGTTAAACTAAAGGTAGTGTTGCAACACTATTGGTACTTTTGTGACACTAAAGATAGTATCACAACACTACTGGTACTTTTGCAAAACAAAAGATAGTGTTGCAACACTACTGGTAATTTCATGAAACTAAAGGTAGTGTCACAATAATACTGCTGCTTTTGCAAAACTAATGGTAGTGTTGCAACACTACTGGCACTTTCCTGACCCACTTTTGAGCTATGGGTGCTGAAAGGTAGTGTGGATGCCGATATCTCAATAATATTTTCCACAGATGCCTTTTGCTGTTTTACTGGAAAAGTTTACACCAGTTCCATTGTAAATGTAGTATAATGTAACTGGTATGTGGGTGTGGAAGAGAGGGCCATCTGGGACCTGTGCTCTCCTAATGCTGAAAATGTTTGTGTAATTGCATGCAAATGTGTGAGCGTGGGATCTCTGAGCCCTGCACTCCCACTTACACATAAATACAGGGACATAATGCAGGACTACAAACATGAATATGAGTCCTTGGAACACTAATTTGTCAATATCTCAGTAATGATAGCAGCTATAAAAAAAATTCCACATCGGTGGTATTCATGACCTTGAAACCTCCACCCATACTTAGTCCACCTAAGGGTGGCCTAAGATGTGAATAGCAAAAAATCCATATCTTAAATCATTTTTGAGATATGGGCATCGAAAGGTGCCCTGGACATCGCAATGTTATCCAATGAGGAATTTTGCAATAAAATTGCACAATGGACACTTGTAACACAGTGATGTTTTGTGAATTTTTGAACCATATTTTCAACATGGGCATTTTGGGACCTCCCCTCATGAACACTGGCACTGTAATTTCGTTAATCCATCCCTAAAGTTGATTTCACACAGCGACTGTGCCATTCTGCGGCACAAGTGAGAAAACATGTTTTGCAAAGGATGTAAAAAAATAACAGCTCTACTGTTCATAAGGAAGTGTGAAAAAAATGGCAATATTGAAAATCTATAGTGAAAATATTATAAATTGGTGAAGTTACAAGCGTACGTAGAAACGGCACAATGAATGTTCATAACTCGTCATTTTTTGGAATTTATTTACCAGATTTTCAACATGGACTTTTTTGGACATCCCCTCATGAACAGTAGCACTGTAATTTTGTTAATCCATCCCAAAACTTGGTTTCACACAGCGACTGTGCCATTCTGTGTCACCGGTGTGAAAACACATTTTGGGCAGGATGTGAAAAATGACAGCTGTACTGTTCTTAAGGAGATATGGAAAAATGGCAATGCTGAACAGCTGGAGTGAAAATACAAAAAATTGGTGAAGTTACAAGTGTGCATAGACACTGCACAATGCACACTCATAATGCAGTCATTTTTGGGAATTTTTGCACCAAATTTTGAACATGGGATTTTTGGGACCCCTCCTCATGAACACTGGCACTCTCATTTCATTAAATGGTCCCAAAAGGTGATTACATGCAGCAACAGTGAAATCACCTTTCGAGACCGAATAACAAAAATGACAGTGACTTTGTTTAAGAGTTGGGGTCCCAAGAGCCCCATGTTGAAAATTTTGGGCCACAATTCCTAAAGTTGGCCAAAATATCAACATAAGTTGAACCCCCCCTACTGACTCCCATTATATGGCTTATCTTGATTCCTCAGATCGCAGTTCAACTTTGAAGAGTGCAGACGTGCCACTGGTCCAGAGATGATTGCTGCTCCTGAGCTCTGGAGGTAAGAATGGGTAAGGAGGAGGGTGTGGAGAGGTGGGTGCTCAGTGGGAGGGTGGAGAGGGGTACTAGGGAGACAGCAAGAGACTGTTTTCTTCTTTACAATTAAAAAGACATTGTGGGATGGGTTTCTTTATTTACAGATTATTTTTATTTTTAAAAAGACATTTGGCACACTGGGGTGGGCTCCCAGTATGCCACACTAGTGGGGAGGATAATGCCTGACTCTGGGATTGGGCATCCTGATGTTGGGATAAAAATAACTGGCTTTGGGGGACAGGGCATCCAACACCAGGAAGGGGGCATCCCAGTGTCAGAAACATATGATATTAACCTGGCACACTGGGGTCCAGTGTGCCACATGAGTTTTTAGGGGGGATACATGCTCTTGACAGGGGGATTGGGCACCCCCGTTAACAAAGAAATTGGGCTCAGAGGCATCTGATGCCAGAAGTGGGCATCCCAGTGTCGGAAAACAAAAAATAGCTTCATAAATCTGGGCACACTGGGATGGGCTCCTAGTGTGCCACATAAGTATGTGGTGTGGGGGAGCATACCGACACTGGGATTGGTCATCCCATTATCAGTGACTGTCACAGAACTTCGATGTCGGATCCTGTATTGCAGATTTCAATGCTGGAATCTGCATCAATGCAAAAAGATGTCGGGGGACAGATTTCTTTATTTACTGCTCCTAAGTAAACACTCTTAGTTGTGTTTACCTAAGTAGGGGCTAAGGAACACACTGGGGGCATCAGATTTTCAATTTGACCCCTAGAAATGCCATTTTTCAGAATCCTAGTGTCAGAAATTTGGGAAGAAGTGGGTGCGACACTTTTGTGAAAGTGTGACATGTTCACGAAAGTACCGCCTCCGTATCTTCCGCAGTTTCTGACACTACGATGGATCGATAGTGAAAATGAAATTTTTGGGTGTCTGATTGAAAATCTGATGACCCCAGTGTGTTCCACAGCCCCCAATTAGGTAAACACAACTGACAGTATTTACCTAGAGGTAGTAATTATTGAATTTTAGCCATTTTTGTCTGCCGCTAACTGTAAACAAGATGGCGACAGCTTAAAACCAAAAAACAGAGCTCAAAAGCCTTTTTGCTTTCACAAAAGCTTTTAAAAGCTTTTGAGCTAGACATATATTTTTTCCCCATAAGCAATAATGGGAAACTTTAAACTTGACCCAGACCCCAAATACCCTGAAAATTTCAGACCAGACGGACAAACCATTTGGGCTGTAGAGATGAGCAAAGAATTCAAAAAAGTTGAGGATTTTTCTCACTTTTCAATGCTTCATAGCTCTGCAGCTCCACAACCAACAATCTGACTGGAACAAAACTTTCCAGATGCAGAGATCTATGGTGACACACCATGCACGCAAATTTTCAGGGAGATCGGGCAAATGGTTGAAAAGTTATTAAAGTGCAAAATCTTGGGTTTAACATAGAAGTGGCTACACAACCCTAACTATACCTGCTCTACTGGGCAGGCATTTTATATATCTATATATATATGTATATAGATAGATAGATAGATAGATAGATAGATAGATAGATAGATAGATAGATGTATATATATATGTGTGTGTGTGTATATATATATATATATTCTATGCAAAAAAAACTTTGTTAATGCATCAGTTGGTGTTCTTCTACAATGAAAAAAGTGAGGAAATTCAATTTTAGGGTTCCCACCACTTGTACCCCACCCCAGCAAGCCCCCACCAACAGGCATCGGGGTGTACGTTGGGGTCCTTGGGCCTAACTCTCACCCCATCCCATGTGTAAACAAGCTGAGGTGGTGCAGTGTAGGAGAACGAGTGGGGAGCACTTTGACTTTTATCAGTGACACGTACCGTGACCAAGCATGGTCAATAATGGTAAGTAATATGCAGGCAGACACTGAAAGTAAGTCCCTCGCTGTTAAACAAACAAAGTAACTGTGTATCTTATATTATTTTATTTAGAATCCTCTAAAGGAGGATGCCAGCTGAAGCGAGTGAAGATCGAGCAGGGAGCAATTTCACTTTTATTAGTGACATGTAGTGTGACCGAGTGTGGTCAAAAATGATAAATAATATGCAGGCAAACACTGAAACTAAGTCACTCTTTGCTAGTAAAGCAAACAAACTGTGCACATTATGTTACTTTAATTTAGAATCCTCTAAAAAAAGCTGCTGCCTGAAGCAAGTGGAGAGCTATCACAGAGCGAGGGTGTCAGCAGCTTCAGAAAGGTAACGCAAGGCAGAGTGAGTGTTGCTAAAGCAACAGCTGCTGGCGCAACATTCGCTCTGCCTTGCATTACCTTTCTAAAGCTGCCAACACTCTCGCTCTGCACTAGCTCTCCACTTCCTTCAGGCAGCAGTTTTTTTAGAGGATTCTAAATTATAATAACATGAAGTGCACAATTTCTTTGCTTTTCTAGCAGAGAGTGACTTAGTTTCAGTATTTGCCTGCATATTATTTATCATTTTTGACCATGCTCAGTCATGCTACATGTCACTAATAAAAATGAAAGTGCTGCCTACTCACTTTTCACTTGCTTCAGCTAGCGTCTTCTATTAGAGGATTCTACATAAAAATAACATATAATACACAGTTACTTTGTTTTTTTTAACAGTGAGGGACTTACTTTCAGTGTCTACGTGCAAATTACTTACCATTATTGACCACGATCAGTCATGGTACTTGTCACTGAAAAAAGTGAAAGTGCTCCCCACTCATTCTTCTCCCTGTAAAGATGATGACTTTTTTCTTAGAAAAGTAAAGCAAATAAATAGAAAAATAAACAACTTTTTTTAATTCTTCAACACAGTCAGTCTTACTTTAAACTTTTGGCAGCAACTTATTTATTCATGCCAGACAGTAACTACTTTTTTGTTCTTCCCCCAAAACATTTATGTCCATTTTACAAGATAGATAATCCACTATAGGGTGTGTGGTCACGCTGTGATATATGCATGCCTTGGGTGGTTAAATGCATTTGGCCTGCAGCTTCATGTGTCACAATGCACACCAAGACATGCGTATATCAGAGTGCAACCGCACACCGTAGAGTGAATTATTTATTACATACTTTACATATATGTATACTTATATATATATATATATATATATACAACACACACACACAAATATTTATATACTGTAAATATACATATATATATACTGTATATATATATATATATATATATATATATAGCAATACCCACGACAGGGTGTGGGTTAGGGATTTAATCCATGCCTGGGGGTGCATTGTTAGGCACAGAGCTGCAGGCCAAGTGACCTCACAGCACCCCAGGCATGGATTAATTCCCTATAACCCCACACCCTGGAGTGGGTTATTATGCTTATAACATGGGTTACCTCCCCCTATAGGTTCATAAGTTCATAGTATGATTTACAAGCTCAATGGGCATTAGCCCTCAGAGAACTTGCCACCCAGGTTATGGGTGGAACTCATATTTATAAATTCCCATGTATCCATCAAGACTTTTCTTGAAGGTTGTTGTTGTGTAGCTTTCAATAATTTCCTGGGGTAAAGAATTCCATCTATTTAGGATTCTTTGAGAGAACCATTTTTGCCTTTTAACTGACATATTTTTATCACCTTTTATTTGTTGCATATGAGATCTAGTATGTTTAATTTTAGTTTGACTAGTAATACCAATTGTCTCTTTTAAAAATTGATTATTCATGGCTTTGAAAGCCAGACATAAGTCACATCGCAGCCTTCTATATTTCATAGAGAACAGACCCAGTTTATTTAATCTTTCATTGTAATTCAGAAGCTTCATTCTTTTAACTTTTTTTGTAGTTTTCCTCTGGATTGTTTCTATGATTTTCTCATCCCTTATTGTTTGAGGGGAGCAAAACTGATTACAATATTCCAGTTGTGGCCTGACAAGACTTTTATATAAGGGAATGATCATTTTTTCATCTCTGCTCTTGATATTATGAAAAATACAACTTAATATTTTATCACACTATTTAGCCTTGTACTTGATGTGAGTATTAAAAGATAAATCATTGGAAATGTAAACACCCAAGTCTCTTTCACAAGTTGTTGATTGTATTATGTGTTTGTCAAGTGTATATATGTAGTTCAGATTATTGCATCCAAAATGCATTATTTTGAATTTACTATTATTACGTTTCATTTGGTTTAATGCTGACCACGAGCTTAATTGATCAATATTATCTTGGAACTGTTTACATGAAGTAATGTTGGTAATGACTGAACCTATTTTGTTGTCTTCCATGTATTTACACATCCAGGTTGAAGAGTTAACCTGCATGGAAGATATGAGTATATTAAATAAAACGGCCCAAAACTGAGCCCTTTGGCATGCCACTCGTGATATTACTTCAATCAGATTCTTGTCCTCAAACCACTACTTTTTTGTTTGCTACCATCCAACCATGAAATGATCCAGTTAATAATGTAGGGGTTAATTTCAATTTTGATGAGTTGTTCAATGAGTATTCTATGGGTTACTGTATCGAATGCCTTACTGTAATCCAAGAATAAAACATCCACAGACAGACTCGTATTGATTTCCACACTTACGGGTTCAAAAAACTGTAACAAATTTGTGAGACAAGATCTATTTTTAATAAAGCCATGCTGTGATATATCTAGTAGACCTTTTTGGTTAATATGGTTTATTATTCTACTTTGTATGAGTTGATCCATTAGTCTCCCAATCACAGAAGTGAGACTAATCAGTCTATAGTTATTCACTATTGATTTATGTCCACCCTTAAAAATGGGAGGGACTCTAGTTTCTTTCCATTGTTGTAGAACTTCACCAGTATGCATAGAGATATTAAATAGCTTTACAAGAGGCCCTAGTAGTACTGAGACTGTTTCTTTTAGTAATTGTGATGGAATATCATCAGGGCCTGCTGAACCATGGGGTTTTATTGAACTGATGAGAGATGATACCTCATTTGTGGTAAAATCCTCAGTTGTTACAGACTCTAATGGAGATGTTCTTATTAACTTCTCTTTAGGTTCAAATATATTGGTAAAATGCTTCTTAAGTTCAGATGCCATGTATTTCTCCTTTAAAATAGTTCCAGATGATGTTACAATTGGACTAATAGTTTTATTTACTTCCTTTTAGGGAACGTATATAAGTAAAAAAATGTTTTTTTGTTGCCCATCTTATTAGTGGCTATTTTGAGCTCAAAAACCTTTTTTGCTTTTCTAATTTGAGATTTGATTTTACTTGTAATAGATTTATAGTTATTTTTTCTTGTTATATCATTAAGATTCTTTTATAATTTTTATACAATTTCTTTTTCCTATTGATTAGTTTTTTTTATTCTATTGTTCCACCATAAGGGTATCCTCTTATTATTTAGATATTTTTTCCCTGATCAGAACCCATCTGTTTATACATGTTAGGATTTTGTTATTAATAATTTCCCATGTTTTTATAAGATCTAATCCTTTAAGATCTTTCTCCCCATCCCAGGATGCTAAGTAATCTCTAATTTCTTTATAATTTGCTTTATAAAAATCTTTGACTACAGTAATGCCCTTGGCAATTTGTTTTTCAATGTCAATTTTAAATTCAACTATTTGATGATCACTATTTCCCAGGGGTGATTGGATTTCCGGTATTGTAATACCTGTTTGTATATTAGTAAGCACTAGGTCAAGTATCTTATTATCTCTGGTGTTTTTTCTTACTAGTTGCTCTAAATTATTAGCAATTGTGAAGTCATTGAATCTGTTTTCGCAAAATTCATGACCTTCCAATAAATCCCACTTAAAAGATGGGAAGTTAAAATCTCCTATAAGTATATAGTCTCCTTCAACCTCTGTATTCTCAAGTTCTGTTACAAAAAGGTGGTTTGCATCTGCAGATAAATTTGGTGAAGGATAACATAGTTTTACTTTTATTGTTTTATAATGAATTTTAATTTTAGCCCAGAGAATTTCAGGTGTAGTATTTGGCACACTATCTAGTATGATAACTGTAAACTTAGCATCAATATATAAAGCAATTCCTCCTCCTGTTTTGTCTGTTCTGTTTTGATATAATTTAATGTATCCAGGTATTTTGGTATTCCAATCGTCATCCTGGAACCAAGTCTCGGTCACCCAGCATATTGCTATTTGGTAGGATACTAAAAATTCATTGAGCTCATCAATTTTGTTTCTTAGGCTTCTTGCATTTATCAAAGCAAAATTAATATTTCCTTTTGTAGTAGAATGTGAGTTGCTTTGTTTGTTTGTTGTTTTCCCATCAACTGTGTGATTATTTCTTGCTGGGAATGGGGGTAAAGGTACCTTCCTTTTCCACCCATTATCTAGTTTAAAGCCACATTGATTTCTTCAAGGAATTTGTTTCCTAGTATTTGACTACCTAATCTATTAAGAGTGGAAACCATCCCAACAATAGTTCTCTTGTTATATATGAAACTCTTCCCAGTGTGTGAGACACACCTAGGCCCAGATTTTCAAACTGCGCCATTCTGAGGCGCAAGCCCCTGCGCTGCTCAAAATAGTTGCGCAGGGGTGTGGCCAGGGTGATATTCAAAGGAGTTGCGCTGTTGAGCAACTCCTTTGAATATCACCCCCCAGCCACAGCACTTGTTCATGGTGCAGTGGAACTTGCGCCACCGCAAGTTGCCAGAGTTAAGCATTAAACTTGCGGTGGCGCAAGTACCATTGGCCATGCTCAAATTTCTGATATTCAAAAGGTGACATGCAAATGGGGCCATAATTTATGCAAGGCGAGGGGGCATTTGCATCTATTTATGGCCCCATTTGCATGCCATTTGCATGTAGGTGCGCCGATCCCCGAGGACTTGCTCCTGGCCACCCTGCCAGGCAGCAGCTGTCGGGGACCGACGCACAATGCAGCCCGATCGCGGGCATCACAGTTACATGAAACCCCCACACATATCCCACAGCCCGATCGCGGGCAGTACAGGTACATGAAACCCCTCACACATATCCCACAGCCCGATCGTGGGCAGTACAGGTACATGAAACCCCCACACATATCCCACAGCCCGATCGCGGGCAGGCTGAATACATGAAACCCCCCACATATCCAAGGCCGATCGTGGGCAGTACAGGTACATGAAACCTCCCACATATCTCACAGCGCGATCGCTGGCAGTACAGGCAATGAACCTCATCAGCCTTCCCACAGCCGATCAAGGCAGAACGGAGTGACCCCCCAGCGCCCTATGGCGGGCAGACAACGCCCTCAACCCGAATATCTCTCAGGCCAGTGATCGCAGTCGATCACGGCACACAACCCCCGTCGCCCTCGGTGCCTGCAACGCCACCACCTGTTTGCCTCCACTGCCCCGCAGTCGGCAGGATAGCATCCGCCCGCCGTCACCGCTGTTCACCGACCGACTGTTCGGAGCTAAGATCATGCAGAGTTGCAGTTCGCTGAGCTATGTATCGGCATGTTCGTATATGATTAGTCCAGATTTGTGAATGATGTCATCTGGCAAATCTGACTGTCATGTACTGCATGGGGTTGCATGCCCATTGGCTGTAGCTCTGCACCAATGGGCGGCAGCCCTACTGGACAGTCAGTCGGGCGGTGGCGGGTGGCAGGTGGGTGGATGTTGCTGTCGCGGCCCTGGGGGGAGGGTGAGGGGCTTGGTGGGTGGGTGGGGGACACTAGACACCAGGGAGATGTTTGGGGGTTGTGATGTGACATTCTGCCCACGATCGGGCTTTACGGTCCACTGGACCACCAGGGAGATATTCAGGTTGGGGAGGGTTACATTCTGCCTGCGATTGGGCACTGGGGGGTTCATACACGTTATGCCCCACCCGATCAGGCTGTGGGAGATGTGTGTGTGGGGGGGTTCATCAACTGTACTGCCACGATCGGGCTTGTGGGATATGGGGGGTTTCATGTAACTGTGATGCCCGCTGACGGGCCTCGGATATGTGTGGGGGGTTTCTAGAATCTGTGATGCCCACGATCGGGCTGTGGGAGATGTGTGGGCAGGGGGGTTCATGTTACTCTATGCCCGTGATCAGGCTGGTGGGGGGGCACAGGGACCGAGTTGGGGGCCAGCCAGGGGTGGCAGCTGCTGTGTTGCGCCCTGCAATGCAGCAGCTCACCTGTGGAGTGGCCCTCAACCATCCTTTTTGACTCAGGTTGTGCAGGCTGGTTGGGGTTGCTTGGCACACAACTCTGCACAACCCGACTGAATATCGGGTTCGCAGGTTATGCATGGTTCCTCCCTCCTGTTGAGCATGCATTCATTTGCATTGCTCTTTTGCACAACCTGTTGCCAGTGGAGCAACTGCCTCCTGCTGAATATCGCAGAATGGCGCAATGTAGAACTTGCGCATGCGCAACCCTGTTGCGCATGGAGCAACCCTTTTGAATATCTGGGCCCTAATGTTCTGCGAGAAACACCATCTCCTAAGTCATGAATTAATAGATTTTATTTTTCTCATGTGATATTCCATGGCTTTTGGTACTGGTAGAATTTCAGAAAGTATTACTCTACATTTCATGACAACCAGTTTATTAGTTATTGCAACAAAATTCGGCTTCATTTTATGTAGAGATTAAGTTGAGACGTCATGTGTTTCTGCGTGTACAACTACTAATGGGTTTTCTCCTGAGTTATACAGAACACTGTCTAATCTGGTTGTCAAATCCCCAATTTTTGCTCCCCTATAACATGAGACTGTCCTGTTATTTTTATCAGGATTGCAAACTGGTCTATCCAGATGCTTTATCATAGAATCCCCTATTACTGTGATTTGTCTAGCATTATTGTTTGTAGTTTCCATTGGAGAACTAAAATAGATTAGACCACCATTTGTTGTTAAACATGGGATGATTTGCTGCTACTCAGCTATATTACAGTCAATGTTTTTATCATGTCCTGGTATCTGGGCCTCACAATTACAATTGGAATTTATCTGATCAAGTTTGTTTTGTTTCAGCAAGGGGCAAGTCGTATTGGGTTCATTTTGCTTATTCACATCATTAGGTATAGAATTCAAGGGATCAAAAAATTACATATGGGAACTGTAAATTGTGTGGCTTTTCAACCTCTTTTTGGAGCTTTGGGGCCTTGTACCAAAAACCAATCATCATCTGAGTTGGATGTGGTATCTTCATCCCTGTGCCTTTTCCTCTGATGGCATGAGCTCTGTACAATCAGCTTTTGTTTTGATAGTGTACTTAAGCTGGGATCAGAGCTAGTACATTGTAGTGCTGGACTACCATGGGACCTGTCTGTATTAACCCCTACAGAGTTTGTATGAGTTGTTTGGCCAGCTTGAAGTCTTACTCACATGTAAGCTTGACTTTTTTCTAATTCTACTAATCTTTCATTAAACATACCTATGTCAAGCTTCAAACTTTTATTGTATTCACATTTGTCACATGTGTATGCTTGTGTTGTCATACATTGCACGACTATTTGGAACATTGCACAGGATGAGCATTTAACTCCTGTGCATCCAGCTGTTGTAGTTATAAATTCCACACTTAATATGGTAACTGTAACAATGTCTAGGATGGATTAGAGTTATACAACACTGTTATTAAGTTAGGTACACTATAAACCTACCATCTGTCTGCTGTTGTTATGCTATAGCCTTTGGATCCAAACTAACCCAAACACAGCAAAACAGATGCTAAGATGTGTGTGTCTTTGCACATGTCTTCACGCATGAAAACGCATGCTCCCCCTGCTCTCGCTCACCCTGTTTGCTCTGGAGCATCTGAAATAGTCACCACTGACCCAGGGTCATGGTCAGACTAAAGTACCCCCAATAATCAAAAACAGTTATTTCAGAGGGCAAATATCACTAAAAGTGATATAAACTGCTCACAGATGTTGCACTAACAAAACAGAGCTTAAGCTAGAAGGTGGGTTTTGAGGTTTGTAGTTCTGGCAGAACACCTAGAACTAGAACTCACTCTTCCTGCTTCCTGTTTACCTGAAAGCAAGGCTCCAAATGTTCTTAAAAGAACACAGTGTCAAATTAACAGCATTAATTCACAGACAAGGAATGTTTCATAAAAAGGAAGCCTTCCTACGTACATGCAGCAAATAAAAAAAAGAAAGCTTCTAGGGCAGAACCCCTAAAAATCCACATAGTCTCTATTTTTACTGTGTAAAAGCGATATTATCTGTCCACTCAGTAAAACAGTCCATTTCAAAATATGTGTTATTCTTGTTTTGCTGTATGGCAGCTGTTAAGTATGTGTGTTTTTATATGTCTCTTTATCTTTGTGCTAAATTTCTGAATACCACTGCAGAAGTGACACATATTGCTTACGTGTTCTACAACAAGTTGTATTGTTTAGATTTTATAATATCTACAACCCGTCGACATGAATCATTGGTGATTCCTGCAACACACTCAGTTTGGGTACACTGATTAGACACTGCTGATGGCTGTGCTTGAAGAACTTACAGGGACAGAACTGGGTATCTTTCTGCTAATAGTTTGAATAGGAACACTACTATTGAGAGGTGTGAGGAGTCACCTGTACTGTGGCATCCTGCACAGTGTGGACAAGTCAAGATTAGTCTATATGTAAGTACCACATTCCTTCAGACACTGAGTGCCTGTGTTCCTTCAGCTATGAAAGCTACTTGAAGTGGTTGATGTTGTCACTCATGCAGTCAGGTTCTATGTCGGCTGTGGTCAGGGAGGATTATGATCCAGAGTTCTGGTGCACTACATACCACAACCATTGCCTTTGGGGATAGAGGGGGGCTTTTATGATTGCACATTGCACACCAAGTGCAGTTTCCACACTGCGATTATAGAGCAATGGGAAATATGGGGAGCTTACGTGTTTGGTACAGTCACTGACGTGCTGCTGCTTCATTGATATGCAGTAGCACATTACATAGCACAGTGACTGCTTCTCTTCTTCCAGCTAGCAATGCAACTTTAAATGGTTGAGTGAGTAACTCATGTCTTCTGGTCCTACATATGATGTGGTCATTGAGCATCAAGATAGACAGTTCTGCTGCAGTCAAGGGAGCAAATGTTGCCTTTGGGACAGCGAGGGGGCCATTTCCATGCTGCAATGAACACCAGCTACAGCTCACACACTCTTAATAGAGACATAGAAGAGCTGTGGGCAACTGTCCTATTGACTACACTGATTTACATGCTTGTACTACTTTCATATCCAGCACAGACACTGCAGTGTGCACATTGTGCTTGTGCTGCGGGGTGCTACATCACTCTGCATACCATAAGTATTTCATTAATGCCACTATAGTTTACTTGCGTCTGTAACTACTGCAAAATTAATGTTCATTTCCATGAAATTACCATGGACAGCACTCGCTAAGAAGGGAAGAAAATGGTTACCTCATAGATTCAGTGCTCCACAGAACCGAGATCTCTACACTCCATGAGAGGGTTTTCTACAACAGTACATCAGGATCCGACAAGAGGACCATGGATTAAATAGAGTTTAATCCACAGCCACATGACAACTGATCTCCAATCACAACTGTCGCCTGAGGTAACCCATGTTATAATTATATACACACACACACACACACATATATATATATATATATACAGTATATAAATATATATTCTTTGCAAAAAACTGTGTTAGTGCAATAGTTAGGGTTTTTTACAGTGACAAAACTGAGGAAATTTGCTGTTAGAATTACCACCCCTTGCACCTCACGACCACCCTGCCCACAGCAACAGGCATCGGGGTGTGAGTTGGGGTCATTGGCCCTAACTCTCACCCCATTCCATGTGTAAATAAGCTAAGGTGGTGCAGTATATGAGAATGAGGCAAGAGTTAGGACCAACGACCCCAACGCAAACCTCAATGCCTGTTGGTAGGGGCAGGGTGGTCATGGGGTGCAAGGGGTGGTAACCCTAATGGCAAATTTCCTCACTTTTGTCACTGTAAAAAACCCTAACTGTTGCATTAATGCAGTTTTTTTCAAAGAATTTCCTTACTTTTTGAGAAAGCATAGTAAAGTACAATGTCGCGCAAGATGGTTCAGGCCCTGCGCTCCCACCAACTTGGAAATTTCTGCCTAACATAACAGTACAAGTATTGAATATCATAAGTATTGGTGGAACTGCATATTGGTGGGAGAATGTGGCCCTTTGGGCCCCATGCTCCCACCAACTTGAAACGAACCAAATTTTCATTCATCAGAGTGGCATAATTCCGCACCTGTTTACATTTTACACACCTAACCACTGAAAATTACCTCTGTGGCTAGTGAGGCTAGCTACCCTAGAAATGTCAAGCCATTACCACAATGCAGAACGCTCTCCACAAAATGTAAACTGAGCCACACAATATCTCTGCAGCAAATTAATTTTCTGACACCTAAGCACCATAATTCCCATCTACAGGACATCACCTCAGCACTCTCCAAATGTCAAGTTAAAAGACTAAACTGTATGCAAGATATTTAATTTAAAAATGTTTGCACCTTTAAAAATTCTTTGATCATGGGAATTGGCCATGATCTCATGATCAAAGATCATCTTTGATCATGAGGGGACATCTGGTCATGAAATTTGGGCTATCTTGTCCTTCCCAGAGACAACTGATCCAGAAAAAATCTGGTCATCTCTTCCCACCCTCACAAACGAATCTTGCGATCAAAGAAATCTCCCGATCAAAGAATTTGCAGGCTCAAAATCAAAGAATTTAAAAATGTTAAAACTCCATTTTTTGACACAACTACATTAAACCACAGGCATGGCTCAATAGATGGAAGCCCCTGAGCAAAACCCATCATAGTTTTACTTCACAAGTCACCCCTGGGCTGAGATATTTGTTTTTTTCCCAACCCAAAAATCTGGCCATCTCGTCCCTCCCTCATGAACAAAGATCGTGATCAAAGAATCTCATGATCAAAGAATTTGCAGGCTTGCGATCAACGAATTTAAAAGTTTAAAACTCAATTTTTTGACACAACTACATTAAACCACTGGCATCGCTCAATATATATAGAGGGAAGCCCCCTGAGCAAAACCCATCTAAGTTTTATTTCAGAAGTCACCCCTGGGCTGAGATATTTGTTTTTTTCCAACCCCAAACTGAAAACAAGATGGCAGCTGTCATGATCGATACATTTTTCAAGATCAAAGAATCTTTTATCACGAGCCTGCAAATTATTTGATTATGAGGAGTGACCAGATGGCCAAAACCCCAGTCTTCTTCTTTCGCAAAACAACCTTATACATTTTTCCCTGGACTTATAATAGGAGCTAAAAAGTTTAATAACTTTTGAATGTATTAATATTTTTTCACCAAACAAAAAATAGCATATTCCTTGACCTAAGCTCTTTCTATATGCCAAATTTCTGACTGGCACACCACATGGTGGCTGCACAGCGCCACGGACAAAATCCAAAAAAACTGACCTCAAAGCTGGTGAAAAGTGCATTTTTCAGTGATTCACGGTGCAAAAATTGTAAGTCCAACTGAAACACAATTTGGCAGATCAAGAGAACTACCATGCCCCGCCATGCATACCAAATTTCATGCAAATCCATTGCACAGGTACATAGTTATTAACATGAAAAATGTCAAGTTTAACATTAAACATTAAAGTGCCTTCATTACCCTAATTATAGGGATGCGACCGCGCCCCTATAATATATATATAAGATATACAGTGGAGAGCTGTCAGATAAATGATTTATCTACACAAGTGCTGTTTGACCTTGGTAACCTCATGAGTGGCATATGCCATGAGCGAGGTGTCCAAGGTCAAATAGCACAAGTGTAAATAAATAATTTATCTGACAGCGCACCATCTTATATTTCATTTATGCAATAGGGATGCTTTCTGTCAGTGCAGGGACATTTGCTTTTGATTGCTTATCTATTTTTGCATATGTCAAAAAAGTGACCAAAAAATTGCATTTTCTGCTCTTTTTTGCTAATTAGAAAAAAATTCTGAGATATCTATTAATGAAGCACCACTCATTTTGTAGATAATTTTGTGCTAAACAACTTTCATGCTCACAGTACCATGCTATCTTTATTCATTTTAAAGTTATTCACATTTGAATATAGGTAGTACTGCTACTGAGGCCAGACATTCTAAATGAGTTTTGAAGTGATTGTGACACAGCTACTATCTGTATAAATTTTACTTATTCAATGGCTGTGAAGATAAATGGATTTATTCAATGAGTTTTGAGCCCACTCCATCTGCATATATATATATATATATATATATATATATAGTGACTTGCAAAAGTATTCAACCCCCTTGAAAGTTGTCAGATTTGTCTGAATGACAAATGATACATTGAGATTTTGTTCTGTGTAATATTTTATTTAAAAAGACTGACCCTCAAAATAATTGTTTTGAAGTGACATTGGTTTTATGTTAGAAAATATTTTTAAGAAAAATAAATAACTGAAATATGCTGTTTGCATAAGTATTCAACCCGTGTGCTCTGGAAGCTCCAAGTTTACAAAGATGAAAAATATTGCCCTAACGAGGACACAATTGGCTTACAATTGGCCTCACCTCTGAAACATTAAAGTAGCTCACATTTTCTGGATACCCCCCCCCCCCAGTTTAATGACCATTGGTCAGACTGTGAATCTGAAGGAAGGGTGTGAAAATGAAGACTAAATAGCATTCTAAGGAAGTTAGAGATAAAGTAATAGACATGAATAAATTAGGAAGGGTACAAAATAATATCCAAGTGTTTGGATATCCAGTGTGCACTGTTGGATCAATAGTGAGGAAGTGGAGCTGCATCACTCCACCCAGGCACTACCTAGACAAGGCCAGCCCCTCAAAACTCAGCATCCGAACAAGAAGGAGACTAGTGAGGAAGCTACAGAGAGGCCAACAATCACTTTGAAGGAGCTACAGAGTTCAGTGGCTGAGAGTGGGTGAAAGTGCACAGTCAACCATATCAAGAGCTCTGCATAATACTGGCCTGTATGGGAGTGTGGCTAGAAAGAAGCCATTACTCAAAAAGAACCATATCAAAGCACGTCTGGAGTTTGCCAGAAAGCATGAGAGTGACCCAGCTAAGATGTGGCACAAGGTTTTGTGGTCTGATGAGACCAAGATAGAGATTTTTGGCCAAAATTCAAAGCGCTATGTGTGGCGCAAACCTAACACTGCCCATACCTCTAGAAACACCATCCCTACAGTGAAGTATGATGGTGGCAGCATCATGCTGTGGGGATGCTTTTCATCAGCAGGGACTGGGCATCTTGTTAAAATTGAAGGAAGAATGGATGGAGCAAAATACAAGGAGATACTGCAAGAGAACCTGCTTCAGTCTGCTAAAAAAACTGAAGCTTGGGAGAAACTTTACCTTTCAGCAGGACAATGATCCCAAGCACAAGGCCAAAGCAACACAGGAGTTGTTAAACAACAAAAAGGTGAATGTCCTACAGTGGCCAAGTCAAAGCCCAGATCTCAATCCCATCGAGAATCTGTGGCACTGTTTGAAAATTGCGGGTCCACAAGCATCACCCAACCAACCTGAACAACCTGGAACAAATCTGCCAAGAAGAATGGGCAAGAATCACTCCCAAACAGTGTGCAAGGCTGGTAGATACTTACCCCAAAAGACTTAAAGCTGTTATTGCAGCAAAAGATGGCTCTACCAAATACTAATGTGTAGGGGTTGAATACCTCTGCAAGCAGCATTTTCCAGCTTTTAATTTTCTTTAAAAGATCTGCTGATGGATAATTAATTTTGGCTTTGACAATATACTGTTAGAGCATATGAGTTTGCAATAAAAATACTGACTGGAATAATATATGTAAGTCTCATTTGTAATTCAGACAAATCTGATAACTTTCAAGGGGGTTGAATACTTTTGCAAGTGTGTGGGTATATATATATCTATATATATCTATATAGATATATATATAGATATATATATATAGATATATATATAAGCTGCCTTGTTTGTTTGTATACAGTCTCTGAACTACCAGTATTAAACTAATCAGTGTACAATGACTACCCTGTCTGTCAGCCTACAGCCCCTGCACTACCAGTTTATAACTTATTGGTGTATATTGTCTGCCGTGTTTGTCTGCATACAGTTCCTGCACTACCAGCATCTAAACCATTAGGGGATTTTAGTTGTTTTGTTTATTTGTGTACAGTCCCTGCACTACCAGCATCTAACCCATTGGTGAACACTAGCTGCTCTGTTTGTCTGCATACAGCTCCAACACTACTACCATGAAATTCATTGGTGTGTATATTGCCTGCTGTGTTTGTCTGCATACACTACCAGTACCTAACCCGTTTGTTTATATACTGACTGCCAGGATTGTCTTCATACAGTCTATGCACTACCAGTATCAAAATCATTGGTGTAAATTGGCTGCCATGTTTGACTGCATATAGTCCCTGCACCAGAGAGGGTATACAGTAGTTTTGAGATTGGAGATGGGGTTTCTCTAGATAACAGGGAGTGCTTTACATTGACCCAAGTAACTAAGGTGTGTCCACTGGATACTAGAGAGTGTCTGGGATGCTGTACTGACAGGGTCACTGGAGTGATTGGAATACTATAGTGACAGGGTAATGGTTGTCACTTACACACCATTACATTAAATACTGGTATTGCAGTGGCTATATGAAACCATCATCTAACTCATTTGTTTATAAAGACTGCTGTGATTGTTTGCATACAGTCCCTGAACTATAAGCATCTAACCAAAAAGCATGAAGTATACTGGCTGCCCTGTTTGTCAACATACAGTCCCTGAACTACCAGTACCAAACTCACTAGTGTGTATTACCTGCTGGATTTGTCTGGATACAGTACATGCACTACCTGTAGCTAACCCATTTGTTTATTTTGACTGCCAGGATGGTCTGCGTACATTCCCTTCACTGTTAGTATCTGACCCATTGTTGTATACCCCCCTCTTATGATCATGGATAAATTATGGTACAGGCCCTGCACTACAAGTATCTAACCAAAATGTGTATAGTATACTGGCTGCCATCTTTATTGAAATACAGTCTCTGCACTACCAGTATTGAACTCTTTTTTGTCTATTGCCTGCAGTGCTAGTTTGCATACAGACCTTGCACTACCAATATCTAATTCATCAGTGTATACTGACTACCCTGTTTGAATACAGTCTGTGCACCACCAATATATATTTTTTTTGTTCTGGCACCCCCAGTTCCCTCTGATGAGGGAGCATAGCCCCTGCCCTGAATGCTGTCCCACCATGCCCAGGGCCCCCCCCACTGAGTGGAGCTGCCAGGCAGGCACCCCACCCCCAAAGGTCACCTGTGGCATGCCCTGACTTATCCCCCAGGGCAAGGCAATGGGAGCAGGACACCCCCCCCAATGGGCACTGGCGGCAGTGGAGACAGTGTCAGGGCAGGATATTATACCTGGGGGAACATAGGTTTTTCAAGTGCAGTGATCCCCTGGGAGGCAGGGCATGCAATGACACCAGCATCTATCCCGCCTCCCACTCAACCAGGCACCAGCTCTCCCATGATTCCCCTGGCCTCTACCAGAGGCCCCAAACTGGTGGGACACTCACCCCCACCTCCAGAGAAGGAGATCCGTCCCTTGGATGCTCCATTCTTCTCCTCCCGGCCGGTCCTCCAACTCCCAGGTCTGCTCCCGAACCTGGGATGTTGTCGCACCACCAATATCTGACCTACCAGTATAAACCTCACTCTTTTGATTTATGGTTTAGTTTTTGTTAACCATGTGGGTACACTAGACAAATATATGCTGATTAACATGTATGAGCTGAAAGGTTACAGCACAAAAACAAGAAGAATAAGTTACACAGTGATCATATCAAACAAGATGAGAACTTAGCCAGTCATGGATAAACTATGGTTGTACATGATCAGTGGCCATCCTTATTCATGGTTTGTTCATGGTTGTTATTCTTAGAAGTTTCCTGTGTTATTAAACAAATTTCTCCACCACTCAGGTAACATAAGTTTTTCCAACAACCTTAACATTCTGAAATGAAGACATATTATCCACACACACTTTAGAAATAAATTTAATTTACTTACCCTTGCTGCTGTTGTTCCTCTTTGAAGTGGAATGTCTCTTCATTGTTATTTATTTCTTTATTTGTTTGTTTGTTTGCTTGTTTGTTAACTGGATGGGTACACTGATCCCAGGGACTGTACTCAGGCATGACCCGAGCCATAAAGATGGCAAACACAAGGTAAAAGAATATAAACAAGCATTTATCAAAGCCAAATGTTGCTTGCTTGTATGTGCTGTGTAGATATTTGGATGTCAGTGGAGTGCAAATATTGAAAATTTGCAAACTTACAAGCTTGCGTAGGAGCTGCGCAACGCATGCTCGTGAAACAGTCATTTTTAGGAAGCTTGTGACCAAATTTTCAACATAGTCATTTTAAGACATCTGCTCATGAACAGTGTCACTGTGATTTTCTTAATGTGTCCCATACATTGATTTCGCACATCGACTGCGCCATTGTGCGCTAGATAGGCGGAAACACGTTATGGGCGAGATGTGAAAAATGACAGCTGTACTGCTCAGAAGGAGGTGTGGTAAAATGGCAATGTTGGAAATCTGGAGTGAAAATATTGAAAATTCATGAACTCACAAGCGTGTGTAGGAACTGCGCAATGCACGCTCATAAAACAGTCATTGTTAGTAATTTTTCCACCAAATTTTCAACATAGGCTTTTTGAGAGCCCACCTTATGAACATTTCATTAATCGGTGCTGAAAGGTGATTTCACGCAGTGACTGCGAAATCACCCTTTGAGCCTGATAACGCCATGACAGTGAGGGCATTCATGAGAAGGGGTCCCAAAAACCCCATGTTGAAAACTTGGTGCAAAAATTCCAAAAGAATGCCTGAGATATGCAGCAAAGTTGAAAAAACCCTATTTATTACATTATACAGCTACCGGCATTTCCTCAGTTCGCGGTCGGCTTTGAAGAGTGCAGATGTGTTCGCGGTCCACCGAAGATCGTCGCACCAGAGTCCGGAGGTAAGTATGGGGTGAGGGGGGGTGTGGGGAGGCAGGGTGCACAGTGGATGGGCGTGGGTGGGGGCCCAGACAGCGAGGGACCGTTTTTATATTGTAGGTTCTTTTTTTGCAAAAAAACAGAAGGACGACATGGGACATTTGCCACGCTGAGGTGGGCTCCCAGCATGGCACAAGGACAGCTATTTGGAGGGGCCATGGAGCTGATGGGGGATTGGGCACCCCTGTCAGTGATAGCATCTGTTGCCATGCTGGGGTGGGCCCCCAGCGTGGCACCCTGTACTCTGGAGGGGACAGTGAAGCCAACGGGGATTGGGCACCGGGCCGCCATATATAAATGTCATGCTGGGGTGGGTACCCAGCATGGCATGTGCAACTCTGTTTGGGGGGAGCACAGCACAGTCGATGGGGATTGAGCACCCCATCAGCTATACAGTGTGTGTGTGGGGGGATGAGCACACAGTATGCGTGTGTGTGTGTGTGTGTGTGTGTGTGTGTGTGTGTGTGTGTGTGTGTGTGTGTGGGGGGAGTGCACAAGAGCAGGTGATACCTTATCGCTGCTCACTGAAGTGTAGCTCCTCCTTTCAACTGTACTCCACTGCATTTTCGACTGCTGTCATAGACAGCTCCAGCAGTGATTGCAGAACTGCGGCCGCACCTGCAAACACACTGACTGAACTGGAAGAGGGCTGCCACACCTCCAAAAACTCGGATGATGGCACTATGTTTCTTGCACATGCATGCAAGCAACATAATGATCAGATACAATAGTGTTACAATACAATTTTAGACACAGACTGTTGCAATACAATTTTTAATACAGATATCAGATTCAGTATGAGAGAATTAGACTTTAGGGAATGAGAGACCAATCAGGTAATAAACTACAATAATGTAAACAATTTACTGAGTCTTCATAGTAGTAAAACTCATCTGGAGATGGGAGCAATGGAACCAGGACTATGAGTCAGAGGGGCTATTCCATGTAGTTGCAACTGAAGGAGAGAGAAGCCCTATGGTGCGATTTGAAAAGGGGGTGAGATCCTAGAATCTGTAGGGGGTTTGTAGGCTGTTCCAGTGAGTTGGGGTGGCCACAGAAAAGTCCTTCTGACCTATACATGTGGCAACTTAAGGGGCATGCTAGGAAAGGGCTGGTGGAGGACCAGAAGCCATGGGAACAAGGCTTTGGCTTGAGTAGAAGGAACAGGGGTGAAACTTGTTTGTCTTAGATGGATTTGTCAATCAGGCAACCTGATAGGTAATCCTGGTGGGCCTATGGGAGTAGCCAACCAAGGCCCTGAAAGAGGGAGCTGTGATGTGTAGAGTACAAGGCCAGCAAGGCAAACCTATAAACATTGTTTCATGCTTTGCTCAGTCTTGACAGACAGAAGGATGAGGTTTGCCTGTAAATAGACTGGGCTTAGGGCCTGTCCCACAGACCTTACCATTCACTGCTTTGATGGATATCTTGTCTCCTCCACAAACTCCTTCCAATACCTTGGCATTACCCTGGACCCTGCCCTTGATTTTGACCAACATATTACAGACATGTGCAAGACAGTCAATAATGAAATTGGGCTGTCCTGCAAAATCAGGTATTCTCTCACTCCAGCTGCAAGACTCACAATAGCCCAAGGTATCCTACTCCCAAGCCTCACCTACAGTCTAACCCCCTACTATCTGATAGGCTCCTCAAATCTGGACAAGTTGAACATCTCTTACAACAATATATGTTGCTTTGCCCACTCCACTCCCACATTGACTCATCATTGCTCACTGTATTCCAAACTTGAATGGCTATTACCTCCCTCTGTCTACTCTCACTTAGTTGTGTGTTGGAGAACATACAAAGATCTTCCAAACTAGCTGCCCTTGCAGCCTTGATGACCACCCAGGAGCAAATTTACCACCTTCACTCTGGTGACAAATCTCTCCTAGTTCTCCCCAGACACTCCACAAAGATGGGTGAACAGGCCTTTTCTTATTTTGACCCCAGAGTATAGAATGCCCTTCCACTCCATGTTAGATCTGCACAGTCCCACTCCTGTTTCAAGCTAACACTTTGTAATTTCCTAAAAAACTCAGACATCTGCAGCTGTCAACTTACACTCAAGGCTCTCTATATTGTCTCTGCTCCCTGTCCTTTCTAACACACTTGTGTCTTACTCTATTGCACATTAGTGTTCCCTTCTGAATTTCTGTCTATGGATTTGTACTTAGTATTTCTCCAGCACTGCTACTTTGCCAAAGTTCTTTTTCTGACTATGCCTGTTTACTTCATTTTGAATACTATCTCCTCCTGAAATTGTATGTATTTGCTAAGACAACTATTTATGTATACTGCTAAGCATGTAGTTTCATGTTGAATATCTATCTCATCCTGATTTTGAATGTAATGCTAAACAATTTGTTCTGTATATTGTGAGATTTTATACTAATGTATTGTTTGCTTCTTCTATTATTGTACCATTAGTTTCTGTAACCTCTTGGGTTGTGCCTGAAAATAGGCAATATTTTGTCTAGTGCACTTACCCAATAAACAGAAACTAAATAAATTGTTCAAAAGGGGTAGTAAGGTGCCTGGTCAAGGGCAAGCCTCACTTCTGGGGTCATTAGTTCCATGAGCCTATAGCTGACACCTAATTTCTCATTCATGCTTTGGACCATGAGCCCGATATTGTCATAAAAGGTCATGGAAGGGTTTAGGATGTGATCCAAGAAAACAGCCTGCATCCTCCAGTGCAAGGTAAGGTGTGGATCAGGAGTGGCTACCTGCAGGCTCAATTCTGAAAAACAATAGTAAGATCCGCACTCCAAAAGTCACTGAAAATAAATGTCCAAATACGTACTTTAAATTCAAATGCAGTGCATTTTTTCACACAAATGTGATGACAGCAAACAATTCTCAAACCACAGTTCAGGTGACTCTACACTTCAGCAAAAAAGGCTTTGTCAGGGGGTGGATACATGAAGTTCTATGAGCCCCTTATATCCTGATTACAATCACTACATCATTGTGACATTAGACAATTGTAACTGCTGTGAAATCAGCATTACTTAAAAGGTATACCAGTCCAGGCAGTGTGACTCAAGCAAGATCACCAAGGTGAATAAATACAGATACATTGTATAAAAAGTGATACACATGCTAAAAAATGAATCTTAATTAATGCAAAAACTGAAATGAAAAATTTAGCATAAAGCCCTAAATATGTAAGTAGAAAAATTTTTTATATATTTTTTGAAAGATCAAGTAAATACATGTTGAGATAATTGTTGCAACTCAAATCAACAGGTAGACTTAGACCATATCTGACCAGCCAGAAAAGGCATTAATAAGAGTCAGGAAGTAGCCCTAGAAACAATATGTGCCATCTACCGGGAAATAAAGCAGGAGATCCCGCGGTCTCCAAATCTCCTTTCAAATCTGTGAAGAGAGAAAAGAAAGAACAATAAAAACATTGAATATTTGATCTGCCACCTCTTTGAAATAAAAATATAGCAATACATACATGTATCACAGTCCATATTTACATCAGAATTGAACTACTTAAGAGGCAGACATTTGGGGGAGGGAATGAGATAATTTGAAATGACCTAATTGGAACAAGTTGCAGCAAACTACTGCAGGAAAGGTTTTAAAATCCCAACAGGTATGTAACCCCTTAGGTTGTAGACTGTTAAGCAAGAAAATCCAGAAGTTCTCTCTCTTTGTAAGAGACCACTCAACCTGTTGCCTGCCTGACATCCTATCCTCAGTTGCTCAAGGCCCATACATTTTAAATCCACAACCTCACAGTTGTAGTGCAGAGAAAAGCATTCAGCAACTGGACTAGCATAATCAGATCTCTTGTTGTCCTTGACATGTTCTTGGATTCTTTGCTGGGTGTGTGTGTGGCGGGGGGACTTTTCTGCCAATATACAGTTTGGGACAGCTACACCAGACCACATACACAATTTAATTAGTACAGCAGGAGATGAACTGACAAATTTGCACCTTCTTTGAAAACCCTGGATAGTCAAAGCTGTTGCCTTAATTGCAAAACCTGCAGATATTGCATTTCCCACACTTGTACACACAGTACCTGATGGTTTTATGAGGATCAATGTGTGAGAAATGTTCCTTGGTGTGTGAAACTGGTTTTGTATATGTTTGGCCTTGATATTCTGACCTCTAGTAAATGTGACTCAGTTTAGGTCCAACACTTTCTGCTAATACTGAGTTGCCCATGAGAATAGACCAAATCTATGTGTGTGATTGGCTAAAGTGAAAAACTGCACCAATCAATCTGACTTTGAATTGCAGGCCAATGATCTTAGAGAAAGATTCTTATCTAAGGGTTATGACAGAAAGGTACTGGATACAGCGTGTACTATAGCCCTTTCCCAGGAGGTTATCCCTTCTTAAACCTATGAAGCACCACAATGAAATGAATCCACCAGTCTGCATTGTCAGAGTTTAACCCTGTGTCTGGAAAGACTGGTAATGTAATAACATTTTGGCCTGTTCTCATGGGTGACTCAGTATTAATAGAAAGTCTCAGACCTAAACTGAGAGTCACATTTACAGAGGTCAGAACATCATGGACAAACTTGTAAAGAGTAATTTCCACACACCAAGGAACATTTCCCACACTTTGATCCCCATGAAACCACCAGGTATGTACAAGTGTTGGAGCTGCAATATCTGCAGTTTTTGCATTAGTGAAACAGCTTTGGATTTCCAGGGTTTTCAAAGAAGGTGTAGATTTGTCAGTTCATCTCCTGTGGTACTAATTTCATTGTGTATGTGTACTGGTGTAGCTGTCCCAGATTGTGTATTGGCAGATCAGTTTGCCTCCTCAAGCAACGAATCCAAGGACGTCAGAGACATCAAGAGATCTGATTGTAGTAGCCCAGTTGCTGATTTCATAGCTGTTATAATTGTTAGAGCTGAGCGAAAGTTGTGAATTCCGATTACGTGGAACTTTCACAATATTTCATACATTTTGCAAAATTTTCTGAATTTCTGCTATTGGTGAGATCAGAATCTTCCAAATGTATTTGGTGTATTTTCACCCTGTTCCATGGAATATTTTGGCTGAACTGCAGAATAATACACATGAACTATGGAATGATAGTTCTGAGGAATTTTATTCCGCAGTTTAATGGATTATTCTGCAATGCATGTAATTATTCCGTAGTTCGGTGATCAGTTAGGTGGAATTTCTTTCTGTAGTATAATTCATTAATCCTCAATCCATACATTCATTCCACAGTTCAGTGACTCACTGAACTGAGGAATGAATGTATGAATTGCAGATTAATGTATTAAACTGCAGAAAAAAATTATGTCGGATGGACCATTGACAGTGATCAGTTCTGCAGAACTTTTTAATGCAATAATTCACAATTCATACATTTATTCCCCCGTTCTAAGTTGCAATTTCCACAAAAGTTGTCAAAGTGTATTCCAAAATTTTGCGAAAGTGAAATTCTGATTTTTGCTAAAATTCTGCTGGTGGAAATTTAATTTTGCACAGCCGTAATAATTTTCTGATGTCACTGTGATGTACTGATTGTAGCCTGGATAAAAGGGGCTCAGAGAACTTTAGGTACCCACCCTCTGACACAGCCTTATGTGGCGGAGTGCCAGGGCACCTGCTCTGTGGTTTGGAGATTGTTTACTGTCATCACATTTATTTGAAATAAATGTACCACATTTGAATCTACAGTATGTACTTGGACATTTATTTTCAGTGACTTTTGGAGTGCAGGTCTTACTGTTGTTTTTCATCAAGGGTCTAGGGAGACAGCCAAATATTTGAAGGCAGTTACTTGCTCAAGGTGGGAGCCATCTGAGGACAGGATGTTAAGGGGGTTTGTGTCATCTACCAAACTGGCTAGTCTGCATTTTGACCCAGAACATGGCTTTGGTCTTTTTAGTGTTGACTAGGAGTTTGTTGGAAATTAACCACCATTGTGCAGTGCCAGTGTCCTCCTTGAGGGTGGAGGGTATTTCAACAGGGGTCTTAGCACTGTGGAAGAGGTTGTAGTCATCAACATGCAGTAGCAAGTCACACACAATGCTACCTTTGGGGAGTGAGTCAATGAACATGGATAATAGGATGTGTCAGCCATTTGGACACCCAGCATGATGGAGGTGGCACCCTGTGCAAACCACCTGAGTTTTCCCAGAAAGGTAATTGTAGAACCAGGATGCAGTCACAGCAGAGGACCCAATCCATTACAATTTGTTTACTAGGATGCTGTGGTCAACCAGGTCAAAGGCCTTGGTAAGATCCACAAAGATGTCTGGCATCTGTTAGTTTGCTTTCATTCATGCTTCTGAAAACATGGTCAATAAAGCATGCTATTGTGGTAGTGGTGCTGTGGCCTTTGCTAAAGTCATGTTGCTGGGGGAACAGAAGGTTGTGTTTAGACACATGGTCAGATATTTGCCAGAAAACCATCTTTCCAAGAATTGTACTCAAGTGGGAGTGGATGGGGATGGGGCAGTAGTTGTCAGTAAGGGAAGAATCATCAGACTCGAAAATGAGCACCACTCTGGCTTGCTTCCATTGTCAGCATATAGAACAGGAGGTTGAGGATAGATGAAATACAGTGGCCAAAGGCTTGGCAATAGCACTGGCCATTCATTTGAGAAACCTCTGGCAGAGGTCATCGCTGCTGGTGCTTCCTTGGTTGGGGGGGCCTTGAGGAGTTTGCAAACTTCTTACAGGGTGATGGTCTTGAAGTAGAAAGGTAGAATGCTGGGGTTGCCATCAACCTGTCAGTTAGGGGGAAGCTTATCCCAATAGTTGGACAGGTCAGAAAATTTCCTATTAACAGCATCAATGACTTAGAAGGGGTTGGGTTGGGACCCAGACCTGGTTTGTAACCTGATGGGAGTCTGTTTGGTTCCAGTTTTGATTAGGGAGTTCACTGCTGACCAGAAATTCTTGGGGTTGCCAACAATTTGGGTTTGTAACTCTTTGAGGTGTTTGGCCTTAAGTGATTTTATGACTTGTTTGCAGAGGTTGCTCAGGTGACAATATTTATTCCAAGAGGAGGGAGGGGGAGGCTTTGTGAGCAACCCATATTGCATCCCTTTTCTTCACTTTCCTGAAGAAATCTTTGGAGAGCCTTCTTGTGTTCCCACACTGACCTCTGCAGGTGGCTATGGTGAATTGCCTGAGCTGGATGGAGGTTAGGGCAGCAGAGAGGAAGTCCAGGGCATAGTTGACATCGGGCAAAGTGTTTAGGTCTAGCCAGTAGACTGCCATAAGATCTGACAACAGGGGTTCTATGTGATAATGGCGAAAGCCTAAAGGCAATTGCCGTTATTGCACAGTCAGAGTGAAGAAAACATTTTCACCACTATGACACCCTCGGCACACAGGACAATGGTGCCGGGGGGACATACATTTTAATGCTTTCTGAAGCATGTAGGGGGCTTCTTCACCCGCACTTCCCTACTAAAGGATTCTCAACTCCAGGGGGTGTATGTTGGGGGGGTGAAAACTCATAAAATTAAAGGTTCAGGCTGGGTGCAATAAAATCACACCAGCGCCTGGACCTAACCCAGTACCTCACCCACCCCAACCACAGGCCAACCCCTGATGCCATGACACAGACAGCTCAGCAACCCACCACAGCACCACCCCCACAGCTCCTCTGCCCCCCAGCTCAAACTCACTGTGCTTGCGCCCCCACGCGCGCGTGTACATATAACCACATCCTGTCACCCATTTTGCCTACCCACCCACCCATCTGGTCTCCCTACCCTCCCATCGCTGAAAGGGATTTTGCAGGGAACTACTGGCCATTACAAACGGTGCCCTTCCTCATGTGCCCACCTCATATGATACCGACAAGAAGCAGGGAGCATTAAGCTTGGTAAAAGCTTTGGACAGAATGGCCTCATTTCTATTTATATAACCATACATTTAAACTAGTATAAGATGGTGTAAGTTCACATATTCATTTTATTATGCTCAAGTAATTAATTGGCTTGTGTAGACCCTTATTTTTTTCTTCATAAATTACCCACAATATTACTATTATTTTATTATTTATTTTAATTGAAAATATTACATTCTGCTTTCTAATATGATAAACATTATGAAAATACTATCCCAGGCTCCTAGGACCATAGACTTGAATAAACTCTGTGTGACCATGGTTGACAATGATGTGTCCAGAACATCAGAAACATATTGGGAAAAGCCATAATAAATAGTGAGCATTCTTGAAGATTTATATAGCACCTCTGACCAAAAACAATAGCCAAATATATCTGAAACAATTTATTAATTAACATGGTCTAGTGATAAACTGTATATTTTAGGAAATACCACTATAATTTGACTTATTTTGAGAAAGTTTATTTTAATTTGATAAACAAAAAAAAATATGCTAGGTATCTGTCATTTACAGCTATAATAATAGATTGCATAATTTGACTTGAGAAGCAAACTGATGCCACTGGATGAATTATGATTAGTTGAAAAACAGACAGTATAAACTAGAAAAGAGGCTAACTAGAGATAAAATAAATCTAGAGAATGGAAGCTTTCAGTCTGATCTTCACATTTGGGGTTGATCCCTTTCACATCACTAAAAATCATCTAGACTCCTTTAAAGGGCTTAAGGGCACCTACAGTATCATAGAATGAAGTTAAACTGACAACTGAAAATATATTACATATAAACATATGATTGTGCCAGCAGAAAAAGGCCAGCATGGTCTGTCATGTCTGTTTGAGTCTGAAGACCTCCCAGTACCTAATGAGGGATTTGCCCCCCTCCTGATTACCCCCTCTTCCCTCCCCATTGATGCCCCTCTTCCCCCATGCTCCCCACCAGAAGCAACTTTCCCCTTTACTCTGTCCCAGCCTTTTACAGTTTTACTATTGAATCTATGCCATAAGTGGGTTTAAATAAAGGAAATACTGATGTGATGGAAACACTGTTTATATTTTAACCAAAATACTATATACTATATTAATGAGAAACAAGACATGACAGAATGTTGGTTTCTATTCATAAACCACATGCCCAGGTGTACTGTGAGACCTGAGGCTCTTGTGCTAAGTGCCATCAACTGCCTGGAAGTGTGATTTATGAATAGAAGCCCACACATTTGAGTGTCTTATTGTGATAATAAAATGAGCCCCCACTAAAAAAATAGAAATAGTATTTTTGTTTGCTTATTAAAGAAAAAAATAGTTTATGTTATCTGTGGTTCACTTGTGTACAACTAGATAGTGCTGTGTGCATGTGGATGTAGAGTCTCTTTTAATTGCTGCAATTATTTATTTTTAAACATTTTATATGTCTAAACGTGCTTGTGCCCCATTCCCAAAGTGGGGTGGGGGTTGTAGCTGATGGCACATTCTTTTAAATTTTAAATTTTCAGATCCTGCTGACAGGAACTCTGTAGCATGTGACTCCATGACTACAGAGATAAGCAGGCTCCCCATGCCTATAGGAAAACCTGTGCTGCTACCATCTGTTGCTTGCCTGGTCCTCTTACTGCTGAATTCTAAGATTAAGGTGGAACCAGGAGGCCATGGACAAGATCTCTGGTGCTTGCAAGATTTGAGGAGTTCATTAAAGGTAGGTATCTGCTTTCTGTTATTATTTTGGTATGCTTCCTTGCTTCCAAATTAGGGTTCACACTTTAAATATTCCTAACTGTGTGGTAAGCTTGTCCACTGATGTTAGAGGATGCAGTACTATATTAAACAAGCTTAATTTCAAGTTGGAGGTTTACTATGAGGGTTTTTAAGAGATTGGCCTTTTGTTGTAAGTGGTGCTCACATGTGTTATTCAAGTAGCAGTGGTGTGGGTCCCATGAAACAGACATGGGGAGAAACTGATACTGGACCTTCTCTGACCATTTTTATGAGGTAACATAAAAAAAATGTGGGAGTATGTTTTTTTTTTTACATAGTGTTTTGTGTGTTGTGGGTAGCTGGTGGATGGGTGTTTCTACAAAGCAGGAAATGTTTTGTTTTCAAAAATTATGACAAATGTCAAGCGCTAGACTTACATACTTAATGATGATGGTCACCAGAATTTTTTTAGATGTTTCTGACAGGAATTGATACCTGAGGGCACAGTGCTGTGATCATTGGATGAAGTGCAAATCTGTAAGTTACTTTTCTTAAACCATATGGCTTTGGAAAGTTCTTGACCAGTCAGTATGCAGCAAATTCCATTCCCATCGTATAAGCGTCAACAGAACTGAAGGAGAATACATTTCATTAATATCATAATTTAAAAACAAATCAAGAAAGCCATTATCAGGTTGTAGTTCTAGATTAGACTCAAATTTCTCACTAAGGGATGACCAGCCAAGATGGTGATATAGAAAGTAAAGATGTGAATTGCAGCTCTAGAGGAGACTCAGATTTCTTGATAAAAATGTATTGCTTGCTTAGAATGGTCAAGAGACAGGCAATGTAATTGTGAGCAGATATATTGTTTAATACTTTAATGAAGAACAAATAATTAAATATTTCCTGAAACTTTGAATCTGAAGTATGGATGAACTCAGGACAAGGATATGAAGAATGCAACATACACACGTGACACACTGCTGATCTTACTTTAAGAGCCATCTAACAAGTCACACTGCATAAGCAGTTGTCCCTGAGTGCTGGTGCCTGCCACTCCCATGCTGAAAGTAAAAACCAAAAAAGGCAGTACACTCAAAGCGATTTATGCTTCACAACATTTATTCAGTGAAAAGCAGCACAAAAATTTGAAAATGCATAGTGCCAAAGTACAAAAAACACACACGACCGTAAGAGCCCCTGGAAGGTGACTTGCAAAACTCTACAACGTTTTATGTCTCACTGGCACTTCCACCTGTCAAATTAAACTAATTTTTTAAACTGCTGATATTTTGCCTCAATAAATATTGTTTACCGCTTCTATGAGTCCTTCATTATTTTACTGGGTTTCTGATAACATTTTCTGTAAATTATCATAATAAAATAATCACTATGTGTTAATTCCAAAATCTTTAAATATGTACAATGTTTGTAGTCATATGGCAATGTAATATACTGTGGAAGCATCCCTCTGGTTAAGACAGGTGTATTTGCCATTTAAGTCAGAATTAAATGTACTGTTATAGATTATTGTATCTAGTTCTTCTGTAAGTTTTTTTTTTATTTAGTTGTTTAACCAGGAGTAGCACACTAGGCTGAAAGCTTTTTTACAGGAGTGACCTAGGAGCACAGGGAAGTTAAGTGACTTGCTCAGGATCACACAGTATGCAAGTGGAAGCTGTGGAATTCAAACCCAGGTCTGGTCTGCTGGATGTCACCAGATTTGCCGCTCAGAGCCTTAAACCACTGCGCTATACTGCCTCCCAATGCCCAATGCTATTTAATAGGGTATACCTAACACATCTTTTTTTTATCTAAATAAGAACTAATTGGAATTGCTAAATGTTGTTACCTAGCTTCCTTATCCTTGTCTAGATATTCTCTGTGACCCATTCTCATATTTGTGACACCTAGGATAAGAATTTCCCAATCTGGTTATTCTTTGTTTCTTTGTAATATTAACATTTTACATTTTTCCCAAATGGAAACATTATATAGTTTTGAATTCTTTGACAGAATGTATAATATAATAATTTCAAGTACAGTAGTAGCTTTTAATGTAATGCTCATAAGTAGTGCATTTTCCTTATTAACTTTGACTACATGTAGATATCCTGTAACTCTAACATATGTTATTAAGCCCCCTTCAAAACAAACCATCATACTCAACTTTAAGCCTGGAATAAGAGATAACTGAAATCCATTTATGTTCCATATGTCTAAAAATTGATCACGGTGCCATGATTCCTGGAGATTACATATATCAACATTTTTGATAAAACTTAAACATTCAGGATCAACCATATCATTCCAATGCCTGGCCATATTCCATGACAATATTCCTATGTTCCTTTAGTTTGTTTTATTATTTTTGTTGTTGTTTTTTGTTTATTTCTTTAAAACTTATATCATCTTTGTTTTAATCAACAGACAAAGAATATTCTGTCAGGGGATACAGTCAACCATCAGCTTCTTCTAATACTGCAAATTGGTTTGAAATGGGTATGACACCAAGAGCAGGACTTTCCTCTGGTATTTTTGATTTTTTACTAAGAAATCATTGTTTGTTTCATTTCATTTTTTCATCTTTATTTTTTTATACTTGTAAGCAAGATGAGCAAAACTACCCATTTTCACCAGTGACAAGTTACAGAACATACTTAAACATACACAATATTACACACAGTCAAAATAATAAACATAGATAGTAGAAAAATACAAAAAACAGACAACAATTAATTATTTAACATGAACAGGTGTCATTTTCCATCAACCAATATTTCAGTCTAGTTTTAAAAGACCACATTGTCATACTTTCTATGATATCAACAGGTAATGAATTAAAAAACAAAGGAGCCCTACATAAAGTAGATCGAAACAACAGAATTTCATAAGTAAATTTGGTCTGGGATCGAGTACTACTAGAATTAAGAAACCTAGGAAATAATAATGAAACTACAGAAGATATGTTTCCCCCCACTAACTCCCATTCATCCAAGGCATTGAGAATGTTCAACAGATGAAGCATTATAACCTATGAAATCTGATTCGAGTCATTTTTGCAGCACATATTCCTACCATTTAATGTGCAATGGCTGTAGAGTATGTTTCTTTATCTATTAGATATTACACTAAGAAAAAATGTTATCTTTAAATGTTCTATGAAGTCCTAAATGCTTATCAAGTAAGAGAATTGTTTTGGTTACCTGGGCACATCTGAGGAGCATACCTGCAATTAGTATGTGTCTGTATTTAAGGATGAAAATTATTGTCATTTTAATTCTGTCTCTATTTAAAATAAAGTAATGTGTTTGTGATATCTTTTTTACTTTGGCAATACCTTTTTGGTGCATCTTATACACTTAACTAACTAGCTAACTGGGTAATCTAAAAAAAAGTTCCAGTTTTTCTAGAGCCATAGCATTACGCCAAATGTAATGATCTATTCTTGAATATTCAATGAAAATCATCAGGTTGTCATTCTTTAATATATCATTATAACAAATCACTTACATAATGCCATAATAAATTACATCAAAACACAGTTCTTTTATACATATCATATATATTTATATATATATATATATATATATATCAAATTTGTAAAGACCTCAGGGTTTCCTCTGTGGATTTGTAAACACTCCATAAACCATAAAAAAGCCTCACCTACTTCCTCCATGATGTGATTTATATTCTGGTTGTTCTCACTACTATGTCCCTTCCCAACAGGAGCTGTAACATAGTCTTCACAGGGAGTGCTCACATTACTTATTTGATTCGGCAACTGAGGTTCCAGAATTTCCTCAGTTGTTTTTACAGCATGTTATATTATTAAAGAGATACTTTTGTTATTGTTACTGATTTATCTTTCTTTTTGTTTTATTAATAGATTTTTCCAGTTTTTTAAACATCATCTCTTCTTTTAGAATTTCTACTGACACAAAATCCAAACACATTTTTACAGACTCTATTATTTTTTATTCTGAGATTTCTATCTCTTGAGCTATTAAGATAGAAACATTGCAATGATTCTGATATTTTTCCTTCTGGTAGTCCAAGACCTCAGGGTTGATAGTCTAATAATTCATCTAACCTAGCCCCATTAATTGCTACATCCTCCCTCAAGGAGACAAGTCCATTTATGATAATTATTACTCCCCCCCAAAAAAAAATACTTGCAACATGTGGGCCTCTTAAAACCTCAACCAAATCATTATCCAAAGATGAGTACTGTATCTGTCTCTTAGGCTGTCTTCTGTCTTTTTTAAGGTAATGTTTGTTTTTCCTCAATGTTCTTTAACTCACTCATGATGAGGCAATACTAGATACGGTGCTTATTAACAAGGACAGTGTTGAAAATGTCAAGGTGGGAAGTCATCTGAGGACCAGTGAACACCAAACAGTGTAGTTCAACATAAGAACAACTCTGAAATACAACCACACAATGCAAGGGTCCTGGACTTCAGAAGGACTGACTTTACTAAGATGTGTGATAGCCTCAGGAATGACCTGGCAGGGGAAGAGGACCTGGGGGGTGAAGGAAAAGTGGGTAAACCTAAAAGAGGGCATAGTTAAGGCAACCATCTTGGTGTCAAGCAAGTAAGTGAAAGTAAAAGAAAGAGGAGATCACTATAGTTCTCAAAAGAGGTAGCAGAAAAAGGAAAGGATAAATGAGTAGTATTCTGAAGGTATAAGGAGACCAAGAGAGAGAATGGTAGGGAAATGTATCAGGAAAAAACAGAGAGGCAAGGTAAGCAGTAAGGGGACAAAAAATACAAATTGAGTAAAGAATAAATCAGGAGTATTAAAAGGAGACAAGACATTTTTACATATGTTAGTGAGAAAAGGAAGACAAAGGGAGGGATTGTATGGTTAAGGGGGGCTATACATAGGGGGATCAAGAAAAAGCAAATAACTTAAATACTTCTGATTAGTGTTCACAGAAGAAGGGGCAGGGGAGGGACATGAAAAGGCAGCAGGGGCTTTGATGGGAGGGAAATGGACACTACTCCATTTTCTGTTGAAAGAATCCAGATGTTGAGAGTCCAGAAAGCACTTGCTAACCTGAAGGTAGACAAAGCTATGGTGCCAGACGGGGTACATCCAAGGGTGCTGAGGGAGCACAGGGAGGTACTAGCTGCACCTCTGACAGACCTGTTTAACAAATCAATGGATACTGGTGTGGTCCTGGAGGACTGGAGAAGGGCAGACGTAGTCTCACTTCATAGAAATAATAGCAAGGAAGAGACAAGCAATTATAGGCCTGTCAGCCTGACATCAGTGGTGGGTAAGTTAATGAAAACACTATAAAAGGAAAGGATTGTGCAATATCTTGTATCCAACAGATTACAGGACCCAAGACAGCATGGTTTCACAGAGGGAAGGTCATGTTAAACAAATCTCATAGATTTCTTTGACTTGGTGAGCAAGGAGTTGCATCAGGAAAGAGCAGTTGATGTGGCCTACTTAAGCAATAAGGCACAACAGGGTGTGAGTTATTGGGCATGTACCCACACCTTGTGTGGTGTCATGAGGCACAGCCAAGTGACTTAACCACACAGGAAGTGGGTAAATCACCCAATAACTCACACTCTGGAGTGCCTTATTGCAATTACTCAGTGGACCCATTTGTAAAATAAATTTAAAATGTGTTTAATTACAATTTTTATAAATGCCATTTCTCAGTCATGGGTTATGAAGGATTTACCCACAGTCATGTGACATGTTTTGACCAATGAGGTTACAGGATTTTCATACACCATTGTATAATTGGATTTCAGCAAAGCTTTCAACACTGTTCCACATAGGAGACTGGTAAGCAAGTTGGGTAACTTGGGGGTGGGTAATCAGGTGGCAATCTGGGTATGAAACTGGTTGGCAGATAGGACACTGAGAGCTGTAGTAAATGGAGTTTGCTCCAGTGAAAGGTGGGTGACCAGCAGGGCACCTCAAGTATCAGTGCTGGGACTGGTCCTCTTTAATGTCTATAAGTGACATAGTAGAGAAACTAGAAGGGAAGGGTCTGACTCTTTGTGGATGACACCAAGATCTGCAACAGAGTGGACACTCTGGTGGGGAGGTGGAAAGGATGGGTAGGCATCTGAAAAGACTGAAAGAGTGGTCAAAGGTATGGCATCTGGGTTTTAATGCAAAACAAGTGCAAAATAATGCACTTGGGCCATAGAAACCCAAGGAAAGAGTACAAAATGGGAAGAGTGATATTGACTAAGACCAGGCAAGAAAGAGACCTAGGGGTTATCATATTGGATGTCCTAAAGGTGGCAGTGTAACAAGGCAGTCAGAAGGGCTAGTGGAATGCTGGGGTACATAGGAAGGGGTATCACCAGCAGGAAGAGAGAGGTGGTACTGCCCCTATGTAGATCACTGGTAAGACCCAACTTTAAGCACTGTGTCCAGTTCTGAAGACCACATCTCAGAAAGGACATTGACAAAGTGGAGGCAGTCCAGAGGAGTGCTGCTGAAATGGTGAAGGGTCTACATCAAAAGCCTTACAAGGAAAGGCTAAAGGAGCTAAATATGTATACCCTGGAGGAGATGAGGGAGAGGTAGGATATGATATAGACCTTTAAATACCTCACAGAGGTTAATAGGGTATGGGAGGGAGGTATTTTTCATAGAAAGAGGTGTTCTAGAACAAGGTGGCATGCTATGAAGCTGAAGGGGGATAAATTCATGAAGGATGTGAGGAAGTACCTTTTCACAGAAAGAGCGGTGGTCTGGTGGATACTTGAACAGACTTCCAGCAGAGGTAGTGGGAACAACAATGGGGGTGGGGTTCTAAAATGCCTGGGACACACACAAGTGAATAGTAGGGGTAAGGAATTGGGAAAAGAGAGATTGCATCATAGATCAAGTAGGGTCTGCAGCAATAATGACGGTTAACAAAAATGGACAGACTGGATGGGCCAAGCAGTCCTTATCAACTGTCACATGCTGTGTTTCCATATTTCTATGTTAAGCCAACACTTGCTTTTTGCAATTCCCTTACAATCTCCAACATGCTGTGCTGAGCCTTACATGATGTATCTTTTAAGAGATAAGATCTTTAATTGCCTGAGATGCTTGATCTCAGTGGCATCCTTGCAAGCTATCAATAAAGTCTACAAGATCAATTACTTCTGCCTCCTGTATTGCAATTGTTGGTTGTTTCCAATAAGCTGAGACATAACTTTGTTTAAATACACTGCACCACTGGGTGAGTAGTGATTTGAGCTATCAGAGAAAACAATATTTAGTGTACATTCTAAGGAATCGGTTGGTATATTAGGTGTGTCCATTATAACTATGAACTCCTGAGGCTGCCCTTAGTGTTTGTGGTAGAGGTAGAAGTCATATTTTTATGAACATCTACTATCTGCAAATGTTTTGTTATCTTAGTGACCTTTCCTTTAAATTGTCACATGTATCATTATAGTGGCTGATTTGTTTTGATGCTAGAGGTGTGTGAAAAAATACTTCTGCCTGTGGAATTTCCACGTAAATCAGACTTTCGCTTCTGCAAAAGTGCAAAAATCAAATTAGCAACTTTTGCAGAAATTCCAACTTAGAATGGTGGAATAAGTGTATAAATTGCTGATTATTGTGTTAAACTGCTGAGAAAAACTGAACTGCCGAATAATTACATGTATTGTGGAATAATTCATTAAACTGTGGAAAAGAAATTCCTCAGAACTGTTATTCCACAGTTCATGTGTATTATTCTGGAGTTCAGCCAAAAATTCCACAGAACAGGGTGAAAATTTACCAAACACATTCGGAAGATTCTGATCTCACCAATGGCGAATGCTCATAAAATTCCCCCAAATTTCCTAATTTTCACAAAAGTTCCACAAAAGCAGAATTGCCCACCTCTATTTGATGCTTAGTTTCTTTTTTTAGTGTATTTTTGTCCTGTTTCTGATAGTCTGACTCTTGTTTATTGGATTTAGATTTCTTCCCATTTTGACTCATTTTGATTTGTTCTGTTTTCTTCCCCTCTTTAGTTCCACTTCTTGTTTGCATCATCAATAATTTATACTGGGAAATAAACTAGTAGTAATCACTTTTTTTCTTGAAATACCTACCTAGTGCTCTTGTTTTTATTGTATGCACTTCATATGTTTTATAACTGCCCTTGTCTACCTCACACTGCCTTTTAGCTGTACTTTCATTTTATATAGTATGTACTTCATATGTTTTGTAAATGCGCTTGCGCTTGAAAAAGGGCAGTGTTGCTCAGTGTGTTTACCAGGGTAAACAATAAAATGATGATGACTTTATTGTTTGATCATAATAATACATCATTACAAATAGTATCATATCATACAATTATACAAATACATTACTTTATAAAATTGCATTTTAAAAATCAACAGAATGTTCTTAGGACAGCAGGTGACCCTCTCTAATATACACACATAAGGACAACATAACATATTTCACTTAGACTCCCATTCAGTATTTTAAGCATTCTCTTTCCAACTTTTTGAATTATCACTATATAATATGCAACTCTGTTAAGAATATATTCATCCTCTCCAGTAAATAGAATTTAAAACAATTTCATTCTCATCTGAGCAACCCAAGGAGTTGATTATTGGGGCTATCAGTGTTCCCTAGCTTTACGGTACCAGTGACATTTCAGCATGACATGTTGCAGATCTTCTCTAATTTTGTTATTGCACTTACATAGCTCCTCTTCAGGGATAAAAGTTTTGTTAAATCTAGCTAGAAGAACATTTGATCCAAACACCAGACATAATTCACATACTTTAGCCCACTCCCTGATGGACTTGGTGGTCACAAATGGGGAAGACATGGTACTCCAAGCCGGGACCTTGTCTGACTCTATCAGTGATCACTCTCTCACATACATCATTTGGACCTCCAGGACCAGACCCCTCCCCCCCAAAAAAATATCTACCTTTCCATAACTTTGACGGTTTGGACACTTCTAACCTCCTGGAGGATGTATGGTCTGTAAATTGGTTGAGACTCTACTCCCTAACAGATGTGTCATCAGCCATGGCTTTTTTCACAGATGCCCTACTGCAGATCCAAGATCGTCACATCCCACTCACACTAGCAAGAGATGACTGTACCCACTGGATCTCTAAGGAACTCCTGACCCTCATGAAAGTTAGGGACAGAAAGTGGGCTGCTTATAAAGTGACCCCTTCCCCTGCCCTCTGGAATGATTTCAGGTGCCTGCGTAATCAGTGCAAGCAAGTGGCCAAGTCCCTGAAATGGACTTTCTACCACAACCTCCAGAGGGATAACCTCAGTAACCCTAGCAGATTCTGGGGATCCATCAGCTCCCTACTTGATCCCTAATCTAACGATCCTGTTATTCAGTTGAGTTCCCCTACCCACCCTCAGACTGAACTACTTATCAGTCAACTAATGAGCCCCAGACCCAGCCCAAGTGGTCCACCCTCTTCCTCCTCTTCTACTGCCACCTCCCCCCTTTTACTTCAGGGCTATCTCCCAAAAGGATACAACTAATCTCCTTAAGAGTCTCCCTAACTGGGGCAGCCCCGGGACAGACTGCCTCTCCCCCTCCCTGCTCAAGCTCATTTCCCCTGCCACCTCCAAGCCCCTCACACTTATTTTTAGTCTGGTACTGTCCACTGCTACCATGTCAGACTCTTGGAAAGCTGCCAAGTTGATATCCATATTCAAAGCTGGTAACCCCCACTCCTCTGACAATTATAGACTGATTTCCATTCTCCCCCACCTAAGTAAGCTACTTGAGAAAACAGTCCACCGCCGACTGTATAATCATATCAAGAAGCACAACCTAATGTGCAGTAAACAGCATGGGTTCCACAAAAATCACAATACTTCAACTGCCCTGGCACACTTTATCAATGACGTACTCAGGAATATGGACCATGGATGAGCCACTGGTGCTGTATTCATGGACCTGACCAAGGCCTTTGACCTAGTCAACCACTCCCTTCTACACACCAAACTCCACCTACTCAGCTGCTCTACTGAGGCTGCCAACTGGTTTTAGAGCTATCTCTAGTGCTGCTTCCAATCCATGTGCATAGGTACTGCCATTTCCCCTGCCCTGCCTGTCTTCACAGGCATTTCCCAGGGCTCCATCCTGGGCCCCCTACTATTCTCCATTTTTATTAACTCACACCCCACTGACAGCCTCTACTGTGATGCTCTCCTGTACGTGGATGATCTTGTCCTCTTTCATAGTGACAAGTCCCTATCTAACATATCCTCTGTTCTCACCCAGAACTATGGATCAGCCCACCACTGGTTCATGCCAATCTACTTCTGGTTAATGAAAAGAAAAACCAAAGCCATGCTGTTTGGGCCTAACCATAACTTGCTTATATTATGAAATCTAATGTATCCCTCTCTGTGCTCTCCCAGGATGGTCCTGCCTGGGAGAATGTTGCTACCTTTAAATACCTGGGTGTAAAGCTTGACCCTTCCCTCTCCTACACAGAACACATCAACCTCATTATCTGCAGGGTTAATAAAAAACTTGGAGCCTCCTATCACCTAAAACATTACCTGGCCCCTGAGGCTTGCCTTGCTATTGTCCGAGGCAATCTGCTCCTCATCATCGATTACTGTTCCCTCATCTACTCACTTGTGTCCACCACCCTATGCACAAGACTAATGTCAGTCCACAATAGCATCTGCCATTTTGCTCTCCTGGCTCCCTTCTCTACCCATCACTGTGACCTATACAGGTCACTTGGTTGGCTACCTCTCCAAGGCCATTTTGATTATGTCCTAGTCTGCATTGTGGACAACACCCCAATGGGTAGGAACATGTCCCTGTACTCATCCCTCCTCAAGGCCAGAACCATACCCAGGCATCTTTGTGAATCCTCAATCCCCCTTGAGGTCCCAAGAGTCTTCACTAACATAGAAGGCAAAGCCCTATCTGCAGCAGCCCCATTCCTTTGGAATAGACTCCCCGTGCCACCTCTGCTTGTATGACACACACATCTCACTTTCAAATCCAACTTCAAAGCCTGGCTTTTGGTGGAAGCCAGCTGCTCCTGTTCACCAGGGTAGTCCTTGCTACCCATCCTTATTTTACTCCTACTCCCCATCCCTACCTACCTCAAGCTACCAGCCCTTTTCTACAGGGTGCATACCTGTTCTACTCACCTCTGGGGTGTATCTGCACCCCTCTGTAGCTTGCACTTCTCATTTGTTACTGTGGTGATTTTGCATGCTGACTTGGATTTATTTTGATCTACCTTAAATCTTCATGTTGTATTGTCAAGAATGTATCTGTTCCATTTGTATTGTTTGTATTCTTTATTTGTAACTGTGTTAGATTTCATATGTGTTATTTCTGTATTGCTGTTTCTCACATATTGGTATTTTAATGCTTTCTGTGCCATCCTGTGGCCTGGGTCATGCCTGAAAAAGGTCCTTTGGATCAGTGCAATTACCCGGTAACTAAAGACATGAATAAATAAATAAAACAAAACATGCCAGTTCTATAGTTTGTATACGTTTTTCTTTGAGTAGGATCATCCAAGACATGCAGATAGTACTTAAAACTATGTCTGCATTCATTAACACTGTACCACCTAGAAAATGTACACTGCTGGATGGCATTCAAATCCTCATCATGTGCCAATCATAAATGTTTCCAGAAATAAATACTTTATATTTGTAATTAAGGACAATATTTTTATTAACATATCTAGCTAAGAAGTAAGTTCCATAGATTTGTAACAGTGTAAGGATATGCTCCAGCCAGTAAGGTGACATGACACCAAGGTTTTTCCAGAAGACCTTTTCCTGTAAGCATTTTTTTTAATATATCCTTTAAATATCTATTTATTCTGAGCCAGTAATTGACTACTTTATTATCAGCAATTGCTTGGATACTGGTTAAACCCAGCTCTGCCCTCACAAAACAACTTAGAGTAGATTTAGTAAATCACAGTGCAGAGCGTAATATTTGTATACCGGATTTTTCCAGCTGTTCATCTGGGGACAAGGTCCAAACGTCAGCACCATGGAAAACCTGCATGTTATATTTAGATTTAATGACCTCAATCAATGGTCAAATCGAATGCCCACCATATAGGTAGCTGAGTAATTTTTAACCAGTAATAGATGATTTTGCTTTAGCTAAAATATAAATCGAGATGACTTTTCCATGAGAGATTTCAAGAGAACATTATTCCCAAGTTACAGTATGTTTTAACTGTGTCCAATGGCATATTATCCAATTTCCACTGGTATTTGTCCTTGTGAGTGCCAAATACAATAATCTTGCTTTTAGAAATATTTACCTTAAGGGACAAATATTTGGACTCCTTATTTAGAATATTAAGTTTCTTCTGTAGCCCACTACAGGAGAATAATATAACAGGACCAGGTCATCTGCATAGGCCAGCACAGGGCACATTATCAGGCCAATTTTGGGACAGTCCACATCATGAACTTCTAGTGCTTTCAGTAATTTATTGATATATATATATATATATATATATATATATATTGAAAAAAGAGTAGGAGCAAGTATAAACCCCTACCTAACACCTTTATAGAGTTGGGAACCTATCTGAAATCTAACCTCTATTCCCAACTCTAACCTGGGCCCATGTATCTGTGTAAAGGTTTCTGATAATACTAATCAGATTCAGGCATATCCCTCAGTCCTTCATGTTATCCCATAATGTATTCCCGACAATGGAATCAATGCTGAACTAAAATCAAAAAAGGTAGCATAACATTTCTGACATCTTAATCTAATATAATTTCCAAGAGATGCTGTAGGATGAAACAATTATCGAAAGTTGAGTATCCTTCTCTAAAACCAGCTTGCAAGGGGGAAATGTCACCCACACTTTTAAGTTCTGCTTTCAGTCTTTCTAGCAATACTCTAGAATAGATTTTAGACATGATGTCAAGCAGACTAATTGGTCTGTACACTTCTGGATCATAATGATTCTCTTTTTAAAAAATGGGATGATTTCTGAACCTCTCCATCAGTTAGGAATACACCTTTCAGCAAAACATTTATTAAAGAATGTTGTTAAACAATTTGACCATTGTTTCGCTATGCAGAGATACGCTTTAGCTGGAATTTTGTCATGACCAGGGACATTTTTAGATTTAAGAGAAGTAATTTCTAAGATAACTTCCTGCTGATCAATCTGCTTAAAAGCTGTCCTTTGGTCAACCTGAACATAAGTTGCCTCTGGTGTATTAACCTAGGGATCATAAAACATATTAAAAATAATGGACTCAAACATCTTTAGTGATGTAAGAATCCAGTTCCTCTTTATACTTATTATAGCCCTTTGCAGTTAGGAACCAGAACAGCTGTTGGTCTTTTTCCTGTATGGCTATCAACATAAGATCCCACTGGTTCTTGTAATTATTCCTTTCTTTTAAAATCTAGAAAAATCTTACATTGTTTCCTTTCATATTTTAAATCTTGAAATGTATGTCTATTAGTAGATTTTTTGCAGCTCTTATGTAAGTCATCAATTTTTATGTTTGCATGCACGCATGTGCAAGAAACATAGTGCCACCATATGAGTTTTCGTAGGTGTGGCACCCCGGCTTCCAATGCCACAATCATTTTTGCAGGCACGGCAGCAGGACACCAATGAATGTCCGAGCTGTCTATGACAGCAGTTCAGATGCAGTGGTGTACAGCTGAAAGAGAAAGACCACTACAATCAGCGGTGGTAACCTGTAGGCAATTTGCATACTGCCATGCTGTCAGCAGTATGCAAATTGCATACACGTCACCACCTTAGCAGTCGTTTCCTTTCAGCTGTACACCACTACATCTCCTGGCATGTTGTGCCCTCCCCTCATTTGTTGTGTGCTGAGGTGGTGCCCAATCCCACTCGGCACATGCACACTCACCTCCCTGAGCACACTGGTATGTTTGACAGGGTGCCCAATCCCCATGGGCTCCAGTGCCCCCCAAAAAGCAAACTTCAAGGTGCCACAGTGGGAGCCCACCCAGTGTGGCAAAGGTCCTGCGTTGTCAGGTCCTTCCCCACACACTGTGTGGCCAATGGGGTGCCTCTGTTATTGGCTCCACTGCCCCCAAAATCTGTGTGCCACACTGGGAGCCCACCCCAGTGTGGCAAAAGTCCTGCATTTACTTTTTTTAAAAAAACCTGTAACAAAAGAAAACGGCCCTTGTTGACTCTCTTGCCCTCCAACTCGCACCCAACCTATGTGCTCCCCACCTCCCCACACCTCCTCTCACCCGATACTTACCTCTGGAGCCCAGCACGATGATCTTCAGTGGACTGGGAACACATCTGCACTCTTCAAAGCCAACTGCAAACTGAAGAAATGCCAGTAAGCTGTATAATAGCATAAATAGGGTTTTTTTCAACTTTGGTTCATATCTCGGCCATTGTTTCAAATTTTTGCACCAAATTTTCAACATGGGGTCCTTCAGACCCCATCTCATGAAATCAATCACTATCATCTGGTTATTCCATCTCAAAAGGTGATTTTGCGATCACTGCATGGAACCACCTTTTGGGACTGAATAACAAAAAGACAGTGCCACAGTTCATGAGGTAAGTCCCCAAAAACCCAATGTTGAAAGTTTGGTGAAAAAATTCCCAAAAATGACTGTTTTACAAGCGTGCATTGTTTGTTTCCTATGCACAGTTGTAACTTCGAAAATTTTTAATATTTTCACTACAGATTTTCAACATTGCCATTTTACCACACCTCCTAATGAACAGTACAGCTGTCATTGTTCACATCTCACCCAAAATGTGTTTGCGCACATGTAGTGCACAATGGCATGGTCGGTGTGCAAAATCAATGTTTGGAACAGATTAAGAAAATCACAGTGACACTGTTCATGAGCAGAGATCTTAAAATGGCTATGTTGAAAATTTGGTGGCAAAAGTCCATAAAATAACTGTGTTACGAGCGTGCATTGCACAGTTTCCATGCACCCTCTTAAGTTCACAAATTTGTAATATTTTCAGTCCAGATTTTCAACATTCGCATTTTTTCACACCTCCTTATGAACAGTACAGCTGTCATTTTCACACCCTGGCCGAAATGTGTTTTTGCACTTCCGGCACAGAATAGTGTGGTCGCTGTGGGAAATCAGGCTCGGGACACATTAAGAAAATCACAGTGACACTGTTCATGAGTGGAGGTCCCAAAATGCCTGTGTTGAAAATCTGCTGTAAAAAATACCCAAACTAATTACATTACGGGTGTGCATTGCATAGTTTCTATGCATGCCTATGTCTTCACGAGTTCCTTTTTTATTTTCACTCCAGATTTTCAACATTGCCATTTTTGATACCTCCTCATGAACAGCGCAGCTGTCATTTTTCACATCCTATTTGAAATGCATTTTTGCACCTGTGACGCCAAATGGCACAGTTGCTGCACAAAATAACCTTTTGGCTAATGAGCTGATAGTGTCACTGTTCATGCAATGGGATCATAAAAAGCCCATGTTGAAAACCTGGAGTAAAAATACCAAGAAATGCCCAGGGCATTAGGGTTTTCAACCATAACTCCCTACCCTGTAGGGACTGATAGGCATCAGGGGTGTGACTTGGGATTATCGACAGTAATGCTCATGCCATTCCACCCCCAACCCCCACCCTGCAGCCAGTGACAGGCATCGAGGTTCACCTTGGACCCTTTGACCCCAGAGTTCACCCCATTCTCCTATACTGCACCCATTCCAGCATGTTTCCTTATGGAATGAGGTGAATGTAAAGCCCAAACACCCCAAGGCATACTTCGACACTTGTCAGTGTCTGCAGGGTAGGGTGAGGTGAAATATCGTGACCGTCATGGGTGATGACCCAAAGCAACAACCCAATGCCTGTCCATCTCTGCAGGGTGGGGTTGGAGTTGGCATCAGTTCAGTACTTTACTGCCATTCCTATACTGTATCTAACTCCTGCACTTCCATTGCTAATGCCAGCAAGGAAACATTCGGCATTGACAAATGCTTGTTTCTTTCTGTGTTTACATTCTTGGTCAAACCAGCTCCTCTGAGATGTAACTTTCTTTTTGTGACTTCCTTCAATATAGAGGAGATGTTTATTTTGTCAAGAAAATCCTCTAGCTCCTGAGCTATAACTGTAAAATTTTCATTGGTCCTGAAAATAAATGACTATCGATCGAACAAAACTTGGACTTCATTCTTTATATCTGTTTCAACCTCATTATTATTCTATCTAACAATCTTAAGATATTTAGGGCCAGATATCCAAAACTTTGCACCGGGCAAAAATAGTTTGAGCAGGTTTAGTGCAGGATTAGCGCAGGTTTGCTATATTCAAAAGGCCAAATAGTACACACAAACTGCATTAGCGCCAGGCAGAACCATAATATATGCAAGGGGCAAACTGAGGGTGTGTGTACATGAATACAGGTGCAATGCTATATTCAGCGACTAGCACCATGCAAAGTGGTTTTGCGTGAATTAGCATGACACTTGGCACAGTGCACATTACCGCCCAGGAAAAGATAGTCTTAACCCTGAGCAATCAGCTTTGCAAAACATTTTGGCTTTGCGCAGTGTTTGCACGTCTTTTGCGTGGCTTTGTGTGACCCTAACAAATAAATATAACAAATAGACAAAGTCAGACATAGAGGAAACATGCTGCTCACTGATGGCATCACAATGATGCCATCATCTTCCACCAGTTCCAGCCATGCCAGGCAGTGAGTGGTGACCCTGCCACCAGTGGACAGCATGGCAGTGTGGCCATACAGCACACACCTGTGGACCACTGTTCTGTGGACACCAACATATGCCAGCACGCACATGCAGCACTGCGGGCATGGAGGATGTTGAGGGGAGAGTGTACGGGTGGCCAGGCTGTGCCACAGACCAGGAGTGGCCACAAGGCTGGGACACATCACGTAGTGCACACGGGCCAGTATTGGGAATACCCCAACACCAGTGTGACTTTCTGATAATATGTGCCCCCCCAGCCACATACCACACAGCTGTACAACTGCCACAGCACACAAAGCCAGACATGTATATGTCACTGTGAGCATCCCATGCCAGAGGTGCAGCATTTGTGGGCCACATAACAGCGTAACAGTAATGTCCACTGTCAGTAAACACCTGCATGTTGGGCCTGTCACTGTGTATAGTGCAGTCATCAGCACTGCCCTACACACCATTGGCAGTGCTTTGTCCACACCCTACTGGCCCCCTTGCTACTGTAGTGTCTGCTGTGTGCTGTAGCATGACCTACAGTGTGACAGTTGCATGCAGCACCACCACCATCTGAGCCTATGCTGTGCTGTCCCCTGGGGTACAATATTTTATGCTATGCTGTACTGTTTACATGTAGCCTACATTTATCATCATGCACTGCCAGATGGACCTACAGGTGGAGCTGTGGTCAGACCTGGCCAGCCCCTGTACTTCCAGACTGACCTACAGATGGAGCAGTGGGGCCCTGCAATAACACTGGGCAAACTGCATGCAAATCAGGGCATAATGAGATGCTAATCTGGATCTTTGCACAGAGGCTACCTAAATGGGGCCATTTGCATATCACTTTTGAATATGGCAAAGTTTAGCGCCTGGCAAACATGTTTGCACCAGGCTAATGGTTTAGCCGTGTGCTAAACCCGCGCAAATGTGTTAGCACTGTGCAACCAGTTGGAGGGAATATTATACAGTTTTGAACACCGCTGTACTGGGTCCACACATTTGCTGGCATACACATCGGCCACATAGTTCACTTCTACCTATCCTCACGTCACTGTGCACTGTGTTGCTGTTGTGGTATGCACTTCCTGGTTGCTATATTCAGAGTTGTCTTATTCCAGGACTAAGTTTGCCCTGCACTCGCAGCCCAGTTTGCCCGGCCTCATTCCCATGCTAATATTCAGAAGCTGTTTTCCCCAGGCTATTCCTTTTGACTATAGCTTGCTTTATGCTCCGGGCTAAGTTTGCCTGCCGGGCAGTGTTAATTTAGCCCTGGGGCAATGTTTTGAATATCTGGCCCCTAATCTCTAATTGAGGGACACTTACTTTGGTCCAGGGATGTTTAGTACAATTTTGATAATATTCACTAATCAACACTACGGGAAAATTATCACTTTCACTCCTCATTAAAATTTACATTTCTGACCATAGTTCGGGGGGGGGGGGGCATGCCATAAAGCTAAAGCCAAAACTGATGCAGCCTGATGTGAGAAGAAGGTAGGCTGGCCAATAGTATCACCCCTAATTCTCCCATTCAGTGGATAAATATGGCGACTTTTCATTAATTCCATCAAAATTTGGTTTTGACTACAGTATATCTTATTATCAGACATCCTTCTTGGAAATTTACTGGCCTCAGAAAACATCCAGTTTAAGATTGTCTCATTCAAAAGTCCCAATTCTGAAATTTAGATTACTAATTTAGAGAATATATGAGTCAGGAAAATTGATCTGTACAGCCAAAATCTAATTCTGTAAACTCTCCCTTACTTTATCTGAATATTATTTGGAGTTACTTTGAAGGAGATATATATATATATATACACATATGTATATATTGAATAATATCATAGATTTCTCACACATCTTTTACCCAGAACACCATGAAGAAATCAAATTCAGTTATACCTTCAACAACCTCAAAGGACCCAGCTTTAAAATATGATATCAATCACCTTGCCCTTCTAACAGCCAATGCCTCCTTTTTCCCAGGTCTATGAAATGGCCAGAACCCATTTAATTCAAGAAATTGCTGAGTGTTGTGCCATGATTCTTGTAGACAAATTATGTCAAATTCCCTTATTAAAGCACCCAGTCCTTATCCACTAGTTTTGTACCAAAATCAGAGCTATTCCATGAAATAATAAATCTCTTTTTAACCATCTGATTTTTTTGAAGGGGTATTTGATAGGGTATTGTTTCCAACAGCAGGGGTAATTTCTACTTCAGGTTCTTCAGTACAACTTAATCAACAAGAATACTCAGCAAGAACTTGAAATCTATTTTTTGTTGGAATTTGATAGACTGGATTGTTTGCATTCAGTACTTCAGGACTTAAGGCCAAAGCTCATGATCCCATCTCAGTCACAATATATTTTTGACAGTTCCGGGCAGCATCATCAACTAGATATAGGCCCATATTGTCTAACAGTCTTGTCTTTTCCATAATTCTATTTGCATTCACCCTGTTCTTAACAATAATGGAGTTTGCCCTTTAAGGGACAGACCAAGTTGTCCTGGTGCACCCCCTCCCTTCACCTGAGGATGGTGTGCTCAGAGTGGGGAAGGGGGAAGGAAGGGGAGGGGCTGGGGACAAGAACAATAGGCAGGCAGCAGGAAAGGGAGGGGCAAAAGGAGGTACATAATGGCCAGCACAGAGGTGGTTCAGCCACTTTTGCTGAAGTTTTGATCTTCCTAAACTGCAGCACATCAGATTGGCATCGATTGGAGCAGAGGTTTGTGAAATTATTCAGGTAAGAAGCAAACAACTATGGTAGCCAAGGTTAAAGTGAAAGATGTATATGGTTTAAAAAAAATTATAAATCTGGGTTTTTCAATGAATTTGTTTTAGGGCCAGGTGAAACAGGAACCAGGAAGTAGTAGAAACCCCTTTAAAAAAAAAAAAAGAGTTTGCTAGTCGATGATAGGTAGCAATGTATGATGGTTTTTAGGTAGAAACATTCACCAGGAGTCAGTATGTGAGAAAGTTAGCCAGTGGGGCTGAGAATCAGGCTTAGGAATGGCTGTTTAGAAGGGTGAGAACACCACATGGTTTGCAGTTTGTTCGGTCGGCAGGGCAGAAGCCCAGATTGTTTAAAGGCTTCGTAGTCGAAAAAGGAGAAAATACGAATTCTTGCTTCAAACTGTGTTTTTTTGTTGTTGGGAGAGCGGGGACAGAGCAATTATGCGCATGGTTTTGTTGGTGGGGCAGCGGGGCCTAGTGCATGGGCTGGTAAGGGCCTTGCAGCAGTTGGAAGCAAGCGCTATGTGAGTAGCTTGTAGGTTTTCTCTATAGTTCAGCAAAGCCTGGGATTAGTTTTCTGTAAAAACTCAAAATTGTTCAGGAAGCAGTAATGACTAGGCCTCCTCTGGCCTTAGTATTGTGGTGTGATGAGAAGTTGCATTTAGTTGATTGGGGAAAAAGTCTGTAGCTGTATTGGGCTAGACAGGCTCTGTTTGATGGCGCTTGACTGGCGATGGGCCGGGACAGTCAAAACAGAGACAGAGTGTGGTCTGAGGAGGGAGCATGAGACCTGGAGGGAGGGACAGAAGAGGCAGCACAAGTGCTGGCTTGCGGAGAGAGTGAAGGGGCTGGGGCTCGGATGGGAAGCCAGCACAGTTGGCCACGTGGTGTGACTTCACACGCCGTGGGGGAGGCCCACGAGATGAACAGTGCACAGGGGAAGGGTGGGGGCCAGGTGGTGGCCCTCAGAAGCAAGCGGGCTGTTTTATGCCAAAAAGGGCATCGAGCATGTTGGAGAAGCCTGGGAAGAGGGACTGTGCGGAGCCATCTCTGACGGCCACGTGGCATGATGTCACATGCTGCGGGGGGAGGCCGCAAAGATGAACGGCTGCACAAGGTGGGGTGGGGGGGCCCGGTGGAGGCCTTCAGATGAGAGGTTCAGGGGTGAGCGACGCTACGGGGGGGTTTGGGGGTCTACCAGGCACCTGTGGGCTGGTAGACTAGAAGACAGCTGACAGTGGGCATAGAAGCAAGGGCCTAGTTGGGATGGCCACATGGCAGGAGGGCAGATGCCGCAGCTGAGCAGTGCCTCGGGAAGGGATCGAGAGTGGAGAAGGTGCCAGAGGGGGAGGAAACAAGGAAGAGCCTGGTGTGTGGTTCAGTTGCTACCGCATCAGGGAGAGGGACAATGAGGAGGCCTAGAGGGCCATGCGGAGAGGCCAGTGGCCTCCAGGAGAGGGGGGATAGTAGGCCAGGATGGCTGCATGGGATGAGGGCAGATGCCTGGAATAGGCAGCACGACACACCACCTGGTGGGAAGTGGGGCAACAAGGCCCAGGGGAGGCCTACAGAGATCGGAGGTTTTTTGGGCATGTGAGGGGAGAATGCGAGGCCTAGAAGGCCACATGGGGAACATGAAGCCTAGAAGGCCACGTGGAATGACGCCAGAAGTGCAGCAGCAGACGTTATGGTGCAAGGTCTGGCAAACAAAAAGGGGGGGCAGTTTTTATAAAAAATATATATATATGTAATACATATACATTTGATAGATACACATCACGTAAGAGCATAAAGGGTAGGGACAGGGGGAGCCCCCCCTTTTAAAATGCAAGGTTATTTTGGGCAAAGTGATTAATGTGACTTTCAATTTTCTTGGTTTTGGGCAGTTATCTCTACAGCTTCCACAGACCAATACAAGGAGATGGCACCGAAGAAGAGCAAGCTGTCTAAAGAGGATGCCTACAAAGCCATAGTGAAGCTAGTGGAGAAGGCCAACAGAATGTGGCAGATGGTGGAAGGAGGGGAGTTGGGGAGATCCGGGGAGAAACAGAAAACAGGGAAGGGAAAAGGGGGTGACAGGAAGAGGCCAGCAGGGAAGCCATGCAGCCCTGCCAGGGTGCAGCCCCCCCGGGGGTACCTTCCAGAGTGGCCAGACCAGTACCACCACAGCCCCATGTCCCTGTCCCATCAGTACCTCCCCAAGACCAGGTGGTGGTTCCCCCAGTGGAACCCAGACCGGATCCCCTGAGCACACCAGCCTTTCCACAGCCAATAGTACAACCAGACAATTCAGGGCATCCTGAGTACAGCAGGCCGCAAGAAACCGACAAGGCCACAGGTATTGTATCCAGGGTGATAGGAGAAAGCATGAAAGAGTACATAGGTCAAATTATTGCAGCGCTCAGGACAGGGAGAGGTTGGGTCAAATGGAATCTGCGCTGACGGACATTAGGTCAGATTCAGCGGCAACAGAATGGGATGAGAAAGGGTTGGAGAAGGCAGGTAAGGGAACAAGGGAGATAGGAAGCCCAGGAATGCAAATAGGGGAGCATGTACCACTGGCCACGAAAGAGAAGATATGGAAGGGTGAGTACGTGGACATATTTTTGTTAGTGAGCCAGTAGGCAGCAGCAAAATATGAAGAAATGGAGAACATCGGGAAGAGTGAAATGGTGGCACCAGTGGTTTTGTTGGGCAGGAAAGAGGAGGATAAATTTACCAAAGGAAAGACTTGGAATGGATGGTTTGTAGGTTTCGCTACGTGCTCAGCTTTAGTGCTGGAAAGGAAACCTGAACTGGGCATTCCGTTGATCATGTATTCCCTGATAATAAGACTAGCAAAGGCGAAAGGTGGGGTAGGCTGGATATATTACGCTGAATTCTTCCGGGCAAATTATGGCGACTTATGGGGATGTAAGATGGGATACAAAACAATTGGGTCCTTGGACAGATTATGTAACTGACCAGTCCATGCCAGAAGGGGAGATGGGAAAAGGGGGAGGGGAACCCCAAAGGTGTTGCTGGGGTTACAATAGGACATTCTGCTCTTGGCCCCAATGCCATTTTCGGCATGCCTGCTCAAAATGTGGGGGAGCATACCCAGTGAGTAGATGTAGAACAACATGGGCACAAGGGACACAAGGGTCAGGGGGGCAAGGCACAGGCCAACAGTTTTTTCAGGAAGGGCAGGGATATAGGGGGCAGGCTTGGAGTAAGGGGGGGGAGGTAGAGGGCATGCAGATAGAGGGAGCCAGAATTATTAACTACAAGGAATGAGAAAGGGACGGGGAGGGGGGTATAATAGAGATGAAGGGGAGAGGGCAGGTGATCAGTTCCAAGCAGTGAGAATGCCCATTAAGACAGAGGTGTGGAAAAAGTGGCTAAGAAAATACCCCGATAGGGAGGTGACGGAGTCACTGAAGACAGGGTTTGAGACGGGCTTTCCGTTAAGTAAGAAGGCCCGAGATGAGCGTGAGAGGTGAATAATTTGGGTTCAGTGAAAGTGAAAGAGGACATCTTAAGAAGAAAAATTGAGAAGGAAAAAGTGGCAGGTAGAGTAGAAGGACCGTGCACCACACCTCCGCTGAAGAATATGAGAATCTCTCCATTGGGGCTGGTCCCCAGAAAACAGCGGGGGGAATACAGAGTGATTTACCACCTGTCATTTCCAGAGGGGGACTCAGTGAACTATTTCATAAGTGAGGAACATAGTAAAGTGAGCTACGCCACATTAGAAGAGGCGATGCAGATCATCTGGGTGACTAAGGATGCCTGGATGGCCAAAATGGATATAGAGTCCGCATTCAGATTGCTTCCAGTTAGGAGAGAAGATTGGGACTCATTGGACTTTAAGATTGGGGATCAATACTATTTCGACAAAGCAATGCCCATGGGGTGCTCCATAGCATGTGCGACATTTGAAGAATTTAGCATCTGTTTACAGTGGATATTTCAGGAGCAGAGTGGGTATAAGGCTGTAATACACTATCTGGATGATTTCCTTTTAATAGATAATATAATAGATTAATAGTTGGCCAGCTTTTAAGAGTTGTGCAGAGAGTTAGGGGTCCCATTGGCGCCGGATAAAACAGAAGGGCCCAGTAAGGTTTTAGAATTCTTAGGCATAGAAATAGATGCCCTGAATGAAGTCTTTAGGTTACCAGACAACAAAGTGATGAGGCTGAAGGAGCTGATTAGAGGGGTCACGGGGAGGAGAAGGCTGCAATTAAAACAGGTGCAACAGGTCATGGGACATCTGAACTTTGCATGCAGAGCAATTGGGCTGGGTAGGGCCTTCACAAAAAGGCTAGCGAGGGCCACAGAGGGAGTAACCAAACCACACCACTGGGTACACATAACAAAAGGAGTTAAAGAAGACTCCAGGGTTTGGGAGGAGTTCCTCAACACCTATAATGACTGTTCTTTTTGGCAAGAAGACTGGGTATATAACACGGATCTTGAGCTCTACAAGAATGCGGCAGGGGGTTTCGGTGTGGGAGGCTATTTGAAGGGAAGATGGTTCGCAGAACCATGGCCTATGAGTTGGGTGAAGGAGGAGAAAGTAAAAGATATCACACTGTTGGAAATCATGCCCATATGAGCCTGCACCCTGGTGAGGGGAGAAGAACTGCGGAATCAGAAGGTCACATTTTGGTGTGACAACAAGGCAGTGGTGGACGTTTTAAACAACAGGATAGTCAGATCAGAAACAGTAATGCAGGTTTTGAGACAATTAGTTTTAAGGGCCCTGCAATTGAATATGTCATTCAGGGCCAAACACATAGAAGGGGTAAAAAAATATCCTAGCTGACAGCCTTTCCCGTCTGCAGCTGGACTGTTTCCAGATGCTGGCACCAACAGTAGAGGATCGGAAAACACCCGTACCAACGAACATATGGGACATTGGAGAGAGGCAGCAGAACTGCTGTTTCACAGCTCATGGGCACCACGGACTTTGAGAGCCTACGAAGGGGCATGGCAGGTGTTCCAAACATTCAGGGCAACACACCACATGGAGGTAAATGGGCCAATCATGGAGGAACAGTTAGGGAAGTTCACAGTAGATCAGTGGGAGAGAGGAACAGCTCACAACACAATGGGGCTATACCTAGCCGGGATTAGCTTAATCTGCAGCCTTAAGAAATGGGGGGGGACCCAATGAAGTCAATGTTGATCAGGAGAATGATGCAAGGATGGGGAAGGTTGAAACAAAGACCCGTGGATAGTAGACGACCTATAGGGGAACAGTGGCTTGCAGAATTAAAAGGAGCACTACCGGCAATTTGCAGATCAAAAGACAAAGTGCAGTTATTTTACACAATTTACCTAGTAATGTTTGCAGGGGCCCTGAGAATGAGCAAGGCTGTGGGACATGGCAAGAAAGAAGAAGAAGGGGTTTGGAGTGGGAAGATATAATCTGGGGGATGAAGGAGATACACATGCTAATCAAGCAATCAAAGACAGATCATGGGGGAAAAGGTTGCACGGTGACCCTGAAATCCCAAGAGGAGGACACAGTGTGCCCAGTAAAAGCTCTGTGGGTTTATGCCGCAGAGCGTGGGTATAGAACAGGGAGTTTATTTGTGCATGGGGATGGCTAAAAAAAAAGCCCAGTTATCAGGTCACGGCCATGCTCAAGAAAGGCATGCGATTCTTGGGTGAGGACCCAGGCAATTATTCCTCTCACCCTTTTTGAATAGGGGCTGTATCACAGTGGGCAGCTGCAGGGGAGACGGTGACTAAGATGTTGGAAAAAGGGCGCTGACAGTCCACCAGTTGCAAGAGGTATATTTGGGCACTGCAGTACGGAGACTAACATATCATCTGTGTTTATTTTCAGGTACAGGACCACAAAGGGGGGAGGGGGATGGCCAAGAAAAGGGGACTATGAATGGGAACTAAGAACGTGTTTTAAGTAATACATTCTGCTTAAATCCTATAGGAAGAGGGATGATCAAGGAAGTATGGATCTGTGGTCACTCCTACGTTTATTGGGCGGAAAAGAGAGCAGAGAGAAAGCCTGGGGGAAAACAATTATACCAGGATGTGAGAAAATGTAGGTTGGTTTGGCGTGGTATCTGAGGGATGACATGGGCACAGCTGCTTCCTACACTAAGAGAGATGAAAGAGCGGTGACCAGTTCCAGATCTAATTATCTTACATCTAGGAGGGAAATGACATTGGGGGAAACCATGGGTGGACACATTCATGCTGGTAAAAAGGGATGTAGAGAAAATACAACAGTGGTGGTCAGGCGTATGCCTTGCCTGGTCGGATATGATCCCGAGAAGGGTCTAGAGACATGAATACAGCCATCGAGCTTTAGACAGAGCCAGGAGGAAAATGAATAGAAGGGTAGGAACACTGATAAAGAAAATGGGGGGAGCAGGTAATACGGCGGGGGGTGGAAGAGTGGGTAGAGGATTTCTACATGTCAGATGGAGTGCACCTGTCAGATCTAGCCATAGATATATTTAATACAGAAACAATGGGTTTTATAGATGCATGGAGGAGACGTGCAGACAGTACAATATAAAAAAAAAAAGATAAGGAAAAAGGAGGAGGTCCCCTATCCCAAGTTGAGGGGAAAGCCAGCCATCCAATGCAAGCTGGAGACTGGCTAATGAAAAAAAGGGGGGAAGGAGGGGAATAGGAGAAAAAGGAATAGGATGAAAAGAAGAAGAAGCTGAAGGAGGAAAAGTGGTCTCAGTTCTCACCATTACCCAACAGGAAAAGAGAAGAGGAAGAGAAGAAGAAGGCACCCAGGTTTTCACCTGGGGGAGCGAGAAGAGGAAAAAAGAGGGATGAACAGAGATTGATATATGGATGCGATAAAATACATTGTGAAAAAGAGGCAATAATAAATGAAGATGAGATGGAAATGGAATTATGAGATATAATAAATTAATTGCCAATCTGAGCACAACATATAATGGTCGCTGTCTTTTTGTGAGGGAAAAGGGGTTGGGAATCTGGGACAATATCAACCTGCCCTTCGTTGACATAACTTCCTCACCTTTGGGTACTGACAACTCCCTTTCTACCTAAGTGAATTTGTAATACATGGCTCAGGAAGTTACATGTAGTATAAGTTAATCTAAAATCATTCTTCCTGTATAGTTTCTTAAATCCAAACAGACTGAGAATAACTGGACTGGGGTCAGGTATAACAGTATGCTGAATTCCACAATGCATTCCATCAATATTGATAAACTCAGCAATTAAATTGTGCCTTACCAGCACATGGCTATTAAATAGATTTTCCCAGCTCTCTACTATGCCGACATAGTCTACAGAGCAGCTCCAGTCACCTCCCTCACCATGCTGGATGTCTTGTTCCACTCCTTCTGTAGGTTTGCCTCAGACTCCCCCCCCCAACCCACCACTGTGACCTTTACTCCTCCCTCTCCCTCCAGTCTCTTGCTCAGACGTGCACCTCTCACTGTTCTTCCTTCATAGCCAAATACTGGTTTGGATCTCTACCTTCCTACCTTGCCTCTTTCCTCACTCCTGCCTCTCCCTTGCCCTACTATTCGAGGTTTAACAGTGCCCATATCTTTTCCCTCCCTCATGTCCACACCACAGCTGGCAAACTCTCTTTCTCCTATAGATTTTCTTCCCTCTGGAACAGTCTCCCCTCCCCAACTCACCTCTCGTCCTCCTTCACTGCTATAAAATGCCTGCTCAGACCCACCCGTCTAACCTCCTGCTCCTGCACCCCCTCCTAGTCCTCCTTACTATAACAGCATGTTTTATATTCCCCTCATTGTTGAGTACCACTGTAAATAGCCTAAGTTTATTATCAATAGTTTACAATGTAAACTACTTAATCTGTTATCCTGTTTTGTACATATTTTAAACCACTGTAAATATCTTTTGCACAACTGTCTTCTCGTATTTATGTACCATCACAAATTTTACATTATGCTAGAGTTATACCTTTCTGTTTTCTGTATTACTATGTTGTTTGTACTGACTCCTGTATCCCTTCCCCTGGTTTGCATCTGGAAATGAGCTCCGGCTCTTGGTGCCTTTAATGGTTATCACCTTTTAAATAAATAAATAAATTAACTTGGAGACAATTAAGTACTCTAGGAGAGATGTAAAAAACATCAATGCATTCAATCCCTTTTGCATCTGTATTCCTGGTGACATTTTGTATGTCATCGGGAGCAACGGGTACATTCAAAACTGTTCTATATAAGTTCTAACCTTTCCTTTCAGCATCATGGCATCCTGATTTTCAGCTCTTTTACAACCATAAAGTCTGATAAATGGTCGCTTCATGTAACAGTCAGCATTCAGTTCTACAGTGTTTATGTTACTTTGTCCTTTTGGATTACTCTCAGATGCATCTATAGGAAACTCCAGAGTTATACTTTTATTGGAATGCTTATTCTCAGAAACATTCACTGTTAGACTAGTGCCCTTCTCAGCCTCTGTTCTTTTTAATTCCTCCCTATTTGCTATTGGACACCTGCTATACACCTCTTTCCATAACTGAGTTCCAGCCACACTGTTCCTTGACCTTCCAATCTTCCCTTTTTCATCCTTAGTTACCCTCTTATTATTAGTACCTAAGATGGAGCTACAGAATGGGATGGTACCATTAATTTGAGGATCCAGACTAAGTAATTTAATAGAAGATGATGCTCTCAGAGGGTGAATACCATTTAATAGAAACATAGAAACATAGACTTTGACGGCAGATAAGGACCGCTTGGCCCACCTAGTCTGCCCATTTCCCTACCTAGAGGATAAGCTGCAGATCCTATTTAACCAACAGCCTATTTCTTCCTACCCCCTACAAAAATTGCCTTATGCTTTATGCCTAATGCCTAAGGGCATCATCCAGTCTAGCCCCATTAATAGCAATGCCCTCTCTCAGGGAGTCAATATCATTCCTAATTATCACTAGTTGCTCTATTAGCATTACACTAGCAGCATATTGATTTTTCATGTCTTTAATAGTATCTATACTTAAGTATGATGGAAAATAAGTCAAACATATATTAAACATCTTGGGCAGCATTTTTAAATCATGGTGCAGGGCTGGCAACAAGTCCTGCACCATGATACTTAGGTTCTGGTGGTGCGCCAAACCCATTCGCCGCAACTGCACCCAATTTTACCATCTCGGGTGCAGTTGTGACAGTTTCCACTATTTAGGGCAGATTATACCATATATCTGCTGCAAGCTCTGTAAAAAGGCTCTCAGGATTGCCACAAGCTAGACATGAAAAATTTGGTCTAACTTGCAGCAATTGGCACACGGGATAGAAAATCCTGATCATTAGCCAGAGGAATGACTCAAGCTCCATGTTCCATAAGTTCAGCACATCTGAGGCTTGCAACATTCTCGCTGTTTTGAAAATCCTGCCCCTTTTAATGTTTGCAGTGCCATACAGTTAAAAGGGAAAGCACCGCTCCCCTCCCCCCACACACACACGCACGCATGCCTAATGCATGCTCATGTGCTCCTCCCCACCCACGCACCCACTGTATGTCTGATGGGGTGCCCAATTGCCCATCAGCTTCACAGCCCCCTCCCAAAATCAAGCTTTCCAGTTGCCACACTGGAAGCCCACCCAGTGTACCAAAATTGTTATGCTGGATGGGGATGCCCAATCCCCCATTGGCTCCAGGCCCCCAAACAGTTTTCCAGATGCCATGCTGGGATCTCACCCAGCGTGGCAAAATTGTTATTGTCAATGGGGTGCCCAATCCCCATTGGCTCCAGGCCCCAAAACAGCTTTCCAGCTTCCACGCTTGGAGCCCACCCCAGCATGGCAAACATCCAGCATTGTCTGGAAAACCTGTAAACAAGAAAATGGTCCCTTGTAGTCACCCTGCCCCCACCCACACCCACCCACTGCACACCTTGCCTCCCCACACCCCCATCACCCCATTCTTACCTCCAGAGTCTGGCGTGATGATCTTGGTGGACCAGTCACCACGTCTGCACTCTTCAAAGCCAACCACGAACTGAGGAAATGCTGATAAGCTGTATAATGTAATAAATAGGGTTTTTTCAACTTTGATGCATATCTCAAGCATTTTTTTGAATTTTAGCACCACATTTTCAACATGAGGTGTTTGGGACCCTTCCTCATGAATTCTTGAACTATCATGGTGTTAGTCACTGCACGAAATCACCTTTCAGGACTGATTAAGGAAATGACAGTGCCAATGTTCATAAAGTAGGCTCTCAAAAAGTCTATGTTGCAAATTTGGTGAAAATATTCCTAAAAATGACTTTTACAAGCATGCGTTGTGCAGTTCCTACACACGCTCATAAGTTCAGAAATTTTTAATATTTGCACTCCAGATTTTCAATATTGCCATTTTACCACACCTCCTTATGAGCAGTATAGCTGTCATTTTTCACATCTCACCTAAAATGTGTTTCCGTGCATGTAGCACACAATGGTGCAGTCAGTGTGCAAAATCAATGTTTGGGAAACATTAAGAAAATTACAGTGACACTGTTCATGAGCAGAGGTCTTAAAATGTCTATGTTGAAAATTTGGTGAAAAAATTCCTAAAAATGACTGTTTTATGAGTGTGCTTTGCGCAGTTCCTAAGCACGCTCGTAAGTTCACAAATCTTTAATATATGTACTCCAGATTTTCAATATTGCCATTTTACCACACCTCCTCATGAGCAGTATAGCTGTCATTTTTCACGTTACCCAAAATGTGTTTCCGTGCATGTAGTGCACAATGGCGCAGTCGGTGAACGCAATCAATGTTTGGGACAGATTAAAAAAATCACAGTGACACTGTTCATGAACAGAGGTCTTAAAATGGCTATGTTGAAAATTTGGTGACAAAAGTCCATAAAATGACTGTGTTACAAGTGAGCATTGCGCAGTTTCCATGCACCCTCATAAGCTCATGAATTTGTAATATTTTCAGTCCAGATTTTAACCAGTGCCATTTTTCCACACTTCCTTACACACAGTACAGCTATCTTTATTCACAACATAGCCAAAATGTGTTTTCATACTTTCAACACAGAAATGTGTGGTCGCTGTGGGAAATTGTTTGGGACAGATAAAGAAAATCACAGTGATACTGTTCATGAGTGGAGGTCCCAAAATGCCTGTGTTGACAATCAGCTGTAAAAAAATCCCCAAACTAATTGCATTACAGGTGTGCGTTGCACAGTTTCTATGCACGCTCTTGACTTCACCAGTTTTTTTTGTATTTTAGCTACAGATTCTCAACATTGCCATTTTTTACAGCTCCCCATAAACAGTACAGCTGTCATTTTTCACATCCTGTTCAGAATGTGTTTTTGCACATGTGGTGACAAATGCCGTAGTTACTGTGCAAAAGCAGCTTTTGGCTAACAAACTGATATTGACACTGTTCATGAGGTGGGGGTCACAAAAAAACCATGTTGAAAATTTGGAGTGAAAATACCAATGAATGCCTGAGGCGTTAGGGTTTACGACCATAACGCCCCACCCTGTAGAGAATGACAAGCATCAGTGCTGTGACTTGGGATTGTCACCTGCAATGCTCATACCATTCCACCCCCACCCACACCCTGCAGCCACTGAGAGGCATTGAGGTGTACCTTGGAATCTTCAGCCCCAAAGTTCACCCTATTCTCCTATACTGCACCCATCTCATCATATTTCCTGATGGAATGGGGTGAACATAAGGGCCAAAGACCCCAAGGCACACCATGACACTTGTCAGTGTCTGCAGGGTAGGGTGTGGTGAAATGGCGTGGCCATTATGCCTGATGACCCAAAGGCACACCCCAATGCCTGTCACTATCTGCAGAGTGGTGATGGGGTTGACTTCAGTTCAATATGTCACTGCCATCCCTATTATGCAGCTCTGTAACTCCTACACTACCAATGCCAATGCCAGCAAGTAAACATTCAGCATTGACAAATGCTTGTCTTTACTGTCTTGTCCCAGAATGGGCATGGCCTCTTCTTAAAAAAAGGCTGCAAGGCAGATTGCTCTGTCTGTGATAATTCATGTGTCTTCCTGTCAGCATTAAGCAATTTTTCTCTGTTATGTTTGTCTAGGTCCTTCAAGCCAAATATTGTGTTATGTAGCTCTGTCAGAACTTCCTTCAGGTCAGATTACTTTATCATTTCTGCATCTTTGTTTCCAAGCATGACAACTTTGTAAACAGGGCTATAAAGCCCTAACAGTTCTATCCTGTTAAAAAATAAAGATTTATCATCATCTAATTCCTTATCATTTAAATTACCTAGAGAGATCACAATGTGAGGGCTAATCAGAGGAAGAAAGATAAAACTTTGTAACAAAGCCATCTCACTTACATCTGAATTATCCAGATTATAGTCCCCCTGCACTATCTGTAACCCTTCTGGTAATTTAGCATCAATCCCCAACTGGCTGAGCAGCCACAAGTAGGCTATGATCTTTAGGGGCCATCTTGCTATTTTTAGTGGAAAAGGCACTTCCCCTCAAAATTGTCTTTAAATTCTGGAACCGGGGGTCAAGGTCCTAATTTGAGAATTTAAACAAAATCAACCGAGTTTTCTTTCTTTTGATTATCTCTTCTATCAATGTCCTCAGTTAGGGAGCATGTTTAGAGATCACAGTACTAGTTATATTTGGTTGGTTTTTGTTCAGTACAGGAATTTTCTTATCATTTTTGGTTTCTTTCTTCTACCTTTACTTTTATTTTTAGTTTTATTTTGGTCACTCTCAGGGTTCTGATTTTCTTCCCCCAGAAAACTCTGCATTTCACAATTTTTTGGCTCTTGGTACTAACCATTATGTGTAGTGAAAATCAGAAAAAGCAACTTAAGCAAAAACAAGTTTTACAATCATAGACACATAATATAAGTGTAACCTCTGCAATCCTAATATGAATTACTCCAATTTTAAATAAGATACTACAGAATTACAGAATACAATCAAGCTTCAGATGGAGTCCAATTATAATTCAGGGACAGATCAAAAAGTTGATAGCGAGCCTGTGAAAATTCAAATCCATCTCCTCTTTAGACTGCTCAATAAGAGAAGCTGAAGTTATCATCAAGAATTTACCTATCCACTTATGCCAAGAGCCTCAGAAGCAGGGGATAGCAACAGCAGCAGCAACTTAACACTGTAGTCTACACCCTTTTTCACCCAGCACCTCCAATAAACTTCACTATAAAACAAACTCTGGCCAGTTTTAGTCTTTCTGGTCACTACCCACTTTGATTGTGGAAACTGTGTGCACTGGGCTCCTGCAAGATCTATCTTTAAGGTTTTTCCATTTTGAGTACTTAAAAGTAAGCCAGGGATTGTGATTGTGTGCTATTGAGAAATTAAAAAATAATCAGGCATAAATTCAAATGGTATGTAGAAACACATTTAACCCTTACACTGCCAAGGTTTTTCTGAAAATTGCATATCCCTGCTGCCAGAGGTTTTTTCACTGGGTTTGTACACTTATCGGTTATGACGTTATTACATAATTTTTCTTAATTCCCTGGTAAACTTTTTTTGTCAGGGTAGTGAGAAACTAACACAACTATAATTCAAAGTGAAAATATAACTTTTCCAACAAAGACATTTGGAGATATATATGTTTATTTAGTGAAATTTTGATTGTTTTTGCGAATTTGTATTCGCAAAAAATACTGAAGTTTGTAAAAACGTTAAAATCGGTTGCATCACTGATAAAAATTGTTGTCTAAAATGTAACTAATTTTCACTTTCAGGCTACAAATTCTTCATATAAACACAAATTTCACATTGGTTTCTCACCTACAGATTATGAGAGTGACCAGAACAGACCACCAATGGTAGGGCCATGCTGGCCTATGGAGGGGGTACCTATTGGATTATGGGGTACACGTCACAAAATCCATTAAGAAAAAGTAAGAAGTAGCCTGTTTCACATGATAGGGAAGTGAATGAGTAAATAAAGGGCCAGATTGCACCTATAGCTACCTACCCAGGGTCACATGACCAAAAACAAGATGGCTGACACCATTCAGCCATTTTCTGTGTCAAAATGCTTGTGACTCATTTATTGAGCTCATTAGATCATAAAAGTGGTAAATGTCAATGGATTGCACCCTTTCTTATGGCAGCAGTGGCTTGGATGAAATTTCTGATCCCTAATTTCACATTATAGACCCACTTGCAGATTGCCGGGGTGCCATACCCAACCACCCCTGGTATGTCCATGTTGGCCAATGGGGTGACCACCTATTACATTATGGGGTGCCTGCCAATAAATTCAAAAAGTAAAAGTAAAAAGTAGCTTGTTTTACATGGCAGGGAAGTGAATGAGTAAATCAAGGCCCAGACTGTATCCATAGCTACATCCCCTAGGTCACATGACCAAAAACAAGATGGCGGCTACCGTTCAATCATTTTCTGTATCAAACTGCTTCTGTTACACATTTGTAGGGATAACGACATTATAAAAGTGATAAATGTCAATGGATTACACCTTTTCTTACATCTGTTGGGGCTTGGATGAATTTTCTGATCCCTAATTTCACATTACAGACCCATCTGCAGATAGCCAGGTTGCCATACCCAACCACCCCTGGTATGCCCATGCTGGCCAATGGGGTGTCCACCTATTGCATTATGGTGTGCATACCAATAAATTCAAAAAGTAAAAGTAAAAAGTAGTCCGTTTTACATGACAGGGAAGTGAATGAGTAAATCAAAGCCCAGATTGTACCCATAGCTACATCCCCTGGGTCACATGACCAAAAACAAGATGGCAGCAACCGTTTCATCATTTCCTGTATCAAACTGCCTATCTTACACATTTATTGTGATAACTACATTATAAAAGTGGCAAATGTCAATGGATTACACCTTTTCTTGCCGGGGCTTGGATGAAATTTATGATCACTAATTTTACTTTATAGACCCATCAGCATATAGCTGGGTGCCATACCCAACCACCCCTGGTGTACCCATGCTGACCAATGGGGTGTACACCTATTGCATTATGGGTTATATACCAATAAATTGAGAAAGGAAAAGTAAGATGTAGCCTGTTTTACATGACAGGGAAGTGAATGAGAAAATCAAGGCACAGACTGTACCCATAGCTACATCCCCTGGGTCACATGACCAAAAACAAGATGGCTGACACCATTCAAACATTTTCTGTATCAAACTGCTTCTGTTACATGTTTGTAGGGATAACAACATTATAAAAGTGATAAATGTCAATAGATTACACATTTTCTTACATCTGCAAGGACTTGGATGAATTTTCTGATCCATAATTTCACATTACAGACCCACTTGCAGATAGCCGGGGTGCCATAACCAACAACCCCTGGTTAGCCCTTGCTGGCCAATGGGGTGTCCACCTATTGCATTATGGGGTGCATGCCAATAAATTCAAAAAAGAAAAGTAAAAAGTAGCTTATTTTACATGGCGGGGAAGTGAATGAGTAAATCAAGGCCCAGACTGTACCCATAGCTACATCCTCTGGGTCACATGACCAAAAACAAGATGGCGGCTACTGTTCAATCATTTTCTGTATCAAACTGCTTCTGTTACACATTTGTAGGGATAACTACATTATAAAAGTGATAAATGTCAATGGATTACACCTTTTCTTACATCTGTTGGGGCTTGGATGAATTTTCTGATCCCTAATTTCACATTACAGACCTACCTGCAGATAGCCGGGTTGCCATACCCAACCACCCATGGTATGCCCATGCTGGCCAATGGGGTGTCCTCCTATTGCATTATGGGGTGCATGCCAATAAATTCAAAAAGTAAAAGTAAAAAGTACTCCATTTTACATGACAGGGAAGTGAATGAGTAAATCAAAGCCCAGATTGTACCCATAGCTACATCCCCTGGGTCACATGACCAAAACAAGATGGCAGCTACTGTTTCATCATTTTCTGTATCAAACTGCCTATCTTACACATTTATTGTGATAACTACATTATAAAAGTGGTAAATGTCAATGGATTACACCTTTTCTTACATCTGCCGGGCCTGGATGAAATTTATGATCACTAATTTTACTTTATAGACCCACCAGCATATAGCTGGGGTGCCATACCAACCACCCTGGTATACCCATGCTGACCAATGGGGTGTCCACCTATTGCATTATGGGTTACATACCAATAAATTGAGAAAGGAAAGTAAGATGTAGCCTGTTTTACATGACGGGGAAGTGAATGAGTAAATCAAGGCCCAGACTGTACCCATAGCTACATCCCCTAGGTCACATGACCAAAAACAAGATGGCGGCTACTGTTCAATCATTTTCTGTATCAAACTGTTTCTGTTACACATTTGAAGGGATAACTATATTATAAAAGTGATAAATGTCAATGGATTACACCTTTTCTTACTTCTGTTGAGGCTTTGATGAATTTTCTGATCCCTAATTTCACATTACAGACCCACCTGCAGATAGCCGGGTTGCCATACCCAACCACCCATGGTATGCCCATGCTGGCCAATGGGGTGTCCACCTATTGCATTATGGGGTGCATGCCAATAAATTCAAAAAATAAAAGTAAAAAGTTGTCCGTTTTACATGACAGGGAAGTGAATGAGTAAATCAAAGCCCAGATTGTACCCATAGCTACATTTCCTGGGTCACATGACCAAAAACAAGATGGCAGCTACTGTTTCATCATTTTCTGTATCAAACTGCTTCTGTTACACATTTATTGTGATAACTACATTATAAAAGTGGTAAATGTCAATGGATTACACCTTTTCTTACATCTGCCGGGGCTTGGATGAAATTTATGATCACTAATTTTACTTTATAGACCCACCAGCATATAGCTAGGGTGCCATACCCAACTGCCCCTGGTATACCCATGCTGACCAATGGGGTGTCCACCTATTGCATTATGGGTTACATACCAATAAATTGAGAAAGGAAAAGTAAGATTTAGCCTGTTTTACATGACGGAGTGAATGAGTAAATCAAGGCATAGACTGTACCCATAGCTACATCCCTGGGTCATGACCAAAAACAAGATGGCTGACACCATTCAAACATTTTCTGTATCAAACTGCTTCTGTTACATGCTTAGGGATAACAACATTATAAAAGTGATAAATGTCAATGGATTACACATTTTCTTACATCTGCAGGGACTTGGATGAATTTTCTGATCCATAATTTCACATTACAGACCCATTTGCAGATAGCCATTGGTGCCATAACCAACCACCCCTAGTTAGCCCATGCTGGCCAATGGGTGTCCACCTATTGCATTATGGGGTGCATGCCAATAAATTCAAAAAGTAAAAGTAAAAAGTAGCCCGTTTTACATGACAAAGAAGTCAATGAGTAAATCAAGGCACAGACTGTACCCATAGCTACATCCCCTGGGTCACATGACCAAAAACAAGATGGCAGCTACCGTTTCATCATTTTCTGTATCAAACTGCCTATCTTACACATTTATTGTAATAACTATATTTTAAAAGTGATAAATGTCAATAGATTACACATTTTCTTACATCTGCAGGGACTTGGATGAATTTTCTGATCCATAATTTCACATTACAGACCCACTTGCAGATAGCCGGGGTGCCATAACCAACCACCCCTGGTTAGCCCTTGCTGGCCAATGGGGTGTCCACCTATTGCATTATGGGGTGCATACCAATAAATTGAGAAAGGAAAAGTAAGATGTAGCCTGTTTTACATGACGGGGAAGTTAATGAGGAAATCAAGGCACAGACTGTACCCATAGCTACATCCCCTGGGTCACATGACCAAAAACAAGATGACGGCTACTGTTCAATCATTTTCTGTATCAAACTGTTTCTGTTACACATTTGTAGGGATAACTACATCATAAAAGTGATAAATGTCAATGGATTACACCTTTTCTTACATCTGTTGAGGCTTGGATGAATTTTCTGATCCCTAATTTCACATTACAGATCCACTTGCAGATAGCCGGGTTGCCATACCCAACCACCCATGGTATGCCCATGCTGGCCAATGGGGTGTCCACCTATTGCATTATCGGGTGCACGCTAATAAATTCAAAAAGTAAAAGTACAAAGTAGTCCGTTTTACATGACAGGGAAGTGAATGAGTAAATCAAAGCCCAGATTGTACCCATAACTACATCTCCTGGGTCACATGACCAAAAACAAGATGGCAGCTACCGTTTCATCATTTCCTGTATCAAACTGCCTATCTTACACATTTATTGTGATAACTACATTATAAAAAGTGGTAAATGTCAATGGATTACACCTTTTTCTTACATCTACCGGGCTTGGATGAAATTTATGATCACTAATTTTGCTTTTATAGACCCACCAGCATATAGCTAGGGTGCCATACCCAACTGCCCTGGTATACCCATGCTGACCAATAGGGTGTCCACCTATTGCATTTTGGGTTACATACCAATAAATTGAGAAAGGAAAAGTAAGATGTAGCCTGTTTTACATGACGGGGAAGTGAATGAGTAAATCAAGGCACAGACTGTACCCATAGCTGCATCCCCTGGGTCACATGACCAAAAACAAGATGGCTGACACCATTCAAACATTTTCTGTATCAAACTGCTTCTGTTACACGTTTGTAGGGATAACAACATTATAAAAGTGATAAATGTCAATGGATTACACATTTTCTTACATCTGCAGGGACTTGGATGAATTTTCTGATCCATAATTTCACATTACAGACCCACTTGCAGATAGCCGGGGTGATAACCAACCATAATTCCTTGGTTAGCCCATGCTGGTCCAATGGGTGTCCACCTATTGCATTATGGGTATGCCAATAAATTCAAAAAGTAAAATAAAAAGTAGCCCATTTTACATGACAGATAAGTGAATGAGTAAATCACGGCCCAGACTGTACCCATAGCTACATCCCCTGGGTCACATGACCAAAAACAAGATGGCGGCTACTGTTCAATCATTTTCTGTATCAAACTGCTTCTGTTACACATTTATTGTGACAACTACATTATAAAAGTGGTAAATGTCAATGGATTACACCTTTTCTTACATCTGCCAGGGCCTGGATGAAATTTATGATCACTAATTTTACTTTATAGACCCACCGGCATATAGCTGGGTTGCCATACCCAACCACCCTGGTATATCCATGTTGACCAATGGGTGTCCACCTATTGCATTATGGGTTACATTCCAATAAATTGAGAAAGGAAAAGTAAGATGTAGCCTGTTTATATGCCGGGAAGTGAATGAGTAAATCAAGGCACAGACTGTACCATAGCTACATCCCTGGGTCACATGACCAAAACAAGATGGCAACTACCTTTTCATCATTTTCTGTATCAAACTGCCTATCTTACAAATTTATTGTAATAACTATATTATAAAAGTGGTAAATGTCAATGGATTACACCTTTTCTTACATCCGTCAGGGCTTGGATGAATTTTCTGATCCCTAATTCTACATTACAGACCCACCTGCAGACAGCCAGGGTGCCATACCCAACCACCCATGGTATGCCCATGCTGGCCAATGGGGTGTCCACCTATTGCATTATGGGGTGCATGCCAATAAATTCAAAAAGTAAAAGTAAAAAGTAGCCCATTTTACATGACAGGGAAGAGAATGAGTAAATTAAGGCCCAGACTGTACCCATAGCTACATCCCCTGTCACAAGACCAAAAACAAGATGGCGGCTACCATTTGATCATTTTCTGTATCAAACTGCTTCTGTTACATGCTTAGGGATAACAACATTATAAAAGTGGTAAATGTCAATGGATTACACATTTCTTACATCTGCAGGGACTTGATGAAATGTATGATCACTAATTTCACATTATAGACCCACCACCATATAGCTGGGGTGCCATACCCAACCACCTAAGGAAGGCCATGCTGGCACATGAGGGGCACACCTATTGCATTATGGGTTACATACAAATAAATTCAGAAATTAAAAGTAAGATGTAGCCTGTTTTACATGATGGGGCGTTAATGAGTAAATCAAGGCCCAGACTGTACCCATATCTAAATCCCTGATCACATGACCAAAAATAAGATGGCGGCTACCGTTCAATCATTTTCTGTCAAGCTGCTTCTGTTACACATTTGTAGGGATAACTATATTATAAAAGGGTAAATGTCAAGGCATTACACCTTTTCTTACATCTGCAGGGGCTTGGATGAAATTCTGATCCCTAATTCTCATTACAGACCCAACTGCAGATAGAAGGGTGCCATATCCAACCACCCATGGTATGCTCATTCATGTCAATGGGGTGTCCACCTATTGCATTATGAGGTGCAAGCCAATAAATTCAAAAAGGAAAGTAAAAGCAGCTTGTTTTATCATGTTAGGGAAGTGAATAAGTAAATGAAGGCCCAGACTGTACCCATTTCTACATCCCTGGGTCACATGACCAAAAAATAAGATGGTGGCTACCGTTCAATCATTTTCTGTATCAAACTGCTTCTATTCTAAAGCCTGTGGAGAAAAACCCACCTTTCCCTATTCTAAAACCTGTGGAGAAAAACCCTACCCTTTCTCTATTCTAAAACATGTGGCGAAAACCCTACCCTTTCCCTGTTCTAAAATCTGTGGACAAAAGCCTATCCTTTCCTATTATATAACACATCATGAAGTCCACTATCCTTGACAGGACAGTTCTAAAGTCCAGTAGGAAACGCCTGCCGAGTCTTCTGAGACATTGACAGTTGCAAGATAGCTGATCAGGGAAGAAGACATAGGAATCTGTGGTTGCAGGAGCCTAGTTTCCAGATCTGAAACCAGTTCTGACCTGGCTCCCTGCCAGCAAGAGTGAATCAGGGTCTTGAAATCTGAAGTAGCCAGGGGTTTGGAAGGTGGATCCTGTTGAGACTGGGGGAGGAGGAGGAGGGCATCCAGTGGAGGATAATACCCTTGAAACCCCATGTAGTTGGGAGGGTGAAATCCAGGGTAGAACTGCCCAAAGGACTCCATTCTGGAGTGGATCACCCTAGGTAGGGATCCCTTGGATACCCAAAAGGATAAGTGGGACAGTTCAGGGTCAATTATAAGCCCCCAATGTCAGACCTGGCATCAGATGAATCCATGTTGGACCCACCGTTGTGTAGATGGGGAGGGTCCGCGTCGAGGCAGCCCATGGCAGGTCACCGACGTTGTAACCAGGCGCACCTAACCTGGCACTGGAAGGTGTTCTGTTGGTCACGTGACGTTGGACGGTGGTCCCTCTCAGGTATTGCTAGAAAAGTCTGTCGTGCGGCCCGATGCCAGGTGGTGCAAGTCCAATATGTCATGACCTACTGATGGAACCTCTCGAAGTAAGATCTATCTTTCCTATATCTATCTCCAGCCTTTATGCATGTGAACAGTGCAAAACCCATCTAGTATTACCTTTACTATTATGTTTTAGGTCACTTATTGCCCTTGGAAAATTAACACATTTTTTTTATGTTACCCTATCCTACTATGCCTTAGTCCCATGTTTTGCAATATTTTTTCACCATACATTATATAAAATAGTTGGTGGTTGTCAATACACAGCAATGATACACCTTCACCCTAAGGTTCACAAATGAAATACAAGATATATGTCACCCATGAGTTTTATATAATTAATAGTAAATGGACCTAGTTTCTTCAGTATCTCACAGTTACAGTGAGAACAGCAAATTAAGTAAGGTGTTAATGAAAGTGGTGTGTATTTAGGCCACCATACAGTATCTTATATAGTGTACTATACAGTAGAAAAGAAACCAAAATAGTTTACTATTTTTTATTACTATTAACATTTACTATCAGTTGTCCACATTTCACCGATGCGACACTTTTTCAAGTGTATGGATCATCATACACAAAGAGCATTCCATCAGACATGGTAATGCCAGAAACATATGGCAAAAAACCCTCTCAATTCCCTATTCTAAAACCTGCAGAGAAAATCCCTATTCTTTCCCTATTCTAAAACCTGTGGAGAAAAACCCTATCCTTTCCCTATTCAAAAATGTGGAGAACACCCCATCCTTTCCTGTACTAAAACCTGTGGAGAAAATCCAATCCTTTCTCTTTTCAAAACCTTTGGAGAAAACCTATCCTTCCCCTATTCTAAAACCTGTGGAGAAAACCCTAACATTTCCTATTGAAAAACCTGTGAGAAACCCTATCCTTTTCCTGTTCTAAAACCTTGTAGAAAAACCCTACCGCTTCTCTATTCTAAAACCTGTGTAGAAAAGTCCTATCCTTTCTCCTTTCAAAACCTGTGGAGAAAAACCTATCCTTTCCTATTCTAAAACCTGTGGAGAAAACCCTACCCTTTCCTATTCAAAACCTGTGGAGAAAAACCCATCCTTTCCTATTCTAAAACCTGTGGAGAAAATCTTATCCTTTCCTCTTCAAAAACTTGTGAGAAAAATCCTATCCTTTCCTTTTCAAAAACCTGTGGAGAAAAACCCTATTCTTTCCATATTGTAAAACCTGTGGAGAAAAACCCTAACATTTCCCTATTCAAAAAACCTGTGGAGAAAAACCCTATCCTTTCCCTATTCTAAAACCTGTGGAGAAAAATCCTATCCTTTACATCTTCAAAAACCTGTGTAGAAAAACCCTACCTTTCTCTATTCTAAATTCTGTGGAGTTAAATCCTACCCTTTGCCTTTTCTAAAACCTGTGGAGAAAAAGCCTATCCTTTCCTATTATATAACACATCATGAAGTCCACTCTCCTTGACAGGACAGTGTCTAAAGTCCGTAGGGAAGCGTCCTGCCGAGTCTTCCCAAGACATGGACAGTTGCAAGATAGCTGATTGGGGAAGGAGACATAGGAAGCTGTGGTTGCAGGAGCCTAGTTTCAGATCTGAGACCAGTTCTGACCTGGGCTTGCCACCAAGACTGAATCCAGGGTCTTGAAACCAAGTAGCCAGGAAGGGGAAGTGGATCTGGTTGAGACTGGGGGAGGAGGAGGAGGAGGGGTGTGTCCAGTGGAGGATAATACCCTTGAAACCCCATGTAGTTGGAGTAAGGGCAAAATCCAGGGTTGAACTGCCCCAAATGACTCCAATCTGGAGTGGAGTACCCCGGGTAGGGATCCCTTGGATATCCAAAAGGGTAATGCGGGACAGTTCAGGGTTGATTATAAGCCCCCCTATGTCAGACCTGCATCAGAGGAATCCATGTCGGACCCGCCGTTGTGTAGATGGGGGAGGGTCCGGCATTGAGGCTGCCCACGGCAGGGTCACCGATGTCGTAACCGCACAACCTAACCTGGTACTGGAAGGGTTCTTGTTGGTCCGCGTGACGTTGCAGGTGTTCCCCTTCAGGTATTGCTAGAAAAGTCTGCTGTGTGGCCCTATGCCAGGTGGTGGTAAGTCCTATATGTGATGACCTACTGATGGAACCCTCTCGAAGTAAGATCTGTCTTTTCCTAAATCTATCTCCAGCATTTATGCATGTGAACAGTGAAAAAACCTATCTAGTATTACCTTATACTATTATGTTTTAGATCACTGTATTGCCCTCAGATAATTAACACATTTTTCTTATGTTACCCTATCCTACTATGCCTTAGTCCCATGTTTTGTGATATTTTTTCCCCATACATTATATAAAATAGTTGGTGGTTGTCAATACATAGCAATGATACACCTTCACCCTAAGGTTCAAAGATGAAATACAAGATATACGTCACCCATGAGTTTTATATAATTAATAGAAAATGGACCTAGTTTCTTCAGTATCTCACGGTTACAGTGAGGACAGCAAATTAAGTAAGGTGTTAACGAGTTGTGTATTTAGACCACCATACAGTATCTTATAGTGTACTATACAGTATGAAAGAAACCAAAATAGTTTACTATTTTTTATTACCATTAGCATTTACCATCAGTGTTCCACATTTCACTGATGCGAAACTTTTCAAGGTATGGATCATCATACACAAAGAGCATTCCATCAGTCATGGTAATGCCAGAAATATGTGCAAAAACCCTCTAATTTCCTTATTCTAAAACTCGCGGAGAAAATAACTATTCTTTCCATATTCTAAAACCTGTGAGAAAAATCCTATCCTTTCCTATTCTAAAACCTGTGGAGAAAAATCATATCCTTTCCCAATTAAAACCTGTGGAGAAAAAACTCATCCTTTCCCTTTTCAAAACCTGTGAGAAAACCCCACCCTTTCCCTATTCTAAAACCTGTGGAGAAAACCCAACATTTCCTATTCAAAACACTGTGGAGAAAAACCTTATCCTTTCCCCATTCTAAAACCTGTGGAGAAAAAACCCTACCATTTCCCCTATTCAAAACCTGTGAGAAAAACCCTATACTTCCCTGTTCTAAAACCTGTGTAGAAAAAACATACCCTTTCTCTATTCTAAAACCTGTGGAGAAAAACCCTATCCTTTCCCTATTCTAAAACCTGTGGAGAAAAGCCCTATCCTTTCCCTATTCTAAATTCTATATATCGTCTTCAGGCTTGTGACCTGTAGATAAAAAACTATCTGATCTTACCCTATGCTACACCATTGCATCAACATTTTACATACTCTGTGATATTTAATTTAACCAAAGTAGTGTAGCTCACCCTCACATGAAGTCATCCCTTAGAGTGTTCAGAACTAGTCCATGCATTATAATTCATTTCAACTGGTGAGACAGTGAAGGTGAAGCTTGTGTGGTGCAATGCGTACTAGTAGGTCTACAAGGCTATTTATGTTAACACCTTTAAGGTTTCCACAGCCTGTTAGACAAATCCAGTTTGTTCTTACCGTAATCCCAGAAAGTATCAGTTGAGTAGTCTCATAGGAAGTCAAGATGTAAAATGTTGTAATGTAGCATCATTGCAGTTTCTCTTCCTGGTATGACAAAGGTAAAACAAAATAAATAAATAAAGGTAAAAAAACAGTACACCACCCCTTTGCTAGATATGGGTAGCAAGTGCGTAATCACTGCTTGAGGTACCCAGCTGGACTAACACTGTTAGCAGTTACATGAGGTCAAACCCTGAATTAATTTTGAAACATGAATACATACTGTACATCAATACACACATCTCAAAACCTAAGCTAAACTGTATCTCATCGTTAGTGACATCATGTAGTAACCTACCTTATGCACTTATTATTTCCAATTTATTTCATTCTGACTGTTGTATGAGTATTTCTGAAGCTAGGGGACATATTTCGCATAACGCACTGTGTATATAGATTACAGTGATTGTTGTATGGAAGACGACCCCGGACGACAGTCGATAGGGTATTTGGAACGAGTATCCAGATATCGCTCTTCGCTTTTAAAGACTTCTTGAGCCTATATACTCTAATTGAAACACAGAATTTAAAGACATTATACCAATGACTAATTCTAAAGTTATAGTCCATTGGATTATATAACTGTACATTCCCCGCCACTGCATCTATAAATTGCATACCTCTATAGGATTGAGCTACAGCCCCTTTGATGTCACTTGCAGAACATATCGCTTCCTGATCCATTAAGTGGACACCATCCTCGCCGATACAGTTCTGGGAAGAGGGACATGATGCTACTCATGCTTGACCACGCTCGGCTGACAAATCCTTCCCGCGAATGTTTCCCATCCTGTGTTGATCTTTCCTTGTTCTGTCCATTTTCTTCAGACAGGAAACATTCCTCCACTGCCGACGCTGGATGATATGGGGACCAAAGGATCATGGTTTTCGCAATCGGTGCTTGATCAAGGCGATGCCTCCCTCATCTTCCTTAGCAGCATCACTGATGTCTTCAATCCCAAATCATTGCCTCCCAGGTGGATGATGTATTGACATCGGTTTCCATCCCCAGGCACTCCCCATCGTAATATTGGCAACCATTGATCCCAAAGCATACCCCTCTCATTCCAACCAACGGTAATATTGACTGGAGTATCAAGGTCAACACTGTCCTCAGTTTGAGACCACCCCGAACCTTCGCCCAATGCATCGAATGAGTGTCCGTGAGATCCATATACAGTCTTCTGGACAATGCATATCTGAATTAAGAAAAACATACATATTATAGCATCGAGTGTATCCAATCTGATGACAGGTGTAGTGCTCAATTCCTGACATTTGCTGGCAAAAGACAGGTCTGTATCTTCCAGGAAATAAAAAACATTTAAGAGTGATTACTACAATACTGCACCCTTGTGGGGGAAGCGTAAAATTATGCATTTGCGGCACAAGATCTCATGAAAACATTACGTGATTGGTGGTGTGAGAAACTGATGGTTACCAAATGGAAAGGTATTTTGAAGTAGTCATGTTTGATGACCTAGTATGAATTAAAGTACATGTTGTTCAGCCTTTCCATGTCATCCTATTAATTTAGTATCCCCTAGCAATTATCCAAGGGCTACTACCCTGCCTGTTTGGCTAGTTGCAGGTTACAGGGCATGTGTGTACTCGACGCCGGGATGCCTCCACCTGGAGGACAGGGTTGTTAGTAACAAGGCTAACCTGGATAAGAAGCTTTCAGGGCCATTGTAATCCCTCCTTTTCCCCTTCTCTAGTAAAGCAGCATGACAATATGCAACAACCATTTTCACAGTAGCCTCTATTCTGTATACACTTCCTCACACTGTTTGCACTTACCACCAGGGCTGGTTCCACCAGTTCAACCCTTCGAGACCCCTGTAAAACAAGTTTAGTACCAGAATATAACAGTATAGTGCTTTTGGTACAAACTGGAACCACAGTTGGATTAAAGAGAACAGGAAATACTTTCTAATTGCAGTAGTTTATAAAGTCTTATTCTCAGAAATGATATGTATTGTCCTAAATAATCCACATTTAACTGTACTTAGTCAAAAACTTGATACTTGAAACCTGTATTTCGCATTCTTTTTATGGGCAGTATTCTTGGGATGCAGCACTTGGCATTTCCCACCTATCGTACATCTTATCACGCCGGCCATCCTCGTCTCGACACCGGGAATCTATGCCACTAACCATTCCATGGAGACCAATGGCCACCCATGTCTCCCACACTGGGAAACAGCAACTATAAACATGCCATGGTGTCTAATGGACACGTAATGCTGACTTATGATAGAGGGAAGTCTTGTGCAGTCCATTCCGGATGCAGCACCCAGCATTCTCACCCATTTTACATCTCAACACTCCGCCATCCTCTGGTCTCGATACCAGGAATCTATACTCACTAATCATTCCATGGAGTCCAATGGACACCCCATGTCTTCCCACACTTGGGAAATGAGCAATCTAAAATATGCCATGGTGTCCAATGGACACGCACGTTGACTATGATAGAGGTGTCTCGGTAGCCCATCTGGATGCAAAGCACCTCAGTATTTCCCACCCATCTTTACATCTCAACTACACTTCCGCCGAGTCTCAAGTCTCATACCGGAATCTATACTTACTCAATTCATTCCATGGAGGCCAATGGACACCCCATGTCTTCCCACACTGGGAAACAACAACTATAAAACATGCCATGGTGTCCAATGGACACGCAATGCTGACTATGATAGAGGGAAGTCTTGTGCAGTCCATTCTGGGATGCAGCACTCAGTATTTCCCACCTATCTAACATCTCAATCACTCCTATCCTCAGTCTCTTGATACCGGGAATCTACGCTTCATTTACCATTCCATGGTGTCCAATGGATACTTCATGTCTTCCCACACTGGGAAACAGTAACTGTAAACATGTCATGGTGTCCACGCTGGACACGCAATGCTGACTATGACAGAGGGAAGTCTTGTGCAGTCCATTCGGGGATGCAGCACTCAGCACTTCCCACCTATCTACATCTCGACCGCCCACCATCTCGGTCTCGATACCGAATCTATGCCACTAACCATTCCATGGAGCCCACGGCTACCCCATGTCTTCCCAACACTGGAAACAGCAACTATAAAACATGCCATGGTGTCCAATGGACATGCAATGCTGACTATGATAGAGGGAAGTCTTGCAGTCCATTCTGGGATGCAGTACTCAGTATTTCCACCCATCTTACATCTCAATCACCCCATCTCAGTCTCAATACCGGGAATCTATACCTATTAACTGTTCCATGGAGTCCAATGGACACCTGCATGTCTTCCCACACTGGGAAACAGCAACTATAAACATGCCATGGTGTCCAATGGACATGCAATGCTGATCATGATAGAGGGAAGTCTTGTGCAGTCCATTCTGGGATGCAGCACTCAGCATTTACCACCTATCTTACATCTCAATCATTCCGCCATCTCGGTCTTGATACCGGGAATCTACACCAATTTACCATTCCATGGTGTCCAATGGACACCCCATGTCTTCCCACACTGGGAAACAGCAACTATAAAACATGCCATGGTGTCCAATGGACATGCAATGCTGACTATGATAGAGGGAAGTCTTGTGCAGTCCATTCTGGGATGCATAATCAGCATTTCCCACCTATCTTACATTCAATCATTCCGCCATCTCTCGGTCTCGATAGCGGAACTACACCACTGTTTCATTCCATGGTGTCCAATGGACACCTCATGTCTTCTCCCACACTGGGAAACAGCAACTATAAAATATGCCAGTGTCCAATGGACACGCACGCTGACTATGATAGAGGGAAGTCTAGTGCAGTCCATTCGGGATGCAGCACTCAGCATTTCCCACCCATCTTACATCTCAATCACTCCGCCATCTCTGGGTCTCGATACCAGGAATCTATACCAATTAACCATTCCATTAGGAGTCCAATGGATGCTCCTATGTCTTCCCACACTGGGAAACAGCAACTATAAACATGCCATGGTGTCCAATGGATGCAATGCTGACTATGATAGAGGGAAGTCTTGTGCAGTCCATTCTGATGCAGCACCCAGCATTTACCACCTATCTACATCTCAATCATTCCGTCTCGGTCTTGATACCGAATCTACACCAATTTACTATTCCATGGTGTCCAATGGATTCTATGTCTTCCCACACTGGGAAACAGCAACATAAAACATGCCATGGTGTCCAATGGACATGCAATGCTGACTATGATAGAGGGAAGTCTTGTGCAGTCCATTCTGGGAATGCAGCACTCAGCATTTCCCACCCATCTTACATCTTCAATCATTCCGCCATCTCGTCCTCGATTACCGGAATCTACACCACTTATTATCTCATGGTGTCCAATGGACACCCATGTCTTTCCACACTGGGAAACAGCAACTATAAACATGCCATGGTGTCTAATGGACACTAATGCTGACTATGATAGAGGGAAGTCTAGTACAGTCCATTCGGATGGAAAGCACCAGCATTTCCCACCTATCTTACATCTCGATCACGCCATCATCCCGGTCTCGATACCGGGAATCTAAACCAATTTACCATTCCATGGTGTCCAATGGACACCCCATGTCTTTCCACACTGGGAAACAGCAACTATAAAACATGTCATGGTGTCCAATGGACATGCAATGCTGACTATGATAGAGGGAAGTCTTGTGTAGTCCATTCTGGGATGCAGCACTCAGCATTTCCACCTATCTTACATCTCAATCATTCCGGCCATCCTCGGTCTCGAGCACCGAATCTACACCAATTTTCCCTGATCCATGGTGTCCAATGGACACCCCATGTCTTCCCACACTGGGAAATCAGCAACTATAAAACATGCCATGGTGTCCAATGGACACGTTAATGCTGACTATGATAGAGGGAAGTCTAGTGGTGTCCATTCCGGATGCAGCCCTCAGCATTTCCCACCTATCTTACACTTCACATCAGCCATCTCGGGTCTCTCGACACCGGAATCACACCACTTGTTTATTCTATTGGTGTCCAATGATTCTATGTCTTTCCCCACACTGGGAAACAGCAACTATAAATATGTCATGGTGTCCAATGGACACGCAGTGCTGACTATGATAGAGGGAAGTCTTGTGTAGTCCATTCCGGGATGCAGTACTCAGCATTTCACCTATCTTATGTCATCTCGATACGCCATGTGAAGCAACTTTAAAAAACTTGGAGAACACAGGGTGAGCTGATAAAAGAGAACCTACCTGCTGACAGAATACAGACACAACTACAAGTGCACTTTTAGGTAGCTGGTCCAGCCCCAAAGATTCAATCACCAAATATCCAGGATCGAGATTTGAGATTGGTACAAACTCTCCCTGGGCACAGGTTAAAAGCTGTGATTCCTGGGAAAACATTAGGGAGGTTGGACTAAGGACATAAGGAGGAGTACAAGGCCGACTGGCCAATCTGGAGCAATCAGCATCTTGCAGGATTGAGATCTGATTCTGACTAGCACTTTGAAAAGAAGGGGAAAGGGAAGGCATAGAAACTTCCTTCCAACTGAGAGGAAGGCATCAGAGGACTGAGCCCAACACTGGGGCTGCCTCACACACATCATGGGCTGTCATGATATGCCCATGTCCTGGTGTTTAGTTTATCCACCCTCCCATCTACAGTCAACATCAACCACCCCAGCCCTGGGTAGCGGTACCCCATAGCTTCACCCGTGCCCTGGTTACTGGCCTGCAAAAACACACATTTTCAGTACTAGGTACACACTTTATTTGCATTTATGTGACAGTAAAAATATACAAGACATGAAAACGGTCTTAGGGTACCATAAAGCCCTACCATAGTCTGACGGTGTCTGCTGTACCTGTAGGGTCTGACCGCGGCTGTAATCAGACTGTCAAACAGTATTAACGCCTATCTCCACCCCCACCTCATCCCTGCAGCCAGTAAATCCGGATTGAGGTGACCCAAAACATAGAAACATAGAATTTGATGGCAGATAGGATCATGGCCCACCAGTCTGCCCATTTCCTACTTACTGATAAGCTGCAGATCAAAATCTGTCACCAAAAGTACTGGTGACCAGTCAGCATTATTAGGTCTCGGAGGACGGCTTGTTGAGGAGGTGTAAGGGCGAGACCAAGACATTTGGATAGGAGCTGCGGTGTATTTTACGGGTGCACAAGGATATAATGTCCTGAGCATCTGAGAAGATGCCAGAGGCAGAAATGTAGTGGAGATGGAGATAAAATCAGCCAGGAAAGTATGGTTTTGGACCGGTGATTTGGGTGTTGCTCCTTGATAAGTTGGGAGATTGAGGCTTCTATCATTGGGGGGGCAAGGTGGGGGGAGGAGAAACAGTCAAGACAAATCAACCACAGTAGTGTAAGCCTGGATGTACTGAGAGACTGAGATATTTTGACAAGTAGTTGGCTGAGGTCTGGTAGAACAGGACCCCAATGAGAGGGGAGGGAGGAAAAGATAGACATAACAATGGACTCATGCAGGGGAAGGGCAGGCTTCCTTGAATGTTAAGAGCACATGATAAATTGCCTAACATACAGTGCTACACTCCGCCTCACTTTCATGGTCTGGCAGAATATGTTGAAGTCGGGAATCGCGAGAAAGGAGTTGGGGGTTCTGGGAGCTAACCAGGATTCTGAGATACAGAGGTCGGGTGGTACTGGGTGACTGATTGAAGGGTCTGAGGGGATGGAGGATGTGTGGATGGGGAAAGTTTAAGGGGTGGGGAGGGGTGGAGGTGGGTGAGGAGGAGAGAGAGAGATGCCAGCATAGGTGAGGCCAGGAGGAGGCTGGATGAATCATGGAGATGGAAGGAGTGGTGGAAAGGTGGGTGGGGTGAGGTCAGGTAAGGGGCTACCGTGAGGCAGTTGGCACAAGGACAGGAGCTTCTAGGAGAGGCCAAGAACAGGGTTAAATTCATTGTGGTTAAAAGTTGGCAGGTGGAAGGAAAAAGCGGATTGCGTTACAGCAGCTACTAGGAGGCAAGAGCAGATATTCTGCAGATGGAAAAGTACACTGATAGGTTTTGGCAGTCTGAAGCATCAGCATATTTGACAGTCGATCAAAGATGTGGTGGGAGTGGAGAAACAGATGCCAGCATCAGCTGGTATTCTCGCGACTGTGGAGACTACTTTCATCGCACCGTGCTGGGAGCTATAAACCACCTTTAATCTTGCCTTCTAAATGAATCAAAGCTACCTTAAATGTCCCAAGATTCACAAAACTTTACCCCAATGCAACCTAGTTTACTATGAGCAAACTGGTTTCGCGCTGAGTTGGCATTCACAAAGCCCAATTTATGGCTAAAACGGGTTGGCACCAGGGCAAAGGTGGAAAGGACTTCTAATGCAAATGAGGGGAGAGACCTTTTGTATCAGTGCAGTCCCATTCTGACATTTTGCTTCATGTAAAGGGCCTTTAGGGGTTCTTTTACAGAGCAAATACAGCAACCAAGATCTTCCTTTAATCTCCTGCAATCTTAGTTGTTGACAGAAGTACTGTGGTGATACTACCTCCAACAATCGTTTCGCCACATCACATACTAGTTTTAAAGTGTCACCCTGAAGCCAGTGTCCCCCCACCACGAGCAGCCCGGAGTCCACAGAAGTCTTAAGGCGTCCACCCCCACCAACAATTGTTGGCCTGTGAAAATATAAATTTCGGTGATAGTGGTTCCTGCTCATGTATCGCTGATTGTTGTCAATATAAAGAAACTAATGTCCCTGGTATAGTGCCCCCCATCACGGATCACCAGCCACAGGTTGAAATTAATGACCCTGTTGCTAATTGGTCCCACCCTCCCCCAGTGATCACCGCATCAGCCCAAAATTAACAATGCAATATTGGCTAATATATTGGGCATAGGCTGGAACAGGAGAGGACCACCGGACACCAGGGACACTGTATGTCCTCATTTTGGCCTATTGATCGGTGGGAGGCAGCCAACTGTCAACTCGGTGCCAGTGATTGGCAGAGGAGGGAAACAACCAACAGGACATTAATTTCTTTGAGCATCAGTTAGGGCGATTATGGAGGGGTGGACCCACTACCACCAGAGCTTCACATTTTTACTGGGCTGGAAATCAGCAGGGGCCACTGGCACCAGGGTATATGACTTCTATGGACCTGCTGGTGGGATTGCAACGGGGAACTCACTAGCACCAAGGATTCCAGGTCTGCCCGTGGGCAGAGGCTGGGGTGGGGCACCTGAACAATAAAACCAGACCTCGTGTGTGTGTGTGTGTGTGTGTGTGTGTGTGTGTGTGTGTGTGTGTGTGTGTCTGTGTGTGTGTGTGTGTGTGTGTGTGTGTATACACAACGGAGCTTGTTTTGTAGACTTGTTCTCAGTTTCTCCACCGTATACCAGTACTTTTCCACAACCAATAAATCTTTCTGCGGCATTTAGAGAAATGACAAACAAATGAAATCACACAGCACCCAATCATTCTGGGTAATAAAACTTCCATAAATCCCATCTCCCAATGCTTTTACTATGACAAATGGTCACCAATGACTCCTCTGAGTTATCACAATAGAACTGGTCTAAAAACAAAACCAGTAATAAACTGAAAAGAAGCCTTTGCCTACAGCACTACCTATGACTGACCACATTTGACCTCTGAGGTGTTGTTTGACTTCTACAGTCAAACCGAAGGAGAGAGAGAGAACGATAATAACAGGCAGCAGCTACAATTACTTACAGTTCATTCAACTGTGACACAGATGCATGTGCTACCTCTTAGCCTGCCCAAGGGGTTATATACTCTGACCTTATACTAGTACTCCAGTTGCTACATCAGAAGTAACTCCAGCCATCTCGTGCCAAGCACAGATCATGATGACTGTACCACTAACCTCTTCCATAGATCTTCTTGATTCCAGTCATTAAGATTTTAAACTGTATCCCATCCTGCCAGAGGGCCCTCCTTTCCAACTACAAGCCCACACCTCCACCATACTGAAAAAAACAATTCCAATCCAGTCAGGACCCAATAACACAGATTTATCACCAATCACCAAGCTTAGTAAGACAGTTTGGGCTCACCACCTGGTAAGCAATCTATTGATGAGAAGGGCTACTCATCTTTCAGTCTTCCAGGGCTTGAGACTATGGACCCAATCAGGGTGGGACAAATCAGTTTGTCAGCTGGTGGTCAGATTGGCCTGTAGCTTCAAAATCTGGTTGGCCAAATCAATATTTTGGTAGCCACCATTTTAACAGTTGGTCAGTAACTTTTAAAATCTGGTAGTAAAACATTCTTTGTGGCCATTGGCTGCCTGGCTTCCTGATTTGTCCCAATTGGGCCCAATCTATAAAATATTTTTGCCAGTGGCACAAGATGGGAGAAGCTACTTGTGGAACTGGCTATATATTTTTTTTTTTGTTAATTAATAACGGTATTCACATTCCTGGGCTGGACTGGGGCTTGTCTAGTCTTGTCTCAGCCTCTCGGCTGGCCTGCTTACTTTCTCTATTTTTCCCCTTCTTCCTCCTCTGACCAGCAGGGGTGGGCTGCAGAGCTGCATAAGCTCAGTCCCACATCCATTTTCCTTCTAATTTTCACCCTACACCAGTGCCACAGCATACACCGTTGAGCGATACATACCGTCCATCAAGGGTTACAGGGTTACCGCGCATGCCAAGGATCACAGCTTCACTTTTCAAATTGTTTTTTCACTGATATACTGCTCCTTTCAAGGAAAGAGTTACATCGCCAGATTTGTTGATCCCTATAGATTTCGACAAATAAACCCATATGCCTTCCAAAAAATGAAAGTGCTCATGAACTGTGCCTGCAGGCGCCTCCAGTGTCAAGAACACTTGTGAACGCTTGTAAGGTTGCAGGCGGGGGAGAATTAGTCATCTGGCTGAAAAGTAACACTGGGTTAAAAACAGCATTTTTGATTTGATTCAGCAATCGGTACCCAGGTGTGTTTTCTAAATGAATGTGAGGAACAAACACCACCAGGATTGCGAGGTGGAAAAAAATGGGCCCACCAAAGCTCCGATAGTGCCTCTTTAACCTGGATCCTATGAATTTAACAATGATGTGAATAGAGACAGATAGTATTATGTTTCTCGATGGAACATGGAGGTAAAAAGTCCAGAGAAGAAGGAAGTGGCCCCCACAGAAGCCATGTCCAGGCCTCACCCAGCAGCAGGAAAATGTCAGACAGCCCAGTGTCCACTGTCAAATAGAAAAGGATTTGCACTAAACCAAGCAACAAGATGTCCAACAAACACTTTATAATGTTTCAAGTTCTTGTGAACGGTGCATATTCTAAGGATCCATCATATCAAAATGACTGAAGTCTAAGATTCACTGTAGCAGTTTTAAGTTCCATGCTATGGAGCTCTTGCATTTTATTCTTCCAGTGTATCAGGGATATATCTGACCAGCCATGTATAGGATTCATTTATGTGCAGTGCTAACATGATATACCAGCACTCTTCCCCCTGGTTTTATCAAAGTGTTTATTCACTACTAGGGTGTGAAAGAACCTGACAGAACCTTCCATGCATATTTCCACCAAATTGGGGCTGATGTCACTTTCCATCCTCCTTCAAACTCTTCAGTCACGTTTTTTTTAAATCAGGGTTTTAAATAATTGATTAGCATTTTTTCTTGGGACAATGTTAACTGTACAGAAAGTATTTATATAGATTTCTAGAAGTGTTATGTTTATTAAACACAGTGAAGCAAGTGATATGCATTAACAACATTTTAGCGCTTTTATGAGCAAAAAGCGAAATCAATTTTTGGAGTTATATAAACCCTGTAAATCACTTTTTGTCCTTCCCCACCCCCACATCCTACAGACCCGACTATCTCTGGACTGCAAAGAGCTCATCCGCTTCTGCCTCGCCACTCCTATTCAGACTCACCTCTCTTGTCCCCATGTAGCTGTGCCCCCCCGCAGGGCCGGTAGCAACCAGATACTCACATTTCATCGGACAGGAGGAAGTCAGGCAGGTGAGGACATATGAAAGGCACGCCCGAGTGCTCCTTCTTCCTGGGAACTGCAGGTATTTTCCATTGTTCTGTGTGGGGGAGTAGCACGCACCCATGCCAAAGGCATCACTGTTAGCATCACCACTCCCCGTCCCCCGTCTGCTCTGCTGCCATACTACGTCTCCTGGGGGAGGCCAGTCAAGTGCAGACACCGCTTCCTCCTGGGCAGAGGGAGAGCTGCTCTCTCGGATGTTCAATCCTCTCCCTCCCCTGACTTCCACCCCCAACGCCTGGGCTCACCTCAAACCGGGTCACCAACGTGGCTGCAGGTGCGGCATCCAGTGCCTTAACCCTCAGCACCACCGTACGTAAGGCTCTGTCACTTTATCGGGCACAGTGGCCCCACTTTCTGGCTCCCATTTCAGCTCTGATATTTGTCAGTCCAATGCAGAGTGATCTGCAAGGGACATGTTAGTGTCACACCAATCATCATCAGCAGGTTGACCATGACAGCAAAATACTTTTGTTGGGCAGAAAGGTCTAGTATTTCAAAGAGAGAGCTGACCCAATGATACGCCACCCAGCAAGCACAGCTGATCTGTCATGATCAGCTCTGCTGGGGCTGGAATTACCTCGCAATAAAAAGAAACTGTCCACAATGTCTGTTGCTACCCACCCCTTACTGTCCCCCACACACACCTTCCCACAAAGCACCCTCTCACCCCAACCATAACACCCACAGTGAGGGTGTCCTATCCCCAGTAGTCACCACCTGAAATAAAAAAAAATCCTCAGATTTTGTTTTAAATACACACCTGCAAGAGAAACTGTCCATTGATGTCTGTTGCAGCCCCCAAGTCCAACCCATGTTAATATTCAGGCAAGTGGATGCCTAATCCCCTTGACAGCTGCTACCCCACTCCTGCCCATTTGAAGGCAAATAGCACCATGAGCCAACCCTAGCAAGCGTTAAACAACACCGACGCTGAGGAGCCCCTCCCAGTGTCGCACCTGAAATAAAGAAAACTGTCCCCCGAAGTTTACTTCTTTTTTAAATACACCCGTAAAAAAGAAAATGGTCCACTGATGTCTGTTGCTGCCTCGCCATAACGGTTTCCTCCCAGCCAACCCATGTTAATCCTCAGCCGCGGAGTGTCCATTCCCCGCAGCTGGCTGGTAACAATCTCTGCTCTGCCCATTTTGGTGCTGCAACACTGAAGCTCAACCCTAGTGTTGCCAACATAACACTGACATGGGGGCTCTCTATCCCCAGTGTTACAACCTGAAATAAAGAAAATTATCCTTGGTAGTTTTCTTTTTAACACTTTAACCCTGTTGAATAGAAACCATCCATCGATGTCTGTTGCAGCCATTACTGTTCCCCACCCATAAGTCCCCAAAGCCCTTACTCACCCACCCACCAGGGGCCTAATGCAGTAATCCTCTCTGTAATGCTGCAAGAATTAACACTAACAAACTACAGCAGTATTCTAACAAAAGTAAATATTTCTTTCTAATCTCAAATTGTCACTTAAACTACTCTCTGTCTAACATAATCCCCAGAAAACACAGAGCCACACCAGCTTGATTTCCAGTTGACATCTCCAAATGGACGCTTTGCAGCTGGCCAACAGAGGAGAAGCTCACAACATCAGAGGACAAAAAAAAAAAACCAAAGAAATTGGAAGATAATGGCCCCTATATTGAAATGCTTAGTGCCATGCTAACAGGATTAGTGTTATGTTAAGTGGATATAGCACAGATAACAGCCTGTTAGCAAGCCTGATGTTATATACAAAGAGACATGCACTGCAGTGCTGAGGACTAGGCAATCACACTCAAATACAACCACCACACCATACAAATGAAGGATCCCTCTTGCATAAGGGAGTGGATATTGTAAGGATTCTGAAAACAATATATCCCTGGTACTAATCGTAACCATCCCCCCTGGTGCCAGAGATACACCCTCTGTCACCTGACCCCACATTGTTAAATCATCCCTCCCTAGTCGTTTAGTGGCCCCTCCAAAAACACATATCCAGATTGGCAGAGACCGGACCCGACCATGGCATGGGGGGGCAGTGTGTGCAGAACATCATATATGTCTGCCCAATCTGTTTTTCTCGCTTTTCCTCACATGGTGCGTGCAAGCGGAGGCACACACATGTCACACAATCCTCGCAGTTCCCTTGCCTTAGTTGCGCCTGCACACTACCATCAGGCATCCACCTGCTGGACGTTTTGCAGTAGTGCTGACATGTCCTCCCACCCTGGGAGAGAAAAGCAGTCTTGTGAGATGCCTGACCCTCTCCCCACCAACCCAAGCTCAGTCTCAAACATGGGTCACCGGAGTGGCAGGAGGTAAGATATTTGATGTCTCAGCCCTCCATGCCACCAGGCTGGTAGGGGAAATAAATATTTCAACACAGTCCTCTAGTTTAAATACTGCACCACTGTGGGTTGAAATTTTTATTTTTTCCATTTACTGATCACAAAAAAGGCCAAAACAGAACCCCACTGTTAAATCGGACAATGTCCTTTTTGACATATTATGCATATGGAAAAAAAAATCTATTTCAGATGTCAAGCAGTAGTTTGCCTCAGGTTGGAGGTTATGAAAAACGGCTGCTTCCAAGGTCACTAGTCAGAGCTGACAGAGAGCTGTCCTGCACTTCAGCCAGACTTTCACATGCCTGAAGTAAACTGCCTGAATAACCACAAGTGCAAGGAAACAAAATGACCCACTCACCAGACTTCCTCTGCTTTTAATGCAAGAACAGCTGCCAACTCTTTTTGTACCTGTCACCATGACAAAAAAAAGGAGAATGTCAGTTACTATAGCACGTCATCACTTAGGGTATTGTAACCTACATCATTTTATCTATTCATTTATTTTTGTCAACAGAGTAAGTTCAGCAGAGTGTTAGTCTCCATTTACATATCCATACATATATACCCTAGATATCCTAACCGTAGCTGAAGTAATGGGAATTTTGAGCAAGCCAAACCCAAGTCAGGTTTACAGCAATCACAGTGCAGTCCCGAGGAGCCACAGAGCCGACATATCAGCCCCAAACCCAGTCAGCAGAAACCAACCTCAGATCCCAATAGCAAAACTGGCAATCTGCTCATTATACCCTAGATATCACAACTGCAGCTGAAGTAAAGGGGAATTTAGAGCAAGCCAAATCCAAGTCAGGTTTACAGCATCATACCTCTCAACCCCCGCCTCAGGAGGGACAGAGTAAATTTTGAGGTAAAATCAGGACATCCCTGAAAATCAGGGACAGTTGAGAGGTGTACAGCATCACAGTGCAGTCCCGAGGAGCCACAGAGCCGACAGATCAGCCCCAAACCTGGTCATCAGAAACCAACCTCAGATCCCAATAGCAAAACTGGCATTCTGCTCACAACCCCAGTCGGCAGGCTCCTAGCCCCACTTCCTGTTGGTAAAACCGCTTTACCGAATACATTTGCTGCACAACTCCCGCCCTCCAGCTAGCTATCGCAACATAATGCAAAATAAATGAAAAATTAACAAGAATTCTATGGAATTATGGACATGCGAACGAAATGGCCTCCGGTTAGCGTACTTGGTTGAAAGCAAGACCTGGCAGGCATTCAGAATGTTACTTTTTTTCTCAGTACAATTCACGCGCCAAAAATGGAACCAAGACTGGCAGGCAGGCATTCGAAGGTTTACTTCAATTATGGAACCAATTTATGCCCATATTTACATTTATTTATGGAAAGTGCAAAACTAAACAAAAAAGTACAGATTTGAGAAGGCGCCAGTTATTTATCATGAACCTCACGCTTTACTTCACTTACCTTTCAAAATGTTGCCTTGCTAACGATCACTACTAAATCGAGAAAAACAAAATGTACAAAATATTTGTAATATCTAAAGAAATAAAGCCATCATTTTGCCGTTATTTCAGCTAGGAAATCTACATACACTCGTTTTCAAAAAACGTGCAGAAATTCACCAATAGCTCCCTCAGATTTCTTCTGTACCTTTTCTCCCTTGCTGCTCCACTCACAACTGCATCAGATTACACACACTCTCAATAATACACATAATAAATAAACAAAATAAAATAAAATAAAAGCGCTGACTTTTTATGCTGCAAATTTGGTTAGAAAAGCTACAATGCATTTGAAACACATGTGATGGCATATCGAGATTACCTATCATCTCCCTAGAAAAACACAATTCGTTTGAGAATCCTTTTTTTCTACAACAAAAGCTAGTCAAAAAGAAAACACAGAATGCCTTTTGAAAAGCCCTCAAACTTGATATAATAATTTCCTGTGGTCCTTTGTGAGACAATAGAACAAAACACTATACTGCTTCAACTGAAAATAAACTGACCTAACAAAACACTGCTGTCTGCTGACTTCACAAAGGTAGAATTCAGTCTAGCGCTCTGCAAAGCGTCGAGCACATTCAAATGATAATAAGCTACGTTCTGCCACTTCTTGCAGCCCAGAGGGAAAATGCAAGTGTGTAGACTTCAGAATATGAGCTTCTTGTGGGGAAAAACGGAAACGGAATGTGGTGCGTTGTGATTGGTTGGTTTGACTACCAATTACAGAAAGCTACAGGTCTCTGCTATATTTATCACCAGGCAGATTTTTATTAAATACAGCATCACAATAGGTAGTAAGGCTGTAAAAAAAAGTGTCCTGCAAGATGAGTTATGCTGTCGGCGGCAGCAGTCCTTGTACTGCAGCAGGACGAGTAAACTCATCGGTGGCAGGATGGGGGTTAAAAAAGCTATTTAAAAGGAATTTGCATGGGTGCCTGACTGTAAGGGATCCTTATGAGGACCTGAATACTCACAGTCTCCAGTGAAATGTATTAATGCTCAGATTGTCTAATTATTTATTTATTTATTTATTTTTATTTATTTATTTATGTTTTTGGTAACCAGGTGATCCATTGAACCATTTTCAGAGACAACTCAGGCCACAGATGTGGCTGCAAAATAACATAATCAACAGAGACAATGCACAAAAATAGCAATAGTACAGAGTAACACATATGATACAATATATATAATATAACACAACATTTGGTAAAGTACCTCCAGACAAGGTAATTAACATGTGATGGAGACAAAGCAGGTCTGCAAGCATAGTTTCAGAGTTCAAGATCTCTCTAAGATGCCTACCTGCTGTAACAGTGGGCAGTAGGCTAAATTAGTAGGTGCATGCAAGTTTGCATAGAGCATACAAGCTATACAAGCTGACAGTGATTTAGGATAATTAGGTGCATAGGAGCTCAGACTTGCCAGAGAAATAGCAAAACAGTGGATCAGCAGTACTGCAAAGAGGTAAGAACAGGTTACGAGAGCAAAGAATACCATGAGGTATGATGCAGGTAGAGAAGGCTAGGGGACAACAGGAAGGTGAATTGGAGGAAGGGGAGGGGTCCCAAAAGATGGCACAGTAGGTCCTGGCACCATGATGGCCCGCACCCACTAGTGTTATCTTGGGGGCAATTGATGCTGGCAGAGAAAGCTAAGGGACAAACAGAGTGGGAAAGGCCAGAAATGTGGGGTGATATAGCTGTCCTAACAGCTCACTAGGTCCTAGTGTCTTGATATCCTGCTCCCTCTGGTATTGTCTTGGGGGCAGTTACAGCTCAACTAGAAGCCAGTTGTGCAGATTAGTTTTGAAGGACAGATGGGTGGCAGAGGAGTGGATGGCTGTAGGTAATTTATTCCACAGCATGGGGGCAGAGACTGAGCAAGCTCAACTTCCCATGACAGAAAATATACGTGGCACTTCAAGTGGGGGAACAGAGGTTACCTAGAGGCTCCTAGATACCACTCTGTCTTTGAGAAGAGAAGAGAAGAGTAGGGTGATGACTGGTGGCTCCTGAGGGAGTTTGCAGTTAGACAACCCATGGTATAGTCAAAGTGACCCTGTAATGGGAGCCATCTAAAAGACTGGTAGAGAGCACAGTGGTGAGTGGTGAAAGGAGCTTGAAGCACAAAGTGGCATATGGAATTGTAAATCGAGTTTAAATGGGTGTGCAATGAGGAGGACATGAGAGAGTAGACAGGGGAGAAGTAGTCTAGCAGGGGCAGAAGATTGCTTAGTGCAATGGCAAAGTGAGTTTCCATGGATAGTAGTTGCTTTAGACTGTAGGCAGCAAAAAAGTCTCTGGTGGATTTTCCGAATGGTGTTGTTGATGTGTTCCATAAAAGTTAGCGAGGGGTTGAGGATAACACCAAGGTATTTGAAAGTGGGGACAATGTCAAGAGGAGGACCTGCAGGGGTGTGAACCAGGAGGGATGAGTTGGCTTTGGTGGCCTTGGACAGGAAGAGTTTGGAGTCAAAGAGCATAACCTTAGTCTTTTTGTTACTGACTATATGTTTGTTGGAGAGGAACCAGTTTTGAGCAGCACTGTAGGTGACAGAGAAGGTGGATGAGATAGATTCAAGCGAGTTGTCACTGTGGTAGAGGACTAAATCATCGGTGTAGAGGAGTGAATTACAGGTGAGCTTATCTGCTGGATGCATGTTTGTAAACATGGAAAAAAGTGAAAAGCCAAGTATTGAGACCATACGGACACCAGTACCAATAGGTAAAGTGGAAGAGTGTACTTTGCCTATGATGATAGCCTGGGATCTACTAGATAACTGTGGAACCAGGATGTAGTGTTAGATGATCAACCAAAACTTTGAAGAGTGGAGTTGAGAAGTTGGTGGTCAACTAGGTCAAATGTCTTAGATAGATTCATAAAAACTGCACCTGTGGCCTTCTCCTTGTCCATATTTCTAAGTACGTGGTCTGTAAAATGTGTCAAGGCAGAAGAGGCACTATGATGTTTGCAAAAACCATGTTGGAGGAGGCATAGGAGGTTATACTATTCCAGGTGTTCAGATAGCTGGTAATGAATCTGGTTACCTGTACGAGGGTTTAAGATGGACCCAATGGCAGCCCAGATATTACGAGGGTTCCTGAGGAAGCTGCTCTGTTGCGAGAGGTAGTACTTGTATTCTAATGATTTGGCTGCCTGTTTACATATGTTGTGTTGTTGCCTATAGGCATTCAAAAGATGGGGGTGGGTGGGGGATGCCTTGTAGGCTTTCCATTTGCAGTCCCTTTCTTTCATTTGCACAAGAAGTTCCTGTGATACCTATCAGATGCAGCCTCCTCTGGCCCTTCTGGTAGTGAGGGAGAAATGCTTGTCCTGTAATTTGCAGAAGACATTAGTGAGTTAAGTGACTGCAGTCAAGATGTTATTTTGCAGGTAGAAGACGGACCAGTCAGGAGTCTTTGCATCCCTAATAACTGTATCAGGATCCTGGTGGTTGAATTTCCTGAAAGAAAATAATTTGAGGGGTGGACATTTGTACTTGTTGGTTATGATTATAAACATGGGAGCATGGTCACTTATGGAGTCAAAACATAGTGCTAGACTGGAGGACCAACTCTAACCTATTAGTGGCGATCCAGTTGAGAGTGGAGTGGTTAGGTGAGGGAAGGTTCTGCCTAGTAGTGGAGGCAATTACTTGCTCCAAGCTATGTGCTTTCAGTAAGATGGCATATATAGGCACAGAGTCACCTGACCAGTTGAGATTAAAATCCCCAATTATTATGGTATCTCTGAGGGGTGACATGCACTCAAGCCCATCCAAAAAACAGAATAGGCCCTGGATGCCCACCGGAGGGGGGGGTTGTAGCAGCATCCAAGGTATATTTTTTTTGTGTTACCCAGGGTGATCTCGGTGATGAGCCACTCACTAGTTGAAGAGGGGGTTGAGGAGCCAATGCAGGAGGAAGACATATGATCCTGCACATAGAGTGCCACACCCTACCCCTCTTCTTGCCTGGTCTGTCTAGGCATAGAAGGGGATAGCCGGGAAGAGGATACAAGTTTATATACAGTTCTTAAAACACACAAACATGGGAAGCACCCAGACAGGCAAAGCATGATAGATGTCTGACTTTCTACAAGATTAATAAAACTAAAGTGATAAAATTATAAGGAGAGCAGTACCGCTTAATAACACAGACTCACTTACTCAAGATGCGTTGTGGACCATTCTGGGAACTTAGTACTATTCCCTTTGTAAAACAGGGTCTGTACTTGCGGTGAAACTAAAAAAAGATACTGGCCTTAGCCTCTTATCTGCTATACTATATGCCCATCACTCAGTCTCAATGCCTTTTCCACAATCATGGGTGACTTACATGCTCATACCTGTAACATACGGGGCCTTAACACCCTGGTAAAGTATAAACAGTTGTCCCATTTGAAGAGGTTGAGGTCTGGTCTGGCTTTCCTACAGGAAACAAAACTAACTAAGCAAGATCATGATAAACTAATCAGGAATTGGGTGGAGCTGGTTCTCTCTTCATCTGCCCCCGAGAAAAAGTAGGGGGTTGCCATCCTGTTGCATAAAACCTTCAAATGGTCTGTGGTTCAGACCAAACATGAGTCTAACAGGAGGTGGGTAATAGCCCTAATGAAGACTCCAGAGGGACCGCTGATATTAGATAATGTTTATGGGCAGAATGAGGATTCCCCAGAGGTTTTTCATAAAGTGGCTCAAGCATTAGGATCCTTAGCACAATCTTCTACCCCGATTATCTAAGGAGGAGATTTTAATCTTGCTCTGGACCTGCACACTGACCAAAGCTCCACAAGCTTAGACTATCACTCTAGAGCCCGGCTCTCCCTAAACCAACTTATGACAGATATGGGGATTCAGGATATATGGTGAGTTCATCATCCCTGAGACAGAGTCTATACCTTTTTGGCCCTTGTCCATAGCACCCATAGTACAATAGACTATTGGTTGGTGTCAGCGGACATTATTCAAAGCTCCATTGGAGCACAGATACTTCCTATGGTCATTTCAGACCACTCATTGGTCCACCTGGACATTCTTTGGTGAATAAAACCCCCCTCTTCTCCCACCTGTAGACTTGATCCTTTACTCCTAAGGGACCCAAAGTTCCAACCATGGCTACATTTGGAGTTGAAGAATTTTCTTAAGGAGAACTAAATCTTGGACATGTCACCAGGTATCACGTGGGAAGCCCTTAAGTTTATTCTCCAGGGAGCTACAATGGGGTTTGCAGCTCAGCATAGAAGACATAGGGAGCAGCTCAATTGAATCCTTGGCAAAACATTCTGGTGTATTTAGGGATTCATTTGTCCCCCATCTGACCACAAAATATGGGACTTAAACCTGAGGCCTCTAGTGGCGGAGCTGAAAACTGAACTTGAGAGGTGGCAAGCTCTACACCTCACACTTGCAGGGAAAATCTCTGCAATCAAAATGATTTTGGCGCTTAAACTCCTACAATATATATCATTTCTCATATCCCCTTAGATCTCCCAGCTACATGGTACAAGATGGTAGACAACACTTTTGGTAAGTTTCTTTGGGATAGTAGCAAACCCCGGTATAGTAGGAATAAATTGAGACCCCACTGGAAATCAGAGGGCTAGGGCCTACTGTGGCTGGAGGGATATAAGTGTGCATACTCTGCTGCCCAGACATTGAAATGGTTTATTCCTATTACTCAGGATGCCCCTCAATGGCTGCAAATGGAACTATCAACAGCTCAGCTACACTCTCTACCCCTTCTACTCTATAACCTACTTCCTAGGAGACTAGGCCAACATCCCATCATAGCCTCTATGGTTTAAATTTGGCACAAAGTCCATAACAAACTAAAGGCCAACCCTCGTCCACTATCTTATACACCTCTATGAGGTAATGAATGCCTCTGAATTGGAAATAAACCCTTGCACTGGCCTCAGTGGGAGGAGAAAGGTGTCACTATATTTGAGGCTGTGTTAGCTGCAGATAGGACAGACCTTAAATCCTTTCAGGAACTGGACCAGGAACTGGGGTTAGGTAGGGTACATTTTTGGAAATATTTACAGCTGAGTAGTTCCATGACTGCATATTTGAAACACGATGTAGGGAATGAGTGCCTCCCAGTGACTCTGAATAGGTGGCTTGCACATAACAAAGAGCAAGCCAGCCTGATTTTCACCAAACTGCAAGACAAACTCCCTTCCCAATCTATGGAATCCAAACCAAGATGGGAGAGGCCTTTGCAGCTACCCCTCATGGATGCACAGTAGAGAATCTGTTGGACACAGGCACATACCACATACCCAGATGCCAAAAGTAAACTCATCTAAACAAAAATCCTCCACCACTGGTAATGGACTCCTGATGTGCTCTTTAAATTTAAAGTTATAGACAATGATTTATGCTGGAGATACCAAACAGTGGTCGGGGATTTGTACCATATTCTTTGGCAGTGCCACTTAATTAGCCCTTCTGGATGTCAATTTGCGGTCTTGCCACTCAAATCACTGGCAAAAAATTGGACCCTGACCCCCACTTCTGGTTATTGGGCCTCCCCATCTTACAACTACAGCTAAACCTGCATCAAACATGCTGGCTTGCCCTTCTTGGCTATTAGGCCAACAGACTCATCTTCAGCCACTGGAGAACCACAGAGGTACCTTCCTTGTCAGAAATACTTAACACACTTTGTAAGATTGCTGCATTAGATTGCTTCTCTTATGTAATTGAAAACACCCTCCTTAAATATCATGAATGCTGGGACCCCTTTCTTGCATATCTGAAATCCAGAATTGGGGTAGGTTGAAATGGAACCCCCCCCCTTGATATCTGGCAAATTTTACTTGTGAAGCCCTATAGCTGACCAGTAGGATTTAGCTTGTCTACACTTTATATGTCACCTTGCTTAACTGAGAATATAAGCACCCTTAGAATAATGTTTTTAGTCTGGTTCTTATGATCTTTAGTTATTGCTTGCAGGTAAAGAGAAAGCACCAAGGATCTGTCTGTTAGCTAATCCACTCAGCATGTTCTGCCTAGACATGTTGCAGATTGTCAGATCTAGGAGGTGCCACCCCTACTTCTGTTTAATATGAGACTATATTCATCTGGTATGTACTTATGTACTATTGTACCACTCTCTAGACCAGTATATTGTTCAATGCTCATCTTTCATTGAAATAATGCTCCTATATCTCTGTACTTTGTGAAAATCTTAACAAAAAGAATTAACAACAAAACAAAGAACAACACATAGAAAAAATACATTCATAAAAAACTCTCCTTAAATTCTTAGACTTTTCTGGTTCCCCTGCTTGATTATCCAGAGTCTTAAATCTGTACTTCTCCTCTTTGCTGTCCCAGAATCAAATAGTCTGTGTGGGGCTGCTTAGGTGTTTACAGCCGCCCCCCAAGGGATTCTCTGTTCCAGACTCACTAACCTGGCTCCACCACCACCACCGTCTGACTGTCTTCTTCCTTGTGGGAACAGAAACATACAAAAGCAGTACCAGCACACCAAAAAAGGTGGTGCAAGAAATTCTACAAAGGCTACTTGAATTAAACTTATGGTGGTATACCTGTAGGAAATCTCAGACACACTTTTAAGTAGTCCTGCTTCTGCAGTTACTCCTCAATATGCAGAGTGATCAGCAACCATCTTGGATCAAAAAAAAAACAGTAGGAACACACTGCAAAATCCAAGCAGCAGAAGTGGAAAAGAGGATCTATATGGCCTTGGAGAGCTTTGGCAACAGCACAATAAACCATGAGGAGGAACTCGGGGAAATAAACTCATTTAAAACTACCCACAGTCAAATATTATATACACTTATTAAAAATGAGAAACTGTGATCCTATTTTTTTTTCAATAAAACATGTCTACTGGTATATTTCAATTAATTCAAGAACAGTAGCAGAGATAGATATGAATAGTAACATATAAAAATTCAGGCTCAAGTATACAAAAATAACTTTCAAGATGTGCAGATAGCAATATCAGGAATCAGCATCACAGGCCAAACTCTGTTCAACTTCATGAGTTCTGATAATAAGACATCATCTAGTCTTACCTTTTGTTTAATTAGTTACCTTGCCATTTGAATACAAAAGACAAAGTTAAATACTTAGATTTGCTAACTCACCACTCTTAGAATCTTTAATTATAAGACCTGTATCAAGTATACACCTAAAAACTGCAATAATTTAATTTACAAACAGGCCAAGAGATGTGCTAAGGCTTCAGTCCAGAAAATAGCAAACCAAACATTTGGTTGTCTGATTATAAAAAAGATGTATTAAAAGCTACCGTACATAGTGCATCACCATGTAGCTTTTAATAAATATTATTTGAATCAGACAACTAAATGTTTGGTTTGTTATTTTCCAGAGTTAAGCCTTAGCACAATCTCTTCCCTCTGTTCATTTTATATGATCGGAGCCTGGCTACTTCATCTAGTTGCTGCTTACATTTGTTTGTAATTAAATTAAAACAAGTCTGAGTGCAATAAATGAACTATAAATTGGCATGTATCTCACAACTTCTTTTCTTAGTTCTTTCTTTTTCTCTCTTCCATTCATTTCTTCTTCTATTCTCTGTTTTTGTTTTTAGCTATTGTTCTTGTTTAAGCTTTTCTTCTTTCAGAAGTACTCTTCCTCTATTTACTTAATCTGGTGTAGTCTTCTATAACTAATGGAGCTCAACAAATGCTCATCCACTTGCCATTTAATGGAGGTTGCTGATCACCTGTCCTCTTCGCTCTTTTAGGTTTCTTCACTAAAAGTTTGTTTTCTTGCTTAAATAAATAAGAAAAAAAACACTGCATGTGCTTTACTGTGCTTAGCCAGGAATTCCAATTCTTTATACCCACTCTATGATACTGGTGCAGAGAAGATTTTTTCCCCCAGTGCCGCTAATACTGTGCTATCTAGCAGCTGTATGAGCTAGTAATTGGGCTACAGTTGGAGTTTGACTCCGCTTTTGTTTTAAGTTTTGTAGGAACATAATTGATTTTGTTTGCAAAATAAATGGAACAATAAAAATTTGTAGGGGGTTATGAAATATGAAGATTGGGACTCTTGGAAGTAATGTAGTAAATGATGGAGATAAGAGCCTCCATAAAAGGGCTGCAACACAAGGGTGTAAACCTCCTATGTTAGTGTCCACATGGATACAATGTAGATGTCTCTTTCTGTGTAATATTTTTCTGTATTTCAGTGAATATACTGATTAGAGTTACTGTGTCTCAGCTGGCCTGCTGGCACATTAGTAGTGCTACTGCTTGCTTGCGATGCTGACAGCTTGGGTTCAGGAGCAAATCCGAGTAGTCAGAAGGTCAGCTTGAGGGAGGAGGTTTGAGTGTCCACAAGACTGCTCTCCTCCTCTGAGGAGGGGGTGACAGAGCCTGCAGCTCTCCTGGCCCATAGAAGAAGCTGGGGGTAAGGCAGTATAGGATGATCAGAGGGCAATGCAGACATTAGTGTACATTGCACAGCGGTAGGTGGCATGCACCATGACTTCTCTCTGGGGCAAAAACCAGAGGAAAAATACTGGCAACAGGATGATGAGGAGCACCTACTTGCCCTGCAACTGACCAACTGGGCACACTGCCCAAACCAGAAATATTCTGCAGTGGGGCTTGTGGGACCCTGTTGACCCTTCCAGGGGGCAAACTGTGGGGGAAGATGGAGGCAGGTAAGTCCTAGCAGACTTCAGGGTAATGGGGCTGTGTCACCCTCAGAAGGAGGACTGACTGGGGGAGTAAGAAAAAAAAATTGTTGTGTCTCAGTTTGGGGGGGAACCATAAAAGTCTAACAATTACCATGATGATTATGGGAAGTCTTAAAGTACAAAGATATGTGCACTTTGTTTGTGGACTGCACATTTTGTGTCTTAGATGTGTTTGTCAAGAGAAACTCTATCACAAACTGTAGCAATTAATATTAGGTGAACAAGGGATAGATATTACAGCTAATGTGGAACGTTAGAATGTCAATAGTATCCACTCACCAGTGAAGAGAAAAACATTCTGAAGTATGCTAAACATGCAGATACACCTTTTGATGTTACAGGAAACATTTTCCAAGAAGGAAGGAAGAGATAGAAAAATGAAAGCAACACTTAGTGGAACACATATTTTCTCATCTGGTATGAATAGACATGGGGCACTGCTCTATTAATTAATAAAAATGATAAATTTAAATTAATAAATCAATATACAGATTATAAAGACTGAATTGTGATGATTAAATGGGATTTGACAGGGGAAATATATTTTAGGCTCTAGTTATACTACAATCATAGAATACAATGAGTTCCTTGCAAAGATTACATAAGCCCTAGTTTATTTAGAAGTTAAAAAAATTACAACAGGATGATACTTTAGCATTTATGCTAACTACAAATGAGGCAAAACATCTCTCCTCAGAGAATAAGATAAAGAATTTTCTTATTACTTTGGAGACCTTATTAAAAATCAAGATGTATAGTGGCAAATGTGTCCATATAAAACAACAATTCACCTTTTATTCAAGAGTGTGCAAATTATATTCAAGACAGGATTGTATACTGACTTCAAAAAAATCTCTCTACTAATACATTGAAAGCAGAAGTAGACATAATTACTTTCTGTAACCATGCAATGGTTAAAATTAATTTTGTTCCATGACCAACAAGAAAAGAACTAAGCAATGGAGCTTGAATGCTACAATACTAAAATACCTGGATTTTACAGAAATAACACCCATACTAATCAAATACTTTTAGCACTTTAATTATAAAGACCACCAGAACTTAGCTGTTTTATGGAATGTTTGAAGGTATTTATTCATGGTCATATAATAACATACATTATGGGATACTTTAAAGGCAGTTATTCATGGTCATATAATGACCAATGATATAGCCCCACCCCCCCAAAAAAAACTGGAACAGGAAGTACAACTACTGGATGCAAAGATTCTTAAATATGAAGTAAACTTAAGGTCAGTGCAAGATATTGAGGAAACACTGCTGCAGTAATTACTGAATAAAGAGGTATGCTGTCATTACTTACTTAACTGTATTTTTGAACAGACAAATTAGGAAAATGAATGGCATATAGGTTAAAAATACATAGAGAAATAAACATAGTTTTAAAAATTATGATTAAAATAATGGTACTGTATAAAAGAAACAAAGGATGAGAATATATCATTAATTTTGTAAACTACTATAAGCTTGTCTATCAGAAAAAAAATCAAGATGTCCCTATAATAAACTATAGGGACTATATACTGTACAACAAACACCCTTTGGGAAACTAAAAGTTGATGGATCAAATTTGAGAAATCAAGATATTGCAGGCATGTTTAAAACATTCAAAAATGCTAAATCTTCAACCAAAGAATTGTATCTTGCTTTCTTAGTAGTCTACTACCATGGCTAGAGAGTCTGTTTATAGAAATTATGAAAATTCCAAATATACCACAATCTATGCTGAAACCACTGGTAGTATTAATATTCAAGAAATTAAAGATCAAATATGTCCTGAATCTACTGTCTGATAGCTTCATTATATCTTGATTACAAGCTACTAGCTAAGTTTGTTAAACAAACTGAAAAATAAGAGCTTCTATGGGTGCATTCAAACTAAACTGGATATGTGATGGGACAAATTATTTTTGATGGACTCTTGAAAATGCATCATATACCGGACATCACAAGCTGGGTAGTACAGAAACCATAGCAATTGTACTAGATGCTTCAAAAGCCTTTTGTCTTTTACAGTGGAATTTCATGTATATATGTTTAGAGTTATGTGGGGTTCCCAGTAACAGTTCTGAATATTTTAAGAAAGTTTTATAATGCTCCCTTACCATACTTCAGGATTAACTTTTTAATATCATCTTCATTATTAATGCCTAATAGCATACAACAGTGATGTGCCTTATCACCAATACATTTTACCCACACCCTTACTGTACAGCTCAGAAACTACACTTAGCATTGCAGTGAGGAGTACTAAATAGTGTCCCAGGCATAGCAGGACATTTTTCACATATTCAAGAGGAGCTAAAGACAGAAAATTTGGAAGAATTAATTGAAAATGTCTTGTACCTCACACAGCTTTTTAGAAAAGTTACAAATTAAGCTGTACAGATAGTTGGTCATACTGTAATTAGAATAAAAAAGAAACTACACTAGATTTGCCATAGTTAAGCACAAGAGTGAGTTCATAGATGGGGCAAAGAAAACAGCACATAGAAACATAGAAACATAGACTTTGATGGCAGATAAGGACCACTAGGCTCATCTAGTCTGCCCATTTCCCTACCTACAGGATAGGCCGCAGATCCTAGTTAACCAACAGCCTATTTCTTCCTACCCCCCCACAAGAATTGCCTTATGTCTGTCCCATGCATTCTTGAATTCTCCCACAGTTTTAGACCCCACAACCTCCTTAGGAAGGCTGTTCCATGCATCCACTACCCTCTCTGTGAAATAATACTTCCTCACATTGCCCCTGAACCGCCCTCCTTCTATCTTTAAATTGTGTCCCCTTGTTCTTGCAAGTCTCTTTTTCTGAAAGATGCTACCCTCTTGGACTTTGTTGATTCCACTGAGGTACTTAAAAGTTTCTATCATGTCCCCCTCTCCCTTCTTTCCTCAAGGGTATACATATTAAGCTCCTTTAGTCTCTCCTCATACGGCTTCTCTTGCAGACCCTGCACCATTTTAGTTGCCCTCCTCTGGACTGCCTCTATCCTGTCTATGTCCTTGCGGAGATGGGGTCTCCAGAACTGGACACAGTACTCCAGATGGGGTCTCACCAACTGTCTGTACAGAGGGATAACAACTTCCTGTTTTCTGCTGATGATGCCTCTCCCTATACATCCCAGTATACCACCAGCCCTCCCTACTGCCTTCTCACACCAAGAATATTTATTTAAAAAGACAGGATACGGTAGATGAGGAACTATAATAGGCCATAATGAACTAGAACAGTAGAAAACATAGTACAGTATGCGATGAGGAACATTTGAATTGGATGGGTATAAGCAGTTAACAAGTTTATATAAAAACTTCCTGAAACAAAGCAGAATTTATTAGAAAAACTTGGTGGGAACACAGGAAAGTTGTACAGAATAAAATAAAAGATACTTTTTATGAGATGTTAAGTACATTTTTTATGCAGATTTTGAAAATGCCAAATCATTATCTTACGAAAGTAACTAGCAATATTCAAAATAAACGGCAACAGCAATAGCAACACTTGTTCACACTTGGTTCTACTCTTCAGAAGCCGCTGATAGGCTCACTCTCCTTGTTCTCTGTCAGCAGCTTCTTTTAAAAAAGCTCTCTAAACTTTCCTTTAAAACCAGATTTTACTTGTTTTTTATAGCAAAACATTCCTCATTTTAAAGCTTTCCCAGCATATAATTTAGCCCAATGAACACCACTCTATGATGTTACCATAAAACAAGAATGTGAAAGTGATTTTACTGTAAAGTCTGAAAATGACAGGACCAATCAGATAAGGTTTTTTTTATTAGTTGTTATGTATAAAAATCACACCAGAATCAACCACGTAACTCTATTTTTTCACTTTAAACCAATCAGAATCATGGCAGGAACTCTGTTCTGTCACTCTAAAACAATCAGAATCATTTCAGAATCAACCAGATCACTTAAATAAAACACTAATTTGTGCCAAACAGGGACTAGTTTTTGGCCCTCCTCCAATATGTGTGGCCAATTTCTAAGATAGATCATCCACTACAGGGCATGTGGTCATGCTCTGATATACATGCTTCTTAGGTGGTTGAGCTACAGAGTGAGACCAGAACTTGAAGTTCAGCACTACAGTGGCATGAAAGTATAGAACCAAGGGGTCTTCAGCATGTCCACACTTTTGCCATTGAAGGAATAGGTGGGAAAGCAGAGCAGTGGTCCAATGAGTTCCTATCTGCCCTTGTGGAGGCATTTACTTTCATGTTTCTAAAGATATACAGGTAATTCTGAGTGAGGTTGTTTACAGTGTGACATGACTGCATTTTAAGGCCCGATGGCCCAGGTGAGTGATTCAGATGCTGCAGCATCATAGGACTGATTATCTATTATGACAGACAAGTGGCAGAGTGTCCTATAGGAAGTTTCTGAGCCAAAAGTGATTTAGGTGCTGGATGCTCCAAGATGTATAGTAACTGAGCCATGTGTACAGAAACATGTGCTGTTGCACCCCAAGTATAATAGTAAGTGATTTATGAGAGCAATTATGAGAAAAAGTTATGTTTGATACACCATTACCACAACTCTTATCTGGTGTGTGAAAGTTAACCCAGTGTTCCTGGAAATGGTGGAGACAGAGTAGCAAAAAGAAGATCCAGAATATGCTAATGATCTGGAGACAAGATAGATGGTAGACAACCCCATGGGAAGCACAGATGAAGGAGGGAAAGAAACAATGAGGTCCTAAGCTGTGGGAACCCAGGTGCAATGTAGCACTTAGTAAGCCCGCCCCAAAAAAACTTGTTAATACTAAAATACTTGTTTACTGTGCACACCCCTACCTGACAACCACTTACCATTGTCAGAAATCCCCTAGACCAGGGAGAGGGATGACATGTGGGGCTCAACATCTTGGATTAGAGAGGGGAGGACTGCTAGTGTATGTGCCTGCATGCCACAAGAGACTGTTTATATTCTGCAGTTTGGAAAAAAAAAGTTTGCAATTTTGCCATTTAAATTTCATGACTGTGCTCAGTTTGAAGGGAATGTCTCATGAACCATTTTGTCTTTAAAATTGTGCAGGCTGTGGACTTGAACAATGTTTGTCTCTCCTGCACCATCCTCCTTTCATCGTCATATAAAGTTAAATAAACTCTGTTCCGTACTACTTTGTAAACCTACTGGACTCCATTACAGGGATTATGACTCTCCTCTTGCAATGCACCATGGGACTTTATGTGTTGGTATACAACCTGCTGTGTTCCTGCTTCCTGATTGCATTTTATAATTATTTGATGTTGTCTAATAAACTTAATGGGGAGCACTTTATTTATTTATTTATTTACTACAGTATCAGAACTACAACCCTTTGAGTCAAAGACTCATTTACAAAGGCTCATCATCATACACAGAATAGGACAGGGAGGGGGAAAACATATAGTGAGTGGAGAACAGACAGCAGTGCAGGAACAGTAGCATGGCAGAAAATATATACAATTACAATTGCAATTTGTGCAGATTGACAACAGGTAGATAGCCAATAATAGTGAGAGAAAGGCCCATTCTTGCAGGAGACAGGCCTATACATGGTGGTAGCTAAGCAAGAAGGAGTGATCATTGGGCGTATATACTTTGGGGACAAGAGTGGTAGGCGGTAGGAGAGCGGTACTGAGCTCAGAATTGCAGGGGTAGGATTATACTGTATATGATCGTGGCTCAGCAATCATGTGATATGTACACTGTTATATGATTAGGGTTGGTGGTGTGGGTTAGGTGGATGGATGAGGACCAGTAGTGGAGCAGTTATTTGCAATTACAATGAAGGGAGCTTAGAAGGTGGTTATGCAGGAATGACTTGAATGGTTCAATTCTGAACTCAGACGAGGTATCTGGAGGGAGGGTGTTGAACCAGGAGGGGGCCCTGTAGGAAAGGGATCTCTGAGTGAGAGTCATCCTAACCCTGAGGACTACTAGCAGGGTCTTAGTGGAGCTACGAGTGTGGACAGGAGGGGGTGGCCAAGCTGATTAGTTTAGTCAGTCTGGGTGGGGAGGGTTAATCCAACACGGATTTTTTGGGTGAACAGGCAGGTCTGGTAGAGTAGCTGCTCTTCGAGGGAGAGGACATTAGAGAAGGCATAAAGTGTGCAGGTATGTGTTTTTCTGTCAACCCCAGTCAGTAGCCAACAGGCCTTGTTGATTGAGAGCTTTATTTTGCCCAGGGCAGTGTTGTCCACTGCGTCATACATCAGGAGTCCATAGTCCACTAGGGACAGGACAGATGAGTCAATGGCAAGTCTTAGTGCTTCTGCTTTGCTATGTCCTGAGGGCTGAAGTATACCAGAGTTTAATAAAAATGCTTTGAAAGGAGGCTAATGTCTGTGAGGTGTTAATGGTCCTTTGATATATTTAGATTATGTGCTGCAAAGCAGGTCACACTGTTTTCAAACGTATTTTACCTACTGCACTACTGCAGACACCGTCTGATAATGTTTTTCAGTATTGAGTACTATTTAGTTCTGACACTCTTCAACCCCAGAAAATAGTGATGCACTTTCAATGCAGTGCATTAGCTAACATGACGGGTAAGGACAAAGCAAAGACATTGCTATTACTCAAGGAACAGACAGGAATCTGGAATACAGCACCTGGAGCACCAACACATAATCAAGCCCCATAGTGTATTGCAATGGTAGGTTCATGATCTCTGTAATGGAGCCAAACAGGTTTTCACAGTAAGACAGACTAGAATTAATTCAACTTCACATGTGAATGAAATCAGAAGAGTGCAGTCAAGACAATCATTGTTGAAGTATACAGCTTGTAGTGTTGTAAAGAAAAACTGGTTCATGAGAGCTTCCTTTTAAGATGCACTGAGAAAAATAGTCTGAAAATGTGTGCAACAATTTGCAGGCTTTCAAGAACATGCCTGGCATTCCTAACATGGAGAAAGAGGCTCAAAGATCCTGTCTCACCATGTGGTTAGCCAGCATTTGGAAAGCGGAGTGGCCTGAGAAAGATCAGCAGTATTTTCAGGAAATCAAAGGTTGAATCATCTGGAGCCTTGGGCTTTCATCAACAATGTCAAGTGTACATGAGTGCAGTGACTACAGTGTGTGTGCAGCAAGACAGTAAGAGTATTTAGAGCAGCATCTTGAGAATGAAATGTTTTTTATTGACTTTAAAAAGCAAAGAAATTAGCTCAAAGAACTAAAAAGAACTGTGTATCCTTTAAAAAGTTCAAGCAGCCCAAATTCAATCAGCAGCACCTTACTGGTACAAGCCAAAAGAAGGTTGGCTGCTAGTAAGCCAGCCCAGAGGGAGCACCAGTGAAGGGCATTGTAACAGCAGACAGTAGCCCTGCAATGAATCAACTGAACTGTGAGTATGTTGTGCACCAGAAAAAATCAGGCCCATTTTACAAGTTACAGAGATTTGATGTATAGTACAGAAGATGTGCAGCAAATGGAAGCCCACACAATGTCATTCAACCTCTTTGCATCTGCCACAGAAAAAAAGGCACATTACATAAGCTAGCACACTCAACAAATCCTGCCAGCTAACAAAAATTTCAAGTGAAGGCAATATTTTTACCACATCCAGAATGGTGCGTGGTACATACTGCCAGGAGTCAAAAGACCTACTGCCCATGTGCTTCACAGGTCTTCTACTTTGTTAGGAGTCTGGCGACAACCTTCTTGTAACTATTTTAACTACTCCCTCTTAATGAGTATTCATTAGTACAAAAATCAAGTATGTAAGTTAATCTCAAAATGGTCACAGTATTAAAGTGACTGCATTAAAAAATTATATCCCAAAAGTAAAGTGCTAATTACAAAAAATATGTATGGAAAACATGAATTAATAAGGGGTGAAAATATTAACATTACACTTGGGGAACTTTGGTCAGGGCACCAGGGAAATTTCTGTACTGTTCTTGATAAGTGCTCAGGGATCTTTAATGTCCACCTGAACAACTACCCCAAAAGGCAGGCAGAATATCAGCTTACTATCTTAGCCAAAGGATGGCAACCCCTGACAGAATAGCATCCTTTTAGTATCACACCTGGGTGCCAGCATTTCTATTATGAGCCCAGTCCTGGTGTGAAACAAGAACCCACAACCTTTTGGCCTAGAGGCTAATGTGTTACTAACTAAGCTACGCTGACATGTCTGACATAACTCTGTCTTAGATCTTATCCTTCTTTGTAGTTCAGTTTGATGAAATCATATCTGATCGTGTAATCCAAAAGCCTTATTTTTTTGCCTTTTCTGTGACATCAATTTTAACCTCTTTCTGAAAAGTGCTTAACAAGATTGGTTGCCTGTTCTTCAAATACAAATATGGGTACAGTTATGCCTCAGCCTTACATAGTGACCATAAGGTATAGAGTCCTTCAGGTGACTGGAAGGTGCACTTCTTGCTAACAGGAAGATATTGCCTGCAGTGACCTATCTGTATCCTTTTAATTGTACTACCCCATTTGGAGTCCCTACTGGGATCAGATCAAAAAGATTCACCTGCACATCATAGACAAATTGAAACTATACTTTAAATTCCCAGAAACTGAACAAAACCCAGTGATTTTTCCTTTGTGCTAATCCAGATACATAAAATGTTGTCTATGAAAAGAAGCCATAATATAATATTATCATGGAAAGGGTTGGCATTGGTATCATAGACCACAGCTCCTTCCACCACCCTATGAATAGTTTAGCACAGAAGGGGGCAGTGGCACACGTGGCAGTGCCCTGTAACTGAAAATATTATATGCTGTCAAATAAAAAATTGTTATTGATCATAATAGTGTCAAATGATTTAAAAATAAACTCAATAGGGTAAAATACAGTTTTCCTCTAATTTGTCACAAAAATGACTAGCAGCTTTAAAACTTATTTCATGTTTAATAAAAGTATACAGTACAATGAATTGCCATCTATAACCATCCAGCAACACTCCTGTTGTCATTCAAAGTGTTCTAGTCTTGCCAGGGCAGTCAATGTGTGTTTGATATATAAAGGGAACTGTGAAACTATATCTTGCTGAAAATAAAATCAGCCACGTGTTCCATAAGTGAACCAATTCCAAACACTATTGGACATCCTAGGGGATTGAAAAGACTTCCGTAAATTTTTGGAATTTTGTAAAAGGTGGAAACCACAGGAACATCCACCCTCAAAAAATATTTTTCAGTTGCACTAATCCAGCCCTTTTCTGTTGCCTTATTCATTCAAAAATACATCTAACTAATTCTTCTACAGAAATGTGGGGTTATGCAGTAACATTGCATAATTTTTACATCATTCGACAGACCCAATATTTCCTGTTTGTAATTGGACTTCCTGAAGACAATTTTCCCTATTTTGTCAGTCTGGCTGGCTGACAATGATACTAGGATCAGTCAGAATGCATTTTAAGGATTCAAGTTCTGTTTTAATCAGATTGTAGAAATGGGGTGCTTTATCATTGTCTAGCAGACTGTTCTCTTCTCCTATAACCGACCTCTAATAGGTGATTAGAGATGTGTGGTCCTGGACTAAACAAGGAGTTTTATTGGTACAACTTGTACTTATTTATGTACAAAAAGTTATACTGAGTACTGACTGGATTCTCATCTAGTGTCATTTTCACAAAGGCTCCCTTGGTATCAAAATCAACAAAATCTAAAGGGTCAGCTGATGGAAAAAATCTCCAATGTGTTATCCTTAACTCCATAAGGAGCCTGACTTCTTGGTTCAGTGTGTCAGCAAAAGATTTTAAATGGTAATCTCTCATTACCTTGCATTGTTCAGAATCACTCAGGGGTGCCACAAGATTCCATACTGGGCCCACTCCTATTTAGTCTGTTCTTAAAGAAACAGTAAACATTGCAGGGATTGCTCAAACTGTGAAAGTCCATGAAAAGTTATTCTGAATTATGTATTTGGCTTCCTTGTAGGTATGAAAAGTCCTGAGATATGAATATTTAAATAATCTATAAATCAAAACAAGGCAGCAGCCATTTCATGCAATCCTAAAACAGAAAGTGATGTCACTGACTGGCAAGCTGTAATTAACAACATACAACTTGCCCCTCAGTGACATCACTTTCTGTTTTTAAGACTACATGGAATGGCTGTTGCTATGATTTGATTTGCACATTACTTAGCTGTTCATATCTCAATACTCCTGTCCCATACTGGTAAACTCAGTACCTCATTTGAAAGATCTCTTCATGGGCTTTCACAATCTGAGTGACCCCTGCAATGTTTACTGTCCCTTTAAATAATATTCCAAGCTCCTGCCACAAATCTGTCTTACGTTATGCAGGCGATGCTGTAATATTCTTAAACAACACAGACCCTATCCTCCTGGAAAACAATCTGCAATGCGGCTTTGCAAGTGTTGAAAACTGATTTGGTAATCATAAGATAAAGAGCAGCTGATACCTTTGGGATAACTTTAGCAAAACATAATATTTAGACATAGTTCAGCTTGTATTGTACATTAGTTCTGTATTTCTCCCCCCCCCCCCAATTATTTATCACTAAGGTCATTTTCATGAAAACAGGAATCTATGTTCCTGAAGAGTTCATCTATTCCAGTTGCTTTATCCCTACCTGATGTCATAATGCACTGCTTGTAACATCACAGTTACTCCCATGGCAACAAAGTGTGATGTCACAATACAGGATTATGACTTGAAGTAGGGAGTAAGCTATAGCGGCAGATGAACTCTAAGGGACAAAGATCATGTATTCATGCAAATTCCCACAGTAATAAAATTTGGGAAGGAGAAATCTATAGAATCTATATGGAATGCAAGCTGAATTGTATGTAAGTATTATGTTTTTCAAAGTTTTCCTTGATGTGTCAGCAGCTCTTTAAGTTGATACTAAACTATAAAAAAAATAAAGTGATGCTATTTAGTAGTTCCCACAATAAACACAAGCACTGCCTGTAGACCGTTAGAAACCACCTTGGTACAGCTCTTGAGCAAGTTCTCCACTTTAAATACCTAGAAATAACCATCAATCACACTTTATCCTATGGGGTGCACATCAACATTGCCAAAGCAGTGAATACATGTATTGGCCTGCTTTGTAGACATACAAATTGCTTAACCCCTGAAGCTTTAAGACTGGCTGTTCAGAGTTTTGTCATCTCCATGGTAGCCTGTGATGAAGGCAACCACTACTGGGTACTTTCAAAAAAGGGTGACTCAATAATGGTGCTATCTGCACAAGGCTACTGGACAGGGGGATGACTGGATGGGGCAGTGAATATAGTGATGGGGGGCAGTGAACACACAGTGCAATGGATGGAAGGGGGGGAGGGAGGGTTTGTGACGTGTACTGCAGTGGTGGGCTGCTGAGCTGGCCCTGTGGCATGGTGAGTTGGTGGTGGGCTTGGGTTTTGAGGGTGTTGGGTTTGGTTCTGGGCGTGCTTTTGTTATGTTGTGCCTGGCCATTGCATTTTTTTTACCTTTTCCACTCCCCCAACATGTACCCTCTCTGGAGTTGAGAATCCTTTAATAGGGGGGTGCTGGGGAGCCCCCACATAAAAAACAAAAACAAGTGTCTGGCACCATTTTGATGAGTGCTGAGAGTGTTTCATCACTGAAATTGATTTTCAGCGAATTCCACTCGCCTGTTTTGACATAGAACCATTTCCATCATAGACTATGGTCTTATAGTATTTGGCCTGGCCACAGATACAGCCCTCAGGCACATTACTACCGCCCTTAATAAAGTATGTTATCTTATCACTGGAGCACCACGTCTCACTCATATGTGTAACCTCTATGCCCAAACCAGATGGCTTCAACTAAAAGGGCATATAAAGCACAAGACATGTCTGATGGCTAAGAAAATAACCCTTGGCATCCTCCCCCAGGAGTCCAGGGCTTGTCAAGCCCTTTCCAAAATCCCCACTGGACACGTGGCTCTGAACATCAACTACTCCAGGTACCTCAATGCCGCACATCACAGGGGCAAAGTTCCTTTGCCTACAGAGCCCCACTCTGGGTCAACGCTCTCCCTAGTGACATCACTTCTTATACCAAGCTTGGCTCCTTCAAATACAAGCTCCAACAGCACTTCATCGGAGACAGCAGCTGTGACTGCTTCCTCTATCTCCCTGCCCATTCTCCCTTTTATCTGACCTAACAGTACTTGCCCAATAACTTCTGCCATGTTCTTAATTGCTATCCCCCTCCCTTCCTGCCCCTCCATCTTCTACCCTATCCCCTCACTCCCCATAGCTCCCTCCTCCTCTCTTCTTAGCCCCACCTACACTGTCTAACACCCCCTGTCCCACAAGTTTATTGACATGGTGCATTGATCTCTTCTAATAATTGAACGTCTCTCTTACTTTTTGTCAGCTAGATGCTTACTAGGTACTACTGCTGAACTTTGTCTCCTGAACTGTATTATTGCATTCTTTGATTAGCACATTTTGGTATCTGCTCTGTGTATGTATCCTATGTAAGTATTATTGTATTGCTCATCTTTGACTTGCATATTGTTATAATTCTAACCTTCCTTGTTATAATTTGTTGTCCTTCTACTTGATGTGAAACCTTTGTAAAAAAAGCTCACTGGTCAAAGGTAATTGTAATCTGAGACTTAATAAATTAATAAATAAAAATAGTTTTTACATTTCATTTTCTAAAACCATAAACAGGTCCATTTAAAACTGGAACTTGTCAATGAGATAGCAGCACAATAGAGGTGGCAGAAATAGTTCTGCTTCATCAGGGAAAGGGGGGCAATGAACAAGCAGAGAACTACAGACCTGTAAGTCTTACCTCTATTGTAGGAAAAGCAAAGGAGTCATTAATGAAAGAGGAATTTGTGGGCTTCTTGGAAGCAGCAGTCTCCAGGATAGTAAGCAGCATGGATTCATGACAGGAAGGTCTTTTCAAACTGACCTGATAGTCTTCAGGTGACGAAGGAACATGATTGGGGACACACTGTGAAGTTGCTCTACTTTGGATTTAGTGAGGTTTTTGACTTGGTACAGTACTCCAGAGATGGTTGCTTAAGAAGATGCAGGATCTGAATGCAGCTAAGGTCATAATAAACTGGGTAGGTAACTGGCTAAATGGGAGTTAGCAGAGAGTAGTGGTCATGGGAATAAATTAGAAGACAGGAAGGTCACAAGTGGGATTCCACAGGGATATGTCCTCAGTCTGGTGCTCTTCAACATTTTTATCAGTGACATTGGTGAGGGGATCCAGGGCAAGCTGTGTCTCTTCGCAGATGACACTAAGCTCTGTGGGAGGGTGGATAATGATATGGTAATAAAGGACATGCAATGAGACATGCAAAAGCTGGAGGGGTAGTCAAGGGTTTGGCAGCTAAAATTCAATTACAAAAAGTGCAAGGTGATACACCTAGGGAACAAGAACCCCAGGACAGAGTATTGGATGGGAAGGGTGAGACTCAGTACCATAGCTGATGAACCAGACCTTGCAGTTATCATCAGTGACTCCTTAAAGCAATCAAGTCAGTGCAATAAGGCTTATAGTAAGGCAACTGGAATGGTTGGATCCATCAGGAGGGGTACTAATAGCAGAAAAAGGGAGATATTACTTTCCTTGTATAGCTCCTTGGTGAAGCCATACCTGGAGTACTGCACCCAGTTCTAGGGTCCTTACCACAGGAAGGACAGTGACTGGCTGGAGACAGTGCAGTGCAGGGTAACAAAAATGTTTCAGGACCAGCAGGACATGTCCTATGTTGTGTGACTCAAGGCTCTCAACATGTATTTGCTGGAGACTACTAGGGAGAGGAGAGATACGATAGAGACCTTCAAATTCCTAAAAGGAATTAACAGGGTGCACTGCAAGGAACTATTTAATTTTAATATCAGCTTCTGGTCATATAGTCATAAGCAGAAGCTAATAGGAGGGAGGTTCAGGAGGTACGTGAGGAAATATTATTTTACAGAAAGGGTGGGGGAGCCATGGAACAGGCTTCCAGCTCAGGTGATGGATGCAAAAATCAGTAGTTTTAAGCATGACTGAGACAGAATGAAGGGTATAGTGGTTGCTTAGGGCATCAGAATTAGGGAGAGGAATGGGGTGGGGAGGGCTAGGTCCCTAAAGAAACAGTAGGCCCCAGGACTAAATAAGGAACTCAGGTAGACTAGATGGACCTTTTTTTTCCTGGTGTCATTGTCTATGCTTCTAAACCAATCCCTGTGACCAGGTTAAAATTGTGCTGAAAATATTCAATATCTGTTCCATTTCATTTCTGATCTCCTCAGCATTGTTGCCTGTCTTCTACTTTACTCTTCTTCCTCTCTTTTTTTATGTATTTTTCTTTGTTTAGTTTTTTTATTTTGTTGCTAACTGGAAAGATTCTTTCCACTGAAGTTATCCCTGTTTTCTAAGAAAGGCTAAGTTAGCCTCTGGAGAGCAGTGGGACCAGTAAACAGCTGATTGAAAGTTAGAAAACACTACAAAAAGATTAAAGCTGAGTGTATAGTTCTCCAAGAAACCCATTTAGATAAGGAAGAAGTAACAAAACTTAAACAGAACTGGATAGCACACATATTTCATTCAGAAGGAACTAGGAAAAGGGCATTAATAATTAGAAAAACACCTCACTGTAAAATTATTACTTATTCAGACGCAAATGGAAGACTCATAATGGTAAAATTACAATTGCATGAAGTAGAAATAACAGTGGCATCTGCATATGCACCTTTCACAGACTACTCAGTGTTTTTAGTTGAAATTACTAAAGGTTTGGTTCAGACTGAGGCCAAAAATATAATATTATTAGGGTACTTTACTGTTATTTTGAACCCCAAACTAGATAAAAAATCAGCAGCAAATAATTTGAATAAAAAACATACAAAGCTATTACAAAATGTTATAAATGAGCATGATGTAGTGGATGCATGGAGGATTCTAAACATAACCAATAAAGAATGTACCCATCATGATAAAACAACAATGGATTCTTAAGAATAGATTATGCCCTGGTATCAAAAATGGGGTACAATTTATTCAAGAAATTAAGCACCATCCAATTTTAATATCAGATCATGCAGCAGTAAAAATAGAATTAAAAATCACAGACTCAAATAGAATACTCACAAACAATTGGAGATTGGATAATGCATTATTAAGGGACCAGGAATATATAAATAAAATAAAAAAATACAATAAAGGAATACTGAAATTTTAATATAGAACCTAACAAATTAATATCAGAATTATGGGATCCTCTGAAAGCAGTGGTGAGAGGAGTAACAATCTCACACCAGGCTTACAGAAAGAGACAAAATAGGAAAATAGAGGATGATTTAAATAAAAGATTGAAATAATTAAATAAATTAGGAATGGAAGATTACAAAAAAATATGGTAACAAATGGAACCAAGTGAAATAAAAAAATTAAAATTAAACAACAAAGAGGTACAAGAAAACATAGCCAAACTAAAGAAAAAAAATAAAGGGATAAGTCTGAAAAGTTATTCACTACATTATTAAAAAAAAAAAAGAAACAAACTTAATAATATATTTAGAAAATGATACAGGGGAAACTAAAGCTAAGGACATAAATATGTCTGAAATAGTAGTAGAAGCCTACAAAAAGATATACAAAAGGGATAACTACTTTGGGAAAGAAGATGTGAAAGACTATATAATGAAAGCAAATGTAAAACTGTTATGCAGTGACTCACCAATAACTGAAAAAGAGTTTAGAGGTATAATAAAACAAATGGCAAAAAAATAAAAGTCCCGGACTGGATGGGTTTACTCTTGAATTTTATAGTACATTTATAGGAGAACTATTACTAAAACTAACAATGATGTTTGAAGAAATAAGGATAGGGGTAATGATATCACTCACAATACAAGAAGTCAAGACACTGTTGTTACCAAAACAAGGTAAAGATAAAAAAAAATCATAAGTTATAGACTAATTGCACTCTTAAATGGTGATTACAAGATCTTTACTAAACTGATACTGAACAGAACAAAAAAAGCTTTACCAGATTGCATTCATGAAGATCAGTTTGGTTTCATAGAAGGGAGAAACATGTATCGAACCATGAGAAAAGTACAATCAATAATATATTATGCAAGAAAACTAATCCCAGAATACCATACAGTGGCAATAGATGCAACAAAAGCATTTGACTATTTGGATAGAAATTTCATGTTCACTTACCTAGAAGGTTGGAGAATTCAAAACTCACTGTTAATACCCATCAAATCAATTTATCATGTCACAACAGTTAGATGTGCCTTTAATTCATATCTCACAGAATCATCTTCTATGATAAATGGAGTCAGGCAAGGATGCCCATTATCACCCATTTTATTTTTTACCGTGTTGAGAACCATTTTTGAACTACATTAGACAGAATCAAAATATTGAAGGAATAATTATGGAGGGAGAAACAATAAAAGTTAATGCTTTCACTGATGCTGTTTTATTGTTTATGAAAGATATTAATTCATCCATGCTGGCCTTTCTCAAGGACGAATCGAACTATGTAGCATTTTCTGGATACAATTTAAATAAAAGTAAATCTATAATTATGCCTATTTCTGATGATTTAACTAATCCAGACCAACACATTAAAGAAAATGTTACATATGCTACTAGTTTTAAATATTTGGGAGTAGATATTTATAACTAGCAAGAAGATACTATTAAGAACAATTATCCAAATTCAAGCTATGAGATAAAGTACTGTTGGAAAACTGGGGAAAACTGACATTGTCCCTGTGGGGAAGGATTGAGACAATAACAATGATGGCTTTGCCATACATATTATTTGTGATCCAAGCAATAATTGGGAACCCATCATTAGCTCGGTATAGAAATATGAAGAGAATATTTAATAAATTTCTCTGAAGAGGGGACAAACCTCGAATAGCTTGGGATCAAATGATAATCTCTAGAAAGCCCAGGGCATATAGTTGCCTAGATCAATTGTGTTATTCTGTGTCACCAAGTAAAGATATGGTGTTAATGGGCCTTTGATGTGAAGGGGGAATCATTGGGAATTTGAATTCTGCAATAAAGAGACAAAATATAAAAAAGAAAATATAGGGTCCACCAAGCTACATCAACAATGAAGTTGTCGAAATGTGGCATGGTAACATACACAATGTCGACAGGTGAAATTTTGCCTGTCAGAAATTGACTGTTTTTTCTGAGGGGGCTGTGCTCCTTGCACCCCCCCCCCATGTGGTTGGCTGTGGGCTGTTCTCCTTGCAGCCCCATGCTGGGGGATCTTCCCCCCTCCACACACCCTGATTTTGTAGATAACAAACTCCAAAGTCAGAGTTTAATCGAAGGGGGTGAGACACTGGTGAAAGCAGTGAAATTTCGCCATCGGGACCATTACAGCGCTAATTTCAAATTCCTCCAAAATAGTCACTGTAGTGGCTTTCGCTGTCAAATTTCACTGTTTTGATGGTATAAAGAGAAAATGATATGGGACATAAAGAATAAAGTTAATCTCCTAGAAATGTATACACCAGTAGTGAAACTTTAAAATAAAAAAAAAGCTATAATAAAACTAATGGAGACCAAGGAACTTCCATGGCTTTATCTGTGTATATGGAACAGTTATGTAACTAGACAAGAAGAAAGGAAAGATATAAGAATGACATTTAATAAAACAAATATTAAGAAATGGTATGAATTATTAGATGAGGAAAGCTTTTGTTCTTACCAGAGATTTAAAGAAATATACCAATAATTCTTGAAAACAAACTTCCTTCATTATATTACCATTAAAAAGAAATTTGAGATGATGGTACAGTCAAGCTATGATACAAGTGGACTACATTTATCCAAAGAATTAGAAACCCAGAACCAAATCATAGTTATGGGATCTAAGAAATTATTACAGAGAATTTATTTTAAACGTGTACAAGTTAAGAAAGATCCATGGGAAAGAATAAATAAGAAATGGATTGCAGAAGTTAATTTAAAATACATGACACAACAATGGACTAATATAAGAGTTAAAGCAAATGAATATCATTTAATTGTGAAAAAATAAGGTGATCCAAATCAAAATTGTGGATGTGGCCTATTATACATTGCAAAATTTGGGAAATTTTAATAAAGAAAGAATAGAAATGTTTATTTCTTTATTTCAATAGTTTGGAAAACACCTTTCAGCAAATGCTCTTTTACAAAGGTCCCATGTCTGTACAACAACATCATACAATCAAGTTAAAGGAATAGACAGAAAATACAACAAATGGTATACAATTAGTACAAAGGCAAATCGCATAACTCCTATGAATATTTCAACAATGCCTGGTGATTACAATATCAAATTAAGTAAAGGTGAAAATACATTCTGAGTAGAAGAAAAAGATGAAAAACAACCAGTTACTGACATCCATCAGGAGATGAGCATTAAGGGAGCATAGTGCAGAAAAACGGGTAGCAGCCTGGAGGTCAGGGCTTAGTCAAAGGTCCTAGAATGGGAAATGAAGTCATGACCATGCTACTGGAGAGAAGGGCATGGGCCAAAGGAGCTGGTGCCGGGGGGGTGAATATTTGATACGAGTGGGACCACGAGAAAAGGGGAGTGGAAAGGTGCTGGGGAGATGCAAGTACAGTATAGGAGAAACTAGTCAACAGGAACAACAGTGTAAGAGCAAAGAATGAGTTGGGGGGGAGGAGGATCGAACTTTCAACTCAGCTAACAGACAGCACCCAAACTACTTGCAATTACAGGCAGCTGCCTGAGAAAGAGATGTATCTTCAGCTCAGCCTTGAAGGATGGTAGGGAGCACTTGCAGAATATATGCACAGGGATTTGATTTAGCCAGAGGGGAGCTCTGTACACAAAGGAGCGCTGACCTATTGTAGTCTTCATGAATGAGACAGCCAACCAGCACCTTATCTTTCCTCTTATCTGGAGGCTAGAGCAAAATTCTGTGAGCATCTTCTTGAGGCTAGGGGTGGATTTTCCTAGTATAGCTTTCTTACCCAAGAGGTATGTTTAATATTTTATTCTATTTGTGAGGCTGAGCCATCTGGTTTGCTCATAGCTTGAGCAGGAGTGAGTTAGGTTGTCCGCTCCAAGGATGAGTCTGCAGGCCTTATTTAGGGCTGTCGATGCCTGCTTGAGTGCAGTGTCAGTTGCCACCCCATACACTACCAAGTCATAGTCAATGACAGGTAAGATGGAGGAGGAAACAGACAAATGCAGGGCAGTAGGTGTGAGATATTGTCTGTTTCTGTACAGTACACCTTAGAGTTCACCACTTTTACGACTTGATCAATGTAGGGGTACAAATGAGAGTGTTTCATCAATTGTGATCCCAAGGTACTTGAAGGACTGTACCTGTTCTAGGAGTACATCCATGTTGTTCGTGATGGACAAGACTGGGGATGATTTCTTGTGGTGGTGGCTGGAGATCAGCATTGTTTTAGTCTTCTTATAGTTAAGAAGACATTTCTGCCTACTGAACCAGTTTTCCATGAGGGAGAAAGTGGATTGCAGCTCCTGCTACAAGTGATCCAGCTGAGCACTGCTGCTCATGATTATTGCATCATCTGCATACAGGACAGTTTTAGCTGTGCATGCCTCTGGTAATTTGTTTAAAAACAAGCTAAAAAGGAGGGGGCCCAGGATGGATATCTGGGGAACACTAAGTGCAATTTCCCTAGGGGAGGAGGTCGTAGTTCCAATTTTTACACACTTGGATCTGTGGGAAAGGTAGTCCTTGAACCAGTGGACTGCATCCGAGGAGATCCCCAAGTTCAACAGTTTCTGTAGCAAGATGGAGTGGTTGACTGTGTCAAAGGCTTTAGTGAGATCTATGCAGATAGATCCCACTAGTGTACTACCATCCAGAGTCCTGTACAAAGTCAGAGAATTCCACTAATGCCGTGGTCGTACTGTTGCATTTACGAAATCCTTGCTGCTGTTGGCACAGGAGATCATGTTTATGAAGGTACTCAGATATCTGATCATCCACTATCCTCTCAAGGGCTTTTGATATGGGGGAGAGGATGGATATCGGTCTGTAATTGGCTGTACTGGTCTGATCTCCACTTTTTAGTACAGGGGTGACTATTGCAAGCTTCCATTTGGCTGGGAATTTAGCTTGGGAGAGTGATTTGTTAAACACTTTGGTGATAGGTATCAAGAGCTCTTTCAGTGCAATTGCCACCAGCTTCATATCGAGGTTATCACAGCCAAGCCTTGACTTACCTAACACTTTGAGTATGTAGGTTCTGGCGTCCTTAGCCGTGATGCTTCTAAAGTAGAAATTAGGGTAATTTAGGCTTACACTAGTGATTGGCGAGAGTATTTCAGGTTGGTTTCCACTAGCATTCTGCACAGGTGAGCCACGGTGGTTGAGGTAGTCAGATAGGAGGACAGCACTGAGATCAGAGAAGGCTGAATTAAAGGATTCAGCAATGGTATACTGACATCAATGTGGTGAAGTGGGAGACTTAATGCACTGTTTGTGGAGCTGCCCAAAATAAAGCTGTGGTGGTTGAAAACTGCTATAATGTTAAAACAAATTCTGGATAGAGATATTCCCGATGATTTTTCTGCCCTAATTTTCAATGATATTGAGGAATTGGAACTACAGAAAGTACAATATAAAAGCTTTTGCATGGCTACAATGATCACGAAAAGGCTAATACTAGAGCATTGGAATTCTCCCACTATAGAACCATTCCCTAGTCTGCAGTGATGGAGGCCATCTTATATAAAAACTTATCTGATCAAATAGAAAATGATAATAAACTTGACCTTTCAATCTGGGGAGATATTATAGCCATGTTGCCACTATTAATAAAGTTTCAATAAATAGCTAAGAGTACAGGAATATCTTCATGGTGGGGGGAGGACATATGAGAAGTAGCTATAGTAATAACATGTATAATTCGTAACTTGGAAGAATGGTACTAAAATCAAACTGTACTAAAATCAGAAGTAAATGTATGTAATATGAAAATATGTGAATAATTATGAAGAAAACTAGAAATATTTATTAAAAAAAAGTTAGAAAACACTACAGGCGCAACTTCTATCAGTTGAACCTCCTGACTATAGCCCAACCCTGATGTCATTCTGGGATACCTTCATATTATATGAAGCTAATAAGGCTGCATGTAGGATGGCAGGATTAAGAATGAGCTGTTTCTGAATTTGCAATCTATGAACATGCCAAAATCCAATGGACTGGACATTGTTAAAGCCAGTCCACAGGAACACAATTTCCCCTTTGGCACTTTGATGTCATTATGCAGCCCTTTCTACAGGGAGAACACACTGAGAATATTGAAGTTGTTGGCCAGCCACATGATCTGCAGCTATCAATCAATGACACTGGAGGTTGAGAACTAAAACACTGCACATACAGTACCTTAGTGCCATTTCTAGTGCTCTGTCTTACTGATGAAGGACCTATCAACTGGAAGTAGGTCCTCTGATGCCAAAAAGAGTAGCTTTTGATCCAAAAACTTTTCAAATCATCAAAGAATTTTATATTATCATTTCAATTAGTTAATTCACTCCATTGAACTACAATGTTAGACAGACAAACTGGTGAAATTGTGTTGCAAAGAAGAGGAGCAAGCACATGCATAGTGTAAGCCTGCATTGGCAGCTGTAGGTTCTACGTCAGACTCAGGGCTGAGTGAATTTGGAAGACTGGGAAAGATGCAGGGGGATTTTTGAAGACATTTTGATGCATATTTTTTACTGAGTGCTAGTGATGTGTAAGGAATACATATTTGCCCCTACTACAGGAGACTAGATCAAGGCAGACTGAATTTAGCAGACACTGAGAAAGGTGCAGTAGAGATTTTGAAGGATTTATTTGACAAATATTTTTTACTGAGTTCTGGTGATGTGTAAAGCATAGAAATACATCTTTATATTGTTATTCTGTGTTTTTTTTTGTTCTTGCAGCATGAGGTTGGATCAGGGCAGAGTGAATTTAACAGGCACTGGGAAAGTTCCAGGGTGCAATTTTGAAGAATGCATTTGATAAATATTTTTCTACTGATTTCTGGATATGCTTGAGGTGCAGACTGTGCTGCACAGCATAGAAATCCATTATTATTTTAAATTTGTTTTGTCTGTGAGCACAAGTGAAAGTGAAGTATGCTTAGCTACTGCAGCAAGACTGAGATATTCAGTGTATTTCAGTGGGGTGGTGAGTAGGAATGTTTCTCATGGTGCCCATGGGGGGCACATGCCCCTCAAGTTAACAATCTCATCCAAGCATTTTGGGTTAAGAAAGATCTGGGAAAGTGTAAATCAGTAACATCCTTTGGGGCCTGTTTCCCTGTCCCTCTTTTCCTTCTGAATCACTTTTTCATAGCAAACAGATAAATACATATTTACATAATAATTCTAATACACTCTTAATTCTCTTAAATCCACGTTATGCATCACTGCAGCATGTTGGTGTATTCCAACAATCCTACAAAGCTATTTGCAGTTTCCCTTCACAGCAGGCCAGGCTTTCCCTCCACCTCTTCCTCCTGAATCATGTTTTCATGGCAAATAAATGAACGCATAAATATTTACATAATAGAAATAGTATAATCAAAGAAGAAGAAAAGCACAGGCATGACCTAATGAATAATGTTTTCAGAAATCTCATTGTCAATACAACACTACCTTCTTTCCTGCACAACATATGGTACAGTAGGACTAGTATAAATTTACTTCATGAAGTAAGACTATAGAAACTGCAGCCTTACATCCATCAGAGAATGCTTGCCAGTGATCAGCAGGCTGCAGGATCTTAGTAGCTTACACAGATCTCAATGCTGTTTTTTTGATTTTCCTTTACTTCACATTTTCATGAATCATGATTCATGTTTTTATGACAATTGAATATAATAAATATAAATAAGCAACCCTTAATATTGTTCTTCCCACGCTGAGTTTACCTGTACTCCAAGTCTACACACATCATTATTAATGATCTTCTACAGTAACACAATCAGGCATATTACATTATCATATAACTATTTATTATTATGTCATTGTCACTGATGAGGGGCTGGGTGTCTACAATTCATCAATTACTATTGTTTTATAATTGTTAGCATCTGGCAGCTGCATAATGACATTATCTGATTTGGTCCAACAACATTCCACTAATGTCCCATCAACATTATCATGAATCATGTATCACTTTATTGTGTGCTCAGCATTTAAAAAATAATAATAAAATTAAATTAAATGAAAATAAAAAAACACAGAAGTCAACTGGTGCTGAAAACATGATGATCATCAAAAATCATATTTTTAGGGCGTATAAAAAAATATAATAAACAAGCATTTGTTAGTACTGAAGAAAAAATTACTCACCTTAGTAATGTTGTTTCTTCTAATGGAGTCTTGCTTTATTATGACAATTGCAGTGAGTCCCCATCTTCGAACTGCCCCGGAGGTGAAATAGTTAACTTTTCCATGAAGCATGGAACTCTAAGCGCGAGCTCGGTTAGAAAGCTCTGTCTGTTGTGCTTCAAACATAAACTGTCAGATCTTTACGAGCTAAAACTCACTAAGGTTCTGTGTGGAAGCTGTAAACCTACACTAGCCAACTGGCTACTAACCTAAACATACATTTCCTGGTCTCAAACAAAGACTCAAGTCAGGATACCTAGAAAAAGAAAAACACAACACCAATTCACCCCAAGAAGAGGGTGTGAAAAACCACAAGGTGGGCATAAATGAGTGCCAACCCTGTAAGGCCCAGCCATACCCTAAAATGGAGGTTCTGAGAGGGGCAGGCAGGGAGGGAGGTCATAATATAGCAAGACTCCATTAGAAGAAACAACATTACTAAGGTGAGTAATTTTTTTCTTCAAACAACATGAAGTCTTGCTATATTATGACAATTGCAGACTACACAGCAGTACCCCCATGGAGGAGGGACAGAACCTACTTAGGGAATAGGCTCTGAAGAACAGCTGTGCCAAACTAAGTATCACTCCTAGCCTGGATGTCCAGGGAGTAAGGCTTAGTAAAAGTGTGAACTGTTTTCCAGGTAGCTGCTTGACATATTTCTAGAATATGAATGTCTCTGGCAGCAGCCAGAGAAGCAGCTGTACCTCTGGTAGAGTGAGCCCTCAGGCCTGAGGGGGGACTTTACCCAACTTTTCGTAGCAGAAGTGGATACAAGTGACAATCCACCTGGCAATGGATCTTTTAGTGGCTGGCTTCCCTTTACCAACCTCGCCGTAAGTGAGGAACAGTTGCAGGGAGTCAAACCTGTGACCATTGGTACGCTCTATGTAGTAACTAAGGGCTCTCTTCACATCTAAACTGTGCAGCCTCCTCTCACCAGAGAAGGAGTGGTCAGTGAAGTACACTGGAAGAGAAATAGATTGATTAAGGTGGAAATCTGAAACCACCTTGGGAAGGAACTTCCTGTTAGTCCGGAGGACCACTTTATCTCTGTGAAAGGAGATAAAATCCGGCTCCACTGACAACGCTTGTAATTCACTTATGCGTCTGGCAGAGGTGATGGCCACCAGAAACACAGTCTTCCAAGTCAAGTACTTAAGCTCAGCTGAAGACAAGGGCTCGAAGGGGGGCTGCATAAGCTGAGCAATGCAAACATTAAGATCCCAGGCAGGGGCAAGGTCCCTGAATGGAGGGTTGGTGTGAAGCAATCCCTTAAAAAACTTGGAAAATACAGGATGAACTGAAAGAGAAGAGGACTTACCTGCTGAAATAAAAGCAGACACAGCTGCCAAATGCACCTTCAGGGTAGCTGGTCTGAGCCCCAGAGAATTCAGATGGACCAAATAATCCAGGACTGTGGGTAGATCAGCAGAGTCCAGGGAAATACGCTTTTTCGAGCACCATATGGAAAACCTTTTCCATTTGGAGTTGTAAGTAGCCCTAGTGGAAGGCTTCCTTGAGGCCTTCAATATATCCATTACACCTTGGGAAAGGTGTAAATCAGCAAACTCTAACTCTTCAAGAACCAAGCCTTGAGATTGAGAGATTTGAGATTCGGATACCAAACCTGTCCCTGGGCACAGGTTAACAGATTGTGATTCCTGGGAAGGCATAGGGGAGGATGGACTGCTAAGGACAGTAGGAGTGGATACCAGGGTTGTCTGGCCTAATCTGGAGCTATCAGAATGACTTTGCAGGATTGGGATCTGATTTTGACTAACACTTTGAACAGGAGAGGGAAGGGAGGGAAAGCATAGAGGAACTTCCCTTCCCAACTGAGGGCTAAAGCATCCAGGCGGAATGAGCCCAACACTGGGGGCCTGCAGCGAAAAAGGGGAAGTTGGTGATTGTCTGGGGCTGCAAAAAGATCTATCTGCGGGGTGCCCCATCTGGCAAATACTACTCCCAAGACCAAGGGATCCAGTGACCATTCGCGATGGCCCTGAGAAATCCTGCTGAGAGCATCTGCCAGGACATTGTCCTTGCCTGGAAGGTGGACTGCCATAAGGGAGGTATTCAGGGAGTAAGCCAGAGACCACAACTTCATTGCTTCGGTGCACAAGGCCGTAGACCAAGTGCCCCTTGCTTGTTGATGTACCACATTGTAGTGGCGTTGTCTGTTCTGACCTGTACAATCTTATTCTGAACAGATCTGGAAAAAACTTGAAGTGCTAGAAAAACTGCTCTGAGCTCCAACAGGTTGATGTGAAGCAGAGATTCCTGGGGAGACCACAGACCCTGGGTGGTGAGGTCGCCCATGTGAGTTCCCCAACCCAAAAGAGATGCATCTGTAGTAAGGATTAGGGAGTGAGACTGAGTGACAAAAGGAACCCCTTGTCTCAGGTTGCTCTGATCCTGCCACCACTGTAGGGGCTTGGATCAGGGTTGAGTTACTGGGATCAACTTGGTCAGAGATCCTTTCTTTGGGACCAAAAAGCTCTCAAATGGAACTGGATGTCCCTCATCTGAAATCTTGCTCCCTGCACAACTTCTGTGGAAGCAGCCATGTGTCCTAGGAGCTGCAGAAAATGCCTTGCTGGTCAAGAGACCTGCAGGGTGAATGAGGAGGCCAGGGAGACTAGGATCTTTGCCCTATCCAGAGGAAGGAAGGCCCTGGCCTCCTGTGTGTTCAGTTCTGCGCCTATGAAGGTAAGAAGCTAGACAGGCTCTAGAACTGACTTCAAGAGATTCAGAAGGAAACCTAGAGAGGTAAGCAGTTGCTGCATTACCTGAAGATGTAAAGTGACCTGTTCTGGGGACTGGCCTACTATGAGCCAATCGTCCAGGTAAGGAAAGATGGCAATCTTTTGCCTTCTTAGGTAGGCAACTGCTACTGCCAGGCATTTGGTGAATACCCTTGGAGCAAAAGTGAGGCCGAAGGGCATTGCTCTGAACTGGTAATGGCCTGAGGGCAGCTCGAACCTGAGGTACTTTCGATGGGAACTTCTGATGGGAATATGGAAGTAGGCATCCTTGAGGTCCAGGGAAGCTAGCCAGATCCCTGGCCTTAGAAAGGGTAAAATAATTCCCAGAGTCACCATTTTGAACCTTGGTTTTAAAAGGTGCTTGTTTAAGTATCTGAGATCCAGGATGGGCTGCCATTCTCCTGTCTTTTTTGGGGTAAGGAAGTACCTGGAGTACAAACATTTGCCCTGGTGTAGGGGAGGAACCCTTTCCACAGCTCTGAGAGCCAGGAGAGTAGAGACCTCTGCCTCTAGGGCGAGTGCCTCTGATGGAGATGCAGGTGGAAAAGATCTGGTTCTCAGCTTTGGAAATTTTTTGAAGCTGAAAACCAACCCCTGGCTTACTACTTCCAGGACCCACTTGTCTGATGTTAGAGACTTCCAGTCCTGGACAAAGTAAGCCAGCCTGCCCCCTACAGGTAGAGAAGAATCGGCCCTGGCAACCCCATCAGGGTGCCTGCTTGGCAGGGGCTTTGGGCCAGGGGTGGAGCAGGCCTGCTTGTACCCGTCTGCCTCTCCTCTAAAGAATCCCCTCTGGGCATAGGCAGAAGAAGGCTTGGGTTTGGTAAAAGGCTTATGAAAAGGCCTGTCCCTGCCTTTAGGAAAGCTGCTTTTGAGGTAGCCTGCCTTTCCTTGGCCTGTGCACTTCTATAGGTGGTCCTATATTCATCCATTTTCTTCATGTAATTCTCTGTTTGCTCCCCAAACAGAAATTGCCTAACAGGAAAATCCATGGCCTTAGACTGGGTATCCTGAGACAGGGCAGTACATCTGAGCCAGGCCATCTGCGAAGAGCCACAGATAGCCATGACTCTTGATGAAACATCATTAGAGTCTACTGCAGCATGAAATTGCACATTGGATGCCTCAATACCATCCATAGCCACCTGTTTCAGTTCCCGGCAAACTGGTCAGGGACTTGTTTTGCTAGAGCCAGCACAGTATCCCATCTGGATTCTAGTACCTAGCAGCATAAGCCATAATTCACCTGTCTGAGTCCCAAAGATGCTGCCATGTACTGTTTCTCTGCCATAGCATCAATCTTCCTGGAGTCCTTCTGGGGGTGAAGCTAGGGAATATTAGCCTGTCACAGGCTGCAGCCTGCACTACCCCACATGGCTGCATTGCTGAGTAGAAATTAGTGTCGGAACCTGATAAGGTATACCTCTTGTCCATCCTTTTATCCACAGGAGGTATAGTGTGAGGAGTTTTAAAACTTTTACTGTCTGTTTCGAAAAGATTTGTGTAAAGGAATAGACAGTCTCCTAGACTCTGGAATATCCATCATTTCTACATAGTCAGGCTCCTCTTGGTCATCAACAGCTTCCTCAACAGGAGCTGCAGAGTATCAACAACTTTCTTATAAAAAATGAAATGAGAGGGGACTCAGAAAGCCTGGGAGAGAAACCCTAAGGGTCTATCTGGAGAGATGTCAGTTCAATGGCACATCCAGATCTTCAAAACCATATTCACTCTCCTCATATTCCCCTTCCCCTTCCGCTGGTTCATAAAATCCTCACAATCATAAACCTGAACCGGTGGAACGGCAGACGAGCAGCCTACCTGATGGTGACGGTTCGGTCGGATGGGAAAGAGACTGGACAATTTGAATTGCTTTAGCTATTTCTTCAGCAGTTGGGGAGAGGACTTTTGGCTCTACGCTAGCTGACCTTCTAGTCCTTTTTTCTGGAACTGGATCCTCAGAACTGGCTCTTCGTTTGCCTGAGGAAGTATCGCCCTGGTCAGAGGGCACCCCATCCGGTTCGGTTGGTACCGAACTGGGCTGGCCATCCGGGTGAGTGGACTTTTTGGCCTCCCTTTCCCTGAGCCTACCAACTCTCTTTTCTATGGTGGCAGCAGGGAAATTCTTACAAATCTGGCAATCTGAATTGAGGTGGTCAAACCCCAGACAATAGACACTTGTGGTGTGTGGGTCAGCCTTAGCAAAAGCTTCCCCACAAACACTAGAGTGCTGAAACCCAGTGGGTCCATTTTTTCTTTTGGGTTTCTCAGACATAATGCCAGCCTAACCAAACTTGCCCGTTTATGGCAATCCACCAAGCAAGACACCCTTATCGGTTCCCAACCGTGTCACGGGTCATGGAAAAAAACGTAATGAAATCCGTTTTTTTTAGAACCGATAAAGACCAGTAACAGCACTCTAAGAAAAGGACTGGCAATTTTTCAAACAACCTGATCAGTTCAAACCGAACTGATAAATGTGTACAAGTTCCACACAGAAATTTCAACGTAAAATCTATTACATACGTTACCACAGACAGAGCTTCAACCGACCGGTTGCGGTTTAATTTCGGTTAATTTTCACTGAAAACTGATAAAATAACACTTTTTAAACCGACAAATGAACCAAGCAGAAGGAGAAATCTCCGGAGTGACTGTTCAGTGAGGCGGAATAAAGAATCTGACAGTTTATGTTTGAAGCACAACAGACAGAGCTTTCTAACCGAGCTCGCGCTCAGAGTTCCATGCTTCATGGAAAAGTTAACTATTTCACCTCCGAGGCAGTTTGAAGATGGGGACTCACTGCAATTGTCATACTATAGCAAGACTTCATGTTGTTTGAATAGATGATTGCACCTTTACTGGACAGAGAGATTTTGTATTGAAAACAGGACTCCAGATTAAAAATGTGTTAATCCAATATGAAGTATAGTAGTAACAAGCAGACAACCTGAAATAAATTCAGAACTGTTATTGAATAAACAAAGATGCTTCAGAAAAGTCATCAATCACAGCCTGAGTAGTAACCATGGACACACTTCATTCCTCACACAATTTAATTTTTGGGGGGAGGGTTAAGCAAATGCCATAGATTGGTGATCCTAGTTTGGTATGTTGGAGGTCAGGAAGTGTAGTGAATTGGCACTTCTGGGGGGAGGATAACTAAAATATACAGTAATAAATAAAAAGTAATTAAAACAGATTTTTGCACTATATATGAATCATCACATCACAGTATATTATCACACCATGTCACTGCTATACTTAGAATGTTTAATCCTCTAATAAATATTGATAAAATGTAAGGTTGTGCATACCACCTGGTTATACTCCTCCTCCTCCACCTTGATTTTTTTTTGTGATGCCACAGCAAAGCATGGCACTGTCATCACCAATCAACTTACTACTGTGTATCAGTCGCACAAAATGATCCTACCCTACTGTGAATGGGAAGGGGATGGGTGACATTACACCCTTTACAGCTTCACATGCCACCAGTTTACTACATTACTCCTCTGTCATATGCTCCTCCTACTTCTCATCCTTCTCTATAACTATCTGTTATCATGTTACAGTCAATATAAAAAATAAAATGATATATACAGTGTATATTCATAGCAAAACAAACTACATTAATACAAACATTTAGAGTTGAACACAAAGCACATAAAATAAGGAAATGAAAAACACTATGGAGTCTCCAGAGTCTCGGCAAATCAGTGGTGTGGTGTTCCTTAGGGTTGTCAACTCTAATGCCAACCCCCTCCCCCAGTCCATAGCCTCCTGTCCAAAGCATAATGTACAAGTCCAAGCCTGTGCCTCATAGGCATATAACAATTTGCAGTCTTCAGCCCTAATGTCTGTAACTTTTTGGTGACCTTTTTATTGCAAATTTTTAACATAGTCTTCTTATGACCCCCCTCCCTCTTCTGAACATGACAGGTCTCATTTACTGTATAAAATACTGTTTGAAATGTCATTTTATGTCACAAGTGTAAAAACATGTTTTGGGCATGAGCTGAAAAATTGACATCTGTACCATCCATGAGTTGGGGCAAAAGAATGGCTTCATTGAAAATTTGGGATCAAAATATTGAAAATTACCAAAGTTATAATTAAACAGTGCACATTTTCAATGTTTCTTCATAACTTTGATGTTTTATAAGATTTTGATCCCACATTTTTGACAGTCTTTTTATGACCCTGTCTCACGAATCTGGTAGGTGAAATATTTCAAATCCCTGCCTGAGAGGTGATTTTGTGGAGCAACTGTGAAATTACCTTTTGGGATGGATATGAAAAATTTCACGTACCAGATTCATGAGATGGGTCATAAAAAGACTATGCTGTTCATGATGTGGGGTACAAAAGATGCCATGTTTGATAATCTGGTAAAACAATATTAAAAAATAACCAAGATATGAGTAAAAGTTCAAAATGCATTGAAAATCCATTAACTGTACTTACCTTGTATTTAGTCAGTACCCTATCAGTACAGATATCTCTCCAATCACAACTGGATTACTTCGGACTGAGACTTGGAAAATGAGGGTGTGCGGGCTGTTGTGGTGGGTACCAAGTAGGGTGCTGTGTGAAGTAGGGGTAGGGGAGTCACTGCAAAAGACATTGATGGATGGTTTTCTTTGTTGGAGGTAAAAAAAAAAAAAGCTATGAGGGATTGTTTCTGTTTTTCAGGTACCAACACTGAGGATTGAGCTCCCCAGTGTGATGTTGTCTTTGCCAGCACTAGGGATAGGTATACTGGTGTTGGGATAATTGGGGGTGGGAGGAAAAAAATTGGTGTGGGGGAGATGTGTCAAGAATTGGGTGGAGGAGGCATCAAAATGGGATGGGGTGTGCTAAATACTGTAATATAGTAGCACTGGGGGTTGGGCATTATGGTGCCAAAACAAAGGTGGCACTGCTACTTGAGGTGGGCACCCCAGTGTTAGAAAACATAAATGAGGCAAACTGCACTTCATCAAGTCTGGTGGCAGCTTGTTCATCCACTGCCAGTTCTTTACATTAAACTGGGTCTGGTGAGAGGGAAGATGCCAGTGGCAGAACTGAGTGCATCCACCACCAGTTTTAAAAGAAAAACATAGATGTGTGTTGAGGTGATACAAGTGATGGAATTAAGCACCCATTGAAGGTTTTTGTTCTAAGGACGGCTGCTTTCACTAGCAGTGTGTGTTACGCATTTGCAGCACACTGCTTTCATTTTCCATGCATTACTAACAGACACTGCTATCATGAAAATATAACTATGTGCAGAATGGTGATGTTTGATACTGAGCATGCATGTGAAATGGAAAACTTTTCAACTTATATGTCAAAAAGAATACAAGTTAAAAACATAAAATATGCAAAACTGTATACTTTGGGACACATATTATCAAACCTGCTGCATGCTTCAGGTTTCAAAGCAAAACCATTGTCTAGATATAGCTGAGCAGCTGCATAACTTTATTCAGCTGAAACGATTGCCACGAAATTTACAAGATTCAAGAACCATCATTATGGTGCAGAAATCAAGGTTTAACATTAAAGTGCTTATCAACCCTAATATACAGGCATTACTTTGCCTATATAATATATATTAAAATATACACCCTATAAAACAATTAAAAAGTATTAATATAAAAGAGCAAAATTTATATGAAATTATAATCAGAAATTCTCTGAGGCCCAACTGGGAAAATATGATAATTAGTATGGAGGTAAAGCAGGGCCTACAGGGGCTATAAGCTTTGATGTCAGACTCGGTTGCCTCAAGACCTTCTAAAATGATAATGCAAAGGTATTTATTTTTCACAGTTTGCTGCCTGTCTGTCTGCTGCCTAGTAGGCCACCCTTTAATTTCAGCATATGCTTGACTGATTTAGATACACAGAGTGCATACTTGTGTATGCCTGGGGACAGCCTTGAGGTCAAGCAATGAAGGTCAGCAATAAAAATTAACTTTTACTGTTTCTCAGATTTGGCCACGGCAGTCTTAGTGGGCTGCATGCCATCACAAATACTTCAGTCCACAGCAGTGGCATGGCATGCCAGCTCCACCTGCACAAGAAAGTGACATTTATTAATAGTAACTGCTGACTTCCAGGCTTTTTACACACTTATTTCTGCTTTACACTATGCCATTTACTGCATTTGGAGCCAGCCAATTGAATTTCTGATGTTAAACCTAATTCATGTGACCCAACTCAAAGCCAAAACAAATCCACTGTTGGTACACTACTCTTACTCATAGGCACAATATCAACCAGATGTAAGTACTGTTATTTAAAAATGGGCAGCTGAGAAAAGGTTATTTTGCACATACTGTTCTAAATCAGGGTCAACACCACATGTAGTTGTGGGGCTGGCATTCATAATTGTTCACCTTTAGTAACAGTTGTAGAATTACTGTAGCAGCATCAACAGAAGACTGGATGCTTATAGTCAGAGGTTTTTTGAACTTTCATAAGGTGGTAAACAAGACGGATCTATTAGAAATCATGGCCTGGCTAGTGATATGTGCAATTTGCACATTTCCTAGTGACATTTCTCTGCAAAGCCATACTTGTGCACATTAGATAGCATCTACACCATAGCATGTCTCTGCCCACATGTGCAGAGGATAACATGGGGACAAGGAAACCCTTAGGAATGAAGCTGTGTAAGACACTGGGAGTCCAATCACATTCCTGGGTTAGTACTGCACTGGATCCCTCATTCCATATGGAAGGGATTTCCATGGGATAAAGCAGTCCTCCAAGTACTGCCATGTCCATACAGAGGACTGGTTTCCAATAACTGGGCCATGCTGAGACAAATCTCAGCCCTCCATATCAGCACAAGGGGCTGGAGAAAGGTGGAATAAGGGCTGATTAGGTCTCCAATGACTGTCCATTGCTGGGTAGATGTGTGCAAATAGACACACTGGCAGGGTCTTGACCAATGTAGCATAGCTAATTTGTTGGCAGAAAATGAACGCATGGCCCACCCAGTCTGCTCAGATGGTTCATGATAAATCTGGCTGTGCAGACCCTATCTAGTCTCTGGTGACCCTTCCATCTCCCTGACTCTTTTCTAATATATTCCTTTGTTTATTCCACACATGTTTGAAGCCTCCACAACTTCCACTGGCAGTCTGTACCAAGTGTCTACCACCCTTTTAGTGAACAAATGTCACATTTATTTGAGCTGCCCCCCCACATTCATTTCATGTCCCCTGGTCCTGCTGCTCTTTGTCATTTGAAAGAGACCCCTCTCTAATACCATGTTCACTCTTGTGAGGTACTTGTAAGTCTCAGTCATGTCACCTCTCTCTCTCTCTGTCCTCTCTTCCAGAGTGTAGATGTTGAGGTCACTTAGTCTCTACTCAGAGGGCTTTTCATGCAACCCATGCAGCCTTCCTCAGGATCGTCTCCATCCTGTCTATGTACTGCCTGAGGTGCAGTCTCCAAAACTGGACACTGTACTCCAGATGGTGTCTTACCAGTGAGCAATACACTGGCACCACCACCACCTAACTCCTCCAACTGGATACCCCTCTGTATGCATCCAAGCATTTCACTAGCTCTATCCACTGCTTTATTACAGTGTCCTGCCACTTCAAAGTCCTCTGATATGATAATCCCAAAGTCCTATTCCTGTTTAGTGACTGTCAGTACCACCCCCATCCTATAAACAATTCCAGGTTTCTATGCCCTAGATACATGATTTAACACTTTTTGGCATTGAACCCCAACTGCCATGCTTTTGACTACTCCTTGAGTTTCCAAAGATCCCTGTGCATTCTCTCACTTCCACCTGAATGTCTACTATATTACAGATGTTGGTATTATCTGCAAAAAGGCATACCTTCCCTTCCCTTCTAGTTCTTCTGCAGTGTCACCTGTAAAGATAAAGAAGAGGACTGGTCACAGTACTTCATCCTGTGGCACCCTATTGGTGATTTGTCCATCATTAGAGTGAGTTTCAGTAACAAGCTACCTCTATCTCCTATCTATTAACAAGTTTTTAATTCACTTTACTACTTTGGATCCCACCCTTAGACTGTTTGATTTCTTTATCAGCCAGCTGTGTGGCACAGTGTCGAAGGCCTTGCTAAAGTCCAGATAGTCTGCATCCACTACTCTCCCCTTATCTATTTCCCTGGTCACCCAGTCAAGGAAATTTATCATATTCATTTGGCATGACCATCCCCTCATGAATCCATGCTACCTGTAGTCTTACAGCCTATTGGATTCAAGTTACTGTACTAGTCTTTCTTTTAGTAGGGTTTCAATTAATTTCCCTGCCACTGAAGTAAGACTAACTGTCCTATAGTTGCTAACCTCCTCACTGCTGCTGCTCTTTTATATAGAGGGACCATGTCAACTCTTCTCCAGTCCTCTAGAACCATGCTTGTTGCTGGTGAATTGTTGAACAAGGCTATCAGTGGGGCAGCTAGCACCTCCCTGAGTTCTTTAAGTACCCTTGGGTGTATTACATCCTGTTCTACAGCCTTGTCCACCTTCAGAGCTGCAAGTCCTTTCTATACCTTTTCTTCTGAAAATGGACATGTGTCTAACCACACCCAGTTACTGCTACTCCTTGCTGGTCTGTGCCCCATCCACTGTAAAGACAGAGCAGAAGTATCTGTTCAGGAAGTCAGCTTTTCCTTGGTCCTCTTCTTCACAGTCTCCCCCTTTCACCCTTCTAATCCTCATTATCCTTCCCCTTGCTTTCCTCATCTCACTTATATATCTGAAGAAAGTCATATCCCCATTAGTGAACCTTTTATCAGGAGAAACAGAGGAAACCAGGAAGAGCAGTAAGGAGTGCAAAGGCACAAACTGAAGAGAAAATAGCCCAGGTGGTGATGAAGGAGAACATGACATTTTTTAGGTATGTAAGTGAAAGAAGTAAGACCACAGGTGGGATTGTAAGGTTTAGAAGGAAGGGGGTACTGTGCAGAGTGGGACCAGGAAAGAGCAGATATCCTGAACAAATACTTTTATTTGGTGCTCACAACAGAAGGATAACAGAAGGGACCATGGAAAAAGCAACAGGAGCATTTGAGGGAAGGATGGAAACAAAAGTCCATTTTCAGAGGAGCGTATCCTGAAGGGACTCGCTAATCTGAAAGTGAACTAAGTAATAGGAGTCAGACGGGGTGCATCCAAGGATATTGACAGAGCTCAGGGATGTACTGGCAGTACCTCTGACAGTCCCATTTAACATCTCATTGGAAACAGGAGTGGTTCTGAGGGACTGGAGAAGGGCAGATATAGTCTCATTTCACAAAAGTGGTAGCAGGGAAGAGACTGGAAATTATAGCAGGAATACAGCAAGAGGACGGAGGTGCTGTTAGACCTTTACTATTCTACTGGGACTTAAGAACTAGAACTCTACTACTTGGACCTTCAATTTAGGGTAAAAACAAACAAACAACAAAAAAAAACAAGAGTTAGTGCGTTTGTCAGAGATGGGTGAAGGGAACTGTTATCTGTGCAGTTAGCAGGTGAAGAAGGGAACTATGAATTAGGGGAAGTGGCTTAAGTAGCAGGAAGACAGGTGTTTGGGTTTTAAACAGCCCTAGATAGAGTTTGGTAGGGAACAGTAAGAGGAAGGTGGTGCTGTTAGAAATTGATTACTGTACTGGGACTTATGAATTAGACCTCTACTACTGGAACCTTCAATTTAGGGTAAAAAAAAAGAATTAGTGTGTTTGTCTGAGTTGGGTGAAGGGAACTGTTATCTATGTAGTTAGCTAGGTGAAGAAGAGAACTGTAAATTAGGGGGAGTGGCTTAGGCAGCAGGAAGCCATGTGTTTGTATTTAAAACTGCCCTAGATAGCTTTTGGCAGAGAACAGCAAGAGGAAGTAATTGCTGTTAGAACATTACTACTCTACTGGGACTAAAGAACTAAAACTCTACTACAGGGACCTTCAATTTAGGATAAAAACAAACAAAAAAACAAGAGTTAGTGTGTTTGTCTGAGTTGGGTGAAGGGGACTGTTATATGTGCAGTTAGCTAGGTGAAGATGGAGCTGTGAATTGGGGGAGTGGATTAGGCAACAGGAAGACAGGTGTTAAGATTTAAAACTGCCCTGGATAGCTTTTGGTAAAGAACATCAAGAGGAAGGAGGCACTGTTAGAACTTTACTACTCTACTGGGATTTAAGAACTAGAACTCTACTACTGGGACCTTCAATTTAGGGTAAAAGAAATAAATAAAAAGAGTTAGTGTGTTTGTCTGAGTTGGGTGAAGGAAACTTATCTGTGTAGTTAGCTAGGTGAAGAAGGGAACTGTGAATTGGAGGAGTGGCTTAAGCAGCAGGAAGACAGGTGTTTGGATTTAAAACTGCCCTAGATAGATTTTGTCAGAGAACAGCATGAGGAAGGAGGTGCTGTTAGAACTTTACTACTCAACTGGGATGTAAGAACTAGAACTCTACTTCTGGGACCTTCAATTTAGGGTAAAAACAAACAAACAAAAAAATAAGAGTTAGTATGTTTGTCTGAGTTGGTTGAAGGGAACTGTTATCTGTGCATTTAGTTAGGTGAAGAAGGGAACTGTGAATTGGGGAGTGGCTTAGGCAGCAGGAAGACAGGTGTTTGGATTTAAAACTGAACTAGATAGCTTTTGGCAGAGAACAGTAAGAGGAAGGAGGTGCTGTTAGAACTTTACTACTCTACTGGGATGTAAGAACTAGAATTCTACTACTTGGACCTTCAATTTAGGGAAAAAAGAAAGAAACAAACAAACAAAAACCAAGAGTCCGTGTATTTATCTGAGTTGGGAGAAGGGAACTGTTATCTGTGCAGTCAGTTAGGTGAATATGGGATCTGTGAATTAGGAGGAGTGGCTTAGGTAGCTGGAAGCCAGTTGTTTGGATTTAAAACTGCCCTAGACAGCTGTTGGCAGAGAACAGCAAGAGGAAGGGGGTGCTGTTAGAACTTTACTACTCTACTGGGACTTATGAACTAGAAGTCTGCTTCTGAGACTGTCAATTTAGGGTGAAAACAAACATACAAACAAAAAACAAGATTGAGTGTGTTTGTCTGAGTTGGATAATGGGAACTGTCATCTGTGCAGTTAGCTAGGAGAAGAAAGGAGCTGTGAATTGGGGGAGTGACTTAGGCAGCAGACAGCCAGGATTTTGGATTTAAAACTGCCCTATATAGCTTTAGAAGACAACAGCAAGAGGAAGGAGGTGTGGCTAGAACTTTACTACTCTACTGGGACTTAAGAACAAGAACTACACTACTGGTACCTTCAATTTAGTGTAAAAACAAATAAAAAAAAAGTACAGTTACGTAAGAACTTACCATAACAGTAGATCTTCGAGAGAGGCTCTTGCAGTAGGTAATTACATATAGGACTGATGCCAGCAGGTGGCAGGACCCCAAAGAAAAATTTCTAGCTAGCACTCCCTGGTGAGGGACCGCCCCCACATCAGGTGACCAGCGTCAGGAGACGTCAATATAAAGGGGCGGTCCCGGACGCCTGCCTTCCAGTTCTTTCCCGCCACAGGCCAAAAGAGGCCGGATGAGAGAGAAGTGGATATTTCCCTCACTGGAAAGGAGCTGAAAAAGCCTAGGGAGATGGAGGACGGGAAGGTATTACCTACTGCAAGAGCCTCTCTCGAAGATCTACTGTTATGGTAAGTTCTTACGTAACTGTACTATCTTGCTTCGAGGGGGATCTTGCAGTAGGTAATTACATACAGGACTGAATCCCAAGCAGTCTGGAACAAAAAGAGGCACCAGGAGGAGGAAAACTACTCCAAAAGGTAGTTCTGGTTGTGCAAGTCTCAAGATAGGAGGCCTTGTAAAACAGCCAGCCCGAAGCCTGCTCTACGGTGAGAGGCAACATCCAAACTGTAATGTTTTGTAAAGGTATGGACAGAAGTCCAGGTGGCGGCAGCATAAATGTCTGCTGCAGACACATTCTTGAAACAAGCCTCTGAGGTAGCTACTCCTCTTGTGGAGTGGCCTCTGACTTGACCCGGGAGGGTCTTGTTGTATTTGTCGTAACAGAAAGTGATGTAATGAGCCAACCACTTTGACAGGCATTGCTTGGAAACAGCATTGCCTTCCCTTTTGTGAGCAAAAGAGACAAACAATTGATCAGTCTTTCTGAGAGTCTTCATCCTATTGGTGTAGTATCTCAGAATCCGGTGAACATCCAAAGTATGGAGTAAATATTCCCCTTGATTAGAGTACTGCACAAAAAAAGGCAGGTAACTCTATGGACTGATTTAGAGTAGACTCGGCTACTACTGTAGGGAGAAACTTAGGATTTGTGTGAAGAGCAACTCGTTCCTTGTGAAAAATCAAGTACAGGATTTTACACATCAGGGCCTGGAGCTCGGAGATTCTCTGAGCAGAAGTAATGGCCACCAAGAAGAGAGTCTTCCATGAAAGAAACTTCAAATCTGCAGAAGCTGCAGGTTCAAAGGGAGGGAGAGTAAGTTTCTCGAGAACAAAATTCAAGTCTCAAGGGGGAGCAGGAGTATGGATGGGGGGCCTCAGGTGGAGGACCCCTCTGAGAAAGGTCTTAGAGACCTCCAGTTGAGCGAAAGCCTTGTCTGTGAAGGGAACATGATAGGCCAAGATGGCCACCATGTGTATCTTCATAGAGGAATGACTGAGACCCAGGTCAAACAGATGACGTGTATACTCTAGCAGAAGCCCCGCTGAACAGGAGAAAGGTTCCACGTTCTTGGAAGTGGCCCAAATAGTGAATCTTTTCTACTTCATGGCATAACTGGATTTGGTGGAGGGTTTTCTGGCCTCCACTAAAATCTCCACCACTTTGGGAGACACTCCAAAACGGGATTGGGCTAAGTCTGCAGGAGCCATACATGCAGTTGAAGGGATTTGAGGCCTGGATGGACCAGGGTTCCCTGATCCTGGGTCAACAAACCTAGAGATAGAGGAAGAGGAAGAGGAGGATCCTCTGAGTACTGTTGTAGAAGAGAGAACCAAACTTGCCTGGGCCAGAAAGGAGAGATCAGAATCATTCACATTCCTTCTGAAGCTAGTTTCTGCAAGACTTGTGGGATAAGTGGAATTGGGGGGAAAAGGCATAGACGAATCTGTCCTTCCAGTCTAGAGACAGAGCGTCGCTCCAAAAAGTGCCTCTCTCTGGAACGAGCGAGCAGAAGACGGGAAGTTCTGCGTTTAGAGGAGACACGAACAGGTCGACCTGTGGTGTTCCCCAAAGTCAGAAGATATTGTCTAGGACCCCTTGGTCCAGTTCCTACTCCGTGAGTCAGAGCAGAACAGCGACTTAACTTGCCTGCCAGGGTGTTGTCGACTCCCGGAACGTGAATTGCCATGAGGTGAAGGTCGTGTTGTGCTGCCCAATCCCAAACCCTCATTGCCTCCCTGCAAAGAGGGTAGGACTGAGTCCCTCCCTGTTTGTTGATGTACCACACCATGCACATTTTGTCCGTCTGGACGGCTGGGTGGCCAGGAAGCGTGTATTGGTGAAGGGCTTGGAGAGCATGCAACACTGCCTGAAGCTCGAGCACACTGATGTGGACAGCTTGTTCTAGCTTGGACCAGGAGCCCTGGATCCGATGAGGGCCTAGATGGGCTACCCAACCTTTGCCTGAGGTGTCTGTGATTAGAGTCTGTGAGGGGGGAGGATGAAAGAAAGGAACTCCCTGAAACAGGTTCTCTCGAACCATCCACCATTGCAAGTCTCGAATCATCGACGAGGAGATCAGAACTGGGTGATCTAGGTCGTCTACTAGCTGATCCCATTGAGATCGTAGAGTCCGCTGAGCAATCCTCATGTGGAGTTGAGCACGAGGCACCGTTGGAATAGCAGCCACCAAGAGCCTGAGAAGGCAAAGGACCGACCTCGCAGAGACCATCCTGTGGTCGGACAACAGACTTATTTGGGTCTGAAGGGTGGATGCCCTGTCCGGAGGCAGGAAGGCCCTGCCCGTGGTCATATAGAGAATCACCCCAATAAACTGTAGGCTCTGGGATGGGTCCAGATGAGACTTGGAATGGTTGATGATAATACCCAGTCAGGCAAAAACCTGCTAGGTAAGGGAGAGGTAACGCAGGAGTTCCTCCCTGGATGAGGCAGCCAGGAGCCAGTCATCCAAGAAGAGGAAAACCTGCACTCCCCTGGTACGCGGGTGGGCCGCCACCACTGCCAGACATTTGGTAAACACTCGGGGGGCTGAGGATAGACCAAACGGGAGTGCCTTGAACTGGTAGTGGTCCCCCTGGAACACAAAACTAAGGTATTTGCAATGAGATGGGTGAATGGGAATGTGCAGATAAGCATTCTGCACATCCAGAGCACAAAGCCATTGACCCAGCCAGAGGAGGGGCAGAAGGCTCTGCAAAGAGAGTATCCTGAACCTTTTGTATTCTACGTAAAGATTCAGGGAACTGAGATCCAAAATTGGTCTGAGATCTCCTGTCTTCTTTGGGACCAGGAAGAAATGGGAATAGTAACCCATCCCTCGCAGATGAAGGGAGACGGGCTCTATTGCTTGTTTCAGCAGAAGAGCCAAAATTTCCTCCTGGACCAAGAGAAGATGTTCCCATGAATACAACGACTTCAGAGGGGGGGTAGCAGGGTGGTTTCTGAAGAAACTCTATGGAGTGTCCCTCTGCTATGAGCTAGAGCACCCAAGAATCTGTGGTTATCCTCTCCCATCCCGGAAGGTGGAGGGAAAATCTCCCTCCTACCGGTTCCTCCGGGGAATCTGGAGGCAGTGGGAGAGGAAAAGAGGTGGTGTGGGGCAGTGCCACAGCTGAAGCACCTGCTGCTTTTTTGGGAGGGGGGGCTTGGCAGCTGTGGGGGCCCGGTGTTTTGTGGCCTGCCTTCCCTGGGGTTTCGCCTTTGGCCGATTCCGTCTGTGAAAGGGGCGGCGCTGCTGCTGATGGGGACAGTACATGTAGTCAACTGACTTCAGAGCCGTCCCCTTCTCCTGCAAATCAGTGATGATGTCCTTGACATCACCCCCGAAAAGCACCAACCCCCGGAAAGGTGCTTCCTGGATAGCAGACTGCACCTCCGGGACCAACCCTGACACACGCAGCCAAGCATGATGCCGTAGGCCTACAGCAAAAGCTGAGCTCCTCCCAGCCATGTCCACTGCGTCATATGTTTCACATAGCATTTGTCGACTGGCCGAACGAGCAGAGCAGACAAGATCAACCAACTTCTGCTTGAATTGGGAGTCAGGCAAGGTGTCCAGTTTGGCTTCCGACTGAGTCAGGATGGCCTTCTGGTAGTCCCCCATATGGCCGACATAGTTCAGGGCCCTGATCCCCAGCATGGAGGAAATGTAAATCTTTCTCCCATACTGGTCCAGAAGGCATGATTCCTTATCAGACGGTGATGAGCTAAGATGTTTGGGCTTCACCGACCAGCCATGAGCGGCACTAATCACAACCGAGTCGGCACGAGGGTGAGAATCCAGAAAATTAACACCCTCTGGAGCCTGATATAGCCGGTTCGACTTCCTAGGAAGTGGGGCTAAGGCCGATGGCTATTTCCATATTGTGCTAACGAGGTCAGTGTGAGGCTCTATCCAGGGTAGCACCAAGGAAGGAGCTGTCACGGGTAGATCCAGATGTTCAGCGAGTTTCAGACACTGAGGATCTGGTTCCAGGGAGTGCCACTGATGAACCTCCTGGATTTTCCTAAGCAACTCCGTAAAAGAAGGATCCTCCAGAGGAGACTTTGGAGGAGTCCTTGGCCTGGGCTTCGACGGAGAGCGTGGCTCGTCCTCTCTCTCAGAGCAACCATCGAAAGAGTCTGAGGAGTCCGAGGGTGAAAAGGAGGATGAAGAGGAGAAAGACTCCCTTTCCCGACCCGGGGGAGGAACGGACCCCTTGGGAAGTTCCTGGGGAAGTGTGTCCTGCCCTTCTCTGGATCCAGGTGGAAGAATCCTGGAGTCCATAGGTGGTGAGGGAGTATGTCGTCTCAGACGTACAGGAACCTGGGACGGCACTGTCGCTGGAAGGCGGCTCTCAACCTCTTTGATGAGCTGAGCCTTGGCCTCAGCCCACCAAGAGGCCAGAGTCTCCTGCAGGTCCACTGCAGCCGCAAGGGCAGTGGAGGAGGTGGGGGATAAGGATATGGGTTGTAATCGTATGGAACGTATACAAAACCCGGCTGTGGGTAGCCCGGCGTCGGGTATTGTGGCGTTGAGTACTGCGGCATTGGGAAGCCCAGCATTGGGTACTGTGGCGCCAGATACTGCGGTCCCTGATACACCGGCGTCAAATAGGATGGAGTGTACCCGGGAGACAGGGGTGCTGCCGGAGCAGACGGCCCAGCCGGTGACCTCACGGGTGGGTCCATAGTGGACAGCCCGGAGGGCGGAGGGCCTGAGGGGAGGGGAATGTCTCCCGGAGTCGATAAGACCGACATCAGGGCCAACAGTGGTGGCCCTGGCATCGGAGGTACCAACATCGGAGGGGCTAGCATCAGAGCTGGTGTCTGGGGAGCCGACGTCAGGTCTGGCACACCAGGTGGAGGAAGGACTGACGGAGACAAAAGATCCCCAGCTTCACCCAGGGATGGAAGGGAAAAGTCCCCGGGGTCGAGTTGGGGAGACTCTGGTTTCCCAGACAGCAGTGAAGGCTGCGGGGAACCAGGTTCGACAGACGTGGAGGGGTCCGTCGTCGGTTCGTTCGCCAGCCGGACGTCAAATGAGCCGACGTGAGGCTTAGGGGCAAGCTCTCGGCGGGCGCCGGAGAAGCTGGCATCTGACTTATGAGAGCCATCACCGGAGGTGAGCCAAATAGAGTGATCGGCCTGGTCCGGTGGAGTGGAGGCCGCGCGTCGCCCCAGAGGGTTGGACATCTTACCGGCCCTCTCTGGGTGGACGTCAGTGGAGCCGACAACACCTGGCTTACCGGAGTTGCCCACAGTGGTAGGCTGCGAGCCTGTAGCCGAACCAGGGGCGGAGGCCTCCAACTGCCTAGAGGTGCATGCAAGGCCCGAGCACGAGCAAGACAGGCGGGCTGATGCCCCCCCCGGAAACCTCCGAGGCGGCCGTCGAGGAGCGATCCCCTAGAGGGGATGTTACCTGCATCCCAGCGACTCCCGAGGGAGATGCGGTGGAGGAGCCCTTGTCCCAGTGCCTCTCCGTCTTCTTCCAATGGCCTTTGGGGAAGTGGACGCCTGCCTCAGTTTTTTTGAGCTCCTTCTCCATAGAACTCATTTTCGTCTTTAGAATATGGGCTTACAGGGATCACTGCCACCTTTTCCGGGTAGCCGTGTTGAAACTGAGGCAGTACTGGCACTTCTCAACTGGGTGATCGGGGCCTAGGCAGAACAGGCACAGGGAGTGGCCGTCCTTGTGCAGTAGTTGGGCGCTGCACGAATCACACTTATTCTTGTGCTTGGAGGGTGCAGGGGATGACATACACCGATGATAGTACTGATGTTAGTCGAGAAAAACAATTATTTTTGGTAAAAAACTGACGAAGGTAAGGCTGACGAAGCGTGAACTTTTCCGCGAGGCGCTGCACGAGCTAACGGTGGGAAAGAACTGAAATGCGGGCGTCCAGAACCGCCCCTTTATACCGACGTCTCCTGATGCCGGTCACCTGATGTAGGGGCCATCCTTCACCAGGGACTGCTAGCTAGAAATTTTTCTGTGGGGTCCTGCCACCTGCCGGCTTCAGTCCTATATGTAATTACCTACTGCAAGAGCCCTCTTGAAGTAAGATCAAGAGTTAGTGTCTTTCTTTGATTTGGGTGACTGGAACTGTTTTCTATGCAGTTAGCTAGGTAAAGAATGGAACTGTGAATTAGGAGGAATGGCTTAGCCAGCAGGAAGTCAGGTGTCAGAATTTAAAATTGCCATAGATAGCTTTTGGCAGAGAACAGCAAGAGGAAGGAGGTGCTGTTTGGACTTTACTACTCTACAGGGGACTTAAGAACTAGAACTTTACTACTGGGACTTTCTATTTAGGGTAGAAACAAACAAAAAAACACAAGAGTTAGTGTGTTTGTCTGAGTTGGGTGAAGGGAACTGTTATCTGTGCAGTTAGACAGGTGAAGAATGGAACTGTGAAACAGGGGAAGTGGCTTAGGCAGCAGGAAGCCAGGTGTTTGGATTTAAAGCTGCCCTCATTAGCTTTTGCCAGAGAACAGCAATAGGAAGGAGGTGCTGGTAGAACTTTGCTACTCTACTGGGATGAAAGAACTAGAACTCTACAGCTGGAACCTTCAGTTTAGGGTATAAACAAACTAAATAAAAGGAGGTTTTGTTTTTGTCTGAGTTGGGTGAAGGGAATGGTTATCTGTGCAGTTAGTTAAGTGAAGAAGGGAACTGTGTATTAGGGGTGGTGATGTAGGCAGCAGAAAGCCAGGTGTTTGGATTTAAAACTGCCCTAGATAGTTTTTGGCAGAAAACAGCAAGAGGAGGACTTCCGGTTCCGCCACGGATCAGATGGGCTATTGAGAACTTAGCTCCTTAGCCAACCCATGGGGAAAATCTCCTCTAAAACCTACAAACAAACCAAATATTTTTTCAAAAATAAAAAGAAGCTAAGATGTCTGGAGGATCTACTGCTAAAGACAAGGGCACCCAGTCCTGTTCTCACCAACCTAAAGGAGACAAAGAAGTTGTCGGCTCTCAAAATGCAGTGAGCTTACCTCGTATGGTGGATCAAGCTGCAGCGTACGACACAGACGAGAAGACAGACATGCTCTCTCAGTGGAGATTCGATGTCCTCCCAAAAAAGATAAGGGAAATGCATGCTGAAAATAAAGCTGAATTTCACCAATTAAATCAAAACCTGCAACAGGTGGAGCGTAGGGTCCAAGAGACTGAAGATCGCATCTCGCAGGCCCAAGATAATATACTTCACATCGGTCAAATAGTGTGTGCCCTGTGTTGCCATGTCACAGAAATGGAGAATAAATGTATAGATCTAGAAAGCCTCTCTAGATGAGACAATGTGAGAACATATGGGCTGAGGGAGGGAGCTGAAACAGGCACAATGGCTGAATGTATTACAGATTTATTACGAGATGTCCTTGAACTCCCAGCAACATATGACCTGAGAATTGATCGAGCGCACAGATCCCTTATGCCCAGGCTGAAGGAAGATTTAGCTCGCCCTAGATCAGTTATTATTAAATTGAGCAGCTGTTGAACAAAGCAGGATATCCTTCGCCAAGCATGGCAAAAGCAAGAAGTGAAGTACCTAGACTTCAGGTTATGCTTCGATCAGGACTATCCCACTATAATTCAAAAGCAACGGCTGAAATGTGGCCCAATCATAAAACTCCTGAGAGAAAAGCAACTAAAATTTCAGACGCCTTATCCTGCTCGACTCAGAGTACATTGGAAAGTAGGGGTTGAGGTTTATGACTCAGTGCAGGAAGCAAATGCAGCCCTCTCAAAGCATGGTCTAGAACCCCCGGCTCTTTTAAATCTGCCATTACAGAAGAGGAAGGAACCAATGGGGTTGTGGGGAAAAGTACCATCCAGGCATTGGAAGCAATCATCTAGCCAATTTTCTATGTGCACAGCTACACTGCTACAAGACCTGATGAAGAAGCTATCGGGAATCACGAAAAGCGACAACGAAGCTGAAGATGAGCTCTGAAGGGGAGTCTGTTTCCTTTCTTCGAGTTTTTGTCTCGCACTGTGGCTAAATGACTACTGCTTGCTAATTTTGATTTTTAAGGGCTAACCCTGATGCAAGGTTGGGTTATTTTTTGCTGTGATTTCAAAGTAATTATTACTTAGATAGCAATTGATATACGGCAGTTTACACCCTAACTGTTTGGGCTGGCACCCCCCCCCCATAGTTATCTCGTATCGAGTCATGAAACAATGGACCACCACAAGTTATACGCTCAACAGGTTGAATAATAAATGGAAGTGAAGGACCTATATAAATGTACTGATGGGACAAATATAAAATATTGTTTCTGACTTGAGATGGAGGGGCAGGGTGGGGTAGAGGGAATTGGGAAGGAGGATGCAAGCAGGGGAAGCTTGAAATTGTACTATGTACAGACATGACACAAGTTAGAGATGTCTCTCCTCTGGGAGAATTGAGAAAGTAAGGTTTGGCTCTTAAATATGAAGCATTATTTTTTCTTGACTCTGGGTAGTGGGGGAGCAAGGTGAGAATCCCATGGGAGGAGGTTCAGATGTTGCTTGTACTTCACCCATGGGAACAATTGAAATAAAAAAAGACTATGGGTTGGCTGAGGAGGTGGCAGATTATCTGTCCTCGGAGAACCTCGGTGTGTTCTGGTCCGTTGGTCCCTTAAAATACGCTGAGCCCCACCATTTCAATGAGGACTCAGGAAGGGGGTCCCTTTAAATAGGGAAACTCCATACCACTTTCCGTCACTTCCTAAATCTATAGAAAGGGCAAAAAGGCCTAGCTTGGCCAGGCCTTCTTCCTTGGAAGTTCCAAGTTTGTTCCTCCCTTAATTTTAGTTATATTTGTTGTTATTAAAATAATGTTATACCAGTACAACACAGTTATAGCTGGCTTAGTTAAAAATGTTAGAATTAGTTTAAATATAGTTAGGTTGTGTTTTTTAAATATTGTTGCTTGTTCTGCTGCTGACTTTCCACTTAATCAGAGACTGCTCTCCTCTCTGCTCTTGGAACACACTGGCTGGAGATCAAAAAGAGGGAAGTCTAAATTCTATAAACATGGCTAAGACACACACTGCCATTCTTTCTTTTAATGTTAATGGGCTAACAAACCCAGTTAAATGAAGCAAGATTATTAGTTACATCAAGAAGACTGGGGCACACTTTTGTATGCTGTAGGTGACACACCTCTCTTCACTTGAGCACGAGAAAATAAACAAATTTGGATTCTCTGAGGTTGTAGCCTCTTCATTTAAAGGGGGATGCTGCAGAGGTGCAGTGGTCTTGGTGCTGGGAGGTGTGACTTTTGAAACCAAAGGCTCTATGGTAGACCTGGAGGGCTGCCTGGCAGCCTTGAAAGGCATTTATAATGGCCAAATGATCACATTGGCCTCAATATAAGCCCCCCGAGCTCGGATTATAATTTCTATAAGAGGCTTTTTATGAAACTGATAGAATGGGCTGAGGGAGCTTTGATTATGGGTGGGGATTTAAACCTAGCATTAAATGACTGCTTAGATACCTCATCTGGGGATCCCAGGTCGGATAGGAGAGTGGCTTTAAAGGTCAGCAAGCTTCTGACAGAGCTGGGTATCTGGATGCATGGATGGACTTTCATGGTCAGAGAAGAAATGATACAGTTTTTCTTCAATACATAAAACATATGAGAATAGATTATTTTTTAATATCTAAGGAAAATACTGATCAGCTAAAGAAAATTGAGATGCGAGAATTTATCTCTCTGACCATGCGCCCTTATTAATGCATCTACAATTGGGACAAAGTAAGAAAAAAACATTGTGGCGCCTTAATCTATCTATAGTACAGAAAAAAGAAGATCAGGAACTAGTGGGGGGAATGATTAAAGATATTTTACTGCATAATGATTCTCCAGAGGTCGCTCCCTCCACCTCATGGGATACAATAAAAGCAGTAGTCAGGGGGAATTTGATTTCAAAGGCAGCACATCATAAAAGAGAGAGAGAAGCTCAAAGAGTAGCACTGCAGGCCCAGATAAGGGACCTGGAGCACTCTTTAAAGGAGAAATATGATGCCAAAAAGAGAAAAAGAGGCACAAACAGCTAGGCAATCCCTAAACTCGATCTCGGACTATAGGGTGGAACTAAATATGTTATATCTTAAACAGAAGTATTATGAGGGTGGACCTCGGTCATCAAGATTATTGACCAACAGACTGAGGCAGAAAAGAGCCAGGGCTATTGTAACTAGGATTAAACACCCATATACATGCCAGCAACTGACAGATACAGTGGACATAGCAGAGGCATTTGCAGATTTTTACCAGGAACTATATAAGACGGGCCCTCCACCTGAGGAAGATAGATTAGGCAAATTTTGGAAAGCCCTGCAACTACCTCGGGTTGATGAGGAAGAGATGGTCAGGCTGGTCTCACCAATCCAGGAGGGTGAAATCATGGCTGAAATAGCTAGAACTAAGACAGGGAAATGCACTGGAATGGATGGCTATCCTGTGGAATTTTATAAGCTCTTCAGGAGCCAGGTTGCCCCAATTCTAAGCAGGGTCTATAATTCTCTTTTAGCTGAAGAAGGTGAGATTCCACCATCCTGGAAATATGCGGTGGTAGCGGTACTGCCCAAGCCTGCCAGGGACCCCCTATCATGCGCCTGTTATAGGCCGACTTCAATATTGAACACAGATTATAAGATTCTGGCAGGCATCATGACCAGGTGTCTTGAAAACATTATTCCACAGATTATATATATTGACCAGACAGGTTTTGTCCCAGGTCGTCAGGCTCAGGACAGCATCCGCTGAGCTGTGGATGTTTTGGATCATTTAAACAAGACAAAGAAAGCGTCCCTGGTCATAAGCCTAGACACAGAAAAGGCTTTGATAAGGTGCTATGGCCTTTTCTACAGGCGTCCCTGGTGGGCTTTGGCTTTCCAGTGTTTTTTTGTAGATTGATTTCCAGACTCTATGACACTCCAAGTGGATGTGTAAGAGTAAATGAGCATCTGGGGTGGTCATTCCCTTTGGAAAGAGGTACGAGGCAGGGATGTCCCCTCTCTCCCCTTTTACTTGCCAACCCAGAGATAAAGGGTGCAGAAATAAGTGGGATAGAGCATAAGCTAGGGCTGTATCCAGATGATCTCCTTCTTTTCCTAGGTAGCCCTGAGACCTCTCTCCCTGAGGTGTTCAGTCAAATACAGCAATTTATGGAGTTATCTGGCTACATTAAACACAGCTAAGACAGAGGTTCTGGCATGCTCCTTTCAGGTTCCCCTAGAGTTTCGGAGAAGGTTCCTAATGAGATGGGGGATGAATAAATTAAAGTACTTAGGGATTTATTTAGGGATAAACCCTTCAACTCTTTTCAGAGATAATTACCCTAGTCTGGTCAGTGAGATAACTCAAGACTATAGGAGATGGGCTCTCCTACCTCTGTCCATGTATGCACGGGTTCAATCCACCAAAATGAATATACTTCCTCATTTCCAATATTTCTTTCAAGGAGTCCCTTGTAAAGTCCCTCACCAAACATTAGAAAGCTGGCAGAGACAGATGCTGTCATTTATCTGGGGTGTGGGATGACCGAGAGTCTCTAGAAACATCTTATATTTATGTAACTCCCCTGTTACCCGGGGTTACTAGAACCCTTGTAAGACATAGTGGCAGGCAGGGACAGGCAGCTAGTGAAACTCCAGTTAAATGGATTTCACTATGTCTTGCTCTGTTTTCAGTCTCTGCTGAGCTGGAGCTATGACATCATTTAGAACTGTCGCAGATGCATAAGCCACACTGGAATGTTGCAGTTGAAGGTTAGAGTACAACATTGGGGAATTTGAAGTCAGTTCTGTTGCTGTCTGTAGTAGAGGAAGGAGGTGCTCTGCTGTAAGCAGGCCCTCAGAGCTCTAAGCTCTGTCAAAGAGCTATTATTTTTTTTGTATAGGTGTGTGTTCTCACCTGAAAGAGGAACACAAGAAGAGCACAGTGAAGTGGTAGAGACTGCTTTCAGTGGTTCAGGGCCCCATCCCTGCAGGGATGGTGGGAAGGAATCAGCCTGCTTCCAGGGGCAACTCCCCTGGTCTGGCTAGGAGAAAAAGAAGCTGCCTGAGTTAAGTTCATGCTGAGGCACCTGAAGTTCTGGACGAGATTTCTTTGAGGAGAAAATGCCTGTGGTGCACCCACAACCAAGGGGTGAGTTCACTCTGCTAAAGGGCCAATGTGTTTTCACCTGAAACAAGATTAAACTAAAGTGACTGTTACTATGGGGTCAGGAAAAGACAGCCAAGTACAGCTTGGAAGATGTGGGGATTGGACTGCTTAACTCTTTGGGGGGGGTCTAAAGTAATGGACAGAGCCACTTATTAAGTATGTTCAAATTCAGCACAAATGGGATGTAAAGACAGTAGATTGAATGTGAATACATTTAAAAAGAATCTACACAGCAAAGTGTTTTCAAGGATGAGGCGTTACAGTCCAGAGAAATGACCGGGTATGAATTATGGGAGTGAGAGGTGGGAGATCCCCCCCATCAGTAACCAAATTCACCTCCACGGATTTGCTTTGGGGCACCTGTTGCTTTCTCTCAGGTACTTGGCCAGTGCCTGAGGAAAGTACCCAGACATGGGATTGATGAGGAAGATTCCCATATGGATCCAGAAGTGCTCACAGGTGGTTTCGGGAGCCACCAGTAAATGTTTACATGCTATATGGAAAGTGTCCAAAGGGCTGGCAAGGGAGCTGAGCCAGGGAAAACACAGAGCAGCGTACAAGTTTGGGCTGTGTGCCCAGTGTGTTTCAGAGCCTGAGGGCTAAAGTGAATGAGGATGTATTCTGTTCTCCATAAATCTGCATTACCAGAAGTGTAGCCCTGTGGGTGTCTGTCTATGCTTTGTTTATTCTGTTGGATGTGAATAAATGCCACACTTTAGAATCCCACTTCTGGTATTGGACATTACAGTTATTGCTTCCTGTGTCCAGAGTTACTTGGGTGCCCCTGTTGCAGAGTAGCCAAACCTAGCCATTGTGCCAAGTGACATATTTCTACCCAAACCCAGACCACCAGGTAGAGCTGTCAAGATAGAAATGGCATACCTGGGTGGGGGTTACAAAAATGGAGGCACCGCTGAGGATTGGGTTTGTAATTTAGGGAGGAATGTGAGAAAGGTCGCTTAGATAATGGCTAGTGTTTTGGTTACCTCACAGTGGGTAGCCCAAAACAACTGAAGCAACGTTTACCTAATGTGCCGCTGTGTGCTGTTGTCCCTGTGCTGCTATTAAAATGCCAACGGTTTACCAAGGAGTAGTAAAGCCTGAGAGTGTATGCCTTGTCCTGCATCAAATAACAACATTTGCCGGCTTTTAAAAGTGTTTGTGACAAAGAAAAGTGCAGAAAACTGTGGGTAGCAAAAGGAAAATTGTGCCCTAGATGCTGGAGATGCTTTTTGTGTGAACTGAGAGACTTGTTGTGCTTAATGGCCATGAAAAATGGTTGAAATGGGCTCTCGCCGAGGAGCTTCAGTTGAAAAAATAAAGTGTGGTTTGCAGTTTAAATCTGCTTGCTTGATGATCTCCATGAGGAGAAGAGCATGAGAAGAAAGAGGCTCATTTGAATGGCGTCAAGTGATTGCTGAGACTGCAATCAGTCCCGCACCCAAGCCAGCTCTAAAGTGACTGCACAGCATTCGAGAGGAAGAATGAGTGGAGTGTGCGAACTGGCTTACGAGGAGGAGCATCGCGGTGATTGAAAGCGCTGTAAAAAGTTTAAAAAACTGACTTTTATGTTTAAATTCGGGCTCAACCCACATCTTGGTCGACTGGACTGTGAGTGTGGTGTTCAGAGGGATGATCAGCAGGACTGCCATCCCGCTTCTTTCCAGAGGCCTCCAAGACTGGCTGCAGGCCATTTTTCCATCGCAGCAAAACAGCTACTGATAACAGTGAGTACCAACAGAAATAATTGTTCAAACTGTGTGATTTCACCAAAAGCCAGCTGAATCTGTGTGTAGCAGTGTAATCGCTTTGCAAAGAAGGACTGTGTTAAGTTTTACCAGCAAAAGCAAGAATTCTAAGCAATCGACTGTGAGAATAATTATAGGTTCAGTGTCAGTATAATTTTCAAAGCCATGTGAGAGACTGTGAATTGTATCAGACATGCAGAAAGAAATACAGGCAATCCTGTGCTGTGAAATACTGAGGCTTTAAGGGACAATAAGCTAGAACAATGTCTTCAGCAAAGTAAAAAAAGTCTGTGATAAATCATATAAATGTGCTAGGAAAAAGAACAGTGCAAGTTTGTGCAGTTTGAGCAAAGTTATCAGTAGAGTGTGTAAATCGGATGCGCAGTGTCTTGACCCAATTACAGAATGTTGATGTGTAGGAGTGCTGCTGCCGCCGTTACAGGGTGGGGTAATAATGTAAACACAACAGCAGAGGAGCCATTTTGAAAGAGAGAACGTTTTCAGTGATGTGGGACTTGAAATAACAGTGAGCATTGTTTGTTTTTCTCTGCAGTCATGGCTTCAGGACTAGCCCGCTACCCGGATCATGCCCGGGCTGTGATAGCAGTAGAAGTTAACAAGTTAAGGGACACTGAGAGATATTACTATGGGGATGACTGCCTCCTCATGTGGCAATTCCTGGATATCCAGTGTGAGTATGTGTGATGTGCTTAAATGCTGGAAGGGACATCTTCATGGTACCTCACTGTTCTGGGTGCCTAGAGAAATATGGTCTGTTTAAAGTGCCCAAGATTCATTTGGCTCCCACATGGACAAAAGTTCAAGAATCTGCAGTTGGCAGCACACAGCACCAGGCGGAGCCTATTGGAGAAGGCCCCTCAGAGTGTGGCACAAAGCTAGAGGGTGTAGATTTACAGACAGAACAATGTGCTGATGTTTCAGAGTCTGAGTCACAGAGAGACATTTCAGGAAGAGCATCAGTAGACCCTTGGAGAGAGGGGCCTAGCCCAAGCCTCATAGGTGAAGATGAGATGAGGGAGACCTTTGAATGGGAGGTTTTGACCTCCGCACCCAGCAAAGAGTGGACAGTCTCAGGAGTGAGGACGACTGCTCACTCCTGGGCACAGATTCTCAGTGAGGAAGAAGAAGAGGGGGAACCTATGTGGCCTTGTGAAAAAGGAACTGGTACACAGCCTCAAGCTCTTGCCTCAGAGGAATGTATGGAACACAGTGGTGATTCCACTGCTCTGGCTGTGCAAGAAGAAGCCAGGGATCCATTTTTTGTGTCATTTAGAATGCGTAGCTGGCAGAACCAGGACTGGCCTCCCCCAAGCCAGGCCAGAGGTCTCAGGTTGACCAAAGCTAGTAAAGAGGAAAGACTGGTTCCTAGGAAAGCAAATGAAATCTTTGAGATGTCCTTTCCTACCTTTTCTCGGAGAGTCTGGGAGGAGATTGAAAAAAGCAGGAAATCCTGGATTTGGGAAGAAGAAATGAAATATGTGCATCCTGGTGCAAACAAGCATGTCAAGAACAGAATGTTTCAAGAAAAATACAGCCAGTGGAAAAGAAGCAGAACACTGTTTGATACTGTTCGAATTGTGGATGGAGAGGGACATGAAACCTTTCACAGTGTGAATTATCAGTGCCCAGATGGGGTAATAATTCCAGCACCTGACCCGTTGTGCAATTTTCCACAATGCAAAGACCTTCCTGAGAATGTTCCCATGCCTACCAAATGGAAAGCAGAGCAGTGGTAGCCAGTGCTGCCACTCCAGCCGTTGCCATACCTATGTTATTCCGCCACTCTGGACATCCAGGACCAGGTGCCCCATATTCATCAGTTCTACAGTGTACTGACTTTCCAGAATCCATCAACTGGCCCACCAGATGGCTTCAGATCCAGAGAGGACACCAGCCCAGCTGTATTCTGATTAATCGCCTGGGTATCGGATGACTTTAGACCAGCTGTTTTCCTTTTTGTTCCTGTTCCAAGGTTTCATCTCCAGAGATGACATCAGCCCAGCAGTTTCCAGATGTACCCTCCTGTCATTTCCCAGAAGATGTCTTCCCAGCTGTATTGGAAGAATGCTGCCAGGCAGAGTCTTCGGCCGAGGACCAGGTGTGGTATCTTGTTGTTCTACAAGGGATTGGTAAGTCCAGACTTTTCTATTCTTATGACACTGCAGTACACACCCTACACTAGCAGACTCCAGATGTTTGAACTGTCCTCAAAGATTCCCCCCTTTGGGACTTTGGCCTGCTAGAACTGTGCTTCACCGGGCTCCAGCCCAGGACAGACTCTTTAATGGACTTGCCTTCGGGCACTGTGGTCACTAGATGGGACTTTTAGGGCACTCCATCCTTCAGATATGGTGTATTGTAAATAATGTCATTGTTTTCTACTGTTTTCTAATGTTTATACTGTTTTTTTCTACTTTTCTAAAAAAAATCTTTTTTGGGATTCTTCAGTGTTTATATGGTAGGGGTTTAGATAGACTGTGTATGCAGATTAGGAGTGTCTGTTGTCTTTCTTTTCTTGCAGGTGTTCCTGAAGAAGACAGAAGAGAAGACAAGAAGAGGAGGAGGGACTCAGCAGAGTTCCTCAGTAGTACTTCAGAGTGTAGTGTTTAAAGTATTGTTGTTCTTGTTACTGTGTGTAACTTTTTCTTCCACAGGTATGTTTGTGGGGGGTGTGGGAGTAATGCATAGTGTATGGTATTAGCTCCTAGTGTGTGGTTTCATGGTGTCCAGAGTTGTGGGGAGGTCCCCTGTTTGTTTTGTTTTGTGAATTTTAAGTTACAGGCAAACAGGTTTTCCCTAGAGGGCTAGGGGGATAGACAGGATGTGGTCCTGAATGGCCATAGGGGCCACAGTACTGATCTAATAGGGCTATGCTCTGGACAGTTCTTCCAGAGCCACTGGACACCCATAGTCAGTGGGTAGAGTAGAGGCTGATGCATCAGCCGATGGCCTCTGGGCCCTTAGTGTTGGCTGTCTGTGCCTAGCACATGGTAGGAGGAGGCCTGATCACCCCTCTCTGTAGGTAGCACATAGGGTAGGATGGCCTAGGTCAGGTAACTAATGACTGTGGAGAGTCATTTTCCTGGCCCAGGGTGAGTGTAACCCCCCTGTTACCCAGGGTTACTAGAACCCTAGTAAGACATAGTGGCAGGCAGGGACAGGTAGCTAGTGAAACTCCAGTTAAATGGATTTCACTATGTCTTGCTCTGTTTTCAGTCTCTGCTGAGCTGGAGCTATGACATCATTTAGAACTGTCGCAGCTGCATAAGCCACACTGGAATGTTGCAGTTGGAGGTTAGAGTAGAACACTGGGGAATTTGAAGTCAGTTCTGTTGCAGACTGTAGTAGAGGAAGGAGGTGCTCTGCTGTAAGCAGGCCCTCAGAGCTCTAAGCTCTGTCAAACAGCTAATTGTTTTTTGTATAGGTGTGTGTTCTCACCTGAAGAGGAACACAAGAAGAGCACAGTGAAGTGGTAGAGACTGCTTTCAGTGGCTCAGGGCCCCATCCCTGTGGGGATTGGGGGAAGGAATCAGCCTGCTTCTAGGGGCAACTCCCCTGGTCCAGCTAGGAGAAAAAGAAGCTGCCTGAGTTAAATTCGTGCTGAGGCACCTGAAGTTCTGGATGAGATTTCTTTGAGGAGAAAACACCTGTGGGGCACCTGCAACCAAGGGCTGAGTTCACTCTGCTAAAAGGCCAATGTGTTTTCATCTGAAACAAGATAAAACTAAAGTGACTTTTACTGTTGGGTCAGGAAAAGACAGCTAAGTACAGTTAGGAAGACGTGGAAATTGCACTGTTTAACTCTGTGGGGGGTCTAGAGTAATGGACACAGTCACTTATTAAGTATGTTCAAGTTCAGCACAAATGGGATGTAAAGACAGTACACTGAATGTGAATACATTTAAAAAGAATCTACACAGCAAAGTGTTTTCAAGGATGAGGTGTTACAGTCCAGAGAAATGGCCGGTTATGAATTATAGTAGCGAGAGGTGGGAGACCCCCCATCAGTAGTAACCAAATTCACCTCTACAGGTTTGCTTTGAGGCACCTGTTGCTTTCTCTCAGGTACTTGGCCAGTGCCAGAGGAAAGTACCCAGATGTGGGATTGATGAGGAAGATTCTCGTATGGAGCCAGAAGTGCTCATAGGTGGTTTAGGGAGCCACCAGTAAATGTTTCCATGCTATATGGAAAGTGTCCAAAGGGCTGGCAAGGGAGCCAAGCCAGAGGAAAACCCAGAGCAGCATACAAGTTTGGGCTGTGTGCCCAGTGTGTTTCATAGCCTGAGGGCTAAAGTGAATGAGGATGTGTTCTGTTCTCCATAAATCTGCACTGCCAGGGGAGTAGCCCCGTGGGGGTCCATCTATGCTTCATTTATTTTGTTGGATGTGAATAAAAGCCACACTATAGAATCCCATTTCTGGTATTGGACATTACAGTTATTGCTTCCTGTGTTCAGAGTTACTTGGATGCCCCTGTTGCAGAGTAGCCAAACCTAGCCAATGTGCCAAGTGACATATTTCTCCCTGAACCCAGCCCACCAGGTAGAGCTGTCAAGATAGAAACAGCATACCTGGGTGGGGGTTACATTTAGCAAAGGAGACGGGGGGGATTGGCAGTTCCATACTTGCCTGGGTACTGGATTGCCTCACAGATGAAACTGGTATTAATGTGGTAACACCCGAATTACACTTCCCATTGGAAAGACATTAAAATGAAACAGGTGAGGGATCCCCCCTCTGCAAGCTATCATTTTTAATCAGAGGCTCCAGGCTATGTTAGGTGGTCAACTGCCAATGGGGGTGAAGGCGGCTCTGGAAGGCTAGAGGTGAGGGACCACTAAAGGAGGAGCAGCACAGCATATGTGGAAATATAATTGGTGGGCCTGGGATGTGCATTTTATACCTGCAACACATGACCCTTGGTTTAAGACTCAAGCCTGCAGAGGTTTTCATTCCCCATGGCAGATTCTGAAAGGGGGTGTACCAGCCTCATTTGAAATAGCTCTGGCTCTTTTTGATCTGAAGCCAAAAGACAGATTTAAATATTACCAGGTGAGAAACTGGGTCTGTGCTGAGCTAAATAAGCAAACAGTGGTGGGGACCCTGAAGTTGCCTTCTCCCCATTTGAAAAAATTTGGGCTTCAGCTACAGGGTGAGGGGTTATCACCTTATTATATTCTAATTTCCTGACTGATCAGGGACATAATTCTAAGGGAGTTACATTTAAATGGGAACAGGAATTGGGGAAAAGAATGGAGGAAATTAAGTGGGAGAGAAGCTGGAGGGCAGTGTGGGCCACCACCTCCTAACCCAACTGACGCGAATTTAAGTGGAAAACCAGAATAAGATACTTTATGGTACCTAAAATTCAGGCCAAATTCAAACCCGGAGGTAACTCTGTTTGTTGGAGAGAATACGGGGAACCCTCAGCCAGCCAAACACACATATTTTATCAATGCCCGGAAATAAGAGATTACTGAAGAGATGTTATCAGACATTTACAAGCAATTTTCACAGAAGTCATAGACATAGGCCCAGAACACTTGGTGTTGGGGATGGATCAGAGACCCTGAAAGGACAGGAAGCTAAATACCTCTGGCAAATACTTAGTGTGGCAGCACTAAAGGGCCTTACAAGGTGTTGGCTGCAGACAGATAGCCCCTCCATAAAAGAACGGGTAACTATAGTTACTACAATACAGGAGATGGAGAGGATTACTTTTGCAATCCAGCATAGACAAGCCCAGTTCCTCAACAGAGGGACTAGGTGGGAGATATATGCTGTGAATGTAAGATAAAGAGATCACCTAGTTCTTCCCTGGTCAGGCCTGACCCTTGAGATTTGAAAGAAAAATCAGCTGGCAGAGGAGTGGAAAAGTTTAGAAAGATATAAGTGTTTGACAGTAGGTTAAGGTGAAGGGGGTTAGGTCGGTAGCAGATGGCAGCTCTTAAGTTACTTGTTATATAAAAGAAAAATTTTTTCTTGTGTTTTCTTATATGTTTATAGATAAGTAATTATTAGTTTAAACTACTAGAGATTTGATCAATTTAAAAGTGAAATTGTAACGCAGTAGAAATATAAAAGAGGGGAAAAAAAAGTTGAATTTACAGGGTGGTTGTTGGGCATGTCCCTGAGAAAAAGTGTAAAAAGTTTAAGCTGTAAATATATCTGTGTTGTAACCCTGACAATATTCTGTATTTAAAAATAAAGTTTAAAAAAAAAAAGAAAACAGCAAGAGGAAGGAGGTGATGTTAGAATTGTACTACTCTACTGGGACTTAAGAACTAGAACTCTACTACTGGAACCTTCAATTTAGGGTGAAAACAAACAAACAAACAAACAAAAAACTAGAGTTAGTGTGCTTGCCTGAGCTGGGTGAAGGGAACTGTTATGTGTGCAGTTTGCTAGGTGAAGAAGGGAACAGTGAATTAGGGGAAGTGACTTGGGCAGCAGGAAACCAGATGTTTGGATTTAAAACTGCACTTGATAGCTTTTGGCAGAGAACAGCAAGAGGAAGGGAGAGCTGTAAGAACTTTACTGATGTACTGGGACTTAAGAACTAGAAATCCACTACTGTGACCTTCAATATAGGGTACAAACAAACAAAGAAACAAGAAAAACAAGAGTTAGTATGTTTGTTTGAGTTGGGTGAAGGGAACTGTTATCTGTGCAGTTAGCTAGGTGAAGAATGGAACTGTGAGTTAGGGGGAGTGTCTTAGGCAGCTGGACACCAGCTGTTTGGATCTAAAACTGTCCTAGATAGCTTTTGGCAGAGAACAGCAAGAGGAAAGAGGTGCTGTTAGAACTTTACTACTGTACGGGGACTTAGGAACTAGAACTCTACTACTAGGACCTTCAATTTAGGGTAAAAAGAAACAAACAAAACAAAAAAAAAAAGCTAGTGTTAGTGTCTTTCCCTGAGTTGGGTGAAGAAAACTCGCATCTGTGCAGTTAGCTAGGTGAAGAAGGGAACTATGACTTAGGGAGAGTAGCGTACGCAACAGGAAGACTGGTGTTTGGATTTAAAACTGCCTTAGATAGCTTTTGGCAGGGAACAGCAAGAAGAAGGATGTACTGTTAGAACATTACTCTACTGGGACTTGAGAACTAGAACTCTACTACTGGGACCTTCAATTTAGGGTAAAAACAAACAAACAAAAAACCCAAGACTTAGTGTGTTTGTAGTGGGTGAAGAGAACTGTTATCTGTGTAGTTAGCTAGGTGAAGTAGGGAACCGTAAATTAGGGGGAGTGGTTTAGGCAGCAGGAAGCCAGGTGTTTGGATCTAAAACTGCCCTAGATAGATTTTGGCAGAGAACAGCAAGAGGAAGGATGTGCTGTTAGAATGTTACTACCCTTCTGGGACTTAAGAAGTTGGACTCTACTACTGGGACCTTCAATTTAGGTTAAAAACAAACAAACAAAAAAACAAGAGTTAGTGTGCTTGTCTGAGATGGGTGAAGGGAACTGTTATCTGTGCAGTTAGCTAGGTGAAGAATGGAACTGCGAATTAGTGGGAGTGTCTTATGCAGCAGGAAGCCAGGTGTTTGCATTTAAAACTGCCCTAGATAGCTGTTGGCAGAAAACAGCAAGAGGAAGGAAGTGCTGTTAGAACTTTACTACTCTACTGGGACTATATAACCCTCCCTCCCTTCCCTCAACACCCCACCCTTAGCCAGTTCCACTTTTATAGGCAAAGGATTTCACTGGCAACAGGAACTTCCTGTTGGGGAGCAGGAAGGGAGTGATCACAGAGGCACAAAAGACTTGCCATCCTAGAAGGAAAAGAGTAACTCTACATCCGCCCCTAGCTGCTTGAGGTCTGACTCTGAGCAAGTGAGAAAGAGACTTCTGAGGAATACAGGAACTTTCTATCCCAGAACAAGAAGAGCAGAAGCTTTAAGGGCACAGAGGTAGTAAGAAAGTAGGGAGAAAAAATAAATAAACAAACAGAGAGAGGAAAGAGTAAGCATACAAAAGAACAGTTGAGGGACCACAAATACGACATGATGGGAGTAGTGCAGTGCAAAGGCTGTGGAGCGGCAGTCTTTCGGGAGATGTTCTGGAGGATGCAGTGTTATCCCATCTGCAGGCACCTTCCTGGGCTGAGTGAGGAGGTTACTCGTCTCCAGGCTGAGTTGGCCAGGATTTGGGGAATCTCCTCTCTCACCCAGGGACCACTAGGGCTGCCGCTGCTGCCTTAGAGGTTGCCAAGAAAGAGGAGGGTTGGACCATAGTGGGCTCAGAGAGGGTGAGGTTGATGGAACAAAGGTGCATCCTTCCATTTGTACCTCTCCACAATTCATACAGTGTTCTTGCAGAATGTGGTTCCTCTATGGAGGCACCTGCAGTGGAGACCAAGGAAGATGTTGGAAACCTCCACAAAGGAAACCCACAGGAGGGTGGCATGGGACCCCACAGAGGAAGGAAACAACTCCTGGTGGGGGACTCCATTGTTAGGAGGGTAGAACTGGGGGATGGGAGGAGAGGGATGTAAGGTGCCTGCCTGGGGCCAAGGTTTGGAGAGACAGGGATTGAATCTTAAGGATCACGGGAGCAGCTGCACAGGAGACAGAGCTGGATGTCATTGTCCACCTAGGGACAAAAGACCTGGTTGGGAAAGGGATCAGAGCAGTGCAGGAGGAGTTTGTGGATTTGGGATGGGGTCTTAGATAAGTAGCATGCACGATAACCTTCTCAGAGGTGCTGCCTGTCTGTGGAATGGGTGAGACTAGGGTGCTCCATACCATGGGATTCAATCAACAGTTGAAAAACTGGTGCAGAGCTCAGGGTTTTGGCTTTATTGGGGACTGGGGGTCCAACAGAGGGATACTGGTGCGATGGTCTGCATCTGTCCAGGAGGAGAATGAGGATCCTAGGTGATATGTTTAAATGCTTCATTGGCAAGCATTTATACTAGCCAAGGGGCACTGAAAAGGAGCATGGAAATCCTAGACCCCCCCCAAACAAAATCAGGGTAGTTAGTAAGGTAAAGACCAAGATAGGGAAGTCGATAGGGTGAAGGGCAGTGGAAAATTGAGAAAAAGGCAATGGCAGTAAGGACAGGGATTGGGCAAAAAGGGGTAAGGCCATCAAAAAATGGAGGGTAATGAGTACCAATGCCCGTAGTCTAGGTAACAAGCTCCCTGAACTGGTGGCCTTGATGGAAGAGAGACACCTGGATATCGTGGCACTCACAGAAACATGGTACATACAGAATCATGACTGGGATGTCAACATACCAGGGTACACAATCTACAGAAAGGACAAGGAGGGTAGAAGAAGAAGAGGAGTAGCTCTCTAGATAAGGGAAGGGATCAAAGCAATAGAACTAAAGGGTAAACGGGGAAGAGAGGAGGCAGTGTGGGTCACCCTTTAGACCAGAAATGGCACCACAATCCGCATGGGGGTTGTATACAGACCCCCATCTCAGGGGGAGGAAATGGACAAGGAAATGATAGAAGGCAACCTTAGTATGGCAGGAAAAGGGGAGATATTTTTGATGGAGGACCTGAATATGTCAGATATCAACTGGAGCACCTTTGCTGCAGCCACATCCAAGAGCAGGGTCATTCTCGATGCCCTACAGGGGGCATGCCTCAGACAGCTAGTGGTGGAAACCACTCGGGAGGGAGCAGTCTTAGTCCTGGTACTGTAAAACTATGATGGAGAGAGGATCTCAGATCTAGAAGTAGGTTGCTATCTGGGAACAAGTGACCTCCAAACAGTGTGGTTCATGATAAACACAGCCACAGAGTCAAGCCATACAAAAGTGAGATACTGGACTTTAGGAGGGCTGACTTTGTCAAAATGGGAGAGTGCCTCAGAAAAGCACTAGCAAACAGGCAAGAAGGAGGGGTGGAGGAACAATGGGGAAACATCAAAACTGCCATCGCAGAGGCAACAAGCCTTTGTGTGAAGCAAATAAATCAAAACAAAAGAAAAAAACACTATGGTTCTCAAAAGAGGTGTTGGGGAAGGTTAGGGAGAAAAATATAGCATTCAGGAAGTATAAGGAACCACAGAAGGAGCAGGACACAGAACTGTACCAGTTAAAGCAGAAGGAAGTAGGGCAGGCAGTCAGAATAGCAAAGGCCCAAACTGAGGGAAAGATAGCCAAAAGAAATACAGATGAGGGTGTACAGTCAAAGCAGGCAAGCTTAAAGATGTGATACTTAAAGCAACATCCCACTGAGTTAGTGAGAAAAGGAAGTGCAAAAGAAGAAGGAAACCACTTTGGTTCTCAAAAACAGTAACAGAAAAGGTCAGAGCCAAATGGCTGGCCTTCAGAAAATATAAGGGAACGCAGCAGGATGAAGACAGGGAGGCATACCTAACTTCCCTAAGGGAAGCAGGGAAGGCAGTAAGGCAGGCAAAGGCTCAAACCAAGGAAACGTTAGCACACACAGTAAAAGAAGGTGACAAGACTTTCTATAGATACATTAGTGAAAGAAGAAAGTCCAGAGGGGGTATTGCTAAGATCAAAGGGGATAAGGGGGCGGGTGAGGAGGAGGACCATGTAAAAGCACCTATCCTAAATAGATACTTCTGCTCAGTATTTACTGAAGAGATGGTAGGGCAGGGCCCACAGCTCAGCACCATGGACACAGGGGGAAGGGAGGTGTGCACTAGTCCCTTCACAGAAGAAAGGGTCCTACAAGAGCTCGATAAGCTCAAGGTGGTCAAGGCAATGGGACCTGATGGCATACAATCCAGGGTACTAAAGGAGCTAAGGGTGGAACTAGCAGAGCCATTATCAGAACTGTTTAGTGAGTCTCTGAGCACAGAAGAGGTCCCAGAAGAGACTGTAAATTTTATGTTTCTGTTCCTTTAGTGATCCTTTCCTCAGTCTGTGTCTTTGCTCCCCTCATGGTCTTTCCCTCTTCTCTCTGTCTACTACTCTGTCCTCCTCCTCCCTTTGTTGCCTTATACCTTCCGAATGCCACTACTTTTCCTTCACCTTCTTGGTCTCTTCCTTAGAAGAATCAAAACAGTCTGTTTTTCCTTCATCTTTTACTCACTTAATTTGCACAGAGGTTGGTTGCTTTAATTATGCCCTCCCTTATTTTTCCCCACTGTGCCTCTACCACTCCCTGGCAACTCCCCCCCCCCCCCACCACCATTCAGGCAGTTTCTAAGGCAATTTCCAATTTCTTAAAAATCCACTCACCTAAAATCTAGGACCCTCATCCTAATGTGGTTAGTCTCTGGTCTTGTTTTTATGTTAAATCACATTGTACAGCGATCATTGATATTCAGGGTACAGACCAGTCTGATGTCTACAATGCTGTCTCTCTTTGTAAGTACCAGGTCCAGCTCTGCCCTGTCCCCAGGGGGTGCCAATAGAAATTTCTGGGCCCAGAACACACCTTTAGGACTGGGCCGCCCCTCACCCTCCCATCCCCTCGTCAGACAAATATAAATCAATTAATGAGGTATGTAGAGCGAGGGACTGGAAGAGGTATAGACTGTTAAGTACACACAGTTACAGACACTCAGACAGTACAGACTACTACAGAGTGTAAGACAAGTGTAACAGTTAGTTTAGCCCCCCTGCTCGCCTGGCCCACCTTAATAATTCTTCATGGTGGTATAGTAGCCTTGGTATGTAGGTACAGCACGAGGTACTGGAGGAGGTAGACTGTTATGTACACAGTTACAGACACTCAGGCAGTAGACTAAAGAGTGTAACTTGGTGTAACAGCCTCCCCGTCTGTCTGGCCCACTATAATAATTCTCATACAGGTGCTAGCTAGGTGGTATGGTAGCCTAGGTAGGTAGAGTGAGGTACAGTGAGGTAGACTATTAAGTGTAACAATTAGCCCCTGGTCCACCCACCCCCCCACCTACCTTAATAATTCCTTCCACTCCAAGTACTGTTAACTTTACTTAACTCAAACACAAGTCCAGACTCCAAGCTCCAACTCCACATCCCATCCACTACTGCCCACCACAGCTTGCCTAGCCCAGGCCCTGCAGCTGCAGGAATGGGGAATACTGTGCTCCAGTGGCCTCCTTGTCCTTGTCACTTCCAAAGTTCAACTTCCAACTTTTAATTATGTATGGTCGGTCAGTCCGATCGATTCTAAATTGAAGTAATGAGAAAAGAAGTTAAAGCAGCTAGTCTGCAAGCGACTTCACTAAAAGCAAATCCTGATGACTAGTCTGTCTTCTCTAGGAACATGAGTGAGGGACTGAGCAGCAGCACACGCGATGTCACATGGCATGGTGGCTGCGGCCTGATGACATGACCTCCAACCTACCTGAGTGACCTCCTAACCTGAACCCTGGCCCCTGGCATTGTCCGATTCATCCAGGAAGTAGAGCAGAGAGGAGCAGGAGACTGCTGCTGTCTGCTGGTAGCCTTGGCAGCTGGCACAGTCTGCTGGCAATGCCAGCATTGGGTCGGCTACCAGGTCCAGACCAGAAAGAAAGAGACAATGTTTCCAAAATGTCCAACTCTGAGCCAAGGAGGAACAGGCCAGGGAGGGAGCAGGAGCCGGTAAGAAATATAGAACAGACTGCAACCAGCAGCAGAGAAGGAGGAGCAGCCAAGCTGGGCAGAGAGAGCTTCTGCCTGCCTAGCAAGCAGCCTTAAGAGAAGCCAAGGAGGAGCAGGTGGGTAATGGGTCATGGTGATGTGAGGTGGGAGCCTTGCTGGGGGGGGCGGTAGCTCAGAATCCCTACTAACATATCTCAGCCTGTGAGCAATTCATGGGGGTTGGGGATGCCGGATGCTGGGGAAATAATTGATAATCGGTCGGACAGCCGGGGCCCCCTGAGCCATCAGACCTGGGACAGTTGTCCCGGCTGTCCCCCCTCCCCCCTGTCAGTGCACCTGCCTGTCCCTAGGTGGGTTCTTTGACTAACTGTCTGAGAGAAAACCCTTGTAGGGAGTCAAGGACGGCCCTGCTCCTTCCTAAAGCTGTAATTGGAAGGCTAGACTACATCTGGTTGATAGAAGTCACCAATGAGCAGCACCTTCCCCTTAGATGTCATTCTGATGATGACTTTCCCAGTTCCATGTCATAATAGCAAAAATGGAAAGGCGACTTGCTTAACAGTGAGTACATTTTGCTAAATCTGAAATTCGCTATAAAGCCACCACAGTAAGCCCCATATCAGCGATAGCACTTCACACAGTAAAACTGCCACAAAATAAACTAATATTTTATGTAGGGGGCTATGACCCCACACACCCCTCCAAACTACTATAATCAACTCCAGGGGGAGCAGACACTGGGGAAAGGAGAATACATGGGAGTTGGGCTACCGCGGCTGGGGCACCACAGTCAGGGGGACAGACAACAAAAAAATTCAAATACCCAATACAAACAATAAAAATGTATACTTGTGGGTAGTCCCGAACCTGGGACCATTGACGTCCCAAGCGATAACTTCATCCACCACTCCAGGTGGCCAGCTCAGCAGCACCAGGCTGAACTACTCAATTTAACCCACAACATAACACCTTCCCCCCCCCGTCAGTCGCCCTTGCTATGCTGTTGTCCCATACTCGCTATTCCCTCCCATCACTATACCTGCACTATTGCTACTCTGTTGGACGTGCAAATTGAGTTGCTTATATTTGAGTTGCTCAATTTGTTTCACCCATATCACTGGATACTGACTTCACCAAATGCCTTATCCAACTCCTCTCCCTGTGCTGGAGATCTTTACACTACTCCAGTATGGGTAGCAGCCTCTGAGCATGTCTCCAGGATGACCTACTCTGCCACCAGCTCCTTCTTTTCCTCAGGGTGTCCTTGTACCTCTTTGGCCATGACTCCATCCCTCATATATAATATAACCCTTCCTCCCCCCTCTTCCCTGTCTCTAAAGAACAGACAGTAGTCTGGTATGGTCATGTCCCAGTCGTACTGCTCAATGCAACCATGTATGGCCACTAAATTCAGGATAGCCTCTGCCATGATGGCTTCTATGTCTGGAATTTTGTTTCCAAGATTTCTTGCATTAATGCACATGGCTCTTCACACCTTATGTCTCCCTGCCTGCTTCCAAGCTCATCCCCTTCTTGTCTGTGTTGTTTGCTGAATCCCCCTTACTCACCTCTGCCCTTTTTTACCTTCACCATTCCTTGTCTCACTCAGTCCTTTAACCTCACTTACCTGACTTATACCCCCTTTTTCTTCTGTCTTGTCCACATCCCTGCCTTCTTGTGCCCCTGCCCTAGGGGAGTTTTCTCACTATAGGGCCTCCTTTCCTGACGCTCCATCATCCAGGGGGCAACTGTTACCTCCCATTGTCTTACTTCCTCCCTCCTGACTAGTTTAAATGCGTATCCAAGTAGCATTTAAACCCCCCACCAAGAATGGTGGTCCTATTCCTGGAAAGATGCAGGCCAACTCCCTTATGGAAGCTGATATTCTTCCAGACTGGCTCTGAGTCCCCAGTGTAGCCAAAGCCCTCCACCATGCACCATGCCTTCAACCAACTGTTAAATGCCCTGGTAAGGACCCACTGCCAGGTCATTTGTCCCCAGATGGACAATGACGTCTAGCTCCCTTTCATCTCCTGTTGTTCTAGAAATTCTCTGGATACACACTCCATCCCTGCAAGCCAAACCACTGCTCAAGCAAGCCATCTCTCTATCCTTTCCTGCTCCCACTCCCATGCCTACCTCCCTCACAATAGGTTCACTTACCAGCAGCTTTCTTCTTGGCTGGGGGCCTCTCCCTTCCTCTGTGAGACTTGCACTTCTGAGGACTCCCACCTCCTTCCTTTCCTCTATGATGGGTGCTTCCTCTCACCTGCCGCATCCCTCCAGTACAGTTAAGGAGTTCTACAGTGGTATAGGTGGGGGAGTGTATACCTGTCCCAGCAGTGCAACCCTCTCAGAGCCCACCTAGTTCTATCCACTGTGCATCTGCCTAAGCATTCTCTGTGGAAAGGCAGCAGACTTGGTGGCCTCTGGGTGGGGCAGAAGGTCCTCAGTACCCTTTCCCGTTTGGCCTGGAGTTCAGCAACTTGTGCCTGCAACACAGAGAGGTCAGTACATATGAGGCAGAACCTCAGTCTCCAGAAGGTGTCCTGAAACACTGCAGCCCAGAACCATTACACTGCACAACTGTGGGCAATATGGGGTCACATATTTTTAGTTCAAGTTTGAACCTGAATTATATGCCTGTTCATGTAATAGAAATATTACTATTTCAACTTTGTTCTATATTCTGCTAAAGTCATCATGTTATTTTAAGGTTGAACTGGATGAAAGTTGTTTTTCTGCTAAACCTCTGACTCTTCAAGGATAGACAAAAACATGCTTATCAGATATTCCTAGCTGAAAAAAGCAAAATTTAGCTTACCCATCTTAATGTGTGATGACGTGACATGAAACATGTTTGCTGTATAAACCATACTGTAGAAAAACATGACCATTTTTTTGAGAGAGATTATGGTATTCTGAACATCTCATGCCATCAAGAAATGTGGTGGGCAGGATTTTTAAAACATGGTACAGGGCTTGCGACAAGATCTGCACCACGGCACTTAGGTTCTGGCCGCTTGCCAAACTTCTTAGCCGCAACTGTGTCCAATTTTGTCATCTCAGGTGCAGTTATGACAGTTTTCACCATTTATGGCAGCTTGCGTTAAATATTTGGTGTAAGCTCCGTAAAACTGGCCTTCAGGATTGCCACAAGCTAAATGACAAAAAGTTGGTTTAGCTTGTGGCAATCAAGCGCCTGAGTGAAAATCCTGATGACAGCCAGGAGAATGCTCCGACCCCATGTGCTGTATGTTCAGTGCACCTGGGGCTTGCGGTTCTTAACATTTTGAAAATTCTGACCAGTGTGTCTGAACAGTACTATCAAGGGTCATACAGAATTTCAACATCTAATACCATCAAGAGCTGTGGTATTTATTAACATCTAATTCCATCAACTTATGGTGTTTTGAACATCCAACACCATCAAGATGATATTCCCAACATCTGATGCCATCATCTCATCTTCTATAGCAACAAGTCTGTTTGCAGCAACTTTAAGTTCCACGTAGAAGACTTGTGAACAAGCTGGGCAGCATGGGAGTAGGTCGCAAGGTCGAGTGATAGAAGACAGAGGGTCATGGTAAATGAGGCTCAATCTGAGGAAAGGAGGGTGACCAGTAGGGTGCCACAGGGATCAGTCCTAGACCCAGTCCTGTTTAATATCTTCATAAGTGACACTGCAGAGGGGCAGGAGTGGAAGGTGTGCCTATTTGCAGATGATACTAAGATATGCAATAGGGTGGGTGCTCCAGAAGGGATGGGGACAACCATGAGGAGGGACCTAGATAAACTGGTGGAATGGTCCAGAGTGTGGCAGCTGAGATTCAATGCAAAAAAGTGCAAAATCACACATTTGGGATGCAAGAAACCAGTGGAGAATTACATGTTTGGGGGGGAGAGCAACTGATGGTCACCAAACAGGAAAGGCATTTGGGAGTAATTATATCTGATGACCTAAAGGTGGCCAAACAATGTGCCAAGGCTGTGGGGAGAGCCAGTGAATGCTGGGGTGCATAGGGAGAGGTATCACCAGCAAAAGGAAGGAGATCATGATGCCACTGTGCAGATCATTAGTGAGGCCTCATTTGGAATATTGTGTCCAGTTCTGGAGGTCGCATCTCTGTAAGGACATAAACAGGGTGGAAGCAGTTCAAAGAAGAGCAACAAAGTTGGTGCAGGGCCTGCACCAAAAGTCATAGGAGAGACTGGAAGACATCAATATGTATACCCTGGAGGAAAGAAGAGACAGGGGAGATATGATAGAAACCTACAAATATCTAAAATGCATAAATAGGGTACCACAGGGTAGCATCTTTCAGAAAATGAGATGTCCGGGAATGAGGGAGCATAACATGAGGTTGGAAGGGGGGTAGACTTAGGGGTAGCACAAGGAAGTATTTCTTCATAGAAATGGTGGTGGATGCATGGAATAGAGACTCTCAGCAGAGGTGGTGGGGGCAAACACAGTGGGGGGATTCAAGCATGCATAGGTCGAGCATAGGGGAACCCTAGCAATGGGAATGAGGCTGTAACGCCGGAGATCAGCAAGCATCACCCCCTCCCCGGACCACGTAAAAACAAGTGTTTGTCAATGACTGCAAGCCCTTGCCAAATAAACTCCCTAGCTTACATCTCATCATTGGCAAGAGACTAAAAGGGCTGGGAGTGAGATTTTACCTGGGGGCTGCAGCATGTTCATCAAGTGGCTAATGTGTGTGACTGTTCTACTGAGGGTATCGGATAAAAAGGAACTCTTCAAAGAACATACCTTTCCAGCTCCCCCCCTCCCCTCCCCCGGGATGCCAAAGATTGTCGGCAATGTTAACCTGAGTGCACTGATACAAATGTATTTAAAAGAGACTGTTGCTTCATTACTTGCTAATTACATATAATTTTCAAGTCTTCGTTGCTTAGAGGAGATGGGAAAAGAAAATGTCTGTTGCCCAAATGTCTGTTTCCTACAAAAGTATGAATGTACCGTGTGTTATGTGTGTATTAACTCACTGACTAAAACATGGGAAAAGTGTCTAGTTGTTTTTTTTTATTATTTATATTGATTCAAAGCACCATTTTGGGCTCCATCTCTGAGGGGTCGAGCACAGCATCCACAAGACGGCAACTGCTCACTGACATTCAAAACTTCTGATGTTGTTTTCCCGCAAAGTCTAAAAGACCATCAATTCATTTCATCTGTGGCTTGTAAATAAATAAAACTTAGCCTCAGAGAAAAGCCAAGAATTTTAAAGCATCTTGCTTGAGAAAAGCAAAGCTAGTGAACTGAGCCACCTTGCTAATCTTATCAAAATAATACTGTATTCACAATACATGTTCAGCAACCAACACAGCCTTCATTTCATCTCTTCACAGGCCCCCAACAAACAAATGCAAACTACAAAGCAGAAAGTATGGTTTACATTAGTCAGTCAGTGACTGACAGAGGAGGCGAGAGGAGGGGTGTATTGATCACTGAACATTTATTAGCAAAACAGTATAACATTTATTTGGAGAACCTACTCTATTGTGTCCCTCCTACCAAGACTGGGTGCTTATCTCCAGCTCCACAGCACCATCAGTGCTCCTTTACACTCCTCTTAATTGTGGCTGGTAGCTGTCAGTGATCTTTGCTCTCCCTACTCTCTCCTGAAATGAATCAGGTCTTGGGGGGGGGTGAGACAATGGAAAAGGCTCGGCACCTCAAAGCAGCAATATTGCCTTTGGTTGAAAAGCTGCTTAATGGGTCCACTCTCCTGCCACACCCCCCTCCCATGCTACAAACTGGGCCAAGAACACAACAACGCACCACCACTTTTTTGCAACCCAAAAAGCTGCATGTTTTATCACTACCCTGCCCCCAGAGACATTCCAGTACCAGTTGGTAGTGGAGCTAGCAGTCAGTTCAGTCTCAACAAGGATCTGAAAGATGAGACAATGAAATTAAAAATAACATTCCCACCAGCTGATCTCATGTGCACTGGGCACTGCACTAAATTCTTTACAAACCACATGAAAGCAAGCAGTAACAGATATATTTATAATTACATTAAGTTGTATTTATCAAAACAAATGATTGCATGGACAAGAGATCATGTTCAGATAAAATACAGTACTGTCAATCTAAAGCATGATTTGGGAGTCTATTACATGAGGTTTGAAAATGATGCATGCATTAGAAAAAAACTGAAAACAAGCTCCCATTTTGCAGACTCATACAGACTATAATGGTTTCAAATAACAAATTCACATACCATAATGTTGACTAAACAGTAAATAAAACATACACACCTTGTTTTGGATTGTGAGGCTTTATTAGGCAACTCAAACAAATAAAAATTCATGTCCTAGCTCCTTTAAAATAAAACCTATTACGTGCTATAGTACAGGTTTCTTGTAATTTGCTTGTCCTGTGAAACTCACAGCATTTTGGCATTAATGTGAGTTCCACTACACTGGGATTAAGATCTGCTCTTGGGCTAGTTAAAGGTAAATCAGGTTGCCTCCTACATATTTGATGTCCATGTTTGGGTCTGCATAACTAAAACTGTGTCATAACACTCACACCAATCCCATGATAATTTCTTCCTTAGCCTAGAGTCTATTCAAGTTCTGCTGCACCTTTCTACCTCCTTCCTGCTCCCATTGTACTTCTACCTCTCCCCTTTGCTTCCTTGAAATTGTTTTGTTACCCTACCCTAGGTTGGGTGTCCTCTGCTTTTCCTTTTTTTAACCCTCCTTCCTGTTCCTACCATTTCCTGGGAGTCTACTCCTTATACATTTGTACTATGGCTACAAGTTGTACTTACCTGCTCCCTAGCTGGCTATCACAGAATGAAGTAAGCAGATTATAATTACCTTTTACCTTAATCTGGTGTCCCACCTGCAGATTCTCCTGCAGCCTGAGATCTCCCTACGGATGCCCTGCAAATGCCCCTAGGTAGATACTTCTTCCATGCACTGTACCACTCACAAGCTGGGACATGAGAATCCTGGCACGTGCTGGGCCAGCAGAATTTAAAATGAAATCAATGCTTTCTGATGAGCCATGATTGGCTTTCAGTGGTCACACAGTGCTGACTCCCTCCTTCCATCTTGTAGCTTGTACCCAATTTGCTGGCCTCCACAGTACAGGGAATGGGTTAAGTATTAGTCATGTGCACACCACACCTGTGCCTGCCCCCAAACCAGTCATGCACATAGGTGTGCCAGCAGCATGGGATCGGGTATGATCAGAGTTTGCAGCCAGGGCTGTGAATGTGCAGAGGTCACAGCATATGCAGAATGGGATCTCCCATGTACCACCACCCCACACAAGCACTCTTCCACAATTCCACATCCTGTTTCAAATCTGACCGTTGGGAATAAATTATCTGTTAGAGGTTTGCAGACTTTTAAAAAGTGGTTTAAGAAGATACGGAAAGGCATATGAACCATTTGATATTGCTAGGGGTTTTGGAAGCATTAAAGCAAAGCTGTAGTTGCCCTTAATCAACTTAATGTTGCGGTCCCTTCCCATTTTCTGGCCCACAGCCTTGACAATATGTGTTGAACTGCTTTCCCCCCTCCTTTTTTCCTCACCCTTGTTCCCCCCCCCACCCTTCCACCTAGGTAATTCCCGGTACAACCAGGGTTGTAACTTCTACTACTGTTATACTTTATATGATTGCTATTTACTACATGTAACTTTATTCTGCAAACCACTGTTATTTTGTGTTCTTTTGTTATCTGTATTGCACCTGTATGTTACCACTGTTGTATCTCACACTGTAACCATGTCTACCCTCCCTGCGATGAGGTGCATTTGTAAATGACTCCCTGACTCAAAGGTTGTAAATCCGACATTCAAAAATAAATAAAAAAATAAAAAGACGTGCACTCAGAAAATAAAGCAGGAGAGATTTAGTGAACATTAAACATTTAAGGGGAAGGTACGTTTGCCAGGTTCCTAAAAGCTCATAAAATGATTTTAAAATGAAGTATTGGTCATACAAGCCCGTACTTTAAATCAAGGCAGCAGCCAGTTCAGTGAATCTTGAGACAGAAACTGATATCACTAAAGGTCAAGTTACATGTTATTAAGCACAGCTTGCCAATCAGCTACACCAAATTCAGTATCAAGATTCCATGAAATGGCCCCTGCTTTGATTTAATTTACAGAGATAAATTAGATATTTATATCTCTGGACTGTTGGCAAGGGGATGATGACTTCCATCCACTGCAATTAACTGGTGGTGTTTCCCAGAGCTGAGAGCTTCTCATGAAAATGCTCCTGCAAATGGTGGTGGAGTAATGGTGCTGAAAAATTGTTGATATTGAAATTGAAATGTACAGTTAAAAAGTAAAGTAAATTCACAGAGAAGCCAGATATGGTTGTTTTAAGAAAATACAAAATCACACATGCCTACACAATGCAAAGCATCATGGGCTGCACATGCAAATCACCACAGAATGTTATGCTGGTTCAACTTTAAGCAGAACTGCATGGTGCCGAAAGGCCTCTCACACAGTTTGCAAAGGGTGCTAACAGAAGACACAGACACGTGTTTCATCCTACCAGGACTCATCAGTATGCCTCGTCTGTTTGACACCCCAGTGGAATGAACTAGGTACCCTAAGACGGTCTGTCTGGGTTATGTTGTGGTGAACCCATTAAAATAAAAAACTATTTAAAAGACAAAGAACCTCTGTGCGGAAACAGTGAGGCAAGGGTTACCCCAAAGGGCATTGGGCTGGAAAGCCAAGTTTCAAGAAAATACAAAATCACACATGCCCACACAATGCAAAGCATCATGGGCTGCATATGCAAATCACCACAGAATGTTATGCTGGTTCAACTTTAAGCAGAATTGCATGGTGCTGAAAGGCCTCTCACACAGTTTGCAAAGGGTGCTAACAGATGACATAGACATGTGTTTCGTCCTACCAGGACTCATCAGTATGCCTCGTCTGTTTGACACCCCAGTGGAATGAACCAGGTACCCTAAGACAGTCTGTCTGGGTTATGTTGTGGTGGTTGTTTTAAGTTGTTTTAAGTTGCAGAATCTGCACCTTATCCATCAGGTAGGGAGATGGGCAGACTGGGTGGGCCAAGCGGTCCTTATCTGCTGTCAAATTCTATGTTTCTATGTGGCAGAGACTCTTGGAGGAAGCCCAGTGAAGCTAATGGGCTCATACCAGAAATTTAATAAAGGCCCCGTATGTTCAGTGGTTTAAACAAAGTGGGTCTATGCGAACAGTCTGTTGCGTGGGAGATACATCGGCACCAGCAGTGATAATGTGACGTGGGAGAAGCAGCTTGTGAACAGCCACAGAATACATAAAAGCTGCTTGGAGAAGCCACTGTGTACATGAGAGACGCTGCCTCTGAACAGCTGTAGAAGATGAAAAAATTTGGGAAGAGCCGCTAAGAGAAACTGCTGGGAGAAGTTGCTGCAAGAAGCTGCTACAAGTGTTCCTTAATAACTGTTGGAATTAATGGTATTGTTAAGAGAGCCACTGTGAAATACAGTGAGGTGAAAGCACTGCTGAGAAAAGCTGCAGTACAGAAATTAGCCCACTGGTAAATAGACAAGCAGAGAAACAGACAAGCTGCAATAGGTCTTTCTCTTAAAACACCTGCTTGCTGTAAAAGCTCAAGCAAGTCTTTTCTGTGCTTTTAGAAGGTTTCAAAGCCACTTTTAACAAAAGATGACATACTACTACATAGCTAATAAGAGTCTATGATATTTTCAAACCAGAAACTCAGGGCAACATTGGTCATACTGTTTGGAGAACATAGTTCTCACTAAGTCCCTACCAAGCACATTAATTATGAAAGCACGACTTGCCTGTATTGTGGAACGATTGTTACTTGAAGTGGTTAAAGTAAACAAGTATGGCTTTAGAAAATCACATTAAAATATATTAACAGGCCTGTTTTTTTCGAAATTAAAAGAGACTGTTACAATTTACCTCCTTGGCCTAATGTCTGAGCAAAGATTTGCTCACAGGACTCCAGCTCCACTTGCTGTGAATAGTGATACAGAAGGTCAGCAAAGAGTACTGCAAAGAAAAATAAAATGAAAGTTCTAATAAATACTGTTAATCCAGCAAATAGGATAAACGTTTTCTAAAGCCTGTGGAAATGGAAGAAAGCCATAATATGGATCTTGTAGAGCCCACACAGCTTGTACAGCAATTGGCCAGTGAAGCAGCTAATATGTGTACAATGATGAGCAAGCAAAATGGGAATGCTAATCCAGTCTTTCAGGAAGCCAATGGTAAAATTATCAGATCTAATTTAACTTGTTTGCCACTGGTATTAAGTGATTTGCCTGTGGCCAAACTACTAGCCAAATAATCAAAGGGACAACAGAGGACTCAGCAGTGCAAACTGTTACTTGTAAGAGTACAAAGTTAGTGAAGGTAACTGCTGAGGCTCCTACAGAGTCTCTAACAGATACTTAGACTATTGACCAAAGACAGATGATATTAAAAGCTTCTGAAGTGAAGAAACTAGAAGAGTCAAGGCAAAATTATGTATTGCTAGCAAGTGATGCTATCTGTTTGGAGAAAGAAGTGGGGAAAAATGATACATCTGATATAACTGAGACTGTAATTGAAGGAACTTCAGAGGTTATGAAAACACTAAAAACTATGGAAAGTGAACAAGAAAATGAGAAGGCCCAAGAGCCACATTGTCAGACTAGCATAGAGAATGCTGCCATTAGTAAAAACTTCAAGTGCCCACACAAGTGCATCCTTTTCAAATTCTGATTCAAAATTAATATGTGATTGCAGACCCAATTCTAAATGTGATGATGACTCTGATGATCCACCCAGTTGTACAAAAAAACTGTTGAAAGATATGGGTGAAATAAAGGAAAAAACTGTCTAAAATAAAACATTGACAATAGACATGAAAAAAGGTAAAATCAAGAGTGGGAGAAGTTCAGAAAATAGCTGAGAAGAATTCTACCGGAGTTAACAGAAGCTGAGGTGAGAACTGGACAGCTGGAAGATGAAAATGTAGTACTACTGTAACAAGGACAGTAAAGCAACTAGAAGTAAAAGAATCAGAGACGTATACAAATATAAAGGACTCAGAAACACATTCCAGGTGGAAGAATATTCACTTAGTAGGAGTCCCAGAAAACTGGGACCAGACACTTTCCTTGAGGGAAATTGCATCAGAGGTCTTCAAAGCCATGTTGGAGGGAAAGTGCAGTTAATTCAGATTTTGAGATTGATAGAATTCATCACGTGCCGAGGCAAAGAGAAGGTCCAACTGCACCTCCAAGTATATTATTTTTAAATGTATGAAGTCCAAAGATAAATATTTAATCATGCAAGCCATATATGAAATTATTTTTTTTTATTTTAGTCTTTGGTAACTGGGTCAGGCCCACTAGGCACGTGCCTGTTTTCAGGGGCAACCTGGGAGCACTGGACAGTTAAGTGACTTGCTCAGAGTTACACAGTATGCAAGTGGAGGTTGTGAGAATCAAACCAAGGTCTGGTTTGCTGGATATGCCAAACTCATTCACAGCTTGCTACTCTAACCTCTAGGCTATACTGCCAGCCCAAATAGGGTGACTGTGAGAGAAGCAGTCATTTCCATCTATCAGGACATTCCTTTTGAGGTGTTGGAAGGGAGAAAAAGTTTGATTTTTTTGAGGAAAAAGATTAAGGAAGTGTGACATCGGGTCATGATGATTATGCCTGCCAAATTGAAAGTGGTGATTAATGGCCAGAAAACAATTTAGAAAAAACTTGAGAAAAAGCAGAAAATTACTTTCACATAAGACTTCCACAGATATTTTTTTGGTCAATTAATTATCTGTCTGGCTACAAATTCCTTTTGGCACACAGTATTGAAAATGATATTTTTTAAGGGAGGGAAGAAGGTGTACTCATTAAAGTTTAAAAGACTTAAGGTGCTAAGTACAGATGGAGGATACCAACCAAAATTGTAAACAAAGGGCTAGATTTTCAATCGGTCCTTAGATAGGTGCAAGGTGTGCCAGTCTAGTACTGCAGCAACTCCAGGTGCATCAGGGACCCTGCACCCTATTCTATAAAACCGGGGGTTCCTGTGCCAAAGTCCCAAGAGTTGCAACAGACACAGGATTGCACCCAACATTTGGTGCACCTCCGGGGTTTGACGGAAGATCCAGTCAAGCTCCCCCCAGCTGGCACAACTCTAGAGGAGCCGAGAAGGTGGGGGGTGGCATATGCCTGCAAGGAAGGGACTGTAGGCAGAGGGAGCACTCAGGATGCCATAGGGGTGGCAAGGTCATGGTGTCAGTGTCAGGGTGGCACCTGGCAGGTGTGCCATGCACAGTGGAACACAGCGGATTGGCCCTGGTGGAGGTTGGTTGACACAGATGGACCATGACCCAGACCCCAGGTGGCAACAGCCCTTGCACCTGCCCCACAGGTGTCCAAGTCCCCATGATGTGGTTGGTGACAGTGACTAAAGGTTGTGGGGTGCAGGTAGTGGAAGGGAACATTCCCCAGGCACCACAACTGTCCACTAATCAATCAATCAAATCTTTATTTATCCAGGCGAACATCGTTGAGCAGAGCTCATTTGCAAGATGGACCTGGTTAGGTCAAAGGTCAGTTACATAAAAATATAGTACAATTCAAGGAACACAACACAATGAAGGAACAGATTATACAAGATATAAAGGCATAAAGGATACCAACACATGGATACATACAATTATGCAAGATCTATTGACACAAATTCAAATATTTACATAAAATAAGGAAATTGGGAGAACACGAATTTGGGAGTGGAGAGAGAATATGTGGTGACTAAGGTATAAAGTATAAGGGGATTTGTCAGAGGTGGAGGAATGGGCAGTGAGCAGTCTGGGCAGATGAAGGAGGTGGTGCTACGGGGAGAGATGAAGGGGAGGAATACTACAATCAGGGAGGGATGACAAAAGGAAAAAGGCAATGTTGGTCTGAGCAGTGAATGTTGGCAGGGCTGAGAGAGAAAGAGAGAGAGGGGAGGGATGCAAGTAGGCAGGGAGGGAGGGTGGAAATAGGTGATGAAGGAGTAGGGAATGTGACAGGGAGGAATTATAAGGCACTATATGATGACATGATAAAAAAAGTGAGAAGTAAGGTAGGAATGCAGGACCTGGAAATTAGCGGAGAGCATCAGTGGAAGGGACAGACTAGGAGACGAAGGAGAGGAAGAGGATTATTCTCTACTACTGTCAAAAACAGTCACATTTCTCCTTGATAAACCCAGAGTAAATGGATTTGAAGGATGTAATGGATATAGGTATACTCAGTCTCAATGTTTTCTACATATTGTACATATAGGGAGGATAGCACAAAACTAATGGCAGTCCTACCAAAGCGAGAATTGACTTTGGGCACTTTAAGCATGATGAAAGTGTAGCTTCTTAGGGCATATTTACTTAAGGTTACTTTATGTGAAGCAGTCCTAGACATATTTTGGCAACTTCTTGGATATGGCTCTGAAGATCCATAGTGTAGCGTTTCTGTCCCTTCTGAACTGAAGTGAGGTCCATCCAACTGCAGCATAAAGGGAGCAATACTCAGCCCCCCTTTGTGGAGGAACGATGATGTGCACCTACACTGTCAGGGACTGTGGCATCTATGTGGTAGGTGCTAGGGCTGTTGCTACCTGGGGTCTGGGTCATGGTCCATCTAGGCCAACCCACCTCCACCCAGCCTGATCAGCTCTGTTCCACTGTGCATGGCACCCCCCGTCTGACACCTCATCACACTGACACTGCTGCCGTGCCCCTGTCACCCCCTTTGGCACCACAACTGCTCCCTCTGCCTCCAGCCCCAACCTTCCAGGCTACAGTTTCTGGCTGGCCTAAACTCAGCCCCCTGCTGCGACCACAGTGGGGCTTCTAAAATTAAAAAAAAAGGGATGGTGCTGCTTCCCCATGTTGCAAGTTCTCTTTGCAACCTGGCATAAGGGCACTTCTGCTACAAGAGTGGTGTAGGGTGGCTTTGGCACATATCATTCTGATTCAACACAGCCTGCATTCAAAAACTGAAATTATTGCAAACTTTGAGACAAGCTGCCACTTGTGTCAAAGCCGTTCGGTGCAAGCACCTTGTGCCAAAGTTCTTGCTTTGAAAATCGAGCCCAAAGTTTTATGTTTGTATGATGTAAAATTAAAATGTATTATTTCTTTAAGTTAGATAGAAGGCAGGCAGTATAGCGCAGTGGTCTAAGGCTCTGAGCTGCAAATTTGGTGACATCCAGCAGACCTGACCTGGGTTTGAATCCCACAGCTTCCACTTGCATACTGTGTGACCCTGAGCAAGTCACTTAACCTCCTTGTGCTCCCAGGTCACTCCTGTAAAAAAGCTTTCAGCTTAGTGTGCTATACCTGGTTAAAAACAACTAAATAAAAAAAAAAAAAATAGAACATCATGGAAGCATGCACCTGCAGCATACCTGTCCAATGTTAGACACAGTGCAAAGGTCCAGAGCACCAAAATATGATTTACAGGTTTTTCATTTATCGTTATAAAGTTTTTAAACTACAGGAGAGAAGGATTAGTTAACTATACTTGCTGTTGAGAGAGTTAATGTGCAGAGAATTTTTGTAAGCTTTGATATTGTTTTACTTTTTGTTTTTTATTTATCTTTACAATTTTACATTTATGTTCATGTTTTTTATTGTTTGTTGTCCTTCAGATTATAAAAAGGATGGATGGTTCAATCTGGGGCCAGCTGGATTGTGGGGGGAGTGACAGAGTGGAGGGGAGGGTTTATACAGAGAGTCTTTATGAATATCTTAAAGAAGAGACATGTACTGAGATACTATTCACCTACCAATGGTAGATCTGAATAACTTAAGTAGCATAATCTTTTGGTCATGGAATACAAATGGTCTGAATGCAGTCTCAAAACGTAACAAAGGATTATTGATGGTTAAGAAAAAAGCCATTTAAATATTGATGTTACAAGAGGCTCATTTACTGGAAGAAGATATAAGTAAACTAAAGTATGGATGGATTGATAATATTTTTTTATTCCAGTGGTACTGTGCAAATAAAAGTAGGGGGAGTTATGTTAATTGTTAAAAAAGTTGTTAACTGTATTAGTTAGTAAACTTATGTAGAGAGAAGGATTGGTTAAGTCCGCTTGCTGTGGAGAACATTTTTGTAAGTTTTCTTATTGTTTTTTAAACTACAGGAGAGAAGGATTAGTTAACTATACTTGCTGTTGAGAGAGTTAATGTGCAGAGAATTTTTGTAAGCTTTGATATTGTTTTACTTTTCTTTTTTTATTTACCTTAAGGTGAAATTTAGCTTAAAGGTTTCTGTGGCTGGAGTGACTGTAAAAGCCCTGTCACCCACCCCTTCCATGAACCTTTCTTAAATACTGGAAAACCACTAGGGGTTGGATTTGAAGGCTGTGAGGGGGGAGCTTGGGGAGCTGCAAACTGACCTGAGCACTCAGAGCAGGTCAGGAAGGAGGAAACAAGGAACAGCCACATGAACTAATTCTTAAAAGATATATAAATATATATAAACTATCAGTAAGTCTATAGTTCTTATGAGTAGGATTGTGGTTTTCAGTTAGTACTGTAGTTGGCTGTCTTATGCTGCATGCAAGGGGCACTTGGGATTAAAGTTTCTGTTAGAAGCTGGGCTAGGATTAATTAATTCTACTTGTTGTAGGGAGAGTTAGGGTGGAGAGGATTTTTGAAAGTTTTGCTATTTTTTTTTCTCTTATTTAGCTTAAAGGTTTCTGTGGCTGTTTTTTTGAATTTACCTTAAATGCCCCTGTGGCTGTGTTTTTTGGAATTAAGCTCAATGGGGGCACAGCAGCACCACTTAAAGCCAGGGGAGGGTCCTAAAGAGGACCTGGGGAAAATGTCTAATTTCTAGACTGTATGTGTTTGTGAGACCTTGGAATGCTATTGGTGGGTTTGTAATTGTGTTTGTAAACAACTGCAATCAATACAGAGAAATTGTACTTCACTGTTCTGTACAGGTAGTGTGGACCATGGGTAGGATTGTAGGGTGCAATGGTTGTGGGGCAGCAATGCAGATGAACATACTTGGAGGCTGGGAGGGTGACTAATATGCTATAGGCTAAGGAGGCTCATGGAAGAGGTTCAGTGGCTTGGCAAGGAGCTGGAAAGGTTGAGGGATGAGGGGAGGATTGCACTGGTAAGAGGGCTGACATCTGAAAGTATTGTGAGGGCAACACAGAGAAGGAACAGTGGATCAAGGGAGGGGGCAAACTAGACTGGAAGCCAGCTGATGAAGGGTGGACTCTAGTAGGACCTAGAAAAAGAGGAGCAGCAGTAGGCAGGAGGGAAGAGAACACACATAGTAAGGCAAAGGGGGTAGGGAACATGTTTGCTGTACTAGCAGCAGATGGGAAAGAGGATGCAGGAGGAGATTGCACACGGGATACTGCTCATGAAAAGGAGGGAGTGAGGGGCACTACTAGTGGAGAGATTGAGCAAGGCGTGGCAGGGGGAGGGATAATACTCGGAGAGGTGAGGAAGGAGAGGGAGGTTGGCAGTCAAACAAAAGGAGGGGGAAGGGTCTCAATTGAGAGAGGCAGGGAGGAAGACACGGGCAAATGGTAAATGCACCGTTTTGAGTGGCCCCAGGAATGAGAACCTGGGTGGGGGGTGGTGATGGGCACAAGGAAAGAAGGGAGGGGTGTACTGGTGTTGGGGGACTCCATACTCAAGGGGATCAGATGAGGCAGCAAGGGGGAAGAAGCACAGTCGGATATGGGTGGAGTCCATAAGGGGATTAAAGGCAGATAAGGCAGGACAGGTAATCCTAAGGTGCATAAGGAGGAGTAGGAGGAAACCACACATTGTGGTACATGTGGGGACAAATGACCTAGTAGGGGAAATGATGGAGGTAACAAGGGAGAGGACTGAGGAAGTGGGTAGGTTGTGTGAGAAGACTGGGGAGTCTATGGCCTTCTCCGAGGTGCTTCCAGTACCCTGCACAAGTACAGTGAGAAAGAAGAGGATTTGGGAGTTGAACACATGGTTGGTAGAATGGTGTTGAACTAAGGGGTATGGGGTCGTGGGTGGCTGGGGCAGTACCTGGGATAATAACAATCTGTTTGCAAGGGATAGGCTGCAACCTAGTGGGGAGGGGAAGGAGGTATTAAAGCAAAAACTGGAGAGGTATATTGTGACAAAGGTGGATGTAAACTAGATGGGGGGTGGCAAGTGGACAACAGGTAGGCAGGGATCTGATAGAGTGGAGTCACAGCCTACCCCCCAGGTTAGCAGGGAAGGACTCAGGGTGGCCGAAAAGGGAGGGAGTAAAAGGCAGGATATGGAAGTTGGTGAAGGGAAGGGGGCAGGATGGAGGGTAGTCACGCTGAATGTAAGAAGCTTAGGCAACAAATCAGCTGAGCTACAGGCACTCTTAGCAGTGTGGAGGGTGGATATTGCAGCTGTCACAGAAATGTGGGCAACTGAGAACCAGGACTGGGATATGGCAATCCCAGAATACAAATTATACAGGAAGGATCATAAGGAGGGGAAGGGGGTGGGGTGGCAGTCTATGTGAGGGACGGGATCAAATGCACAAAGGACGAGGGGGAAGAAAGAAGAATAGAGGCAATCTGGCTGCAGCTCCTAGACTCAAGGGGTAGGAAACTGAGGTTTGGGGTGGTATACAGGCTGCTGTCCCAGTCTGAGGAGCTTGACAGGGAATTAGTGGGACAAATCAGAAAGGTATGTAGAAAAGAGAAGGTGGTCATCGTGGGAGATTTCAACTTGTCAGGAGTTGACTGGAGCATTCTGGTCATCTCCAGTGCTAGGGAGCAAGTGCTCCTGGACATGTTCCAGGAGGGTCTCCTGACACAATTAGTGTACCTACTAGGCTAAAGAACACTTTAGATCTGTTATTGTCAAATGGGGAGGCAATAAGGGAAATAAAGGTGGAGGACCCACTAGCCGACATTGATCACCAAATGGTGTGGTTTAATATCACAATGTGTGGGGAACCAGAAAAATCAGTTACTCGGGTGATAAATTTCAGGGGGGTTGACATTGGGAGGATGCAGGAAGTACTGAAAGGAAAAAAGGAGGGCATAAGGCAGGAGATGGATGAAGAGCAGAAATGGGATATTATTAAATGGGGGATTACAGAGGCAACAGAAGCCTGCACCAAGACACAGAGTAAGAGGAGCAGAGCAAGAAAACCATGCTGGTTTAACAGTAAGGTAGTGGAGGTGGTGAGGGCAAAATGAGAAGCACACCAGAGGTATAGGAGGATGGGGAAGGAAGTGGACAGGGAAAAGTATGCAAGATGGTCCAGGGAGGTGACTAGAAAAGTGAGAGAAGCCAAGACCCAGAGGGAGCTGAGATTAGCTCAGGGAATTAACGGGGGAGGAGACTTTTTCAGATACATCAAGGAGAAAAGGAAGTGCAAGGAGACAACAGTGAGGATAAAAAGGGGTGGGGAGTGCATGGAAAAGGGGGAGGAGCAGGCAGAAGCACTGAATGAATACTTTGGCTCAGTGTTCATGGAAGAAAAGGGACCGCTACCACCATGGGCTGGGAGGGTGGGGACAGGGGGAGAGGAGGCGACAGATGAAAGAATTGAGGCAAGTAGAGTCCTAGAGGACTGAGGGCACTGAAGGTAGACAAGGTACCAGGGCCAGATGGTATCCACCTCAGGGTGCTGAGGGAGATGGCGGAGGTGTTGGTGGAGCGACCGTGATCTGTACAGCACCTCACTGGAGTCAGAATGTGTGCCACTGGATTGGAGGATGGCACATGTAGTACCATTACACAAGAGCAGACCAAGGGATGAACCAGGTAATTATCATCCGGTAAGTCTTACCTTCACAGTGTGCAAACTCATGGAAATGATACTAAAGGAAAGACTGGTGTTGTACCTGGAGGACAGTGGCCTCCAGGGTGTGAGGCAGCATGGGTTAATTTCAGGGAAATCTTGTCAAACCAACCCGATACAATATTATGACTGGGTGACAGGTGAGCTGGATAAGGGTCATGCAGTGGATGTTCTTTACTTGGACTTCAGCAAGACCTTTGATTCAGTGCCTCATGGGCGACTTGGGGGAACACTAACTAGCGCAGGGGTAGGGGCAAATATGATGAACTGGATTACAAGCTGGTTAATTTGGAGGCTGCAACGGGTGATGGTGAGAGGGGAGCTCTCAACTCCAAGGTTGGTAACGAGTGGGATGCCAGAGGGCTCTATGCTGGGGCCAGTATTATTTGGGCTCTTCACATCAGACATTGCACACAGGGTGGTGAGCAAGGTAAGTCTGTTCACTGATGACACCAAACTTGGAATAGTGGTGGATGGAGGGGAGGGATGGAAACAGCTGCAGGGGGACCTAAGCAAGCTAGAGGAGTTTTCAGAGAGGTGGCAGCTGGGGTTCAATGCAAAGAAGTGTAAGGTTATGCACTTCAGGGTGAAGAACCCAAGGAAAGAATACTGGCTGGGGGAGGTTAAGCTGGGGATCACTGAGGAGAAGTACCTAGGGGTAATGATAACAGGAACCATGAACAACACTGCCCAGTGCAGGACAGTGGCTGCAAAAGCAAACAAAATGCTGGGGTGCATAGTGAAGGGGTTTTCATTCAGGCAAAGAGAAGTGATCTTGCCCCTCTACAGGTTGCAGGAAACTGCCGCACTTGGAGTATTGTGTGCAGTTTTGGAGGCCATACCTGAAGCATGATATCAGACTGCTGGAGGGTGTGCAGAGGAGGGCAACAAAATGATATGTGGAATGGAGGGGAGAGACTATGAGAGCAGGCTGGAAGACCTGAATATGTACACCCTAGAGGACAGAAGGGACAGGAGGGACATGATAGAGACATTCAAGTGTCTGAGGGGGATCTATAAGGATGGGGCAGATGGGGTCTTTAAGCTAAAAAGGGGGAGGGACACCAGGGGGCACAGGCTAAGAATAGAGGGGGGAAGATTTAGGAGGAAAATGTGGAGACACTATTTCACAGAGAGGGTGGTAGCAAAATGGAATGCACTACCTGAATGGGTAGTATCATGTAAATCTGTGAACAGCTTTAAAAGGGCATGGGACAGGGAAGAGGGGAGAGTGAGGGTTGTGGAGGTGGGGGTGGCAGTGGGACGATAAAGGGGAGGGGGGTGGGGCAGCTGCAAACTAAGGGTACTTGCTGCACACTTGAGCAGACTTAAATAGACCAGATGGTCTGTTTCTGCTGTCACATTCTTATGTCTGTATATACATACAAAGAAGGGCATATACTATTAGTTAAAGGTTCTTTAAATGGAAAAGATGCAGTTCTGAGTTAAGTTTACACCCCATTTTTGGCATTTGCTGATTTTTTAGAGGAATTAACTCAGGTGTTATTTCACCTAGTTGGTAATACCATAATTCTAGGTGGGGATTTAAACTCTTTGATGGATTACAAAAAAGTAAGTCATCTACTCCGAAAGGGGCTTACAGAAGAAATTCAGATTTAATAAATCAGTTTTGCACAAATAATTCATTAGTGGATATGAATACATGCATTATTCTAAACAATCTGGAATGCTTTCCAAACCAGACTACTTTTTGATTAAAAAAAAAAAATGTAGTTAATAATACAGTGTCAGTACAAATCAAGCCGATTTCTATAAAGGACAATGCAATGTTAATATTTTCTTCCATTCCGACTTTGGAGCAAAAAACAAAATATTCCTTGAAATTTAACAATGATTTACTATTACATCCTAATTTTACTGAAAAGCTGGCAGCACAAATTGGGATGTTTTGGGAACTAAATAAAATTGATTGTACCCCTACGTACAGGCTATGGGATGTTTTTAAAGCAACCATTAGAGGCTACATTATTTCCTTTGAAATTAAGTCAAAATGAGAAAGAAGAAAGGAAATGGAAGTGACTAAAAAATAAAGGACATTGAGAATAGATATGCTTTGAAAGACTTTTCACAAAAGGATAGGAGTGAGGAATTATAATTAATACAGGAATCAATTCTTACAAAAAAAAAATCTGGTCAGAGAAACAACAGCTTCTAATGCATTACAATGAGAAGAGATGTATTTATTTACGTATGCATGTATTTCAATGGTTTTACCAGAAAAGACCTACTGAATTGGTATCAGCCTATTTTCAGATGCATCCTGGGGGAAGGGAAAAGGGGAAAAGATAACGGACACAAATATACAGAAAATAAAATACATTGAAATGGAATAAGTATAACAAAAATAAACAGGACAAATATACCTAAGAATAAATTGACAAAAATAAATTACCAAGCAGTAAGTTGTAGAACTGACCAAAGAACAATTAAATAGTTATCAACTTAACAAAATAAAAACTAAAGGATACTGCAGAGGAGATATAGAATTGATGTGTGACTTAGTTGTATTTCTATGGGTGGGTGGAGGGTTTTGGCATACATGGGATGGGGCTTTGGCAGGCACATGAGTTGTGAGGGTGGTGGTACTAAGATGGGTGGGGGTGGAGGTCTTTGTAGTACACGTGATCGGGACTGTTATGTGCTGGCATATCCCTTAATCTTTTGTCACTGAAATGAGGGATGGAGGCTTTCAAAGTGAGGAACACACCCCTTAAATATGAAGATATATGCACAGAACACTGTGAAAACCCATTTCAAGTACTTGAATAAAGTTTATTTTTTATTCAGCATCTTAGAATATTTTATGAAATTTTGCATTAAAGCCTCAGTTTGTGCAGGCAGTACATTTTCTGTGAGAGAGGGGTGAGGGGCAAAGCAATTTCTGGGGGGAAAATGAGGGACATCCCTCATAATCCGGGACAGTTGAGAGGTATGTCAGCTGATGCCTCATTTGGTGGGGTACCTAAAAGCAGTCTGCATCTCCCTGAAAGATAAGTAAGAGTGAATGAGTGAGTGAGTGTGTCGTGGTTATTGAAACAAATGAAGCAAAGACAGAACTAATTTTAATAAAGGGTTTTATTCAGATAGAAATATTTGTTAAAATTGTATGTATATACATTTCAGTATTTTTAATGTTGCTAATCAAGTTGAGGCAAGTGCTACACATTTGCACAATTGATTAGCACATTCAAGTGCAAAACTGCTAATCAGTTTTTGCAGCTTACTTAATACCCTGCAACAGTAGAAAAAACAAGCATTTGTCAATGCCAAAAGTTGTCTCGCTGGCATTGGTAGTGCAGGAGTTAGAGATGCATAATAGGAATGGCAGTGAAGTATTGAACTGACACCAACCTCGCCCTCACCCTGCAGAGACTGACAGGTGTTGGGGTGTGCCTTTGGGTCATCAGCTATAATGCTCATGCCATTTAACCTCACCCTACCCTGTAGATTCTGACAAGTGTTGTGGTGTGATTTGGGGTCTTTGGGCCTTATACTTCCCCCATTCCATAAGGAAATACACTGAGATGGGTGCAGTATAGGAGAATGAGGTGAACTTTAGGGCCGAACACTCCAAGGCACACCTCAATGCCTGTCATTGGCTGCAGGATGGGGGGTGGAGGTGGAATGGCATAAGCATTACAGCCAATGATCCCAAGTCACACCCCGACGCCTGTCAGTCTCTACAGGGTGGGATGTTACAGTTGGAAACCCTAATGCAGTAGGAGTTTGTTGGTATTTTCACTCCAAATTTTCAACATGGGCTTTTTGTGACCCCACCTCATGAAGAGTGGCACTATCAGTTTATTAGCTGAAAGGTGGTTTTGCACAGTGACTATGTTATTTGGCGACACAGGCACGAAAACACATTTTGGACAGGATGTGAAAAATTACAACTGTATTGTTCATGAGGAGGTGTAAAAAAATGGCAACGTTGAAAATCTGGAGTGAAAATATGAAACATTGGTGAAGTCATCAGCAGGCATAGAAACTACGCAACACATGTCCGTAACATAATTATCTTTTGGATCTTTTTAACCACATTTTCAACATAAGCATTTTGGGACCTCTCCTCATGAACAGTGGCACTGTGATTTTGTTAATCTGTCCCAAAAGTTGATTTCCCACAGCAACCACACCATTGTGTGCCACAAGTGTGAAAACACATTTTGGGCAGGATGTGAAAAATGACAGCTGTACTGTTCATAAGGAGATGTGATAAAATGCCAGTGTTGAAAATCTGGCATGAAAATATTGCAAATTTGTGAAGTTACAAGGATGCGTGGAAACTGCGCAATGCATGCTTGTAACAGTCATTTTATGGACTTTCACCACCAAATTTTCAACGTAGGCATTGTAGGACCTCTGCTCATGAACAGTGCCACTGTCATTTTCTTAATCTGTCCCTAAAAGTGATCTTCCCACAGCGACCGTGCTATTCTGCGACGGAAGTGCGAAAACACATTTTGGCCAGGATATGCAAAATGACAGCTGTACTGTTCATAAGGAGGTGTGGAAAAATGCAATGTAATCTGGTGTGAAAATATTACAAATTCACAAAGTCTCAAGCGTGCATGGAAACTGCACAATGCACACTCATAAAACAGTAATTTTTTGGATTTTTTTTTTTACCAGATTTGCAACACAGGCTTTTTGAGAGCCCACTTCATGAACAGTGGCACTGTCGTTTTGTTAATCGGTCCCAAAGGTGGTTCTGTGCAGTGACCACAAAATCACCTTTTGGGACTGCATAATGCCATGACAGTAACTGAATTCATGAGGAGGGGTCCCAATAACCCCATGTTGAAAATTTGGTGCCAAAATTCCAAAAAATGCCTGAGATATGCAGCAAAGTTGAAAAAACCCTACGTATGCCATTGTACAGCTTACTGGCATTTCTTCAGTCCGCGGTCGGCTTTGAAGAGTTCAGACATGTTCCCGGTCCACCAAAGATCACTGCACCAGACTCTGGAGGTAAGTATGGGGTGAGGGTGTGTGTGTGTGGGGAGGCAGGTTACGCAGATGGTGGGCGCGTGTTGGGGGATGGGACAGAAGAGACTGCGAGGGACCGTTTTCTTCTTTCACTGGTATAAAAAATGAAAAAAGATGAGTGTCAGTTTTCTTTTTTTTGCAGGTCTTTGTTTGGTACACTGGGGTGGACTCCCAGTGTACCACCTGCATTACAGGGAGGGGGACCGCAGCCGATGGGGACTGGGCCCCCTGTCGGCATAGAAATGGGTTGGGGGGTGCGCATGATGCCGAGGGGATTGGGCGCCCTCAGCACAGCATAAATTGGGGTTAGACATTATGCCAACGGGAGTAGGCTCCTCCATCGGCAAATTGAACTGGGCAGGGGGGACTGAAGCCAATGGGGGATTGGGCCCCCTGTTGGCAAGAAAAGATTGTGGTTGGGGGCTCATGATGCCGAGGGGGATTGGGCACCCCCTTGGCACACAAGTGGAATGAAAGGGGGGCATTATGCCGACGGGAAATGGGCTCCCCCATCTGCAAATGAAGTGGGTTGGGGCATGCCGACAGGGGGATTGGGCACCCCTTAAGTTGGCACTCTGGCAGCAGTCAATGCTGCCATGTTTACTGAACTGCTTCACCAGGAAAGGAACGCCGCTGCATGATGAGCTTGGCTCTCTTTGCAGTGGACCTTTTCTTAGGTCTGGTGGCCAGTTTAAGTGTTGCTGGTGTCACGGCCTGCAGCTGCCTTATTGGGGAATGAGGAGCGCACCTACTGATGCATGCCTTGCATTCGTCCACAGTGACCTCACCTCCAGATCTGCTACTACTGCAATATGTTGGCTGGCGTGCAAACATGAGCCAACATAACAAAACCATAACATAAAGGTAATGCAGTGTTTTGGTGCTGGACATACACAACTCCTTGAAAATACACACAACACACATAAACACACACACACACAGTTACAACTGCTTTTATACAGTACATTTTTACAATGTAGTTACCAAGGATAGGTCAGTTAACATGCAGTATCTCATTTTCACAGAGGTCCTATTGTACCTATTGTTATAATTACAGGTGTTCAAAACCAGGGATGTTCTGGTTTTGATTTTGTCAGATCACCTCTGGCTTTGGTTCTGATTTTGGTTTTGGATTCATGGCCAATATACATTCAATATAAAACTTGCTCTGTACCTCAATGTTAAAGAATAATAAAGAGTAAAACAGGTAATGTGTGATATGGACACTCTAAGACATGGGCCTCATACAATGTGAGACACTGATACGCTGAGACATAGGCCCTCATATAATGTGAGACACTGACACACTGAGACATAAGCCCTCATATAATGTGAGACACTCACACTCCAAGACATGGGCCCTCAAATAATGTGAGATACTGGATGGGGTGTACTGATACTCCCAAAGATGCCAATCACAAATGCTATAACTAAACACAGCCTCTCAAATTACTCTAATAAGGCATGTGCCAAGGCCAACCTTAAATGGCAAGCCATTCGCCTGGCCTACCTACTACTGCTTCTCTCTGGGAATGTACACCCTAACCCTGGCCCTGTAGCCCACACTATAACCAAACCTCATGGGGGCCTCAACCTGGCCTCCATCAACATTTGCAGTATCCTGGGAAAACTGGACCAAGTACAAGTTTGGGTTACACAACACCAGCCTGATTATCTTATCAGTAGCTGAAACATGGCTAACCTCAAGGATTGCTGATACAGCCGTTCATCTACCAGGCTATGTTTTATTTAGACTCGACAGAGTAGGAAAGCGAGGAGGTGGTTGAGCACTCTATGTAAAAGAGCACATTCTTGCTCAAATACTGCCTCTCTCCTCCAACAGCAGTACAACCCAGGTCTTCGTGATAAAAGTCTACCTAGGATCTAATAGCAAAGCTCTAACTATAGTATCTGTCTATATCCCACCCAAGGACCAAGAAAAAGGCTTTAAAACAATCCATGATTTCCTATCAGGTCTTCGACAAAACACCATACTACTTATGATGGGAGATTTCAACATCAATTGGGCCTCACAGGACATTGGTCCCCCTTAAAGATACCCTTGCGACACTTCACATGACCCAAGTAGTTAACTCCCCCACACATATCAACTACCGTTTGGGTACTAGCTATATAATAGATTGGCTAATCACTAACTGTCCAGATAGAATCACCAGTACCTCTGTACTCCCTGATGCCTTGAGTGATCATTCCCCCAACCTCTGCCACTGGTCTAATAAGTCCCCCAAGGTCCCACCTAAAACTGTTACAAACATACTACTCAAAAGAGAGAAGTTAGAGGCCTGTAAAACCCACTTACACCTCCAAAACTGGTGCTCCATTTACTATGCCAAAGATGTTGACTCTGCCTTAGAAAACTTCATACACAAATTTAATAGGTCCTGTGACATATTTGCCCCCCTAACCAAATGGAAATTACGAGACTCCAGAAATACCTGGATTACCCCTCAGCTTCTACAGATGATGAAACACAGAGATGAGCTGTGGCCCATAGCAAAAAGTACAAACTCCCCAGCAGATCTACATAGATACAAAGAAGCTAGAAACAACTGCACATGAGCAATCCGTAAGGCAAAAAGCCAGCACTTCAAAACAGAATTGGCAAATTCCTTGGGAAACAGCCGTAGGTTGTGAGATTGCATAAAAACCTTGACCAGAAAACCCAGTAAAGCTCCTTCTACTATGTTAAACATCCAGGATACCCCTTCGGTGGATCTTAAAACTATTGCAGACACATTCAACAACGCCTTCATCGACCTCAGTGGAACCCTGCCCCCGACCACCCAACACCACCGGATGACGTCACCCACATATGCAGCCCCAACCAATGCTCTCTCTCCACACACCCCCTTCTACCTGAAAGTTATCTCCCCTTCTAAAGCAAAAAATACCTCTCTGAAGCATTAGGCAAGTCCAGGGATAGCAGTGACGGTCTTGATCTCAAACTAGACAAACTCACTCTTGAGACCATCCTAACCCCCTTACCAAAATTTTAAATCTATCCCTAATCACTGGCAAATTCCCTCAGCTATGGAAAGCTGCAGTGGTCACAACTGTTCACAAAAGTGGCAACAAGCTCAACCACTCAAATTACAAGCCAATATCCATACTTCCTCCCCTCTCAAAAGCACTTGAGCGCATAGTCGCTGATCAACCTTTGGCATACCTGGAGAAGCACCAGCTACTGTGTCCACAACAACACGGCTTTCGAACACAGCATAGCACCACTACTGCCCTAGTTTATTTTACTGGCTATATCCACAATGCTTTAGATCAAGGGCAATTGGTGGGGGCAACATACATTGACCTCACCAAAGCCTTCGACACTGTCAATCATGAACTCCTGCTAAGCCAACTTACCCCCACAGGACTCTCTCCAGAGTCCGTTGCCTTGTTCAGAAGCTACCTCTTCAAAAGGAAACAAAAAGTTAAAATAAAAATCATCCTCTCAGATAGGCAGCCGGTTACAACAGGTGTGTCACAAGGATCCATTCTTGGCCCTCTTCTCTTTGGCCTATTCCTTAATACCCTCCCTCATTCTGTAAAAGACAACATTTTACTATATGCAGATGATGCAGTACTGTACACAAGCCATGCTAACCCCGTTGTGCTGGAAAGGCAAATGCAGGCAAACTTCTCAGCAGCTGAGAAATGGTTTATCAATTCAAAGCTGCTATTGAACTATAACAAGATGAAAACTATGCTTTTCGCCTCTGCCCAAAACAAACACAAGTCCTACCAACAACATATACTCAACAATCTTAGTTCTCCCCTCAAAATGGTACCGCATTTCAAATATCTTGGTATCACTTTAGACAGCACCCTGTCCTATAACCGGCACATTGACCTCCTCACCAAAAATGCAGACGCCAAATTGGGCCTGCTCTACGAAAATAAATCCTACCTTACCAAAGATGCCATAAGAACTGCTATAACTAGCTCTGTTCTGTCAACTATAGATTATGACCTGGTGATATATGGTGCTGCAGCCCCAATGACACTAAAACAAATTGAAATCACCCTTAACAAGGCCTGCAGGATTTTACTAAATGCTGTTCCAAGGACACACACAAATTACCTTTACTCCCTTTCGGGCCGGCTTAATCTCAGCAGTAGAACACAATATCAAGTATGCCCACTAGCTAAAAAGTCCATGCTCGGACTAACCCCACCCTGCTTACAGAACCTCCTAAGGCTGCATGACTCCACTAGATTCACCAGGGGCTTAAACACCCGCTCCCTAAAAGTTCCCTACCATCACACCTCCCAGGGGAATGCTCCTATGAATACCGGGCTCCTCTCTGGTTAAATACCTTAGGCCAAGATATCCTTAAGGAAGCCAAGCTCAGTCTGTTTAAATGTAAACTTTATGCTCATCTTAGTACGGCCAGCCAGAAAGAGCACGTGACCTAACATAGTCCCGTTCTCCCAACAACCCTTGGAGCACCCAACCCAACACAGACCTCTAGGTTGAACTCAGCTACCCCCAACTTTACTATTCTGAAAAAAAAAAAAAAATGTCTACCCTCGGACAACAGAGCTGCTCTATAGCAGATCTTGCACTACCATCACCCTCTTTGCTTCTTCCTATCGCCCCATCTTGCTATCTCTACCCCTTCTCTCTCTACTACTCTAATGCTCTAAATTTTATGTTGTGTCATTTAGTTTAGTCTTTTGTACAAATTGCATTTGATGTGGAACCTCTGTAAACAAGCCTCTGGCTCAAAGGTATTTTCTGAAGAATAATAAATAAATCCTGAGACACTGAGACATAGGCCCTCATATAATGTGCGACACTGGCACACTGAGACATAAGCCCTCATATAATGTGAGACACTCACACTCTGAGACATGGGCCCTCAAATAATGTGAGACACTGAGACACTGAGACATAGGTCCTCATATAATATGAGACACTGACACACTGAGACATACGCCCTCATATAATGTGAGACACTGACACACTGAGACATAGGCCCTCATATAATGTGAGACACTGAGACATAGGCCCTCATATAATGTGAGACACTGACACACTGAGACATAGGCCCTCATATAATGTGAGACACTAAGACATGGGTCCTCATATAATATAAGACACTGACACGCTGAGACATAAGCCCTCATATAATGTGAGACACTGAGACATAGGCCCTCATATAATGTGAGACACTGACACACTGAGACATAGACCCTCATATAATGTGAGACACTGACACACTGAGACATAGGCCCTCATATAATGTGCGACACTGGCACACTGAGACATAAGCCCTCATATAATGTGAGACATTCACACTCTGAGACATGGGCCCTCAAATAATGTGAGACACTGAGACACTGAGACATAGGTCCTCATATAATGTGAGACACTACCACACTGAGACATAGGCCCTCATATAATGTGAGACACTGACACGCTGAGACATAGGCTCTCATATAATGTGAGACACTGAGACATGGGCCCTCATATAATGTGAGACACTGACACACTGAGACATAGGCCCTCATATAATGTGAGACACTGACACAGTGAGACATAGGCCCTCATATAATGTGAGACACTGAGACATGGGTCCTCATATGAGACACTGACACGCTGAGACATAAGCCCTCATATAATGTGAGACACTGAGACACTGAGACATAGGTCCTCACATAATATGAGACACTGACAGCCTGAGACATAGGCCCTCATATAATGTGAGACACTGACACACTGAGACATAAGCCCTCATATAATGTGAGACACTGAGACAGTGAGACATATGCCCTCATATAATGTGAGACATTGAGACACTGAGACATAGGCCCTCGTATAATGTGAGACACTGACACACTGAGACATAGGCCCTCATATAATGTGAGACACTGACACACTGAGACATAAGCCCTCATATAATGTGAGACACTGAGACAGTGAGACATATGCCCTCATATAATGTGAGACACTGACACACTGAGACATAGGCCCTCATATAATGTGAGACACTGAGACAGTGAGACATATGCCCTCATATAATGTGAGACATTGAGACACTGAGACATAGGCCCTCATATAATGTGTGACACTGACACACTGAGAATTGGGCCCAGATATAATGTGACACACTGACATGCTGAGACATAGGGCCTCATATAACGTGATACACTGACACCCTGGAACATGGGCCCTCATAATGTGGGATATGAACACTTTGGGACATGGACCCTCATAATGTGGGATATGGACACTTAGGGACATGGACCCTCATAATGTGGGATATGGACACTTTGGGACATGGATCCTCATAATGTGTGATACGGAAACTTTAGGACATACTAAGGTTCATACTAAGGTGGAGAAAAAGAGCAAGTAGGCCAAGGCCCATAATGCTCTTATGCTAGGCCAAAGAATAACATGATAAGTTATACCCAGACAGAATTAACTTGTTGAGACATTGTTTAAAAATATCTTTAGTGTTACTAATGACTACAGCAGATGGAAGTTTATTCCAAGGTCCTATGGATCTCAAGGTAAAAAAAAACTTCAGATTATTATGTATAAAAGATTTGCCAATCAACTGAAGAGGGTGTCCTCTAGTATCAAGTGTAGATGACCTGAAAGAAAGACCTAACTCGGACATAATGTATGGATCGTGGACAACGTTGTATAAAAAAAGAAGGTCACCTCTCAGGCGTCTAGTAGTAAGAGGCATAAGTTTTAAAATGTCTAACCTATGTTCATAGGAAGTTGATCCAAGACCAGATATTTTTTTAGTATATTTTCTCTGTACTTTTTCAAGAGAGTTACTATATGATTTTTTAAATGGACACCATAACTGTAATGCATACTCAAGGTGAGGTTGGACAATAGGACCTGAACAGGGGCAATAACACCTCACAGTCTCGGGATCCAATATTACATAAGATGGACCAAACAACCTTGTTAGATGAACTAATCACTGAATGCAAATGTTTGGAATATGTTAAGTCATTTGAAATGGTGATTCCCAAGTCCTTCTCATCAGTAGTGACACACAGTGTTGAACCATCCATTATGTATTGGAAATTTGAATTACTGGAACCCAAATGCATAATTTTACACTTAGTAGTGTTCAATTTCATACCCCATTTGTCAATCCAATTAGATACCATGTCGAGATCATGCTGAATACAGGATATCTGATCTAAGTTTGAGCATGGTCCCCCTATCTTCACATTGTCTGCATATTTTATTGTAAAGGAAAGACAAAGATTGGTCAAATCGGCAATAAAAGCTTGAAAAAGACAGGCACCGAGAACCAAACCTTGCGGGACACCGCTCGAGACCTTGCCAGAGTTAGAAATAGCACCATTGATAATCACCCTCTGTGTTCTGTTACAAAGCCAATTAGTAATCCAGGCAATTATATAGCTATTAATGTTAAGTCCCCTAAGTTTTTGAATTACAGCCCAATGAGGCAATAAACAACTTCTACCCTTCTTGAAACCGTGTTGTTGAGGATCAGATGCATCAATAACTGGTGCAATGATGTCTTTAAGGAGACTCTCCAACACTTTACATATAGAAGTCAAACTGATGGGACGATAGTTTTCCCAAAGATGTTTAGATCCCTTCTTATGAATAGGAACAACCAAAGCCTCCTTCCATTCAGTAGGAATGTAGTTATACTTTAAGAAAAGGTGAAACAAAAGTTTAAGTGGAAAGGCAATTTGGTCAGACAGTAGATAAAGTAAATGGCCTGCTATGTTATCTGGACCTGGACAAAATTTACCTTTAAGTGTATGTAATTTTCTTAAGAATAAGTTCCACAGTAAATATAATAGAACGATACGAAGGAGTAGTGATAGGCTGAGATATTTGGACTTCCGAAACTGAAAAGATTTTACAGAATTCAATATTGAATGCATCGGCCATGGTCTTAGGCTCATGAATAAGAATATTATCAGCTGTAAGAGGCCCCACCATACATGGAGTTTTCCTAAGGGAATTAATATAAGAATAAAAAGGTTTTGAATTAGACTTAAACTATTCAGTGTAAAATATTGATAAGAGTATATTTAACACCGGTAAGTTTATATAGGATGGGGGCATATGCCAGATGACAAATGTTGACGTGTGTGATAAAAGAGCAGACTCATCACAGTTTATGGACTTGGTACAGAAACTGTGGTATGAGTCAATGCTAATTCTTTCACAAGTCATAAATTTGACATTTACATCAACATATCAGATACAGTAAAGTATGTCTATTCACTGATTTCTGTGGCTTAAGGTGGAATGCAGTCTTGGTGAAAATATGTGTTTTAACAATGAGTGCAACAAAAAGAATGATACTACAATATTGGAATAGCCAACAGTTTCCAACTTTCAATAACCAAGTATGGTTGAATGGATTTAAGTCAACTCTGATATACAAAAAATAATGTATTGTATCTACCGAGATCAGGATGCAATTTGTGGAACGTGGAGAGAAGTTTTGGATAATGTGCCACTGATCATGAAACTATAAATCAAAAAAGAATCTAGAGGGGTCTATTCTTTATATCCCCTGTATTTTCATCAAGATTTTGGAGACTCCCTTCCCCTTCCCTCTTGTCTGTTCCAACCAATAGAATTTGTCTAGAATCAAATCTGCAAAACAGTATGGGTATCAGAAAATGCCCCAGAACCTTAGAACCCTGGAAATACAAAAATGTATTAGTTTAAATTAAGTGAATTAGGTCCAAGGACCAATAGTGATAGTGACTTATTGTAACATTTTATGTTAAAAGAATCAGGGTTTTTTTATTACTGTAACTGCATACTTTTTGCATTATGTTTCATATGTACACATGTGGATTTTTCTTTTTTGTCTATATTTAGTCTAAAATGTCAGCATATGTAATTGTAATCAAAAATAAATTAATAAAGTATGTAAAAATATTTCTGGACTGCTGACAGAGGGATAATTTTGGTGTAATAGTTCGGGGAGTGGACACGACCATCAGATGTTTTTTTTTCAGTAATCCACCAGCATCTCATGGGTGCTTTGCTATCTTACAAAACAAAATCTGAGATAAAGGTAATTAAACTTTGGAGACCACATTTGCTCAAACTTCAGTTTTATTTCATAATCCATTCCCTGTAGAGGTGGTCCAGTACCACTTTTTGAGAGGGCTTGGACCAGAGGGACTGATGGCAGTTCTGGAAACCTCAGAAATGTTGTCAGCATGTGCTGGGGGTGTGGAGGCTGCAGTGGCAGCCTACAATAGGATGGTCACTGAGGCCTTCAACCACATAGTGCCAGTCCATGTACGCCCCTAGTGTTGTGTCTAGGCTCACCATGGTTTAAGTATGAGTTAAGAGTGTTAAAACCAGGAGACAAAGGCTGGAGCATTGTTGGAGGAGGCCCAAGGCTTGGTAGGACAAACTAGTTTTGATGTCTCATTATGGAGAATATCAGAAAGCAATCATTCAGAAAAAGACAGCTTTTCTGTCTAGAGAGATTCCTGCTGGGAAGAACCAACTGGCTCAGCTCTTTCAGACTGTAGACACCCTGCCTGTCTGGAGCCCAAGAGAGCAGGTATACCCACAAAATGCGAGTTCTTCTGAGATAGGGTGTCCTCCATTATGGCTAGAATTACTTCAGTTGGGCCTTGGAAGCCCATTAGTGGTGAATCTGTGGGTCAGGGATGCATTCAGTAGTCTTGCTATGAGTTTTGGCCATTGATGAAATGAGAAGAGGGATTTCAGAGCTGTGGCCAACATTTTGTAACCTGGACTCAGGCCCAACATGACTACTAATGAATTGTGTTGAGCATCTGTGGCCAGTGTTTGCTGAGATAGTCCGGTACTCCATATCCGAAGGGGTGTTTCCAGTAGCACTTAAATGTGCACTGGTGAAATTGCTTCTAACAAAAAAAAAAAAAAAAGTAATTGGACCTGGACATCTTGGCAAATCACCACCCAATCTCTAACCTTCACTTTCTGGAAAGGGTTATTGAGAAGGTTGTTGTGTTGCAGCTTGAGGTACATCTCGTAGCCTTTGACATCTTTGAGCCTCTCAGGTCTGGATTTACAGCCAGGAATAGCATGGAGATAGCACTATTCAGGGTGCACAATGACCTGCTCAGGGTGAGGTATAATGAAGAACAGTCAATTCTCATTCTCCTGGATATCTCATCAGCATCTGATTATGTGGACCATGGGTTGCTTTTGATTTGCTCTGGCAGTATGCAGAACTAACTGGCAAGGTCTTCAGCAGGTTTGAGTTCTATCTAAGTGATAGAACCTAGAGGGTAGTGCTAGGAAGAGTTTCCTCACACCCAGTGGTTCTCTCTTGTCGCGTACCCCAGGTCATAGTTCTGTTGTCAATGCTGTTTGTGGTCTACATGCTATCCTAGGGCAATGTTATTAGACGTTATGGGCCTGTGTTTCATTGCTATACAGATGTTAACCAACTCCATATCTCTTTTACCCCCAGGTGGAGTGGCAACTGCCGGGAGTGAGATAAGGCTTCGGCTTAGTCTCTCTGGGCTCTTAGCTACTTCAAAGGTGAAGAATTTGAGAGATATACTGGATGAGGGCCTGAAAATGGAGGTCCCAACTGTCAGCTGTAGACCAGAATAGCCTTTTCCATCTGCACAATATCCACCAGATTAGATCCCTTATCCCTCTTAGTGACCTGGTCACACTGGTACAGGCATTTGTGACCTCCAGGATAGACTGATGTAACGCTTTCTACCTTGGAGTTAGTGGGGGTACACTGCAGTGCCTGCAGCTGCTGCAGAATGCAGCTGTGCAGTTACTTAGAGGCCTATCTTGATCATGCCATATTTCACTGGCACTGCGGGATGTACACTGGTTGCCGGTGAAGTGGCGTATCTCATTTAAAGTGGGTTTCCTGACCTACAAAGCCCTACACAAGCTGAGCTTGGACTATCTGGCTGAGCTCCTGCCTCCGCACATCCCCGCTCGCCCCTCTTCTCTACCAAGGAGGGCCTCTTGGTGGTTTCAAGGGCTACACTGAAGACTTCTGGGGAACAAGCTTTTGAGGTAGCAGCCCCAGCCCTTTGGAATTTTCTACCCAGAACCTTGAGGGAGGCCCACTCAGTGGAGTCCTTTAAGAGGAGCTTGAAAATTTATCTATTTCAACAACCATTTGGGGAACATTATTAACCTCCTAGCTGAGCACTTCTTAAATTGTTACCCCGTTTTTGTTTATTGGGTTGTACAAGTTATATATAGTTATTTATTTGGTATATGTTTTTGTGGTTTTAAAGTGGTTGTTTCATTGTATTTATGGTTTTATGTATTCTGTCCTTTTGTAATGGTACCTTGAAACGAATTTTGTTGCTACTAATATGACTGTTAAATGACTCTGTTCTGCATTCCTTCCCAGGAAGAGTTACCATCTATTTCTTTCTTTTGGATTCAAGAATTTCCTCCATTTCGGTATATAACACTTGTTTCCTGATGTTAAGTGGCACTTGTTGTACTGATTTCATTATAAAAGTTGAGAAAGTTGTTTAATAAAAAGTTTAATATTATAAAATAGGAATATTTATTTTATTGCATCAGCCCATAGCAAGTTTTTTTTCATGTTATCAGTAGTCCATTCACTGTCAAGGAGTGTGCTAAAATATTTCTTTAGATATAGGTGGAAAAAGTTTCAACTGTTCTTGATTTCTTCTATACAGTACACAAGGGACCAGTTTCATTCCTTATCCTGCAGTGTCATCTTGTGGCCATGGTTTCCCTTCCATTTAACAGAAAATCATATTGAATATAACTGGATACATTGTTTACTTATTTAATATGTATCTCTCCCACAAAGTTTCTGATTTATTATTATATTCATGTTATATGATCTCTTATGGGTGCACAGTAACTGATGTTGCATTAGAAAGTGCCAAAATGGTGCCATATTATAACAGCGACCATCAAAAGGTGATCGCTGGTAAAGTGACATCACATCACTGAAAATCAGTTTTGGCAATGTGCCCCCCCACCCAGCTCACAGCAAAAGGGCACAGAGGATTTACGATTTTAAATGGTATGCAGGGGGCTGTGCCCCTCACACCCCACTATTGTAGGATTCTCAACTCCATGGGGGTGCATGTCGGGGGGTGCAAACCGTGAAATAAAATTCAGGCTGGAAGCAACAAAACGTGCCTGCACCCAGACACAAACCCAGCACCCTGTGAACCCCAGCTCTGAACCCACCCACCATGACAGAGGGCCAGCTCAGCAGCTCACCACGGCACCACCCCTCAAAAAAACTCCCTTCCCTCCCACCCTTGCTGATCATACTCACTCCCTCCCCCATGCATGTCTACAGGTAATGACATCCTGTCATTATATGCATGAACCCCCCATCCGGTCACCCTCTCTCGTCCGTAGCCCCCATGACATGCACCGTGATTGAGTCGTCGTTTCTGTATGTGCTCAATCGCGGTCACCCATGTCACGGGCTACTGCTAAAATGAGTCAAAAACATCACAGTAAAGTTCAGGTCATACAGTGTATGTCCAGGGACACTTAAGGTGTTAATCAAGGTCCAAAAATAGCAAGATGCCATTCGTGGAAGCAAACAAAATTGTGAACAGTGGTGTTCATGCATAGTCTGTCCAGTCTGGCTTGGTGGATATGGCATACACCAACAGCGTTCAGACACAAATGAGTCATGGCTGACAGTAGCCACACTTTTGGGCAACTTAAGCTGCACTCAGCTTCACATGTGCTGACTGGTATTATCAGCAAGAGCTGTAAAAACTTCTGAAGCTCACCAAACAGTTGACGAACATCTGGTGAAAGTGCTTTAAAAAGCTGATAGCCTCAGTCAAAGAGCTGTAACAATTTTTGCGAGCAAACATTCCAAGTTGTATTTTTAGAATTCAGGCATTAAGCTCTGGATGTTACATAGAAACACAGAAACATAGACTTTGACAGCAGAAAAGGACCACTTGGCCCACCTAGTCTGCCCATTTCCCTACTTACAGGATAAGATGCAGATCCTATTTAACCAACAGTCTATTTCTTCCTACCCCCCTCAAAAATTGCCTTACGTCTGTCCCATGCGTTCTTGAATTCTCCCACAGTTTTAGACCCCACAACCTCCTCAGGAAGGCTGTTCCATGTATTCACCACCCTCTGAAAAAATACTTCCTCACATTTCCCCTGAGCCGTCTCCCCTCAATCTTCATATTGTGACCCCTTGTTCTTGCACAACTCTTTTTCTGAAAGATGCTACCCTCTTGGACTTTGTTGATTTTACTGAGGTACTTAAAAGTTTCTATCATGTCCCCCCTCTCCCTCTTTTCCTCAAGGGTATACATATTAAGCTCCTTTAGTCTCTCCTCGTATGGCTTCTCTTGCAGACCCTGCACCATTTTAGTTGCCCTTCTCTGGACTGCCTCCATCCTGTCTATGTCCTTTCAGAGATGGGGTCTCCAGAATTGGACCCAGTACTCCAGATGGGGTCTTACCAACTGTCTGTACAGAGGGATAACAACTTCCTGTTCTCTACTGGTGATGCCTTTCCCTATACATCCCAGTATCCCCCCAGCCCTCCCTACTGCCTTCTCACATTGCTTGCTTACCTTAAGTTCATCTGATACGATTACCCCCAGGTCCCTTTCCATTTTTGTTGTTGTTATTACCTCCCCCCATTGTGTAATCTTCCCCTGGGTTTTTGTTTCCCAGGTGCATTATTTTGCGCTTCTTTGCATTGAATCCAAGCTACCATACTTCTGACCATTCCTCCAACCTTGCCAAGTCCCTTCTCATCCTTTCCAAACCTTCTTGTGTATCAACCCTATTGCAGATTTTTGTGTCATCTGCAATGAGGCATACTTTTCCTTCCAGTCCCTCTGCAATGTTACTTATAAAGACATTAAAAAGGACTGGACCCAGTACTGAACCCTGAGGTACTCCACTAGTAACCCCACTTTCTTCAGATTGGACTCCGTTTACAATTACCTTCTGTGTCCTGTTGTCCAGCCAATGTTTTACCCAGGCAACCACCCTGGGATCCACTCCCAGGCTGGTTAATTTGACTATTAATCTTTTGTGCAGGACTGTGTCAAATTCCTTGCTAGAGTTTAGGTAGCCCATGTCCACAGCCCCTCCCTGGTCTATACTTTGGTCACCCAGTCAAATAAATCAATTAGACTTGTCTAACATGACCTTCTTGCTGTGAACCCATGCTGTCTTGGGTCCTGTGCCCCACTGACCTCTAGGTACTCAACAATTCTTTCCTTCAGAAGTGATTCCATCACTTTCCCTATCACAGAGGTCAAACTGACAGGTCTGTAGTTTCCTGCCTCTGTCTTGCTCTCACTTTTGTGAAGGGGTGTCACATCTGCCTTCCTCCAGTCCTCGGGTACCGCACCATCCTCCCATGATTTCAGAACCTTTTCTTCTGTGAAAGGACTGGGATCAACCCCCCCTATACAGAGTGATTCTGTTAATTGGATTAGGCACCTCCCCCCCCTCCTCTTTTGTGAATACTGAGCAGAAGTATTCATTCAGTATCCCAGCTTTTTCACTGTCCCTCTCTGCCCACCCACCGTCCATTCTATTCAGCCTCACTATCCCTTCCTTTGTCTTTCTATGCTCCCTGATGTACCTATAAAAGGTTTTATCCCCCTTCTTAACCGAGTTGGCTATCTTTTCCTCAGTTTGGGCCTTTGCTATTCTGACTATCATCCCTGCTCCCTTCTGCCTTTACTGGTACATTTCTCTGTCCTGCTCCTTCTGTGTTTCCTTATACTTCCTAAATGCTATCTTTTTGTCCCTAACCTTCACCGACACCTCTTTTGAAAACCATAGTGGCTTTCTCTTTCATTTTGATTTGTTTATTTGCTTCACACAAAGGCTTGTTGCCTCTGTGATGGCAGTTTTGATGTTTCCCCATTGTTGCTCTACCCTTCCTTCTAGCCTATTTGCTAGTGCTTTTCTAAGGCACTCTCCCATCTTGCCAAAGTCAGCCCTCCTGAAGTCCAGAACCCTCACTTTTGTATGGCTTGACTCTGTAGTTGAGTTTATCATGAATCACACTGTTTGGTGGTCACTTGTTCCCAGATGGCTACCCACTTTTAGATCTGAGATCCTCGAACCATCCCCATTTGAGAGTACAAGGTCTAAGATTGCTCTCTCCCACATGGGTTCCAAAACTAGCTGTCTGAGGCATGCCACCTGAAGGGCATCGAGAATGGCTCTGCTTTTGGGTGTGGCTGCAGCCAAGGTGCTCCAGTTAACATCTGGCATATTCAGGTCCTTCATCAACAGTATCTCCCCTTTCTCTGCCATCCTAAGGATGCCTTCTATCATATCCATGTCCATTCCCTCCCCTGACATGGGGGTCTGTATACAACCCCTGTGTGGACTGTGGTGCCATTTTCAGTCTCTAAGGTGACCCACAGTACCTCCTCTCCTTCCTGTTTACTCTTTTGTTCAGTTGCTTTTATCCCTTCCCTTACATAGAGAGCTACTCCTCCCCCTCTTCTTCCCTCCCTGTTTCTCCTGTAGGTTGTGTACCCTGGTATGTTAACATACCAGTCATGGTTCTCTGTGTACCATGTTTCTGTGACTGCTATGATATCCAGGCATCCCTCTTCCATCAAGGCCACCAGTTCAGGGAGCTTGTTTCCCAGACTATGGGTTCCTTTAATGCCTTTGTGGCTGCAAGTCGTAACTTTTCCAAAGATGCATAGTCAGTCAGTCCTGGTTGAAGAAACCTGTTCTCCAGCTGAGTAACAGACTTATGTACTATTTTGAAATATTCCACCCTGAATTACTCTTCTGCTGTTTCTGGACTGTACTTTTCCCCTTACCAGCTAAGCGGGATGGAAGCCTTCACTACTGTGGAGGTACAATTGGATCCAAGTCCAAATTCTGCATAAATGTATTTATTTGTTGCATGGCATCCAGGACCGTTTCATCATTTTGTAGCCTCAATAGCTTATCTTTATCCAGGCTTACCTGGGAAAGTTTGCCTACCACAGTGCAGTCCCTGCTTTGTAAACTCTTGATTAATATAGTTAGTGGTTCCATAATGAGCTTTACCAGCAGTAACCATACCATAGTGTTCTCCTTCAGTAGTTACTCTAAGAGGCCACTTGCCCTTTATGCTGCTTCCTCATTCTCTGCCTCCATTTTCTCTAGTCTTTGCAGTATGATCTCATGATGCTGAGTCACTGCTTCAACTACAGATAGTTTCAGAGTCCACCTAGCTGGACATAAGGGATGTAGTTCTGTAAAAAGCAGTTGCATTCTCAGCTGCAGTGGCAACATACAAAAAAATAGGCCTAATGCTCAACTACCTCGAATCACTAATAATTAGTTAATTGTTAATTATTCCTCAGTTTTGCTTTGATTTTTTCACATGCAAATGAGTTAGTGGCTAACTCCTCCTAGCTTAACCTATTGCTAACTAATTCTTAACAGTTTCAGCAGTTAGTCATTGACCTATTTCCTAATTAAGAATTAACTAATCCCCATGAATTGAGTATTAGTTTGGCGTTCATTAATTACTAGTTGAGCTTATACAAAAAATAGGCTAAATGCTTAACTGGTTCAAATCACTAATAATTACTTCATGTTCAATTATTCCTCAGTTTTGCTTTGGTTGATTTTTTCACATGCAAATGAGTTAGTGGCTAACTCCTCCTAGCTCAACCTACTGCTAACTAATTCTCAACAGTTTCAGCAGTTAGTCATTGACCTATTTCCTAATTAAGAATTAACTAATCCCCATGAATTGAGTATTAGTTTGGCATTCATTAATTACTAGTTGAGCTTATGTGATAAATAATTCACGATCAATACTGAACTTGTTGAGCATTAGCTGATAAGTAACTGTACACCACATAGTAAGCATAGTTATTAGTTAAGAATAACTTATTCTTAACCAGCTCATTTGCACAGTGCTGCTAGAAACTACCCAGCTGGGAGTCCAGGTAAGCTGTAGGAGCACATCCACTTCTCACTGACGGTGCCACACATCTGACTGAGGCACCCTGAGGTACCCTAACACCCCCCAAAGCCAGAAACTAGTCTCTGTCTGAGGTAGGCTCCATCCTGCTGGTACAGCCCTTGGGGATGGCCTGAATGTTAAACAGGAGGCAGAGGTAAGTCCCAAATGACTATCTGAAATAAACTGCACTTATGCAAGTAAAGACTCCCTTATCCAGCTGGAGTCACTTGTTTGTAATTTTGTAGTCACTTACTAGCACATTGACTGGGTACATGCCCCAAGTGTGCCACTAAAAATTCAAGCAACTTTATGGTAACTATCAAGCAATCGACTGATAAGTGCTGAGTAAACTGGGAGTGTGTTGCAAAAATGCTAATGAAGTGCCTTATAGTTGTTCCCGATATACCTCCAATGGAGTACCTTCTCAGTTGGGACACTCCTGCATTACTCCAGAAAAGCACCTTTAGAGTGTGTTCCAAAAATGTTATTGAAGTGCCTTGGAATTATAGTATATACACTTCAAATTGGGTACCCGTACTCTGCAAATGCACCTTAACTGCAATTTAAGTACCTTCTTGAGTAAACTTCAATATTTCAGTGTAAAATATCTTCACAGTTAGGGCACAATTGTAAATTAAAACTTTCCAGATGAGACCCGTGTGCCACAATGGGGTGACGGGCCCATCCCTGTGTAGCTTCAGTGCCCTCCCAGAGAACTGAACTAGACAAATCTGGTACTCAGAACGTGCTCTTGCCCTCATGTCAGTTTCTCAGCCTCTGACCTGACTAGCCATACAAATCTACAAGCAGAGCAGGACTAAAAAAGGAGATGGGGTGTGCATTTTATTTTTTTTAAATGAGGTTTAGGGAGTCCTGGAAGCCATCACATAGGAGTGTACAAGTACCTTTTTTCAAATTTTCACTGGCAAATACTTTTGTACCTCAGATACTCTGCTATTCATTACTCACTGTTCATATTCCTTTTCAAGCTGACCCCCCTTCCCCAGTCAGCAGCATGGTGTCAAATAGTGTTTTATCACATAATGACCAAGAAAACCCTAGAGATGCAACATTTCAGTGGGGTCCATCTTCATATAATTTTATAACTTGGAGCAGAAGCTCAATGGAGCTCAAGATCACTTTCTCAGGGACACACAGTGAGTCAGAGGCTGTGGTTGTGCTTGAACGCAGATATCCTGCTTCACAGTTTCAGAGACAATATTATGATGGAAAGAAGGTCCAACTAACCACAATTCAAAACTACACCCCCCTTCCATATCTTAGGACATTTACTTACTGGTGGTGGAGCTTTCTTCAGGAGGCCGCTGGTGTACTTCATTTCTGCTCATTGAATTAAACACAGTGAAGTCTTCAACTTTCTCAAACATTAACTTTTTCATAATTTCTTGGGAGTTAAATCCTGAATGTGTTCAGAGAAAAAAGGGAAAGGTCACATACACTGTTTAGAAATGAAACTGAAGCCCATACTAGACCACATTTTTCTATCATGAAGTTCAACGGACACCGTCCTCAACTCTCTTTGCGTTTTCCTAGAAACTGTGAATACTCCCAATACAGCATAGACACTCACGGTGCAGTGGGAGGAAATGAGACTATTGTATCATGAGTAAATGCACTCTTTGAGGGTGTTCCTAATGTTCAAGAAGCATGCAACAAGAGTAGATCAAGGATTTGCAACAAAATGGGAATAAATACACTATTTGCATGCATTTCAGTTAAGCTAAATAAAGCACAGTGGTTAAAACAACCAACAACTTGAGTGAATTGTAGAGAAGATAAGCAACCATTAAACATATTTTTTCAATTATAAATAATGTAATGCAAAAAGGATTGACAAGTGTCCCTTTAACACCAACTCTACACCAAAATGTTTATGTGATGGTCAAACAACAAAACATTTTAAAAGTAATTTTACTGTCAACTAATTCTTTTTCCCAGTTAGTCTTATTTCTCCCTCATGCACTGGCAGCCTCCATTATACTAGCCACCGCAGCCAACACACCCCAGGACTTCCCTCAGAGGCAGCATGGTCTGGGTCATCAGGTACAGGGCGTATAGGCAGCTGGATTCATCATGCAGCCAGTGCACAGATTTTCCTAGTACTCCCCCTAAAGTGTGGCATGCCCCCATGCGCTGTACACCTGACATCTGCCTCTATTCTTCCCAACTCTGGTGGTTTCAGCCTGCTTATCCTCAGCCACTGATAGTATCTGGCAAGCACCAAACTCTTCTCCACCCCACCCTGAAATGAGCAATCCAGCAGGAACTCAATCTTCTTCCCTCTTGCTCTCTCTCTCCAACTCCCAAGATAACACTTGAAACTTGGGTCTTCAGCAATGCAAGTACAGCACTATCACTGCAATGGTGGGCCTGCAAAAATCTAAGATCTGTGAAATGTAACTTGTCTGCACATCCACATGTGTAGTCGTAGGTCCTGTCATCTTATTTTTTGTGGCTATTTCTGCCCTAATAAACACAATCTGTCAGCAGACAACGACCATATGGCCCACCTAGTCTGCCCATTTCCCTACTCACTGCTGCAGCCCCAGATCCTATCTGGTGCATTTTTGTAAACTGGTATTTATTGCCCAAGAACCCTCTCAGTCATTAAATAACCCCTAAAAACACCATAATGATGATATTTGATAGGGGATGAGGCTGCAGGCACTCTGTGGGCATTGCAGTGGGATCAGAGTGGGGACACTTAAATATACTTGGATCATCTTTGCTGGCAGATATACATGTATGGGGCTATTTGCCTAGCATAATCATTATGCTGTTTTAGGGCTAGGGTGCAGTGCTCGGTGGCCACTTGACTTGCACAAGGAAATTATAAGCCAGGCTTCATGCTCTAAACTCTTTATGCAAACCAAAATATGTGATATGTGGCTAAAATAGCTTCTGCAGTAGGCACCATCATGTTGTGAGTTGCCTGCCAGGAACTAGCAATCATGTCAGTTGCTCCTTAAAATGCAGGCCCTTCCATTTCCATGTGGAAAACAGCAAGATGGAACATGCAGATGAAGCTGCAATAGAAGCAGCTCCTTGATTGGATACCATATAGGGTTCAACAGGCCTGGTCACAGGTGGATTAAGAGCAAGGCTAAGCATACAGTAGCAGTGATACAGTGTATAGTAAAGTACTATTCTACATAGGAACCCATAGTTTTCAAAATGCTGTTGTACCACAGTTCAAACGTCATGGAATGTGATTATACCCTTCTGTGGTAGAACAGCATTCTAAAACCTCTAGAGACATGCACAAGTTAATTTCACTGTGAAAGAGAAATATAAAATAATGCATGGAGAAGTGTGGTTTATGGGGATTTTATGCACCCCGAGGTGTGTGATGCTCCATGAAGCCTGAGGGGTTTCTATGGGCATCACACACCGAGATGGTGCATAAAATCCCCACAGAATCACACTTCTCCATGTTTTATTTTTTTCATTTACTGTTTTTTGGAGTTTTTTGGTTTAAATTGTCTTTGACGCTTTGCGAGGGTAACTGTTACTGCTGATAAGCTTGTCACATGCTGAGTGACCAATTGTGTAGCGCTTGTGAATGTCCAGCATGAGGACAGCTTGTTCGGTGGTTTTTCAGGTGATGCCGCAGTTCTGTTCCGCCCATGGTTTACAGAGCTCCATAAACAACACATGTGGTTTACGAAGCTGTTGGGCACTCACTGGCAGTGGTTTATAACTACTAACCAGTAAATATAAAAACAACAATGCACATATTTCACATAATAATATACACTATAAAAAACACAGGTTGAGCAACTTTATGTATAACCAGTGTGTTGTGCCACCTTGGGGTTCTGATTCCCATGGACCACTCAAGTTTCATCCTCAAAGTCAGAGAGAATCACATGCCCTCTGTGGCAGAACACTCTGACTGTGCATAGTTACCCATTCAGTATTTTTTATATGCTGACAGTTACCCAGTTTTGCTGCATATCAATATGCCAGTTTTGTTTTGGTCATCATCTTCAAACCACTAGCAAGCTGGGAAGAGCTTTGTTGTGGAATTTTGGCATGGCCATCACCCAAACAACACCCCCCCCCAGTTTGGACAGTCTTTCCCTGCACAAGACTGATGCCTCCTCCTCCCCATCCTGTAACAGGCCTTCCCTGCTGTACAGTGCCACCCTCTTTCCACTCATCATATATGGACCACTCCCTGGTTTCTAGTGGCACCTTCTTTCCACCCCATGCAAAGTTTTCTGTTGTCTAGTGGCATTTGTCTGGCTTTCCCAATATTGTGACATTCCCTGGTGTCCAGTCCCCAACCTCCATCTCTATGATAAACACTATAGTGCATGGTGGAGCGTCGTTGTGTCTGGAGATCTATACACTGTGGAAGGGCATGGCATGGAGACAGGGACTCCGTTAAGCCACACAAGGGCAAAAGTATTAGATATCAGAAGGGCATCTTTCAATGAAATGTGCAGATGTGTAAGAGCAGCCCTGGTAATAAAGGGGGTGGAGAAACAGTGGGGGAGACTAAATGGAGTCATTATGGAGGTAACTAACCAATGCATTAGGACAGTGGCCAAAGGAAAAAGAAGAAAGAAACCACTATACTGTAGTTCTCTAAAGAGGTGGGAGACTAAGTAAGGGCTAAAAGAGCAAGTTTCAGGAAGCATAAGGGAATCCAAAGGGAGGAGGAGTACAGGGATGTGAACCTTGAATGTCTAAGAGAAGCAGGGAAGGCTGTAAGGAAAGCCAAGGCACAGACAGTGAGTTTAGCACAGACTGTGAAAAAAAGGGGACAAGACATTCCACAGGTACATAAACAAAATGAAGCGTGGGATTGTGAGGCTCAAAGGGGAGGAGGGAGAGTGTAAGGGGGAGGATTTAAACAAGGCAGAAATACTGAACAAATACTTCTGTTCAGTATTCACTGAGGAGGGAGAGGGTCAAGGACCACAGTTGGGGAGCAGAGGCAATTGGGGGGAGAAGTAGACACCAGTCCATTCACAGTGAAGAGAGTTCTGAAGGAACTCACAAAGCTGAAGGTGAATAAAGCCATGGGGTCAGATGACATACAACTGAAGATATTATGGGAGCTGCACAGGGAACTAGCAGCGCCTCTGACCACCCTTTTCACAGAGTCACTCAACAAAGGTGTGGTTCCAGAGGACTGGAGGAGGGTGCATGTAGTCTCACTGCACAAAAGTGGCAGTAGGGTGGAAGCAGGGAACTACAGATGAGTCAGCCTCACTTCAGTGGTGGGGAAGATCATGGAGGCACTGCTGAAAGAAAGGACAGTGGCACACCTGGAATCCACTTGTGCATGGGGGGAGGTGCTGTCACCAAAGAGGAAAGGGACCTAGAGGTTATCATAATTAATTCCCTTAAGGTACTAAAGCGGTGTGCAAACGCTGCAAGAAGGGCCAGTGGCATGCTGGGGTGCATAGGCAGGAGGTATTACTAGTAGGAGGTGGGGTGATGCCATTGTATAAAACACTGGTAAGGCCTCACTTGGAAAACTGCATGCAGTACTAGAGACCACATACGCGTAAGGACATTAACAAGGTGCAGGCTATCCAGAGAAAGATGGCAAAGATGGTGCATGGTTTGCATCACAAAACATATCAGGATAGACTAAGAGACCTCAATATGTGCTCACTGGAGGAAAGGATGGTATACCATCACTACAGCAACAGAATATGGACACCAGGTAAAAATGGCGACTCATATTCAGCGCTATATTCTTGGGCTACCCTGCAAGGGTAGCAACTTTACACAAACGTGAGGGTAGTGGACTGTGTCAGGAAGGGGGGGGATAGTGAGGGGAAGGAGAGTGACAATGAAGGGGTTTTGAGAGACGGGTGTGTGTCTGCTGCCATCAAGCTAGCCTTGTGGTGTGGGTGGATAACTGGTGCAGCAGGTACAGGGTTCTGGACCAGGTGTGCATAAACTCTGCTGCTGCCTGTGGCACTTAATTTTTGTGTAACATGGAATTTTGCCCCCTGCCCGACATGCACCCCCCTGGAGTTGATAATCTATATTCAGAAGGGTGCAGGGGGCATAACCCCCCCAATCACTTTTTACCCTTTTTTGTGCCATTTAAGTTTTTTGGTTTCCTGAATTTGTATATGATGCATATAATACCTTACAATAAAGAAAATAAAAACTAAAATTTGCATTTATGATACGTTTCTTTGAATTTAAAGCAGTGTACCATGTGACAAAAAGTGCTTTTTTGACGGTTTATTCCCGTGCTCTGCTAAGCATGTACCTGGTACTCTTTCCCACCAGTATTGTACTATCACCCTGTAATTTGTTCATTTATCCTATGTTTTTATTTACATTTCTGCTGTCTGCTGCATTGACAGCAGTAGTACTAGATAGCAGCCGACATATTTTCTGTAGCACAACAGTCATAACAGATCACTTTCTGATTAGCTAGTACTTCTGCTTTAAAATGTACAATAATTAAAAGTACGTGCCTAACACAAGATAAATACCAACTAGTATGCATCTGAGTAAAAGACTCAAAGGGAAACTCCTATGAAATTAGAAAGACCCACCTTATATATAATGGCTGAAGAGCTCTGGGTTTACATTTCGCACATCCCGGATGGCTTCCGCCAGGAAGGTTATGCTAACGAGGGCTGCCAATGCTGCCATTTGTTGGTAGCCCTCATTAGCATAACCTTTGTGTTGAAAGCCATCTGGGGTGTGCGAAATATCCACCAAGGGATCTGCAACCATTATAGATGGAGCGGGTCTTTCTAATTAAAACCACCAGACAGCAGGTAAATAAAATAATTAGTTTTATGTTAAAAACCCTAATCGGGCATTTCTACAGCAGCTGCTGCACTTAGGGGTAGTACAGGAGTTTCCCTTTAAGAAAATTCTCACTCAGATAAAAAAAAAACAGAGAGGCTAATGTCTTAATCTATCATTTTGTTATTTAAATAAGTTAACTGTAATTCTCAAAATTTTGCTTACTATGTATTCTGGGTGTACAACATGGCAATATTTTATAGCAAAGTACAAGGAGTACAGTTACAATTTTGAAACTGTAGAAACTGCCTCCCAATTTAAACAATGTTACCTGATGAAGTGAGCTTCTCCTGGTCAGTTATTGACTTGGAAGCTGTCAAAGGACACGAGGTGAAGCAAAGGCTCTACCCTTTTCCAAGGTCAGTAACTCCAGAAGATGCCCTACACTTCACAGGGTAATATTGCTATTGTAAAAATGTTTGAAACTCACCTTTTGGTGCATTTTAAACAGTGTGAGTGGCTGGAATGCATGCTTAGACTATTTGTTTACATTAGCAGACTCCTTCTGTGAAGTTGCCTTCTTGCGTAGCCAGTTAGTGAATTAAGACATTCAGCCCAATGTTCTAGGTATACAATGAGGATTATTTCACTTCTTTGGTTGTTGAATGGCAAAGCAAGGCAAGTTTTATTTAAGAGATGCCAATCCCGGAGGCTCTGGGTGCCATACAACAATCAAAACAGATGCAAAAACAACATAATAATAACCATTTATATACAATATACCAAACAGTTAAAAAAGAATTTACTACCCTCGACAGTAACTAAAATCAGAATAGATAGAAAATAAATTAAACATCCATTTCTGAAAGACAAGTAGGGACTATAAAACATAGTCCCAGGAAGGCCTGATTATACAAGAAGGCCTTAAATACCTCCACAGAAGGGGACTCCCTGATGGCTAAAGAAAGCGAATTCCGCAGGACGGGGACGGCAACACTAAATGCTCTGTCGCCAGCAGTTTTTAACCTCGTCCTGGGAATCGTGAGGAGGCCCCTAGAGGAGGAGTGGAGGGAGCGGACCGAGACAGCAGGTGCAAGAAGATCCTTCAGGTTGCCAGGGCCCAGGCAGTGTAGGGCCTTAAAGGTGAGCAAACCCACCTTAAAGAGGACCCTCCACCTAACCGGCAGCTAGTGCAGTTGACGCAGCACTGGAGTGATGTAACACTACTTAGGCTGTCCTGTCAACAGCCTCGCTGCCACATTCTGCACCAGCTGCAGTTGGTGCAGGGTACCCCCAGAGACCCCAAGATAGAGTGCATTACAGTAGTCAAGCCTGGATGTCATGAAGGTATGCACCAAAGTGGGGAGATCCAGTGGCAGAACTAGGGGCTTTATCCTGGAGATATTCCTCAGATGATAAAAAACTGGTATGGACAACAGATGCCACTTGAAACCCAAGTGTCAATCCACTGTGAAGAATAACACCCAGATCACACACCCTAGGAGGCCTTCAATGGTACAGAGCCAAGACAAAGCCCTGTCTCTGCACCAGAGGCCAACCTATCACACCCTCTGTTCGACTCCACCACCAGTACCTCCGTCTTACTGGGGTTCAGTCACAACCAGCTGGAGGCCACCCAGTCATTGATCTCAGCAAGGCAGCTGTTAAGCACTTCCACTGTGCAAGATGTTCCAGGGGCAAAGGAAAGATACAGCTGGGTATCATCAGCATAGCAGTGAAAACCCAGACTGTACTTCCTAATGAGCTCCCCCAGGGACAGCATATACATGGCAAACAACATCGGCAACAAGACCGAACCCTAGGGAACTTCGCATGACAGGGCCAGGGGAGGAGGAGAAATTCCCTATCACTACCCTCTGCCTCCTGTTAGATAGAAAAGACTCAAACCAGCAGATGACAGTGCCGGCGAGTCCACAGAATTCTCTTAGGTGGTCAAGTAGCACTCGATCGCCCACCATGTCAAATGCTGAAAAGAGATCGAAGATAACAAGAATTGTCCCCTCCCTTCTATCTCTAGCCCTAAGGAGGTCATTATGCACCTGAACTAGTGCAGTTTCTGTGCTATGCCTCACACGAAACCCAGAGTGGAGCAGCTTGTACAGATTATGGGCCATGAGATGCTCCTCAAGCTGAAGCGCCACCACCTTCTCCACAATCTTACCCAAAAATGGGAGATTGGAGATCGGACGGTAATTTGCCTTGACGTCAGGGTCCAACAATGTTTTTTTTAAGAAAGGGAGCTCACCAATGCCTTCTTCAAGACAGTGGGGAAAACCCTCTCCAACAAGGAACACCGGACAATCAAGGCAAGCACCAGGCCAACGGAGTCAACACATCTCATTAAGAAACGAGTTGGCACTGGGTCCAGTTCACAAAAGGTGTGCCGAAGCTTGGAGGCAATCTCACTGACCTCAGCCACCTCCACCACTCTAAACTCACCCCAACCAGGCAGAGTGTTCTCCGGTCACCCATGGCAACCACTGTCAGCCAAAGTCTGGTAGACTGCCTGATGGCAGACACTGTCCAAGAAGAACTGAGCAAACTCCTCGCACAATGCATTCAAAAAGGCTACCTTCAGCTGTAGACAGGAAGGAAGGAAGAAGAAGCCTGTCCACAGTCCGAAAGAGCACAGTTGGTTGGTTCCTCCCAGCAGCAATCTCCCTGGACAAGGAATTCTGCCTTCTTACAGTTGATTGCCCCCTGGTATGCACTGTAGTGCACATGCAGGGCCAGTTTGTCTACCTCCAGGCCGGACCTCCGCTAGCAGTGCTCTAATCTCCAACCCAAAGTCTTCATTACCTTGAGCTCCCCATCATACCAAGGAGACCTAAAGTGAGAAGACCTTGGTTGCACATGGGATGGTGCGAGGGAGTCACGCGCACCAGACAGCACCTTATTATAGGCATCCACTGCCGTGCACACACACCCCCAACGCATGCACTGTCCACACTAGATAGGTCAGCCACCACCAAAACCTTCGGGGTCAACCCCTCAAAGGGCGATAGCTGACCATCTCTGCAGAGGGAGGGCTATCAAGGGGGGCCTGAACCAGAACTTCACCGTGCAATGATCGGACCAAACGACCCGATCAATGCTGAGACTATTTATCTCAAGCTACAATGAGAACACCAGATCCAACATTTGGCCACCCTGATGAGTCACGGAGGAAACTCCTTGAGCAAATCCCAGAGATGACATCATCTGGAGGAAGTTGTAACCAAGCAGAGAAAATTCATCCTCAGCCCAAACATTGAAGTCCCCCAGCACTAAACATCTGGGGGCCTCCAATGTTTCCCCGATGATGAAATCGGCCATCTCCTGCAAGAAATCTCCCACCACCCCAGAAGGGCGGTAAATCAGGAGAATCAGGCAACCTGCACCTGGACCCCCATGGATGGCCACACATTCAAATGAATGTGGTGCTCTCACTGAGTGCAGGGTGATGCACTTTGCCTTTGGCCTTTTGTCTTAAACTTCAGAGTTCCACAACCCCCCTAACCCTGTCCCCCATAAACGCATGGCCTGCCCAATATTTCTAAAGAAGTGACTGTGTCCTATTGGGTGTTGTTTTCCAATTCAAAGAAATGGAAATGAAAGTCTGTGAATCATGCTTAGTTTAAATATATGCTGTAATTTCTATTTTTTTATTATCCTTTGAATGTTCCCTCACCCACAATGTAGTTTACAACTGCAGCGCTAGTACCAGTGGGGAACTGATGTCTTTGGGCAGCTGACAGTTCACAATGAGGTGGTGCCAAAGTATCTTTCTAAGGAAGTGCCCAACTGCATTGTGTGGCCTCAGCTGCCCCAGACAACAGTTCCCCACCAGCGATAGCACTGCAAATGTAAACAAAGCTTTGGGGGAAGGGAGCTTGAAGAACTGCTGACGCCTCAAAACTTTGAAAAACATACTGTTTGGGTACAATTCAGCTTGCATTCTGTATATATTCTATAGAGTTTCCCTGGTCCATTGATCATTACTGAGAACATTTGCATGAATATGTGATCTTTATTTCTTAGAGTTCATCTACCTCTACAGCTGACTCACTACTTCAAGTCATAATCCTCTGTTGTAACATAACAAACTGCTGTCATGGTAGAAACTGTGATGTCAGATCAGTGCAGTATGACCTCGGGTAGGGAAAAAGCAGCAGGAATAAATGAACTCTTCAGGAGCAAAGATTCTGTTGTCATGCAGCTAACCTCAGTAATAAATAGTATGGAGGAAAAAGTACAGAATGAATGTGAAATACAATCTGAACTATGTCTAAATATAGTTGTTTTAAGTTCTACTGAAGGCGTTGGCTGCTCTTTAAAAGGTAACAAATAAAAAAACTAAATTCCAGTATTTTTTTATGGTTCCCAGGCTCTCCTTTTCCATTTCTTTGAGTTGAAAAGCAGTGGCCAACAGGAGATAGCCAAACTTAAAGTAAACAATAACCTATAACAAACTGTGGGTGAATTACATACAAACATACAAAGAAGCCAGCAGAAAAAAAGCCATTTGGTCTGTCAAGTCTGCTCGTGTTGCAGGGTCCACAGCTTGAGGTAATGTCACTGCCCTCCCTCCCCACTCCTCCCATCCCCCTACCCATGACCCTTACCTTTCCCCTATGCCTATCCCAGCCTCTCTTAGAGCTGCCCACTGTCTTCAACGAGATGACCTCTTCCAGCAGTGCATTCCAAGTGTCCACCACCCTCTCTGTGAAGAAGTGCTTCCTGACCTCCCTCCTAAACCTCCCATCCTCCAGCTTAAAACTGTGCCCCCCTCATGTTATGGTTGCCACTCAGATTAAAGAAACTCTCCTTATCAACCTTATTTACGCCTTTCAAGTACCTGAAGGTTCGAGTAATGTCCCCTCTTTCTCTCCTGTCTTCCAGGGAGTACATGTTCAGTGCCCTCAACCTCTCCTTGTATGCCTCACCCTACTGACTGGCTATCATCTTTGCAGCCCTCCTTTGGACCTTCTCCAACAGGTTAATGTCCTTTTTGAGGTGTGGGCACCAGTACTGAACTCCATACTCTAGATGTGGCCTTACCAGTGACCTGTACAAGGACAGTACAACCTCCTCTCTCCTACTACTGACCCCCCTAGCTATGCATCCCAGCATCTTGTTTGCCTTTTGCTGCTGCTTTCTTGCACTGTGTGGAGTGTTTCAGGTCACTAGTGATCATCACTCCCAGGTCCTTCTTCTCCTAGGATGCAGATACTCGGACTCCACCCAGGTAGTACTCTGTCCTGGGATTCTTGGCTCCAAGATGCATAACTTTGCATTTACAGGCATTAAAGCCAAGCTGCCAGATCCTGGACCACCTCCCCAGCTTTCCAGATCTTCCTGGAGGTCTGGTATCCTTTCAGCTGTGTCCACTCTCCCACAGAGTTTGGTGTCATCTGCGAATAGGCACATTTTGCCCTTAATGCTATCCCCATTGTCACTGATGAAGACACTGAACAACACCAGCCCTAGCACCGAGCCCTGTGGGACCCCACTGGTTACCTCTCTAGTGCCATATAACTCTTTCCCCACAACCACCCTCTGGGTTCTGTCCCTCAGCCAGTTTTCCACCCATCTAGCCATCTTTTCCCCAACTGCAAGATCCACCAACTTCCTGATCAACCTTTTGTGGGCACAGAGTCAAAGACCTTGCTGAAATTAAAATAGAGGATGTCTACTGCTTGGCCCCAGTCTACTGTCTTAGTGACACAGTCAAAGAAGTCAATCAGGTTTGTTTGACATGATCTCCCCCCCATGAATCCATGCTGCCTCTCATCCTGGAGACCATGCTCCTCTAGATATTCCACTAACCCTTCCTTTAGAATAGTCTTCATAAGCTTGCCCACAATGGAGAATTGGGGCATTAATGCATGCTCTGGGCGCACTGTGAGGCATGAGGGCAAAGCCTGAGTGCTCTCCAACCACCCGTGAAGTGCAATAAAGTTCCCTCCTTTCACGATGGTGGATTAGTAAAACAACAGTTTAGAGATGTCAAAACCAGCATCACCAACCTCCTAGCAAGTGAAAGCCTACAGTTAGCACCATTACAGGTTAACATCCTAGCACAGAAAAGAGATCTCTTACCAGGTTCCTGTGGAGCCTGGGATAATGGCGTCTCAGGAGACTATCCAGTTGTACCTGTAAAACAAAAACAGCAATGGGGTCACAAAGGATCTGCAGCTCTTTAAGAAATAACAATGACAAACAATGTAGGATAAACCAAAAACAATACTTATCTGACACATGTGGTCAGTGTCCTCCTTCATCCAGTCAGCATCCTGTCAGACTTGTGGACATATAAGGGAAAATGGGTCACTATGATGAATAAAAATACTGATCAGCTGGGTCAACTGGGAAGGACTTATAATGGTTAAAAAAGTGGGTTGTGTGTTTTGGGGAATACAGACTGGTACTCATCATCGGCCTGAGTTTTAGAATGGACTCTGTCACTCAAGGGCCATGATGAAGGAAAGTCAGTGCCCCTAGAACTGATTTTCTCTTGGGGGTGGGGGGGTATTGTACTCCAGCAATCGTCTGACACATGGCAGGATGAATACACCAGCTGTTATCCTTCTTGCACCATTGACAGGGCTCTGGACTGCCAAACTGGTAAAGCATCTTGGGATGGGTTGCCGTGGCTAATGAGAAGAATGACCCTTCCCCCTCTGCCTTCCCACCCCCCACAGAGGGAGTGGCTGTACCGAAGGTCCAAATTTAGTCCATGGGATGGTGGGTGATGTAGCTAGGTCGCTGGTGGCAGTATAGCACTTCTCCATGGTGCAGGGCCTGCTCTGACTGTGGCTTCATACTGGCAGCTGCTATTTTTCCCAGTTTTCATGCCGGCCCACCTCATGCGACAGTACATAGTCTTGTCAGACCTCACCATGTGCACAGATCCATGTATTTTTGAACTCTATCAGTCCACCACCAGAAAAAATTAGAAGAGCCAGCTTCCCCACTGCTTTCACCAACATGGGCATTCTAGTCACCACACCCAAGCGAAAAACAACAGACTCCTCCATCGAACCAACATGAGTAGCTCATCAGCCTACCAACATGGTCAGCCTCCCTCTCCTCCAATTAAAACTAACAGCCAGCTTCCCTTAACCCCACAGTCTCCCTCCCAACAATGCCTCCCCTTTTACCAGCACAGCCAGCTACCCCAACCACATGGCCAGCCCCAGGGTTTTATGTAACTCTAAAAATTGATTAGCGTTTCGCTCATAAAAGTGTTAAAACATTGTGAAAATGCATAGCACCTGCCTCACTGTGTTTAACAAACAACACTTCTAGAAAATCTATATAAATACTTTCTGAACAGTTAGTATTGTCCCAAGAAAAAAACTGCTAATCAATTATTTAAAACCCTGCCAGCCCCCTTGTCACTCACATTACACTCCCCTTTTCCCATACATGTGCTTGCCCTGGTCACTACATCCTGTCACATCCATGGACAACATCCAACCTCACATCTGGCTATCTTTCCCTTCAAATACAGACTGCATCCCACAACACCACTGGGACCACCTTACTGACCACATATCCAGAGTCCACACCCTTGCATTAGCACAGCGCTCCTTACTGGCATACTGCATATGATCAACATCATTCAGCCTGCTCCCCTCCAAGCATAGACCAAACCCCCACCACCAGCATAATAATCTAGCTGCCCCCACCCAAAATCAGTCACATGTATCCATGTCCAAATCAGCAGTACCACCAACCATAGTGAATCACCTTGCTGTAAATTTCCTCCCCAACCACCACCACCAAGAGCATCACACGGTGGTACCTCTAACACTTCATAGAACTTTTGTCTTACATTCTGGAACACTTGCCTGTGCAACTGGATGTAGTTGGCAGGCAGTAATCTCCCCCAAAGTTCCTTGCCCATTAGATCCTGCCCAATATGCAGGCAGAAAATGCTGGAAGACACAATATAAACAAGCATTTGTCAATGCCAAATGTTGCTTGCTTCTATGTGCTGTTTAGGTATTTGGAAGTCATTGGAGTGCAAATATTGAAAATTTGGTGAACTTATTGATGCAGATAGGAACTGCGCAACACACGTCAGTGAAAACAGTCATGTTTAGGAATTTTTTTACTAAATTTCTCAACATAGCCATTTTAAGACCTCTGCTCATGAACAGTGTCACTGTGATTTTGTTAATGTGTCCCATACATTGAGGTTGCACACCGACTGCGCCATTGTGCGCTACATGGGCTGAAACACATTTTGGGCAGGATGTGAAAAATGACAGCTGTACTGCTCATAAGGAGGTGTGGTAAAATGGCAATGTTGAAAATCTGGAGTGAAAATATTGAAAATTTATAATCCTACGAGCTCTGCGAGGAACTGCGCACGACACCGTAAAACAGTCATTTTAGGAATTTTTTCACCAAATTTTCAACATAGCCATTTTAAGACCTCTGCTCATGAACAGTGTCACTGTGATTTTTTTTAATTTGTCCTGTACATTGATTTCACATATAACGATCATGCCCATTCTGGCGCTACATGGGCGGAAGCACATTTTTGGGTGAGATGAAAATGACAGCTATATTACTCATAAGAAGGTGTGGGTAAATGGCAATGTTGAAAATCTGGAGTGAAAATATTGAATTTCGCTAATCTCACGGCCTGGGCGGAACCACGCAACGCACGCCAGAAGTCGAAGTCATTTTGATGAGCACCAAATTAACATGGGGTTTTGCCGCTTTCATGAATGATGTCACCGTTACGGTATTCTAGCCCAGCGGGTGATTTCTCAGCAGTCACCGCGCAGTCACCGCGAAATCACCTCCTTCGGGCCCGATAACGCCAATGACAGTGACATCATTCATGAGAAGGGGTCCCAAACCCATAATGAAAATTTGGCAAAATTCAAAAATGCCTGAGATATGCAACAAAGAACCCCTCCATCTAAGCCCATTATACAGCTTACCGGCATTTGCTCAGTTCGCGGTCGGCTTTGAAGAGTGCAGATGTGTTCTCGGTCCACCAAGATCGCCGCGCTTGAGTCCGGAGGCATGGGTGAGGGGGTGGGGAGGCTGGTGCGAGGGTGGGTGCGGTTGTGGAGGGGCTACGGAGACGCGCCTGGTGACTGTTTTCGCTTTTCAGGTTAAAAAAAGACGTCAGGATCGCTTGCCACGCTGGGTGGGCTCCCCAGCATGGCACAAGGACATTGGGGGGCGCTGTCACAGGGGATTGGGCACCTGGCGGCCTAAGGATGATTGCCACGCTGGGTGGGCCTCAGCGGGCACCTACAACTGGGGAGAGACGCAGCTCAGCCGACGGGATTGGGCACCCTGTCGGCTACAGTACATGGCGGGGCGCAAACGCCTGCGTGTTGGGGAGCTATTTTATCGCAGCTTCCCACTGAAGCGTAGCTCCCCCTTTTCAATCAGTGTTACTGCATTTTGGAGCGTGTCATAGACAGCTCCAAAATGCATTGGCTTACAGGGCCGCGCCTGCCAGCTCACTGACTGAATTGGAGGAGGAGGTGACACACCTCCGAAATCTCCGATGATGGCACTATGTTTCTTGCACTTGCGTGCAAGCAACATAAAAATGTGTTGCACTATGGCTGGCAGAATCACAGAATTATAGCCCCAGCAAGCCGACACCCAACACAAATATAAACAAACTGTCTAGATTAATTTCTCAACCCCACACTTCACAACACAACACAATACACAGTAATATATATTATATAGACAGCCCTGGCAAAGAAAACTGCTGTAGGCTTTCCTTTTTAAGTATTTGTTTGCAGTTTTATGTACGGGGCCATACTGCAGATGTGATTTTCAAAAAAATTACCCCTGCAAGATTTGTTTCCACTTTGTACGCAGCATCACAAGTCTTACCCCTGTCTACCACCCCCCAATGCCACAACACAACCAGCAGACAAATGGTGTGCTTCCCATTTTTTCAAAGTTCAAACTGGCACAGGTTTTAAAAGGAAAACTGCAGGAAATGAGAATGATCTACCTTTAATGTGTGTCAGCAGTGTTACAGGCTGGTATGGCAAAGCAGGGTTGCAGTGGGCCTGGCATTCTTTTTGTAAAGGAGAAGTCTCTTGTACACTCTAGGAGTTTGTTTTTCTTACCTGATCAGCTGTGATTGTTCCTGGAGGTCTCGCTTGTAATATACTGCGTTGTTTTGTTTTCTTTAAATCAGTTGATTGGTAAAGTTTTTATTAATAAAATAAATAAATAAATATGCAGTCTGCCATCCATTTGAGCTTGAAGAGGTCCTTTTCACTGTGTCGACACAGCAAGTCTTCTACAGTGTCACACTGAATAATGTCCCATGTTGTGCAACTACTACCAATATGTGGTTCCACCTGTCAGTAAATGGGGGACAGAAATAAGTGATGCACATTCATTCCAGTGTGTAGTGCAAAGTGTCAAGAGTGCTGCTCTGTCTGAACAGTTAATGACAGCATATGCTTAACACAGAGAATGTTTGAATGACTAAATATTGTAAGCAAATGATCTGTGTTGTATTCAGTTTTCATATCTCCTTATGTATCACAAGCATGCACTTCCTTATTTAGTTTTTTGTTATTTAGAATGTCAGTGCATGGAATCCATTGTACCTCAATCCCAAGGTACCGCCACTTTCAGTATTGATTGGGTCACATACCTGTATTTTTCCTCCAAAAAACATATCACAGACTCACAGATTTAATAATCTGTTTCCATACATCAGCACTGAGTGAATGATCACCTTGGAATTTCATTTTTCATATTTTTTTTTCCATTTAATTTCATTTTTATTAGTTAAACTGGAAAGGCATGTCAGCATTCCTGCCTGTTTACACAAGAGTCCGGCACCACCTTTGAATTTATTAGCAATTTGTTTTTTCCAGCATTACTGAAGTACTAATTCTAACTCATTGTAATACTGCATACCTTCCAAGGGAGGTCTGAAGCTTTGCTAGATTATTTTAGCAAATTTTCAGGAGATTTTCTGGAGGAAATAGTTTATCTAAATGTTGGGGGACTGCTATGACCTCAGAAGCTCTGTGGTGCATTTTGGAGCTTATGTGTATGTTGAATTCAGTAAATGTAATTACTGTCCTGCAACACAGCAGTGTCCTTTGTGTTTGATGAACATTGATGTATGTTGAGCCAACTTTTTGTAACTGTCAGAGCCAGAAATTACCACATTAACATCCATGTGTAGTGGGCAGTGCACAGAGTCCCCAGCATGGGATAGGGGATGGCTCTGGGAGCCTACGGCAAAGGGGGGGATCACAGTTGGTGGTTAAGAAAAAAAAAAACAGAGGTCCAAAGAAAGGGGGAGGGGTTCATACGAACACCAGCTGCCAATGGCCCTGCATTAAATTCCCCATTACATAGGGGAACAGCATGATACTCTCACCATAATTTGATATGCAGCCATACATCAAGGATTGCAGTCTGCCACACTGCTTACTTCCTGCTTTTACTCACCTACATAAAGCTTGATGTCACTTCTGCTTGTTTTATTTCTACTCATTCTGGTTACTCCTTGTGTAACTCTCTGAGGTTGATTTTTTTGCGTTAAACCAGTGCACTATGTCCCGTACATCCTCCCATTTTCACCAGTCATTACCATATTCTTTTGAGTTCTGTGTTTCAAGGGCTACTGAACTGGAAGTCCAAAGTTGCAATACTTCCTGACCAGTCTTGGAGTTCTCAGAAGTCTAACACTGCAAAGCTTCCTGACCAGTCTTTTTTTCATTCAAGTTCTGTGAGAAACAAGTGTAATCCCTAGCTGGCACTATCCCATGGAATACTACCCCTGCCTGCATGACTAGGCACAAGTTGAGGGGCCTGAGCTCGGTAAACATGTGCCACCACCGGAAGAGTTGGTTTAAGGGTAGCGTAGCTGCTCTGGGTATAGCCTTTCGGGACACTGATACCCCGCCCAACGGCTTGCACTGGTCAGCAGATAAACAATCACCGTTAATGTCAGAATACAATGTTGAACCCAATCTTGGCATACTTACCACCAAGGCTGGTTCAGCTGCACTGAACCTGGAGACCCCCTGTAAAACAGGACCTGCAATAGAACAGTGCAATAGCAATACAGTATTCCCTCCACAAAGGTACATACTAGCCAAGTTAAATGCAGAAAGAACATAATTTGGTTTATTCGGAGAACATGAACAAGGGTGGGGCAGCAATCTGGCATTTGATTTCCTATCTCATTTAGTCAGGTTAAACATGCATGCACTAAGAGTCCCTCTAGCACAGTTACACACACACCCTGAGTACACAATTATTACTCAGGCTAGCCTGATGCATTGCCCGGGGTAAGCCGGCACTGCAGTTGTTGTTGGGGCCCTTAGAAAAGAAACAAGCAACATGCACTTTAACCCACAATTTATATTCCGGAGCCGGATGGCTCAGTTCATAGTGATCAACCAAAATAAATCAGATGACACACAATACATACAAACATACAAATCTACCAGCAGAACAGACCAACTGGTCTATCAAAGTCTGCCCAAATGTGCAGCTAGCACCCCAGATTGCAGCTGCCCCAGCCTCCTCCCCCACTGTCCCTCCCTTACGTGTCATAGCCCCTGCCCCCCAGACCCTTCCTCTTACTTTGTACCACTCCTTCTTAAAGCTTCCGACATGTTATCGCCCCTGCTGGCAACGCATTCCAGTTAGACACCACCCTCTCAGTGAAGTAGTGTCTCCTCATCTCCCTCTTAAATCGTTCCCCCTCCATCCTTAGTCCATGTCCCCTCGTCTCCCTACCTTTCCTCAGTTTAAACACCCACTCAGTGCTAGGTTTATTTATCCCCTCAAGTATTTGAATGTTTCAATCATATCCCCCATCCCTCCTCTCCTCCAGTGTGCACATATTCAGCTCCTGCAGCCTGACTCATAGTCCTTTCCTTCCATCCCCTTTAACATTAGTGTTGCCCTCCTTTGTACCCCCTTCAGTAATTTTATATCTCTCTTCAGGTATTGCCTCCAGTATTGCACACAGTACTCCAAATGCGGTCTGACCAAGGATCTGTAGAGAGAGAGACAGGATCACATCGCTATGCCTGGATGAGAAACCCCTTGCGATATAACCCAGCATCCTGTTTGCCTTAGCCGCTGTTTTCCTGCATTGGACAGAGTTGTTCATGCTCACTGTTACCAACACCCCAAGGTCCTTCTCCTCCTCAGTGATCCCTAGCCTCACCCCTTCAACCAGTAGTCCCTCCTATGTTTTTTTGGCCCGAAGTGCATCACCTTACACCTCTTCACATGGAATCCTAGCTGCCACTTCTCCGACCATGTCTCTAGTTTGGTGAGGTCCTTGTGCAATTGTTTCCATCCATCCTCTTCACCAACTATCACCCCCATTTTGGTGTAATCTGTGAACAGACTGACCCTGCTCCCAACTCCATGTGGTTATATCGGAGATAAAGAGCCCAAATGGCACCAGGTCCAGCACTGAACCCTGTGGCACCCCACTTGTCACTGCTCTGGGTGTCGAGAACTCCTCCCCCACAACCACCCTCTGCACCCTCCCCTGTAACAAGTTCTCTATCCAGTTTGTCAGCTTTTACTCCACCCCCACAGCAGTCAGCTTCCCTCCAACCTCCCATGAGGCACTGTATCAAAGGCCTTGCTGAAGTCCAAGTACAGGACATTTACCACATGACCCTCATCTAGCTCCTTTGTTACTCAGTCATAATTCTCTATTAGGTTTGTTTGACAGGACCTTTCTGAGACAAACCCATGTTGCCACCCATCCTGGAGGCCATTAACCTCAAGGAATGCCACCAGCCTCTCTTTCAGTATAGTCTCCATAAGCTTTCCCAATGTGGAAGTGAGACTGACCAACCAATAGTTTTCTGACTCTTCCCTAGGCCCATTCCTGTGCATGGGCACCATGTGGGCCACCCTCCAGTCTGGAGGCACACACCCCATTTCCAGGGAGGTGTTCAACAGATCTGCCAGCGGCTCAGCCAACACCTCCGCCATCTACCTCAGCACCCTGGGGTGGATGCCATCAGGACCTGGTGCCTTGTCCACCCTTAACACCCTCAGCCCCTCTAGCACTCTATTCCCAATGATCATTTTGTCTGTCACCTCCTCCCCCTCTTCATCCACCCCTCCAGTCCATTATGGTAGTGGTCCATCCCTCTCCTTAGTGAAAGCAGAGCAGAAGTACTCATTCGGTATTTCTGCTTTATTCGCTCCCTCTTCCACCCATTCCTCTCCCCACTTTATCCATGTGTTCTTTGCACTTCCTCTTTTCCCTGATATATCTAAAAAGGTCCTTCTCCCCTTCCTTTAGGCTCTGTGCTAACCTTAATTCCCTGGAGGCCTTGGCTTTTTTCACCTGCCTGGCTACCTCCTTGGACCAACTCCCCCAAAGCCTCCTTATCCACTTCCTTCCTTCCTTGTTCTCCTGTACTTCCAATATGCAGCCCTCTTTTCCCTCACGCCCTGCAGCACTTCACTGTTCAGCCAGCATAGTTTTCTGGCTCTGCCCTTCTTACTTCTAGCCCTGGTACAGGCTACTGTGGCCTCCGTTAGCCCAGCTTTAATAACTTCCCACTTTTGCTCTGCATCCGTCCCAGGCCTTATATCCTGGAGTCTCCCTTGTAGTATTTCTCCCATCCTCCCAAAGTCCACCCTCCTAAAGTCCACCACCTTCATGCTCATGCCTCCAGTCTCCCTGCCCAACGTGAGTATGAACCACACTGTTTGGTGGTCACTACCAGCTAGTGAGTTCTCAACCCTTACCTCCCCCACTGCCTCACCATTTGCCAGTACCAGGTCCAGTGTGTTACCAAGCCTTGTAGGCCCACTTACCATTTGTGTCAGAAGGCCATCCTGGATCGCATCCAGGAGTACATGCTCTCTGGCACTGTTGGGGCCGGGGTGCTCCAGTCAACTTCTAGTAGGTTGAAATCCCCCACCATCACCACACTCCCCCTCCTACACACCCTCCTTATCTGCTTTGCCAACTCCCTATCCAGTTCTCCCTACTGGGTTGGTGGTCTGTACACCAACCCCAGCCTCAGTTTTCTACCCTTGACATCCAGAAGCTGCTCCCAAATTGCCTCTGTCCTCCCATCCTCCCCCTCATCCCTCATGCATTTGATCCCTTCTCTTGCATAGAGTGCTGCCCCTCCTTCCAACTCCTCGGTCCCTCCTGTATATACTGTACCCCGGGAGCTAGATCCAAGTCGTGGTAGTCGGTGGCCCAAGTCTCTGTTACTGCAGCAATATCCACATTCCCCTCTGAGAGGAGTGCCTGAAGTTCTGCAATTTTGTTTCCCAGGCTTCTTGCATTTAGGAGACCACCTTACATCCATACCCCTCCTTCCTCTTTCCCCTCTTCTCCTTGGTCTGCTCTCCTCTTCATGGTAGCCACACCCTTTTTTCACCTTGTTATTACAGGGTGGTGGTGCCTTCTGCACTTCACACTGCCTACCCGACATGCCCCTTCCCTGAGTCTCTTTGCCTCTACCTTTACCCGTATCTAGGGGGGTGAGCTCACTAGGCTCCCCTATCCAGACCTTTTTACTATCCTCAGTCCTCTTGCCACCCCCCCAGTTTAAATCCACCTTAGTTGATATATATCCCTCAATTCCACACTTTAGTACTCCCCTCCCCGCTGAAGTGTAGCCTGTTTCCTGCGTTCAAGTCACTATTCCCTCAGATCCTATACCAGTTTGTCACTAAACCATAATTCTTGGTGTGGCACCATTCTCTCAGCCACTCATTGAACTCCTCTATCCTTCCCTTCTTCCCCATGCTCGCATATGATACCGGGAGTACCTCTGAGAATGCCACCGACTCCTCAACCCCCTCACACTGCCTGCCCAACTCTTTGAACCTCCCCTTCACCACTTCTACAGGCTCCCCTGCCAAGTCAATTGTACCCACGTGCAACACTAGGTGAGGTTTCTTCCTCCCCTTCGATGCACACTTGAGCGGTGACTGCCCTGCCTTCCGCTGTCAACCCAGGAATATCTTCAACCCAACACGATTGTAACTTCCCTCTTCCACCCCATCTAACCCCTTTCAGTAGAGAACTCTGCAGCACGGTAACTCTTTTCCTGTCCCTTACCCACTTTCTTCTCTTTTACCTTTCCTCTACTCCAGAGTTCATACTGCCCTGCTCCTTACACACTCCAGCTGCACCCTCTGTGTCTCCTGCAACTGCTCCCCCTGTTTCCACCTCACTCCCTGTCTCTGCCCTGCTCCTCTCATCCCCCCAATCATCTTACCAGCCTGACTTCTGCCTATTGGGCTTTCCCTATTGATCTCCCCTCCACTCCTGCTGATCTCCAACCCCTCCCCTATCCCCTCCATTGCAGATTTTGAGCACCCATTACCCACGACCCACAATGATTTGAGCTTTGTTGCAGGGAACTACCCTGATGGTTACTCACGCTACCCAGACCAGGAGGCAGGATTGACAAGATGAAAACCTCAGGATGGTATGCTGCTTGCCAGGGGAAACAGGGCCCACACGATGCACCATGATGGTCGATCCTGTTTGATGGTGTTGAGCAGGGACCCAAAGTCCCGAGTGAGTCTTTCATTGGATGAATCTCTGCAGCATGAATGGCAGTCTAGGCTGAGATGGTGAGGCCCAGACCAGGTGAACAGTTTGGATTGCTGTCCATTTTAGGTACTGGATGCAACATCCAGCTAGTGCGACACATTCAGGGGTGTGGGGAACCAAATCGTGACCCACATTACACATTCAGCACAATTATAACCAAAACAGCCACATACCACAGTTCGGATGACTGTCTAGTTGCAATAAAGCAGTGTCTCTGTGCAAACCATACACTCTGTGGTTCTCTCTCCAATTCCTGACTGGCCAATCACTCCAGGGGCAAGTCTTTCCCCCAGGCGAAATTCACTCTCTCACAATTCAGGATTCCAGTCTCAATAACAGCAATTTGGATAAAGTCCAATATCAGACTGCAGGCTTCTTCACACTGGAAGAAGGTAGCAGGCAGGCCAGACATAGCTTTCTCATCAAATCCCCGAGCTACCATGCAGGAGCAGCTGTGTGCTGTTCCAGGCTGACCAGTTGGAATCTTGTCCACAACACATGAGTCTCAGCGGATCATAGAATATAATTTAATATTTATTTAATGATTTATGCAGGCAAACATTCTGGGACATTGCCTAGGTTGTGGAAAAGAAATCTGGCAGACAGGGTTTGCAGCATTTGCTGTGCAAGAGTGCCAATGGCAGTCAGGGCAGACATGGAACAGATCAAAATCTAAACTATAATATAAAAGTGCCCAACAGGGTTAGACTGTGTGGGGAGGGGCAGAGTTGTTCAAGTTGAGCAAAGAATAATGGCAACACCTATCCCCCTAAACTCTATGCAGTAGATGGGCAGCAATTGGAATCACAAAGGCTATGCAATATCCTCCAGAAGCATGTCTTTCAGTACTGGGGCATTGATTGGTAAAAATATGGCTGTCCTCGGGCAGAGATATTGACCAAGGGTATAAGACTAGTAATCCCCCAACCCACCTGCAATTCTGTAACAGGAAAGTAATTTGGGGTGCATAGTTGGTAATCATCCCCTGATCCTCCTACCATTCAGTGCCTTGGCAGTCATCAGAGCATAAGACTGAAATCCCAGCACCACATAGGACAAGTAGGATGGTGGTGTTCCTTCTGGTGGCTGAGGGTAATGGAGGCAGTTCTAGCATTGATCAGCCATATCCAACATTGTTCAGCTAGAGTAAATGTTGTGCATGCTGGTGTTCCATCTTAGTTCCATTCTATCAAGACTTGGGAAACTTTGTAAATGACAGGGTACGGTACACATTGCAAGTCCACTGGTTGGCAGGATCCACCAGTGGGCTTCCAGGTGTACAGTAGCTGTCATTCACAGCACAGCTCTATCAGCAGGCAGCTGTGGCAGCATCTCGGTGGCCTAGGCTGCCCACTGACGTGGGACCATGCCTTGATGGGGAAGCAGGGTGGGGCGGGGTGCCTGAGTGGGTGAGGGGGTCTACTGGTCCACCAGGTTGACTTAAGGGATTACGGTGAATGTGTGATTAGGTCAAGCTGGTGGGGGGTCAGTTATTATTCCTTTACCACTACGTGTGCGGTATAAAATCAGAGTGGTGGGCAGGGAGAGGGCTCATATATATTTTATTTACTGTTGTAGTGTGCAGCATACAATTGGGATGGCAAGCGGGGAGGCACTGGACTGCCAGAGTGGGAAAGCTGCCAACTCATTTCTGCAGTACAGTGGCCTGCCAGTGGGTGAATACCCACTTAATCTACTTGTTGTAGATTTATCTTGAGGAGACACATCTCCGGACTGGCTCTGGGGATGCGCCTCCAATGTGGATTGAGAATGGGGCTGTGCACCATATGCACAGGCATGCCCCCTGCACAACCCCTCCAGTTGTGCTACATAACATTAAGGGTGGTGTGTGATGCATATCAATCCCTTGCCAGAATTGCACCAGTGCACAAGTTGGGGTTGCACCAGCACATCTCGGGTTTGCTGGATGCATCCTTTTTGTGAATCCTGCCCCTAGAGTGGATCATACTCCTGGACAGATGAGTCCATTATCAAGTAGCTTGTGACTGCAAAATATGCTAAGTTAAAATCTCAAGTAATTAATAACCGAGCCATTTCTTGCATTTCAAGTAAAACCACTGAAAATTTTTCTAAGTCATATAAACAACTAACGCTCAAGCTGGATTATGTTTAAGTAGAAAACTTCAATTAATTCCTAGCTCCAGTATTTTTCAATCTCATTTCTTAACTAATGAATAAGTAAACAAAAACAATTCCCAACTAAGTGCTAGATGGCAAAAGCTAAACATTAACTGAGAAAAATTCCTCAACCAATGATCAGGCATAATGCTTAACTTTTTACTTAGCCATTAACTAATGAAAAGGTAATCGCTAGTTATTTGCTAACTTATTGTTTTGCATGAAACAAAGTTCTGTACTTTAGCAATTTGCTGAAGAATTTCCCAATTTATTTAGGCAAGGCAATTTTATTTATAGGTGCCCAATCCCAATGGCTGTGGGTGCTTTACAACATGCATAAGCAACTTGGATTTTAAATCAATAAATAATAAAACTTTAAAACATTAAATCATGAAGGCAGCCCATAGTTTAAAGTAAAAAAGTGAGTTTTTAGAGAGCTTTTAAAAATGGCCAGTGAAGGGGCACCTCTCACCTCCAATGGAGGAGTGTTCCAAAGAATCAGAGCCACAAAATCAAATGCCCTATCACTCAAAGGTTTTAACACAGATCTTGGGATGGTCAAGAGGTCCACCTCCACTGACTGGAGAGCATGACCAGGATCGTATGGTACAAGGAGGTCTTTTAGGTGGCTTGGACCCAGACAGTGCAGGGCCCTGTAAGTCAGCAAGCACACACTGAAGTTGATGTGCCACTTCACTGGCAGCCAGTAGAGAGCACAGAGAATCGGCATGATGTGCTCAAACTGAGAGGGCCCCACAACCAGTCAGGCTGCTGTATTCTGAACTAGCTACAAGTAACACATCAGCCTTTACCCATTATAGGGAATTTCAGAGTACAGGGTTTTTTAACACCTGTCCTTTTCCACAACATTTACACAGTGTGCACCACAGTGAAAAAATGTAGCAAGTGGTTGCTTCTTCTTAATTAAAGCCTTTGCAGCTCTATAACAACCAGACATGTTTGCAACCCTATCAAATGACATACCTTGGAGATGTTCAACTCAACTCAACTCTCAACTCAAATTTATTTGTAAAAAGCACAAGTCAAACAAATATCCAAGTGGTTGTACAGAACGATAAAAAGATTCAGCAGTTAAAACCATAAATAGCCATTTTAAATGCAACAACATGCATACAACAATATTCAGTAATCAATAATTCATTCAAAGTCCAAGAAGGCAAGATTAAAAAGATGTGTTTTTAGGGCAGATTTAAAGCTCTCCACAGTCAGGCATTCCTTTATCTGACGAGGTATAGAGTTCCACAGGGTAGGGGCCACAAACACAAATGCCTAGGCACCAGAGGTCTTTAAACAGACCCTGAGAACCTCTAGCAATCCCTCATCAGTGGAGCGGAGTAGGCAGAGGGGTGGTAGGGGCACAGAAGTTCTTGCAGATAACGTGGCCCCTCTCTGTGTAGGGCTTTGTAGGTCAGCAAAATGACCTTGAAGGTGATCCGCCACTGAAGTGGCAGCCAGTGCAGTCCACAGAGCACAGGCATGACAAGGCAAGATTGAGGAAAGCCATTCAATAGCCTAGCCACCACATTCTGCACCAGCTGCAAGTGGCAGATGTCAACCCCTGGGAGCCCTAAGTACAGGGAGTTGCAATAGTCAAGGCAAGAGGTCACAAAGGCATGCACCAATGTTGAAAGGTCATTGGGTGGGACCAGGTGTTTGATCCAGGTGATATTTCTCAGATGGTAGAATGAGGATTTAACAACAGCAGAGGATGTCTGATCAAGACATCTATAATTACTTTGGCTATTGAGGCCCTGTTGTGTCCTGTGGCTCATAAGATCCAGTGAACTCCTTCCAGGGCTGCCTGCACTCACATAGAGAAGACAAATGCTCTCTTGCTCTTTTCTTGCAGTCTTGAGTTCCTTCAACAATAATAGAGTAATATAATAAGTTATTATTAGTATCCTTTACAAAAGAGTGAATGATTTCACTACTCATAAGACCTATAATTTCATCCTGAATGGCAGGACTTTTATAATCTTGTTTTTTTTTTTTTGTTTGTATTTTGTTTTTGCACCAGGCTCCTAGGTTCTTGTGTTCTTTACATTGCATTTTGAGTAGCTCCACAAAGTTTCCCTCATCCATTTGATGACCTCAAATTGCCAAGTTATGTCTGACTAAATCATGTAAGGAGGTCATCGATGTCAACAAACACCTCCAAGACTGATCCTGCTACACCTTCTTCTGTTCATAAAGAGCAGAGTCAATACCTTGTCCACATGATGCATGAGACAATTTCCATATTGCATGCTGGTGTGTTTCTGAGGTCTAATGGGATGCAAATTTAGCCTTTGCCTTTTTTCTGGTAGGTCATCCCTGTTGATGTGAATGCTGGTTCTCACTTCTTTGATAAGCCAAGAATATCCATTCTTTCAGTTTTAGTAAAAGTAAAACAGAGCACAGCCTTCAGCTTAGGGCTGTAGTGCAGCCATGAGAACGCCTCATACCAGGATTCTTGAAATTTGAATTTTCTGTTGCCACAGTCCTGGCTTCGTATCTCTGCAGATGGGGGTTGGTAAAACTGGTCCATGTACACCTGTTTGCATCTCGATTCTTAACACAGTGTTCTCAATGGCAGTGATGGTTTTACTTGCCTGGTGTTCTGTGCTGAATCCTGGATTTGTTGTCATCTGCTCATAACCTATGGGATGACTGTTCTTGTTCCTTTCTTCATTCTGAACCATTGTCACAGAGGAAGGCTTAGGATCAATGTGTGGTCTCTTAAAGAAGGAGAAAATTTAAGGTTAATCTCTCTGGCATTCCATCTTGCAAAACTTTGCAAAATGGGACTCTTATTCTAAAATGCGCAATTGTTACAGATTCTTCATTAAAACACAACATCAGAAAACCATCCTACACAAAAAATGCCCCATGTGAAAGCCTCCCTGAGCCATCAAATTGCTGTACAGCAACCAGGACAAAGTAAAACATCCAGATTATTCAGAAACATAAAGAACAGTAAGTTACACTTCATGCATATAAAACCCTTCGCAAAAAGAAGATTGCCAAATAGATATAAATCACAAATGTAAGAGTGACTAGAAACAGACAATTATGTAAAATCATATGAGAACCATAATGTCAGAAGAAACATTCCCTTCAATCCCCTTAAAGAGACTACAAAACACTGAATTCAACATTTAGCAACAGAACAAATGCCTCCTTGGTGTACCAGAACAGTTTGTCTTTGCAACCTTCTTGCCCAAGGAACTCAAAAAGGCACTCCCATAACCATAATAACATACAGTATACAGTACGTATAAAAATATAAGAAGGTGTTAGTGTTACACACCACTGCAGCAACAGATTATATTTTAACTGTCAGGAGTACACACAGTGATCTACAATACAGTACTTGGCACAATCACTTAAATAAATTTGCCACTCAGATAGTATTCAGCCTCTCAGATCTCTTCTGGTTAGAGATGTTGTGAACTTTTAATTACAAGCAATACTGGTGAAAATGCACCACATTTACATTTGTGAAATAAATTGTGAATTATGAGGCAGAACTGCCAACTTTGCAGATGGATTTTTTTTATTTAAAGAACCTCTCCCAACCCACTGTGCTGTGAAACCAGCCCCTCCCCTATTCAAGAACACAGCTACAAATATTTTACACCCTTTACTGCACCCTTCTCTCCCCCACGAACATCACACTGTTGCGACTGGCAGGCTGGTGGCTGAAGTTAAGCTAATCCCTTCTCCCTATCCATGTGCAAAATACACTTCACCCAGCTCCCACTACCCATGTCCTACTGTCTCCTTTAGAAACACCCTGATCCCTACCTAATCCACTTCATCCCCACCACCCTTTTCCCCCACCAGTACCCACAAAATAAATAACAAAAACAGTTCCCCCACTGCAGAGTATCTACTCTGTTCAGTGCCAACTCCACATCTGGTAATGGTGTGAACGAATGAATGAATGAATGAATGAATGAATAGTGATGTCTACTTTTAGTAAAACCTGATTGGTTGAATTTTTCAACCAATCAGGTTTTACTAGGAGCAGACATCACCATTCTTTCATTAAAGTTATTGTGAGACAGGAGTCACCACTGAACAGAGCAGATGCTCTGCACTAGGGCCTTCTTTATTTGAATGTTGATTTTGTGGGTGCTGGTGGGGGGTGGGGGGACCAGAGGGTGTGTGGGTGGGGCCTAGATGTGTTTACACAAGACAATGGGACTCAGGTGGAGGGAGGTGGGGGAGTATATATGGTGCACTTGTGGGGGGAAGGGAATAACTTTTTAATGAGCAATGTGATGTGATGTTCGCCAAAGCAGGATTAGGGTGCCATCAAAGGGATAGGGAGGGTGATATCCTGAATTTACACACCATTCACCTTGCTGTTCACCACATGAACTAGCCATTCACCATGTACATTTGGCTAATCTGCCTGGTGAATAACAATGTGAATTGCAGACCTCAGCTCCATGAATTTGTCAAAATTTGTGGATTTTTTCATGGAGCAAATTTCTGCAACTTTACACATCTCTGCTCCTATACCCTCTACATCCCTTTACATTCTATTCTGAAGCAAGGGTCCTAAAAAGTTCACAACTCCCATTTCTTCTATGAGATTACTAATGGATTAATGTATTTAGCTTCAAGTCTTAAGATATTTTAGTTCATGAAAAACTGTAGCAAGGACAGTTTGGATTAAAGTTACCATTTCACTGTGCTTGCGGTTGTTGTAAGTGCAAACCTCTTCTCTTATTTTCATTTTAAACAGCATTGTTAAACTCACAAAGACTGGTTATGTGGAAACTGTAATCTCCAATGTCAACTTTGCATGCCTTTGAATAAAGCGGAGTAAAAAATGTTTCTCGTGTATTTATATTTTAAGTTTCAAGTACTACTCCATAGCCCTGAACTGTTTTCTGATGGAGCAAAGTCTAATTGGGACTAGATGGAAATGTGTACTTATAGTAAATGTGTAGTTAAAGCAGCAATATTTGCTAGTGACTATGTCATTTTTTTAAGCAAAAATGTATTTTTGACAAACACATTAATATACCAATTTTAGTTATTGATTTCTTCTTTTATTTCTAACTTGTACATGATGTTGAAGCTTCCAGAAGTTCTTGCATCACCCACCATGAAAATATTAAACATATGGGGGGGTGTTAATGCAGTGCTGTTAACTCTCAGAAATATTTGTTAGCATCATCAGAATATATTCAGTATTAAGTTTGTATGCACTGTCAGAAGGTACTTGAAATGGAAGAATTTTAAATATTGTAGTGCTGTGCGGAATTTTCAAATTCCGGCAGAACAGAATTCCATGGAATAGTCGAAATTCTGCTGAAATTCCTCCAAATTCTACAGAAAAGAGAATAGTGGAATTCCACAGCATAAAATAGTTGCAGAATGATTTTCTGCAGAAAAATCACTGTTTCAAGCAATATTATTACGCAGTTCTGAATATTTTCCGTGGAAACTGTTGCGGAATAATTTTCCACGGAAAAATTAACGTTCCGCAAAATATTATTCTGCAGATCACAGTAGGCGGAATTCTGCAGGCAAACAAGTGAAATTCCAGCAGAAATTCCGCCAGCGGAATGGTTATTCTGCATTAATTCCGCCGGAGGAATTTCGCATTTTGCACAGCACTAAAATATTGCTAATGGTGGTCATCTTTAATGACTTGAATCACGCATTTACAAAAATAGTTATAAAAGCCATGTTTTTTAAAATATCTGAGGAAATTCAAAAAATAGCAGGTATGACTCTAAGGATGTCATTAATACATTTTTTTTTTTTGCTAAAATATCTATATCATAAATGTTTTTGTCATCTGACTCACAAATATTGCTGCTTTAAGCAGACCAAGGCAACATTCACTTTGGGGGCATCACTGTATCCTAGTACAGAACTATCCATAAAACTAACTGCAGACCTGTCAAGTTACACAATAAAAACATTTCCCCAACAACCCTCTGAATTAATAAATTTAAGGCATGCAGAGACAAAATGTTTCATTAATGGAGAATGTCCATGTACTGTAGTTACACCACTCATCTATTATGTGGTGCAGCCCCCCATTTACACTTCATGCATTTTAATAATTTCCCCTTATTTATTTAGAAATTTTACTTATCTGGTGAATCCTATTCCTGCCAGCTCCCCTGCATGACACATTTATTATATTGCCACTGTTGTGGCCTCCTTGAATCACCCACAGCTGTCACAGATGGGAATCTACTGATATTTTATCAACTAAATTTGAGTCTCATATTTTAACATCTATTTCTTGTTACTAGGATGAACTAAACTAGCATGCCACTCTGCCCTGTACTTTTGGGACATCAGTGCTAAACTCAGGCCATGACACAAAAGCCAAAAACGTAATTTATAAAATGAGGTTTAAATAACTAACCAAATGAAACAACTTTATTGGTTAAAAGACAGTACTCATTCTGACCATTGATTATGCATCTAGAAAATGCACAGTTCATAACTAGCCTGTGCTGACCTAACTAGCAGCAACCTATGTAAATGAAAATAAAATCTTTTTTATTAAAATATTTTTATCCCCGCTTTTAAATGCAAAAACCTTAAACCAACAACAGGTCATAGGTTTCTTCAAAATATATGCAGTTACTGGTTTCATTCAAAGGTATACAGCCTTTGGTACCAAACTCACCTATTCTACCGAGCAACAACATAAGTAAAGTAAAATAAAACCCTTTTTCAATAACGAAAGAAAAATCCACTCACTTTATAAGCATAATAACCCATTCAAGGGCATGGGTATCTTCAGAATTTATGCACTTCCTAGATGTGTTACTATTAAAAGTCACTCGGTCGTTGGCCTCATGCCTTCTAATTCACTCAGGTTGTACATTAGTTCTGAAAAAACACATGTCCCATTGTGGGTTATTGCTTATGTGTTGGCACCATGACACTGTAAGATTTGAAAACAAACTTAGGCAGTAGAGGACTATGGATGCTACACTAGTTACACAGGTTAGGTAGGTGGTATGGTTGTTATGTATTTTACCAATTTATTTTATTTAGTTTTTGGATTTTGGTAACCACGTAGGCTCACTGAGATAACCACTCCCTTTTCCTGGAGTTAACTATGTACAGTGAACAATAGGAAGATAACTACAAAATAACCAGGAGATTTACAGGAATAAAGAGAAGCTACATATAAGCAAAAAATATGACGGGGTGTGTATTGAACAGATATTACCACATACCCAGGAGTACTTCAGCCCAACCTGTCAGGCAGGTTGCAATCAGTTAGAATAGCTGATGTCATCTCACCACCCCTGCCTATTACCACTGGAGTCCCCCAGGGTTCAGTGCTAGGCCCAATCCTGTTCTTCATTTTTTTATATGAGCTCCCTTAGATTTACACATCATCCAGCATCCACATGTATGCTGACGATACAGTGCTGTTTACCTCTGGTAAATCAGTCCCTGATGTCACTGCCAGGCTGTCTGACTTCACCAAGGTCCAACTCTGGTTCAACTCACACCAACTATTTCTAAATGACAAAAAGACAGTCTCCATGACCTTCGGCACAAGGCAGAGGCTTGTTCAGCTAAGCATTCTCCCCTCCTTTCACACCCTTGATGGGATTGCTCTTGAGGACATCTCCTCATTCAGGTATCTCGGCATTTGGCTGGATAGATACCTCTGCACTCATAGATGCTGTTCTGAAAAAATTAAGACCTAAGCTCAGTGACCTCTACAGAAACCGCAGCTGCATCCCTCTTGCCAACAGGCACAAGCTGGTACGGAAGATGATCCTGCCCATTTTCGACTACTGCGACATAGTCTATGGTGCCACCCCACAGTCCCACCTATCCAGACTAGACTCTCTCTTCAACTCCTTCTGTCATTTCACTCTTGACGCCCCCCTCCTAACCCACCATTGTGATCTGTACTGCTCCCTCAACTTCTTTCCCCTCCACAATCGGAGAGTTCTACACGGTGCCAAGTTCATCTCTAAATTCTGGCTTGGTTCGCTCCCTTCATACATCTCCTCCTCTCTTGGTATCCCTTCCCCCTCCCTTTATTCCCTTAGATCCCTTGCTGACACTCGCACCCTGTCTATCCCTGGCGGAACCACATCCTCTGAACAGAAAGCCTTCTCATATCACCTGCCTAAACTGTGGAATTCTCTGCCTCCTCAAATCTGCTTTTCCTCCTCCTCCCTGTTTTCTCTTACCTCTGCACTACACAACTATCTCACCCCTTCCTGCACCTGGTTCTGACCCCCTCCTCACCTAACTGCTGTCTACCTTCTCTCCTGGCCCCTACCTCATGCACTTACCCTACCCCTCTTGGTCTAGCACTTAACCTCGAGACATGCTCACCTTGCGAAAGGATACTGTAACTGCTGCAGTGTACCACCCACAAAATCCTGTTGCACTCCTCCTAGGCACATGTCTCAGTACAGCTCTTAACAATTGTATGTATTATGCATTGTATACCTGTCATCTGTGCTCCTCCTGTATTGTAAATGATGCCTCTCACATGAATGTACTTCTTACTATGTTACTCACTCCTAGACCTTGCTTGAATGTATGTACTGCACTGTATCTATTGTACCACTGTATTACTGCATTTAATCCCACCTCTGTATTACTGTATGATTTGTCATTGTTACTACTATCATCCCACTATCCCTTGCCCCAGGATGTACCGTGAGATGAGCATTATGTTGCTCAGTGTATCTTTCCTGGTGAAACATTTCAATAAATAAATAAATAAAATGCACACCTTATTGTGCTTATAAAATGGGCTGTTATTTAGAAAAAGTTTTTACTTATTCAAAAACAAGTATATTTATGTATATATGTATGTGTATATATATATATATACATATGTATAGATATATAATTTTAGTCAGTATTTATGATCAAATAGTCCTTACACCAGGTAGAAAATGACACCATGTTGCTGGCAGCCAGTAGCTCCCCCACGCTGTTATCAGAATCGAGAGAAACTGCATTGAGAAACTGGCATTTTTAGTGATCGTGAGTGTAATAGCAGCTGTTGAGGGTGGAGTAAGGCATAACTGTGGTTTTTTGTGTCTTTTTTCTTTTTTTAGCAGCATGAGTTCAGCACAATTGCAGCATGAAGTGGCCCCTCCCATTCCTCGTAATGGAGTGAGCATTGTTATGAAAAAGCAAAAGCGCTTGTATCCCGCCAGTGCCTTATCCACCAGTATTGACCATCTTAATGTTAATTAAAAAACATAGAGAAATTGAATCATTTTTTTTAAACTGCGGGTGCAGGAGCACTTTTGATACTGGAGACAGCAAAGCCAGAGTGCTTCTGGACTGCTACATGAGGTAACAGATTGGAAGCAGTCACCGTTAAGTGAGAGCAATATAACTTACATTATTTTCTTTGTATTTCACTTATTGACATTTGAATAAGGGAGCAACTTTTTAAAATGGCTGACAGTTTGGCCAAATGTTTTGGTCGCTAACTGATAAAAACCAAAATGGCGGTATTTTAAACATTGGTGTTCTACTGGCACACTGATTTCTTTTATTAATGCTGTGGTTGTTGTTTTCCAAACTTGTTTTTACCGGTGCATCAAACAGATTTTAAGCATAGGTAAGAACAGATCAAAAAGCAGGATTTTATCTCCCCATTTTATAATTACATATATTTGAGTTGGGGGCTTTGCCCCCTGCACCCCCTGTGTTTAAATAAAAAAAAATAGGGAGTGTGGTGTGGAGCCCCCCCCCATCTAAACAAAATGGATAAAAAATAAATCACCACAAAACTACACAACCTAACCATAAGTTACATAACTAACATCGCATACCGGCTACACAGCCAACGCTAATTACATTGGTTTGTAGTCCTCTACAATTGCCGCTCAGACCAGATTTTATTAGTATTTTTGGTTTCTGAACACACATTATTCATGTATCTTTTCTTGTGACTAAAATAAACTACAATGCAGTAGACAATACTGCCCGAACATCCTATCGGGTCATAATGTCACACGCTTAATAGCGTACCACATTATAGCTAACCCAGTACAGCACAGTATGCTACTGCTACTGGTGCAATACTGTGTATACTGCTGTATGCAGCATTGCACCAGTAGCAGTTTCCCAGGCAGAAGATAAGACCTCTGATGGGAGTGGGTTCTGATGAGCAGCTGCCGCGGCTCACAGGATTGAGCCACAGCACTAGGAACCCAGGCACTGCATCTGGGACCGGGTTTGATTCCCAGTCCCAGAAACATTTTATTTTTTTCTGACTTGTGCACTCCCTGAGTTGGACTCCGCCGGAGTTGAGAATCTTTAGTGGAGGGGTCCAGGGGGTGCAGCCCCAACAGGGGGTGTGGGGGTGGATCCCCACAGAAAAGACTTATGCCTTATGGCATAAACGACTGTATTGGCAGTGCATTATGCCATGCGGCATAATGTCTTGCAGCATTATGACCCCGTGACCCTGAACATATGGGACAATGGATGCACAGAAACAATGTAGACTAGTAATTCAAAGTCTGGCCTGACTGAGCCATAAGTGCTAAAGCAGACTCAGAAGTGGGATTTCAAATGTAAAATAAAATTGTTTAACTTACAGCAGACTCACAATAGGGAAACAAGGACACTGAACAAGACAGGAGGTAAAGGGGCAGTCTACTAAAATGAAAGTAAAAAGTTTTACCACAACATGAAAGTGCTGCTTTAAGAGCCTTAATGGGGTTTATTCTAAACAAAATAGCAGTGAAACAGTTATTGAATATTAACTTTTTTATTTACATTTCTAACAAAAACGACCAACTTTTATCAGGCTCACACATTTTACATAATCAAAATCCACCTATCATGTTGTATTTATTAGATTTATAATATTTATTCAGTTATTTATTTTATAACAAAAAAAACACAGTACTAGTCCCGCAATAATGGAGGACCACCACGGACCAGTGTAATTAGCATAGCCAGTACGCTATGCTACTTACCCTACTTAGGGTTAGTTGCTATGGTCGAGTAGTTTTTTTTTTATCAATTTATCTGAGTTTTATTAAATCCAAAAAACATAGCAATGATCCTTAAGTCACCAGCTTCACTAGCTTAGTGTACCTCTATGCGATGCTATGCTACTTTTATGCTATGTTGGTCCATAGTCCTCTACCAAAGCCCAAGTCTCTTCTGCACCCCAAGTTCTGTAACTGTTGCTTGCCTAGGCCCTATGACCAGACAAGACAACCCAAACTGTTGAGAGCAGATATTTTTTTTCACAAAAACAATTGTTCAGTCACTGTATTAAACTGGTCAGAGATCTGTAGTAGTAGTTAACCTACACAGCATAGCTGTAGTGTGGATTTTAAAAAATTAGAAACAACTAGGCGCTGGGAATCAGGACTGAGTTGATGAAAGCTAGAAAACTTTAACTAACCTTCTTAAAAGAAGAAAGACAACTGGGCTCAAACTTGGGGGAAGGGGAATACTTCTAATTCATTGTAAAATAGAGCTGGAGGCTGTAAAGGCAAGCTGAAGAAGCAATAGTCAACAGTTCATACTCCACTCGGTCAAGAACGTAGACAGGCAACAGTGCTGATTTGATGGTCTGGATGGGACAGGATGGACTGACAGTCTCTGTCTCTCTCTGTATCTCTCTCTCTCTCTCTCTCAAAAGCAGAAAGTAGGAAGAAGTAGACCACTGATTGCAAGGCCTTTTATCCTGCTCAGAGACAGGTCTGTTCAAGAAACCTAACTGACTCTTTAAAAAGGCCAACATCACTAACAGCCAGAAATGAGCCATCCCAATTTGCTATTTTGCTTACGCTCTGCACCTGAGCCCAATAATTTTGCACTGAAGCCTAACGTTCAGCACATGAACCTAAAGCGCATAATCACATTACAACCCCCCCGATAACTTCTAAATCATTCAAAGTCTAAGCCAAAGCCATTAACAAAAAGTCAAAGCTGGGAATTCCCTTTCACTGGTAGCAATAGCACAACACTGATCCTGGCCTCTCCACCTCTGCGATCATTGGTGGTGTGACTGACAGAGGAAGCCCAACACACACCTCTCCCCTTCCTCAGATACTTATCAATCACGTGCTGAGTGAGTTTTCTATGCAAAGTCTTGATGTGCCCATCCTGAGTCCTTCTCCAATGCCAACACAATGAGCTCCCCCACCTTGCTTGCAGCTGGCTTCCCACAGAGAATGGCAGACAGCAGGACAGAGAATACATGTTTATAATGTATGGGGAGTCATTATTATTAACCAAAATCAAGCAGATTACAACCTTATAATGTATGTTAGAACGCTGTAATGTGGCAAAAATCATCTTTTTACAGCGTTGTTACACTATTGATGTGACGTCACGCTCCTGTTACAGTATCGAAGCTACGTTGTATCGGTAGTGTAACAACATCGAACACAAAGCTTTGTTGTTGCTAGGATACTGAAGACGCTCGTCTTTTACCAGTTCAAACACAAAAAGTAAACTGCAGAAAAAACTCAGGGAAAATATCGCAAGTAGTTAACAATGGCTGCAGCTATCTATTCAAAGCCAGACCTCACCGACTGGCAGGCATTCATAGAAGAGCAGCGTTACATCTTATCTGCTGACCATACATATCACCATACACTATAAAGCGTATCGGCAGAGTTACGGTGTAATAACGTTGTTGTTCTTCTGATTCCCTTGGTGACGCTGGTAAACCTCTCGAGCTTCGCTCTTGAGGTTTAACAGTGTCGCCAAGGGAACCACTCGAAGGCAAACCTAGCATTGTTACACACCGCTGACCATATGTTATCCTATATGTTATGCCATCATTATGACATCACTCTGTTGTTAACCCTTCTTGAGTATGTCATATCAATGGTATAACAAGATGGAATGCTCACAACAATCAATGTTTTAACAAAATGGAATGCTGACAACAATCAATGTTCTAACAAAACGGAATGCTGACAACAATCAATGTTCTAACAAAATGGAATGCTCACAACAATCAGTGCTCTGTAAAGTAAATCAGTAAAGTAAAGTAATTCAATCTGTGATTGCACAATCTTGGTAGCCCATACACTATAAAATATAATGTATGGTCTTTGGTTAACAACTGCACTGAAAACACTTCTTGAGGTTGCCACGACATCTGAAAACCTCCCGAGCTGTGCTCTCAAGGTTTACAATGATGTCATGGCAACCTCTCGAAGTGTTTACAGTGTGGATATTAACCAAAGACCATACATTATCCTCTATATGAGTCATGAGGGCTTTAGCCTGGCTGGATCTACTGCTGTTCATTAACTTTCAAGCTTCCACTGCCAGTTCTGTAGAGCTTTTGGCTGTGCAGCATGTGATTATACGCAGATCAGCTCCGCTGTTCAGAGAGAGAGAGAGAGTGCCATGATCATTGTCAAACCATTGCCAATGTAAAAGCCGTGTTGGGCAGCGGCAGCATTGATCCTCATACTGTGCACAGTTATACTTCCTGTCAGACTCAAAGTGCCTGTCCTGAAATGGGGGTAGAAGTGTAGCAAAACAAGAGTGCAAAATGTTAGGAAGATATGTCCCCCATTCCCCCATACTTACACCCCTGACTGCTGATGCCAAGAGATAAGCCCAATACTGTAACTAATGTAAAAGATTTTTTCTTGAGCTTTCAGAATTTAAGCGACCAAACACAGTTACCCTCTGTTTAAAAAAAGAATAAAAACCCAGGATACTTTTTTAAAAGCAGCATTATAAGAAATTTGATGGTGCTTACTTAAGGAATAATCCACTACATTGTGTGGGTTGAGCTGTGATTTAACCACACCTGGCATGGTTCGATCATGGGGCCTCAGGCCAAGTGACCAACCATGCCAGATGTAGGTAAATTCCAGCCCAACCCACATCCCATCACAGATTATTCAGATTATACAATTAGAAAACATGAGAATCACACAAAAAAAGTGAAGTAAAAGCTTGTTTTTATTATTTATATGCTGATTTTAATAAACTATCCTTCCCCCTACACAAGATAGTTCATCGTTGCTGAGTAGAAGCCCTCTCGTGCCCCTGAAGCCAACTGGCAACAAGGTGAATGAGCTGAGCGTCGTGAGACAGAGATTAAAACTGAAAATCTGACAGTTAGCTCTCAGTTGTCTCCCACTTCAAAAACTGCAACTTACTTCAGACATTTTGTTTTGTTTTCATTTTTCCTGAACAGATTTTGATTTTGTGGAACAGTGTGCTTTGCAGTAGAAAGAAAATGGGAGTTTTGTGAGAGTGTATTGGAGAGTAAAGGGTTCTGTCTGGAGTGATTCTTGCTTTTTTTTTTTAATGTGAGGTCAGCTGGTACTTTATGTGGTGGTTATGCAAAATTTACCCCATGGCATAAAGTGTCAGTCAACCAATCAAAATACTTAAGTTTTTAGATCCCACTGTATAATAACAATGTTACAACACACCTATAATCATATATGGACTCATACTATTATACGTGGCATACCAACATATGGAAACGTGCATCCTAAAGACCCATTTTATTCATAAACTAGGATTTTAAACTACTCATGGCTATTCTGGCTGAAAAAAACAAAAATATTACTACCAGATTTGATTTATACAGATCACACAAGTTTTATAATGGATAGACAAGTGAGTGATAATATGAGGTGATCCTTGAGGTGCTGTGCCAGTCATAGAGTACCCAATAGGATGACTGGGCTGGCTCTTCACAGAATCTCTAGTTGTACATGGAAATGGGGCCAGTGGGATATGACAGTCCTCCGCAGACTGCCATATTCCTCTCAGCAGTTCATTATTAGTTTCCAACAGCCGATGCTGGTACAAACCCCAGCCCTCTATAGAGGCTTCAATGGCTGGGGATGGGGGATCTGGCTATTGATCAGGCAACAAAGGGCTTCCGGTGGCCCTGTGGAGGGGGGTATGCACACTACTGCAAGCCTAAGGCCTGCATATCTCTACTGTTGTACTAGCCCTCTGCAACATAGAAAACAACTTGTGAACTGGACACATGGCTGCCTGTCCCTCTACTGCCCCATCCTGGGTGTGTGTATAGGAGCACTGGGTAAAAGGGACCAGAAGGAGAAGAGGCACACAAAATGGGCCATGGACACACCGAGGTCTCTGCATGTGTGGAGCTATACTGTTGCGAATTGCACAACCATAGAAGCACCTCTCTGTGGGTGTAGAAGACATTGTGTATCAGGCCCTAGTACAGTTACTGCTGAGATTTGAGTGTATCCTTTTCACATGAATTGCAGTGCTCCCTCTACCTCTCACTCTTTTGCCATTGAAATGTGAGACACTGAGACCTGACATATAAGTGAATGTGGAAAAATGCCCTGAAAATGTGGGACCATACACAGTCTAGAAGATACAAACTCAGAACACAATGGTAACTAGTGCATTTTTTAACAAACTTACATTTTGGTTTAGCATCATGAATCACTGTGATTTTCTGCATTAATGTCTGAGTTTACAATGTGACACAGCATGTTTTTCATATACTGTAGGTTAGAGCAATTCTGAGGGGTAAAATGAAAGGTGTCCCATATTCAAGGCCTCCTGCTCTCTTTGGCAAACTGATGTAAATTCTGCATCAGAGACTCTGAACTTCTATGGCACTGTTAGGTCAAATTCTGTGGCAAGGTTTAAAGTTATGTGGCACATTCATATCTCAATAATACAGAGCCAGCTTTACAGTTTTGGGGGATCCCCACAAGGATGGCCTGTGAGGAGGATCTCTGACTTCCACCACATAAATGTGAGCTACATAATTTCCCTTAAACCTTCAGTTTTATTCGTTTGCATTTCCGAAGCTGTCCTGGCTCTCCATATTTATCTAAATCTATTTAGGGCTTAGTGCCATGTCATGCAGCATTAATGGCTACTGGCAAGCATCGCCTCAACGTACTGGCAACAAAGCAAATAGCTAAATAGTTGTTCTCCAAGGCACAGCTTGAAGTAGACTAGCCATGGAGTACCCGACTCCCCTCCTTTGTAAACACCTATTGGGGTCCCATACACAGTCATAGTTGGTGGTGGCAGGCTATTGATGCATACAGAGACTTCCCTGTACTGACACCCTAAAAACTGCCATATATTAACGATATTAAATATTAAACATCAGCAGTGTCAGCATTATTATTTCTATCTTTTTCTCTCTTTATGTCACTCTTTCCTTGCTTAGTTGTCACATTTTGAATTCATCTTTAGCTTTGTTGTCATCTTTTTTACATTGGCTTCATTTTTTTATTTTCTTTCATGTGCACCTCATTTCCCTAGCCTGAAAGCCCTGGCATCTGCAAGGTCCTCTGATCATGGGCTGTCCTAGAGCAGGTAATCTCCGGATTGCACCTAATCATGGGTTGCCCTCATGGAACCTCGATGCACTACTACTAGCCTAGTAGGGTGGCTCAGATGGCTTTTTGTATTTTCCTTTTTTTTCTTCTGCCTCTGTAGTCTTGCTGTCTGTGTTTCAAAGTCAGGCAAAGTTCCCCTTCTCCCGGAGGAAACAATGGCAACAGTGCTCCCACCTCTACTCCAGACCAGACCAAAATGCTGCAATGCCCTCTGCTTTCTTCTTCCCTCTCCAAAACCTTGTAAAAGAAAAGCTTTCTCCACCCTCACCTCTCACCTACTGTACCTAATGGCAGTAATACTATCCAGCAGAAATCCTATTGTTATAATGCTACTTCATTTAAGTTTTGTTTGCTGTTTGTCGTTTCAATTTAGTCATTGATGTATCATCAGATGAAAATAATTTATGTAATGTTATCTGTTTCTCTTTGTCATCACTGATAATGACTGTACCTGGCTGTATACTGTTCAAATGTTTGTTCTCACCTCATGCTGCATCATGAAATACTCTTTAATGTTGACTCTGGTCTCCCCTGTCTGTACTTTCCCTGGTCGTGCCTGAATATAGGCAACATTGTTATCTAGTGTACTTACCCGGTAAATAAAAACTAAATAAATAAATAAATCTCCTCCCCCAATCTACATAATGGCAGCAATAATCTCTCCTCTCCTCTCTTCCCCAGATCTAATCACAGCAATACTCTTTCCTCGCCCTTCTCCATAATGGTAGTAATGCTCTTTGCAACCTCCCCCCACGCTAGACCTAATGGCAGCAAGATATTTTCTCCTCTCCCTAACATGATCCTGCCCCCCAAAGCCTTGCCTGATCCCAGTTTTTAAAACCCAGTGTAGCCCACCTCCTCCCATCTCAGCACCACTACCTGCCCAGGAAGGAAAAGGATGGTATTTGCGATGCTTTCCAAGCAATTTTATCACAGAATGTTAACACACTGGGGGCTGGTTATCAGACTAGGGAAGTAGAAGAGATAGGACTGCCAGTTAAACAGAGCCACAATTTGATTTATTCAAGTTGGGGTGGGCTACTCTGGATTTATTCTTTTGTAACCTTACCTGGTTACCAAAGAATAGAAAAAAAAACTGACTACTGTATTGAATGGTCAAGCTATTTGTGCTTAAAAAAAAAAAAACGTAGAAGCTACACTGATGCTCTGAGTAAATCTACTTGTCCCTCAGTGATATTTTTAATTGTGGTGCAGTAAGCTTGAAATCTGTCTTGCCCACTCTTGCATATTGTCCTGGAGCAACACATAAATAATAATAAATAAAAAAATGTTTCATCTGTAATGTCATTATTAAGCATACACACAAATGTCCTGGACGCAGCCGGGATTCACAATACCAAACTGATTGTGAAAACTATGTACATCCCCAACTATGTACACCCACAGCTGATGGAGTTAGTCTCTGAAATATTGTCAAAAACTATAACAGCCTTATCTGAGAGTAATCATGTCAATAACTTTTCCTATCCCACGGGGGAAAACCCCTAGAACAGAAGTACTGATTCCCTCAAGAATTTAGAAATCTAAGCCACAACCTAGGCAACATTACCCACCAGAGGTAGCCCCAGGCTGTGTCCCCTGGAAAGAGAGAGAGAGAGTCCACCTCCATCCTTAAACCTAAGCAGACCAACACCCTTATCTTGATACTAATTCACTAGTACCAGTGCAACCCAATAACATTTGTGAATAATATATTATATTCACTCAAAACAGAAAAAGTTCAACTCAAGTTATACTTTTCTCTTAAATAATAATCTCTTGCTGATCCCAACCCAATAGACAGGACTGTGTTCAGATATTATTAACTTTCAGTGAGTAAATTGCCTCCAAAGCTGACCATCTTTTTTTATATAATCCTTTCCTTCCCTCCTTATAAGCACGCCTCTGTATTCTTCCCAAGGCACAAATAAGATCTCTCGCCCATTGCTCATAAGTATAGATATAGTCATCCTTCCAGTGTTTCAATATAGCAGATTTAACTATCGCAGACATCAAAGATAAATTATATTTAGGAATAGTCCCATGTATCTGCAACATAGCACCTAAGATACATATTTCGGGCAATATAAATTCTGAATAGTCCAACAGAGGGTCCATCTGTTGTTTGATTTCAACCCAAAGAGGTGCAATCTTACTGCGTTTCCACATCACATGTAGGATATCACCAGAACCCACTCCACATTTAAAACACAGGTCTGTCTGTCTAAGGTGTCTATCACATAGTTTCATAGGGGTAAAGTACATATTGGAAACAATAAAAAATTGCATAGTCTTAAACTTGGGGTTAGATATGTATTTGTGATTCCTCCATATAGTGTCTCAAGCACTCCTCTAAAGGGCCAATGTTCTATCCCAATATGTAATCCTGATGGGAGCGTTCGGACTGACATAGTTCAAAAGTACTTTGTAGATTTTGGATAAAGAATGAGAAGTAGGATCCACTTCCTTTAGACTATCCCATGTAAACAGATTTCCTGAAGGGCCCCCAAACCTTTTCCAAATCCCTTCCAGCATTTTAATAAGCTGTAACCTTTTGAACAACTGCATTGAATCACACTTACCCGGGAGAACCACCCTATTATCCTTTATAACATCCATTACTTGCAGGCCCAGGAGCTGAGTTGCCCAACGCTGAGTAATAACCTTACCCCCAATCAAAAAATGAGGGTTGCTCAGCAAAGGCTGTTCTTGAGACCTCATTTGATCCCTTCTCTGGATAGGAGTAAGAAATAACCACCAGGCTAATGCTGATTTAACGACTGGAGTCAGAGATGTGCTTTTAAGATATTTCTCTGGACTAGCAAAGGAGGTCTGTATCCAGTAATGGTTGCCTCTCTATTTGTAGCCATATTGGAGTGTATGCCCCTTCCACTGAGTTACTAACCCATCGACTCATAAAGCCCATTTGTCCTGCTACATAATATAGCTGAAGATCGGGCAGCTTGATCCTCCCCATATTAAGTGGTAAGCACAGGATGCTATGTTTTCTCCTAGGAGGCCTAGAGTTCCATAAAAATTCCGATAGCAGTTTCCTAATTTTTACAATCCATAATTTGGGAATATGATAAGGGGCTAGATGTATTGAATATAATAACCTGGGCAAAAGGTTCATTTTGACTAACCCCAGTCTAGCTGCAAAGTTCAAAGGAAGCTTATTCCATCTAAGTATGTCACCCTTAATCGCAGACAAAATCACATCCATGTTTACTGCTGCCCTATCCTCCATATCAGCCATGATCCATATACCCAAATATTTAATCCTGTCCGGCGCCCAATGTACCTGTAGTGGTTCAAAATCTGCTCTGCTGACATGCGGTGTCAAAGGGAGAATCTTGCTCAAATTTAACTTATAATTTGAAACTTTAGAAAATTGCCCAATAATTTCAACTGTCCTCTTAAAACTTAAGGCTGGTTCTTACAAATGTAACAAGATATCATCTGCAAAGACAAAACTTTTAGGTCCCTCCCTGCTATCGTGATCCTCTTGATGTTAGCATCATTATTGATTGCCCATAACAGGGGTTCCAGATAAATATTAAACAATATTGGTGAGAGGGCATCCCTGTCTGGTCCCATTCTCTAAGCGAATCTCCTGTGAAATGTACCCATTACATAACACTCTGGCCGTGGGAGCCACATATAGGTTTTTAATACCTCTGAGAAGGACCTCAGGGAAACCCATCCTCTCCATTGTAGCAAATAGAAATGGGTGGGAGACCCTATCAAAGGCCTTCTCAGCGTCCAAAGATATCAAAGCTAGGGGAAGTTGGGAATCCAATGCCTGCCCAAGTATGTGGTGGAGCTTCCTAAGGGCATCCTGCGTCCCACTACCTGGCATAAATCCTACCTGAGCATGACTAATTAAATTTGGGGCAATATTCAATATTCTATTAGCTATGACCCTCATGAGAATTTTGATGTCTTGATTCATCAAGGCTATGGGCCTTTAACTACCAGACAGCTCCATAGGCTTGTCTGGTTTTAGAATCAGGGAAATATATGCCTGGTAGAGAGGTGGGTGGCACACCCCATCCAGCATTACATGGTCAAAAAAATTCCTTCAGCAGGGGGAGTATAGTATGGAGATGTGTCTGGTAAAACTTAGCTGGTAGGCCATCTGGCCCTGGAGTTTTGCCAGAGGGCAGAGATTGAATTACATCTATTATCTCAGATTCTCTTATTGAGGCCGCCAACTCACTAACCTGTGCAGCATCCAACACAGGTATTGGTATTCCCTCTAGGAAGGACCTAATTGCCATCTCACCAGCAAGATGTTCTGCTCGGTAAAGGTCCTTGTAATAAGAGGCAAGTGCATCCGCCATTTTCTGAGGATCTGTTAAGCGCTGCCCTGCATACTGTATGGACATAACCATCCTAGCGGCCTCTCACTCCCTAACTCTAGCAGCGAGAAGGCAGCCTGGTACATCACCCTGCAATAAATATTTAGCTTGAATCTTTTCCTGCCAGAATTCTACTTTGCCATACATGATATCCGACATTTCTCTTCTCAGGCTTTGAAGTTCCATATCTATTTCAGTGGTGGACCCCTCCAGAGGAGTCAATGATTCAATGGCACCCAGGATAAACTCCTCCTTTGCCCGTCTCATTCTGTTTTTCCGTGCTGCCAAATCCTGGGCTTCCCCTACATATAGCACTTTGCAGGTTGGCCATGCTTATTTTGTATTTCGGAGTGTGGGCAACTGATTTTGTATGATCTCAAGTAGGATTTCCTCTAATTTGCTCTGGACCAAAGTCTCAGTCAAAAGCATATCATTTAACCTCCATCTATATGGCCTGGGGGGGGGCAGCAATAGGCTCCCAGGTTAGTTGAATTGGGGAATTGATCAAAAAAAAATTCTACACTGGGTTGTCACCTCCTTAACCTCGCAAAACGCCACCCTATTAACCAGAAAGAAGTCAATTCTGGATTGGGTCTTATGTGCCACAGAGAAAAAAGTCATGTTATTGCCGCCTTTAGAATGAGTCCGCAGTGGGTCTACCAAAGCAGTGACCTCCAGTAATCTAATCATAGCTTTCCGAGCCCTGGACAGAGGCTCTCTGGATGGTGGCATCCTATCCTCCCTGTTATACAAACATAGATTCCAATTACCTGCCAAAATGAGGGAGTGTGGAGAGAATACAGTAATATCCAACTCCAATGAAGAAAAGAAATCCAGATTGGAAGGGGTTGGACCATAAATAGAAGTGACTGTAAGCTCTTTAACCCTGATAGTACCCAAAATATAAATCCCTCTACTATCCTCCCTTGTAATCACCTGTGTTATGTGATACAGACAGATTTTCCCTATTAAGATCACCACTCCCCCTTAGGTCTTTTCCTTACCAACCCCATAAACCTGGCCTACCCACAGCCTCTTAAGGAAGCTCAGCTCCTCTGTCAATAGATGGGTCTCATGCAGTGCAGCTATGTGAGTCCCCATCTGTCTTATATGCCTTAAAATTACCATTCTTTTACGTCTACCCCTGAGTCCTTTTACATTCCATGAAATAATTTTAACACTTGACATTAGTAAACATAAAAAGGATTTTGTTTGACACCATCATACAATGCACTATCAAAATCTGCATCCTGCCCTGGCACCTATTGGACTCTCTCTCAATACCAGATCCCCGAAAACCACCCCCCCCATTATCCCCCAATCCCTGAATTGTCGTCCCGTCAATCCTAGATCAACCTCTGAAACAACGATTCATGGACGAGCCCTTTTCTATGCTCCCCAGCCCCCTCATAATTCCGAAATCTCAGGGACCTATCCCTATTTCATATCTCTCATTCAACCATAAACCCCCTCTCTTAAAGCCCTAACAAGAAATTACTCACCGGGTCTCTAATCCCCATGTAATACCCTCCATTGCCATTCTTCCCCTATTCAAATTAGCCATGCTACCCCACCAAGAACCTCCCTCATTCACTAGATTAATATACCTAACGGAGGGCAGATAAGCTGAGCATGCAGCCACATTTTATCCCAGTCTGTATGGGAATATAGGCTGAACAACCACCGTAGTCCCTTTGGGCCCTTTCTTCAGAAAACCATTGCCCAGCCCCCTCCTTCCTCTTCAATCTATAGCCCTAAGGAACAACTGGTGCCTCTTATCCAAGAAAAAAACCACTGTAATATCGAAGGGAGTTAGAGAACATCATGGCAAGTCCCTCATCAGCCCCATAAACCACTACAATATCGCCCCCTATGTGAGGAGGTGTAACCCCTCCCTCAGTTCCAACACGTATATCCATCCCCCGCTAGGCTCGTTAAGCCCCAGTCAATGTAGTTTGGCTGGGATGGGTGTTCATTTCTGAGGCATCACCACACTCAGGGAACATACTCCATGCTCTCTCTACACCCCCCATCATCTACCATTCGCAACGAAGCCCCCCAAAACAAAAACAAAAAAAACTAAATCTGAGTGTCCTATGATTTCCACAACATCTATAAAGGTGCATATATGACCCATAGAACCCAACTCCCTAGGTAAACCTCCATATTCCTAACTCAAACTGGGGGGATCCAGTTAACCATAGGGTATAAACATTCATCAGCCATCTTCATACAGCAAACAAAAAAGAGAGAGAGAAGGAGGAAAAAAAAAGGGTGGGAATAAAAGAGGGAGAGGGAAAAAGAAACAATATACTTTTTTCTTCATCTTGCCTTGCATATGGCTTCCACCATTCAAGTCCCTTTCAACAAATTATGCCAGTCCTCTCCGCGATGTCAGTGATTCAAGTCGGTGGCTTAAACAAATCAGGAAGCTCGGCTCTGAGGCCCACTAAAGCATCACTTGCAGTCAGAAATCTCTTCTCACCAGTTTGCAATGGGACCACTAAAGTTGCAGGGTACTGCAGGCGAAACATAATGCCAGTGAGATAGAGTCTTTTCTTGATGTCAGCATATTCTTTTTGCTTCTCTCTAACCGAGGGGGTTTGATCCTGAAAAAGCCATAGTGATGCACCATTCCATTGCAAAGCTTTGTTTTGCTGGTCATGATTAAGCACAAGATTTTTCTTTAGAATTTAAAAACCTCATAATCAAAACCCGAGGTCTAGCACCCGGTGGAGGCATTTCTCACAGAGCCCTGTGTGCCCTCTCTAAGTTGTAAGCCTCCCCGTATGGTGTAGGGCCAAGCAGCTTGAGCAACATATCCTGCACAAATGATATACAGTCAGGTCCTTCTGTCTTTTCTAGAAGTCCTGCTAAAATGAGATTATTTCTTCTGCTCCGAGATTCCTGGTCTTCCATTCTGTCTTCAAGTTTCTTAACTTGTTTACATATGGCAATTAACTCTTGATCCATAGCAGTAATTTTCTGTTCCTGAGAAGAAACCCGAACTTCTACATCCCCCATTTTCTGAGCCAGGGAGTGTAGCGCCGGCTTGATAGTGGCAAAATCCATCACTAGACCTTGTAACAATTGTTTAATCTCACTAATATCCTCTGCCTTCATATTGGACCCTCCTTCCAGTTCAATTTGGCTTGCCGGTTTGTCTGGTATGGGTGATAAGGGTTTCGGCCTTTTCACCACCAGGGTTCTCGAAGCCAAAGGCTCCACCACGTCCGGCTCCATTCCGATGCTGCAGTTTGGCCTGGTATAGGCACCACAAGCGATAGATCGAAGTTTCAAAAGCCGCTTTTACACACACCCGCTATCAGCTTTAGATGTCGATGTTCAATCAGCAGCACTTCCCCGACCGGAGTGAGGTAAAAAAACGAGGACAAGGGCCCTGAGCAAAATTAAATGCTTATTACAAATTAGCAGGGCCTAGGAGCAGCACAGAAGACGTCTTTTCACACCAGGCTCATCACGTGAGCCTCATCTGCAATGTCATTATGACTTCCTCTATTTTCTCAATTTGTTTTTCTCTTCCCTTACTTAGTTTCCACATTTTACATAAATAATCTTTAGCATTTCACTTTTCTTACCTTAGCTTCATTGTTTTAATTTCTTCAGTCTGTCCAGCATTCTCTCATTCTTTTTCTGCCCCAATAATTTTTTTATTTACTTAGCTGTCCCTTTGCTTGCATTTTTAATAATTTACATTTTTCTTTCCTAGGCGCCAGAGTTGACTCATCAGGTTGGCAACCTCATAGCCCTTTCCACAGCAACCACTTGTGCTCTAAACCCCATAAGGATAACAAATTGCCCCCCCGAGCACTTTACATTCTCATGGTTTTAGAACAAATAAACCTCACCACTGCCCATCTCAACCCCACCACTTTCCAAACAAGCCTTGAGAATGCCATTGAGTGGTCTTGTAGATTTTAATGTATGTCATTATCCAGCCCAACACTGTACAGTGATCCTCTGCCTCTTCCTGCCTCAAAAGTACTGTAAAGTCCCACTTAGGCATTACTCTGCCCCCTCATAAAACAAGAAATACCAACCCTGCATAGCTAAATTCCAAGAGTCATTTCACCCAGAGCCTCATTGAATCACTCTGTTTTTTTATATTGGCACCCTTTTTTGGTCCAACAGTGTAGGACAATCCTCTGCTTTTTCCCATTATTGCTGGACCCAAATGCTGGATTCATGTCCCAGTATGGCTTTGTGTAGGCCATACAAAGCACTACTGGGATGAGAAAAAGCCTACTGGACCACTAGCAGTGATAGGAAAAGGCAAAGGATTATCATGCAGCCTTGGACCAAAAATGGGGTGCCAATATATAAAAAAAAAATAAGATGACTCTAGGGCGAGCTCTCAGGGCTGGGTGAGGGTGGTTTGAGGGGTTGGGGTGAATTTTATTTCTTATAAAGCTACAAGCAGGCAGAGGAATTGATGGAAAGGAGTGGCATCAATCTCTGTCTGTCTTACTGGAGCAATTTCTATGCAATTTCTGCAGCCAACCCCAAATTCAATGGCCGACTCCAAATTCTGCAGCAGGTCATAATTTCTGCAGCAATCACCATGTGCAGCAGATCCGCAGAAAGCAGGGGACCTTGCCCATATTCATGTGGGATGGTTGAGACATACAGTATGCAGCATGCACGCCCTTTTGAGTTAAAAAGAAAAACTACCACAGACCCAGTCTTGATTCCAGTTGATAAATTTATTTAGTGCAGACAGTTCAGAGCTGACACACAATAGCTTCATTCGATCGCCATAATAGTTTCCAGCATGTACAGAGCAGCAGCAAATCAAGAGTCCTCATAGGCTTCACTTCTGGAATGCATGGATGACAAATACAGTTAGTCTACTGAAGTTTCTATGTTATATTACTATGCTTTTTACAAAGCAGCTGCAGCCTGATTCTCGTGGTGTCATTACATTTCTGAATTCTGATTCTGACATGTGCTCCTTTGTATGCAGTAACTCCCTTTAGCTGACACCACATTTTCCACATCATTGAGCCTTCTGTAAAATAATTCTCACCAGCTATAGCCAGCGTATGATATCTTCCCTCCCCTAGTCACTGAGCAATTGTGTGCTCAGGCTTTTCTTTATACTAGGCCACCCAAGACTAACATCCATTTACTTCATGTATGCCTCTATTTCAAAAAGCATCTGCATCGATACCTTTTTTGGGCACAGATGTCTGCTGAAGCAGCATTATAGAAAATTAATTTCTCTTACTTTACATAGCTATTTATTGCACACAACAGTGACAACATCTCTGTACCCCCAGGAAAAAGGATCAACCCTGAGTTACAATGAATTCTGGAATAAACTGCCAGAATTTCTGCCCTTTTCCTTTCAATTGTATTCCTCCCAGCTGTCATTTTGCTGGATAACACAGGGTCTTGCATTTGGCTAATAAGATTCAGGACTGCCACTTCCTTTCCTGAGACCTGATATCCTGTTTCAGAATTTATAAGACCAAAGTAGGGAAACCAGTGTTTTTTTTTTAAAAGGATGTCAAACACAAACCTTTAGTCCCTGTGCAAAAAAAAAAAAACCTGATATAAAACTTTGAGTCTAGTTCTCCGCATGAATAGTCTTTAGTGAGAAGAATTTTATATGTGATTGCATGTGGGTTGACTGACACATTCTTCTCAGCTTCAAAAAAACAAAATAAGGCACACTTGTTTCCCCTAACCAAGTGTTTATATAGTCTGAGCAGAGGAATCGGGTTTTGTACATTACACAAAGTTACATTGTTACTACAAAGATTTAGAAAGACATTGCAATATAGAAACTTAGGCATTGCCAGAAGAAAATGAATACTGGTTCATCCAGGTTGTAATAATTGTTTAGGAAAGATGCATTCAGCAAGGTGGTGATTATTAAGAGGTAGCATTCACTCCCCAGAAGCTCCCTAGCTGCCTGAATGAGTTGTGCGTACCTGCTACAAAATCTGCCTGCTACATATACACCCAGTTTGGAAACTGATTCCACAAACCAAAGTGTAAAAGTGACTGGCCAGCGTGCATTCAAGTACAGGTTGCCTTATCTGTAGAACAACCTTCCAGCCAGTAACACAAACCATGCATGCCTCTTATCAGCCAAACTGAACATAAACCTGCATTTTACCTCTTTTTGCTCCATTGCCTGACATTTATTGATATCAAAATCTTTCTAGAGGCATGAAGCTATCTCAGTGGGGCTTTCCTGAGAAAACATTTTAAATTACTATATAGCATCTCAAGTGGAGTTTACTGACCTTATCAATTTTGTATATTACATTTATCTAAAACATTATTCTTTTGCATATTACATTTTGCTTTATATTTATCCTGACCACCAAATCACCTTAATCAGTGTATATGTCTGTATGCTGTGTCAATACCTGTAATATGCTGTGCTACCTTTCATGTTATGATTTTTATTTATTTATTTCCTCCCTTGCTTTTTCTTCAACTCTCCTTTGGACCCAGGTTACTTCTATAAACAAGATTACTATTTATATCGCTGTATGATTTCTTAATGGCAAAACAATTTAGCTGTAATGTTTTAATTCACTAACAGAGCTACAATTCGTATTCCATCTGGTTGATCCCGCTACCCTCCGCCCGCCACCACCGCACCAAAGTAATAGTAAAACAATTTTAATAAATAAAAAAATTACCAATAAAAGGCAGTTGCAAAAAGGACGTGAGAGTACTGTGTCAAATGGCTTTTATGTGATTGTCATGGAGATGGCAGTTTCTATGCCAAAAGTGCAGAGAGTGGTTGATCTATAAACATGATAGAAAGAAGGATTAATTAGATGAGTATAGGAAGGGGTAAATGTCAGGAAGACAATTTAAGAAAGATTTGTTAAAAATGTAAAACAGACAGAGAGATTAACATTTGGAGACATAGGGGCCTAGATATTCAAAGGAGTTGCACCTTGCGCTGCTCAATTCCGGATGCGCCACAGCACAAATATAATATATGCAGAACATCTAGAGGGGGTGTTCTCATGAATATGTGGCACGTTCCTATATTCATCCCAAACATGCGGTGCAAGTGTGGAGCAACTCATAAGATGTGACACAGAAAGTTGAGCATAGAAGGAGGAGTCTCAACTGCACTCCCCCCACAGACTGAGAGCAGGATAGGCAGCAGCAAATGGAAGCCACTGCAATCCTGATGGAGCAGGTAATGAGGGGGGTGAGGAGGAGGAGGGAGAAACAACTAAGTGGCCATGGGAGGGCCCATCAGTGGTATGCCCAACAGAGACTGTACCGTGCCCACCTTACCTATGAGAACTACAGTGACACTGATATAGTGGGCAGGTACCGTCTCAACAGGGCACTTCTGAGGCAGCTCTGTGAGCTGTGCCATGATGAACTGTAGGCACTCACCTGAAGGAACCATGCCATGTTGGTGGAGACCAAGGTGACAGCAGCAATGTGCTTACTCACCACGTGCCCCTTCCAGAAACCAATTGGTGCCACCGCTGGGATCACCCAGTCAGTCACATCCCGCCTCCTCACCCAGTTCCTCAATGCTCTGCTGCCACATACCTCAGAATTCATTATATTCCCAAGCACACAGGCAGAGTGTACAGAAAACATGCAGGAATTCCACATGGTGGCATGCATGCCAGGCGTGATAGGAACCATTGACTGCACCCATGTGGCCATATGTGCACTACCTGGCCCAGAAGGTGCAGCATATGTAAACAGGAATGGATACCACTCCATCAACTGCCAGGTGGTGTGCAATGCCACAGGGTGCATTATCAATGTGTGCACCATGCACCCTGGGAGTACATATGACACCTTCATATGGCACCAATCAATACTGTGTAGGAGATTTGAGAGTGGGGTAATCCCCACAGGGCACCCAGTGGGTGAGTTGGGATGGGGAAGAGGAGCACAACTGCAGTAGTGTGGCACAACACAGCAGCCGGAAGGGGGGTGGAAACCTGGAAAGTGCCATGTGACAAGGCAAGGTAGGAGGGGTAGTCCAATGACATGCCAGAAAAGCACACAGACAGGGGCATGTGCACACTGGCAACATGGCAAGCATGGCATGCGCACCAGACAGCAGTGCAACAGCAAGGCTGTGAGGCACCACAGGTAGACATGTGTCCAATGGGCAGAATAGTAGGTCAGAACAGTGACACATGGCACATAGCAGCAGGAAAACGGGTCCACAACCAAGTGGAGGGGTAGGAACAGATGTGTAGGACACATATGTGTGGTTAACAATGGTGAGCTGTGTAGGTGGGTAGTGGTAAGGCAACACAGGGGGTCCAGTAGTGGCAGTGGCAGTGTGTAATGGTAAGGGGGGGACAGGCCGTGGCTAGTCAGTGTCCATACTATCATATGTGCTTACCCCACAGGTGACAAGTATCCCCTCAGACCATGGCTGCTCAACCCCATGCGGTGCCCCAGTAATGGTGCAGAGGAGAGCTACAATGAGGCACACACCGTGACATGCAACATCATAGACCATGTCTGTGGCATGTTCAAAATACGTTTGCGTTGCCTAGACAGATCGGGTGGTGCCCTACAATACAGACCTGAGAAAGCCTGTGGCATATTCCTGGCCTGCTGCATTCTACACAACATGGCTATTGACTGTGGGATACCTGTCCAGGTGAATGAGGGTGACAGCACTGAGGAGAAGGAGGGTGAGGAACAAAACAAAGGGGGTGGGCAGCCGCCCATGAATTGGAGGGATGCCAGACTGGTGGCACTGGCCAGAAGACACCATGATACTATCGTTGAGGAGTATTTCAAGAACCGCAAGTAAGTAACACATAGGGAAACAGGGCATGCACCACACCACACACACACATACACACACACACAGGCAGGGACATATAGTGTTGCAAGCACACAGGTGCACAAGGACATACACCAGACACACAGGGAGCACAGAGCCACATACAGCAGGCAACAGCATGTAACCACAATGAAAGACTGGCAGAGCCAGCTGCCATAGTGTGTATGCCAACACCCGTACATGCATGCACACACAGAAGAACAGCCACAGGGCGCACAGCAGGGCCCACATCACCAGGCAGCAGCAGACAACTGTGTGAGGAGGGACATGGACAGATACAGCAGCTGTGCAGTCAGAAGCATGGATCTGAGGTGATGTGCTGGCACACAGGCAATGCCAACACAGTGCTGCACTCATCATGCCCATGACACACAGTCTGGAATCACTGCCCCCACACATGGCCCAAAAGATGTCACAGGCAGCACAGGCAGCTGTGGCCCAGGTCACACATGTGCCACAGCATGTGGACCAGGCCACAGCCAGCCTTGTGCGTGGCTGGCAATGGCAGCAGGTGATGGGACTGGGCAGTGCACCCATCAGGCCTACCGTGTGGCTCCACAATCGCCACAGCCATGGGGGTGGCCACTCCCTGATTGTGTGGCAGCCACAGGCAGTGCAACAGTCACAGGGGGTGTCAACATGACACTTGCAGGGCTAGATGCCTGAGAACATGACCGGGTCCTCACGGGTGTGTCCAACCTGCCAAACAGACTGCTGATGAGTGTGTTGGGGATGGCACTGGGTTGCATCAGCCTCACTGGGGTCGCCAGATGCCAAGCCCTGGGCATGCTCCTGTTGTTACCGGGAGTTCTCTACCCCCTGCTGCAACCACTTGATGCCAGTTCTGTGAAGCCAGCTGCAATGGTCTCAGCAATGTGATCTATCGAAGCGGTTATGGCCTCCCACAGATAGCGGATCTCGCCAATCAGCTGGGCACGTCAGATGGCCCCACGCTCAGACAGATGATGCACCTCCACCTGCAGTGCATGGAGCTCCACCCAGAGAGTAGTGTGGCTCTCCACAGATTCCCTCAGAAGATGGGTGTGCTCTTCTAGCCTGTCAATGGGTGAGGCATCGCAGGCTGGTTGCCGCAGTGTTGCAGCATGCTTTGCCACATCCCTCATCTGGAAACGCCACACAGGAGACTGCCGTGGGGGAGGGGACTTGTTGTGGGCAGGCACGGCAGCCCCTGGGGAGTGCTGCACAGTGTCCCCTGCAGGCCATTGTGCAACAACAGCACATGGCTGGACTTGGCCAGTGGACCCAGTGCTCACACCTGTGCCCTGACTCCGTCCAACACCAGCAGCAATGTAAGCTGGTATGCAGGGGGGCACACTGGGAGTGCGCATGCATGCTCGCTGGACCACCAGTGCTGCCTGCTGCCACGTGTGGGACTACTGGGCTGGGGGGAAGGGATGGTACCAACTGTGCACCCCAAGATAAGGGTGATGTCATCATCAGTGTCATCATCATCCTCGTCCAGTGTGGCCAGTGCTAATACAGGGAGGTTGTCTGGCAAGAGGAGGTCAGAGAATGGGTTCTCATCCGCCAAACCCAGTATAGCAACCAACTCACCCGCAGGACGTTGCCCTCCTGTCACCAGCCACACCACCAGAGGACATGGATGGCACAGCATTGTCCTGTGCCACAGGGCATGGACCGGGCTGCACAGTGCCCCTGAGGTGTGAGTGGACATTTGCACAAGCCAGTCACACTGGACAAGGTCACCCTTGCTGTGCTGTATGCCATTTGGGGGGTTGTACTGGCACAGCGTGTTACAGGTGGCCCATTGCCACACACTGCCTTGTGTGCAGATGTACGTAATGCATTTCCCTGCACTGCACCTGTGACCTGTCAGTCAAGGGCAGCAGTGCTGGCACAGGACAAGTCCGGCAGTGCAGGCACACCCGTGGTCCACATGCAGACCTCACACTGTATAGCTGTCTACCTGCACTGTTGCCATGAGACACTAACCAATCTCTAAGTTAGACAGCTATACAGGTGAGGTCTGCATGTGGACCACGGGTGTGCCTGCACTGCCGGACTTGTCCTGTGCCAGCACTGCTGCCCTTGACTGACAGGTCACAGGTGCAGTGCAGGGAAATGCATTACGTACATCTGCACACAAGGCAGTGTGTGGCAATGGGCCACCTGTAACACGCTGTGCCAGTACAACCCCCCAAATGGCATACAGCACAGCAAGGGTGACCTTGTCCAGTGTGACTGGCTTGTGCAAATGTCCACTGTAGACAGCCACAGGCAAGCACACCCTGGCACAGTCAACCAGGGGACATGTATGCCCCTGTTGGCATGTGCCCCTGGCCCAGGTATGCTCCTGCCCATGACCATTAGCCTGCAGCTGCCACAAAACACACAGGGCACCATCTGGTCCCCCCATGTGGCTGTGTAGACTGTGCAATGCTCCATGGTGCAGCATTACCACACTACTGGCTCCCCCTGTGGCATAACAGGCACACCTGTGGCCTGCACACACTGCCCCTCACCATGTGTCCCACTGCCATACTCACAGTGCTGTGATGGGCTGCTACCAGTCTGGAACCCCCCCCCCCCCAGGACACCTGCAATGGATGCCTGGGTGAATGTGGATGCCAGCATCTTCTCCTCCACTGTGAGGATGGGTGCTGTGGAGTGTCCACCACCTGTCTTGTTGATCGATGCCCTGATGGCAGCTACCTTCTCCTTTGCCTGGTGTCAGTCTGTGACCATTTTTTTTATGCACTTCTGGGGAGTGTGGCTGTAGCACCCATGAGTGTTGACAAATGCTGCCACCTCATTCCAGCCCTTAGTACACTTCTGCTGGGTTCCTGTGACCCCACTCAGCAGTGCCTTCCTGGCAACATATGCCTCCACCAGGGCACACTCCTCATCCTTTGTGAAGTTGGGCCTGCATTTTCTGCCCTGGCCCTGCTCCTCCTCGCTCTCGCTATCTGACATTCTACCACCTGTGGACAGGAATGGTGCAAGGATGAGCATTTTAGTAGCATCCCCTGTCAGTGTGCAATAAAAAATGAATAGCAGTTCAATGGAGACATTTTGTATTGGAACGTAAACAAACCTGCCTTCCAGGCTGCAGTTCCTGTCAGTGACCTGTGATGTGTGGTTGCGCTTTTATGGCACAACTCATGCAAATGAGCAATGGAGCAACCAGTAATGAGATGCTAATGTGCTGACTTGCGCCATGATTGGCTAATGAGGTCATTTGCATGTCCATGTCTGCATATTGCAAAATTGCTCCTGGCGCAACTGACAGTGTGGCACATCCAAAATGCACTGGAGCATCCTGTCAGTGCATTATCCACGCATGCACAGTGATCATTCATGCATTTACCAAGTGCATGGGCACATGCGCGACGTGTGTGCTACAGCATCGCACAACCTTCTTTTCCTCCACCTTGTGGCTTATGGTGAATGTGAGGTGGCTTGCGCAATGTGCATGTCTAATGGACGTCCTGTGTCCCTGTATTGCGCATGCTATACCGCTGTGCTGTAGACTGCTGTTGCACAACTGTAGAGTGTGCATTATTGATACTACAGCCTGTGTGGCATGTACTGACCTGCACAAGATGGTGGAGCCCTGCAGTCATGCAGCCATGGGTCACTGCCATGACCCCATTCTCCCACCTTGCATTGTGGTATTGCGCATGTGCATCACTGTATGGTAGGTCCACTGTTACATGCCTATCACTCATGTGTGTACTGCGCGGAGCTTAGTTTACTGTTCCTATTGCGCACATGGTCAGGCCTCCACCACACCTTCCTGGAGTCCGCGATTGTGCACACGGGAGTGTACCAGTCTGCTGCTAAGACATGGCATGTGCTGCGCATGGAAGACCCAGGGCACTCAACTGGTCAGAGGTTGAGATTGCCAACCTTGTGGCACTTGTGCTCCCTGTGGAGGGGCAGTTGTTTGGCTCTGATGAACTGCAGGGGCCTAGGTCACAGGTCTGGTCTGGGATTGCTGAGCACTTGGAGATGCACACAGGCATCCCCAGGACCAGTGAGCAGTGCAGGCATCGGTATGGGGACCTACGCCAGAGGGATCCAGCACAGCTATGGTGGCTGCAGAAACATGCCCGTATGGGTCGTGTCCCATGACCAGGTATGTATGTGCTGCATGACAGCTCTACATACACATTGATTCTTTTGTGGATGTGGCAGGTGCATGTGCACCAGGCTGCAGGGTGTTGTGGCTCTGGTTGCTGTTACAGGGGCGGCTGGCCAGGCCTGCCTTGCCCTGTACTGTGTGGCATGGTGTTCCAGCTATGTGGCATGGTGTTCCACTGTGGTCTTGCCACAGCTGGGTACACCCACGTTGTGATGTGCAGTCTCAGATGTGTCCTACACCATCTGCACCTTGCTACATTGTGTCAGCATTGTGGAGCTGGGGTGATGTTTCCTGTTACTGCATTTTGCTCATGATCCCCTTATTTGTGTCTCCCTTACAGGACTGTTGGAGTGGTTGCAGGCCTGGGACAGAGCCAATAGACATGACTAGCAGGCTGGTGGAGGAGCACAGGCTGGGGCTGCTGCTCCCATGGTAGGTATGTGGATTGATTGTTCAGCAGCTCTGTGTGCTTGTGGTGTGGGTTGGGGTGTTAGGGTCCCCCACAGTGGCCCATGGCCTATGTACTGTGATGCTCCATGTGTTATTGAGAACAGACACATGGCAGTATCTGTCACCAGTGTGTGTGTCCCACTGTGCCCTTGACCCCTGTGTGCTGTTCCCCAGTGGTTGTCTCTTCTACCGGCTGTGTGCACCCAACAGTGCCCACATGGGGTTGCCTCGGGGCCTGCTACTGTGGTGCACATTTGGGCCTCTGTCCCATGCTGGAGGGGGCATGGCCACATGTCCCTTGGTGGCATTTCCATTGTGCCATATCCCCTGCATAGTGTGGCACTGCATTCCAGCCTGTTGCTGGTGTCATGTGTGCATGGTGTGTTGGCAGCCCTCTCAATGGGGCCAGCCTGCATCAGGCATGCACACTTTGCCAGGGTGGGGGGGACTGTCATTCTGTGTGCTCTGGCACTCAGTGAGTGTTTTTTGATTCCCCCTCTCAGGTCCCCCAGTGGCTCCAGCTGGACATCTGCATTGGAGATTCATGGGAGGCAGCATGCTACAGTTGCAACAGCTGGTGTTTGGGATCTACCAGCATCAGGCCACGCATGTGCAGATCTCCAAACAGCTGCTGCAGGAGACAGGGGCTGTGCTGGCTGAGTTGCGACTGCTGAGGGCTGCCATTAAGCGGCAGGGTTGCTGATGCGGCATGGGCATTTGTCACCTTGTACATAGACCCAGTTCACCCTTTCCTGCCTGACTGATCCCTGCTTGTACATAGTTGTCCCCTTGCAGACCCTCATCCACCTCCCACCCTTGGCCTTCCTTGCAGTATTGTTAATAGTTCATTGTAGTGTTTCCTTCCCAGTTTTTCTGTTCCCTGTTCTTGCTTAGACATGCCTGTTTGACCTGTTCCCGTTGGTTCCTTGTTCTCCTGTTCCTCTTTTTATACTGTTGTGTTTGTATTGCTGTTGTTTCATATTAAACTGTATTTTGCTACATGCCTGTGTGTCTCTGTTCCTACAGTACTATTGCTAGTGTCTTCTGTTGTTGTCTATGGGTGGCCACTGGGCCATACATGCCATTGGCCTTATTGATGCTGCCTTGTGGCACCTGTTTGCCCTGTCCACATGAGTATGACCATCTCGGTCCTGGTGTCCCATGGGTTTCCTGTGGTGTGTGCATCACTCTTGGGCACATTGCCATGTGCTCATGGGCACATTTCCTGCATTGTGTACACCTCAGCTGTGGCCCTTGCACACATGCTGCAGTGCCCGTCCATTCCTTGTGCTGTGTCACTGATGTGCTGTGTGCAGTGAATGGCCTGCATGCCACTTTGCCTATGGGCTACTGTGCCTGTGCTGTGGCTCACGTGTTGCCCATGCGCAGTTTGGTTGCACTACTGCCGCACTGCATGGCATGTCTGTGTTTCATCCATTGGGACAGGGATGTGGGCAGCTCAGATCATGTCATTCTCAGTACCTTGCACGGTTTGGCCCTTTGTCACATTGGTTGGTGGTGTCTGTGCAGCGCTCTGTACCATGTACCAGTACTCTGGGACTGTGTCCCTTGTGCACTGTCTTGGTGCCTTCCACCACTCCTTTGCCATTCTGGTCCTGTCCTCTATCCCCTGCCCCCTGTGCCACAGTCTTGTGACTTTGCACAGCCTTCCCTGTTCCTCCTTTGCCCAGGCCAGGTTGCTCCCTTTGCCATATTCAGCCATGCACATTTACTCAGGCGCACTTCATTTTGCTCCGGCGCATGTCTGGTTGTGCCATGGCGCATCTTTGCTATATTCAGGCCTGGATGTGCCAGTTCATCTCTGCCACTCATCTTCTGAATAACATGTATTTGGGCTATGGAGCAACTCTGCTGGGTGGCGCATCCGCTTGCGCCGTTCCCTGGTGCATGTTTGAATATCTAGGCCTCGGTGTATATGTAACGATCCTCTCATGCTAGTAGGAGGAAAGGGCTTGTTTACAAAAATGCCAGACATAGAAACATAGAAACACAGAAGGTGATGGCAGATAAGGACTGTGTGGCCAACCTAGTCTGCCCTTTGTCCCAGACCATGGAACCTACTACAGTAATTGGCAGAGCCTCTGACAGACAGGTGGGGAAGCTAAAATGCCAGTTGTTGGAGGCTGGCAGAGTGTGTCATGACTGCAGTGTGATGGGGGGTACAAGTGTGTCTCAGGGGCACCCTTGCACCTGGTCACTTGCAAGGCTGCCTAAGGAGGCAAGGGGTCTCTCACATGAAGCAGCTGTCTGTGAATCCAGTGTTTGAGAACAGCAGAATTCATCATCTAGCCATCTGCTAGCCTCCAGGAACAGACATCAGAGGCAGGATTTTCAAAGCATGGTGCAGGGCTTGCAACAAGACCTGCACCATGACACTTAGGTTCTGGCAGTGTGCAAAACCCCTTTGCTGCAGCTGCACCCAATTTTACAATACTGGGTGCAATTCCAACAGTTTCCACTATTTATGACAGCTTGTGCCTATCATCGCTACTCCCTGAATGTCTGGATCCCTAGTGCTTCCATCCTGCCCCCTTCCTTTCATGCTGGCCTAACAGTGTTAGTCACCTCCACACTAAATTCCCCTCTGCACACGTCACAACAGATTACTATCCCCCGCAAGCCAATATGGAGCATGCACATTCCTAAACATTTGCTAGCGTTACTGCTCCTCCTGGGAGGGGACATAGAACTCAACCCCAGTCCATACCCCACCAGCACCTACCAGACCCTCACTTTACCTAGGGGTCTTAAACTAGTGCACCTCAACATCTGCAGTATCCTAAATAAATTCACAGCCCTTCAACCAATCGTTCTGTCACTTTGCCCAGATGTAATGATAATCACTGAGACCTGGCTGAAACCCCATAACTTGAACACAGAAGTATCTATACCCGGCTACTCGCTCATTCATCAAAACCGGGCAGGCAGAAAAAAAGGGAGAGGCGTAGCCATGTACATCTCCTCTATGATTCAGTTCACCCAGGTACAGCTCTCCCCGCCCATTCGGTCCATCAACTCCCTCCTAATCAAGCTCTCCTTTCTCCACTCCACTACATTATATATTGCAGGGTCTTACTGCACCCTGGATACCTCCCAGCCTGATGTGCTGGATCACCTAGGCACCCTAAAGTCTACCCCCTCCGGGGGCGAGCTACATATTCTAGGGGATTTCAATTTCAACTGACTCGCAAAAAACAACTCCAAACTTCGCAGCCAAATCACAGCCCTAAACCTCACCCAACAAATTTCTGAACCCACTCGTCTAAATCACAAGTCTCAGAACCATTCCCTCTTGGACTGAGTCCTCACCTCTCACCTCATCAGATCGTCAAAGCAGGACTACTCCCAGACTCCCTAAATGATCATCACATGATATACACTGTAAGAAAAATATTCAGACCCAAACCACCACCACCACCAAGGACGTTGCTCACTAGATCGTACAAAGCACTCAACCTAGATGCACTTCTAAGGGACCTGGCACAAGCCGATTGGTCCTTCATCTCCCAGGCTTCCTCCCTAGACTCAGCCCTAAAATTCTTTAAGGACACTTTCCTTGCTGTGTGGGACACCCACACATCCCTCAGAAGAAAAAGAGTAAGGGGTGCCCACCTTCACTGGGTCTCTGACGAACTCATTGCCCAGTTCCATGCTAGGGTCCGAGCCTGGAAAATGTACAAAGCAACAGGCACACAGGCGGCACTCCAGTTATACCGTTCACTTCGTAACTCCTGCACTAGGCAAATCTGACAGGCCAAAGCAACCTATTTCAAGGCATCCTTCCTCACAAACCTCAATCACTCAACTAATTTCTGGAAAACAATCAAGTCTCTCTTCTCTCCCCCTGCCCAGCCACCCACCCCTACCCTAAATGTGGATGGTTCCATTGTCTCCGAACCACCAAAAGTGGCTGCAGTCTTCAACGCCTTCTTTACCAGCTGTGCATCCTCACTTCTAGCCTCTCTACCTCACACCCCCAAGTACGCATGCGCCCTGATACTAACATCCTCTTAGTTAACTGGCTTCTCTTTTCATCGAGTCACCCTGCTTATTGTGCTAAAAGCCCTGCGGTCTCTCAACACCTCAAAGGCAAGTGCCCTTCAGGGCTTGATTCTAAAATGTTACATCTATCTGCCCCTGCCATTGCCACCCCGCTGGCCACACTGTTCAATCTCTCATTTTCTCTTGCCGACATACCATCAGACTGGAAGCATGCTACTGTCATCCCCCTCCCGAAAGGGGATGACCCCTCATCACCGGGTAACTACCGCCCAATCTCCCTCCTTCCCATCCTTGCCAAGCTACAGGAGCACCTTGTCCTAGCCCAACTCTCCCCCTTCCTTGACTCATCCTCTTTCTTTAAACCCTACCAATCAGGTTTCAGGAAATCACACTCCACCATACCCTCCCTACTAAGGCTCAACGACGCCATTCTCTTGGGCATAGATAAAGGGCACACCACCTCAGCCATTTTCATTGACCTCGCAAAAGCCTTCAACACAGTCTCCCACTCCCTACTGATCTCCAAACTCTCTAGTGCTGGACTCTCAGGTGATGCCACCAGCTGGTTTCATTCTTACCTGGTAGGTAGATCCCAATCTGTATGAATTGGACCCAATACCTCCTCCCCCCTACCCGTTACTACTGGGGTCCCACAAGGCTCGGTCCTAGGCCCATTACTCTTCTCAATTTTCCTAAATGAACTACCCTCAGTCTGCTCTCACACATCCATACACCTGTACGCTGATGATTCTGTACTGTACGCTACAGGCCCATGCCCCGCTGATGTAGCCACCACACTCCAACAAGATTTTAATGCGGTACAGCACTGGTTTCACTCAAACCAACTTTTTCTTAATACCAAAAAAACAGTCTCCCTAACCTTTGGGACAAGGCAAAGGCTCTCCTGGTTCCAGTCTACCCCCACTTTCCTCACCACTGAGGGGTCTCCTCTAGAGACCTGCACCTCCTTGAAATATCTTGGGGTCTGGCTTGACCAGCACCTTGACTTTTCCACTCGCATCGACTCGTTATGCAAAAAACTACGCCCAAAACTAGGAGCTTTACATCAAAACAAGAGTAGCTTACCTCTGGCAACCCGCAAGGAAATTGCCCAGAAAATGATCCTCCCGATACTTGACTATGGGGATATAGTCTACAGCGCTGCTCCAAAGTCTGCCCTGGCCAGCCTTGTCCCTCTTTTCCACTCCTTCTGTCATTTTGCCCTTGAATGCCCTCTCTCAACTCATCACTGCGACCGCTACAGCTCCCTTAATCTAACGTCGCTCCAGGTTCATAGACATGCCCACAGCATCAGGACCACAGTAAAATTCTGGTCTCAGTCCCTTCCCCCCCCTACCTTGCTCCTACTCTCTCAGCCCCATCACAGCCCACCTACTCCCTCAGGAGTGGTAACTCCCGGCTTCTAAGCGTTCCTCGGATGGCCACATCAAAGGGCCAAGCGGCATTCAAATACTGCATGTCTAAACTTTGGAACGCACTCCCAGCAGGCATTCATGACTTAAATAACACCTCTCACCTAAATCACCTCCTCAATGCACACTTCTCCTCAATATGCGCCTGCACATAGGGCCAACTAGGGACTAGTACCCCCTAGCCCTTTGCTTGAAAATAGGCCCTCTTGCTCCACTTATAGCACATCATCCCTGTCTAGCTCACACTTTTATGTAAAGCAAAGCCAGGGGTTACACATGCAGGCTCCTCACAGAACAATGTAAAACTCCTGCTTACTTTGCTTCATAGCTATATCAGCATTTGATATTATCTACATGCTCTAGTTTCCTCTGCTGTTGTTTGCAATATGTAACTGCATACATGTACAACTACTTGTGATTATTATTTATACTGCTTCAGTTCTCCCCTTGTTGTGGTCTTACTTCCATTCTCTGCATAGTGTAACTGTAAATACACACAATTCCTCCTCAACTGTATGTAAATGTAATTGCTTCTTGGTCACTCTTCTTGTACTTATGATTTTGTATGTTTCCATTAATTGCATTCTTGTACATGCTTCTCTGTGAGTATGATTTATATGTTTCCACTTGCCCCTTTCCCCCAGGACGCATCTGGAATCGAGTGGTAACCCGCTCAGTATGCTTTCCTGGTAAAACTCTTAAATAAATAAATAAATCTGTCACAAACTCTGTAAAGAAGCTAGACCACAAAAAGTAGGTCTAACTTGAGGCAATTGCTGCATGGGATAGAAAATCCCTATCACAGGCCAGGAGAATGCCGCAAGCATTGTGCCCCATATGTTTTGCACACCTGGGGCTTGTGGCATTCTTGCAGATTTAAAAATCCTGTCCCAGGACAGCAGTGATGACTCTAAGGATTTGGAGTCCAAAGAACATTAAGTGCCCTCTGTCATTGCAAAGACTGCCAATCTCCACATGTCTTCAGGGAGCTGATTACCAAAATGGTTCTCCCAGTCTTCGACTATGCAGATGTAGTCTATGGCTCTCCCCCTCCACTTCCCTAACCAGACTGGATACACTTCTCAACCCCTTCTGCCATTTTGCATCTAACTCTCCTCCACACACACATCGTTGCTCACTTTACTTCTCCCTTTCCATCTTCCCTTTGCCATCTCGCTGACAGGCCCATTGTTCTTCATTCATCTCCAAATAATGGTTCAAAACCCTTCCCTCCTACCTATCCTCACTCCTATCCCAAATCCCCCTGCATCCCGCTCCCTCCACTTTTGCCATTCCCAACCCACTCTCCTCTACTGTACAGTCTGCATTCTTCTATAGGCTTCCCTCTCTCTGAAACAAACTCCACTCCTCCCTCTGTCTCTCCCCATCCTTTAACTCCTTCAAACACTTGCTGAAACTTCAGACCCCATCAACATGCTCCCTGTTACCTTTCTTCAGGTTACTCTTGAAGTCTTGATTTTAACCCAGGCAATTTTTTGGTTGTGATTCTAAGCACTGCTGAAGTTCACTGCACTTTGTTTAATTGTGGTGCATGCAAATGTTATTTATTTATTTATGTATTTATTTATTCTATTATTGTAACTCAGTGCCCATATGTCTGTTCAGATGTTGTTTTGCTCTAATGCTGTTTTGCTGCATCTCCCCCTTCCCCAGGTCACACCTGGAAATGAACCTCGGCTCAGTGTACCTTTTCCAGTTACCAAATTCTAAATAAATAATTAAGTATTGCAAGAGTGTAAGGGAGTGAGTACAAATTAAGTATCCTAAGGGGCTGCCCCTTAAAGGAAGTCCATGATGATTTTGTGGCACACAGATGATCTCATCAAAGTGAGTGTACACCCTTTGTGGGGGCCAGTTTCAGTCCTGTGCCCAAGAGAGATGTTGCCAGCTATGCTGAAGATGGTAAGAGCTCTGGTGACAGATGCTGAGTTGCAGAAACATGTAGGAGACTGGCCTACCATTTGTATGGGGAATTCCAAGCTGGGAAGTACAGTATATCGGAGATACTGACTCTGGCAGATGGTCTGGTGAGATTGCCAGCTGCTGGTAGAGACAGGCTAAGGTATATGCAGCCATGTGTCTGCCCAGCAAATTGTCTGGTGAGAGTAAGAATCTGGCTTTTGAAATACATCCAGAACCAGGCTCACCATGAGCCAGGAATGCCTGAATGAAAGTTCCCACAGTGGTGCTGCCTGCTGCACACCAGCTGAACTGGCACCATGGTGCCATGTAGTATGTGAGAAAATGTGGGAACCCAAAGCATATAGTGAGGTGGGAGATCTGGTAAATTCAGTAGTCAGAGTAGGAAGGCTCTGATCAGAGGCAAAACCTTACCCACTGGTGAATACAAGGAATACAAGGAATAAAAGGGTTCTGTGGAAAAAGATATAAAGAGTAAAAACTTTACTAAAGGACCCTAAAGTTCTAACCTATATCTGGGGTCAGGATCTAGCCTGTCTTTACAGCGCTAACCAGGAGAGCATTTTAAGGACTATGTTCCCATTTGTGTAGCAGTACCTGTGCCAGTAAACATGACAACAACCCATCATGCATCAGAGTTATTTCATTTCTGGTCTTACCAAAATTGGCACATAGTGAAACTCACCAAGAAGTGAATGAAACAAGGCGGAAAGGACACTGTAAATACTTAGAGAGCAGCTGACACCTTCAGAACTTTCATTTTATTTATTTATTTTGTTTTATTTACTTTTATTTTAGTCTTTGGTAACCGAGTAAGGCCCACTAGGCACAAGTGCCTGTTCTTCAGGGGTGACCTGGGAGCACTGGGTGGTTAAGTGACTTGCTCAGAGTCACACAGAATGCAAGTGGAAGTTGTGAGATTCGAACTCAGGTCTGGTCTGCTGGATGTACCAAGCTCATTCACACCTCATTCCTCTAACCTCTAGGCTATACTGCCAACCTCTTGGATTACACCTGTGAGCGGCTGATCTTTTGTAGGTTCCACGTCGGTTGAACAGAAAACAGTAGTGAACAACAAATAAGACATTTACAAAGTTGGTACAAAAAGTTACAATAAGGTTCAACAAACTGACACTGCTGAGGTATTTTACAATGTATGCCTGTGTCTGAGAGTTAAATCACCCTACAGAAGATGGACACAAAGTGGGTAGATGACAAAGGTGACATATGGGAGGACAGAGGGAGGGAGGGAGAGGGTTGTGAGAGGGGTGTTTCTTGTGATGGGGAGGTGTAGAGGCGGTGCACTGGGTAGGAACAGGAAGGGGATCTGTGAAGTGCTGAAGTTGGGTGGCACTAGCTGGGACTTGCGGTACATCTAAGTGCAAGCAGGAGATTACAAAAGGAGGGGGGAGCTAGAGGAAGCAGCCACAGTTGTCTTCAGCAATGAGGTGCCTACGAAGTTCACCTTTGAAGGCACCAATAGTTGCTGTTCTGGTGATTTCAGGAGGAAGAGCGTTGCTCCAGTGGTGGGTACATTAGGAGAATGCATGTCGTGTCAAGGCAGCGCAGCATCTAGGTTCACTGAAGATTTGACTGATGGAGCTTCTGGTCTGTCTAGTACTTGTGTGATGGATTAGCAGGTTATGAACCACTGTTGGCAGTATATTTAGTGAGGCTTTTTTGGAGAGGAGGCAGGCTTGGTATTTAATTCTGCCCTTCAGTTGGAGCCATCCTGCCAGGGCATAGAGATCATAGGTGTGCATGAGTCTTGCAGCACCTGTGAGGAGGTGACAGGCCTTATTTAATGCTAGAGAGATGTGGGGGAGGACAGTGTCCATTGCCGACCCATATATGGCCAGGCCATAATCAATGAGGGAGACAACTGAACTATCGATGACCAGGTTCAGGGCTTCATTTATTAGACTGTGCTTGTGATGGTAGAGTATTCCAGTTCTAGTGTTGATCACCCTTTCTTTAACAAAAATAACATTTAGTCACAGTTCAGCTTGTATGTCATGTTATTTCTGTATTCCTCCTCCACATTATTTACTACTGAGGTCATTTCCATTAAAACAAAATCTTTATTCCTGAAGAGTTCAGCTATTCCTGTTGCTTCTCCCTATCTGAGGTCATAATGACTGTTTGTGACATCACAGTTACTGTCATACTAACAGACTGTGATGTCACAACAGAGGATTATGACTTGAAGTAGGGAGTAAGCTATAGAGGCAGATGAACTGTAAGGGAACTCTAATGGATAAAGATCACATATTCATGCAGATTTTCTCAGTAATAAATAATGGGGGTGAGAGAAATATATAGAATATACTGTATATGGAATGCAAGCTGAGTTGTATCTAATTATTATGTTTTTCAAAGTTTTCTTTGAGGCCTCTGGCAAGCAGCTATCATCTACTTCTAGACATGGAGGGTACCCATGGGGCTATTCCTGCCACCTAGGTTTCTGTCTAATGCCAAGAGAGAGTTATCATATGAGTTATCATATGGTGTCATTCCTTAGCTGAAAGCACAGTGGAAGGCAACAATAGCTGAGGGGGCTCCAAAGAATGTCTACTACCTATCCAAGAGTGTTAAAGGTGAAGGAGAAAGGGTGGTCTACAAATTGGGGGCTCATCAGGGATTTTGAGATGAATGCAAAGAGGGTGTTCATCCTCTGGGACTTATGTTATGAAGGAACTCAGAGTATGGATGGATTTGAATGATGGGACCTCTTGGAATTAGATTTTCTGTACTGTGACTTGCAAACTATAGTCTGAAAAAACCTGCGAAAAGGGTACTCGAATTTAAATTTTCAGTCAGAACTAAGAAGAATAAGTGTAAGACCTAAAGCACAAGGATGCTCTGAGGGGTCCAAGCAAAGTTTTTTTCTGAGTGACAGATATGGTGATTGAGTGCATTAGCATACAGCGAATCTAAATTTCTGCTTCTCAGGAGGGAGCAAACAAGATTTATGGACTGCAGCTACTGGCTGACCAAAATGAGATGCACTCATGTATCTGTGACTATGAAACATGTGTCAATAAAAGGGTGGAATTAAGAGTTAGATGCCATATTGGGACAGTGCCCAAACCAAGTTTGGACATCTTGATAGAGCAGGAGAAAATACTACTTTCTTTGGTCAAGAGAATGCCTAGCCACGTCAAAGAGCAATGCAGTGATTGAACTCTTTTGATTCCCAGGATCAACAGTGCAGCATTTGGATGGAAGTTGAGATGTAATACATGCTATCATCAGGAGCTATGTGGGGTATGCAGAGAGGGGTTGCAAAACATACACACAAGATTGGTAGTGACCAGAGGGTTCTACCATGAAGTAAAAGTGCAAACTGAACTATCTTACTAGTCAGTCTGTAGCACAGTGCCAGAACAAGTAAGTCTGCAGTGCCAGTACAATAATGTGATCATCAATGAAGAACTGGAAATCCAGGCCAAGCATGACATGGAACCCAATGATGGGGATCAGAGTGACTGACAACCCTGGGACAAATATTTGTCAGCCCAAGATGATGAGAAGTCAGTCAGGGCCACCTCTGTAACAGCCAAGGTTGTGACTGAGGAATCTGCATGTCAGTCTCTGACAGAAGATATGAAGACAGTGACACCCTAAGTGACAGTCCAGCATGAGTGGAGGCCCACCACTGCTTACAAAAGTACATCATCAGTAGGTGCTGGCTTGGATCCAGAACTCGAAGCTGAGATGGATGACAGACAAGAATCCAATTGGCACTCTCAGAGCATGTGATGGGAGGATGTACTAAGCCCCTGACCAGATCTTTTGAGCCATATGGACATGAACTTCATGCCTTTTCAGGCAAGGAAAAGATTTTGGTGAAATTGTTGTGACTATCAACTGCATTGCCAGATCTTGAACTGATACTCCCAAAAGTGGAAAGTGACTTAAAATGTTTGCTACTGTACTTCAAGGCAAAGAACCGATGAACTTATCAACAAATTGTCAAGATGATCACCAGATCGGATGTCTGAGACTTCATGATTGAGGTTATGATTTCTCGACATACTGTACTGTACTTCAGCAAATTTGGAAAGCAGTCGAACTGCATTGTGATGAAAGGCTTTGAAGGGAGGCAGAGGAGAAACTCCAAAAGTAGGCCATTTTGGACAAAGCTGAATATTAGTTCAAGCTGGAGTTGCAGATTGCAGCATATCATTGACACATGTGCCATGGTAGGAGTATGGGAACCTACTATTTAAAGTTTCCATATGAATAATTAGAAAAGTAACCTCATCTAGTGCATTAAAGGCAACACAGTTCAAGTGGGATAATGGTCTGATTAAGTGCTCCAAAGTTAAGAATAAATAGACCTATTTTGTTGCATGTGCAGTGCCAGTAAATCTAAAACGAATGAGACTCTGGACTAGAGATATTCTGCCTAAGGATATCAGAAAAAAAGTCACATGCAGTGAGCTTGTGCTTCTAGTTGGCTATTTATCACCAGAAAAAAAACTGTGTGTGTTTAGAAGTTTTCTAATGACTTTATGAGACAGTACATTTCTTGCAGAGACTGAATACATTTGACAGTTACAATAATATAAGCAGTGATGTTTAACTGCTAGACAGAAAACTATGGTTTGTACAGAAAATGTATAAATACATAGGCCAGCATGCATGCATGGATGCTGTCTTTCTGGTTTTTCAGATACAGGCCATATGATGCAGTTGACTACAGATGCCAAGGAGCAGGTACCAGATTGGTCATGTGCCAGGCTTTCCAGAGAGGGCCAAGGTATAGGAGAAAAATAAATGTGTTTTATCTCAAACATGAGACTTTAACCCATGCAGGGAACAGGGGTCTTTAAATGAGATTGTGCTTTTTGTAGATGTGGTATATATCAGAAAAGATAATGAATGCCAATAAAGTTATATACTTTTGTAAAGTTGTTGTCATGATTTTGTTTCTTCCTTCTCACAGATGGAGTAGGGTGGATGGTAGCTACTTAGGCTGTGTAGGAAGTAACAGCTGTACCCCAGGACAGGTTGGTTAGACTGGGCCAGTCAGTGGCACCATAGGACATCCAAGGGAGCTGGGATGCTCTGAGTCAGGTGAAGACAATGACTATGGTCACCAGGAGAGAGATTTCAGCCCTCGAGGAGATTGAGTTTGATACTTCTATCCACCAAGAGAGGTAACTGGTATGAAATAAACCATAGGATGTATCGGCGGGGCAGTCATCAAGGCAAGTCATTGCTGTGTGCTGTACCAGAAGTGATGCTTTGGAGCCCGTGATGCAGGAGCTTTTGGACAGCAAATCCACTGCATGTGTGCATATGAAAAAGAGTGATGCAGAACTCTTGTGGTGACTCAGTGAAGATCAGATGTGAGAGTCACTGTGATGAAATTCAGTTTGCAGTGATTTACAAAAAAGAAAACACTGCTATGAAGGGGCAGAGACCTGTAGTCCATGGCAGAGATAGCAAGGACTACAGGTATGCTTACACAGCATTATTTTTTACTTAAACAACACAAAGCATGCTTGAAGCAAGGTGCTATTAGTTTGTGCACCACTAATATACCATTGTAAAGCAAATCTAAGTTTTTAAAATGAAAGGTCAGAACTGGAGGAATCACGTGACCTGGAACATGAATTTCCAGGTCTCACCATATAAAAAAGTCCCCCAGAGTGAGAGGGGTGAGCGGACATGCACAGAGACATGCGTGCCAGCGTGTGTCTTGAGTGTCCTATGGGGACAAGGGAAAAGGGTACAAAGGCATACTCTATCTAGTAGTGGTTTGGTTAAGAGCATCAGTCTAAAGTAATATCACTATAACTGCACTTCCTCCTGTAGTTAGCAACAGATAAGAATATATACATCAGCGATATTGTGACTAGGATGATAATTGGAAGGTGTGTTTAAAACAACAGTAGTACCAAATTTAACTGCTTAATAACAAGTTTCCTAACAAATATAACAGTACCTAGCAACATAAGCAAACTACCCCAGGGTTCTGATTTACCCCATTGCCCTTACACAGTTCTCCTACTTAAAGTAAAAGCACCAACAGCCCCCCCCCAAAAAAAAATGTCAATGTCTGATCCATTCACATAGAATTTTCTAGACATATTTTGACAACATGGTTCAATCCTAAAACGAAACACCTGTAATATGTATTGCTTATTGGACACAAAATATCAAGACTGTACAGGTTACAGCCTGACATTATTTTAATGTAATAAACATGTCAACTTTGACATTCTAACACAGGAAGTCACATTACTAATGCATGAAATATCAATTTTAAAGAACAAAGATAGAGAACCAATGACACACAGAAAGGTAAAATGTGGTATAGAGAAATGAAAAAGACCCAGAAACAGTAGTGGATCATCTCAAGAATCTGAAACAATGGAACATACAAATAAACAGGTGAGGGAGGAGGTACACTCTGATGCTAAAATGGGATGGACCAAAGTTAAGACAAAAAAAGGCTACAAAGGTGAAGGGCTATTGGTCCAAAAGAAATATTGTTGACCAATAGATACACTACACTGGAAAATGAAGAACGAAATGTAACTAGAGACTAGACAAACAAAACCATAAACCCTCACCAAACCAAAAAACAACAAAACAAATTAATAGTGGGGGACTCCATTATCAGATACATGGACACAGAGGTTTGTAAAAGAGATAAGGAACATACAGTGCTCACATGCCTACCAGGAGCCAGGGTTCAGAATGTCCAAAATTTGCTTCATATGTTACAAAGCAAATGTCAGGCAGTGGTAATAATCCATGTTGGTTCAAATGATGTAGGAAAACTTCATGAAAAGGACATATGTAATGATTTAATTGAATTAGGAAAAGATATACAAAAATGGGTGCTAAGTAGCAATCTCAAGTATCCTCCCTATACCAAGAGCCCACTTCAAGAAGAATAAGACAATTGAAAGGATAAATGTAGACTGTCAGACTGGTGCAGCATGGAGGAAATATTGTTCATGGATAACTGGGAAAACTTCCGGGTGAATCAAACTTCATTCTCTAAAGATAGATTATACCTAAATGAAAAAGGGGCCCATATACTGGGGAAAAGTTTTTCAGATTCCCTAGACAGATTATGTTTAAACTGAATACCCCAGGGGGAAACCACTAGACCACAAGAGCCAACGAATAACTCTTCCATTCACAAAGCAAAACTTAATATCAATAAAAGAGTAACTAGTAAAATCAGCTGCTACATGACAAATGCTAGGAGTTTGATTTAGCAATTGCGAGATATAAAAACACTGATGTAATTGCTGTAACAGAGGCATGGTGGAATGACAAAATATATGGAACAACTGTATTCCTGGACACGAAACTTTCAAATCAATCAATCAATCAATCAATCAAGTCTTTATTTAACCAGGTGTTCATCGTTGAGCAGAAGCTCATTTGCAAGATGGACCTGGGTGGAGCATGAACAATTGTATATACAGGTCAACACAGGTATTTACAAGGCAATACAGATAATACTCTTTACAGAGAGGAAGAAAAAGAAGTTCATATGTACATAGAATTATACAGATATTGTACAGATTACATGGTATTTACATACATAGAAGTGTCTATAGGAAGATAAAGCAGGTTATCTAAGGTTGCAGGAGGAAGTAACGGAAGAAAAAAATAAAAATAAAAATATACACCAGGTAGAGGTGAAGGTAGGGGGGAAGAGAGGGAGGGAAGTAGGGGGAGAAAGGCTAGGAGGGCATGGTGCACAGAAAGGAGTTGGTAAAGCTGGATGTAGAGAAGGTGGATGGAGAAAAGGAGTATGTGTGAGCCCGGATTGAATGCTATAAGTACAGGGCATGGTAGGATGTCACAACCCAGGGTAGTGAGCTCTATCCGAGGTTGGGAAAGGAAGAATAAGGGGATGGACGGGCCGAGTGTTGATAAGACAGGGGGATAAGAGAGAGAACAATTAGGCTGGTGAGGAGCAAGCTGGGGGGATCAGTACTTAAAATTGGGTCTGGGCATGGATATATACCAGTACTGGGTCTGAGTGGGTGAAGCAGTTACATACTACTCTGATTGTATGGAAATAAAGCATCTTGAAAGCATTTATACCGATTAGAGTGCTTAATTTGAGGGTTTTTTGTAGATTGTTCCATAAGGTAGGTAGCACGAAGCTTATGGCTGCCCTGCTGAAGCGGGATTTTGCTTTGGGTACTTTAAGTGTAATAGCTGAGTAACTTCTTAACGCGTATTTCCCAATTATACTCAGGGGAAGACAGCAGGAGATATAGTAAGGCAGCTTATTAGAGATGGCTCTATAGGTCCAGAGAGCGGGCGTTTCTGTGGTGCCTGAACTTTAGTGATGTCCATCCCACTGCCGCATATAGGGTGCAGTGATGTGTCAAGGGGAGTCCCGTTATAAACCTCAGTGCTCGATGGTAGAGTGTGTCCAGTTTAGCTGTAAGAGTTGGGGCATTGGCTGTAGAGGAAGTCAGCGTAATCAACCAATGATAGGAAAATGGATTGGACCAGTTGTTTCTTGGCATCTCTGGTGAGAAATTGGCTATTCTAAAAACAGTCCAAGCCTTTGCCAAGTCGCTTTAGCAAGTCTCGATATGTTCAATGAAGGAGAGTCTTTGGTCTATCCAAACTCCCAGATACTTGAATTTTGTAACAAATTCTAGTTTTCACCTAGAACTGTGGTAATTTGGGGAACTGTCCCACTGGACACAGGGTTAGCTGTACGGATAAAAGGAGAGAGACCATCGCTTTAGTTTTGGCATTAAGGGTAGCTTTTTGGAAGAGTTGGCTTGTAAAAGGTTGAATTCTGACTGTAGGTCATTGCAGGCAGCTTCAGGTGTTGGGCTACTCACGAGAGAACTGTATCATCTGCAAACAGAGGGATGTTGGCTTTTTATACAGTAGTCGATGTTATTACGTAGATTGCAAAAGTAAGGGCCCTAATATAGAACCTGAGGTACCCCTCTTGCAAGAGTTTTAATGGGGACAGCTCCTTCGGCTTTAACTTGTTGAAGGCACCCTGTAAGATAGTCAGTGAACCAACGTGAGAGGAGGGGTCCACACTATGGTTTGAAGGGCGGAGAGGAGCAGACTATGGTTGACGGTGTCGAAAGCCTTGCTTAGATCAAGGAAAACAGCACAAATAAAGTTTTTGCTCTCAAGATTACGCTGCCAGTCGTTAGTAACTTTGGCGAGGGCTGAGATAGTGTTATGTTTAGCTCTGAATCCGGACTGCATAGGATTTAGCAGTTCCCTAGACTCAAGGTGAGTACTCAGCTGTGCATTTACAATTTTCTCTAGGAGCTTGGACAGGACTGGAAGGAGGGAAATTGGCCTGTAGTTATTGAGATCGCCACGGTCACCTGATTTGAACAGTGGTATGACATGTGCTGTCTCCCATATAGGTGGTAAGGTGCCCTGAGACAGGGATAAGTTAAAAAGGTGGGTGACGGGTATCGCTAGTACGTGGTAGGCAATTTTTAGGAAGTAAGGGTCAAGGGAGTCGGCCCCAGCACTTTTCTAGTATCCAACTGAAGCAAGAGGTCCCTCACCTCTTTCAGTGTGGCAGGTTGAAGTGAGAAAGGCGTGAAGCTATCGGAGTTTCAGGCAGTTGGCTGGCAGTCTGGGAGCGGAAGTATGTTTGCAGGAGTTATCAAATGCCATGCCTGCGTAGCAAAGTGGTTATTGAATGCGCCAAGTATATCCATCTTTTCGGTTATAGTCAAGTTGCCAGAGGTAATCTTGGTCGGGAGGAATTTCTGGGGAGTGCCTAGCAGATCACTGATTGTGTTCCAGAGCTTGATTGGGCTCTTTGTGGCAGAGTCGAGTTTGATTTGAAGAAGGTGGTCTTCGATTCTCTGATTGTTTTGGTACATAATTTGTAGTCTCCTGAACTGGTTCCAATCCTCTGCAGTGTTCAGTCTGCATGCTTTTTCCAGAGCTTATCTCTTTCTAGAAGCAAGGACTTGATCTGAGGGGTGAACCATTTACAGGTTTTGGTCCTAGTTCGAACTTTAATAAGGGGAGCATACTTATTAAGGGCCCTTGATAGAATGTTGTGGAAGATATTGTATGACGCTGTCGTTTGGCCAGGTAGAAATCTTACACTCAGGGAGTACTTAAGCTCGTTTAGGTAGGCATGTTCATTGAAGTTGCGCCTGGATCTCTTCATAGAGAACTTGCTGATGGGTGCTGGGTTGTTGGTGGATCTTACTCCCGCAATAAACAATGGTCGCTAGGCCTGAGAAGAAGACATCAGCGTGGGAGAAGAGATGAGGTTTGCTCACCATTAGCACATCCAAAAGTGTACTTTTACTGGGGTTCTTCATGTTTGGGCGTGTTGATTCAGTAATAAGTTGCGTCAGCCCATGTTCATCACAGAAGGATGCAAGGGGGGCAGCTGTGTTAGAGAGCCAGTCAAAGTTGAGGTCTCCTAAAATAATAGTTTCTGGCAGCCCCTGTCTCAACTTGTCACTTAGATATGACACAAGCTGTAGGCCAGCAGACGGTGGTCTGTAGCATCCTATTACGCAGAGTGCAGTAGTCTGTGTAATTTCCACTTTGAGAATTAGGCATTGAATTCGCTGGCGATAGATGCCGAGGATAAGCAGGAGGCAGAAAATTTGTCTTTAACGTAGATAGCTACCCCTCCTCCTCTGGCATGCCTATCAGCTCTGAACAAGGCATAGTTGGGTATGTTTACTTCTCTATCAGTGGTGCTGGATCTAAGCCAAGTTTTGGAAATCACAAGTATGTCAGGAGAGGTATGATTTACCCAGGTTTGTATTAAGGTTATCTTTTTAAGGAGGCTACATATGTTAATATGCAAGAAGCTTATTCCTTTTAAATGTGATAGTTCTGCTGGCAAAGCAATAGCTTCTGGGGGGACAGGGTTGAGTTCTACATTGCCTGAACAAAGCAGGAGGATAAGTAGGATTTTTCTAAGAGCACTAATTATAAGCTTGTAATTCCTGCCTTTCTCCCGTCTAGTAGATCTGATGTTTTTAGGGACTGGAAGTAGCCACCATAGAAGAGCTGATCTGTTGTAGCAGAGCTAGTACCCCTACCACAATAGGGGAGGAGATAGAAGTCTGCGTGGTGGGAGGTGGACCTTGTGGTGGGGAGGTTATAAGTACTACTGGTATGTGTGGTCCAAGAGCAGGGTTCGAGGTATTGGTACTTGGAATCACGGAGGCAATTAAAGGATAAGTTGCCATGTGGTGTACAGCACAAGGTGCCGTTGTAGACCAAACATGATGGTAGTTCAGGTGTCCAATGCTGGGCAGCTGGTATCAGCAGAAGAAGGGCAGTAAAGGAGCCATATAGGGCCCGCATGATGGTACCTCAAAAAGGAGCCACTCAATTAGCCCAGGGCCAGTGGGGTTGCTGGATTAATGCAGCTTATCAGTAGCTTCGATCCAGGCGACCCTAAATTTGATAGCATTAAAGATATTTAGTGGTGAAGGCACAGCCAAGGAGAGCCTATGCTTTTAGTAAGGCGAGGCCCTGAGAGTTGGATCCGGTAGGCTGGATAGAGAAGAGGGGGATCACGAGCTAAGTCTCTATTGGTGGGGCACTGTGCCAGGGGACGTGGACTAATATTTTGGCAGGAGCTACTGTATTTAATAAGCAGTGGAGGTGGGGGAGGGGGGCAGTTGAAAAAGTTGCGGCAGTTGCCGTACCTTGTAGGGCCTTGGGTCCGTGTCTGTGGTCTTGAGCATCGGCTAGAGGGGCGCCGACCGCCCGGTAGCCGGGAATCCCGCGGCTTAGGAGCTGGGAGCCTGGGCGACAGTTTCTCGGCTGAGGGAGAGAAGGAGAGTGAGGGTTAATAAAGTGGATTCACATAAAGGGTTAGACAGAACAGCGGGGAGTCCAAAATTTGCAGAACAAAAGAACATGTATGGTACCAGCAATGCCAAAAGAGGTAGTGATGAGTAGTAGTAGGTGGTTGCACCCCAAGGTAGTTTGTTTGGTGTTGCTGGCCTGCTTAACTGCAAGCTGGTTTATAGTTGAAAGGGTATATAGTCGAATTTGGGTGAGGTCCCTAACAATAGGGCAGGTAGAGCAGTAATTGAGAGGAGTTAGATGGAGTGGCTGGAGAAAAGGTTGAGAGGAAATGTGGGATCCTGTGGTTGGGACTGCTTTAAAAAGGGGCGGTAAGAAAGTGGGTCAAGTCAGGTATTGAAGACAGGGAGGCCAATAGCATGAAAATGTGCAGCAGTGGAGTGACCAATCTGCTGCTAGGCTGAGGAAGGGGTGGAGTAAGGGTCTATTTAATACTGTGAGGAGGAGGGGGGGGGTGGGCGAAAAAATTCAGTCCAGAACAAAGCACAGAGATTTCCCTGAGACCAGGAAGCACCAGGCGTTGGAAAATCAGCCAAGGTTTACAGCTGCCAGTCAGTGCCTGGTTCCTCCACTGGGCATCCAGTCAAAACAGTGGCATTCAAAACCACGAGTTTCGGAGGTCCGGTGCGTACCTGAATCTGTCTGGGGGTCAGCCGGGTGGTCTGTTAGCTGTGGCCTGCTCGGAGAGAGCCAAGGCCACAGAAGCAGCTTGGGAAGCCCACAGATGGGCTGTCTGTGGAACAAGGAGGGAAACACAGAGGATTAAATACAGCTAGAGTACAATAGCAAGCTCAGTGGGGGGCAGGCAACGGGGAAAGACAAAGCATGAGGTAAAGAGGTGGTAAATTCAGGGCAATTATTTGGAGCTAGAAGAGGAGTTAATTGGGGGGGTCGTCTGTGCTTTGGCACCGGGATGTCTGAGGAGGACAGCAGCAGCAGCAGGGGGGTGTAAGGAAAGGGTTTGTAGGTAAGGCAGAGAAGAAAGTAAGGTGTTTAGAGAGACAGCATTACAAGTGGAGCAGAGAAATTAATAACTGGCAGAGTGACCAGTGTGGGGAAGGGGCAGAGTTCGTCAGTAAGGCAGAAATGGAAAACTGCAGCAGTCTTGCTCAGTAGCTAGGCCAAGCAGTCAAACATCGGCTACTATACAATACAGTTTGTCCAGCACTAAGTAACACTGAGAGGCTAGACTAGTGGCTTGTAATAGACTAGCTAAGCTGGCAGGTAAAGTAAGACCAATTGATGCATAACATATGTAGATTACATTAACAAAAATTCAGTCCAGAACAAAGCACAGAAAGAGATTTCCCTGAGACCAGGAAGCACCAGGCGTTGGAAAATCAGCCAAGGAGTACAGCTGCCAGTCAGCGCCTGGTTCCTCCACTGGGCATCCAGTCAAAACAGTGGCATTCAAAACCACGAGTTTCAGAGGTCCGGTGCGTACCTGAATCTGTCCGGGGGTCAGTCAGGTGGTCTGTTAGCTGTGGCCTGCTCGGAGAGAGCCAAGGCCACAGGAGCAGCTTGGGAAGCCCACAGATGGGCTGTCTGAATCTGTCCGGGGGTCAGTCAGGTGGTCTGTTAGCTGTGGCCTGCTCGGAGAGAGCCAAGGCCACAGGAGCAGCTTGGGAAGCCCACAAAAAAAATAAGAAAGGAGGAGGGATTGTTATGTTCATAAACAACATTCTCACACTGATAGACATAAGCCATACCAAAATAAAAAAAGAAGGCTCTAATACAAATAATGAAACCATATGGATGAATGCTCTACCTAACAGTAGAAATAGGTTCATCAGTGGACTAGGCTATTGGGCACCAAATGTCACCCTGGAAGAAAAAATGGGTATTGTTAGTGAATTAAAACCAGTGTCTGAGGAAGCAGAAACAATACTAATGGGGGCCATGAATCTTAGTGATGTGAACTGGGATACAATGTCAGCAAATACAATGCACAGTAAAAGTTTTAGTGCAACTTGTGAACAACTTACACTGCACCAGTATGTCACAAACCCCACTAGAGGTACTAAAATACTAGATATTGTATTGGGAACACATGGTCTAAATACTGCATTGGTAGTTGTAGGCCTTCCCTAGGTAATAGTGACCACAATTCGGTCACTTTCAACATACATTTAAATTTCTCAACAAACACAAACATAAGTGTGTTCTACAATTATAACAAAGCAGACAAAATAATGATAGATAACATCTTGTCACACACAGATTGGGACACAATGTTTGCAGACTGTGATACAGAAACAATGTGGTCCAAATTAAAGATAATGATAATGAACATTTGTGACAAATGTATACCAAAATACACAAAGAACAGTAATAGCTGCAAAATAATACCAAAATGGTTGACCACTAAAATAAGGAAACTAATAAGGAACAAACAAAAAGCATTTAAACATTACAAGAAAAAATCAACTTTCTATAGGAACAAATATAAGCAATTGGAGAAGAAATGTAAAAAATCAATAAGAAAAGCCAAAAACAACATTGAATTACAGTTAACAAGAAATGCAACAAGAAATAGCAGTAGGACTTGCTATAATTAAATACTGTAAATTCTTTAAAAAGACAAACTTGTAAGTGGGACCTTTGCAACATGATAATTTAGTGGTGCCTGAACCAGAGCACATGGATAACACACTAAATGAATACTTTTGTAGTATTTATTGGCAACAAACTAAATACACAAATTGATACAGTAACAAACCAAATGGGATACATTACAATCGGTGCGGCTGAAATAATGGAGAAGATCAAACTAGTCAGGGAGGACTGTTCGACGGACCTAGATCAATTACAGGTAAGATGATCAAAACAATGTTTAAACACATCCTATATCCACTGAAAGTATTATTTGAACACAGCATAAATTTAGGCTACATGCTACTTTCATTTCATTTCATTTTTATTTAATTTTTAGTTTTGGTACTTATTAGCTAGATGAGCAAGCTGCCCATTTTCACAAGCGACAAGTAACTAAACAATAAAAAACAGTTAATACAAAACATACAAAAAAGACATTAGAAACATAAGACTTACAAAATAAGATACAATACAAGTTAAAACAATTACAGTCATTGAGACTGTTTAGCCATTCAGAAAAACTTTTCTTAAATATTTGTACTGTCCCAGCGTTAGTGATTTTCAGAGGGATACCATTAAAGATTTTTATTGCGCTATATATCACTGACTTCTGACCAATAGATTTTTTGAAGAGCGGGATTCTGCATAGGCCCTTGGACTTGAACCTAGTTTCAATATGACTTTGCTGAAGGGGAATAAGATCCTGGATTACCTGGGGGAGTAAACACTGGGTTCTTTTAAACAAAAAAACTCTGAGTTTCAGATTTATTCTATCAGAAAGAGAAAGACAGTTAGCTTCTCTTAACAAAAGACAATGATGTGTTCTCATGGGAAGACCTGTCATAAAACGTAGTATGCTATTGTATGTTACCTGTAATTTCTGAAACATTTTATCATTTATACCAGAATAAATCAAAAGACCATAATCAAGTACACTTAATAAGAGACTGTGACCAAGAAGTCTGTGAGATTCAGGGATGAGAAAGGATTTAATCCTGAATAACATCCCAATTCTCTGATGGATTTTTTAATAGTCTTGTCCACATGTTGATCAAATGAGAGGAGAGAGTCCAGGGTCACCCCCAGGTAATATTGATTGCAGAATAGCAAATATTACACCAATTTCAAAAAAGGTTCCAAAACAAGGGTTGAAAATGATTGACCAATCATTTTGACATCCTTACTGGATAAAATGCTAGGCAGCGTCATAAAAGACCTCATGGAAAAGCAACTACGCAATATAGATGACACACAGCACGGTTTTGTTAAAAAAAAGATTCTGCCTTACAAACCTGCTCTGCTTCTGTGAAATAGTAAACACCATGATAATAGAAAACCTTATGACATAATCTTTAAAGATTTCAGCAAAGCCTTTGACAGGGTACTCCATGAATATATAACAGTCAAACTGATGCAGAGAAAGGTTAACCCAAAACATATACAGTGGATACATAACTGGCTGAATCACAGAACATAAATTATTCCTCTAGGCTGCACATGGAAGAGCACTACTAGAAGGCTCACTTCTTCTGGTACCAGGCTGCAAGCCCCACCCAAGAACTACCAGCAGGCTCCTGGTGTCAGCCGCCAGCCCCCTTCCCAGTGAAGGTAGTGACCCTACTGCTGTCAGAGGAATCCGGCTAGCCTGCTGGTACTTGTGCCACAGCTTCCTCCCCACCATTTCTTTTATAGGTAGTGGGGGTCGGGTGACCCATCACGTTAGAAGCTAACACCCTAATTCTCCACCTGCAGCCTAGGGATGCTACTCCTCCCTTGTTGCCTTCTCTCAGTCCTAATAGAATTTAAACAGTACATTGGCAGTAAGCCTCCTAGCCACCACCCCGATCCTGTATGGTCTGTTCTGAACCTGGCTGCACCCTTCTCCCATTGTGAACTTTTCTTCCCACTGTGAGACTTGAGCACAATCAGCACTGTATCAGTAATTCCAGGGACATCAATGCTAACCATTGGGCCAATTAGTCCTCACTGAATCTCTGATACACCATCCTGTTATACATTGGTAAACAGTATTCTGGTTTAATATATCCTGCAACCAAACCTATGAATAACATAAATTGATGGCCTTCTTCATCCAGCTTCCCAGTCTTCCATTAGGTATTCTCCCCTCCCGTGAGACTCAGGTCCAATCAGCACCGCATCAGTAATCCCAGGGACATCAGTGCTAACCACTGGGCTGATTAGTCCTGAATCTCTGGGTACACCATCCTGTTGTACCTCAGTAAACAGCTTTCTGGTTTAACATAAATCACATCCACACCTATAAATAAACACATATTACTGGCCTTTTTCTTCCAGCCCAAAATCTCCACTCGCCATGAGAGTCGAACTCAGTCAGCAAAAGAACAATTGTTCTACAGTCAGCACTGCCAATAACTTAGCCAAGCCTACTCTCAGCATTTAACTGTGACTAATCCTCTAGTCTCCTTGGAACTAACCAGCCCAGTAGTAAACATCTGTGTAGGCTAGCCTGTCTTTGCCTGTGTGATCAGCATGCTGATATAAATAAGATTCACACACTACATTCAAGATTAAATTTAATTTGTACTTATTGTAATGGCCTGTTTCTTGTTGCCCATCCCCCCCAGTGGGATTTGAACCTTGTAAACCACACAGGGATTGCCATGAAGTCAGTAATGTTGGCCTTTAGGCCAACTATCTTTCAAGTAATCTTCAGTGTAAATAATCCTCTGTTTCTCTGCAGCCATTACTCGACTTTGAAGAAGTTGTTGACTGTAACCAGTACCGCTCAGAATTGTATTACAGTATATAGTAAAATCCCATCCACTATCTCTGTTTAGTGACTGTACCACCACCATGATAGCCGTACTTATCCTCATGCTTGCATTTCTTCCTTACTCAACCCAGCACACTGTGCCCCTTTCACCACCACCACCCACTCTTTCATACCCAAGGTAGTCTCCAACTTCTCACTTCCCCCTTGGGATCCTGTTACCATCTCCCTCATGCACACCCCTTGGAATGTTGCTTCCACTGCTCTTGTGCATACCCTTATCTCCCCACAAAAATTAGCCAAACAAGCAGTTTTGCTCACCCTCGTAACCCTCCCATCCTGCCTCTATCTCATGCCTGACTGCCCACCCCACTACCACCCAAGACTGCCACCAGAAAAGAGATTGTGCTCCTTAGGCTTAATCTGAAAAAACTTATTATGCTCCTCCTGCTCTGCTCAGGAAACATTGAGGTAACCCAGGCCTCCCCTCCACAATGTCCTCCCCATCGGATTCTGCAGCAGCCCCAGGTCTGAAAATAATGCTGGTCAGCATCTGCAGCCTAGTAAAAAAATGTGACCTAATCAAAATATGAGCGATCCACACCAACCCGGATATTCTAGTCATCACCAAAACCTGGCTAAAAAAGCTAGCACTACAGATCATGCACCCCTCCTTTAACACTTTCGGATGGGACCGACCAACAAAGGGGAGGGGTTGTCATTTTTGTTAGCTCCAAATATCCTGCCACTGAATTACTCTCATTCTCAAAACCAAAGGAATTCAAATGGCTGGTTTTGAGACATGTGTTTGTGTCATCTGAAACATTTAACATCACTGGCTGTTACAGGCCACCAACAGGGGGAGTTGAACTCCTCTTCAAGCAAATATGTATCATTGAATCCATCAGTCTGAACTGGGACTGACTGTCACCCAGAGCAAACACCTTAAAGGACATGTGTGATGAGTTGGGAATCTCCCAGCTCGTCACAGAACCCACAAGAGTCAACCTAAAAAACAACGGTAAGAGTACCATCCTGGACCTAATTCTTTCAATTACACCCCACGAAATACAACACACAACCATCTTCCACAATGACCTCAGTGACCACAATATTGTAGTCTGCACAAGATTCTAGGACAAGCACTCCTCCCATGCCAAGTTTGTCGCAAAACGTAGCTTCCGCAAATTTAATTAGGCACATCAATTGGCAAAGCTTTTATCTGGCCAAATCGGTTGACATAGCTGTTGGTACCCTCAACAGTAACCTCACAACCCTAGCAAATAATCATGCCCCATAGGTGAAATGCAGAGTAAAGTTTTCCTCTCCTTGCTTCACCTCTGATCTCAAGGCTGCCTTAAAGAACTGTGACAAATTATGGGCACTAGCAAGACACACCAAGGTTCCTGCTGACTGGACAGCATTCAGAGCATGTCAAAACTCCTGTACAAAGCTATTCAGAGCTACCAAATCTAAATATTATGTGGATTCACTAGAAGCCGCTCATGATAACTCTGCCAAAATTTGGCAGATGCTTAAAACTGTTGAGCTACATAGAACCCCCGCCCCTCCATCCCACTGAAAATAACCTCCAACACCACAATTTCTGACAAAGTTATCATCTTAGAAAATTTAAATGTACACTTTGTAACAGCGGGTTTAGCATTTGATTCTTCGCCAGCTGCCAGACTGAACAATAGCCCTGCACCAATAGATACTCCCTTGGACCCTAACAATCACAACTTCTTTGAGCTCACCCCAGTAACATATAAGCAAGTCGAGAACCTCCTGAAAACACTGGGTATAAAAAAGGGGTCTGGTACCGATGGCATCAAGGCTACGTTCCTAAAGTTAGTGTACCTCCACCTCACTGGCCCTATAATGCATATCTTTAATTTGTCAATATCCACCGGAATGGTCCCTTCATGCTGGAAAACAGCCTTTATTTTATCAGTATTCAAGTCAGGTGACCCGTGAGACCTTAATAACTACAGACCGATCTCCATTCTCTATTCTCCCAGTTCTGTCAAAATAATTAGAAAAAATAGTCAATGCCCAAATAAAGGAATACCTCGAATGCTCCAACCTACTTAACCCCCTATAGTCATGGTTCAGATCCAGCCATAGTACTGTGTCTATATTGGCAAAAGTGACCAATGACTGATTTTTAGCTATCGATAATAAACAATCAACAGGAGCTGTGTTCCTAAAAATGAGCAAGGCCTTCAAAATGGTCGACCACACTATCCTGCTTATTAACCTTAAAATGCTTGGCATGAGTAGTATTACTTTTGAATGGTTCGCAAGCTACCTTTCAGTTAGGTTTCAATGCATCAAAGCCGATGGGCTCCTTCCCCATACCCCTTCCAATAATAAGAGAGCTCCCCCAAGGCTCTATTTTAGGTCCATTATTATTCTCTATTTATATCAGCTCCCTAGGTAACAGCATCCATAACTCAAAGTTAGACTTCTTCGCAGATTACATCATTCTCTACACCTCTAAGCCCTCCTTGAAGGAAGTGGGAAATGAACTGCAGAAGGACTTTAACCAGCTCAAGTGTAACCTCCTGAACACTAATCTTCTAAATGTGAAAAAATAAGGCCATGTATTTCCTGCCCCCAAAAGCCCACTCACCCTTTCACAACCAGGCAACTGCTGCACCAGTTACAACCCTGTTAGGTGACACCCTCGAGGTCATGATAACTTCAAGTATCTAGGCATTTGCTTAGACTCCAAACTATCCTTTGCAATCCACACTGAATATCTCTAAAAAACTGAAAATAAGACTAGGATTCTTCTTTAGGAACAAATCCTTATTTCCTGAAGCAATCAGAAAAAGATTGGTGCAGACTACCTTCATCCCACTCATTGACTACATGGATGTCATCTAGAATAACAGCACTGCATTCCCCTATGCAAGCTTGACATCCTATACCACTGTGCCCCTTGCTTCATAACTAAAGCACCCCTGTAGAACACACCATTATACTCTTTATTCAACAGTAGGTTCGTCTTCTCTCACAACAAGAAGGCTACTCCACACTGGCACACGGGCAGAGAAAATTCTGTTGCACAAACCTCCCACCTACATCTCTTCCCTCTTTCACATATCCCACAGCTGCTACTCCCTGCGTAAATATAACTTCATCCTGCTTGATATTCCCAGAACACGTACACTCTATGGAAGAGCTGCAGTTAGCTATACCATACTGGCCTACTGGGACAAAATACAAACTTCCCTCAAACTCATTGAGCTAGTCTCTGTCAACTCCTTCAAATCCCTGTTCAACAAGTTATATAAGAAAACTTACCAATGCCACAGTGGGTAGGTCTACCCACCATGTTTTAACCCGATTGTTGCAGTACTTCCTACCCCTGCCCCCCCATTCAATCCCCACACTCCCCTGTCTCAATCTCAGCCAGCAGTAAGCACCCCCACCTCGGTTCTCCCAGCTGTCCCCTGCTCCTAGTCTTCTGTTATTGCCTGATTGTACTGGTGGGAAATGCTAGTGTGCTACCCCCTAGTGCTGACCCTCCATAAACTGGATCATCTCCTGTCTATCTACTGTATCTCCTGCACTCCATGCAGTCTGTCTCTTGTATTTAACTTTCCTTCTCGATCATGAGTTCTTGGTTATTGTTGCCCACCCATATCAATGTTCTCATGCCAAAGTCTTGCTCTTAAATTCTCTATGCTTCACTTAGTCCCCTGATATTGCTATACCTCTAGCTCAACTGTTACTATGTTAAAATACTGCACTTAAGTTACCTGCCCTTAATATGTTTGATATGATTATTCACCGTGTATTGTTTGTACTGTATTACTTATTGTAAATTGCTCATTGTTTTTTCTTGTTGTACTTCACTATCCTACCAGGACCTCATTGTAAATGAGTATGCTCAATGAAGTTCTCCTGCAAATAAACTTGAACTTGAACTTGAGAACACAAAGGGTAATCATTAATGGTAACGGGCACTACTCCAAAGCATCAGGAGTTACAAGCGGCATACCGCAGGGGTCAGTGCTGATGCATACATTTTCCAAATATTTGTAACAGATCTTACCAAAAAAGTTAGCTATAACAACATCAAGTTTGCTGATGACGTTAAATTGGGGGGAACTGTAGCACATCAGAAAACATAGCATCACTACAGATGGATCAAGACAATATTATAGAATGGACCAACACATGAGGAATGGATCTAAATGCAGACAAGTATAAAGTCATGCATTTGGGACCAAGAAATAAAAAGCATCAATATAGATTGGGGGAGAGTAATTTATATCAAAGGAAAGAGACCTGGGAGCAATAATAACGGATGACCTTAAATCCACTCAACAGTGCAATGCAGTCATTGAAAGGGCAAGTAAGATTGAATAGACCATAACAAAGAACATAGTCTTGAGAGTTGCTAGGGTCATGCTACCACTATAGAGATCTAATGTAAGGTCTCATATTGACTACTGTTCCCAGTTTTGGACACCCTGAAAATAAAACTTACATTGCACATATTGAAAAAATTCGGAGAAAATTTACCAAACAAGTAAATGGGTTAAAGAATAAAGAATATCACAACAGGTTGGGAACATTAAATCTCATTATCCTGTAGGCAAGACAAAAAGAGGGGATTTGCTGCACTAGTTTGATATCATAAATGATCCGTACCTATTCATGGAGATGGGATTTACTTATAAACAGGACACAGGGGAAATCATGGGGCACCCACTGCAACTACAGATATCCAAGTACAACACCAACAAAAGAGGGTATTTCTTCTCACAAAGAGTGATAGCTGTTTGGAATAAACTACCACTGGACATAATTATTAGTAAGAACAAAGTCACTAAGAATGGACTAGACAATTGAATTCTTGACAAAAGAAACCAATTTTATTAGGGGAGTGGAGATGGAAACTACAATGGGCATTCTGTCTCCAGTTTTCTAATGGACTGCAGAATGAACCGCAGTATAAAAAGTGGGTTGACCCATCCTTTTTAGGCATCAAGACTACTGGGGAAGCCCAAGGGCTTTTAAATTCCTGTATCACTCCCAGTTGTCTCATCTCTGCTATCTTGTTGCACATCTGGTCTCCAACACTAGCACAGACTCTATAAGCACTTTGTCTAACAAGTTCATCTGATACAATCTTGACCCCATGCTCTGCCAGCCTAGTATACTCACTTTGAAATTTAATTGATCCTCAAAGGTTAGCAGCATCCAAACAATATCCATTCCTAATCCAGGCTCAGCTTCACGGAGAGCTTGATTGCATTCACTGAAGTCTCACCCCTGCTCTATTCTAGCTAATAGATTATGGGATCCTTAGTCTCCTATGCTGAAGACCAAAGCCAGCTCCTCTTGGATATGGTATAGCTTAAGCATATTAACATGATAGTTTTGGTGCTTGCCAGTTTGGTTTGGCAGTTTGAGCAGGTAATTCATATCATTTAGTTTCTCAGTCACAGCAAAAAGACCCTCTATGGCAGCTTAGAATGTGCTGTCTTTCACTGGAATAAGTTCCATTAGTCTTTACTCAATCTGATATGCTCAAACTCTCTCACCCAGTTGTACCATGTTTTCTGCTTGTTCTGAGCTTGCAGGATAGTCTACTGTGCAAAGTCCATGTACTCTTTTAACCTTTCATGGATGTTCAGTACATACTCCACAGTGCTATCCTCACTTGTGGGGGCTTCTCAGGCCCTTCCTCCATAATCAAACTCACTGGACCCCTCACCTTGTGTGCATAAAGTAGCTCAAAAGGAAGGACTCCTGCGAGTTCCTGGGCACCTCCCTGTAGGTGTATTGTATGTGGGGTAAATATTTGTCCTAATCACTGACAAGTTTGGCTGAAAATGTGTGAAGTACTGTGCATTTCACATGGCTTTATCCAATTTTAAATCCTATTTATCAAAACAGTCCTTTCATGTTTATTTTGGATCATTATTGTTTGGCTCTCATCCGATTTCCACTTGTATCCCTTGGGTACATTATCAGCCCTCTTCATTTTTGCTTGTATATTGCTCCCTTAAGTAACTTGATCAGATCTTTTATTTTTCCTTTTAGCATTATGTAGAGGACACCCAGATATATATTTCCTTTCTATTTTGGGGGCTGCATTGCATCATGATACTATGTTGACATATTGCTATCAGAAGAAATTCTCTGACCGAAATTCCTAATGCAGCACATCTGTGCTGCTATGAGGTAGTGGAATTGAAGCATGGCTTCCTGATAATGTCGGTGTCCTTCCTTTCACTACAATATGTGGCCTTCTTCTCCACCTCCCTCTCCCCCACAGCATTATTTTCTCTCCCCCCCACCTCACTGCACTAAGACTACAGACCATTTGACTTCCTATAGGTTGAGTTTCTGATTGACTGTAGCTGGTATAATCACACACATATGGGAATGACTTTATAAGTATCAACAAGGCAGAGTTCAATTTGCCATCTCTCTCTCTCAGGTTCAGACCAAGGGCTACACTAAGGGGTAGAGTCTAGTGAAAGGTGTCCGCAGAAACTAAAATCACCAACAAGGTTCATTAGAAGGGTAGAGCATGCAGTTCCGCAGTCACCCTTACCTGACAGATGACATTCCCCCTTCCCCCACCGCTGTCTTATCTGCTATACCACCTGCTGCTGGCAACCACCACCATTGCCTTGTCTACTTTCATCATGCTTTCATATCCCTGGATGATAAAGTGAAAGTTGAAGTCATCTTGATTTGATGCCATCAATATATCATGTTTGCTACACAATAGTAGTATGCTAGCATTTCTCGCTATCACTCATGCTCAAACACATAGTGCAGAAGACATGGCACCTTTGCTGCTGTTTTTAGTTTATTTCAGTCCTAAGACATTGGCTGGGAGTGGCATAGGAAACTGGTGTATAAAGGGCCAGTGTGCAGCTGGTTCTGTAGAATACAGCTGGTCTGCCTTCCCCTGCCAGCTTGAGCATGCAGCTAGTTCTGAAGGGTTCAACTGGTCTGCCATCCCTTGCCATTGTCCCTTTAACTCAGCAATGTGTAAGAACTGGAGTAGCAGAGCACTGTCTAGAAAGGCTATAGGCAGGGGACGTATGGAAACTTTGTGAGGAGCAGCTGTGGAGCTGCGTCAAAGTGAGGAGCTGCAACTGGCAAGGCAACCAGCCCTGCTAGTACTGCTGTCTGCCACATAGACTGATAGTGAGACTGCCCTCCTCTTGCTCTAAGGTAAAGCTGTTAATGCTTCCTTTCATATTTATGTACCCTGAGGCTAGGGGACGACCACATGTTTACTGTTGTTGGTAAACTGTTGGGTGGAAACTCGCTTCTCTCAATCCGTGCCTTTCAGAAGTAGGCTGAGCTGATATATGCAGGGGGGCTGTTTAGTTGAGCATGCAGGCTGAAACTACCCTCCTAACCCCAGTTGTAGCCCAAGGATGTGAGCATGGGGAGGCAGATAGAACAGCTGCTGTGTCCCCTGTGCCTACTGCGCTGGGCAGAAGCTTGATGTGGGTGAGTTAGCAGAAACCAGTGTGAGATTGTTTTCTGTCTACTTCAGTTTGGGCAGTCTGTGTGTCTGTGGCTTTTGACTGACATCTAGCCACCCTGTTTTGTTTGAGTTGATGGCACAAAACATGTCAGCTTTCAAGCATGTCTATTTTCTTAGGTTTGGAGAGGAGTGGTGTCTTCCTGTTTTCCAGTGAACTTTCTAGGATAAAAGAGTCATTTATTTCTCCTTTCATTGTTACTTTCTCCAAAGGTTTTGTTAACTGGGGGTGCCATACATTGACACAAACTGACAGGTTGACTGTTGTACAATACTTCATTCTAGCTATCGAAACAGACTTTAGAGAGAGTTGGAAGCAGATGGAGTGGCATGAGGTTTATCCTTTCTTGTCTAATCCCATTATTAGTTTTTAAAAATTTGTGAACCAGTGATGCTTGAAGAAGCTGTAAAGCTAAGCTTCTCTTTTAGCATCTACTATATGTGAGTGTTGGACTTCAGTGCTCATTAGTTTTGCTATGCAAGCATTGCATTCTAGCTGGTGTTGCTCTGCTCTTGGTATTTTTTTCCATAGTAGAGGCTTCAGGAAGACTGCCATGGCTAATGCTTATTGAGGTCACCAGACTCAGGAATGAGATCCATATGAGATTGGCTTGATCTCTCCTGGAATGCAGTCTGCAGCATATTGCTGGGACAAAACAGTGCTCCACTACTCTGTTTTGTTCGGTATGGAAACTATTGCCCTTCATACAATAAGGATAATTGCATTTGAAGCAGTGAGGAATTTTGCACATCCACCACTGCATGGCTAAAAGGATATTAGAAGCTGGAATGGCCTCCCCTTCCAGTAATACAGGATAGGTTTGCCATCTCAGTGTTCCACCCGTTCAAATATTTACAGCTTAGGGGTACACTGATTTTCTTTTTCGGCCCTTTTCCTTGGCTCTTCCAGTCCATGGAAACATTACCCATGTCTGTTTGTCTAGCAGCTCAATCCCATGCCGTGTCCAGTCTCTATCAATTTTTTCCAATTGACAAATCCAGCTAGCTCAGAGGGAGTATGTTACTATTGGCAGCATGTATTACAGCTCCAGGCATCGGCCAAAGCCTGGCAGGGTGTTTGGAAATGTCTGTATAGTTATGTCAAGTAGGACCACTACCACTTGCTTTAGTTTTGAATTCTACATAACCTTTATTTGACGACAACCAGGCTCCACCAGATGGGTTAACTTGCATCCCCCATCTGCTCCCGCTGTAGTTTAGCAGATGGTCATCTAAAATGCATTCTCTGGGACTGCCCAAAGGTTACCCCCTTTTGGTCTGCTATATGCTGCTCCCTTGACCCCTTGGTGGGACTAGATTCTTTTGTTACCCATGAGGTGTGTCTCATTGGACTTTGCCCTGTGGAAATGGTAGGATCCTGCCAGACCTATATGGCCCTGATTTCTATAATGGTGAAGTTGATAATCTGCTGACATTGGTTGGATGACATCATCCTAACTTATTGGGAGTGGCACCAGGAAATTCTGATAGCGCTGGAGATGGAGAAGCAGATATCTTATCGGGGTGGTAGACCGCTCAGTTTTTAATCCCAGTGGAATTCATTGTATGCATTGCTGCCCATCACACCACTGTTACTGACATCCTAAGGTAATGTTTCCCCTCTTGGCTTTCATTTTTGAACATCTTTTTATGGGTACCTCAATTGTATTTCTCACAGGTGTTTCCTGCTATCGTCCTGGGAGTGTTATTTGTTTGGTGGTGTGCTCCAGCGGGTGAGGTAGGGGTTCCTGGGGGAGAGGACGGGGGATGTTGGTTTATTTGTGGGTGTTTGTTTTTGTTTTGTTAATGGTGTTTTGTTGTTATTCTTGTCTCTCTGAAACTTTAATAAAATTTGATAAGTTGAAAAAAAAAAAAGGAGCTGGAATGGCAACTTTCAAATAGCACTTTCAGATGACAGCTCTGGACATTGCAACCTGATTGATAAGCTACAAGATTATTCACGTGAATCAAAGTAGTTTTCCAAAATGTCATTAAAAATGCACCCCCAGTTATCAACTCTTTCACTGTAAAGAACACATTTGAAGTATCTATTAAAGGAAAATGTACATTGAATTAAAAGAAGTGGTTATTTTTCTTCTGTAAGGCTCTCTAAAAAAATTATTAGAAATATATATATAATATATTAATACTACAGTTAATGAAATGTCTGGGTGGGACCTTGGAAAAAAAGTAGGAAGTGATAAATTGTTTATCCAGTTGTTTGTTTTGTCTCCCTTCTTCCCCAGGTCACACCTGGAAACAAGCTCCAGCTCAGTGTGCCTTTCTTGGTAACCACATTTTTTCAATAAATAAATAAATGAAAGTCACAATATTTCCTGAGCAAGATAGTTGGAACCTTAAACATTTTGCATAAAGTAGGGATAATTTTCCTTTAACTTCTATCTTCCTGCAGTAGGTGATAAATGGCTGTACTATATTTAATAGATTATACTATGCTAAGCTGTCTGCTGCTGGGTTTGCTCACTAAAGTGACTTTGATCCAAGTGGATCTTAAACATTTTTAGTTTCATTTTAAGGCTCCATAATAGAGTTATGCATGATGTCTTGCTATTATACAGAGAGATAGGAGTTCCAGAAGCACATCACTGGTTTCCAAATGAAGCACAACATTTTGGAGCTCAAGCTCAATCACTGCACTACTTGAAGTGCTCCACTGTGTCCATTCAGTACTGCTTCCGCTCACCCCCCCACACACACATACACTGCTACACTATTTTTTTGCAGGAACTAGGTATTGCAGTTCAGTAATAAAGCTATGAGCAGGTATTGTTTTTTAAGAGGGGTCCAAAAAACAAGTTAACAGCTGACAGTGTCCCTTTAAGCCTCCAATACAATAGCAGCCATTGTAGCTCTGACCAGAGTTTGTTTTTTTCTGCTGCCATTGTTAAGGGTCTTGACGAGAGCCAAACTGCAATTTCTTTTCAGTGTTCCCAAAATTTCCTCATAATAACCCAAATACTGTAATACTGAAGTCCTTCTAATTTCCACTTTGTAAGCCATGCTAGACTATTACAGTACTTAGCCATGTGTACAGACCTTAAGCAAAAGTAGTTTCCTCTATGCTTCTCTCTTTAAATACTGTCAAGAACCCGGGTGTCTACATGAATTCTGCTTTTTCTTATTGTTTACAGATCTCAGTCATTTCTAAACTCTGCTAGTTTTATTAAATTATTTTAATGCACATTAGGAACTATTTCACTCCTGGGGCTACAACAATGGTTGCACATAGCCTGATCATTATAGAACACAAATTTATTGAATCACATATATTTCATGGGTTGGGCTCATAAGACATATTAGCCCAATTTTAATTTTGTGCTGTGAGGCCTGGCATGATGCTGACTGCTAACCGCAAGCAGTGGCTGTGGTTTACTTTCCCTTGGCCCCTCACACACTGGCTGTCCCTCCTTCACTCCAGGCTGGCAGCATCGGGAAGTAGAAAGGTAAAAAACAGAACAGTGAGGCTAAATTTAATGTTATAGTTTTATGCAGGTAGTACTGAAGGTATTGAGAGGTTATGATGGGTGGGGGGGCATGTGGTTTAGGCATGTTTTTCATCTGACTGGCTTCAGTCTTGTACTGTAGATAGCCATCACAGGTACTCAGAGGTCAGTTGGCATTTACTTAATGTGGCATCCTGGTTTTCTTCTTTCAGCTTTCAGCATTCAGCAGTACCAGAACTTTGGGGGAAAACAGACTGCTAATAGGAAGAAAATACAGTACTGATTGACTGAGACAAGATATGTTTAGTGAGGTTTACTGAGTTTTAATCTATACTGAATCAAAAACTAAGTGCTGTGTAAAAAAAGTGTTTGCCTCATTGGTATAGTACCTGAGTCAGAATATATTGCTACTGCCCTTCGAGAGATCGCTGATTATTAACAATTGACAGTACAGATAGTACAACACTTTCTGAGCACAACACTTCTTAATATTTGCTATAATTTTTTTCTTAGTAAGAGAGTGTCCCATGAACATAGCAAAAATAAAATTACAGCGAATATTTCTCTCGCTGCAGAATTTCCAGGCTAGATTATTTCAACAGTTTGCAAACTGATTTATGTGTCTGAACATTTGCCCCTATGCAGCACATTCAAAGCACAGTTAACTATCTGATATTTTTGCACCTGGTCATGGACCTATTATTCTCATTTTTAAATGTTTGTTCTGATTTCTACTTCATCGCAAAGTTCAATTTAAGAGGCTTGTGTATTTATTTGTTTGTTTGTGCATGCCATACTGGACATTTAGCTTACCTTACTTTCTGTCTCAGTGGTATGTACCTTCCCATCCATATTGGTCCCAATATCAAATATATATTGGTTTCAGCGGCATGCTTTTTCTTTGGTTGGATGAATTATTTTGAATTTTCTGCCCCTGTATGTTTGTAAATCTCCCAGTAAGCCTTCAAATTGTTTAATTGTTATTTATTTGTACTGACTTTATTCTTATTTGTTATTATTACCCACATTGTCAAGTTTACCTTCTTATGAGGTACAGCACATTGATACTTTTGTGACTTATGCTAAATAACTAAACATATAATGTGTGTGGGGGGAGGGGGTGGAAGAAGACTGTGAGTGGGAATGGGGATGGGGCGGGGCAGAAAAAGCCTTATTTCATCTGCCACCATAAAATTTGACATTCACTAAACTGCATTACCATGATTAACAATACCCACATAAATGAATTTATTTTCAATATAATCTACTGGTTTTGCTGTTTAATAACTTCTAAATGCAGTTAATGCCAGTCACATTATATCAATACTAATGCATTATCAGCCATTGAGGGCCTGACCAGTGCTTGCATTTTATACAGGGCCTGCATTTCTTACCACTTTGTTTTTCAGTACCAGTTACCTTAGCGTAGAAACAGGATTCTTGACTACTAGAGTCTTTTGCTTTCACTGTGTGATCCTTTGCTAAAGTCATAGTCCTGTGTTTGTGACATCAGTTTTTTACTTGGGAAATGATTAGGGTGCCACAGAGGAGTGTGACTTTAGCAAAAATTTAAGCAATAGAAGTAGATCAACATTAGAGAGAAAGAATCCTATTTTCGCTAGCAATGAAAAAAGGAATAAGAATACAGAAAAGGATATTTCAATACTATTGTGTTAGCAGCCATTGTAGCTCAGACCAGAGCTTGTATTATATACAGTGGGCTGGATATTCAAAAGGGTTGCGCCATGCGCAATACAGTTGTGCCTGCGCAAGTCCAAAAGTGCTCCATTCTGCGATATTCAGCAGGAGGCAGTTGCATCCCCCAAGTCATGCTGAGCAACAGTGCAATGCTAATGAAGGCATGCTCAACCGGAGGGGGAGGAACCATACATAAACTGCACAGCCCGATATTCAGCCGGGCTGTGCAGAGTTGTACAGGCACAACCCCCAACCTGCACCTGCATGACTTTGAGCCAAAAAGGAAAGGATCAAGTTGAGGGCCAGCCACAGGTGAGCTGCTGCATTGCAGGGCACAACACAGCAGCTGCCACCTATGGGTAGCCCTCCACTTCTTCCCTGTGCCCCCCCGCACCCCGATTGCGGGCATAATAGTAACCCCCCGTAGCCTGATCGCGGGCACAGAACACACTCCCCCCCACTGGCCCAATCGCGGGCATAACAGAACTGAACTCCCCACTGGCCCAGGTTGGGCCACAACATACACTTGACAACCCCCCCCACTGGCCCGATTGTGGGCATAACATAAATGAACCCCCCACTGGCCCGATTGAGGGCATAATGTGAAACCTTCCCCTACTGGCCCGATCACGCCAGAATGGAGTCACCATTTCAAAGAGCAATATCCTTGTGGTCCAGTGGACCACGAAGCCGGATCGCTGGCATAAGTCAACCCCCTCAGCATTTCTGAAGTTCAGTGACCGCAGTTCTATCGCGGAGGAGTAAGAGTCAACTCCTCGTTGTTCAGACCATCCTGGTGATCTAGTGGCCCCACCCTCCCATGGAGCCCCACCACCCCGGTCCCCTGTCAACCGGCAGGCGGTAGCACCCCACCCGCCTGCTGCCCTGACACGCCGACTGATCAGCCAGAGGCGCACTCATTGGTTCAGAGCAAGAGCCAATGGGCATGCAGTCTACAGCTGTACAGCAGTAAGTCCAGATATGTGAATGAATGAATCTATTCACATATCTGGACTGCCTTGTATGGTATGGGCTGCATGCCCATTGGCTCTTGCTCTGAACCAATGGGTGTGCAGCCCTACCGAGCCGTCAGTCGGCAGGCAGTGGGGCGGCAGGCAGGTGGTGTGCTGCCGCCCACCGGCTGACGGGGGGGAGAGGGGAGGTGGGGCTCCATGGGTGGGTGGAGTGGGGGTCACTAGATCACCAGGGTAATTGGACCTTGGAAGGGTTGACTCTAATGCCCGTGATCAGGCTTTGCGGTCCACTGGACCACCAGGGATATTGTTCTTTGGGGGGGTTGACTCTTATGCCCATGATCGGGCTTCACAGTCCACTGACCACCAGGGATATTGCTCTTGGGGGTTGACTCTTATGCCCGCGATCAGGCTTCGTGATTCCACTGACCACCAGGGATATTGCTCTTTGGGGTTGACTTGCGTCTGCGATCGGGCTTCTGCAGTCCACTGGACCACCAGGGATATTGCTCTTTGGGGGTGGAGCTCCATTCTGGCCCACGATCGGGCCAGTGGGGGAGGGGAAGGTTTCACATTATGCTACAGTTGGGCCAGTCGGAGAGAGTTATCATGTATGTATGCCCATTGATCGTGCCAGTCGGGAGGATTTACTTCATGCCCGCAATCGGGCTGCAGGGGGCCAGTCCCTAACGGCTGCCACCTGGCAGGGCACCAGGCTCAAGTCATAGGCTTTTTCCCACCTGCATGCTAATGGCATGCAAATGGAAATATAAGTAGATGCAATGGTCACTCATGCCTTGCATGAATTATGGCCTCATTTGTATGTCACCTTTTGAATATCAGAAATTTGCGCATGGCGCAATGGAACTTGCGCCACCGCATCTTGAATGCTCCATTCTGACCACTTGTGGTGGCGCAAGGTCCACTGCGCCATGTGCTTAATAGTGCAACTCCATTGAATATCGCCCCGGCCACACCCCAGCGCAATTTTTTGGAGCAGCGCAAGGGCTTGCGCCACAGAATGGCGCAGTTTGAATATCCAGCCCACTGTCTGCATTTATATTCACATTGTTCTTCAGTACAAGGTTGTTTTGCATGGAAACAGAATCCTTCTTCCCCAGAGATGCTTTGCATCCACTGCCTGATAATTATTTGCTGAAGTCTTACTCTTCTGTTTGTGACATCACAGTTCTTGCTTTGGAAGTTATTAGGGTGCCAAAAACAGAGGATTGTGACTTCAGTAAAAAATTAAATAACTGACCGGCCAGCCAGAGCGGTGGTAGGGCTACCGCTTGTAGCACCGACGACCGAGGGCAGGAGTGACCTCCTGAATCAAAGGATCAGACAGGGGGAGTAGGATTGAATGTTCCAAGGACTGCTCTCCTCCTCCAGGGAGGGAGGGAGCAGAATAGCGGTCGGTGTTTGCCTCATCCCTAGCAGAGGCTGGAGGCTGGCACACTGACACTGCAAATAGAGGGGCGAAAGCAAGGCAGTCACTCAGCATGCTGCATGCAGGAGTGTGTGTTGCACTGCCATTGGCATCATTGCACACCACCTCCTCCATGCCAGGGGAGAAACAGGGGGGAAAAAAGGCTGCCAGATGGTAGGATGAAACCGGTCCTCTGCAGGCTCTGCACCTGACCAGCTGAGCACCTCCAGTGAAATGGATCCTGTCTCAGTGGGCTATAGTGAGGCCCTACTGACCCTGCCAGGGGGACAAGTCCTGCAGGAAGATCTGGAGAAGGTAAGTCCCAGTGTATGCTGGGGTTATGGAGCTGGGGGGGGGACTGGTGGGTAGGGGCCTGTCAGCAAGGAGCATAAAGACATAAACTAAAAAAAAATTAAATAACGAGTCGATCAACTGTAGGGGACAATTTTCTTTTCTTTATTTCATTTTTGTTGACCGGGTACGTGCACTAGACAAATTCTGCCTATTTTCAGGCACAACCCAGGTGAGATGATACAGATGAATGCTAACTGACCTTGAACCAGATTAAGCTGTTGGTGGTATTTTTTTTTTTTAGTGAATGAGGGAAATTTGGCCAGGACACTGGGGGAAATTCCCCTACTCTTTTCAATAAGTGCCATGGGATCTCTGACATCCACCTGAACTACCACCAATCCAGGCAGATGGGACCTCGGTTTAACGTCTCATCTGAAAGACGGCACCTCAGAAGTGCAGCACCCCTCTCATGCAGCACTACAGTGTCAGTATTGGGATACTAACTCAAGTGCCAGATGTGGGAACTAAACCCACAGTCCTCTGATCTCCCGGCCTCAGAGGCGAGTGTGCTACCTACTGAGCCACTGACACTGACAATGATCCTGTTAACATGTTAATTAACAATGTAATGAAAATGAGGAACAGAAACACAAAAACAATTAAATATAATCAGAATTTTGGTATGCTTTCAAAGTTTTCCCAAATGTAACAAACTCAATTTAACTGGTTGACCTTACCAAGGGTGACACCATCACTGTTTAGTATAAATAGTCAGAAATGGTGTATATAAGGTTTTTTTTTAAACAAACAGCATAAACATACTTTTCTCCTGGTTCAGGGAAAGAGCTGTAAACTACATACTCAAAAAGCTGTAACTCACCCTATGTGACCTATACACCCATGTATGTGTCTTTTCAACTCTTATACCTACATTTTTGTGTACCATTGTATTAGTTAGCATTGTAAGTACCTAGTAATGGCAACCTGCTAAAAGTGTCATATATGTATCTGTGTTATGGACGTGGAGTAATGAGATTATTGTGTTCCATTGCATTGTATTTGTTAGCATTTGTTTGTACCTAGTAATGGCAACCTGCTAAGACTGTCAGTTATGTTGTTGTGTAATGGACATGGAACCTTTGTAAATGAGCTGCCACAGCTCAAAGGTGTCATCTGAACAAACACATACATAAATAAAATTATTTTTTAGACTGTCTGGAAGAGAAACATGATTGTCATCCCTATAGGCTCTGGGGCAGGCAGCATATATCCCACAAATTGCCATCTAAGTAATGCTTTTTGGACTGATTAAAGTTGTAAAAGTATAATTTATTGTTCACCCTAGACCACATTTTAAGTGAGTGCCTGCTCCCCCACTAGAAATTATCTTAATAAATCATCCCTGGAAAGAAGTAAAGGAGATACAGTATTCACTCCTCCGAAGATTGTGAGTGCCTAGGAGTTGAAATTCTTCTGGGAAAAGGTGATACACATCTGAATTTTCTTACAGTATATATATACCTCATGGTAAGCAACAAACAGGGATTGCCTCCTTTATCAATCTATACAAAAAAATCAATCAGCAGTGAGAGTCCATAGTGGCTGGGGACTTCAATATAAACTGGACATCCACAACTAACTGGGCAATCAAGGATCACATCGCTAGTCCCTACATCTATCAGGTGGTTAAGGAGTGCACCAGGACAAATTATAACACTGGCACAAGCATCCTGCTTGATTGTGCTCTGACCTCCCAATCTGACCAACTTACTGATGTCAAAGTACTGCCCAATGTTATCAGTGACCTCTCCCCTGTACTCTACTCCTGGACCACCAAGTTAATTAGACCCCCCAAAAAAACTTGAGTTATCAGAAGGGACCAGATTAGAGCCTTTAAGGAGCACCTGGGCAAGCTAGACTGGAGCTTTCTGTATCATACTTCAGTTGTTAACTCTGCACTCAAACACTTTCCTGCCAAATTCAATAAAGCGTGTGATATCTATGCCCTATAGCAGGAAGAAAATAAGATGTAAAACAGCAGACTGGATTACCCCTTCACTGTTATCCCAGTTGAGGGCCTGGGCAAATCTATGGGCAAAAGCAAAGGAATCTGGCACTCTGACAGACCTCCAGAACTACAGGACAGCACATAACAATTGGACAAGAGACATTAAACTGGCAAATGAAAATTACTACAAGGAACAGCAAGAAACAGCATGGAGAACTGGAAAACAGTTCTTGACTGTACTTAAAGAAATCCTGGGACACAGTGACAAGTCTCCCTCTGCAATGCTCAACACCAATGGATCCATTACACTTGCACCAAATGAGTTGGCAAATCTGTTTAATGAGGCCTTCACTGACTTCAGTACAGTTCTACCCCCTGCTCCAGACTACCTACCTGTACCTGAAGTCACCCTCTACAGTGATCCTGCAACTAATGATGCTAAGACCCCCAAGTTCTACTTTAAGACAATCTCATTAGCTGACATAAAAAATATATTAAGCAGGTCCTAGGAAAAACAAGAATGGAAAGCGATACTCTTGATTGAAAACTACTAGCACTATCCAGTGATGAAATTGCTCCCTCAATAAACAACATCTTCAATATCTCCCTGTGCCATTACCAGTTCCCTAACATCTGGAAAATGGCTCATGACACCCCAGTTTACAAAACTGGGGACCACTCTACTGTTACAAATTACAGACCCATCTCGATACTCTCCCCCTGTCTAAAACACTTGAAAGAGCGGTGTCAGACCAGTTGGTCAACTACCTCAACAGCTACCACCTTCTCTGCAACCAGCAACATGGTTTCCAGAGACTACATAGCACAACCACAGCTCTAACTGAGTATGCCAATATCTCCATGAAGCCCTTGACAGTGATCACCTGATTGGCTCAGTCTGTGTCGATCTAACTAAAGCTTTTAACCTTATCAACCACCCCCTCCTTATCACTAAATTACACTCCCTGGGTTTATCAACAGATACATAGTCTTGGTTCAACAACTACCTCTCCAGGAGGTTACAACGCATCAAAATAAATGGGGCACTCTCAGACCCTAAAGATGTGATGGTTGGAGTTCCACAGGGATCAGATTTGGGTCTGCTCCTCTTTAGTCTCTTCATTGACAATCTCCCAATGGCCTGTCCAAGTTCTGAGGTACTACTATATGTGGACAACACTGTGATATTTACTTGCAGTCCATGCCAGGACTCCCTAAAAGACAGATCATTTGAGGGCTGGTTCAAGAGAAATAGACTAGTCTTGAATCACAAAGCGAGCAAGAAAATAATCTTCTCTGGGCTGCACATAAAGAACAAGATGCAACCACTAATCATCATAAATGTGGAGGGTAAGCCACTGGGGCAAGTGACAATGTTCAAGTACTTGGGAGTAACACTGGATAACACCTTCTTGTTTGGTCCACATTATGACAGCATAGTAAATGCAGCCAATAAAAAGTTGTGGTCCCTCTACAGACACAGGCACAACCTCACAAAAGAAGCTAGGTAAGCTGCAGTCACTAGCTCAGTTCTCCCCATCACTGCCTATAGGATCACTGTCTATGGAGCAGCCTCAGACATCACCCTCAACAGGGTCAAATTACTCCTGAACAAAGCCTGTTGATTCATTCTGAATGCCAACAGGCTTACACACACTTGTGCACTATAATACCACTTCAGCATGCTCCCCTTCCAGGACAGAATAAAATACCCCATGTGCATACTCAGAAAAAAGCACTGTTGGGTCTCATACCTATTGGGGTACAGAACCTTCTAGTATCTCACCGAAACCCATACCTCACTAGGGCCATGACCAAATACACCCTTAACATTTCTTTCCGCAAAACAGTACAAGCATTGTTAGCCTTTTCCATTAGAGCCTCTCAGTGGCTAAATGAGATCCCAGAATCCATATTAAGCTGGAATTATCCCTGTGGGAGTTCAAATCTCAGTCCAGGGCAGAAGTCCTAAATTTCAGAGGGGCTAATTTCAACAACATAAAGGATCTAGCCAGAGATAAACTAACTAAGATACATGAGCAGTTAGAAGTAGAACAAATTTGAGGATTGATTAATCAAAACATCTTAGAGCCCACAAAGATATATGTAAGGACTGTGACAAAAAGGAATAGACACAAACACCCCATATGGTTCACTAATTAAGTTAAAACAGCCATTAGGGCCAAGAGAGAGGACTTCCTCAACTTCAAAAGGAAGCAGGTAAATGACCTATGGGAAGCTTATGTATAAGGAGGATAAATCAGCAGTGAAGCAAGCAAAGGCAGCAGCAGAACTTCAGATAGTAAAAGGAGTCAAAGAGGGGAACAAGCAATTATTCAGATATATACAAGAGAAGAGAAAGAATTGGGGAGGGGGAGTTAGATTTAAAGACGGGGACAGGATCATGGGAGAAGACAGACAGAAGGCCACCATTCTGAACAAATACTTCTGTTCAGTGTTCTCAAAGGAATACAGTGGCCCAATGTCTGACAGTGGCATTGCAGTGCATGGGAGGGGTGTTCCACAAATGGAAACTCTCATTAATACCACAGGCCCAGTTAAGAAGGTGCTCAAGTGTATAAAACAAGACAAATCTCCTGGACTGGAAGGAATACATCCAAAGATACTAAAAGAGTTGGTAAGTGAGTTAGCTTACCCCTTGGTGTATCTGTTTAAAGGAGAAGTCCATCCAGAATGTGCAAAAACATATGTCATGTAAAGTGTTTTGATATGTATGCCAAGTCCTATTGTGTTCTTACCTCTGTTTGCTGTTAGGAATTTTTCCTAAATTAGCCTGCTAGCTGTATGGTAGTTTTACGCCCCCTGGGGATCTCCATCACAAATAGGTTTATTGGCTTTCTTTCTTTCTCCTACGGTGCACCCTGGCTCATGTGACAGTGATGCAGCTATGCCCTTAGATTTAGCAGGTTCTGTCACAGCTCAGCCACAAAGATAATACTTCTTTCAGAGAAGTCACACTGCTAGATTTTGGGTGAGTGTAATCATTATTATTTTTTGACATTAGGTACCTTGTCCTTCTATGTTACAACCTATAAGGTAATGTTCAATTCTTGCTACTTAGTACTGATGCAAAAACTGAAAGTGACTGAGAGGAATAGAGTAAACAGTGACATGATTAAACACACACACACACACACACACACACACACAGCAGAACATAGCAGGACAAGGTACTGATATCAAAAAATAATAATGAATACACTCACCCAAAATCTAGCAGTGTGTCCTCTCTGGAAGCAGTATTTTCTCTGTGGCTGAGCTGTGACAGAACCTGTAACAAGACACCGGCTTTCTGCAGGGTCAATTAGATGTCACACCAAAGGGCACTTTGGGAAGACTATCTGGGATAAGAGGCCATAAAAGAAACCAGAATGGCAACCTCCAAGGGCATTAAAACAGTTAGGGAAAGTTAGAAAAAACATCTCACAGCCAGAGGAAAAGAAAACACTGGGAACTGATTAGAACACATAAAAAAAGACTACTACATATCATTTTCTGATTTTAACATGGAGTTTTCCTTTAACCGTTTGCTTCAGACAGGTGTTGTGCCAAGGGACAGAAAGAGGGCTGACATGATATCTCTACATAAGGGTGGAAGCAGGGAGGAAGCCGGTAACTACAGATCAGTTAGCTTCACATCAGTGTTAGGAAAACAAATGTAGGTCCTGATTAAACAAGATCTAGTGGGATACTTGAGTAAGAATGGCCTTTGGGATGACAAACAACATGGTTCCATGGTAGGCAGGTCATGCCAAATGAACCTGATAACATTTTTTGATTGGATAACTGGGGAAATAGATAGGGGCCATCCAATGGACCTCCTCTATTTCAGCTTCAGCAAAGCCTTTGATTCCATGCCACATAACTACCTGCTGAAGAAGTTAGAGGATTTGGGTATAGCAGACTACATTGTTAAGTGGGTGGGTAACTGGCTGGGGAGGGCAGGAAGCAGAGAGTAGTTGTCAATGGGGAGAATTTAGAGGAGGGAGAGGTGACAAGTGGGGTTCCTAAGGGCTCAGTCTTATGACCAGTCCTGTTTAATGTATTCATCAGCGACATAGGAGAAGGTATCCAGGGCAAAATTGCACTGTTTACAGATGACACTAAGCTAGGTGGTAGGGGGGAACAGTGAGGAAGCAGTTGGAAACCTACAGAAAGATCTAAAAAAGTTGGAAAATTTGTCTTGTTTCTGGTAGCTGAAGTTAAACAGCAAGCGGTGTAAAGTGATGCTTCTAGGCAAGAATAACCTGAGGACAGCCTATTGGCTTAATGGGGTCAAGTTCAGTGCCTCACAAGAGAATAGGGTCTAGAAGTTATCATATGTGACACCCTAAAACAAGCCAGCCAATGCAGTGCAGCATTCATTCAATGTAATATCTTGCTTGTGCAGTCCACCTGCACCATTGTTATGTTATACCATTATGTTTGTCTGTATTCACATGTGCTATCTTCATGGCCCAAGTCATGCCTGCAAATGGTCCTTTGAATCAGTGCACACACCTGGTCAACAAACAAATAAATACATAACATATAAGTAGGGCAAACAAAATGTTGGGGTGTAGAGGGAGAGGATTTGACAGTAGACATCGGGAGGTGATACTGCTACTGTAAAAATCCTTGATGAGACCCCACCTGGAATATTGTGTCCAGCTTTGGAGCCCACACCTTAAAAAGGACAGGGACAGGCAAGAAACCATAAAGAGAAAGGTGACCAAAATGATACAGGGGCTCCAGGGGCTATCGTATGAAGGATGTCTTGAGGCATTAAACATTTACTCACTGGAGACAAGGAAGGAAAGGAGAGATATGATAGAAACCGTCAGGTACATGAGGGGAATTAATGCAGTGCCCTACTCTGAACTATTCACCACGGCATCCAGCTCAAATACAAGGGGGAATGGATGGAAGCTGAGGGGTGAGGAATTCAAAAGGGATCTTAGGAAACACTTTCTCAGAAAGGACAGTGGAGCCATGAAACAGGCTGCCTATGGATGTAGTGGGAGCTAAGATCATATCAACCTTCAAACAGGGTTGGGATAAAGAGTATGTTCAAATTAAATCCGGGGGTAAAAGTATGGGCTAGGACCCGGGATCTCCTAGGGTCTCGGGACCTCATGAGCAGACTTGATGGACCCTTGGTCTCCTTCTGCCATCACCTTTCTATGTTTCTGTAATATTGATCTGTTTAATCAGCAGTTTAGACAACACTTGCACCACCAGTCACTTGTTAATGCCATTGAACCCCCCCCAACCACAATGACAGTGCTCATGGAGCTGCCTATAACTCCGCTATAGCCTCTTCCTCTTCCACTTCTCTCTGACAAAGCCCTGGTTGCTGCTACCTCTGTAATGAAAATAAACAGTACATATAATTGTAATGTAACTCTGTACTTGGCTGTTACTTGCTGTATCGTTGCTACTACCTCTATAGCTTGAAGAGCTTAGGAGTATGCCTATGACTTGTAACTGACGTGGGACCTTTGTAAATTAGCTACTATGCACAAAGGTGTTTGTTTGAATTAAATAAATAAATGTCACTTTGTTTTGCAATGTTCTAATGCTGGTTGGTGCACATATAATACAGTGTGTAGAAGCCAGTTTTACATCTTATGGTGAAGCAGCAGGGTAGTGTACACTTTGGTTTCTTGTTCTGATTTGACAGGCGTTGGCTAAAAATGAGTATGTTGTGGAGGTAGAAAGAAGTTTTCTTAGTTTACAGTCTTCACTGAGCATAGATTGTAGTCAGCTGAAAATTTTTAAAATCATCATTTAAAAAATGTAACTCAGAGGCTGTATTTTGTGTCTGAACCACTTGTAATCCCCATGTTAGTGTAATGAAACCCCCAGCTGGCCTCTGGGAGTTGACAGTGGCTTTCTGAAAGTGTTCATCCTGTTGCTCTTGTTTTAGTTACTAGAAGTATTTGTTTATGTGGACAAATGCATGACCCACATATTAAAAATATATTTATTTATTTAAACATATTTTACCAGGTAAACAAACAGAGTCCAGAAGGCTTGATTCCAGGTGGGGGGTAAGAAGGTGATCGGGAAGAATACATTCACCCACAGGGAGTCTTGAGAGCAGCAAAAGTACAGGTGACAATATTACAAAGAAATACATGAATACATTTACCTATAAGGGATCTTATAAAAACAGCATCAGTACATAATAATATAAGACACAACTCAAATACCTACAAGGTTCAATAATTATGCGGGTGCAATTGTGGTCTTTACAATAAAGATACACTTTATCTATGGAGCATGTTACATAAGTAGCATACGACAGGCAGTGTGCCAAATAGGCTTGTGTTGTAGAAGAGGATAGTTGGTGGCCCAGTAGTCCCACTATGCAGTATTAAGCCTATGGCCGTTGCAACCAGGGGAGGCATGACTGAGGCAGGTGTGGCATGAAATCAAGGAGGCATGCTTAATTTGCCACTTACACAATGGAAAAGAATTGACAGAGGTGATTTTGGCAGGCAAGCTTTTCCAAGCAGAGGGAAGCCTATAGGTGATTGAGGATTGCCCTAGGTTTCTCCTGCAATGTGAAATCTGGAAATGGCAACCGTCCTCAGACCTGAAGGAGTAAGTGCAACTTGTAGCTGGTGAGGAAATATCCAAGAGGTAACTAGAGAGTCTTTCTGTCCAGTACCTAGCCACCCACTAGAGCAATGTGCAGAGAATGCCTCTTTGGGGGCAGTAACCACCCGAGTTTGTTGTACGTTATAGAGTGGTGTGTTCTGGAGGGTCAGGCCAGTATGAATCTACATATGGGACTGAATAATATTGACAATTTGGACAGAGTGGAGAAGTTGGCACCTGCATGGACAGTGCACCCATAGACCAGCAGGGGGAAGATGGAACACACAACCACCAGCTTCTTAATGTACAGTTGAAGGCAGCTTTCCACCCTGTAAAGGGGCACCAAGCTTTGCATAACATGTGGTTATTAACTGGGATTTGTGGCCAGAATAATTGAGATGTTAGTCCAGGTGTATATCTAGATATTGGTATGAGTACACCAAGTCAAGGTGTTCCCCTTTGCAGGAGCAAAAGTTCAGCAAGTCAGGAGCTATACTTAACCAGCTGCTCGATCGCAGCAGCATAGATACCAATTTCTTCTGTTTCATAATTAGTTGGTTATTCTGAAACAATTTTTGAACAGTGAAGTCATTTTGCACAGCTGCTGTCAGCTGCAGGGGATTCTGGGATTTGTAGTAAAAGACAATATCAGCCTACAATTAAGCAAAAATACTCTGATATATCTACTATTCTACAGTAAACAGTAAGTAAATCAAAATGTTTTTGCCCACACAGTGCACATTGGGATCAGTCCCATGCAATGCATGAGTGTGGGGTCCTCTGTGCAGCCTATTCCACTTTAAAATATGCTTTATAGTAGTGCCTTAACACCCTGAGGAAGAGGCAAAACAACACCATGAAATGGTGATCAGGGGACACAGCTGCAACATGACCTCCACAACCACAGTATTTTCTATAAAAAGAAAACTGAAAAATACTTTTGCTTCAGTGATTGAGTCTTATTGTTGTATTTTTTATGGCATTCATTCAAATTAAAACATTATTAAAAACAAATATTCTTTACTAATCCGGATATACCCATTTCATTATCACAATAAGGCACTCCAGGGTGTGCTTTGTGCTGGGATTATGTCTGTATGTCTTTATTGATTGACTGATTGATTGATTGATGTATGCATGCATGTTTTCTTTGCAAAAAACTATGCTAATGGAGACATTAGGGTTGTAAAATGCAACACGCACAAAGATGGGAAATGAAAAACATTAGGAATGTGGGTCTCTGGAGTTCTGGCAAATCAGTGGTGGGGTCTTACTTGGGGTTGTCAAACCTAATGCCCACCCTATTCCCCCAGCCCATAGCCTTCTGTCTGAAGCGTAAGACACAGCTCCACACTAGTGCCTCATAGTGATACAGTATGGCCAGCAGAGCTTTCTTCATGCAGGACACTATGGGCCCTGTATGAAGAGATCACATTTGACCTCGTCTGATCAGGCGATGGGTGGGCATTAGGGTTAACAACCCCAAGTAAGACCCCACCACTGATTTGACAATACTCCAGAGACCCAAATCCCTAATGTTTTTCAATTACCATCTTTGTATGTTTTGTGTTTTACAACCCTAAATCTGCATTAACTTAGCTTTTTGCAAAGAATTTGTGACAGTTGAATTGCATACTTATTTGCACAGGTCCCTTTGAGACCTTTGCAAAATAAAATTAATACGATATTGGAGACAATCCTGACCCAGTGCATGGGCCCAGTAGGCCCCGGCACACATTTCGATACCTAGTGGGTGAGGTTCCCTGACCCGCCACAGGGTGTGGTATGTGCACCAACATACTACTCCATCCCTACCCAGGCTGGGGATGGTGCTGAATACTGCAGCACCTTCCTCTTCAGCCTTGCCCAGTAAACTGTCTCACTGAGTTCACACCTGAACTCAGCTCAGTGGCACGGTAAGGCAGCACGTTACCCAGTGGTGCAACAGACATCCCTACAAACAATGTTACTTAATACATTTTTTTTGTTTTTTAATATTTTGACCCCAAACTTTCCTCATAGTATTCTTATGACCCCACCTCATAAACCCCATGGGTGAACATTTTCAAATCCCTGCCAAAACATCATTCCATGCCACAGGTGCAAAAACATGTTTCAGATGGGATCTGAGAAATGATAGCTGTATTGTTCATTAGGTGGTGTGAAAAAATGGCTATGATGAAAACTTAGAGTCAAAATATTGAAAACTATCAAAGTTATGCACTTGCATAGAAAAATGTCAATGAACGCGTATAACTCAGCCATATTTGGGAATTATTTCACCAGATTTTCAACATGGCTTTTTTGGGAACCCACATCATGAACACTGGTGGTGAAATTTTGTTATTCAGTCCTGAAAGGTGATTTCATGCAGTGACCATGAAATCACTTTCTGGGTTCGATTAACAAAATGACAGTGACAGTGTTCATTAGGTGGGGTCCCGAAAAAGCAGTATTGAAAATTTGGTGAAAAATTTCAGAAAAATGGCAAAGATATCAACATAAGTTCAAAATGCCATTGAAATACATTTTACGGCACTTACCTGTATTCCTCAGTTCGCAGTTTGACTTTGAAGAGTGCAGAGGTGTCTCGGTCCACAGAAGATCACATCACATGACTCCAGTGGTAAGTATAGGGTAAGGGGGTGTGGAGTGGTGGGTGTTCAGTGGGATGGGAGTGATGGGGGGAGGAGACGGCAGCAATGATGAGGGACTGTTTTCTGTTTTTCAGGTAAAAAAAAAGGCATTGCTGGGGGGGGCGCTGTGGAGCCCAAGCAGTATGACCACAAATAGTTAGTGCTCTGCTGACTATTTCAAATATAAAGTTATTTTTCAATGGTATTTGCTGAAGCAGCTTGATAAAATTGAAAAATACTTGAAGCTGAAGAACTGCAGTACAATATGGGAAACATCCGAAATGATATGGCAACAGGGGAAGAAGCTAAACACAAAACAGCTTCTGGAGCTCCAACCACGCAGGCCACACAGGGCCATGAGGTAGACTGCAATGATGGTAACAGTGAAGAAACCCTACAGACCCTAGGAGCTAAACTCAACAGGCTCATTTCCTTGGTAACTGGTCTCTCCAACAAATTTGATGCACTCCCGAGCAGACTGACCGCTGTGAAGTCTGCTACTGAATCAGTCACCATCGGGTCAGGTGAAGCTACAAAGAAAGTCGATGCCACCATGGGAGCCATTAATATGGTGTTAAAGGAAAACACACATCTCCAAACTTGCTTGGAAATTTTAGAAAACCAAACATGAGCCCAGAATTTAAGGGTCTTGGTGTTGTTGGAAGGCACATACCATTGTAACAGGATGCTTTCACAGCAACGCTGTTACAGTGACACCAACCCATTGACACTTGCAGTGTTGACTGAGTTGTCAGAGCGATGACCGAGTCATTGACTCCAGAGTCTGGCTGCTCTGCCCAACATCCAGCACCCCCCAGGGTTGGAATCCTTGAGTCAGGGGGTGGTGGGCAGAGCCCCCCCCACATACACCAAACAGGTGTTGGTGTGATTTCTGGTTGGTGGTCCAGATCGGCGGTGTTGGGGATATCAGAGACCATGTGTCACTGTAGGGGAGGTCTCCGACATCCCTGTCACCGCAGCATTGTGGAACCATTCTAAGGCTGTGAGGGCAACCACTTGGTATTATTTCTGCAGGACTGGCTAGTACATCAGCTGGGGGAAGAAGTGATCCATACATTGAAAAAATTTCAGAAAGCCTACTGTGTTACCTCTTGGGCTGCCAGGTAATCCTGAGCCCCCATGCACAGTGGTGATCATCACAGATGGGGTTGGCTCCCACGACTACCTCTTAGCCCTCATCCGACAGATAAAATCCTTGCTACACAATGGTATCCAGATTCAAATGTTCCCTGATCTATCATATGCCACCAGGCAGAAGAGAAAATGATTTGATCAGGCAAGGGTGATACTGAGAGAAGCTGGAGTTTCTCATGGTCTGGTCTTCCCAGCCCACCTGAGGATTGTGCACCAGAACAAAGTTTACCTCTACTCAGAACCAGAGGAGGGCTTGAAGTGGTGTCAGCGAAACAAGCCTCCTAGACAATGTGCATCCACAGAAAAGGATCACTGGTTGGATGAAGAACTTCTTGAATTTTCCAGTTTCCTTAATAACTTCAAAGATGGGACTGTTCTGGTAAGGAGGTAGGGGAGTGAGGTTTGGTCTCAAGGTAAGCAGACTGAATCTGTTATCTACCCAAGTGGATGCATCGTTTATAAATATCAGGACTTGGGACAATAGATTCTCTTTCCCTTGAAGTTTTTCTGACTCCTGCTGCAGTGCTCAAACATGTTTTTGTAGTTCATTAAGGAGCTCTTTACTAATGCTACTTGTTTTTAATATATGATGTTAAAACATAACAGTTCCTTTATCCTATAATGGCTCAGTGCCAGCTTCTGTTTGATAGTTATAGCAATAGCTGCACAAGCAATAACTCTCTGTTTAAGCAGTGGCGTACCTTTCTATGTTAGAGTAGCACTTTTTAAGTGCATTTTCTTTGGTCAAGCATGATGGAATGCCTTCACCCCCCAGGGGTAGGGTTCTGGACTTTAAGAACTTTGAATATTTTTTGGTTAAATATCATGCAGCTCATGGGCTCTTTTTGCAGCCAGTGGTTTATATAATTGCAAAATCATCTTGCTAACCCCTCAATTGAAGTATCTATTAACATTTAATGAACAAATTGAATGTATTAAGAGGAGTGGCGCCCCTCCTGGTTGAAAGATATACACCTCTGTAAAATTAAATGTTGGGAATGTAACTGTATGTTTGTGTCCTAAAACAATAAACATAAAGTTTAAAAGAAAAAGACATTGTGGGACAGTTTTTTCTTTTCAGGGAAGGATTAAATACATAAATCTATTTCAGGACACTGGGCGTGGGCTCCCAAGTGTCTACACTGCTGGGGGGGGTTGTACATGCTGACACGGGGATTGGGCCCCCCAATGTAGGCACTTTTACTAAAACAATGGACTGGGTGGGCATCCCGGTGTCAGATCATATTAAAAAGGGAAAGATAAAGAAATAATAATAAAGAATAATATAATATAAGAATAATATATAAATAAATAAATGAGTAAATACACTGCTACCAGGGATTGGGGCCCCCAGTGTGCAGATACAGTTAAAGGTACAATCAGGATGGTGGGGCTACAATGACAGTAGCCCCATCCCTGACAAAGAAGTCACAACACAGCAGAGGTTGCACTATATGATACAGCTGTCGTTTGTTAACTGACAGCTGTGTCATATGGTGAAATCAGCTCCTAACCACCAAATACATAATATGAAAGTAAGCTTAATTCCTTAGTTTGTGGTTCAGCTTTGAAGAGAGCAGACATATCCCAGTCCACAGAAGATGACAGGATATGACCTCCAGAGGTAAGTATAGGGGTATGGGGTGGCACTTAGTGGGAGGGTCAGAATGAGGAGAGGGGAATGGCAGCTACGATGAGGGACCATTTTCTTTATTTCAGGTTTAAACAAAAATTAAAAAATGATGTCAGGGGACATTTTTCTTTTTTTCAGGTATACATATAAAACTAATGTATTTTGGGACACTGGAGGTGGGCTCCCCAGTGTCCCACTCTGCTGGGGGGGGTGAATTAGATGAAACTACAGGCTGGGGGGAGCAGGGAGCATCTGACACCAGGGGTGGGCATCCCTATGTCAGAAAATTAATAAATACATTGCCATCGGGGATTGGGGCCCCCAGTGTGCAGTTTCAGTTGAAAGCACAGCACAGTCAGAATGGCAGGGCTACAGTGACAGTAGCCCCATCCCTGACCTACGAGTTGCGACTGAAGCAGGGGTTGCACTATATGACACAACTGTTCTTTATTAAAGACAGCTGCATCGTATAGTGCAAACTGCTGCTATCGCAAAAATTCAGTTATGAATATAATGTTGATTTTTTGAACTGTGCATGCTCAGAAATGGAACATTTTTATTAAATAATTTAAAAACTACTTAACAGCTAGACATAAAACATACGGTAATGACCATCAGGGTAAAAACTGCACAAAATACATACAGATTACGAAGTCACATAGTACACTAGAGATGTTGCTTATATATGATCATACAGGATATGATGCAAGGTTAACTACAGACAAAGGGTACTTTCTAGCTGCACATACTTAAACATTGGGAAAAGGTGCATACCATGTAGCAATTTAAAAAGAAGAGGGGTAACCAATAATGACACTTCTCTGGTAATGAAAGCAGTCAGCCTTCAACCTTATGCTTCAGTTTACTTAATTCGTTCCATTATCCCAGCACAAAGCACACCCTGTTATGCTTTATTGCTTAAATTCACTAGGACTTATCGCTGGCTACCATGGTATATTGTGCTCATAAAAAAATGTACTTTAGCAATATACTGTAGAATGGCTATTCTTTAGAGGAGAAGCTACACAGTTCAGTTTAACTGGTTCAGGACTGCCTTAATTTAACCCATATTTTTGTCCAACATATGGTGCTCTGCCCTCTTCTTCCCTACTTCACCTATGATGGCTGATTCTGGTCCACTTAGTCCAGAGGAAGAAAACAGGCACTATCAGTGCCACCATCACCAGCACTTAAATAGTGCTTTCAGTATTGGGGCTAACTTTGAATCAAGAATAATTCTTCCTGCTGTGGTGGAAATGATGACCTGCTTTCTATCACACCCACTGAGTTATGATTCTAATTATTCAGATAATGTACTGTAATGTAAAAAAAAACCTTAGTCCTTGCTGCAATCAGTGATGATATGTAAGGATGTCATTTTGTCATGGATAATTTTTGGAAAAATCATGGATTGATCATGGAAAAATTACTACAGTTCCAGGCATTGTCATTGGTACTACTTTTTAATGCACAGCATAGGCAAAGACACATTTTTCTGCCTTTTTTATCACACCAAACACGTGTATCATGACACAGAATTGAAAAATATATGTATATTTCTACTTCAATTTGTTAGTTATGGACGTCATAATTTACTATTTTAAACTTGTATGAAAATTATATGAAAGCTGGACCTAATTTTCTATTAAAGTAAATAAAACCTCTGATGTACTGAGCAAGCAAATAGGGCAAATACCATGGAGACAAGAAACATGCAATACAATGTTACATAAAACTGCAGTTGTGGTAAACATTTGAAAAAGGACCGCTGACAATGAATGGGAACATGAAATGTATTTCCATAATGTGCAGGTGCAAGGTACTTAAGAATGTGACATGTGTGGGATTGGAATGCTGCAGCGAACATGGCTTTAGAATGCCAACCTTGTGTGCAATTTTTAGAAGACTGTAGGGATCAGATTTCCGAATGCCACTATTTTACAATTGTGGAATGCAGCAATGACACAATCTCAGGAAGTAGCTTGGATGCACACGTTTGGAATGTGGTTGGGATGCTGATATTCAGAATGCGGTGGTGTCATGATTTTTAGAATATGGCAGAGATATGCAATTCTGAAATATGGAAGACACATAGTTGTGGTAGGTGGCAGGGATATGCCATTTCATATTGTGTCATGGATGCATAATTTATGCATGTGGTGGTGATGCACATTTTCAGAATGTGGTGGGGATGCTTGATTTTAGATTGTGGTGGCAACATGATATTTCACAATGTGGTGCCAACACAGAATCTCAGAATGTGGCGGGGATGCACAGTTTCAGAATGTGGTGGTCACATGCAATTGCAGAATGTGGCAGGGATGTATATTTTTGGAATGTGGTTGGATACATAATTTTGGAGAATGGCAGAGAAATGCATTTTTGGAATATGGCAGTGTTGTGCAATTTTAAAATGTGGCTAGGACATGCAGTTTCGGAATGTGGCAGAGACATTCATTTTCAGAAAGTGGTGAGGATGCATAATTTTGGAATATGGTTTGGATGTACATTTTTGAAATGTGACAAAGATGGGCAATTCTGGAATGTGGCATGACACACAATTTCAGAATGTGGTAGGAAGGTTCAATTTCAGAATGTGGTTGGACACACAATTTTACTATGTGATGGGAATGACAAGATATGGAATGTGGCTGAGAAATGCTATTTCAGAATGTGGTCAGGACAAGCATTTTTGGAATGTGAAAGGGATGCACAGTCTCAAATGTAGTGGTGACACAATTTCAGAATGTTGCAGGAATGCACAATTTTGGAATGTGGCTGAGACACACAATTTCAAAATGTGTCAGTGACATGGAATTTTGGAATGTGGCAGTGCAATGCAATTATCAGACTGCATTGAGAATGCACAGTTTTGGAATGTGGTGGTGACAAATTTTCAGAATGTGACATTGACACAAAACTTTGGAATGTGGCAGTGACGAGCAGTTTTGGAATGTGATGGGACATGCACTTTTGGAATGTGGCAGGATCACACAATGTCAAAACGTGGCAGGGACTCACAGGGCCAGATTTTTTAAAGGGGCCACTAGATCACCACAAGTTGCAGTGACTTAGGACCTCAGGACATCCTGGCTACATATTCAGGTACAACAGGGTCCCTCAGCCAGAACTCTGGGATGTGCCACACCTGCAGGTGTGTGACAAAGAAAATTATGTACCTGCAGGTAAGGCCACAGATTTCGGGCTGCCCCCCTTCCCACAACTACAGAGGTACTGGGATGGTCAGGGATGGGGGCCACACATACAGGGCAGGCAGGCAAAATCCAGGCTCAGCATGGACAGGGGGTGGCAAGGATAACTTTGGGGAAGGGTGAGTGAGAATCTGATGGCAGTAGCACCTGCCATTGGTTCCAATTTGTGCACAGGACTGTGACAGACATGGAATGGCATTTGGGGGGGTATGGAATCAGATAGTGCCATGGTCCCACATAGGCACAGCCCAGGCAGCAGCCCCAGGGCTATGACCATGTGGGGCCATAGCACCATGAGTCTCCATACCCCCCAGACACCATTGCCTGTCAATCAGAGTCCTGTGCACAAATTGGCACCCCCTACAGGTGTTGCTGCCATCAGATGCTCACCCACCCCTTCCCCAAAGGCATCCATGCCACCCTCTGCCCATGCTGAACCCCTACATACCCATCAGGGCACCCAACAGACACATCTCCACAGTGGGTGCAGTGGTGCAAAGGGCTTCAACCACCGTTCAATAGTCTAACTCTAGCCCCTTGCTGTGACCATGGTGGGGCTTCTGGCATCCCAGAAAAGGGGATGTTGCAGCCCCACCATGGCTCAAGCCCCCTTGTAGTGTGGTGCACCCTGCTTTTAGACATAAGGGAGGGGGTGCAGTGCCAGTTGGCTGCAGCGGGTCCCGATTCAGATGCAGATCACGTTTTACCGAATAGGGAATGCCACAAAGTATGATGCAAAGTGCAAGTTGCATCACATCTGTTTGACACAACTACCTTGCGTCAGTCATGGGGCTTTGAAAATCTGGCCCATGATGTCATAACTTGGTGTGAATGCAGGTACAATTTTGAAATGAGGTAGGTGCATACAGTTTAGGAAGGTGGCAGTGACAGCAATTTCAGAATAAATTGGTGTCTCCTGTCACATTCCAACAGGGTGCATCCCCGCTATATTTCAAAATTGTCAATCCCTGCCAGGTGTCCCCACCACATTCTGAAATTGTGCACCACTTTGACATTCCTTAGCTTTGTCCAGTACTGCATTCCAAAACAACCTCATGCCACATTCTAAAAAATAGTACCACTGAAGTGAACATTGTACTCAATCCTGTGTCATTTTTTTTCCAGCTGTTTTTCCGCCAGTACCGCTGTCTGGAACCTTCTTTGGCTGTCTTCCAGCTCCTGATTCTGTCCCTCCACAAGCTCCTCCCTGACCTGTGACTAGAGATGTGTGAAATTGGCAAACTCTCCATGAAATAATTTGCAAAGTCTGCCAGATTTGTGAAGTACAAAGTGCTGACTTCACAAAGTTATTAGCAGGTGAAGTGGCACATATTTCAGGAGAAGCTATGCAAGTTCACTGGCAAAGTTACAATTTTGCCTTAACTTCACCTGACATTGCCTGAAAAAGTACCATGTCCCCAAGAAAACTCAGTGCAAACTGGAAAACTGGTGAAACGGACAATTTGTGAAATTATATCAAAGGCGGATTTTGTGACTTCACTGAAACTTCACTGGCAAACTAAAACTTTCCAGCATCTCTAATTATGACCCCAGTCCACCCGTGCCTAACCTACTTGGGTAACCACTCAGCTTGCATCCCCTGGGCACCTTCAGCTCCTCAGAGCTCTCATACAAGTATCCAATTCCCCAGCAGGCAGAGGTGAAGGCCAGTAGGACAGTAGGGTCTAGGAGGGCAGGGTCTGGTTGTGAGCATGGTGGCAGGAAGCGGTGTCACCTATGCAGCCTGCAGGGTTATCCACTTTGAATGGTTTCCCTTGTTGGGAGCAGACATGCAGTGACACCTTGGAATGTGATGCACGCTCCCATGAGTGACATGCCAACATCTCCTGTGGCACACCAATCCCAGCACTCTCTGAGAGCTCCAGGCTTAGTACCCTGGGCTACCACCAGGAAGCAAACAAAACAAAAGACCACATTCAATCCCACACAATGGTTTGCTTCATAATAAATATTCTTAAGATATTCACAGTGGAGGAGTGCTGATGGTTTTCTTTCTCTTGATTGGAGTAATTGGAGTGTGCTGCAAAAAGACCACACTCCTCATAGGAGACCTAAAGGTGTTGTTACTGACTGAGATCAAGATTCTGAAGACATAAGCAACACACACATTAAGGTTTACAAAATACTGGCAAAATGTATTTAAGAAATAGTGGAGACTGCCTGGCTGCTACTGATTGCTCCTATGTAGTGCCTCCATGATGAGCTCTCAGATGGAGGCACTACATAGGGGGAGATCAGTAGCAGCCAGTCTGTCTCTGATATTTGTTCCATAAATTTTGCCTGTATTTTGAAAATCTCAGTGTGCATTGCTTATGACTTTGGAATCATGCCCCCAGGAGGCAAACAGTTGCCGGACTCCTGCACCCACCGGCCACGGAGGAGTCAAGCTGTCTGATGGACACTCTAGCCTCCTCCCCCTGGCTGGCCTGCAGTGGTCTGGGCTCATTTCCAAAACCAGGGTTGTCAGCATTGCAAGTGGTAGTGCTACTGCTGTGCCAGCAGGCCAGTCAAGTGTCAGTTGTGGTTTTTTTTTCCAAATGATTACGGCACCTACAGTGTCTTAAACTTTGGAGAAATAAGTCCTATAAGGTTGCTGACAGGGAGGGCTAGGCTGTGAATTCTGGTTATAATGTCATCAATAGTATTTTACTGAAACTGTTTTTTTCAAACACGGAGTGAAATCAGGGCTACAAAATAGCTTGTAAAATTTAAATTAAATAAAGTAATTTTGAGATCTAAGTTTTGATATGAGTCTTATTGTAATATATGCTGATTTTAATTCTGCAATGTAGCTCATTTGGCCAGACTCCCTGTTTAACATCCTTAAAATGCATTGTGATGCAAAAGACTCCTGGAATGGGGCATATTTGTTAATTATGAAACGGGTCTTAAAATGATGGCTCCTGATTGGCGGAGAGCTGCTTTCAGCCAGGCCATTGCCCCGGCACAATGGCCCAGGTGAAAGAAGCTCCAGTCAAACAAGACCCAGCAAACGGAAATAAAACACTCTGCACCTTGTTCAGGGCAAAATGCCCAAAAGAAACATGACTGCCCTGGTGCTCTTCCTCACACATGGCCAACAGGACCCTACCTTATCCCCTTAAGCACCAGCCCAGTTCTGCTCTCCACATTCATGGTTTCCTTGCTTCACCTGGCAAAATGCTGTTTACAAGTAATGGCTCCAGCTAACTCATATTTCTGTTTCCTGACAGCCATTCACAGTTCCCACTCTCACCTTCTCACTTTCCGTTTCTCTTGCCACTGTTCACAGTCCACAGAATCTCTCTCTCTCTGTCAACTGTGCTCACTCAGGACCGCTCACACAAAAGCTGGCACTGTAATAAAAAAAACATAAATAAATAAAAACTACTGCCCCAACCTGACCAGCAGCCTCACAAAAGCACACCGGGATGAACACTGTAGATGCTACACATCTAATTTAGTAAAATGGACCCATTTCATAATCGCAATAAAGCACTCCAGGGGGTGTATTATGGTGGGCTAATGGCCCTTCTTGGGTGGTGGAAGCACTAGGCTTCACCTCGTGCTTCAAACCACCTAAGGAGGGCCGTTAGCCCACCATAACACCACCCTCCTGTCATGCCTTATTGCTTAATTATCAGCCTGACTGAACTATATCATAGTACCATATGGGGCAAAAAATGGCCAGGGCAGGATTGCTGGTAGGAGGAGCAGCTGGTGGGGCTTGTGATGCCTTTTCTTATCAGCAGTAGCCCTGATGCAAACCACAGTCAATATTGCATCTTCTGGTCCATTGTACAAACACTAGTTCTCATAATCAAAACATCATAATCAGTAAATTGGATCATTTTGCAATTTTAGTTTGTGCTGATTGTTTATAACTATTAGCAAGGGGAACATATTCAGACTTTAATGTAAAATATATACTATTACTAATAAGACACATTCAGAAAAAAATATTTAAAAAGGCCAAGCCCCCATAATGACCAATTCAAGTAGTACTAATCCTTGATGTTATTATGGCAGTGTGTGACAAGGTTGAATAAGGCCCTGTTCCATTTGTTAGGCACAAAGAGTTAAATGCATGGATCCATTCTATCCTCTCCTTTTCTGTCTCTTGTCTGTCTGACTGTGCTATCAAACTTTCTTGTGAGACCTAAGAACTGATTACTCTGATGGCCTAGCAACCCCCCCCCCCTTTTCTATTACCTTGCCTTCACTTGCTGTTTCTACTTTTCTGCCCTTTGCGTATCAATGGTTATAAAAATATATGTAAATCTGTATGTGATACTGGGATCCCTTTGTTTGAAACTGCATATAGTTATGTGGTGGAAATAATTGCAAAAAGTTATTTGGAACTTAGGGGGTTAACCTTGAGATGATAAGCTCATTTGCAGAGCTGTCAACAGGAGGCCAGTTCTGGGACACCATATTCTATTAGCAAGCCTGCTAAGGAAAGAAACTGAAAAAGGTCTGATACATTTTGTAAGAAAATGGACGTCTCTTAACAAGCTCAGGTTGTAGAAGTTAACTTACATGAAAATACATTATGTATAAAAAGTAGCAATCTTTTGTTCGAGAGAGACTGAAATTTAGAATTAGAGATACCTTCAGAGGAAGGACTTTGTGTTGTTTGAACTGCCTATGTTCAGAAACCATTTGGTACATGTATTTTATTTTATTGTTACTGTTATTAATAATAATAAAATGCTGCTTGTGAATTTTATAACTGTGACTGGTTTTCCTATGCTTCCTGAACTATGCCTCAATGATTGATCATGTCGTACTAAGTGGGATTTATGCTGAGCATACTCTAAGCCAGGAGTTTTGTGTGTGGGTACTAGACCTGGTACTAGGGAAGCATAGAAGAAAGGTATGGATCCTGCAACAGCAAGTTCAGGAGTGATTACCAGAAGAATGTCAGCCAAACTAGCAGAGACAAAAGTCCAAACTGTGACAGTACAGCCAGAACCAGAGATGGAAGAAGAACAGGCAAGGACAGAACCTGAAAGCCTGTCTGCCTTCTTCAAACAGTGGGCTATACAACAAAGAACAGATCTAACAAGTGTGGCCAGACAGAATCAAACAGAGTTGTATCAAGAATGGGCATGACCACCAAACAGATGGTTGGCAGTAGTGCACCTGGCAGAGACACCATGTAGTGGCAGAAATATGACTTTTGGGCAGTGAAGGATATGATGCAGATGGTGAAAGCCTTAACAGAAATGGTGAACTGGTTCACAGAATGATGGATGGAGGCTGAGCAGAGATACTCAGGGGTCTGAGTAATCCACCAGGGGAAGCCCTGTGAGTCTGCCAAGAAAAACAAGACCCTGAAAAAGTCAGACAAGGCTGAGAGGCAAGGAGAGGCCCCATCTGTTGCAGACAAATGCCAGATGGAATCCAGTTGAAGTACCAAGAACCAGTTCAGAGCCGTGATACCTGCCATGGAGATGCAGCATTTGGAGCTTCCTGTGTGCTACTTTGTTGATACAGAATCGGAGCTGAAGGAACTCCTGATGCTGGGTCCTGGAGGATCACATGTGAGTGGTGCAGAGACTTCTAATGAATAGGTGCTTGTTCGTTGTGAAGAAGAAAGGACATCCCAAGATGCAGATCATGTGATCTGATAAGGAGGCATGGCCTCCTTAGTAGAATAGTTGAAAGGTGAGGATGAAGCCTATGAGATGGCTGAAGGAACTGATCTTTTTGCTAAACCAGGGATTCCCTGGAGATTCAGAGACTGTGGTATGCTACAAAATGGGGATACACATGTTTGCAGTTATACCAGTATGTGAAAAGTATTAATGGTGCACTTATTGGTCTTGGGGTGGTTAACAGAGCCCATCCCCATTATGTGAAGAAAGGGGTACTATTCAGATTATGTCCGAACCCCAGTTTAAATAAGACAGAAAAGCAGGTGGTTGTTCCCACCAAATGTCAGATGCAGGTGATACAGTGGGTGCACACTGATCACAGTGGGAGGCATCTAAGTAAGAGGGAAACCTTGGCAAATCTTCTGCCAGATTTTTACTGGCCAGGAGTCTATAAGCAGGTAATGATCTACTGTAGATCCTGCAGTGCTTGCCAGTTAATGCTGGCTGTAACCCCCAAAGAGAAGGGTGTGGTTACCCTGCAGAAAAAAAGTCTTTACTTCCCATAAACCAGGAGAAGCAGAAGGCCCACAAAGGAAGATCACCTAGGGAGAGAGGTGGCATTCTGGTAAAATATGTATGCTTCCTCCAGGGCTGGGAGAGACATAAAGAAAAGAGATAAACGAGTAACAGTGTAATGGTTTTTCTGCAATGCTAATGGCTAAACTAATAAATTGGTAAATCTTAAAACTGAGAATACCAAAGGTTGAAAAAAAAGTGTGTGTTTAAACTGTTTGCTGTACTGGTTGTGGGAAAAGGTATACTGCATATAAAGAGAAATGTACAGGTTATAAGATAATGTTAGAAAGAAATTAAAAGATAGTTTCAGAAACCTGATTTTATTTTAAAAACAGGTTCCCTCTTAAAGAGAGGTTATTTGACAGGGTTGAATAAGGCCCTATCCCATTTGTTATGCAGAAAGAGTTAAATGCAAGGATCTGTTCTATCCTCTCCTTTTCTGTCTCTTGTCTGTCTTATTGTGCAATCAAATTTTCTTCTGAGACCTAGGAACTGATCACTCTAATGGTCTTGTGATTCCCCCCTCGCTATCTCCCTGCCTTCACTTGTTGTTTCTTGCTGTTTCTATCTTTTCTTTACCCTTGCATATCTGCAGTTGTAAAAATATATTTAAATATGTATGTGATACTGGGATCCCTTTGTTTGAAACTGTATATAGTTATGTGGTGGAAATGATTGCCCAAAAAGCTGTTTGGAACTTAGGGGGTTAACCTTGAGATGATAAGCTCATTTGCAAAGCTGTCAACAGGAGGTCATTTCTGGGACACCATATTCTATTTGCAAGCCTGTTAAGGAAAGAAACTGGCAAAGTTCTGATACATTTTGTGAGAAACAGGATGTCTCTTGAGCTCAGGTTGCAGAAGTTAATTGACAGGAAAAGATATTATGTATATCAAGAGCAACATTCTTTTGCTAGAGATAGAGATTGAAATTTAGAATTAGAGATACCATCACAGGAAGGACTTTGTTTTGTTTGAACTGCCTATGTTTAAAAACCATTCTGTGTATTCTTTTTTATAATGTTATTGTTTCTGTCATTGATAATAATAAAATGCTACTTGCTAATTTTATAACTGCTCTGGGTTTTCCCCTGCTTCCTGACCTATGCCTCAATGACACAGTGGTGACACAATAGGTTTGAATTCAAAACAATAGAGTTAACCCTTTCATCAACTTTGTATTGAAGAAAAAAGGTTTTAATCATTACCCTAGTTTAGCATTGTTACCATATGGCAGGTTCAGGGTTATGTCACATGCTGCATACTGCAGATTACTAGATATTCATCTTATACTCTCATGGTCACCCCTGCAACAAGGCATTTAAGTTTGCTTGCCAAAGGTTGGCAAACCTATTGCGACTGGTCTGAGCTGTGAGAGGGCTTTTTGGGGCTTGCCCATCCTTAGCCTATCACAGCTTCAGAATACGCAGTCTCTTCCCCAGTGATATCCACTCTGCCTTTCTGTTGCTTTTTCCATTGAAACATTTGGCAAATCACAAGGCTGGAAAATGCAAAGTGGATGTGGGTTTTCTTGTGCTGTGTGTACCTCCTACCACCAATGGTTCACTTGCAGTTTGTTCCACCTCACTGATTCTTTACAGTGCTTTGTTTCTCTTCTATCCTACAAATGGCAGAGATGTTATACAGTGACCACAACTACCTTTTCATTTCATTTATTTTTTATTCTTGAATGCTTGATGAGTAAATTGCCTGTTTTCACAGGTGACAAGTGGGAATGTACAAGAAAAACATAGGGGAAATACAATAACAGTATACATCAAATCACAACATACAAGATAAATAATGACATTACTAAAGTACAAAACAGCATAAATAGACATTATTCATATTAACAAACATACCATAAAAAGTGGTCACTTTTTACATTTAAAAAGCTGTAGATCTTTTAAGAACAGTATCAATCCCCTTTTGAAATTAATGACTGATCTAAATTTCAAAAGTTCACCAGGTAATGTATTTAAAAATTTAGGGGCCCTAAATGATATAGATCTTTGGCCTATTACCTTATGAAACAATGGTAGCTTGAAGGTATGCCTATACTGGGATCTGGTGCCACAACCATTTATGGATCTAGAAAAAAGACTAGAAATAGAATTTTGGAAGATTACCTAAAAAGACTTTAAACATGCCAATGCCTATTTTACACTGAATTCTGTTATCCAAGGACAAACTATTTGACTGTTGAAAAAGGGAACAATGGTGTCTATGAAAAGGGGCATTTGACATAACCTAAGTAAAGAGTTATAAGTAACCCGAAGACAAGCTAACAGATTATTACAGGTGGCAGAATAAACAATCATTCCATAATCTAACACACTAAATAAAAAGCTATGAGCAAGTAAGACCCTGGATTCAGGGGTTAAACAGGACAAACCACCCAACCTTTGATGAATTGTTTTTTTCACATTATTTATATGAGTTTTAAAAGACAATTTAGAATCTAATGACAGCCCCAAGTACTTAAAATGATCAACTAACTCAATCAAGTTCCCAATTAAGTCAAGAATTAGGACAAAATCCTCACTTTTTCATTTATTTGAAAAAAACATAACTTTGTGGGGTTTTTTTTATTCCTTCTGCCTGTGGCCACCATGGCAGCATCTAACATGAAAACAAAGCACTGAATAGCATCACTGGCATGGAAAAAAACTGCAAGGAAAAGCCACCAGCGTAACATCTACTCTCACCCCTGCCTGAACTTGCTGCACTATAACTTTACCAACTATGGGGTCTCAGCCAGAATCACCTCCTCCCACCTGATCCAGCAAATAAAATACTGTCCAGCTCTTGGGTGACCAACCCCCAGTGCCAGCAAACACCACCCCACACACAAACAACACCCTCCCATCACACACCAACACAGGGGTGCCCAACCCCCTGTGCTGGCTTATAACCTCCCTGGCACAGTATGCAACACCAAGGTTCCCAACCTTCAGCACTGCCAAGCAACACAGTGACACTGGGGTGCCCGATCCCCAGTGCTGGAACCAGAAAAAAAACATCAATTGCCATTCCGTTTTTTAACAAACTTGAAACAAAGAAAACCAATTATCAATGTCTTCTAGCCCCTTACAACCCCCTCTCAATCCTGTCTCCATCTCAGCACCTCCTAGCCTACATCCCCCAAATCCCTCACTTACCTAACAAGGGTCCCAAGAAGTAATCCTCTCTCGATCACTGAAGCTCCTTGCTCTATTCTGCCTGACTGCAAACTAACTGAAAACAAGTTAGGTCTGGTCAGTGACTTTTTATTGCATTTTGAATTCTTACTCATAACTTTGTCATTTTTTTAACATTTTTCCCTAAATTTTCAACACAGCCTTTTATTTACTCCAGCTCATGAACATGTTTTTTCTGTTGCTCTACAAAATCACCTTTCCTTTTTTATTATCAAGTATGCTTTATTAAAGATTTAAGCATAAGCAAGCAATTGGCAAATAATAAAACAAAGGCATAAAGAAATATACAGTGATAATGAATAATACAATGAACAATAACTGAACCCACTTAATCTACCTCCCATCCTACCATACTCCCCAATCCTAGAGCACATCTCCTAAGAATGGGACAAGACTGCACTCAGAGTAGCAAGTCCACTCCAAAATAGGTGTGAAATGGGGGTCAACCATAATCCTGTGATGGGGGTTCCACTGTCTTGTATTCTACTCCAAAAGTGAGCCAATGGGACCCCAACAAGGGTAGGAGAAACAGTGTAAAAGGTCATGGTTCGGGGTTTATTACCCCTGGGGCCCATCTGACACCAGCAAACTGTATGCAAAACGTCTGACTCTCAACTATAGGAGTTACCTCCAGGATGTTTCCTAGCAATTTATTTCTCTACCACTAGCGCTTGGATGAGCTCCTTATACCATTCTTCATAAGAAAGGGACCCCTCCTCAAGCCAGTGTCTAAGGGTCACTATTTTCATAGAAATAGAAATAAGGGCCATCTGAGCTCTATAGTGCTTTGTTGAAAGAGAGGAGAAGTCCCCTAACAAGCAAATTTTGGGGGTGAAGGCATGCTCTAGGCCCAACAGTGGATCTATGGTTGACCCATAGAAGCTGACTCTTGGGACAAGCCAATAACATGTGATACAGGTCTCCGTCAAAGAGGCCACATCAAGGACAGGTTGAATTGGAAGACTTACCCATTTGAAAAAGCTTGAGTGGAGTAAAATACAAATCGTACAGTATTCTAAACTGTGTCCATCTATGCCTGTCATGCCTTAAAAAGCAATAAAGATTAAGCCAGATAGAAAACCATTGTGAAGGTTTATGATCTAAAGCCAGTTTGTGTTTCTAATAGTAACCAACCCCAGTCAGTGAGGTAGGATCTATGGATTGAATATAGGAGTATAGTCCAGCAGTTGCATGAGGCTGAAAGGCTATGAGTATAAGGTTGGACAATGGCCCTACCTCTGTGTGTTGCCAGGGATCAGGCCCGTAGAATGCTTTCAGGGCCTTCATCAGCTGCAAGTACTTGAAACTGTGCAGTATTGGGGAAGGAAAGGTCTCTAGCAGTTCATGAAGCATGAGCCACTGACCCTCTCTAAGGAGCTGTTCCACCTGGACACCCCATAATTGATGACAGAAAGCTTTTGGTATGGGGCAGCCTGCAATTGAAAAGTGGGGGTTGCCAAAACCGTCTGAGAGAGAGCTTTAAACCAGTCAGACTTCAAATAATGATGAAGCTGCATGCAGGCTGTCAAGGTCCAGACTAAAGGACAGTACCGAAGTCCAGAAGGGAGACTTGCTGGGGTGAGATATAGAAGGCTGTTAAAGTGCAGTCCCTCCTTCCTACAGAGGTCTTGCTCTATATGTAACCAAATAGGGTGATACCCACCTGCAACTGAAGCAGTCATGGGGCCGCCCCACTGGAGCCATTTAGAATCATGCAATGCAAGATAATATAGAAAAAAGCTTGGAAGGTGGAGCCCTCGCCTCTCCCTCTGCTGCACCAACTTGGAACAGGTGTGGTGAACCACACCCCACTTCCTCAAAAACTGATTTAGAATTCTTTGTAATTGCAGAAACCAAGACTTAGGTAAATATGTGCTGATCATACCTAAGGGGTACAGAAGCCATGGTAAAATATTAATTTTGATTATACTGGCCCGACCCCAAAGGGATAATGGAAGCACCCGCATCTCTGGAGATCCTGCTTGATAACTTGGAGGAGTGAGGTCAACTTCATCTTACAAAGATTGGAGAAGGAGTGAGATATCATAATCCTAAAATATACCAACTCCTTGGGAGCCCACAGCAGGCCAAGGTTTTGTATTTCCTACCTAGTTAACAAACTATTTAAGGCTAGAACCTTCAATTTCTTTACATTCAATTTATATCCTGTTATCCAGGAAAACCTCTGAATTTCAGCCAGTGTCACTGGGATGGAGGTTGATGGGTGCTCCACATGTAACAGAAGGTCATCCACACATGCAGAAATTTTGTATCTCCCTACCTAATGAGATCCCTATCATGGATTGGTTGTGGTTCAGATGGTAGCAAAGGGGCTCCAGGTACATATTAAATAAGTAGGAAGAGAGGGGGCAGCCTTGTCTGGTTCCCCTCAGAAGCCAGAAAGGGGTCGAAGAGAGTCCATTGCAATGAACTTGAGCAAACAGTGTGGCATATAAAATTTGGACCCATTTACAAAAGTTAGAGGAGAGGCCAAACTTATGCATTACTTCAAACAAGTATGACCAGAACACACAGTTAAAAGCTTTCTCTGCATCCAGGGAAACCAGGGCCACAGGGGTCCTTCTCTCCCCGGACATACAGATCAGACAGAGGAGCTTCCAGAGATGGTCACCGGACAGTCAGTTCACCATGAAACCAACTTGGGCTGAGGAAATTAAAGTATCCTAGACGAAATTGAGACATGTGGCTAAAATCTTAGCCAGCAGCTTCATATCTGAATTGAGTAGAGAAATCAGCCAGCAACTAGAGGGAAGAAGCTCATTCTTTGTAGACCAAGGAGATCCAGGCTCAATTAAAGGAGGGATTGACCAATCCCTCTGTGAAGAGAAAATTAAACAACCTTGTGAGCAAGGGGGAGAGTTCCACCTTGGAAGTCTTACAAAATTCATTACAAAGCCCATCTGGACCTGGGGTCTTGTTCAAGAATAACTGGTCAATCTCCTCTGTCACCTTCTGGGATCAGATCAGGCCATCTATAAAGGTCTGTTGCTCTGGAGTGAGACTAAGGAGTGGAAGATCAGTCAAATACTCTGAAATTTGGGAGAGAAGTTCTGGCGTAGGTGGCGTGTCCCAATAGAGACTACAATAATAGTTGCAGAAGGCCTCCACAATGTCCCTAGGATTGGTAATAGGGTAAGCATGCAGAGCCAGTTGTACTGAGGGACAGCTCTCAGGGCTTCTAAGCACTTAAGATGCCATGCCAATAGTCTCCCTGCTCATTCCCCTGACTCAAGATATCTCGTTCTGTTGTGGAATAGAGCTAGATCAGCTTTCTCTGCTAGTATCTCATAGTACTGTGCTCATAGGGAAGCCAATGCCTTCCGACTTTCCGGAGAAGAGGAGGGGGATAAGTGATTCTCACATAACCGGATCTCCCTGAGGAGCTGATCCTCCTCTTTAACCTGCCTCCTCTACTCAGTGGTGGCCAAACAGATGCACTCCCCTGAGACAACACACTTTACTGCACGCCAGAGAAGATCCAAGCGGGCCACAGATCTCTCATTTTCTTCCAGAAAGTGGATCAGGTAATTTTGCAACCTCTGCGTGGAGAGCCGATCTCTTAACAATTGAACATTTAGTCTCCATATCCCATCTCATTCCTCGGATGTGTTTAGGAAAAGTGTCAGGGAAACAGGAGTGTGGTCGGACAGCATGAGGGGCAGTACATCACAGGCAATGAGCCCTGAGAGAGAGAAGGCCTACTTAACAAAAAGAAATCTGTATGAGAAGAAGCATTGTGTGGAGAGGAGTGAAACCCATATTGGCACACAATGAGGTTTAAGAGGTGCCAGGGATACATTAGACCATGACAATCCATAAAATCTCTTAAACCACGCTATGCAGGGGAAAGGCCCTTTAGGTGTGACCCTGACCTGTCTAACTCAGTCTGGAACAATAGGTTCCAATCACACCTATTAAAGTTGGCAGCACTGGTACAGAGTCTGTTTACCCAGGGACATGAAAAAACTGGGAGTATCTACATTTGGACCATATATTGAGCTTAAAATCAGCTCTGATATCCCCAGTCGAACTTGAAGAAAAATAAACTGGGCCACAACATCCCAGAGTTCACGAAGTATTGAAAATGGGAGACCCTTACCTACCAGAACCCCCCCTTTTGTACCAGAACCAGCCCCAAAAGCCCAACCAACCCAGCTCCTCCTAAAGAGATGAACATCCTCCCTATGCAGGTGTGACTTCTGTAGGAAGGCTATACTAACCTGGCATTTATGAAGGTGGCTCAGAATCATATGCCATTTTTGTTTATTCTGCACCCCCCTGATGTTCCATGAAATAAACCTACAAGGAACATTACTCATTAAGTAAAAGAGTAGGTTATATATAAGCAGGTCCCCCCAACTTTATCCCTATTTGTGCTCTGGGAAAACCCACCCCCTGCCCCATCAGTAACCCCTGAACCCATAAGGTAAGAAAATCCCCCAAAAAGCAAAATACCTAACTGCCCCATCCCTCTAACTATTTACAGTCCCATCCCCAAGTCCCAAAGACCATACTCCATCCACCTTTCTATCCACAATGTAATAAAGCTGCCCTCCCGTCCGCTCTCCACCCGCCAAATGTCTAAAGAAAGAAATCAAAACCGGATTTTCCATTATATAAAACCAGAATGACCCATCAAATCTAAAGACTTATAGAACATAGACCCTCCCCAGAAACATCATAACACCATGCACGACTGTTACATAAAGAAAAATATGTCAAACTAGAACTAAATGGCAAAACTTGAAGGTGTACCATACCCTCCATGTGCCTTCATCTAAACCGTCCTGCAGTGTATGTTTGTTCTTGCTACCCTTTGCATTGTGTACCTATGTTTTGCAGCACTCTGAAATTCTCTATTCTCAGCTGCTATACTGTGTCATCTGTAAAAAAATTCGTATCCATTTGTAACCATTTTTTAACCATTTCTGTAATTATTGTGTTAGTTGTTACTATTGTCCCTGTTGTCACTGTTTTTAATGACATGGAACCTTTGTAAAGGAGTCTTTGACTCAAAGGTGTCATCTGATATTCTTCAATAAATTAATAAATAAACTAGTAACTGACAGGAAAAAGGCTGGGTCCCAGGACATGCATCCATAAATATTGAGTAAAGCAAAAAGATTCCCCACCAGAGATAACCCAAGAATGGTAGTGGGCTATGAAAGAGGGAAGTGGGTCCACATGAAGTCTTATAGCAGACATCACACCAGGGGGCAATATAAAGTCTATCATTGTCTCCAGCGACTGTCCTCTGGACAAGCTGCTCTGTGTCCACAACAGTTTATGATGAAAACTACAGAAAGTCCAGAGCAGATGAAAGCATACACACAAGGGGAGCAGGTGTTAGTCCTAACCGGCAAGTTAAATATCCATGAAGTAAAGATCAGTTTGATCGATGCCAGGTTACATCCAGTATATGTGTACAAACAAAGGGAAGGTAGTTTAGTAACATCACTCTGAAAGTGGCCCCTGGCATAGCCCACATCAGTAAGTAAGTGAAATGTTCTTGTATGTGGGGAAAGGGGGTGTGAGGGAATAGAAGAGCGGGGAGACGTTCCAGGGAAGAGAGTTCAGAAAAACACCACTTCAGGAGTCAAGAGAACCACATTTGCTCCGTTAGGGAATGTAAGCGGGCCAATTATTCCATCAGGCAAATTTGAAAGGTGAGCACAAAAAGGAGTACCAGAATCTGTTACCCCCCACTATACAATCACTAAGAAGAGGCAGCCCTTACATCCTGCAGTCTGGAGTACAATTGTAATCTGCTCCAATTACAGCAGTGTTTCGACAGCTATTAATGGACACCATAATACAACAACAGCAACAGTACAGAAAGGGATTTTAGGCAGAGGGGTAGAAAACAGCATTCAGCAGTCCAGCAGGGAGAAAAAGGAGACACAAGAAGCAGGTAAAACAAATAGGACAAATACCTCCGGAATTCGGATAGAGGAGCAGACAGTTCATTCTATAGCAGAACCTCAGTCCACTTTAAATAGGTCTGGGTAAAGAGAACCTAGCTCCTTGGTGGCTTGGCTAGGCATTTCAAAGCTTCTCCATTTGCCGTGGTGTAGCACCTGCAGTATCACCGGGTATCTCATTCTGAACCAGATCCCGACCGCCAGTAATTTGGAAACCACTGGATGAAAATCTTTACTCCTCTGTCACACAGTAAGGGGAAGGTCTTGGGCTATTCTAATCCGATTGCCCTCCCACAAAACTTTCTTGCGATCCCACACTTTAAGGAGGCTATACTGCTTGTCCAGGTAATTTAAACATTTGAAAATTAGAGGCTGAGGTGCGGCACCCTCTGGCGGCATTGGCCTCAGGGAACAGTGGGATCTCTCCAGAATATACGCTGGCCCATTAGGCAAGGACCCAGCTATTTTTTCACAAAACGTCTGCATGAATTGTAAAACATTAGGGCCCTCAGCATGTTCAGGTAAGCCCAGCACTACAATATTGTTCCATCGACTCCTTGCCTTGAGATCTTCAAGGCTCTCTTCTAGCTTTTTGTTTTTCTGCCACAAGTGGGAGATCTCAGGGTTGACTTTGCTATGCCAATCCTCAAGGGAAGACATGTGGGCTTCATTGTCACCCATGTACCATGCCAGCAAGTCCATGGACACCTGAATCTTCTGCACTGAGGCCGTTAACACTTGCAGTGTATTTTGTAAGGATCCCAGATCCTCTAAGAACCTCTGTCCATTAGGGCAGTCAAGCCAGTAGCCATCTTTGGCACAGGTTGCGATTTGGACCACATAGAGGCCTTGTCTGGTGTGGTGGGCAGCGTGTGTTTAGGGGGAGGATTTCTCATCTCCGTGTCCATTGTTTTTCTGAGAAACACCAGAAATCTGCACTGGCAGCACTAACGAGGTAAGGCAGGCAGATTTCTAATGAAGAATAGTGATTTTGACAAAAAAGGGACAATGAAAATGAGCCGAGGGTTGGGAGAGAGCAGGAGATATGACCGATCAGGCAGCCATCATATGACCCATCCCAAAATCCCCTTTCTCATGAGATTTAAAAAAATCATACCTGTCTTCATCAGAATCCCAAAAGACAACAGAATTAAAAAGAAACATCAACATGTTTCAGCATTTACTCCTACCTTTGATATTTTTGTTTAATTTTGCCCCCAAATGTTCAACATATCTATTTTCCACCCTATCTCATAAACAAGACAAGTGTTATTTTTCAAATCTCACCCAAAACATTATTTAATGGGCATGCTGCAACAGGACATTTTGCCCAGGACTTCATAAGTAACACCTGTCATGTTCATGGGGTTGGGTAGTAAAAAGCCTATCTTAAAAAGGGGGTCAAAACATCTAAAAACAACAAAGACATGAAGAAGCATTGACATTTAGTAATATTTACTCACAATGTTGGAATTTCTTTACATTTTCAACACAATCTTTTTATCCCATCTGTTGACCAAGGCAGCCATCATTTTCAAATCCCCCTCCAAAACTTGTTTTCATGGTTGTTCCACAAACTAACATTTCTCGTGGGATTTAATAAATGATGCCTGGCTTGTTCATGTACTGGGGTACTGAAAATACCTCTTTGAAAATTTGGAGTCACAGTCTAAACAAACTCTGGTCAGAGCCAATAGAGCTGTGACAAGCTGCCAAGTGAGCAAAGCTACACTTGTGCATAGAAATTATTGAACACCCAGGTGTAACTTGACCATTTTTTGGAGATGTTGCACCAAATTTTCAACATGGCCTTTTTGGGACCCCTCCTCATGAAGGGTGTCAGTGTCATTTTGTTCACTTGTCCTGAAAGGTGATTTTGCAGAGTGAACCTGCCATTCTGTGCCACAGGTGCGAAAACATGTTTCGGGCAGGATGTGATAAATGAATGACAGCTGTACTGTTTAAAAGGAAGTGTGTAAAAATGGTAGGATTAAAAATGTGAAGGATAAATACTAAAAATTGGCAAAGTTAGGAGAGTGCGTAGAAACTGCACAATGCACACTTGTAACACAGTCATTTTTTGGAATGTTTTCACCAAACTTGCTACATCGGCTTCTTGGAACCCCACCTCATGAACAGTGCCATGGTCATTTTGTGACTAGGTCCCAAAGGTGATTCCACCCAGCGACCGCAAAATCACCTTTCTGGACCAAGAAACAAAATGACAGTGAACGTTTTCATGAGGTGGGGTCCCAAGAACCCCATGTTGAAAATATGGGGCAAAATTCCAAAAAATAGCTTATCTATCAAAATAAGTTGAAAACCCCATTGAATGGCATTATAGCATGTTTACCTTTGATTCTTCAATTTGTGGTTTGACTTTGAAGAGTGCAGATGTGTTCCGGTCTAGAGAAGATGACAGCGCTGACCTCTAAAGGTAAGTATGGGGTAAAGGGGTGTGTGGAGAGGTGGGTGCTCAGTGGGAGGGGACTGGGGTGATGACGAGAGACCGTTTTCTTTCTTACAGATAAACCCCCCCCCCAAGAAAAACACACCACGGGACTGTTTTCTTTATTTACAGGTAAACAAAAAAAAGCAAGCATTTGGGCACACTGGGGTGAGTTCCCAGTGTGCCACATGAGTTAGGGGGATGACATACTGCCAACATGGGAATTGGTGACCCATTGTCGGCAGGGAGGGGGGGAAACATTTCAGCACACTGGGGTGGACTCCCAGTGTGCCACATGAGTGGGGGGGACACCATAATGTTGACACGGAGATTGGGGACCCTGATGCTGGCACAGTTTCTTTGTTGCCAGTGCTGGTGGCAGTACTGCAACTGTACATGTGCAGCACTCACGCATGCGCAGTTACAGTTAATGGCATTTCACCAATCACAACATGACAGCTTCAGTAGAACTGCACATGCATGTGAGTTGTGCATGCGCAGTTCACACCATGGAATGTGGAAGTAACAGCTGAAATAGTGCAGCTGTTATTCTGTAGTGGCCGATCATGGTGGAGTGTTTCAAGCTCCATTGGACTTTCAGAAGGATTCCTCCTACAGTCCAAGGGAAGGTTCCATGATTGGCCATTTTTACAGCTGCTGATCGATCCCAATAGGGCTGTAGGCTCCACCCACAGCCCTAAAAATCAAAAACACTATATATGAACCTCTTCATTTCCCAGTCATGATAATTTCACTATCAACGCCTGTCTTTTTCATTTGTTAATTGTAACTACTATGGTATCTCCGCCCAACAACTGCATGGCATATACAAACAAGCAAACATGATTAGCATTGGCCAATGCTTGTTTTATTCCTTCAAGGTGACCAGTCTGTGGCCCATGAGGACTGGGACTGGCTAACCAGAAGACATCTAAAGCTCCACACCATAGAAGTTTGCCTGTTCAGAAAGCAGAATAAGTGTGGGAGTGAACATGGAGCGTGAGCCCTGAAGGAATGAGTAGCAATTTCAACAATAGGAAAAAAGAGCATTTGGTGAAGAATAGCCCAACCAGAACTTTAGTACTGCAAGTACTGTTGGGAGATGAAACCCGGGGGTCATCACCATGAAGTGATTTTGCAGTTTCTTTGCCTTACCATGATTAGAGCAATTGCATTCTCACTTGGTTGGGATATATGAAAGACCATAGTGTATGGTGGCCTTGGAAGGCTGGCATGAAGATCCATAGCATATGTGACCTGAATAGTAGGAATGGCACCATGGATTTTGTGAATCACACTAAAAAATGTGAGACTCACAATTAATTCTTGCACATGCCTGGGAGTGAGATTTCTAGGGGACTGTATGGAGTAGCAGATTCAGTGGGCAGGCATTGTATCCCAAAGTTACCAGCTACCCAATGCACTGAAGATTAAGAGCAGAAAAGAAAGACTAGTCTTTACAGAGACAGAGAGGAAATACAAACAAGAAAAGGAGAAGGGTTGTGAATTATGTACAGGAAAAAGAAAGAAAGAAAGAAAGAAAGAAAGAAAGAAAGAAAGAAAGAAAGAAAGAAAGAAAGAAAGAAAGAAAGAACAAAGCAAGTTTATTTATCAATGTCCTATCCCAGAAGATCAGGGCACCTTACATAACATACTAAAATATATCTTACAGAATAAATAGAAAATAAATATCATGGGAAATTTACTTGGGAGAAAGACAGACTGTCCCAATGGTGGAGCTGTGAATTAAATATTGAGGACCCCTTTGGGATTCTTATGAAATTATCTGAGCTAAAGAATCTTGTCACAGTCTCTGAATATTTTATTCTGATTCATGGAGGATGTAGGTGGAGCCTCATGGGATCAGTTTGACAAGTAGAGGGGGAGTCAAGGAGAAATTATGTTTTATCTGTGGTGCCATATGCTCCAGGGGAGGTCACACATAATGTATGTGTTGATTTCTGCCAACAGAATTGATCTTGTTGCCCAAAGAGGGTCACACTGCTCTTCTCATGGGGGAGCCATGACTGAGGGTAAGGCACAGTCAAAGTGATCAGTGCTTAAACTTTAGGTTTACCATATGCCTCATGTCTTCTGTAACATGATGTGCTGTCTCCCTCTGGGAAGAAGCTAGTAAGGTAAAAGAGATGTCAGAAAATTGTTTACTAAACCCCAAATGCTTGACTAGAAGAACTGGTATAGACAGTATGGTTACTCATTTGATTACAATATTTAAGGAGCTCTCTCCCCTTCCCAGGTGTCTGTAGTACCATGGAAAACTTAGAAATGAACCCTGGTTATCCCCTGTCTAATGCCAGAGGTATCCATGTACCTGAATCCTGGGGTAATCAACACATCATTAAATGTATAATATTTTTAGTTTGGTAAAGTACCTTACATCTTGTACATGACCATTATGCAATACAAGAATGGGGATCTCAGAAAAGAGGAGGTGTGAAGCAAAGTCCCTTATTCTAGCCCTGGTGCAGAAAACAAAATCACAATGGTACACAGGCAACACAACATGAGGAATCTATTACTCTAAAGCTCCAAGTGAAAAAAAACTCTAGAATAAATAGGTGATGGCATACTCCCTTAACAATTTCCTAAGGCAGTCTTACATGCTGGAAAGCTCCACAGGGTATAAAAGAATGACAAATGACCTGGGAGGCAGCCAATATTCTCTGATCTAGCAAGCAGAGGGATGCAGCATGTGAATGTGCACAAGTGCCTTGATCCCAATATCAAGCAAGACAGCTGCCATTTCAGCATGGGTTGGCCCTTCTTCCCAGATATTAAGCACATGATGGAGATGACCTCAGATGGCCACCAAAAGCCTAAATATTCATGTTTGTCTGACTATTATCACTGATGTCAAGTGTGAAATATATCTATGAAGTACTTTCAGCATGCAAATAAATTCTGCTATGCAGTTAGTAATCACACAGCATGTTTGGGCAATCTAAAAAAATTAGCTGCATCCCCTGTGCACTGGTTTAATACCAAATCTCTCGCTCTGTCTCACTCTTTCTCTTCTCCACCCTCTCGCATTGCTTAGCACTTTTTTTGTATCTTCTCTCCTGAACAGTCAATCATGTCAGCTACTGTACAATGAGAGCATGCCCTTCTCCACTCCAGTGGCTAGTCTGTACTTGACACTGACTGTCATACCAAACTTGTTATGTACAGTACCTGTAACTATGCATCTCCTTTTTGCAAGTGCCAAATAATTAGAATGGGAGCATGGTTTGTTTGCAACACTGCCAGTGACAAAAAATATACTGCATATATATATATATATATATATATATATATATATATATGCCAGTCTATAAGCACACTGTCCTGGTAACACTTTGAGAGAGGTAAAGTGCCTCATATTTAGGTCTATAATTATGTTAACAATCATATAGTTTCAGGTACTGTTTGTATCGCGGTAGCTGTGTTCTTATTAGTAACACAGTGAGCATTTTTTTCTACCTTCTGTGCACCATATGCAAGCTATCATAACTGCCAGTACATACTTACCCACTCAAAAATATGTTGTCTGCACTTTATATCATAAAATGAGTGTCAGCTTTTCTGCATCACAGTTCAGCATTCAAACTACTAGACTATGCTGCTTTCAGAGTTCTATATACAGGGCTCATTGTCAGCAGTGCCCAATTATAATCCAATTATACCCACTGCCAGGGCAGCATCAGCACCATCTTACTCTATTATTATCTATAAATAAGCCAAGTGGCAAGTGTGTTCTTTCTACCAGGATGCAATATTGCCTAATGGTTAGAGTACAAAGCTGTGAACTTTGAGATCCAGGTTTTAATCCCACCATCGCCACTTATTTATCGTGTAACCCTGAGCTGGTCATTTATATTCTTGGTACTTGTATCCTTTTGTTCTGAAATCTAATTCTCTCGACTTTCTTAACTATTCTGTTTATACGTAATTACTTCTGCCATCTTTTCATGAAATGGAAAGCACTTTGGGATGCACCTTTTATTAATGGCACTATATAAATCCAAATTCCTGCCTTCTACCCCTTTTTCCCATACTATTTCTCCATTTCCTCACATTTGAATCCCTACATAAGCAATGCTGCAGAAAGATGTCTCCTGGTTTAGTCTGGCATGCTTCAGGATCCATAATACATCAAATGTACTGTAATCTTGCTTAGATTACTTACTTAAAGTGGTTTAGAATAGGGGAGGATGCCATTAGGCATTTGGCGGAGACGTGCGCTAGCACATCTACAGCCTGGACTTAACGTCCTTTGTGCCGGCATCCTCAGGGTCAGTGTGTCGAAGAAACCAAGCAACAGCACAAAACAGGTAAAAACCTAGTCCCCACTGCTGGAGGGTGGATGGAGCATGACTGGTCGGTATAACTGCCATTGAGCCATGCTGGCAATGGGAGATAAAACATGCTATTAAAAAATGAGATTAAGAATAGAGAGATTTTATAACCTGTGACTGTGTGGCCCAATAATATTGTTGTTTTTTATTTTGTTTTTGGTTTTTCATTTTAACATGTACTTACTAAGGATAACCCAGCTGAGGTGAAACATCTAGTTTTTTCATGCTGTCCTGCTGTACCCAGCCTTATACTGTAGCTTGCTGCAATAACATACAGGGAGGTTAAGGAATGTAAATGTGGGTCTCTTGTTCCAAAGTTTGTGCCATAACCACTACACTATACTCCAATCCACAATTTTAGAAAAGTATTTATTTTGATTATTCTCAGCCCAGATACATGACATATTTAATAATTTTCTGTAGCTGCATGATATGTATACATTATCAAAAACAAGAGAGAGAGAGAGAGAGAGAGAGAGAGAGAGAGAGAGAGAAAGAATGTACAGCTGGCCTGTTACATATTGAATAAGTCTTCCGGAAGACATACCACATTTATCAAGTAATAGCACAATATAATCGCAATAATTAGTTTTAAATACATTTTGTTCACAAAGAGAACCACACGTTGTCAATGCTGAATGATCATTTGCTGGCATTGGCATTGATAGTGTAGGAGTTAGAGGGAGATACATAATAGGAATGGCAGTGAAGTATTGAACTGAAGCCAACCCCACCACCACCCTGCAGAAAAAGTGAAGTCACGAGAGTGTGTAGAAACTCGCAACGCACACCCATAATGTAATTAATTTGGAGATATTTTACAGCAGATCGTCAACTCAGGCATTTGGAGACCTCCGCTCATGAACAGTGTCACTGTGATTTTCTTAATCTGTCCCGAACAGTGATTTCCCACAGCGACCACGCATTTCTGCACTGGAAGTGCGAAAACACATTTTGGCCAGGGTGTGAAAAAGGACAGCTGCACTGTTCATAAGGAAGTGTGGAAAAATGCCAGTGGTGAAAATCTGGACTGAAAATATTACAAATTCATGAACTTATGAGGGTTCGTGGAAACTGTGCAATGCTCACTTGTAACACAGTCATTTTATGGACATTTGTCACCAAATTTTTAACATATCCATTTTAAGACCTCTGCTCATGAACCATGTTAGTGTGATTTGTTTTTAATCTGTCCCGAACATTGATTTCGCACACCGACTGTGCCATTGTGCGCTACATGTGCAGAAACACATTTTGGGCGAGATGTGAAAAATGACAGCTGTACCACTCATAAGGAGGTGTGGTAAAATGGCAATGTTGAAAATCTGGAATGAAAATATTAAAAATTCGCGAACTACGAGCGTGCATAGAAACTGCGCAATGCACACTTGTAAATCAGTCATTTTTCCGAATTTATTCACCAAATTTTCAACAGAGGGTTTTGGGCCTACCTCATGAACTGTGACACTGTCGTTTTGTAAATCAGTCCCAAAAGGTGGTTCCATGCAGTGACCGCAAAATCACCTTTCGGGGCCGATTAACACCATGACAGTGCTAGAATTCTTGAGGAGGGGTCCAAAACCCCCATGTTGAAAATTTGGTGAAAAAATTCCGAAAAATGGCCGAGGTATGCACCAAAGTTGAAAAAAACCCATCTATGCCATTATACAGCTTACCAGCATTTCGTCAATTCGTGCTCTGCTTTGAAGAGTGCAGACGTGTTCCTGGTCCACCAAAGATCTTTGGCGCTAGGATCCGAGGTAAGTATGGGGTCAGGGGGGGTGTGGGAAGGTGGGCGACAGAGGGTGGGCGTGGTTGGGGTGGGGCTAGACAATCAACGAGGGACCATTTTTGTTTACAGGTGTTTTTCTGTCTAGGAAGATGATGCAGGAATGTGCCACACTGGGGTGGGCTCCCAGCGTGGCAGCTAGAAATTTTTTGGGGACAGGAGGCAGGGGATTGGGCACCCCGTCAGCCATAGATGTGTGCCACGCTGGGTGGGCCCAGCATGGCAACTGGAAATTTGTGGGTTTTTGGGGGAGTTGTTGAGGGAGCCAACAGAGTATTGGGCACCCCCATCGCCATGCTCACTTTTGCCATGCTGGGGTATGCTCCAGCATGGCACATAGAAGTCTGGGGAGCGTGGAGCTGATAGGGATTGGACACCCCATCAGCCATACTGTGTGCGGCAGGGGGAGCACATGAGCACGCTGGGGTGGGCTTCCAGCATGCTACTTGAGTGTTTAGGGAGGGGGAAACTTCAACGTTCAGGATGCAGTGCTGAGTGTAGGCAGTTTGCATACTGCCAACGGCAATATGTAAATTACCTGCCAACGGCAGTATGCAAATTGCCTACACATTACAACTGCTGATTGCAGCAGTTTTCCACTTTCAGCTGTACGCCATTGCATTCTGAACAGCTGTCATAGACAGCTCAGACATTCATTGGTGCAGTACAACCGCGCCTGGAAAAGGGAGCAGGGCATTGGGAGTGGGGGAGGCACACCTTCGAAAACACGTATGGTGGCACTATGTTTCTTGCACATGCATGCAAGCAAACATAAAAATCAGTGCAGCATAATAAAAATGAGTAAGAAATTTTTTTTTTCCATCTTGGAGTCATGCTCAACATCACTGCATATGCAGCAAATAAAAACTGTGTACTCCTGATGCAGGTGCTGCACAGCTTCATTATTAGAACTCTGTCCACTGCAATATTCTCTTTGAAAAGGCGCAAAAGTTGCATTAAATTCCAAGGGACATGTACTGTAGTAGGAATAACAGCATATATCTGTCATTTCGAGAAGCACAGACCCCCCCGCCCCCCAAACAGGTTGCCTATGAAAGCCTTACAATTGGCCTCTCCCCAATTGCATAAAAGTAACCCAAATCACAACACATTTGTTTTGATCCTCCGTAGACCTCTCAGTTGATCTGTGTATAAAATAATTAAAGTTGCATCAAGATAAGTGAATTTCCCTTTGATTTATGGAACCAACACTGCCCAGCCTGGATAGGTCCATGTCATTTGGGGAGGAAGCATGATCTAGCAGTTACAGCACTGAACTACAAAATGGAAGACCTACAACTGGAACCCCATCCCAGCCCCAGAAGTGGAGAGGGCTCACAGAGCTGCCTTAAATACGCCACTTGATCTCCCGGTACTGCAAGCTTCCCAGCTGTGAAGTAGAACTCCACTCAAAAGATGGCTAAACATTTCCTCTCTAACACTGTGAATTATTTTTTCTTAAAAAGTAGCAGTTGAAGCGACTGGCACTATAACCTACAGGTTAGAGCAAGGAGGAGAAATGAAGGAGCTTAGTACATCTAGTAGACCCAGGTTTGATTCCCACAACCTCCACATGTATACTGTGTGACCCTGAGTAAGTCACTTAACCTCCCAGGACACACCTGGAAACAAGCTTCAGTGCAGTGTGCCTTTCCTAGCTGAATTCTAAAATAATATAACTAAATTAAAAAAAATTAACTTCTCAAGTCCATTAGATCCATTAATGGTGATATTCTGACATGCATAGCTCTTTATCTTTTGCCATGTATAGTGGGTCACTGACCCACAAGATGCGGGGAAAAGAGTTAGAATATGAGACACTTCATCACATCATGGAGCTACAACTTTATAACATTGTGGGAAATCATACTCCTATTTTTAGGTGGCAACAAGCATTGGGCCTGATGCACTAAAGGGCGGGTAATACGTGCCTGAGGCGCATACCCCACCCTAGTACCTACACGGCCTCGGACAGGTGCAGGGTAAGTGGTATGCACTACAGCTATCACCTGTGGGGTGCCTGTCTGTGGCCACACCCCCATGGCATGCATTGGTCACATGGGTGGTCAGGGTGGAGCCACGGGGCCAGGCGGGCATCCAGTCGGATGCCTGTACTGGGTCCCTGAGTGGATCCCTTGTGCCCTTGTGGAGGGTGCAGGGAGTTGGGGAGAAGCCATGTTTAGTGGCACTGTGGACACACCTTTGGACAGTTGCCCGAGCTACTGCCCCAGCCCTCCCCTGTAGCATAGTGGGCTGGGGCATCACAGTGGTCAGGTTCCCATTACGGCTGCACCTGGTGGCCATCATTCACAGGGGCATGTACTGGGTTATGCCAAGTCTAGGCAAGCGTACCCAGTGCCTCCTCTGCCTGACACTATGCAGCTTAGTGAATGCCACGTAGTACAGGCATGCTCCCAACATGTCCCCAGCATGGATATCCCCAAGGGGTTTAGGAGGTGGGCACGTAAATGCCTTGTGCTGCATTTATGCACTCTTGGTGAATGCCGCCAGGGGTCTGTAGGACCCCCGCTGCACAGAATTCCCCCTTGAGGTTGCCTATGCAACTCATATGCATGGCGCGTAGGCAACATTTTTGTTAGTGCATAGGGCCCAGTTACTGATTGTAGCACCTCTAATAGTCATGCATACTTTTTTCTGCATTTACTAAACATTCGCTCAGAGTGATTCAGTTCTAATGTCTGTGTCAGGACTGGTGGAGGGTTTCAGACAATTGAACTATTAGTTCTGTATTGCAAACAGTCACTCCAAATTAGATCCAGCTGTGGCTTGTGTTTAGGTTTGAATACAACTTGAGCAGGAAGCACTCTGACAAGTCTCTTCAGGGAGACACTGCAGTCGACTACCAGGCTCCATATTAAGATTGCTCGGAATCCAACAAATGGAAATGGATTTGTCAGAGTCTGACTTGATTTTCAGATTCTGGATTTTCAAACTTGCAGTCCATAAATCTGAAATCCTAAACTGCATCCTAAAACCTATTTTTATGAGGTAATTTAGAATTTAGGATTTCAAATCTGAATCCTAAATCTGATTTTTAGGTCCTTTTAGAATTTGAAGTGGATTCAGATTGCAATTTGGAAGTTCCTCAGATCCTAAATCCTAAAAATCAAAATAGAATCAGCCAATTCCAAGAATCCCTACTCCATACCACATGTGTAGGTACCGTACTGTATGCTAGTCAAGCATTCTAATGGGGTAGATCTGCACTGAGTTAGAATTCATATACTGGCTGATACACCATGAAGACAAGCTTTGGTCAGTGCCTTAATGTTCGCGTTCATATTCTATAAAAGAAAATATTATGCTTAGTAAATGAAGAAGAGCAAATTAATGTAAACATTTTTTATCAGAGAAGTTGGTATGCTTCATTAGTGATAAAATAAGTGAATTCTTTTCAGCAGTTTATTTACTAAAACAAGTCCAGCTATGATATACTATCTTGATTCCAATTAGGTCCCGTTTTTACTCATTTTTACAATGTACATACCCAGGGTAGACCAGTTCAGATGCAACATCTCGTTTTGAGTAACAGGGTCACACAGTATTTGGCTGTAGCAGGGTATAAACCTGCAACCTCCTGGTCTCTAACAGTGCCACAACCATTATACCTTATTGCCTATGGGAGATGGAACCACACAGAGAAAAACAGTGGCTGCCAGAATCATTTTTTTGTTAGAATTGTATTTACCAATAATGTTACAGTTTTATTTACCAAGAATAGTCTAGCTGAAATGCAAAATCTCCTTTGCAGTGGGATCCTGCTTGGACTCATTTTTACAATGTTATTTACCCTAGATGGTTAAGCTGAGATGCAGCATCTCATTTCCAGTGGGGTTCTGCTTCTACCCATTTTTGCAGCTGGGTGGACTAGAGCACTAAGAGGTGGAGTGGTTTGCTTACATTTATCCTATAAATATGTCTCACTATCAGGACTTGCACCTGTGATTTCCAGATTCCTAATAGTACTCCAACCACTAGACCACACTGCTTGCAGAGGCGGGGGGGGGGGGGCAGCAGAAAAGGCAAACAATTAATGACAATTGTTTTTGTTTCTTTTCTTACAATGTATTTACCCAGGACAACCCAGCAGAAATGCAACATCTCATTTCTACTGAAGCCCTGTTTCTACCCATTTCTGTAGGTGGGTGGGTGAACATGAGCACTGGAAGGTTAAATGAGTAGCTAAGGCTCACAGAGTGAGCAAGTCGCTGTAGCAGGGTTTGAATTTGGGATATCCCAATTTTCAGCAGTGCTCTAACCACTAAATCACATTGCCTCCTCTGTCTGGGGGATGACTAGAAAGATTCAGTGACTGCTGACAATATGGGTTTGATTCCAGAAGCTGCTCTGTCAGACGCAAGGTGCTTGAGCCAAACAGCAAAGACAGAAGTTGCACCTTGCGTCCCCCTTTGTGGCATTCCCTATTCTGGAACATGGGCTGCACCGGGCAGGGATGCCGCTCACCAAACAAGCACTGTGCCACCCTTGTGACCTGCACCTGGGCATGCCAAGTCGCCAAGGGGCTTGCGCCACAGCGGGGCTCATATTTCAGATTCTAAAAGCCCTGTTGTGACCGTCGCAGGGGACTCCTCTTAGACCTGCCAGGAGGTGGTCTATGCCCCTTGTGCCCAATCGGGACACTGTGTTGGGTGGGATACAGGTGGGGTTCATGAGCAGGAGGAGCATGGAGGGGCGAAAGCAGGGTTGGTATGGCAGCCGGGAAGTGAGAGAGTGCTTTGGCATGTAGGGAGTGCATATGCCTCTGTATAGCTATTACATGGGCATATGCACCCTGCTGGGTGCCAAAACACTACTCAGCCACCCTGCTGGCACACCAACCCATCCTATGTCCCCACCCACCCCCTCACCCCCACTGGGCATGTGTGTACACCCTCACTAACACCACCAGTGCTGCCCGTCCTGTGTTGCACTGGTAGAAGGGGTGCCAAGTCCTTGTGGCATATGCTGCAGTTGTACTTGCAGCAATCCTGGGGAGTTTGGCACAGGAACCCTGCTTTTTCTTGGAATATGGCACAGGGCTCCTGGTGCACCCAGTATTGCCATAGCCCATGGAGCAGCGCAACTTGCATCGCTCCAAGGGCTCCTTTCGGAATCGAGCCCCATATCTTTCTACAAGATAGTTAGCCAGGATAGCTGAACTGTGCTGCAATATCTTGTTTCCAGTAGGGTCCAGCTTTTACACATTTTTGCAATGTATATTCCCAGTATTGCCCAGTTGAGAAGCCACATCTCATTTGCAGTGGGCCCTCCTTCCACCCAGTTTCTTAACTAGGTGAAACTGAGCACTGGGAAGTTATGTGAGTTGTTCATGGTCACACAGTAAGTATTTCATAATGAAGGTCTAACCAATGATATCCAACAGCTGCTGTATAGTGCCTGCACATCTTTATATTATATTCTTTAAATGAGCGACTTCACTTCATTTTGTTCCTCTCTAGTACAAGAGATGTTAACAAGTTACTAGAATGGGAAATTTCAAACATTATAGAGTATCACACAAAATGCCAGTCGAAACACAGTGTATGTAAATGAAAGCCTCAAGGGAAAATGAAACTAGAATATGTACATTCTAATTATTTTCAGGAATTAAGGGTTCTATATTTGATGTCCATGAAATTCAATATTTCTCTAACACACAACTTTAACTTGCTTACAAACTGTGTACTGTTAGTGGTCGTACCTCAGGTATGATAAATGTTTGTAAAGTACAATTACAGTTGTCTAAAAAAGATCATATTTATGAAACTCATGTACTTATTGCATAAATATTATCAGTGTCAGCCAGTCCAGTGGCAGAGAGGGCTGAGGCGCTGGGCACCTCACCTCCCACTGCACCAGGGACCCCAGTTAGTAAACAGCGTGGGTCACTTGGGGGCTGGCCGGGGGAGGGAGGAAGGACTGAGCATCCCAAGGACAGCTCTTCTCCCTCAGGGAGGGGAAATGTGTGTCCTACTAGGTGGCTGTCACCTGAGGATCTAGGAGGCAGTGCAACTGGATGCTAGGGAATGTATTCCTACCTGCTTGATACACAGAGGTGTATCCATTGAGGCGGAGCTCATGCCACATTATTGCTCGTACTAGTGGGCCCAGGGGAGACAACTGGAGGAAAATCCCTGACCATGGCCAGATGAGGGCCCAGTCCTCCACAGGCCCCGCACCAGTGACTGGGCATCTCCAGAGTCCTGTGGCAGAGGATCACCAAAGGAGTATGGTAAGTGCCAGAGAAGCCAGATGATGGGACTGTAGGAATTAGTCCAGATGGGAGCCAGTGGGCAGTTGAGGCAGACAAACTACTGATAAAAAAATAAATAATATCTGCAAGGAAATCTTTTTTCACCTTAGAATCAAAAACTAGCAAATAAAAAAAAAATTGTTAAAAGTGGATTTTCAGAAACCATGTAGAATGGGGGCACAAACACACAAAACTATGATACACATAACAATACAAATCAAGCTGGATAGCAAAAAACAGACATTTACTGTGGCAAGTGAAACAAGAGAGGCTGCATCAGAGACAACCCCAGCACATCCATTTCAAATGGATTCTTCAGTAGCAACACAGTACCCATGCTCTTAGTCCCTGTCATTCAAACAGTGGCTGTCTGAGATGGTAAGAGGAGGGTCTGTGCCAGTCGCCATCCATTGTTCTATTTGCCATGCCCATGGGCTTCTCAGGATGAGTCTGGTGCTGGACATGGGATGGTGAGTGTTGAGTGGGTAGACTAGCCAGGGGGTGGGAAGCATTATTTAACTACAGGGGTCGGGGCTGGAGGAGTTAGCACTGGACTACCAGTGTGCTTTCCTTTCACAACTGGGGTTGGAGTAGGATGGGTACCAAGGAACTACCAGGGAAATTTCATTTCACATCAGGGATTGAGGTGGTTGGGAGGAACCACTATACTGCTAGAAATTTATACATTAGTGTACAGGTATCAGGAGAGGTGGGGGCAATGGTCGAAGAGCCATATGCATGCACACATTCAGCAGAGCTAATAATAGACATATGATGGCATGCAAATAGCCCCTTAGCTCCTTGCATGCCATACTTTATGTAAGTAATAAGCCACAATAGGGTGTGCATTATAGGATTTTAATGCATGTCAGGTGACATCTCTCAGCCAATGAAATTTCTAGATTTTTTTCTTGTCATTTTATAAGTTGTCATTAGCAAGCAGGCCTTGAAATATGGCAAAAAATCCCAAAAGACAGAGTTCAACTCCTGTTTTCTCTTCAGATTTCTTTATTAATCTTTCTGTGCTACTGTACCATAAGGCAAATACCCACCAATGTATAAAGGGAAGCAGTAGTCATCCATTTTGTACAGGTATCATATTCCACACAAATATCTTAAAAGGCAATTATGCTAGACCAGCCCCTGTCCCTTCCTTATTCTCTTCCGTAGGGTAGTGCCTTTTATGTAGAAATTCTCAGCTTGGAGACAGCCACTGGATTTCCCACATGGATAAACCCAAATCTGCACAAAATGGATAGCTATAGCTTGCTTTGATAAAGTAGAAAACATCCACAAAACGTTGGTAGTTTTTTCTCATACGGTAGCACATTACTAAGGAAACTTGAAACAGGAGTTGAGCTCTCTCTCTTTGGAATTTTTTACTAGTGGCACTATCGATACTCCTCAGAACATATGGTTTTGGAACCATGCTAGCATCCAGAGATCAACCACTAGTGAACATTTTAAATATGGCACCCAGGAGCAAAGGCACTACGCTCTTTGGGATGGGCTATAACCCTTTGCTCTAGGGTGTCAGTTGCCAGCAGAGAGCTGTGGTGCATTATGCATTTTTTGCAGTACTACCAGAGCCCAATACTCATTACTTTCTCCCTAACGAGTATATATCCCTGATGACTGCACACTATTGTGTATTGTGCCAATGGCTGTGTCTAAATACGGGGCCTCATCCTCTAGTGCATGTTTACTGCAAGGCTGGGTGTCAGCTAGCGTGACTAGAAATTTATTTATTTTATTCTTTGGTAACTAGGTAAGGCACATTAGACACAAGTGCCTGTTTTCAGGGGCAACCTGGAAGCATAGGGGAGATTAAGTGACTTGTTCAGAGTCACATAGTGTGCAAGTGGAAGTTGTGGGACTCAAACCCAGCAGATGTACCAAGCTCATTCACAGCTTGTTAGTCTAACCACTATGCTATACAGCCCAAATTTTAAATGTGTTTTTCAAAAATACAAAAGAGCATCCTTAATAAAAATAGTTATAATAAAGGCACAAAGCAAACCCAGGCACTGAAGTGATCAGTAAACATGATAGTGCTCTACAGGTGTGTCAGTTATCTACTTTTGTATTTTTTTTAACTTTTTACTTTAAAAGTGATTGCATTTCCCTAAGGAATCAAATCTGAGATGGAAAAAGGAGAAATATTTAATAAAAAGTAAATGGGTCTCCAAAGGTGTGCCTTGGCTAATTAGGAGCATCCCGTTGTCATTTCTTAGAGTTCCAGAACCACTCAGCTTTGCTTTTCAGTTTCAAACGCTAAGAAGCCACAGTTAGACACCTTGATTAGCGAAGAGACATCTTCTGAGCCTAATTTACTTATATTACAAAACAAGTCAGAAATATTTTATTTATATACTCACTTCCTTTGGGGTGTGTCAGTACCTTTGGTACTTTATGTTATTGTTGTCAAGATTAATGCTATCTTTAATGTGAGTTAGCCATGCATCAATTGTGCAGTCTGAGTACAGTAGTTGTGCAGTTGTTGGACTGTAGTACACTACTGATTAAAACTTTTTCCTATAAAGTTGCACAGCAGGGCACCAGCAACAAATGTGATATATGGATAATCTAAATAATACCACTGTAAAGCATTCAAAAAATCATGGGAATACACCATGGCCCCAGTAATAATACCATCATTGACAAGTGATAATACTAACATTCAGAGCTCATAATACTATCGTTCGAGCTCAGAACGATAATATTATCACAAAACCTGAAGAGCGCAAGCTCAAGACTCCTGGACCCCATAAGCTTCTTCCTGAGATCTCCAAGGCAATGTGCTAGACATGTGTCATGATGTTTCTGAAATCACACCTTCTGATTTGCTGCGATTTCTTTGTGGGTGGGCACTTTTAAAGCATGGTGGCCATCTCTAGCTTACCGAGAGAAAATTGTCCTGGCCTTCTGCCGTTGTTTTTTTTTTCTTTGTTCTATTTCCGCACAATTCAGGAAGCAGGAATTATCTGGTTGATCCTGTGTTTACTGAGGCACGAAAACACCTAACAGGTAGGATTGCCTACCAAACAAAACTAACCGGAGGACCTCGAGCACAAGCTACAAGAGATTTAGGGGAGGCGGGTGAACAGTGAGTGACTGAGTAGTCCTCAGTGCCATGGCTGACCAGCTTCACAGCACCCCAGAAACAAAACCTGGATCCATATGTTACAAAAAATAACAAATAGGTGAGTGTCTATCACTTGGGACTAATACCATCTCGAGGTTCTGGGGATAAGGGAACCTCTCTAGCTTCACTCTCAAGGGTCTCTTGTCCCCAGAACCTCTTTATGGTATTACTCCTTTGTAATAGACACTCAACTATCTATTATTCTATTTATACAACACACTCAGGAGTCCCTGACAATAACCTCTCACTCTCAGCTGCTTACCATGATGCTCACACTGTGTTTCTCCACGACTATGACTGCTGGTGTAACTTTCTAAGGATGGTGTTTTATCAGTCAGGAAAATGTGCTGACAACTGGGACCAGGCTATATATATTTTTGGGGGAGGACAGTTTAGGTTACTGTCAGACAGGGGAGTCATTGTTGCTGGTGGGGACACTGATAAAAGGCCATCTGTTGCAGGGAGCCATCGCTGCTGGTAGCAAGACAAGAAAGCCCTCTAGGAGCAGAAAACACCCCTGAATATTGTAACATCTGTAAAGCCCCTCTAGTGCAAAGCATTGCCACTGCAAGCTTTACTGTACATTGCCCGCAAAAATGTGTGTGTGTGTGCATGTTGTGCATGTGTGCACACATGCACGTGCAAGAATGTGTGTGTGTTTATGGATAAACTGGCATTAAAACCTCGGCACCACCCAATACCATTGGTACCTTGATTTTCTATACCGGAGGTTTTCTCCCAGACCAAGCCCACATCACCTTCCTCCTGTCCTCTGGCAACTGCTCAGTCCCATCCACCATCAACCTCACTGCTGCTGCCAATTCTTGTGGTTTTTCATTCTGTGGTAAGTGACTTCGTGGGCCATCCTACTCACTGATGACTCAGTCAGTATCCAGAGCAGGCAGAAGACTTAATGAGGTGAGGCTGTAGTGTACAAGCTCAGATTATGTATACAGAGCCCAGCTGTTTTCTCCCTCCAAATTTCACCCACCCACCTCCCACTGCCTGGTAGTGACCACTGTGGACCTCATGCATACACAAATTACTTTTTGTGAGGACCTAGTTCACCAGCTCACCACATGAGTTGCTGTGGAACTAGACACCAGCATCAGCTCTCTCCAGTTTGCAGCACTGCCATGTAGTAGTGCCTTCCAGGTTTTCAGGCTCTCCCAGCCAATATGTCCATCTCCTGAACCCTGATTGCTGACATGGGAATGCAACATGCTGTCATTGGTTCATTGGATGGTCCTCAGTAATTGTACCTTTTATCCATAGCTGTTGTGTTTGTCCCTTCTACTTAGGAAGACACACATATTCCCTTCCTCATAGACCTCACAACACTGCTTTCCCTTTCTAAGGACTCAGCATCCAGGAGCTGGGGGCCTATGAGGATCCTATCTTTAAATTGAATCCCCCTTCTCATCCCACTGTAAGTCAATGTAATTGATGCCTGAGCTACCAGGGCTCACTTCAGAGATGGGGGGGGGCCAAGTCCTGGAAAGCCCCCCCCCCCATAATTTCAACACTGATCCTCATCCTTGTTCTCCTTGTTAAGTCTGTCCCCTCTTCATGGGCAGACATGCACGTCCAACTCTTGCTGAAAAACAGTCTTGGGAACCTGAGTCCCAAAGGCAGTCACTGTAACCATTCAATTAAAGACAAAGCCCCTCAGACTGGTAGGTTACAGTACTGCTTTGACTTTCATACAATTCAATATCATGAACCACCAATAGAGGTCTCTCTGCTACCACTACATCTCGGGACTGGAGGACCCTGTCATTGCCTGCAATCATATGCGGGCACCACAGGAAGTGATATGTTTTAATACCTATAAAGGAAACCTTTCTAACTCGGACATGGCACACAGTATATGTTGTATTGCCCTCACGGCTAATTGTCTCTCCCACCACTGTTTGCTGTTTACTGGCTTGGGTTGGCTGTATCCTGCAAATAAGTGTTACTTTATGTTTGGCTACTTCATAAGTAAAATACTGCAGTCTTAGGTGCCATTCTTCTCGACTGCATTGCTCATTGCTATTCTAGTACTTACCTCCTCAGGTTATTGAATATGTCTATTCTTTGTGTTCCCAAACTCTCCACCAACTTGAGGCAGCATGCATTCTCCTTCCTAATCCTCATCCTTATATTTTGGAATACTCTTCCCTTAGAGCTGCAAACTGTGTCCACTCCCCAATGATTTAGACTTAAGGTTAGGGATTTTCTTTTTTTTTTTCCATAGAGATTTTTATTGATTATTTAAAGGGGCACTGTCAGCTTTACTCCTTCACTTTTTGCCTGATCCAAAAAATGCACCACTTTGCACACACTGATTAAATATTCACTACAGAAACCCCCCATATGGTTGAAATAAAAGTATATTTACCATGTTTCTCATTTTCTGCCTTAATTTCTTTTCATCCATCCCGACCGAAAGTGCCCCACGTCCCAGAAGCACATCCAAGTTGGGAACGCGGGTCTGGCTGGAGCGCATTCATGAACTGCAAGTTTTTAACATTGTGTCACTAAAAGAATAATAATCCGGCACCTTATGTTGTGCAGAAATGCTGCTGCCATATCCCATGACAAACCGAGCACTGTGTGTACTAAAAGTTACTATTTTAAATCCAAGCTGAAATCCTGGGCATGCGTGTCAATTGCACACTCTTGCACATGCACAGGATCTTTGTGCATGACTCTCGAGCACATGCCGGATTTCAGCTTGGATTTAAATATAACTTTAGTGCACGTAGTCTCCATTGTCGTGGGATATGGCGGCAACACCTTGCAACATAAGGTAATGGATTATTATTCTTTAGTGACACAATATTAAAACGAAGTTCATAGATGCTTTCCAATAACCCATTCAACTTGGATGTCGGAGCAGAAATTTTCGATGAAAGAAATTAAACGAAAATGAAGCATAATGGCACATTCCACATGAGGGTTTCTGTAGTGGTCATTGTCGATGTCTGAAGAAATGGTACATTTGGATCAGGCTGCTTGAAGGGTAAAATGGGCTGTCGTTAACTTTGCTCTAACACATATAACAATCCAAATGTAGAAAATAGTCATAACAAATAAATACATTGTGCAGTCAACAGAGCCAGTAAATAACAAAAAAATATTTGAAGAAGAGACAGTAATAAACAATTTAAGTGTTCCACATGAGTACCCAGTTGGAATAGCGCTACCAGAATAGCACCAATCAACTGAGTGCTACTCTGGTTAGTGCTACCATGGACAGAGAGAGGTGATTTACAGCACTTGCAGTAAGTGCTCCCCAGGTTGCTGTCCATGGTTCTGACAAGGAACAAGGGCACCAGAATCCATGAGGCTGGCTGAGCTGCTCCTGTGGCATGGAGTGCTGGGGGCATAGAGCAGATCAGCCAGGCGGCAGTGGAGATTAGGGTTCTAATCCTGGTCTCCTAGGATTTTTCTGTATTGGGACTTTTTATTTTTATACTGGGCCATGGAAACAGTATTCCACAGCCCCACAAATTTCAACTTGCCCTGTGATCCGCTCCCCCCCAACCCCAAAGTGAGAATCTAATAGTAGACAAAGCCCTGAGCATCAAGGGGGTGCGGGGGGCTCTACTCCTGCCAAAAAAAAAACAGACTGCATTGTTGCTGAATGGTTCTTGACCATACTATTGTTGTTGGTGATGGTCCAACTCAGTGCCTTCAACATGCCGCAAAGGGTTCAGTTCATAGCCACATAAAATGAACAGAATTTACATATAGAAGAAATAACAAGGGGCACCATAGAACAAGAGGGTAAATATTAAACCACAGAAAAAGCAACTTAAGACCTCGGAGGAAGATAAAGAAATATACCAAGTGGAGAAAATATAATATTTATAGGAAAGGTGACCATACCTAACTAACCAGACAGGCAGGGGAGGATAAGGGAAAACAATCAGAATCAACTCAATCATTGGGGCATCAGCCCATCACAGGTACATTGCATGCATACTAGAAACAGGCATATCAACCCAAAAATTCAGATGTAAGGGGAGCACAAAGAGAATACCAAGGGATATGGGGGAGAAGGAAGCAAGGAAGGAAGGGAGAAGCACCTAAGGGGTAATTAAGGGTGCTTCATAGCATACCAATTCCCCTCTGAAAAGGGCACCACCAGGAGCCCACAAAAGGGAGGAGTCATACTAAGATATGCCAGAGGATCTTTAACAAAAAGTCTGACTACATTGCACAGTCTCTGTGGATTGGGTAATTGATTAAGTTATTTAACTCTGCAAGCTGTAAAGATCTTAGTGCTTTGCAAGCTGTAACAGACCTCAGTGCCTTCTGTTACGGAAATTCAGCCTGCCAAAACAGATGCTATTTTAAACAGAAACTGTAGCGAAGTGTGCTCCTCCCCAAGTGTGCTCCCAATTATTAAACAAATTAGCCCTACCCCTCCTTACAGGCCACCCCAGAGTATATGTGGCTCACCTTTGAATCTTCTGTCTCCACAGTTCCATTTGATCCCGAGGAGATCGACAGGGCCCTGCTGAAGCAGCCCTCCCCCTGAATCTCCAGACAAGATACGGCGACCTCATTTCTGAATTTAGACGTGGAGCAACTGTGTCTGCCCTGCCAACGCCTAGCGTCAGCTGCCCCTCCACCCCCGCCACCACCTTTGGTGAACTTGTCCTTTTATAGAGTGTGTCATGTGTAGTTCTGAGCCAGTCAGCCAACTATACCATCAGCAGCTTATGTTTTCTCACCACTTGAGGCTACTACAGTTTCAACTGGCAATCCCTCCAAGGTATTCCCACCATGTTTCCTCTCTATCTCACCCTTCTTTCCACTATTCCCTCTGCTGATGCTCCCCCACTCCAACTTCCCTGAGGAGCAGGCTCAAATTGTCACAGCCTACACACTGCCAGCTTGGTTGTCACCCTCTAGCACCCTTCACACCAGACTGTACACGACATCGACACTCCTTCTATGGCTGGTCGGCCCCTCTATACTGCCACCCTCCTTCCATGCAGGCCTCATAGCCCTAAAGTACTCCACAATTAATCCCTCCATCAATGACTGCCTCCTAAGGTTCACTCCCTGCAAATCACTGAGCTCCATGCCTTGTAACACATTCCTAGTGTCCCTCCTGCTGCTACTTTCCTGGGACATCAAGACAAATCCTGGGACAGCCACCACCCAAATTCCTGGGCAAACTACTACTCCCTCAAGCTACCTCATGGCCTAAAACTGTTGCATTTAAATATCTGCAGCCTACTAACAAAATACCCTTGCTGAAGCCAACTATCACCTCCCTGAAACCTGATGTCCTAGTTATCTCCGAATCCTGGCACAAGCCCCACAACAAGGATTGCAAATCTCTATCCCAGGCTATTCCATTATCAGGTGAGACCAACCAGGCAACAAAAGGGGAGGTGGAATAGCTATGTACACCTCTTCCTCCATACAGTTCACCCCAATCATTTTACCAAGTCTCCCACAGCCGCTAGATGCAGTATTAATCAAACTCTCCCTTCCCCATACTACTGCATTATTTATAGCAGAGTCTTACTGTCCCCCAGAATCCATGGTACCAGTTATACTGTAACACCTAGATGCCTTGAAATCCCATGCTAAGAGTGGCGAGCTCCATATCCTGGGGATTTCAATTTAAATTGGCTATCCAGCACCATCTCCATCTCCAAGTTCTGCAACCAAGTTGCTGGATTTAACCTGTCGCAACTGATCACTGAATCCACTTGACTGAACAAGAAGACAACAAACCACTCCCTTCTAGACTGGGCCCTCACCTCCCACCAGCATTGCGTAACTGCCTCAGGCACCCTACCTGATTCCCTAAGTGATCACCATATGATTTACCGAATCCGAAAAATTTTCAGGGCCAAAGCCTCCTCTCCTAGGATCATTCTCTCTAGGTCTTTCAAATCCCTGGACCTTGCCTCACTTATAAATGACCTGTCTGCCACTGATTGGTCCCTCCTCCACAGGGCCTCATCTATAGATGATGCATGTCGCTTTTTCAAACTCAAGTTCTTAGCAGCTTGGGACACCCATGCACCACTCAGATGGCCAGTGGTGAGGGGTGCCCACTTGCCATGGATCACTGTGGACATTATGTCCCTCATCAGAGCCAGAGACCAGGCATGGAAGTCATTCAAGGACTGAAGCTCCCCCGTTAACCATGCAAAATACCGTTCCCTATGCAACACCTGCACTAAGCAAATCTGGCAGGCCAAGGCAACTTACTTTAAATCTTCCTTCCAGGCTAACATAAATAAACCAGCAAAATTCTGGAATGTTGTCAAATCCCTCTTCTCCCTGCCCTCTTAGCCCCCCTCTCCTGCATTAAAAGTGGGCGGAACCGCAGTAACGGACCCACTAGCAGTAGCATCTGCACTAAATTCCTATTTAACAAGCTGCACCTCAGCCTTGCTGTCCGCTCTCCCCCATTCCTGCCCAAACCCCCCACCACAGCTGGCACCACACAAGCCCATTCCCCTCCTGCCCCTACTTTCTCCTTCTGTCAAGCCACACGTCTGAAGTTTTCAAAGCCTTGATCTCCCTAAACCCTAACAAAGGCATATGCCCCACAGGGTTGGTTTCTAAGATGCTCTACTTAGCTACTTTTGCCATAGCTGCCCCCCTGGCTGATCCCTATAACCTCTCTTTTTCCTTAGCCTCAGTTTCCTAGGAATGGAAGCACGCTACTCTCATCCCACTTCCAAAGGGAGGCAACACCTCAGTCCCCAGTAACTACCATTCTATTTCCCTCTTCCCCATTCTGGTAAAGCTCCAGGAGAAACTAGTCCTCTCCCAACTCTCCTCCTTTCTCAACTCCTCCTCATTTTTCTCACCCTACCAGTCTGGCTTCAGGAAGTCCCACGCCACAGCCACCTCACTCCTACAGCTCACCGATTCCATCCTTAATGGCATGGATAAGGGACATATCATCTCCACAATTTTTGTCAAACTGGCCAAGGCTTTCGACATGGTTTCCCATGTTCTCCTGCTAGATAAGCTCTCCACTGCAGGGCTATCTGCCAAGGCCACCTGTTGGTTCCACTCCTACCTGGTAGACCAATCACAATCCATTAAAATCGGTGATTCTACCTCTCCTTCCCTCCCAGTTACCACCGGTGTCCTCCAAGGTTCGGTCCTCGGTCTGCTCCTATTCTCCATCTTCCTAAATGACCTGCCCACAGCCTGCCCACACACCTCCATACACAAGTATGCAGACGACACAGTCCTGTATGCTTCTGTCACTTCAACCGCTGAAGTAGCAACCGATTTGCAGCAGGACTTCAATGAAGTCCAGCTCTGGTTTCGTGCAAACCAGCTATTCCTTAATGCCAAGAAGACTGTTTCCATGACCTTCGGCATGAGGCAGAGACTCACACAGCTCGAAACCACGCCCTCCTTCCACACTCTGGATGGGACTACTCTGGAGGCTTGCCCTTCCTTTAGATATCTCGGGATCTGACTGGCTCAGCGTCTCAACTTTTCTGCACATGTCCATGCCATTCACAAAAAACTACACCCTAAACTGGGTGCTCTCTACAGCAATTGTGGCTGCATCCCCATGCCAGCTCGCATGGCACTCATACAGAAAATGATTCTCCCCATATTCGACTACGGGGATGTAGTTTACAGTGCCACTCCCAAGTCCATCCTAGGCAGATTGGACCCCCTCTTCCACTCTTTCTGCAGATTCACCCTTGATAGCCCACCCTACGCACACCACTGTGACCTCAATTGGTCCTGAAAGCTGCCCTCACTTCATGACCATTGACAGGCACACTGTGCCAAGCTTATGGCAAGGTACTGATTCCAGTCCCTGCCCCCATACATCGGTGCTGCGCTAGTGACACATACCACTCCTGTTTATTCCCTGAGGAACATGGACACCCACCTCCCGTCGGTACTGCATATGTCCTCATCGACTGGCAAGTTGCCTTCAGACACCACATGCCCAAGTTATGGAACTCCCTCCCTTCAAGCACTCAACTAACGCCCTCATCCAAACACCTCAGATACCTCATAAATGAACATTTCACCGCACCCTGTGCCTGAAACAGTACACTCTGCTCCAGCCTCCCACCAGCTTACTGTAAAGTTATTCTGATCTTGTTGTATGCCTTGTCTTCCGAAAATACAGTCTATCATGTGCTGTCATGATTTCAATGATATTGATGATTTAATATAAATGATTTAATGCATTTAGCTTAGCTATGTTTTGTCACATACCGCTGTATTTTGTGTTGCAAATTTGTACTTGTATGTATTGTACAGTTTCTCTATGTCCCCCTTCCCCAGGACGCACCTGGAATTGACCAATACTCTGCTCAGTGCGCCCTCCGGGTAAAACTTTTAAATAAATGAACAAGAATAAAAGATAAATCCTGATGTACAGGCAAAAAATCTGCACTAGAGGAACAAGTTCAATATGAAAAGGGGGATGGAGTGGAATTAACTGTAAAAGAAAGGTCAGCAGGAGAAAGCACAGAAGACATTCCGCTCCAAAGAGACCAAAGCTTCTGTGTAATCTAAAAGCAGTCAGAAGGACAGTGAGTGGCAGCATCAGCCATTAGGTCTGTACTGGAGGGGGTTACAATGACCCGTGTCCAGGAATGGGCTCCAGATAGACAAATATTCCCTCAGCTTGCCCACTATCAGGTGGGAAGTTATTTTATAAAGAGCAGTAAGGGACACGAGATTAAAACACTCCTCATAAGCAGGTGACTGACAGTCCCTCCAGTGTCTAAGAAGTATCCTTTTGGCAGCTACCATTGCCCTATTAATCCATAGAAACTGGGGTGGTGTTAAGCCACAACCAACTTGGGGTAAGCCAAGAAGGGCCAATAGAGGATCTTCAATCCCTAGATTAGGGAATATCAATAAACAGGTAGCCCACACTTTACTCCAAAAGGACTCAATAGCAGGACAGGACCATCATGTAAGCACACTGTGAGAGCTTACTAGTTAATTTTCTGTAGCTATACAGAGAGGAAGAGAGAGAGACAGAGAGTGCTATGGTGCTGGTAGGTCTGGGATGTAGGGCCTGCTTGCTGCTGGCAGGAGGACCCATCCCCAAGGGGATAAAAGGAAGGGTTTTGGCACTATAAGGGGGGATCAGAGAGGCCCTGGGAAAGAGAAGAGAAGGCGGGGGGTTTGGGCTGGTCAGTTAGGCCGGAGGGCAGGGGTGGGGCCGCTTGCCACCCCGGCTCTCCACCCTTGAAGACCCACATATGGAGAAGAACAGCGGTTCAGGTAGTAGGTCAAGGGGAGCAGTGGAGCATCAGTCTGGCCCTGCCAGTGTTGTTGGGAGCTGGAGCCTGCGAGAAGCTGAAGGTTAGAGGCCTGCCATGTGATCTCTGTCACCATGTAGGGTAAGCACCGATGGGGGCCCTGTATTTTAAGTAATCTCGCCCATGGGAGAGTGCAACCTGGGAGCCAGTGAGTGTTCTGGGGGGGGGGGCCTGCTATGGCAGATTTGGCCTGGGGCACAGTTCAGAGGTGGCAGCCTAGACTGTTGAGAGTGTAGTGGTGGCAGCTCTACCCCTTTTCCCCTGGCTAGGGATCATTACAGTGGTTAGGCTCTCAGGGGGATGCAGCCTGTGGAGGTAGGAAAAGGTCCAAGTGGTGAGTGGTTGATTGGGACCCTGGTGGGGTGGCAGACCATCTGGGTGCTCTGTGTGGCACAGTCAGCAGTCCCCTGGGTGAAGACAGTCCAGAAAATGGAATCATTGCATGAGCAGATAGTGCCTCTGGGTATCTGTAGGTCCAGGAGTACGCCAGATTCCTTAGGGAGACCTCGGTCTCTGTAGGTCTGGGAATTGTTGGATCTCCTTGGGGAGAACAGTCAGGTGTGTGGCATCAGTGACTGGGTATCCGGAAGGTCTTCTGTGATTCAGTTCTTGCTAAAACACCATTTTAAATGTGTTCGACCACACAGTAATGAGATGGCTCACTGTGTTGCAGGACATCCATAGTGCAGAAGGGTAAAGCAAGGCAAAGTAAGAAATCAGATTAGGACAGTAGAAATCTATCATGCTGTCATAATTGCTACTTCAGTTTAAGTTATGCTGAGACTCAGAGAATGGAAAAGTAAGCAAGTGCCTGTGAAAAGATAACATGAAGTGAAGGAATACTAAAAGTGATGACTGTTTCAGCCCACCGTATTGCTCCTGCCACAAATGTAGCCTTTCAGCTCAAGGGAAGGTTTGCATGCAATAAAGCAATCTGTTGACCAAAGAGATTGTTGCAGAAGGAATGTCAGGTTTCGGTCTGTGAAGTACCCCCCACAGTATGTGTTACCCCCCCATGCTCCATGGTGTGGTTATTAACTGTTCTCATTTACATGAAATCAGTTTTCGCACTTTTGATTCTGGAGTGGACATTGAGTTTAATCAATTTAAATAGTGCTTTTGGTGTTTGTTTAACGAACATTGTCCCCCTGCTGTTGTCCCACCTATGAAGAAAACTACACCTGCTCCTCATCTAACAAAGCCATCTCGCAACCATCAGAAGAACCAGGTAATGAGCATATTTCTATTGTCCATGGACTGTGTTTTCTGGCTTGTATAGTAGCCCCTCCCAACTTTTACAATCTGGATACCCCTAGACATTGGGATTGGGGTGCTTACAATAAAATATGTGTTATGTTAGCTTGAAGAGAGGAGCACCTCCAGCAATCACTATGATTTAAGAGGCCTACTCAATAAAGCCACTGCAGAGTTCTGTAGGTCTGACATAGGATTTTAAATTGGAGGGACTTAGCTTGCACCTCCTGGAGACTTGATATGCATTGGGCCAAACCTTGGCCCATTCCTGAGGGGGAATTTTTACACCAAGTTCCAACTCCCACTTCTCTCTCAGGCCTGCTAGTGACAGCGAAGGATGAGCCTGGGCCCAGAAATGTTTCAGTTTAGCAGAGAGGTACTGTGCACCATCTAATGTAGAGATACAGAGGTCAAGTGTCTGCAACAGTGGGAGGACATAATCTTGTGCAAGCTTTTGTTTTAACAAATTCTGAACCTGTAAATATCTCCAAAAATGAGATCTACGTAACTGATATCTGACTTGCAAGGTCTCAGAAGACTAAAGACTGTGGGTCAAAAAGGTCTTGAAGCACTGAGGTACCATGGGCTTCCCAGTCCTTCCAAAATACTGTTTTCTTGTCAATGAACAGGCCTGGGTTATGCCAAAGGGCCAGAAGGTCACGGTCTGATAATCCCAGTCCAATAATTTAGTGTATTTATCCCAAATGTACTTGGTGTAGTGTGGGCAGGGGAAGATGTCAATATATAAAGACTAATCTGGGAGCACAAGGCCCTGTGCAGCTGGCAGTCAGCCCAGTGCCAGTTCCAAGGGGATCTAACTACAGTATGTTGGGGCGAAGTTAGGTGGGGTGTATAACAGATCAATGCCCGACATAAAACAGTAAAGTCATGATAGGCCTGTATAGGTAGCAGGCTAAATCTGCTCTCTCTCTCTATGTATGTTGTAAGGTCTTAAGTTTTATTTTAGGGCATTTATCTTCCCAGATAAAGGTCATCAACTTACATGCTAGCTTCCAAAAAAGGCTGCCTGGGAGGGAGATTGAAAAATGTGTTAATATATACTGTGTCTTCAGGAGGGCAATGAGTCTGAGGGCATTAATCCTACCCCAGAGGGAAAGGATGTGGGCTTTCCAGTGCACAATATCAGAGTCCAGGTTATCTAACATTTTCTGAGCATTGGCTGCTAATAAATCAGGAATGGAAGGTTTAATAATAATACCTAGGCAGGTCACACCATTCAGCGCCCATTGATAGGGGTAGGCTGCATACAAGTCAGCCATACAGGTGCTGTTGAGGGGTAACAATTGAGATTTCACTGCATTTAATTTATAACCAGACAAGGCAGAATACTACCTTATTATCTCCTGAAGGGCAGGAAGAGAGGACGTAGGGTTTGACAAATAAAGGGTGATATCATCAGCAAAAAGTGCAGTTTTATGGGACAACTCTCCTACCTTCAGGCCTGTAAAATGGGGACCTGCTCTGATCATAAGTGCCAGGGGTTCTACTGCCAACAGAAATAAGAAAGTGAATAAAGGGCAGCCCTGCCAGGTCCCTCTATCGAAAGGAAAATAGGGGGAAAGCACAGAATTGATTAGAATGGCTGTGGTAGAGGATGTATAAAGGAGTCGTACCATGAAGATAAAGGAAACTGGAAAGCCAAATCTGGCCATGGTATCAAACAAATAGGCCACTCCCCCCAATTAAATGCCTTTTCAGCACCTAAAGAAAGGATGGCAGTGGGCTGAGTAAGGGAACCTGCAACCCATAAAAGGTCTAGAGTTCTCCAGATACAAATTTTTTTTTTGATTGCTGGAGATATGTTGTGGACATCTGCTGTAATATATACCTGTAATTATGCTAATGTTTCTTGTGCTGGCTCTTGTGTATATACTGTCGTTATTTACCAAATGCATTGTACTCGCTAATACTACCGCTCTCTAGGTGACACTCTTTCTGAATACTGTATCCATTGTGAACTTTGATGTCTTATTTGTATTGTACACTGATCTCGAAGCTATCCAGGTCCATCTTGAAACTGAGTTTTGCTCAATGATGATCACCTGGTTAAATAAAGATTTGATTGATTGATTGATTGATTGATTGATTGATTGATACTATCAGACCCTAACCACTCTAGGATGAACCCACCCTGATTGGAGTGAATTAGAAGGGGCATGATAGATTCCATCCATTTGGCCAGGACCTTAGTAAAAATCTTTGCATCTGCATTAAGTAATGGGAATAAGAGTTATAATGGCCTGGGAAAAGGTGGGAGGAAGCGACCCATCCTCCCAGTCTTAATTGAATGCCAAGGTAAGTCTCAAGGCTAATACATCGAAGACAGTGGCATAAAATTCAGTAGGGAAGCCATCCAGGTCCAGAGACTTATCCTGTAACATACTTAGATGGTGTAGACAATTTCATCTGAATGAATTGGGGCAGTGAGAATGGGTAAGTAATGGGCACAAACCTGAGACAGAGGTAAGACCTCATAAAAAGTGGAATATTGTTCAGGTGTGGGGCTAACCTCAGAGGAATAAAGAGAAATATAAAAATCCTGAAAGGCCTGGTTGATGTCATTCAGGACTGTTAATGCATTCCCCTGATAATCAGTAATTAGTGGGATATATTTGTCCTGAGTCTGGGCTCAAAGACAGGCTGACAACAACTTCCCTGGACACTCCCCAGCCTCCCAGTATTTTCGATTCAACCTGTAAAGGGCACAATCTGTTTTAGATTGCAAGATATCCTCAATTTCGGTTTTAATCCTGGTAATCTGTTCTCTAATAGTGGGATATTGTTGGGGTCCCGTGCTGCTATATGTTCAAGATGCTTTAGTTCCTCTTCATTAGCCTGAAGAGAGGAGGCATGTTGCCTCTTAAGACAGGTTGTCTAGGCTATTAATCTTCCTCACAGAACCACTTTAAGGGCTTCCCACTGAGTAGCATGAGAGCATTCCAGGGTGTCATTGAAAGAGAAATAATCTTGAATGGCCTGTCTGAGCCAACATTAGGTCTCATCGAGCTGTAGTAGAGATGTATTAAGAGTCCATTTATTATGTCTATTAGCAGGAACCTCCCAGGAAAGAGAGAAGGTAACTGGGGCATGGTCCCAGACCAAAATATTCCCCAGGGAAGTTCCCCAAGCCTAGTGACAAATATCAGGCAAAGTCAATATCACGTCAGTCTGGCTGTAAGAATCATGGGAGGAAGAATAGTGGGTAAAGTCCATGTCAGTCAGATAAAGAGCACACCAAATATCGTGCAAGCCTAGATCTCGAAGGAGTGCAGACATTTGAGCTGCAAGTGTAGGTTCCTGATGGGGGCCAAGGCCTGTCCGGTCTCTCTCTTAGGGTCTAACGTTAAAGTTAAGTCACCTCCCAGGATGATACAGATAAGAGTGTTGAGAAGTTTGGCTTATATGATCCAATAAAACTGGAGATCTGGTCCATTAGGGACATAAATGCTACCCAGTATCAGGGATACACCTAAATAGATGACCATCAGCAGCAGAACTCTCCCTTCAGGGTCCTTGTATTGTGGTAATACCAACCTACCCACATACGACCCAAATGCTTGGAATCTCCTTCCAGCAAATGTGTCTCTTGAATGAGGGCAATGTCACAATTCATATCATTAAAATATCGAAGAACATTCTTACATTTTATGGGGCAGTTAAGACTGTACATTCCAGTAAACAATCTTTAAGTGATTAACACTGATCATTTCTGTTAAAAAAGGGTACACACTAGGACACAGCTCCACACATAACACATACCCCCAAGGCCCCAAGATCCCCCTCTCAACTCCCTGCCCATCCCACTTGATAAAAAGCAAGACATCTCCCAAAAATAGTCAAGGGAGATACATGGAAAAGACCCTAAAAGACAATTCAGGTTAGGGATTTTGTGCTGTCCACATATGCTTGCACCTGTACCAGAAACTCATGCCAGTGATTAATCTACATCCTGTGCATCATATACCTGCTTAGTGTTTTTGCAGCTACCTTGCTCTGTGGCAGTTGTTGTTATATTATATTTTTATACTATGTTCTGCTAGCATTATTATCTGCTGCTATTTATTTTACTGTATAAGTTATTTAAGTAATAATATAGAACAGGCTGTAGTATATCATGGAATATCATCCTGCCTTGGGTGCATTGTGAGGCGCAAGACCACAGGTTCAGTGTCTTATACACCCTAGAATTGATGATATCCCATGATATATCACATCCTGGAGTATTTCATTGCTATTATGAACTAGATCCATATTTGTATTAATACAATTATTTTAAAAAGTTGTTTCAATGTTTTTAATATATTTTACAATGTGTAGTTAAACATTGAAACAAGATAGTTCTCTTACTTTTTGCTATGGGGAGTAGATGATGCAGTTGTAATGTCTGCATTGCGTGATCAGGAACCTTGCTGACTATGTATACCAGAGTGAGGTTTTTTTTGTAAAGAGAAAGTCTCTGCAACCTATTTTCTGTATACCTGTGTAGTTCATAGGCATAATCAATGATTCCCTCTCTTGCATTCCCCTAATTTAATCCTGATTTAAATATAAATGTGATTGCTTCACTCTGTTTTGCCCTGCTGTGAAAACCTGTTTGTCCCAATTGCAAAGGTCATAACTCCACTCATGCAAGGCATTATGGGAGTTGATGATATGTGCACAGGCCAGCAGAAGTCATTCGATCATTCAATTCTGTTACATGTCTTTTGAAGTCCCTGTATTCTCTAAAAGTATTTTTTTTTAAGTCAAATAAACTTTAAATTACAGAAAGTAGGGTGCTTACTCTGCCTTGAAAATTTTCATGGCCAGAATAAGACAAGAACATAGAGACTGCAGAGGACAGCAACAGCAGTGACTAATACACTAAAACTACTGCGGACGTTAGCACTAAAACATCATAAAATTCCAGGATGCCTTACATGAGTCTGGTTAAGACCTTTGTAACTGAGTTAAGCAGGTTTTTACACCAGACATAAAATTACGTTTAAATCCTGATGAAATTTGGAGGGTGCAGGAGAGGCAATCTTTGTTCATGTCTACAAACTACACAGGTAAACAGAATGAAAGTCTGAGGGGACCTTCCCTTTAAACAATTTGTGACCAGTTCAGGGAATGAGAAGGTTAACAGTGGAAAGTGATGCCTGAAGAAAAGTAGGATTTATATTTTGCGATCCAAATGGAGCCACACATGGAATGGAAACTGTGATTTGAGTAGCGGGGATTGAGACTTCTGATACTAAGAAGTGATCAGTAAGTCATCCACTCCTGCTATCAACCTTGGGAGCTGAAAGTTAACTACATATGTAAGCTCAATGTTTTTAACTGTGCAGAATTTAAAACATAAGAAACTTATCTTTGAAAGTACCACTGCATGCGACTTTACAGCAAAATGGGCGGCAGAGTGTTTGCCTCTCAAAAAAGAGAGTTTGTGAAGCCGCACACTGTGGCACATTTTACAAGAAGTTGTGATCTGGGATTAGATTCACTCTTTCAGACTGGGGCATGGATGTGAAGTGGAGCCGAGCCAGGTTTTGTTTTGTTTTGTGGGTTTGGATTGAAACCCATTCATCTCAGCAGTGTTGAATAGGGTCAAACAGGTGTTTTGTGTGTGGGAAATCCCATGGAATGCAAGTGGATGAATATGTGGAGGGTGAGAAGGCTGGTAGCTGGAGGTTTTCAGAAGCCGTGATTATGTGGTGGGATTTAATCTTGTCTCCAAATACCTCTCAGCCAATTAGATTCTTTTATTCTTTCTATCTAGTTCACAATGCTGCTTATTGCCCATAATATGTTGTTTATTTTGCTTTTTTATTATGTTGTTACTTAATTTTTGTACTGTATATTACAGATGTGTTGACCTACTGTTTGTTTTGTACTCTCTTGGATCATGCCTGAATATAGCCATTTATTATCTAATGCAAATCAGTCCAAAATCACGCAGCACTTTGTTTAACAAAAACTTAAATTAAATAGTTTTGTGAAGAATGATATTAAAGCAGCAGTGCTTTTTAGCAAACATGTTTTTAGCAATAATGTACTTCTGGAAGAAAGATGAATATACCCACTTTCTTCTACTTTACATTTTCTTTCATTCCTAATCTGAGATACATAGCTTAGAATTTTTAAAGAAAACTCTTCCAATTAAGACATCTTCCCCCAAAAGCTAGCCCCTGATTAGCCTTTTTGCACAAACAAAAGAATTTTCACATACCTAATAGCTTACTACTTGAATTTATTCTCGTGATCTGTGTATTTTAGGAAACCAGAACTGTGTAGTCATTTCAGAAATAGCTGAGTGGTTTTGCTGCCCACTCATGCTCAACCAGACGACCACAGAGTCATCAGAGCAGGAGTGAGCAGCAAAACCTCTCAGCTTACACTGCAATGACCACACAAAGTTCTGGTTTCTTTGCATACTCAGATCATTAGACTAAATTCAAATATGGGGCTGTTAGGCATGTGAAACAACTTTTATTTCTATGGTTAAGTCTAATTTGGGGGGGTTACCCTTTGAAGGAGGGGTTTCCCTGTTTTTAGGTGTTTTGCTTCATTGCTGTGGCCCATAATGAAAACATTAAACACATTTGCATGGTGCAGTGCTGTTACTATCAGAAATGCATGCTAGTTCAATCTTAATATACTCACTGTATAACTCTGGTTAATGTCACTAAAAGGTTTGCCATATTTTTACTGACCCCAGAGCCTCATTGTGAATGAGTTAAAACTAAATAAGACTGTCCCGGTCAACAACTAAACATGAAAATGAGTATTTACAGTCAAAATGTAACCTCAGCATAAAAGAATTTTAAACATTGCTACTGGAAGCCATATTTATACCAACACCAGTGGTGATAAATTTTCCCTGATAAATGTGTTTATCTCACCATCTTACCTCCAGACAAACATTTATCTGAAGGTTAGATATGTTACAGTAACTATCATGAACCTAACAACTAGTCAGAAAACAGACTTCGCAATTCTGAAGACATCACAATGGTCTTTTCCTGCCCTGAAGCTAGCGTCTACACTCACAGAGAAAAAATTAAATGTTTACAAACAACTAATTTAAAAGGTACAGTGTAACATTTAGACTGAAGTTGTATTAATTGTTTACACAATGACCTGACTCAGAATATATAATTTATCTCCATTTGTGAGGGGGCAGGACTTTCAGAATTCATGTGTGGCTTTGCCACTCGTGAGTTATGGTGCTGTCCCCTTGCTCATGAACATAAATTGTCAATTTGGGGTCAGGCCATTGTATATCCCCTTTTTATTGACTTGAGTAAATAAAATAAACAGTAACAAAAGCTGTTTTAAACACATCTAAAGGAATTAAAAACCAACAGGTGTTGAAGTTAAGGGTGCCAGAAATATATGTTTGCCAAGAAACTGTTGGATAACATTTTTCCATCTTGGTGAACCTTTACTCTCTATCCTATGCAACCTACAATCTTTTATAAGAAAAAAATAATATTTCAAATTGGAGTTAAAGTAACTTTGTTTCAATGGCCATTAAAGCCATACTGAGGGTCTGGCAATGGTGCAACTGATAATTTGTGTAAGGATATGAGCAAAACTATGGGGAGGCCACGACTTTGATGTGTTAAGAGGTGTATCATTCAATGAGACTAACTGACCCATCATTTGGACTGCTAGTAACAGTGTGGGTGTATTAACAAAGTGTTTATACATCAAAATTAATTTATGGTTTCAATATGAAATTTAGACATTTGGGTTTCAAACTAAATAATTAAAACTAAGAAACAGAATTCAGCGTTGCCCCTCTCAACTTCAAACTATTTGCACATTGCTGCTCAGTGTCCACCCACAGCAGTGGTTTCCCATATCCCCATTATTCGTCATCTGACTATACAAATTCAAGACTCATTCAAGTTAGGTAGATGCTTGGATTTATTTTGCATATACAAGCATGAGGAATAATAAATGACTTGGATTAAAAAGCTTAAATTTGAGAGGGAGGACATGTGCAAAATGACAGAAAACAAAATGACCCAGTGAACTATGCTTTTCATTCTTTTTCTTTTTTTATCATTTAGATTTCAGTTTTTAGTGCAAACATTCTCTATATGTACTTTAGATGATTTAAAGATTTAGTACCAACAGGCACCAAAGTATCATCATCCTGGGATGAAAATGCTTAGCTACTGTGTTGCAGAATGTGAATGAAGTCTGAAGTGCAGGTGGTGGTACAGCTACAGTATGTCTGAAGTTGTAATTGACTTCACCCTACTCTATTTCTAGCTTTAATAGCTGAACAGACTGTACTGTAGACAGGCAGGCAAAACCTTTAGGAAAGGAGGCTCATTGAATAAGCTTCTCCACCAGCTGCCACAGAAAAACAAGTGCATGCTTAATCTTTTTTACACTCACTGGTCTACATCACTGAAAGAGGGGTAGAGTTGCTGGTCTGCCATGAACATAACTACGTGAATGTGCAGCACAGCATTATAGAGAGGAACAATGTAGCTCCTCTGAGACACTGCCATGGTGGGGAGCCAAAATGCAGCAGCCATGTACTCTAATTCCTAGTATGGCTGCTCACTACCACATGCTGCACTGTGTAGTAAAACAAACAATACATTTAATGCTGACCAGAAGAGCAATACTGCCTGCCGGGGTTGAGAATACAAGATGAACTGAGGGAAGAAGTATACACACAGAAATCAGATTTACTCTATTGAGACAAGCAGTGCTTACTGGAGTGTGTAAACATGTTCATGTAAGTGTACAGTATATTATTGTTTGAGCTGGGAAAAAAAGTTTGCAATCATTTCCAATCACAACAATATCTGTCTCTCTAAATTTCCTGCTGAGTTGTTTAATATGTGTAAGAAGAGATGGACTGTGGCAGACTGAGACAGATTTATGCTTTGGAGATTTTTATGTTTTGTAGGGTATGGAGATAGGTCTAAAGTCACCTCTCCTACCCCACAACATGCTAAAAATGTTCATTTGGGATCAGTGTGTGGATGACCTTAAAAACTGTTGGAGTGGTGCACCATACAGAAGACTTTCATTGCTGTATAATGCAGTATTAATGAATCTCACCTTATAACTTAACAGGTCTGCTTTACCTGACTCTCATTGTAGATTATGCACCTGATGCCTGAGGTAATTAAGTTCAATGCACTGACCAAAAGCCAAAATCCAATCCTCCCACTTCTTTCTCTTACAGGACCATTACATTATTAGATGGGGGATGAACCTAACTGCCACTGCTGCCATAGTGGAGAAAGAGTTTAAAAATGTTAGAACTTAAAAATATAATAAATATTATATTCTGCTTTGTACCATGAGTAAAATTGTATTTTTCATTTTAAAACCTTGGTAGATATTATACACATAATATGCTCTCTTGTACAGTACCTTGCAGAACCTGTATATTTTTTTATTTTAGAACCTTAGAAGATATTGCAAGAATAATATGCTCCCTTGTACTGTGCATGAATTATGTTTTTATGCTACAGAAACAGAAACATCGTCATTGTCATTAAAAAGGACCACTTGGCTCACCCAGTCTGCCCAGATTTTCCCTGCCCAATCCATCTCTGCAGACCCTAGCTGGTCTCTGTCGACCCTCCCCCCTCCTTGCCTATTTAACAATATTCCCTTCCTATTCTATTCATGTTTGAAGTCCACCCCCAACTGTTTTCACTCCCACCACCTTTGCTTGTGGAGTATTCCAGGCATCCACCACTCATTCAGTGAAGTAGTACTTTCTCACATCCCACTTAAACTTCTCCCTTCTAGTTTCATTGCAAGCCCTCTTGCCCACTTGTCCTGGGGAATTTCTTCATTTGGTATTGACTTTGCTCCTGTACCTTGTTTACCCCCATAAGTTGCTCATAGGTCTCTATCATGCCTTCCTTCTCCCTCCTCTCTTCTAGGATGTACATGCTGTGATCCCCTCAGTCTCTCCTAGAAGGCTTTAGATGTAATTCTTATACCATTGTAGCTGCCCTGTTCTGCACTGCCTCCACCCTGTCTCTGTCCTTTCTGAGATGTGGCCTCCAGCACAGAACACAGCACTCCAGGTGAGGTCTCACCAGCAACCCAATACAGTGGTAATGCCACTTCTCTCCTACTACTACTACTAATACCTCTCACTATGCACTCTAGCATACTACCCGCTGTGCCTACTGCCTTGTCACACTGCCCTACCACTTCGAGATTATCAAGTATGATAATCCCAATGTCTCTTTCCTGCTTAGTCACCTTCAGTACCTCCCCCCCCCCCACACACACACATTTTATACTCCACTCCTGGTTTTCTATGCCTTAGATAAGTAAGTGGTAAGCAGTATTGCCAACTGACATTGTATTCTAGTAATGGTTCAAATTAATTTTCTTTTAATCTGTGATGTTGATTTATCAAATTGTGAAATATGTGCTGAATTTCTTACTTCAACATTTGAATTTGAGCTCTATTTTTATCTTACATATGATGCATTGTAGATGGGACCGGTGAATGGATTAGGTCCTCCCTGGTTTAATGTTTGCAGGAATCTGTGACCCTGAGAACTCTGAGTTTAAAGGCAGTATAGCGCAGTGGTTTGATGCTCTGAGCTGCAAATCTGGAGAGCTGGGTTTGAATCCCACAGCCCCCATTTGTATACTGTGTGACCCTGAGCAAGTCACTTAACTTCCCTGTGCTCCCAGGTTGCACCTGTAAACAAGCTTTCAGCTTAGTGTGTCTCACCTGGTTAAACAATTGGGAAAAAAAAAACTTCTGCCCCCAAGATGTTGGGATCAGTTTTCATTGGCTACATTTCCAAAATATTAACACATGGGGTTCTTAGTATCCATCTACTTTGAATTAAATACAATTTTAGAAAGATTTGACCTTTTAAACTTAGGAACCAACTTTTGGGACACAGGAGGCTGTAGCAGTTTATTGGCTGCCCACTATCACTAGAGCCCCATTGAGAGCATATGTTATGTCTTATGTCACAAGGAAGTGTGGAAATGTGAGATTTGGTTATGGCAGACTCAAAAGGAGCTCCTTTTTTGAGCTTTGTTAGATTTTCACCAGTAAGGCAAAGCTTCTCTACACTGCACAAGCCATGGGAGCATTTAGAACTAAGGCTGTGATTGTAATCTAGTAAATGGTAAGCAGTATTACCAACTGACATTGAACATAATCAAAGCATTGTGACTTAGTGCATGAATTGTTCTGAGTTTTGTGTTACAACTGGTGCTACTGCTCAAACCCACTTTTTGGAATACTATAAACTTATTGGTATATATTTTTAATAAATTGCAGGACCATCCCCTTGAAAAAGCTGGCAGAGGTGCCAGCAAAACATTGGGGGCAGCAGTATGGTGGCCAAGCTTTCAAGATTATGAAAATAAAGAACTGAAAATTGACAAGTTTTAAAGTTTCAGATGTGGTTCACTGCTTAATTGAAAGGCTCTTCACCTGCTCAGAGTTTTGTTGTCCTTTGGGCTCAATCTCTATGAACTTTTCACAAAAGAGTGTAACTCTTTGGGACTGACCACTTCCAGGATCCCCACCCATGTTTTTAGATTGAACCCCAACTGCTATGCCCTCAACCACTCCATCCTCGAGTTTTCTAAGATCCCTACTCATTCTCTCCATCCCCTCCTGAGTATCCACCCTATTACAAATGCTGGTGTCATCTGCAAAAAGACATACCTTCTCTTTCAGTTCTTCTGCAATGTCACTTATGAAGACACTGAATAAGGGACTGGTCCCAGTACTGGCCCCTGTGGCACCCAAGTGGTCACTCTCCCATCACTGGATTGAGTGAAGTTTGCCACACCAAACTCAGCTGCCTATCCATTAACCATTTTTTTCCCCACCACTCATGTGAGACTTACTGGATCTATGATGCCAGTTCCACAAAATCTGTTGACTAATGTTACAGCAAAACCTTTATGTCAACCACATTTGCTGTCAGCATAAAGGTGGTCACTGCCTACCATATTTTCTAAGGGGGGCTTTGCCCCAAACCCCCCAAGTGGGAGGCTATGCCCCCTTCCAATTAAAATAATCAACTCCAAGTCAGAATTGATTAGGGGAGGGGTGCAAGACCCCCAGAAAACAGTGCAGGGGCCCAGCACTGACACTACAGTGACCTGGCACTGTTGTCGCTGTAGTGTCGGTCAGTGTCAACATGTCACTGTCAGAGATGCATACAAGACTCACTGACCTATACAGTAGTTGCTAGCCTCCTCCTTGCTATGACTCTTAAGGAGCTGAACAACATCTGCTCTCCTCCAGTCCTCTGAAGCAAGTCCTGCTTCCAGTGACATGTTGAATAAGTTTGTCATATGATAAGCTGTTGAATAAGGTAGCTCTATTAAATGTTATATGCTCCCTTGTACAATACAAAAATCTTATTTTTAGGGCTGTAGTGGGTGGAGCCCTGCAGTCATATTGCTTTCAGAAAAAGGGGACTATGCATTCTTTCCTTCCTAACAACAGTTGCATCACAGCTCCCTACGTGGTCTGCTAAACCCTCCACTGTGTCAATGTAGTCTTCTCATAGGCATTTTTTTCTTGTTATGTGGGATGTGGTGGGGGGGCAGTGTAGTTTGACATAACACTGACTCACATTACTAAGATTCCTGGCTTTCTTTCATGCTTAGATGTCTGCATCAGTGGGGGGTAGGGGGCCTGGGCTGCTTTAGGGTTACATTACTCACCTAACACACATTCCAAGCTTTCTTGCGTCTTTGATGTCAAGTGTGTGTGGGGGGGAGAGTAATAACTATTTGATTTCAGTTTGAAAGGGTGGAGAAGTTTGGTTCTATTGTCATTTGTATTTATAATATGATCTGTGGTTGCACTGTCTCAGTACTATACATTTATAAATAAGTAAAAACGTATACATAAAAGGTTTAAAAAACAGAGAACCATTCCAAACATTGACTTGGTACTAGATTCTATCACTGCTAAAAACTCTCATACTGTAGAGAAGCAGAAGTATGCATTTTCTGTATCCATTTTATCCTGGAGCATGAAGTGTTTTTAAAAGGGAACTGTCATTAACAAGATTTCTTAATGTCTGAAAGCTCATAAAAAGCTAATTTGATTGAGCCATTTTGTTGATATGTGAATCTTTGCAGTCCAGAGTTATTCATATGTAAATCACCCTGTAATTAAGGGCTGGTGGCAGCCATATGTTTTGGGCTCCTGACAGGAAATGATGTCACCAAGGGTCTAGGTCATCCTTTGACTGTATTTAATCCAACAGGTTAAATAGGAAATATACTGTTTTATTAAGTGTGTTTTAAGGTGTTATTACAACACTTTCTACATTTATAATAATTTTTTGTATGTGCAGTGAAACTAGTGAATTATCACGTAGTTTCACTGTGGGCGGACTGATCACCTCTATGGTGTAACTGCAATAAGATATATGTGCGGAGAAGAGTGCCCAGCTTGTAAACTAGCACACAAGACCATTTAGCAGTATTATTGATAGGAGACTTGACACTCCAATTGGTAGTCATTTGTTGGATTGCCATAATTCACATCATAGTGAATTACAGTTCATAGGCATTGAAAGAGTGGGTCCTTTGGGGGGGACAACAAGTGAATAAACTACTGTGCAAAAAATCTACCTGGATTTATGAATTGCAAAGCATTACACCTGCTGGTTTAAACAAGCAATGGGATATTGAAATCTTTTTTTAAAAGATTAACCAGCCACGCCCCCTGAGGCAGACTCATCGAGAGTCGAAGTGCTTGGGCTTCCTACAGCCATAAAGACTTTTTTTACTTGTAGACATACCTGTACATACCTTTACATTTAGCATTTACTGCATTTGTCAGCTTTCTTGCTTGTATTAGATTATATTTGTACTTAACGCCTTTTTTGATGTTACTGCCATTAAATAATTTTCAGCATTATGTTGTGCCTGGCTACTAGTTTCCTTTGTGAGTGCTCAGGACTTTTGAATTCTTTGCTTCTCCATTTGAGAGCTGGCCTCCCTACTTCCCTGAGCACCAGCCCAGCACCGTGTATTGTGCCCCCCCTTTTGGAACCGGAAACATAGAAACAAAGAGATTGCTTGCAGATAAGGACTGTTTTCTCCCCTCCCAGTCTGCCCATTTTTCCCTGCCTACAGTAACACTGCAGATCCTACATGAGCTCCGGTCAGTTCTCCCTCCTTCTTTTTACTGAGATTCCCTTGTGCCTCTCCCATACATTCTGGAATCCCACCACTGTTTTTGCTCCTACCACCTCCAATGAAATGCTGTTCCAGGAATCCACCACTCTCTCTCTGAGGAAGTACTTTCTCACATCTCTCCTGAAATTGCCCCAACCCCTCCAGCTTCATATCAGGTCCCCTTGTTCCTGAGTGCCTTTTCTTCTGAAAAATACTTCCCTCCTGTACCTTATTTTTTTATCTTTTTATAACAAGGCTATGTTGAAATTTTGGTGTAAAAATATCTCAAAATAACACATTTATGAGCCTACATTACATTTTGCAAATGCAGGCTTCTAACTTTGATACATTTCAATATTTTTACCCCAAATTCTTCACCTACAGCCCTATCAGCTCTGGCCAGAGTTTGTTTAATTATACTAAGGTTCATGCTAAAATTCTTAATGAAGTGACACAACAGAGGTAGAGGTGGGCGAAGTGGCCCCAATTCACTCCGCCAAGTGGGTTCGTGGGGAGTGAAGGTGACTAGTAGAGTGTTCAATGCGTAAGGAGTACTTCACGTTATAATGGCTAATATGCAAGTCCATTGAAAACAATGACTTTGTATTACTCTGCCTTCCCAAACCACTACTCCACCAATTCTTAAGGTGAAATACTTTGAAAACAATGTACTTCATCTCACTTCACCTTGTTTTTAAGCTCGAAAGGTGAATTTTGCAGTGATTCATGGGATTTCAGATCACATGGGCTCTAGATTGTTCTGCACAGCCTCAGTTTGGGGTAGTGTGTGTAGGAAGCTGTAGGAGACAATCTTCTCTGAGAGCTCTGTGTGATTCAAACCTTCTAAAAGCTGTTAAAAAAGCATTTTTGAGTCATTTGTTTTGCTGAAACTTTAGTTCATTGATTATAGGAAACTCTCCTGTGCTCATATCATCAAGTGTTAATTGTTTGTGTGTGGATTTTGAATGTTAATGTACAACATTCAGTCTGTGTATGGAGAGACAGTGGAAGTGTGCTTTGGGGGAGGGGCGTATCTGTTGTGTAGGAAGACTAACTTGAAGAAAAAGACAATGCTTTCTGTTTTGGTGATATTTTTCTTGTATAACTGTGTTAATGTACACACAGTAATATTTTCAATAATTCTTGCCATTTTTTTGCTGATTGTTGTGGTGCAGCAGTGCATCATTTTAGTTTGTTTAAAATATGTGGTTATATTAGTGAAGTTTTCAATTTGCTACGCGTTACTTAGTGTGTGTGTGTGAGTATGTGTGTGACGCGTGTCATCAAATCATACACCTTTTATTGTGTCACATAATAATTTCAGCAATGTGAACCTGCTATCCACGGCAACCGTGTGATTTTTGTACTTCTTTGTGGTATCTTTACTGGTACTAGTACTAGTGATTGTTACTGCAGCAGTGCAATACACTGCCTCCCCCACAGCCCGCCCCTAACCAGCAAAGGTATTCTTTCCAGATTTGAATTTCTAATGATGAGCACTGGTTAGGTGTTGTGCCTTTGCATCTGCATCTCTTCAGTGCACAGCTCTATCTTAATCTGCCTGGGCATTTCCATCTCTTTAGGGCCCAATCTCCATCTGTAACTTAAGTCACAGTTGTTTCTTTGGCTTCCCTTCAGAGTACTGGACAGGTGTGGTGCATAATTCTGCATGAACATTGTACTCATTAATATGCAGTTTTAAGTCAGAAACATCATCATGAGTCACTCGTGATACAAATCACGTTCTTCATCATCACGGTCACAAATGCAGTCACAAATCACTAGTCACAATCACGTCACGAATCACAACATTCATTTTTTTTCTAGTTACTTGGATGTATTGTAAGCCTGTTTTGCAGTATCTCTCCAGGCTTCACCACCCCACCATTGTACTCATTAATGAGCGTTTTTAAGTCAGGGAATTTGTGCTACAGCTCATTGGGGAAGTACAGCCATAGGCATTTGCATTCCCCTCCCAATACATTTCCATATTGTTTATCTGACACCGTCGACACCAAATCATGTTCTTCATCATCACGGTCACAAATGCAGTCACAAATCATGATTCACGATCACATCACGAATCACAACACAAATTTTTTGACTAGTCACTTGCATGTATTATAAGCATGTTTTGTAGTATCTCTCCAGGCTTCACCACCCCACCATTGTACTCATTAACGAGCATTTTTAAGTCAGGGAGTTTGTGCTACAGCTCATCGGGGAAGTACAGCCGTAGGCATTCGTGTTCCCAATACAGTTTTTATATTGGTTATCTCACACCGTCGACACCAAATCATGTTCTTCATCATCACGGTCACAAATACAGTCACAAATCGTGATTCACGATCATGTCACAAATCACAACATTCATTTTATTACTAGTTACTTGGATGTATTGTAAGCATGTTTTGTAGTATCTCTCCAGGCTTCACCACTCTGCCATTGTACTCATTAATAAGCATTTTTAAGTCTGAGAGTTTTGTGCTACAGCCCATCGCGGAAGTACAGCCATAGGCATTCGCGTTCCTTCCTATACAGCATGTGAGTTACAGTACTGTAAGTAGTGGTGGGCGAAATGGCCCCAATTTGCTCCATGAAGTGATTCACTGAGTAATGTGGAATCCGCAGAGAACTCCACAATGTGAAGCGGAGTACTTCACTTTCATAATGAGGAACGCGAAGTCCATTGAAACCAATTACTTTGCATTATTCTGCCTTCCCCAAACCACTTCTCCACCAATTTTATGGTGAAGTACATTGAAATCAATGTAATTCACCTCACTTCACCCTGTAATTGAGCTCCAAATGAAAAATTTAGTTATTCATGGGATTGCAGGTCACATGGGCTTTAGATTGTTCGGCACAGCCTCAGTTCTGGCCTGGGTAGTGTGTGTGCAGTGGTAGCTGGAGACAGTTTACTCTTAGAGCTCTGTGATTCAAAACCTCTAAAAGCTGTTTAAAATGCCTTTTTGAGTAATATTTTTTTGCTCAAAATTTAGTACATCGATTGTAGGAAACCCTTCTGTGCTCATATCATCGAGTGTTTATTGCTGTGTGTGGATTTTGAATGTTAATTTAGAACAGTCAGTCTGTGTGCTGTGAAGTGTGCTTTGGGAGAGGGGCGTTTTTGTGGTGTAGGTAGATTAACTGGGAGAAAAAGGCAGTCTTTCTGTTTTGGTTATATTTTTCTTGTATAACTTTGTTAATGTACACGCAGTAATATTTTCAGTAATTCTTGACATTTTTTTGCTGATTGTTGTGGTGCAGCAGTGTACAATTTGTCTGTTTAAAACATTTGGTTATATTACTAAAGGTTTTCAATTTGCTACACATTACTTGAGTGTGTGTGTGAGAGTGTGTGCAATGTGTGCCATTAAATCAGACACCTTTTATTGTGTTGCAGAGTAATTGCAGCAGTGTGAACCTGCTATCCACCGCACCTGCATTAATTTTTTATACTGCTTTGTGGTATCTTCACTGGTAGATGATTGTTACTGCCATGCACTAATTCCCCAACCAGAAAAATCTATTCCTTTCCAGATTTGGATTTGTGACTTGTAAGCACTGGTTAGGTGTTGTTGTGCCTTTTTGTTTGCATTCCTTGAGTGTGCAGCGCAATCTTAATCTGTCTGTGTGTTTGCATGGCACCATTAATTCTGGGAGATTGCATTTCTTGTTACGCTCTCATTTCACTTCGTCAGCACTGGGGAATTTTCTGGACATAAGACAGTAGCATTTGGGGGATGCACATTCATTCTGGTGGCTTTCTGTGTGACCTGACCACTGTGTGCATGACTGAGTGTGCCATTAATTTTGGGAGACTTTGCATCTCTTGTTACACTCTCATTTCACTTTGTCAGCACTGGGGAGTTTTTTGGACACAAGACAGTAGCACTTTGGGGATGCACATTCATTCTGCTGACTGTGTGGGTGGGATGCTGCCAATGTTGTTGTCACTCCACCTTACTTCGCGTTTAAGGAGGAATGACAATGTGAAGTAATAATAACAAGGCAAAGTGAGCCTTTCCTATGGGGCACTCCGCGTAGCGAAGTGACAAGGCAAAGTGACCACGTAGCATTAACTTTGCTGGTGGATTTTAAATTTGCTGCATCTCTAAACACAGGCATTCCACTATGTGGAACAAAGGTCAGCAAAAAAAAAAAGCAGTAATATGTCTCAGGTACAAAAACATTTATTTTTTGTGTCAAAAAAGTAATTAAAAATAATGGCTAGCTCACCCACATGCTGTATATGGCAAAAAGGCTGCAGTCATAAAGACTGTGCCAACATAGTAACAAAGCAGTAATACTGGTATGCTCACCTAGTGAGATGTAGCTTGCTCATTCTAGTAGCCACTGCTGGCTAACAGGTAGAGTTCAAACAAACAGCTATAGGTCTGTAGTTCGACTTCAAACTCTCTTCCTCACCTGGTGAGTGTTACGAATTCCTAACAACCAGAGAAAAGCTAAGGACTATTCAAAAGCTGTTGTTAGCCACCAGTAACCTGTGCTCACAGTATGTGCTGTCTCTTCCTGGTGGATGTATCACGTGCTTACATTTCAACTATACATCATCCTCAGAGTGTGGACTACAGCCTTTTTGTCATACATGTGGGTGAGCAAGCCATACTTTTTAATTACTTTTTATTGATATACAAAAAAAAGGTTTTGTACACGAGATATATTTTTTGCTCATTCTTTTCCTTGGTGCTGACCTTTGTTCCACATATTGGAACACCTGTGCTGTGTTGTGCTACTGCGAACACTCCCAGGTATGTACACAAATGCAAAATCTTTTTACAAAAGGTGATCCCCCATTCCTGTGCTGCTCATACTGAAGTGACTAGAAGCCAGTAGGCACTAGCCCATATTGCTCCATTCTGTTTAATAATAACTTTAACGTCCACCAGAGAGATGTATTTGCCTAATTTGGATTTAAATTCTTTTTAATTTTTACTAATAATAATTTCTGTAGAAAGATTATTCCGTGGATTAATTAACCTATTAGTTTAGAAGAACTTGCACTCATAAAAGTTGAATTTTAGACCCAGTACAATATGTGCCACTTATACCATACGTGCTTAGTATAGACAGCTGATTAAAATGGACATTTTCCATTTGCTGAAAACCTTTCTCCATTGACTCCCATTATCAATCTATCTTATAAACTGTATTAACAGTGCTTGTTATATCATTTGCCCAAGCCTCTGTGAAAGTGTTCATTAGCCTAGCAGCTTACTTGGATTACCTGTCTGCAACCTGATCTGGTGTCAACTGTGTTAATGAAGTGTTACCCTCAAGTCAATCACAAGCTGTGCCTTCCTTATTTGTCATTATCCTGACCTCTTTCTGATATCCACCACCCTCCCTCCCTCCCTCTGTCCCTCCTTCTTCCTTCTCTCCTTAAGCCCTGGATACCAAAGGTGCAGTATGGGACTATTAAAAGCTTTGTAGTGATTAAGTGCTGCTGTGAGCTGGGGAGTCAGAACGATAACAACACTCCCTTCCTCCTTGTAGTGGTGAGTATTCAACTTGTTGGTGCAGTGATCAGCAAACTGATGGGTGGGAACTGGGAGCAGAGACAAGAAATTGTGACTTACATTACAGTTCTCTAAACACTGGAGGCGCTGACTATTTTTTTTTACATTGCATTGCTAGCAGTAAATTTCTTGTTAGTCTCTTAGCAGAAGAGCTTTCTTTCTAGATGGAGCTTACACTGAATTGAGCAGTGTATTGCAGTATGACTTGGCAACATCCCATTGTATTGAAACAGGGAGACAAGGTACTGTATCACTTAAAACTTCTACAGTTTCTACAGTTACAGCACAGTTGCAGCACTTAGGAACTTAGGATCTAAGAAAATATTGTCTATGTGGTAGTGTGAGTGTTATCAGTGTGGAATCAATATGTTAGTAAGTGAAGAAAGTGATTTTTCTTTGTTTGGATCGCTGTTTATAATGGACAAAAGAGAACTACACAAACAAGTTTGTTATAAGCAGCATACAGCATAGTGTAACTGAAGGAGATGACCCCTGGTGTTTATACCAGATAGCTTAAATTCAAAATTCATCTCTGTTAACAAATATGGATCTTTCAATATATAAAACATCATTAATATATCTCCTCTTATTTGACATGTTTCAGAAATGTAAGTTGCAGATTTGTACAATGTTCCATGTACTCCATATTTTTAAGTTCAGTGATTATCTTAGTGGCCCTTTTCTGAACCATTTCCAGTTGTAATATTTATTTGTTTTTGTATGGGCACCAAACTTGTGAGCAATAGTCAAGGTGTGGCTTTACATGGGTCAATACAGAGGGATGATAATGTTTTTATTCCTTTATCTAGTACTCTTTTTACTAGATCAGAACATCCTATTCACCTTAGCTATAGCTTTGTTTCCTTGCCTCCAACATTCAAAATAATCAGTTATTATTACCCCTAAATCTTTTTCATAATTAGCTCTTGATAACTGCTTCCCAAATAGCATGTATTGATGTTTAATATTACTTTTACCCAGGTACATGAGCTTACACTTTTCTATATTAAATCTCATTTATAACAGCTTTACCCAGTTAGATATTTTATCTAGGTCAGATTGAATACAGTTTCTTTCTTTGGGTGCTGCACACAGGCCTCCTATTTTTATGTCTTCTGTATATTTTGATGATAAATTATTAAGATCTTTAGTGAGGTCAGATATCAATATCTGAAAAAGAACTGGACCCAAAACTGAGCCCTGGGTGACACCACTGCTAACAAATCCTAATTTTTTATTTATATCTGTTAATTATCACTCTTTGTGTATGATTTTTGCAGACCAGTTTATCGTCCAGTTTATTAGTCCAATACCTGTATTATTCTCTTTCAACTTATCAATAGCCACCCAGTGTGGAACTAGATTGAATGCTTTGCTGAAATCCAGCAAGGCAATGTCACAGGTATTTTTTTTATCTTGGGTTTCACCGATCTTTTCATAAAAGTACAACATATTGGTAAGAAACTAGTGGAGGAGGTCCAAAGAAAAGTAACAAAACAGATTAGTGATATGAGATCCCTAGAATATAAAGCGAGATGGCAAGCCTTGGGCTTTTTTCCCTAGAATATAGACAATTACGAGGAGATTTATGCTTGATATATAAAGCTACAGGAGACTTGCTTCTCTTTGAAACTTTGGGTCTGATAAAGAATAGTTCCCAAACCCACACACGTACACATAGTCTCAAACTTAGAGGGGTAAATTGTAATACTCATAAAAGGAGTAAATGGTTCACTCAAAGGGTAATTACTCAATGGAACGCTCTGCCAAGGGACACAGTGGAGAGCGACAAAATGGAATCATTTAAAAAACAATTAGACAACTATATGGGAAGTATAAAAAATATCATATCTTTAATAGTAATTACTCCACCATGCTGGTGGCGAGCTCTCCAAGGGCATTCTGCCTCATGAGCCCGCATCACTCTATGAATCTATGAATCTTCCACTTTTAAATCCATGTTGTTCAGGATCTAATTCTAGGACTAAGTATGTGATTCTGTTTTTGATTATGGTTTCTAGCATTTTACCTATTACTTATGTGAGACTAATGGGTCTGTAGTTATCTGGATCACTTTTATTTCCCTTTTTTGTATTTCGGTGACTTCAGTATTTTTCCGTTCATCTGGGATTTCTCCAGTATTTATTGATCTTTCAACAAGATTTTTGAGTGGGGCTGCTAGCGCATTACTGATGATTTGTAATATTTCTCCACTAATTGTGTCTGGATATGGTAAGGAATACAATTTGAATTTTGTTATTAGGTCTTTTATATTCAGAATTGTTATTTTGATAAGATGGCATTGAGAGTGAGCTACAGGGTGTAGCTCGGCATTAGTTCTCCCTTCCATGCGTTGGTAGTGCTGCAGCAGCCAGGTTGCTTTTTAAAATCTATGGTTGTGATACTCCCCACAGCAATATGGATTTGCCTAAGCCTTTTATTCTGGTGTCTGAATTTTCTGACCATGAATGGAAGAACGCTAAAGCCTTGTGGCTATTTGGTTTCTCAATGATGCCCAACAAAGCTCAGAGCGTGGGTCACCCGGTCTACCCTAAAAAATCTTTACTGAAAGCCTTGAAACATACAAAGATGCAAACACATTTCAAAACTGGCAAATGAAAATTAAATCCCACTGAAGAAACTGCAACTGAAGCCTTGCCTCTCTCCCTAAGCAGCTCAGAGAAGTCACAGATGGAGAAACAAACTATCCTGACAGCTACAATTTTCCATTTTAAATATACACAAAACTCACTAGAAGCAAAAGGAAAACTGGTAGCTGAGAGTTCCCATCTGGACAAAGAAATGTCAAAGAAAAGGACAAGATGGACAAGGAACAACCAGAGGGAGTAACACAGATACCTGCTTTACCGAAACCAAGCTGGTTTATGTTAATGAGGCATCGCAAGACACCGACATCAGCCCTCTAGCCGAGGACCACATCTCATCTGTGAACTCTACTCAATACCTATTCCAGGTACTGTTAACTTAGTTTCACCTGGTACTGACTTAAATCAAACTATGGTAAAGCAACTTAGGCCAAATGGGCTTAATCATGAATTACAGTCTCATGATGAGCAGTTATCTGGTCTGAAACAGCAGCTTGTGAACATTTTTTTTTGCTGATAAACAAGGGAAGTTCTTAAAAAATGAGAGTTCTGAAAAGGGAGCATCAGACTGGGCTAATTGACTTCTGTAAAATCTAGAGAAAATAGAGGCTAAAATTGAAAAATTGGTGGGGATTGAACAGAAAATAGACCAGTTTAATGCACTTACACAACGATTAATCAAAGAAAATCAGGCACTGAAAATTGACTTAATGCAAATACAGCAATGAATGTTGGATTTGGAGGATTGTATTTTCCCCCTGGAGCAACAGGTGAAAATTTTACAAAAGGCCCAAGAGGAGAACCAAAATAAATTGATTGATTTCGAAACTTGAGCACGCAGAAAGAATATCCACATAATTGGGGTCCCAGAAACCTGAGGTTCGCAGAGAACACTATGGGAAACATTAAATCAAGTGGCAGCTGCTTTTCTTGACTCAGACCCTGCAAATGTTCACAATGAAGTGGATCATATTCATAGAGGTCTTAGAGCAAATGCAAGAACAGGCCCACCTAGGCCCATTATAGCCAAGTTTATAAAGTCTGATGTCAAAGATTTACTCATCACAGCAGTGTATAAGAAGAAAAGGGTTTCTGTTTTGGGTGCAATAATTTCTATTTACCACAATTTCCCTCCAGAAGTTATAACACTTAGAAAAAAATTTGATTATGTCAGGAAAGCTCTCTGGGATAATAACATAAAAGTGTCTATACTTCCACCTGCCAGCCTTGAAGTTCTTATTGATGGAACTAATATGTTCTTTGACACACCAGAAGATGCATTGAAATACTGAGAGTTAAACTTCCTGATCTGTTTAAAGCTTAGCCATACACTGGAATGATATATATATGGGGGGGGGGGGGCGGCAGGAAGAGTCTCTAAGCAGCACATTATGAGAGGATGTTAATCTTTAGGTGAAGGTCTTTAAATATCTTATTTTCATATTAGTGCAGAGGTACATTAAGTATATATTGTTTTCAACATTTCCTTGAGTGTTAAAGACTTTGAATCAACAAAGCACTGATACAATGTACATTTACATATAGACATTTTCCCCTTTTTTCTTCTTTTTTTCTTTTGAGAGATAGGTTTTTAGTTATTAAAGGCACCCTGGCTGCTGGAAGGAAGGGTTTTTGCATTATATTGGGTGATTTTTGTGTTCCTTTGCAAACACAGGGAGGGGAATGTATGCATGCCTAGGGTTCAGGACGCCTACAAGGGGAAGGAAACATGAGGCATTACAAGGTTTATATATGGAATTTAGTAGTGCTGTATACAGACTCACATTAGGGGAGGGGGAAGTCAAGGGGGGAAGTTTATTTTTGGTGGATATTAACAATTAAGGGCAAGAGATTTTTTTATCTTTGTTTTACCAGGAGAGACACACTAAGCTGAAAGCTTGTTTACAGGTGCAACCTGGGAGCACAAGGAAGTTAAGTGACTTGTGCAGGGTCACACAGTATGCAAGTGGGGGCTGTGGGATTCAAACCCAGGCCTCCAAGTTTGCAGCTCAGAGCCTTAAACCACTGTGCTATACTGCCTCCTTTTGGAAATGGAAATGCAGGGAACTGAAAAATGGCTCTAGGATTATCTTCATGACAATTATCTATGTTTTACTTAGATATGGTGTTAATTTTATTTCAGAGGAACCAAGTTTTCATATAAATACAAAATCACAGTTTAATAATGTTGCAAAATAACAGCTTTACATGTGATATAAATGGATTAAGTGACCCAAAAAAAGTATGCATATATTAACATACTTAGACAAAAAATAGATGTTGTTGCATTGCAGGAAACCCATTTATTAAGTAATGACCTTAACAAAATCAATAGAAATTGGATATCACATAAGCTTTCATCGCCAGGTACTAACAAATCATGTGGAGTGATCATATTATTTAAGAAAAATTTTAAATTTCAGCTTGTAGAAAAATGGTCAGATGACGAGGGAAGAATAATCCTTGTTAAGGGCACTATATTTGGTTACTTCAGTATAACTGTTGGGTCCATATACAGTCCCTTCCAGCAATATACCTCATTTCTAACAAAAATTACTCAAGCTATTGTTCATATTCAGGCTCAAAACCTTATTTTAATGGGTGATTTTAATGTTGTAAATAGTCCATACCTGGATAAGAATAAAAATATTATCAACGTTACTAGTAGAATCTCAGAAAAATTAAACTTTTTTCTTGAAGAAAATACCTTAATTGTTGTCTGGAGAATGAAAAACCCTAAATCAAAGGCCTTCACTTTTCATGACAAGAAAAATAATTTTTTTTCCAGATTAAATTACACATTTGTTTCTAACTCTATGAGTGCTTTAGTAGCCGAGTCGCATATTGTTAGAATTCATCTTTCTTATCATGCATTGGTGAAATCGCTTATTAAAATACAAAAAGTTTCTGATAAAATATATTCCTGGAGTTTTAATAATGCACTATTAAAAGATGAAACGTTTATTAAAGAAATAATATTAGCCATTAAAGAGTTTTGGTTAATAAACATGGATGGTGATAAAACAGTGTCTCAGCTTTGGGAGGTAATGAAGGTTGTTTTAAGGGGTGTGTGTATTTCGGCCCAAGCCTTCTTAAAGAGTGATAGAAAGAAGAACAAAATATAAGTAATAGACTTTCAGAATTAAACATATTAATCTTAGAAGACTATCAGAAATATATTCAGAAATGGCAGGAGTATGAAATAAAATGGCAAGAATATATAAATAATGGATGCGAAAAGAATATTAGGAAAGTCAAAAATGCCAAGTATTTACAAAGTGATAAAACAGGGAAAGTACTGTTGCATTTACTTAAAATAAAGAAGGAGACTAACATCATCACTGGCCTAAAAGACACTCATAACCAATTAAAGATGGACTGGCTACAAATGTCATCGATAATGTTGGTCTATTACATTAATACTTATAAAAAATTCCCATGAAAGATCCAGAGTTAATGGATACTTTTATACAAAATAGTGAAATATTATCGTTCAACCTCCCAGAGAAACAATTTACTCTTGAGGAAGTCATGCAAGCAATCCAGAATCTCCCTAATAATAAAGCTCCAGGTCTAGACAGGTTCACTAATGAATTCTACAAAACATTTTCTGATTTATTTGCCCTGTGGTTATTGAGGTTACTCTGTGAATGGATGGATGGGGAGGGGCAAGTCCCTCCTTTAATACTGAAAATCATAAGAATCATGGGAAGTTTCAAGCAGCAGACTGAAGTCCTTATAGCTTGCCAGTTCTTAGGTTAAAAATTAGTAGTCCTAGCTTTGTAATAGATGTCCAATCTTGATTTAAAGGAATCCATGTTTGGACTCTCCACTACTATATCAGCGAGCTCATTCCATGATAATATCACCCTCTGGCTAAACCAGTTTTTTCTTGAATTTAGATTCCACCTAGCTGCAAATAACTGTCTGTTATGCCTTCTACTGCTGCTCCTACTGCATTTGAGTATGAAACCCAGTTCCTGCAACAATTTTGGATCACCCATAGCTCTGAATAGCATACACATGTCACCTCTGAACCTCCTATAGTGCAGTGAGTATAGATTTAATGCTTCTAGCCTATCTTTATAAGACTTGGTTTTGAGTGAATCAATAGCTTTGGTTGCTCATCTCTGGACCCCTCAATTCTGAGAATATCTTCTCTTTTATAAGGGGACCACACTTGGACCCAGTACTCCAAGTGAGGTCTAACCAAGGCATTATACAGTGGCATTAGCACTTCCCTATCTCTACTTGAGATATGTCTCAGTATGCAATTCATATTTTGGTTTGCTTTCCTAATCTGATCATTGCAATGAGTAATGAATTTTAAATTATTCATAATTTTGACTCCCAGGTCTCTCTCCTCCTGCATCACCAATAATGGATCTGTTCCTAATTTGTAGTTTAGTTCCATATTATGTTTTCCTAGATGCATTATCTTACATTTAGAAGCATTCAACTCCAATTTATTTGTCCTGGTCCATTCCCAATCTCATTTAATGCCCTCTGCAAATGGGTCCCATCTATAACATTATCCTCCACTGATACAACCCTACAGTCGTCCGCAAACTTATATAACCATATAAAGCAAAAGTTATATTGATACATAAAGAAGGTAAGCTGAAGGAGTTACCCAGCCACTATAGACCAATTGCTTTACTGAACAGTGATTATAAAATCATAGCAAAAATTATTGCATCCAGGCTGCTTAAGGTGTTGCCCCTCGACATCCACCCAGAGCAGAAAGGCTTCATTCCAGGCAGGACAGCCTCTGCCACAATGAAAAGAGTCCAATTATGCTCTGAATTTGTGCAAAACCAGTAACAAACCTTACTATGTTTTAGCCCTAGATGCATCAAAGGCCTTTGATTTGGTGAATAGATCCTATATGTTCCATATTTTGTGACAATTGAATATCCCTACAAATTTACTACAAATTATCTACTTTCTCTACAGCAATCCTATGATCAATATTTCAATTAATGGTAAACTAATGCCAGAATTAAATATGGATGCTGGTGTGTGGCAAGGGTGCCCCCTTTCCCCAATAATTTTTATTTTATGAGTCGAACCTTTATTAAATACCATTAGGAACTTGAAAGAAATCCAGGGTTTGACCATTGATAAGGTTGAATATAAGCCATGCTGATAATAATAATAATAATAAAACTTTATTTTTAAGGCACCTTTCAAAAAACCAAGGCACCGTACAAAGTAAAAACATTTAAAATATCATTAATTACAGCAGCCCAAATATATAATCAAACTCCAAATGTACCCCATCCACAAATACAATATTTGGCCTTTTCTAAATCCCTCCATGGTCGTGCACTCCCATAACTGGTGAGGTAGAGAATTCCAGAGGGTTGGGGCCACATACATAAATGTGCGAGCCCCAGAAGATTTCAAAGACACCCTCGGGATCTCTAACAACCCCTCGCCAGCTGAGTGGAGTGATCGTACAGGGCAAGAAGGGACCAGGAGCTCTTTCAGGTAGTCTGGGCCAAGTCTGCATAGGGCTTTATAAGTCAAAAGACCGACTTTAAAGGTGATATTCTTTTAATCTTTACAGATTTAAAAAAATCAATAGATGCCCTGCTAAAAATTATAGACTCTTTTTCCTCATTTGTAGGATACCAATTAAATCAGCAAAAATCTATGATTTTGTCTTTGGTGCAAGGGAAAGTTGACAAAGAGTTTGCTTCACTCACAAAATTTAATAAAGTTCAGGAATTAACTTACCTAGGAATTATCTTAAATAACACTAGGGAAGCAAACAAAACTATCAGAAGGCAAAGGAAAAGATCTCAAGAAAATTACAATTATGGCACAATCTATCTATTTCATTATGGGGACATGTTCAGGCAATTAAAATGATGGCTTTACCTCACTTAATTTTTGTCTTAAAATCTTTAATTTTGACTCTGAATGCTAAATGGTTTGATGATATAAAAAGAATCTTCTCAAATTTTTTATGGAGAGGTGGTAAACCAAGAATCATATGGTCTCTATTAATATTACCTACACAGGAGGGGGGATTAGGGTGTCCAGATCCAGCGAACTACACAGCTGCACAAACTTTTGCTTTATTATGGAGCTGGTTTGAGTCACCTCAAGAAGATGCTATAATTATGCAGGAAATGATTAGAAGGAGAATTTCTAAATTTAATATTCAAGATCTGCTATTTTTCCAGAACTTTAAAATACTGAAAGATTTAGATTTACTATATTCCATGCTAGAGCAGCTAACCAACACAAAAAGGGAATCCATGTCCCATATAATTCCATCGTTACACTCACCTTTCATTATTTCAGCTATTACTGCTGATTATAAATTGTGTAAAAGTGGACAAAAACTACAAGAACAAAGTATGAACCTGTGTGTATTGTTTATTGAGGATGATAAGTTTATTACTTACAATAAATATAAAGAGTCATTAAGAAATTTGAATATTCAAAATTATATGACATACTTAAATCTTGCTTCTTACTTCAAGAAATTCTGTTTAAAACATAGAATTGACTTAGTTAACCTCCCTAGTACTTGGGAAAAGAAGAAAGAATAATTAATTTAGCAAGGAATGAAAAGTTAGTTTTATTTTATAAACAGTTCATCATTCCGGATACATTTACAAAAATAAAGCAATACAGGAAATAGGAGGAAGAATTGGACATCACGTTACAGATAAATTAACGGAGAGCAATCAGAATAGCTGCAAATACTAAAATTATTTAGGCAAAAATAGAAATATTCAACCAAAAGAAATCATAAACAGCGCATATATTATTCCTCAAATATTAGCTAAAATTAACCCCCAATGCTCATCAAACTGTTGGGATGGCTATATGATGGAAGGAACTCTAGCCAATAACTTATGGAATTACCCAGATATTAAGTCTTGGTGGCAAGATTTAGCCAATGAACTCTCTATTATTATAGGGATAAATAGTCCATGCTCACCTACCATTCTTCTTTTGAACCTATTTGACACACTAGAGACAAATCAAACACAAGAAAAGGTCATAAGCTTATCTGTTCTAGCATTAAAAAGAGTTATTATAAAAAAACAGGAATGCCTGGATACTCCCCTCCAAAAATGAGGTTAAAAATGATTGGTGGTACACATTAAAAGATACATTATTATCCCAAAAATTGGGATATGTTATTGAAGACTTGGAGAATCAAGATACTGAAGTTAACTCATGGAGAGAATTAATGGACTTATTACCCGAGCTAATGACATTGTAAATTCACAAGTGTTTAAGAATTAGAATATATTTATTTACAAGGTCTATATCTCATAAGTGATTTATTGTATTTTGCTAGAGTCTTTGTAAGCCTGTAAGAGTGTTCTTATCCACAAGGATGTTTTGATATTGTTATGTACTGATAAAATAATAAAAATTATATTACAAACAAAAATTGTTATTCTGATGCTCTTTTCTTCAGTTGTTTTGAGTTCTGAAATGTTCATATTGTTATGAGCAAATACTAAGCAGAAATGAGTGTTGAAAGTCTTAGCCATTTCATTATGAACACTAACTGCTTGTTATCTATAACAAAAGGTCCTATATTGTTGTTTTCCTTTTTTTTTACTAAGTTTATGTAGCCATTAAACATTTTGCCTTTTGATTTAGTAGCTTTTTAGCAAGCTTATATTCCATGGGTGGGATATTCAGAAGGGTTGCGCCTGGCAACCTTGCTACACCATGAACAACCCACTGATGTGCCCCGAGTGATATTCAAAAGGGGAGGCGCATGGCATTAAACCGTATGCACCAGGCGCATCAGTATTGCAGCGGCAAAGTAGGGGTGGCATGCCCATGCATACTCCACACATCCTGATATGCAGCCCAGGATGTGCTGAGCAGATGCAGTGCAACCCTACCTGCACCACACACAGTTGAGCCAAGAAAAACAGGAGCAACAGCTGGCCACCCACAGGTGAGCTACCATATTGCAGGGTGCAACACGGTAGCTGCCAGCTGTGGGTGGCCACCTAAGCTCCTGCGGCACCATCCATCATGTTAGTGTCCCCCATGCCTGATCGCGGGCATATGTATTGAATTAAATATGTCCAATATCCCTGGTGGTCCAGTGGACCTCTTCCAGCCCGATCATGGGCATAAGTATAAAATAAATGTCCAATATCTCTGGTGGTCCAGTGGACCTCTTCCAGCTGGATTGTGGGCATAAGTATAAAATAAATGTCCAATATCCCTGGTGGTCCAGTGGACCACTTCCAGCTCGATCACGGGCATAAGTATAAAATAAACATCCAATATCGCTGGCGGTCTAGTGGACCTCTTCCAGCCTGATCGCGGGCATAAGTATAAAATAAATGCCCAATATCCCTGGTGGTCCAGTGGACTGCTTCCAGCCCGATCATGGGCATATGTAGTAAATACAATGTCAAAACCATCCCTGGTGGTCCAGCGGTACCCCCCTCCACACCCGCCCACTGAGCCCCACCACCCCGTTTCCCCCGTCAGCGGCGGGTGGCAGCTCTCTGCCCGCAAGCCGCCCGCCGACTGACTGCGTACAGTACGGCTGTACACTCAGTGGTCCACAGTGTGAAGCCAATGGGCATGCAGACCGTACTATACTACACAGTCCAGATATGTGAATGCCACTGCGCCATGCACAATGTGGGTGGCCACGGTGCCATATTCAATGGTGCGGAGCCATGGCGCAGTACCGTTGAATATCGCCCAGGCCACACCCTGGTGCATCCCAGTTGCGCTGAGCCTGGCTAGCGCCCCTGCCTTGCGCAGTTCTGAATATCCCGCCCCATATGTTGTTCTGCTATTTTAATTTCCCTTTTGCATTACTGTAAGGAACTCTTATAGTTTTTGCGATAGATGTTTCTCTTATGTAGATACAGTAGATATAGGTTATATATTTTATTTATTTATTTATTCATTTTTTATTAATAAGCCTTTTTATTTTTACTTAGCTACTTTGGCCTCATTTCTCTTTTCCCATATGTAATTTAGGTATATGTTTGTCGTCTACTTGGATAATGTCATCTCTGATTATCTGCCACATAACTTTTGAACTTTTTTGTTAAGAAGTTCCTCCCAAATGATTTTTACAAGATCCTTTCTTTATTCTGATCTTATCAGCTTAATGAAAATGAATTTTATTCAGTGATACCAGATGACCCTACAATGTCTTTAATGATGTCAAAATGTACTATGTGTTGTCCAAATATACTATACTTTGGTTGCTGCTGCTTAATGGTGTACATGTTGTACAGTATGAGATGAACATAGTATTAGAACTAAAGACAACGTCAAGTAAATTATCACCCCTAGTGACATCCTTTACATGCTGTACCAAGTTTAGCTGCTCAACTATGCTAACAAGTTCTTTTCTTATATATGTGTTAGCATTTTTATTCTGCCACTCAATAGCAAATACTGAATGGGGGAAAAGGAGAGGGGTGTGGTCCTGTATATTAGAAATGACATTAAAGGAGTAGAAATAAATAGTAACACCGAATCAAAAATGGAGTAAATTTTTGGATCAAGATGCATCACAAAATGAAAAAAATGGTATTGTTAAGATTAATGTATAGACCACAATCAGAACAAAAATGGAGCTAATAGCATCAATTAACAAATTAAAAATGGAGGACAATATTACATTAATGGGAGATTTTAATTTGCCTACTATAAAATGGGAAGGAATGGAAAATAAAATCAGTCCTGAAAAATAATTTATCATAGCATTAAATCTTGACCAACATGTAACCCAAGGCACAAGAGAGGGAAATATTCTTTATTTAGTACTTAATAATATGGAAAATGAAATAACAGAAGGTAGGGTAAAATAACTTATGGGGACTGCAATTATAATATGGTCTTTCTTACCATAAAAAATGTGACACCAAGAGGTCAGGAAGTACTAAAACCAAATATTTCAATAAAGCAGGTTTTGGAAAAATGAAAACAGCATTAACAAATTGGCAATAGGGTGAGGTATTTAAAGGAAAGAAAACTTTGGATAAAAAATTGACTGTTTTGGAACATAAATTAAAGATCTTGGTGGGTATGTATGAACCAGAAAGAACTAAGTATGGAACATATAATAACACTGGGTTGGTTTAATGAAAAAGCAAAGGAAAGCTAAGGGAAAGAAGAATGCATACAAGGTGGCTAAAAAAAAACACAATACCATCACAGTATGAGAAAATACAATACCATGGTGAAAGAAAAAGAGAAATAAGGAAAGCAAAAATGGGAAATGAAGTGAGATTGGCAGTAAAAGATAATTTCAAATGCTTTTATACTTATATAAATAGCCAAAAGGGTGGAAATAAACAAGAGGGATCACTGATTGAGGAGGGAATAACAGTATCAACCAATGAGGAAATGGTGGAAATAATCAACAAATTCTTCTGTAATGTATACAGGGGAAAGGAGGAAATTGAGAGAGGAAAGAAAGACTATGGACAAAATACAAAAAATATAATTAATTGAAGGGGGATATGAAGAAAAAACTGAATGACATGAATCCAAATAAGGCCTTAGGTCCAGATGGTATCCACCCAAGAATAGTTGGAGAACTGGCAGATAAATGGCAGCACACATTACACACATTTCCAACAATCTTTAGACAGTGGAGAAGTGATTGATAGGTAGAGAGAGGCTAATGTTGTGCCGTTACATAAAAAGGGGACAAAGGAAAATCAAACAAATTGCAGACCCGTTAGTTTACCCTCGGCATTAGGAAAAGTCTTGGAATCAATTATTAAGGAAGATATATAAAATTACATCACTGAGAATAACCTAAGAGATGACTCACAACATGGTTTCAGAACAGGAAGGTCATGTCAGATGAACCTGATAAGCTTTTTTAACAGAGTCAGTAGGGCAGTGGGTATCGGGTTATTTGTGGATGTGCTGTTTCCTGATTACAGCAAAGCTTTTGATAGTGTGCCACATAAAGAATGCATTTCCAAACTTAAGAACATGGGAATTAACTGCAGGAGAGTGATCTGGGTAAGATATTTGTTGGAAAACAGGAAAGCAAAGAGTCATCATAACAGGACATAAATGAAAGTGGAGAGATGTGACAAGTTGGGTACCACAGTGGTCAGTTCATGGTCCTACGTTATTCAACATATTTGTATCATCTATGAATGGTGAGGAAGGTGTGTGGCTAGCTAAGTTCATCGATGACACCAAAGTGGGTTTGGTAGTGGATACAGAAGAGAGAATAAACTTTAAAAGAGAAATAAGCAAACTGGAAACAAGGACAAAATACATCAGTTAAAATTGAATGTGGATAAATGTGCAGTGATGCATTTGGGAATAAGAAATAAAAAGATAAATATACACTGCTAGTACAAAATATAAATGAAACATCAGTGGAAAAAGACATAAGGATCTTAGCAACAGCTGATTTAATACTGGACAGCCTTTGTAAATTAGCTTCCATGAAATGCTTTGGAATTTTGCATAGTATTAGTAGAAACATAGATCGCAGGGACAGCAAAGAACTTAAGCCATTGTATGGAGCCCTGGTAAGACCACACCTAGAATATTGTAGCCAGTTCTGGTCACCACAAATAAAAGATGCAGTTAAAGGAAAGCTACACCCTCATATCATTTACATTTTATTTGTTTCCATGTCAACAGACAACTCCTTTCCTGCAGCTGTTAGGGCAATATGTGTTAGCCTTAGTTTGTTTTCACTGTTCATGGTAGCACCCTGTGATTGCCCTTGTGGTCTCCATTTCATGGTTATTGAAATCTCATTGTCCATGAGAACTGCACTAGCATATGAGAATATGATATCGGATCAACCATTTATATCATGTATCTCTATACTGAAAGAACAAATTTCCTGCAAAAACTCTCTGGAAACTTATAAACTGAATTGAAGTTTAAAGGGAAAAAAATTGCATTTTAACTCAGATAGTTTGCAAAGCTCACTGAAGGTAAATGAGGTATTTCACACCTTCTTGCAGCTTGTCTCTTTAAAGACTAATTAAGCAGACAGGCATATTGGGGAGTTTAAAGGGTGATTACGCACCATGTTCTCATATGCTAATGCAGCTCTCAGGGACAATGAGACTTCAACAACCATGAAATGGAGCCTTCCAGGACAGTAACAGAGCCTATATGAACTGTGAAAACTGACTAAAGCAGTTGCATACATCTTTAACAGCTACATGAAAAAAGAGTTGTATGTTGATATGGAGACAAATAGCATTTAGAAGATATGAGGGTGTAGTTTTCCTTTAAGCAAATAAAGGTGCAGAGAAAGGCAACAAGAACAATAACCAAAGTCAAAAATTTATCATATGACCAGAGATTGCCCTGGAGATTTCCATTTCATGGTTGTTGAAATCTCATTGTCCATGAGAACTGCATTAGCATACTGAAATATGATATTGGATCAACCATTTATATCATGTATCTCTATATACTGTTGATATCCACCTGCCACTGCTTTTCCTGAGTAGTCCCCCCCCCCCTTTCCTGGTCTGCCATCTCTCCATCCCACCCTTCTATAGCCCTCCTTCCTTCCCCCACCCCTGCTTTCTTTGCCCATCCAGGCTCTGCTTCTTGGCTAAGTTGATTTGTCACCATCATCTACTGTAAACACTGTGATTTATCAGCGTCCTACTACTGTGTTCCAAAGGTTGCATACTGTATATTCAATTGCTTGTGTAACCTTCAGTTTAATGTGTTTTCTGCTCTCCCTTAATTGCCATTCTGTAAGTTCAATTGTATTAGTGTAACCCTTAATTTAATTTGTGTTTACGGCTTTTCCTTACTTGATGTATATTTCCAAGTCTGCGCCACAGTAGGTGGCCCAGGTCATGCCTGAAAATGGTTCCTGGGACCAGCGCACCTACCCAGTTACCAAAGTCATAAATAAATAAATAAATAACTGCTGAAAAAACACATTTCCTGCAAAAACTCTCTGGAAACTCATAAACTGAATTGGAGTTTAAAGGGGAAAAGAAGGTAAATCAGGTATTTTACACCTTCTTGCAGCTTGTTTCTTTGAAGACTAATTAAGCAGACAGGCATACTGGGGAGTTTAAAGGGTGATTATGCACCATGCTCAGAGTGCCTCTGAGGCTGAGAGATCAGAAGGCTGTGGGTTCTATCCCCACACCAAGCACTTGAGTTAAATCCCAATACTGATACTGTAGTGCAGCATGAGGGGGGTGCTGCCCTCCTGAGGTGCCATCTTTCAGATGAGACATTAAACAGAGGTCCCATCTGCCTGTTCAGGTGGATGTTAACAATCCCATGGCACTTCTCAAAAATAGTAGGGTGATTTTTTTATTAGAATTACAAAGTAAACCACAAAACAAATATTTATCATCACAACATGCTTAATACAAAAATAATAAAAACAGAAAGCAATAAAGAAAACTCAAAAACAGAATGCAGTACATGTGGAGAAATGCAAAGAAGTAACCTTTCCTACATAGCAAATCAGAAGACTGCACAATAATATGCTAAACCATAATATTCAAACTTATGTAAAACATACATAGTATCTGCTAACCCCTTGTACCCCCACCCTCCCTCTACAAAAAAAGGGGGGATTTTTTTTTTATGAGAACGTTAAATCAGTATACAAAACTATCATGTTAATAGCACATGAAACACATATAAAGATCATAGCAAAAGCAAAAGAGAAAAAAATCAAAATAGTTAAATAAAAAAACAGTATTTTAAAGCATACTGTACTAAGAAAAGGAAGTAGCACTTCTAAACATGAACTTATACAATGTCACTATAGTGTGCAAAGCCACAACATAATGTCCAACAAGTAAAATTCACGCACACCTTAAAAGCTCCTCTGCCTCCCCTCCTCAAGTTAACACTACACATACATACACCATACTGAATAGCATATAATATTACAAAACATTCTGTGTATGCTAGTGTGATGGTAGTTAATATTGTAAGGAAGCTGATTATCCCACCCAACCAATACCATGCCAAAGCCATTGGCAAACTACGTCTCCCAAAGTTTTACATTCATAAAGATACACTGTGTCTAATTCAGCTTGTAATTTAAAAACAAAATCAGTTAATGTAACCTCCTCCCCTTTCAAAATTATTTGACAGTGAACCTGTCAGATCACCCATTTTATTTAAGCCAATAAGATATAGATGGCACTTCTGTTCCATTTTAGCCATGTGGCAGATAATTGGCCATAAATTAATATTTCATAAGTCATCCCAGTAAAGACAGATGTATTCCAAAATATGTCCAACTGGGACCAAAAAGACTTTATAAAAAGACAGTCAAAGAATAAGTGTTGCATAGTCTCAGGGAGCTCTGAACACCCAGGAATCAAACACAGCCGGTCTGGTAGATCTTTTTGTTTATGGTTAGCACAGATATTCAACTTATCACATCTGCACATCCACATGGTGTCTTGCATTTCGGGCAGGATTTGTTTTTGCAACATAGCTGCCATTGCATCTCTTGTCTGTATAGGTGGACTCACATTAAAGGCTGGAGTTTCAAAGTAACAATTCAACAACATTTCCAAATAAAGATGTTTCTGAGAGACTCCCTGGAACCAGCTACATCTACCTTCCACATTCGGACATATGTCAGACACAGTTTCACATGTTCTGGCAAGGATTTTACCATTATGCTCCATTTTCCAAGACCCCAGGCAGAAAAAAAACTAGGCATCCATCCTTGAGCTACCATAGTTCCCATGTTAACTACCCCACTAAAAAGAGGCTTAATATTAGTAAAGAAGTAGACACTGAAAAAGAAGGCGATTGGTTGAGCCATGTTAATGCCCCCTTCCTTCCAATCTCTATAGGTATGACTCCTCTTTATTGGGTTTAATCTGCTTCCCCAGAGTTACTGAAAAAACAAACCAAGTATCATTGTGTGGAGAGAAAACAGGATCAGAAAAATATGGGCTACATTTAAAAATATGGGAATTATAACTGTTCTTAATAAAAATATCCTTTTCCATTTTATCATGACCCAAGATTTCCATCGTTGGACTTTAGCATCTGCAATTATTAACTTTTTCTCCTAATTATTCAATGCATCAGTTTTGCCTCTAAAGTACAATCCCAGAATCTTCATAGGACCAATCGTCACTGGTATTACAAAGTCTATTGAAGCATCAGCTCAGCCAATTGTCAATATTTACAGTAACACCCGTAGCTGTACTATTACCAGAAAAGGCTTCAAGTGCTCTTGCCCCTGAAGTCAAATCTGCCACTACCAGGGTACAACCATCTACGTATGCATATATCTTGGGAAGAGCCATACCTGCTGATGTCATAATTGGTTTCATTGAATGGTCGTCCTCAATTAAATGGAGAATTGGATCTATTCTGAAAATATAAAGAAAATGGACTAAATGGGCATCCCAGACGTACCCCTCTATGAAGATACATGGGTGATCCCAAATACTCATTTACTAAAGGACACACTTGGGCATCACTATACAATAATTGAATCAAAGAAATGAAATCATTAGAGATGCCATATTTTTGTAGTACCCTCCAAAGGTAATCATGTTTTACTGCATCGAATGCTGTTTCGTAGTCTACTGTTAAAAGAGTTGGGGAATTTTGTTGGGGAAAAAGGGAGTAATATTTATTGATCAAGACAATATTTTACTTTTAGTTACATCACATTCCTTGACTAACTATGCTATATCTTCTCTATTAGCTGCCTTAAGGTTTCCATAAAATATTGTCACTTGCTTTCCATAAATGGTGCAACTGATTGTTTGAACATTTTTCCAGATCCTTTTCATAGATTTGCCTGATTGCCACCTGTACAGTTCATAGTAACACCTCATGAGGTACAAAATGCTGTTGTAACATCCACTTATATCTGGCTTACCACAAATAATATTTTAAAATTGAAAACAAAACTTGCAAAATTTTCCTTTGTAAACTGATCCCAACTCGGAGACTGTATCGCATACAATAATTCCGTATATGTAGTAGTCTTAAATTGCTGAACTTCCCAGCAATCTGTTATCAGTTCCCAAAACTGCTTTACATATGCACAATCCAAGAACAAATGCTCCTAGGTTTCCAAAATCTGGTTACATCCTTGTCTTAAACAATATCGCGCCTGAAGTGCCTTATGCTTGTTATTATTCTTAACATTTAATTTGCCATGGATAGTCAACCAAAGCACAACCCAAGCGAATGCTGGTATTCTTTTATTCAATAATTGATGAACGGTCTCTTGGCTTTGTTGGGCAATACAATAGGGTAACACTATTTCTTCTGTACTTTGTGCTTTCACCATTGCTTCATAAATGTCATTCCTATCTTGAAATTCAGCTGCATCATATTCCACTTTCCAAGTTATAATTTGCCAAAATATTTCCTTCACCTCTTTAGGAATAATCTGAATTTTATTTAGCAGTCTACTTTTATTAAGTTTCCAGGCCCTCACGCATGGTGCGGCCCATTCTATTAGTGTCATATACCATCCTTTATTTTGATTCTTGTGTGGTTCCATAATATTATAGAAAAGGGAAATACTATAATAAAAGGCCACAGGGTGTATCATACCTATGCCTCCATCCTGAATGCTTCGATACATATTTCTCTTAACAGGGTTCAGTCAATTCCCCCATAATGTTCTAAAGAAAAGACTAAATAGCCTTGTTATCAATACCTTTGGAGGGGGATAGATGTAACTTACATAAAGTAATATGGGCATGATCATGTTTTTAATTAAGAAAATCCTTTTTTGTTTTGATATTGTTCCATTCATCCATCTTGCTATCGTGTCTTCTGCTTTCTTCAATGGCACTTCCCAATTCAATGCAGCAGAACTTTCCTTTCCAAACTTAATTCCCAATATTGTGATGGGTTCACTTGTAAGGGCTATCCCTGCAAAATGACTTTGTCTGGTCCCCCCTACCCAACTGACATCCAACACTCTTTTCTTTATTAATACTAGAGCCTGAAGCTTCTGAAAATTCCTGAAGATAGTTCTGTACTACACTTTTCTCTGTGGTTTCATGTGTCATAGTTACCACATCATCCGCCTATGCCAAAACCTTCAATGGGGGAGCAGTTCCTGAAAGATACAGACCTTGAATCTCAGGATCATTCCTTTTCATTGAAGCAATGGGTCTATGCCAAACACATACAGCAAGGGACTCATAGGGCACCCCTGCTTTACCCCCCTGCATACTCTAAATTTGCCCCCCTCCATCCATTCATTTTAGTAACTACTGTTGCTTCTTTATATAGGCCTCTAATCCAATTTACATATATGGGTGGAATACCATATTGCAACAGAGTGGAAAATAAATATTCTTGAGAAAGAAAATCAAAGGCTTTTCTTTGATCTAAACTTAGTGCAAACCCCATTCCCACCCCCATTTGACCTCTATAAAACAATTCTCTTAATTGTATTAAGTATCCCTGTATGCCCATTCAAGGAATTACACACACCCTGCTCTTTACAGATAAGATTTTCTTCACAATTTGTTAACCTATTTGACAAAATCTTGCTTAAAATTTTGGTGTCAGTGTTCATAAGACAGATAGGCCTCCAATTTTGCAGGCATGTCCTTTCTCCTTTTTTAAACAAGAGAACCAGTTCTGCTTCCTCTAAAAAACCCATCCAGAAGCAAATGACTTGATATGTTTTAATGGACCAACATAGATGTAACAACAAGAACAAAGTGCTTTAGCTTTTGGACCAACCAGTCCTTCATCAGAAGCCTAATGGCAGTTGTTTAGAAAAAAAACAATACTTTTAACAGCTAGATCATGGGTGGAGGCTGCTTTTCAGTAATCACATCCGTATATACACTGTGACACCCATAGCTTGATTTAGGAGTCATCTGCTCTAGCCGTGTTATCTTATGTCAATTAAATTTATATGCAGTAGGATTCTTTGTATCTGTGTTCCACCAAGCACCTTTAACCCTGGGACACTCCTGGCTGAAGGTATTATGGTGCTGTTAAACTTCTCTGACATCATTTTCTGTATTTTTCAAATGAGTATTTTAAACCAATGGGGACTTTTTCTGTTTTTTTGTTTTTTTTCTGCATGATCTAGCTGTTAAAAGTATTGTTTTTTCTAAACAACTGCCATTAGGCTTCTGACGAAGGACTGGTTGGTCTGAAAACTAAAGCACTTTGTTCTTGTTGTTACATCTATGTTGGTCAATTAAAAGGTATTAAATCATTGGCTTCTGGATCTGTTCTTGCAAGGACCAATACGGCAACTACTAAATCTAGATTTCTAAAGAACCCGGAATTTTCTGAGTTTGTAATAACTCATTAAACAATTTAATCAACTCTACACTGAAAGAGCTACTACAAACTTTATAAAATTCAGGTGGGAGCCCATCTGGGCCTGGAGTGGAGTTATTCTTTAATAATTTTATCAACCCTTTCACCTCCTCTTCAGTTATTGGGGATATCAACTGTAATTCTTGATCTTTTGTAAGTGTTTTACCTTATAACTGTCTTAAATATCCTTCCTTTTTGTGTATCTCCGGTATTAAACTAAACGTGTTTGCCACATATTTATTCGCTATATTTAAAATAGAGACTTTATCTCTACACACAGTACCATTCTCATCTTCCAATTCACAAATTATTTTTTCTTAGAATTATTTTGGCCATCCTTAAAGGGGTCAAACGTTTGTTTACTGCTTGCCGTACCAAATCTTAATTCTTGTTTTAATGATTTGGTCCTGTTGTATTGGAATTTAAACATTTCCTTTTTAATTTGTTGAATTTGGGAACAAAAATCATGCCCAGTGGGTTCAGATAGTGAAATTAATCTATGAAGCTGTTTCCTAAGCTGTAAATATTTAATATATTTCTCTCTATTCTGTCTCCCTATTTGTTTTTGAAAATAAACTTGAAAATCTGTCTTTGAGTCAACTCACCAGTATCTAAGGGAATCGTACATACACTGTACCAAAAGTCTGGCATCCCATAGTCTCAGAAACTCATTCACTATTCCCTCCTGTTCCAACAATGAAGTGTTTAATTTCCATGTTGATTTCCCATGATTCTGTTCATTATCCCACTGACAATCTATAAAGGCAGCAGAATGATCTGAAAAGGCCAGGTCCTTGATTTCTAACCTTTCGACCTTTAAAGATTTTGATACCAAAATATTATCTATTCTGGTTTTTAATGGCCTTTTCCAAAATGTAAAACTGCCAGATTCATGAAAGATTCGATAAGCATCTTTTAACTGTGCTGTGACAATAATGTCCTTTAAAGCATTAGAGTCACAGAACATTTTGTCCATCCATAAAACTTTATCTTCCTTCTGCATACAACAATTAGTCTCCCCCCTTACTACCATTCGTGCAGTACACAAAAGAGGCTGAATCTTCCGAAAAAGTTCCACCCTTAAAGCCTTCCCTTGAGGGGCATAGGTATTGATCCTATTCCATCTATAAGAAATATCCAAAATCAAGGCCCTACCTGGTTCTAGGTCTACAAGCCTGGAAACTTTTAACTCTGTATTAGAAAATAAGATCCCCAACCCATCACATTTATCTTGACCCTGAGACCTAAATGAGACCCCTGCTTCCATTTTGCGTTGCACTGTGCAATTTCCTGAAAGGTTTTGATTCTAGTGTCTTGAATCAAGGTAACGTCTGCCTTAAGAAGACTTAATTCATGTAAAGCTATATCCCTTCGTATCTCATTTTTGATACTATTTACATTTAAGGTCAGGATGCGAAAATAGCCCATATTTAATGGAAAATTCCCATAATCAACTTATTGTCTTGATCTAGTAGCCCATTGTTTTTTCCCAGAACTCCCTTCCACCTTTTCTGAAGAGGTCCCTTTTGAGGAAGCTACTGAGGAAGAATCAGACCCAGAATCCTCTCCATCTGAAACTATCATGGGTTTTTCAATAGGTAATGCAGCATATCTGTTGGCCTGTAATTTTCCCCGTCTTGTCACAATTTTTCTTTCTTTCTCCTTTGGCTCTGAGAGTAATCCATTTTTTTCCCTCATTCATTTTTTGTAGGTGACTTTTTTGAAAGATTTCTCACTATGTGGTTTGGGGAGGGGGGGAGGCATGGATGTCCTTGCAAGGTTGTGCACCTCACTATATCCCACCTGGTTCCCCCTTTCAATGTCACTCACACATTCCTCCTCTTCGATAATCATATTTTGTGAGATGCCGTCCTGATTATTATCCCTAGACAGGCGGGCTGGGTCCACTTCCAAGACCACCTCTTCTTCCTGAATTTCTGATATGCCTGAACCTTTGTATGTCACTTGTGTCTCCCTCACCCTCTCTTCTTCCTCAGGAGGTCTGACCTCACTTTCTTTATCTTTAGATTTTTGCTTTTCCAAACTTGTGTTAGTTTCTTTCTCTCTTACACTTGCTTCTTTTTCTTTTAAGATGTCCTGCATCCTTTTTTTAGATGCCTGAGTACACTCTTTTTTCTGGGCCTGAGTTATCAGAGTTTCATGTGAAAGGCCTTCCCCCGAATTATGGGAGGCCCATGGACATTTTATGTAGGAGTGGCCTCTTTCCACACATAAATTACATCTAAACAGGTTTTTGCAGTTTGTGGAAAAGTGGCCAATTTCCAAACAATGGGAACATTTTGGTGATTGCACGCGTTATTAAGGTGAAACCTAGAGCCACATTTATGGCAAGATTTGGGTTGCCCAGGGTAAAACAATGAGCCTCTGTCTTTTCCCAAGAAGAAACAACTGGGCAGGTGAACAATTCCACTATTAGCTACAATCAGTTTACATTTAACTCTCCAACCCCCTGTCCAGAACTGTTCAGAACCAATTACTGGAGTAGGATGTTCCAGGACTTCACAACACTTGTTTAGCCAATATAAAATATCAGCTATGTCCACTCCTTCATTCTTGAAAATTTTGGTAATGGTTCATACTGCAGGTTTTGTAATGGGAATCACTAGAAAGGGAACCCACAAAGGTGAATCCTTTGAGGCATTATACTTCACCCAAATTCTGTCCAGAGCTTCAATGGTTTTAAAGCTCACATCATAGTTGAAATCATCTGTGTGAATCAGAGCAAACACTTCTGAGGCATACAATTTCAATATGTCCTTCAATAATTTTCTCCACCAATATACACCCTATCCTGGGGGTTCACCAAGCCTCCTTTATACATTAAGCAGATAGCATTTCTCCTTTGTGCAGGTTCCCTAGTACTGGTCTTAAATAAATCAGCCATTCTTAATAGAGTTTTAAACATTTTTTGCTTAGCAGGATGCTGTAATGTTTCTATTCCCAAGCCCACAGATAGGTTTCTATTATTTTCCTTTAGGGCAGGCCCCTCCTGCATCAGTTTTACCTCATTAATACCTTAATTTCTCATTATTTGTTTACTAGTACTGGCTCTAGAATCACCCATGTCATTTTCATTCTTTTTACTCAGTGTGTTAATGCCCATAGTATTTGTGCCTGCTGCCACAGCTAATTCAGTTGCAGTATCGCTGTTCATGTCACCTGTATGCTGCAAGGGCTCTTTCTGAATCATTTCCCCAGTCCTCGTGATATCCATCCCATTATACTCTTGAATTGTAGGGTCTTGTGGGTCAGACAACCAGCCATTCTCCGTATGAATCCAGCACATGGCTTTTGATGCATCCTCCAGTTGCCGGTCCCGTTTTTCTAAGTTTTGGCACATTTTCCCCTTTACTGCTTATGTGTGCCATCCCCAGAATTTTGCCAGCTTTATCTCTCTGTGTCCTTGGCAGCTGTACACTTGTACCTGCAACATTTGTTTCCATGACCGATTCCAAACCAATTGGATCAACAACCTCTTTTTCACCCAGGCATACAGGCACCTTCTCTCTCTCTCCATTCCTCTGGTGTACACACCGGCTTCATTCCATGAAATCGCACCTTGTGGTGCCTGTGCAATTATTTCTTCTGCTTTCTCCAACTTTGGACCTAGCTCAATAGAGCCCCTGCTTTCCTGATTGCAGCTCTCCTCACAAATTATTTCCAAGCTGACCGGCAAGTCGACATCTGGCAAAATACAGGTAGCTTCTCCAGTTCCAGACATATTCGGTGAGAAATCAAATGCAGTCACTTTGGGTCTCTAAGTTTGCTGGAGTTGGGGAGGAGACCCTCTCCCCTACCTCGTGCACCTCCACACCCTCCAACGCTTGGGACACAGTGGCCATCCTAGCATGGACAGCAACTCCACCTACTGGCTGGTAGGAGAATTTCCCTGGTGCCCAGGTCAAATTTCCCCCCATTCACTAAAAATACCACCAGCAGCTTAATCTGGTTCAAGGTCAGTTGGCATTCATCTGTATGCCCCTTCCCTGGTCATGCCTGAAAATAGACAGAATTTGTCTAGTGCACTTATCTGGTCAACAAAAACTAAATAAATAAAAATAAATAAAGACTGGAAAATCTGAACATGTATGCCCTTGAGTGTAGATGGCTAAGAGGGATTTATGTTATATATATATGTGTGTGTATATATATATATATATATATATATATATATTTAAGCCTGTAAGGCAGTTTGCCCATAATGGCTTGCCACTTTCAATGGTTGTTCTTGTCTGTTGAACCAGCATAATATGTGTGGTGATTTGAATATACAGCCCATGATGCTTTGCATTATGGGGGTATGTGTGATTTTGTATATGTGTATGTGTATATATATATATATATATATATATATATATATATATATGTAAGCCTTCATGAACTTGATGTGGAACTGTTTAGGCTCATAAGGAAAGAAACCCTATATGAAACCTGAAAGCATGAGTGGCAATTGAAAGGCGAGATTTTTAAGGCAGAAAAAGAGGTCAATGGATTACACAAAAGGTGACAGCAAAAGGAAACAAGCTACCAGGTGAAGTAATTGGCAGCAAAAATATGGAAGCATCCACAAATAAATTAGATCCCTATTAAAGAAATAACAACAGACAAGAACAACCTTTGAAAGTGGCAAGCCATTATGGGCAAACTGCCTTACAGGCTTGAAATCAATATATGAAACCTATGAAACCTAATTCCAGACCCCCGCTCCCCAAAAAAAACCCCCCAAAAACTGTAATTTCAATTTTGCTAGCTCTTTCAGGTTCATCAAATATTTTTTATGTTGTTTTATTTGAGGTATGTGGTAGGCTGTAGCATATGCCAACTATAAATTGTTCATTTTTTTATTATTTATTTTTGACCATAACATTTCTACTAGCTTCCATTCAGTCGTAATTTTTCCTGAAATATTGATCACCTGGAAACCTTCCTTAATATAGGTAGCTACTCAGCCCCCTTTTTTGAGTGTAATCTGTATTTTATAGATTGCATCCATTGATGGTTCCCTCAGGTGACAGAACTACTCCACCGTGTTTCTGTGACTCTAGCTATATCAAGTTTGTTTTCATTACCTAGAATCTGGAGTTTATCCATTTTAGTTGTTAATCTGTATGCATAGATTAGTGCACATTTTATTTATTAATTTCCTAAGCTATTTTTTTCAGACTCCGTATGTGCAGATCATGACATAACCTGTTCCCCCATATTGTTTAGTTTAAATTTAGGTTTTCCTAAGTAGTCTGCTGCCTAATTATTTTGCCTCCAATTTATTCAGGTGAAGACCTTCTTTAGAATAAAGTTTGGGATTGTTTGAAAAAGTGTTTTAATGATTTATAAAGATAATGGCCCAGATATTCAAAAGGGTTGTGCCATGCGCAATAGAGTTGCTCCAGTGCAAGTCCAAAAATGCACCATTCTGCGATATTCAGCGGGAGGCAGATGTGCCCCCAAATCATGCTGAGCAAGAGCGCAATGATAATGAATGCATACACAACTGAAGGGGGAGGAACCATGCATAAATGGCGCAGTGTGATATTCAACAACATGTGCCATGCTCAACAGGGGAGCAAGCGGAAGTTGTGTGATAGCAGAAATGAGCCAAAATAAAAAGGAACAAGGGAGAGGTGCAAGAACACTACAGGGAAGGCACATGTGGCTGACCGCTAGGCAGACACACAGAGCAGGACAGACACACAGGGCAGGACAGGGAAAGGGCACCCTGAACCCACAGGCACAGGGAAGGTGTGGGGAGCCACAGCCATAGCCAGTGCAGAAGGGGGAAGTGCCACACAGCACTGAGGCCACCACAGGAAGGTGTTCCCGGTGCAGGGGAAGTAGCAGCCAGAACAGCGGGGGGAACACAGAAACAGCTGCCACGGGCGGGGGACACAAGCCAGGGACATGGCCAGTGCCACCATCCAGATGGAGGCAGTAATGAGGGGGGTGAGAAGGCAGGCAGCAGGGGGGCACGGCCGTGGAAGGGACCATTGGTGGTATGCTCCCAACAGGTAGTACCAAGCCTGCACCAGCTTTGAGCTGTACAGTGATACCGAGATCGTGGGCCGGTACCACCTGAATCGGGCAATTCTGAGGTGGCTCTGGGAGCTGTGCAGTGATGTGATGCAGGCACCCACATGACGGAGCCATGCTCTGTCAGTGGAGACAAAAGTGACAGCTTGCATGTGCCTGCTTGCCACTGGTACCTTCCAGAGACCAACAGGGGACACCACAGGCATAACCCAGTCGGCCGCGTCACGCCACCTCACCCAATTCCTCAGCGCACTGCTGCCACATGCTGCGGAGCACATCCATTTCCCCGGCACACCGGCGGAGTGCACAGCAAACATACAGGAGTTCTACAGGGTAGCACATATGCCTGACATGCTACGGGCAATAGACTGCACCCATGTGGCCATCCACACACCACTTGGCCCCGAGCAGGCTGCATATATCAATCAGAAGGGCTATGCAATCATCAACTGCCAGGTGGTGTGCGATGCCAGGGGGCACATAATCAATGTCAGTGCCACGCACCCTGGGGGAGCACATGATGCCTTCATCTGGCACCAGCCAGCACTGTGCCACAGATTCAAGAGTGGGGACATCCCCACTGGCCACTTAGTGGGTGAGTATGCAAACCATGTGGAAAAACATAGAGCTTGGGAGGGGCATGGTCAGAGGTGACATGGGTAGTCACCTACATGGCCCAAGGCAGGGCGATGCTGATCACCAAACTAACCTCCACCCTCTACACACAGGTGACAGTGGATACCCACTCCGTCCCTGGCAGCTCACATCATACCAGCGGCCTGCGACCCCATTGCAGCAACGCTGCAATGAGGCACATGCCGCCACATGCAATGTCATCGAGCGGGTGTTCGAGATGCTGAAGGCACATTTCTGTTGCCTGGACACCTCCGGTGGTGCCCTACAGTACAGCCCCTCAAAGGCTTGTGGGCTATTCCTAGCCTGTTGCATCCTGCACAACATGGCCAACAACTGTGGGATAGCCGTACAGGTCGAAGAGAGGGACAGTGATGGTGACGATGAAGACGCTGGTGAAGATGGTGATGGGCAGCCCCCCCTTGGTGACAGGACCCCCGACTGCTCCAGCTGGCACAGCTGCACCAGGACACCATCATAGAGGAGCACTTCAGCCAACCCAGGTAAGTCATGGGGCCATGTGCAACCACCATTGGCAAAGGCACAATCCACAAACAAGCATGGACACACGCCAGGGGTGCATGCTGTCAAGGGAAGTGGCCAAGCATGGAACCACACACACCGCCAGGGATGGGCGAGGTCTAACATGGCACGCGGTCATACACACACACACACACACACACTTACAAGACATGCACAAAGGGTAGGAGGCACGCCGACCCAGACCGCTACCCCTAGCCACACACACATCCACAGACCACCACACCCACTGCCTGTCATTGTGTGTGTGTCTGACGCTGGGCACCATTGCACAGTGGCATACAGCACAACACAGGCATCATCATGCACATGCCACAGTGGACAACAGCCGGGAGGGTGTGCAGATGGAATGTGTGTGTGCATGCAGGGCTGGGTACCCCACCTGTGCATTGCCCGCTGAATGACACAATGCACACAGGGCAGCATTGGACAGTAGCCATGTTGGGAGACAAGTCATTCACACGCCACAGTGCCACGGCCACCACGGATGCATGGGTGGCCATACCGAGACCCGCCAGCAGTGACAGGCTGACCACTGGCCTCATGGGGTGGCACCGATGGTCCCCCAGAGGTTCCACTGCATGAACGCAACCGTGCTCGTGCAGGGGTCTGCCGCACACCGAACATGCCTGCACCAGGTGTGCTTGGGATGCCCACAGCTGAACCCGGTGTCGACAAGGATGGTGTCGCACGATGCCGGGAATGGGGGGTGGACATTGCACTGCATGGTGTCTGCAATACATGGGCAAATAACTGTGTCCCCATTGTGGCCATGACAGCTGTGAATGCCTGTGTTTGCCTGTCAATGGCAGCGGTCACATCCTCCCGCAACAGGTCCATCCCTGCCAGGAGCAGAGCGGTGTCTCTGCTGCGCCGCTCCTCTGCCTGGCTCAGAGCTGCACTCAGTGCATCCACCACTGTCACAAGCTGCATCTGCTGATTGACTGATGCTTGCAGTATGCGGGTGTGCTCATCTAAGAGGTCATCTGCCTGATCAGTGTGCTGTCCCTCAGGGTGTTCGCGGCCCTGATGCTCATCACCCCTTGAGGTTGGGCACTGCACACCAGGGCCAGGCCTAGGCATGTCCACTGGTGGTGCACTGATGCCATCCCCTGACACTGTACCCCCATGGCCATTGGCCAACTGCTGATACTGCCCCTCCGGCTGCCACTCTCCAGGGCTCCATGGTGCCGCCACAGTGGCCGCAACAGTCCCACTGTCCTGGACACACACCAGTGCTGCCCCACTGGTGCAGACAGGCACAGGCTGGGACTGTGATGACACGCAGGCCTCCACAGTGGCACCATCCACAGCCCAGGCTGTAATGTCACCTGCTGTGTGGCCATCCTGTGGCCCACACGTGTCACTGCCCATGACGTAAGCTCCATCATCATCGGTGATGGATCTGGCACCAGTCTGAGTCTCAGCATGATGGCATCTATGGACACTGGCACGCTGGGACACGAGCAGGGACTCCTCCGCACCTGCTCCACCAACATCAGTCCAGACGTCCAGGCAGGCCCACTGTTGCACTGACCCCTGTATTCCTGTGGAGGTGGATGGGCCCTCCTCCATCTCCATGATACTGGCCTCGGTGGAGAAGCCCACCACTGCTGACCCATGTAGATGCTCAGGAGCTGTAAGGGAAAAAAGTAGCATTACTGCATGTGACCTACCCTGTCCCCCCCCCAATAGACAGACCATGACCTACCATGCAGTGACGGGCTACCACCCATCTGAAATCCACCACCTGGAACACCCTCAATGGCACAACACTGCATGCTGCCAGCACCTGCTCCTCCTGTGGGGTCAGACGTTGCACCTCCGGCTGTCCCCCACCGGTCGCAGACCGTGCTGCCCTCATGGCAGCCACCTTCTGTTTAATTCTCCTCCTGTCTGTGCCCATCTTCTTTTTGCACTCCTGCATGGAGCACTGGTGGCTGCCATGCAGGTTGACAGCATGCGCCACCTCCTCCCATGCAGCAGCACGGGTCTGTGGTGTTCCCTGGCATCCGCTGAGAAGTGGCTCCTGGTCAAGGTAGGCCTCAAACAGGGCATCTGTCTCTGTCTTTGTGAAGTTTGGCCTCCTCTTCCTCCCATGACTCTGTTCCTCTTCCTCCACCACACGATCAGTCATGATTCATCCTGTGAGAATGACAGGTGTTACCTGTGACTGTGCAGTCCCATGCATGTCCCAAACACCACAGTCCACACTCCCAAACAGCATGCAACTCACCGCAATAGACTGCAGTAACCGACTATGGCCAGTGCAGCCTGATGTTGCATTTTTATAGCACAACCCATGCAAATGAGGTGAGGCACATCTTTAAGTGGATGCAAATGCAGTGACTGCACCATTGAATGGCTGATTAGATGATTTGCATATGCCGGCTGAATATCGCACTGTTGCGCTTTGTGCAATTGTGTTGAATGCGCTAAGTCAAGGGCGCAGTTCTGTGACATGCACAGTACACACCTAACTGCACATGCCCAGGTTGATGACACAGGTGTCTGCCATGCTGCTGACATGCTGTGTGCAGGAGGCAATGCAGGGCATGGCTACCATTGTGCCAGTGGCGCTACAGCGCTGTTCACATATATGGCACTGTGGCACTGGGGCGTCGTAGGCACACTGGGGCAACAGCGCTGTAGACTACTACAGGAGGTGGCACACAGGCACCCAATCACGCTACATGCATTGGGTTCCAATCGTGCTGTGGCTGTCCATGCGCCAGAGACCCTTGACCCTGTGCCCGACCTTTGCCCCCTAGGCACCATGCATCAGGCATGGGTGCACCACTATTGCGCTGTTCGGTGACAGCGTGATAGGGAATGGCAGCGCTGTACTGCACAGCATCTGCATGTGGCAGGACTGTGCTGCCAAGCACCATTTTGATTCAACCAGACAGCAGAGATGGTGCAGAGGTGTGCAGTCCTTTGGAGCCAGGTTGTGCTAGCCAACCTGGTGGCTATAGTTGAGCCCCATGCTGGGGCTTTGTATGGAGGGGCACCCCTGGACAGGGCCAGGAGTGTGGTCTGGCAGGAGGTGGCTGATGCCCTGGAGAGGCCACCAGTATGGGGCGAATGGCAGACCAGTGCCACCATCGTTATAGGGACCTGAGGTGCAGGGACCTGGACCTGCTAGCCCACCTGCGGGCACATGCCAGAAGGGGCACGGTGCCATGACCAGGTAAGTGAAACATCCATACATTATTATCATCCATACGGGTGTCACGGTTGCATGTGTCTGGCACATGGGGGGGCTGTCCGGTGTTGGCCATGGTGGTGGTATCAGGGTGTGGGGTGGATGGGTATGACTGTGTGGGATTGCACACACATGGGGGCTGGGGGGACTTTGCTACTGGATTGTACTGATGTTCCTCTCTCCATGTTTGCACCTTAGGGCCCGAAGAACGCTGGCAGAACTGGGACCGGAGGTGCGGCATGGAGGAGCAGTGGGCCAGGAGGGTTGATGGTGGTCCGCAGCATGTGGACCAGCCTGATGATGGTGAGTGCCTTACATCCATGATTACTATTGCATGCTGTATAACTGGGCGGGCAGTGGGGTATAGCCACCATCCATTGACACCACTGCCATGCACGCAACTTGTTACAGTCAGCACTGTCCAGTGGCACTGCATGTCTGGGAGTTAGTCAATGGTGGCCCATACATGCACCGGGCACATGGCTGTGGCACTGCCTTCACACCGCATAGCCAAGTCACTGTACGGCCATGGTGGTGCTGTGCAGGACATGGGCGGTGGGTGTGTGCAGTGGTCCACATGACTGTGGCTGCCTGGGTGGGCAGGTCTTGTGGACACGGTCACTGTGGGTGGTCACACACCATCACAGGGGAGTGGCACATGGCTGTATGCCATGCACAATGGGTGGGCTGCAGGGGGCTGGACAGTCACACTTATTGACTCTGCTCCCTCGTCCTAGGTGGACGGCAACTCCAGGACATACAGAGGAGTCTACGTGAGCTTCTCCAGGTGGTGAGGGAGACCTTGGAGCTTCTTCAAAGGATCCACCACCACGGGGTGAGGAGGAGAAGGAGAAGCAGACATCGGCGCCATGATGAGGAGGACCAGGGCACACGTTGATGTCCCCATGCCCTGACTACCACCTTCCTCCCTTTTACCCACCCTCACACCCTTTTTATCCCTCTCCCATATGTTCACCCCTGCCCCTTACCCACCCCCACCTGTTATGTGGCCCTTCCCCCCCTTGTAAATAATTGTATATAGTTTTTTTGTTACATCTTTTAAATATATGCATTTTGTTATGACAACTGTGGTGGTCTCTGATTTGCAGCGGTCTACAGGTGCTCAGCTGCAGTGGTGTGCATGGCGTCAGGGGTGGTGCACGCATGGGCGTGTGTGTGCAGAGGTGAACCGCCTATGGTGTGGACAGGGGGATCAGTCACAGTCTGTAGTTTGTGTGTTGTACTCTGTGCACTGGATGCCTGTGTGCAGTGGTCCATGGGGCCTGCACTGTGTGCATGGCACCCCTGTCAGACTGTCCATGGCCTGTACAGCTGACACCCTTGCATGTCTGTGATATGCATGGTCTGCTGGTGTGTCAGTGGTGGCTGTCCATGCTGGATAACAACTGTACCCAGCACAATGCCAGGTTGCCTGCCATCACCAGTATGGTGCACGTCTGCCTTCGGTGGCACTGTGGTCTCCACTGTTGTTGTCCCCTTCCATGCTGTTGCTTGTGTCTGTTGCAGGGATGTGCTCCAGTGTCTGTCACTTGTGCTCTGGCAGCATGCTGGTGGCATACAGCTTCATGGTGCCTGCGCAGGGGTGGCTGGCACACCTGTGCAATATAGGGTGCTGGCCATGTGTACATCAGCCGTAGCCACCACGCCAGTGGCTTGGTTGACCCACTACTGTGTCCCTGTGTTGATGTGCCCTTGGGTATGGGTGGGTGTTTGTCCATGCACTGTGTTGCATCCTGTGGTGCATGCCTCCATGCTACACTATGCGTGTCTGTGCTGGCTGTTGTGGCCGGTGCTGGGAAGGGATGTGTCCTTGGGAGGGTGTGCAGGGTGCTGTACCACTGGAGGTGGGGTCTGGGGCATGCCCTGTCACATGTGGGGTACCTCGTGTGCTGACACATGGTCGGTCTCTCAGCTGTACCTCGGGGGGACGTGCAGGGCGGCACTGTGTATGCATCTGTTGCATCTCTGTCTGCTGCCACCCACTGCAGGGTGCTCATGGTGGGGCTGCCTTGCATGGCTCCATGGTGCACAGGGTTGCATTGTCACAGTGGGGGATGGTGGCATGCATGGGGTGTCCTGCACTGTTGGGCGCTACTCCTGGGCAGGGTATATGGGGATCATGGTGCAGGGTGTGCTCTGCATTGGTGGGATGGTGTGGTACGGGATGGTCGGCCCTCCTTGTGTGCCGGTCAAGCTGCTGGCGGGTGTGTTAAAGCACCATGGCCTGCTGTGGGTTGGTTGCTGGTATCCTTGGGCCAGTGGTTATTCCAGTTCTCCCCCGGTTGTGCAGTGCATGAGGTGTGGGGGACGATGTCTATTCTGCTGTGTGTTCCTCTGCTCATCTGTGGCATGGGTGGTGGGCACCAGCATCCCTGGTTGTGCTGTTGCATTGCTGCCCTGCTGCAGGGGGCGTCCCTGATTGCGCTATGGCACATCTGGACTGCTCCGCTGAGCATCCCTTGTTGCGTTATGATGCATCAGATATGCTCAGCTTCACATTCCTAGTTGTGCTATGGCACAGGTGGTGCGATATTCAGTCGTTGGTCGTAGGTGCATCTTGGCCTGCACAGTTTTTGAATATCGCACTTCTTGCGCATGGGCACAGTGGACTTGCACTTGCTCCTGCTGTTGCGCACTTTTTGGGCGCAGTTTGAATATCTGGGCCAATATGTTCATTTCTTCACCAATTGGCAAGCCTTTCTATAGTTTTTTTTTTCTATGTGAGCTTTTGGAACTGGGAGAATGGCTGAAATTGCAGTGTTGCAACCATTTTGTTTGACCTTTCTCGCTAGACCTAATAAGTCTTGACAAATATATTTTTCCTGAAGTTTGTCCACATCATTTACTCCAAGATGGAAAATTACACTTGAGTAGTTTTGATGTCATAATTTTTAGTCAGTCTGCTTTTCACGTCCTATATCCTGGCACCTGTTAACCATGTTAGTTCAGTGTTTATTTTACCATTCTTACAGAGAGTGGAATCTGTATATCAGAGAATCAAGTTCCTCCATGACTAGTTTTTTATTAATCTGACCTGATTGTGTGGTGGTTGGTTCTGTGGTTATCCCATTGTCTTGTAAAGTGAATCTGTTTGACAGTGTGATATTTGTATGTGTATTTGTATTTGACACTGCAAATCTGCCCCTTTTATTCCCCCTGGAGTATGTTACTAGTGACTAGTTATTGGCTTCCTCATCCTCCTTACCCCTTTTGGCAGATTTCCCCAGTTCATTTGAACTGTTCATATCATTACTTTCATCCCGACTGCAAATCTTACTTTCTTTGGAGCTTATGACTTTTAATGGGTTTTCTGCAGAAATTTGTTTGCCAAAGTTTTGGATAGTATTTATTTCCATTACATTTTGCAGTTCTGATTTTAGTTCTTTCAACTCCTTAGGCAGGGTTGAATAAGAAAGGCATTTTCCACATATGTCTGTTCAACAGATCTCATATGAGGGTGTAATGGCATAGAGGACATATCTGGGACATTTAACAATATACCCCGCATAAAAGCTCAAGTGTATCACTAGTGGGGTCCATTATGATTTATAGTCAGTTAAAATTGTAAGTATTTTTCTTATCCAGGATACTGCTCAGAAGAAGGACTAAAGGGGGTAGGCTGTCTACCCATCTGCTTCAGCTGATGCAAACAGATGAACTTGCCTCTGCTTGCATGTCACCTCCACTCTGCACTCACAGCCACTGGCACGGGCTTCTGTTTACTGCTTGGACCAGATGTATGTGCTGAGCCACTTACAGAGTGATCATGCTCTAAAATTTGGACTTAAAAGCTTAAAAAACAGCCAGTCTGCTGATATGTATCATACAGATGCTGCCCTTAGTTTCTAAAACTTCACACTATGGGCCCCATTCACGAAGCCCCCATAGACCGATGCAAGCTGTGGCAAACAACAGCTTGTATCAATCCGAATGTGCCAGGGACCCTGCACTCAATTCACTATCAAGAGGGGTACTAGTGCCAAATTCTTGCAGTTTGCAGCAACTGCTGCCATGTATCAAAGCCAACGTGCATAGGAGAGGTTTGTTGTAAACTGCAGGACAGTCAGGTGGCATCAGCACCCATTGATGGAGACCTGCCTGGTGTCTGGCAGGGTCCTGAGTGATAGGCCAGGGGATGAGGAGGGCAGATAGGATACAGATGGGTGGTGGGGGTGGCAACAGATACCCAATGGGGACATTACATAGCCACTGCCATGCCTGTGCTGTCTGTGGGGGCAGAAGTACACTTGGCATAATTGGGAGACCCTGCAGGCATGTACTTACCATGGTGGGATGCTGCTGGCTTCTCCAGTGCCACTCTGCAACTGTCTGGGTCCTGAGTGGGCATGAGATATGGTGGATGACAGCTCCAGGTGCGGTGCATGACTCCTTAAATGAGCTCCTGGCTGGTCTAATTGTAGCAGACCATGCGCCCTTTGGGGGAGATTTGTGAATCACAATTAAGGGGACGCTGCAGCACTGCCCTGGTGCATGCCCCCTTCCACTATGGTGCACCAGTGCAACTATCACAAGGATGGTGCAAACCCTGCTGGTGCAGTGATACCCTAACTGGTGTAGGCTGTGTTCCTGAATCAGAAATGATGCAATGGTCATGCAGTGAGCCGCTTGTGTCATATTTCTTTGACTCAAGCACCTTGCATCATTCCCAATGCTTTCTGAATTGGGCCCTATATGTCTTAACCCGAACTTCAGCATTTTGTGGGAATGGAGTTTCTTGGCCTTCTTGCTTCCCAGAATGCACCCTGTCCACCAAAGAGAACAGTAACAGAGAGGGAGTTTTTTTGTAGGCTTTTTTTTCCCCTTTCATTTTTATGGCTGTGGGTGGAGCCTACAGTCCTCTTGCTTTAGCTAGGAAAGACTGGTATACCGTGGAACACATTTTTTAGTACTTTTTAGTGTATCTTTCCATAACAGTAAATCACTATGACAGTTAAATACTCCCTTCTTTCTGTTTAGAATGTTGCAGACAGAACTCCAAGCTGCTTATCAGATGGCCATTAGGAAACTGAAAAAAGCTTGTTAAATATTGGTTGCCTATTAAACTGGAGATTTCTTTATCCCTTCAAAATGCAAAAACCTACACATTTAAATACTTAGCATTTTTTTTAAATCTGTTTTTCCTCCTACGGCTCCAGTGTCCCCCACTCCTTCAGGTCCACCTGGGACTGCGACTAACCCTTACTGACCTCACTTGAGTTCCTCCTCGCTCTGTTCGCACATTACAGCTGCTCCTGGGGAATCCAAGTGTATCCCATTGCCAGGCAGGCCCCCTTCCTCTGAGAGGGAAGGCACCAGCGTAGGGTTACCTGGCACTATTAGGTCCCGGGATGCTGCTGAAGTATGGGGAACAGCTCACTGGAGGGCTTTGGTGGTGCCGGAGACCTGGCAGCCTTCATCCGGCAAGCACTGAGCTGGTTTTCCTTGCTTTCCTCCCTGGGGGTGCCGTATTGATGTCAAGGCAAATGCTGACATCTGCCCCTCCCCTTTTGTATACTGGGTCCGACATCCTACTATGTCTCCAGCCTCTGCTAGGGGCCAGCAGGTGCCAGGGTGCATCCTCCCCCTCCCCCCTGGAGAAGGAGAGCTGTCTCTGGATGCTCCATCATTCTCCCCCCAGCCGGCCCTCCAGCGACCCAGGTCCATTCCCAAACCCGGGTCTCCAGCGTCACAGACAAAAATCCAACCGCTGCGCCGATGGGAAATGTTTAGCATTTAAACATTTTCTTGCTACTAGCTTCAGTTGGGAAAGTATTCTTTTTCAAGAAAGATTCATACCTTATAAATGTCATCCTTTTTCAGTAAGGGATCTCCAAAAAAAGATTTACACTGTTTTTCTAAGCTCTTAAGACACTATCTGATAAGCACTGTCTAAGACATAGTTTATTATATACAGCAAACACACACACACACACACACACACACACGCATGCATGCACACACATGCACACACACACACACACACTGTACACACCATCCTCATGGCCACAACATTTGAAATAAATACTGCAATTTAATATGTTATAATAACAACAAGGAAACTGTTTATGTCAGTCTTGGTTATGTGGAACACAGTAAAGTTCAGTTTACAGTACATTTCCTTTAAATATTTATTTTCCTATATTTTTGTATTCTGGTTAGCACGGGGCGATGCTACATCTCACTCTCATAGGGATCTTCAGTTTACACAGTTTTGCACTGTTTTTACTCAGAATTAGATGCAATATCTTGTTTACAGTGGGGGTCATGATTTTACCATGTTTATAATGTATTTATTCAGGGTAGCCTAGTCCAGATGTAAAATATTGTTTTCAGCATGTTCTGAATTTACGCAATGCAGCATAATATTGTGTAGGTGTAGAGCCCCACTGAAAATAAGATGCCACATCTTCTGTGAACTATCCAGGCTAAATAAGAATATAGAAATCAGCTGGCATATTCTAGGAAAACTCATTGTAAAAATGTGTAAAAGAGAGGCCACATTGAAACTCCCTCTCAGCAGATCTGCATTGTGCAAATTCATTAGAAATAATGGATAGAAGTATGACCACACCATAAGTGATGTTTTACAGGATATGCCAGTTGAGATTCAATGCCTTTTTAACCTCTTAAGATACTATCTAATAAGCACTGTATCAGACATAGTTTATTATATACACTGCACCACCTCCGCCTTGTCTGTGTTTTTTTTTTCTCAGATGGGGCCTCCAGATCAGGATGCAGTATTCCAGGTGCGATCTCATAAGTGTCTTATACAGACATCAGTCACATACCCACCTTCTCTTGCTGTAGCTGCTTCAGCTATGCTACAACCCATGCTTCAGTAGGAGGCAGGCTGACTCTGGTGCAGCGAGAGCACTGCATATTCTTTTCTTAATGCTCTTGCCGCTCCTAAAATATCTCCACAGCCATATCAGCTCTGGCCAGAGTTTGTTAATAGTGTTACAGAGACAGTTTACAAAGCAGTCAGACACATACTTTAACATAGGAGTATCTTTATAAGTAAAATCAGCTCAGCAAAGCAACTGAGTCTAAAAAGGCAGCCTCTTTCCTGCTGTTTGCTACACAGGATTCTGTTTAAATACTATCTGGACTGGAAGAGGGTGCTGGGTTACTGCTGGTATGATTGTGTTCTGAAAATTGGTTTTAAAAGCTTGTAAGCAGCAAGCCTGCTACTATATATCATACAAATGCTGCTGTTACTTTCTAAAACTTGACACTAGGGGCTCATCATTCAAAAATGGGCAAAGCAGAGTGCAAGCCTTTGTGCTACACTTGGCCATTGCCCACAGCCTTGAGCATGTCATATTCAGTCAGACAGCACACTGGTGCTATTCGACTGAATACGGGGTCATGTCAGTGCAGCGTTAAGCTGAATAGTGCTGCCCCAACATGGATTCCAGAAGTGCAGGGAACAGCACCCCCAGACCTGATAGCAAGGTAGTTCCCAGTGCAATATTCAGATGGCACCATGCAAATGAGCCCATTGTGCATGCAAGGTGTTAAGGGGCCCTTTGCATGCTATTATGGGCACATTTCCATGGGAAGCAGTAGCAGGTTTGTGCCCCTGCAACCAGCTCTGCTTCCACCCTGATTGCCCTGTCCTGTAAGAAGCAACTATTCCCTGGTGCCTAGTGGTCCCCCCCAACCCTCCAATCACTAGCTCTGGTATTAAATAATAAACCCCTGGTGCCTAGTCATCCCCCCACCCTCAGATTGCTAGCCCCAGTATTAAATAATAAATCCCAGTTGCCTAGTGGTCCCCTGCCCTCCAGCCATTGGTCCCATTATGTGTTTACACATTCCCTGGAGCCTAGTGGTCCCCTTGCCCTCTGATAGCAAGCCCCAGTATGTGAATATAACATTCCCTGGTGTACAGCGGTCTCCACTGCCCTCCAGTCACCGGCCCCAGTACCAAAAAATAACTCCATGGCATCTAGTGGCACCCCCCACCCACTGATCCCCATCCCTTTCCACTATCACAGAGTCCCTGATGTCTAGCGGCCCCCTGCACCTCAGGCATCAACCACCCACCCTGCTAACCCCCACTTATCTGCCTCCCCGGTGCCATGGGAGTCCATATAGTGACCGGCACATCACTCATCTCACCACCTCGGCCAGCTGCCATATGTAATGACACTGTGCACACATCCCCTATACTGTAAAGGGAGTGCACTTATTGTTTACTGTAGACAGTATGCATGCTCCCTTTACAGTACAGGGGATGCACACTCCCTGTCATCATATATGGTGGCCAGCTGAGGTGGTGCGAAGAGGGCTGAGCCCATTGCCATATGGGCTCCTGCAGCACCAGTGAAACAGGATAGGTGTTGGCAGGGTGGGTGGTTGGCACCCATGGTGTGGAGGGTGCAAGATGCTAGGAATTTTGTGATAGTATATGGGCATGGGGATCAGTTGGTTGGGTGCTGCCACTAGATGGCAGGGAGTTATTTTATGATACCAAGGCTGGCAATTGGAGGGCAGGGGCACCACTGAACACCAGAGACTATATATTTACATACTGGGGCTGGTAATCAGAGGGTTGGGGGACCACAAGGAATCAGATAATGTATATACACATAATGGGATCGGTGACTGGAGGGTGGGGGGACTACTAGGCACCAGAGGTTTACTATTTAACACCAGGCCTAGCAATCAGAAGGTGGAGGAATCACTAGGCACCAGGGAATGTATATACACATAACAGAACCAGTGATCAAAGGGTGGGGGGACCACAAGGCACCAGGGAATGTATACACACGTCACAGGACTGGCAATCACAGGGCACAGGGACCACTAGCACCAGGGATTTATGATTTAGTACCAGGGCTAGTGATTGGAGGGTGCAGGGACCCATGAACACCAGGGAATTAATTTCTATATCAAGACTGGTGATTGGGGGGGGGCCACTGGACACCAGAGATGTACTTTATTTTTAACAGGGCCAGGGTTTGGGGGCACTATCTTCCTGGGAACAGGTATGCTCCCCCACCATCAATGTGGTTGTTGGCTGCAGCTGCTCCGGCGGCCACTAGGGTTGCCTGGTGTAACTTAGGCTTCTTCTCAGTGGTATTTGGGCTATGCAAAGTAGTCTGCACTAACTCTTGTGCAGCACAAATGCACTGAATAGTGCATTGTGCCAGTATTCCTGTCCCCACCCTTTCCTTTGCCCACCACATACATTGTTTGTTTTGTGTGCGCTAACCCCGGGCCCTATGTACTATCCCAACGTGCTGCAAACACCAGGTGCATAGGCATACATACACTGGAATGCTGTGCAGTGGGGGTTCCATGTACTCCCAGTGGCATTCACCAAAGGTGCTGTGGCCAGATACACACACAATTCCCTGGCCGCATGGTCAGCTATGCAGCAGGGCAGTCCAGGGGAGGGACGGGGGCATGCCCACACTATGCACCATTCACAAAGGCACACAGTGCTGCTAACAGGGGGGTGTAGAAGGGCACTGGATATGATTGTGGACCCTGCCATAACTGCAGTACATGCCCTGTGCACATATAACCCCTGTCTATACATGAATAGTTTATACACTAAGTTGCTCACTATGGTGGTCAGTTGCTATTTGCCCCAATTTGGCTCAGGTGTATATACACTTGCATATAAATTCCACCAGTCCTGAAGTGCATGGACAAATGTTGCTTGCCATTTGAAGGACCCATAATGCAACATGCAATGCCCTTCCATCACTGTGGCACCAGTATTCAAGCGTGGGAGATGGGGGTGTTGCTATTGGTGCTGTGGGAGGTGGGGTGGAGGGCCACTGATCACCAGTGCAGGGGTGCCAGGATTTGGGGCCGGGAGGGGTGTGACATGCACCTGTGGACAAGGGATGGGGCTCCAATGTGTGTTGGGTGGGTGTTCACTCATTCTGGGTGGGGTAGAGGCAGTGATGTTGGGGGGATCCTTGTGCCGGGACTGGGTGGGGGTTCTGCTGGGGAGGGCATCTGTGTGCTGGGTGGGCGTGCTGCCACGGGGTGGGTATCGGGCAGAGGGGACCAATGGACAATGTGGACTAGCCGTGTTCACCCTGGGTGCCTACATGGTCTATTCATGTACCTGGACCCATGCCTAAATGCACTAGGGATCCACTCTGGGATCCAGGACGAGCAACCGATTGGCTGCCTGCCTGGATCCACTACTCCACTCCCAACTTCCCTCCATGCACCTGCACACCAGGAGGGTGGGGTCATGGACAGGTGGCCGGCAATAGTGCATACCAACATGTTCACACCTGTCCACGGGTGCAGAGCTATGCAGGTGGGGTATGTGCCTCTTGCATGTACATTTCGCCCATTCTTGCATAGGCCCATTGTTAGCTTACACAAAATCTCCCTTTGAATATGGTGTACGGGCACACACGCCAGAAAAAAAGGGGTTAAATCAGTTTGCCCACTGGGCAAACTTTTGAATATCTGCCCCTATGTGTAGTAGCCCAAATTTTAGTGTTTTGTGGGAACAAAGCTTCCTGGCCCCCTAACTTCCCAGAATGCACCATGTCCACCAAAGAGACTTGTAATAGAGAGAGGGAAGTATTTTCGGTATTTTTTTCCTTCATTTTTAATAGTTTTATAGAGACAAAGTTTACAGAGCAGTCAGATGCATTTTCATATAGTAGCATCTTTATAATTAAAATTGGCTCAGCAATGTAGCGGAGTCTAAAAATGCAGCCCCTTTCACCATTAACTTATTATCAACACCCTGCATACTCCTGTTCATTTTACTTGCAGATATTTCAGATTACTAATATATGCAGATAGATAGATAAGCATCTATGTATCTATATATATTAAATAATATGTGAAAAACTAAATATTATCAAAAAAGGATTTTAAAAATCAAATTATGAAAATGCAATAAAGATGCTTAAGACACAGTCCTCACTGAAAAGTGGACCACTCAATCATCCAAAGCATGAAAGCAATGAATGAAAAAGGAAAAAAAAAAAACAAATAAACAAAAACAAGCAAACAGAGTTGCATAGTAACATAGTAATTTAAGGTCAAAAGGGACACAAGGAACATCAGGTTCACCCCCGCAACCCCCATTTCCTACGCAGTACTCATTTACAGTGATACCCAGGGTACCCTGCAATTCCCTTGGTACAGTGATGCTCAGTGTAATGTTTATTCTTGTCTATTCATGTCAATCAGCATCTTTGGGCACAGACCGGCAAGAATGATCATGGCCATCACTGCTAATTGCTTAATTGCTATTTGTTTTCAATCATTATGTCTAACCATCACTCAGGGCATCATGACAATAGCATCACAACATGACTAGACAAGAAGGAACAAGACACTGAACACCACTATAAGCAACAAGTTGTGCAGGCTTATCTTGAGGGTCTGTACTGGCTTCATGATCACTGGCTTCACTGGTAGGCTGCCCCTTAGGTTCACTACCCTCTGAGAGAAAAAAAGTACCTTCTAATGTTACCCATGAATTTGCCCCTTCTGAGCTTCAGGGCATGTCCATACATCCTGCAAGAGGATATCAGATCAAACATCTCTGGCTGTTTAATATTGTCAATTATCATAACTATCCAGAAAACTGACATAATATGCCCTTTCAGCCTCCTTGACTCCAGGGTGAGCATGTTAAAAGCTTCCCATTGCTCCTCGTAGATTTTATCCTCCATACCCCTGATCATGTTGGTTGGCCCTATGTTGCACCCTTCAGACTGCCTCCATACTCTTGTACTGAAAACCCCAGAACTGCCTACAGCACTCTGGGTGAGGCCAGACCAGGACCTTGTATTTTTATAACTTTTTATTTATATATTTTGCACATTTGAATGAAACAAAGGCTGAAGTTATGTATGTATGTATTTATTTATTTACTTACTTATTTGTTTTTGTTCACAAGATAAGTACACTGGGTATAAAGATGCCTATTTTTGGACATGACCTTGCATCAATTAATTCCTTGATTTCTACATGTAATATGAAATAACACCTATATACAGTATTCAATTCAAAATAATGTGTTAGTTTCAGATTTAAGTCCTCTAGTTAGGGAGACACCAAGTTTAAAAATCTAATTCATGTTTATCATATACAGTATGAATATCTAAATTATTCTTAGTGAACTGTTACCAGTTCTAGTTCAATGACTTAATTAAGCAATAAGGCATGATCAGGGGTTATATTAATGGTCTGTTAATCACCATCTAGGGATGCAATATGGTATGAAGTATAGCCAAGTGCCACATTCCTCTAGATGGTGATTAACTGGCCATTAACATAATCCCTGGGAGTGCCTTTTTTTATTATAATTATTTTTTTAAATAGATAGTGTTAAACCTTGCTCAGCATATGATTAGGCTGTACATGTATGTTAATAGAAGATTAACATAAGGCTGATAGAGTGTTTACAGCCAATCAGACAGCTGTATTTCAGAGACCCATTTCATTATATAGAATTACTATATGCAGTAGTTGAAGTGGTGCCTCAAGTACCAATAAGTTATGTTGATGAAATAAATACATTTGTGTATGGGCTCAGATAAACAGAAAAATTATTTTAAATAACATTGACTATGGAGAACAAATCCCTTAGACATCTATTTGGCAACTCATCATCTTTAAACTGTTTTCTTTTATTGAGATTATAGATTATGGGAGCACTCCTTTTCCTCTGTGAGAGAGACTTGTATACTGTAAAGAGTGTCTCACATACAGGTGCCCTGGAAAAAGGCACATGTGGGGGCGGACCTGGAAAAAAGCACATGTGGGGGAGGACCTTTACATTTTTCATATATTAGTGTAGAGAACTGTGTGTAGCCATATAGCTCCTTGCACAAAAAGATGAACAAAGTGGGTGATTTGATACCTTGTATTGGCCCAACAAGAGATTTACAGAATATAAGCTTTCAGGCTACAATGAAGGGCTCTTCATAGCCTGAAAGCTTATATTTTGTAAATATTTCATTGGTCCAACAATATATTATTGATTGCATAATACTGTATAGTGGCCAGCTCGGTGGCGCTGAGGGTTGAGGTGCTGGACGCAATACCTCATGCTGCGCTGGTGAAGTGGGTTCAGAAACAACCTCAGATCATCAGGGTGCCAGCATGGGGTGGGAGGAGTGGGACTGAGCAAGCCATCAGGTTGCTCTCTCTTCTCCCGGGGTGGTGTGGGTGGGTTGTCGCCCCTCCCGTAGTTCTGTCTCCACTGGGTAGAGGTCTGGTTGGGTTACGTAGGTGGGCAGGAGTGGCAGTACAGGTGGGAAAAAGGGGCTGAGCTAGTTTTCCATGTCATGTGTACCTCCACATGCACATACGGCCATGTGCCAGGGTCCCGGTGGGTGGGGCATGGGAAAAAACCTACAAAAAGCAAAATAAAAAAATAAATATTACTGTATAGTAACACTTCCTCCATGACCACGCACTAATGTTTAGTCTTAGGATATCAGAACTGCTCACCTTTGTTTTGTGGTTCTCACACCTTAAGAATGTGCTTGAGACCACTCTTACAACTTTAAGAGTAGTCTCGTCAGACAGATTAACATACAAAATAAATTCTTTATAAATTCATTACCCCCATCTCAGTGAAATTATCCATTTTCTCAAGATCTCCATTTTCATTTTTATGTTTCTGTTGTTTTATCTTTTGCATCAAAATAAAGTATTTTGATTGATCAGAATAATAAAAGACTTATCAAATGGCCTTAATAGTGACCACACACTTGACTGAAAATATGGTCAGGAAAGTATCTCCTAATTCAATTATTTTTTCTCATGTAAACTACAAATTCCTTGCTTTATTCCTAAATTACAGTAGTATACAGACTTTGGGGAACGTATGAAACATATCATTTCTAAAGAAAAGAAGTTATTTTTTCGCGCTGTTTGCACCAATATTTCTCTGTTTGTTTCAAAAGCAGCCATAATAATTATGGTTGCCTGAACTCCAGGTTTTTCTTGACCTCCCAGCATCTAAGTTTCATGTTCAGATGCTGGTTTATTGGCATTATTTGACCCAGTTGCACTTGATTTTATATATTCTTTGGCTCCCTAAACTTTTTTACACCCAATGGGGATTCAGTTATCTGCTGACAAAAATGCCAAGTGTTACAGACAGAGAACAAAGGATTCCACCACTACGTGTTTCACAAGATCACCATTTTAAATAAATTCTACATTCAAAGAGTTTCATAATCTAACTATTCATAAATTGTGGTATTTTAACATGTTCTACATAGTCTTAATTTTTCTGAGGAGAGTTACTACATGCCAAGTACTTGCTAAGCCCTCAATTGTAAGTGCTTTGGAGGGCATTTCATTCACCATTTTGCCTGACTCAGTTTTTATCTTTAACTTCCCAATCATCTCTTTAGCTTCCAGCATCAACGTCTCTGTAACATCAGCGCTAGATATTACAGCAGTGCTGTTTGTTAGTCACCATGTATTTTTCTACAATAATGGTTTTCTGTCAAAATTAACAATGTATCCATTTTTTTTTCACTTTATTTCATTCCTGGACTAAGGTACAGGATTCTAAAGTTTTTAAAAAGTCCCATTCCCATAGCATGCCACCATGAAAAAAATTAAACATCTTGGTAGAATGCTGCGCTTTTTACCATCAGAAACATGTGGTAACACCATCCTGATATATCCACAGTAAGAATTTAGAATATACATTTAACAGAGAACCTCAACTAAAGAGATTTCTATAAACTGTGAGTGGCAGCCATCTTTAATGATCTGAGCTGTTAAATCCAACATTAGCTATAAAAAGGGGCTTTAATAATATTTGAGAATCAAAAACATACTGAGGATGAATCTAAGGATGCCAGAAATGCATTTCTACTGGAAAACTATATAATGAAAACGTTTGCTGATTAACAAATACTGCTGCTTTGAGGAGTCTATCTTTTGCTGATATTTTGCAAAAGAGGCTTCTAAAAATTGTTGATACATCTTTATGTGCAAAAAACAGATTCCCAGTGCTCAGGTCCCGAACGTAGGGCTCAGCATCATATGGTGCACATTCCCATGAGAAATAGCAAACTGAGATTTCTTACCACAGTCAGCAGTGGCATTACACCCAATGCAGTATATTTACGTTTTTCAAGAATCAGGAACATTTACCCCATGGATAGCTGATCTCTTTTTTCTTCAACTGCTAAATTTCAAGCAGCAATAATAGCAAGTCAATTTAAAAAAGTGCAAGAAAAAACTAATTGTACTGCCACCAACATACAGCCAGCTCCATGGTAATACATGTGCATGACACTGCACAAGTGCACAAAAGCTGACTTTTCAAAGGGTTATAGACCCCCTGCATCAGAGCTGGTGCACCCCCCCACACACACACACACACATATCAACCATCATAAGTAGCTTACCTAATAAATGTGTGAAAGGAATTTTGTCAGGTCCATTCAATGAGAGGCAGCAAGACTGGGCTCTCTCGTTGATGCCATCTTGGATCCCCTTTTCATAAAGAACTCATACAGTGGCAAGAATATGTCCTCTGCTCTAGTGAGTACCTCACTTTTGATGCACCACACCATTCTTCCTGCCCCATTTACAATGGATGCACAGTGTTTGCCATGCTTCAGACCCTTGTCTAGCATAGCATCTACAGTAGGTTGTTTTCATCCTCCACTACAATAAGTGAAGCCCCATATACTGTAACATATAGATCCTACCTTGGTTTTCCAATTTCAAGTGCAGCACCTTAAATTTTGCTGCACTGAATCTAAAACATCAGGAGTCTGACAAGATGTCCAGCATGCTAAGCTCCTTCCAAAGTTTGTTCTCATCCTCAGAGGAGTCCACCACTCTGGCCAGCTTAGTAATATCAGTGAACTTAAGCAGCCTGCTGGAGACTCCAGCTACCTAATCATTGATGAAAGGCTGAGCAGCAGTGATCTTAGGCATATCCCTGATGAAAGCAGCTGAGTACTCCTCCCCCCTCTGAGTAGTATCCATCCACCCAACCCTCTGCTTCCTGCCTCCAAGTCACTTAGCAAATCACCTTATGCATTCCTGCTAAGTGGATTAGCCATCCAACACACTGTTGTGCTTTGCCCAGATATCAGTGTCAAAGTCTTCTTCAAGTCCAGAGAAATTAAATATATAGCCCTGCCACATTCTATCTCAATGGTCACCCCCTCAAAGAGGACGAATATGTCAGTTTGACACAACATGCCAGTTATAAAGCTCTTTTGAGAGAGGTGAGATTCTTGGCCTCAAACGTGCTCCATTATTTTGTCCATGGTAATGGCTTCCAGGAACCTGCCCTGTAGTAATGACATGTTGACTGGCCTGTAATTGCTTGGATCTGACCTTGCCCCCTAAAATCAAATCAAATCATCTTTATTTATAAAGCACCTTTCAAATGCTGTACAATGATTCACATAAGTACATAAATTAAAATAATAAAATTAAAAGCCATAACTAGGATAAGCTAAACCAAATAAATATATCTTTAACTCATTTTTAAATTTCTCAACAGTTGGACAATCTCTCAACCAATGAGGTAGAGGATTCCACAGGGTTGGTGCTGAAAAGGCAAAAGCATGAGATCCAGATGTTTTTAATCGAACCCTGGGAATCTCCAGCAATCCCTCATTGGCGGAGAAGATGGAAGGGGCAATAGGGTACCAGGAGATCTTTCAGGTAGCTGGATCCCTGATCATGTAGGTCTTTAAAGGTTAGTAAACCAACTTTATAGGTAATCCACCACCTAACAGGCAGCCAGTGCAGTTCATGGAGCACAGGTGTAATATGACTGGATCTAGAGATCCCAGTCAAAAGCCTTGTCGGCACATTCTGCACCAATTACAGGTGATGGATATTAGCCCCAGATAGCCCTAGGTACAGGGAATTACAGTAGTCAAGACGGGTAGTGATAAAGGCATGGACCAACGTTGGCAGATCACCCGGTTGGACCAGGTGTTTAATCCAGGCAATATTCCTCAGATGAAAAAAAGAGGATTTGACCACGGCTGACACCTGAGATTTTAAAGTCAAGCTGTCATCAAAAATAATGCCCAGATTTCGTACCTGATCAGAGGTAGTGAGTGACATACCACTGAGCAATAAGCCCGGCAGTTGGCCAGCCCCCAAACCCATCACCGGGTGACCTGGATCCACTGCCAACACCTCAGTCTTATCCAGATTCAGTCTCAACCAGCTAGAACTCATCCATAATCTGATCTCAGTAAGGCAGTTGTCTAGCATCAAGAGACCACCATCTTGCCCGGGTGGAAAGGACAGATACAGCTGAGTATCATCTGCGTAGCAGTGAAAACCCAAGCTGTATCACCTGATGATATCTCCTAAAGGCAGCATATACACTGCAAACAACATGGGCACTAAAACAGAACCCTGCGGTACCCCATAAGGCTGGGAGTGAGCACCAGAGGAATAAATTCCAGTGGTAACCCTCTGAAACCTGTCTGTGAGGTAAGGTTGAAACCATTTGAGGACTGTTCCAGACAGTCCACAAAAAATCCGCAGGTGCTCCAACAGCACACCATGGTCTACAGTATCAAATGCTGCAGAGAGATAGAGAAGGACCAGAATGGTACATGCCTTTCGATCTCCAGCCATTAGGAGGTCATTTAACACCCAGACAAGGGCAGTCTCCATGCTATGCTTCTTCCTGAAACCAGATTGGAGAGTATCATAGACATTGTGAGTTGTAAGATGATCATCCAGTTGTAATGCAACTGCCTTCTCAATAACCTTTCCAACAAAAGAAAGGTTAGAGACAGGCTGGTAGTTAGCTAGACAGTCTGTATCCAAGGAGGAGTCCCCTACTTGAAAATGGGGAGCACCGTGGCTTGTTTCTAGTATGAAAAATAATATTAGGCACCTAGGTGAGAAGACAAAAGGGGAATATAAGGATTCTGATTGCAAATTTGGAATTTGGAGGTTGAGGACAAATGCCAGTAATGCTATGAGCTCACACAGGGTAAATGGCCCTTTACAGTATGAGAAATCTCAACTGGAAAAGTATTTAAATAATTGTAATATTTAATGACAGGTAAAGTGGTGTGGGGGGGGTCTGGACAATCTGCAAGCAATATTTTTTAAAGATGGGGTAGCTGAGCTAACACAAATGATAACATCCATGTTCAAATGGAGTTTGCTACAATTAATTTGTCCCCAAAAAGGGAAAATAACTAAGGCAATATCTATCCATAGGGAATTCATTGGCTTCCTCAAATTACAGACCCATAGCACTGCTCTCTAACCTCTCAAAACTATTAGAACACTATGTGCATAGGCAACTTTATTGAATATGTGGATGAAAATTGGCTAATCACCACATATTAGCATTGTTGCCCTAATGGACTTTAAGAATCTAATAGCAGATTCTTTTGATAAGAAAAAGGAAACTGGGATAGTGTTTGTGGACCTAACAAAAGCTTTCGACCTTGTGAACCATCATCTACTTATCGACCATCTTGCAAAGATTGGTGTGCATCCTGAGCCCATAAGGTGGTTTGAGTTATATGTAATTGGCAGAAAACAAAAGGTCCAAGGTAGTGATATGCTATTAACTATTGAAGTACTTACTAGCAAGGAACCAAAAGGGTTAGTTTGGGGATCACTTCTGATTATGATTTTAATAAATGACTTACCATATGTTTTGCCCTACATGGAGATGAGGATGTACACCAACAATATGATTATGGTGGCCTCTTCAGACAACAGGAAAGAATTAGAAATTACATTTATTTATTTGTTTTGTGTTAACCAAGTAACAATTGCAGACAGACTTCAATGTTATTCAGGGGGTGGTTCACCATGTCGAGGGTGGTAATGAGTGTGAAATACATTCAGTGCATCAGATAACATTCTGTTGCTAAAACTTCATTTGGGAAAACAGAAGAATTAAAAATAAGGACTCAGTGGGCATTCAGATATATAATATAAATGAGTATAAGTATATGGGACTGTTTTTTACCCAAGTTTAAGTTTTATAAAACATTATAACTTTGACCCAAAAAAGAAATAAGAAGATTGATGCTCTGAGAAGAACATCATATTGCTTGCCAAAGGAATCAAGAACACAGATTGTTTAACTAATGATTTTACCAGCCATGGAATATGGTAAAGCAGGGTACATGAATGCTAAAAAAAACAGTTTAACCAAACTGGATTATCTCTATAAAAGGTTGTGTATATTTTTTTTAAATGTGAGTTTGGAATGCACCACTGCCATCCATACAAATAATTAAATTAGGTACCACTGGGAGTGAAGAGTGAGAGAAAATGGGCTACTATGATACTGTGTTGAGTTTTAAATTCAGATCGTATGAATCCTCTATGTTATAGATCAAAATATGGAAAAATGTTATGTTTTAAAGCAGCAGTACAACAAAAATGGGTTAAAATTTGACCCCGCCTTTTTTCTTCCAAAATGATGCCAAATGACTTCCAGTTTATTTTGGTGTTAAAATTTTCGACTTTTATTGTCATTTAAGAATTTTATGAACATTTTAAAGTAATTATTTCTCAATAAAAAAAGATGGCCACCTCATTTTTGCATAGAAATAATACTGAGGGTCCGAGGAGGATAAGAATCCAGACAAAAATGCAAATGTACACAACACAGCATAGGAAGCATCCAGAAAACCCAAATCAACAGTTCTCCCAATATTTTTTATAACCATAGCAGAAAATTAGCTTTTTGGAATAACTTTTTTTGTTGCACTGCTGCTTTAAGAGAAACAAAAGCTAGAGGTTTGGATATAATGAAAGCAGCAACTAGATCTAAAGAAATGACAATGAGGTACAAAGGAGCAAAAATGTGGAACATTTCAAGCATTGAAACTAGAACAAAACTGATTCAGAATATGTAAACCACAAGCTGTAAAACAATTTTGTCTGCTCATCCGGATAATTCAGAATTTTCCTTAGAAACCACAATCTGGTGCTTAATAGCAGAGAAAATGTCATACATAGAGCCTATCATGGGGAACTGTGAACAGAGTCGTATCCGCAGTGGGTGAGTCGACAAATTCTCGATCGACTTCTGGATAGCTTAAATCGTATGTCGACTGTCATTTTGCAGTCGGCTGCCAGTTTCAAGGTGTTGGCTATGTTTCTTAGGGGGCGAACCCCTGAACCCCCATGTGGAGGGTTGGCCACCCCTGCACTCCCTCACTTAAGGATTATCAACCCAAGTCGGAGCAGATTGGGGTAGAAACCCCAACAGACAGTGCTCAGTTCCAGCAGGTCTCCTACAGCGGCATGGCACTGTAGTCACTGTGGGGGACGTCGCAGTCGAACTGTCGCTGTCGGGTGGGTAAATGAACAGAGTCTATCAGCACTCAGAAAGATAACGAGGCAACAGTTTTAGCTTACCCAATGCAATGTTTTTTTTATTTTAAATCACCACATGTAGCAAGTGAAGACTATTCAAGCAGCATACATGGATAGTTCATATCAATCTACAATGTCCTTCACAGCTCAATTAGCTAATCCATATTTTGGTGTCTTAGTTTTGATTGCATTACCAGCTGCTGACACCTTGTCAAAATTTAAAGTACACTTAGAACATAACAAATCAAAAATGCTTCCACAGGCTCCCCGTGCTAGGGGAAGCTACTAGAAGTAGGTGCAGTGCCCACCAGTGTCAAAGACAAGCGGATGTTTTGGAGTGATGTCACTCCTCCCTCAGAGCTAGTCCACTATGGCTACTGACAGTTATTTAACCTGTTTCTACCTCCATGGAAATGAACTACAAACAAGCCTTTGTCAATGCCCATTGTTGCTTGCTGTCATTAGCAGTGGAAGTGCAGGAGTTAGACAGATGCAGTATAGGAATGGCAATGAAGTATTGAACTGACGCCAACTCCACCCCCACCCTGCAGAGATGGACAGGCATTGGGGTGTGCCTTTGGGTCATCGCCCAAAATGGTGATGACATTTCACCTCACTCTACCCTGCAGACACTTACAAGTGTCGAGGTGTGCTTTGGAGTGGTCGGGCTTTATACTCACCTCACAGCTGAAGCTCAGAAATAGCAGGAGGTCGTGAGCACTTAAGGAGTAGCCCTCCCCCAAAACTCGGAGCCATTTTGCTGCAGCTGAAGCCCAGAAATAGTAGGATGTCATGAGAGCTTAAGGAGCAGCCCTCCCCCCAAACTCTGAGCCGTTTTGTTGCAGGTGCGAAACACTGAATTTCCCCGAGTGCCTGATATCATGACCACACTAGCACTATTGCTGCTGCTGAGTTTGAGACTTGCTGGCACTGCATGTCAGCTCTCCACCACCACCCTTGGTAAGCATCTACCATATAGCAGAGATCACGTGAGCTGCAGAACCTATCAGCTCACTTTCCCATCTGCAGGTTGTCGGCTCTCTCCACTAGAGGTCACATCCAACTTTCCTGCCCATTTTATTTCCTCTATAGGTGTCTGAATGGTAGGACCCTGCTACTTCATAACCTGGCTGCTGCTTGCCTCATTGAAAAAAGTGGTGGAAATATAATAACTAGACCCACTCACCTCTGCGGAGCTAGAACTTGAGGTAAAGCTGCAATCCTCCTGGCTCACTAATTCCTTGTATAGTCTAAACCAGAGGTACAGCTGACGTCCCCCTGGCTTAACGATTCCCTCACAACCTAAGGACTCCAACTGATATCGCTATACTGGTGCCCGCTATGCCTAGCTATTCCCCCTCTAGCTCATCTCCCTGCAACTTTAGACTCCAGCAACCCCTGAGGCTTGTGTCCCCTCTCAGATCTACAGCATGAGGAGCTTGGTGTCCAGGGTAGCTCCCGCTTACTTAGCTCAGTTACATGGAACTACCCTACCCCTTCCCTTGGATCGGCTCTCCTTTGACTCGTGCTGGAATTCCTTACTCCTCTCCCGGTCCCCAGAGCCTAGGGAGGAGGGGCTAAACAAGCTTAGCCAAATCACGAATGGACCACTCCTAAAGGGTAGCTGCTATACCTTATCCTCTGACCAGAACGAGTACAACCTGCTGAGGCTCCTCCCCTTCCCTCACAGGCTCAAGCTAGCACTAGGGGGGACATCGGACCAAACCCTGGTCCCTATGCTCCTAATCTCACCCTTAGTGATCCCGCCAACCCCCTCTGGGCCAACACCAGTGGACTCAAGCTGGTACATATGAATATCGGCAGCTTAAGGCACAAAATCCATGACCTTGAGGCATGGACATCACTTTACAAACCGGATATACTAGCTGTGACTGAAACATGGCTCAAGCCTCAGATCCTCCCCTATGAAGTGGACCTAGCTGGCTACCAGGCTTTTAGAAAGGACAGAGTGGGGAAAAAAGGAGGTGGGGTTCTCATCTACCTCAGCTCCTTCTTGAATGCTTCCCAGATTGATATCACCTCTCTTTGTTGATCACAGAGTGAGATCCTATTTGTTAAAGTGCTCCTCGGAGACACCAAACCCCTCCACATAGGGTGTGCCTACCTCCCGTCCTAATCTGCCACCTTCTCCCTTGAATCCCTAACCAATGCCCTGCTGGAGCACCCCCTTGGGGAGATCATCCTCCTCGGGGACTTCAATCTAAACTGGCTTGCCCTGGGGACCTCCTCAATCAAGAACTTAATACTAGACTCCTCACTTACCCAAGTCATAGATCTGCCTACTAGGCACAATGCTAAGTCTGGCAATCATTCCCTACTCGACTGGGCACTAGTCTCTTGCCCAGACCACATACTGACCACTGGGATCATGTCAGACTCTCTGAGTGACCACTCTCTCATTTACTGTGCCTAGTCCAACAAACCCCCCAAAGCTACTGCCAGGGTCATAGAAGCCAGGAACTTCAGCAGGTTCATACCAGCAGACCTCTGCTCTGACCTGGGGACAATTGACTGGGACCCCATTGTCTCCCTCCCCTCACTCGATGAGGCACTTGATTACTTCTCTAATTCATTCCTGTCCTTAGCCAACCTGCATGTCCCACGGAAAAAGCTCAGGGTACACGGTAAGTGCCACAAATGGCTGAGCCCTAGCCTAAAGCAAACTATGCTTCTCCATGATAGAGCATGGGGACTCTACAAATCCTTGGGCTGTACACCTGATTGGGAGAGGAACAGGGAACTGAGCAATCTATGCAAAAAAAAACTCCAAACAGGCCAAGTCCAAGTACCTAAGAGACCTCCAAACCAGCCACCTATGTGACCATAAGAAATTCTAGGACCACATAAACTCCCTTCTCAAAGGTACCTGAAATGCACAAGATGACTTACTTCTAGTTGGGGATACATTGACCAATGACCCCTTTACAGTTGCTGATGCCTTCTGTGCCTCCTTCTCCAATCCTAACAGACACCCCCCCTCCCCCTGGGACTCCCTACCACCCTAATTTGGACTGGATGTTCCCTCGACCACCTGCAACTGGTTGAACCATCTGCTGTACTTCCTCTCTTACTCAAAATAAATCCTAACTCTTCCCTGGGAAATGACCTACTAGAACCTCGGCTGCTGAGGGCTGCTGCCCTGGCTATCACCTACCCTGTCACCCTGCTCATCAACAGGTCCCTCCACGAAGGAACTGTACCCAGTAAGTGGAAGGTATCGACTATTGTCCCCGACCACAAAAATGTACCCCGGGACAGAGTGGGAAATTATAGGCCTATCTCCCTACTCAGCCCTCTCGGGAAAGTGCAGGAGAGACTTGTATACAATCAACTCCAGGATTACCTTGAGCAACACCAACTCCTCACCAATGTGCAACACGGCTTTAGGAAAGGCCATGGCACTGATACTGCCCTCATCCGTCTCACATCTGACATCCTCATGGCCATGGATCAAGGCTCCCCAACGGGCGCCCTATTCATTGACCTGTCTAAGGCCTTCTACCTGGTCAGCCATGAACTTCTCCTTTCCAAACTTCACCGACTGGGCCTGGATGAGCACTTGCTCTCTTGGTTTGAGAGCTACCTGACTAACAGATCTCAGAAAGTCCGTTGGAGAGGAACACAATCTGGCACTAGACCCATGATCTCCGGGGTACCCCAGGGCTCGATCCTGGGCCCCCTATTATTCTTACTTTTCTCAATGACATCGAAGGTGATTACGCACCCAGCAACCCTTCATTCTTTATGGACAATCAAGTTTCTACTGTAGCACCCGCTAAACCCAGTGTCATCTCCTCCAAACGTCAGGCCTGTCTCTCAGCTCTTGAGGTCTGGTTCACCTCTAATTCCCTAAAGCTAAATGAAGACCAAATCAAGGCAGTCCTGTTTGGGACTAGACACCTGGGCACAGACCGAAGCGAGCTACTCCAGCTCAACACAGCCCAAGGGAGGAGAGTAGCAGTCACAGACCAGTTCAAGTACCTTGGGGTCCTCCTTGACCAGGAGCTGACCTATAAACCACACATCGACTCCTTAACATGATCCATCCACCAGAGGCTTCGTCTCTTCTACCATCTGGGAGACTCCCTCTCCCGGGAGGCGCAATGAGCCATAGCCAACTGTAACTTTCTTCCCTCCATTCTATATGGTTCCCCCCATACAACAGTTCCTCTGAGAGATGGAGCTCAACAAACTTTCCATACTCTACCACTGAGTAGCTCACTTTGCAACAAACTCCTTCCCCAGGAGGCACCATTGCAAGGCCCTTGAGGACCTAAACTGGCCCTCCCCACGGTATAAGCTGTCCTATTCTACTGCCTATCTGGCCTTTAAATTCACCTCCTTTGGCCCCCAGCCTCACCTGCATGGGCTACACACCCCTGAAGTCCAGCGCCGAACCCTCCGATCCACAGCAAGTCATCCCCTTGCTATCCACCGTGTTCGCACCAACCAAGGCAAGCGCTCCTTCCAATATGCAACTTCCTACTTATAGAATGCCCTCCCAGCATGTCTACTTGACAAGCCAACACTCCTAGGGTTTAAATCTGGCCTCAAAGCATACTTCCTGGAACTCAGTCTCTGTGGTTGTAATCACTAGACCCCATCCTCGACCTACTCCCCTGCTACCATCTGCTGAACCACGCCTTCCCACCCCTTGAATCTCCTATGGAAAAATGCTAAAAGTACTATTTATCTGTCTTAATACCTGTTTAACCTTGTGATTCCTGCTGTCTTTGTGCCCAACATTTGATACCTTCTCCCCAACATGTATCAGCTGTTAATCTTCTGTTACCCCAATGTCTATGTATGTATTCATTGTAACTAAATATGTATTCACTCAATACTACTGTATTTTACACCTATGTATGTATTCATTGTAACTAATCCTGGGTCGCCCCTGAAAAAGGGATCTCTGGTCTCAGTGGGCTTACCCAGTTACCAAAATCTAAATAAATAAAATACACTGAAATGGGTGCAGTATAGGAGAATGGGGTGAACTCTGGGGCCAAAGGGTCCAAGGTGCACCTCAATGCTTGCTACTGGCTGCAGAGTGGGGGTGGAATGGCATGAGCATTACTGTCGACAATCCCAAGTCACACCCCTGATGCCTGTCTGTCGCTACAGGGTAGGGCGTTATGGTCAAAAATCCTAATGCCCTGGGCATTCCTTGATATTTTTACTGCAAGTTTTCAACATGGGCTTTTTGTGATCCTACCACATGAACAGTGACACTATCAGTTCGTTAGACAAAAGGTGATTTTGCACAGTGACTGCGCCATTTGGTGCCACAGGTGCGTAAAAACATTTCGAACAGGATGCAAAAAATGGCAGCTGTACTGTTCATGAGGAGGTGTAAAAAATGGTAATGATGAAAATCTGGAGTGAAAATATAAAAAAACTGATAAAGTCATGAGTGTGAGTAGAAACTGCATAACGCACACTCATAATGTAATTAGTTTGGGGATATTTTACAGCAGATTTTCAACATAAGCATTATGAGAGACCCCCACTCATGAACAGTGTCACAGTGATTTTCTTAATCTATCCCCAACACTGATTTCCCACAGCGACCGTGCTATTCTGCGCTGGAAGTGTGAAAACATATTTCAGCCAGGGTGTGAAAAATGACAGCTGTACTGTTCATAAGAAGGTGTGGAAAAATGCCAATGTTGAAAATCTGGACTGAAAAGATTACGAATTTGTGAAATTACAAAGGTGCGTGGAAATTACACAATGCATGATCGTAACACAGTCATTTTATGGACTTTTGTCACCACATTTTCAACATAGCCAGTTTAAGACCTCTACTCATGAACAGTGTCACTGTGATTTTCTTAATCTGTCCTGAACATTGATTTCGCACAATGACCAAGCCACTGTGCACTACATGTGCGAAAACACATTTTGGGTGAGATGTGAAAAATAACAGTTGTACTGTTCATAAGGAGGTGTGGTAAAATGGCAGTGCTGCAAATCTGGAGTGAAAATATTAAAAATGCTCAAAGTTATGAGCATGCATAGGAACTGCACAACATACGCTCATAAAACAGTCATTTTGGGGAATTATTTCATCAAATTTTCAACATTGGGTTTTTGAGGCCTACCTCATGAGCAGTGTCATTGTAATATTCTTAATCTGTCCTGAACATTCATTTCACACACCGACTATGCCATTGTGAGCTACATATGTGAAAACACATTTCAGGTGAGATGTGAAAAATGACAGCTGTACTGTTCATAAGAAGGTGTGGTAAAATGGCAATGTTGAAAATCTGGAGTGAAAATATTAAAAATGCTCAAAGTTATGAGTGTGCATAGGAACTGTGCAATGCACACTTGTAAAAGTCATTTTGGGGAATTTTTTCACTAAATTTTCAACATAGGGTGCTTGGGGGGGCCTACCTCATGTACTGTGACACTGTTTATTCCTTAATCGGTCCCAAAGGCGGTTCCGCACTGTGACCATGAAATCACCTTTCAGGACAGAACAACAAAATGACAGTAACTGAGTTCATGAGGTGGGATCCCAAGAACCCCATGTTGAAAATTTGGTGAAAAAATTCCTAAAAATGGCCAACATATGCACAAAAGTTGCAAAAAACCCATTTATGCCATTACAATGCTTACCGGCATTTCTTCAGTTCACAGTCGGTTTTGAAGAATGCAGATGTGCTCGGATCCACCGAAGATCATTGCACTGTGCTCCGGTGGTAGGTATGGGGTGACGGGGGGGGTGTGTGGGGAGGTGGGGGAACGCAAAGGGTAGGTGCGGGTTGAGGGAGGGGGCAAGAGAATCAACGAGGGACTTTTTTTTCTTCTAAGTCTTTTTCCTTTTTAAAGACAATGGGAGATTTTTGCCACGCTGGGGTGGGCTCCCAGCATGGTACCAGGCAGTTTGTTTGTGGGGGCAGTGGAGCTGACAGTGGATTGGGCACCCCTGTTGGCTAAGGAGACCTTTGCCATGCTGGGGTGGGCTCCCAGTGTGGCAGATGGAAGTTTTTTTGGGGGGGTCAGTGAAACTGATGGGGGATTGGGCCCTCTCATTGGCCATACAGTGTGCTGGGGGTCCCCATGAGCCATGGTGGGCTGCATTATGCTGACAGGGATTGGGCTAACCTGTCAGCAAATGAACTGGAGAGTGGGTCATACTGACAGGGGGATTGGGCACCCCGTTGGCTTTTTTATTCATTTATTTATTGAAATGTTTCACCAGAAAGGCACACTGACCGTCTTTCTGTCGGCTTCCTGAGGACTGTGAGAGGCCAATGGAGAAGCCATCACCATAGGGACACCAACAATCTGCTTTTGGTAGAGTTGTAATGCACCAAAACAGCTGATTAACGTGATGACGTGGGCAAATTTCTTGATGCATTTAGGCATTCTCCCTAACTGCTGAAAGAAATGTGTTTCTTGCACATGCGTACAAGCAACACAAAAATTGTAAAAAGATTATTTCAAACATCATAACATCCCTTGCCATACTGAAATATCAGCCTAGCTTTCTAAGTACTCATTTTTTTTTAATGATGTACTTTTAAAATTGTGTTATGCCTTGCTACAGTTTGTAAAAAAATCATGGTTATGAAATAAATAGATACATTCTGCTGTTGGTGTAAAATAATCTTTGCTAAACTTGTGGGTATAGGTTACATAGACAGAAAAATTAGCTATTTATGATGTTGGAAATAATCTTCTTACCATTTTTGTAGTTTATTTATAAATATGGGGGGTGCTATATTTTCATAGAGGGGTATTGTTAAAATCTATTTATTCATGGTGTTTCTAATTCAAAGTGCTTTCTGTCATTGTTTTGCACTTTAATAAAATGTTATGCCTTTTGAGCACTCACACAGTGTGTTGGTCAGTTTGAAAGGAGGGAGGATTCCCTGTTTTTAGATGGCCTGGTTGCTAAAGGTGATCTGGTAGCACTGGTCTCCATTAAGACAGAACTAGGTTAAGTACTGATGCCAGTAGCCATAGTGGACTAGCTCTGAGGAAGGAGTTGCATCACTCTGACATGTCAGTATGTCTTTGATGCCGGTGGGCATTGCATCTGGTCCTAGTAGCTGCCCCTAGCCCAGGGAGCTTGTGGAAGCAATTTTGTTTTGTGATGTTCCAAGCTTACTTTTAATTTGGACATGGCATCAGCAGCTGGTAGCACAATCAAAAAAGAGACACCAGAACACAGATTAACTAACTAAGCCGCAAAGGTCATTGCAATTTGGTGTGGGTTATCTTTGTATCCTGCTTGAAAAGCCTCCAATTACTACACTTCGTGATTTTAAATAAAAAAATGATGCACCAGGTAAAGCTAAAACTGTTTCCATGTTATCTTTCTGAGAGGTGATAAAGTCTGACTCAAAATATGTTTCAGAGTGCATTGTTACAATAATTGAATCATCAATGTGAATGTTTTTAAGTTTTATATAATGTTTGTATTGCTATGTTTTGTACATTGTGGAGTAAATCTGTATGTACGTGTTAAGCAGGAATGCACTTGAAAATAGAACATTGTGTCATAACAAGTATTAACTGTATAAAAATAAGTTTTATTACTTCTACTAAGCATGCTGTTTGCCATTAATGTAGCATATGGTTAAACTAACCAAATCAATTGTATTTTTTTTTTTTTTTTGCTGTTATTTTCAACAGCTTTTATTTTATGCAAAAGTGAGATCCAACCACATTCAGAGACAGGTCTTTATAGCAGATAGTAGTCTGAAGATGGAACTGGCGGATACCATGGTTCACCAACTATCTGAATTACTATAGATCTGGTACTTTGCCACATTTAACTTGCATAGAAACATAGACTGCATCAGCAAAAAAGATGCATTGTCCATTCCAGTCTGCCCATTTCCATACCTAGCCCAATGCTTGGCCTTACACTACCTGGATTTAAAGATCTGAAAGTCATATCTTTAACTTTAAGCAACAAATTCACAGCTGTTCTGAACCCACTCTGCACACACAGAGGGGTTCTTGCATGGACTAGTGGTGCAGATATGTACCTCTTTGGACATACGAAGACCTCTGTACATTCAAAGCCCCAAGATGTGGGCCCCTTCTGCATTAGATCCTAGTACTGCTACAGGGTCATGCATGGGCACATGGTCTGGAACATGCCTCTTTCTGCACTGTGAAGAGCTGGCAGAGGGCAGCACTAGCCACTATACACCCCTTCAGCATAGCCTCAGGAAGGTCTTTGAATCCTGAGCAGCCCCCATCCACTAATCCCAGCCCTCAAAGCCTTCACAAAGGGCTGGTGGGCCATACTGGCATTGTCTGGTGCAAACCTTTGTTGTTCCATTTTGCCAACGATGGTACAACAGTCCTTGGAAGACTACCATGTCCTGCCACCCCTAATCTCTGCTCTGTGTGGAGTCTGGGATCGACCAGCAGGTCGACCAAGGCATCAGATTGGATGCCCAGGACTGGCATAGCATCTCCCATGGACCCATTCTCCCCCCTTCACATGTCATTCCATGGGTGGTCCTCGGGGGCCAGGATCATGGATGCCAGCATGCACACTGGATACCAATGTAACAGCAAAACCAATGCTAAAGATGGATGATACATGTGTATCCATGATTCTGTTGTGGATCAGGCCATAAGTTGTAAAAAAAAATTACAAATGTATTGCCCTTTGAAAAGGCAAGCTAAAGATAACTGAAAACTAAAATTATATGTGTTATCTTATATGTAAATTTATGTAAACAAATGTACTTTTATATAAGAGAAATTAAGCATACAAAATCCCTTAAATAGTTACATATTCAGAATGACAACAGCTGTATAAAACAGAGTCTGTAACGTATTCTGACTCAGTCTTTACTTGGATAGTGTATTGTATAATGTCTCAAAATGTGGTTATGCTTTAATCAGCGCTACCATAGCAAGAACTAGACTATTTAAATGTCTAATTGCAATGCATGTACAGGTATTAAAATACATTGTCAGGGGATACTTTCAAGTATCTTAAAGAAGAGGGACAAAAATCTTTTGAAAGGAGCTTTTTTACTGCTCCACAAATGTTGCAAAACACCTCTATTTAGTTAGCTTCCTGAAGTCAAAATATGTCACTGAATGTATTTTACTAGGTTGGAAACATAAGCAAAATCTTTGTGGGAGTTGCAAGCTTTGTTGTTAAGCCCACACTAGTTGTAACATACTGAACCATGTAAGTGTTGCTTTTGATGTTTTTAATCACTTTGTTGTGAGATCAAGTGAACCTGACAGGTGAGGCTATTGGAACACTGACTCTCTACGACTGTGACACGTGGGACATTAACCAGTTCTGTAGCCTAATTGTTAATTGGTTTGGGGCTTGCTGTTCAGCAGCTCTTATTGAACAGTAACTATTAAAACCATTTTTAAAGAATAAATTATGAGGTCAGTGTTTCACATCTCATACAAATCATTTGTCTGTGAAAATGTTATTAAAACATGAGATCTTGCCTTTAAATGTATTTTAAACAGTGTTAATGCATTTCGGCGTGTCATCATTTGACAGCTCCGCCATACTTGCTAGTCAGCCACAAGGGAAATTTACATGCATTTGAATTCACCCTGCCAAGCAAAGTCATCCCAGACTGACAGTCTATTTAACTAGGTGATAAGTTAATCTGTACAACATTTGATAGATTTCTGTATTTTAACCTGGGTCGCACTTGCGAAAAAGGTTCACTTTCAGAATTTACAAATCAGCCATTTCACTGCCTTTAGCTCAAGTAACAGGATTCTTTTGTTACTTTTCAAGGTGTAATGTTACACATCTATCTACTTGCATTGCTAAAGGGTTCTCACTAGATATTAAAGTGATGAAACAGTAGTCATGTAATGAAAGCACTGAGCTTGATTTTCCAAGGGTTTTGAGACAGGTAACACATTTTTGCCACAAATGGCATTTTGCAACAGGGCAACAACTTTCAATGGTACATGTGTTTTGTACTGATCCTTTTCTGGTTGTTATATGTGTCAGCCTGACAGATATTTTTAAAATCTGCTTTGCTATTAAAGGGTTTATTTTGCAGTCTAAATGGCTAAAGGTGGACTAGCCATCTCTAACTGTTGTAATATGGAAAAACCTTAGATATCTTAAGCATTATCTCCTTTTCCCTTCTGATAGGGTCAAGAAAACTCCATTTTTTAATAATTGTCTTTTTCAGCATTAGTTTTTCATAAAAATAACTGGTCAGTTCTATTAAGGAGACTAACATGTTGTGTTACAGTTTTGCAATTTGTACTTAAAAGGCCACAAAATGTAACAACATGCAAGTATTTACACACCTCACCTCACATCCTACATAAATAAATAATTGTGTAACATGACCCAAACCTCTTTTGTGGGAGTTGTTAAACCAGACTGGGAATACCCTTAATTTAAGAATTGGTATGGGTTAAGCCAGCCTGCGAATCCCCCTGATTTAGGAGTTGGTATGGCTCAGGGAGGTATAAATATTGAGCCCAGGAAATGTCATGTGAGGGAGTGAGCAGAGCCTGCAGAGGGCATGGGCTGATTTATAGGGCATGTTAGTGTGTCTGCAATGCTAGGAAGGCACTCCTTCCTGGTGTGGGTTAGAGCCATGGGTTTGAGGCCACATAGGGTCTTCCACATAGGGTCCTCCAGTGGTGCCAGCCTCCAGTTCCCATGAAGAGTTATGCACTGTGTGACCAGGGGAATACTCCAAGCTTGAGGAAAGGCTATTCATAGATCCATGCTTCAAGTATTCTCTGCTGGTGCAAAACTCTATAAGTCATTAGTCCCTGTCCAAAAGTTTGGGAACAATTCTTTTTCTACATATGGAGGGTCCCTATCTATATCCTAGGACAAAAGAAGGAGCAAAGTGGAGGCCCTGAATTGCCATGTAGGCCAGCCAGGATCTTGGGTAAGTGTTCATCTGCAAGGTAAATTCCAGCAAGGGCTAGAATAGCCTGGCAGACCAGCATAGATCCTGGATGAAGCTGCACCAAGGGGCAGATCCCACCTGCACTGTATGCTGATGTTGCAGTGACATTTAGAGATTGAATTACATTACAGCGGCAATTCAGTGTTGCCACTGTAATGTACCCATGGGACCCCTGCACTGCTTTCTCTGGGTTTTGCCCCCCTCCTCAAATTAACTCTGGCTTGGAGTTGATAATCCTAATTTATGAGGGGTGCAGGGTGCAGAGCCTCCCGCATGGGGAGGGGTTCAGGGGTGAAGATCCCCATAAAAAACAAAGAGTTTACCTGACAGATTTATGCCGACCACAGTTTGTGGTCAACATAAATCCCTCCCTGTAATGTCGGGTCGAGAAATGGTTGTTGCTCTGATGTTGTAGAGCCTGCATTTAAATATATGCTATGCATGACACCTGTGATATTATATAAAGGCTTCCCCTGATATTAGGTAATACAAAAGCAGACCAGCATGCCCACCCCTGGTACCACTTGCCCAACCCCCTCCCCTCAATGCACTGGTGGTAGTATAGGTGTGCCTACCCTCGGTGCCACCATACAGTAAAAGCTGACACTGGGGTGCCCAATCCCCAGTGTTGGATCCAGTACAGTAATAATGCTGAAATAAAGAAAACAGTTCTGCATTGTCTTTTTTGTTTTTTTATACCCTATAAATATGAAAAATGTCCCTCACCCATCTGACCCTCCCACACCGCCACTCACCCCATCCCTACCCCTACTCACCGCCCTCCACCCCACACACCCCCACCACCCTCACTCACCTAAGAGTGTTCCACAGTGTAGATCCACTCTCTGATGGAAAACATGTCTTACTCCTAGAACCGGCGACTGCGATATGAGAAAACAATGTAAGTCCCCTTAATGTAGTTCAATACATTTAGAATTTTTAGTTATAACTTTGTCTTTTTTTCAATATTGGTGTACCAAATTTTCAACATGGCCTTTTTGGGACCCCACCTCATGATCAAGATAGATGAAATTTTTCAAATCCTTCCCAGAAGGTGATTTTGCAGTCACTCTACAAAATCTCCTTTTGAGTGGGATTTGAAATTCTTTTCATACTGGGTTCAGGAGGTGGGATCATAGGAAGATTATGTTGAAAAAATATGGTAAAATGACCAAGTTATGCATCAACATTGACATATTTCAACCTTCACTCATAACTTTACTGATTTTTAATATTTTTCCAGCAAACTTTCAATATGGCCTTTTTGGGACCCCACCTCCACAGCAATGCAGGTGACATTTTTCAAATCAGTACCAAAAGGTGATTTCGCAGTTGCTCCTCAAAATCACTTTTTGGGCAGGATTTGATCATTTTTTACCTACTGGGTTCATGAGGTGCGGTCATAAGAAGACTACAGTGAACATTTTGTAGAAAAATATGGTAAAATGACTAAGATACAACAGAACATTAATATATTTCAACGTTCACCTATAACTTCACTGATTTTCAATATTTTTCCGCTAAACTTTCAAAATTGCACCTTTTGGGGATCTCAAGTCATGAACAACACAGGTTCAATTCTGTGCTGAAAGGTGCTTTTGCAGTCACTCCATAAGATTACATTTTGGGTGGGAGTTGAAAATTTTTACCTGCCGGAATCATGAGGTGGGGGTCATAAGAAGAGTATGTTGAAAATTTGGTGTAAAAATACAGCAAAATAACCACATTATGAGTGAAAATTGAAATATTTCAATGATCACTCAGAACTTTGCTTATTTTCAATATTCTGACTCCAATCTTTCAACAGAGCCATTCTCCCTACCTCATAAATGTGACTGGTGTCATATTTCAAATTCTGGATGAGACACTTTTTCACACTTATAGTGCGAAATGATGTTTTGGTCTCTATGCTATAAATGCCACATGTCATGCTTATAAGGGGTGTCATAAAATTACTATCTTAAAAATTTACAGTTAAAATTTTAAATAAATAATTATTCTTAAGAAACGTTGTATGTAGTGCCAGCTTTTACCCCAGGGGGTAGTGTTTTGAGATCTTGTGTGGGTGAGCTGAGTTTGGGGGCAAGCTCAGTGAGCCAGCCATTTGGGATGAGGCTAGGAGGATGGTGCTGTCATGTGACACCACCCCCTAGCCTGGGAAGGGAAGGTGCAGGTTGCCCACTCTGGCCCAAATACCATATAGTGAAGAGAACTCTTCTGTTGTCATAGGGCCCTGCACCTCTGCTCCCATGGTCACCAGAGGGCCCTGTGCTTCAGCTGACAGATCAACTCTTTGCCCTGTGCATTTGTATCTGTAGCCACATTGAAGCACAGGGTCCTGATGGTCCTGTGCTTTCACAGCCCCATGAATTCTTGGCATATGTTACTACTCAGAATTGCAGGGCCCAGAGTGCCCTGTATGTCCATAGGCAGAAAAAGTCTTCTCTTGGCACAAAGCCAGAGTTTGTCTTATGTGATGATGGCTGTCTGTGGTTGCTTGAGTGGTTTTATCCTTTTGCTGCTGGGGGGGGGTTAGGGTTGCAAACACGAATGTTACATTTCCCTACTTTTGTGGCATTAAGTTGAAGCCTAACTGGTGAATTTACACAGTTTTTTGCAAAGAATATATGGTACAGATCACATTAAACTTTCTATGCAGCCAATCTGTAACCCATTTTTTTATGTGATTGCAATGAGCTGCCAATTAGCTGGTTGTTTTTTATCCCTTCAGCTGTAGAATGTGGATTTCAACTGGAAGTAGTCAATCAACTCATTCAAAGTTCTGCAGAAATCAGCTAACAACCGGCTATCAGTGATGAAGAGATTTCCTATGCAGAGCCTTAACAATTTAAATGTTAACCAGCTTTTAACTGGTTGCACTGTAAGTTTAATATGAACAGCACTGTAGAATTTAATTTTATGAGTAGTGTCAACCAGGTCAATGACCAACATATTTTCAAAACTCCAGTCACAGGGAGTCATGCGCTGGTGCTAGAGGGCGATGGACACAAGAGAGTGAGCTCCGTGATAATCCTTCCCTATTTAACAATTTTTTGGCCAAAATTTGCTTGTTTTACTTGTGAAAATCGATAGAATACCTTCTAAAAAATCTAGGCAAGTGAACTTGAATTTTTTTCTTGGTTTGACCTGGATGCTGAAGAATTTTTTTAGTCAAAAGCACTCCTGTGATCCTACCTCAGCAGTGTCCTGCCATCCAGGAGGTCCCCGCTCTCTCCGATCACTGGATTTTTCTAGTCATTTTGAGGAGGAGTTTAATGAATGCAGAGAATGGTATAATAATTTTGCTACTAAAAAGGACATTTTACAGTTGAAGTAGATGTTGTCAGAGATAAAAGTAGGTCTCTCTGATGTTAAGATTTCATCTGCCACCCTCTCTAAACAACATGAGGAAATGTGTGCTCACACAGGAAATAACACTGATAAAATAACTGAATTGACTTTAGCAGTAGGCTGTCTGGAGCAATTAATTGAAAAACAATCAGAACAGATTTCTTATTTTTCACAGAAAGTGGACAACCTCGAGAATAGAGGTCATTGTAACAATATAAGAATATCGGGGGTCCCTGAATGGGCTGAATGGAGCAACATGATTACATTTCTCAAAGCCTTTATTCCAGATTCACTAAACTTTTGATGGCCAGGCCCCCTTGAAATCGAGCTTGCCCACAGATCTGTTGGCCCCAAGCTCACCAACTAGAGACCTAGACTCATAATAGCTTATCTTCTGAGATTCTCAATCAAGGAGGATATAATGAAACTTGCCAGAGAGAAAAAAAATCTTGTAGTGGAGGGGGGAACGTAATCTGATTTTTCAAGATTTTCCCACAACACTGGTAACCAGACATAAGGAATTTTATGAAGTTAAACAGCAAATGAAAGATCTGGGCTTACAATACTATTTTAAATATCCAGCTATATTGGTAGTACAGGATTTCAAAGGGAAAACTACTAAATGTTCAACAGTCAATGAAGCCTGGAGGTTCGTACAAAATTATAAGGACACTCAATTTAATGGCAAAATTAACTGAGAGTTTTCAAATGGTGCACGAGGTCAATCAGAACCAGTTCAGCAAGATTCAAATGCTCATGCTGTTCCCAGCAGTCTGATGCCCCATGGCTTGGCCTGAGCTAAGGACTTACATGGGAAAGCTCCCCCACCTCAGCCTAAATCCTTCACATCCCAGTTATACTCAGCTGTTGCAATGGATGATAAACAGCATACCTGGGGAAAGGACATCCAGAGTAGGACTAGGCAACAGACTCTCTGGTTAAAACAGTCAATACCAAGATTAGTGTCCTGTACAGGCACAGGCAATATCTCTCTCCAAGGGCCCTCCGCCTCTCAATCCACAGCTCCATCATATCTACTATTGCCTATGTACTAGTGGTATATTGGGTGGCAATGGATACAGCACTCAAGAGGGTTCAGACTGCGCTCAACAAAGCCTGAAGACTCACCGTGGATGCTGAGCATGGCACACACACCTGTACTCTGTATGAACATGCAGACTGGCTGTCATTAAGAAACAGGGTCAAATTCCAGACTTGCATCCTAGGGAAGAAGGCTCTACTGGGTAAAACATCTCATTGCGTAGGCAATTTGATCAAGGTGGCCAACTCATTACAGGTCACCAGGGGGAGGACTAGAGGGGCCTTGGCTATCTCCTTCTGTTGCATCTCTCTTGGGCAATGTGCATTTGCCTACCAGGCTCCCCTGTGAATAAATGAACTCTCCGGGCACCCCTTGGCCACCAATTGTCTGGCCCAATTCAAGACTGACCTCAAGCAGCACCTAATAACACTCTCTAAGTGCATCTGCCCCTAAGTCCAGCCACACCCACTCTCTCTGCCCCCCAGCAAGCACTAGGCAGGCCCCAGGTACCCCCTCCCTCTGTCCCTTCTCTTAACTTTCTTCAGCAAACAGTTCACATCATGCTCCTTCTGCCTCCACCCCCTCCCCCCTCACCCAACTCCCAGTCCCATGAGTTTCCCTAACAGTCACTACTAACGTGAGATGCCTGGCCATGCCCCCTCACACTCCACCATTTACTCTAGCACATCTTCTCTGCTCAGCCTCCCTCACCCCCATTTCTCCCTATACCTTATAGCCCTTTTTCTCACCTTTCACCTCCACTGCAGTACCTACCTCTCTCTCCCGTACCTCCTTTCTTCACCCCACTGCCAGCTATCCCCATCCCTCTGAACTACTGACAAGGCACTTTGTGGCTGCTTATCCCCCACCCCACCCTCATAAAGTGTTTTTTCTTGTTATTTTAACTTGTACTTATGTTTTGAGTTATTCTGTAAGTTCTGAATCCAAGCTGTATCATTCATTGTGATGTACCTTTGCTTTCTCCTATTGTACTTTGTTTTGCAATCTATGACATGGAACCTTTGTAAAAGAGGTTGCCCTCAAAGGTCTTTTCCAAATCACTAAATAAATAAAACCCTATCAATTGCATTAAGGGCAACTGTTGCTGCAGATATATGGGAAGGGAAGTCACTCCTTATGAAACCATCAGTGGTGTGTACCTAGTGAGCACTACCTTGGATTATAGTCCAGTGGGCAATATCTGACTACGCAGTAGCTAACAACCTACTGTACTTGTGGGCTTAAAAGTTTATTGTACTATCACATTCTCAGTTAACTGGTTATTAAGAAATCTTATTTATCTAGTTACTATTTTTAGAAATGTTAGGTATTTAAAGGATAGGTTGTACCCTGACTTTTGTTGATGCAACTATCTAAGTTTTGGTATTGTATTTCAAGGTGTTGGTATAATTGTGATGCTACTTTGATTTTACTTGAACTTCAATTGCATTTCCTTGCTGATTCAGTATAAATTACATTCTTCCTGACTATAGAAAATATACACATTTTTGCTATTGTATTGGTTCAACAGATATTATTAACAATATTAATAGTTAATTAATATACACTGCGTAACAGCTAGTTACCATTTAATTTCTGTAGTAATTTAATAGCCTTGAATAATTATAGATTGCAATTTATTAAGATTAGGTTTATAACTTGAATTCAAATATTGTATATGTAAAAGTTTTTTCTTACTAGTTGTCTTTTGTCTGCTTCTGACGGATTTAGGAGTGTTAAGTATGCAATATAAATTCTCTTTGTGGAATGTTAATGGACTAGGGTCACTGATAAAAAGGAAAGACGTATTAACATATCTTAATAAGGAAAAAGTAGATGTGGCCTTTTTACAGGAAACTCACTTGACACAAGTGGAAGCAGAACAATTGTGGAGAAAATGGGTGGGACAGGCAGAAAGCTGCTGCTACTCATCCAAAAAAAGAGGGACTTCCATTCTTCTCCATAAAGGAATTAATTTCTGTAAACATACCCACTTGATGGATACAAATGGGAGGTTTCAAATTTTAGCAGGTACTATTGATGGTCACAAGGTTACTGTCTGCAATGTTTGTGCCCCCAATGAAAATCAAGAAGCCTTTTTTAAAAGTCTAACCTTGGAGCTTCAAGGGTTTTTAGATTGTGACCTCATTGTCACAGGGGACTTTAATGAAATTTTAGACTCAGTCTTGGACAGGTCATCATCTAGGCTGATTCAAACAGTAACCCAAGCAAGACTGGCTCTTAGGAAAATGATGGAAGAGGTACAGTAGGCCTCACAGATGCTTGGAGAACTGTACACCCAAAAGAAAGTGATTATTCCTTTTTCTCAGAGAGGCATGAGTCTTATAGCAGAATAGACTATATTTTGGTAGCCAATAAATTGGTCACTTCATTAATAGGATCCAAAATCAATACCATTACAATTTCAGACCATGCCCTAATAGGACTGGATCTAATGCTCTGTATGCCTAGGGGAACGAAACACAGATGGAGAATGAATTCTGGCTTGCTTAAAGAAAGAGTTCACTGAATGGCTCACTGCTCAATCAGTGGGATTCTTTGAAATAAATGATAATGGGGAAGTAACTGAAACATGTTTGTGGGAGGCCTACAAAGCTTATATGTGAGGCAGAATTCTTAGTTTTTGTGCTATCAGGAAAAAGGACAGCGAAAAAAATCTCAGAGATAAAGAAAAAGAGTTAGAGACACTGGAAAAAAACTCCAAAAACAAAACGACGCCTAACTTATAAATGCCACATAAAATTATGGTAAAGAAAGGGGAAATTAATGCTATTCTTTCACAAAAAGCTGAATATGCTTTGTTTAAGACCAGTCTGTGCTATTGGGAGGCAGGTGACAAGGCTGGTAAATTACTTGCACTATGGCTAAAAAAGGTACAATAGCAGAATTTAATCCCTGCTATTAATCTAAGGGAGGAAAGGCACTTACTTGTAACAAGGATATCAGTGCAGCTTTCCATGAGTTCTATAGCAAAATTTATTCTGGTAAAAGGACTAAAGAGGTCACTAACTTAAAGATTTTTTTTTAAGTATTAACCTGCCGACCCTAGCCTCTAAGGAGAAAGAGTTTTTGTAAAAAGATATACCAATTCTGTAAATCCAACTGGTTATTCAGGAACTTCTGTATATGCAAAACTATGGGCCCATATGGGTTTTCAGGGACTTTTATTATTAAACCTAATACTACGTTATCTCCCTATATCCATCGAGTCTTATTAGATGCAAAAACTAAAGAATCACTGCCCACAACTAAGAAACAAGCCTTTCTCACATTATTACATAAGAAAGGGAAAGATCCACTGGATTGTGTCAATTAGAGGCCTATTTCACAAAAGAACACCAGCTATAAAATCTTGGCAAAAATTCTAGCTAAAAGAGTTCAAAATGTCTGTGATAAGCTAATTGGCATGAAACAGGCAGGGTTCATGAGAAATAGGTCTGGGGCTGACAGTGTTCAGAGATTAATTAATCTTTTATGGTGGTCAAAACATAATAAGGAGCTCATGTCGGTGCTGTAGCTGGATATTTTAAAAGCCTTTGATTCAATCGGTGGTCCTGTATGTTTAAAACTCCTACAGAATTTGGCTTTGGTGAGAAATTCTAATCTTGGATATCCATGCTTTATAATGAACCCACTACCCATATAATAACTAATGGGGTGTTATCTCTACAAATCAGGTTAGCTTGTGGAAACAGGCAAGGATGTCCTCTCTCACCTTACTTATTTATCTTGGCATTTGAGCCCTTAATAAGGTCATTAAACACTCACCCAGGCATTAAAGGCTTAAAAGTTGGTAAAGAGATACATAAGACCTTTGCATTCGCTGATGATTTACTACTAACTGTTAGCTCCCTGATACAGTCTTGTTTGAATATCAAGGAAAGGCTAAATGAATTTGAGAGAATATCAGGACTAACACTTAACTGGAACAAAACTGAAATATTACATAGTAATCTGATTGAATCCACCATAAGACAAAATGAATAACCTAATGTTCCCAGACTGGATCTTGCCATCTATCACTTATATTGGCCTTCAAATTACAATGAATATACAGTAAATAAGCTTCTAGAGCTTAATTATAAACAGCTGCTGACAGATATTAGGAGGGACTTAGAAAGGTGGGGAAAGCTTAATTTATCCTTATGGGGTAGAATTAACTCCATTATAATGAATGTAGCACCCAGGTTATTTTACTTATTTCAGAATCTTCCAATTATACTTAGTTCAAAATTGTTTAAACAAATAGAAAGTCTTATCAGAAAGTTTCTATGGGGACCTAAGCCTCCCAGACCACGTATTAATAAACTAAGGGCAGCCAGAGAGATGGGTGATTTCAAATTACCATGGTGGGAAAGATACCAACTAGCCTTTATCTTCAAACAGACATTACACTATAAGGGTTTAGCAGATAGTCTTACATCAAGTAAGCCTCTATGGACACAACTAGAGAAACATCTTGGTCCTCACTTTATCACGGATTTTATGTTCCTACATCTCCCCTTATTAATTAGAGACAATCCTTGTATCAGAGGCGCAGTATTTACCCTTAAGAAAATGGATAGAATTACAAACAAGGAAAATATACCCCTACCATTTATACTGCTATGGAATAATCCTATTATTACTAATGGAGGTGTAGTAGGGTGTGGGTAACCATGTGGACTAAACAGTAGTGCGACACAGTTGCGGGTAAAAACAAATCAGCAAGTTTATTTTACTTCAACAAATTTCTTCTTTAGCAGGACAAGGTAAAAAGGTAGGCCAACCACGTCTACATTTCGTCTACAATGTGAAGGGAAACAGAGAATCCTATTCTGCACCACCATATTCTACTGCTCTCTGCCTCTTTTTTGGGGGGGGGAGGGTTGACATCCTTATGAAAACCTTACTCATCACAGGACACTCTGTGACAGGAGGGAAGAAGCTCTTAAGCCCAGATTGGTCTAGGGCAGGCATATTCAGAATCGAACAGCTGATAGATAAGAAAATAAATGTTATGCTCTCCTTTCAGAAAATAAGAGAAAGATTTAATATTCGTAAGATTTACTTCCATTTCTATCTATGTTTAAGAAAAATACTTCAGGAGAAATTCCTCTCAGAAGGGTATGTCATGCCCATTAATAAAGAATGGAATTAGTTGGTACAGCTAGGCTCTCTTAAACGAGGTGCCAGTTTTTTATATAAGATACTAACTGACTCTATTGGCTCTCCTTGTCTAACAAACAAGGCCAATGAAGATTAGGAAGAGGAACTGTCACTGGTGGTGCCCATGTTGGCCTGGGAATCAGCTTGCAGGATGGCTAACAGAATCTTCAAAGAATTGCAAGGTAGGCTCTTTCAGTTCAAAATTTTACACAGGTGCTATCTAAGTCCCAACAAATTAGAAGCAATGGGTTATGTTCAGAAAGCAAAATGTTGGAAATGTGAGGCTGATAATGCCAATTCAACTCATATGCTATGGTTCTGCTCGAGATTAGCAGGATTATGGTCAGAAGTAGGCAAACTTTGCATAAAATATAACCACACTTTCTCCAGAAATCTTTATTCTTGGGATTTTCCCAGAAAATACTAGTTTAACATTGCATCAGAAAATCCTAATTGGACATGCATCTCTGAGTGCAAAACGTGCTATTCTTAGGTTCTGGAAAGGAGGTAAAACTCCCATGATAAGGGAATGGTATAGTCAAATGGAGTTTGCTTCCAACAATGAGAGACTATGTTATCTCATGCAGGATAAAATTGATATTTATCTTAGTATATGGTCCCCTTTTATAGAAATGAGAGGTTAGGAGTACCCTCATAGTAAAGGACATAGACATACTGTAATAATGCAGGCTCGTGGTAAATTAAAATATATCAGCTGATGAACGAGAAGAGCTTTAGTGGAAAGCGACTTTCAGATTCTAAACTGCAAACTGTTTCATGTTATTTGTTGCCTTATACAGGCAGCAGATTTATAGAAAAAGTTTTTAATATGGAATATTGTTTGGTGATAATTTTATGTGTGAAATGTTTATTTTAAAAATGTTAATATTAGAAATATACCTTTAATGTTATTGTATTCAAGACTATATGTATTTAAATTTTCTGAATATAAAATTTTATGTTAAAAAAAAATCCAGTCACATATATTTTTGTTCTAAGCCCTGGTTTCTCTTAACTCCCAGTGGGAAGACAGTTCATGGGCATAGTCTGTATATAAAAAAAGTCTCACAAAGTGAGGTAGGGCACTGGGATCTCCTTCCTAGGCTCCTCCATCCAGCACACACTGTAGTAAGCAGAAACCCATGAAATAATAAACCCATGGACGTGATCTATCTAGATTTCTAGAAGGCTTTTTACATCATCTCACATGAGCCATTGATTAAAAAAAATTAAGGAAGCAAAAATAAATAACAATATAACAAACTGTTTACAAAATTGGTTGGAGGACAGGTCACAGCAAGTAAGAATGCAGGGAACTTTTCAGGTACTTCCGGAGTGACAAGTAGGGTGCCACAGGGCCTGTAGTGTTTTCCTTCTTTATTTCTGACGTGTATAAGAAAGTAAAAGGACTTATTACAAAATCTGCAGATGATACAAAACTGTTGGGAGAAGTAAATACAGATTATAACAGGAAAAATCTAATCAAAGGTCTAACTCACATACAGGAATGGGCAAAGAATAACCATATCCAATTCAACACAAGCAAATGTGTAGCTGTCCATGGGTAAAAATAACAGCAGACAGAACTATACAATATGGCAAAAGCATCTGCAAAGTAGATTCTGAGAAGGACCTAGGAATCACCATGAGTGAAGATCTCCATTTCACAAAACACTTCAATAAAATTATTAGAATAGCAAATAGGTTAGTAAAGAAAGGCTCTATGATGCCACAGCGACACCTGTTTCTTGACCTGACATTATAGCGAGGGATTTATGTCGACTGCAAATTGCGGTCGGCATAAATCTGTTGGGTAAACTCTGTTTTTTGGGGGCGCTCCACCCCCGAACACCCATGCAGGGGGGCTCTGCCCTTGCCCCACCTGTAAATTAGGATTATCAACTCTGAGTCAGAGTTGATTCGGGGAGGAGGGCAAAACCTGGAGAAAGCAGTGCCGGGGTCCCACGGGTAATTTACAGTGGCAACAGTGAATTGCCACTGTAATGTACTTTGATTTCAAAATGTTGCTGCGGCATCGGCATACACTTAAATGCATTATTTATGTAGAGACAGCTCCCAATAAAACAGAAGGGGAAAATGAATCCCTCCTTTCAGTTTCTACAATAGTTTAATAATAGTGTAAGGCTGGCATAGCTGAGAAGGGGAGGGAATTAAAAAATACATAGACAGACAGACAGACAGACAGACAGACAGACAGACAGACAGACAGACAGACAGACAGATAGATAGATAGATAGATAGATAGATAGATAGATAGATAGATAGATACGAGCATATGAAATTTACCAGCAGAAAAAGGCCATTTGGTCTATTGAGTCTGCTCGTTTATGCAGCTAACAGCTCTATTCTACATCTGCCCCTCCCTCCTCACCCTCCCTCCCTTTATTCTCCCTCTTGTCCTGTCCCAGCCCCTTTTGAAGCAGCCCACCATTTTACAGGTTATTACCTCCACTGGTAACGCATTCCTCCCTGCCACCACACTCTCTGTAAAAAAGTGTCTCTTCATTTCCCTCCTGAACCGTCCCCCTTCAGTCTCATGTCATGGCTTCGAGTGTCTCTCCCCATTCTTGCCCTGAATAGCTCCTCTGTAGCAGGCTTGTTTATTCCTCTCATGTACTTGAATGTCTCGATCATATCCCCTCTGTCCCTCATCTCCTCCAGTGAGCACATGTTTAACTCCTTTAGCCTACTCATACGGTAAGTCCCCCAGCTCCTGGATCATCTTGGTTGCTCTGCACTGCACCCCTTCCAGTAATTTGATGTCCCTTTTCAGGTACAGGTGCCAGTACTGCATGCAGTATTCAAGGTGAGGTCTAACCAGTGATCTTTACAGAGGCAGAATCACCTCCCCCTCCTTGACATTATTCCCCTTGCTATGTAACCCAGCATATTGTTGGCCATTGCTGCTGCCTTCCTACACTGTGCCAAGTTGTTCATTGATCCCGTGATGACCACCCCAGATCCTTCTCCTCCTCAGACTCTGCCAGCTGCACCCCCCCCCCAGTTGGTAGTTCCTCCTTGGATTTTTTGCTCCAAAATGCAGTACCTTACATTATTTGGCATTGAACCCCAGCTGCCAAGTGTCCGACCAAGTCTACAGCTTGTTCAGATCTTCCTGCAGACCCTGCCACCCCTCTATGTTGTACCACCGCCCCTATCTTGGTGTCATCGGCAAACAGGCTGATTCTGCTCTTGATGCCCATGGAAATGTCTACAATAAATATCCCAAATAACACTGTTCCCAGCACTGAGCCCTGTGGAACCCCTCTCATTACTGCCCTTGGAGATGAGAATTCCCCTTTAATCACCACCCTCTGCTACCTTCCCTTCAGCCAGTTTGTCAGCCATCTCACCATTTCTGGTCCCGCCCCTGTGTCTTTAAGTTTTATTCTAAGTCTCCCATGTGGCACCTAATTGAATGCCTTGCTGAAGTCCAGGTACAGGACATCCAATGCATGGCCCTTGTCCATCTGCCCAGTCACCCAGTCATAGTACTCTACCAGGTTGGTTTGGCAGGATCTACCCATGACAAAGCCATGCTGTCAACTGTCCTGCAGCCCATGGTACTCCAGTAGGGACACCAGCATCTCATTAAGGATCTTTTCCATTAGCTTCCCCATGATGGATGTGAGGCTCACCAGTTTATAGTTCTCTGGTTCATCTTTGGGGCCGCTCTTATGCAGGCAAACCACATGAGCCAACCTCCAATCCTTGGATATGCATCCCAAATTAGGTGAGGCATTGAATAGGCCTGCCAAGGGCCCCACCAGGATCTCTGCTAGCTCCTTTAATACCCTGGATGCAATTAGAGGAACAGGATGAATGTTATCCAGCCCTGGTGCCTTGTCTACCCTCAGTGCTGTCAAGCCCTCCAGGACTCTAGCTTCCATGATCTCCACATCCGTTACTCCCTTCCCAGCCTTTACTGCCCCCCACCCCCCTTGGGTAGCACTCCCTCTCTATCCTTTGTAAATACGGGGAAGAAGTAGTCACTGAGTACTTCTGCCTTTTCTCCCCCTTCTCTACCCATCCCCCGTCCTTCTTAATCTTTACAATCTGTTCTTTACAGTTCCTTTTCTCCCTGATATACCTGAATAAGCCTTTCTACCCCTCCTTTATGCCTTGTGCCAGCCTGAGTTCTTTGGTGGCTTTTGCTCTTCTTACTACCCTTGTCACCTCCCTTGCCTCCTGCAAGTACTCCTCCCAAAATTCCTCTCTCCCCAATTCCCTATATCTCCTAAAGGCCACCCTTTTTTTCCTCACCTTTTACACAACCCTCCTGCACATCCAGCTTGGCTTTTTTCCCTGGCTTTCTTACTCTGAGTCCTGCTACAGGAATTGGTAACCTCTAGTATCCCCTTCCTTCTTTATGATCTCCCAACTCTGGTCCGTGCCCATACTAGGCCTGGATCACGGCCAGGTACCCACTAACTATCTCCCCATCTGCCCACCTGAAATCCAGCACCTTCATTTTGGATGCCAACCCCTCTTTGCCCATCACCAACCTGAACCATACTGAGTGATGGTCACTCCCCACTAATGGTTCATCCACCTTGATATCCCTCACAAATTTCCCATTTGTGAGCACTAGGTCTAGAGTGTCCCCCTGCCCCCGGTTGGTTCGCTGACCACCTGTGTCAGGAAGCTTTCCTGAAAGGCATCCAGGAGTACCTGCTCCCTTTTACTGCTAGTGGCTGGGGTTCCCCAGTCTACCCCCAGCAGGTTGAAGTCTCCCACAACCACTGCATTCCCCTTCCTGCATGCCTTTTTAATCTGCCTCACAAGTTCCTTGTCCAGCTCCTCTGTCTGGGAGGGTGGCCTGTACACCACTCCCATCTGGAGAGTCCTATTCCTGGAATCCTGGATTAGCAGCCATAATGACTCTGTTTCCCCCTCCTCCCTAATGCACTTTAACCCCTCCCTCATGTAAAAGGCCACTACCCCCTTTCCTGTTTTCCCTATGCCTGCGGAATATTCTGTACCCTGGGACTGCCAGGTCCCAATCATGGTAGTTGATGGCCCATGTTTCTGTGACTGCTGCCATGTCCACCTCCCTTTCCACCATAAGGACCTGTAGATTATTCATTTTATCCCCCAGGCTCCTCACATTTATGGTGACCACCTTCCATCCCTTTACCTTTCCTTCCACATTCTTCTGCCCTCCACTTCCAGCATCCCTTCTATTGCTTCTACCTAGTACATCGCTCTTGTTCTCAAAGGGTAAGCTTGCTTTGCTTCCCATCTTGTGGCCACTGTATGCCCTCCCTCCACCTGCCACCCTCCTCTCCTAGTTTAAATGTCCAGCTACCGCAATATACTGCCCAAGCTTCCATTTTAGCACCTTCTTGCCCTCTTCATTTAGGTGAAGTCTATCCTTAGCGTATAGACCACTGTCCTCCCAGATCTGTCCCCACCCTCCCACCAACCCATACCCTTTGGTGTGACACCAATTGCCTAACCATTCATTAAATTCCTTGATCCTTTGTTTTCTAGTCTTGCTTGCCTTGGGCACTGGTAATACCTCAGAAAAAGTTACTGATCTACCCTCCCCCTCGCATAAAGTTCCCAGCTCCTCAAACCTCTTTTGGACTACCTCTAATGTACTATCAGCAAGGTCATTTGTCCCCAGATGTAGAATTAAATGTGGTCTCTCCCTTCCCCTTCTAGCATATTTCAGGACTTATTGTCCCACTCTTTCAGCTGTCATCTCTGGCATGGCCTCCACCCATATACAGCTATGCCTTTGCCCCTTGCTACCCCACCTTACCCCCTCTTAGTATTGCATCCCCCAGTACTAGTATTCCCCCCATATTTCCATCTGCCTGCTTCCCCTCCCCTGTTCCTCTCCTGTCTGACTCCTCCTCCTCCAGCACATAATTCCCCAATCTGTCTCTGTTGCCATTTCTCTCCTGCCTGCCCCTTTAGCACATATTTCCCCCACCTGTCCCTGCCACCTTTCTTCTCCTGCCTGATTCCTCCACCTGCATATAATTCCCCCATCTGTCCCTGTTCCTCTCCTGCTCAACTCTGACTCCTGCACAAAATTCCCCCGTCTGATCCTGTTGCCTTTCCCCCAGCAGTGTTCTCCCCTGTGACAGCTGCTATGCCCCTGCTGTCTTCTCTATTCACCCTCCTCTGCTCCCCCACATCACTGTTCAATTCGACCATCCCTCCTTCTGTCCCACTCTCCCCCTCACCCCTGCCACCCCCCTTAGACAAGCTACCATCCCTTGTGCATTTCACTCCCCTTCCCTCTCTTGCCCCTCCTGGGTATCCCGCACCCCCTCCTCCTCCACCAATAGATAGATAGACAGACAGACAGGGATTGAGCAATCACTGGCTCACTGCTAGCACTCAAAGCCAGCAGCAGCACTCCATCTGTGGCTGCAGAAATGAAGAAAGCCCTGCTATTTTCATACAGAGAATGCAGATGAACAGCTCCTCTCACTTAGCTGAGCACCCAGATTTTCTGTGCCCAGAAACCTTATTTTTTGCATTATATTAAAAAGCTTGATTCTTTTGAGGCCATCAATAGATCTTACACAATGTTGTTATAAGCAGTGCTGTGTAGAATTTTCAAATTCTGGTAGAATGAAATTTCACAGAATTTTCAAAATTCCACCAAACTTCTGCTGAATTTTACCAGAAATAAAATGGCAGAATTCCAAGGCAAAAAAATGCAGAATGAGTTTTCAGCAACATTTCCACAGAATTTTATTCTGCGGATCTCAGTATTTTCCTCAGAAATGGTTGCAGAATGATTTTTTATGGAAAAATGCTGTTTCACAGCATATTATTCTGCAGATCATAGCAGGCAGAATTCTGCAGAAGAACCAGTGAAATTCCATTGGAAATTCTTTCAGCGGAATTGTCATTCCACACTAATTCCACCAGTGGAATTTCACATTCCGCACAGCACTAGTTACAAGCCATACAAAAGCTCGACCTAAAATGGGAGGCTGTTGCCACAAAAACAGATAAAACAGCTTAGCAACAGGTTTCTGCCTTAACAAAGGAGTGCAATACACTCACCAATAAAGTCACCACACATTCGGCATTACTTTTATCTATATTGACAGGCAATATCCAGCAGGCTCGTAAGCTTAAAAACTTAGAGAACAATCTTAAGAAATTAAATTTATGCATAATTGATCTTCCTAAGTTGGAAACGGAAAAATTACCTGGGATATTGTGTGGGAGTCCTTTCTCATCCAGTTTGCTTTAGAGAGTGACAGAGAGGTTTAATTAAAAGAGTGAGAATAAAAGATCTCTAACCTTTAGACAAACAAAAGTGTACATTTATCCAGATGTTAGTCCACAAATGAAGGCTACACATTAAAGTTCCTTGCAATCAAGGTCTTTTTTTTTTGAAAATTAGTATACTTTATTGCAATTTTTGCACATACTACAAAATACCCAAGTATCACATTAAACATGTCAAAATCAACGACTCATAAAAATCACACAAGGCAAGAAAAGAGACCCTAGAGTAGAGGCCAAACATCAACCACCCAACCCACCCACCTCATCATATCCTACAGCCACTACTCCCACCCCCCAGAACACAGCTACCAACAGAAAGAAATCATCAAGCGGGAGCGAATTCCTTGACTAAACACTAAACCATAAGAAAAATAGAAAAGAAAAATAAAAAGAAAGAGATTTCCTATGCCAACCCAGTCCAACCCACACCCAACTAATGACTCGCAAAGTTAGGTAATAGGGCCAAAAGAGGTGTCCAGCAGGACATAAATTTATCATATCTACCCTGCTGGTGAGCAATATGTTTTTCTGTTTCCAGGGCTTGCATTATTTCCATATGCCATTCCCTTAGTGAAGGCAAAGACTCATCTGTCCAATAGTGGACAATAATCATCTCGGCAGCAATGGAAATTAAAGACATATAAATCCATTGAGGGCCAAATAATTCCACTGGATGATAGCTGACAAGACATATCTGCGATGTAAAAAAATAATCTAAACCAAAGAACGGGCCTAAGGAATTGCAAATGTTTTGCCAGGAGGGAACTACTTTAGAACATTCCCACAAGATATGCTTTAAAGTCCCCTCCATAAGTCCATAGTGAATGCAGGTTGGAGATCCCGATTTGCCATTGTGTATAATTGCAGTGGGGTGAAATATAAATTAAGCAGAAAACAAAATTGTAATAGCTGATATTTGTCCTGTTTAAGATATTTATACATACTTCTCCATAATGACTGCCATACCTTAGCTTCCAAATTAAGATCCAATTCCTGTAGCCAATAGAAACAAATCCCTCTCAGGTTTCTGGGGTCTAATAACTGGAGCCGTGTGTTGAACCCAGAGATAGGATGGGGTTGCCCCGCAATAACCAGGAAGTCCTGCAACACCGAGTTGGGTTGTAGGGATTGAGGGGGCACAAAAAAGTAGTTACTGCCCTACTTAATTGTAAATGCTTTAAAGAGTGGTAAGTAGGTATGACAAAATGCTCTCGAAGAGCTCAACTGAAATGGGTTTGCCCTCTTCAATTAGGGAAGCTACAGAGACAACTTGAAGCGACAGGCAAAAATACAAGGGAATAAGGCGGTTGGCAATCTGCATATTTGAATTACCCATAATTGGTTGAGTGGGATCCTTACTTCAATCCAAATCAAGATAGCTACAAATCTGTCATGAGGCTTTGAGGGACCACAGTAAGCGGGGTGAACGAAGCTGTTTAGGGACAGCAACCGACTTCATATAAAGGAGACTGCTAAGATGGAGACTATGCTGTTGACACAGCTGTCTATCTAGAGAAAGCCAGAAAAGGACAAAGTATCTGATCAGTCTGGCCTGTCAGGGTGCAAACCCATTGAAAAACTTTGCTACAATGTACAGCACAATAATAAAAAAGAACTGGGTAAACAAAGGCCACCAAACTCCTTGGGTATAGTCAACTTGAAATAGGCCCTGCGAGGAGCACCACCTTTCCACAAAAAGTCCAAAATCATGCCCTGGAGGTGAGTAAACCAAGATTTAGGGGGAGAAAGGGTCCAGTCATACCGAGTGGCTATAACACCCTTGGAAGAACATTGATTTTAATACCATTCACTCTTCCACAGAGGGAAAACATGAGTATCATCCATCTCTGGAGGTCTAACCTAAGGACCTGACAAAGGGGATAAAAATTACATTTAACCAAATCAGAGATGGAACGGGTCAGCTGTATTCTCACATATGTGAGTGACTTGGGTTCCCAAGAGAGACCCATCTCCTCTATCCAATGTTCAAGAACCAGTGAGTTTAGGGGTAATACCTTGGATTTATTCACACTTTACTTATACCCTGCTACCTAAGAGAATTTCTGAATCTCCTCCAGAGCAGGTGGAATAGAGGAATGGGGACCTTCTATATGTAAAAGAAGATCACCAGCATATGGAGAGATCTAACAGTATAACCCAAGTCACCCACCTCAAATCCCTTTAATATCTGGATTGGCTCGGATTGGAAGGAAGGGTTCCACATAAAGATTAAATAAAAAAGGTGATAATGGACAGCCTTGCCGCATACCTTGCAACAGGGAGAGGGAAGCAGACAGGACTCCACTGCAGTGGATTCTGGTGGACAGGTGAAAACACAGAACCTTCAACCAATCACAAAAAAATGAGCGGAAACCAAACTGGTGCAAAGTAGCAAACAAAAAGGGCCAGGAAACCTAAATGAAGGTTTTTTCTACATCGAGGGAGATCAAGGCCGTGGGGGTCTTGCTCTCCCCAGACGTGGAAATCAAATGCATCACCTTACATAAGTGGTCGCTTAAGGAGTGACCTGCCATAAACCCAACTTGTGTCGGACTGAGCAGGCTGTTCCAAACTTGTAAAAGGCAGTTTGCAAGCACTTTAGCCAGGACTTTTATGTCTGAATTTAGTAACGAGATGGGGCGATAACTCCTAGGGAAGAGCTCAAGCTTCCCCGGTTTATGAATTAAAGTTATCCATGCTTGAATAAATTAATAGTCTGATAATCCAGCAGAGCACAGAAATTAAACAAGTGAGCCAAAAAAGGAGCCAGAAAATCAATGTAAGCAAAATAAAAACTATTATTGAACCCATCCAGTCCAGGAGCCTTATCTTTTGAGAGTTGTTTGATAACTTGGCATACCTCCAGGGTAGAAATAGGTGCCTGTAAAAGGTCTAGCTGTTTTTCAGTGAGACAGAGAAGAGGATGTGAATCAAGATAAGCCTCAAGCTGGTCTATATTTAAATGTTCAGCAGGATCTGGGCTATATAATGATTGATAGAATGAATGGAAGGCCACCACTATCACACGAGGGCAGGTAAATATCTCCCTTCAGGCATAGGCTGAAGACTAGAGATTATTTTAGAGGCATCCAAGTGCCTCAGCCTTAAAGCCAAGAGCATGGCCGCTCTCTCCCCTGATTTTAAATATAGAATTTTGGTACGTTGTAGGGCTAAATTGGCCTACTCTATGAGCAACCCATAATATTGTGCTCTAAGAAAATTCAATGTCCACCAAGTGGTAGGATCAGACTTAGTGGAAAGCTGGTGCTCCAAACTTTGAATTTTGGACAATATAGAGGAGACCTTTTCTGTGTACTATTTTTTGGCCTTAGCAGTGAGGCGAATGCATTCGTCCCTAATGGCGCATTTAGCAACCCCAAAAGGACATCTAAAGCCTAGACTGAATCTTCATTTTCCTGAAAAAAGTTCTGTAAATATCTTTGAATGCTCTAATGTTCTAAGCCCCAGAATCTAATCTGGACTGCTATGTGTCCTCTTTCCATATAGTGCTTGGCTATGGGCAAGTTCTTGTCCTTGTTCCTTATTCTACTTTTATGTTCAGATATTCTGGACTTTAAAGCTCTCAAAGTTTTTCCCACATGCAGATTGCTGCAGGGATACTGCAGGATGCACACCACCCCTTCGGTGTTGCATGTTATGTGTGATCTAATAGTATATCCCTTTCCAGTATGAGGGTGCTTAAATTCAGTTTTTTTGGATGTGTGCGCACATGCCGCACACCTCCCATAAAGGGTGCATGTTGTCCTTAAGTGGGCCAAGTAACAGTTGCCCATCTTTTTTCATTGTTGGTTAATGTTAATGTTGAGCATGCACTAATCTATCCCTGATTGTTGGTGCCCATTTAGAGGTTACAAATAGTTTCATTGGGAAAATGGATGCTGTTCTTGGGTTGTCTTGTATAATGTTCCAATTTTCCAATATGACTTTTCTTATTTCTGGCATATCAACATTGTGGTGTGTACTGAAGGTGATGTTTTTTTCAGTTGTATTTTTCTCCTTTATTGTCAGGGTACTTGCTCTAGAGATTTCATTAACTTTTGCCTCTGCTTTTTTAAGGGTTTCATGTTTAAATTCTCTTTCTTTAATACTTTCTGTTATTGAGCTCTATGCACTAATGTGCATAGGGTACTCATCAGAGGCACATAGCCCTACCACATAGCTACGTGACCACAGACAGGTGCACCCATACTGGCATTCACTAATGCCGGCCACCTGTCAGAAGCCTCGCTCCCCACCAGTGCACAGGTGCACTGAGAACGTTTCCATGGACCGGGCACACACTGAATGAGATGCCCGGCCCTGGTCCATGACTGGATCCCTTGAGACCATGGGGCATGGATCATGGCAGACAGTGCACTGTGTGCTGGTGGTGCAGGGGCAGTGGGTGCTCAGTTGGCCACCCAGCCCACCTTGTGGCCCCCATGGGCTGGGGCAGCATTCCGTGGGGGTCCATTGTACCCCACCATTCTTGCTGCAGCTTGCAGCAGCATCCTGGGGGGGGCAAGTAACCCTTACAGCTGCGGGTTACCTAGTGTAGGATGTGCCCCCCATACCCATCAGTCCGCAGTTTTGTGTATCACATGGAGTGCAGGCATGCCACCGACACACCCCTGCCAGCCCCCAACACGTAGCTGTCCACACTGCCAGGGGTCAGGCATGTATGTGTCCTGCCCCTTCATAATGAATGCCACATGGGGTCCATGGAACTGTGGCATTCTGTCTTAGCTATGCCAGCTTACATGACACGTTGACATAGTGCATAGAGCGCATTGTTTTTTCTTCCATTTTGTACTCGCTTTCCTGGCTACAATTCCTTTTAGCTCTCAATAGCTGAGAATATGGTACACTTTCCACTAGTTTTTTTGGGTGGAAGCTCCTGGCATGTAATGTCATGTTTCTGTCAGTCTTTTTCTCGAATAATTTGGTTTCAAGTTTTCCTTCCCTTTTTTAGATTGTGATGTCCAAGAAATCTATTTCTTGTTTACTGGTGTTAAATGTGAACCTTAAATTTCCATTTCTTGAATTTAAATAATCCTGAAACTCCTTAAGTTTTTGTTCATCCCCTTCCCAAATCATCAGAACGTCATCAATAACACATTGCCAAAACCTGATGTTTGTTGTATACGGGTTGCCTTCTTGTGTGGTGTGCAGAATGTTTTTTTTCTCAAATTGGTGCATGTATGCATTTGCATACCCTGGCACCATGGTGCTACCCATAGCAGTTCCCTTGGTTTGTCAAAAAAATTGCTGCTCAACCTGAAAGTAGTTATTAAATAAAATTAGTCTCACCATTTCTTTTAGTACTTGAGTTTTTGGCTTAGCGCCTTCTGGTCTGGTATCAAATATTTCTCCCATTGCCTCAATGCCACCTATATGTGGTATGGAGGTGTAAAGCTCACATACATCTATAGTGACTAGCATGCAGTTAACTGGGCTCTTTTTTTGAATAAATTATTTTCTTGAATGTATTACATGTGTGGTGTCCTTGATGTACTGTAGGTTGGGATTGTCTCGATCAGAGGCTGTAGATGAAAGTTAACAAATTTGGAGAGTGGTTTCAGAACTGAATCAATCCCAGACACTATGGGTCTTCCAGGTGGATTTTCCAAGTTTTATGGATTTTGAGGAGGGCATAGAAAAGTGGTGTGATGGGAATTTTTATAGTTAACATTACAGTTTCTCAGTCTGTCAAACATTTATTTGTTAAGATAAGACACTGCAAAATATAAAAGACAACAAGTGCTTACTTGATTACAGTAACAAACCTGTTATTTAAAGAAGGTGTTGAACTAGATAGGTAATGATGCACCTCAACAAGGGTTAAAATGAAGGACTGTAATAGCTGTCATAGGGTGGGGTACTCCACACTATAGGTTTCAATGACTGGTTGAAAAACTGGTGCAGAGCTCAGGGATTTGGCTTCATTGGGGACTGGGGCTCCACTTGAAGGGATGCAGGCCTATACAGGTGTGATGGTCTGCCACTATCCAGGAGGGGAAACAGGATCCTAGGTGATAGGTTTAAATGCTTCATTGGCAAGCATTTAAACTAGCCAAGGGGGGAGGCACTGAAAAGGAGAAGAGAAATCCTAGCCCCCCCTCAAAACATAAGGGTAGTTAGTGAGGTAAACACCAAGATAGAGCAGTTGATAGGGAGAAGGGCAGGGGTAAATGGAGAAAAAGACAAAGGCAGTAAGGACACGGATGGGGCAAAAAGAAATAAAACCATAAAAAAATGGAGGATAATGAGTACCAATGCCCATATTCCAGGTAAAAAGCTCCCCGAAATGGTGACCTTGATGGAAGAGAGATGCCTGGATATTGTGGCAGTCACAGAAACATAGTACACAGAAAACCATGACTGGGATGTCAACATACCAGGGTACACAATCTACAGGAGGGACAGGGAGGAAAGAAGAGGAGGAGGAGTAGCTCTCTATGTAAGGGAAGGGATCAAAGCAACAGAACTAAAGGGTAAACAGGGAGGAGAGGAGGCACTGTGGGTCACCCTGGAGACTGGAAATGGTACCACAATCCACACAGGGGTTGTACACAGACCTCCATCTCAGGGGGAAGAAATGGACAAGGAAATGACAGAAGGTATCCTTAGGATGACAGAGAAAGGGGAGATATTGCTCATGGGGGACCTGAATATGCCAGATGTTAACTGGAGCACCTTTGCTGCAGCCACATCCAAGAACAGGGCCATTCTAGATGCCCTACAGGGGGCACGCCTCAGACAGCTAGTTTTGGAACCCACTTGGGAGGGAGCAATCTTAGACCTGGTTCTCACAAATGGGGACAGAGAGAGGATCTCTGATCTTGAAGTGGGCAGCCATCTGGGAACAAGCAACCACCAAACAGTGTGGTTCACGATAAAAGTAGCTGTAGAGTCAAGCCATACAAAAGTGAAGGTACTGGACTTCAGGAGGGCTGATTTTGTCAAAATGGGAGAGCACCTCAGAAAAGCACTAGCAAACAGCCAAGAAGGGGGGGGTGGAGCAATAATGGGGAAAGATCAAAACCACCATCACAGAGGCAACAATTCTTTGTGTGAAGGAAATAAATCAAAACTAAAGAAAAAACCACTATGGTTCTCAAAAGAAGTGGCGGGAAAGATTAGGGAGAAAAAGATAGCATTTAGGAGGTATAAAGAAACACAGAAGGAGCAGGACAGAGAACTGTACCAGTTAAAGCAGAAGAAAGTGGGGAAGGCAGTCAGAATAGTGAAGGCCCAAACCAAGGAAACGATAGCCAACTCACTTAAGAAGGGGGATAAAACCTTTCATATGTACATTAGGGAGCAAATAAAGACTAAGACAGGGATACTGAGGCTGAATAAAGAGGAAGGTGGTTGGGCAGAGAGCGACAGTGAAAAAGCAGGGATACTGACTACTTCTGCTCAGTATTCACAATGGAAAAGCAGGGGGAGATACCTAATCCAATCAATAAAAGCACTCTGGATAGGGGGGTTGATATTAGTCCTTTCACAGAAGAAAGGGTTCTGAAAGAACTCTTAAAACAGATGGTGGATAAAGCAATGGGGCCTGATGGGATTCACCCCAGAATTCTAAAAGAACTAAGGGAAGAACTAGTAACACCACTGACTACCCTTTTAATAAACCATGGGAGGATGGTGTGGTACCTGAGGACTGGAGGAGGGTGGCTGTGATTCCCCTTCACAAAAGTGGGAGCAAGACAGAGGCAGGAAACTACAGATCTGTCAGTTTGACCTCAGTGGTAGGGAAAATGATGGAATCACTTCTGAAGAAAGAATTGTTGAGTACCTAGAGGCCAGTGGGGCACAGGACCCAAGGCAGCATAGTTTCACAGCAGGAAGGTCATGTCAGACAAATCTAATTGATTTCTTTGACTGGGTGACCAAAGTAGTAGATCAGGGAGGGGCTGTGGAGATGGCTTACCTAGACTTTAGCAAGGCATCTGACACAGTCCCACACAAAAGATTAATAAACAAATTAGCCAGCCTAGGAGTGGGTCCCAGGATGGTAGCCTGGGTAAAACACTGGCTGGACAACAGGACACAGAGGATAATAGTAAATGGAGTCCACAGTGAAGAAAGGGGGGCTACTAATGGAGTACCGCAGAGTTCAGTACTGGGGCCAGTCCTTTTTAATGTCTTTATAAGTGACATTGCAGAGGGACTGGAAGGAAAAGTATGTCTCTTTGCAGATGACACAAAGATCTGCAGCAGGGTTGATAAGCAAGGTAGGGTGGAAAGGATGAAAAGGGACTTGGCAAGGTTGGAGGAATGGTCAAATGTATGGCAGCTTAGATTCAACACAAAGAAGTGCAAATCAATGCACCTGGGAGACAAAAACCCAGGGAAAGAGTACACAATGGGGGTGAGATACTGACAACAACAAAAATGGAAAGGGACCTGGAGGCAGTCATATCAGATGACCTAAAGGTGGGCCAGCAATGTGAGAAGGCAGTAAGGAGGGCTGGAGGGATACTGGGATGCATAGGGAGAGGCATCACCAGTAGAAAACAGAAAGTTGTTGGCCCTCTGTAGAGACAAATTGGTAAGACAACATCTGGAGTACTGTGTACGGTTCTGGAGACCCCATCTCCACAAAGACATAGACAGGGTGGAGGCTGTTCAGAGGAAGGCAACCAAAATGGTGCAGGGTCTGCACCAGAAGACGTATGAAGAAAGACTAAAGAAGTGTAAGATGTATAGCCTCGAAGAAAGGAGAGAGGAGAGAGATGGGGACATGATAGAAATGTCCAAATACCTCAAGGGAATCCACAAAGTCCAAGAGGGTTGCATCTTTCAGAAAAAGAGATGTGCAAGAATAAAGGGGCACAATTTGAAGATAGAGGGGGGATGACTCAAAGGTAATGTGAGGAAGTATTTCTTCACAGAGAGGGTTGTAGATGCATCGAACAGCCTTCCTGAGGAGGTCATAGAGTCAAAAACAGTGGGGGAATTCAAGAATGCATGGGACAGACATAAGGCAATTCTAGTGGGGGGTAGGAGGATGTAGTCTGTTGTTTAACTAGGATCTTCAACTTATCCGTTAGGTAGGAAAATGGGCAGACTGGGTGGGCCAAGAGGTCCTTATCTGCCATCAAATTCTATGTTTCTATGTCATAGAAATAAAACAAGAAAACAAAAGAAGCAACTAGGAACTTAAATCTTATGATTGTTTTCAGGCAACTCTTCACCTTGCTGTGAACAGCATGAAATAGGAATTCGCCTTCCAACAGAGTGAAGGCGAAATCAAATGCAACCAAAGGTAATGATGTATAATTAGTCAAGATTATTATATAAAAACACCAACATAAGTTAAGGTAAAGCTTTCATTGCTTATACATTGACAGGAATTTTTGAAAATTGTTGGAAAGTAAAATAAGGAATGCAAAAGCAATTCACGTATAACAGCTGATGAAACAGGTGATTTCTAAATAACGTTATTAAACACTAGTTGAATGTTTTTGCTATTAATTTGCATACTGAAAAAAAGATTTTTCTTACATTCAAAGATGGTAACAAACTTGTGGATGCGGACAGAAATACCAGCAGAAAACAGAGCTGCACAGCCAAGTTAGAAGGTCAGGCAGCATTTTATATGCCAATTAATTACTGGTAGCCGATTGTGTGTGGGCAACAATGTAAATATGTAAATACTTGTATTATTCAATACTAGTAAGTTGAATAACAATATTGAAATTAATGTACAGACTGTCTGAAGTTTTTTGATACACTTCTACTGAAAATGCAATTAAGAATATATTTGAGAAAAATGAAAATATAAAAAATGTATAAAAATTATAAATATGCTAAAATATGACATTTATGTATTAATAGCACCCCAGATGAAGCCTTTCCAGGTGAAATGTTGGGACCTATCGTACAGACTTTGGAAAAGAAAAATAAAGAAAAATTTAAGACTGAATTTGTGTGATGAGCTTTTTGGTCGAGCAGGCTTACTAACTTTTGCTTTGAGGAGTCTAAAGAGCATACCCATGCCTCGGTGTCCCCGACTCGCCATGTGATAGTTTCCATAACAGTCTGCAATGCTTTCAATTCCTCAGTCAGCAACTGGATCAAATCTTTCAAGGGAGTAAATTCAGCCAAGAAGCGTTCCTCAGATAGTGCTGTAGGAGGACAGCTAGATTAAGAGACAACCTTAGCAACCCCTGAGGTTTCTGGGCCTCTATCGGGTCCTTGCTCAATCCATGGACCCACAGCCCTGTCACACAACTCGCCCCCCCTGCTCTCAGATGTGGCACAGACCTTTAACCAAAAATTTACCAATCTCTCTGCCTATCTCTGTAAACTTCCCTCCCATCTACCTCATAGCCCTGATAGTCAGGCAAAGTGCTCCTCCCCGGTCAGCACCCCCCCCCTTCTACTTTAGAGCCATCAGCCTAAGTGTTGCTCTCAAGCTCCTGAAGTCCCTTACCACCAGGGGAAGCCCTGGAAGTGATGGTCTTTTCCCATTTATTCTTAGGCTCATCTCTCCTGCTATCATAGAACCCCTCACCTTTATTTTCAACCTTGCCCTGTCTACATCCACCATGCCTGACTCATGTAAGCATGCCAATGTTGTGCCTATTTGCAAAGTGGGAGATCCACTTTCTCCTTACAACTATGGGCCAATCTCCACCCTCCCCCACCTGAGCAAGCTACTGGAGAAAATTATGCTCTGTCTGCTCTCTGAGCATCTCGGTAAATATAATCTGCTGTGCCCCCAACAGCATGCATTCCAGAAGCACCATAGCACCACATCCAATGGACCATTTTCAGGCATGACCCGAGTCACTTACATGGTAGATTGAGTACAGCAGATACAGGTTACCTATCCCACTTCACAAACCATGTCCTCAGAAACATGGACTTGGGTAAGGCCACAGGTACTGTATTTGTGGTTCTGACTAAGGCTTTTCACCTCATCAACCACCCACTCCTCCACTCTACTATCCTCCACCTTGGCTGCTCCACTGAGACATCTTCTTTGTTCTGGAGCTATCTCGAGGGTAGGTCCTAATCAGTTAACATTGGTACAGCCTCCTCCCCTGCCCTGCCTGTCTCCATGGTCCCACAAGGCTTGATCCTTGGCCCCCCTGCTATTCTTCATCTTTATTAACTCCCTTCCCACCGAAAGCCTCTCCTGTGAGATGTTTCTCTATGTGGAGTGCCTCATTCTATTCCATAACGACAAGTCACTGGTGAACATTTCTTCCATTCTAACCCTTAACTATGGTGCAGCCTTCAATTGGTTTCTGTCCAACAGGCTCTTAGGTAATGAAAAGAAAATGAAATCAATGCTTTTTGAGTCCAAACCATTCATCACCAAGGTCTCCAAATCTAATTCCTCCCTCCTAGTGCACATACCTGAAGGCCCCCCCCCATGAAAATGTTCCCAGTTTCAAATACTTAGGTGTTACCTTGGACCCCTCCCTTGTGTTCACAGAATATGTCAACAATACTATACGTAGGGTAAACCAGAAACTAGGATCTGCCTACCACCTAAAGCAGTTCTTGACCTCTGGGGTGTGTCTTGCAATTGTGCAAGGTAACCTTCTCCCCCTTATTGATTACTGTTCCCTCATCTATTCCCAGGTGTCCTTGGCTCCGTGCTCCAAGCTGAACTCAGTCTACAAAGGTATCTGTCACTTCCTACTCCTTGCTCCTTACTCTACCCATCACTGTGACTTGTTCCAGTCACTAGGTTGGCTCCCCCTCCAAGAATGGTTCGACTATGCACTTGGATGTATAATAGACAATACACTCAGAAGCAGCCACCTCTTCCCTTACTTATACCTCCTCATGGGCAGAGTTGCATCAAGGAACCTCCTTGAATCATTCATCCCACCTATGGAGATCCCTAGAATCTCCTCTGCCATGGCCAGTAAAGCCCTTTCCATCTCTGCCCCCTCCCTATGGAACAAACTCCCTATATCGCTCTGCTCCACCACCTCCCATGCCTCCTTCTTCATAACCCACCTCAAAGACTGGCTGCTGTCAGAAGCCAAATGCTCTTGCCCACCTGGATAATGTGGGCATCCCCTTACTCCATGCCCCTTCCCAATGCAGGGTCCCATCCCTCCTAGAGGCTCCTCACCCTGCCTAGCTCTTAACTCTACCCCTACCTGGCTTATGCACTCTACCCCCTCCTCTCTAAGCAGCTGCACTTCTCTTATGAGGACTATTGTACTGAAACTGTGTATTGACCTGATTACTGATCTGCTTACTGCACCATGTACCTTACGGTAATTTCATTTTAGTCATCATAACTGATGATAAAATTTTAACTTGTTTTTGATAGTCACACCTAAGTCTTTTTTCGAGGTAGTTACTTAAAGTTGGATATTGTTTATGAAATAATTTGCTGATGAGTTATTTATTCCAAGATGCATTACTTTACACTTTGTAATGTTAAAGTTTAATTTATGATCTGTAGCCCAAGAATATAAGTTATTTAAATTATTCAGAAGTACATCAACAGATCTAGCATCGTTTACGAAGGCTACAGGCTTACTGTTATCTGCATATTTTTGTAACCAAATACTATTTGTTACTTGCATATCTGAGATCATAATATTAAATAATATAGGTCCCAGTACTGACCCCTGTGGTACTCCACTGCTAACTAAACCCCACTCGGATTTACATCCTATCAAGACCACCCTTTGTTTTATGTTGTTTAACCATAAGTGTATCCATTGTATGATCAGAGGGTGAATTAATAGTTTTTTAAAGTTGTTCAAGCAATAACTTATGTGAAACTGTATCAAAGGCCTTTTCATAGTCCAGATAGATAGCGTCCACCAACAGACCTTCCTCTAATGCTTTACTTACTGGCTCAAAAAAGTTTACTAAGTTACTCATACAAGATCTTCCCTTGGTAAAACCATGTTGAGTAATATCAAGGGTTCCAGTATTTTGAAGATGTTGAAGGATTCTATGCTGAAGTAATCTTTCCATAATTTTACCAATACAGGAGGGTAGACTAATTGGTCTATAATTACTGACATTATTTTTAGCGCCTTTTTTATGAATTGGAATAATGTTTGCTAATTTCCAGTCTTCCACAACTATTCCTTCTCTTAACTATGTATTAAATAGTAAAGTTAGAATGCCAACTAGTTCTGTGCTTAGTTGTTTAATAAAGATGGAGGGGAAGCCATCATAATTGGCAGAGCAAGTAGGTTTAGTATTATTTATATCTTTAATGATATCCTCATTCGTAAAAGGAATCATTGGTTCTTCTGTAGATAAGTTATTCACATTATTGTACTCTTTATCATTAAAGATACTAAGGAAATATTTATTAAATTCATTTGTCATCTTCTTATTATCTGTTATTAACTCATCTTGTACAAGGAGTGGTCCGGCACCTGTCTTGGTTCCTTTAAGAGAGCCAATATAATTATAAAACTGCTTCTTGTTATCTTTACAATCTGATGCTAATTTTAATTCTAAGTTCTTTTTTGCTTGTTTAATCATGTTTTCAGTCATTTTAGCTAGGTGCTTGAACTTAGACCATGCTTCATTAGTAGGATGTTTCTTATAATGGTTAAAGGCCATTTTCTTTTTCCTGATACTCTTTTTAATACTACTACTCCACCAGATTGGTATTCTTTGCTTTTTATTATTATATTTTATTCTATAGGGTACATAAGTTCTTACACAATACTCAAGTTTTTGTTTAATGAGACTCCACATTTTACTGGTATTTAAGCCTACTAGGTCCTGTTGCCAATTCCACTGCTTTAAATATTGCTTAATTAATTTGTAGTTAGCTTTGTAGAAATTGGCCACTTTAGTGTTCCCTGTTATGTGTACATTATTTGTATAAAATTCCCAACTAATTATGGAGTGATCACCATCATCCAGGGGTTCCTTTATTTGTGGGATGGAGAAATGTTCAATGTTTGTAATAATTAAGTCTAAAATGTTTTGCTTTCTTGTGGGTTCTTCTATTATTTGTTGAAGATTATTCTGCATAATAAATTGTACTAACCTGTGCTCATTTCTATTATGGGCACTTAGGGTAGGTCAAACTATCCCTGGGAGATTGAAATCTCCAAACCAGATGAAATCAAAGTCAATAGTGATGTTATCTAATGTTGAAAATAAATTTTCATTGTCCTAACTATCTAACCCTGGCGCATGATATCCAACCCCAATTATAAGTGGATGTGACAGGGAGGTAATCTGTAGCACAATTATTTCACTGTTGTGTGGGTTATATTGATTCAATTCACAATACTGGAAATTATCTTTAATATACAGTGCCACACCTCCACCCTTTTTATTACTATGATTTTTCTGTATTATGGAGTAACCTGGTATGTTAGTGGCCCAGTCTCCACTGGAGAACCATGTTTCAGTGACAACACATACATCAATTTTATTTTCAGTTAATATGTAATATAACTCATCTAGCTTATTGCTAAGACTTCTAGCATTAACTAAAAAAGTATTAATTTTCTGAGTGCAAGGTTTTTTGGCAATGACCCTTTCCTGACCTAGTGTATGTGATGGGGTATCCGTAGGGATGGTACTTCTATTATTGTTAGAGTTAATTGTAATATTATTGGTAACAGTAGCTGAATAATATACAGATAACTCCCCCATGCTTAGTTTTAATTTGAGGAGATGACTTTATTTAATTTGTGTGCTATTAGTGCAGTTCCCTTTCTACTAGGATGTAGTCCATCACAGCAAATTAATTTATTATTTATGATAAATTCCTCCCAATAAGTAATACATCCAAAATTTTGTTTCAGGCTCCATCTCCTTAGCCAATTATTGATATTCCTAATTTTATTATTTAAGTGCTCATTTCTTTCAAAGACCGGAATTATTTCCAAGATGGTAAACTCACAATCCTTATCCATTAGTGTGTTTACCAGCCCCACAAACTCTTCCTTTATAGTCTGTTCAATCATATCACTGCAAATGGCTGCAGTGGTGCAGCAAATCCCAAAAATGTTTTCATCCTAGACACTAGTCAGAACTCCCTCAGTCAATATAATAAAATAAGAACACAGGCTATTCCATTGCCAGCAAATCCTATAGCACATTAATACATATAAAAACCAACTACTGGCCAAAACAAAAAAACTGATTTCATGTTTGCTTGCTGAATGCTAGTGAAACATATTGTGATTCTCTCAGTGTGCTGTTCAGCATAATTCCTCAACGTTCCTCAACATGCTCCACTACTTAGAATGAGAAGAGAAAGCCAAAACAATTAAGTCTCACAATGCCCATACTGTGCTGTGGATGAATATGGGCTCTTTTTTTCTGCTTTTTCTTTTTTTTGCTTATAACTTGGTCAGTTTTGGCCATTACCCCCACACCCACAACACACACACACACACACACACACACACACACACACACACACACACACACACAATGTTTCAGAATGGCCACATCATCATCCCACCTCATAAACCCATAAAAATGACCTTGTAAAACTGACCCAAAATGTACTTTGTGGGGACAACCCAAAAAACACATTTACATAGAGACATAGACAATGACAACAGGAAAAGCCCATTGGTCTATACAGCCTGCCCATAAACCCTAACAAATGTGGGACCTATTGTTCATATAGGGTTCTGACCCACACTGTCTACGTCCATGCACCTTACCAATGACTAAGCCCTTCACTCTGTCCACACTGTATTTGAAACCATTGATAGTTTTGTTACCCACCACATCAGCTGACAGATTGTTCCACAGCTCCACCACCCTTTCGGTAAAATAACATTTTCTCACTTCCCTCTTGAATCTCCCCCCATCAGTTTCCACTCATGTTCCCATGTTCCCATGTTCTTGATCCACTACTTATGCTAAATAGTTCCTTGCAGTTTACCTTGTTTATTTCTTTCAGGAACCTAAAGGTTTCTATCACATCTCCTGTCTCTCATCTGGCCTCCAGTGAGTACACATCTAGTGCCTTGAGCCAATCCTCATAAGATCTGCCCTGCTGGCCGCAAATCATTTTGGTCACCTTATCTCACACTGTATCCAGACTGTCCTTATTTTTCCTTAGGTGAGAACTCCAGAACTGGGCACAGAACTCCAGCTAGGGCCTCACCAGTGATCTATACTGAAATAGTAATACCTCCTTCTCTCGGCTGTCAATACCCCTTCCTATACACCCAAGCATCCTGTTTGCCTTACTGTAGGCATTGTTACACTGGTTTGATTGTTTTAGGGAGTCACTGATAATGACCCCTAGGTTTGTTTTGTCGGAGATCATGCACAGCTTTATCCCCCCCATCCAGTACTTGGTCCTTGGGTTCTTGTTACCCATGTGCATCATCTTGCACTTTCTAGGACTGAATTTCAACTGCCAAAACTTTGACCACCTCTCTAGCTTTTGCAAGTCTCTATGCATCTCCCTAATTCCCTCCTCATTGGCTACCCTGCCACAGAGCTTAGTGTCATCTGCAAAGAGACACATCTTGCCCTGGATTCCTTCTCCCATGTCAATAATGAACCTATTGAAAAGGACTGGACCCAGGACTCATCTTTGTGTAACCCCACTGGTAACCTCCCTTTCTTCTGATTTGACTCCATTAACCATAGCTTTCTGCTGTCTCCCTTCCATTCAGTTTCTCACTCATCAAACTGTGTCTTTCACTGTACCCAAATCTGCTAACTTCCATAGCAACCTTCTCTGAGGCACTGAGTTGAAAGCCTTGCTGAAATCAAAGTATAGTAAATCCACAGCATGACCCTTATCCACTGTCCTCATTACCCAGTCAAAGAATACTATCAGGTTGGTCTAACAAGACCTTCCTTCTGCAAACCCATCCTGCTCACCATCTTGGAGTACATTGCTCTCCAGGTAGTTTATGAGGTCCTTTGACTGGTGTCTCCATCAGTTTACCCATAATAGAGATGACTGACAGGTCCGAAGTTATCCAGTTACTCCTTGTCTCCACCAACCCTTATGGAGTGGGACTACGACTGCTACCCTCCACTATTTTGTAATGACCCCTGTCTGAACTGAGCTATTGAATAGCCACACAAGGGGAGATATTAGTTCCTTTGCCAGTTCATTGAGCACCCTCAGATGCATCCCATCTGGCCCCTGGACCTTATCTATCTTTGGGGCTGTTATCCCTTTCTAAGCCCTTTCACTGATAAATATTTGCCAACTCATCTCAGGGATCCCCCTACTGCTGCCTTAATGCCACTCTCTGGCAGAGGCCCTCTGTCCTCCCTTGTGAATACATAGCAAAATTATTTGTTAAGACTGGCTACTTTCTGCCCATCCTCTCCATTATCCTGTCTCTCTCTCTCTCTCTCTCTCTGTTAGCCTAACAATTCCTCCTCCCCTTCTTTCTTTTTTCCCTACTATATCTAAAGAATTGTTTTATTCCCCACCTATGAACCCCTCCACAATACACTGCTCTGTGTCTGTCTTTGCTTCTTTCTCCACCCTTTTGGTTTCCCTTGTTCTCATTAGGTACTGTCCCCATTTTTCCTTCTCTTGTTTTTCCTTGTGCCTGATGAAGGCCTGCTTTTTGGCTCTCACTGCTTCCCTGACTTTTACAGAGAACCATACTGGTATCTTGAACATTTTTTCTCTTGAGTATTATTCTCATAAAAGACTGTGTTGCCTCGAGAATAGCCCCTTGATTGACCACCATCTTTCCTCCACATTCCTGAGGATTTCAAGATACACTAGTGACATACCTGCCCTGAATATGTGGGACCAAAATGACCAAATATGACCAAGTTTTTATTGAAGGGGGAAAAACTGCAAAAAAACAGATTAAGTCCATTCACAGTAGGCACTTTGCAGGACTTCTCTTTTTGCCTTTTTTCTTTTACCAATAACTTGGTCAAATCTGGTCATTTGTCCCCAAATTTTCAGGGTGGCCAAGATGCCACCCCACTTCCCAAACACACGAGTGCCAACTTGTAAAACAGAATTGAAATATCTTTGGGGGTCAACCCCACATTACATTTCAGGGTGCTTGACATGGTGCCACATATGTGTTTAGAAGGGGAGGTTGCAACTTGGCCCCTCTGAACATATGTAGTAAAAACAGCCAAAAATAGCCACATTATGAGTAAAAGAAAAAAAAGAAGAAGAAAATTGACTTTGGGACTGATCCACAAAAGCTAGACTTCCACACTTGTGGAGGGGTGGATACGTGGGCTTGTGGTGCACAGAGGTCCCACTATGAACATTCAGGGACCTCTGTGCAGCTCCAGCCCTGGCTGCTGCCACCCTACAGCAGATTCTCCATCATGCATGTGGCTATGTGGACAGGCATGATGGACAGGCCAGGGGCAGTGGTGGTCCTACACTCCATTCTCAGAACAAGGTATGCAGTGTGCAGGGCCAGCGGAGGGTGTGGAGACTATGCTGCAGGATCCCATTGGAAATTAAATGTTACAACTGAGCTGGACTATCCTGGGTTAATAAATTGTAAAACACAGCAGCAACAACATTGCTGGTACTTGCTGACCTTTCAAGGTTTAACCCCCAGCAGAAGCCGATTAGTCTAGTAGTTACAGCATGGTTGGGAGCTGGAAGATTGCATGTTCAAACTCCACTAGACTCAGATACTGACCTCCCAATGCTCCAGTCCATGCAGTTGTGGAAATGGGTGGAAACAGGACCTCACTGGAAGTTAGATGTTGTATTTCAGCTAGGATATCCTGGATAAATTAACTGCAAAACAATACAGAAGCAAAACATTGCCAGTCATCACCAGATTTTTCTGCCCCCCCCAACCACCAGTTGAGGCACTGTGATCTATTGGTTAAAGCACTGTTGGAATCAGGAGATCACAAGTTCAAACTCTACTAGAGCCAGATACTCACTGAGTGAGCCTGAGCAAGTTTCTTAAATGCCCAATGGTCCAATCCACCCATATGTGAAAATGAATAGAAGCAGGATTACACTGCAAATTAGATTTTACATTTCAGCTGAGCTACCTTGGATAAATACATTTCTAAATTAGTTAAAGCAGGACTCTACTGGAAATGAGATGTTGCATCTCAGCTGGGCTACCCTGGGTAATTAAATTGCACATAAAGAAACCATTACTGCAGTAGGTGGCCTTTTATGATCCTCCACCCCTACAAACAGTTGAGCACTGTGTTCTGGTGGTTAGAGTACTGTTGGGAATTGGTATCTTAGGTGGGCTAATCCTGGATGAACACATTGTAAAAACAGGTAAAATCAGGATTCCAGTTGCATCTCAGCTGGGCTATATTGGGTAAACAAAAAAAATTCCTTTCAGTTATCTGCCTATCTCTGTCCCCCTTAACAGAGTGTGGTCTAGTGGTTAAAGCACCATTTTGAACTGAAAGATCATAGAATCATAGAACGATTATGAGTTCTGAGGCAAGCCTATTGAGAACTCACCACTGTATTATTGGTGGAAGGAAAATTTATGTAAACCCATATGTTTATCCAGTCCATTTTTAAATTTGGTCTTAGTATCGGTCTCAGTGATTTCAGCTGGCATGCTATTCCAGACACTAACTATTCTCTGTGTGAACCAGAAGTTACACTTGTTAGTCCTATTGGTATCAGCTTTTATTTTTAATTTATGTGATCTGGTATTGCTGATATTTGTTTGTTTAACTATGCCAATAGTTTCAAACAAAACTTCATCATGCATAGCTTTATAGGTCAAACATAGATCACCCCTTAAGCGCCTATAGTTCATAGAGTAAGATTTTAGATTTTGTAGTCTTTCAGTACAGCTCAGGTCACTCAAATTTCTGACCTTTTTTTTTTCTATTACTTTTTTTCCCTCTGGCACACCTGGTCTGCATCCATATTCACTAGACAGCCCTCTTGGGTCTCCAGCCACCATCCATTATCCACACTCCAATCAGGGTCACCTTAACTCCCCCCTGTGACTTACCCCCCACAGCGGGGTGATGGGGAGCCCTTCCTTTCTCACCTGTCTGGATCCAGATTTCAGGCACCCGAGAGCTGATGAAATGTTGGACAGTTATCAAGCCACCCAACCAGGTAGCCACTCTACATTTTTCTTGATTTTCTCCCCAGAGTTGGGGGCGTGCAATGACACCAGCGTAGGGGAGTGCGCATGCATCCATACACGCTCCCTCAAGGTGTCTGCCCCAACTCCTCCACTTGCTAAAGCATGGCATCCCTGTCCTCCAGCCCCTGCTAGGAGTGAATGGGTGCTGACTGTTGTGGACACCCCTCCCAGGAGAAGGAGAGCAGTCCAATGGATGCTCAATCCTTCTTCTCCCCTGTCAACCCCAGATGACCCATGCCCGTTCCTGAACATGGGTCACCAGTGTGGCATGAGGTAAGGCATCCAGAACCTCAGCTCTCAGTGCCACCAGGCCAATTACTGACCTTTTTAGAAAATTTCCTTTGTATACGTTCAACTGACTTTTGTCTACCTATAGTTTGGGGTGCACATAAATGTGCACAGTACTCCATACGAGGTCTAACAAGGCTAGTGTAAAGTGGAAGTAACACCTCTGGTTCCCTACTTTTAATATTCCTGAGGATACACCCCAAAATGTCATTGCACTTATTAACTGTGTTCCTAGTATGTTCATCAAAAGACAGATTGTGTGAAACTATTATGCTTAAGTCCTTTTCAATGTGGTTTTTAGGACTGAGTTGTTGAGCTGGTATTGGTAACACAAATTGCTGTTTCCCAAATGCATCACCCCACATTTGTTAGCATTAAAGTGCATTTTATTTTCTATAGCCCAAATCTCCAAGTGTAGTAGTGCTGATTGATTGCAAGTTATTAATGATCCCTCCCATTTTGCAATCATCGGCATATTTACTAAGCCATGCATTGTCCTGTGACTGCATGGATGCTACTACAATATTAAAGAGGGTGGGGCCCAGAACTGAACCCTGAGGTACTCCACTTGTCACTGTACCCATGGATGAAACCTACCCTCTAATTGCCACACACTGGTGCCTGTTATCCAGCCATGAAATAACCAAATTGATGATATTAGGATGTAGGTCTATTTTTATAAAGTGTTCAACCAATACCTTATGTGACACAGAATCAAATGCCTTAGCATAATCAAGAAAAACGATGTCAACCGGTAAACCCTTGTCTATCGCTGAGTTAACAGGTTCAAAAAATTGAAGCTGGTTTGTAAGTCAGGACCTGCCAGATAAAAAACTGTGTTGTGTGGCATTGAGGTCCCCATTTTTGGACAAATGTGCAGTAAAACATAACTGAATCAATTTTTCTAGGAGTTTGCCTATTACAGAAGTCAGACTGATCAATCTATAGCTCTGAACCTTACTTCTGTTTCCTCCCTCGTATATGGGGGTTACAGTTGCAGTCCTCCATTTGTTTATCTTGTCTTCTGTTAATGAGGTGTTAAATAGGACAGCTAGTGGACCTGATAACTCAGTCAATAATTCCTTGAGGAATATAGGTGCAATACTATCGAGTCCTGGTGCACCATTCCATTTTATATTTAGAATAACATCAACAACCTCAACTGCTGTGAAGGATAATGGTTTGTTGTTTTTATCAACATTTATCTGATATAGGCTTTCTTTATCTTTGAACACACTTAAAAAAATATTTATTTAGTTCATTTGCCAAACCAGTTTCATTAGTGACTGTCTCATTATTTACCAGCAAGGGCCCTACTCCAGTTTTCTTGCCATGCAAACTGCCAACATAATTATAAAACTGCTTCTTATTATCTGCTACTGAAGTTGCAAGTTTTAATTCCATTTTTTGGTTTGCAAGTATAATCAATTGCTTAGTTTTTTTAGCTATTTTTTTGTACCTCACTGCTGTATTCTGTGGTGGTTCCTTCTTGAGTTTAGAGTACAGTTTTCTCTTTTTGTTTACACTCTGTTTAATAGAATGGTTCCACCAAGGTTGAATCCTTCTATTATTGCTATACTTTGTGTGTTCAGGGACCCTGTGCTTGATGCAGTGCTGGGTTTTACTATCTAGCTTATCTCAGATTTGAGCCATGTTCAAGTTTTGTAATTCATCACACCAATTTCAGCCTTGTAAATATTTTCTAATTTCATAGTAATTGACTTTTTAAAAATCCCTAAATTTTGATTTACCACTTAGTTGCTTATTTAGCATAGCTTTGATATTAAGAAGGACCATGTTATGGTCACTGTCAATGAGTGGCAGAAGGAGTTTAGGGACTTTAGCACATTGTTTGGAGTTAATAAAAATCAAATCCACTATGTGTTTGCCTCTAGTGGCTTCATTTATTCTCTGAACCAAATAATTTTGAATAATTATATCCAATAAATTTCCTTTCACAGGAACTAGTTTCTTCCATGGTGTCCCAGTTGATATCAGGGAAATTAAAGTCCCCTATGAGTACATAGTCATCTTTAATCTCCATGTTGGCTAGTTCCGCCAAAAAATTATTGTTCTGTTCAGAGTCTAAGTTAGGTGATTTATACCCCAAGTCAGTAACTAGGGGCTTATTTTTAGTTCTGATTTTGGACCATATACATTTGTTGTCACTATCTGGACTATCTTTGTTTTGAATCTCATTTGCAAAGAGATACTCAGCACAATATAAAGCAATACCACCTCCTCTTTTGTTTTTCCGGTGTTTGGAAATGCTGGTGTAACCCGGTATATCCTTACACCATTCATCGTTAGTGTGCCATGTTTCAGTTATACTGCATACATCCACAGTGTACTTGAATAAGATTTGTTGCAGCTCCTCCATTTTATTATGCAAACTGCAGGCATTGACTAACAATAGTGTAAGGTTGGGACTTAGCATGTCAGTGGATTGTTTATCTCTTATGGCTTTATAGTTATTATCAAGGGCAACTACTTCTATAGAAGATGTCAAAGCAGACTTCTCCCCTGGGTTTCTAGTTTAAATATTTATTAATTATACTCAGTATTTTCTTGCCAATGAGGGCACTGCCTCTCCTGCTGGGATGCAGCCCATCCCAGCAGAACAGCTCATTATGGTTTTCAAATTCTTCCCAGGGAGTTATGCAAGTTATTTTTTGCCTTAGGCACCATTTCCACAACCATTCATTAATGTGTTTAGTTTTAGAACAAATACATTCAGAGGCTCTTCGAGCAGGTAATATCTCTGAGACAGCAATATTGAAGCCCATTTCAACCAATTTGTTTGCAAGAGATACATAATCATTTTTTAATTTTGTTGGCAGAATCGTGCCTTAAATTATTGGTCCCCACATGCACTATAACAAGCAATGATGTACCGGAGTCCTGAAGTATAGGATTCAGCATGCGTGTAATATCAGATATTTTGGCCCCACTACAAGAAGACACAGTGCGGTTATATTTGTTAGGGTTACATATAGCACAATCTAAATGCTTAGTAAGTGAGTCCCCAAGAACAAATATATTTTTTACTGTTTCTTGTGTTTGGAGAAGTACTGACAGTCATAGTATTATGATTCACATTTTTCCTGATGTTACTTATGGTACTACAGACCTCCTGGGCAGACCAAGGAGCTTTTCATATTTCATAATTGATACTCTGGGATTCTGGAGGCGTTTGCAATATTTAAAAGTTTTCATTATCACCTGGCTTAGTGAGCTGTACATCTGGTGGTAGTGGTAGTGATTGTCCCTGTTATCACCTGGGATTCCTGGCTTAGAGGGTCAAATCTATTTTGTATAGTTAAAGAAAAGGCATCAGCTCTCTTACCCCCTCTAATAGTTTTAGAGGCTTGTTCCAGGTACCAGTCCTCATTGGAGTTTGTTACCACATTTTCCTTTCTAGTCCTTTTTTTTGTAGAGTGATTATGTGTGTTAGTAGGTTGGAGCAGGAGAGGGTTTGGTAAAGTTAAGCACACAGGTTGAGAAAGGACAGAACTCCCAGCTATTGGAGAATTTTGGACCACCCCATTATTGTAAGGTTCAAACAAATTTATTGGTGCTTTACAGGTTATGTTAAGTTCAATACTCCTTTTATGTGGCTCTGCTTGGCTGGCTTCAAGCTCCTTTAATCTAGCATTGAACATGGCAATTTCTTTATTCATATCCTCATTTTGTAGACATTTAAAGCATTTAAAGACCTCTTTCCTGCCTGATTGGGGCCTAATTTCATACATTTGACAAGTTTCACAGAGTTCAAACTCCCCATCAAGTGCAATAGACTGCGCCATAGTAGTGCTTGTGTAACAGTAACAGATAATTCCTGCAGTCAAGTTTCCCTTTTAGGGATAAGATTTACCATATCAGAGGATATGGGTAAATTAAAGTGGCCCAAGCAAACAGTTATTATAGGAAACAGCAGCCATTTGGAATAACTAAAAACAAACACCCCACAAGATATGCTGCAACAAGACTTTTATGTAATAGCTGAAACCAGCTTTAGTCACTTAAAGGTCTTATAGTACTTGCGTCACTACTTAGGCAAGCAGGAAGCCCTTACCTTGACTGCAGCATTTTATATGACAGCCACTCTACACACTCCTAACACGTCTAACAAGCCCTGCTGTAGCCGCATACTCACTGTGTGACACTGAACAAATCAGTTAACATCCCAGTACTCCAGTACACCCAACTGCAGAAATGGCTAGAAACAGGATCACACTGCAAATGAGATGCTGCACATCAACTGGGTTATCCTGGGGGAGGCACTGTGTGTTGAGCTGGTGCTCATTAAGTGATCCATGGCTCAGTAGTACTGTTGTTAGTTCCCCTTGCAAGAGAGAGGGACCTGATGTGAACCTTGGCAAGAATTGTTTTATATTGTTGCCCAGCACAAGTCTGGGGAGGGAGAACACTGATTAGGACTTCTGCAGCTGAGTACTGCACTACGAAGGATCCCAAGAATGGGACACTGAGGTAAATGTCTGCCACTGGGTACAGCTCAGACAGGGCTCCCAAGGAACCCTGTCCTGAACTTCGGACACTGAGCACTGCTATCCAGGGATCCCGAGGCCAGAGCCCTGACCCAAACTTTGGCACTGAGTGGCTCTATGGGGGCTACTGAGGAAGAGGATTCAGAATCTAAATGTTTGCTGCCTGGTGCATCTCAGTGTGGGCCCTGGAGGAGCCAGAGCTCCAAGCCAAACCAATATTACTGGGCACAGCTCTACTGGCAACTAAAACATCTGCCACTGGATGTGGCTCTACCACAGTGGGTATGGCTGTACAGACTGCTGGTTGTGACTCTCTCCCTGATCCCAATGTCTGCCACTGGGCACCACACCTTCCGAAGTGTCAGGAGTCTTGACCCAAACCACTGCTGCCAGGCATGGCTATATCCCCAACCTCTCCGCCGCTGGGCGCTGTTCATTTATTCAGTGCCATCTAAATACTTGGCAAGTTGTCATTACATCTATCTTGCCTTCAATCATATCCATCTGCATTATAAAAACAAAGAAGAAAGCATCATTGGCATTGACCACTGCTTGTTTAAATTGCACCCATATATATAAAACAAGTACTATAAATATTGTTAAAACATGAGTCAAAGTATGTCTCTCAAAATAAAAGTGATGATAATAAAGTTACAGTAAGACACCTTTAGGGTTAACAACTAAGGTACACTGAATTATTTTAAAAAATGATATACTATTATAAAAAATCACTGACACTTTCAAATATAAACAATTACAAATGAACATTATGGGCTTGTGAAAAAAAATTAAGATAGAAAGAGCTAACCTGGAATGCAGGTTAGCACATTGCAAAAGTGACCTAAACCTCTTACAGATATAGGGTGGGATATTCAGAAATGCGCCAGGCAGGGGCGCAAGCAGGGTGCAGGGCAACTGGGATGTGCCAGGGTGTGGACTGGGTGATATTCAATGGTGCTGCACCATGGCTCAGCACTGTTGAATATGGCAACGTGGCCTCCCTTTATTGTGCATGGCGCAGTGGCACTGCGCCAGCGCAAGTGGCAAGGGAGGAGCAAGGGGATGTGCCAGCACAAGTGCAATTGTGCTAGGTGCAGGAACCATGATATTCAGTGGTGGATATGCAATTGGGGCCATAATCCATGCAAGGTACAACTGGGGCCATTAGCATGTCATTATGGCCCCATTTGCATGCAGGTGCCCGATCCCCGGCGACTTGCGCCTGGTGCCCTGACAGGCTGCAGCCATCGGGGACCGATGCCACCTGCACATCACTGCAAAGTGCCCCAATGCCTGATCGCGGGCATGAGTATAGAACAAGACATGCCCCATATCCCTGGTGGTCCAGTGGGCCGCTTCCAACCCAATCATGGGGATAAGTATGAATAAATACATGTCCCATATCCCTTGTGGTCCAGTGGACTGCTTCCAGTTCAATTGTGGGCAAGAAAAAACATTGTAATGTTTTGATGGTTCAGCAGGCTCTTCCTCACTCACCATCGAGCCTCCTCACCACCCCCGCCCCTCGCAGTGCTTCTCACCGCGGCTCGCCACCGCCGATGACTGTGTACAGTACGGCTGCACACTATTTGTCCGACAGCGCGGGTCAATGCGCATGCATCGCATTGGTTAATAGTTCAGATATGCAACGGATCCATTCACATCGGACCGTGTAGTACGGTATATGTTCACATGCCCATTGGCCCACACTGTGGACCAATGGTCATACAGCCATACTGTACACAGTCAGTTGGCGGGTGGCAGGGCGGCTTGCGGGTGGGGAGCTGCTGCCCACTGCTGACCGGGGGGGAGCGGGATGGCAGGGCTCAGTGGGCGGGTGATGAGGGGGGTACTGCTGGACCACCAGGGATATTTACAATGTTTTTCTTATACTTATGCCCATGATCAGGCTGGAAGCGGTCCACTGGACCACCAGGGATATGGGACATGTATTTATTTATACTTATGCCCACGATCGGGCTGGAAGCAATCCACTGGACCACCAGGGATATGGGACATGTATTTATTTATACTTATGCCCACAATCGGGCTGGAAGCGGTCCACTGGAAAACCAGGGATATCACTTCTATTACAATGCGTGTGATCCGGCATGAGGGGGCATGACGCTGACAGACCCTAGCTCCAGAGCTCGGGTGGCCACCCACAGCTGGTGGCTGCCATGTTGCACCCTGCAATATGGCAGCCCACCTGTGGGTGGCCAGCCCTTGCTCCTATTTCTTTTTGGCTTAACTCTGAGCACCGATGTGTGGCGCAAGTAGGGGTTGCACCAGCATATGTGCCACACTTCCTAGGCTGAATATCAGGATGTGTGGAATATTCATGGGCACGCCCGCCACACTTGTGCCGCATAGATTACTGGTGCACCCCGGCGCATTGGGATCTGCGCGGTGCAATATCCTCTTTTGACTATCGTACCGGGGCACATCAGTGGGTTGCACATGCCGCGACACTGTTGTGCCATGTGCAACCCCTTTGAATATCCCACCCATAATGTATAAATAATCTAAAAACATCTGACAGAAAGATTGGCTTTTCTCATGATGGAAAGAAGGAAATACAAGACACAGGTGATTTTTCAAACATGATAAATAAATACTTTTGTACTAAATTTAATAAAGTAGGGAATATGGCAGAAAAGCACAATCAGACATCAAAGGGACTATGAAACAACTGGTAAGCCTGAATATTAGTTTTGCCTGTGTGAATAACAAACTAGAAAAGTTAGATGTCACAAAATCTACAGGCCCTGACTTGTTACACCCATGACTCTTCAAGGAAACATATCAAATAGCAAGTGCAAAAAGACATATTTATAATACAATATTTCATATCAGACAGTATTTGTGTCTAAGAATCTGAGGCAGGCATTAGTCATACCCATCCAAAAATGAGAGCTAAAAGAATGAAAACAAGTACTATTCCATCAGTTTAACTTCAATACTGGGAAAGATTATGGAGTCCAATATAAAAGATCATCTTGAATGCCAGATACAGCAATTATAAATGGTGATAGTGTCACACTGCAACACAGAATTATTAAAAACAGATCTTGCCCGACAAACTTGTTGACATTTTATGAAAAGGTCAGTCATGCATTAGACACAGCCTCTGCATTGACGTTTTGATTTTAGACTACAGTAAGGCATTTGATACATTACCACACCAGATCATAATCAATAAACTGGAAACATTAAAAATAGATTCCAAGGACATGTACCTAGATAAAACATTGGCAGACTGTGAAAGTACTGGCTCAATTTCTGAAATAGCAATAGTGATTAGTGGGTTACCTTAAGAGTCAGTTTTGAGACTTAGCTTCTTCTCTGCATACATTAGTGACATGCAACAAAATGTATAAAAATGGCTCATCAGATTTTATGATTCCTCAAAAATAGTAGGAACAGTACCCAGTACAAAAGACATAAAGACAATCCAAGATGATTTAAACAAAATAACGGACTGAGCACAAAATAAGTCAATGGAATTTAATTATGAAAAATTCTCATTGTCCTGCATCTCAGTTAAAATAAAATCCCAAAGCCTCATATCATGTACAGCAAATGGTCACCTAATCAATAAAGCATCCTCAGAAAAAGATCTGGGGTGTAATAAAGAAGGAATTTAAACCCCAATTACAATGCAATAACAGGGTCAATATGGCAAACAGAACATAGGGTTGTATCAGACATGCATTTGCAAATTATGTAAGACCAAACCTGGTCTTTTGATCCCAAGTCTGAAATCTTTATCATCAAAGTGATACTATATAACCAAAATTGAAAGAATCTAAAGAAGGGTTAATAGGGCTATGTACCCAGATAAGAAATACACGTATCAGGAGAGACTGACCAATATCTAAGAGGTGATCTCTTGATGAGAAACAAGAAAATAGGTGATCAAGCACTGTTTAAAGATCTGAACTTTGCCTTGAAACTAAAGACACACAACACTAGAGGACACTATTATTGAATACAAGGCAAACCTATCAAAACTGATATGAGAGGATTCTTCTCTACATGAAAAATTGTAGGTTCCTGGAATGAATTTCCTGATTACAGTATGTGATTGAGGCTAAATCATTCACACACTTCATTTCAAACCTTGATGTTCATATGAGTAGATACAACACTGACAGTGAGTACCACTAAATAGCCAATATGGTCTTTATAGGCTGAATAATCCTTTACATCCCTACATGCCCAATATTGTACTTAGTAAAACTTTTATTTAACTTATTTGTTTTGTTTTTGTTAGCAAGGAAGGTACGCTAAAATGGCTATTTTCAGGTACAACATGAGATAATACAATGAAAAGCAATACATTATAGTGAAGGTCAACAGGCAAAATACAATACAACTGAACACAAGAGCAGCAGATATGTTAAAATAGTAGAAAATTCAAACTACAAATGATGAAAAAAAGAACATAGAATAGTCAAACAGACAGAACCTGCACATCAGTATCCACTAAGTAATTCAGCAGGCAGTCAAGTGAAGTTACAGTGAAAAGAGGAATGTAGAAATTTCCTCAGAGCACCTTTGAATAGAGTGTAAGTGAATACTTTAAATTGACAAAGGTAAGGGATTCTGAAACCTGGAAGCAGAAGAGGAGAAATCCCGGTCACGCATCTTAGTATTACCCTTAGATACAACAAATAAGGACTTATTGTTAAATCTAAGGGAACAATCCTGATGGGAACACTAGAGTTGGGCAGCGATAGAGACATGGTGGTGAATCTGAGAAGCTTGTCATTGAAGACTCCAAGTGCAAATGAGCATCTGGCTAATAGGGATACAGTAACCATTTTAAAGTTGAATAGCAATCACAGTGGTGTGTGAGATGCTTTCAGGATAGTGCAAAGTAGCATGTATTGTTGTAGGTCACATTCCCATTTAGCCAAGACAGATTTTGAACAGTTGGCAAAATGAAGGATACTATAGTACAGCCTGGGGAGGAGAACGCCTTTTGCAATGGCAATACAGTGCAGGCTCTGGCGGTAAGTATATTTCTAACTCTGTAGACCAGGACAAGCATAGAGTTTACTACCTTACAAACAGAAGAGATGTGCAAGGAGAAATCTAATAATGGGTCAAGAGTGGTCCATAGATATTACTTTAGTTAGTTAGTTAGTTACTTACTTACTTACTGACTTACTAAGATAACACCTTTGAGCACACGTACTCTTTTACAAAGGTTTCACATAAAGGACAAGGACAAGGTACACAGAGAATATACCAGGATAATATTAAAATCAACAGCTCCAGTGGAACATAGTCTGGTACAAGTATTAGTAAGTCCATATAACAGCAGCTCCATGGGAGCATGATCATCAGTATGTGATGAAGTTCTAGCTAGTACAGAGTACATGACATTAACTTTTAGGAGAAAACAGTAATATCAGTACACACAAGTCAGTTATAACAGCTGCATTTGGATCTATAAGTGAGTTCATTTTTCAGCGCTTTCTTAAAATGGGCAATTTTGGGGAGACCCACCATGGATTCAGGAAATTCATTCAGCCACAAAGCTGCTCTAACCGCAAAGGAACACATGGCCAGGTTTGTTTTTTGGAAGGTTACTTCTAGGGCATTCCTAGACATACTCCTGGTAGAGTTTTGCTTGTTAACTGGGTGGAGGAGGTTTTGTATAGTGGGGGGTGAGGCCCATCAGTACTTTTTTGTGGGCAGACAGGTCTGGTATATTCATATGTCCTACAGGGGAAGCCAGTTGGTTAGTGTATATAGGGAGCAGCTGTGGGTGAGCCTATCAGCCCCAAAAGCAAAGCAACATGCCTTATTAAGTACCAGTCTGACTCTGTTAAGAACAGAGTCACTAGCCACCCCATAAACTGAGAGGCCATAATCTAGGAGAGAGAGGACCATGCTGGATGCTACAATATGCCTAGTTTCTCAGATGAGGTTTAGTCATTGCCTGAACAGCACGCCTAGCTTTTTATTGACAAGACTAACAATGTTGTCCACATGAGATGCAGATGAAATAGTGTCATCCAAGGTGACTCCTAGGTATTTGAAAGAATTAACCTATTCCAAAATAGCTTCATTAGCATTGCAGATGGCAGGGGGTGGGCTTTATTTTCATTTGCAGACCAGAGAACAGCATGATCTTAGTTTATTGTAGTTTAGGACCAGTCTATTTAGCATGAACCTTCTCTCCAATGACTCAAATCTGTTTTGGAGATCACTGGATAGTTTCGCCTGGTGTGTACTACTGGTAAAGATGATGGCATCATCGGCATAAAGAAGCACCTTGGATAAAGGGCAAGCTTCTGGGAGGCTGTTTATGAACAGACCAAAAAGGAGTGGCCAAGTACTAAGCCTTGCAGCACCCCATTGAGACACTTTTAACATCCAATAGAGCATCCTTGAACCTTACCCATTTAGTGTGGTCAGAAAGATAACTACAAAACCAAGCTACCATGTCCAGGGAGAGGCCTAATATGTAGACTTGGTCAAGCAATAGTATATGATTTACCAGGTCAAACACTTTGGTCATGTCAATGTAGATGGTTCCTACTAGGTGACCACCATCAAGGGCTCTTCCGAAAGAACTAGGTGTACTCTATGAGGGCAGTACTGGTGCTATGGAGCTTCCTGAATCTGTGCTGCTGCTGTTTGCACTGAATATTATACTTGCACAAGTACGTGACAAGTTGGTCTGATATTATTCTTTCGAGAGCCTTGAAATGGGGAGAAAGGATTGATATGGGCTTGCAGTTGGCCATGATGGAGCAGCCACCACTTTTGTGAGCCAGTGTGACTAGTGCAGTTTTCCAGATTCCTGTAACAGGGCCACCAACTTCATGTCTATCGTTTCACCCCCCACCCTTGTTTTACCCAGGACCCGTTTTACATATTTGAGGGTGTCCGCTATAGTGATGGGTTTGAAATAGAATTTGGGGCAACCAGGATCTTGATCAGGGCTACTAGTTTGACCATTACAGTCCCTGTCACTGGACCCTAGCACCATACAGGGGGAGGTGGACAGAGCTGAGTTCTGTGATATTGTTCTGAATATATTGGCTATCTCAGCTAGGGCAAGGGTGACAGCCCCATTAATACTGAGCATCTTAGGGAATGTTTTGTCACTTTTACCCAGGGGTTCCATTATGTTGTCCCAAAATCTTTTCCCTTTACACTAGGTATTTAAAGGAATCAACCACAATGGGGAACCATCAGTACATGGTATTGATAAGCTGTCAGTACAGAATCTGAGTTTTTTTAATACATAAAACATGGATCCCATGATAATAGTAAAATACACTGCAGGGTGTGGTATGTCCATGGATATTATCACTTCTCAGGCACATGAGCTACTGAACCTGTGGCCTCATGCCTCACAACACACCTGAAGCATGATGATATACATGGACATATTCCACTCTGTATCATTGCAAGTGATTTTCCTAAACTTTATATCATATACTCTTTTCACTAAACTTAAATGATCTTTAAAGTTGTACTGCTGTTTTTTGTAATAAAACATTCAAGAAAACGTGTTTCATTATGCTGTTTTGTTTAGCCTCATGTGAGTTGTTTCCACCTACGTTTGAGTACACTGATGCAATGATCAGTGCTGGCCCGGTGTGTCTTGCACCATTAAATCTGTTTTACAGGAACATAGCAAACTTTAGTATTTGTAGGACATTTGATGTATTAAACTTATGCCTATGCCAGCGTGTGAGATCTTCCAATATTTGCTGACAGTGAGAGAGTCGATGTTATCGGTAGTTAAAATCCATGCAGATGTGGATGTTTGGAATCTACCTTCTGACCTGCCAGCAGTGAGAGTGTTGGCATTATCAGCAGTGTGGAAACCACCAACTTGGTGAAGGAGTCAATGTGATAGCCAGAGTCTGCTCCTCAAGTTACAGACATTGAGAGAGCTAGCAAAAGTGGTGGTGCAGCTCCTGCCTTATTGCACTGCATGGGAGGGCTAGGGATGCCAAATATGAATTGTAGCTTCATGCAGATTACATTTTCCTTCTGTTATTTGATCATGCTTGAGGTGCCAGTGTTAGTGACCGGAGGAGCCAACCACAGCTGTGGTGATCTGAAGCATTAATGTATTAGAGCTAACACCAACATAATTTCAATACAAACTGTCTATTGCTCATTTTTGCTTGATGATAGTATGAAAGTTTGAAGTGATCTGACATGAGGTGAGAGCAAACAACCCTGGATTACTATGGCAGAGGGCTAGTAGACCTGGACTAGGACCCTATTAGAGCCTTGTTTAGAGGGCTTGGGAATTGCGATGAGAGATCCTCTCCCTCATCCATCTATTTTAAATTTAACAGTCTGCCCTGCTTTTGTACTCTGATTCTTAAATTGCTCCACTGGATTAAAAACGTTCTTCAGTATGTTACACTCACTTGGAGTCAGTCAAGGTGGAGATAAGTGAATGTGGTTTGGGCCTTAGTTTACCTGTATTTTGTCCAAAATGCTTTGAGTCAGGTGCTTGATTCTGAAGACATCTACCTGCAAAATAGACTTATTATTGGACATGTCTCTGCCCGGTGGCAGCAGCTTGAGTTTTATATGCTCTATATGTTCTATATGCTTTTTGTAGTGTTTTTACCGAATTTCAATGTCAGAACTCAATATTTTAAAATATTATTGAAGTTGGATAGGATTTAAGAGATAGATTTGTAATGTTGTAATCAGTATCAGTCAACAGAACCACCTAATGGACTTAATTATTATTGCAGCACTTATTTAGTTTGCAGCAATTAGTTTTGTAGTATGTTTATAGTGTGGTGTGCACCTGTTGCTTTACAGTAGTACTTAGTACACAGTTGCCTTCTGTATGTTAGCTGCTGAGGAGTGTGCAGTGAATAAAAGAGCTAAATGAAAGCCAAGGTGTTTGTCTTCATTTTCAGATAACAGTATCAAAATACTACAAGAATGAGTGCAACATTTTTAAATTTCAGATATTAGAATGAGTGGTCATAGTTATTAAATTGTTGATAATTGTTTGAGGTAAGTGTGTGTGTGTGTGTGTGTGTGTGTGTGTGTTTAGTGTGGTGTTGAGGTTTTTGAGGTGGGTTGTGTGAATTTTGAGTGTGAGAATTTTAAAAATGTGTTTACAGTAGTAGCCAGAGACATTGCCAGTTATTTCCAGATATTTCACAAAATTTCTGAAGAGTTGTTATCTGCTGCCCCTACTGTGGAAATGCTGAAAACAGGAGATATTTCTGGAAATATCACAGAAATTTCAGGAAATATCTGGCAATGTCTGTGGCTGCTACTGTAGGTACAAGTTTTATTAGGTATTCTTCTAGCAGACTTTGGCAGCTGTGTCCATTTTGAGACAGAAGGCCGTGTCTTTAGGAAGATATCATGAAGCTATATAAACAGTTGGGTATTTTAAAGTGGAAAAGGAGAGATAGATCCAGGGCAGTGTCAGGAGGTCTAAACCTCACTCTCAGGTTCTTGGCGATATTGGGAATGCAAGGAATCACAAACACATTGCATAAGAGTAATAAACTTGTTTATTACTACCAAAAATAAATCACAGTTACTCTAAGCAGTTCTTACCAATACAAACTGGGAGCCAATGCTAAGCATTCCCTATACCTCGAGGTTTCTCCGTGTCTCTTGGGGTCTCCGAGGTATAAGACTAGTGTCTCACATTATATACCTATGATGGTAAGATAGAAACATTTCTAGTTACAGAGATGAGCCCTATTAGCTAAATTAGAGGTGGCTCAATGGTCCAAGATAACATTATACAATTTTGTAGTAGTCATCAGTTTGTAAAACAAAAGAGTATAGTATACAGAGTCTTACATAACTCAGTGTAGTAGTACAAATCACCAAAAGGTGGCAATGCCGACTTATCTATATAATCATTCCAAGTACACAGATGTCCTAACATCTTACAAGTAAGAAATGCCAGCACCAGGCTTATCTGACAGGCTGAAGCCCACTACTTCTCATCATCTCACCAAAACAATCTAAATCATACAGCTAAGTTTTGGAGGTAGATCAAATCACTTTTCTCCCCTCCCACCCCTGCCATGGTTGTAGGTGGCTCTACCATATCAGAATCACATGCAGTGGCCATGGTTTTCAACATGGTGTTCACTAGCAGTGTGTCCCCTCACTACTCTAACCCACCACCTGTTACACATCACCCTACATCCACATCCCTTCCCACCCAAACCCCCTACCCAGCTTTTTCCTTCTCCCTGGATGCTCCATCCGAAGTACTCAAAGCCCTGTTTGCCTTCAATCCCTCTAAGGGTAAATGTCCCTCAGGTTTGGATGCCAAAATGCTCTACCTTTCTGCCCCAGCAATCCACATTCCGCTAGCATCCCTCTTCAACCTCTCCTTCACTACAGCCTCTATACCCTCAGATTGGAAGCATGCCACAATCATCCTCCTCCCTAAAGAAGGTGACCCATCCTCCCCTTGAAACTTCTGCCCCATCTCCCTCCAACTCATTCAAGCAAAAAGCCAGGATCTCACAACTTACCTCCTTCCTTGACTCCTCGTCCTTCTTTACTCCTAACCAGTTGGGCTTTTGGAAATCCCACTCCACTGTCACTTCCCTCCTCAGACTCACTGACTCCATCCTGACAGGCATGGACAAAGGTCACATCACATCTGCCAATTTCATTGACCTAGCTAAGGCTTTCAACACCGTCTCACATGCCCTTCTCCTGTCAAAACTCTCCAGTGCAGGACTCTCCAGTGCGGCCATCAGCTGGTTCAAATCATACCAGGCAGACAGTCCCAATCAGTCAAAATTGGTGCCTCCACCTCCAACCCACTCTCTGTCACCATTGGTGTCCCCCAAGGCTCTGTCCTTGGCCCAGTTTTGTTCTCCATTTTCCTCAATGACCTGCCATCAGCCTGCCTGCACACATCCTTTCACATGTATGCAGATGATATAGTACTGTATGCCTAAGGCTCTTCCCCCCTTGAAGTAGCGTCCAGACTCCAACAAGATTTCACCGATGTTCAGCTCTGGTTTTGCGCTAATCAACTTATTCTCAATGCCAAGAAAGTGGTCTTCTTAACCTTTGACACAAGACAGAGACTCTCCCGACTCTCTGCCTCCCCCACTTTCAAAACCCTTGATGGGACCCCTTTAGAAGTTTGTACCTCCTTCAGATATCTAGGGGTCTGGCTGGACCAGCACCTCAACTTTTCTACACATATTGAAGTAACCCACAAAAACTGCACCCCAGGCTGGGCGCATTATACTGGAACTGTAGCTGCATTCCTCTGTCAGCCCACAAAGAAATATTGCAGAAAATGATCCTCCCTATTTTTGACTACGGGGATGTAGTCTACAATCCTGCCCCTAAGTCCACCCTGGCCAGACTGGATTCTCTTTTCAACTCCTTCTGTCATTTTGTGCTGGACTGTCCACCCTCCACCCACCACTGCGACCTCTACTGGTCCCTTAACCTCCCCTCACTTTTTGACAGGCTCCAGTCCCACTGTAATAGACTCACAGCCAAATTCTGGGTCCAGTTATTGCCCTCCTATCTAGCCTCTACCTTAACTGCTCAAACACCACCTACATACTCACTCAGGAATTTTGATTCCTGGCTCCTTCAAGTCCTGTACATGGCGACCTCTGCCAACCAGTCGGCTTTTAGAGCCTGACTACCAAAACTATGGAACTCCCTGCCTATGGACATTCGGCACGCCCCCTCCTCCCAGCAACTAATTTCCCTCCTTAAAGGGCAAGTCTCCACTAACTGCTCATACTGCCTAGACTCACACTAGAAATGGGCCAGCTCTCCAGCTTGCTCCAACTGTGGCTTACTCGAAATGTTTAGCTCTGACCCAGTTAGTTGTCATTGCACTTTCTACCAATTGCTGCCTTATCTACTCAGATTTTTCTGTTGCTTGCTGTGTACATACTGTTTATATTCTTGTATATATCTTTTGTATATAATCTGTGAAATTTTGATATTCTGTAGTTTACTTATTTATTTATTTATTTATTTATTTAAGAGTTTAACCAGGCAGGCATACTGAGTGGATAACCACTCATTTCCAGATGTGACCAGGGGAAAATTGGGGTACAGTGTATCACAGGATGAAATTACATGCAGTACAGGTTTTACATAAGTTCAGAATATACAACAGGAGAGCAGAAACACAATAACATTGACATTGAGTGCCCTAGATGTTTCCTTTAGTATTGTATAAATAAACAACAAAAGGGATCCGAGCTTTAATAACTTAGAGGACCCTACAAGTGGCAGCAGATTAAAGCGTGGCTAATGGTTGATGTGAGCAGAGGAACATGAGGTCTTAGGGCTTATGGGTGCTGGGAGTAGGTGCATGTAGCTGTGAAGTGTGTGTGGAGGACTGGGTTTGAAATTCATCTTCTTCATTGAAATTATGCATTAGCACAGAGGATTTGACAAGGACAGATGTACTGCACATTAATAATAACCAAAATGACTGAAAGATGAGATAAGACCAGAATGTCAATGGATCCAGTATAACATTCTGCTAGGCCAGATCCAGGCCCACTAGGCCTCACCACAATCCTCTCTACCCACCCATCCATTCCCCGAGAGACCAAAAGAAGAGAGACAAGAAAACACCAAGAGGTAATTAAATTGAAAACAGCTTCACAGCAAAAAAGAATGATTGTCCTCAGGTAGCTGCAGAGAAAAGCTCATCCTGCTTTAAACAAATTAGGTAGCCTGTTGGGAAGGTCCGTGGCCTCTTGCTCCGGGGAATCATAGGCATACCACACTCCATCAACTGCCACTTGCAGTTTAGCAGGGTACAGCATCTTAAATTTTATTCCTGCCACGATTAGTTTGTTGACTGTGGGATGAAAAGCAGTTCTTCTTTGTCAGGTTTCATAAGGGAGATCTTGGGTGATCCTCAACTTAGAGCTGCCCCACAATATAGCCTGTTGTTCCTTCGCTTTAGAGAGTACATGTTGCTTTTCCAGGAAACTTAGGAATTTCACAATTAAAGGCCTTGGGGATGTGCCAGGTGGAGGTCTTGGCCTCAAGGAGCGGTGGGCTCGCTCAATGCGATACTATGGATTGAGTGGAGAAGGACCAACAACTTTAAGGAGGAATTTCTGTAGGAAGGTTATGGTGTCGAAGCCTTCCTCCAGTTCAGGCAGACCCAGGATCAGCAAGTTGTTCCTTCTACTTCTCCCCCCCTCTAAATCTTTGGTTTTCAGTTGGAGTTTGCTAATCTGCTGTTACAGGTGTACAATTTCTGCTTCTGATTTATCTTTCCATTTCTCGAGTGAAGAGGTTCTTGCTTCTGAATCGCCCCTTCTTGTAGTTAGGGAACTTAAATCTCCACAAATAGATTTGAGCTCTGCTGAGATATCCTCTAAAGTTTCTTTAAATGGGAGCAATTCCTGGAGAAAGCGGTCCTCGATAAGAGGGATCGATACCGTACCAGAAGTAACAGACTTGGGAGCGTTCCCAGAACTTTGCTGTTTTGATTTCTTAGACAGTTTTTCTGGTGTAGGTGGTGGGGGTATGTCGGATACCAGCCTGCTTCATCTCCACTTCCATTTCGGCTATAAAGCCAATAATATTGTTACGAATCAGCCAAAACTCTGCCACGGAGTTACCAAGCTATAAAAGTAATTAGAATCAGTGTCTAGCTGGTGCCCTTTGGCAAATGAAGGGCAAAAAGAAGGTTATAATCGGTCGATAAACAGGAGCTCCAGAATAGTGCTGCTTTCAGGCACCCAACATCACGTGACCCCCCCCGGAGGAGTGGGTTTAGATGTCTAGGATTCATGGAGTGTCTGATGTCAGCAGGCAAGTCATTCCATAGCTTGGGCATGCAATATTTGAAAGCCATTTGGCCCTTGGAGGTGTGCATGAATGAGGTTTGGAGAAGCCTGGAGTCTGTGCTTCTGAGAGAATAGGCAGGGGAAGGCTGAGTCGATACTGTATCTCTGTATTTGATATGTATCATCTCATCCCCAACAACCCCCAGGGCGCATCTGGAATCGAGTGGTAGTCTGCTCAGTATGCCTTTCCTGGTAAAACTTTTAAATAAATAAATAAAATACACAGAAAATACATAGATAATATATATGTATTAGAAAGCAGTGTATTACAATAATATGCGTACATATCCTGACATCTGCTTTTATACGGTAGATGCCCTTAGCCCTATGTGTTAGTATAACATATGCCTAAGCACTAGCTGCCTACGGTGAACCTCTGAGGGTACCAATCAGGGTGCAGGGATCTAGTGTAACATTCCACCCCTTGTTGCCTCCAAGGGCAACACAAGCAAATCTAGGGAAAGGTCAGGGAGCTGGGGCCATTTACAAACCTGACGTGCGAGCTTTGTAAAGGAACTCCAGCTGCTCAAGGTGTTGGCACAGTGTGCGCTGTAGACAGCATAGCATAAAGATCAAGAAAAAGATTAAAAATGGTTGTACAATAACAAAACCTTTAAAAGTAATCTCTAACCAAGTGTTAGTTATGCATTGTTCATATCACCATCATTGATCAATGAAAGAATGGCTTCATTAGCTTTGGTCATATTATTGCTGATGTGGATGAGGTGAGTGTCTTTTCTCTCTAAAAGTGATTTTAATGTAAGTGAAAGTGGACCTATGTGTACATTAAAATATGGTAAATTTTCAGAAAGAGTGAGCAGATAATTAGTGTTACCATCAATAATGTCTGCATCAATAAGGGGGACAGGGGTAATAACGGTATGTCCAATGACAGACTTCTGGTGGGGGACAAAACAGAAGTTGGGGAAATCAATAACATATGTCTGTGTACCATACATATACGACCAGGGCCAGATTAACCATAGGGCAAAAGGAGCAATTGCCCTGGGCTCCCTAGATTGAGGGACTACTGATTTATTTTTTTTTTTTAATTTTACTTTTTTTTTCTTCTTCCCTGACCCCCCTGTTCTTTTCTGCTGTGTGTGTGACTAAACCTTTGGGGGAGAGTCAATCATTGACCATTCTGTTGCCCTGCCAGGCCCGCCACCTCAGCCATCCAAACAGCTTGCCATTTGTGGCAATTTTGCTTCCTCATGGATGTTCTCTCTGCAGGTCAAGTAATGCATAACATGCTAGCTAGCCAATGAAAGTGTTGCAATATGGTTCTCCATTGATTTGTACCCCATCCACCCCAAACCAGAACTTTTCTGTCCCCCTAGCCCTCAGGTCTATGCATCACACGCGGAGCGTGGTGGTTCCATCACGTCTCACCCACATGAAGTAAGTCCCACCTGGATCTAGAAAATGGCACCATGCACCAGCTGCCAACAAAGTGAGAGCTGCATAATCCTGTCATCATCTTCGATAGAGAGACCGTCCCTCCACACTCTGTGCCTTAGCACATGTGGCCTGTTACTAGGCCCATTGTCTGGTCTGGCTGTCAACTAAGTCATCGGGTCTCATGGTCCAGAAAAAAGCTGAATTATCAGTCAAGGCAGAGTGGCAGCAGAATGCACCTGCCACCTCATGTGTGTCAGAGAGACTGTCTAATAGTAGGAGCCACCAGTGAGGAGTGTGAATAATCAGCAGAGAGGTCAGAGGCTGAGCGGACCCAAATCATCACCAGGCATTTCTGTCCTATTTGCCTTCTCATCTTCTTAACTTTGCCTTTATCTCAGGTTAAAAAATAATAATTATGTTGTTTATTTAAAAAAGTTTTAAATAAAATTATGTGACTTGTGAGAAGAGGATCATACTATAGTAAGAGAGGAAGACAGGGAGTGGGAGAAAAAGTTGGCCTCTCAATTTTGCACCAGGCTCCAGACAGCTTCTCTCACTTCTTAATCTTTTCCTAGTGCTTTGTTTGTCATCATGCCACCATTCAGTGAAGTTTTGTAAGGCAGCCCCTGCCACAGTTACTCAGATCTCTTGCTGACTATGGTCAGTACTGTGGCCCCTCACCCCACCAAACATTCACTGTAGCTGCAGCAGGTTTATTGTATCTGGGTTACCTTCCCTGTCTCTCACAGCAGCACTCACCTCCCTGCTGCTCAACACAATCACCAGGTAGACCAGCACACTGATCTAAGGATGGCTAACACATTTACATGGCAGGCTGTTCAGGGCTACTATCTATTTGGGTAGTGAGATGTTGGTGTGGAGGGGCCAGTAACGCATGGCTGTGTTTAAGTGCTGACACTCTGTGTGAATGTACTCCAGCCATCCAACTTCAGGCAATAGCCTTCTATTTCCACCCAAGAATGGCATTTAGAGGAGCTGGAAAACCCTCCAAATGTATTTTATAGCATCAAAAGTCTTTCAGCTTGCAGGGTTAAGTCACGGGGTGGGCACAATTCAAAATTGCCCAGGGCACCACAACTTGTTATTCCAGCCATGTATACAACTTGTAGTTTGTGACTACACAGTACTCCCCATCTGAATTGTACTGCATCTTAACAGTAGGGAGTCTCCATTTTTCCAACTGTATCGGGCAGGTGTAGGTCATCTTGGAAATCCGTGTTGACAGGCGATGAACCTCCTCATGATAAGATTGGTAAAGTTTGTCTGGAGCCAATGTTGATTCCGAAAAGTCCGTGCCATTTGTGCTGATGTCATCTACCATGGAAAAGGACCAGTCAATACTATCTGGAGAATAATCACATACAGGTTTAATAACATCAAATACATCACATCAACACAGGTAGATATACTGTTTCTTCGCACAGCAGTCTGTGTGTGGAGTGACCCAGGCATCCAGGAAAGGATGGAAGACCAGAAGAGAAGGCAAGTCTAGGCATTCTCTGTAGATGTCATCATCAAGGTGCTCGATGGAGTGTACAGCTGCGAGCTTGTTGAACAAAGCTGTGGTGGGATCAAAGCATAGTAAAGAGACAGTAAAAGAAACAAACATAGTATCTCTTATAAAATATTTCTTAGAAGTAAAACAGGGACCAGTATTAGGGTGCCTGGTCACAAAACCCAAATTCCTAGCTGTAGAAAGAGGGAGAGCTAGAGATTGTTGCATACACATAGCAATACAGCCAGGGGTTTTGCATCATGGACAATACCATTTGGAAATACGTCTGTCACGTATGATGTCAGAGATTCTTCCAGATTCTAGATCAAGGAAGAGATTGTTGATGGCAGTGATAATGTATGAGCCATAAACTGAGCATAGAATTTCTCTAGCAATGTATTGTTTATCTGCTTCTTTGCTGTTTTGTGCAATGAGTGCATTAATCTTGTCTTTAGAATCAGTAAATATCTTAGCAATGTTGTGCATATTATAAACAGTGTATCTTTCTTCCTGAGTAAGGCCATCCACACCATGCAGTAATGGGGGTAATATATTATTCTCCAAACCAGTCTGAAATTTGGCTGAATGAGATTTGATAGCAGCAATGTCTGCCTTGTTCCAGATAGACATAGCTGTACCAAAGAGATCTGTGACAGTACCTGTTGCACCAGTGACAACAGAACTGTCAACTTCACGTGTATTACGTTTATGACTTTGATCATCAGGATTGGGTTTTCTCCTGAAGTTGCCTCTGTGCTCGGTGGAGTGTACCGTAGCAATAGGGTCTTGAGTACAAATCTGAAATGCTGCTAAACTGTCAAGCAATAACATACTATAAAATGCTGAAGTGTTAGTATTATGACACATACCAAATTCTTTCATGTTCCAGTAAGTAAAGATTAAACAAAACAGGTATATGCATATATTGTAAATTGTTTATCAGTGCACCAGGTAGGGCATTAGCAGTACTATGGAGACATGGGGTGTGCTTTGGACATTCCAAAAGCTGTTTATCAGTGGGTGGTAACACAGAAAGGTACATGGCAGCAGAGGCCATGTTGTGTACAGCACAACATTTTCGAGCAGAATCCTTAGACAGAGAATTACAATATGCAGGTTCAATTGAAGCAGTGTTATTGTATAAACCAGAATGTCTAAGAGCAGTTTGTAGCAAGGACAAAGAACCATTTGGGAATAATTTAGCATTGGGCCAACCCTGAAATGTTCCCCTTGGAAAGTTTGGCCACAGGGAGAATTTGTCCTTGTGATGTGGTTTGCCACTCAACTTGAAGGGTAGATTTAGCAGGAGCAACAACCGAGGCAGTGAGGTAAGCATCGGAACCTTCCTGGACAGTAATCAAACTATTGGGTATTTTGATGGACACTTTCTCTGGAGCAGATGCTGGATGATCAAGGTGTGGTAGGAGGTTCAGTACCATGCCTTGGATGCAGGGGGATAGCTCCTGAGATGAGGAGAAAATGGAACAAGAAAGCCATCTTGTCAGTGTATCTGAAAAGCAAAATCAAATATTAGTAGGTTAGTACTATCCCGCCCAATGGGGTGAGGAAAAGTAATTAAGCTCCTTTATACAGTTTCAATTGGTTTGCAAGTAAGCATTTGTCAGTCAGTTTATTGTTTTACAGGAGTCTAACTTGATAGACTGCCAGACTGAGTTTGTTGACAATGGGATACGGGCCTCCCCATTTATTAGAGAAGGAGTGTGTGGGATGTGCAAATTCGGAGAACCATCGCCTGATCTCCAACCTGCCAATCCACTTCTTGTGCATGTTTGTCAGACTGTATTTTGGACTGTTGCTGGGCTTTGCCCATGCAATTGGCAATATACGTGTGTGTGTGTGTGTGTGTGTGTGTGTATGAGGTCTTTTCTAAGTTTTTCCACATATTGGTCTACAGACACACAGTCTGTAGTGAGGGTATGCAGGTCAAACAACAGGTGTTCCGGTAATCTCATCTGTCTTCCAGTCATCACCTCAAAGGGTGTAAACTGAGTGGTGGTTAAGGGTGTGCCTCTGATTGCCATAAGGAGTAATGGCAATAGGGAATCCCAGGTTTTGGGATTATCCTTAATAAATTTGGAAAGCATTGTCTTAATCCATCTGTTGGCTCTGTCTACTTAACTTGAGGATTGAGAGCGGTAGGGTATGTGGAACTTCTGCTGAACTCCAAGGAGTTCAAGGGATTCTTTCATCAATTCACCTGTAAAACTGTTTCCTTTGTCTGAGTCTACCTTAAGAGGTAGGTTCCACCTGGAGAAAATTTATTCCACCAGGATTTTGGCAGTGGTTTTAGCAGTGCATGTTTTAGTGGGGAATGCTTCAACCCACTTAGAGAAGAGATCTGATACCACAACAGCGTACTTGTTGTTTCTGCTGGTGTTGGTCAGAGGATCAGTAAAATCAATCTGTATGGCATGCCAAGGGCCAGAATGTCTTTGTGATCGGAGTTTGGCATTTCATTTGGTTGGGAATGGAGTTGTTTTGTGCACAAACATGACAGTTAACTATGTACTGTTTGACATCTTTGGTGACACCAGGCCACCAGGCAGTGGTCTTGAGCCTCTGGAGGGTATTTTCCACTCCCTGGTGCCCACCAGTGGGTGTATCATGCACTTGGTGCAAGAATTCAGACAGAAGGTGTCTGGGGACCATTCACAACTTGGTGGTGGAATCATCTGGTTGATACCAGATGAGCTTGTCGTCTGGTGACAAGCGTTACTTACCTTCATGCCTCTGGTAGGAATTGTGTGTGGGAAGTTTATCTTCAGTACTCTTGTCAAGGAATCTGAACACTTCCTTGAGTTCAATATCAACATGTTGGGCTGCTGAGAGGTCCAAGGGGGAAAAGGGTTCACTTTTTTCCCTGACTGCAGCAATGTGTACAGCTGCATTGGCCACTGGATGATCCATCAACCAGGTGTGCCTCCTCAGGCCCCTTCCTTGGAAAGGGTGTCTGCTGTGTAATTGAAGGCATGGTAGGGGTCATGTAGGGAATGTGCTTTGACTCTGTGTATATAGAGTTGTGTGCAAATCTTTGTGTCAGTGAATGTATGTATATTACCACTTCTTTGTACTTCACTGGGCTGGCATCAGAAGACAGGAAGGAGTTCTTCTGCCAGAAAGGGAGAAATTCTGTAAGAGAACAACAAACCCAGTTAGAGTCTGTGAAAATGATGGCATCCTCGGTTTCATGCTAGATGAACTCGAGGGCACAGGCCACTGCTGCCATCTCTGCATACTGTGATGATGCTACACTGCAACATTTAGATATTTTAATAGTATTACCATAGGGGTAGATTACTAAGATACCCATCCCTGCAATTTGCTGCCCCTGGTAATAAGAAGCTAACCATCTGTAAAAACACAACACAAAGAAGTATTCTTGAGTATTTGTGGCATGGCAGGGAAGAAAGGACCTGGATCTGGAAGATCAGGTGGTTGCAGTGTACAGCCACGGGGTTCTCCTTGGAAAAGGAGTCCATGTGCCAGCATGGATGGAATTTTGGTTGGGTGTACCTGTATGTCTCTATCCTGGAGAAGAAGTGACCAGTGTGTCAGTCTGGTGTTAGAGACCAACCCATCCTTCACTCTGTCTGATAGCAGAAAAGTAGTTTTGGTGTGGTTGGTGTTGATAATCAGTGGAGAGTACCCAATGATATACAGAAAGTGCTGACAGCCCAGTAGGTGGCCAGAAGGTTCCTTTCACAAAGGCTGTACTTCTGTTCGACTGGGGTCAAGAGCTGTGATGCATTTGCAATGCTTCTCAGGGTACTATGAACCTTCTGAGCCAGCACTGCTGGCAGGGCAATGTCAGAGGTGGCACACTCCAGATGGAATGGTAGTGCTGGATTGCAGTTAACCAGAGCTGGAGCCAAGGCCAAGGCCTGTTTCAGTGATGTCATAGCCTGGGTGTGTATGGGACCCCAAGTCCATGGAATTTCCTTTTTTCAGTAGCTCATACAGAGGAGCTGCCTTCTGAGCAAAGTCACAGATAAAATCTCTGGAATAGTTTACCATACCTAGAAACCTTCTAAGAGTTGCCACTCTGGTAGGCAATGGCAGGTCTTGCAATCCTTGTATCTTTTTCCAGGTAGGACTGAGGCCTTGGTCAGTAATTTTTAGGCCCAGAAAGAGTACCTCTTTCTGACATAGCTGTGCTTTTTCTGGGTTACATTTGAGGCCTGCTCTCTGGATGAGAGTCAGTAGCTCATCCAAGAGATCCAGGTGTAGTTCCTGTGTGGCAGTTGCCAGCAGCAGGTCATCCACATACTGCAAGAGACACTGGGGAGTAGAGAAAGCCTCAAGGGCATCCACAGGGAACTACAGACCAGTCAGCCTCACCTCGGTAGTGGGAAAGATCATGGAAGCACTACTGAAGGAGAGATTGGTGGAACATCTGGTTGTCAATGGACTACAGGACCCAAGGCAGCATGGTTTCACCAGGGGGTGGTCATGTCAGACCAACCTCATTGAATTTTTTGACTGGGTGACTAGGGAGGTGGATCAGGGAGGGCAGTCGACATGGCCTATCTGGACTTCAAGGCCTTTGACACTGTGCCACATAGAAGACTATTACACAAACTGGGGAATATGGGTGTGGGCAGGACAGTAGTGTGGTGGGTAGGTAACTGGCTGGGTGGCAGGACACAGAGGGTGGTGGTAAATGGCTGTCACTCAACAGAGGGAAGAGTAACCAGTGGGGTACCACAGGATCAGTGCTGGGACCGGTCCTATTCAACATCTTCATCAGTGACATTGCATAGGATCTAGAAGGCAGAATTTCACTGTTCGCTGATGACACAAAGCTCTGTAACAGAGTAGACACACCAGAGGGTGTAGACAGAGTGAGAAGGGACCTGCAGAAACTTGAAGAATGGTCAAGGGTTTGGCAGTTGAAATTCAATGCAAAGAAGTGCAAGATAATGCATAAGGGGCACAAAAACCCTGGCACAATATATCAATTGGGGGGTGAGGATATAGCATGCACCAAGCAGGAAAGGGATCTTGGGGTTGTCATCTCTGATGACCTCAAGGTAGGGAAACAGTGTGACAAGGCATCAGGTAAAGCAAATAGGATGCTGGGATGTATAGGCAGGGGCATCACCAGCAGGAAAAGGGAGGTCATAATTCCGCTATACAAGACACTAGTGAGGCCCCACCTGAGTACAGTGTGACAGTTCTGGAGACCATACCTACGTAAGGACATAGACAGGGTAGAGAAGGTTCAGAGGAGGGCAACAAAGATGGTGCATGGGTTGCATCACAAGTCCTATGAAGACAGGTTGAAGGAACTGAACATGTACTCCCTGGAGGAGAGGAGGGAGAGAGGGATATGATAGAGACATACAAGTTTCTTACAGGGAGGAACAGGTGCAGGAAAACACTATTTTTAAGCGAAAAGATGTTTCAGGACTAGAGGGCATGGGATGAAGTTGAGGGAGGACGATTCAGAGGAAACATGAGAAAGAATTTCTTCACAGAACGGGTGGTGGACAAGTGAACACCCTGCCAGAGGAAGTGGTGGGGCTGAAACAATCACGGATTTAAGAATGCATGGATAGACATAAAGGAATTCTAGAGGGCAGGGGTAAGGGGAAACAGACTTCTAGGAAAACAAACTGAACTTACAAGCTCAAATGGGCAGACTAGGTGGGCCATAGGCCCTTATCTGCCGACACTGTCTATGTATCTATGTATCCATCATGTGCAGATGGAACAGGGATGGGCTGTTATGGAATCCTTGTGGTAAGCAGGTCTACGTGTACTGTCTACCTTCAAAGGTGAAGGCGAACTTATATTGACTTTTTGAAGCCAATGGCAGTGACCAAAAACCATTGTAAATATCCAGGGCACTGAACCATTTTAGGTCAGGGGTCAAAAGTCATTGCACATCAGGTGTGGATGCCACAGTTGGAGCACACCTGGGGGTGACCTGGTTCAGTTTCCTGTAGTCAATAGTAAGTCTCCAGGTGCCTGTGGGTTTTTTCACGGGCCACACGGGGGAGGTGGCAGTGGAAACACGTGTTCTGATTACCCCTTGATTGAGAAGTGATTTTATTGTTTCTCAGAGAGAAGGCAGATAGGAAAGGGTATTGCCTTCGCCTCTCATGTGTGCTGGGCCTGGCACTTCGATGATGGTGTGCATTCTGCCACTATCGTGCATGTTAATAGCAAGTGCTTCCGAATGCCACTGCCAAATGGGTAGGAGCTTAGGAAAAAGCTCATGATTCTTGAACAAATCTTTGACGTCATACTCTTTATTGTTGGCAGATATTGTTGCCACAACGTGTGAATCAGGGATCAAGATTGTATGATATTGGCCCTGAATTTGCATCAATAGCATGTTTGCTAGAACTATCACACAGCCTTGTGGGGCAAGAAAGTCAATTCCAATGATACTAGGATGGTCATGCAATACCATCAATTGGAAGGTATGTGAGGCCTTCAAGTGACCCAACTCTACAGGTAGAGGAAGAGAGCTGTATGCAGGTAGCCTAGTACCATCTACTCCTGACATGCTGGTCCTCCATCTGGTGGACCAAGGAAATGTATCTGGCTGGTCATCATGTAATACAGACACAGCCACGCCTGTATCCAGTAACACTGTAAGTAGGCAGCCCCCGACCTCGGCCTCAGTGCAGGACCTTCCATTTGTAACCAAGACCAGCTTGTTTATAATCTGGACTGGGGACTGTAATTGTCAATCTGTACTGGTGGAAGCATGGAGAGGTGGGGCCTGGCTCCTCTGCACCACTTCACCATGCTGCACTGATGCTATATAGGGAGGTATCTTTGGGTTCAGTCCATGTGGGCCTGAGGGCCTGTACTTCTGGTGTCGCCGTGACCCATTGGGGCCTGGGTTCCCGGTTGTATGGCTGAAAGGGACTGAGCAGGAAAAGCATACGCTACAGAGTGCACTTTCCCCAGGAGCTCTCTAAACTTCTGATTCTCTTCAGCTATTTCCCTATATAAAGGGCTTGGTCTTTGTTGTTGTTTACCCTTATTCTTATGCTTTTTATTCTTATGATAGTTCCTGCTCCCACCCCATTGTTGCTGTTGCGGTTGTTGTTGTTGGGCCTGTTGGGGGTGTTGGTTGTCCGCAGGGAGGGGCTGTTTGTGTTGGGACTGCCCTTCCACTGTGTAGTGCATCATGGCCTCTTGAGTAGACTCCATGGCGGCTACTTTCTTGGAACCGGAGCCCAGATCATGGATGTAGAGTTGGTATGCTCTCTCAATTTTCCAAAGGATGTCAGCAAACCTTTCCATGGTGGGATAAGTGGTTGGCTCTACCTTTTCTCTTACTGCAGGCATCATGTTCCTAAGGAACAAGGTCTTATACTCAATCAGATCTGCATCCACAGCCTCTTGTGTGAGTTGTTTTCCTGCTCGGCAGGCCATCCAGAGCCTTTGGTGGTAAGTTGCTGGACTTTCCTTTGCATTCTGTTTCACTGGATATGCAAGCATCACTCCTACTACACCTGGGCTGTGTGCAGAAATGAGTTCAGCTGCGACCTCATCAAAGGTGGCGTTGACGGTCTGGCGGATGGCATCGGGGAGTTTGGCCCATAAGCCAGGCATGATGGTCTGGCATAGGATCTGGACCTGATAATCTGCAGCGAGGCTAAGCATCTTGCATTTGGAATGCACCTTTTCCAAGTGGCAGCTGAGGTTGTCGGATGGGCTCATCTGACCAATACTGTCAGCTATTTGCTGGACAGAGTAGGCCATTTGTAGGTGATTAGTGGGACGATCAGGTAGAGGTACATTTCCCTCGGACACCATCTAGAGCTGCCTGAGCTGTAGCCTCCACTGCCAAGTGGACTATGCCCTCGTGAGTACCAGTTTCATGAATAAGCTGCCTTATTTGGCCTTTTAAAACTCACTTATTCCTCTCCGGAATGAGCACACTATCCACTGCATTATCAATCATTCTCTCTATCTCCTGCCTGTCTTGCACATTAATTACGGCTATCGGTGGTGCTATCAGGAGCAGGCCTGCTCCACCCCATCATGGGGGCCACCATGTTGGCTCTCCCATGATGTGCATCACAATGTCTACGATGTATGACATGGTGTGGGAGGAGTGGGGACCCGCCATATTGTGGATGGATGGTGGGGTCTGTGAGCCATAGTAGGGGTGTGACTGGGTGTTGTGCTGTGAAATCTCATCTTCTGAGACCTCCCCTTCAGATGACGTAGTCAAGGCAGAGGCTAAGCCTGCCATTGCCTTGACATGGCCAGCCAAAACCTCTCGCTGATGACGCAGTTTTGCCATCTTGGATACATATTCTGCATGACTCACATTTGCAACATCTATATCAACCTCATCTTGCATTTGTTTCTGCAACACTCTATACGCAGCGCTCGATTTGCCATTGTCCCTAGTAGCCACTTCTAAGTCATTAAGTACCTGGTTTATCTCATCCTGTAGCTCTCCTGTCTCCTCACTCAACTGTTCATTTGCTGTACTCAACAAATCATTCATATTCAATGCCTGCCCCTTATCCTCTCTCAAACTTTCACACTCCTGTTTCAACATACAGATTTCTTGCTCACCAGCCTGTGCTGAATGATGCAAAAGAATCCTTTTCATTGCGCAGTGTTTGGAGTTAAGACTCCAAATTCTACTGCAGTCTAATACATTCCGTTTCCTGCAAACCCATCTCTTGCTTAAAAGATGGGATCTGCAGATCAAGGGTTCAAAACCTTGCTCTGGAGGCTTTCAGAGCAGCATAGAGAGCCACGACCAACAGCCCTTTGGCATGACGCTTATTGGCTATCTGTCTCGTCTCAGAGTACTGGGTTGAAATCCCTAGTATAGGGTTTTCGGATTGACTTGTGTCCTGTGCAAAGTCAGCCCATCCTCAATGGGAGGCAAGGAAGTTAGAGACATTGAGTCTCAGTTCTGCGCAGATATTTGCTACGGTGGCCATTGTGAGGGAGGGAACAAAGAATCAAACTGTGAAAAAGGCGCCGTGCTTTGTATCAATCCACAGCAGGAACACTTTACACACAGTCGGGCTACTGTATTCTTTGTAGGCTTGCAATTCAGAGCTGCTGTGGAGTGGGTCAAGTCGGCATCGACCACACCCAGGTAAAACAGCCAGACTTTGCAAGTGACTACAAAGCGGTCTGAAAATGGGAGAGGTGTTGTTGAAATGCACACCTGCAGTCCCCATAGGGAAGGGAAAAGTTTTAAGCAACAAGTGAAAGCTTACAAACACCAGATATTGCCTGCACGCAGTCACCAATTGTCTGGAGGTCTAAACCTCATTCTCAGGTTCTTGGCAATATTAGGAATGCAAGGAATCACAAACACGCTGCACAAGATCTCCTTCGTCCCTACTGTCCTTCTTGCCAGCTCCGATCCACTGATGAGGGGTTGCTAGAGATTCCCAGGGTTCATTTAAAGACATCTAGGGCAATATCATTTAGTTCTATGGCCCCAACCCTGTGGAATTCTCTACCTCATCGGGTGAGAGACTGCCTGACTGTCCAAAGTTTTAGGTTAGCCCTAAAGAAGCATTTGTTTAGTCTGGCATATTCAGATTTTTAAATATATTTATTGATTGATTTTAGGATGTTGTTTTAATTTTATGTATTTGATCTACTGTAAAAGTGCTTTGGTTTTGGAATGGCGCTTTTTAAAAATAAAGCTTTGATTGATTGATTTATTGATTAAGAGTAACAAACTTGTTTATTACTACCAGAAATAAATCACAGTTGCCCATAAGCAGTTCTTACCAATACAATCTGGGAGCCAATGCTAAGCATTCCCCTATACCTCGAGGTTTCTCCGTGTCTCTTGGGGTCTCCGAGGTATAAGACTTAGTGTCTCACATTATGTATCTATGATAATTACTATGGTTACTGTAAGATAGAAACATTTCTAGTTACAGAGATGGGTCCTGTTGGCTAAATTAGAGGTGGCTCCATGATCCAAGATAACATTATTCAATTTTGTAGTAGTCATCAGTTTGTAAAACAAAACAGAACAGTATACAGAGTCTTACATAACTCAGTGTAGTAGTACAAATCACCAAAAGGTGGCAATGCTGACATATATATATATATATATATATATATATATATATAATCATTCCAATGACACAGATGTCCTAACATCTTACAAGTAAGAAATACACAGAAAATACATAGAGAATATATATGTATTAGCAAGCACAGTGTATTACAATAATATATGTACATATCCTGACATCTACTCTTACACAGTAGATGCTCTTAGCCCTATATGTTAGTACTGTATAACATATGCCTAAGCACTAGCTGTCTACGGTGTACCTCTTGGGGTACCAATCAGGATGCAAGGACCTCATGTAACAGCAGCAAGTAGTAGGGGGAAAGATGGTATTGCATGGACAAGGCACCTTCCTCCCTGCACCCTTGAGATCCTCCTCTCTGTTTATTGTCTGACTGTGGGGAGTGTGCGAGGTGACCAACCCATCCCAGCAGGTGCAATATTATTAAATACTAAGGGCCACATATTCAGAGCCAGCTGGCTGTACATGCACACAGGGCACTACATGAAAAAATAGGGCCAGCCAACACTAGCGCCATATTCAGGCAGATAGCACAATTTGAACTGACCCTGCTATCCATCTAAATATTGGGCCATGGTAGCATGGCACACAGCCAATGGTCACCATACAGTGTGCCATGCTACCAAAGTGCTGGGCCCAAGACTGCCCATAGAGGTAAAGCGCAGCACACACCAGGTTGTGCCTCAGCCCATATAGACAATATTCAGCCTAAACATGCAGATGAGCCCATTAAGTATGCACGGTGTTAGTGAGCCATTTGCATGCTGATTATGAGCTTATCTGCATGCCACAGCAGTGGCCAAGTGTGCCGGGCCAGGCCCCCCCCATCCTGAACCCCAACTGTGTTAAACAAAAAGAAATCCCTGGTGCTCTAATAGTCACTCCCCAGCCCTGATCCCCATCTGGTTAAAACAAAAGATAACTCTGGTAGTCCAGAAGTCCCTCTCCAGCCCCAATCCCTGTCTGGTTAAAAAAATATATCTCTGGTGGTCCAGTGATGCCTCCCCAGCCCCGATCCTCATCCTTGTAAAATAAATGAAATCCCTGTTAGTTTATTATTACCCCTTTCCAAACTCTGACCTGCCCGTATCATACAAAACCCTGTCCCTGGTGGTCTAGTGGACCCCCACTCCGGCAGGTAGTGCCCCACCACCCCGCTCCCCTCCCCCATCACAACCCAAAGAGCCAGAACCAGCACAGTCCTCTGCTCACCACCACGGCCAGCTACAGACTGAGCTCTTCTGGCATGTGCATTCTTTCCTTGCAGACCTGAGTGAGACACAACTGTCCACCCCCACCAAAAAGAAGACTACAAGAGCCAGCAACCACCTTGGACACCTACAAAAGAAGATGTCCAGAATTGCAGAGGAGAAACACCAGGTAGTAGAGGGTGGTGCCACTGGTCCTGATGGTGCCTCCATGACTCAGGAGGGCAGCCTGCACTGGCAGAGGGGACATCAGGCACCAGTGGCACTAGAAGTCCCTGTGGCTAAACTCCAGAAGGACATAGAAGGCATCAGTGGGGACTGAAATAGGTGCTGGCAGGTCAGCGCCATGTCATTGCAGGCCAGTGCCGTGTCATGTCTGCCATGGCAGGCCTGCTGCATGCACAGTGCAGAATGAGGGGACCACAAAAAAGTGCTGTGGTTTGTTGGATAAAGCTGCATGTGTCCCCCAACCCCACTAAAGTAATTGGTGGACACTCATGTGGTGGTGGAGCAAGTCGCGCTCCACAGTTAAACATTTTGTTCAGTATTTTTTATATTTCTGTTCTTTTTTGTTTAATTGTGTACGTAGTTGTTTGTTTCAAGTTTTACTTCATTGTTGTTACCACTTTTCCATATGAAACATCAACATTTTAAAAAACACTTGGGTGTTATGAGTTTTTTTAAAGTGAGTATGAAGGTTGCTAAAAGGTCAGTCAACGTACTGTGTGACTATGCAATTTGGCTTCTCTTTCCTTTTACAATCCAAACCATTTTAGCTTGTTGTGATGGACGATGACTGAGGGAAGGAATCTGGTCATACTCCCAAGTCCTGGTGAGTGCAAATTAAGTGGGGTCAGACAGTCTACGGTCTCAGAAGGACCTGTGAGGGGGAGGCCTATGGATGGAAGCCTACTGGTTCAGTACAGGTGGACTCAAATGACCAGAGTGGATGTGAGTGACAGGATGGATTTTTTAAGGAAATGGAGGCCAGTGCAATGAATGGATAGGTGCACAAGTTTCATGATATAGAAGTAGATATATTGCAAAAAAAACTTTGTTAATACATCAGTTAGGGTCAAAGTGACAAAAGAAGGGAAATGTGGTGTTAGGGTTTCCAACCCTAACACCTCATTACACACCCTGCACAGACCCACAGGTGGGAGGGGAGGTCTGTCTTGGGGCCTGTGAACCCTAACGCACACCCCATTCAGCTATGCTGCACCTATGTCACCTAATTTTGTACTGGAATGGGGTGAGTGTTAGGGTTCACGGGCCCCAAGACAGACACTCCCCCCACCTGTGATCTGTGCAGGGTGGGCAATGGGGTGTTAGGGTTGGAAACTCTAACACCACATTTCCCTGCTTTTGTCACTTTGACCCTGACTGATGCATCAATGAAGTTTTTTGCAATTTATTTCCTTACTTTTTGAGATAGTATAATAGTATCCTTATTTAATGGCAGGAGTGCAGGGTCCCACCCCTCCACTGACATAGTATAACAGTATGTATATGTTACGGTGGGAGCACAGGGTCCTTCAGACTCTGCACTCCCATCCCTCCATTGAGATAGTACAAGAGTATCCATATGTTAGGCTGGTAGTGCAGGATCTCTCCATTGAGATGGTATAACAGTATCCTTATTTGACCCCAGATTTTCAACATAGCCTTTTTATGACCTCACCACATGTACACAGCACAGAAAATTATCAAATCCTCACCAAAACATAATTCTGTGCAACCACAACTCCATTCTACACTACAGGCGCAAAAACACATGTTGGGCAGGATTTGAGAAATGACAGCTGCGACACACATCAGGTGGGGTAATAATAAGAAGAGTATGATGAAAATATGGGATGAAAATATTGAAAATGTACTAGGTTATGAACCTGCATAGTGAGATTGCACCAAATGTCCATAACACAGCCATTTTTCAAAATTTTGACACCAGATTTTCAACATAGCCTTCTTATGACACCACCTGATAAACACTGTGACTTGTAATGCAAATCCCACCAGAAAGGTGATTTCACCAAGAGACCATGAAATCATCTTTCCAGTAAGCGTTGCCTACTGACAGTTATATTGTTCAGGAGGTGGGGTTCCCAGGACTCCATGTTGAAAATTTGGGACCAAAATGTAAAAAAATGGCAGAGTTATGGCTGAAAGTTGAAACCCCCTGTTGAAATACATAGGACCGTGTTTACCTCAGTTCAGATTGCAGTCGCCGGTTCCAGCAGCAAGACATGTCTCCAATCATGGGAGTGGGTGTTGAACCAGGGACCTCCTCAGGTGAGTGGTGGCTTCTGGGACATCAGGGGGTTTGGGGAGGTGGGTGTACAGTGAGGGGTCAAGTGGGGGGATATGGGCTCAATTGGCAATGGACGGTTTTCTTCTTTACAGGGCAAACAGCAGCAAAAGAAAATGAGGGACAGTTTTCTACTTTTTATAGAAAAAAAAATAAAGGGGCATAGAAACAGGACTCTCTGCCACCAATGATAACTGGGGCAATGGAGGAGGGGGGTATCACTGCATACCAGGGAGACATGCCAATAAAGCACAATAATAATTAAAGAAAAAAAACATAAACAATTATTTAAATTTTTTTTTAAATGTATAAAAAACACAAAAAACACAAAACAAAATTCAGAGGGGAGTGGGGTGCACCACTAGCCACCAGGGATAATGGATGAAAAAGGGGAACAAAAAGCAAATATCCTTGTTCGTTGACACAATTCCTTGCCCGTCCATCTTTGTCCATCATGGCGGACAAGGAAAACAGCTGACGGGCAAGTATTCCTGGTCTGGCCATCTGGTAGTAAAATTCTGTTGACCAGATGGCCAGAAAGGAATCCTTGTCCGCCGGTCAAATTTCTTGTCTGTCAATCTTTGTCCATCATGGCAGACAAGGGAAAATGGCTGACGGACAAGGATTCCTGGTCTGGCCATCTGGTCATCAAACTTTCACGACCAGATAGCCAGATTGGGAATCCTTGTCCATCAGCCATTTCCTTGTTCGTCATGGTGGACAAAGACTGATAGACAAGGAAGTTAACGAGCAATGGACAAGGATTTAGATAATGAAAAATAAACATTTCTGAGGGCATAATCACACCAAAAAGCACGTAGCAGAGCTCATCAACTCCCGATGTGCATAAATCATACTTAGATGTGTGGCACAGATACCCCTAGGCAGAGTTATGATACTTTTTTGGGGCAAATAAAAAAAAAACAAGATGTCGACTCATGGACAAAGAATTTTTTCTCATGGGCAAGGATTGGGAACTGACGGACAAGGACTGGCCCCTCACAGGCAAGGATCCTTGTCCGTACCATGCAGCTATCCTGAAAAATAAAATTCCTATTGAAAATAAGGGGAACTTAAAAATGCTATAACTTTTGAATGGCTTGATATTTTTTCACAAAATAAGTGCTGGCCTATTTTATGACCCAAGCTCTTTCTACCATAACAAAATCAGACCAAATCTCCACACCATCTTTGTGCAGTGCAAGGAGAAACAAACTGATAAAAGTGGTGAATTTTAAGATTTTTTCACTATCTGCATCTCAGAATCCACACATCCGACTGGAATGAAACTTGGCATATCAAGAGGTCTACCCTAACAGACTGCACATGAAAAATGTCATGCAAATCTGTTGAATGGTTGCAAAGTTATTAAAGTGCAAAATGTAAGGTTTAACATTGAAACTGCTGCTCAACCCTAACTATAGGGGCGCTAGCGCGCCACTATAATAACAGAATAAGAAATAAGCAGCAGTGTATGCAGCTGCATTTAATGTTGCTGATGGGAATTATTTACAAATCATTACTAGGCTAGTAATGTTCTATGGTCACAAATCTGTTTTATATGTGGTTGTGTTTCAGTTAAGGAATTTATTTTGTTACTTTCCTTTTGGATTCAAATCATATGTACAATCGCAAAGTCCAATTCTGCCGTGATGCATGACAGGCCCACTTTCAAAATTCTTATTGGCTAATCTTGCCATTCCTTTTCTCCAGCATGTAAAACTATACACTGATTTAGCAACACACTGTCAAGGGATGCTGTCCAACAGTAGTGCCCTGGGGGCCATAAAAGATATATGAAGGCAAGCAGCAATAGCAAACAGAACAGGTACATTGGGCCTGATTCACAAAGGTTGGTGCAAGCTGCATGGAATACAGCTTGCACTGACCTCTGGTTTGCCAGGGACCTTGTACCTGATTCACTGTCGGGTAGGGTCCGGGCGGCAAAGTCCCAAGGCTTGTGGCAACCTTCCCTCTGCACCAAACAGATGAAGCATCAGGAAGGTGTGCCAGAAGCTGTGGGGTGGCCGTGTAGCAATAGCACCACTGACAGCACAGTCCATGGTGGCTAGTATCACCCTCCTCATGCAGCCCTGATCCCCCATTGGTAAAATAAATATTTCCCTGGTGGTCTAGTGGACCAACCAAGCCCCAATCCTCATTTAATAAAAAGCAAAGTCCCTGGTGGTCTAGCAGACTTCCCAGCTCCGATCCCCCATTTAAATATTATGAAATGCCCTGGTGGCTAGCGGTCCCCCCCCAGTGCCAATCCCCATTTCTGACATAGTAAAAGTCCCTGGTAGTCTAATGTACCCCCCACCTGGCAGGCATTGCCCCACCATCCCGCTTTCCTCTGTCCCATCCCAGAGTCGGCGCCCAGCACAGCTCTCTGCTTGCCACCATGGCTGGGTGCCAACTGATTGAGCTGTCAATGAGGTGCTGTATGCAGAACACAGCATGAGTACTGCATACAGGAACTAATTGACAGCTCAGTTCCCACCCGGCTGTGGTAGTGAGTGGATGGCTGTGCCAGATGCCAACTCTGGGATGGGATGGGGGAGAGCAGGGTGGTGGGGCAATACCTGCTGGGGTGGGGAAGGTCCACTAAACCACCAGGGACTTTTATTATGTCAGAAACAGGGATCAGGGCTGGGGTCGGGGGACTGCTAGCCACCAGGGCATTTCATAATATTTAAACAGGGATGGGGGGGTTGCTAGATGACCAGAGACATTGTTTTTGATTAAACAGGGATTGGGGCTGGGGGTGCACTAGACGACCACCATGGACTTTGGTTTTTACTAAATGGGGACTGGGGCTGGATGGAGGGAACTGGAGTACATTGCCGTACATGTCAAAAGCCTCCCAGAGGACATGTCTACATACCCTTAAACCAGACCTGACTGGTCTAAGGGTACTTAGAATTTTCCCCTCTGGGAGGGTTTTGTGAATATGGAATTGGGGAATATGGCAGCATATGCCTGTTGCAAGCCCTCTTGCACCATACCGCAGCTCATTTTGTGGCGCAAGGCTGGTGCAAAGCCCCTTTGGTGCATGCAGCCTATGATTGATGCAGGCTGCTTTTCTGAATAGCTCCTGGCATCTGAGGCATCTTTTGGTGCAAGGTGCCACTTGTGTCATTTATGTTTGATGCAGGCACCTTGCGTCATTCTTAGAGCTTTGTGAATCAGGCGCATAGTCTCCATTCATGCAATTTACTATGGATTTGGACACAAGATGTACTATTCAGATGAGGTTTTCTGCTTTCATTCATGAGTGCAGCAGCACCACTTTGAGAAGGAGGCAGGACAGGGCAGGGAATATCAGCACCAGAGTCACAGTAAATCAATTGCAGTTCTGGTTCTTGGCTTCTGTTATCTGGCACTGAAACCACATGGATCTGGACTGAGAGGAACAGGACACTGGATGGCCTTCGGTGAAACCAGCAACCGCTTCAAAAACAGCAGACCAGCCCTGCACAGATAGGCAATTACAAGAATTGTTTTAGTAACATGACAGCACAATGCACACACACACACACACACACACACACACACACACACCCCTCTGTTGTCACTATTGCTGGGATGATACATACTACTTGTGAGTTGTGACAGAGAGGTAGATAGATGTAGTTTATATCAGCAGAATTATGAATATAGCTCAGTTCCTTTTGTAAAAATCCTGAAAGGGTTAAACACAGACTGCTCTACAAGCATCCAAGTCGGGACCTAATAAAACACAGAAAGTTCTGGAAGCTTCCAGGTAGGGAGACAATCAAACACAGCTGCAGTCAATGTAGATTAGGAGCAGTGTATAAAACTCACCTAGAGAGAGGGAGGGAGAGGGAGAGGGAGAGAGAGAGAGACCTGGTGAAAGCTAGAAGCTGTGCTGCAAATGAGGAGTTCAAGCTAGAGACAGAAACTTGGAAAGGACTAGTGTGGGGTTTGTACGTGGATGTTATGATACTTCCTAGAGGATGGGCACCACAGTAGCTGGTAACCAGAGGCAGTGAGTGTTTATTTGGTTAGTTGGAACTCCAAACAAGAGTCAGTTATTTATCTTTTTATGCTAAAGGGGCTGCAGCACCAGTTAGTTGGAGGCAAAGCTGCCTTAAAGAAACTACACTGTTATTTTACCTCGGACTGTGTACTGTATATTCTCCTTGGACACACCTACGCCAGCTCACCCTGGAGCGGAGGTCACTGTACCAAATACTGTACCATAACTGAGCTAATGAAACTAGTGCTTAAAGAATATTAATAATACACTATGACTGAACATATAATTTACCTTGGCACTTGCGATAGACACACCATGAAGCCACAGGCCTGATGGACAACAGCAGCAGCAGCAGCAGCATCTGTCGAGCCTTACACAGATGGACCTGAAAAGAAAATCATACAGAGAGTTACAGAAACCCACGGGGAAACATGGTATTGGTTAGCAGAGGTGGACAGCCTGTGGGGCCGACAAATCAATTCTTAACATCCTCTCACTACCTAATCTACCACCACAACTAGTCTGCACCTGCAGCAGACACCACCCCACACCCTCCTGCTTTGATGCCAGTCTGAATAGACACCTATCCCATTTCCCTACATTATGACCTGTCCAAAAGAAAAAAGTGTAACAAACATTTGTACTTAATTGGACATTTGTGGTACACACCACGAAGCTACAGGGCTGGCAGACTACATGGGTATCTCAGCATCAGCAGGCAGCAGATGTACCCTTAAAGCCTTACACAGGCAGACCTGAAAAGAAAAGCATACAGAGAGTTGCATAAACACAAGGGACACCTTGCATTGGTTAGCAGAGGCGGACAGCCTGGGAGGCTAGCACATCAAGTCTTAACATCTCACTACCTAGTCTACCACCACAACTGGTCTGCACCTGCAGCAGCCCCTACCCCCCAACCCCATCTACCTTGATGTCAGTCTGAACAGACACCTGTCCCATTTCCTTATATGATGACCTGTCTGAAAGAAAAAAATTGCAAAGTGTAACAAACATTAATACTTACTTGAGCACTTGTGATGGACACACCATGAAGTCACAGGGCTGGCTGACCACATGGGGATCTCAGCAGCAGGAGGCAGCAGCAGCATCCTTAAAGCCTTACAGAGGCAGACCTGAACAGAAAATCATATAGAGAGTTGTACAAACACACAGGGACACATGGAATCGGAAGAACCTCATGGTAACCTGCACATGCACCCAATACATTACATGATTTGATACAGTCATTTGTGAGAGTCGTGATCCCTCCCTGAACATGAGCTAAAAAACAGACTACATTTAAGCGACACTAAACCTCATGAAGGGATATCTGAATAAGGACCCTAGGAACTGGAGTTCTCCTGTCTAAAACAATACAGGTGTCAACACCACCCATGCTGGAGGACTGCTACTCGCATCTAACAACACGCTCAGTGAAGAAATACTGCCTGACAACTCCTGTCCCTGTCTTAAATTCTTACCGTGATTGCCCCAAAAAAGGTGTTCATGAAGTTAACACAGCCACCCCCACTTCCAGAGTATGGTAGTACAACCAGCCAGTACCCCTGCCAGATGCGAACTGTGATGGGCTTTGACAGTGCACCTCAGTCACCTGTCGAAAAAATACAATTAATTGCAAAGAGATCTTTTATTACCTTCTTGAGATGTCCATTGTACTCCATGCACAGAGGAGCGTAAAATCATCATGGCAACAGCAGCAGAAGGAATGCAAGGTACCGACCTGGGGAAAAAGGAGCATAACAATTTACAAACAATATTTTAGAAACAGTAGACACTTATCAGTTACATGGCATTGCCAGGCATGTCCTCAGGTCTAGTAGCAAGTGCAGCAAACCAGATAAGGTGGCTGTAAACAAATCCGTGTAAAAAAAAATGTACCTCGAGCCACACACCTTCCAAAGGGCCACTTGATCATGATGATGAACCATATAGGGATAATCATAATGCCATGTGCACATGCAGAGAACAGCTGTCCAGCAAATGAACACAGTGATTTCCTGAACACGGGTCTACAGTAGGCCAGCCAGTACTGACCAATCATGTATAGTGGCACCAATGGGGTGCTGGGCACATTGGGCAGAATAATAACAGGTCATCACATTGAACCAAGTGCTGCATGAAGCTCAAATGTACATTTATGCACTTATTGAAAAATAAGCAACAAAAAAGGCACACTCTGCTGTGGCTCATGTCCAGGTGGGAGAGTGGGAACGGAGGAAGCAGGAAGACACATTTGCCGGCATCTTCTCAAGGCTGCCAGAGTCTTGAGAGGAAGGAGAGGGGTGGGGGAGAGGCAGAGGCAGAGCAAGGAAGGGAGCAGGTCAGAGAGGGAATGGAGAGGGCAGGTAAGTAGCTGACCAAGCACTCCAACACCAGCAGCAGAGAGATGGTGGTGACCTGGGGAATGGAAAGCACACCGATACCCTAATAAGCATTGCATTGGTGTCATCATACTAATACGACAAGTAAGTATGAATCATCAGTAGTCAAAAACCACATATTATTTCTCCTATCCTGTGTGATGGTGGAAGGAGATGTGATGTGTTGATGAAGATACCATCACAGTCCGAGTACCGTAGCAGTAAATAACCTCTGTGGTATGGTGCAGCAGTTCCTGAAAACCCATAGGCAACAGCAGAGCAATATTATTAACATGTACTCCATCACTCTTGCACAAATGAGTACTACACTCATCACATTACGCAAGTCATGCCATGCAGTATCCTGATATAATGACATCTTATGAGGCCACATTGAAAGACATTTCTGTTTCATGGTGTAGTGCTCGTTGTTGCACACAAGTTCTATTTGGGTTGAATTTGCAGTGTCCACAAATTTGCAACAAGTATTACTAGCAGTTCTCCATGGTACTGTCACTGTTAACCACATTGTGAGTACATATACATGTTGCATTGAGTTTGTTTCAGTCAAAAGTGCCGCACCAGGTGTGCCACGCATTGCCCCAGTGCCAGTGACACTGCTATTCTGACATTTTTGGTGAAGTGATCTTGACGGACTCTGTTTGTTGATGCCTCAATGGTTGTTATTTGCCAGTACATTTGTTGGTCCAAGTCAGACAATACCATGATTATTTATGCAGACTGCGCATGTTACAGTCCATATGCTCAGCACTGAATAATGTTGCTATGAAATGTAGGAAGGGAGGTGAAGGTGATACTGCCCGATGTCATGAGTGCCTCTGTGATCATTGTTTGCCATGGTGGATTGATCAGTCTTGTCACAGGTGATGATTACGTAGGTCAGTGCTTTCACTCCAGTCCAAACCAAAGCCATTGTGTTCAGCTCATCATCTCTACTTACTATGACAGTTTGGAAGACGAATTATGCTTGTTTTGGTGTGGGGGGGGTGCAGACAGTGGACATCCTATGGAGCTCACAGCAATTTGTTTTTTGGCACAACATGGAGGCAGCAAGAAAGAGAAAAGATAAAGGGGGTGAAACAATATCAGACCAACTGTGTACGGGGGGATTTCTTGTGTCTTTTGGAGTGGGGAGCCTCAGCCCACATGTCATACAACTGAGGAGCGGATTTATATCACATTCTGTTTGTGTTTTTAACCAACAATAGCAGAGCAGATGGATACAAGACAAGTAGCAATGGCTGATGCAATTTAATGTGGAGGTGTTCTTTTACTATTTTGTGGAGGGTGACCGGGGGGCAAATGGGGAATGAACAGTAATGTAACTGCTGTTATTTTTAAAGAAAAAGTAGTGGCAGGAAAGACGAACAATAGCAGACACATAACTGTACACACTAATTATTTTTTTTTTGTCTTTTTTTCTTTACGGGGAGGAGGGCCTAAACAGCACCCAACTGTGACAACTACAAAGAATGCTGAGTTCCTCAAGACACAAGGTGTAGAAACATTACAGGACAAATAACACTGTCCACACTATTTTTTGTTGTCTTTTTTTTTTTTTGGAGGGGCCTAAAAAGTGCCAGCTGGAAAACTTACAAATACTGATGTTTTTTTTTCAGAAATGAAGTTGCGTAAAGAGAGATGAGCAGAGAGATAAGGACAACTAACAATGTCCACACAAATATTTTTGGTTTTTCTCCTTTTTCTTGGGGGGTTGGGGCTAAACAGCAGCCAACTGGGAAACTTACAAATACAAATACTGCTGTGTTCTGACAATACAAGTGTCGGTAATCTCAGTGTAAATATTAAAAATCTGGATGGAATCATAAACTTTTCACCAACTTTTTGGGTAACACAGCAGTTCATGACATATCTATCCCATATGTGTAACCCCACTACAAATGGGGGCTCCTAAAAGCCTTCCCGGAGAAACATAGAAACATAGAAGTTGACGGCAGATAAGGACCGCAAGGCCCATCCAGTCTGCCCATTTCTTTTTCTACCTTATAAATGTGCCATCGGCCTTTGCTCTGTCAGTGACCTATCTATTCATAGTCATTTGTATTGCTCCCTTATGCCTATCCCATGCCTGTTTGAAGCCCTGCACTGTATTCATTCACTGAGCTTGCCTAAATGCTCCCTGCCTAACTGGTGTTTGGCATAATGCCGCTAGATGTGGATGGTGTGAGTGCTTTTAAGGCCTCCAGTACTGTCTATTTAAGAGCTGCCTGCTCGCAGGCTCCAGTGGCTTGTACACAGGGGGACTGGGGTTTCCCTGCTTGAATCCCGCCTGAGCTGCAGTGGTATTGCTCCAATTTTGTAGTCGCTGTAAGTGCAAAGGGAGCCTTTCTGATAGATGTAACTCTTTGGCTATAATCATTTAGAGTATTAGTGAAATTACAGTTTGTCTAACCTGCTTTCATTGCAGCTGGGACATTGAGTGCTTAGCCCCTCCATTTTGGACCTGGACTGTTGAACTGGGCCATTGGGGTAGAGAGGGGTAACTAAAATGGAGACCGCTTGAGCCAACCAGAATCAGGACTCTCTTTGGAGCTGGCTGGCAATAGGGGATATAGCCAGTAATTATGGGAAATGAAGTTCTGGACTAACATACTAACATACTATTTGCCAGCAGATTAGGCCTTATGGTCTATCAAGTCTGCTCGAACCTAGATCCTTAGTTGGGTGCCGAGACCCTCCCATCCCTTGTGCTCCAGAAACCCCTATCATCCATCCCCACCCCCCCGGGACAGGCCATCATCTGATACATCCACTTTCTGTGTCTGTCCCACCCTCTCTTAAAGCCCTCCACTGTGGATCTCTGAACCAGCTCACCAGGCAGAGCATTCCAAGGGTCCACCACCCTCTCAGTGAAAAACCTCCTCCTCTTTTCCCCCCTCACCCTTCCACCTTCCAACTTCAAACCATGCCCTCTGGTGCTGCCTCCCTGCTTTAGTCTAAAGATCCCCTCCATGTTTACCCTATTTATTCCCTTGAGGTACTTGAAGACCTCAATCATGTCCCCCCTGTCTCTCCTCTCCTCCAATGAAAACAGGCAGAGCTCCTCAAGTCTGTCCTCGTAAGTCAAATCCCCTAGCCCTCGTATCATCTTTGTTGCCCTCCTCTGTACCCTCTCCAGGAGCTGTATGTCCCTCTTCAAGTGTGGTCTCCAGTACTGTACACAGTACTCAAGGTGTGGTCTAACCAGTCCATTGTACAGCGGCAGAATCACTTCCTTGCTCCTAGAGGTGATCCCCCTTGCGATGCATCCCAACATCCTGTTTGCCTTGCTAGCTGCTCTCCTGCACTGCTCAGAGTTATTCATACATGTATCCACCATGACCCCTAGGTCTTTTCCCCTGTTGAGGCTTCCAGCACCTCCTCCCAGGGTGTACCTGTGTTTAGGTTTTCCCCGACCAAGATGCAACACCTTGCACTTGGTGATATTGAAATTTAATTTCCATGTGTGAGCCCAGCTTTCCAGGGTGTCCAGGTCCCCTGTGGTGCCTTTTTACACCAATGAGGGCCGAATTAAGTGACTGGCATCTGCAGCCCACCAATGGGATCAGGTGGCGCCTGAACTGAGTTTCCCTGCCCAAACTGCCAAGGGGCAGAGTCATTGAGGCAGTGAGCGAGGAAGGAGCTCTGGGCTCCTGCGCCGTTGAGTTTTCGCGTGGGAAGCATGTGTGTAAGGCCAGATTTGGGCAGCTCGGTCGCAGGCGAGTGTCTGACTAAATCTGCTGGGCAGCAGTCAGAGGAGGCTGTACAAGAGCACAGCTACCTACCAGGGTCCCCCTGTAGAGGACTGGAGAATCTGCTGAATCGCGCTCAGTCTGTCAGGAAAAGTGAAGCTGCGTTGTCACTCCCCGATTAGCTGTGAGTTCGGTCGGGCCCTAGGAGCAGCTGCCTGGTATGGTACCCCTCTGTTGCTACATATAAATGTGTGGAGAAGTGTTTGAATTCCAGGCTCGGTCCTGCGAGTGGTGTGAGAGCGATCTTTCTGCTGGAATCCTGAGTACTAAATCAGGGTAGCTCCCTGTCAGATGTTCATAGTGAGGGCAAGATTTGTCTGGCTGCTTTACTGGCTACACAAACTGAGCCTGCTGGCTCTACTTAATCCCCTTAGGAATCAAGTGCTTGTTTTCTGCGTCAGGGCCCCAACCAGCTGCATCGAGAGGCTAGCCTTCTATTGATCTAGAGATATACCGAGATATACTGAGATATAGAGAGAGAGAGAGAGAGAGAGAGAGAGAGATATTAGAGTGGTAAGCTAATTAACCTGATTTCCCCCCCAGTCTTTGTTGTCTCCCCCTAAATAAATCAGATTGGTTGTTTTGCAAAGGTATACTGACTGAGCTGTGTGTCTGTGCTGAATTACTGTACAGTGGTTATTGCATAACTGCATCTTACTTTACAGGGGGGTCCCCAGAGCCAAGCTGATTGAACCAAAGCTGCGGGTAAGTGTATATGGCAAGGGTACTGTGGTTGACTTGTGTGGGCCACTAGTGGGAAGAAAGGGGGGTTGCAGTGACCCACAGAGCTGTAACCGAGTCAGATTAGACTGTTTCAACCCCGACCTCTGGGTGGAGGCACCCGCCATCGGATCCAGGCCCCTCAACCTGTTAACATCAGAGCAGGCAGGGGTAGTAGCCCTTGGGATAGCGCCCCCTAGGGGTGACATATGGAAAATAAATGTATTTTGAATATATGTTATAAAAATATATTTTAAATAGTTTTTGAATTTCATCCATAAATAGATTTTCATAGTGGTTTCCAAATACATGCATTATATCTCAGATTGGCTGGTTTTGTAATATTTGAAATATATCTAATGCATATATTTCAGATATACCTTAGATACTGTTTGTATATTTCATAGAACTATCTTGTTAATAGTCTATGAATTTTTATTCTCCCATATGGAAAAGAAATATATTTTAGATGTATTTATAATAATGTTTTTCAAATATGTGTTTGGTCATATGTCTGAAGTATATGTATATATATATCTCAGATTGGTTGTTTTTGAAATATCTGATTTATTTGCAGAATATATGTGACAGTCATATTTAAGATATATCATAAATATATGTCCATGATATATTTATTATAGGTGAATGATATATATATATATATACCAAATCACACATGCCCCCACAATGCAAAACATCATGGTCTGCATATGCAAATCACCACAGAATATTATGCTGGTTCAATTTTAAGCAGAATTGCATGGTGCCAAAAGGCCTCTCACACAGTTTGCAAAGGGTGCCAACAGAAGACATAGACATGTGTTTTGTCCAACCAGAACTCATCAGTATGCCTCTTCTGTTTGACACCCCAGTGGAATGAACCAGCTACCCTAAGATGGTCTATCAGGGTTATGTTGTGGTGAACCCAATTAAAACAAAAAACAATTTAAAAGACAAAGAACCTCTGTGTGCAAGCACTGAGGCAATGGTTACCCCAAAGGGCATTTGGCTGGGAAGCCAAGTTTCAAAGAAATAAAAATCACACATGCCCCTACAATGCAAAGCATCATGGGCTGCATATGCTAATCACCACAGAATATTATGCTGGTTCAACTTTAAGCAGAATTGCATGGTGCCAAAAGGTCTCTCACACAGTTTGCAAAGGGTGCCAACAGAAGCATACTGATGAGTCCTGGTAGGACGAAACACGTGTCTATGTCTTCTGATTCTGATTATGTCTTCAAATTAGTTATGCCAATCTGTACACAGTACCATAGCAAACATTTGCAAAAATAAATCTGACATATATACAAAAATATTCTGCATATATTCTACACATACAGGGCCAGATATTCAGAAATCTGCCAAAGGCCGGCACAGCGCAACACAAATGCACCATGGTGCAGTAACTGCGATATTCAACAGTTGCACTCAGCGACATGCGTCAGTGCAACATGGCTGAATATCTCAGGGATGTGTTATGGCACAGCCAGAGGTGCGCTAGGGATCAACCTGACCTGTGCCATAGTGCAACCAGAGATGCGCAAGGGAGCAAAGGGAGATATGCCAAGGCACAGAAGGACCAGCCCCAGGCACTGGTGGGAGCAAGGTAGGGGGAGGACAGTGCAGGGAGGCAGTAGAACCCATCTTGAAACAGTGGCAGGGAGGCACAGCGGTGGGCCACAGGTGACCACCACCTGCAGGGTGCAGACAGGCAGCCACCCCTCCCAGCACCAGGGCAGTGGATTCGGGGAACAGGTGGCACCAATGGCCAAGGGTGAGCTGCCACTGAAACCCCCCACTGCATGGCATGCCCCCACCCACCCAGGCCATGGCAAGCCACACCCTGGTACACGGCACCCAACACACACACACACACCACACTTCCTATATAGCCAGCCCATGGACACCCCAAGGCACAACCACTGACTGAGGGGCAGGACACCACCATGCATGGCCCACACAATGACACAGGTACACCACACAGACACCCACCATGTCACTGCAGCATGACTTCACTTGCCACCTGCAAAGCAGACACAGATACAGGCAGGTAAGCATGTAAACTGTATTAAACAACTACGTACAAGTAAAAACAGAGGGATAGGGTAGGAGAGTGAGGGATGGGGACAGGGACTATACAGTGGGATGGGAAAGGCAGGGGAAGGGAAGGCAGGGGCAAGAAGGATACACGGGGTCTGCTACGGGTGGCCACGGCCTGCCACTGCCTGGCACCTCCAATGCTGCCTGTCATGCAGCACCATCCTCCTCATCTGCTTGGCCACCTCCAATGTGGTAGACATTATCAGAATAATCTGCCACAGGAGCCGGCAGTAAAGTGGCAGCCACAATCTCCTCTGGATGCCTATGACAAAGGAATGGACATATGATCAGTGCAAGTCCATAGAAACCATGCCCTCCCACTGTGCACAGCAGATAGTGGGAACACACACCCCTGGAGTGGCACCCCGGCCACCCACAGTGGGTGGGCCAATGCCTGCTGACAACCCAGCATGCCACAACAGTGCACATCAGTGGACACTGCCACCCAAGGGCCACCTGACCGCTCAGTGACAGGCAGGTGGCACAGTGCTGCAGCAGCACCACAGCAGCACTGGTGGCAACCGAGCATACACCCATCCCACCAATAGCTGCCACACATGTGCAATGGCCACCACACAGTGGCATGCACACCACACAGTGTACTGCACACAGCTGACATGGCACATGGCACAGGTGGCTATGGCCACACCCCCACCCCCGTCTACCACCCGGTAAGGAGTAGAGGAAGAGAGCAGTGCTACCTGCCCGCTGAAGTGCTGCATGCGCTGGTCCCACAGCTGCTTCACTTCCACCACTTGGGCTAGTTCCCCCAGCTGGATGTCCCGCAGTGGCCTGCTGTGGCCCACCAGGCACTGCTGCCACCATGGCATGGCGGCAGTCCTCAGGCCTTTGGAAAGAAACACAGACAGGCACACATCAGATCACAGCCATAGCATGAGCCCACTGCCCCCTGTGCACAGTGTGTGCCCCAGCTGGGCATGACCAGCAGGGCGCTGGTGCTGCACAACCAGTGTCTGGCAATGCCACACCACATGGCACATGCTGACAGTGCCCCTCCAGGGCATGTCGGGCAGCCCAGCCAACACCACGGTATGGTGGTTGAGCACAGAAGCAGCAAGTGCTAACTTACCTGGCCATGGCATGGCCCCCTGTGGACATGTGCCTGCAGTGTCCTCCACCTGTCAGGGTCCCACCGCATGAGGTCGCAGCACTGCTCACCAGTGCGTTGTACCCCCAGTGTCCTGGACCAGGCCAGCAGCAATGGTCTGCCAGATATTTGTCCTGGCCTGCTGCAGGGGCTCTTGTCCAAACAGGCCTGGTGCATGTGGCTCAACCTGGGCCACAAGGTCCACCAATTCAATCTCGCTCCAGTTGCGAGCACGTCCCACACTTCATGACCAGTAGCACACGTGCTCAACGTGCATGGGATGTACGCCTCATGGAGGGTTGCACAGCGTCTGCCAATCACGCATTGCCATGGATGCGTGGCATGGGCGTGGCCCACCCGGCACATGGCGCTGGAGTCCCAATGGGGCATAAGGTCAGGTAAGGGGTCACCTGGTGCAAACTGTGCAGGAGAACCATGGGGCCATATTGCATAGTGCGCCATAGGCCTTATAGCACCTGAGCACCATGGGCCCTATAGCACAGTATGAGCCATGGGCTTTATAGCACCTGAGCGCCAAAGGCTCTATAGCGCCTGAGCACTATAGGGCCCATGGCACATTAGGAGCAATGGCCCTTATAGTGGTCCAAGTGCTCAGTGTGCAATAGGTGGGAACACAAGCCACGACAAATGCGTATTGAGGGCAGTGCAATGCGCATGTCATGGCATTGCACCACGACATGCACCAGAGCAATCCCATTGCACAAGGAGCAAGTGCGTGATATTCAGCTGTCACATCCTAATAAGCTCATCAGCCAATGCGTGTGGTGCACTGGGGATATTAGCATGACATTACCATTGCACAACAGCTCATTTGCATGCGATGCACTATAAAGGTGCCGCACAACAGCACAGGCCATGGACCGGTATTGCAACCATCTGAGGTGAGTTGCACCTGCTGTGGGAACAGCCAGCACATCAAGTTGGATGGGGTGGGCCACTGCAGCCAGTAACGACTTGTCCATGTCCACAGGTAGCAACATGTCCAAGCATGAGGAGACCAAGGAGCGTGGGCCTGTCTGCAAGCGCAGGCCCAACTTTAGGAAGGTGGAAGCCGATACCCTGTTGGAGGCCTACCTCTCAACAGGGAGCAATTGCTGAGTGATGCCACTGGCACACCACAGGCCAGGGCCACAGCCTGAGTGGCGGTGGCAGCAGCAGTGAACCAGCAGGGCAGCCACCAGCAGTCTGTGCAGGAGTGCAGCAAGAAGGCGGGCATTGACAAATGCCAGATTAAAGAGAAGGTGGCAGCCATACAGGCTACCAGGACAGCCACTGGTGGGGGCCATGCTACTGTGCCACAACTCACAGCACAAGAAGAGCTGGTGGCAGCCATCATGCAGTGCAGCACCACTGAGGATGTGCTGGGTGGTGACTTCCAGACAGGAGGGAGCCCATCACTGCATGGTATGTATGACATGGTGGGGGGGGTTCTGGTACGGTGGCACTAGCACATCTGTTTTCCTTTACAGCACCGGCACACCAGCATGCAGTGGCAGGGACACCAGTGGCTGCCGTGGGGGCAGGCCCAGCCCCGGAGCACCAGCCATCCACCTCCATGGGCATCCAGGGGCCCAATCGGCTGCAGCACACCACCGCTGTCAAGACAGATGTCCTGGGCTTGATGACGGACGAGGCTCTGGCTGTGTTCCAGCAGAATGCCAGCCATGGCATGCTCTGTGTGGAGACACAGATCAGGGCAGGGTCTGACACAGATGACAACATGACCATCATCCTGGACAGCATGGGTGGTGTCATGGAGGAGACACCCATACCTACCACCACCATCACTGGCAGCGTGGCCAGTGGCCTGTCGGTGGTGGAACAGCTGCCCACTGCTGTCCCTGGTGCCACTGTGTGCACAGCCACAATGATGCTGGGTGGTGGTGGTGCAACCACTCAGGCACTGGCCAGCGCACAATGGCCAGAGGGGCAGCAGTGGCAGATGGCTGGGGACATTGGGTGGCCAGACGCAGAGTCTGCTGCTGGTGCACCTTTACAATGACCTACCCCATGGGGATCCCACTGTGCAGCATCCACCTGAGCGGGGGGCCTTGCAGCACGGTTGTATACCACCAGTGAGATGGCGGCACGCCCATGCACCCCTGGCACCGACCCATTGACTGAGCACACCCAATTGCTGCAGGCCTCCGTGGAGCAACAGGTGCTGCTCATAGCTGGGGTGCATGCATTCCATGCAGAGGTGCACCAGGCAGCCGAGCAGCACAAGAGGGGCACCACGCAGGTTCTGGAGGCCATACAGCACCTGCAGGAGGACACGACCACATCCATGGACCTCATTGCCAATGCAATCTTGGTCGGCCTTGCACCACTGGCTGCCACAGGGTGTGGCCACCAGCCACAGACACCACAGAGTGCACTGTCCACCCCATGGACCCAGTATTGGGTGACATCCTCATTGTCAACACCGGTCTCTCCTGTCAGCATCCCAGGCACGCTGGGGTGGGCCTATTTGGGTGCCTACAAACCCCTGCGAGGACCCAATCATGTTCCCACAGTTCAACCCCTTGGGGGCAGTTGCATACCCCTCCTGTGGCCATTGAACAGCCTGTGGCTGCCGACCGGCCCTGGTGCAGCCACCCCCGTGTCCAGCAGCTGTTTTTCCGCACGGCAGACCTGATGTGTGCACCACCCTGTCGGCAGTCTGCTGCCATTATCCTGTGTGCACATGGGCGATGTGTGTGAGTGCATGCCACAGTAGTGGCACCTGTGTGTCACACCATATGCTGCCCATGTGCGCATCCACCTGGCTGCTGGCCATGTGGCATGTGTGTGATGATAGCAGCACAGCACTGGTTGCGCCTGTGCACTGGCACCCTGCATCTGATCCATGCCACATGCTAGCGCCTGTGTGTGTGTGTGTGTGTGTGCCAGTGTGTATGTGTGCCTGTGTTTGTGTGTGTCTGTGTTTGTGTGTGTGTGTGTGTGTGCCTGTGCATGTGTGCCTGTGCATGTGTGCCTCTGTATGTGTGTGTGTGTGTGTGTGTGTGTGTGTGTGTGTGTGTGTGTGTGTGCCTGTGTGTGTGTGTGTGCTGTGTGTGTGTGTTTGGCTGTGTGTCACTGCCACCCCAGCCCCTGCCCCATGCCTGCAAGTGCATACCCATAGCCATGCCTGCCCATGCCTGTGTGCTGTGTCATCGTGTCTGTTCACTGCATGGGTGTTTCTCCACCTACCTGTGTGCGCCAAAGTACTTCTGTGTGATCGCGTCCCGGTGCTGGCGTGCCATCCTGAGGAGCTGGGAATCCCTCCGCCCGGGGTGGGCTGCCCACCTCCCCCCAGCCCATTACTCTCTTCATCCCCACTGCTGTCCCCCTCTTCAGCCACCACAGCTATCCCATGGTCAATTGCCATGTTGTGCAGCATGTAGCAGGCCAGGAATAGGCCACAGGCCTTCGAGGGGCTGTACTGTAGGGCACTGCCAGACCTGTCTAGGCAATGGAATCATGCCTTCAGCATCCTGAATACACGCTCAATGATGTTCCACATGCTGGCATGTGCCTCATTGTACTGGTCCTCTGCTGGGGATGACTGGTACCGGTAGGGGGTGAGCAGTCAGGGTCTGAGTGGGTAGCCACTGTCACCTGTGTGGACAGATACATGGTTAGCCTGGTGTCCTGTCACTGTGCCCCTTGCCCATCCCTGGTGTTACCACCAGTGCACCCTCCCTGCCCACCCCATCCCATGCTCTGCTGTTCCCAGCTGCCCATGGTCATACTCACCCACTAGGTGGCCCGTGGGGATCTCCCCAATCTCTCAAACCTGTAGCACAGTGCTGAGCTGTACCAGATGAATGAATCATGTGCTCTCCCAGGGTGTGTAGCACAGACATTGGTTATGCGCCCCCTGGCATCGCACACCACCTGGCAATTAACACTGGGGTAGCCCTTCCTATTCATGTATGCTACCCCCTCTGGGCCAGGTGGCATGCGGATGCCCACATGGCTGCAGTCGATGGTCCCTAGCATGCCAGGCATCCATGCTACCCTGTGGAACTCCTGCATGGTTGCTGTATGCTCTGCCTGTGTGCTGTGGAAATGGATGTATTCCACAGCATGTGGCAGCAGGGTACTGAGGAATTGTGTGAGGAGCCATGATGTGGCCAACTGGGTTATGCCTGTGGCGTCCCCTGTTGGTCTCTGGAAGGTGCCTGTGGTGAGCAGGCACATGACGGCTGTCACTTTCATCTCCACTGTCAGGGCGTGGCTCCGTCTAGTGGGTGCCTGCATCTGCTCACTGCACAACTCACAGAGTTGCCTCAGAATTGTCTGGTTCAGGTGATACCAGCCCATGATCTCTGTATCAGTGTGATTCTCAAAGCTTATGCAGGGACAGTACCACCTGTTCCAGGTGTACCGTCGACTGGCCCTTTCATGGCCACTTCGCTCTGCCTCCTGCCTCCTCACACCCCTCATTATGGCCTCCATCTGGAAGGCTGCACTGGCCATGGCCCCTGTTGTCCTGTCTCCCCCTGGGCATCCAGCTCCAGTGATCCACTTGCCACCGTGGGGCAGTGCCTGTCACTTTGCCGGGCTCCCTCTTGTGACACCTGCCCGTGTCTTGCACACACCTGCCACCTCTGCCCCATGCCCCTGTGGATGACTGTGTCACTTCCTCCAGTGTCGGGTGGCTCTGTCTCTCTGTCTGTCTCACTCCCCTCTGATGAAAGTGCTGTCCCCTTGCTTGCTCCCTGTATTTATAGGCTCAAGTCTGCTCAGTGCATCTGGCTGTTGCTCCACACTTGCGCCATGGGTTGGGGGTTGAATATCGCACTGTGCCACATATTCATGGGAATGCCCCCTGCCCTTGCGCATGCATTCATTACAGTTGCACATTGGCGCACTACTACTTGCAATGTGCAATGGCTCCCGCTGAATATCACTCCATGGCACAATTCCATGGTTGCATAAAGCACAACTGCTTTGAATATCCTGGCCACTGTATCTTGCAAGCAAACAAGAATCATATTTTACTGACAGCAGAAGTTAGACACACATGCACACTAACAACGAGCTCCAGAAGGCACTTCTCTTGGATTTTCCATCACAAAATTTATTTGTACAGTAAAGGAAAAATTGTGAAACTAAAGTCAAAAGTAGCAGCAGTAAAAAATGGACATTCCCACAGGACCAATAAGTCACACTGTTCTTGAAAAAGCATGAGAACAGCACAAACTGCCAGTCCTGTGGAGAGGTCTGACTTTTACTACTGCTACTGGTGGGGGGGGTTGGGTTTTGGTTTTTGGTTTTTGTTTTTCTCTGGCTTCTATGTAATGGTTATTGTCTGGTTTATCTTGGAACTCTGTATCATCTTCATGTTGTATTTGCCAGTCTGATGTAATAATAGTTGGAAATTAATAAAAAGAGAATTTCAAAAAAAAAAAAAATACTATTGCTACTTTTGGCTTTGGTTTTACAACATTTTATATATTTACAGATTGTAGTCTATTTTTATTTTAAAGGTATATGTAATATATATTCCAGTCACATTTATAAACTATAAAACATATTTATTTGCTATGTAAAACATGTATTTAAAATGTATTGCCAGAATGAATAGATATAGATATAGATATAGATATAGATGTATTACTTATTATATATCTATATCTATATTACAGATACTTTCCAGATGTATATCGGGTCAAACCTATTTTAACATATTTGAAATATATCTCAGAATTTACATCTCTAATATATTGATAATATATGCTCGCTGACATACACTTATTGTAGAAATTACAGGGTAAAATTATGCTTGCATAAAACTATGATTTTTCATTAGAGAGTCCATAAAAACATTAAAAATTAAAACAAAATATTTTCTTTGATAGAATAACAAAACATATACATTTAGTATGTCAATGCCAAGTACGAGACATGCCTCATCGAATTCTACAAATATCTTAAGTATAAGACAGTAGTGGTCTGTGGGTCAGTAGTGGTCTGTGGGGAGCTCTCGAACCCTAGAGAGGTTGGTAGTGGGGTACCGCAGGGCTCGGTCCTGGGTCCGATCCTGTTTAATGCATACATATCGGACATCAGGGAGGGTATAGGGTGTGAAATGAGTCTCTTCGCGGATGACTCCAAGATGGGAGCAGTAGTTGAGGGAGAAGAGGGGAGGTTGGCCCTGCAAGGGGACCTGGACACCCTGGAAAGCTGGGCTCACACATGGAAATTAAATTTCAATATCACCAAGTGCAAGGTGTTGCATCTTGGTCGGGAAACCCCAAACACAGGTACACCCTGGGAGGGAGGCGCTGGAGGCCTCAATAGGGGAAAAGACCTAGGGGTCATGGTGGATGCATGTATGAATAACTCTGAGCAGTGCAGGAGAGCAGCTAGCAAGGCAAACAGGATGTTGGGATGCATCGTAAGGGGGATCACCTCTAGGAGCAAGGAAGTGATTCTGCCACTGTACAATGGACTGGTTAGACCACACCTTGAATACTGTGTACAGTACTGGAGACCACACTTAAAGAGGGCCATACAGCTCCTAGACGGGGTACAGAGGAGGGCAACAAAGATGATACAAGGGCTAGGGGATTTGACGTATGAGGACAGACTTAAGGAGCTCTGCCTGTTTTCACTGGAAAAGAGGAGAGACAGGGGGGACATGATTGAGGTCTTCAAGTACCTCAAGGGAATAAATAGGGTAAACATGGAGGGGATCTTTAGACTAAAGCAGGGAGGTATCACCAGAGGGCATGGTTTGAAGGTGGAAGGGTAAGGTGGGAAAAGAGGAGGAGGTTTTTCACTGAGAGGGGGGTGGACCCTTGGAATGCACTGCCTGGTGAGCTAGTTCAGAGATCCACAGTGGAGGGCTTCAAGAGAGGATGGGACAGACACAGAAAGTGGATGTATCAGATGATGTCCTGTCCCAGGGGGGTGGGGATGGATGATACGGGTTTCTGGAGCACAAGGGATGGGAGGGTCTCGGCACCCAACTAAGGATCTAAAGTTCGAGCAGACTCGATAGACCGTAAGGCCTAATCTGCTGGCAAATAGTATGTTAGTATAACTGGAAAAATGCACAGATATCAGAAATATGTGGAGTACAGTATTTAGGCATATTCAAATACAGTCTAGATATTAACAACATACAGTATAGTTAATTTCATATGGGTATAATTTAAAACTATGTTAATATATACAGTAGTTATAGATGTATAGCTTCTTACAAGGGAAACTAAAAATGAAAATGTATAAGTAACTCAGAATATATATGTTGGATATATTCAATATATATGTTTACCTAAAATGCACAATATGTAGAAACTGCAATAATATGTATGCACAAATAAATATTTTTGATTTTATTCAAGGACATAACATTGAAAGAATGAAAACTTAAATTTTGAAATAGTGCAGCAAAAATATGTTTCAGATATAGATATAGATAGATATATATAGATCTTTCCAAAATATGATACATCTTGGATCATTCTGCAAATATCTGGAATATATCTCAAAATATATCTGAAAAGTGTAAACGTATCTCACGTATATTGGAAACACATTTGGGGAAACAAGGATATGTTTCAGATATTATAAAAAAATATATAGATCTTTTCCATATGGGACTGACTCTTGGTGACTTGCGTCTTTGTTCTGCTAACTGTAGACACAAATAGGTATTATGGTACCTCACCAAACAATTCGGGTGCACACATGAGAATGACAGAAGTGCAAGACATGTCCTGTCTCCTACTCAGGAGAACTCGAACCCCTCAGCTGTGTCTTCATCATCAGATGGCACTGACACACTCTCCTCTTCTCTGATTCCTGCTCCACATCACCTTCTTTAGCAGGATCATATCTTGCAGTCAATGACAACTTGTACTGCGGTGGGAGGAAATGTGCATTCATTTTTATGACTGTGAGGTACTCAATATTCCTGTCAGACTGACAGCTTTGCCAGTCAGTCACTATGGCGCCTGAAGCACTGAATACCCTTTCTGAGCTTAAGCTGGCATGGGGACAGGTTAGGTACTCAATTGCAAGAGCTGGAAGTGCAAGCCAGATTTCCAGTTAACTTCACAAATACTCCAGTGGCTCATCATCTATGCTCCACTCCAGTGGGTCATCCAGGTATGACTGCACCATATGGCTGGCAGACAGCTGCACTTGTGTGTTGCTCTAAGGTGGTTGGTGCGTGGAGGTATACCATTAGTGCTGTGACTGAATTTTGGCACCACAATTAGGGCACCACAACAAGTGCAACAGTGACAGAGGTTATCTTTTAGATCACCCCTCACTGATGCCATCCTTTGTGCCCACACAATTTCTGCCCCCCGGGCATGCCCACACTGAAGGAGGTTATAGTTAGTTTTGGGAGCAGTGGGGGGATTAGACCCTCACATTGGGGGATGCGGGGGGGGGTGAAGCCCCTGTAAAAGCTGACTTTTTCATGGGAGGGTGCTTTAGTGTTGTAACTCCTGAGACATAATACCTGGTTCTGTAATGCTGAGTGACATGTTGTCTACACAGTAATCTGCTTCGGCAACATGATTTTCACACTGGCATGGGTGAACCAGTGTGGAAACATCAACCTGCTTCAGCATGGACCAGAGAGGGTTTGTGCCACATGAGGATGAGGGGGGCAGGAGCAGACACAGTACAGGAGGAGGATGAGGAGGATACTTTCCGAGGGGCTGTTGCTCCTTCAAGTTTGACTCCAGCTACCGATTGTGACCTTTTCTCTACGTGCCTTACCATCATCCAATTTTCAGCTTTGCCATGAAGGATCATAACATAGTGATCTAGGTCAGCCTTCCCACCTGGAAGACGTGCCGTCATACCGTGCTTGTACCGTGGATCTAGCAACATTGCCAGGATGTATGCCTCAGAGGTGTTTAATGTGAATCACCCTGGGATCATCATCAGACAACTGCATGATCCGTTTGGCCAGATCTACTCCAACAGAGTCTGCTGCCAATTCAAATTGCCCCCCTGATATTGAACAGTGCCTGGCAGAGTACACGCAGCAGTGGTATAATCTGGCTCAAGCATGCATTTTCATAGCTAACAACCTGTATAGTATGTTCAACTGGATGGAGGGTTTGGATGACACTATCCATCAACATCCACTGGCACGGACTCCATGACATGGCTGACTGTGCTTCACGATCACACATCTGCATGGCATAGTCATTGATTGGCTTGTACTGCTCAAATAGCATGTCAAGCATGTAGAGCTTTGAGTTCCAGTGTGTCACTACATCAATCTTTAGGCGATGTTGTGATACTCCATTAGCCTTCTGGAGACTCCTGAGCTGTGATTTTGCCAGTGAGGAATGACTGAAATGGCTGCAGATTTTCTGACTGATAGTTAACATGCTACTGACTGCTTTATGATCCAGAAAGGCCTTCACAATCAGGTTCAGGACATGTGCGAAGCATGGGACATGATAAAAACAGCCATCACTGATTGCTTTAACAGTGTTCTGCGCATTTTCACTTGCGATGAACTCAGCCTGGAATCCCTGTAACTTCAGCCAGGATGTAATGGCTTCATTAATTTGGGTAAGTATTCTGGCAGATGCATGTGACCTATGCATGCTCTGTATAGTCAGTACGGTATGCTGACAAAGATCACCACTAGTACTGCCACTTGTCAGGGGAAAATAGACAATGGGCAGGGGTGCGAGGCATAAACCCCAAGGAAATAGGTCCAGTGTGCAGTAATGCACATAAAACTGATAGTAGCTGATGGACTGCTAGTTCAGATGTCTGTCTTAAGGTGGATGCTGTGTACTGCAGAGTGGGACACTGTATTTGACACAATGCAAGTAAGGTCATTGTAAAGTGTTGCAACAGCCTTAGTTGAGAAATATGTTGACTTGGCCTTTGTATTTAGATGCAGCTTTTTCCATGAGTTCTGTAAATACAGTATTCTCAACAAAAGAAAATGGCAAAAGGTCTGTTTCCAGCATCTTTGCAACAGCATTCTTTAACTCTTTTGCCACAGAGTGTTTACGGTGGTATTTGGTGTGCTTGGTTAAGGCTGATTTTAATATCAGGTTGCTTAAACCTCAGAGTGGGATGGACTGTGGAGGAAGTTGATGTAATGGCTTTGCCAGTTCTGCTCTTCGACAATGGGGACACACTGGAAAAAACTCTCCATAAGGGAAGGGGACTGCTTCGATTTGGCACATGACTACTACAGCTTGTATCTGCACACCTAGGGGTGGAACACAGTGAAGGGGTAATGTTACATTATCACCAGGATGGGGACCCTCTCCTTCAGACTGTTCTGGTATGTCAGAAGTAGGCATTGCTGCCAAATGCTTATGCTGTGCCCAGAGAATGGGATACTTAGTTGGTATATGGCTATGCATACCAGTTGTCCTATAGTGTGTTCCCAACTTACCCCTGCTAATTTTGACCTGCATATATTGCACACAGCCACACTGTCATTGACCTCACTCACTGAGAAAAAATCCCACACAAGGGACTTTCTGTTGACACACCAGATTTTTGAGGGTGGGGCCAGGGGCATAGGGATGGGCACAATGGTTACCTGTTATTGATTCTGCTACTGCTTATCCTGATGTACCCTTTTTTAAACTTAAGGTCCCCTTCCTCTGACATCAGATTGTTCCTTATGAAGTGGCATAGCAGGGCTTGCTTTACCTTTACCCTTGAGGTGGCTGCCAAACAGGGTCTAGTACAGGGGCATCATCCCCTTCCCCATCACTATTATCCTCACTGATTTTTGATACCGCATCCTTGACTGGAGAGAGTCAGAGGGCTTGGAGGAGACTTTACTGATTGGGGTTCTCTGATATTGTTTTATATTGCAGGGGAACAGTGAGGGACATCTTGCATTACATTGCAGGGACCGCTGTCTTACAGGAGCGGATCGGAGGCTTCTGTAGTGAATTTATGGGTGGACATTTCTGTTTGTTCCCATGCCTTTCCCAGTAAAACAATCTTTTTAGATAAAACCTTTGTTTTCCCCACTACTGTTGATTGTCCCAGGGCGACCGGAGCAGCAGCACAGGAGTAGCCCACCTACCTGCCCCCCCTCCTGCCTACCTGGGGTTGTTCAATCTTTGTAGTGGAATAGGCAGTGAGGAACAGACATTTTCTGCATCATAACAGGAAGGGGGGTACTACCAGGACAGACAGCTAGGGGCTCGGCTCCTGCAAAGGGGAAGAAATTGCAATTGATTTGTCAGATTGATTTCCAAGAGCGGTGGCATACTAATAACAAAACAAAACACACAAAAAATAAGTTTTTAAAGGGAAGTGAGTAATATTACATCTTCAGCCACAAACCTAAAGCTGAGGTCAACTAGTGCACCAAAGAGTAACTTTTTGATGGGTGCTGTATAGGATCAGGAAATTGCTAGGTAATCAGTGCATCTGGGGAATTCCCTGAGGTAAAAAAAAAGAAGAAAAACAGTGCTAGAGAGTGCATAGCTGGGAAAACTATCCTGAGATTATAAGGTAATCACTACATCTAGGTATAGTAGGAGGGTTATGTGTAGGAAAGGTGGTAGCCATGCTGGGAGTAGTGCAGTGCAGTGGCTGTAGGGCAGCAATCTTCAGGCAGACCTTTTGGGCACTGATGTGCTGCCTCACCTGCATGCACCTCTCTGGACTGAGGGAGGAGGGTACCAGACTCTAGGCTGATGTGGCTTGGGTTAGGAGAACCTCTACCCCCCATCCAGAGACCACCTAGTCCAACTTCACTACCTCCAAGGGTGCTAAGTAGAAGGAGCACTTGGACAATGGTGGGCTAGGGGAGGGTTAGGGTGGTGAAGCGGTGACACGTCTGAAATCCCATACCATTACAGAACTCTTGCACTGCAGTGGCAGGATGAGATTGTCCCTCAGAGACATCCAAGATAGTGGCTGGAATGGATGTGGAGGTCCTCCATGGTGAAGACCCAAAGGGGGAAAACAGAGGACCCCAGAGGAGGAGGAGGAGGAAGTGAATCCTGGTGGGGGACTCGATTGTGAGGGGGATTCAGCTGGGGACAGGGAGGGAGCAGGAGAGGTATGTATGGTACCTTCTAGGTGCCACAGCTAGGAGGGGATGGAAGGAGGATCCTATGGATTGCTGGGAAAGCAGGGAGGGAGGGCGAGCTGGATGTCATTGTCCCTTTGGGGAAAATTGACCTGGCTAGGGAGGACACAAAATATTCAGTTACAGGTGGGACCCCTTCCAAAAAAATCAAGTTGATATCTGTTTTGAGGCTGGATAAATGGAAAGTTCAATACTAGCAAAGTCACAAAGACCAGTCACACGTCCGATTTAAAGATTCCACTTTTTTATTTCACACGCTTTAACACAATCCTCCTGACCACGCCAAACATTTCGCCCTCCATGGGCATTTTCAGGGGATAGAATCTATAATTAAATATATAAAAGAAGGTCGAGGAAAATATGGCAAACAATGTTGCTGTAATATTGGAAGTACAAACACAGAGAATAAAAATGTGAATAGGTGGAAATTTCAGATTGAGAAAGTATAAATTAATGTTTATTAAAATAATTTTGAATTAAAAACATTCTTTTATATATTTAATTGTAGCTCCTAGCCCCTGAAGAGGCCCACAAAGGGCAAAACATTGAGTGTGGTCATGGGAAGATTTGTTAAAGTGTATGAAATAGAAAAGTATAAACTTTAACTTGGACATGTAGCTGGTCTTTGTGACATTGCTAATACTGGCTAGGGAGAAGCCAGAAGAGGTTCAGGAGGAGTTCGGAAGACTGGGGAAGGGTCTGACGCAAGTGTCAGAATCCGTTACTTTCTCTGAGGTGCTACCTGTCCACGACAAGCGGGAAGGCAGGAGTCAGTGTACCAGGAAATTCAACACATGGTTTAAGAAATGGTGCAATGATGAGGGATTTGGTTTCATTGGGGACTGGGGCTCCACCTGGAAGGATAGAGACCTGTTCAGAAGTAATGGTCTGCATCCATCCAGAAGGGGAACTGGTATCCTCTGTGAAATGTTTAAATGCTATGTTGGTAGGCATTTAAACTAGCTGAGGGGGTGAAGACAAGGACAGAAAGATGCGAACTGTCCACCCACACAGAATCAACAGCAAGAATCCCAAGAGCAAGGAATCACAAAAAGTCCAAATACAAGGAGTAAATCAGGTAGGAGAGGGAAGAGGAGAAAGGAAAAGTAACAAGGGAGGCAATAGGAGAGGGCAAATGGGCAAAAACAGAGGTGAAAGTAAAATCTGGAGAGCCATGTGTGCAAATGCTTGAAGTCTGGGCAACAAGGTTGCAGACCTCAAGGCTACCATGGCTGTAGCAGACCAGGACATAGTCCCAGTTATAGAGACCTGGTACAGTGATAACCAGGACTGGGATGCAGCCATACCAGGGTACAGTATGCTCTATTCAGGAGGGACAGGGAGGAAAAAAGGGAGGATGGGTGGCTCTTTATGTGAAAGACAGCATAAAGGCCACAGAAATACAAAGGGATCAGGGAGAAGAGGTACTGTGAGTTATCCTAGAGAGAAGGAAGGGGGGTTGTTATTCAAACAGGGTTGATCTACAGGCCTCTGGCACATTTAGAGGAAGTAGATAAAGAAATTATGGAGGAAATCCAAGAGATGACTAATTAAGGAGAGAGACTGATGGTAGGGGATTTCAATGTGCCAGATGTGAATTGGAGCATCCCAGATGCAGAATGCATTCCTCAGGCAACTAGTCATTGAACCCACTCGTGGGGGCCATGCTGGACCTGGTACTGTCAAACGGGGAAGGTATCACTGATGTCACAGTGGGGAGCCACCTAGGGACAAGCGATCATTCTACGGTGTGGTTTGAGGTTAGAACTGGGCCAGAAACAGACCACACTAAAACAAGGGTCCTGGAATTCAGGAGGGTTGATTTCAAGAAAATGGGAGAGTACCTCGGGGAAGCACTAGAAGACATAGGGAAATTGGAAGGGGGTAGAGGAGCAGTGGCCAGAGATAAGGAAAGCCATCGAGAAGGCAACAAACCTCTGTATCTGGCAAACTACAAAGAACAGGAGAAAGAGACCACTATGGTTCTCCAGAGAAGTAGGAGGTAAAGTAAAGGCAAAGAGGTTAGCTTTCAAGAGGTACAAGGCAACACAGAAGGATGAGGATGAGGACAGAGAGGGTTATTTGGAAAAATCAAAGGAGGCAGCAACAATAGTTAGGAACGCTAATGCACAAATGGAGGAGAACATGGCCAGGTCAGTAAGAAAGGGGGATAAAACTTTCTTTAGATATATAAGCAAAAGGAGGAAGATCAAGATGGGGATAGTAAGACTAAATGGGGAAGGTGGGAGTGTTTGGGAGGATCAGATGAAAGCAAACTTATTGAACAAGAACTTTTGTTCAGTATGTATGTATGAAAGAGGGGTGGGTGATGGGCCACAGTTAGAGGAAAAGAGTATTATTGGAGGGAGGTAGACACTAGCACTTTCACAGAGGAGAAAGTCCTGAAGGAACTAGAGAAACTAAAGATGGATAACGCAATGGGGTCAGACAGTGTGCGCCACAGGATACTGAGGGAATTTAGGAAGACGCTCACTACACCTCTGGTAGCCATGTTCAAGCTATCACTGGCCACGGGGGAGGTGTTGAAGGACTGGAGGAGGGTGGATGTGGTTCCATTTGGCAAGAATAGGAATAATGTGGAGTCGGAGGAACTAGAAGCCTCTAAGCCTGACGTCAAAGGTGGGCAAACTTATGGAAAGACTACTAAAAGAAAGGATTGTGGATTACAGTACCTTGCAACCAATGGTTTGCAGGATCCAAGGCAGCATGGGTTCATGGAGGGAGATCATACTAGACAAACCTGATTGATTTCTTCGACAGGGTGACCAGGGACGTGGATCAGGCAGGGGCAGTGGATGTGGCCTACCTAGAATTCAGTAAGACCTTCAACACCGTTCCGCACAGAAGACTGGTACACAAGCTGGGTAGCCTGGGAGTGGGTCCAAAGATACTAAAATGAGTACAAAATTGGCTGAGTAACAGAAGTCAGATGGTGGTGGTAAATGGAATACACATGGAGCAAGGAAAGGTAACCAGCCTGGTGCCACAGGGGTCAGTTCTGGGACCAGTCCTCTTCAATGTCTTCATTAGTGACATCGCAGAAGGGCTGTAAGGGAAACTATGCCTGTTTGCAGATGACACACAAATCTGCAGCACACTGGACATACCTGGGGGGTAGACAAAATGAGGAATGACCTGGAAAAAAGGAAGAATGGTCAAGGGTATGACAGCTAGGCTCCAATGCTAAAAAATGCAAAATTATGCAAATAGGACACAGGAAACCAAGGGCAACGTACTAACTAGAGGTTGGAGGTGACAACAACAAAACAGGAAAGGGACCTGGGGGTCATCATATCTGATGACCTGAAGGTGACAAGGCAGTAGGAAAGACTAGTGGAATGCTGGGATGCATAGGGTGAGGTATCACAAGCAGAAAGAGGGAGGTGATGTTGCTCCTGTATAGATCGATGGTTAGGCCCCACCAGAAGTACTGTACCAAGTTCTGGAGGCCCCATTTCAAGAAGGACATAGATCGGGTAGAAGCGGTACAGAGGAGGGCAACCAAAATGGTGCACAGCCTGCATCAGAAGCACTACGAGGAAAGACTCAAGGAATTAAATGTGTACTCTCTAGAGGATAGAAGGGAAAAGGGAGATATGACAGAAACATTTAAATGCTTCATGGGTATCAATAAGGTACAGGATGGTGGCATTTTACATAGAAAGAGATGCTCAAGGACAAGGGGGCATGATATGAAGCTAGAAGGGGGGGAGGTTCAGAGGGGATGTGAGGAAGTACTTCTTTACAGAAAGGGTGGTGGACACCCAGAATAGACTACCATCAGAAGTGGTAGGTACCAAAACAGTGTCAGGATTCAAGCATGCATGGGATAGATACAGGGGATCTTAGTAACAGGGCTGGGGGTGTGAAGGCTGCAGATCAAGTAGGGTCTGCAGTGACATGTTAGGTGGGACATTTTCAGTACAGACTAGATGGGCCAAGGGGTCTATTTCTGCTGACAAATTATATGTTTCTATGTATGTTTCTATGTTGGCTCAGACATTTCTGGTACTTACAGTAAGGGCTGACTACCCCCCCCCCCCACCTCCTCTTCCTCAGTACCCTTCTCTTCCACCACAACAGTAGCAGTAGCAGGACGTTTGTACTGAGGATGTTCTTTCTCCTCACCCTCCATCTCATGCACACTGTGCTCCTTCTCCTCTGCCAGGACAGTTAATGGTCCTGGACTCCCTACTAAACATCATCCTTTCTGATACTGACTGCCACTGGATGCACACCCTCATCACTCCTAGTCCCTAGCAGTTCCTGAGATGACTCCTGAGACTCTTGTAACTGACTGTTCCTCCTCCATAGACTCCTGGGACTGTCACAGCAGTGCCACAACATCCATGGTAGTTTTTCTTGCCAGTTTTGCATGCTGAGCAACAGCTGCTGTGGGAGTGGGACTGTTATGCTGTAACCCAAAGAAACTAGAAGGTTTGATGCCAGCTCCAACTAACACTGGCATGGCATAGGGCATTGCACTGCCACTGGAAGTCCATGTGCCACTGACTGTGCTGCACCCACTAGCACCTTCCCCAGCACCCTCTGCATCTCCTTCTGATACTGTTCTCACAGATCCACTAACAACGGGACTTTTTCCACATCCTCCATGCTTTCCCTTGCACACCACGGTGTGATGTGTTTTCCTCACTAAATACATCAATCAATATTAACACGGTACTAGTACGGAACAGAGAGTACCAGACTATTATGCAAAAAAGCTGCAGTAATTTCTTTGCCTCAGCGCTGCAAGCACAGATACTAGTACTTTATTTCTTGTAATTAACAAGAAAACAGCAGATTCTCAGTCAAAAACCCTATTCTGTGGAGCAGAAAAAAAAATCTCTTTCCTCTTCAGAAATCGCTTCAGAAGTGAGTAGCTACACAGTAAGAAAAGTGTGTCCCCTGATACCTCCCTCTGCACCCCATATGACTGCAGAGCTGCAACACGTGTGACTAGAGCTGAGCGTGGAGTAATTTGAGCTTTCTGCAGAATTATTGTGCTGAACCACGGAATTTAGTGTCTACAGCAGAATGAAAAAGACAGGCAAATTAGGCAAGCCTTGGGTGCAGCAGAATGCAAAAAAATGTGAAATAAAACCAGAAATGGAGGAGAAAACAAAAAAAAACCCAAAAAGGCTGATTACTGACACTACAATTGTGGTGCTTCACAGGTCAGGTGGTTAGATTCACAATATGATTTTAAATTTGCAATACCACCTGAAGAAAAACAAATATGGCCATACATTGCTGGCGAGGAGGGAAAAAGCCCGCAGAATTATATTGCAAACTGCAGATAAATAAATTATCCAGCAAAATAAATGGCAAGAAACTTTAATTCCACAGTTTGTGGCTATAGTTCCACAGTTAGTGCATCAATATTGCAGCACGAAGTGAAAATGTGCAGTAAATTTTCAGAAGTTCAGAATTTTGCCACAGGCGAAAGGGTAGAAAATTCCATGAAAGTTGAAAAATTTCAAGGAATTTCCACAGAAGCAGAATTTTCAACTTTTGCCCAGCTCTATCCCTTGCCCTCACACTAGATGTAGGGGGTGTAGTGGTTGTCATCTCAGGACCTCATAAGAAATGTGTCAGGTTCCCTATGGAGTCATATGACTCATTTGAAGTGGTGGCTTTCACTTCTTCAGGGATTGTAGACATTTTGTTGGTTTACTGACCACAAGGAGTGGACGGCGATTTTCCAGTTGAGTTCTCTGAGTTGGTTTCATTTCCGGTCTTGGAGTTCCAGAGGCTTGTTATTCTGGGTACTTCAATTCCTGGGTGAACTCCTCCATGTCTGCATTTGCAGGAGATTTCCTTAGTTTGATGGAATCAATAGATTTCCACTAATGTAAGGACCCCTATCCACACCTCCCCCCCCCCAACTCCCACCTCTGACCCCCACCTGCCCTCACTTTTCTACTCCCTCCCCGATACGTGCTCACCTATCCCCACCTGTCTTGTAAAATCCTCCACCTCCTGCCTCTCCTCTGCCTGCCATCGTTGACAGTGGCACCCTGCTCTGCTCTGAATACTCTCCCTCCTCCTTCTGTTGTCTACTAATATACATCCTAATCACGGTGCCTCCCCAACCCCCCCCCACCTCCGCTGCACTGTACAATGCAACCCTAAATGTCTGTAGTCTATTGAAAAAGTTTGATGTTCTCCAGCGCTGGATAGCTCTGCACCAGCCCAATATCCTGTCACTAGTTGAAACCTGGCTCTCGAAGTCCACCCCTGATTCCGCCATCTCTATTTCTGGGTACACCCTGTTGCATGAGGATAGGCTTGGGAAACATGGTGGTGGATGTGCTATATATCTTTGGGACCCCCTCCAGGGCCTTGCTCTCCCATCTCCCCAGCTTGAGGCTGGCACCAAAGCCCTATCCTTGAAACTCTGCCCTGATTAACTCCAGGGCTCCCCTGATTGTCACATCTGTCTACATCCCCCCACACAACCAGAAACTTGCCTTCCAGTCTATTGTAGATCACCTCTCCACTTTTTACACCAAAACTGAACAAATAACCCTTGGGGATTGCAACAATAATTGGCTCTTGAACTTGGCTTCTCCCTACAAAGATGCAACTATGGCCCTAGACCTCACCCAGCTTGTCACCTCCCCCACCTGTACCAATCACAGTAACAATACCTCCACCCTTTTGGTTCTAGTCTTCTCTAACTGCCCTCAGAAGATCCTGTCCACTACGGTGCTCCCTGATGTAATAAGTGACCATTCCCCTGTGCTCTTCACCTGGACTCACAAACTTAAGAAGCTGGCCCCCATCACAGGTGTACTGCACCATCTCAAACCAGGCAAACTAGGTCACCTAAAGGATTATCTTGCCTGCTGGGACTGGACCCCTATCTACCTCGCCTCCAATATTAATTCTGCTCTTGACTACTTCATTAAATCCTTCAACCTGGCCTGCGTTAGGTTTCCCCCACTAACCAAGTGTATATGATCAAATGTTCTGATATCCCCTGGATCACACAAAAGCTTCTGGACCAGATGGGCCACCAGGACCAGCTCTGGCAAAAGGCACTAAACTCTGGTCTGCCCTCTGACAGGCAACACTACTGGGCAACACGCAACAAGTGCACCTGGGCTACCTGCAAGGCCAAAGCTGAGCACTATAGGGTGTCCCTTACTTCTACCTGGGGAACTGGGCAAAAATTCTGGGACAGCCTGAAGGAATTAAATGGCAAGCTCACGTCATCCCCTCCAACTCAGCTCAACATCAATGGCTCCATTTCTGCTGATCCACAACTTGTCGCCAATACTCAATACCTCAGTCTCTGACCTTAGCTCAGTCCTCCTGCTGAATTTCTTCGATCCCCTTCATACCCCCCTCCCCCCCTACACATCCACCTTTCTTCTTCCATGCCATCTCAGCCCAGGAAGCAAAGCCTTACTTCCTTTAAAGCCCTTAGTGGCACCCGTCACAGTAGTGACTCTCTAGACCTCGACTACTCTGCCTAGTCCTAGATGAGGCCCTCTTCCTCCCTCACCTGCCTTCTAAACTGCTCCCTCAGTCTCAGTAAGTTCCACTCAGTATGGAAAATGGCTACTATCACCCCTATCCATAAATGTGGAGGCCGAACCTCCACTGGGGCTACTGCCCTATCTCTATCCTCCCCCCACTCTCTAAAGTGTTGCAAAAAATAGTCTCTGATCAGCTTATGGACTACCTCAACAAGTGCAACCTTCTATGTGGTGATCAACATGGGCTCAAGAGAGGTCATAGTACCACCACTGCCCTGCTAGAGTTCACTAACTCTATCCACTCGGCCCTGGGCAAAGGACACCTGGCCAGCTCGGTTTTCATCAATCTGTTGAAAGCTTTTGACAATGTTAATCACCCCCCTCCTCCTAACCACCCTGTCCCAGTTCGGCCTCTCCAATGAAGCTACTGCCTGGTTTGACTACCTCTCAGCTAGGTTTCAATGGGTTAAAATAAACCGGACCCTCTCTAACTACCTCCCAGTCCACTCGGGGGTACCACAGGGCTCTATATTAGGGCCCACTCTGTTTAGTCTTTTTGTTAATAACCTACCCAATGCCTGCCCTGGAAATATCATTATGTACACAGATGACGCTGTCCTTTTCTCTGCTCACCCCAACCTGACTTTCCTTCAACTATTCCTGTAAGACTATTTCAGTAAGGTGGAGGCCTCATTCTCCGATCACAGATCGGTACTAAACCACAAAAAAAAACAAGGTCATGCTCTTCTTCCACTACCAAAACAAATCCAAAAATTCCCCCCTCCTAATACATACTAAGCATCTTCATCCTCTAGAACAAGTCCAGAACTTTAAATACCTTGGGATCACCCTAGACCCAGCACTCACCTTCCAAGAGCACATTTACCTCCTTAGCTCGGCCACTGATGCTAGACTTGGCCAGCTCTACCACCATCGCCACTGTCTTCCCCCTGAGGCCCTGCAACTTGCTGTATCCTCTTCCATATTGTCCCTCATAGACTCTGGTATTCTGGTCTATGGATCTACAGATAACACCACTTTGCATAGTATAAGGGTCTCCCTGAACAAAGCATGCCGTCTAGTCACTAGTTGTAACAGACTCACCCATACCTGCACTCTTTACAATATTGCACATTTGCTCAACTTTGATGAAAGGCTAAAGTACCAGACCTGTCTGGTCACCAGGAAAATTCTCAGTAGCCTCTTTCCGCTGGGTTTCTCCTCCTCCTTCATCCATCTCCAGTGATGGTAGTTACCTGCAGCTCCACCACACCCTCTCTCCAAGTGCCACACTTCAGAACAGCCTTAGGACAGCGATCCTTCTGCTATCGTGCCCCTATCTGGCTAAACTCTCTTCCACACCATATTGCTACTATGCATAAACTTGGGAGTTTCAAGACCCTCCTTAGGGATCATATCATATCCTCCATTCTCACACCTGCAACTGCCACCAATGAACTGCTATTCTACTAGCTCTGTCCCTCCTCATATACCTTGACAAGGGACCCTGGCCTGCCTCCTCCCCCCCCCCACTAATGACAAGTGACCCCCATCCCACCCTACCTGCTGTTTCCTTGTATCTTTTCATTGAATTGTATGATTGAATTGTATATTGTTTGTTCTTGTAACATATATTTTCCTTGACATGGAGCCTTTGTAAATGAGTCTCTGACTCAAAAGATTGTAATTCCAGTTCTGTGAAATAAATAAATGTGTAGCTTACCATACTCTTGATTTAATTTTTACTTCTGGCATAGGGATTTCTAAAATATTTGCTGACTCAGTAGTTTGGTCTTACCATTTTGTCTTGCAGTATGAGATGATGAGTAAGGTTGTCAGTACCCCCCCCCCGCCAAAATGATCCACTGTCATAGTTGAAGGAGTGTTGAACCCAATATTTGTGTGTGTGTGTGTGTGTGTGTCTATAGATATAGATATAGATGTACAAAATCACACATACCCCCATAATGTAAAGCATCATGAGCTGTATATGCAAATCACCACAGTTGAACCAGCATAATATTTTGTGGTGATCTGCATATACAGCCCATGATGCTTTGCAGTATGGGGGTATGTGTGAATTTGTATTTCTTTGAAAATTGGCTTGGTGAAAGTTAGGACCGGCAACCCCAACGCGCACCACGATGCCAGTTGGGGGTGTGGGCGGGGGGTCCAAGGGGGGCTTTCAACCCTAACACCGAATTTCCTTACTTTTGTCGCTGTGGAACAACCCTAACTAATGCATTAAACAGAGTTTTTTGGCTCTAATTTCCCTTCTTTTTGAGAAGGATAATGAGACATAGTGAATGTAATGGGCCCCGCGCTCCCGCCACGTGATGTCTTGTCACATAGTAACACGGTGCTCGCAAACGGTAATGCACATGGTGACGCAAAGCAAAACAGAAAGACAAACAGTACTGTAGACACAAATGGTTAAAATAATGCAAACGCAAGCATAAATTAAAAAGCGAAGAGTAGCATACATGGTGCCATAGACAGAACAATGGTAAGCGATTCTGAACCGAAAGCAGAAGCGGTAAGGGTAACAGTAATGTAAGCACATGGGCTGGATTTCCCCAAAAGCTGCATAGAGAAAGACAGTGAGTACAAAGAATGTATGCATAATAATGAGTCTCGGAGCAGAAAATGAGGAGTTGGAATACTAAATTGCTTATATCTCAGGAACTGTACGATGTAGAAAAAAAATTAAAAAATCATATGATTTATGACTTTCCTGGCCAGTTTTGTACTTAGCGCCCAGTAAGGGGCTAAGCATTTTTCTGATGAAAAGTCTGTATCTCGCACCATTTCTAAGATACGGGCCCTGAAAGGCGCAGCGAACGCCGTAATGTTATCCTATGGGGAAAAAAATAGAAGTTTGGAGTGCCATAACTTTGGCTCCCTGTAAAATTTTTTCACCAAACCACTAAAAGGCACATCTGTGGGTTGTTGGCTTTCTTCTCTCCAAATTGCAGCCTAAAAGACCAAACCATTATTTTGCAGCAGGGCGGCAAATGTTTCCTGTAGTGCGGTGGACGCCGTAAGGTTGTCCTATGGGCAAAAAGCGTCAACTTTGGAGTGCCGTAACTTTGCCGCCCTATAATATTTTTTCACTGAAACATTGAAAGGCACATCTGTGAGATGTTGTCTGCGTTCCCTCCAAATTTCAGCCCAAAAGACCAAACCATTCTTTTGCAGCAAGGTGGCAAAAATTGATGACATTTTCCCACAGCCAGGAAAAGTACTGTCGAACTTTGCGAAAGCTTTCGCAAATTCATGCAACAGTGTCGTAAATGTGAAAGTACTTTACGAAAGTACTTTTCCAGAAATTTGAAAAACGTATTTCTGGGGTGTTTTACCCCAAAATAAAGACATGCCTAGCATCCTCAGGGTCTGACTAGATGAATACAAAAAGAATTAGGTTGCTAAAGGGTCCCATATTTAAATGCCAAGCATTTTTCTGATGACCAACTGAAAACAAAATGGTGGATTTGTAATACTCAGCTTTACCTTTCAGTTAGACCTGGACAGGATGATCCAATGTGAGTGATCGAAGTCCATTATGGAGATGAAGCATTGGATGAATGCTAGCTGGCTGAGAGTCATCTCCCACAAGAGTGAGTTGCTTCTGGGTAGCTCAGATGCTTGATGTCTGCAGCAAAAGAAAATCTCTTCCCCCCCCCTGTACATGATAGGGCAATTTTGCAGATCAGGGAGGAAGTTTGCAATCTGGGAGTAATTTTTGACAGTCAATTGGATTTTACATCTCAGATCTCTACAGTCATTAGGAGTGGTTTCTACCACTTGAGGAATGGAGTCCCTTCCTGGACCATAGTGATATGCACAAAGTAGTACAAGCTTTTGCCACTTCACAAATTTATTAATGCAACTCACTCTATTATGGCCTTGCTTCCAGGCACTCAGCTTTGTCATCTTCAGTTACTTCATAATTTGGCAACCAGATTGTTATCTGGTTATTTCCAGATAGTCACATTACTCCAGCACTGGCTGCTGATCAGATAGCGATCTGAATTTATAATTATTTTATTATTTTACTGGCTTATAAGGCCATTAATGGACTGGGTCCCCCTCTACATTCATGTACTACTGGAAACCCATCAGGAGTATTTTGGAGGAGTTCTCTGCTTGGATACCAAGGGGCTTTTGCTAGTTCCTTCGGCAAGATTAAAATCTGCTAGGGACAAAGTATTTTCTAAATCTGCACCAAAACTGTGGAATATTGTCCCAAAATCCATCTATTCTGCCTCTTCAGTGGAAAGTTTTAAATCATAATTAAAGTCCTGGCTGATTATGCAGGCCTTTTCCAGAGATTGATAGCTCTGACTAAATTGTGGCAATACATTTGTACATAATCATGTAACCCCCACCCCTGCCTTTTTTCCAAAATGACAGGTGGCATGCTGTTGGCGCTGGCAGGAATACCTGGTGGGGACCTGGGTTCGGGGAGGATGAGGTTACCTGGCACAGGGGGACCTAGGTTTGGCTACTCTGCACAGGGGCACCCAATTAAATCCAAACACAGGAAGCAATAACTGTAATGTCCAGAACCAGGAATGGGATTTTTCAGTGTGGCTTTTATTCACAACTAGCTGAACACAACAAAGCATAGATGGACCCCCATGGGGCTACGTTTACTGATAATGCAGATTAGAGACTACAAGGCGGTCCACTGGAAGAATGAACCATTTCTACTGTTTTCAGGCTCTGGACCCACCAGGCACACAGCCCAGACTTGCACGTGCTTTGGGTACACAGCCCGACTGGCCTGGCCCCCCTGCCGGCCACTTGACTGATGGTCTACTGGAAGAATGAACCCAATTTACTTGTTGTGGCTCCCCACACCACTTAGAGTCTGCGACTCCTAGAGAGATTTCCTTCTTACTTCTTCTGACTCCCATCTCACAAAGAGAATTCTTTACCCTTGTTGTGGCTCCCCACACCACTTATAGTCTGCGACTCCTAGAGAGATTTTCCCATTTGCGACCCACGTCTGGGTACTTCCCTCATCACTGGCCAAGCGCATGAGGCAAGTAGCAATCACAGCAGAAATCCGTAGAGGTGGACCTGGTTACTAAAGATGGGGGGTGTTCCCACCTCCAGCTCCCACAGCCCATACCCGGCCATTTCTCTGGAAAAACTGAAACTTTGAAATGTAGATTAAACGGTGGATGAACTGTCGCACCCCCTCTACAAGATTACTTAAATTCACACAGCACTTTAGCTTTTGACATTACTCCATTTGTTTGTCCTAGTACTATAGGCCTCCCAAATAGTAGTTCAAATCCCAGATTTCTTCACATTTCCCAGGCTGAAGAAACACAATTTTTGCCCTCTCAAATTAGAGCAAACACTCACCCTTTTGTTGCAGGTGCCCCACAGGCGAAGTACAACTCTTCCCACTTTTCAAACGCAAACCGAAACTGTAAAAGGCAGCTTTCCTTCTTCAGCAGAAATTAGGGGATTGCCCCTGGAATCTACATGGGGATACTTTACTTCCTCTACTCTCCTCCCCCAGAGGGAGGGGGGGCACTGAGACCCGAACAACGGTCTCCACCACTTCAACACTGGACACTCACTCTTTCTCTTCAGAAGGTAAACAAGAGACTCCCTTCCTGCTTGAAGACACACAGGAGACTGACTTTGAAAACTCCCAACGTTCTATCTCACTCCCTCTGCTGCAGATTCCAATGTGGCTTATGCAGCTGCGACAGTTCTATTGGTGATGTCATCTCTCAGTCTCAGCTGAGACTGAGAACAGAGTGAGATAGTGTGAAACCCATTTAACTGGAGTTTCACAAGCTGCCTTCCCTGCCTACCACTAGGTCTTACTGGGATTCTAGTAACCCCGGGTAACAAGGGATTACAATCATATTCCCATACTTGCATTTTTGCTGTTCATAAGTTTTATTTATCATTTGTATTAGTATTGTACAGTGCTTTGAGCTCTGGAAAGGTGCTACATAAAGATCCTGTCCTATCCTAACTCTGCTCTTACATGGCTAACAGCATGTCAATCTCGGGTGGTTTGGATGACAATAACTGATCTCGTGAAAGTGATTTAGATGTTATTTAGAGTGCTGAACCATGTGATGTTTCAAATCGGTACCAGGATGATCCTTGTGCCTCTAATTTAAGCAGCAGCTCATCTGAATTGACTGACCTTGAGGATGAAAATATCTGACCTCCACCATATGGAGGTGCGCATCATTTGGACATGTCAGCATGGTATTGTTCTTTCATTTTTGTTAAATTATTTTTCTGAACTGCTGGGTTATTATTTTCACAACAGTGTTCTTATTACCTCATCTTGCCCAGTTCAAATTAATGTTTCTTGTTTTGTGGTTGTCATCCACGTTTTGTTTGTTCACTCCAGCCTATCTAAACCTGATCATTGGCATGTTTTCCCTTGTGTCCATTTTCTCCCCTTACATTACATATACATATACATATACATATAAAAAGCTTTACAATCCAGACACCCTCTAAGCATTAGCCCCCCCCCACACACACACACACACACTGATGGTGACTGGAACAACACCCATCATTCATGTCCTAGGCCATCTGCCATCTGTCTCAAGCAAAGTATAACATCCACATACCACCTGGTATATCAGTGTCATACTTTGCGTGAGTCAGAGGATGGCAAGTTGAGGAGGTGAGCGGTAGGGTGGAGCCCTATTCATAATTTGTGCACAATAAATAAGAATGGATAACATACAAAATATTGGAAAACTCTGCATTCCAATTTGAACAGAAGTGTTGATGGACTGCAAAACACTCACCAACTACAGCACAAGTGCTATGGCAGGCAGTGCAAAAAATAAAGCACTAAATTGTCCGGTCATCCCTTTACCTGAACAGATGAGACATACATAGTGTTTTAAAAGACAAGGCCACAGCCATGCATTTATTTATAAACAACCAACAGCAAGTAGAAGCATGACATGCACAGCTTCGTAGTCTCGGGCAAGCTTCTTTATGGCTGTTCAAACCTTCCACCGGTCTGTCCACCTACTCACACAAGATCCTTAGGGTGGACCTGCCATTTATGACAGTGGGGCACAGCCTCCAGAGAGACTATGACCTTCAAGGCATAAGGGGCAACTCCTCAGCCATGTGCCATGCACTCCTCCTCCATCAGAAGGTATTACGCAGGATAAGACCCAAGGATGCTATCCCCAACTAGCCTGTACGACCCCCCCATCGTCGGGGTCTCACCTACTGCCAGCCTTGATAGGAAACCATCTGTGTCAATGGCAGATTTCCCCCGTTACCCCATTGTCCTCTATGTATGAAACTACTGTGCCACCACATTTGTGGCATGTGACATATCTACATTACCCCCTAACACTATCATTTTAGGGGAAGCAAAAAACCTGGAAAAAAACTCATGGGGGGGAAAAACAGAAAAATTCCTCCTCAACCCATAAGGCAATCCCCCTAAATAGGGTAACAAGCCCCCTACCTTCCCTCAGCCCTTTTCTCCTGTTTCCAGGGTGGGCAGGTGGGAATTTCATCTAGAAGAAGGGGCAAAGAAGCTGGGCTTCAGTGTCCTATACCTTATATAGTCTCTTTGCTCCTCCCCTCCAAACCAACTTCCCCACCCCAGGGCTGCCCTATTGTACTATTCTGATCCTCCTTTTTTCCCCATCCCTCTGCCATCACCCTCCTACCCACCTTTGCCAGGCTTTTGGGGCATTTGTGGGACAAAGTCTCACAGGATTCAAGAGGCTCCTTTGCCAGCTGTCTGTTGTCTGGGTAGGTCCCTTACCCCCTTTACCTGAACAGAAGAGATGCACTGCACACAGTGTTTTGGAACAAATGGCCAGAGCCAAGAGTTTTTTATAAACAACCAACAACAAGTAGTAGCATGACATGCACAGCTCTGTAGTGTCAGCAAGCCTCTTTTTTTGGTGGTCTGAACCTTCCACTGGCCCATCCACCTACTCACAGAGGACCCTGCAAGCAGACCTGCCATTTACTAAAAAGGGGCACAGCCTTTGGAGGGACTACAGCCTATGTGGCATAAGGGGTGGCTCCTGAGCCCTGTATGTGCCCCTTCGGTGTGCACTACAAACGTAGGTCAAAACCCAAGGATGCTATTCCCTGACTGGCCAGTAGGGATCCCTATCTTTGGGGCCTCACCTCTTGTCAGCCTCGAGAGAAATACATCTGTTTAAGTGGCAGGTTCCCCCAGAGTGGCAGGTTCCCCATTACCTAGTTTGTACCCTACCTGTGAGACTACCATGCTGCCACAGTATGACTGTAGTTCACCCCCCAAAGTAAGTCACGCTAACAGTTCTCCAGAACACCCTGTATATCTGCTAGTGCCCTATCCATACCCGCCATAGAAAAATGCACCCCACCTCTTGCATACAACTGCAGCAGTTTGGTCACAGTTTCATCATGCCACAACAACGTGCCACCTATTAAGCTCATAAAGCTGCACATTCATGTTGTCCACCCTGTGAGCCTTCTCAATTGCTACAGAATCCCTCGCATGCTACCATTTTTGCCATTGCACAATATGTGACCATATCAACACTACCTCCAGTTAATACTGCCATAAAAATGGAGGTCATTTTTCAACTGCCAAATCAAACCCAGTGACTTCAAAATCAAATAAAAAAAAAAAATCAAAAAATCAATATCTTTATTTATTCAGGCGAACATCATTGAGCATAGCTCATTTACAAGATGGACCTGATTGGTCATAAGCAACAAAAGGGTATAAACTCACATATATACAAATATAGAATGAGTACAATAACAAAGACTTTTTTAAGAATAAACAAGAAAGAATGAGCAAATAAAATAATATGCACATATATACAAGGCAATTAAATAGTGGTAATGGGCACCAGAGCAAATATAGAAAAAAAGTAAGGAGTAGGGATTTAGGAGGTAGATAGTATCGAAGTTAATGGATGAATGCCTGAACAGATAAGGGGGGGAATCTAATGGGGGCAGGGGTGAAAAGGGTCTGAATGGGCTAGGAATTGTGGAAGCAGTTGCATATCTCTGGGAAAAGATTTAGGTACAGCTTTTGAAGGAGACTGCAGGAATGAAAGTGCTCAGCTTCAGGGTCTTTTGTAGAGAGTTCCAGATGTGTGCTAGAAAGTAATTGATTGCAGCCCTTCCATGTCGGGTACATGCCTTTGGTAAATTCAGCATGATGAGGTTATTGCTTCTTAGGGCATATGGCCTTGGAGTAACAAGAGAGAAGCAATCTGAAATGTAGGATGGTAGTTTATTTGTCATAGCTTTGTATATCCAAAGAGCAGCATTTTTGTTCCTTCTGCGATATAGGGATGTCCAGCCAACTGCAGCATAGAGAGAACAGTAGTGGGTGCTGAAAGGAAGGTTAGTGATGAACCTTAGAGCTCTATGGTACAGTGTATCCAGTTTATTTAGGTAGGACAGGGAGCAGTGGCCATATAGGAAGTCTGCGTAATCAAGGAGGGATATAAATGAAGCCTGGATTAATCTCTGCTTAGATTCTCTGTTTAGAAAATGTTTGATCCTGAAGAATAGGCCAAGCCTTTGCCTGAGTTTTTTCAGGAACTCTTCAATGTGCTGGGTGAAATCAAGCCTGTTGTCAATCCAAACCCCAGATATTTGAATTTATCTACATATTCAAGGCTCTCACCAAGGACGTAGAAAGTTGGGAAGAATGTTCGGTGAGTAAGTATTGGTGGAGAGGAACATAGCTTTAGTCTTCTTGGCATTTAATAGAAGCTTCTTTTCAAGTAATTTGTGTTGCAGTAAAGAGAATTCAGATTGTAGTAGATCATAGGCCTTTTTGGTGATGGATTGCTTACATAAAGGACAGTATCATCTGCAAAAGGTGAACATTAAATTTGTGAGGCCTGAGTCAATGTTATTGATGTAGATGGCAAAGAGGATAGGGCCCAAGATGGAGCCTTGAGGAACTCCTCTTAAGAGTGGTTTTGAGGAAGAAAGGTTGCCTTCACTTTTTACCTGCTGCACCCTACCAGAGGTAGCATTTGAACCATTTGAGAGAGATAGGGTCAAGGCCTAGGGAATGCAGTGAGGAGATTAGAAGATCATGATCCACAGTATCAAATGCTTTACTTAAATCCAGAAATACAGCACAGATATTATTTTTATCTAGTTCAGTCTGCCAGTCATTTGTAACTTTTGCTAAGGCAGAAATGGTGCTGTGCATGGCTCTAAACCAGATTGAGCAGGGTTAAGGAGGTTGTTAGCATTGAGGTAGTCATTTAGTTGGATGCTTACCAGTTTCTCTAACATTTTGGACAGCACTGGAAGGATGGAAATAGGCCTGTAGTTGTTGAGATCCATAGGGTCCCCTGCTTTAGGAGGAAACACTTGCTGTCTTCCATAAAGAAGGAATAGAGCCAGTAGATAAGGACAGGTTGAAGAGGTGAGTTAGGGGGCTGCAATGGCATGCAGTGCAGTTTTTAAAAGAAAGGGTCAGAGAGTCTGCACCAGCGCTTTTAGTTGTATCCAGGCTGAGCAATAGGTCTTCTACTTGTTTTAGTAAAATTGGCTTGAAAGAAAATGTAGAGGTAGCCTTCTGAGCTTCAGTAGAATGGAGAGTAAGTTGAGAGCGCAGCAGATTTGCTGGAGATGAGTCAAAAGCTAGGCCTGCTGTAGTAAAATGATTATTGAAAGCATCTAAAACCTCATACTTGTCAGTGATGATCACATTGTTGAGATGCAACTTCAACAGTTCCAACTCATTGCTACCCAAATGGACAATCAACACACCAGGAGGGCATTGCAGATGGGCCTCAGCCATGACCCGCAGCAAAAAAGTCTTTCCACCTACTTCCTCAGTGACTTATCCACTGCTCATTCTGCAGTCGTGGGTCCAGGAAGAGATTCTTGCCTCCCGATGTCTGCCTAGCACTTCTGGCTGCCACATGGATAATTACGTGTCCGCAAATTCAGATTCGCTTTTTCTGGGATCTGCCACCTGTCAATAAAACACAAAAAGAGTTACAACAAATGCAAGTGCACATATCCTTCAAAGGTCTGTGACCTCCATAACCCCAATATCTTTATCTGGGTGTCTGTCAACCCTACTCCACCTACATTTGTGGCTGCCCAAAAACAAAACCCCAACCCCTTCAAGGCCCAATCTAGGATGTACTGGAACTGAAATACTGTCAGAGGGTTTCCGTCTTCATGAAGTAAGAACACCCCCCGCAATCTCTTACTATTGTAGTTCCATCTCATGTTGTTTCCAATGGCACCCTTAGATTGCACCAGCAACCAAAGGTCAGGAAGCCTGTTTGCTCTTCCATATCTGCAGGAACACCCCTTCAGGTGTCAAGGCCACCTCCTCATATGCCAAAACCACCTCTGTTCTGGCCACCTTATTTGGCTACACCAACTCAGACACCCAGAATGCCCTGCAGAAGGCCACCAAAAAGGCCATTCTAAATAATACTATTTCTGACATGGTTGAAACACACCCCCTCCAATTCATCCCACACCTGCTCCAGCAGGGTGGGGCTAATTGGATGACAGTAACCTACCCTCCCAGTTATTCCTTGAGCTCATCCTTCCAATAGCTTGCAAAGTTGAAAAGCTTGTGTGTAGTCCTGGAACCCAATAAGTTTTGAAAACCATGCTATCCCCACCAGCTGTTTGTCCACCATCCCTACTGTGAGCCCTGCCCTCTTTTTTTTTTTTTTGCAGTACATCCTGGCATAGCAGATCTACCAGTATTGGCCATGCATTCATCCACCCTTGTGCCTCCCTTGCATTGAAAAACCTCTTGACCCCCTCCTGTATGCTGCTCACATGCCCAGAGGTAAAGCATTTCTAATCGGCTTCCAAGCTTCTGTCTCACCAATTCCCAGAGGAAGGCTGGGACTAGCCTGCAGTGCTCATCCACTTTGGGCAAGAGCTGTTGGACCCTCTTACTCTGTAAACAAGAAAAAGAATCAGTGATGTCATTATTCACCCCACGCACATGTAATACCTTAAATTAAATGTTTAACATTAGGCTCTTCAACACAAACACCCTCACAAGATATCTCACTGGCCCTTTGGCTGCTAGTTGGTCATTAATGATGTATACCACCCCAATGTTATCTGACCAAAATTACCTTTTTTTCTTGGAAAAGGCTACCCCACACCCAAAAAGGCCATTATAATCAGGAAATACTCTAACAAGGTGACATTTCTTTGTCAACCATACCTGCCACCAGTGTGTCAACCATGGTTCTGCACACCAAGCTGCTTGGAAGTACGCCCCAAAGCCAAAGTCCCAGATGCAGCCATATCCGGTTCAGTCTCTTGACTGGTGGTGGCCGCTGGTCAGATGGAAGTGTCATCATAGCAATTCAAAAAGGCCATCCATACTGCCAGATCCTCTTTCATACTTTCCATCACCTGGAGACTATGATACGGTTTTTGACAGCTGGCCCCCACCTTTGTCATTTTATGCAAAAACCTCCTCCCCATTTGAATTATCTTGCATGAAAAATTGAGATGCCCCAATTATTGCTGCAGCTCTCTCAATGTGATTTTGCATGCCCCCAACACTGTAGTCCATGAGTCCCACAGAGCCTGTACTCTATCCACTGGGAACTGAAAAAACATAGTCTGGGTATCAATCTTAATCCCTAGGAAGGACAGCACTTTGCAGGGGCCTTCCATCTTGGCCTTTGCCAATGGCACCCCAAAGTCTGTACACTCCTCCTGAAATACCTACAGTAAATATCCACATTCCTCAGTGCTGGCCCTCACTACAAGCACAAAGTCATCCAAATAATTAACCACTTCCATCTGCTCTAATTTGGTCATTACCACCCACTGAAAAAGGTGTTGAATTACTCAAACACTGCACACATTACTGTGCACCCCATGGGCATGCATCTGTCTACATAATACTGACCTTCAGATGTCATCCCAAGTAAATCCCTGTCCGCTTTGTGAGCTGGCAATAACCTAAACAACAACTCATACTCCATCTTTGACAGTAACCTAAAAACCTGTTCAGTATCCTCCTTTGCCAGCAAGGCCCATTTTCCCACTGTCCTCACCGCTTTTGCTGTCCTTTCAAATAATGTATATGATACCGTGGTAAAACACGGGTTGATGTAGCCATTAACAGAGTCCTCCATCAGGTAAGATGGTGGTTTATCATCCTGAATTCACTCAGGGCTTTCTTGGGGACTAACCCAATTGGGATGCTCATAACAATGATGGCAGTGGGAATGAAAAGGGGTCGCTGATCCTTCTGGCTTCCATGGCTATATTTTCCCTGACAAGGTCCAGATGCTTCCTTGCAGACTGTAACTTCTCAGCCTCATAAAACCATTGAGGCCCCTTTTATAGAATTCTAAAACCTACTGTGTACCCCTCCACCAGAGAATGAGCAGCTGCCTTATATAGGTGCTGGATTAACCTTGGCCTAATTCAGCCCACTCTTATTGGGATTTGGAGGCCAGTTGTGCCACTTCTGAAAAGGCTAAAGGGCAGCACCACCTGGTTTCTACTGCAAGAAAGGATGGAGCCAGCCACAGGCCATACATTAATGCTTGAACCTGCACCTCTCCACCTTACAAACACCTTGGTTGTAATTATAACAACACCCAGACCCAGACCTTCCCATGACAGAAGTCCTTTGTGACCCCCTCTCTTAGGTGACGGGACTCTCCTTACTTGGAAATCACTGTCCTTGTGCTGCACCCTCCATGTTTAAAGGCCTACAGCAATGTCATACCCAACACACCCCAATGTGTTCAGCACCAGAAGTGGCGCTCACAGACTGCAAGGTGGGCCACTTGCCGCCTCTGGCCACTGCCGCCCCGACTCCCTCTCCAAGTCTGGCTGCCCTCGCAGTCCTCCAGCTCGGATTGAACCTTCAGGGTTTAGCGCCAGAAGCGGTACTCACAGACTGCAAGGTGGGCCACTTGCCGCCTTCGGCTGCCACTGTCCCAACTCCCTCTCCAAGTCTGACTGCCTTTGCGGTCCTCCAGCTTGGATTGAACCTTCAGGGTTCAGTGCCAGAAGCAGTGCTCACAGGCTGCAGGGCGGGCCACTTGCCACCTCTGGCTGCCGTCACCCCGACTCCCTCTCCAAGTCTGACTGCCCTCGCGGTCCCCCAGCTCGGATTGAACCTTCAGGTACAGCCGTTAGTTGAATTCCGGTGTGAAGCCTCCTATTGGTGCGGCTTTGTGCTGGTGAATCCTCATTGGTCCGCTTTCTGCCTCCCAGCCCTTCGGATTGGTGCGCCTTCTCTATGGGCTTTTGCACTGTTCCGAGAGACTGAGTTTGGCTGCCAATATACTTTGTGACTGTAAGAACCCTGTAATTTTTCCTAAACCACTGACTAGCTCTGTATAAATACCTTGCCTGTTCTTGTGTTATGGCTGATATTAGACTTTCTCTAAAACCACTGTCTAGCTCTGTATAGATACTTTGCCTGTGTTCTGTTATAGCTGATTTAGATTTTCTGCTAACCATACCTGACTGCTTTAGAGTACTAAGAATCGATAGACTACTGTTTAATACTACTGCACTCCCTAACTATATTGCTCACCACCTTAATTTTCTTGCCCTATGGCTTGCTATGACTGTTTTTTATTTTTGTTTTCTAACTTCTGCTTGAAACTCTCACAAACTGCCTTTCCTGTTCTAACACCCCACCCACTCCACTCCACTCCACTACTATATTTCTCTGCTATTTTTTACGTAATCCTCCCCCTCTTGGCTATCTCGCAGCTTTCCCACCCTCCTGCTAGCCTTTGTATACTGCTAATTACTGCTCTATTATCTCCTCAACTGCTCCCCACCCCCCGGTGTCGGTCTAACGCCAGACACCTCGCCCCACCTCTCCCTGATCCCTACTTATTGCTGTTTCTCCCACTTTCTTCTCCATAGTTCAGCACCAGAAGTGGCGCTCACAGACTGCAATGTGGGCCACTTGCCACCTCCGACCACTGCCGGCCCGACTCCCTCTCCAAGTCTGACCGCCTCGCGGTCCTCCAGCTCAGATTGAACCTTCAGGTATGGCCGCTAGTTGAATTCTTTTGCCGAAGCCTCCTATTGGTGTGGCTTTGTGCTGGTGAATCCTCATTGGTCCGCTCTCTGCCTCCCAGCCCTTCGGATTGGTGCGCCTTCTCTATGGGCTTTTGCACTGTTCCAAGGGACTGAGTTTGGCCACCGATATACTTTGCGACTGTAAGAACCCTTTAATTTTTCTCCCACCCCCCCCCAGGCCTCCTTTAAATTCTCAATCACTCCTCCCACCTTGTCCATCTCTCCTCTCTCAGTGCTTGTGGTATCTATAGCTCCTCTTCTTTCCCTGACAGTCATTTTGTGCTCTCTCATTAATCAATCTTACCCAAAATCTCAATCCTAGCTCCCTTTTTCTATTTTTCATTTTTATACTCTCACATTTCCTTGTTCCCTGTTGTGTCCTGACCTGTCTTTCTTTCTTTTCATAGCCAGTACCTACACCTGTCTAAACTATCAAACTACTTATGCTACTGTCTTTTCTTATACCTTCCCTTGCTCTGCTCCACCTATCCTTACCCACTGTTCCCACTGACCCTAAGGCTCCTCCACTTTTTCAGCCACATGACTACATATTTTCTAACCTTCTCCTGCTACCATCTCTCCATTATGATACAACTCCTCTTCTATCTAATAGGCCCTGGCTACTGTTGGTAGTCCATGCACTAAAACACTGTCCCCTGAACGCAAAGACTCTATGTCCATTCCTGCGGCACAAACTTTGGTATCTCCTCCTACTAGCCCTGCTGCTGTCTGGAGATATACACTCTAACCTGGGACAAGCAACAACATTCAGAAGCCCCTCTCCCATGCCAAGGGCCTTACTGTTGTGCACATGAATATCAAGAGCCTACTGCATAACTTTGCTGAACTACAAGCCTGGGTCACCATTTACAGGCCGGATATAATCTGCCTTTCGGAAACATTGCTTAAACCTTCTGTCCAGGATTCTCAGTGCTCACTTCCCTCCTACAGTCTTCTGAGATTTGATAGACCCGCTTCTAAAAGGGAGGGGGCACAGCCATCTATTTTAAAGATCGCCTACAAGTCACCACTGTTTCCTCAACTCCCTTAATCCACTGCGAAGCACTTCATGTCCTCCTAACTCTTGGCTCAAAAAAACTACATATTACCTGCGTCTATAACCCCCCATCAGGTGGTACAAAAGGTCTTGATGAACTTCTTGATCAGACCTCATTTCTATCTGGGAGCACTGGGGTTCTTTTACTTGGCTATCTCAATCTAAACTGGCTTTGAAACTCACTACATGCTCTACAGTCCAAGATCCAAAGTTTCAACCTTCACCAGGTGATCAGTGGTCCCACTAGAACTGACCTGCATTCAAATTCCAGTACTCTACTGGACTGGATAGCTACCAACCACCCAGAAATTATCTCCTCTGGCATTTTAGCAGATGCCATCACAGACCACTCCCCCACTTTTTGTATATGGGGCAAAACTAGACCCTCCCCCTCAAAGCCCCGTTTTATCACTTTTCGTAACTATGCTAAGTTTGACCCACAATACTTCCTACTGGAAATTGCCACTGTTGACTGGACCCCACTCTTTAACTCTAATGACCCTCAAGCTGCTCTAAATATATTCCTGACTCACTTCCTGGAGGTCCAGGACAAAGATTGCCCTCCTGTTACCCCGTCGGGTAAAAAATAAAAACAATTAGTGGCTAAAGGCCGACCTTCTCGCCAAACTGTGACAGCGAGACAAATCCTGGCTACTCTACAAAAGCACGGGCCTCCCAGCTGACCTAAATTCCTACAGAGCCCTCAGGAACTCCTGCAAGAAGGAAATCAAAAGGGCAAAAAGAGCCTATTGCTCCAGTTGATGATATCACTGGGCTTCACACAGGTAGTTTCCTCCTCGACCCATGTGGGCGGGCGGGCACTCATTGGACCTGGTGTTCCTTCTGGGGATGGGGATATCGGACTTGGTGGTGGAACCGGTTGGATGGTCAGACCATCACTCCATTAGATTCAGTTTTGAGGCCACCCCTGTTAAGTCTGCCCCTACGGAGATGGTTCGATACCGCCCTTTGAGGGGTATATCCCCAGAGGACCTGATGGCAGTATTGGACCTATCGAGCCTACCAATAGATTGCATGGATCCAGGTGTTCTGCTGCGTGCCTATAATGAGGCAGTAGCAGGGGCCCTGGATTCTATTGCACCATTTCGTGTTCGTCCTCTTACTCCTGTGCAGGTCTCCTTGGTTTGATGAGACCATGAGGGAATTGAGGAGAGTTGGGCTAAGGCTGGAGAGGCGCTAGGTAAAGTCCGGTCGTGATGATGACAAGCTTAGTTTGATGGACCATTATTTGGTCTATCAATCCAATCTCTCGTAGAAGGCAGAATTCCTGTCCAGAGAGATAGTGGCTGCACAGAATAGACCGGCTCAGCTCTTTCGGACTGTGGACAGACTGTGCAATCCAGTCTGTCTTCAGCCCAAAAACCTTATCTCAAGAATGGTGTGAGGGCTCGCTCTCTTCTTTGCAGATAAGGTTGCCAAAATCAGATCGGACATTCACTCTTCCCCTCCTAATGGGAGCAGCGGTGGTCGTCGGGAGATGTCAAGCACCCAGTTGGAATGGTCTGACTTCAGCCTTCCCATAATCGAGGATGTTGTGATGATCATTCGAGCACTGCGACCGACCTGCTGTAATTCGGACCCTGATCCCAATCGCCTCTTAGTGGGTTGCGTGGATAAGATTGGCCTAGTCCTAGTTCTGATCATATGGAAGTCTTTGGAGAGGGGGAATTTTCCAGATCCCCTCAAAGAGGCTATAATTAAGCCCCTTTTAAAGAAACCCTCCTTAGACCCATACTGTCTAGCAAATTACAGGTCAGTCTCTAACTTACCTTTTGTGGGTAAAGTTATGGAGAAAGTGGTCGTAGTGCAGTTGGAGGATCATCTGGCCAACAACAATATCTATGATCCGCTCCAGTCTGGATTTAGGAAAAGGCATAGTACCGAGACAGCGTAATACGGATACTAAATGACCTCCTAATGGCTAGAGATCGTGGGACCCGATCCATCTTGGTACTACTTGATCTCTCGGCAGCATTGACACCGTTGACCATGGTGTGTTATTGGGCGCTTGCGGTTAGTCTGTGGACTGTCTGTGCGGTCCTCAGATGGTTTCAATCTTACCTTGAGGTAGGACTCAGAGAGTGGTGTCGGAATTTTTCCTCAACATCATTCTCCTGCCCTGTGGGTACCGCAGGGCTCCATTTAGCACCCATGTTGTTTTCGGTGTATATGCTACCATTAGGGTGATTATTAGACGGTACAGTCTGGGCTTTCACTGCTATGCTGATGATACCCAGCTGTATATGTCTTTGTGCCCGGTCAGGGCGGCTGCCTTGTCGGTATTTAATAACTGCCTTGAAGAAATCCAAGAATGGATGAATGGGAGTTGGCTGAGGTTAAATCCGGAGAAAACTGAGGTGTTGGTTGTGGATTTAGGTCACTGTGAGGCGGGTCTGCCAGAAGGATCACCCTCAGGCCTATGGCTTGGAGGTGTCCAGCTGGCGACCTCAGACCAGTCATGAACATCGGTATAATACTTGATGACCGTTTCACACTCAAATCCCAGGTGTCAGCGGTTGTGAAGACTTCCTTTTTCATCTGAGGAATATTGCCAGGGTGAAGCACTTGGTTCCTCCAGAGGACCTTCCAACATTAATCCACGCCTTTGTTACCTCCTGACTTGACTACTGTAACTCCCTATACCTAGGGCTATCAGGGTTGAACCCGCGTCTGCAGCTGGTGCAGAATCGGCAGCCAGGCTGTTGACTGGAGTATCTAGATCCAGTCACATAACGCCTGTGCTCCACGGACTGCACTGGCTGCGGTGTTCTGGTGAATCACCTTCAAGGTCGGTTTGCTGACCTATAAAGCCCTACATGATCTGGGACCTGCCTACCTGAAAGAGCTCCTGTGCCCTATAGTCCCTCTCGCCCCTCCGATCCACTGACGAGGGATTGCTAGAGATTCCCAGAGTACGTTTGAAAACATCTGGTGCTAGATCATTTAGTTTTATGGCACCTACCCTGTGGAACTCTCTACCTCGTCAGGTGCGAGACTGCCCGACCGTCCTTAGTTTTAAAAGGGAGTTGAAGACCCACCTTTTTAATATAGCTTTTAAGGATTTCTGTTGATTGGATTTATTATATTTATTGTCATGTTTATCTGTACAGGCGCTTTGATTTAAGAAAAGCACCTTTTAAAAATAAAGTTGAAATTGAAATTGAAAAATTGAAATTGCAAGGATCTTTTAACCAAATCCTAAGGTGACCCAAAAAAATTCTGGTCCCATATTAAATGCTTCCTAGGATCAAATCCTGTCCCCACTCCAACTGATATGTCTCTCAATGGTGTCCACTGCAATAATCCCTCCACTATTGCAAATTTTCTAAATACCCAGTTCTCTGACCTCTCCAACTACACCTCTACTTTCCCAGCCAGACCTACTCGAATGACCAGCCTGAAGCTACTGGGCCCAAATTTCATTTCAAGGATGTCACTCACCTTGAAGTTCTAAGACTGCTCAAAAGTATCTCTGATTTCACTGCTGCTGGGTTGGATAACTTTGAACTCAGACTCCTAAAACTAGCAGTCCCACACATAGCAGCACCTCTTGCAAAAGTGTTGTCCCTCTCCCTCTGCCATAGCTATGTCCCAGATATGTGGAAGAATGCCAATATTACCCCTGTATTCAAAAAAGGGGACCGTAAAAATCCCTCAAACTACAGGCCCATTGCCATATTACCTGCTCATAGCAAAATCCTTGAGAAGCTCGTAGCCACTCAAACCATTGACTTTCTGCTGAAACTAAACCTTCTCACATCAGCCCACGATGGTTTCCGCAAGGGTCATAGCACCACCACCGCTTTACTCAAATTTACGTCTGATACCCTAGTACCCATGGCTAGGGATGTAAGTCTGTCATGGCAGTCATACACGTCCTTGATTCCATGATGTTTGATCTTTACTAAGGACTTCCATGACTTTCACTAGTCATCAGAATGTAGCAATGATGACAATGCCACAAAATTTACTACTGTTTACTAATGATTTCATGAATAAACAATGAGTCATTAAAACCTCATCCATGACAAACTTGCATCCCTAGCCATGGACTCAGGTGTCCTAACGGGGGCAATCTTTATAGATATGATGAAAGCTTTTAACCTAATGGATCATCCTATCCTTCTCTCTACTCTAAGATCACTGGGCTTCTCACATGATGTGACTGCATGGTTTGACAGCTACCTGACAGATCGGACACAATGCGTTAAATTTAACTCCATCTTGTCAGATTACGCTACCATAAATATTGGTGTGCCACAAGGTTCTAGTCTAGGTCCCCTGCTTTTCTCCATTTTCATTAATAATGTTGCCTCACACCTTCCCCATACAGCTTCCCTACTATATGATGATGACATTGTCTTGTACACCAGCGCTAAGAATATTTCTGAAATCAATCAACAACTCTCCCAAGACTAACAACAAATTGAAAAGTGGTTGTTAAGAAATAGGCTTGTCCTAAATGTCTCTAAGACTTAAGCCATGCTGTTTGGTTCCAATGCTAAACATAAACTTGCCCAACCCACCTTTAAAGTCTCCACTATTAATGGCTCGTCACTCATGGTTGTACCCTCTTTCAAATATCTGGGTATCACTCTTGATCCAACCCTCACTTTTGATCTTCATATCCAGCAGACTTGCAAACTGACTAACATGAAACTTGGTATGGCCTACCGCTCCAACTACATACTTACTCCATCTGCTAGGCTTGCCATAGCCCATGGCCTACTACTTCCCTCATTCATGTATGAAGTAGCAGCATATGCCTCATCAGGTAAGACTAGCTTTCAGAAGTGGGATGTCGCATACAACAATATTTGTAGATATGCGTCCTTCTCACATCAACTAAAACACCACTGCCTCCTCTGCACTGAGCTTGGATGGCTTTCTCCATCAGCATCCCATGACTATGCTCTCTGCTCTGTCATTGATAATATTATCCGAAATCAAACACCCAAGCATCTGGCGGAACTATTTATAAACCAGACATCCAGCTATGGACTACACTCAGCTGTAAATACCAAGTTGTTATTCCTAGACACCACTCCTCCAAAGGTGCTAGTGCTTTCTCCTGCCATGCCCCCCAAAAATGGAACTCCCTTCCACTAACTATTCATCGGGCATCCTCCCATGCCTCTTTCAAGTTATTGCTGCGCAACCGTCTTGCCATCTCTTGCTCTTGCTCCCACTTCAAACCCCCTTAGCCTAGATTTTTCTGCACCTTAACCATTACCCTTACAGCCTTTCCATGCTCCTTTCCCTTAATTAAATAGCTTCTGTACCGTCCTGTTTCTTTAGCTTGTTACAATGTCATTTTAATTATAGCTATTCATCATCCTCGCCTCACCAATTTCCTCCAATCCCATTTTAGCCCACCTCTGTTACACTCTCCTCCCTGCCCCAACTTCTCCTCCTGTCTCTTGTATTCCATCATCCTTGACTACTAGATGGCACGCCTGCTTGTTTTTAGCTAATTGGACTGCTACCTAATTGCTTCCTGATGATTTTTACTGTTGCTCTCCCTCATTTGTATTATTATCTAGTTTTTGCAGAATTTGTTGTACCTATTTGTATTTCTACTTGTTCCCACTACCTGCACTGTATTACTGTGTATGTAAAGCACTTACTGTGTAAAGTATTGTACTGTCATTTTGTTCAAAATGTTTTTGTTTCTGTATTCTCCCGGGTCGTGCCTGAAAATAATCATTTTTATGGCTAGTGCACCTTACCCAGTCAACAAAAAACTAAATAAATAAATAAATATCTTTCCAGGTCCGTTTTTTCTTTCACTGACAGAAATTCTCCTCATATTCTACCCACCCATAAACCAGCTTACTGGCATGCATTGCCATGACTCTACTATAATAGTTCCACAGACCATGTGGCTATCCTGGTGCCACTTGCTTTATTGTCCCACAGATATTATAAATGACTCAGACCAGTTCTCCTAAGTGCAGTGGATCTGTACCCTCCTTCTTGTCTCTACATTTTCATCCTTTTCTTTTTTTATCCTTCTCCTCCTTGGACTCCCTGGGCTAATTAAGGAGTGAGAACATGTCCACATACTCCACCCCACCAAAATCTGTGACCACACATTTTCCATTAGTGCAACTGAATAGGCTCCCCCAGGCTTATGAAGCCCACTGTGGGAGAGAGATGCACTGGAGGTGGGTCCACTACTTGTCCCTTGGCAGCAGGTACCAACACCACAACCCCATTTAAGGAGGCTATCAAACCCGATGACTGTAGCAGAGGCTCTTCCCCACCCCATGCATTCCCTTCCAGGTACACCAAGAGCCAATCAAGTCTTTGTTACAATGCTGATGGCTGTGCCTCTGCTGGCTCACCCATTGGACTGAGTGACTTCTGTGCCAGCAATGCCAGTTGTGCCACCCGGCTACCCACCTGAAGAGGAACTTCCTCTGGTTGCATTCTACCAGGTCTACCCCAGTCCCATGGAACACCAAAACTTGGTAACTCTACTGTGTGGGTGAGGGCCATCAAATGGTCCAGAGCTTCTCCCTCTGGCATGGGCAACTGGCCAGGCACTAACGCAGTTGACCCTTGTCTTTCCTGTCACCTTCCCTGGATCACTGACCTAGGCAGATGGGTGGATACCCAACACCTGCCACTCCAGGGTCTTTTAAGCACCAGCTTCTCTCTATGGTTGCCACCATCAAATGTGCTTACCAGCTATGCCCTCATTTGCTCTGGACTCTGTTCATCAAAATCGGGTCTACCTTGCTTTGCATCGACTAGCACTGCTGGTACCCTCTGTTGCCTCTTGGTCTGTGCTGCTTTGTTGGCCACCAGCTTCTTGGTCACTGGTTTATTGCTAACCAGCTACTGAGGCTCTTGTGTTTTGTCTTTCCCTGTGCCTTGGATGTTGCTTGCCATGGTGCTGGTCGTTGTCTCGTAGGATCCGACGGATGGGTTCACTCCATGGGAAGGGTAGGCTGAGTCAGAAGTCCAAAAGGCTCTTTTGCTACTGAGTTTTCAAATGCCTCACTTGAGTCCACAAAACAATCCTCCCACCAGGTCTTGCCTCTCGCTTTCAACACAATTGAAAATACAGCACACTCAACATAGTAGTAAAAAGCAGCCATAAACTAAAATAGTTGCACACTCATATTTTTTTAAATAGTCTGTGCAGTAACTCCCAGTGACAGTAATACCTACACCACAGTGCCACCCCCTCCAAAAAAAAAATGATGAGTATGCAACTATTTTAGTTTGTGGCTGCTTTTTACTCCTATCTTGGGTACGTTGCATGGCATGCCCCAGCAGCAGCACCACCACTCTAACTTCTGAGAAGCCCCAGATCTTTGTTTTGTTTTCTTGCCTCTCACTTGCACCAGTACTTCCAGCTGCTTCTCAGACTCTTCCAAACCCCTCTTCTGCACTGCCTTTCCTTTCCTTTCCCTGCCATCTTGTACACTGCTCTCTGGCTGAAAAATTGAATCACATACAACCTTTACCTGTATGTACTAGATCTCTGTTCTCACAGGGCTGCACTGTGTAAACAAACATAAAAGTTCAAAGTTTTGTGAATAGTAGTAGTAGTAGTGCTTGTGTATACTGTGTAAGCTTTGGCCTTTCTGTATGCCCACCCTTGGTAGGGAAGCCAGGCAGCATGTAGGGAACAGAGAGCCCGGCACCAAGGGTGAGCAAAGTGCTGAAATAGGTGCAGGATGGGGAGGAAGGTGGGTGTGATGAAACATGTTAAGCGTGGGCTGTTTGGGAGAGGCTGCTTTTATTTGGTACATGGGAGGAGCTATTCCCCCACATTGAACCTCAGGGTTCAGCCCTTGCATTTCAATGTTTTGTGAATAGTAATAGTGCTTGCATATAATGCGTAAGCTTTGGCCTTTCTCTATTCCCACCCTTGGTAGGGAAACTGGGCAGCCTGTAGAAACTAGAGGGCCAAAAATAGATTACCTCCTGTGGAGGAAACCTCTGAGGACCCATGACTACTGACCTGCCCATCCTCTGGACAAGCTAAGAGGAGACGATCTTACATACTTGTCTGATTTCTGCTTCTGGATTAGGGATGTATGATTTAAAGGTTGTTGAAGTTCAACTTCTGAGTCTCTTGGTGATATGTGCAGGAATGTTACTTTTTGATGCTGAAGAAGCAGCTCCAATTCAAAAAAAATGTCCTGAGAAGGAATAAGGACTAAGCCCAAGTCACTGAAGAGTTCTGATCTGTTCCCGGAACCATTTTGTCATCATAGTTGTTTGGTTATCAGAGATCAGAAAAGGATGCAATGGATCTGAGCATGAGTGGAAGATGATGAGTTGGTCTAAATGAGCTACCAGACACCAGTTGTTACAGGTTGGGTAATAGGCTATTTGAACTCCCCTATTAAATCTGTCAGTCTTTGAGGAGGGAAGTGACAGAATATAATGATCAGCTTGTTTCTGTAAATTGGAGACCTTAAGAATATTAATAGAGGAAGATAATGCAGCAGTGAGTTCTCCAGGATGCAGGAATCCATAGAAGGCTAAACAAAAGTGGAAGTGACCATGATATTCAATGCAGAACAAAATGAACTGTCTTTAGTAGGTCCAACAAGTTTCTCATTAGGATGCCATTGATATGGAGATGATGAAGAGTTCTGGTTCTTTATGCTCTTTGGATACCAAGAAGAAGTTGTTTAATTGAGGGATTAGAAAACCATGAAGGAGGGATTAGAAAACAGTGAAGGTGAGGATGGAGTATATTGTGAATAAAAGATCTGGATACCTGATAGGTATTGCTTAACAGGCCTGTATTATGATTTCAAGGCTTGATGGCAAAATGTTAGGAATGCAAGAATGTGTTCTACATGAGCAGAAATATTCTGGGAGGACTGCTATGTACAGAATGAGAAATACTTTTTCCATGCTGTAGTATAAGTACCTTGGGTGGCTGGAGCTAGAGTGGCCCAGATGATGGCATTGGCTTGCTGATAATAAAATTCTAAGTCATTATGAGGCCGCAGAATGAAGAAGGTGGAGTCATGATTGAGTTTGCTGAAGGATGGAGGCTATGAAAGGTCTGAAATTGGAATTCATAATGAATCAGCTGCTTCATTTGCATAACCTGGAATGTGAAAACTGCAGTATAAAACTGTGATTGAGAGATAGCCAAGTCAGCCTTTGCATGAACAGCATGATGGTATGGCATGAAGACCTGCCCTTGTTGATGTCCACTGTGGATTGATTGTCAGGAAAAAAAGGAGACTGTCTGGAGAGACCAGCATTGTCCCCATACAAAGCTGCTGCTACTATTGGGTAAATCTAAATGAGAAGAGACATTGTTGAAAAATCTCAAAGAGATGAAGTGTCTGGAAGCCAGGGATCAACAATCTAGGACTGCTCAAAGATAGCAGCATAGCCACCTGTTGGAGATGCATCAGTGTATATTCTGGAGTGAAAGGCGGGAGAAGGGTATTTTATTTATTTTTTTAATTTAATATATTTTATTTAAAAACAAATAACAATGAGAAATGAAAAACACACATATAGAACATGTAATACAAAGCACACAATGCAAGTGATAAAAATTTCAAAAACACAATCCTGAAAAGCAGGTGAAGGGTCTTTGTAAAACATTGAACAGCCATTCCAGTAGGCTAAAAATAGGACCACATGGCTAGATCAGATTTTGCAGCAGTCATGATTTGAATAAGATGGTGCAATTCAGAAACCAATGATGCCAATGTCAGGAGGTAGGAAATGAAGGATCGGCCTTGAGAAATTATCTGCATTGCAAAGTTGAGGTACCCCAGGAGGGAAAGAAGTCCTCATTTCATGAAAGAAGGTTGGGTTGAAAAGGACCCCACTAAGGCTTACATCTTGTAAAGTTTATCTGAAGAGTACCTGTCTTCCATACATTCTGAATCCAATATTATGCCAATGAATTTGAAGGATGTCACTGGACCTGAGGTTTTCTCTTCAGACAGAGGAACTGATAGTTCTTGGAACAACTGAACAAGAGCAGTAATACCAGCTGCAGGATCTGGCAGATCCGTTAAGAGAAAATCATCTAACAGATGAACAACTGCTGGACGGCAAAAAATATCAGGCTAAGACCAACAAAGCACTTCAGAGAACATATCGAAAAGCTTTGAGCTGCTTTTGCAGCTGAAGGTCAGACAAACTGCAAAGTAATAGCAGTCCTCCCAAAACATACCATATAGCTGCCAGAGAGATGGATGAATGGGTAACAATTTAAATGTGTCTGATATCAGCTTTTGAGAGTCAGGAGCTAGGATCAAAGCAATTGATAATTGCTATTGCATCATCAATATGAGCATAGGATAGAGAATATTTGTAGAAGGGAATCAATTTTTATTAATTTATTTTTTATTTATTTTAGTCTTTGGTAACTGGGTAAGGCCCACTAGGCACAAGTGCCTGTTTTCAGGGGCGACCTGGGAGCACTGGGTGGTTAAGTGACTTGCTCAGAGTCACACAGTATGCAAGTGGAGGTTGTGAGAATCAAACTCAGGTCTGGTCTGCTGGATGCATCAAACTCGTTCACACCTTGTTCCTCTAACCTCTAGGCTATACTGCCAGCCCAATGAATTGATTCTCAGGTTGGATGAGAACCGAGGTGTAGATAAGTCAACAATGAGGCACTTCTTGCCAAAATATTTTCTAGTAGTAACACATATGACATTAACGTGATAGGTTGGGAAAGGCAGGTGCAGGCAGATGCTGAAAAGGACCCAGGAGGAATCACTTTTGAAGTTCTTTTTGTGGGAGCAATTGGACTACTGTAGGATTCTTCACTGCAGACTGAAGATTACAACATTGGGAGGTATCAGAGGGGAGCACTGAGATGCCTGTGTAGAATCCATGAGAAAAGCTGGAAAGGATATGGTGCACCATTGAGCGAGAAGTATGAGATGCTACACTCCTGGATAAAGCTTGTAAATTGATTGGAATAGATGGGGAAATTTTCACTGAGGAGTCCAGGGGAGATTTCAGGCAAATATGGTGAGCATGGGCTTCACCACAGAAGCTGCAGATGTGAAGGAGCGTCCAGCCAGATCCAGGGATGCCTGCATTGTTAAAGTTGTTGCAAATTGGTTTGCCTCCAGTGTATTTAATATGCCTGTATCATATGTCCAGCTGGGCACAAGGACTTAGAATGGAGACAGTACGAATTAGCGTTGAAAAGGAGCAGAAGTCAAGCTTGATGAATGATCAAGTCTTGCTGAATTGGTGGATGAAGAGGCATCAGATACTGTGAGAGGACAAAGAGAAGCAAAATGGATAAAGGTGCAGGACAGGGAGCAGGAGTAAGTGTGCTACACCCAGTGAAGTGATGGGTAAAAGAGCTCATTGTTTGTGCCAGTGCTGCTATGGCTTTTGCAGAGAAGGATGGATGATAATCATAAAAAGGGGTTCCTACATATTGAATACCTCAATCAACAATGAGTTATAAATATTTATGTATTTATTTAATTTTGTTCACCAGGCCCAAGAGGTCCCTTTTCAGGGGTGACCCAGATTTAGTTACAAAGAAATGTTCAGGTACAGGACATTGCAAATGAATGACAGTATTAGGTACAATAATACATAGCACATGGAAAACACAGTACTACAGCAGTACAAAGCTGATTCTTGACAGCTGTGAGGTACACCCACAGTACACTGCAGACAAAATACAGCAATTTCAACAAACGGACACATTTCATGGAGTAGAACTAGCCTTTTGTGGGACCAATATGATCTTACTGAAGCACAATTATATGGTCTGTACTTTGGCACTGTCCCATGCAGAGTGTTGCATCTATAGTTAAGGGTACAGTTCATAGGGCAATTTACCTAGGTTAGGATAGTCTGCTAGGGGTCAAGGGGTCACAAAACAGATAGTCATCGACATCTGCATTGCATATGTTCCCTCAGCAGCTCTTGGAGTCCTTTTTGTAAAGATTAATGAGCCAACATTTTGCAGTTGGTCCAGGAGATTGTTCCAGTGGGTAGAAGCAGTGTGGATGAAGGACTTATGCCCTGCAGCACAAGTCCAATTCCTCACATCTTGAAGGAAATGCAGAACAGATCACAGATGCTAAAGTGCTAGGATAAATTTGGAATCAGTCAGTTTCTTCAGGAGTCTGGAATCTTTAGACTTCAATATCACTGAAATGTCACTGAAGGATATGATTCTGTTTTCAATAGACTTGTGAGAAGAGATAAGCAGGTAAATCTGGTTAACATCCTTCCCATCAAGAATGTCCCTGCAGAGGTGACCTGGAATAAGGAGAATAGGACAGATAAGTGGCAATGATGAGGGAGACATAATACCTGAGTTCTGTATCAGTGGTGACTATGAGGAGGATGGAGTACTGATACTTGGAAGAGTACTCGGAGGAGCAGTGATGTCAGGAGCATGGTTGGGTGATGGATGTACAGAAGGAGCTGATTGTTTGGAGGCTGGAGTAGTCTGTGCTGGGAAGCGAGCTTCGATAGCCACCATATGGGAACGCAGATTGGAAACTGATAAGGTGAGCTGAGCCATGAAGTCTCAAATTTCAGACAAAGGAACAGATTCCAGTTGATGAACAGGATGGCTTCAGACTAGGACCCTGAACAGGTTGAGACTTTGAAGCTAGGATGAAGCCATCCAACTCCTGTTTGCGGGCAGAAGCCAAATGTTGGATACCAAGTTTTTTCAGTTTGGCCATAAGGCAGGGAGTTATTCAATCTTTGATAGAGTAATTCAATTTGGAAGCTCATTTACAAGCTGGGGAAGCTTGGGAAAAAGTCTGAGGAGACCTTGCAGGACCTTCTTCAGGGTTTGTAGGCAGATAGTCGGTAGGCATAGAAGGTGCCATGATGCCAGTATGCAGCTGCATATTGCACTGAAAGTGGGAAGAAGTCTGAGGAGACCTTGTAGGATGTTCTTCAAGGTTTGTAGGCAGAGAGTCAATAGGCATAGAAGATGCCAAGATGCAAATTTGCAGATGCGTATTGCACTGACAGCAAAAGGAGTCTAACCCAAAGCTGCTTGGGCCAGACACTGAGCACTGTTCTAAGGGCCCAGTTCCAGTGAGGCACTTTACAGATGGGTTAGAGGGTTCATAGAATCACATCTCTGGCTGGTGATGGTGAACCCGAGTCTTGTGCAGTAGGACCTACTGTACCAAGACAATGCAGAATTAGGCTGATGCCAAATGACTAGAAACAGACTCCCATCTCTGGTAGACTGGACAAGCCTACCTGCACTCCAATACCTCAAGGTACAAGTTGGAGATGGAGACTGGAAAACTGCTAATGAAGACTGTACGAGTAAAGAGCATCTGGCTGCTGCTTTGGTATAAAAAGGATACATACACAGGGCAGAAATAATTAGCAGGCAGGAAGGGGAACAAAGAGCAGGGAAAGGAGCTGACAGAATAGAGGGGAGGACACAAATGAGAATGGCTGGATGAGACACAAAATCTAAATTAACTGAAGGCACAAGAACAGAAGCACTATAGGGAAGGAAATTAGCGAGTACAGCTTTAAGAGAGTCACAAGTGGATGCACATCACAACCCGGAAGCACTAGCACAGAGACAGGATGGCAACTCTGAAGGAGAGAGGAAAAAAGCCCTCCCTCCAAGAAAAAAAACAGAAACAAGGCAGAACAGAAATGAAGAGGCAGTGAGCACAGACAACAAATGGGGGAGGGACAGAGGAAAGTTGGAGAACATGGTTTAAGGTAGACGAAAATTTACTAGCCACCCAATTATTTTCTACAGCATCTGCTCAGTCTTTTTGGTTCAGTTTAAGCATTTGAGGTTTAGTTTAATGCTTACATTCCTCCATCTAATTCAAAATAGTATAGTGTACCTCTTTGGGAGGATTTAGAGCAAATGATTCAGAAATTACAAGCTCATGATCCCAGCTCTAGCATATAATTATGTGGTGATGTTAACTCCAGAATTGGACTCCTCGATGGTTACAGAAATGATACAAATAATTGGTTACATACTGATATTTAAACAAGCAGAAAGGCAGCTCCAGTACTGCTGTGCATTGCCAGGTCTCTTATAAATGATAATTATAATATGGAGTATGTTGCATAATTGATTTAAGAAACATGTATGACAATTATTACATTGTCAGGACTTTAGGTTTGTCTTGAATGTTTAAAGTAAGATTTATTTTAGTTATTTACTTCTTCACATATGGCTTTTTTTTGCACAAGTTCTTGTTGAGTCACTAATTAATTAATGGAAAACACATGTTAAACACTCCATAAAAGAACTGTAACCACTAGGGACTGGCCTCCCTGAGGAAGAGCGCATGCTCGAAACCAGTCTGAGCTGTTGAGGAGGGTGCACTCTGCACTTGCACTGAGAGACCAAGAGGTGCTGTATGAACTAACTGCACAGAATAAGAACTACTGTTGACTGCTTTTTGCTGGTGCTGCCTCGATTCTTTACCTACATACTGATATTACCAGGTATCCAAGGTCATCTCTGGATACCAAGGTCAATACAATGGGAACTAAATTAATAGAGATTTTACTGGCATAATTATGCGCCCCTCAATGGCAGACCTGAAGGTGACCCTAAAGGCAGCTTTACATATTACAATCACAGGGATTCATTAGTACTTGATTTTGCCTTTTGGAATGGGTAATTGTCCAATTGGGGGCCCTGTCAAATTATGCACAGGAGAGAAAGTGATCACTTCCTGCTAGTCCTGAGTTGGTTAGATTGCATTGCTTTGGAAAAAAATAACACCACCCACCAAAAGTTTTCAAAACTTAGAAATTAGAAATCTTGAAAATTAAATGGGGAGCTGTTTGTGACATGATTATAACAAGGTTCCTACAGGATTTGCTCAATTCAGTTAGTCTCTTGAACCCCTGGGAGTATAATAAAGGTATGCATGATCTACTATTAGACTGTTATGAGCAGATCAGGAAATATCTTTACAAACCCGTACAAATAAAAGTACAAAGTAATACAGCCAACTCCTGGTTTGACAAAGATTGCCGTAAAGCCAAAAAGCTCTCTCTCAATTAATAAGACAAACCAAAAATTCAGGGAACAGAATTACATTTAAATAATTAAATGAAGCAAGAGAAAATATGAGAAATTGTTAAAGGGCAAGCAGAGAAGTCATCAGATAAACCAATGACAAAGGATGTTAAAAATTATTGAAAACAATGATCAGCAATCTTATTGGCTCATGGCAGCGGAGGGAACTAACAATAGCAATTTTTCTTTCTGGATGCCTATATTCCCATAGGTCAGTAAATAACATTTTACACTAGCATTTTTTAAGATCCAGAAATAAGTGAGCTGGCAGTAGTCTGGGAAAATACCATCAACAGATCCAAATTCAGAACCATTACGTCACAAGAAGTTTATTTTTCTATTGTGTCATTAAAAATGAAAAAAACACCAGGACCAGATTTGATCTCCCAGAAGTCTTTTTACTTACCCAGTCCCTATGGTCTAAGATCCTTTTGCCATATTTTAACATCAGTATAACAGATAGAGCAATCCCAAATTCTTGGAAGGGGGCTATCATTGTTTCTATTTATAAAAGGATGGCAAAATGGATCCAAGGATGCATACACCCATATCACTCTTGGATATAACAAGCAAAATATTTTCTAAAATACTACTTTCAAGATTAATGGAACAAGTGGAGAAACCTGGTGGGTTATCAGAATTACAAATGGGATTTTGTCCCAGTTACAGCACTAGTGATAATACATTCGTTTTAATGCATCTTTTGTCTTGAGAAAGCAAAAACTGGTTGTGGCCATCATAGATTTTAGCTCACCGTTGATGCTATCTCAAGAGCTATTTTTTGGGAAAGTATGCTTACATGGGGGATAGAATCTGAATTGGTCAGCATCATTTGGGAACTCTATACTCATACTTGGGCCCAAATCAGGATGGGGGGGAATGAACAGTTGTCCGCTTCTATAGTGATACATAAAGATGTCAGGCAGGGGTGCGTGTTAGCACCACTGCTATGCTGCATCTATAGTAACAACTTTCTGATACAGTTGGTACATTCTGCTACAGATTCACCCATGATTGGCAACGAATGCTGCCTAGCACTAGCCTATGATAATGATTTGGCATTAAAAGCACTATCATATTCCAGTTTACAAAAGAAGCTGAACTTACTGAAGGTATGTACAGAAGGTCATAAACTAATGATAAATGAGGCCAAGAGCAAAATTCTGGTAGTTGGGTCAAAGCAGCAATTCCCAAATTGGAAAACGGGTGAACTGACACTCAATGTAGTGAATTCATATGACTATTTTGGGATTACATTTTTGAATAATGGATTCTGGAATAAAGACAACAAATTAAAACAAAATGTGGGGTCACTAATGAAATTCAACCATAAATATGGGGGCAATTCAATAAAGCCTCTTAACAGCCATTGGTGCTAAATATTTTTCCAGTTAACACATCAGGCTGAAATACAGGACTTTGACAAACTGGATTTCATAGAAATATCACTCAGTAAACTATACAAGTCATCATTTGGGGCCCAGCATATCTACCCCTGCTGCTCTGATTAAAGCTGGACTGGGTATGAGCAGTCCAAAAGCATTGGTTGATGTTATAAAATCCAATTACTGGATTCAAATAACTAGAATGAACAACCATAGACTACTATATTTGTGCCTTTTAGAAAAAACAGCATGGCAAACACTTGGCTGTGTTCAATCCAAATGGTTAAAAAATTTTGAAAAACTGTCGTTTGTACAACTTACGGTTCTTAAAAATACCTGGATAAAAGGATATCAATTAGCCTAAAATATAGGAAGTATGTTACAAACAAAATTATCAATTTCCATAGATTTAAGGATCTGAAAAAGATATCTAATGTAAAAATCTCACCCTGGATCATTGCAAATTATATCAGGCACATTTTTAGGTATACCTAGACATTTTGACTGATCATACGCATAGTAAATTATACACTAAATATCGGTTGTAACTTTTTCATTCCAATATTTTAAGGGCTAGGTATCAGAAATCAATGGATCCACTAGATAGATTATGTGATTGCTCAGAAACTAAACCAGAAGACTTTTATCATGTGATGTTCTCTTGTAGGTGATATAACATGGTCAGGAACTATTGGTTACAGCCTTTATGGAATTCAGGGCAAACGTGATAAGAATGTTGTGTATGTTCACAGCACAGAATAAATAAATTGTAAATAGTGAGGCAGGGTATTTAAAATCTATTTCCCATATAAGAATGCATTAGGACAAATGAATCTCCTTTCTCTACTATGGGAACAAATGTTGTTAATCTAGCAAAGCAATGAATTTACATTGTATACGTCCCTATATACTTATCTCATGTAATACAGTGAAAAATGGACAATGAATCCTGTGCAGTTTAACTATTCATTTCAGTCTTCTAGTCTGTGCAATATTTATTTGTAGAAATGAAGTGATTGTAATGGGTATATTTTGTATTGTATGTTGCATGTGTTTGTAGCTGTACTGTTAGTTATATAAGTGCTTTTGTAAAGGTCTTTGACTGAACAAATAAAGCTTATGATGATGAATCTGAGAACAAGGAGGGAGTGATGAACAGAAACGGGCAGTGGAGGGGGAAGGAAGCAAAACAAACAGCACAAGAAGAGAATGAGAATGGTAGGGGGAACAGGCACAGAAGAGAGAGAGAGCAGGAGGGGAGCAAATCAAAACAGCAGGACAAGCAAGGGTGGAAGCACAAACACACCCAGAAAACAAGAAGACAGAATGGGGGGGCAGGCACCAAGCAAAATGGGGCACATGAGGGAGAACATGAGTGAGTGAGCAAGGGACAAAATGGCAACAAAGCAAGCAAACATGGAAAAAAATAAGGAGGCACAGCAGCACAGACCAGGCAGGAGCCCTGAATGTGACAAAACATGTTATGTATGGGCTGTTTGGGAGCAGCTGCTTTTATTTGGTATGTGGGAGGAGCTATTCCCCACATTGAACCTTAGGCTTCAGCCCTCCCATTTAATCTCTTGCTGATATTCTTTACACCTACATCACCTTCCTTATATCCTTCTCCTTCTCCTTTTTTTTATCTTCCAGGTTAAGAGGGGGAGGGCCTTGCGATGACAGCCCTGCTTTCTACTAATGCCCAACTTTTTTCCTTATTCACCAAACAGGCCATCTGCTTTCAGATGCCTGCTGCCTTTTTATATGCTGGGGCACACCTTCCTTTGAAACCTTGACCAGTCTATCTGTCATGTAATAGGAATTTAACATACTTATTAGACGGTCCCTAAGGTAAATGTAAGAAGCTGATGATTTGTAGACAGCCACTAGAGTGTAGGGTGTTATGGAAAGTTTGCTTGGCTGGAGCAGTGTGTTTAAGATGGCTGCACAATACAGATGAGTAAAAACTCATGCTGGTTTCATGATTACTAACAAGCAAAAGCAGAAGCGGATATCAAAACCTGAAAAGAGAGACAAGCACATAAAAAAGAACTCTAGAAGAAGACGGTCTGGTGAAAAAACAAAGAGAAAAAAAAGATGGATAAACTAAATCCTCCATCAGGTATGCAATTGTCTGGAAACGTAGCTGAAAATTGGAAGAGATTTAAACAAAGGTTTAATATTTATTTAACTGCAAGTGGTGCAGAAAGCGAACATGGCAAAACAAAGGCCTCAATCTTTCTGCATGTAGTCAGGGAAGATGTGTTAGACATTTACAATAATTTCCAGCTCAATGATAGCGAAAACATGGCTCTTGATGGAATTATGAAAAAATTTGAAGAGTACTTTGTACCAAAATGAAACGTAACCTTCGAGAAATATAAGTTTTTCACATGTGACAAGAAAAAGGGTGATAGCTTTGATCAGTATTTAACAGTTACGTTCGCTCTGCAAAACGTGCGAGTTTGGAGATCTGGAAGAATCATTAAGGACAGAATTATATGTGGAATCACAGACAATGAGCTCAGGGAAAGACTGCTTAGAGAGCAAGATTTAACTTTGGACAAAGCTATAAACATGTGTAGAGCTGCTGAAACTACCAAATCACAGGCTAAAGAGCTGAACAAAGAAAATGAGGGTGCTGTGCACGTACTAGAGAAGCTTGAGATAAACAAGAAATATTTTTCAAAAACAAAGCAGCAAAAGGAGCATCTGCCTAATTAGAAAACATGTGATAGATGTGAAAATAACCATAAACCCAAAGCTTGTCCTGCCTATGGGAAGTCCTGCAGTAAGTGTGGCAAAAATAACCATTTTGCTAAATGCTGCAAAACAAAAAGTGAACAAAATAAAGTTCACACTGTCAAAGAAGATGAGCCAGAAGAGTCCTTTGTAGATTCCATTGAGCTGTGTACTTCTGAAAAAAAGGAATGGATTTTATCTTTAACTGTGAATGAGACTATCATACCATTCAAGCTTGACACAGGAGCACATGTAAACCTGATTTCATTGCAAGACTATTAAACTCTGCATGTAAAATCTAAAATTCACCCAGCCAAGATAAAAGTAACTGGTTATACAGGAGAGAATATTCCAGTAAAAGGGAGCTGCATGGTAGCTCTGAAGCACAAAGGTCAGCAGTTCAAGGTGTCTCTGTTAATTGTAGAGAAGGATGTGCAACCAATTCTAGGCATAAGTGCCTGTGAGAAACTCAATTTAGTGAGAAGAGTGTTTGTCGTGACATCACAAGCTGTAGCTAAATGTGAATCATTATTTATGTATAGTGATGTGTTCAAAGGTCCAGGATGTTTGCCTGGGGAGCACAAAATAAACATAGATGACCAAGTGCCACCCGTAATACACCCCTGCAGGAAAGTGCCATTCACACTGAGGGACAAACTGAAAGAAGAGCTGAACTGCATGGAAACCACAGGTGTAATCAAGAGAATTGATGAACCTACAGACTGGGTGAGTTCTTTAGTCATAGTTGAGAAGAAAAATGGCCAGCTCAGAATATGTCTTGACCCCAGAGACTTAAACAGAGCTATAAAAAGGAAGCATTTCAAGTTACCTAGCAGAGAAGAGATAATGTCACAGTTTGCTGGTGCTAAATGGTTTAGCAAACTGGATGCTTCTTCGGGATTTTGGCAAATGAAGCTAGATAAGGCTAGTTCAAAGTTATGCACATTTAATACTCCAGAAGGAAGATACAGATTTTATTTGTCTGCTGTATGGGATACTGTCCACTCCAGAAGTTTACCATAAAATAATTTGTATAATTTTTGAGCATATTCCAGGTGTTGAAACTATGATGGATGACATCATTGTGTGGGATTCCACAAAAGATGAACATGACTTCAGATTGAGACAAGTGCTGGATCTGACAAGAAAAGTAAATCTTAAACTCAACAAAGAAAAATGTGAGTTTTGTGTAAAAGCCCTGACCTTTGTGGGTGATATTGTTACAGATCAGGGCATTAAACCTGACCCTAAGAAGACATCTGCGATGGTGAATATGCAAAAGCCCAGCTGCAAAGATGATGTCAGGAGGTTCTCAGGGAGGATTAACTACCTAGGGAAGTTTATCCCTCAACTTCCAGCATGATAAGCCCCACTCAGATGGCTGTTGGAGCAGAAAAATGAATGGATGTGGTCACATGAACAGGAGCAAAGCTGGAAAAATCTGAAGAAGGCTATTACAGAAGAACCAGTGTTAAGATTATGTGATCCTGCTAAAGAAATAAGAATATCAGCTGATGCTTCACAGTTTGGCTTGGGCTCAGTACTTCTGCAAAATTATGAAGGAATCTGGCAACCTGTAGCATATGCTTCCAGAGCCTTGATGAGTGCCAAGACAAGGTATGCCCAAATAGAAAAAGAGTTACTAGCAATAACTTATGCTTGTGAGTGATTTCATCAGTATGTGTATGATCAAGCCTTCACAGTGGAAACAGACCACAAGCCTCTAGCAGCTATAATGGCCAAGTCTCTAAATGACTGTCCAATAAGAATGCAGAGAATGCTAATTAGATTACAAAAGTACAATGTCCAGTTGATCTATAGTCCTGGAAAGTACATGCATGCTGCAGACACACTTTCACGTGCTGTAGACAAGAGTGAAAGCCCGGAAAGTCAAACAGACAGAGAAATAAAGGCATATGTTGACATGATCATGACCTCCCTTCCTGTGTCCAATAAGAGACAAGAGCAGATCAGAAGAGAAATAGAGATGGATGAAACAATGAGAATCCTGAGAAATGCCATATTAAAAGGTTGGCCGAAGCAGAAAAGTGCCTGTCCGTTGTCTATTCATGATTTGTGGACATGTAGAAGTGACCTATCTGTTGTCAATTACATTATTTTCAAAGGCAACAAATTTTTTATGCCGGGAAAACTTCGCAAAGAAATGCTATGCAAAATACATGAAGGGCACTTAGAAGAAGAAAAATGCAAGTGAAGAGCCAGAGAAGTAATGTATTGGCCGAGAATGAATCAAGATATCTCCCAGGTAACTGCAACCTGTGAATTATGTCTTACCTACAGACCAAAGTAGCCAAGCCAGCCATTATGTCTTCATCCAGTGCCAGGCAGACCATATCAGAAAGTAGGTGCTGACTTGTTTGATTGCAATGGGAAAACCCATATAGTTGTAACAGATTATTACTCAAATTATCCAAAGGTAACAACACTGCCTACAACTACCAGTAAAGCTGTAATCACCTACATGAAGTCAATCTTTGCAAGACATGGTGTTCCAAACAAAGTCTTCACTGATAATGGTCCACAGTTTTCCAGTGCTGAGTTTAAACAGTTCACCTATGAATGGGAATTCATAAGATCAAATGGACTGGCAGAGAGCTCAGTAAAAACTGTGAAAAGTCTCATGAAGAAAACACACAATGGAAAAGAAGATTTTTACAAAAGCCTACTGATCTACAGAAGTGCATCATTACAGAATGGGCTTTCTCCAGCACAAATGCTTATGGGAAGGAGGATCAAGACAAATCTGCCAATACATGAAGAGCTTCTGAAGACACATGACTTAGAACTGGTGAAACAAAACAAAGAAAAACAAAACAAAAAGCAAAAACAGTTACATGATAGGAGAGCAAGAAACTTACCTGATTTAAGGCCTGGAGATCAAGTGTGCCTTAGAGACTACAACAAAGGAATGTGGCTGCAAAGGGACACTGTATAAGCACAAATTTCACCAAGGTCATACCAGATTGAAACAGAAAGAGGAGCGGAGGTGAGAAGGAATCGTGTGGTTTTAAGACTTCTGCCAAAGGTTGAAGATGCCAATTTGACTGAAGTTGACTTACCAACTTTCATAGCAGTCAGTCAAGATAACACCAAAGAGACTAATAGCAAGGACGATTCGGAGCAGTGTGCATCCACTGAAAAGCCACCAGAGAAGTAAGCGAGACCCAAAAGAGTAATTCGACGTCCAGAGAGACTGATTGAAACTTGTTAGATAAGTATAGTGGAGTAAGTGGTAAAGACTCACTAGAAAGTGAAGTACTAGTGACCTCTCCTCTCAAGATTAGGTTTAGTTTAATTTGAAACCTCAGTTTGTAAAATGTTAAAATAATAATTCAGCCACGTTACTGTAAGCCTATAATTCAATTTGAAAATAATATAGAACTTTTCTTTAAGTGAGGAAGATGTGATGTTATAGGAATTTAACATACTTATTAGATGGTCCCTAAGGTAAATGTAAGAAGCTGATGATTTGTAGACAGCCCCTAGAGTGTGGGGTGTTATGGGAAGTTTGCTTGGCTGGAGCAGTGTGTTTAAGATGGCTGCACAATAAAGATGAGTAAAAACTCATGCTGGTTTCATGATTACTAACAAGCAAAACACTATCCTCTTTGACATCTTAATTGGCACAGCCCAGGACCAAATGCCCACTTATTGGGGCTAATTTTCCACATTTTTCTTGGATGCTGGGCTGTGTCACTGATATCATTCCTTCCCCCAGGCCTGAAGACTCTTACCCCCCAGTGCATGGCAAGCCCTATGCCCATGATGGCTGACTTTCCAGCATGCACATGCTAGCTGAAGCCATAGCACACTACCGGCCAAAGTACTCTACTCCCTCGCCACCAGAGTTCTATGTGTGGAGCTAATTCAACATGCATTCCCTGCGGCAACTTGTTCTGAAGGGTTTTTGTAATCTATTGCACCCTATCAACCCTGCTCTGGAGGTCCTTGGCCCACCACATGGTGAGTACCATGCCCTAGATGGCTGGTGATCCAGTGCACATTCACCCACTGTGGCACCAAGTGAAGCGCTATTCTGTTCCAGTGCTACACTCACAGAGACCTCATCTGTGAAGGACCTGAATAATGTGTTCTGCATTGAATTCCCCTGTTCCTCCAGCCACACTACATGGCTGCTTGACAGGGGCCATTATCCCCCTGTGCAGCAAATGCCTTGTTCAAGATTGTCCACCTGGGAACAGAAGTAGGAGGTTTTTCAGGAAAGAGGTTTGGTTTTATCTTCTGTTTTAACTGAAATATTTGAATAGTTTTGTACTTGAAATTAGTTCTGTGTGTTAAAAATTACTACTTTGAGTTAGAACTATTACTTGGGCTGTGATATTGTAGCTATTGGGGCTTGTGTGCTGGGTGTGGAAACACTTGTTTGGCAGTGATAATTACAGTGAAATTTAAATGTAATGTTTGCCTGGTGGTGTTAGAGCCCTCCCATCCACCCTGTTTTGTAGGCTTTCTTAAATACTGAAAAGCCACAGGGGGTTGGGATTGAAGGGCTGTGCATTTCTGTTTGTGACTGAAATTTGAAACAACAGGAACTGGTGGGCCTATGACATCATCTGGTACCTGATGTCTGCATACACACACTGTTAGTGGGACTGGACACACACTGGACTGTATGTGTTTGTGAGACTTGGGAACTTTATTGGTGGGGTTGAAATTGGATTCATAAATAACTGCAGTCAGTATAGAGAGAGACTGTATTCCAGGAGGAAGGGACTGAGAAAAGGGGTGGGTGCCATTATGAACAGAGAGGGACAAACAGGGTGGCCACATTCCACCATGGCAGGCATCTTCGGAAGGGTTGTAGGCTGCACAGGCTGTGGGATGGCAATAATTCTCAATTGGGCCTGGAGAGAGGGAGGCTGCCCACACTGTGGACAGCTGTCTTGTATCAGGAGTGAAGTATATTGGTTAAGGAGTAAGCTGGAGTAGTTGGAGGGGTGTCCAAGGATAAGGGGTGTGGATATAGGTGGTAGAAGGATGGAGCTGAGGGGAGGTTGGGGCAACGCTCAGAAATTACAGGATGTTATGTTACAGCAAGCAGGAGGGGGGATATTAGGGGCAGAGGACCCTTAGATAGGGATGTTGATGCTAAGGGTAAAACGTACGGGGTGAACATTCCGAATATAAAGATAGTGGAGGGGGAAGAGTCAGGAGGGGCTGTTGTGGGGAAGCCTAGAAGAGCAGAAAATGAGAAAGGAGGGAGGGGCTGTTGTGGGGAAGCCTAAAAGAGCAGACTGTGGGAAGGAAGCTCCTAAGGAGTACAGGGCAAGAGGGGGGGAGGAAGAGGAGCAGTTTAGGGGGCAGTCAGGGGAAACTCAGGTTACTTGATGGAGGCTGGCATAGAGTGTTACAATAAATTTGAGCTACTAAGCAACCTAGAGGGGGAGGAAGGTGTTGGTGGAAATGAGGAAACTGATACATAGGCCGGGGGGAAGGAGTCAGATACCCATAGGACATCACAGACCAGTAATGGAAAGGATAGAAATAGTCCCAGAGGGAGAAGGGGAAACATAAATTTTAAGCAGATGGGGGACATGCAACATATTGCAGACATGAGGGAGGAAAGCACTACTGGAGAGAAACTGGGAGACAAGGAGGTGGGGAGGGGCCACCCTTCAGCAGGGGGGGGTCTGTACCAAGGATGGGGCCCTAGGTAAAGGGGACCCACAGAGGGCCTCTGGAGGTAGGGGTACTATTACAAGGGGGGAGGATGGCAGTGTGGGGAAGGGGAAACCATCGGGGCCAGAATAAATGGCTTGGATAAGAGAGGGTTAAAGGGGACACCTGTTCGGAGGGGGTCTGAGTTAAGTGGGCAAAATAACAAGGGAGGCAGAAAGGGAAGGGTGACAAGGGGGTCTCTAATAAGGCTGGAAGACTCTCATGGAATTGAGATCATGAATAAAGGAGGGGATGGGGGTTGAGAGTGCATGGTGGAGGTAATCATAAGGATGATGGTGGTGTTAAGGTTCTGTTATTGGGAGACTCGATGATTAGGGGTATCTAGTGGGAGGAACAGGGGCGTGGATGCCATAGCCAGGTGAAGGTAGTGAGTATCTCTGGGCTGACAGTGCACAGAGCAAAGTTCATGGTGTACAAACTGGTTAGGGATTGTGCGGGGAACCGGATTTCCTGGTGCATTTGGGAACTAATGATCTAGAGGGAAATAGCATTTTGGAAATCCAAGCAAGGTTCCAAGAACTTGCCAGAGTCTCTCAGGATAATGGATGCACCATTTCCTTTTCGGAGATACTGCCAAAGGCCACAGTGGAGAAAAAAATGAAGATCACAGAGGTTAATGACTGTCTCAGGAAGTGGGGTGAAGAGAGTGGGTTGGAGGTGTTAGGGAACTGGAAAGGTGTTTGGGAGGATAAGGGACTGTATGCCAAGGACAGGCTTCATCTTGCCCAGTTAGGAAAGGAAGTCCTTAAACAGGGGGTGGCTGACTACATTCAAGAAAGGTGGGGTTTAAACTTGTGGGGGGAGGGATAAGGTAGGGGCTGACCAGAAGCCCTCTCCTCCAGATGAAGGGAGTAGCCTTCAAACCCAAGGGGGAGGGGGGAAACAGACTGGGGGAGGAGGTTTCAGGAGAGGGAGGATGGAAGTATAAGGAACCTGGGTGGGGTTCGACAAAGGGGATCAGGGATGAGGGGTGGGGGGTGGTGTTAGTAAATGCCAGGAGCTTGGGAAAACAAGTTGCCAGAGTTACAGGCTATGTTGTTCGAGGTGGGGGTGGATATGGTGGCGGACACGGAAACTTGGGCCAACAAAAACCATGACTGGGACCTAAACATGCGGGGGTACACTATGCTTAGGAAGGATAGAAAGGAGGGCAGAGGGGGGTGGAGTGGCTATGTTCATTAGAGATGACATAGAAATTGCCAGGGGAGAAGAGGCAGAGGGAAGTGTGGAGGCCTTATGGGTCACCTTACGAACCCCAGCAGGAGGTAAGGTCAAGCTGGGTGTAGTATATAAGCCCCAGGATGGGTGATGTTCTGGAGGATGGTTTGCTGGACAACGTTATGCCCAGTGTGGACCAAAGGGAAGGAGTGGTGTTGATGGGGGACCTTAATATGCAGGTACAAACTGGGAACCATGTCCTCTAAGGTGGCCAAGGACAGAGGCTGCTGGATGGCTTCCAGGATGTGTTCTTAACACAGCATGTGATGGAGCCCACAAGGGAGGGCAGGTCCTGGATGTGGTTCTGGCAGATGGGGATCTGGTAAGGGACCTGGTTGTAGGGATCCTGACTGGGAGCGACCACAATACTGTCTGGTTTCAAATAAGCATGGGAGGGGGAGATCTAGGACACTGGCAGTGGACTTGAGGGCAGACTTTGTGGGCATGGAAATATTCTCAAGGATCACTTGAAGGGATTACATCAATGTCAAATGTGGAAAAGAGATGGAGGTCATAAAATGGGGACTTCAGGAGGCAGTCAGGACCTGCGCTAAGGTGAAACGAAGGTAGCAATGTCACATAAACCATGCTGGTGGTCCAGTGAGGTTCAGGTAGTGGTCAGAGAAAAGAAGGTGGCCTACAAAAAATATAAAACATCAAGAGGGGATAGGGAAAAGGGAATGTACCATCTTGCATCTAGAAAAGTCACCCGGATGGTGAGGGGGGCAAAGTCCAGTAAAGAGCAACAGCTGGCACAGGGGATAAATGGAGGGGAAAAGGGGTTTTTCTGGTACATTGGGGAGTGGACAAAAAACTAAGGGCCATCTCGGCAGATTGAGATCAGAAGGAGGGTGGGTGGAAGGGGTGAGGACCAGGCAGAGGTATTAAACGAGTACTTAGCCTCTGTGTTCACTAGGAAGGGATGGGATATCACAAAGCAAGAGCGCAGATGGGGATAGAAGCGGTAGTAGTGGGATCAGGGTGCAACAGAAATGGAGCAAGAGGAGGAGAGGTACCCAGGGTGTCACATCAGGATAAGGACAAAAAAGGTCAGTAAGTTGGAGGGGACAGATGATGCTATCTCCACTGAAAGGGTGTGGGTAGCCCTCAAGGCCCTAAAGAAAGATAAATCTCCTGGGCCGGATGGCATTCATCCAAGAGTACTATTGGAATTGGCGGGCATACTGGCTGCACCCCTGGCGAAGCTCTTCAACAGGTCGCTTCAGACAGGGAGGGTACCTAGGGATTGGCGAGAGGCACATGTGGTGCCAATCCATAAAGGGGGGTTGAGGGAAGTACCAGGTAACTATAGACCCATCAGTTTGACCTCGGTGGTGGGAAAATTAATGGAGAGTATACTAAGGGAACGATTGGGGGTGTACTTGGAGGAGGTGGGAAGTCTGGATAGTCGGCAACATGGGTTTGTGCCAGGTAAATCATGTCAGACTAATCTTGTGGAGTTCTACGAATGGGTAACATCAGAACTGTCAGGGGAAAGCCTGTGGATGTATTATTCTTGGACTTCAGCCAGGAGTTTGACTCTGTCCCCCGCAATGGTCTGGGGGAGAAACTGATGGGGTTGGGAGTAGGCCCTTTGATGGTCAGATGGATTGAAAACTGGCTAGCTGGACGTACTCAGAGAGTAGTGGTCAATGGGGAGCTCTCGAACCCTAGAGAGGTCAGTAGTGGGGTACCGCAGGGCTCGGTCCTGGGTTTGATCCTGTTTAATGCATACATATCGGATCATCAGGGAGGGTATATGGTGTGAAATGAGTCTCTTCACTGATGACTCCAAGAGAGGAGCAGTAGTTGAGGGGAAAGAGGGGAGGTTGGCCCTGCAAGGGGACCTGGACACCCTGGAAAGCTGGGCTCACACATGGAAATTAAATTTCAATATCACCAAGTACAAGGTGTTACATCTTGGGCCGGGGAAACCCTAAACACAGGTACACCCTGGGAGGGGAGGCGCTGGAGGCCTCAACAGGGGAAAAAGACCTAGGGGTCATGGTGGATGCATGCATGAATAACTCTGAGCAGTGCAGGAGAGTGGCTAGCAAGGCAAACAGGATGTCGGGATGTATCATAAGGGGGATCACCTCTAGAAGCAGGGAAGTGATTCTGCCACTGTACAATGGACTGGTTAGACCACACCTTGAGTACTGTGTACAGTAATGGAGACCACACTTGAAGAGGACATACAGCTCCTGGAGAGGGTACAGAGGAGCAACTAAGATGATCACGAGGACTGGGGATTTGGCGTATGAGGACAGACTTGAGGAGCTCTGCCTGTTTTCATTGGAGGAGAGAGAGACAGGGGACATGATTGAGGTCTTCAAGTACCTCAAGGGAATAAATAGGGTAAACATGGAGGATCTTTAGACTAAAGCAGGAGGCATCACCAGAGGGCATGGTTTGAAGTTGGAAGGTGGAAGGGTGAGGGGAGGAGGAGTTTTTCACTGAGAGGGTGGTGAACCCTTGGAATCGCTGCCTGGAGAGCTGGTTCAGAGATCCACAGTGGAGGGCTTCAAGAGAGGGTGGGACAGACACAGAAAGTGGATGTATCAGATGATGGCCCGGCCCGGGGGGGGGTGGGGATGGATGATAGGGGTTTCTGGAACACAAGGGGGGGAGGGCCTCAGCACCCAACTAGGGATCTGAGGTTCGAGCAGACTCTATAGACCGTAAGGCCTAATCTGCTGGCAATTAGTATGTTAGTATGTTAGTAAGAAGGCAGGCATGTCAGTGCGCATGTGCCCTGTATGAATCCATCAAACGCTTCCAATGTTTCCCACCATCTTTAAATTATCTGTGCCATTGTCAACATCTGTAGGGCAGTTCATCTTGCTAGTTCTCTGCCAACCAAGGCATTGCAGAGGCCATTATCCCCCTCCTCATGGCAACCACTATGTCCAACATAGCCAGCATATCAACACGCATGCTTCGGCTTGTTGGCCCCAAAGGCACTTTCAGTGCTCCCCACCACCTCTGCTCTGTGGCCTTGTCCCCTGTTACTGAAAACACCAGTTTTTCCCCAAGGACTTCCCTCTGGAGTAGTTATGGGGTTGTGCCGTTGCGCTTCATCATCCTAGCAATCATGACAACAGTAATTCTGTATCCAAGATGGCTGCTTATGATTTCCAGTCTCTCCAGTGCTCACCATGCGCTTCTTCAAGTTCAGAGGTTCACTACCTTTTTACCCACTCCCCAAGCCCCGCTCCCTTGCCACTAGTTCTGACGCCCCTAGGTACTGGGAGTGGCAGCACCAGGCTCCTAGCACCCATTTAGTTGTTTTTTTTGTTGTTAATAATCATGCCTTAATGTACTTTCAAGCAGAGCACCCCAGGCTCACCTCCTTCAACTGCAGATGCACTCTGTAGCGCTTGGAGCCCCTTTTGTTCCCATGGTCAGGAATCAATTTCTTCTTCCCCTCAAATGTTGCTTCCTCCCTACTGCCCCAGTGCAAATAAAATCTCAACTCTTTGCTTCACTTCCTCATTACCACCAGCTTCAGGTTCAAGTTCAAGTTTATTGCAGGAAGAGTCCATTGAGCAAGCTCATTCTAAGGAAGTCCTGAAGCATGTATACAGTCAATGAGACATTATATAAAATAAAGAAAGGCATCCTAAGAATACAATTAAGGTTCATGTGAACCATTACATGGAATAGTACATCAAAGTTTAATACAGTACAGTTAAGGTCATATGAAACAATGTTTGGAAACACAAGGATATAATTATAAACATATGCTAGGAAGAAAAGCAGTTAATGTGAAAAGTATAGAATATCAGGATAGAGAAGCTGGTTTAAATGGAAGAGTTAAGTATTAATGGAGAGCATAGGATAGAAAGTGCTAGTGAGAGTAGGAGGTAGTAAGATATAGATAGGAGTGAAAGGGTTGCGAAGGGTCATGTAAGCGGCTGGAGGGATCATGCAGTTTAGCAGCAGCAGATATTTTAGGGGTCTTGGTCAGTGACAGGAGCTATATAGATTCAGAAATGGATGGCACTAGTTCCTGACAGATGGGAGGGTGATGTAGGTGCAGAAGAGTGAGGAAGGGGCTTAAAAACAGCTGCAGATATCTTTTATTTTAGATGCAGCCAACGCTTTGTAGAAATTAACTGAGACAATGGTTGATAGTTTTAGTGCACATTGCAGTTGACTCCAGATAGTTGGAAGAGCATGTGATAAGGCACATTTGCCAAAGGTGGTGCAAGTTCTAGGCATGACAAGGAAGATAAGGTCGGATTTCCTAAGTGAGTATGCACTATGGAAGATACAAATGAGAGATATTAGGTAGCTCAGGAGTTTGTTCAATAGTAACTTTAGAGTTCATATACCAGCATGCAGCAGCTGTCTAGTAGTGAGTGATGTCCAGACAACAGCTGCGTATAAAGCACAATGATGGGTTTGGTAAGGGGAGTTTGTAATGAATCACAGTGCGCGGTGATAGAGGACGTCCAATTTATTTAGGCTTGAGAGTGAGCAGAAGTGTAAATTAGATCCCCATAGTCAAGTAGGGGAAGGAATGTGGCCTGGACAAGCCTGGTATGAGTCTCTAATGGGAAGAGAGACCTATTTCTAAAAAAAGAACCCTAACCTGGCTTTTAGCCTCCTGGCTAGATCCTCAAGATGGTCATTGAAAGAGAGCTTGTTATATATCCACATGCCAAGATATTTAAAGTTGGGGATGACTTCCAGAGGTTCACCTAGAGAGCTAGCTAGCCTAGCTTGAATCTCCTGGATCCCTTACATAACAGGCCCTCACTTTTGACATCATGAAACCCTTTGATTTCTAAGATATTCTCACCACTTGTCCTGCTGCTGTTTCCCAGTTTCATCTAGAAGAAGGAACAAAATGGCTGGGCTTCAGTGTCCTAGCCCGTACATAGTCACTTTGATCCTCTCCTCTCCTCCAGACCAACTTTCCTCACCCCTAGGTGGTTGGTGTGCTCACTATGCTGACCTTTCCCTTTTCCCCATCCCCCTGCATTCCTCATCCTACCCACCTTCATCCAGGCAGTGGGGGAAGTGTCCACAGACAAAGTCTCACAGGCTTCAAGGGTCCCCTTCCCCAGCTGTCTATAATGTTAAAGTGACATACAGTATGTGCTTATCACTTGCCTTCTTTCTATTATCACTAAAATATAAGGCAAGCAATAATGGATCCTTGTATTCTTTCACTTGTTTCGATAGTTTAATTCTCTCTTCACATCTTTCAAGTGCTCTGTTAACTCTTCCCGTGACCTTGTGTGCATATTCTGTTTTAAGCCAAAAAATTGAATAGCTCAGAAATGTGATAAATATAGCACATTAGCATAAACACAATAATGTACTGCACACATTATTATTTATTATTATTATTATATAAGGCAAGCAATAGTGGGTCCTTGTATTTTTTACTATACTAATCACTTTATCACACAACAACGGATCTACCATTCTCATCCAGGCAGAAGCATGAAGCAGGGACAGCAGCTCCCACAGGGTATTCAAGGTAATTAATCAAATCTTACTGAAGTTGTTGTTTTATTTTGTATCTCCCTCATGGAACAGGGGCAGCAGCTCACACAGGATAGTTAAGCTAAACTGACTGAATCTGTCATATTTGTAACTCTTATCTCCCTCACCTGATTGTTTTTATTTTTGTCCGTCCTCTACAGGGGCAGATCGGGACATTGTTCCTGGTAGCTGGGGGTGAGCCTGACGTCAAGCTGTGATGACTGCAAGGCTATCCAATAGGGTGACACTGCAAAGGTGCCAAAACTGAACAAAGGATCAGTGGGTTTAAAGGGAAACCCCAGTACCAAGCTCTGGTGCAGACACTGCTAGATCAGGAGGACATCGGACAAGGGATAATTCGCTAGCCCGGTAGTCCTCTGCTAGTGTCTGCCGCCTGACTCTACCCCACTCCAGGACTCGGAACGGTAGCACATGCTGCGGATCAAATGCCATCACTGGTGGCACCTCCAACTACACAGAGACGGTTGCTCCCATGAATAACAATGCACATGGCATAGGTAGCAGCCAGATCACTTCAAATAAATTACAAGGAACTTTTTAACACAATGCATCTCCTGTACCGGGCTAGAAGTTTGCTGATACTGCTCGGGGCTGTCTACATCTCTCTCCCTCTGCACCACTAACTGAGCTGAAGGGTTTAAAGCAGAAGCACGAAACAGGGACTGCAGCTCCCACAGGGTACTAAAGGTAATTAACCAAATCTTACTGAAGTTGTTGTTTTATTGTGTATCTCCCTCACGAAACAGGGGCAGCAGCTCACACAGGCTAGTTAAGCTAAGCTGACTGAATTTGTTGTATTTGTATCTTTTATCTCCCTCACCAGATTGTTGTGTTTTTGTTTTTTTTTTCGTCCATCCTCCACAGGGGCAGATCGTTACACCCAACCCAGGGCCATTTCCTCTTATACCCAGATTATAATGCCAACTTCTAGCACTGAGCAGTAAGTGACACACAATGCACAGTCAACTATAGGCAAGCCGTTTCCTTAAAGCCTACCTGCACAATTCTATTTGAGCTTTCATCCTCATCCTAATATTTGAATCCTTCTCCAATCAATAGATCAAGAGGACAGCTGATACTAAAAAAAAAAGATTCTATATATTTTCTATCATAACCTTGACCTCTATTTCTTCCACAGTCTTATCTCAGTTCACTGATCACAGCAGCGGCAACTGGCCTTTATCTTTCATCCACAAATTACCTAAGGCAACCTACATCTATCATAACCTGGAGCTCTGTTCACCGCTCAGAGCAATAGTCAAACCTTAGGTAAACACTGTCATCTGTCTCAGCATAAAAGCAGTTATACTTTAATCTTTAGTCCACAGATTGCCCAAGGCAACCTATATCTCTTGCCATTAAACTCTAGGAAATTATAACCACCATTAACTATTTAAACTGCAATGGCTGTGGCATGCTTTTTTTGAAAACCTTTACTCATAGAGTGGGGCGCTGTCCAACATGTTCCTCAATCAGGGACATCAAAGCTCAGCTACATGCAGCATGGGCTGAGATAAAATACCTCCATGCAGTACTATACCAGTCCCCACTGGGCAATAATGTAACACCTGTGGCTTCAAGGCATACTCAGCTAGCACCCCTACCACAGAGGATAAGTAGACCAGGGGGCTGGCAGCAGGTTTGTAGAAAAGGCAACAAAACCTCAACAGTAGGAGGCAATATACCTATTCAAACATCAAATAGGTACGCTGCACTATCTCCCCAGTCAACTAGCTTACCAAGCAGTGACAGATCTATAAACCCCGTGCAGCATCCAGATGTGCACTCAACTATTAAAACCACCAAAAAGGATAATAGAAAACCTGTACTAATAATCAGCAACTTAATGATTAGAGGTGTAGGAACTCTCCTTCAGGAGAACCATACTTCTACTACAGTTAGGTGTCTCCCCGGAACGTCGTCATGGAGAGCACAAATCGCATTGAGAGAATCATTTGAGGTGTGCAACATGGTACACAGGTCATACTCCACTTAGGTACAAATGATCTCATCAGTAAATCAATAGAGGAAACAAAACAAAATCATAGCAGGCTAGGTGACAAACTCGCTATGCTTTCATCCAGTATCACCTACTCTGAAATTCTGTCAGTCTGAGAAAAAAAGGAGACAGCAGGCAGAAATTCAGGATGGAGGACTTCTCTGAGCTTAATATCTGACTATGGGGATGGTACCAGGAAAAAGGTCACCACTTTGTCAGAAATTGGTAGAACTTCTGGGACTGGGAGTTCTTTAGGTACGACGGAATACTACACCTCACCAAAGAAGGAACCCGGGCGCTTGCAAAAAGTTTGATGTGCACATCGTTCAGTTAAACTAGTGGATGGGGGGCATGGGAAGCCCATGCATCAAAAGGGATGCCAGTTGCCCCTCTCTCAGCACCGGCTAGTACAGCACAAATGCAGACCAACAGGATCTGGAACAAGCATTGCCACAACAATTCACAACCCAAACTTGGTAATCATGCAGCAAATCAACAGAGACAGGGATGGAAGGCATTGTGCCTAAACACTTGTAGTTTAGTAAACAAAATTCCAGATACCTCAGCCACGATAGCAGAGGCAAAAGTAGATTGGATCGCAGTCACAGAGACCTGGTTTACCAGAAACCACACCTGGGATGTCACTATCCCAGGCTACATGCTGTTCCGAAAAGACAGGGAAGGGAAAAAGGGAGGGGGTGGCATTGTATGTAAAAGAGGACATCTGTGCAATAGAAATCCAGGGCAGTAACGGTAAGGCAGAAGCCCTTTGGGTAACAGTTGGAGCCAGAGACAAAACCTCAGTCCGAGTTTGAGTCATTTACCGACTCCCATCCCAGGAAGCTGAGGTGGACAAAGAGATCCTAGAAACCATCATGAAGATGACAGAGAAGGGTGAATTGCTGCTGGTGGGAGACTTCAATCTGCCAGATGTGGATTGGTCATCTTACACAGCATCCTCAGATCACAGCCGGGATTTCCTATTTGCACTAAAGGGTTGCAGGTTTGCATCAACTTGTGAACCTACCCACCAGAGACAGAGCATTGTTGGACCTGGTGCTCACAAACAGCACTAGAGTCACAGAAGCTCAAGTGGGAGACAATCTGGGGACCGGTGACCACAAGTCAATCTGGTTAACTGTAAGCAACGCAGACAACACTAGTAACACCAAACCAAAATTAAGATAGTAGACTTCAGAAAAGCTAACTTCTCTGAAATGCGAACTATGTTCACAGCCATAATGAAAGGTAAGAACTCAGGGGATGTTGAGGACTGCTGGAATTCACTAAAGGCTGCTCTTCACTCAGTAACAACAACTTGCACAAGGCAGACCAGCAAGTCCAAAAGAAAGAAGAGGCCTCGCTGGATCATAAATGATATAGCGACCAAAATCAAGGAGAAAAAAAGGGCTTTTGAAAAATTTAAACAAAATGTGAAGCAGACGGGGAAGAATACAGGAATAAACTGAAAGAGGCAGGGAAGGCAATCAGAAGGGCAAAGGCACAGACTGAGGAAAAAATAGCTCAGGGTGTTAAGAAGGGGAACAAAACCATCTACAGATACATAAGGGAAAAGAGAAAAAACAAGGGCGAAATAGTCTGAATAACAACCAAGGAGGGTAAGGGTAAGATAGCAGAGAAAGATAAGGAAAAGGCCCAAGCCCTAAATGACTTCTTTTGTTCCATCTTCACCATAAAAGAAAGTAGCAAGGGTCACACACAAGGACAGGCAGAACACACTGCCCAGGGAGTTGACACTAGCCCCTTCACACAGGAAAGGGTCCTAGAAGAGCTGAGTAGACTAAAGGTGGACAAGGCCATAGGGCCTGACAGCATACTCTCTAGAGTATTGAAGGAGTTTAGAGAGGAACTGGCCACACTTCTAGCAGAGCTCACAGCATGTCACTAGACAGTGGGACAGTATCTCAGGACTGGAAGACAGCATCAGTTGTGCCTTTGTACACAAGCGGAAGCAAGGAGGAGGCACAAAATTACCACCCAGTCAGTTTGACATTCATCATAGGGAAAATTATGGATTCCCTACTAAAAGAAAGGATAGTGACATATATGAAAGATTCTGGAAAAATAGACCTGAGGCAACATGGCTTCACAGCAGGACAATCTTGTCAAACCAACTTGATTGACTTCTTTGACTGGACCACCAGAATAGTGGATCAGGAAGGGCAGTGGACATGGTGTACCTGGATTTCAGCAAGGCCTTCGACACTGTACTGCAAGTTGGAACATGCAGGAGTCTGATAAAAGGTAGTTAACTGTATCAGCAACTGGCTATGAGATAGGACCTAGGGAGTACTAGTAAATGGATCTCTGTCAGGGGAGGGCAGGGTAACCAGTGAAGTCCCACAGGGGTCAGTGCTGGGATCTGTACTCTTCAACATCTTTGTAGGACACATAACAGATGGACTAAAGGGTAAAGTCTGCCTATTTGCAGATGATGCAAAGCTTTGCAACAGAGTGGGCTCACAGGAAGGGGTAGACAACATGAAAGCTGACCTGAAAAAGTTAGAGGAATGGTCCAAGGACTGGCAGTTGAAATGTAATGCCAAAAAGTGTAAGGTAATGCACATGGGCAAAAGGAACCCATTTAGAACATATACACTGGGAGGACACAAACTAGAAACAGAGTGAGCGAGACCTAGGTATAGTAATCACTGACAACATTAAGGTAGGAAAAAAGTGTGAGAAGGCAGCACAGAAGGCAAACGGCATTCTGGGCTGCATTAGCAGAGGCATTACAAGTAGAAAGCGGGAAATGATATTACCTCTCTACAGGTCCTTGGTGAGGCCGCACTTGGAATACTGTGGTCAGTTCTGGAGACCTCACCTCCAGAAGGACATTGACCATTTGGAGACTGTGCAAAGAAGAGCCACCAAAATGGTGCAAGGTCTACACCACAAGACATATGAGGCATGACTCGGGGAGTTAAATTTATACTCTCTCAAGCACAGAAGAGACAGAGGAGACATGATATAAACATTTAAGTATGTGAAGGGTCTAATCACTGCTCAGTCAGGATATCTCTTTCAGCAGAACCCGGCAGCATGTACAAGGGGCCTTGATCAAAGATTGGTGGGGGGGCAGGTTTAAAAGCAACCTCAGAAAGTTCTTCTTCACAGAGAGAGTGGTAGACCCATGGAACAGCCTGCCCCAGGAGGTGGTAGCATCAAAAACAATTAGAGAATTCAAACTAGTATGGGACAAACATAGGGGACAGGTTAGGATGCAGGTTACTTGGGGGAAGGGGTAGTAGTATTGAGCAGACCAGATGGACCATGAGGTCCCCATCTGCCGACGCCTTTCGTATGTTCATAGGTACCAGCCCAATCCTTCCCAGCACAACACACCAGGGCTAATACTGTATATGCCAAAAAAATAAATAATTATTTAAATAAACATAGCGGTCCCAAACAGTTAAAGAGATGCCAGGCCACAATGCCCTTACAATAACAACTTCTAATAGGGCTTCATCAGGATGTTATGTAGTGTGACTCAGTGTCTCTTTAATAGTTTGGGACCACTAGAAACATAGAAGCATAGAACCTGATGGCAGATAAGAACCGATAGGCCCATCCAGTCTGCCCTTAACCCTACCTATATTAGCGACAGTTGACACTACTTGGCCATCTGCTTTAGCCTCTCTTTCCCACCTCTAGGGTTAGATGGATAGCTAGATAGATAGATATTTTATTTATATAGCACCCATTTCCAAAGACTCTGGGTGCTGCATAATATAACACATATAACATACACTTAAAATACAGCAAAACAAATTTAAGACCAAACAGCAACAATATACAAAATACAGCTGGGAGCAACAGCTTAACTAAGCACCATAAGATTTACTATTATAAAACCCCTTCAATTAAAAGCTTGATTAAATAAATATGATTTGAGGCCCTTCTTAAAGGCATTCACTGAGGGAACCTCCCTAAGGTAACCAGGCAAGGAGTTCCACAGGGTAGGCACAGCCGCCGCAAGCGTTCTAGCACCCGAATGCTGCAGCCTAACCCTAGGAACTCCAAGGAGGCCACCCCTAGCAGAACAGAGAGCCCGGGTTGGGCAGTACGGCACAAGAAGCTCTTGCAGATAGACTGGGCCCCTCTTGTGCAGGGACTTGTAGGTCAGCAGCTCTATCTTGAAGACAACCCTCCACCAAACTGGCAGCCAGTGCAGTTTGCGGAGCACCAGGGTGATGTGTTCCCATCTTTTCACCACCAACAATAATTTCGATGCCACGTTCTGCACCAGCTGCAATCTGTGGAGGTTGCCCCCAGATATCCCTAGGTACAGGGCATTGCAGTAGTCCAACCTGGAAGTATCGAAAGCATGCACCAGTATGGGCAGGTCATCCGGCGGGATCAGGGCTTGAATTCGGGCAATACTCCTCAGATGATAAAACCCAGTCCTCACCACGGCCGACACCTGTGCCGCAAGTGTCAGGCCACTGTCAAGGATTACTCCCAAATTCTTCACCTGCCTAGAGGGGGCTAAAGGCGCACACCCCAGCACAAGGTCAGGGGGTAATGTCATCCTCCTCCCCCCCCCCCGACGACCCGGCTCCACCACCAGTACCTCAGTCTTGTCGAGGTTTAGTTTAAGCCAATTGGAGTCATCCATGACTGGTTTTCCTCAAGGCAGCTGTTAATACAGAGTCTGACACCTAGCTATTGGGAGCACAGGACAGGTACAGCTGGGTATCATCTGCATAGCAGTGAAAACCCAGCCCATACCACCTGATAATGTCCCCCAGTGGCAGCATATACACCGTGAACAACAAAGGCGACAAGACCAGCCCCTGCGGAACACCACAGAACAGAGGCTTCGGATTTGATGAGAAAATTCCCATGGTCACTCTCTGCACTCTTGTCTGTGAGGTATGACCTAAACCAGTTGATGACATTTTCAGACAGGCCACACCAAAACTGAAGTCGGTCAAGTAACACCTCATGGTCCACAGTGTCAAATGCTGCAGAAAGGTCTAGAAGGACCAAGATGGTACAGTCCCTTCTATCCATCGCCATCAGGAGGTCATTAAGCACCCTCACCAGGGCTGTCTCTACTATGCCCTGCTCGGAACCCAGATTGGAAAGGCTCATAGGCGAAGGAAGCAGCAAGATGTCTCTCCAGCTGAATGGCCACCACCTTTTCTTACAACCTTCCCTAAAAATGGGAGATTCGAAACAGGTCTGTAATTGCTGAGGCAGTCTGGCTCCATAGATGTTTTTTTTCAAAAGGGGTCTGACCAAAGCTTCTTTCAAGGCTAAAGGAAAGATCCCACTCCATAATGAATTCCAGACTACCCCAGCAATCACAGGACCAATCAGGTCAAAACATTCGACCAAGAGGCGAGTTAGACCTGGATCTAAATCCCAGTGGGTCGGCCGCAGCTTAGAAATTATCTCTACCACCTCCCCAACCCCAATCAGCTCAAACTCATCCCACACAGGAAGAGTGCTCCGACTCAATTCAGGTCAGACCCTGCAGCCTTTTTGAGAGATGCTCAAGACCTCAGTCCTGATGGAGGACACCTTGTCATCGAAAAACCGAGCCAGCTCCTCGTACCTTTTGCTCAAACCTACACCTCCCACACACAGACAGGAAGGGTGTAATAGCCTGTCCACTGTGTGGAAGAGCTGAGATGGCCTGTTTCTCGCTATAGCAATTTCGCTAGACAGAAATTCCTCCTTTTTATGGGAAATTTCCCCCTGATAGTCCACAAAATGTGCCCTCAGGGCCAATTTGTCCCCCACCAGACCAGATCTCCTCCAACGCCTCTCTAACCACTGACCCCTAGTCTTTAAACCTCAGAGATTCTCATCATACCAAGGAGATCTCTGATGAGTAGACAGAGGTTGGACTCACAAGGGTGCAATTGAGTCAAAGGCCGCACCAACTGCCCTATTATAGGCTACTACTGCCTCCTCTGACCAAATAGCACAAGCTGCCTCAACACCCGATAGGTCCAATACCACCAAAAGGTCCTCTGGGAATACTCTCCTTAAAGACTGGTACTGGACCATCTCCATAGGGGCAGGACCATTGAGGGGGGCCCAAAATGTGAACCCCACAGTGCTATGATCCGACCAAACCACTGGATCTACATTGAGGTCCATGATATCCAACTCAGAAGAAAAAAAACAAATCCAATGTGTGGCCACCAGAATGCGTCACTGTTGTTACCTTTTGTGTCAGGCCCAGTGCCCCCATGCTCTCAAGAAGGTCTCTCCCAAATTTTGATAGTCCCCCACCCATCAACCCAGGCTTTGAAATCCTCCAGGATCAACCACCTGGGGGACTCCAATACCAGGCCCACGATGAGCTCCTCGACCTCTCGAAAAAAATCCCCATTGCTACCTGGGGGAGACAGAGCAAAAGGACACTGAAGCCCACACCCATGCCTCCTTGGGCAGCCACACATTCAAAGGACCCTATAGGACCCATAGACAGCACCGTGATGTTCAGGCTAGATTTAAAACAAATGGCCACCCCCCCACCCCTATGATCCTTCCTCGGGCAGTGTTTCATGGAGTATCTGGCTGGTACTGCTGCCTCTAAAATTGGGGCAGCATTTTCATCCAGCCAGGTCTCCATGATGCAAGCCAGATCAACAGAGGATAGCAAGTCCACCATTATAGCCATCTTGTTCCTTATCGATCTGGCATTGCACATCACAACCCGAGTAGGATGAGGTGAAGCAGCTGGACCAGTCATCTTCCCACCCTCTAAGGTGCAGCCCTTGGGTATGGAGACCAGACAAGGCAAACCCCGCTCAAGTCCTCATTTCACCCCAGGGTCTCTCCTTGACTTCACCACCCAAATCCCAGACACTCCAGCAACCACTCAGGGGATATCCCACCGGGCCCCCCCCCACCAAGCTATCCCTAAAGCCCTACATTTAGAGTAGGCATCCCATGACAGTACTGGGAGCTCGAAAGGACGGAGTTCCAGAGGTCATCACCTGAGTAGCTGCACCTTATAGGCCCCAAATCACAACACATTTCTAAAAACCAAAAACAACCCACTCAATAATTCAAGCTTTTCCCGTACCACACCCCCACCACCCACAACAATACACCTTCTATGTTGCACAACCGCACTTATTTCACACAAAAACAAAAATAACCCACTCATTAATTCACCCTCCTCAACAAAACAATACATCTTCTATATTACCCAACCATACTTCTTTCACACACCTTTCACCAAAACACTTCCACACAACATACAATTAAGTATTTAATAATTTCAGTGCCTCCAGAACTTTTACAGACAAAACTGAGAGTTACTAAATTTGAGCCCCAGAAAATCTTTAAAAGTCCAAAAAATTCAGAACAATGTCCAGAATTTCATAATATATGCTGGGGAGCTCTCACCTCCACAGTCCAAGTAATTTAAGAACCCAAGAGGCTCTCACCCTCTTGGCTCTAAAAATTTTAACAGTCCAATGTTCAGTCTATTAAAAGTAATTCCAGAGCTTCATAAAGTTGTAAGGCTACTCACTGAGTACTCTGCATACCAGGGGAGGAGGAAAAACACTAACTCCAGGCAGTCTTCTTTGCTTATAGGCTGCAACCATCAGTTTTTCCAGATCTTCCTGACCCAATCAAGACCTCAGGGCACTTCAGGAACTCCCCGTAGCAGAAGTCACCCTTCAGTGGCTGCCCCGACGGTTCTCACTATCTTTGGTCGAACACCCTCCGGTGTCTGACCCTCCAGATAACCCCTTCAGACACCCTGAAATTCAGCCACAGGTCTATAGTCACCAGACTTTCCACAACGTCAATGCTGCAGCCTCCTTTCTTCTACAAAACACTCAATCCTTCATTCATCCAGGGACTCCAGCAGCACAAGCTGTCCCACCTTCTTCCTTCCACCTAGTCCAGATCCAAAAGCACTCCTTCTCAAATCACCACCACCTGTTTCAAGTCCTCTTCCACGGGAATACTCAGACCGGCAGTCCAGCCCTTCACAAATTACTGTAACCACAGTCCATCATAACCACGGCCTGGTAGCAGTTCACTCTGATCCAACGGCCCTCGGTCCAACTCCAGAATGCAAAAGAAAAACCAATAACCTGCACTCTTCAATGGGTAGAGACAAGCGGAATGCCTCCCGCAAAGGTAAAATCAGTTACTATTCCCGTTTTGTTCTGAAAAGAGCTCTGGTGACTCTGGTAACACTTTCACGCAGTCACAATGATCAAATAAAATGCTCAGATGTACAAATACAAAAAATCTCATACAATATTGCTCCCGGTTGTACTTTCAAGACTCATGCACAGCACAGCGTGGCCGCCATGTTGAACAGAGTAGCCATTATGCCTGTCCCATGCATGAATTTAAATAAATATATATTTTTGGCATATATTAGCCTAGGTGTGTTGCACTGCTTATATGCATAATTATATAATTTAAAAAAAATGTATTTCAGATTTTTGCCTCCATGGCCAGCTCAGCCAATCCATAGTGCCCATCCCCCTCCTTTGCAGGGGATCACACTGCATGGTTGAGAGGGTTGGGGTTTTGCATGGCTACACTGTAACTATGTGAATACCTCTAACCCACCCAGAAGTCATTAAAGGTGGGGGTGGTGCCAACACTGCCAGTCCCATTGATCATAGGCCAGGACCATCCAGATTTTAACTCCCTTGTCTTGGCCTGTGACACATCCCTGGTGGCAGTGACCAACAGAGTCCCACAGAAACAACTGGACCAAATGGCACTGTTATTTCCTCTTTCAGATGATGTTTTTGAGATCAATGGGAAGCCTAGGAAAACCCGTGCTGAAAAGAGAAAGATCCAGAGGGACTGGAAAAGGGATCACACAAATGTTATTAAAAATGACTCTACCCATACCAGACATTATAAATGAGCAACATTCTGATGTGACTTTAACAACTTTTTTTTTCACAGCTAGAAATGAATGTTCTGCCTGGGGCCCCTATGATAAAGGAAAAAAAAAAGGGATATTGTATAGGATATGTACTAACCCCGCCACCAAGGAACAGGTGGAACACTTCATAGGTCCTACTAAATTCAGGCAAAATATATTGTTTTTAGGGCTTGATCTACTGAGCACTGGGCACGCAGGTAGGGATAGGACCATCAACAGATTGTTAGAGATTCTACTGGCCAGAGTTACAGGACGATGTAGCCACCTATTGTAAGACCTGCCCTGAGTGTCAGCAAATAGGATAGGTTGAGCATAAGGACAAGATACCATTGATGCCCTTCCCCTTAGTATCACAACCCTTCAAACACATAGCCATGGATATCATGGGACCCCTAGAGAAAAGCAAGAAGGGTAACCACTTTATCCTGGTTATTTGTGACTATGCAACCAAGTACCCTGAAACATTCCCACTTAGAACCGTTACTTCCCCCAAGATAGTAGAAAGACTTTTGGACTATTTTAGTCGATTAGGCAATCCAAAGGTAATCCTTACAAATGGGGGGGGCTAATTTCAGTGTGGAGTTATTAAAAGAACTGTACAAGGTACTAGTGATGACAGCTGTATGTACCACTCCCTATCATCCACAAATGGATGTATAAGTGGAATGTTTTAATCAGAATCTTAAGAGAATGATCCAGAAGTTTGTGGATGATGAGGGTAAAGACTGGGACCACTACCTACCTAACTCTCTTTCTCTTCACATACCATGAGGTGCCACAAGCATCAACTGGGTTCTCTCCATTTTCATTGTTGTATGGGCTAAACCCATGTGGCCCTCTGGATGTGGTGAAGGGAGCCTGGGAAGGTAATAATATGGTGAAGCATGTGAATATATTAGAGTATATGACCCAGTTGTGAAAAAAAAATGGTATCATATATGACCCAAGCCCATCATAATTGTGTTGTAGCCCAACCAAAAAAAAAAAGTATTGTACGATGTCAAGACCCAAGAAAGATCCCTTTCACCAGGAGACAGTGTTGCTTTTACTCTCTTCATCAGAGAATAAGGTAAGAATGAAGTGACAGGGTCCATTCATAGTTGAGGAATGCATAGGTCCAGTAATCTATAAAACTGAGACCCCAGGTAGTAAGGCAAATCCAAATATTTATCATGCCAACTTGTTAAAAAATGGCATGATAGGCCTGAATCTCAGCCTTGTTTGTATGCTTTGCCTGAAACTCCTTATTCTGATTTCGAAGTAGCCTATAGGATGCTAGAACAACCAGACTGAATCAATGCCATATGGATCAGTTCAGACTTGTCTGAAAGGGAGCAGAAGGAGTTACAAGATCTGTTATACCAGTATGCTTCTACTTTTACCAGCATTTGGGGAAAAGCTACTGGTTTTCAACATATGATAAAAAACTGACTCTGCTCCCATTCAACAAAAACCCTATAGGTTACCTAAATATGTGAGGACTGATGTGGACCTAGAAATAAGGAAATGAAAACAACTAGGCATCATTGAGCCCTCTGTTAGCCCCCGGTCCTCCCCTGTGGTTTTAGTACCCAAAAAGGAAGGTGGCATACGCCTCTGCCTAGATTTCCAGTGATTTAAATCGAGTGTCCCAGTTCGATGATTATCCTATTCCTAGAACTGATGACATTTTGGACTGAATTGGGCAGGCCCATTACATCTCGACCCTTGATTTAACTAAGGGCTATTGGCAGATACCATTAGAGAAAACATCAAGGGGAAAAAAATGCCTTCAGCACTCCTATTGGCCTATATCAGCTTCTTTACGTGCCTTTTGGATTGCAAGGAGCATCTGCAACATTTCAGAGGTATATGGACCATCTATTACAACCCCATGAAGAGTACTGTTCAGTGTATCTTGATGACATTGCGATATTTAATCCTGACTGGAAAACACATCTGAGCCATCTTACAAACATCATCAGGATCATACAGAGTGCTGGGTTAACTATCAACCCCTCTAAATGTACTTTGGCTACCCAAGAAACTAGGTACCTAGGCTTTATACTAGGCAATGGAATGGTAAAACCCAAAATAGAAAAAGTGGATCAGTAGCAAATTGCTCGGTGCCTGAGACAAAAAAAAAAATTTTTTAGGGTTAGCAGGGTACTATAGGTGTTTTTATTCCCAATTTTGCAACCATAGCTGCCTCACTAACTGACTTGACACGTAAACAAGTCTCCAACAAAGTGCCTTGGTCCCCTGCCTGTGAAGAAGCCTTTAGTACCATCAAGGCTGCATTATGTGCTTCCCCTGTCTTAAGGTCCCCTGACTTTAGCCAACTACTTGGGATTCACACTGATGATTCTGAAACAGATCTTGGGGCTATTTTATGTCAGACCATCAAAGGGGAAGAGCACCCAATTGTTTATATTAGCCACAAGTTGTTTCCTTGGGAGGTTAAATATGCAACAATTGAAAAGGAATGCCTGGTCATCATGTGGGCTATTGAAGCCCTAAAATTCTATTTATGGGAAAGACATTTTATGTTGCTTACAGATCACAACCTCCTTTACTGACTACATCAAATGAAAGATAAAAATGCTTGAATCCTTCAATGGTATCTAGCATTGCAACCCTATAAATCTGACATACAACATAGACTGGGGAATCAACACAAAAACATTGATTATTTGTCCAGATATGGAGCAGATTGTTTGTCTAAATCATGACTTATGAAGTTATAGACATATACCCCAGGGCAACCTGTGTGTATTGTATGATGAATTTCAATGTAGTATATTGTAAATACTACAGATCTTTAATTTTGTTAACAGGGTGCCCTGGGGTGGAGCTTCTGTGAGGGTGGGTGGAAGCTCCCTCCCATCCCTTTGAGGATGTGGTTAACAAACCAATAAGTGCCCTCTTGGTTTGTACTTAGGTGGGGGGTGATAGTTAGGAAGAAACAATCCTCATGACTTTTAATACTGGAATTCACTCCTTTCTGACTTTATTTTTCTTTTTAATTTTTTTTATTCTCAGAAGTCTGTTGGGCAACAGCATCTCTTTACTATCTGTTTTTGTTTTAAATATAACAGTAGGTTGGCCACCCGCTGTAGTCCCTGTATTCTTCTTACTTTCCTTGCTAACATTTGTCTAAAACAACCTCTAAGGAGTAGTAATTCCAGTGTGTGTTATGACAAACTCTCTGTGGCCTTGTATATTGTGTGTCATTAATGTTCAAATAAAATTGCTTATGGAATGAAAATGGAAGCCGTTTGCTTCCCCTTTCTATATCTGTATACATCTAACAGGGCTGTTATGTGAATAAAACATTTGCTTTTGTGACCCCTGTGTAGTAGTTATCTGAATTCAGGTACATGTGCTAAGAGTGAGAAAGCAGGGATTGAATACCTGCAAATTTAGTCCATATGCACATAGGTTCAAGTTCAAGTTTATTGCAGGAAAGACTGTTGAGCAAGCTCATTCACAAGGAGGTCCTGAGGCACATACACATACAGTTCGCAATTACATAGACAGGAGATATAAAATGTAGAACAACAAAGAAAAAATATATAAAACAAGAGGTATACACAATAGAAGTCCTTATGCTATATATGCAGTACATTCCAGCTCTTTCATAGGGAGGTTCCATAGGGAGGAAAGCCATTTGCTTTTTGCTCCCTTAATCATGCACACGTGGTTTGTGCAAGAAAACAAGCTCAAGTATTTTCCTTTGAAAAAGCTGCTTAAAGGACAAAATTATTTAACTGCACATGAATGCATACTTTTTATTTTGTGAGTCAATGATAAAAGATATTTAGTGAATAAATGCAGCAGAAAGAAAACATAATAAAAAGTGCCTAAACTATTGAATTCCTGAAAGAAACAAAAGGTTTAAACAGCAGAATTGAAACACATTAAGGGAGTCCTTTACCTGTATATTGCTGTGCAAGGTGGTTGTTAGAGGTATGTTTCCCAATCAGAAGGGACCTTCTAGCAGGGTGTGGGTACAGTCTCCTACTGGGGGAGTGCGGCATCCTCTCTGTTATATTTATGGGATCTGAGGTGTCAATCTATTAAAAAGGGGGCAGAGTCAAGGTTCATTAGAGCCCCTTTTTGTTTAAAAGAGGATTTTTGGTAATTTAAAGGGTATTAGATAAATACTAGCCTGCCTTTGGTCGTTACTGATTATTGTAGTATTTTAAGATGTAAGACCGGGTATTATATGTCCCGCTAGATTTTAAAATGAAAATAAATGAAATAAAGATTATTAAGGGTGGGATCTGCTCTGGAGGGGAGGGGTTTGGGGGCTAGTTAACCCAGGATCCAGCACCTTGTCAGCAGATGTAGTTTAGGAGAAGAACTGTGTACATCTCTAGAGTGGGTTCTCTGAAGGGAGATCCAGCAAAGACCTTTATTAGGGATCTAGTGACTTGTAGACCCCGAGCTGTGCCTTTTTTTAATTTCTTTATTCTGCAAACAGTTGTTTGTTTATTTTTTTTTTTAAATAAATCTAATCACACCTATTTAGGTGTGGTGTACCTTGTTTGACTGTGTTGTGTCTAATCTTTACTACCTCAACCCATGACAATCATCAAGGAGCATCTGATGAAACCTCTGTTAACAAATGGGCTCCATGACCGGAGGCAGCACAGCTTCATGATGCCAAGGTCTTGCCAAAATAACCTGATTGAGTTTTTTGACTTCATGATAAGAGTAGCGGATGAGGGCCAGGAAGTTGATGTTCTGTATGTAGATATCAGTAATACTTTTGACTCAGTACCCCATAAATAGTTTATCAAGAAGCTTTGGGTTCTAGGTATTGAGGCTGAGCTAACAAAATGGGTTGGAAATTGGATAAGTGGAAGGATACAACAAATCAGTAAGAAACTAAGTAAATTGGAATATGTCAGTAATTATACCTTTGGCTCTGTGCTACACATCATAATAATGTGTGGCACCCATCATCAGGGTAGTGCTTGAAAGTCAGGCATTAATTTGCTTATTATTGATCAGTGATTATGACCTCTGTTGGGAGTTTATTTTCTTCAGTAAGTACAGTCAGAGCTTAATTTAGCCCTTGGAGCGCCATCCAAGTGAAGTTGTTCACATCATGCTTTAAGGAGAAATAGTACACGTAATCAATATAAAATGTGAATAATGGGTATTAAACAACCTGTATCAGTGGTGCACTAACTACTTTTACTAAATGAAACTCAACAAGTCTGTGCAAACCAAAGTTTTCACAATGTCCTGGGCTATCAGCATGGCCACCACTATCAAGAATCTAGCCTGCCTGCATTTGGTATAGAACCTGAAGAAGGTTATCCTGAATTTGTTTCCATGTACTGTATTTTAATTGTTGGCAATACTAGCTTTTTCTGACATTTCTCAATAGTGCTGTTCAAAATATATGGTATATTCTTGCACTCAAAGTTTTGAGAAGCTTTTGACACAGGACAGCCAGTTGTAATAATGGCTGTAGTCACCATTACATTGCCATGTACCAAGAGTAGAGCTATGCAGAATGTGGAATTTCACCAGTAGAATTCATGCAGAATGACAATTCAACCTCCAAAATGCTTTTTGGAATTCCTTTTTATGTTGATTGCGTGCATGCGCAAGAAACATATTGCAGCAAGCTTGCTGCAGAAGCAGGTTGTGGAGGTGCAGCACTGTTGTGGATAATGCTCCCACAGCCTTTGGAGGCTTTGCTTGCCTTTCCCACTGGGGGGCATGCTGCTGCTGACACTAGTTCAACCAGCATGCCACAGCCATGTAATGTTTCAGCCGCTGCAATCAGGGGCCACCTCATCATTGCAGCATAAGCCATTCCGCTGCAATGAGGGAGCGACCCGTCATTGCTGGGTGGAACCTTGCTACTGTGATATTGTTTGTGAACATGGCAGTGGCTTGCTGCCATGTTCACAAACAATATTAGTGAACCCCCAGTAAAGAGGGGGTGCCCAATCCCCCTCAGCTGCATGTGCCCCCATAACAGTGATTGTTTGCAGATGGGGGACCCAATCCCCATTGGCTTCAGTCCCCTGCACATGTTCAGGTTGCCAATGGGGGAGCCTACTCCCCATCAGCATCATGTCCCCCTCACAATGAAACATAGGTGTGTGTGCCAAGGGGGGGTGCCCAATCCCCCTCGGCTATTGCACCTCCCCCCGTATATGCTGACAAGGGGGGCCCAATCTCCAATCGGCTACAGTCACTCCCCCACACAACAGCAGGTTGGCATGCTGGGAGCCCACCCCAGCATGCCAAATGTCCATAAATGTCCCTGTTAAAAAAAAAAAAAAAGTCCTGCAATGTTTATTTTTTTACCTGTAAAGCAAAAAACGGTCCCTTGTCGAGTCCGACGGACCCTCCCCAACCTGTGGCCACCCTCTGTGCACCCTGCCTCCCCACACCCCCCGCACCCCATACTTACCTCCGGAGCCCAGCACGACGATCTTCAGTGGACTGGGAACATGTCTGCACTCTTCAAGGCCGACCACAAAATGAGGAAATGCCGGTAAGCTGTATAATGGCATAAATAGGGTTTTTTCAACTTTGATGCATATCTCAGGCATTTTTTGGAATTTTGGCACCAAGTTTCAACATGGAGTTTTTGGGACCCCTCCTCATGAATTCAGCTACTGTCATGGTGTTATTTGACCCCAAAAGGTGATTTCGTGGTAACTGCATGGAATCACCTTTCAGGACTGATTAACGAAACAACAGTGCCAGTGTTCATGAGGTGGGCTCTCAAAAAGTCTATGTTGCACATTTGGTGGAAAAAAATCCAAGAAATGACTATTTTATGAGCGTGCGTTGCACAGTTGCTATACACACTCATAACTTTGCAAATTTGCAATATTTTCACTCCAGATTTTCAACATTGCCATTTTCCTTATGAACAGTACAGCTGTCATTTTCCATATCCTGGCCGAAATGTGTTTTCGCACTTCCGGCGCCGAATAGCAAGGTCACTGTGGGAAATCAGTGTTTGGGATACATTACTAAAATCACAGTGACACTGTTCATGAGCAGAGGTCCTAAAATGCCTATGTTGAAAATGTTGTGACGAAAGTCCATAAAATGAGTGTGTTATGAGCGTGCGTTGTGCAGGTTCCATGCAGGCTCGTAACTTTGCCAATTTGCAATATTTTCACTCCAGATTTTCAACATTGCCATTTTTCCACACCTCCTTATGAACAGTATAGCTGTCATTTTTCACATCCTGGCTGAAATGTGTTTTCGCACTTCTGCCGCAGAAAAGCACAGGTGCTGTGGGAAATCAGTGTTCAGGATGCATTATGAAAATCACAGTGACACTGTTCAGGAGCAGAGGTCCTAAAATGCCTATGTTGAAAATTTTGTGATGGAACGCCATAAAATGACTGTGTTACGAGCGTGCGTTGTGCAGTTTCCACGCACACTTGTGACTTCGCAAATTAGTAATATTTTTACTTCAGATTTTCAACACTGGCATTTTTTCACACCTCCTTAGGAACAGTACAGCTGTCATTTTTCACATCCTGGCTGAAACGTGTTTTTGCATTTCCGGCGCAGAATACCGCAGTTGCTTTCGGAAATCAGTGTTTGGGACAGATTAGGATAGAGCGAGTGAGAGAGGAGGAGTGACCGAGCTCAACTGAGCTCTGTCGGGACTGCTGTGGATTTCTTTGTGGGCAGAAAAAGGTGCCAACAGAGGCAGCAGCCCAGTACAAAAGGGCAGCCTGCAGCGCCAGGAGAAACAGAATGAGAGAGTGAGAGCAAGGGAGTGAGCAAGCTCAATGGAGCAAAGCAATCAGCATTCAGCATTGACAAATGCTTGTTTAATTTGGCAGAAGTCTGAAAATCATTTCTATATAAACAATGGAATAATCAGCAAATTACATAATCCGTCAAAGATTAGTTTACAGTCTGCAGACAATTAAGCCATAGTTTACATTAACTACGGAATATGATGCCATAATTAACATTTTTCCTTCATAATTTCAGAATTGGTATTTGGTGAAATTCCACAGAATTAGGCAGAACTTCCAAAATTCTACTGAATTCTGGTAGAAACAGAATTTGGAAGTTCCACACAGCTTCAATCAAATGACCATCTTTAAGTTGTTTTTTGCAACTCTTTTTTTAAACCACAATTAAAGCGAGATACATCAACCACTAATAATGTACTTTTATTTATTTATTTATATTTATTTTCATTTAACCAGGAAGGTGAACTGCATCAAAAAGATCTGTTTTCAGCCATATCTGGGTGGTGCAGGGTCGGGAGGGGCGGGGTACAATATAGGAATCACAAACAGTACAAACATTAAATGAAACTCAATAAAAAAAATATTTAAAACAGAGAGCTATCTGAATAAAAAAAATTAAGCAGCAGTTGTACAGTTATATACAGAGGATAACCGCAATCTCTTGTTTGTTTCATTTAAACACTGGATATTTTACAAGCAGATCAATATCCTGTTCAACTAGTTGATTTAACACTTTAGGTCCATAGCAAGAAAAGGATCTTTCAGCTAGCTTTGTTTTTATATGCTTCTCTTTTAACCTTTTTAGTCTATGTATTTCGGAGTGACATTGTTTTAATGACTGGGGTTATTTTTTTCTCTTAAAATTTCCAGTATATTTTTTGTAAATATTTTCTGTGCATGCCTTCTGCTGACACCAATTGGTCAAAAATTTAACTGACATTGAAGTACCACATGAAAAACAGAATTTTAAGTTTATCGAGGCTTGAGCAGCACACTATGTACTTTGCCTGGTCATAAACTTATAGCTTGCTGTGTTGTCAAATCATAAATAAGAATTAATAGAACAAAAGTAACACAGAGTGGAAGAATGCAAAGCCCTCTGATATTTTTTTGAGATTGGCAAAAATATAAACAACTTAGGAACAATTATATAAAGGAAATTATTGAATTAAAAAATATTTTTTTAAAATAAACTGGACTCTAGTATTTCATCTAATCCATCTAAATTTGGGAAAACTCTTAAATGTTTAGATGGCAATGATTCCTCTTCAGTTCCAAGATATTCTGAACTAGAAGGAATTAAGACTATAATAATCCTAAACAATCACCATATAGAGAATAACCAATAGGTTTGTGTCTATTACCAGGAAGTAATAGCATCGAGAGGTTCTGGACACGTGACCCTTGAGAGCAAGCTCGAGATGTTCCAATGTGTCCAGAACCTCGAGATGCTAATACTTTCTGGTAATAGACAAACAAACCTATCGGCTATTTTTTTTAATATAGGGATGCAATGTTTGTTTCAAATGGGTGGTCGACTGTTTGACTGAACTGACTTTCTACTGGTCGACCGCCGCAGTGTTCTATGCTGTGGATTTAGCTGTGTAGTCGCTTGTGACTTCCCGCCCCCTGTCTGATTTTTAACATTTTTTACATCCTACCTGCTCTTCAGGACCACAATGGCAGGATCCACCAGATATTTTTATTTCCTGAGGGAAACCCATAAAATTAAAATGAGAAGCGCGACAACCGAGTTCACTCTCGCTAAGCGAGACAACCACCGCCATCTTTTTTCAACTGTTCTTCCCACCTACACAGGAAAACTGCCCAATCAGGAGGCATGCTTCAGATGTGGGGGCAGGAGGTTTCTTTTTGGAAGCTTGGAAACATGCTATTATCAGCTCCAAAGGATAGTATTACCAGTGATTGACAATACTATTATCATTGAAACTTTCAGGCTATTACCAGAATTTTTTTGTATGCTTTACAGACCTATTAAATTGAAGATCCATATATTAAATGCATTTAACTTGCACATTCTTAATTCACGCAAGAGTTGGAGATCCACTAATGACGATGATTCAACCTCATTCACAATAAGATGCTTTCCACTAACTTGAATTTTTCCTCAATTTCTTTCACTATTGCAGCAGTTCTCACTTCTTCACTAAAACTGCACATAAATCATTGGTTATGAACTCCATCAGTTCATAACTTCTGCAATATGCTGCCCCTGTTATCAGTTACAATCTGACTTATATAAATTTAATGTTTATTTCTCTAGGAGGATTCCCTAACATGTGGAAACTGTCAAAGGTTATTTCTATTTTCAAATCTGGAGCTGCCTTGCAGGTTTCCAGCTATCACACTATGTCACTGCTGTCTATTGAGTCAAAGATATTGGAGAAGCTGGTAGAAAAATGTATTTCTAAATTCTTAAACTAATAATCTTTTCAGTGTAAAGCAGTCTGGCTTTTGCCCAAACCATAGCATAGTATAGTATCAGCCCTGATGAGAGTAAGTAATGATCTATAAAAGGGCAGATGATAATGGCTTTGTCACTGGAGTTATTCTAAGCAATTTGTCCAATGTCTTCAACACAAATAAGCACAGTCTTCTATTGGGCAAGTAAACTAATTTTGATTAGAGGATGAAAGAAAAAGCCACCACTGGGAACCACAGTGCCAGAGGTAAATGCACACTTAAGAAAATAAAAAACACTGCACTCAACAAACTGATATAGTACACAACTGATTTAAAGTGCTGAAACTCTGATTCAGTGCCAAAACAGGGTGCAATCTGCGCTCATCATTTCACAGTAGTTTCATGGGGAGTGTAAGGACACCAATTACAGACCACCTATTTATAGGATGCTCTTAAAGGCACAGCACCAGTGTCAGACATCAGTTCTTTGAAGTGAACAGTGCTTAAGCATACATTCAACACAATGTATAGCACTGTTCATGTCAATGCAATGATGTTTGACACCAGAGCTGCACCTTTAAGATCAGCCTTTAAATAGATGCTCTGTAGGCGGCTCCCTTACATTCCCAATGAAGCTCTTGCAAAACATAATGGATTGCACCCTGTTTTGTCACTGAGTCAAATAAAAGTTTCAGCACTTTAAATCATTTCTGTGCTGTATCAGTCTTGTGAGTGGGTGTTTTTTTGTTTCTTAATTTTTGATTAAGCTTGTAGTTGAATAAATGGATATGTAGTTGTCCAACATGTGTTAACTGGAGTCATTTAATGGGTGAACTCTTGTATTTCTCAGATAAAATTTGGGGTACCCCAGGGCACTGTCCTGGGCCCCCTTCTTTTTTTTACCTTTTTATTGATGACATAGAGGTCAGTGTACATAATGTGTCTATACATCTATATGCTGGTGACACCATATCTATGGCTGGTCTAAAGATATTCCCCAATTTCAGTTTAATTTACAGTGTGCTTTTAATGAAGTACAGACATTTTTCTGCTCTGACAAATTAAGTCTGAATGAAAAGAAAACCCAAATAATGCCATTTAGTAATCACAAAAATCCAAACAGCTACCACAGTTGGTTGGTCTTACTAATAACTTTTTACAAAATATGCAGTTTAACAAATATTTAGGTTTATGGCTTGACACAAACCTTAAATGGGACTATTCTTTCTCAGCTATAGTAAAAAAAAGGTTAATCCTTATATCAGCTTCATTTATTAGCATAGATTGTACTTTTCCCAGCCAGTGATGTTGCGGGGCACCGGATCACTATAGTGCAGACAAAACCGTGCATGCAATAATGCGCTATAAGTAGCACGAATGGCTCTACAGCAATGGGGGTTCTTAAAGCATGTGGTAAGAACACTACCCCTGTTGCGGTAAGCTATTCTGATGAACTCTAAAGGACTCTGCCATGGTGGTGCTTGTCTGAGCCACTCACATGGTTGAGTGGCTTGAGCACCTGCCTCCAGCAGCATCGGGGACCAGGGGCTGCGGTTCAGTTCTCCCCAGATCCCACTGTAATGCATTGCTTTTTTGTTGTTGTTGTTTTTTTTTTTTAAAACAAGATTTTTTCCAGGCTCCGACATTTGCCCTTTCCCTGAAGTTCATGACCCCAGGGAGTTGATTATAATATAGTCCTGGGAGTGTAGGGGGCAAAACTCCCCATATATGGGTCAGGATTTTGTCCCGATGATCTTAGAGTGCACACCATTGTGTCTGCACTCTTCCACGTATGCACAGTTTTCACTACAACATTATGACCCTGTGCCATGTTGCGGATAGTCCAAGCTATAATTTTGCCATTACTGGACTATGGCAACATGTTTTTCCCTAACACAGCAGAAAGCTATCTGCACAAATTATATCTGGTGTACGATAAATAAGGACTTTTTTTTTTTTGGCCAGCTCCTAGGAGTGCTTCTCAGTGTACTCTTCTAGTGATCCTTGGATGGCACTCCTTGGACCAAACCCATCTACTACATATTATTGCTTTTATATAGAAATGTGCAAAATTTAAAATGCCTCCATGTATTCCCAATTTAATTTCTCAGAAGCCAATTAGAACTTGCCTTAGATTATCTGCTGGTTTGGAGTTTTCTGTGTACCAATGTTAATGGCCTGATTGACCATCAGTTCTTTTCATACTTAGGCCCTAAGTGTTGGAAAGTATTGCCACTTAATTTGAAACTTCAAATGAAACCTTTCCCTTTTCTACTAAGGTTAAATCCTGGTTCAGTGGTAATTTTAAAGTAAATTGTCCATCTTATGTTATACTAAATGTTTAATTGTTATTGCCATTGTCTGTTTTGTGTTTTCATTTATATTTCAGTGTTTAAATGTAACATACAAGTTTTATATGAGATATTTCTCGGGAAACCATTGAAAATGAGCATTGGCTCAATTGGTCATATATCCTCTGTTATAAAGTGGCAAGAAAAAATCTAGAAATCTCAATGGCCAAGAGACATCAGCTGACTGTACATTAATTCTCTGTATAAACACAGTCATCCTGGTCCTAAACCACATCACACAATGAGCAAACCAGTTCTCCTTCAACCAGAACTATCTTCCATTAGTCTCTCTGCAACCAGAACTGATCTTCCATCACAAACATGGCTGCTACCATTACACTGTGAAAACTTTCAGCTGGGCCCTAAAAATAAAACTACCTTAACTAAAAAAAAACAAATTAATTAAACATTTCCCTGATCATCACACTATCCTTACACACACACACAAATTAGAAACATTAAATATTGTTTATAGTTTTCATTACAACTGTTTCTTTACTAACAGTGAAAAATCCCCCTTCTGTCTTTATCTGCTCATCAGGGAAATCTATTCTGCTTGCCCTGACAGAGAGATAATTGAGTCACTGGCTCTAAAACAGGCCTTTGTTGTCTGTGTGTACAGTTTGTTAGGAGAGTAACAGTCTACCAGTGGAACTGAGCAGAATTTTGAATACCTGTATCCCATGGTAAACATTCCACGATAAACATTCTATGTCTTGAATGAGGGGAAAAACAGAAAAAAAAAAAACAGGATGAAGAAAGTAGGCAATACAGTAATACTTTGTAAACAAAGAGAAAAGGTGGGAAAACACAGTTACAGAGGCAGAGGCAGACCCAAACTGCTCAAATAATATATTGCTGTTCCTTCAACTCACTGGTTTAGCATTTTTCAGTGAGTTGCTGTTCAATCAATTTTACCACTCCTCTACCCAAGTCTGGGGACTATTTTTTCACCATATTTAAATAAAATAACATACTATTATTAAATCTTTGATAATGTGTCCAGAGTTTTGTTTGATTGTTATAGAAATAGTTGTTACCCATTTTATAAGAGCAATAAGACACTTCAGGGTGTGGGTTGTTGATTGATAAGAGCACTACCCAGCTGCTGTAGTCACTCAGCGCAAGCGCCTCGTGCCTAACAACGCACTTGGGGGTGTGCTCTTTTCAATTAACAACCCACACCCTGTCGTGTCTTATTGCTTTCTTATCATGTTCTTCAACACAAATCTTGAAATGTTGAAGTGGAGGATTTGTCATTACAATGTGAAGTGATACAAGCATACCACATGGTGTGTGTGTGTGTTAATATATATGGTGGCATGCATCACATGATGTAAATGTTCCATAAATGGTATTTTTTAGCATTATACTTGGTGTACATTCTAACTGGTGTACAAATATCTTTACTATGTCTGTGAGTATAGGTACAACATATCAGATGATGGACAACTTTGTGTGTCTACAAAAATATAAAAATATCAATTGTAATGAAACTACTTGGCCTATATATGCTTCATTCACCTCATGCTGTGCCTACAGTATGGACTCTTTGCTAGGAATGTATTTGAACTCAGAATATGCATTATCCTCACAAACTGACGATTCTGGTGAGACAAATGGTGATTGCACCAGAGTAGATGAGTAAACTACTTGCACTGGAGAAAGAAATTATGCACCATCAGTAGTGAGATTGCACTGTACACAGAGATCAACTGTCTTCAAGGCAAAATTCATTGTACCTATGTTGATAAATAAAAAGGTGATTGATTGTAATGTACATGCATGTTCACTGTGAGCAGAAGATCATGATGAAAACTGCCACAGTGTCTCAATACTAGTACCCCTGGACACCCAATAATAATAATAATAATTTTATTCATAAAACACAATTCAAAACATCAAAGTGCTTCACATAAAAACATATTAAATAAATCACATAAATACATCAAACTTCCAGTTAAAATTCTCATAGATATATCAGCTTCACATAAATATAACATCAATTAAAATTCTCAAGACATCAAATGTTAAAAGCTTGTCTGAATAAATATGTCTTTAAATCCATCTTGACGCTCTCCACAGTCCTGCACTCTCTAATCTGATAAGGTAGAGAGTTCCACAGGGGATGGCACCACAAACATAAAAGCCCGGGTGCCAGATGTCTTCAACCGCACCCTGGGAACCTCTAACAACCCCTCATCAGTTGAGCGAAGAGGCTGGCCAGGGCTGTAGGGAACCAGGAGCTCTTGCAGATAACTCGGTCCCTGTCTGTACAGGGCTTTGTAGCTCAGAAGCCTGACCTTGAAAGTGGTCCACCACTGTATAGGCAGCCAGTGCAGATTCCACAGCACGGGGGGTAATATGACTGGAAAGAGAAGTCCCAGTCAATAATTGTGCCGCAGCATTCTGCACCAGCTGCAAGCAGTGGACATCAACCCCCGGAAGCCCCAGGTAAAGGGAGTTGCAATAGTCAAGGCACGAGGTCACGAAAGCATGAAACAATGTGGGCAAATCATTGGATGAAACAAGGTGCTTAATTCAGGTGATGTTTCTAAGATGGTAAAAAGAAGACTTGACGACTGCCGACACCTGCGCACTTAGTGTCAGTCCATCACCAAGAACCGCCCCCAGATTTCGCACTCATTCAGAGGTAGGCAGTTTTACCTCATAGAGCCAAAGTCTGAAGGGTAATCCCACCACCAGCCTCTCTATCCGGAACCCTGGATCCACCACAAACAACTCAGTCTTCCCAAAATTTCAACCAGCTGGACTTCATCCAGTCATGGAACTCTGCTAGACAGCTGTTAAACATCGAGATCACACTGTTCTGGTCGGGTGCAAAAAGATAGACAGAGCTGTGTATCATCTGCATAGCAATGAAACCTCAGCCCATATTGTCTTACAATGTCTGTGGAAGGCAGCAAATACACTGCAAACAAAATGGAAGACAACAACGAGCCCTGAGGGACCCCGCACGGCAGAGAAAATGGCTCTGAGGAAAAAATCGCCGAAACCACCCTCTGAGACCTACCGGCTAGGAAGGAACGAAACTATCTGAGAACTGGACTAGCCAGGCCACAGATGACCCTCAGATGCTCAAGCAGAATGCCATGGTCTACAGCGTCAAGCTCTGAAGAAAGATCTAGAAGCGCCAAGATGGAACGGCGCTTCTGGTCTTTCACCATCAGGAGATCACTAAGCACCCGAATCAGAGCAGTCTCTGTACTGTGTCTCTTCCAGAAACCTGACTGGAGCTGATCGAAGACATCATGGATGGTCAAATGGTTCTCCAGTTGCAGCACAAGCACTTTCTCAATCACCTTCCCAGCAAAGGGAAGGTTAGAGATGGGTCTGTAGTTTGCACAGCTGTTTGGGTCTAAAGAAGCTTACTTAGGAAGCGGTGACACCACCACTTCTTTCAGAAAGCTAGGGAACTCTCCCAGTTCTAAAGAGCACCAAACAATCTCTGCAAGGACTTAGCTGATAGTCTCCTTACAGCCTAGTAGTAGGCGTGTAGGGCCCGGATCCAAACTACAGCAGGTAGGATGAAAATTCTGGACAATCCACATAATGTCCCCCATCTCCAGCTGGTCAAAAGATATCCTGGCAAGCCGAGGGATAGTGACCATACACCAACCATCACTAACCCCTATAGAGGGTGCTGAACAGATTTCGGCCCTTATATCAGCCACCTTAACTGCAAAGAACAGAGCAAACTCATCACAATTTTCTTGTGAAAAAGCTCCTCAAACCTGTAGACAAGTTGGGTTGCACAGTCTGTCCATGGTTCGAAAGAGCTGAGCCGGTCGATTCTGAGCAGCAGCTATCTCACCAGACAGGAACTCTGCCTTCTTACATGAGATTGCTGATTGATAGCTTTGATAATAATCTATCAATCTAAGGTGGGCGACCTCAAGGGTCGTTCTCTGCCAGTGATGCTCTAGCCTTCGTCCTACATGTCTCAACTCCCTCAAGGTCCCATCAAATCAGGGGGACCAAGGAAGGAAAGAGAGAAGATGAACATGGACAGGGGCGATAGCATCCAGAGCCTCAGTAATGGTCTTATTATGGGCCAGAACTAGATTCTCTGGATCCACGCCTGCCTTTGGAACTCCAGTAGGCCTAATACCACTGACAGACCTTCCAGGGTTACACCCCTCAAAGGGTGGTATCTGACCATCTCCACAGCGGCAGGCCTATAGAGGGGTCTGGAAATTGAATCTTGCTGTATAGTGATCTGATCACATGACTGGATCCACCACCAAGTCGGTGGTCACACGGTTGTCACACGGTTGTTCATGAGCTTAGTTAACTAGCTATTTTACCTTTGGATTTTATTTGTGGTCATTTCCATGTTTTGCACTTGCATTATTTTGCCCTACTGCTTTTATGTAGTGTGGGGTTGTTTTGGGCTGATTTAGCTTTTTGGTGCACCTTCAGTTTCCACAGTGTAGGATCCTCCTCTAATAGCAACCATGTCTGTGTCTGTCCATCCTTTCTTCAATGTAGTCAGTAATGTGGAAGGTCATGGTGAATACTGTTGGGAGTTGTGTGGCATCTGTAGTCTGGAGCAGTGGTGGAATGGTGCATGAGAGCAGTTGGAATCCATGAAAAGGAGGCTCATGTGAGAAGCATCTTATCATTCAAGAGCTAATCTTCACAATAGATGCACATTCTTTCAGTTATAGACAGAGAAGGCAGGACACTACAGAAACACAAACTTTTGTGGATAGTAGTGCCAGTGCCTAGGACTGATGTGCATCACTTTACATAATCATGCAACATATATAGTGGTGCCAGTAACAACAACCTCAATTCCTCCTCCATCAAAGCACAGCACTTTCCTCATCAAGGACAAGAACTACAATTTTTATACCAATTGCATTCTTCTATACTTTGTCACATATTTTAAATTTAGATAAACACCCACATGTCCTAAAGACTTCTCCACCTTGTCACAATGCACTCAATGAACGCACCAGTTACTCCCTCTACACATAGTATTTAACTATGTATGACACTCATTTGGCCTGCACTGCAAGTAGGCAGGTAGATCACCTTACCTGCATTAGCATAAAGGGCTTGCAATGCCATTCCAAACATCCTGCTTTTACAATGGAGCCCCTCATGAAGCCAACCTTATTACTACTCTCTGTCGCTGTCTCACTCTTGTTCGCACTCTCTCTCTATCTCTCTCTCTCTCTCTCTCTCTCTCTCGCTCTTGCTTTCTCTCACTGGTCTTTTCCTTTCTCCTCAGGTGTACAGTTGGGAAATATTCATGGATATGGCTGCCCCATAATTATCATGAAATTCAACAATTTTCACAAAGACTCCTAGAATTCGAAATTAAGTACTGATGTTAGTTTGCAATTTCTGGCCCCTTATGACATGGACATATTTTAAGCAAGAGATACTGAAATAAAATGAGCACACACAGACTCCTTCTAATGTCTCTGAATCTGTAACATTTAATGTCATTATGTTTTCTAGTTTTAAAGTTATAGGTCTCGATTAACAAAGGTCTGCGCAAGCTGTGCCAAAGGCATCCTGTGCCAATCGCCGGTGCGCCAGGGATCCACGAACAATTCACTATCAGGTAGGGTCCCCCATGGCTGAAACAACTATGGTCCTGTGCCAAACAGATGCTGAATCTGGAAGGTGTGCTGCAAGTGGTAGGGTTGCTGTGTGGCAAAAGAACCATGGACAGCAGTCCCTGGTGTCTAGCACCCCCCAGCCCCATTCACCATTTAAATAAAATGAATAAATGTCCCTGGTGGCTGGCAGTCCCCTCCCAGACCTGATCTCCTTTCAAATAAAAATAATGTCACTGGTGGCTAGCAGTCCCTCCCCAGCCCCAATCCCCTTTCAAATAAAAGTAATTAATTTCCCTGGTTGATAGCAGCCCCCCCCATCCCCGACCCCTTGTAAAAACAAATCCGTCCCTGGTGGTCTAGTGGACACCCTCCCTATTCCTAATATCCCCATAAATAATTAAATAATATTCCCTGTTGATCTAGCGAACCCCCATCCCTGATCACCCCAGAAAAATTAAAGTACCCTGGTGATCTAGTGGACCCCCCATCACCATCCCACCCCAGCAGGCAGTGCCACATCACCCCACTCTTCCACACCCATCCCATCCTCCAGCCAGCAACTGGCACAGCCCTCCGCTCCCCACTATGACCAGCTTTTGACTTAGCTGTCGAGGAGCAAGTGAATACTGCATACAGTATGCTTTGCTCATTGATTGACAGGCCCTGAACCATTTAGGTCACCCTATGTTGCACTGTCTCCAGACTGTCATCTTTCCTTAGGTGAGGAATTTAGAATTGGGCATAGTACTCCACACGGGGCCTCACCAGTGATCCATAGAGAGGTAATAATATCTCTTTACTTCTGCTGTCAGTACCCCTTCCTTTACGGCATAGCTCCTGTTTGCCTTACTCTGTCTTTTTAGACTGGCTTGATTGTTTTAATGAGTCACTGATGATGACCCCTAGGTCTCTTCCTCAGAGGTCATGCCCTGCTTAACCCCTCAATCCAGTACTCTGTCCTGGGGTTCATGTTCCCTATGTGCATCACCTTGCACTTACTGGTACTGAATTTCAACTTCCAAACCTCTAACCACCTCTTTAGCCTCTAGTTGCTTTCTACCGTGCCAAAGAGCTAAGTGTTAGCTGCAAAGAGACACATCTTTCCCTGAATTCCTTTTTCCTATGTCACTGATGAACACATTAAAAAGGGCGGTATTCCATACCAATCCTTGTGACACCCCACTGGTCATCTCCCTCTCTTCTAATTTGACTCCATTAACCATAATCATCTGATGTTCCCTTCTACCCAAGTTTCTCACCCATCTGTGTACTTCCTATGAACGTACAAACATACGAAGAAGCCAGCAGAAGAAGGCCATTTGGTCTATCAAGTTTGCTAGTATTGTAGGGTCCACAGCTTGAGCTACTGTCCCTGCCCTCCCTCCCCACTCCTCCCATTCTCCCTACCCATGATCCTTACTTTCCCCCTGTGCCTATCCCAGCCTCTCTTAAAGCTACCCACTGTCTTCAATGAGATGACCTCTTCTGGCAGTGCATTCCAAGTGTCCTCCACCCTCTCTGTGAAGAAGTGCTTCCTGACCTCCCTCCTAAACCTCCCACCCTCCAGCTTAAGACTGTGCACCCTTTATGTTATGGTTGCCACTCAGCTTAAAGAGACTCTCCTTATCAACCTTATTTATCCCTTTCAAGTACTTGAATGTCCCAATCATGCCCTCTCTCCGGCTCTCCCTCTCTCTCTCTCTCCTGTCTTCCAGGGAGTACATGTTCGGTGCCCTCAACCTCTCATCGTATGCCTTACCCTGCTGACCTGCTATCATCTGTGTAGCCCTCCACTGGACCGTCTCCAGAAGGTTAATGTCCTTTTTGAGGTGTGGACACCAGTACTGAACTCCATACTCTAGATGAGGCCTTACCAGTGACCTGTACAAGGGCAGTATAAACTCATCTCTCCTACTACTGCCCCCCAGATATGCATCCCAGCATCTTGTTTGCCTTTGCTGCTGCTTTCTTGCACTGTGTGGAGTGCTTCAGGTCATTAGTGATCATCACTCCCAGGTCCTTCTTCTCTGATGCAGATACTCTGACTCCACTCAGGTAGTATTCTGTCCTGGGATTCTTGGCTCCAATATGCATAACTTTGCCTTTCTTGGCATTGAAGCCAAACTACCAGATCCTGGACCACCTCCCCAGCTTTTCCAGATCTTCTTGTAGGTCCTGTATCCCTTCAGCTGTGTTCACTCTCCACAGAGCTTGGTGTCATCCATGAATAGGCACATGTTGCCCTTAATGCCATCCCCAATGTCATTGATGAAGACATTGAATAACACCAGCCCCAGCACCGAGCCCTGCGTGACCATACTTGTTACCTCTCTGGTGCCAGATAACTCTCTTCACTGGACCCAGATCCTCTAACTTCTGTAGCAACGTTCTGTGAGGCACCAAGTCAAAAGCCTTGCTGAAATCAAAGTAGGGTAAATCCACAGCATGGCTCTTATTCACTACTCTTGTTACCCAGTCAAAGAATACTATCAAGTTGTTCTGACAAGACCTCCTTGCCACAGACCCATGCTGTTTACTATCCTGGAGTATCCCAGGTAGTCCAGAAGGTCCTCTTTGACTAGTGTCTCTACCATCAGTTTACACACAATAGAGGTAAGATGACAGGTTGGTAGTTACCTGGTTGCTCCTTGCCTCCCCCCCCGGAGTCTTCCTCAACTACCCTGACTCCCTCTGTTAGCCTAATAATTAATTCTTTCTTTTTCCCTAATATGTCTAAAGAACTTTTTTCCCTTCCATTGACCTCCACAATACATAGCTCTGTGTCTGCCTTTGCTTCTCTGACCACCTTCTTGGTTTCCTTTGTTCTTATTTTATCTTCTCTCCTTTCTTCCTTCCCTTGTTTTTCTTTGTACCTGGTGAAGGCCCTCTTTTTGGCTCTCACTGCTTTCCTGACCTTTCCATGTAACTATATTTGTGTCTTGTACCTGTTTCATTTGATTACTGTTCTCATGCAAGACATTGTTGCCTTGACAAAGGCCCACTTGACTGCTCCCCATCATTCCTCCACATTCCTGATTATGTCCATTCTGACCAACTTGCCCCAGACCAGCTCCCTTAGCCAACTGAAGTGTGCCTTTCTAAAATCTATAACTTCAGCTTTTGATGAAGGCTTACTTGTCCCAAGAGTCAGGTCAAACCATATATAGCTATGGTCTCTGGACCCTAGTGACTCCCCTACCCTGACTCCTCCTACCACTTCCGAGTTGGTGACCACCACATTGAGAATGGCAGCCTGCCTAGTGGGTCCCTTAGCCAGTTGTGCGAGCAGGCACTCCTACAATGTATCCAGCAAGGCCTGACTTCTGGAGCTTCTGGTCGCTGGAATGACCCAATTAATATCTGGCAGGTTTAGATTTCCCACCACCACCACCTCCCCCTTTGCTACCCGCCCAACTGTTGTTCTGCCCCTAGCTCCTTAGATCTCTCTTCCTCCTGTCCTAGAGGACTATAAATCACCCCTACCCATAATTTCATGCCTGAGGATGCCATCGGCTGAACCTACAATGATGCTTTTGCCCCTTTTACTATCCCTGATGTTTCCATCCTCCACTGCCTCTATGCCTTCCCTGACATATAGGGCTATGCCTCTTTCTTTACCTTCCCTCTATCACATCTAAGTATGGAAGGACACAAATCCAGTATCAGGCACTCAACCAGACACCAGTGGTTGACCACTTCTCCCAGACAACTGTTCCCTGAAGGATCTTAAAGTGGTAGTTTTGAGAGGAAATTTCAAAGACACTCAGACAGGATAGCTCTGTTGAGCCAAACTTATAAGGTTTTTTGGAGCAGTCATACATGGGCGGAACAAATATTTATGTTTCTTCACACAGTCCCAGGTCTCATACTGAGTTTTGACAGTTTCAACTGTAGCTCTGTGTCCTACCAATTATTTTTTTTAAAATCCCCTTCTGCTTTCAGGACATAGTTGACTATATAAGCCACCTATTCAGACACAGTTCAATTAATTTTCTGAACTGTCAGACTCACATGTCCTGAATACTGTTCTTATTTGATCTATTTCAGTAATTGTTCCTTTTATTGCGGTGGACCGAGATATAAGCAGTCACACATTCAGAAAGATTTACATTAAATTTAGCAACTAACTAAACTGCAAAATATGACCCCGTGTAACTTTAAAACTACAGAATGCAATGCCATTACATTTGGCAGGCTCATAGACCTTAAAAAGGAGGCTGTGTGTGTATGAACATACAGACATGTGGCGAAGCCAGCAGAACAAGCGCATTAGGTTTATCGATTCTGCTCATATTGCAGAGTCCTCACTGCCAGCTAATAACCCTGCCCCTCAACCAGCCATTCCCTTCTGTCCACCCTTAGTGACCCTTATTTTCTCCTTAACTCTATCCCAGCCTCTCCTGAAGCTGCCTTCCATTTCCACTGAAACGACTTTCTCAGGAAGCCCATTCAAACCTGCCAGCACTCTCTCTGTGAAGAAGTGCATCCTGGTCTCTCTTTTATACCTCCCCCTTCCAACTTGATACTGTGCCCCATTGTGTTTTGATTCCCACCAAGCCTAAAGAGATCTTCCATGTCCACCTTATTCATTCCTTTCAAATACTTGAAGGTCTCAAGCATGTTACCCCTCTATCTCTCTCTCTCCTCTCCTCCAAGGAGTACATGTTCATGGCCTACAACCTCTCCTCATATGTCCTACTCTGCTGGCCCATAATCATCTTTGTTGCCCTGCTTTGGACTGTCTCTAGCAGGTTTATGTCCTTTTTCAGATATGGACACCAGTACTGTGTGCTGTACTCCAGATGTAGCTTCAATGACCTGTACAAGGGCAATATTATCTCCTCTCACCTACTGCTGATCCCCCTAGCAATACAGGCCAATATTTTTATTAGCCGTTGCTGCTGCTTTCCTACATTGCATGGAATGCTTCAAGTTGAAAGTGAACATCACCCCCAGGTTCTTCTCCTCCTTGGATGTAGATACCGGACCCCATATAGGCTGTACTCAGTACTCTGGTTTTAGCTCCAGTGTGCATAACCTTGCACTTATTTGCATTGAAGCAAATTTGCCAAATCCTAGGCCACCTCTCTAGCCTTCTCAGATCTTCCCCTGGGTCCTATATCCCTTCTGCTGTGTCCACTTTCCCACAGCGCTTGGTGTCATCCATGAATGCTCAGTTTTGCCCTTAATGCCATCCCCAATATCATTGATGAAGACCTTAAAAAGCATTGGTCTGAGCACTGATCCCTTTCTGGTCCCACTCTTGACCTCCGTAGAGCTTGAGAGCTCTCCCCCCACCACCTTGCTCTGAGTCCTGCCCCTCAGTCAGTTAACTACCAACCTAGTCAACTTCTTACCAACCCCCAGATCTGTAAACTTCCTGGTCAACCTCTTATGGGGCACAGAGTCAAGAGCCTTGCTGAAGTCCAGGTATAGGATGTCCATTGCTTGGCCCTAGTCCACTGTTTTAGTGACCCAGTTGAAGAAATCAATCAGATTTGTTTGACACAATCTCCTTTTTTTAAATCTCTTGCTTAGAGGATCTCCATGTTATAAGCTGCCAAAAATTGCAAAATAATATCAGTACGTAAGTCAGATTCCATGAGTCTTTGTGATAATTGCTGACTATCATGATAATTATGTGGAAGCCATATCCATGAACACTGCCCATCCATACACCTGACCTATCGTGTAGGAGAAGGGAAAAGGTTGATCTGAGTAGTAACAACTTTTGATTCATGTGGACTCCAATGTCAATGCAGCAGAAGAGTTGGAGTGGAATTACAGGACCATTATGCTATTGCAGGTAAGGTGATTTGTTTCAACTCCACAAGTAGCTGCTGTGATTCATGCTGTGCAGGGTCAGTGCTGTTATGAGGGTGGCCAGCCCAAAGCAACAAAAGTCCACAAAAACAGCACTCATAGCAATAATGGAAAACAACAAAGAAAATCAGTGCAAATGCAGTTTATTAAATATCCCGGGCTGCTCGCCCTTGCCCCAGCGCTTCGGCTACTGTGCCTTCGTCAGGGAGTATGTTAGTAGCCAAAGCACTGGAACAAGTGTGAGCAGCTTGGGATTTTTAATAAACCTCATTTGCACTGATTTTCTTTGTTATTTCCATTATTGCTATGAGTGCTGCTTTTGTGGACTAAAGGTGATTTGCTTGCCTGCAGCACAGGTCAAATGAGTGTGAACCATAGCTAAGCACTAGATGTAGGGATAGTAGCTGACTGTTGGGCACATTGTGATAGGCAGTACAAATTCTGAAGGCATGAGGAGGTCACTTATTGAATTAGAGATGTTTCTAAAGGGAAAGATGCTCAGAGGGATCTTCCTCAAGGCCTTCATGATTTTGTGGCCTGTGAAGAATGACAGTGGCATCAATTAGACAAGCTAACTTTTGCTAAAATTCTGTTGAAAGAGATAGGGTCTTTTCTGGAAAGTTAGAGAGTATTCTGGGGCAAGGATTACCTGCATACTCAGGATGTGCTGCAGCAGTGCCAAGATGGAGGGCGTACCAGTCTTGGCAAGGGATAAGAAGTCTGGGGTATTCAAATTAAAGGATGGGGGTTGGGGAGGTAACTAGTGCAGGAGGTCACCAGTGGCAGGAGTTAGATGCATGGGTTTACTAAGAAACAGGCAGCTAAGCTGGGCAACACAATAATAGTAGACCTCCAGTTGGAGCAAGGAATCAGTGCGGGACAATAATTCTAACTTGAATGCAGGTTATATAAAAATCATACCCAGTAACATTGTTTATCCTGACAGCCTGATGAATGTGCAGGTCTTGGACTTAGAGGAATTCAGAAATATGTTGTGGGAGAAGGAAATGTATGGGGCACCAAGAAGGAGAAACATAGAAATATAAAATTTGTTGGCAGAAAAGGACCGCTTGGCCCACCCAGTCTGTTTTAGACGGTCCCTACCTAATCTGTCTCTGCAGATCCTTACTGGTCTCTGGTGACCCTCCCTCCTCCCTGACTATTTACTGATATTCCTGTATATCTATCTCACGCATGCTTGAAGCCCCTTACTGTTTTCACTTCCACCACTTCCATTGGCAGTCTGTTCCAGGTGTCCACCACTCTTTCAGTGAAATAGTATTTCCTCACATCCCTCCTAAACTCCCCGTCCCCCCCAGCTTTGTGGCATGCTGTCTGGTCCTGGTGCTCTTTCTCATTTGACAGAGACTCCCCTCCTGCACCCAGTTCACCTTTGTGAGGTACTGGTTGGTCCCTATCATGTCCCCTCTAGCTCTCCTCTCTTCCAGGGTATACATGTTGAGATCCCTCAGTCTCTCCTTGTAGGGCTTTTGATGCAACCCCCTGTACCATTTTAGTTGTCCTCATCTGGGCTGCCTTCACTTGTCTATGTCATTTCCAAGATGTGGCCTCCAGAACTGGACACATACTCCAGGTGAGGCCTCACAAGTGAACAATACAGTGGTGACACCACTTCTCTCATCATGCTGGAGATTCTTCCTATGTATCCCAAAATCCCACTGACCCTACCCACTGCTTTGTGACACTGTACTGCCACTGTGAGGTTAAACCACAAGGTCCCTTTCCTGCTTAGTGGCTGTCAGTACCTCCTCCCATCCTGTACTCAGTTCCTGGGTTCCTATGCCCTACATGAATGATTTTTAACTTTTTGGCATTGAACCTCAACTGCCATGCTCTTGATCACTCCATAAGTTTTCCAAGGCTCTATGTATTCTCTCTAACTCCTCATGAATTCCTATCCTATTACAGATTTTTTGTGTAATCTGTAAAACAGCATACCTTTCCTTGCAGTTCTTTTACAAGGTCACTTATGAAGACATTGAAGAGGACCAGTCCCAGTACCAATTAGGGTTATTCCAACTGAAAGGAAATGGATTAGGTGGCTGTCTTTTTAAGGGAGTGTGTCATTGTGAAGAACAAGGACGAGATCAGGGAAACAGTAGTTCCACTGAGTCTATTTGATTAAGCTAAGAGATAAAAAGCATTTGTCAATGCTGAATGTTTGCTTGCTGGCATTGGCATTGGTAGTGTCGGAGTTTGAGAGCTGCATAATAGGAATGTCAGTGAAGTATTGAACTGAAGCGAACCCCTCCACCATACCTGCAGAGACTGACAGGCATTGGGGTGTGTCTTTGGGTCATCAGGCATGATGGCCATGCCATTTCACCACACCCTACCCTGCAGACACTGACAAGTGTCACGGTGTACCTTGGGGTCTTTGGCCCTTATGCTCACCCCATTCCATCAGGAAATACGGAGAGATGGGTCCTGTATAGGAGAATGGGGTGAACTTTGGGGCTGAAGAGTCCAAGGTACACCTCAATGCCTCTCACTGACTGCAGGGTGTGGAATGGTATGAGCATTACAGGCGAGAATCCCAAGTCACACCCCTGATGCCTGTCAATCTCTACAGGGTGGGGCCTCAGGCATTTGTTGGCATTTCCACTCAAAATTTTCAACATGGTTTTTTGTGACCCCTACCTTATGAACAGTGGCAATATCAGTTTGTTAGCTGAAAGCTGATTTCTCACAGCGACTACGCCATTTGGCACTGCAGGTGTGAAAACACATTTCGAACAGGATGTGAAAAATGACAGCTGTACTGTTCATGGGGAGGTGCAAAAAATGGCAATGTTGAAAATCTGCAGTGAAAATATAAAAAAAAGTGGTGAAGTCACGAGCATGCGTAGAAAATGCACAACGTACACCCATAATGCAATTAGTTTGGGGATTTTTTTACAACAGATTGTCAACACAGGGATTTTGGAACCTCCACTCATGAACAGTGTCACTGTGATTTTCTTAATCTGTCACGAACAATTATTTCCCACAGTGACCACGCATTTCTGCGCTGGAAGTGCAAAAACACATTTCGGTCATGGTGTGAAAAATGACAGCTGTACTGTTTATAAGGAAGTGTGGAAAAATGCCAATGGTGAACATCTGGACTGAAAATATTAGAAATCCATGAACTTAAGAGGGTGCGTGGAACCTGCGCAATGGTCACTCATAACACAGTCATTTTATGGACTTTTTCACCAAATTTTTAACATAGCCATTTTAACATTTCTACTCATGAACAGTGTCACTGTGATTTTCTTAATCTGTCCCGAACACTGATTTCGTACACCGACTGCGCCATTGTGCGCTACATGGGCCGAAACACATTTTGGCAAGATGAAAAATGACAGCTGTACTGCTCATAAGAGTGTGGTAAAATGGCAGTGTTGAAAATCTGGAGTAAAATATTGAAAATTTGCAAACTTATGGTGCGTAGGAACAGCGCAATGCATGCTAAATAAAACAGTCATTTGGGAATTTTTTCACCAAATTTTCATATAGGGTTGGGGCCTACCTCATGAACCAGGATACTGTCATTTCATAAACTGGTCCTGAAAGGTGGTTCCATGAGTGACCGCGGAATCACCTTCTCGGCCTCGATTAACAAATGACAGAATTCATGAGGTGGGGTCCCAAAACCCCATGTTGAAAATTTGGAGAAAAAATTCCCAAAATTCCTGGAGATATGCATCAAAGTAGAAAAAACTATTTATTCCATTATACAGCTTACCGCATTTCTTCAGTTCATCGTCAGCTTTAAAGAGTGCAGATGTGTTCCCAGTCCAATCAAGATCGTCAGGCCAGACTTGAGAGGTAAGTATGGGTTGAGATGGGGTGTGGGGAGGCAGGGTGTGCAGAGGGTGGGCGTGGGGGAGGGGGGTCAGGACAGTCAGTGAGGGAAGGTTTTTTCTTTCAGTTTTTTTCCCTTTCACAATGCTGGACTTGTGCCATGCTGGGGTGGGCTCCTAGCGTGGCAGCTGGAAGGCTGTTTGGGGGGGCAGTGGAGCCGATGGGGGATTGGGCACCCCCATCGGCCATACAGACTGTTGCCACGCTGGAGTGGGCTCCCAGCATGGCACACTCTGTTGGGGGGAGTGCAGTAGACACAATGGGGGATTGGGCACCCCCGTCGGCCATACAGTGTGAGTTGGGGGGGAGCAGGTGTCACCATATTGATTTTGGGGAGGCTACAGCCCCCCCAATCTAAGTTAATGCCCCCCAATCATTTTCACACAAGAAATAAATTAATACCGTTTCTTAATCTGATACGACTGCAGAATTTAAAAAGTTAAGAAACGGCAGTCATCGCTCATTGGCTAGCACTAATTGTTTCTGCTGCAGACTGCAGTTAATTTGTCTCTGTGACCATGGTGTCCTCCCAGTCCAACAAGAGTCCCAGAACTAGAGAGTGACTGAGTGTCAGTGAGCCAGGCAGCCACCTGTCATAGTAGCGAGTGAGCGATTTTCAGCCAGCAGAGCGAGACTGCACTTTTGTCAGTCAGTTTCAGCATTTCTCTCTCTCAGTCTCCTCTGATTTTTACCGGAGACCACACATGGCAGTACAAGCTGCAGGCTGAGATCCAGAACACTTTTGGGTGGGGAAAATGAGAATGAGAGAGAGAGAGAGAGAGAGAGAGAGAGAGAGAGAGACTGCATATCAGTTCAGTTTAGTGGCCCAGGGAGAACTATAAAGAGCAGCTCAGCTTAGCGACGGGAGGAAATATTCACGCTCAGTCCAGACAGTCACAAACTGAATCGCGAGGCAGTTACTTATATCCCTGAACTTTGAAGTGCAAAATGGCAATACAAAGCTGCAGCCTGAGCTCCAGAACACTTTTGGGTGGGGAAAAGAAAAGAGAGAGAGAGAGAGAGAGAGAGACCACACGTCAGTTTCAGTGGCCCAGGTAGAATTTTAAAGAGCTCAGCTTAGTGATGGGAAAACATTCACACTGGCTCAGTCCAGAAGCATGAGCATGCAATATGCGTGTGTTTGTGTATGTGTGGGAGGAGCGCATGAGCACACGGTATCTTATCGCTGCTCACTGATGCATAGTTCTCCCTTTGAACTGTACGGCACTGCATTTTCAACTGCTGTCATAGACAGTTGCAGCATTCATTGGCAAACTATGGCCATGCCTGCAAACACACTGACTGAATTGGAAGACAGGGTGCCACACCGCCGAAAACTCAAATGATGGCGCTATGTTTCTTGCCCATGCATGCAAGCAAACATAAAAATGGAGGAGGACAAAATAGTCACACAGGAAAGAAATACAGGACTGCTAACAGTTCAACTCAGCATAACAGATGAAGTACTAATATACAGTATGTACTTTCTGAATGCTATATTCTGCAAGTAGAATTCTGGAAGCATTACATATTACTTATAGAATAATGCGTAGGTAGGTGTGTTATTAGTTTTTACACACCCTTGGTGTGTGATGCACCATAAACTCAAGAGTGAAGCTCAAGAGGTTCATGTGGTTATCACACAAAGAGGGTGTGTAAAAATTTATAGACACACATGCACACCTATGGTTAATTTTTATGTTGTCTTGTGTCAAGCACAAATAACATATTGTGGTAGCTTGGAGTAGCAGGTTTTGGGGGTGCGGTCGTGTTGTGGCCAGTGGTGCCACTGCTTTTTTGGGCTGGGCTCTGTGGCCCCAATGAAACAGCATGCTGTCTATGACAGCACCGCAAAAGCGTGCCACCAAATTGAAACAATTTCACCGCTGCAATGAGGGAGCGACCTGTCATTGCAGGGCGTGCCTTGCCTGGTGTAACATTTCATTAAACATAGCTGTGGTTGTCGCCATACACCTCTCACAGTCCCACCTAAAAGCTGATGTCGGGGGTGCCCAATCCTCCTGCCGGCATGCCCCCTGCACAGTTCATTTGCCAACAGGGACCCCCTATTTTAATTTATCTGCCGAGGACATGTGCACAATCCCCCTCGGCATCATACAGCCCCCCAAACACAGATACGTTTTCTGTGCCGACGGAGGGCCCAATCCCCGTCAGCTTCAGTCCCCCTTCCCAAGAATCACAGGTGACACACTGGGAGCTCACCCCAGTGTGCTAAGACAAACCTGTGAAAAAAAAAAAAAAAACTTCTCGCAATGTCTTTTTTTTTGGTTTTAACCTGTAAAAGAGAAAACAGAAAATGATCCCTCATTGTCTCCAGTGCCCCTTCCCCAACCCACACCCTCCCCACCACATACTTGCCTCCAGAGTCCTGCTCTTGCACCCCACCTCATGAACTCGGCCACTGTCATGTTGTTATTCAGTCCTGAAAGGTGATTTTGTGGTCACTGCACAGAATCACTTTTTGGGATAGATTAACAAAACAACAGTGTCACTGTTCATGAGGTGGGTTCCCAAAAAGCATGTTGCAAATTTGGTTAAAAAAATCCAAAAAAATGACTGTTACAAGTGCGCATTGTGCAGTTTCTATGCACACTTGTATGTTCGAGAATTTTTTTATATTTTCACTCCAGATTTTCAACATTGTCATTTTTGCACACCTCCTTATGAACAGTTCGGCTGTCATTTTTCACATCCTGCACGAAATGTGTTTTCACACATCTGGTGCACAATGGCACGGTCGCTGTGGGAAATCAACATTTGAGACAGATTAAGAAAATCATAGTGACACTGTTCATGAGCAGAGGTCCCAAAATACCTATGTTGAAAATTTAGTGAAAGAATTCCACACAATGACCTGTGTTATGAGCGTGTATTGCAGTTTCCAAGCACGCTTGTAACTTCAAGAATTTTTAATATTTTCACTCCAGATTTTCAACATTGCCATTTCTTCACACCTCCTTATGAATGGTTCAGCTGTCATTTTTCACATCCTGCCCAAAATGTATTTTTGCACATCTGGTGCAGAATGGCGTGGTCGCTGTGGGAAATCAACATTCGGTACAGTTTAGCAAAATCACAGTGCCACTGTTCATGAGCGGAGGTCCCAAATGTTTTCATGAGCTGGGGTCGCAAAAAGGCTATGTTGAAAATTTGAAGTGCAAATACCAACAAACGCCCAGGGCATTAGGGTTTCTAACCATAACATCCCACTCCATAATGACTGACAGGCATCAGGGGTGTGCCTTTGGATTGTTGGCTGTAATGCTCATGCCATTTCACCCCCAAACCCACCCTGCAGCCAGTGACAGGCATCAAGGTGTGCCTTGGACTCTTCAGCCCCAAAGTTCACCCCATTCTCCTATACTGCACCCATCTCAATGTATTTCCTTATGGAATGGGGTGAGCGCAAGGCCCGATGTACCCAAGGCACAATGCAACACTTGACAGAGTCTGCAGGGTAGGGTGAGGTGAAATGGCATGAGCATTATGGCCGATGACCCAAAGGTACACCTCAATGCCTGTCAGTCTCTGCAGGGTGGGGTGGGGTTGACATCGGTTCCATACTTAACTGCCATTCCTATTATGCATCTCTCTAACTCCTGCACTACCAATGCCAATGCCAGCAAGACCACATTCGGCACTGACAAATGCTTGTTTATAGTGGGGGCAGGGATTTGCTTTCCTTGTACATCATCCTGAAGGGCGGGAGGGGGTGGAGAAGTGTTGCTGCCAACCACAACAATATCGAACCACAGATCATATGTGGGGGTGTGGACAGTAAAATTCCCTTTCACATATTTGAAATAAAAAGCTCTTTTCAGAGCTATTTGTTTTTGTTTAACAAAAAAAAAACTGCATTTCTGAAGAGCAAATGCAAGCATGACCAAGATAGCTGACACCTCCAGTAGTATGAGGCCAGAGGGAGGAAGCAAACAAAAAATTACAAAAAACTCTTTTGAGAGCTAAATGTCTTTTTTTTTTTTTTAAACAAGTGTTACAAAAAAAATGCTGCCTACTTGAGAGAACAAGCACAAACGAAAATGGTCAGAAGTTTCCTGAAGGATTATGCTATCACTGAGTTGATTAAAAAATGACAGATCAAAACTTTATAATAACTAGATGTGACTGATGTCACACAGTTATTATGGTGTTTGGCAGCGGGTAAAAACAGGTTGATGCAAGGGGTTACCCCACCATATATAATTGAGAAAATTTTGCCAATAATTTATGGTATTTTCACTGTTAATTTAAAACTACTAAAAAAAATGTTTCCAGTTTTGTTAGTTACCAGGATACTCTGACACTGGATATGTATTGCAAATGTCTTTTCCATACCTACAAGCATCCACTTTTTTAGAAAGTTTTAGAAATGTCATAAGTTATTACATAGTGAACTTTTGAACCCCTACAACTTAAAATTCATTAACCAAGTATTTAGTCACCTCTATGACCCTTACACAAACACAGTGCATGCTGATTTTCAGATACATGTATCTAGCTCCACACAAGGCCAAATTATAAGCAAATACACCTTTTAATGAAATGTTCCCCCCCCAGAATTTAAATGTTAGACTTTGAGCCCCAGAATGTTCAAAGGAGTTCATTCTAATGTCACAGGACTGGATTTTCAAAAGTCCAAGTCTGACACAAGGGCCTTGCGTCAAATGAAAGTGTCGCCAAATGTCCCAGCAGTGGATAAGCCATGGCTGGTGACATCTTGGGCTCCCCCTCACTGCAGGTCACATGACTGCCTCCCCAATCCCTGGCAATGAGGCTGCCATGCCCTTCCCATTTGGGGTCTGCTGCCACCCCCCTTACAACTCCAAGCCACTCTAGCCAGCCCCCACAGGCCCTGACAGCCATCCGATACATGGCCAGTGGATCCCAGCCATGGCTGCCACTGCTGCCTGAAAGTGCTGCAGCTTGATGAAGGTGGTGCTATGTCATTGGCTTGATCAGGTTCATATTTTATATTGGGAATGGTTGCAGGAGCTGTTGTTTAATCTCCATGTAGAACGAATGATTGCAAGCCTTCGTAACAGACCTACACTATTTGGTAAAAAGATGGATTAAATTGCACACATTGTATACAATTTAGGGGTTCTGTGTTGTACTACCTTAAGTATTTTCTGCAGATAGGATTTATTGAGAGTTGTAAGTCCTGAATTGGCTCGATACCTTCTGGTACAACTTAACTATTATAATTTGCAACATGGAATCAACATGCTGCATTCTGTTGGTCACTCCATCAGGGTGGGATGAGGGTGGGGGGATATTTACATTGTTTGGTCTTGTTATTATGTTCTGTTGTATTTTGTCATATCTTTTCACAAAGTTTAATAAATTAAAAAAAAGAAAGTGCTGCAGCTTGCAGCATTTCCCTCCCATGTGCCAGTTGTGTGGCACAGAGGATGGCTTGTGGAAAACCTGGGGGCACTGGTGCCAGGACCTCGATTTAAAAAAAATCAGGTGCAGGTTCCCTGCTGCACCCGAGTTTGTTGCAGTTGGAGTTTTGGTACAAGGTGTGCCAATCTAAGGGGGGCTTATAAAATCCAACCCATGCCATTCAGCATATATTAGGAGCACCTAATAGCAAGTAAGCATGTCAAATTACAGGACTTTATCTCAATGGATGGCTGATATATGAGAGCATATTGAAATTTCAAAAAATTCATTGAAGTTACAAATTTGGAATCTTTGACCACACAGCTCTATAACCAGTCTTTTTGTAAATGTGAGTAGTGAATGATGTGTCTGTGTGCACTTCGAGTACAGCTGTCTTAATTATGTACATCAGTTTCATGCGAAAGTTCATTATGACCAGTTGCTGTGGTACTGTATCCTTCACTAACATTCATGGGGTGGTTCTTGCATGACCTGTTTACAACTGGTTCCTTCGAGGTGTTGACTAAGTGTTCCATTAATACTTGTATTGAATGTTGGTGATAAGTGACACAGGCATACATGAACTCAAAATAAAAATTCCCAAAAGGAGACAGAATGGCTGCCACGTCATCCACAACAGGATTTGAAGCTGCAGTTTAAAGGGGTTTGAAGGCCAATGGGCAGATGTTGGAGCATCATTGGAGGAGACGCAGGGTCCTGGAGGACAAACTGGCTTTGAGTATTCATTACAATGAATACCAAAAGGCAGTCACTTGGAAAAGGCAACTTTTTGTCTAGAGAGATTGCTGTTGAGGAATTGACTGGCTCAGCTCTTTCAGACTGTGGATAGGCTACTCCATCCAACATTTTTGCAGTCAGTCAGGGCTTCCCTCAATTTTTCTCAGACATACAGGCTGGAATTTCCCAAGCGAGTTGTTGCAACCCGATGGTATTGAGTCTAATGTCCACAGTTGCACTTGTCTGTCCTGGGAAGAGTTTAAGCCATGACATTGGAAGAGATCTGTGGGGCAGTTTTGGTGCTGTGGCCACATTATGTAAACTGGACCCAGATCCAACAAGATTACTTCTGAGCTGTGTGGGACAGCTGGATCTGGTGTTGTGTGGGATTTTGGGTGCTCCTTGTCGGATGGGGTCTTTCTGATTGCATTGAAAGATGTGTTGGTGAGGCCCCTTTTGAAAAAAACATCTTTAATGCCGGATAACCTAGCAAATTTTTGACCTGCCTCTAATATCACCTTTTTGTAGCAGGTTACTGAGAATATTGGTGGCACTACAGTTTGAGGCACACCTGACCAGCTTTTGAAATCTATGAGCCTTTCCAGTCTGGTTTTGGTCTAGGCACAGCACTGAAACTACATTGGTCAGGGTGCAAAATAACTTCATTAGGGTGAGGGATACAGGAGACTGGTCAGTTGTCATCCTCCTTGATCTCTCCTCAGCCTTTGACACCATAGACCAGGAGTTGTTGGTTGATCAGCGGAAGGAGTATGTGGACCTAACTGGCAAAGTTATCTGCTGATTTGAGTCCTATATCAGGGATAGGTTGCAGAGGGTAGTGATGGAGAATTTCTCCTCGTACCCTTTGCTCCTGTCTTGTGGTGTACCCCATGGGTAAGTCCTGCCTCCTTTATTGCTTGCAGTGCATATACTGCCTCTGGAGAGCTCATTGAATGATATAGTGTGGGTTAGGGAGGATCACAATATAATAATATTGTGGGTTTTCACTGCTATGCATATGATACAGTACTGTATCTGTCCTTTGCACTCAGGACACCAGACTCAGTGGAGGTACTTAATTTGTGTCTAGCTGTAATCAAAGACTGGATGTTTTTAGCTGGCAAAGGCTTAACCTGGAGAATACTAAGATACTGGTGATTAATCCAGGCTTGAAGGGGGGTGCTGGGGCTACTGAAGAGGTGACAGTGCTTTGGCTTGGTACCTCTGGGCTGGAGGCCTTAACTAAGGTGAAAAATTTGGGTATCATTCTGGATGAAGGGTTGATACCCAAGGCTCAGGTCTCAGCAGTAATCAGGATTGACTTTTACCATCTGTGGGAATGTCTCACCATTGTACCACATGGCCAGACAAATTTTATTTTACATTCAATTAAACATTGCAACAATGATTATTGATAATGTCTACGAGCTTGGCAAAACATAACTAAAAACAGAGCACTCAACAGAAACAATGAACCCTCAAGATAATGACAAGAATGACAGGCAGTGCCTCCCACACTGCTACCTATGATGGCAATCAGCAGCTTTGCCTCTGCTCATCCCCCAAAACTAAAATGGAACACACCTTAGCAGCCCAGAACTGGCTAGTGCTATGCTCTCACCCAACCCCCACTCAGGCAGACAGTCCATAAGTGTCTGTCTCTCTCTCTCTCTCTCTCTCTCTGTTCATCCCCCTGGCCTGCCCCCCTTAAAAAGTGGAGCACATCCCAGCAGCCTGGAACTGGCTCTCAATATGCACCAACCCACACCCTCACTCAAGTGGATAGCCCATAGAAGTCTGTCATGAGGTTCTTCACCACACACACACACACATACGCACATGTGCAAACAAAAATGGAACACACCCTGACCATGACAGACCTGAACTGTCTAACACTGTGCTCCAACCCCCACTGCCACTCAGGCAGAAAACACATGTTTGGCAGCCACACTGCTCATCTTTCTTACAAAAAAAACAACAAACAAACTGGAACAGACCCTAGCAGGCTGGAACCGTCAAGCACAGGTCTCTTCACCCCCCCCCCACACTTACAGTCAGGCAGAAAGCCCCATAAGTGGCTGCCATTCTACTCATCCCCTCTCATTAAAAAACTGTATCATACCCTAGCAGCCTGGAACTGGCTAGCACTGTGCACCCACCCACACTGCCACTCAGGCAGACAGCCCAAAAGTGACTGTCACTCTGATCATCTCCCCCAACCCCGCCCAAAATATACTTGAACATACATAAGCAGCATGGAAATGGCTAGCAATGCACTCCCACATACAGTGACACTCGGGTAGAAAACCCATAAGTGGCTGCACCTCCATGAACCCCACACCAAAAAGCTGGCGCATACCCTGTTTGTCCTGAACTGGCTAGCACTGTGCTCCCACCCATATTGGCACTCAGGTAGACAGCCCATAAGTGTCTGCCACTCTGCCCATTCCCCAACCCCCCCCCAAAAAAAAACTGAGACATACTCTAGCAGGCTGGAACTGGCTTGCACTGTGCTCCCACATACACTGCCGCTTAGGCAGAAAGCCCAGAAGCAGCTATCAATGAAACCCAACCCTATCGGCCCAGAAATGGCAAGTACTGAGCCCCAACCCTCAATCCCAGGCAGACAGGCTATCAGTGGCTGCACCTCTGCTCACTCCAGTCACCACCACAAACTTGAATACACCACAGCAGGCCACCAGTGGCTGTGGGTTTTGGCACATTGTTGAGACATATATTAGGCACAGCTGTTTTTTTATGTTTTTTATTTTAAGAATGTGCAAAATGTAATTTTATATTGCATGAGACTCTCAAAATTGTCATAAAACAGCTGTTTGACAGTCCCAGTAATGAATAAACTGGACAAAATTAACCCATTTTTAAAATTGCTCTGGGGACTTGTCACATAGAGGAAAATTCTAATGCAGCAATATTGTGACATGGAGTGTTTTAGCAACTACTGACAACACAGTAGTTTACCATTTTATAGTAGTCAGTGTAGGGTCTAGGAAAGATGAGAAGAGAGGATACCAATGGCTATAAAAGTCACCAGATAAGGTTTGGTTAGAAATGTAAAATTCAAATAATTATTGCAATTCTTTAAATAACCCAACTTGAATACATATTTTATTTGGTGCAATTGTTTTATTACAATGACAACACAGTCTGTATGAAATAGTAAATTCATTTTTTTCATTAGTCAGACAAAATCTTTGTTGCTTTATGTCAAACTGGCAGGCTGTCAGACAAAAAAGGTACTTAGTATGTAACGGCAGCAGCAGGTGAATACTAGAAAAAAAAGGTCAATTATGCACGTAAATATTCACCAGATGTATACCTCAAGGGCTGATTTACTGCACAGAATAGGAGCACATAATGCTGCCATGCCTGTTGATTAAAATTCCCTTTTCCAAACAACATGTTTGGTGCTGCAGTGCTCAAGTTCAGCGGTGTGGTTATTATGGATTATACAATGGCAAGAAATAATCCTGGGCTCTGATTGGTCAGTTGGCTATCACAGCAGGGATGTTATCCTGGCATAACATCCCTACTGTTCACAGGTCTATAGTTATCACTATGGCTGCTGATCATCCTGATGAGCCTTTGGATGATGAGCCCTTTTTTCCATCTCCTCTTAAGAAACAAAAATATTTTCCACACTAACAAAACATTCTTTAAAATTATTTTTATTATAAAACAACAAGCCATTGTATAATAGAATAATGCCCTCCAGGGTGGGTGTTATGCTGGGATAACATCCCGCCTCAGGTGTTGGACGCCCTCGGCCGTTGGCCTCGGGCCCAACCACCTGAAGTGAGATGTTATCCCAGCATAACACCCACCCTGTCGGGCATTATTCCTTTAGCACTCATGAAACAAAATCATCTCTGTACCTTCATGGAGCTCCATAAAAGACACTGTTTTAAAAATAAAAAAATAACCTCAAATTACCTGAAAAAAGAAGGCTTACACTAGGAGTTACAACTGGCCATTGGGGATGACAAAGACTCCAGCCAGAGTCGCTACACAGGGGTGTTAGTCTGCTTTGCCTTGCATCCTAAATAAATGATTTACTCTGCAGTCTTTGGTTCCCCCAGGTTATTCATCTCCATTGTCTCTGTACCCCACTTTATATACAATACCACATACAGCTGTTTCTTTCTGGACTTGAAAGTTTAATTAAGGGGAATATACCACACCATCATACCAGCCCATACCAACTCCAGGGGCTGCACCAAAAGTCATATCAGTGGAGACTGGAGGACCTCAGTATGTATTCCCTGGAGGAGAGAGAGGGGGATATGATAGAGACTTTTAAATACCTCAAGGATGTAAATAAGGTACAAGAGGGTAGCATTACTAAAAAATAAAAATAAAAAAAAAGGATGCTCAAGAAGGGGCCATGCTATGAAGATAGAGGGGGTAGACTTAGGGGTAATGTAAGAAAGTATTTTTTCACAGAAAGGGTGGTGGATCCATTGAACAGCCTCCCTGCAGAGGTTGTGTTGGAAAAAAATGGAAGGGGAATTCAAAACATATGGGACAGACATAAAGGAACTCTTGTGATAGGAAAGAGAGGGTAAGCCGCAGATCATTAAGAATCTGCAGTATGTATGACAGGTAGGGAAAATGAGCAGACTAGGTGCGCCAAGTGGTCCTTATCTGCCATCAAATTCTATGTTTTTAGGTTTCATCTGACTGGAAAAATGCTACAGTGGTTTCTACACAGTATATACAAGAAGGGAGACAAGGCAGATGTAAAAAATTACAAACCTGTCAGACTAGTGGCTGTGGTGTGTAAAATGTTAGAAGAAACAATTAAGGACATTCAGTACAAGATTACCAGAAAACAAATAATATGATTGATGACGCACAGCATGGGTTCATTGAGGGTAGCTCCTATCTAACAAATCACAATAACTTATTTAAACTGATAAACAAATCACTAAATTAAAATAGATTGGTGGATGTGTTGCACCTAGATCTGAGCAAAACATCTGATACCATCTCACATCATATACATATCAGTAAAATGAGGAAAATAAGCATAACAGAACATATTATCAAGTGGGGGCAAAATTGGTAAACCAGTCATTGTCAGCAAGTCCGTATAAATGGGGTGTTATCGGAATGGGGAGATGTGAGCAGCAGTGACCAACAAGGATCTATGCTGGTGCTTCTGGTATTTAAGCTACACATCTTGGATCTTAATAACTGCAATAGTATCGCAACAAAATGTTCTGAAAATACAAAACCTGGAAATATAGACAAAAGAACTGAGCAGCAGGGAACCTACATATCTTGCACTTTAACAGTTGCACTAATATATGATCCTTGGTGGTGTCTCTAATTACTACAATCACCATTAAAGTGGTTCATATAAATGAAGGCACGCCATTACTGAGACTTCATCCCCAGTAGATATGTTAGAGTGACATGAAACATCGGGAGCCTGGTCAGCTGCCCCCCAGGGGCTCTGATGCCAGTCAGGTTTAAGCTTTTATATGCATGCACTTTTGTTTGCACTTTGTAACTTACTGATAAAGAAAATATCTTTCTGCAGTATGACTTGTGTGCATTGCCTCTTTTCTCATCATCATTCTCTGGTTAGGTGTGCAATTTTGGGGCACCACATCATAACAATGAGATTGTCAGACTGGAGAGGATTCAGAGAAGGGCCACAAGAATGATTTGGGAATCCAAATGCTTAAGTTACTGTATGAGCATAGATTATCTGAGTGAAACCTGCTTCCACTAGAAAGGCGAAGCTTGAGAGCTGACGTGATATTAGTTTCTAGGGCTTTTATGATGTTTTTTGTTAGAACTTGCTGCTATAAACAAAACCCAGTCTAGAAGTAGCCTGGGGACAATCACACCAATTACAGGGCAGTTACTTTAGAAGTGAGCAAAGAAAGCATTTCTTCACCCAAAGAGTAATTGAATCCTGGAACAAACTGTTGGCCATAATGATGAATACCCTTATCATAGATGTTTTAATAAAAAATGCACTTGACAAATACGTGAGTATAAATTACATATATGCTTCCATCTTCTGAGCAGTGGGATAGGTTTTAATGTCATTTAAGCATACTCCCATCTTAATTTCTATACTATGCTACCTCATTTGGACTAAATGCTTATAATAAAACTAATAAATGTTATTTGCTTTACTGTAAACCCCTGGTACCCCAAGGGTTTGACAGAGATACTAGGTTTTTGGTTGGGAAGGATGTAACTCCCCAGATTTGGGATGGGTGTAAGTTGGCATGGCCAAAAGGGAGTATAAATACAGAGCCCTGGAAATTCCAAAGGGGGAGTTGAATGGAGCCTTCGGAAGGCTGGGATCATTTACAGGGTTATCTTGGTACGGGTGTAAGGCTGGTTGGGTCCTTTGACATTAGATAGGTTAATGCCTTGAATTCATGAGCATATAGGACACCCTGTTGGCGTTAGTCCTGAGTGTTCCTGATCTGTTTTGGACTGAATGAAAGCAGCTGCAACCATGTGGCCCAGGGCGTGTTCTGGGGTTGAGGGAACAGTGTCCTGGGGTCCACTGGCTCCAGGTGTGCTCTACTGGCAAAAGTCTCCACAGGTCATTGGTCGCTGACCAAGGTTTGGGGGAAAGTCCTACTCTGCATGTGGTCCAGAGTTGCCATGCATGCTCATCAGGATCTCCAGTGACTGTCTATCCCATGGGGTAAATCCTCACAAGGGCCTGAGTTGCCTATCAGACCAGAAGGGATCCTGGGTGAAGTTTCACCTGGGGAGTAACTCCCCACTACACCAACATAGGCTAGAGTACCTATGAGCTCCTGAAGGAGAGAGATCTAGTGACCCATAGGTTCCAGGGCTTCCTGTCCCACCAACAAGTATAAAAGGAACAAACTCTCAGAGCTGCAGGTGCTGGTGACTGAAGCACAGCCATACATAATGGCTGCCACAGTAATGTGGGCTACTCAGTGCCACCACTGGGACATGACAGTACCTGGCTAAGCATTATGTAGGCTTGATAGGGAGAAGGAAAGGGGAGGAGGAGTGGTACTGTATATAAAGTGGAGTACAGAGACAATGGAGATGAATAACCTGGGGGAACCAAGGGATTACAAAGTCTTTGCATTGAGGCAACTATAGGTGGTGGGAGCAAAAACAGTGGTTGGCTTCAAGCATGCATGGGACAAGCACAAAAGAATCACAGTAGAAAAGTGTGTGTGGGGAAGGGGAGCCAGAAATTGGGTAGAGTCTGCAGTGACAGTATAGGAAGGGAAAAATTGGGCAGATTAGGTGGGTCAAGTGGTCCTTATCTGCCATCAAATTCTATGATTCTGTAACCCCTAGGTGGTGCTATTCTAAATGCTACTACCCCTGCCTGTATGGCTATGCACAAGTTGAGGGGCTTGGATTCGATAATAAGGTGCCTTCTCCTAGAGTAATTGTATTGGGGATGTTTACCAGTTCTGTTATAACCCTCTGGGAAGCTATAACCACCCACCAACCCTCCTAGTGGCCCAGTACCTGATACAACAATAACTTCACAGTCAGTACAGAACAGTAATAATATGCACACACCCTTCACACTTACCACCAGGGTTGGACTTAAAGCAGTGTCCCTGGAGACTCCCTGTAAACTAAGGTTAGCAATGCAGTTGCACACTTTGAACACTGTAACCAAACTAATAATATGCACACTAGGTTAAACATGAGAAAAGACAATCAGGCTTATTTAGGGGTAGTGAACAAGGAAGGGGCATGAATTTAATCAAATAATTAGCAATCTGATTAGGTTCAGATTTAGCATGCACTTTTAATCCCTAACTGACAGTCACACAACACTGGGTACCCAGGATAGAAAGTCTGGCTAGCCAGATGCATCGCTCAGGGAGTGGCTGGCATTGTAGCTGATGCTGGGGACTTTTCATAGATTCTTAGATGTGTGATGACAGAAAAGGACCAACAAGGCCCACCAAGTCTGCCCGTTTGTCCAGCTATCTGCCTGGACCTTATATAGCATGTACTTACTTTCATATCTAACCCTAACTTTTACTGTATTTAGGATAATCACTGTGTTTTGCACTAACTCACTGTACTAATCCATGGCATGACTGGGTAGAGGACATGAGAGGTGTGGTGGATGTGGCCTATCTGGACTTAAGAAAGGTCTTTGACACTGTCCACCATAGAAGGCTTATTAACAAACTGCACAGCCTAGGGGTGGATCCTAAAATAGCTCTGTGGGTGAAGAACTGGCTGAATGGCAGGAGTCAGAGTGTTGTGGTAAACAGAGAGTACTCTGGAGAGGGATAAGTGATGAGCAGGGTGCTGCAGGGGTCAGTGTTGGGGGCTGGTACTCTTCAATGCCTTTAATGGGGACACTGAAGAGGGACTGGAGGGGAAGGTATGCCTCTTGGCAGATGATACAAAGGTATGCAATAGGGTGGACATGCCAGGGGGTGTTGAAAGAATGAGGGCAGACCTTAAAAAACTGAAGAAATGGTCTGAAGAATGGCAGCTGTAATATAATGCAAAGAAATGCAGGATCATGCACATAGGGCACAAGAACCCAGGGGCAAAGTGGAACTACAGTAGGTGGGGAGGTACTGACAGTCACAAAACAGAAATGGGACATGGGAGTTATCATCTCGGAGGATCTAAGAGAAACTAGGCAGTGCAATAAGGTGGCTGAAAAGGCTAGCCAGGTGCTTGGATGCATAGGGAGGGAGGGGTATCAGGAGTACAAAGAAGGAGATCACCTTGCTCCAGTATAAGACACTCATGAGACCGCACATGGAATATTGCATCAAGTTCTGGAGACCACGTATGAGAAAGAATATAGACAGGGTGGAGGCAATGCAGTGGAGGGCAACTAAAATGGTGCAGGGCCTGTAGGATAAAACCTAAGAGGAAAAACTAGCCAAGCCGATATTTAAAATATTTATTTCATTTCGGTAGAGCATTTAAACCATTTTAAATTTTTACAGGATATACTAGCTAATATTTAATATGTCATTTATAGTGTAGTCATGCTTTTACCCATTTTTATGTTTCCTTATGCTTGCAAAAAAAATGCTTTTTTTTACAAAGAACGGCATTTCAGAGGTGTGTCAGTGACTAGCCCAATGCAGGGCAAGATACATTGGGCTCATCCCTGACAGACCAATGGCCACCCAAGATGAGTATGACAGTGGTCACAGTTTCATGGGCAGAATCTTCATGTACTTGAAAGGATTGAAGAACTCTAATGAAAGAGTGCTTCAGTACTTTCATTTGCATAAAGCTGACCGGCAAGCAGTTGAGTGGCTGTATGACTTTGTGCGATATTTGTTACTTTTGCGTCTTTTTTCTGGCATCAGAGGAGTGTACAGCCACTGAGCCACTGAGACTGGTCATTACTAACAGTTCCTCCCTTGCCCCTGAACTCCTTCCTCCATTACAGGAAATATGTCAGGCTGTCTTTTGAACCATGCTTTTGAAGCTCCTGATTACTGTCTGTCCATTTATCAATTTGCAACAGTTTAATGACACTTTCCACCCAAAAAAAAAAAACAATAGAACACTGTAGCACATAGCCCAAAGCCTAGTTAGCAACTCTATCATGGCTTTAATCTTTCACTTACAGGATGACCTTTTGTGGTGTTCCCCCCCCCCACGCACTGCCCCACTATCTTTTCGGCAGCTGGAGAGGGAGGGCAGCAAGTCCACAGTATCATCCAGCACTTAACACGAGGGTTATCTTGTTGATTGACTGATTCTGTGGGTAGAGGAAGTAAACAAAAATGTTATTTTCATTTTCACTTGTCAGGGGCAACTGGCTGCATTTCATCTCACCCGCTACCTCTTAGCTCCCTTGTTTTCAGTGACACTAAGCACCGGAAGAGAGGCGCTTATCTCTGTGATGCTGATGAATATAACTATGCTGCCTGGAACAGCAGATGGCTTACTAAACAGAAATGGAAAGCAAAGGTGCCAGATTTGAAAGAATAGATTAATTTTAAAATTCTGCAAAGTATGTGCAACCTACAGTATGTCTTACTTTCTCATCATCTGAGTTGCGTTTTTGTGATCAAAGGATAGCAATGCTATTACATTTGCAAGTATAGGGCTGTGAATAGAAGTCATTTGCCTGAATGAGCATGTAATAGGTAAGCATTAATCACCGACAGAGGAGGGCTCTGCCAGTGGATTAATGCCTGCTGGGAGAGGTCCAACCACCCAGCGGGCATTAATCACCGGCACAGACCAATGCTGGAGGTGATTAATGCACTTGTAACATAGGCTTGTTGCGGCAGCGACAAGCCTATGTTACCGGTGAGTGTCCCTCGGTGCCGGAGGCCCTATGGACAAACAGAGACAGAGAGTTTGCAGAGCGGCAAGGGTTTTGCAGTGCCGTGTTGCAATATAAAATAATTCTACTTTCCAGTCTGAGTTTACAGCACTTTCTCTGTGTTGGCAGCACCTTTGCCCAGTGGCAGACAAGTGGAGTAGAGTGACATGAAGAAGGCAGGCTCTCTGCCCCTTCCCTTGCGATGTGCAGTCGCTTCAGCAGCTCATCCCCCAGCAGCTCCCACGGCACCACACTACACCTTTTCTCTGTACAGTAAGGGGAGCTTGGATTTTGGTCATTGGTGAGGGAGGGCAAGCCCTTTATAGCCCTTCCTTTTTAATGAAAGCTCAGCCATTCTGCTGCCCCTTTATAACCCTGCCTCGCACAGTCATCTGCTCTTTGCAGGAGTCATGTCCCAGCGAACATGAGCAACACCACCGCTGGTCAACCGATCTTTGCCCAGGGCAAGAACTGCACGCCGGGCTGGGTGCAGGTGGATGCCAGCTATGATGTGACTGACACACATCTGGAGATCCTGGGCAAGCTGGTTACGGAGCAGTGGGAGATGCCGTACATGCTCCCTAGCCACAGTTGCTGCATCCAAAGGTACTTTCAACTGGGCATAAATCCCACCAGGCAGGGACACACAGCTGGGAGCTTGTGGCATCATCTGTCTCCATCGATGGGTGACAGCAGGGCAGACAGTGAGGCTCAGGTGCCCTCAGGAGTCAGGAATATCACAGGAGGCAACCAGGTGGCCACCACCAGGCTATGCCTCATGAGCGCCGTGGGTGGCATGAGCAGGTGGTGACCTAGTGGGCAGGTCCCCTCTGCTGCTACGGTGTCCACAGGTGGTACTAACCAAGCGGGCATTACCTGTGGGTTAATCACCGCTCTGTTAGTGTCACCTGAGCCATTTCAGCCAATGCCGTCGCTGTCTTTCAGAGCTCTCTGCAGTGCCGTGTTACAAATACATTTATCACACTGTAACACACTCAGGTTTCATGCAGAGCCGGAAGCTTGTAGCATCTAAACATTAATACACTGCATGTGAATCCATCTTTTGCCATTGAACAGCCAACAGTGATTTCCTTAGTTGAAAGGTGAATGGAGAGTTACTTTACAGAAATTTCCTTATATTGCCTGAGAAATAACAAAGGGTTAGTAGCTAACAGAGTGAAATCAGTAGTCTCCTAGGTTACCTAGCTGAAAATCAGGAAGTTTAGTGCCTGTGTTACAGTTATTAATATTGTCCTATTCTGCTGCTTTTACAAATTCATTTGAGTACTGAGTGCAGCAGCATCATCATCATAAAATTTCATTGTATATGGCTAAAGAGCCTTCGCAAAATAAGCACCACAATCAACAGTCAACAATCATATTACAAAAACATGTATGACCCACATGTATACAAATAACAACTTAAATACTAATACAATATTTAAAATGACTATCTAAATAGATACACATTAGACACAGCATTAGATAAAGGGTAAATATCTTATAATATATTTCATTTATGTTATACGTATTCTGCAGCATACAGTATAGGGCTCAGGAGGGGAGCGTCTTTCAGAAAAGAGAACACTCAAAAGCAAGGTGGCATGATAAGAGGCTGGAAGGAGGTAAACTCAGGGGGAATGTGAGGAAATACTTCTTTACGGAAAGGGTGGTGGATGCATGAAGCAGCCTTTCCACTGAAGTGATAAAGGTGCAAATGGTGGAGGCATTCAAGAATGCGTGGGATAGATCTAAGGGAACCCTAGTAAAGGAGAGGAACAGCTAAAAAAGGAGCACTTGGGGGTAGTATAAATGGGAAGACTAGATGGGCCAGGTGGTCCTCATCTTCATAGTTGTTTATGTGCTCAGAAGAAAAAGCCTTTGTCTGAACTCGACACACGAAGGTGAAGTATTAGTCTAGTGATATTCTACAGTTTTTTTTCCCCATGTGCATGTCGAGTTGTTTTTTAAAATTGTTCATGGTTTTGCTCTCAACTATTGCTGCTGTCAAATTCTTTGTATCTATGTATCTAGTATTTGTGACTGTGCTGCTTTTACAAATGTATTTTGGGTACTGACAGCCCTTTACAGTTTTTTACTACTAAAGCTAGTTCCTAACTGCATGGTATCAATTACTTGGTTTCCCACTACAGATCCAACATCTCTGGATCAAAAAGCTATTTGCCTTGTAAATACCTTTTTGTGAATCTCACTACTTAGTAATTTTTGTGGTGTAATGTTTACTGCTTTGAGTTAAGTTTTAGTGAATCCATATTTTAGAAGCTAAGTAGATTTAACCTTTGTGGATGTATTATTACATAGCTCTGACAATTTCAGCATTTGCATTGCTTTTGAACATCGACTTTCCTCTCAAGGCATCTGCTTTTGATTTTGCTATCTGCATTGGTCTAAGAATATTATGGAGCAAGCTTGAGTGCATACTTATTTTTTGAGGACTACATTATAAAAAATTTTTGAATAATCTTCAGCAGCTGTTTGTCATTTATTGTGTGCTGTTTTACTAGTAACACAAACTGTTGTTCCAAAAGCTTTTCGCCGGCACAGTTGTTATTTCTGGGGGAAGCGTGTCTCTAATGTATTTGCACAATGTACATCTGCTGAGAGGCAGTTTCAAGTTGGTTTTCCTTTTACACATTTTTACAATCTGTTTTCCTAGAATATGCCTGCTGACTGCTATATATTTAGCCTGGATAGTTCACAGAAGATGTGACATCTTATTTTCAGTGGGGATCTACATCTACACATTATTATTCTGCATTTCGAAAAATCAGAACACCCTGAAAACAATATTTTGCATCTGGATTAGGCTACCCTGGATAAATGCATTGTAAACATGGTTAAAATCATGACCCCACTTAAAATGGGATATTGTGTCTAATCAGGGATATCCTGAGTAAATACAGTGCAAAAATGTGTAAAATACAGATTCCTATGAGATGGGATGTAGCGTCTCCCCTGTACTATCCAGGATACAAAACATAGGATAGGAAATATTTAAATGAAATCTATAATTCTTTCTATACTATCATTGTGTAAATCATGTAGGCGAGATGTGGTGGAAGAGGGGAAGAGGCTAAGTTGATGAATATATTATTATAATAACTGGGGTTCCTTTTTTTCCTATGGGAAACCAGGTTATAATTCACCATTATAACCCATGTGTTATAACAGCGAACATGCACCCAGTTTTCCTTGTGTGCATGCCCCAGCAGCAGCTCTTCTTCCCTCTGTACCAGTCCTTCATGCCGGATGCTGCCCTTGCAGGTAAGTTTATTTAATCAAAAAAAAAAAAAAGAAGAAGCAACGGAGGCTCTTTAGCCCAGAAAATTCACAAAGCTTAAAAAAATTTAAAAAAAAAGTAAGGGAAACTTTTCCCTTCACCAACCACTTTCTGACCGCATGAAAATGCACTGAAACCCAACTGGACTGCGTAGGGAGGATGTTTTATTTTACATAGTTGCTATGGTGAAAAAACGATCCCCAGCAATTATATAAAATAAAACATGGGGTGTTGTGTTTAACATCAAACGAAAATTAAATTGGTAAAGAGGGTCAGCTCACCAAAATATATCAATTTTTTATTATACTATATTGAGATACAATCCAAAGAACAAACTTTTTGGAAATAATCCTTCTTCAGTGTTCAGACTGCATCTACATCAATAATAACATTTAATGAATATTACTTAACATCCAAATCAACAAACTGTCTAACTGAAATACAAAGTGGTTAAAATGCTCACCTATGTGTGCTCTTGAATGTATACACAATTAAATTGCCACATCTACTATCATGCATCATCTCTGAAAAAAAATTTATTTAAATATACACTCCATTATTATATTAATTAATATTTAGTAAACCAATAAATTTTAATCTTATAAAGTATTTCTAATACCTGTTTGCTATATTTTAAGTGCTTTAAGCATGTCTGCCATTGATTCTTGGACTGCGCTTATTCTGTTGAGTTAAAATGAAAGTTTTATAATATATTACCTTATTATTGTCATTCATTATTTAAAGGTACTTAAACAGTTAACCCAATGCCTCTCTATATATTTAAATACATTATTCTCAACAAACATACACCTCTACATTTGTTCTCGCTACACCTTATAGTAAATAAATACATTAGACATAAATAAGTCTCCATTCTAGTTCATGTCTTAATCACAATAGTGTACAAATGTTTTCACCCTAAGTTTTCTTTTCTCCAGGTAATTAATTTATCTCACCATGAAGCGCTATCCTGAAGCATTCTCCTATAAACAAAAAATACTTATATATTGGCCCAATCTAATGTTAGTGTTGCTCTCACTGTTTAAATCCACATTAACTGCAACTTTTAGAGTTAAATGATTCATACTTGCATAGTTAAACATCAGAGCATAGACTGTGGCTTGACCTCCTGCTCTCTCTGTGTATGGAGGTGTCTCGCCCGCTCTTTTACTTGTTTAATACCAGCAGACATGGAATCAGGTGCAGATAATCACGCATCATCGCTAGGAACTTGTGATACTTGCGATCTCTCCCGCGTCTGACCTGCCACTCCAAAAAGACTTTTCTGAAGCGGCAGCACTTTGCTAAAGCAAAGGTGTCCAGTCTGAAGTCTGTTTAGGAAATCGAATCACAATACTTATAAAGCAGACCCTATATGGATATTATATTTAGAATTCACCCTAATATGAAGGAATATACGATGCCTCTCTATAAATTTAAATACATTACTCTTAACAAACATATGCCTCTACCTTTGTTCTCTCCCTACCTTATAATAAAGTAATATATTAAACATACCAGGTAATTATTTATTTTGCCATGAAGAGCTGTCCTAAGGCGCTCTCCTATAAACAGAATATTCATGAATTGATCTAGTCAAATATTAATGTAACTCTCAATGTATAAATCCCCATTACCCACAGCTTTTCAAAGTTAAATGATTCATACTTACTTAGTTAAACAACAGAGCGTGGATTATGGCGTAACCTCCTGCTCTCTCTATGTATGGAGGTGTCTCGCCTGCTCTCTTGCTGATTTAAATACCTGTAGTCATGGAATCAGGCACAGCTAGTAACGCATCATCACGAAAAACTTGTGATATAGAAGTATTTTTTGTTTATAGGAGAATGCTTCAGGATAGCGCTTCATGGTGATATTAATTAATTACCTGGAGAAAAGAAAACTTAAGGTGAAAACATTTGTACACTATTGTGATTAAGACATTAACTAGAATGGAGACTTATTTTATGTCTAGTGTATTTATTTACTATAAGTTGGAGAGAGAACAAATGTAGAGTTGTATGTTTGTTGAGAATAATGTATTTAAATATATAGAGAGGCATTGGGTTAACTGTTTAAGTACCTTTAAATAATGAATGACAATAATAAGGTAATATATTATAAAACTTTCATTTTAACTCAACAGAATAAGCGCAGTCCAAGAATCAATGGCAGACATGCTTAAAGCACTTAAAATATAGCAAACAGGTATTAGAAATACTTTATAAGATTAAAATTTATTGGTTTACTAAATATAATTAGTTAATACAAATAATGGAATGTATATTTAACATTTTTTTTTCAGAGATGATGCATGATAGTAGATGTGGCTATTTATTTGTGTATACATTCAAGTGCACACATAAGTGAGCATTTTACTCACTTTGTATTTCAGTTAGACATTTTGTTGATTTTGATATTAAGTAATATTCATTAAATGTTGTTATTGATGTAGATGCAGTCTGAACACTGAAGAAGGATTATTTCCGAAACGTTTGTTCTTTGGATTGTATCTCAATATAGTATAATAAAAAATTGATATATTTTGGTGAGTGGGCCCTCTTTACCAATTTATTTTTCGTTTGATGTTTGGCATAAAATTGGTATGGGCCTCTTCCTGATGAGTATTATTACTACTTTTATCTGAGGTTGGCTGTGCTGGATCCAGATTTATTTGGATGTGTTATGTTTAACACAAGATTTTACACACACCCCTTGGTGTTGGATGCTTAAATAAACCCCTTGAGCTTCTCTCTCAGGATTTATGTAGCCTCCAACACCTCGGGCTGTGTGTAAAATCTCATTAAACACACCACCCCATGTATTCTATATTTAATCATTAAACTGCTGAATGTAGATATATGATAATTGCATTTACCATGGTAATGAATTCTACATTGTAAACTGAATGGCATTGTGTTCCATATAACCAAGACTGACATAAACAAGTTTAAAATATTTGATTGTGCTATACACTTAGATTTGAAACTAGAAGAGGTGGCTGTTTTCAGGGCTAAAATGTTTCATAAAATGTTTGCCAGCTAATGCCCTATATAAATATATATATTTTTTCTAAAAGCATAGTAAAAGTAGTAACAAAAGATTACAGTTCTTTATTTGCCTTATGGGTTAAAGAATCAAATGTCTTCTGCTATAGTAAACTATGCCTGAGACAGTACTACTCAGATAGTGTCTTAAGAGTTTAAAGAAACTGTAAATCTTTTTACTGAGATTCCTTGCTGGGAAAGGGTGACTAAGCTGACATTTATGAGCTATGAAACTTTCTTGAAAGAGAATACTAGCCAAATTGAAGCTAGTAGTTATCACACAAAATGGTCCATTAACAGAATAATTCCACAAACCCTTCAATTTTAGCTCATCCATTTGGATCTGGACAGCTCCCTTTTTCTACTATCATGGCAAGAGGTCTGCAGGGCTACACCCACTGCTCCCATAAAAATCTGCAGTTCACACTGATGACAGCAATTCTATATGCAAAAAAGTAGGTAACATTTACATTTTACATTAACCTTAGTGAAATATTGTGTTTTCATAAATATTCTGCTGATTAATAATTAGAGGGATTTAAAAAAATCTTGCAGAACATTTTAGAAATGGAATGGGATTCTGACAAAATTCAGCTAACAGAATTAATTATTTATCACCTGCACAGCTCTACTTGAAGTTATAATGGAGTCAGTGCAAAATACTCCTCTCTTTAGGCTGGTACACAAGATTTGGAATGAGAATTTTTTAAATGATGAAATCTTGTTAATTGTGGGGCTTTACACCCACACACACACATTTTGAAACTAAAATGTAACTAATCCAAAAACCTAACCAAAAAGTGACATCACTTAGTGATGCTGTTAAGTAAAATCTCATTCCAAATCATATCTGCCATTTTGTAAAAGCAAGGAGAGGTGTGGTCTGCAGGAGGCCTGTTATAATCTCTGTGTCACTTAGCTGTGAAATTCACATATGCAAACATGCAGCTCTTTGAATCCAACACATACAGCTTAAACAAATTAAATCTGGCAAGCCCCAACCTTATAACATACGAGGGGCAGTTTCTAATGCTCAAATCCTCACAGTCCTCTTTATCTTGTTTCACAGATTTACAGGGCTGAGGGTCTGTTCCATGAAGTGGCCTGTGAATCATGTAGCTTGTACATAACTAGGACTCTGTATGGGCCAAACAGTAGTTCCTAAATACCATGATAGTAGACTTCCCGAATATTCAGAGGACCTTCCCAAATAGTTCACTACTGTATTTGCCCACTATTTGGAAAGGACTATTTAGTGATATTTTCAAGTCGCACAGGGCTTCATTGGCCATTTCTGGAGCTCAAATGCAAACACACCATATGACCACCTCCCTCTTAGTTGGCAGAGGACAGGAGAGGATTGTTTCTGAGAATAAGCTCTGCAGTACTTCTGAGATCCTAAAGTTGTCAGAAAAGGTCTTTTTTGTTCCACAGGGTTTTCTTGAGATCAGTACTTTTGTCTGATCTCTGTCAGCAAGGTCTGGTTTTGCTTTCTAACTGGGTATTTCTGTCCATGTTGCTGGGCTCAGTGATGGGGGCCCCTGCTCCTTACTGCCACATTGTTCTAGTGGAATTTTTTGTGTGAAGCACACTTAGATTTTATGTATTTTTTCCCATTTTCCGGTTTCAGGCTTAGTTCCCTGCATGACTGAGGAGGGTGTTGGCTGACCCCTCCCTTCCTGCAGTTCACTGCTCATGACTTGCTTGTGTGTGGGTATTTTTCTTTTCGTGAGACTGCACCCTTCCATGTGCATAGCTGTGTGCACACAGTTTTTGAATTAAAATGCTGCAGTTCTTAGTGGGCCAGGTTTAACTTATTAAATTGTTGTTATTAGTCACCTGGTTCTGGGCTCAGATCCCTGAACAACTGTGGAGGTTGCTGACTGACTCTCCTTTTCTGCAGCTCATATGTGTTGTTTGTGCTTGAGTAATCTTTTTTTTTTTCATGAGACTGTGCCATCTGTATGTACAACTGTGTGCAGGCTGTTTTTGAATTAAACTGCTGTAGTTCTCAATGGTCAGACTTGGCTACTAAATTAAACATAGAAACATAGACAGTGATGGCAGAAAAAGATCAAAGGTCCATCCAGTCTGCTCATGAGTCCCTACAGAACTCTGCAACCTAACATCAGTACTGGGTATTAACCCTCTCCATCAGTTTTCCAATTCCATTCCCCTTCCTTGTCACTACTAATGATCACAATCCCTTTCACAGTGTTTCCAAGCTCATTTGAAGCCCCCTCCATGGTTTCTGCTGCCACCACTTCAGCCATCAGGCAGTTCCACATCTCTACCACCCTTCCTGAAAAGTAATATTTCCTGACATCCATTCTGAACCTTCCACCTATCAGCTTCCAGTCATGCCAACATGTCGTTAACCTGGTGTTCATGCTAAATAAAGTCTTGTAGCTCACTTTGTTTATTCCATTCAGAAATTTGAATGTTTCTACCATATCCCTCCTCTCTTTTCTGGTTTCCAATGAATACATGTTAAGTGCTCTAAGGGATTCCTCATAGGACTTTCATTGTTGACCCTGAATCATTTTTGTTCCACTAAGGTCAACTGCCTCCAGTTTGTTTGTGTCCTTTCTTTTTCTATTTAGCTTTTTTTCCCATGTGTCAACACCAGTAGGCTCATTCAGCCCTGTTCCTGACTCCCTCATCTGGCAGTCACCGCCCAATTCACCTCACCCCATGTATTCCCCCCACAGATTGCCCCCATGGCAGGGCCCAGAGGGGGAAGGCCATCCTTCCCCCACCTTGTGACTCTCATCCAGAACTGGGGACAGTGGTCAGGTGGTGATGCGGGAAGAGGGGAGGGCAGGCAAAGCTTCATTAAACCTGTGCCTTCCCATTTTCCATTTTCTCCCTTCCTCCCTATGCCACTGCAGCATATAAGCATCTGCGTGTGGAGGCACACACATGCTACAGAACCATGGCCCCTCTCTACTACGTTGCTCATACTCTGTTGCAGCCACCTGGCCTCCACCAGGTGTCAGCCAAGGAGTGAGATGGTGTCCCTTTTTATCCCTGGAGAGGAGAGCAATCCGTCAGATGCTCAGTCCTCTGCCTCTTGATTAATCCCCAGTGCCCTGAGCTCATTCCTGAACTTGGGTTGCCAGCGTGGAAACAGGTAAGGTGCACTAGGTGCCTCAATCCTCTTTACCACTGGGCTGGCTTATCTTTGTCCTTTATAAAGTGAGAGCTCCAGAACAGGGCAAAGTACTCTGGGTGTGGCCTCACCAAGGATTTGTAGAAGGGGAGTATCACTTTGTTCTTCCTGCTATTAGCACCCCTCCCAATATACCCCAGCAACTTGTTTGTCTTACTACTAGTCTTGCCACTCTGGCTACCCTGCATAAGGGTGTTGCTAATGATGACTCTTGGGTCATGCTCTTCAGCTGTAGTAAAGAGTTTTATCCCACCCATCCAGTATTCTGTCATGGAGTTCTTTTTCCCTAGGTGCATTAGTTTGCACTTTTTGGCATTGAATTTTAACTGCCAGACATTTGACCATCTCACTAACCCTTGTAAGTCATATTGTAGTTCTGAAATTGTCTTGGTGCTATTCACCCTTCTGCCGAGCTTTGTGTTATCTGTGAAGAGACTTAACTTATCCTGAATCCCTTCTCCAGTGTCACTGATGAACATGTTGAAAAATGAATGGATCCAGGACAGACTCCTGTGGTACCCCACTTGTGACTTCCCTCTCTTCTGATTTAAGTCTGTTTACCACTACCTGCTACTTTCTGCCTTTTTAGCCAGTTTTCCACCTATCTAACTACATCCATAGTCACTCCTAGGTCCTCCAACTTCTTCAGCAGGTGTCTGCGAGGCACAGAGTTGAAAGCCTTGCTGAAGTCAAAGTACAGTTGATCTATGGCATGGCCTTTATTTAATTCCCTTGTTACCTAGTCAAAGAAGACTATTAGATTTCTCTGACAGGACCTCCCTGACACAAAGCCATGCTGTTTACTATCCTGGAGACCATTACCTTCCAGATAGTCCATGAGGTCTGCTTTGATCAGCAACTCCAATAGAGGTAAGACAGACAGATCTGTAGTCTCCAGCTTGTTCCTTGTCCCTCTCTTTATGGACCACGATCACATCCTTCACCCTCTAGTCCAATGGAACAACCCCTGTTTGAACTGAGTTATTGAATAGGCTTGACAGAGGTTCAATTAATTTGTCTGCAAATACTTTGAGCACACTTATATGTATCCCATCTGGGCGCAGGGCCTTGTGGGCCAAGGGTCTTGTCTGTCTTTAGTTCTGCCAGACCTTTCCATATCCTATTCCTAATAAATGTTGCTTTCTTCATCTCTGGAATCCCTTTCACAGCGCTTTGATGCCACTGTTAGGCAGGAGTGCCACTATCTTCCCTGGTGAAGACGGAGCAAAAGTAGTCATTCAGGACTATAGCCTTTTGTTGATCCTCCTCTATCACCCTGCCCCCATCTAATAGCCTAACCACTCCCCCACCCCTTCTTTATTTTTCACTTATATAACAGAACTGTTTTCTCCTCTTAAAGGGAATCTGGTCATCAAAACTTTTGTTGATAGCTCTCTTCAACTTTACTTACTTTTTTCTCTCCTCAATAACTTCCTCCCTAACAAAGGGTCCTATTGACAGCCTTATATCCTCCTGCCATCAATTAGGATGCAGAGACCTTGATCCCAGTACTACATTGATGCACACAGCTCACCAGATCTCTCTGGTTGTTAGCTGCCTAGTGGTGTTATCCTGCACCACACATCCTTCCTGGTCTGATTTCTTCTACTTTCTGCATCACAATGTTCCCTCTCACCAAAGGACTACTCATTTGCTTGTCCTTCCTGGCACACCTGCAACCAGCAGATATGATCTCAAATCCTTAATCTGTGCTACTCTCCACTTTAAGGTTATCACCACCTAGCACCCTTGACTTATTGCCCCCTTGCCCACATGGGTCTTTCCCTCACCTTACATCATTAACCCCGGCCTAGTGTAATAAAACTATCCTCCTCCTGCAGCATTCCTAATGAATACATAAACTACCCTTCCTCTGCCCACCCTCTTCCCAATCCCACTTGTGCCTCCTACTACTGTCAGGCAATGTCGAACTAAACCTGGAACCCAGTAAGAGGCAAAAACCAAACCACACAATGATGGCCACTCCTGACCCCCTAACCTCCTGCCCTAATTGGCTTAACTCCAAAGGTCTCAATATAGCTCATATGAATATACAGAGTATTAGGGGGAAAATGGCAGAATTAGAATCCTGGATACTATATTACAAACCAGACATCCTCTGCATTACTGAATCATGGTTAAAACTATCTATACTGCCTCACAGGGTCACCCTTCCTGGCTATACCTACTACAGACAGGACCGGGTCCCCAGAAAGGGAGGGGGGGATTTCATTTATGCTAGAGATGGATTGGTAGTCAATGAATTAACTGACTTAAAGATCAGCTTGGCTGCAGAATACGTCTTTATCACAGTCACCATTTGCAAAGTCAAGAATATAACAGTAGGGTGCATCTATCTACTCCCAATCAAGAGTCCTCCTATGCTGAAGTCCTCGCTAGTCTGAACTCCCTCCCTAAGAAAGACACTATAATATGTGATTACTTTAACCTTAATTGGTTTGAGCCTCTTAAAACACAGTACCAAGCTGCCCTACTGGATGTTAAACTGGAGCAATGCCTCGACGATCCCACAAGACTGAATGTGAAGTCAGGCAATCACACTCTCCTAGATTGGGTACTAACTAATAATCCAAATTATATTAAGGCTGATGGAATCCTCCCTGATGCACTTAGTGACCATTCTCTGACTTTTTGCTTCTGGAAGAATAATTCTCCATTCCCCCTTCCTCCATAAAACTAGGGACCTAACCAACTTTGTTGCTGAAGCCTTCTGCTCAAGTATCGCCACAACTGATTGGTCACCAATAACCTCCCTTCCTGACATAAACCTAGCATTAGAATATCTGGTCAATACCTTCACCTCCATCCTTGACCACCATGCTCCCCACAGACTAAGAAGATCAAAAGGCACCCACTGTCCCTGGCTCACATAGGAATTGAGGCACCTCATGCACTCTCGTAACAAAGCATGGCATGCCTTCAAAATCTCTAGACTCCACTCTGACTGGAACACCTACCACCAGCTATGCAATATTTGTAAATCTAAGCTAGGCAAAGCCAAAAGGGAGCATCTTCCATCACAACAAGAACAACACCTCTCCAACCCCAAATGTTTCTGGAGGGAAATCAACGTGCTCCTAAAGGGTGATGAAAGGATCTTCCCCTAATCTATGACAGCAAAAGCCTCCACACTATCCTTGCCCATGGAGATAGCAGAAGAGCTGAACCTCTTCTTTACAGACCTTGATGCCTACAAAACCGACCTTCCTGTTAATTGTCCTGCACCACCAGCTAGCCGCCCAGAATTTCCACACCAGCTCTTCCACTTAAAAACTACCTCCCGAAAATAGGTCTTTAAATCACTAAGTGGACTTAGCCCTGACAGCTCACCAGGGTTTGACTCCGTACCACCCAAATTTCTTAAAATAGGTGCACCTGCACTTGCCTATCCGATCTCCTGCCTAATCAATAGATCCTTCCTCTTGCAAACCATCCCAGACAAATGGAAAACTGCAGTTGTTGTATCAGTACACAAAAGTGTCCTGACCAACCTTATCACAAACTGTAAACCCATATCTATCTCGTGTCTAATTGCTAAAATCCAAGAAAGAATATTTTATAATCAACTATCATCCTACCTTGAACAGACCGATTCCCTCACTAGTAACCAGCATGGCTTTTGGAAAACACATGGGACAGAAACTGCTCTCCTGAGGGTCACCACTGATATATTCCAGGCTATGGACAAGGGCAAAGCCACTGGTAAAGTCTTTGTTGACCTAATGAAGGCATTTGGCCTAGGCAGGGTTTCAATGTGTCAAATGGGCTGGTACCATCTCAACCTTATCTCCTGTCATTGACAGGGTTCCCCAGAGATCAATCCTAGGGCCTCTCCTATTCTCAATATTCATTAATGACCTTCCTCTGAATTGTGGAGGGGTATCGGTTCAGCTATATGCGGATGATGCCATGTTATATAGATCCTCCTGTATTAACTCTGACCTAACAAATGACTTTCAGACTCTAGAAACATGGTTTAAAAATAATCTAGCAGTTCTGAAGACAAAAAAAAGACTAAATCCGTGTTGTTCCACCATACCTGCTTTGACACAACCGCACAGCCCCCCTTGTTATCAAAACATCCACTAACATTCAACTCAAAAATGTTACCTCCTTTAAATACCTGAGTGTAGTACTTGACAAGCATCTATCCTTTGATGAGCACATCACCTGTGTCACTAAGGCTACCAATCAGAAACTAGGCCTTCTATATCGCACTCCTCCCTACCTCTCAAGTAGTGCAAGCAGCACTATTGCCTCTGCCACTCTTCTCCCAGGCCTCTTCTACGGTGCCTCTATAATCCACTCCTCTAAGACTATACTCCTGAACAAACTCAAAATGGCCTATCACAGAATTGCCTGATTTGCTATTAAGGCCCCAGCTCACACCCATCACTATGATGTGCTGAACAATTTGGGTTGGCCATCTTTCATGGCCAGACTTAACCTCCCAGTATATTGTGCCACCTTCAAGCTAATACACCTCCCACTTCCTCTGAGTATATCTAACCTACTAACCCTGAAACCCTTCCCATGAACACTCAGGTCCTCACACCTCCCAATTCTGGGTTTGCCCAAGACTCGCCTAGCTGTTGGAAGAAGACCCTTCTCCTTCCAGCACCACAGAAGTGGAATGACTCCCGACCCGCACTCAATACTTTCATGCAAGACCATTACTGTCTTCAAAAGACAATATAGGGAAATATTTTACAAGCCTCCTGTCTAATGGGAACTGTACCTAATCTTCTCTAAACTTCTCCTCCTGCTGCCTATACTTTTCTGGTGTGTATGATCAATGTCTAGGGCTATGAGACTGTATGCAGCCAATTGTCTATACTCTGCACTTGTGTACTAATTGACTCTACTACAATTATATTGTATGCTCATATCAACCTTACTGTTTGTTCACCTATGTTGCAATTGACATCTGTAATTTGTACTGTCTCCCAATGAATGGGATGGCTAGTTTAGTCCATGAATTTATGTAACTGTCCAATGGTATTTGTACATAATTATCTGTATCTGTACTATTTTCTTATGCTTGAAACATTTGATTCCCCATGTCACCCCTGAAAAAGGGACTTGACTGTCTCAGAGGGCCCACCCAGTCATCAAAATTAAATAATTAAAATAAATAAATAAAAATGTTTTTACCTGTGCTTGACCCCTTCAGCTAATTGCAGCTCTGTGTCTGCTTTTGCCTCCCTAATCACCTTCTTTGCTTCCCAGTTTCTCTGAAGGTATTCTTCCCTTTCTACGTCCCACTGCTTCTCTTTATACTTTTAGAAGGCTTTCCTTTTGACCCTTACTGCCTCCCTGACATTCTCTGAGAACCAAAGTGGTTTCAAAAATGTATTTCTATTGGTTACTTTTAGTAAGCAAAGAATGGTTGTTGTTGTTTGTTATCTGGTTCCAGGCTCAGATCCTTGTACAACTTAGAAGGGTGTCCACTGAATCCCCCCTTCTGCAACTTACTATGCACAAGTTTTTGTGCTTGCATACTATTTATTTTCCATGAGACTGCACCCTGTGTGTGCACAACTGTCAGGCTTGACTCACTGAGTTGTGCATGTGTCATCCATCAGTTCTTTGCTTGGTTCTTCATATGGCTGACAGAGATTGTCCTTTTCTTCCCCTTTGGAGTAACAGTGCATTTTCTATTTCCTAGTACTTTTTGGTACATATAATTGCTAGGGTTGGCATGTGTATTATTGTTGTTCCACAAGTACTATGCAAAGCATCACATTTACAGGAACTACTTAGCAGTAGTTTGGGTTTTACACAGTAGCGTAATCACTAGAATGACCTGATCCATTATGTTTCAGCAACCTCACAAACATGCTTGGTCCAGGCCCAGAAAATCAGCTGCACCACCACCCCAAACAGTGAGGGACAGGATGATAGATGGGTGTCTGACCATTTTCAGCAGGCTAAAATAGTTTTATTTCCAAATAAGCCTAGTTCTAGTAGCAATGGGATCACATAGTACTACTACTAGTACCAACAATACTCCTAGTATTGCTGGTGTCACCACCTCTTCCATCCTCATGTTCAAAGTCACATCCTTCTGTGCTATTAATAGGAGGGCATTAGAGCTTACATGCCCTGTGCAGGAAGCAGCACCATCCACCACCAGTGTTCCCACAGTTACCACTATGGCTGCTACATCTCTCAGCCAGTGAGCTTTCTGCTACAGAACAGTCAATAAAAGGTATTCATACAGCCCTACACCTAACCCAGCTGCAAACCTTCACATCACAGTGCTTGTCCAGCTTAGATAGTATCTAGAGCTGCTGTACAACACTCTATGCTAGTTTGTTGCTTTGGGTAATGGTGGATTGAGGTACTGGGGGTGGAGCTTTACCAGACATCCAGCATCCATTTGGATGCCCACACTACATGGATTCTCTGCTCTGCATAGAGCAGAGGGGAGTAGGAGATTGTGGGATAGAGCTGTCCTCCAAGTACTGTTGTATAGCTTTTGAATTTATTAACAATGACAACTAGTGTCATTACAACCTCCAGCACTCCATGTCACCTCAGAGGGCTGGGGAGAATGGTGAAGGAAGGCTGAGCAGGCCTTTTGAAGATATGTAATGGTTGGTATGAGGGGGTGCATAAGTGCTACTGAAGGTCCTCTGGCCATGTAGTTTGCAACCTCTCTGCTGGCTCCCCACACTACAAAGGTGGGTTCCTGAATAGTGTGTCAGCACACTCTGACCTTCCCATGCCCACCCCAACCTAGAACCTCTGCCCATCACCGACCTTACTAACCACCCCTCCACAGGTATGCAACACCACTGGGCCTACTGAGGATGGGACTCTGACTGTTTTTGTTCCATTGGCATGCATTAGCATACATCTTGTTTCATTTTGACTGATATCAAAAAAACAAATATCTACCCAGGGCTTAGCTTAATGTTATATTGCCCCCAATAAAGTTATACTGTACCACATGTTTGTTGTGCATTTCTTTTTGTTTTTTCATTTTTCTCTTTCTTTTGCTCCTCCATAGCGTGCCTGAACTTGGAAGTATAGTTTGCTCCCTCTGCTCGCTGAAGTCTGCTAGTTACAGAAAGCTGAGTTGACCTTACATCACCTGTTGACTTTATGCTACATTAGATCCCCCTGCAGAGCTCCTGTTTTCACACTGTACAAGTATGACTATCCTGTGTAATTTCAATTTGCAACAACTGGCATATAGTACTGGAGAAAATGTTTACAATAAAAGTAATCCATGTAAACTGCATTAAGATATAAGCAGCTGAGCCATTTTTGTGAGCTCTCCAACACCATGGTAACCAAGCAGCATTTATTGCCTTCAGCAGTATCATTAAAAAAGGAAAAGAAAAATAGTCCCTGGTCTTATGTTGCCCCCTTTGTCACTCCATTCCATTCTGAACATGATACCTTAGTGTCTAGTTCTCCGTCCCTCACCCACTCCTGATCCATTCATGGGCTTACATAAAAACATAGACTTTGACGGCAGATAAGGACCACTTGGCCCACCCAGTCTGCCCATTTCCCTACCTACTGGTTAAGCTGCAGATTCTAGTTAACCAACAGCCTACTTCCTGCAACCCCCAACTATAATTGCCTTGTGTCTGTCCCATGCATGTTTAAATTCCCCCACTGTTTTAGACCCAACAACCTCCTCAGGAAGGCTGTTCCATGAATCCACCACTCTCTCTGTGAAAAAAATTTCCTCACATTACCCCTGAGCCGTCCCCCCTCTATCTTTAAATTGTGCCCCCTTGTTCTTACACATCTCTTTTCTGAAAGATGCTACCCTCCTGGACTTTGTTGATTCCCTTGAGGTACTTGAACATTTCTATCATGTCCCCCTGTCCCTCCTTTCATCAAGAGTATACATATTAGCTCTCTCAGTCTCTCTTCATATGGCTTCTGCTGCAGACCCTGCACCATTTTAGTTGCCCTCCTCTGGACTACTTCCATCCTGTCTATGTCCTTGCGTAGATGAGGTCTCCAAAACTGCACGCAGTACTCCAGATGGGGTCTCACCAACTGTCTGTACAGAGGGATAACAACTTCCCTTTTTCTACTTGTGATGCCCCTTCCTATGCATCCCAGTATCCCCCTGGCTCTCCTTACTGACTTTTCACATTGCTTACCCACCTTTAGGTCATCTGATATGACTACCCCCAGGTCCCTTTCCATTTTTGTTGTTGTTAGTACCTCCCCTGCTATTGTGTACTCTTCTCCTGGGTTTTTGTTTCCCAGGTGCATTACTTTGCACTTCTTTGTATTGAATCTAAGTTGCCACATGTCTGACCATTCCTCCAACCTTGCCAAGTCCCTTCTCATCTTTTCTACCCCCTTGTGTATCAACTCTGTTACAGATCTTTGTGTCATCTGCAAAGAGGCATACCTTTCCTCCAGACCCTCTGCAATGTCACCTATAAAGATGTTAAAGAGGACTGGACCCAGTACTGAGCCTGAGGTACTCCACTAGTAACCCTTTCTTCAGAATGTGTTCCATTCACTATTACCTTCTGAGTCCTTTGTGCAGCCAGTTTGCTACCCAGACTACCACCCTGGGACCCACTCCCAGGCTGGCTAACTTGATTATTAATCTTTTGTGCGGGACTGTGTCAAATGCCTTGCTAAAGCCTAGGTAGGCCATATCCACAGCCCCTCCCTGGTCTATTACTTTGGTCACCCAGTCGAAGAAATCAATTAGATTCATCTGACATGACCTTCCTGCTGTAAATCCATGCTGCTTTGGGTCCTGTGCCCTGTTGGCCTCTAGGTACTCAACAATTCTTTCTTTCAGAAGTGATTCCATCATTTTCCCTACCACTGAGGTCAAACTTACAGGTCTGTAGTTTCCGCTCTGCCTTGCTCCCACTTTTGTGAAGGGGAATCACATCTGCCCTCCTCCAGTCCTCAGGTACCACCCCATACTGCCACGATCTGTTAAAAGCGTGGTCAGTGGTGTCACTAGGTCCTCCTTAGTTCTTTTTGAGATTCGGGTGAATCCGGCCAGGCCCCATTGCTTTGTCCACCTTGAGTTTTAGAGTTCTTTCAGGGCTCTTTCTTCTGTGAATGGACTGGTGTCAACCCCCACCCCCACCCAGAGTGCTTCTATTGTCTGGTTTAGGTAACTCCTCCTCATCTTCTTTTGTGAATACTGAGCAAAAGTATTCATTCAGAATCTCTGCCTTTTCACTGTCCCCCTCTGCCCACCTCCCCTCTCCTTTATTAATCTTCACTATCCCTCCCTTAACCTTTCTATGCTCCCTAATGTACCTATAAAAGGTTTTATCCCCCTTCTTAACTGAGTTGGCTATTTTTTCTTCAGTTTGGGCCTTTGCTAGTCTGACTGCCTTCCCCACTTCTTTCTGCTTTAATTGATACAGTTCCCTGTCATGCTCCTTCTGTGATTCCTTATACTTTATGAATGCAGCCTTTTTCTCCTTAACCTTCCCTGCCACCTCGTTTGAAAACCATAGTGGTTTTTACTCCGCTTTGTTTTCTTTATTTGCTTCACACAAAGGCTTGTTGCCTCTATGATGGCAGTTTTGATTTTTCTCCATTGTTCTTCCACCCCTCCTTTTTGGTCATTTGCTAGTGCATTTTTCAAGTATTCACCAATTTTGGCAAAGTCAGCTCTTCTGAAGTCCAGTATCCTTGTTTTTGTATGGCTTATCTCCATGGTTGTGCTCATTTTGAAGCACACTGTGCAGTGGTCGCTTGTTCCCAGATGTGTACTGACTTCTAAATTTGGATCCTCTCTCCATTTGAGAGTACCAGGTCTAATATTGCTCCCGAGTGGGTTCCACACAATGCTGTCTAAGGTCTGTCACGCAGGCACGAATGACCCTGTTTTGGGATCGTGGCTGCAGTACCTGATATCCAGTTAACATCTGGCATATTCAGGTCCCCCATCAACAGTGTCTCCTTTTTCAGCCATTTTGAGAATGTCCTCTATCATTTTGTTGTCCATTTCCTCCCCTTGAGACGGTGGGGGTCTGTATACAACCCCTGTGTGGATTGTGATGCCATTCCCTGTCTCCAAGGTGACCCAGAGTGCCTTTTGTCCTCCCCATGTGTCTCATGTTGCCCCCCACTCTCAGCTCCTCAGTCCGTATCCCACTACAGTCCTGTGGCTTCCATTGGCAAGTCCTACACACACACACACACACACACACACGCACGCACGCACGCACACACACACACACACACACAATAGCACAGTCTTCTGCTCACCTTCTAGGCTGGCTACCATCTGAATCCTTTATCATGAAATGGGAGTTATGAAATGTTTGCTTAATGCATGTATTTCATAAAAGTGGCCACGTTTTTGTAATAACATTGCAATGAGCTAGTATTTCATAAATCACATTACATAATAAAGGATTATATTGTGGCCAGCCATGTATGGGAAAGAAGGACTGAGCTAGCTCCTGATGAAGCTCTGCAGAGCAAAGAGCCAGGGCTATAGAGTGATGACCCTCATAGTCAGTTGTTTTGTGATTTAGCAGTCTAGCCTTTCTATGCACAATTTATGCAAATATTTCTTTCAATGCATAATGCACTATACACCCTCATTTGATGGAATATGGTTTTACATAAATTGTTTAAGTATCCTTAGCCATCCTTACATTGTGCCATTTGCATTTCGGTTTAGACTGCCATAAAATGCCATGAGTGCATACATCTCTGTTGTTCTTTATTTTGTTAGCCTGGCCACCCTGGTATGCACTGGATCTCACTGTCATAAAATCAAAACTGTGTTTGTGTTTTTCTGTGCTGGTCACCATCTGGGGAGAGTGGGACTTGTCAATGAAAGCCAGGGGATAGGGAAGTGTAAGGTAAAGGTGGGGTGCAACATGAGACAAAAAACACAGTATTTGAATTGGGGCTTGGTGAGGGAGGGAGGGCACACCAGACACCTGGAAATCAAGTTCAGAATGGGATAGGATGAAGGATGGGAACTAGTCACAAGGGAATGTTTTGAATTAAACTGGGATGGGCAGAAGGAGGGGGTCATTAGACACAAGAGAATCAATTAGAAAGCCATGGGATGAGAGACAGGACAACATGAGACCAGGGACATTTTTCCTTCTTTTGTTTTTTTGGTGTACTGCTGAAAGTAGCAAACACTGCTTGGTTACTATGGGGTCAGCCTGCTACCATGAAAAAGAAAGCAATGAGTATAACTTGTGCTTTGTAACAACTTATGGCCCCATTGCTATGGATCTTGGGACCATTGTCACAGGCACCTGTTGGGGTTGAACGATGATATTAAGGACATGACAGCAGAAGACCCAAGAGTGAATTGTCATAGGGCAGAGAGTATAGGAAACAAGATGTTGCACCGTGGCTTAAATCACCTTAAACCACTGTTAAGTTGGTTGCCACCAAAACCACAGGGATTTTTTTCCCTGCTAGAATTGCATTACTTGCTAGTATGCAGTATAGAGTAACACGTTTACTAATTGAGCCCCTAGAGGTCTGAGAAGTGCAGATCAGGCAATTGACCATGCGCCATATGTTTTTTGTTGTTTATGCCTTGTGGTGCTCCTCCGGCAAGGTGTACATAGGCTGCATGATCAGAAATCTTAAGAGGATACAGGAGAAATCCAGGGCCATAAGCAAAAGAGCCAGCCATCCTGTCTCATCTCATCTTCTGGAAAAACAGAGAGGAGGGAACCATACGATTTCTTATATGAGAACTGAATCAGTTCCATATAACAAACAGGGAGGTGAGAGGATTAGCAATGTACTGAAGATGAAATTGTAGTGAATATTTAAATGCAGGACTGATCTTATGGGTTTAATGAACATATGGAATGGGAACAATTCCTAATTTAAGAAGCTCCATCTTGTGTGTCCCTCCTTTGGAACCTGGGTTCCCCTGATTTCACTGTATATGTACAACATATGATACTTGTTATTCTTGGCTAGAGATTTTTGCTTTCTTTTGTTTCAGTATGCTTACACAACTTGTAGTGTTGTGCTTATGTCACTTGTTGAATAAACCTTTATGACCATTCTCCTCTCTGTTCCTTGGGGAATACCACCCTGTAGGGATGCCAAAGGCAAGGAACCCTGGAGGAGGGTTCCACCCCTAGAGGTGCTGTTGGAAGGCTTACCTTGGGCTAAAGGTACCTTAGGAAAGAGTCCTGAGGAGAGAAGTGAGCCACTGGAGGAGGAGGGGAGGATGGTGGGGTAAAGAAAAAATGCTTCTGAGTGAAGCAGGAAGGACGGAGTTCAAATAGCTCAAGCAGGGGTATGGCTGGTTGCTTCAGCCCACTGAACAACAAGCAAAGTCTTTCAATTCAATGTGCTTACACAATTTGGTGTAGTGTTGTGCTTATGCAATTTGTTGAATAAACCTTTATGGATGTTTGCCTCTCTGTTCCTCAGGGAATACCACCCTGTAGTGATGCTGAAGGCAAGGAACCCTGGAGGAGCTTTCCACCTCTATAGGTGCTGCAGGAAGAATTCTCTTAGGCTAAAAGTACCTTAGAAAGGAGTCCCAAAAATAGTGTAGAGCAGACAGCATTGCAGAAGGTGATGAGTAAGTATCTTGTATTGAAGACCTTCATGTAGGTCAAGTAGGTATTATGTATTTTAGGACCTTAATGTAAGTCAGCAGGAGACAATGGGTAATGGATAGCAACCTTCACATAGGTCTAAAGGATTAGATTGCAAGAGGGCACGACTTCCTTTGGAGAGTGGGAACTGCAAAAGCAGGCCACCATCCATCTCCATCCAGCAGCAGAAACCTACCTAAGTAACCTAGGGAATATGCTACTAAAATCTAACTAGGTATCATGACCTTTGGCACAGAGGAGTGGAAAAAAACCCTTTGAGGAGGAAACCTCTGGAGATCGAAGCCCTAGGTTACCTTCCCTTCCCTCCAGACTTTGGGATATTTTGTTTAGTGAGTACTCTGCTGCTGCAATTTAGAAACCCCAATTCAGGGGTGGTGGAAAATATTCCAATTTGGAGGAAGACTGTCACTCTGTCCCTGTAACAGGAATGCCATGATGGGTTGCAAGTGCACTCTGCGGCACAGGGTACTCCCACATGGGAGTACCATCCCTCAAGGCAGGAGGAGGAGAGCAATGACCGCTGAGGCACTCAGCCAGCCTGCATGAGCATAAGAACAAACCAGGTGAACCAGAGGTGGTTGTAGGGAGAATAGCTTGGAAGATGCCATGAAACCTGCTTTTTAACTAATGAAGCCCTATTGGGCTTAAGGGTCCCACTCCTCTCAGCTGAAGTCTTAAATTCTACATCAAGTTGTGCTGCTGATATGTCTGCATGGCAAAAGCTCTGCCCAAAGCAAGGACATCCCCACTATGGGCCACATGAGAAGGACCCCACCCTGAGTTTCGCATTCTCAAGATGCAGACCTCATGGGTGCAGTGCAAGATCATTGGCTGCAGGGAAGGCCCTGAGCCATTGTAACTAATGGTCATGGTTGGCATGCCTCTGATTATGGACAAGAGCTTAAATTCAAATGTGAAGCATTTGTGGACCCTCACATAGGTCATATATATTTTTCATCAAGCACAAAGAAGATTAATCCTCCACATAGGTCAGTCAAAGCAATAATCAGACACCCACATGGGTCTCAGAAACTGAGCAAAACAACAATTCCCTTAACTTCCAGGGAATGCATGCCAACCATTTCCATTAGGGAAGCCAAAATATTGTGATATTCAGAATTCTCATTATTAGCCAACATAATAAATTCGGCAGTACTGTACATTATTAGACAACGTAGTAAATTAAATACTGGTGCATATATTCACATTCTTTCATATCTTTTTGTGTACACTGTATATTAATATGGGAGACATGCACTGGAAGTAACAGTGAAACTGCTAGAGAACAAGCCCAAAAGAGTGTGAAACAAAAAACATATGTATGAAAGCTGAAGGCACAAGGATTAAAACTAAGGATGAGCAAGTTGAAATTCATGAATTTACATATATGTTTGCATCTTCAAGTGATAGTCCCCACTGGAAACCACAATGCCCCACTGTGACACACAGTTCCCCGGCATGGGAATAATAACGATGCCACAGGCAGACCACCATGATATGCTGATAACATTTGTCATTAAAAAAGATTTTCATTATTGTGCAAAGCATGATCGTGGTGTGGTAATAGAAATGTTTCAACTGTGGAGTTAGTAACCACACTTCTTGAATTAAGCAATATCACTGTAATGGTGGGCTTCTTATTTAAGTGTATTGTACGTTCGATTAGTGCTGTTGAGAAAATACTGAAAATGCTGTCCAGGAGGAATACAGCACAAACGAGTTTAAACAAACATTTCTCAGGCAGATTGTCAGGCACTAGAGGCAATGCCTGTGGTTCTCAATATTGTTTAAAGTCATAAGCTTTACATATAAACACTTAGCTCTGTTTAAATTGAAAAGTTGTACATATAAACACTTGGAATGCCAGCTAAGGAGCAGGGCATAAGTAATGCAGTACAAAACAAGTTAAAGCATTAAGGAGCAAAATTACAGTTCATAATAGTTATACATATACTTGTTTCTTGGTAAACTGTGATACAATAGTGGTAGAAGGTGATGGATAAATGCATGACATTGCACAAGCACAATTTGCAGCTAGGGCAAGGAATACGACTAGGCCAACAAGCACAGAACCAGGAGTAACGTCACTAGGGACACACCCAGAAGAGAGAGATGCAAAAATAGGCAAGAGCCAGAATAAATAAGAAAGAAAGGGCAAGGAGAGAGTGGACCAAGGAGTGTAACAAGGTACAATAGGAGGGAGAGGAAGGGGGGACATGAAAACACAAGCTGCGGAATGGAAAACAGAAAGAAGGGGGGGCAAACTAGGATGAGCAGCAACAAATGGCTGCAAGCAGCAGCCACAAAACAGATATGGAGAGGAAACAGACAGCCACAAGAAGCGGCTACAAAACAGACACAGAGGGGATAGAGAGAGAAGCACAAAGCAGAGGCCAGAGGCAAGCAAGACACAGACAAATGAGGAGGCAAAATACAAACAGGAGAAAGTCCAACACAATCCAAGCAGAGAGGTAGCACCTTCAGCCACAAAGAAAAAATGCTTCTGAGTGAAGCAGGAAGGACAGAGTTTAAATAGCTCAGGCAGGGGGGTGTGGCTGATTGCTTCAGCCCACTGAACCACAGGTGCAGCCTTTCAATTATCCTTACATTTCCACCTCTATTCTTTTCTTTTTACCTCCCCCCAATTTGTCCTTCTCACTCCTGCCATTTTTCTGTTTCTTTTCGGTTACTCCTTCCCTTCTGGTTTCCACACCTGCCTTCTTACTTTGCCATTTATGGTCTTTGGTAATACTTAATTGCTTGGTTCTGCAGTCATCTCATGAGTGTATGTTATACTTTATTACACACTGACAGAATGTGAATAAATTTTGATTGTAATTAATTCCGTGTGACGTACCCTTTATTCATCTTTGCTGACATTCCACATAAAGGCACTTTCCATAATGTTACAGGTTTGATGGCATAGCAAGATGGAGTGCATTCCTCCTGGAAGTGAGTCTATCAAATTAATTTCTTTGTGAATTGATAGTGATCAGGGACACTGGTTTATCATACTAGGTATTCATACTAGGTAGTGAACAAAAGAAGGCATACATGCCCTTTATACCTGTCGCCCTGCATCAGCAAACCCAACTTATTTCTCTCTCTAGCAGAAAGTTATCTTGTCTAGTTTTAAATATATTCATATTGATATTAATGGGTGGAGTGATGATGTGCTGCATATCTTGGGTTCATAGCCACCCCATACCCATTGCACCCCACGCACAGGATGCACCAATGGGAGGTGTGCAGCACCTATGCACCCGATCCCCTGGCCACGCAAAGGGCAGGCTGGCACCATGCACCATGGCACATAGTGCTGGCTGTGGTGGTGCCGAGGGGAGCACAAGGTACAACAGGGAGAACCCTGCCATAAGCCCCCTACATGCCTCGCACACTCTACTGTTCACTGCTTGGATGGGGCGGTTAGCCTACAGTGCCAATGGGACTACTGCAGCCAGACCACATGGCTGCCCGAAGCCACCCAGCACACACTGGTGCAGGGCATCTACCTGGTTCCCCTTCCCCCCACCATACTCACATGGGCACTGGCCCATGGATGCTATCCCCCACAAATGGCACCACCAGTCAACCCCTACCCCGGTCTCCCCCTGGCACGTGGTGTGGAACAGTGCCCCGGCACAGCTAACAGACCCCCACCCAGTCACAGTGACCCACTCCGGGCTGCATCACAGGAGAGCTGGAGGCTTTGACCTCCACTCACTGCCACAGCTGCTGGCTGTAGGTCTTCCACGGGGCATGCTCTCAATGCACACCCCACTGCATAGGGGATCCATTCTGTGTCCCAGTCCGGGCATCCGATTGGGTGACCAACTGGGTCTGCATCCCTGGCCACCCTGTGGAGTCCTGCATGCTGGAGGGACAGGGCCACAGACAGGTGGTGGCTGGTAGTGCATACCAGCTGGTGCATACCTGTCCACTGGTGTGCAGCTACGTGGGTGGGGTACATGCTGATTCCTTGTACCTCCACCCCAATAGTGCATAGGGGCCATTGTGACTTTCCACTATTTCTTTTGGAAGACAATTCCAAATTCTGCCTGTTCAGTGTATAAAACAATGATACCTTCCTCTTTTAACCACATTCTTTAGCTTTATTTGTTGTTTGTGTCCTCTTAGACCCTCAGGTTTACCATGGATTTGTATACCCGGCTCTTCAAATAAATCAGCATCTTTCTTGATTTTATACATCATTAGGAGGTCACCCCGGTTCTTCTTTGTTCTAGACTATATAGTCCCATTTATTTTAACCTATTATCATAGTCTAATCCCTTCATTCCTCCCAGTATTTTTGTAACCCTACGCTGAACTCCTTCAACCCTTGCCACCTCTCTCTCCTCAGGTATGGACTCCACAATGGAGATTATAATCTAAACGAGGCCTGATAAATTATCTATACGAACATACGAAATTTGCCAGCAGATAAAGACCTAGAGGTCTATCAAGTCTGCTCGAATGTGCAGCTAGCATCCCTTATTCTGCAGCTGCCCCTCCCTTCCACCCTTCCCCTTCATTAACCCTGCTCCTTGTCCTGTCCCATCCTCGTTTGAAGCAGTCCACTGTTCTACTGCATACCACTTCTGCAGGTAACGCATTCCACCCAGCCACCACCCTCTCTGTAAAAAAGTGTCTCCTCATCTCCCTCCTGAACCTTCCTCGCTCCAGTCTCATATCATGGCCCCTGGTGGCCCTCCCCTCCCTTACTTTGAACAGCTCCTCTGTACCTGTCTTGTTTATTCCTTTCATGTATTTAAAGGTTTCAATCATGTCCCCGCTCCTCTCCTCCAGTAAGTACATGTTCAACTCCTTCAACCTCCTCTCGTATGATAAGTCCCCAGACCCTTGATCATCTTTGTCGCCCTAGCTGCACTCCCTCCAGTATCAATGTCCCTCTTCGAGATCACGGACGCCAGTACTGCATGCAGTACTCCAGGTGTGGTCTAACTAATGACCTATACAGTGGCAGAATCACCTCCTCCCTCCTCGAGGATATACCCCTTGCAATACAACCCAGCATTTTGTTGGCCTTTGCAGCTGCCTTCCTACACTGTGCTGAGTTGTTCATTGACCCTGTGATAAGCACATCCAGATCCTTCTCCTCCTCTGTCTGGGCTAGCTGCACTCCCCCTAGCTGGTAAGTCCTCCTTGGGTTCTTCATCCCAAAATGCATCACCTTGCACTTTTTGGCATTAAAGCCTAGTTGCCAGGTGTCTGACCAGGTTTCAAGCTTTGCCAGATCATCCTGCAATCCCTGCCATCCCCTAGGTCATCCACCACCACGCCAACCTTGGTATCATCAGCAAACAGACTGATCTTGCTCTTGATGTCCCATGATATGTCTGCAATGAATATTCCAAACAACACTGGTCCCAACACCAAGCCCTGTGGGACACCGCTCGTCACTGCCCTTGGGTGTGAGAGCCCCACCCACCACCCTCTGTTGCCTTCCCTGCAGCCAGTTTCCTACCCATCTCACCAGCATTGCACCTGCCCCTGTGCCTACTAACTTCCTTCCCAGCCTTCCATGTGGCACTGAGTCAAATGCCTTACTGAAGTCCAGATACAGGACATCCACTGCATGTCCCCTGTCCAGTTGCCTAGTTACTCAGTCATAGAACTCGACCAGGTTGGTTTGGCAGGATCGGCCACATATGAAGCCATGATGTCTGCTGTCCTGTAGTCCTTTGGCCTCTAGGAGGGCCACCAGCCTCTCCTTCAGGATAGTCTCCATTAGCTTACCCACGATGGATGTGAGGCTCACTGGTCTGTAGTTTCCCGGTTCATCCTTGGAGCCACTCTTGTGGAGGGGCACCACATGAGCCATCCTCCAGTCCTGAGGTACACACCCCGAATGTAGTGAGGCATTAAATAGGTCTGCCAAAGGTCCTGCAAGGACCTCTGCCAGCTCCTTCAGTACCCTGGGGTGGATGCCATCTGGGCCTGGTGCCTTGTCCACCCTCAGTGCCTTCAAACCCTCTCGAACTCTGCCCTCCATGATTTCCCCATCTGTCACCACTTCCCCCGCGTCTGCCATTTCTCCCATCTTGGGTGTCACCCCCCTCTTCTCTTTAGTAAATACTGAGCAGAAGTACTCATTTAGTGCTTCAGCCTTATCGTACCCTGCTTCCACCCAACCCCCCTCCTTCCTAATCCTTACTATGTGGTCCTTACAGCTCCTTTTCTCCCTGATGTACTTAAAGAGTCCTTCTCCCCTTCTTAATGCCTTGTGCCAGCCTGAGTTCCATAGATGCTTTGGCTCCCTTACTGCCCTTGTCACCTCCTTTGATTCTGTCAAGTACTCCTCTCTGTCCTCCCCCCTCCCTGTTTTCTTGTACTTCCTAAAGGCAGCTCTTTTCCTCCTTACCTTTTCCATGACCTCCTTGCTCAACCAGCTCAGTTTCTTAGCCCTAGCCTTCTTGCTCTGGGCTTTGCAGCAGGTTTTGGTTGCCTCCATTATCCCCAGATTTATGAGCTCCCATCTCTGGTTAGTATCCATACTAGATTGAATTCTGGCCAGGTACCCTTTTACCACTTCCCCCATCCTCCCAAAGTCGGCCCTCCTGAAGTCCAGCACTCTTGTGCCAGATTCCACTCCTTCCTTGCCCATATCCAATGTGAGCCATACTGAGTGGTGGTCACTCCCTGACAGCGGTTTCTCCACTGTAAGTTCTCTCACAAAGTCCCCATTTTCCAGCACAAGGTCAAGGGTATTCCCTAACCTGGTTGGTTCACTGACCATTTGCAGCAGGAAGCTGTCCTGGAAGGCATCCAGCAGTACCTGCTCCCTTCTGTTCCTGGTTGTTTGGGTGCTCAGTCCACTCCTGGCATGTTGAAGTCCCCCACAATCACCACACTACCCTTCTCGCAGGTCCTCCTGATCTGTCCCACTAGTTCCCTGTCTAACTCCTCCATCTGAGATGGTGGCCTGTACACCACTCCCATTCTAAGAATCCTATTCTTGGAATCCTGGATTTGCACCCAAAGTGACTCTGTACTACCCTCCTCCCCTATATTACGTCCCTATATAATGGAAGTAGACAGATTGAAGATCTGTTTATAAATGCTTGCTTGATATCACTAATCATGTAATTAGATTTTTGTATTAGTTCAGTGCAATGCACATTAAAATTATGATCCTGGTCTATAAATACCCCAACTCGTTTTCTGACTCAACCTTATATAAAGCAGTAGCATCAAGAAAATAGCCTTGTTTGGAACTATTTTTTCCCACTGTGTAGGACTGAGCATTTTTCATTAGTTAATAATTTTTATTAAGTGTTAAAGATAATATCAGACATAGCCAGGTACATAGAGAAGATGCAGCATGACACCTATGCATACACATTGACTGCAGTGTCATTATATAATTGACAAAGTCTAGCCCATAGAAAGGCACATTGCTAAGTAATGATACAGTAAAAAATTATACAGTAAGTTGTATTGTGCCCGAGAGATAAGAAAAGAAAAGAAATGAAAAGAAAAAAAAAGAAAAGAAAAGAAATGAAAAGTATGAGAGATTGCATGATTACTACCGCATCTAGGTTAGGTAAGGCATTTAATATTGGCATAATACATAAGTGTCTCCTGATACCTAAATAAGCCTGAAAAGCACAGACGTAATAACAAAGTACTAACAATGTTAAGGTCCAGATCTAAATTCTTATCCTATAAGGAGAAAAGATAACAGTTCTTGCAGGGAGGGGGTGGGTTTTGGAGTTCCAAACCTTATCCTACTGGTGTATCTACTATGTTGGTCCAGATCATTCCACAGGGGAAGTCAGCCAATCCCTGCATGTGGGAAGAGATAAGCAAAGTAAGGTGCCCAGGTAAGATAATATTGTGACAGAGTGTTGGTAACTAAGTGGGACTGATGATCCAGTGCTGCTACATTAGAGAGGGCGTTACATAATTCAGAGATGTTGGGGACCTCTGTGATTCTCCACCTACAGAGGATACGCCTTTTAGCTTGGAGGCTAAGAAGTGTCAGCCATCTGTGCTGTTGACAAGTGAACACTCTCAGCACAGGAGGAAGGCCCAGAATCCAAACTAGGGGATCTAGAGTCAGAGCAGAGTCTGAGGCCTGTTGAGCCAGACCCAAGACAGCTGTCCAGAATGGAATGAGGAGTGGGCAAAGCCAAAGTATGTGCAAAAGGTCTACCTCTTCCGAAAGACATCGCCAGCAATGACTATTGTCCATGAGATGCATTCTGTACAAGACAACAGGAGTGCGATACCAATGCGACGGTATCTTGTTTTGCGTAAGTTTACCTCTCATATCTGGATACATAAAATGAGCATATTTCCAGCATAGCTTCCATTGGGCATCCGAAATAGATTGTTGAAGAGCTTACTCCCATTTACCTTTAGCCTGAGCTGATTGTGCAGGAAGATGATTCCTAAGATCAGCATATATAAGACTGGCTTTACACCCCCCTTATAGGTCAGCCATTTAATTAACAAATGGGATCTTGCTATATCTGTCTTGTGGTGTTTAATATAAGCTAATACCAAGCTTCTGAGCTGCAAGTACTGCCAAAAGGCCTGCTTACCAAAGTGGAACTCTTGATCCAGTGTTTGAAATGTTCTGATAGTGAGGCTGTCATCTGTCATCAAGTCCTTTAGTGTAAAAATTCCTTTACTCTGCCATAGAGGCCAGTGCAAAGGTTTGCCATCCATGTTTATGAACATGTTCCCCCATAAAGGGGAGGCCAGAATGGGCATAAATCTGCCTCCAGTTTCTTTTCCACTAAATGCCATGTCAGTACTGAGCCTGCTATTGTTTGGCAGGAAGACAAATGTTTGGGAAAGGGATTGTAAAGTAAATCTGCTAGGGGGTTTGGTCTGGGCCATATATGCCTCCATGTGTATCCATTGTGGTCGCTCAGATGTCTGTGGGAGGAACCAGTTTATAGTCTGGGCTGCAGTGAAGGCCCATTTATACCCTTCCAGCCAAGGAAGGCCCCAGCCTCCCTGTGACCAATGGGATCTAATTTTATTTCTACTATAATGGGGTTTGGTGCCTTCCCAAATAAAATTGGAAAAGGCCTGGTCTATGGCTTTAACCCATGAGGCTGGTAGTGTAAATGGCATATGTGAGATGACATATAAAAGTTTAGGGGCTACCACCATTTTGAATGCGGATATTTTACCTGCTAGTGTAAGTTGAAGATCACACCAGCGTGCAAACTCAGTCTTGATATCTTCAAGAAGGGGTTTAAGGTTCAGATCCCATATTTTAGTAAGATCTACTGTGAACCATATCCCTAGATACACAAGGGAATGTGGGGCCCAATGAAGGCCGAGATGGGCTACCTGATCTAAAGTGCACAAGCTATTGAGGGGGAGAACTTCCATTTTAGACCTGTAGATTTTTAGGCCAGAGTAGCTTGTAAAATCTGCAAGGAGGGAAAGCAGAGCAGGGAGGGAAGTAGTGACATCCACTAATTGGACTAACAAATCATCTGCATACATAAATGTGGGAAAAGTGATATCACCAAAGGGAAAACCTGTTATGGCTGAAGAGTGGCGTATGGCAATCGCAAGTGGCTCCACTGTTATTATGAAAAGTAAAGGAGAAAGGGGGCAGCCCTGCCTCGTGCCCCACCCCAGAGGGAAGGATGCAGACAGAGTAGAGTGGGTGAGGACCCAAGCCAAAGGGCTGTGATACAGTGCTGTCACCCAGCTTCTAAAATTGTGACCAAAGCCCATGGCTTCTAGCACCTGTTGAAGGTACTGCCATTCGAGAGAATCCAATGCCTTCTCAAAATCTATTACTACTGCAGCAGCTGGTGCCAGGAAGTTACTGGCCTGATATATAGAGGATAATGTATGGTCCTCAATCGGTAACCAGTCTGTTAACTGTCAAGAGGTTGCCAAGGTGACCATGTAAACCTCGAGAGCAAAGCTCGAGAAGTTTACGTCGCCATGGCAACCTTGAGACGGTTAACAGTGACCGGTTGTCGATAGAGGGACCATACATTATTTTTTATAGTGTATGGTCCCACATAAAAAGTAAAATGGCTTACTTTTTGACAAATACAGTAGTTACCACCACGGCTGTTTAATCCTTCCCTAACCGCTGCATTCATCCATCGGTTCGCCGTTTAAAAAAAAAGGTGCGCACATGCGCGGGCGATAAGCTGTGTTAACCTATCGATGTGACGTAGCATCGATAGGTTATAACAACATACGCTCATCAATAGTTAACAACCTTAGGAAATGATGATTTCAAGGTTACAGCATTCTACCATACATTATATAATATTTATAAGGGAACGTATATGATCTCTGCTGAGCCGACCCAGGACAAAACTGACTTGTGAAGGATGTATAAGGTGGGGAAGCAAGGGGTTTAACCTGGTAGCCAGAATTTTTGCAAAAATCTTACTATCCGAATTGATAAGTGAAATAGGGTGAAAGCTGGATGGTAAGGTGGCATATTTCCCTTTTTGGGAAATACAGTAATGATCACCTCCCGGAGGGATGGGGGGAAGGATCCTGAACTAAGGGACAAATTAAAAATGTCACTAAGTAGGGGGGGGGTATCAGTGGTGCAACTAGGCTCCACATTTTAGGGGGAAATCCATCCCCACCAGGGGCCTTCCCATGATTTAAATTGCGGAGTGCATCTGTGACCTCTTGAGCGGTAATGAGAGACTCCAAGGTAGCAGCTTGCTGAGGAGTTAAATGACAGATAGGTATAGATGTCAGAAAGATTCGTACCTGTGCAACATTGAAAGTGCCGGAGGGAGAATATAGCTGTTTATAGAAATATGTCATAATTTCATTTATGCTTTCTGGTTGAAATTGCACAGGGTCATCTGGTGCTTTGAGTCTGGGAATATGGCTCTCGGCCCTCTGTTTCCGGATTCTGTAGGCTAGTACTTTCTCAGCCTTCTCTCCCCCTCCCAGTATGTATGCTGTAGTCTGAGGAAGACCAATTCAGCTTTCCTGGCAAGTAGGTCCTGTACTTGATGACGGATTTTAGTGATTTCCTTGCCTATCAGGGAATGTAAGGAAGTGTGTGGCATATTTTTAAATTTGGTCTTGAGTTCTATAAGATTGGATTCCAATGTTTTAAGGTGGTGTTCTCTCTGCTGCCTGCAATACGCCAAATATCCCATGATAGCGCCTCGTATGGTGGCTTTTAGTGCCTCCCAAACCATTGTTGGGGGGACCTCCATTGTAGCATGATCTTGTAGAAAATTAGTGACCTGTATCCAAAGCCATTGAGGGAAGTTAGGGTCCCTCAAGAGAAGCAGGTCCAAACGCCAGCTCGGGGCTCTAGGAGCTGAGGGACTACTTAGCGTGTGAAGTTGTACTGGAGCATGATTCGATATGATAATTGGATGAATTACAGCATCATTGGTGCCGTTCATAATAGAAGGGGATACAAGCCAGTAGTCCAGCCGAGAGTGTGAGTTATGCACCAGAGAAAAGAATGTATAATCTTTGTCCCGTGGGTGCAGAATACACCAGCGGTCTTGTAACCCCATATCTGTGATCAGCTGCTGCAGTGAGAGGTGAGATTTCTGATGATGATCTGGGCAGGTGAACATGCGACCTAAGAAAGGGTCCAGGGGGAGACTGAAATCACCCCCTAAGATTATAGGGACCTGTGGAGAGGTTCAAGTTCAAGTTCAAGTTTATTGCAGGAGAACTCCATTGAGCAAGCTCATTCACAAGGAGGTCCTGTGACATAAACACTTAAAGTACAAACATAGATAGGTAATAACAGTATATACATGAAATGCAGTTACATGATACAGGCTGGATATACATACAAGGGTACCACATAGGGTGACCGTGAGGTGGTAAACATTAATATGAGACAGGAAGCGACTTACAGGTTGCATACTGATAAATGAAACATGATGACTGGTGTGTGCAATACATATATTTTGGCAGCTAGAACAAACAACAGACTACAACTGATATGGGGGGGAGGAGTGATTTGATAGAGTAGCAGTGGAGCGTAAGCATAGATAAAGCCAGGAGTAGAAGGGGAAGGGAAAGCAGTTAATATGACAAAGCAATTATACCTTACCAGTGGATAAATATGGCACACATGGGGAAGGAGGAGACTTAATGACAGTTACAGGTGTCTTTTATTTTGGCTGAACTTAGCGATTTGTAGAAGTTTATTGAAACTGTGCTAGTTAGTTTCAGTACGGTTTGTAATTGGTTCCAAATGGAGGGAAGGGCATATGCAATAGCACGTTTACCAAAGGAGGTCTGTGTCCTTGGTATGTCAAGCATAATAAAGTCAGATTTTCTTAATGAGTATGCACTATGTGAGATACTAATAAGGGAAGAGAGATAGCTTGGCAATTTCTGCAGGAGCAGTTTAAGAGTCCATAGCCCAGCATGGCGCAGGCGTCTAGTAGTAAGAGATGTCCAACCAACAGCTGCATATAAGTCACAGTGGTGCGAACGGTAAGGGGAGTTGGTAATGAACCGTAATGCAAGGTGATAAAGGATGTCCAGTTTACTTAGATTTGCAAGAGTGGTGGAGGAATAGATTACATCGCCATAGTCGAGTAGGGGGAGAAAAGTGGCCTGTACAAGCTTGTTTCGAGTTTCAAGGGGGAAAAGGGGCCTATTTCTGTAGAAGAAACCTAACCTTGCTTTTAATCTTCTAGAGACATCTTCGACTTGGTCATTGAAAGATAATTTATTGTCGATCCAGATACCCAGATATTTAAATTTGGTTACAACTTCCAGAGGCTCGTTTAGCATGGTGACAATGAAGTCTTGGGCAAGGGTATTGGGGGGGGCCTGTGACAGCACTGCAGGAGAATATCATAGCTTTAGTCTTCTTAGCATTGAGCAGAAGCTTTGCCTTTATTAGATTATGCTCAAGTTGTGCGAAGTCCGCTTGAAGCACTCCCTTGGCTTCAGATAACGATGAGCCAGAAGTATACAACACAGTATCATCTGCAAAAAAGTGCAGATTGGACGTAGATATGTTAGCATCTAAGTCATTAATGTACAAAGAAAACAAGATAGGGTCTAAGATGGATCCTTGGGGGACTCATCTTGCAACTGGCAAGGCAGCAGAGAAAAAGCCTTCCACCTTTACTTTTTGGAATCTTCCAGTTAGGTAGCTAGAGAACCACTGGGTGGTATGGTATGTGGCACCCAACTTTGCAAGGCAATTGACTAATAGTTCGTGATCAACAGTATCAAAAGCTTTGCTGAGGTCCAAAAAGACTGCGCCAGTTACCTTCTTAGCATCTATAGCAGAGATCCAATCATTGGTTACTTTTGCTAGTGCAGTGATTGTGCTATGATTAGCCCGGAAGCTGAGGTTAAAGAGCTAATAGCTTGGGCCAGCGAGTGAAACACTTCAGGCTTGTCGTCATTAGGGCCATAAACGTTAGCCATCACTAGGGTACCTGTAAGAGTATCCATCAATGCCACCACCCATCTGCCATCTCTATCTCGCTGCACTTTTAATTGTGTCCACTGAAGGTATTTGTGAAATAAAATAGCTACCCCCCATTTGCAGGTGGAGACTGAAGAAGAAACAACCTGTCCCACCCAAGAGCCTTTCAGCCTGTCATGGTCCAACTTTTTCAACTTAGTCTCTTGTAGTAGGGCTACCTGTACATCCAGTCTCTTGAAATGATTCAGCACCTGAGAACGCTTCATAGGGGTATTAAGGCCCCGTACGTTCAAGATGATATAGCGAATGTCAGCCATAGTCTAGAAGTGGGAGGTCTGATTTAGAAGGGAGCGAGCTATAGAACCTAATAGAGATTGAGATTGAAGGTCTGCCCCATATCGTCTGAACCAGAAAGTCTGTTGTAATCAATTTAAACACCACCAGCAAGGGACCCCAAATACACACACAACCCCCCCCCCATGCATGTACTAATCATGATCTGGAAAAACCTATAAACAATTTCAACTTGTAAAACATAATATTGACTGATAACATTTAACCAACTATATGCATATATTGGCCTGTCCACAGCCATTAGGAGTCACAAAGGTAATATGTCACTGACCGAAGTCGCAAGACCTCTTTTGGTATCCGTGGGGGTTGGCCTGGGATCAGGACAGGAGGAAATACCCTACAGAACACCTTGTCCATACTACGGGGTGTAAAAATACAGTTAGAGCTAAAAGACCCGCTTGAGGCCGTATGAGAGGAGTCCCCCTGGGACAAAGGGGCCCTAAGCACATAGCAGAATATACTCAAAAGCATGTCCCAAAAGGAGTTACAGTACTCCAATATTCCCAGCCGATAGAGGAGGAATAGGGAAAGCTGAGCTTAATACTCCTAGCAATTTAGATCCCATGGCAGGCCAAGGGATGAGAAGTTAACACATAAAGGGAGAACCAAACAGAAAAAAGGAGGTTCCCTTTCCCTTGTTACATACTCAACCACTCATATTAAACTGATACCATACAGTTTGAACATGTCCTCAGTCCAGGGGTTCTGAGCCAGGTCTGGGAAGACCAATTGTAGCATCGAGAGTTCCATCTCATGAGTTCGCAGTGGGAAGGCAGGCTGCAAGTTCTGGAGATGCGGCAGCTATGTCGGCCCAGGATTTGCTTTGAGACATGGAAAGCATAGGTCTTGAGGATGTTGATCCACACATGTCCATCTCTGCCCCGTCTGAAATCCCTTGTGCAGTATCTGAGTTCTGCAGGTCCAGTTGTAGAATGGCAATTGGGTTAGGTGAGAAGAAAGTCTGCAGATCTATGGGATCTTGCTGATCTGAAAGTTGGTCTGAGTGAGCCATCACCTGTGGGCTCAGGGAGACGGCTCTTTCAGTAGGATGTTGTCATCGATCATGATGATGAGATGGTTGCCATTTCCTTGGCCTCGATGGTAGCGATGTTCAAAAATCCGCACACCCGACTCTGGTATGTCTTGCTTGGGAGCTGAGGAAATATTTGCTGCAGACAGAGAGGGACAGTATTGTATTTGCTCACTCTGATTGTTGGGGTCCCGAAACTCTGCAGGATGTCTAGCCCGCAGGAAGTCCATCAAGCTCTCTGGGGTCTCAAACAGAAGGGGAGACACATTTTGCATAATCCGCATGGTTGCTGGATACCACAGTGAGTAACAGTAGTCTAGTTTTTGTAACAGTCTCCATGCCTGGGCATATTCCTTACGGTGATCGGAGAGTTCTTTAGAATAGTCCTGATAGAGCTGGATATGATGCCCTTGCCAAGTAATTTCCCCCGCAGTTCGAGCAGCAGCCATAATAGATTCTTTTTGCCTAAAGTCCAAAAATCTGGCAAGCAGGGGTCTGGGCCTTGCTCCAGGCCTTGGCACTGGGGCAAGCAAGTGATGTACCCGTTTTATCTGAGGGTGAAAATCCGCTGGTAATTTGAGCAGCTTCGGGAGGGTTGACTGTAAGAAGTCGATGGCTGATTTCTGTTCTGTACCTTCTGGAAACTAATAAGCTGTATATTGTTTCAACGGCTGTGATTTTCCAGGTCATCTACTTTATTTTGTAGTGCGTGGATAAGTTTGGCCTGTTCCTTCAGAGTAGCAGTTATTTCATGAAAAGCCGCATCATGGGAGGATATTTGTCACTCATTGTGGAAAAGTCTAACTTCGATCCCTTGCAAAGTTTGTGTAGTGGCATAGACTGCAATTGTGAGTTGTGCCATTTGGGTCATGAGCTGGCTGAACATCACTTCAGTTCTCGATGATTCTGCAGAAGGCTGCATATTGTAGGCCGCACTGAAAATCCACCTTCCGAGAGAAAAGACGAGTGATTTCCAAAAGAGAACTTGCAAGAAAAGTCCCAAAATTGTTCCCAGGGGATTCCTTTCTGCTACGATAAAAAATTCTGGCAGAAATAGAGGGTCTTAGTGATGGCTGATGTCGGATTTATCCCTGTGTTGCAAAAGCTATCTATCTATGCGACCAACTGGATAAGGGCTAGGCCACGCCCCCTCAGTACTGAGCATTTTTCTATGCTGAACATGATTCCATTATCCTTTACCCAGCTCCACTTTTTCCACGTCAGACATCAGTTTGGTCATGTTATCTTTTGTGTCTACTGGTCCACCTAACTTCACGTTGTTGGGGAATATTACTATCCAATTTTCAATAGTGTGATGTAGATCACCGATGAATAGTGTAAACAATACAGGCTCAGGACCAAGCCCTTGGGCACCCCACTAGTCACATGACCACTATTTGAATGTGAGCCTTTCACTCTAACTTTTGCGTTCTTTTGTTTAACCAATCCTTGATCCAGGTGACCAACCAAATATCTACTCCTAGTTTGATCAACTTTTCCAATAATGAGCTATGGGGGACATAAATAAATCTTTTTGGAGGTCCAAGTAGAGCACATCTACTGGAATGTTGTTATTTAAGCTGCTATTTACCTTCTCATAAAAGCACAGTTGATTAGTAATGCATGCTCTTTCCTGCTTGAAGCCATGCTGTTTGCTATCTTTATAGTTAATGATCTTTAAATTCTCCTCTGTTCTGGATTTCTAAAAACGTTCTGCCATTTTACATAGCACAGGTGCCAGACTAATTGGTCTGTAATGGTCTGTATGGCTTTATCCCCCTTTTTGAACAGCAGAACAATGGTTGCCATGATTGAAAAAGGGTAAAATCCATTTTGCCAAGTGGAAAAAATGGTATTCTCACCAGTGTCTACAAAGCCAGAATCGGTTTTTACCAATGTTTCGCTTTGAGAGCAGTGTTTAACAATGTTATTTTCAGTTAGCATGTATTTTAGCAGTTTTGTTGTCTAGTATCGTGCATCAGTGCTTGTAGTTATTAAAAATAATAAACTCTATGATAAGCTCAACCTGTACCTCACTTTGGTTTTGTGTCTTATACAGTATGCATACATAGTCCTGCCAGTATTATCTATGCTTATTTGCCCCAATGATTTCAGTGTGCAGATCCTGCAGGCATGTGTGTGTGTGTGTGTGTGTGTGTGTGTGTGTCTGACATCATGTATGGTATTTAATATTGAACCCTTGGAAGTGTTCCATTTTATTTGCACTCTACAGTGCACATAAAACAGAACACTTTCGAGGATTCAATATTAAATTTCATAATATACTGTTATGATGCACCTAGTCCAATGGCCTCTTTTATATAGAGATTTGAGCATCACTACAGCTCTTCACAGTATTTTAATGATGTATGGCATCTCGAGTAGACCAGCCCTCGTATGTGACAGCAGCAGCACTATGGCCCCCATCTCTCAGGGGTGATGGCAGCAGGAGCAGTATTATTGCATTGCCCCTCAGTGGTAATGACAGCAGCATTATATCCTTCACCCCTCAGGCGTGACAGCAGCAGCACTATGGCCCCCATCCCTGAGGGGTGTCAGTGACAGCAACAGAAGCAGCACTATAGCTCCCATCCCTCAGGGGTGATCGCAGCAGCACAACATCCCTTGCCCTTCAGAGGTGATGGCAGCAGCACTATGACCCCCATCCCCCAGGTGTGACAGCAGTAGCAACAGTGTAGCCCCAATCCCTCAGGGGTGATGGCAGTAGAGACAGCACGAAAGTCCCCTTCCTTCAATATCCACACCCCACTTGACCAAGTCATCAATTTCTGTGTCTCTTAGCTTGTCAGAACCTAGATGTGAATTAATCTGAACCAGATGCCAAGGTGGACTCCTTCGGTTTGGTCCTATGTAAAATTTAACTGCATGAATTGGCTTCTTTAAAATAAATTGCCTTCACCTAAAAAATCCACAAATGATTAGTGGAGAACCTTCTAATGGAAAATCATGCATCTTCCAAATATGTGGATACCTTTCTTTATTTGGTCTCCATGAAATGGGGGGTGTCTCAGTTTTCACGTCTGAGTTTAGATTTGACTTGAGAACCACTCTGCCCACTGGCATCGTGCAGCACGTTGGGCCCTACCTTCTGTGTGTCCTTGAGTGTGCTTCCTGGCCTGGGTGCAGTTGCACCACCCCACTAAATCCTAATGGCATTATACAGTGGCAGGTAGAGTGACAACAACAATTGGGCCATATAGCAAATTCACTGGCACAGACACTAAGGTCTCTCTGATTCATTTAGGGGAACACAACAAGCAGCATCAGCAGCCCCAGTCTGCCCTCTGACATTGTATAGTATCTGGCACCTTACCTACTGCATGTCTCTGAGTGTGCAGTCTGGCTTGGGTGCAGTTGCAGCACCCCACCCACCCATGCTGGTATCATGCAGTGGTAGGTAGGGTAACAACAGCAGCATCTTGGTCATACAGCAAATTCAGGGGCACACAGAAGCTATGCCCCACCCCCCACCCCCACGCACACACACATACTCAGGGTCACACAACTAACAGCAGCATGGAGAACTGCCAGTACTTACACCATTAGTAGCTCAGCTCACTCACCCAGCTTAAAAAAAAACACTCTCAAAATTGAAAACGAAACAGTGGCACAGGCTGGTGGTGCCCAACACTGGCAAGTGTGAGATCTAGGTTTGTGAGCTGAGCTGATCCAGATTTCCTTGCCCATGGCTGGTGGGGTTCAGAGCATGACACAGAACCACTGCATGCTGAACTGGGGTGCCATACCTCAGTGAGAATTGGGGGCTGCCTTAATGATGTGGATGACCACACAGTGTTGTAAGACTCCTCCAGGCTGGTTGATCCCGCACAGCGACAACCAGATCTGCAAGCATCCCTTGAGCCTCCTAGCTCAGCAAGAATAACAGTTCAACTTTCCAGACACACATTTAAATAACTATAATTAAGGACACCTGACTGACTCCCCCTTCTGCCTCATTCTTCAAGTGTGCTGATATTAAGCTTTTAGGGGGTTTTAATCATGCAGTGTAAAGATAGTTTAGGGCTATTTTTTTTTCTATGCAAAAACGTTACTGTCTGGATGGAGAGCAGTTGCATCAGCTTATCAAAGGATTAGATGCAGAGCTGTTAAACTTTAAACCTGACAACCCTGCCATGCTGTCTAGCCTGATTCCCAGAGTAGGCTGAGACTTAGCTGTTTGTTGTTGTTTTAAATCACCTAGTGTGAAAAATGGTTAGGCATACTGTATACTTTTTCTAAACAAAAATGTTACTTTCAGGTTGATGAGTAGTCACATCAGCTGATCAAATGAAGGGTTAGATGCAGGAGCAGTTAAACTTTACATCTGACATCCCCACCCCTGCTGCCTAGTCTGATTCCCCAATTGTGCTGATATTTATCTTTAGACTATAGACTGGTGGAGGTGGCTGAGGTCATTGAGGTCACTTCCAAGCTGCGGCACACCTTTTGCGAACTGGATCCAGTGCCGACTAGTCTCTTAATGGGATGTGTTGACTCTGTTGGCCCAATGTTTGCCTTAATTGTTTGGTGATCCTTGTCAGAGATGGTCTTTCCTGATGTCTTGAAGGAGACATTGGTGACACCCCTTCTGAAGAAACCATCTTTGGACCCTGACATCAAGGCAAATTACCGTCCCATCTCCAACCTTACATTTTTGGGTAAGATTGTGGAGAAGGTGGTGGCGCTTCAGCTTGAGGAGCACCTCGTGGCTCTTGATCTATATAAGCCAATCCAGTCTGGGTTTTGTGCAAGGCATAGCACAGAAACTACAATAGTTCAGGTGCATAATTACCTTCTTAGGGCAGGAGATCTAGGGTAGGGGACAATTCTTGCCCTCCTCGATCTCTCATCAGCATTTGACATGGTGGACCATCATATGTTACTTCACTGCCTGAGGGAATTCTGTGGACTTTCTGGCACCATCATCTGCTTGTTTGAGTCTTTTCTTACTAACAGGAGGCAAAGGGTGGTGATGGGGAATTTCTCTTCCTCCTCCCCTAGCCTCCTGTCATGAGGAGTTCCCCAGGGTTTGGTCTTGTCGACGATATTGTTCGCCGTGTACATGCTGCCCCTGGGAGAGCTCATTATAAAGTACAGCTTGGGTTTTCATTGCTATGCTGATGATACATAGCTGTATCTTTCCTTTGCCCCTGGAACATCCAACACAGTGGAAGTGCTTAACAGCTGCCTTGCTGAGATCAATGATTGGATGGCCTCCAGCTGGTTGTGACTGAACCCAGTAAGACGGAGGTACTGGTGTCGAACAGAGGGCATGATAGGTTGGCTTCTGGTGCAGAAACATGGCTTTTTCTTGGGTCTGTACCATTGAAGGCCTCCTCTAGGGTGTGTGATCTGGGTGTTATTCTCAACAGCTGACTAACACTTGAGTTTCAGGTGTCGTCCGTTGTCCTACCAGTTTCTGTTATCGGAGGAATATTGCCAGGAAAAAGCCACTAGTTCTGCCCCTGGACTTCCCCACCTTGGTTTATGCCTTCACGATGTCCAGGCTTGACTACTGTAATGCGCTCTATCTCAGGGTCTCTGGAGGTACCCTGCACCAGCTGGAGCTGGTGCAGAACGCAGTGGTCAGGTTGTTGATGGGGCAGTCTAGGTACTGTCACATCACCCCAGTGCTGCGTGAACTGCACTGGCTGCAGGTCAGGTGGAGAGTCCTACATGGCCTGGACCCTGATTACCTGAAGGACCTTCTTACACATGCTATCCCGGTCCGCTCCCTCTGCTCCTCCTCTAGAGGCCTCCTTGTCATTCCCAGGATGAGGCTAAAAACAGCAGGTGACAGAGCGTTCAGTGTCACCGCCCCCATCCCCATCCTGTGGAATTCGCTATCTCCAGCTGTAAGAGAGGCCCCTTCCATTGAGGTGTTCAAAGCCCACCTCAAGGCCTTCCTGTATAATCAGGCCTTCTCTGACTTTGCTTTATAGTTCCTTACGATCCCTGACTTTCGCACTTAAACTGGTCCCTGGCTGTATTTTAGCCAGTAGTTATTGCTAATTATAGTATTTCTAAATGTTATAATAATGAGTTATAGTGCCAATTATTTATTTTGTATATTGTGGTTTTATTTTGTATATATAATTAATTGATTGTGTTTTGTATCGAATTTAACATGTTTGGCACCCAGAGCCTTCGGGATGGGTGTCTTTTTTAAATAAAAATTGCCTTGCCTTATCTTTTTTTTTATATATATCATTCAGTGTAATACAAATAATAAAAGAACTTTAGGTCCTTACTAAATGAAAACTGCTTTTAGAATGAAGAGCAGTCCTCAGCTGATTGAAAGTTTGGAGGGAAGCACAGGTGGTTACAATGAACCAGCATGGGTGTTTTCCTTGCTGATTTTATAAGCATGAAAGCAGAAACAATGCACAGCAGAACAGCATTCATTTTAAGATGCTGAAATCTTGGGGATTCAGTGTAGTGACATGCAATTTCCATGAGGCGCGGTGGAAGAATTCAAAATCTGCAAACTAGGCAGGATTCCATGATTTGTACTGGTATTAGGATGAAAAACAGAAAACTAGGGTCCTTGATAGTGATTGAACAAAATATTGTATGGGACTGTACTATGGGATTTGAGTACCTAGTACCCAGTGCCACTTCCACTCACACATAGTATTGTTTGACTGTACTTTTTATTTTTGTTCACTTGACCAGTACAGATCCCACATTACCATAATAACAATAAGTATGATGACTCACCTCTGTGAAGCACTATTGAAGCAGCACCACACATATAATCCACTCTGGATTTTTTATGTTTGTGTCCCAGTACGTGGAAAAACTGTAGGATATCTCATATGTTAAGTATCAAACCAAGCACGGTTCATCTTATGAATATTCAAGGTTGGTCCTTGATGGTGATGTCACACTGCCAACTGCCATGTTAACAGACACCTATGGTGCACAGTCATGACCCCTGAGGAAGAGGGTCTGTCCTCAAAGCACCAGGGTTCACGCAGGTATAGTTGCGGTGCATTTATTTTTTCTTTATTTCAGCGGGGGTTTTTTGCACAGTATTTATGATTGTCTTCTTATATGGAAGGTGAATGCATTCTGTTATTAGCACTTTGCTATTTTGTAGAATTAAATACTATTTTCTGTATCAGATGGACTTGAGTGCTTGGTATTTGTGTCGCTACAGAGAATGGCTCACTGATTAAACATTGATGCCTTGTGCATGGATCGCCTAACCTGTATTTAGAAAATTTCCACCATAAACTGTTCTGTCACTAAACCATTTGTTTAAGCAATTTTTTTTTTACTTAAAACTGCTCTACTCAAGCTCCTCTTCACTACTTGCTGGCAGTAAGGATTATCAAACAGAATGTGCAGGCTATTTCTCTAAGTGACTTCTCTTCCAATCTGCTGGCCTCACTTGGCAGGCAACAGATGCAGTGGGCTAGGGCAGTACAAAAACATATTTTAACTATTAAATTGAAAAAGTGTTCAATATTCAGACTTGGGCCAGTAGTCATAACAAGAGGAGTTACACTCAACTCGCTCCATACCAACGGAAGCATTCACACAGGTATGGAACAGTGCTCTATACATTCAGCCTGGTAAGTAAACTAATTTGTAGATAATTGCTCTTTAATGAGCTCCCCTTGCTGCACTTTTCATTTCAGGGCTTCTCATGGGTTGTTTTGTGGAGCTCATTATACTTTTCTGACTCTCTCTAACAGTGTAAAACTGCAGTGTAAAAATGTTTTAAAGACTTTTCCCCACTTATTACACAGTAGATCAGGTTCTCCTGTAGTAGAAAAGTTTTTTTTTTTTTTAGTGCATCCACATGTAGCTGACACCTTCTGAAATAATCACCACAGTGTCGCTGAGGCTTACCAACATACGAATTCCACCAGCAGAAACAGACCACCCAGTCTATCAATGTCTGCCCCAGTGTGTGCAGCTAGCCCCATAGACTGCAGCTGCCCCAACTCCCTCCCCATCTGTCATTCCCACGACAGACTCAGCCCCCTCAATCCAGATCCTCCTTCATGTTCTGTCACATGCCCTCTTAAAACTTTTTACTGTCTTACATGATACCACCCCATCTGGTAGAGCATTCCATTTAGACGCCACCCTCTCCGTGAAGTAGTGCCTCCTCATCTCCTTCCTAAATCTTCCACCCTCCAATCTTAGTTCGTGCCCATTCATGTCCCTACCCTTCCTCAGTTTAAAAACCCCTTCAGTGCTAGCTTTGTTTAACCCCCTCAAATACTTGAACATTTCAGTCATATCCCCCCATCGCTCCTCTCGTCCAGCATGTACATATTCAGCTCATTCAGCCTGTTCTCGTAGGCCTTATCCTCCATCCCCTGTAACATTTTTGTTGCCCTCCATTGCACACCTTCCAGTAAATTAATATCCCTCTTCAGATACGGCCACCAGTACTGCACACAGTACTCCAAGTGCATCCTGACCAAAGATCTGTAGAGGGGCAGGATCACCTCCCTGTGCCTGGATGAGAAACCCCTTGTGATACAGCCCAGCATCCTGCTTGCCTTAGTTGCTGCTTTCCTGCATTGGGCAGAGTTGTTCATGCTCCCTGTTACCAACACCCCTAGCCCCTTCTCTTCCTCAGTGATCCCCCACCTCACCCCTCCCAACCAATAGTCCCTCCTTGGGTTCTTTGCCAAAAGTGCATAACTTTGCACTTTTTCGCACTGAATCCCAGCTGCCACACCTCCAACCATACCTCCAGTTTGGTTAGGTCCCCTTATAGTTGTTTCCATCCATCCTCTTCATCCACCACTGCCCCCATTTTGGTATAATCTGCAAACAGACTAACCCTGCTCGCAACTCCATGTGCAACATCTGAGATAAACAGCCCAAATAGCAACGGACCCAGCACCAAGCCCTGCGGCACACCGCTCGTCACTGATCTAAGTGTCAAGAGCTCCCCTCCCCCTACTACCACCTGTTGTAGCTTCCTCTGCAGCCAGTTCCTTATCCAGTTTGTCAGCTTTGTCTCCATCCCCTCAACAGTCAGCTTCCCCCCCACCAGCCTCCCATGAGGCACTGAATTGAAGGCCTTGCTGAAGTCCAAGTACAGGACATCTGCAGCATGACCCATATCCAGTTCTCTTGTTACCCAGTCATAATATTCTATTAGATTGGTCTGACAAGACCTCCCTGAGACTAACCCATGCTGCCTCCCATCCTGGAGGTCATTACCCTCGAGGAATGACACCAGCCTCCCCTTCAGTATCATCTCCATAAGTTTACACACTATGGAAGTGAGAGTGACAGGCCAATAATTTTCTGGCTCATCCCTAGGGCCACTCTTGTGTATAGGCACCATGTGGGCCACCCTCCAGTCCTGAGGCACCCATCCAATGTCCAGGGAGGTGCCGAAGAAGTCTGCCAGTGGCTCAGCCAACACCTCCACCATTTCCCTCAGTACCCTGGGGTGGATGCCATCAGGACCGGGTGCCTTGTCCACCCTTAATGCCCTCAGACCCTCTAGTACTCTACTCCCCTCAATCATTCCATCCTTCTTCTTCTCCCCTCTCACCCGCAGTCTCCCAGTCCATGGTGGTAGGGGACCATCCTTCTCCTTTGTGAAAACAGAGCAAGAGTATTCATTTAGTACTTCTGCTTGTTCCTCTCCTGTTTTCACCCACTCCCCTCCCCATTTTATCTTCACTATATGGTCTCTGCACTTCATCTTTTCCCTGCCATATCTAAAAAAGTTCTTCTTCCCTTCCTTGATACCCTGCACTAACCTTAGCTCCCTGGTGGCCTTGGCTACTCTCATTCACTTGGTCACCTCCTTGGACCAACTCACATAAGCCTCCCTGTCCTCTTCCTTTCTCATTCTCCTGAACTTCTGGTACGCAGCTCTCTTCACCCTCACTCCCTCCAATACTTCTCTGTTCAGCCAGCATGGTTTTCTGGCTCTGCACTTCTTACTCTTAGCCCTGATGCAAGCTTCTGTAGCCTCTGTTAGCCCAGTTTTAATAATTTCCCGCTTTTGTTGTGCATCCATCACTGGCATAATACCCTGAAGTCTCCCTTGCAGTACTTTTCTTATCCTCCCAAAGTCTGCCCTCCTAAAATCCACCACCTTTGTTACTGTGCCTCCAGACTCCCTGCCCAACTTGAGAGTGAACCACACTGTTTGGTGGTCACTACCAGCTAGTGGGTCTTCTACCCTTATTTCCCTCACTGCCTCCCCATTTGACAGCACAAGTCCAGTGTGTTACCTAGTCATGTTGGCCCACCAACCAGCTGTATCAGACCACCATTCTGGATCACATCCTGGAGCACCTGCTCCCTGGCACTGGAAGTGGCAGGAGTACTCCAATCTACCCCCGGCAGATTGAAATCCCCCACAATTATCACACTCCCCTTTCTACACACTCTCCTTTTTTCTCCGATATCTCCCTGTCTAGTGCCAGTGACTGAGCTGGTGGTCTGTACACCATCCCAGCCTCAGCTTTCTACCCTTGGAGTCCAGAAGCTGCATCCATAGTGCCTCTGTCCTCCCTTCCTCCTCGTCCCTCATACATCTGATTCCTTCCCTCACATAGAATGCTACCCCACCCCCTCTTCCAACCCTCCAATCTTTTCTGTAAATTTTATACCCCGGGATTGCCAGATCCCAATCATGGTACTGAGTGGCCCAAGTCTCAGTCACTGATGCAATGTTCACACTCCAATCTACAAGGAGCACCTAAAGCTCTGCTGTTTTTTTACCCAGGCTCTTTGCGTTTAGGGTGACCACCTTCCACCCATTCCCTTGCGTCCTCCCTCAGCTCCTTAGTCTGCCCCTCTCCTCTCAGTGGTCCCCTTCCCTTACTCGCAGTGTTATCAAGGAGGGAACAGTGCACTTTGCACACCAACCTGGTGATCTTGCATGCTAGCTGTGCACTCGCCTCCTCCTCACCTACTTTAAATACCCTTTTGAAACAATATAATCCTCTCATTTGCTCTTTAACACCCCCTTACCTGCCCCATTCAGTTGTAAACCATCCCTTGCTTACAGTTCTCTGTTAGCCCATGTATCTCCCATCCTCCTACCAACCCATACCCTTGTGCTTTACACCAGTCTCTCAGCCAGGAGTTGAACTCCATTTTCCTTTCCTTTCTTGCCCTGCTCACCCTTGGGACCGGTAGCACCTCCAAGAATGCCAAGGACCTCCCTATTTCCAAGCATAACTTCCCCAGTTCCTCAAATCTCTCCTGTACCAACTCCACCATGCAGCCCCCTAGGTTATTTGTGCCCACATGTACCACCATGTGAGGTTCCTGCCATCCTCTCCTAACACACTTCCTCAGAGTCTGCCCTGCCTTGTCTGCTGTCAGGCCCGGTACAGGTTCCACAGAAATCTGACTGTGTCTTTCACTCCTTCCCCCCACCTGATACCTTTAAGGATAGAATCTCCTATCAGTATAACTCCCCCCCCACACTCCCCTTCTAGCTGCACCCTTCCCCACCCTTCTCATGGCCTTCGTTCCTTCCCTGTCCCTCATTTTCTGGAGCTGTTCTTCTTACTCCTTCTCCTCTCTTCTTGTCCAGCCTCCTGTCCATACTTGCGCCCTCTCTCCTAAGCATCTGTTCTCCCCATGTGGTCCACCCCACCCCCCGATGCACCATGTCCCCTTCATCCTGGGTGCTCCCCCCTGCCATTGCCATGGCATTGCCCCCTCTCCCCGATATGCCAATGTCCCTTGCCATAGCGCTGGCCTCTGTGCCCCCCTCTTCTCCTCTCCCAAGCATCTCACTTCCCTCTTCTACTTCAGTTGCCAGTACCTTGTACCTGTTGCATGACCCCAGTCCCCACCCCATCCCCTGCTATGTCCTCGGTCCTGCTCTATATTTCTCCTTAGCATCCTCTCCCTCCCCTTGTGCCTACCTACCCCACCCTCTCTGGCCATGTTCCTCAACCTCCCTATCTCCAATTCCATCCACTGGATCTCTGCCTGTTGGCCTCTTATCCTTTGACATATAGGACACTCCCAGGACCTCCATAATGTGCCCATGCAGATTGCCGATGTACATCCGTTGCAGATAACTAGCCTGCCCCCCGTTCCTACTTCTGCCCCCAATCCCCCGGAGCCTGCCCCCCCTTCCCTCTCAACCTCACCACCTCCATCCTGCCAACTGCAGCCCCTCCTCCTCCTATGTCCCTCTGGAGTCCGCATCTCCCCTCCAATGCCATGCTCCATATCTCTGTCACTATACTCAGCCACAAAATATACTATGCCTTCTTTTGACTACCCAGTGCTGCTCAGAGCATCAGTGTGTGTACTGACCTCTCTTCCCTAAACTTCTTCCAGTCCTACCTGCACATTACATAAAAAAAAAAAAAATTTAAACCCTAAAATCTAACTAGTAAAAGCTTGAGTGACAGAACTTTTCACCACCTGACTGTTAGCTTTAGGAGTTAGTTCATATGGGCAGTTTGCAGCTGCCCAAGCTCCTTCTTCACAGCTTTCAAGCCCAACCCTCAGTGGCTTTCCAGTATTTAAGAAAGGCTGCTGGAGGGGATGAGTGGGAGAGCCTTTTTCTAGCCAGCAACAGTCCTGCAAATTAGTTAGAGTTTAAAGAAAGCTTTAAGCTGCTCACAAGTCAAAAGCAAACTCACAGATAATCAGTTACAGAGATAAAGATTTAAACTAATCCCAAATCAACAGCAAAACTCACCCTCCTCCATTTCTCCACAACAAGCAGAATGAGCAGGCAAAATGGCCATGGGAATATGTAAATAGCTTTACAAACTGAATTCCAAACAAACCTGATTGGCTGCTCTGTCTCTGGGCAAAGAATCCCTTCCCCCCACAGCCAGCCAGCAATCGTCCTAAAAATCTGTTACAGAGTTTAAAGAAAGCTTTAAGCTGCTCCCAAGCCAACAGCAAACTCACAAAAAATCAGTTACAGAGTTAAGTAAAGATTTAAATTACTCCCAAATCAACAGCAAAACTCACCTACCTCCATTTCTCCACAACAAGCAGAATGAATGTCTTGGGTCAGGAAACATAAGCAGATGAGGATAAATTGTAAAATCCTCAAATACTGTTTTTATTATTGTTGGTAACAAGAGAATAAAAACAAAAGGAAATGTACAGACTGGTTTTCAGCATAGGCTGAGTTTCAGTTTCCTGGATCTGTGTGGGTTGCTGTTTGTGTTTGTCTGCAGGTTAGTTTTTGTGGATTTATGTGTTTTTCTGCTTGGCGTAACTATGCCATTCTTGTTCACAACATTTGTGAAAGTCTTCTGGACTGGATTTCTGCAAAACATCACCACCGGGTACCTGCATTTTCATTTTAAAACCAACTTTTTGGAAGCCATCCCAATCAAAAATAAGTCAAGCAACTAAGTCTGACAGACTCACTGATTCTGGGTCCTGCTCTGAATCCACATTGTCATCTGACCTGCTCTTAAAGAAACTGTACGTGGGCTATTCAACAGCCTCTTTGAAGAACAAAGAAAGCATACAGACAAAAGGATTTCACACTGCATGTGCACAGGGACAGATCATCACCTTCAGTAATTTTAACACATTCTGTGACTTTGGACCTCAGCAATTCACCATTTCTTCTGGCTTTTGACTTTCCACCAGGTATCAGCATTTTCAATTGAACTCAACTTTAAATGTACTTGTCTCTAAGGGCTATCTATCTAACAACCATTTTGAAGAACAAAGGAAACATACAGACAAGGTTTTCACATCCTGCATATGCCCAGGCCACAGTTCACCATCTTAGGCATTTAACACTCTCTGTGACACTGGACCTCAGCAGTTCAGCAGTTCACCATTTCCTCTGAATTTGACTTTTTCAATACACTAATCACTACAGGGACCCAGTTACAAATATTATCTGCAGCATTATTTTTGTTAATTGAGACCCTTCTGAAGGAAATGTGGTCTTCTCTACTCCTATGTCTTCTGGTCAGCCTTCTGCCTTATTCCCTAGCCCCTTACAGAGGTACTTATCCATTGGCTGGCAATATTCCACCCTGTGCAAATGACCTCCCCACCTTTATGTTTATTTCACCAACACTGTAGGGAGAGCTGGGGGTATACTGGGATGCATAGGGAGAGGCATCACCAGCAGAAAACAGGAAGTTGTTATCCCTCTGTGCAGACAGTTGGTGAGACCCCATCTGGAGTACTGCACCCAGTTCTGGAGACCCCATCTCCACAAGGACATAGACAGAATAGAGGCAGTCCAGAGGAGGGCAACTAGAATGGTGCAGGGTCTGCAAGAGAAGCCATGTGAGGACAGACTAAAAGAGCATAATATGTATACCCTTGAGGAAAGGGGGGGGCATGATAGAAATGTTTAAGTACCTCAGTGGAATCAACAAAGTCCAAGAGGGTAGCATCTTTCAGAAAAAGAGACACGCAAGAACAAGGGGACACAATTTAAAGATAGAGGGAGGCAGTTCAGGGGCAATGTGAGGAAGTATTTTTTCACAGAGAGGGTAGTGGATGCATGGAACAGCCTTTCTGAGGAGGTTGTGGGGTCTAACACTGTGGGAGAATTCAAGAATACATGGGACAGACATAAGGCAATTCTTGTGGGGGCTAGGAAGAAATAGGCTGTTGGTTAACTAGGATCTGTGGCTTATCCTGTAGGTAGGGAAATGGGCAGACTAGGTGGACCAAGCCGTCCTTATCTGCCGTCAAAGTCTATGTTTCACTGGACTACTCTATTCAGTTGCCTTGGTGAACTGGGACTCATCATTGTTGTTTAGTAGGTTTTCAGTCCCTAGCACACCCCATCTGCTCTACCTATCCACACTTATCTACTAGGCCAGGGTGCTTCTTCATGCAACCCTGGGTGCTCTTGGTACTCACTTTAGTTACCCCGTGCCTTGTTCACTACCTTAAAGAAAATGAGTAAGCGCATGGTCCTACAAACTGATATTGAACGCACTTAAAAGGATTTTAGTTCTGCTTTTGCTCTGCTCAGGCAGTGTCGAATTAAATCCTGGTCCCCTAACTACCAATCTCTGCTCCTTGGGACCTAGGAAACCTTAAAGGTCTAAGCATTCTTCACATAAATGCATGCAGTCTCTTAAAAAAAGACTTCAAGCATTTATATGAAGAATGCTTAGACCTTTAAGGTTAGATGCCATACAGACATGGATTACTCATACAAAGCCAGATATTCTGGTGGTCTCAGAGACTTGGCTCAAGCCCTCTACCTTGGACATTGAGGTAAACATTCCATCCTACAATATCTTCCAAATGGTTAGACTGGCCAGAGGAGGCAGGGTTGCCATCTAAGTTCTGGACAAATTCACTGTTTCTATTTCAGATTCTACCTCTGTCCCAAAGGAGTTTAAAAGTCTAACAATCACAGTCCAACTCTCAATCTCCTTGCCTCTGTACATTACGGGTTCCTATAGGCCTCCCTCCGCGGGGTTACAATTGCTGAGCAATTTAACCAGCTCCTTGAATGTGATACAGTCTGAAGTCATAATCCTGGGCGATTTCTATCTGGACTGGCTTTTGGACTGCTCCAAACCTTTAAAAAATCTATATGACACTTTTTGGCTTGTCCAAATCATCACAGAAGTGACTCGTCCAAACAAAAAAAAACAAACAACAAAAGTTCCCTGTTACACATCATACTAGTAAACAAACCTCACCTATTTTCCCACTCTGGTGTCTTCTTCACTGACTTCAGTGATCATTGCTCCATCATTTGTATAAGGTCAGCACCTAAACCAATCTCTAAATCCAGGTTCATATTTAAAAGATGTTTACATAGTTTCGATCCTCTGGTGTTCCTCATGAACTTGCAGAACTCACTGTATTGACAGGACTTCTACCTGGCCAAGATGGTTGAGACTGTGTATGAGACCTTCCAAAACATTGTCTGTGGGGCATTAGATAAGCATGCCCCCCCCCCGGTTAAAATCCGCACCAAAAAGAAAATGTTCTCTTGGTTCATGGCTGAACTGAAGTCTGCCTTGCTCAGCAGGGATAAACTCTGGAAAAAGGCTCATAAATCAAAACTTCCTTATGACTGGACTGCCTTCAGGTCAGCCAGAAATCACTGCACAAAGCTTATCAGAACTGCAAAGTCTAACTATTATCATATAATACTGGACTCCTCCACCATGTGCCCTGCTACGTTCTGGAGAACACTTAAGGATACTCAAGGCCAAGCATCCTCTGGCTCCCTTCCATCAAAAATTTCATATGATGGCTCCTCCATCACAGACAAAGCTGAGATCCTAGACCTCCTAAACAAACACTTTGCCACCACTGGGATGGCCTTTGATTCATCGCCAACTAACAACCTCTGAACTCAGCTTGCAACCCAGGGCAAAACTATCCCTCTCCCTAGCCTCCGTGCCCTAGACACAGGTTTCTCCTTTCAGCCTGTTACTCTCAAAGAAGTGGAAGACCTGCTCCTCCAGTTGGATACCATAAAAAGCACGGGAGCAGATCTTATTGGACCGTACTTTTTAAAGCTCAGTCATTGAGTCTTGGCAGCAGCAATCACACACCTCTTCAACTTGTCCCTTGGCATGGGTGAACTCCCGCCAGTCTGAAAGACTGCTCAAGTCATACCCCTTTTTAAATCTGGAGATCCAAGTGACCTCAACAATTACAGACCGATCTCCTTACTTCTCATCCTCTCCAAACTGCTGGACAAAATAGTCAATCAACTTAGGAACTATCTTGATGCTTCCAAACCACTCAGCCCAGTACAATCAGACTTTTGGTCCTGTCATAGTACAATTTCGGCACTTGCTAAGGTAACAAATGACTGGCAGAGAGCCCTTGACTTAAAGAATTACGTATTCGCAGTCTTTCTTGATTTAAGTAAGGCATTTGATACCGTGGACCATGACCTGCTATTGGTTACCCTTCACAATATTGGATTGGACACACTACCCATAAAATGGTTTTCTAGTTACCTGTCAGAACATATGCAGCAAGTCAAAGCAGTGGGTGATCTTTCTCTGCTGAAACCGATCAGCAGAGGAGTGCCGCAGGGCTCCATTTTGGGACCCTTACTTTTTGCATTATATATTAATAATATTGACCATGGAATTGAGTCAGCCAGCTTCCATCTTTTCACTGATGACATGGTCCTCCACATTGCCAGGTCTACTCCTAAGAGTGCTTGTATGGACCTGCAATCAGATTTCGATATACTACAATGCAACCTCTTTAACCAAAAACTACTCCTAAATGCAAAAAAAAAACAAAACAAAAGCCATGCTCCTGTCTCCACTTGTTATGGCCTAAAATCCCTTGAAATCTGCCCCAGTGCCACCTATCACCACATTGCTTGGTGAATCACTGGATTATGTTGCCAAATTCAAATACCTAGGGGTATGGATTGACAATACTCTCCTTCACAGATCATGTAAACGAACTCTCAAAAAAACTGAAGCAAAGGCTTGGCTTATATATATATATATATATATATATATATATATATATATATATATATATATATATATATAATTTCTTTTATTAAGGTGGAGGTGACAACAATATGTATTACAGTCATCTTCCAATATAGTTGGTACAATGATTATTTGCTTTGGTATAAAGCTTATTTAACAATAAAGTCTTAATTTACTCCAATCTGTGTCCGAGTCTTTTATACAATGACTGAATTGTTAACATATCAAGTAATCAACCCCTGATACATTCAGAATGAATCAAATTAATCCATGAACTGAAATATTCATCAAATCAGAACAGAAGGCTGCATTCAAATGGTGTCACAGGAACAAAGCCCTCTCCCAGCTTCAGAGGGGTTATTATGGTGAGGAGAGGTTCAGGGGGAAAAACCTGGGTCATAACTAGAGAGGTACATTACCCAAGGTCTCCACAGTATGTTGAATACTGGGTATTTATTGTGGAGTTTCGCTGTAAGGGATTCCATATAATAAATGTCCGAAACCACCCCCTCCAATCTCCCAAAGTAGGAATAATAGTAGATCTCCACCATCTAGTGATAGCCTTTTTCGAGTCTAAAATGTAGATAGGTAATAAAGTTCAATACCAGAAGGGTCTATGAGGAGGAAATATACTTAAAAGAATGAATTCAGCTGTAAGTTTGATCTGTTCTCCTAAACAAGCTGAGATCTCTTGCTGTAGTGCACACCAATATTGAATTAATTAAGGGCATGTCCAAAAGACATGGCTCAAGTCAGTATATAAACATGTGCATATCCTCCAGCATCTGCCACACCGGGCAGGTAAATATTTAGCAAGAACTGCCAGTGCATGAAAAAAGTGGCTATGACATTTCCAAGCAAATTCATGCCATTTAATAGAGTGGGTTACTTTACAGGCCAGAGGAGATGCCTGCAACCAGTCCTGTTCAGGAATGTCTGATTCTAAATCCTTACCCCAGCCATGTAAAACTGAAAATGAAGAGTCACCCATCCCTTCTGTAAGATTTTTATAGATATTTCCCACTTGGTGACCCCACAAGTGTCCATTTATATGATCTTCCAGGTACCTCCAAGCCATTGGAATAGGGTCAGGCAACCCAGCTGACACTTCACTCTGTCATAAAATATAGTTTTTAACCCAGTATCCACCAAATCATAGGATACTTTGAGGGTTTCAAATGGAAGGATTCCAGTCTGGGAGAGGAATTGCCTAAAAAATTGCAGAAATACTCGCCTCCATCTTGAGACGGTATGATCTGTGGAGGATGGAAAAAATCTATCATCTCCTGAAATTTGTGTACAGAAAAAGAAAAGTGCTCTAAAAGCCTTGAGTACTTTTAACTTATACCATAATTTCAAAATTTGAGCCGTGAAGGGAGTATACTCCTTCATGGGTGGTATCCTGGCTGGTGCAGAAAGAGTTATCTTAGTAATATCATAAAGATCATTAATTGCAAATTCTAAGTCTTTCCAGGGCACCTCATATGTTGGAGACAACCATAAAAACAGTATTTTGAAAAAGGCTGCCAAGGCATATCATTTCAAATTTGGTAAATTGGTACCGCCAAGAGAAAGTGGGAGCTGTAGTAATGACATTCTGATTCTCGGCCACTGGCCATTCCAAATAAAGTTTGATATAATTTTGTCCCATGACTGGAAATAAAATTTAAATGGAAAGGTGTGGATATTGTGAAATAGATATAATAGTTTGGGAAATATTATCATACGAATAGTGTAAATTCTTTGAAAAAAAATTTGTGGTAATTTGGACCAGCAGGCCAGATTGGATTGGATCTGGGTAGACAAAGGTTCATAGTTTTAAAATTCCAGATTATCTAAACTCTTTGGGATACGTGTTCCCAAGTATTTAAACTTTGTTGGTGGCATTTTATGGGATTTTTTTTTAAGAGTCGGGGATGGGGTAAAAATAATGAAAGGAGATCTGTTTTTGCTATATTTAATTGAAATCCCAATATGAGTGTGAAGTGCTCCAATTTTTCCCACAACCCAGGGAGGGAGGGAGGTCTCTGGTGAAATAATTGCTAATAGAATGTCATTGGCAAACAGAAGCACCTTATGCTCTCGCTGGCCAACTGGAATTCCCTTGATCAGATCATTCCTACATATGGCTTAGGCCAAATGCTCGATATAAAGGACAAAGAGTAGTGGGGATAGAGGACATCCCTGTCTCGTTCCTTTTTGTATTGCTATTGGACGTGACAGGGAGCCATTGACTCTTATATAGGCCTTGGGATGGGAGTAAATATTTTTCATGCAGGAGAGAAAAAAGTCCAGGAATGAAAATTTAGAAAGGGTGGCCCACAAATAGTGCCAGTTCACCTTATCGAACACTTTGTCAGCAACTAAACTTATTATAGTGGAGGGGATCTTTCTGGTATGGATATATTCCAGTAAGAGCATGGTTCAGCGTAAATTATCAGATATACTCCTCCACTTTATAAATCCTGATTGGTCTCTATGTATAAGTTGTAACAGTATGGGTTCTAACTGTTTGGTCCATACGGCCATAAAAAATTTGTAGTCCACATTTAAAATGGAGATGGGACGGTATGACAATGGGAGGGTGAGATCTTTTTCGGGCTTTAACAGAGGAGATAGGACCGCATAGCTCCAGGAGGGTGGAGGAGTCTTGCCTTCTGTCACTGCACAGCATGCCAATAAAAAACTAGGCAGAAGCTGTGGCGCAAACATATTGTACCACTCTGAGCTAAAACCATCTGGGCCAAGACATTTTAGTGGTTTTAAAGCTTTGATCTCCTGTAGTATCTCTTCAGGTCTTATTGGACGTTCCAGCGTACTAACTTGTTGTTCTGACAGCTTTGGTAGATGAAGCTTGTCCAAAAAAGCACATGTCCCCTCTAGTTGACTATGGGATGAGGGGGGGTTATATAGGGTTTCATAAAATTGTGTAACGGCTTGTCTAATTTGTTCTTCTTTATATGTCATTGTGTCAGAAACATTAGATTTGATTTTTAATGTAGTCGAGGCTCATTTATTACCTCTGAGTTTCCTCCCAAAGCCCAAGCTCCCCTTGCTCCCCCTTCATAATTATATTGTCTTAAGTAATCCAGGCTCTGGAGAGTTCTATAATCTAAAATGTGTTGTATTTCTTGTTTTAGGCTTCTGATTCGCTGCAAAAGGGTTGAATCGCCCTCTCTATATAAGAGTTGATATAAAGCCAGATGATCTGTCAAGAAATTAAGTCTGGCGTTCATTTTCTTTTGTTTGTGAGAAGCATATTCCAATACTTCCCCACAAAGAACTGCTTTTAAAGCATCCCATTGGATTGGATGAGAAATTTCTGGGGACACATTTTCCTGGATAGCTTGTGAGATGCGCTTCTTAAAATGATCTTGGAATGCTTGGTCCCTAAGAAGGGATGCATTGAATTGCCAGAGCCTGAATTTCTTTTGTTTACCCTGGTCTATTTTTAAAATTATGGGATTATGGTAAGAGAGTAGCCTAGGCTCCATTAATATATCCTGTATTAATGTAAGGTGTTCTCCAGTAATATAAAAATAGTCCAGCCTAGAACAGGTGTTGTGCCTCCCTGAAAAATATGTATATCCTGGAACTGATGGAAAAAAGTCTACACCAGGCATCCTTTATACTCAGGTGGGCAAAGTTCCCCTTTAAATATTTAGCGGCCCCAGAGAGTCTGTTCAGGTTGGGATTAGAGGAATTGAGGTGAGAATGGAAGGGGACATTAAAATCCCCACCCATAATTAGAATCCCCCTGAACCTCTCCATCACCCTCTGTAGGAAGGTTTGAAGCACTGGAAGTGACGTCTGTGGGGGAAGGTAGGTGTTAACCAGGGTCACCATTTGAGAATACAGTGACCCTGTGAGGATCACATATTTACCCTGGGGGTCTAGATAGGTTTCTTGTATCTCCAGTGGGGTCGAAGATGAAACTAAAATCATGACCCCTTGGATGAGAAGAGGCTATTACAGAATATCTACCTCCCCAGTGTAATTTAGAATGTTCAGACACTGAGAGGTGAGATTCCTGAAAAAATATATATATCTGCCCTCTTCTACCCTAAATATTGCATAATCTTGTAATGTTTTACTGGGGAATGCAAGCCATTCACATTTTGGGAAAAGATTTTAACAGGAACATTAACCATTGCCCCATGGAGAAAACAATGTGGCTGTAGGTATAGAAGACTGCTGAATCTCGCAAGGACAGCAAAACCCAAAGAAAAGTATGTATTGTGCTTCCCACCCCACATCCAGTGGCCTTATTAGACCATACCCAGCAGTGCCAGACTGAGTGGTAGCTCTGTAGGTAATAGCCTTGGCAACAACAGCCTCCTTGGCTTTTTCAGGGATATCATTATTCCTTTGCAAGAATGTGTCACCATCCATTTTAAAAGTAACAGAACATTAACCAGTATTAACCCAAGTTGTTGCAACCAAAATTTTTGTGTATAAATCTGTCTCCTTTTGGAGGTAACTATATACAAGTGCTCTTCCACTATTGGTGGAAACATAGCAGTCTCACACCCGGGTCCCAGGGTAAGCTGGATTCCTTTCCCCCAGGAAAGTGAAGTATCAACCACCTATGGTGTATTGAGACCCACCTAAGGGGGAACACCCCCTCTAGGAACAGTCCAAGCACGAATGAGAGAACTGAACCCGCAGTGGTTTTGATATGGGGTTACGTATCGTGGAGATTAGCTAGTTCTCAAAATATATATGGGGGATAAAACTAGCTCCCCACTTGCAAAGTGGGGAAGGGTCGAACCCCTCTGGGTTTATTGTCTAATGTGGAGTTAAACTGGGAAATGTGAATTTGTGGTGCTATTGCAACCCTGGTCTGGGCCTAGGGTAAAAGACCTCATGAAAGGGGGTATGCTAACCATAGAGTATTGCATTTCTAGATAACTAAACCTTTGTGGTGATCATAATACCATCCTATACTTCTCCCCTACAAGGCCTGTTTAATCTATCCCCCAGCTCATATAGACCCTGGAAAAAAAATGCTATATCCAGTCTCTGGTACAGAGGATAGCATCCCCAATCTATGTAAAACAGATAATTCCCAAAGACTCCACTCACAGTTATTACCGTCATCCCCCCCCCCCCAATTAAAAAGTTTTAAACTGAATGTCCACCTCTCTAAGGGCGCAATGTCCCCTATTTGTAATTGCACTGTTGATAGTGCCCAGTCCATTTGTAGTTCAGAATCACCATGTCTTTCAAGCTTACAGTTTCTTGACTGATTGGAGTCTGGGCTCTCCAAGTGGATAAGTAGGTGAGGAGAATGGTTGTCCAGAAAGTGCAGACTAATCATTACCCAGAAGTAGAAAAATAAATTCCCTTGGTGCTACGAGGGAGGAGAGAAGGGGGACGCAGGAAGCTGGAAGCAACCGCTGGTCAGGCCGCATGAGGGAGAGCTTGGCACTCCAGTAACCTCACTGAATAGCCTTTTCAGTTGTAGAGGCTATAAATTAGTTGTAATAATAATTCTGAGGCTTGATAGGGAGCAATTACCCATCCTTTACCCCATCACCCCCGCATACCTGACATTCTTCTCCCCCCCATCCCCCTCAGCAAATCTGTACCTTGAAATGATCACTCAGGTCTCAGTCTGTCTGCAACGTAATGTTTCTCAGCAAACAAACTCTGTTCAATAATTTCTGGAGGTAGAGATCTCCGATCTCAGTATAGGATTTCTCTTGAATATCCGGCCTGGATGGCGAAGGCAAATCCCGCAATGCAAATTTAGGATCATTCTGTGGAAGGATCCCTCACTGAAGCAGATCTGTCTTGGCCACAGCAATTGTGTTGTAGGTAATGGCCCCAGCTGGAAATAGTATCACCAATTTTGCTGGGTATGGGGTGCGAAATTTCAAGTTTTTTGCCTGCAGGAGGAGAAACAAGGAGGTATACTCTTGTTTCAAGCACTGGGTTGCAGGCACATAATCATTGTCGAAAATGATACAAGTATTGCCCAACATCACTTTTTGCTTGCACCAGGCAGTAGCTAGAATCTGATCTTGTTGGTGGAAATTTGTAAAGTGCATCACAAAAGATTGCAGTCTAGCCCCACGTTTCATGGAAAGGTGGCCCAATGCCCTGTGTGCCCTTTCGATGTCGATTTGAAAATCAGGGCCCAGTTCAAGCACTAGGCGTAGCAAATGGTCTGCACAGGCCATCGGATCATTCCCCTCCTCACCCTCTGGGACCCCTTAGACCCTTATATTCTTTCTTCTTCCTCGATTCTCCACATCCTCCTGTCTCATGGATGTCTATAGTTGTTCTTCAGTTAGAGCTCACACTGTCCACTCCGATATAGCTATTTTTTCAGCATGTTCTGAAATTTGAACATCTGCCTCTGCGGCCTGGGTCTGGAGATCTCCCAGGTCGGAATGAATCTCTTTGAGAGTGTCCCTCATTTCTAAATGAAATTCGTCGATTGCTGAGAGAATCACTTCTGAGTGAGTATCATTTAGCATTATCTTTTTCTGTTTCTTATCTCGTATGCCCCTTCTAGATTCTGAGTGCAGGGTAGAGTGGGATGCAGCGTCTGGATTCGATAGGCTGCAGTCCTCATTGTCCAGTAGCTCGTGCAGGGTTGAAAGCGATTATGGCTGCGGTCTTGTCGTGCCATGCCCTGAAGGGAATATCTGGATGAAAAAGTTCCTCCCTCAAGCTCAAGATAATAGAATAAATGATTTTTAGTTGCCGTAAGTCTCTGAAGCAGGGAGGAATGCCTCTTGAAAGTGCAGTGCGGCAGGAGCTCTACTTCCCTGGGTGTTTACAGCACCATATCACAACCGGAAGTCCTATTCTATAGAATTAAACATCTGCTTACCCATTGGGCTAGGAAGAGGCTGGTACAAACTATCTTCCTAGCTCTCTTAGACTATGCTGACTTAACCTATGGTCAAGCTCCAGGGTGAGCAATAGCAAAGCTCGACATCTTGTACTACAGAGCCCTACACTTCATCTCTGGAGCAGCTTACACCATGCATCATTGTGCACTTTATTCCATGGTGGTTTGGATATCACTTACATTCAGGAGACAAAGGAATGCTGTGCTCTGGACCTACAGAGCTTTTATTAAGAAACTCCCCCTCTACATATCTGACTGTCTACCCCTTTGCACCTTAGGCTATTACACCCTGAGAAGTTACTCTTACTTCTCACTATATGTACCTCAGGTCAATTTCCATTTTGGTAGAGCTTCCTTCAGCTACTTGCTGCCCCAGCTATGGAATAAAATCCAAAAAACTTTTAAACTGGTTAACCCAATTAATCTTGTGGAGTTCAAATCACTTATTTATTTATTGAATTTTGTTGACTCGGTAAGCCCACTGGGCCTAGAAGTTCTTTATTCAGGGGCAACGGGGAATACAGTTGGTAAGCAACTAAAATTGAACCAGATTAAGCTGTTGGTGGTATTTCTAGTGAATGGAGGAAATTTGGCCAGGGCACTGGGGAAATTCCCATACTCTTCCAGCAGGGGGCTTGACTTCCTGGGAGCAGAATAGAGGAGCCCAGTTTGGTGCTGGACAGAGAAGAAGGAAGTGCTGATGTGGCAGCTTTGGAGGAGAAGGAGGTGGATGCTTTGCAGGAGGAGGTGGAGGGTCTGCCTTGTCCTTTTGAAAGACGACCTATGGATCTTGAGGAAGATGAATCTGATAGTTCTAGGGATGATGATAATGATTCCAGATTTGCAACTCCTTTGTTGCAGGATGACATGGATAAACTTATGGATTCTACTGATATTGCAGCTGCTGCTGCATAGTTGGAAAAAGACATTGATGAACGTCGCACAGTATTATTAACAATGCTTACAGAAGATTAGGAATGTTACTAGAAACGGAAGACTGTCTTGAATAAAAGGCAACTGGAGGTTCCACAGTGTGTTGAAAACCTGCCTGCTTTATGGTCTGTACCTGACAATAATATACACAGTGTAAACCTGTAAGATGCACCTTTAACAAAAAGTACTTCACAATTAGTGGCTGCACAGTTTGGTCTACCAACGACACCTACCCCGCAGGAAGAATGGTTCCCAGATAAAGCTCTTGGGGAAGCAAGGTGGTCTCAGGACAATAATGGAACTTGATCTCCAGATCCTCCTTATGTGGCTTCCAGTGAAACAAAACAACTGGCAATGACATCCATAGAGAATACTGATGGGGTTTGACATGTAGCTCGTCCTTCTGAAGCAGACACGGATGACAATCTTAATGATTCTATGCAACGGGTGACTGAGACTGTCTTGGACTCTGAGGTTCAACTTCATAAATGTAGCGCTAATCACCTCTCAAAAGAGAGAAGCAGGCATGAAACGTAGGACACATTTAGCACTTGCATCCAGGACTTGCGGTCAGGTGAAACTGACCGAGCTGTCCAGAACCTGAATAATGACTCAGGAATACCCCCCTGGGAGTTTTTGGAGCACCGACAGGTCGGGACTTCACAAACTGTAAGTGGGGATGGGAGAAAACAGAAAGGGACTCTGCCTCAGTATCAGGGGGTTGAACATATTTTGAACCCTAGGGTACCAGAATTTAAAATGCAGGAGGTGGAAGAAATTACTGAAGATTCTCAGAGGCGGGAGAAGGTATGCTTGAAGATGGTGAGGAGTTTCCTCCTACTGGGTTTAACTCTCTTATATCACAAATACAGCCAAGTCCAGGGGTTTCAGAAACTGGAAGGCAGACACCTTCACGAGATCGGCCTTTTTCTGATGGGGTGACATCTCAATCCCCCCCAACCAAGGTTTTTGGATCTGTTCAATAAAGTTGAACCTACTCCTCATAGAAACATGGTCCGTCTGTGTTATGAAGGAGGCCTGGAGCAACACCCTGATAGACTGTATGTTGGCAAACACTTATTGAAAAATTCTGTGGGTTTTACTGCAAAAGATGTCAATGCCCTGATACATATATCGGATGAAGACAATTTTGATATCAGTTTTCAGACACCGGCTGGACTTGAAAGGTTTTGGATGTTATATAATCAGTGTAAGTTTGCCCTGTTGTGGACACCTTTCTATGCAATTCATCTCTTAAAACCCCTCATCATCAAAATGGTTACAGTGATGTTCTGTAATGAAAGCATACACTTTTGTGATAGTCATCATTGGTTACAGCAGAGGTGTGAGGTGTTAAGTGCCCCTGAAGCACTTTTAGATTCGGAAGCTTTTTGGAATGGTGGCTGGCGTTTTCGGATAAAATTAAGGCAAACTGCAGAGGGAATTTCCCATATCCCAAACAGTTTATTTTCAGGTAAAGATCGAGGGGTATGCTTCTACTCAGGCCAGCCGAAGACCTGTTGTAAATGCTGGTCCTGCACACACTTGTCTAATGTGTGTGACAAACTGAGATGTGGCATTTGTTGTGAATTCAACCACACAAGTTCCCAATGTGCCAACTTTGCCAAGTGCAATATGTGTGATGAACATGGGCATGTGTTTCACAAATGCCCTTGGGCAGCCAAAAATAAATCAAGTACTGTGGATCCTGATGATCTCATTTCTAGGGCACAAAAAGAAGCTCCCACTCCTGCCCCAGATCCTCCTGCCTAGGATGCATCTACACCTGGAAGTCAGAGTACTCCAACTGGTGACCCAGATCTGACTTTTCCTGTGGATTTGACAGAGGTTGACACATCACCTCCCCCTGTATCACAGCCGGTACCTGAAACTTCAAATATTGAGGAGGAGAGGGCAGGTGGTTCAGGGGTGAATAGTGGAGATCCAGCTTTACAGGCTGCATCAGTGCCCTCCCCCCAGCCTGACAATTGGTTTCAGCCTGAACCTAGACGAAGGAGCAGGAGATTGGCTAAAGCTGAGGTCACAGGAGAAGAGATGGACACTGAAAACCCCTTTTCTGCACTGGCCACAAAATCCTGGGGAGATGCTGAACAGGAAGATGTCATGTCTGATGGATCCTCTCAATCAGGGACTTTGGACCTGACTGTAGGGGGGATAAGAAAAAAGGGGAAAAAGACAAAAAGAAAAAAAATAGGAAAAAACCTGCATGACAGTTTGTTCGGGAAAGTTTTGGGGGTGTGGGGATTTCACAGTACCATATGGCTTCCTTTTTAGTAGGTTCCTGTAATGTTCACAACATTGGAAATATGAGGAAGCAGTTAGCTGTATTTTCTTTGTTTCATGATTTAAAATATGAGGCTATTATTTTTACAGGAAACCTGGATGAGGTCCTATACTGGGTTGTTAGGCACTAAAAACAACTGGATTTGGGGCCCCTCCTATTGGTCCTTTGGGTAGGACCAGGCTGATGGGGTGGGTATACTATTCTCTGGTAATAAATTTAAATTACAAAAAACTAGTTGATACTGCACCTGAAAGAGTGTTGCTTATAGATGGGATCTGGTTAAATGTTCCATTTAGACTTCTTTCTATATATGCGCCCCAGACTAAGGCTAACAGAGTGGGACTATTTAACTCATTACAACCTTTTTTAGCAACCACAAGAGCCATTGTAATGGGAGGGGATTTTAACTGTACCCTAGAGACAGTTAGTAGAAGACTTTTGGGGAAAAAGGTGTATAGTTATACAACAGCGTTTCACACACTAATACACATGGCTGAATTATTGAATGTCACAATTTCTGCAAATCCAGTAGTGACGCATACTTTTGTAAAAAATAATGTTACATCCAAAATAGATTATATTTTCATATCTAAACAATTATCACACAAATTAACTAGAGTTGTTCCAGTTGAATTTACAGATAATTTTTTATTACATGCTATTATTTTAACACAAGGATCACTTCCAAGAGTCACCACTAGATGGAGGCTTAATACCTGTAGCAGTTGGTTAGGTACCATATCACCTCTATCCTTTTATCAAGGGTTTCTGTCATGCATTTATATGACGACTTGGGACTTTGGTGGATGGAGACTAAGTAGGATCTGATGGTTTGGTTTCAGAGTTATGGGAAGAACATGTCAAATGAGAGATTTTATCAGTACCTTAAATTAAGAGCTCAGTCATTACGTTTAATGTCTTTAACATATACTTCTAATTTAGATTACTCAGGTCAAAATACTTTTTTAAAACAACAAATGGGAGAATTGCAGTATGACAGGTCTAGATCTTTACAGGCTGAACTTTTCTATGGAACACAAAAAACTCCTTATGGGGATCCCTGTGAGGCTTGTAAGGAAAAAAGAACTAACTCTAGTATTTTGGAACTTCGGACCTCACAGGGATACATAGTAAAGACTCTGTGGAAAATTAAGCAGGTAGTAGAACACTATTTAGAAAATCTATATCTCCCAAAGGAACTTGATCATACCAGGCTGAATAATTATTTAACTGATGTGGTGGTACCTGGGTTAGATGTGGAGGACAAGGAAATGTTAAAGGCAAATATATCCTCACAGGAAATTCAAGAAATTATTTCATCTCTAAAAGAAGATACATCACCAGGGAGGGATGAAACATAGAAACATAGAATTTGACAGCAGATAAGGACCACTTGGCCCACCCAGTCTGCCCATTTCCCTACCTAATGGATAAGCTGCAGATCCTAGTTAACCAGCAGCCTACTTCTTCTTACCCCCAACCCCTAGAATTGCCTTATGACTGTCCCATGCATGCTTGAATTCCACCACTGTTTTTGACTCCTCAACTTCCTCCGGAAGGCCATTCCATGCGCCACAACCCTCTCTGTGGAAAAAATACTTCCTTAAATTACCTCTGAGCCACCCACCCCATCTTCAAATTGTGCCCCCTTGTTCTTGCACACCTCTTTTTTGAAAGATGCTACCCTCTTGGACTTTGTTGATTCCCTTGAGGTACTTCGAAAGTTTCTATCATGTCCCCCTCTCCTCCTTTCTTGAGGCTATACATATTAAGCTCCTTAAGTCTCTCTTCATATGTCTTCCGTGCAGACAATGCACCATTTTAGTTGCCCTCCTCTGGACAACTTCCATCCTGTCTATGTCTTCATGGAGATTGGGTCTCCAGAACTGCACGATTACTCCAGATGGGGTCTCACCAGCTGTCTGTACAGAGGATAATAACTTCCTGTTTCTACTGGTGATGCCTCCCTATGCATCCCAGTATCCCCCAGCCTCCTTGCTGCCCTCTCACATTGCTTGCCCACCTTTAGGTCATCTGATATGACTACCCTAGGTCCCTTCCATTTTTGTTGTTGTTAGTATCTCACCCCCATTGTGTACTCTTCCCTGGGTTTTGTTTCCCAGGTGTATTACCTTGCACTTCTAGCATTGAATCTAAGCTGCCATACATTTGACCATTCCTCTAACCTTGCCAAGTCCCTTCTCATCCTTTCCACCCCACCTCATGCATCAACTCTGTTGCAGATCTTTGTGTCATCTGCAAAGAGACATACTTTTCCTTCCAGTCCCTCTGCAATGTCGCTTATAAAGACATTGAAGAGGACCGGTCCTAATACTGAACCCTGTGGTACCCCACTAGTAAGCCCCCTTTCTTCAGAGTGGACTCCATTTACTATTACTCTCTGTGTCCTATTCTCCAGCCAATTCTTTACACAGACTGTCATCTTGGGACCCACTCCCAGGCTGGCTAACTTGTATATTAATCTTTTGTGTGGGACTGTGTCAAATGCCTTGCTAAAGTCTAGGTAGGCCATGTCCACAGCCCCTCCCTGATCTACTACTTTGGTCACCAGTCAAAGAAATCTATCAGATTTGTCTGGCATGACCTTCCCGCTGTGAATCCATGCTGCCTTGGGTCCCTGGTCCTCTGGCCTCTAGATACTGGCAATGCTTTCCTTCAGAAGTGATTCCATCATTTTCCCTACCACTGAGGTTAAACTAACAGGTCTGTAGTTTCACTTCTGCCTTGCTCCTACTTTTGTGAAGGGGAATCACATCTGCCCTCCTCCAGTCCTCGGTACCACCCCATCCTCCCATGATTTGTTAAAGAGGGTAGTCAGTGGTGTCACTAGTTCTACCCTTAGTTCTTTTAGAATTCTGGGATGAATCCCATCAGGCCGCATTGCTTTGTCCACCTTCAGTTTTGCAGAGTTCTTTCAGAACCCTTTCTTCGTAATGGCTGGTATCAACTTCTGTATCCAGAGTGTTTCTACTGTTTGTTTTAGGTATCTCCCCTCTTCCTTTGTAAATACTGAGCAAAATATTTGTTTAGTATCTCTGCCTTTCACAGTCACCCTCTGCCCACCTCCTCCCTTTATTAAGTCTCACTATCCTCCTTGGTCTTCTTCGCCTGATGTACCTATAAAAGGTTTTATCCCCTCTTAACTGAGTTGGCTATCTTTTCCTCGGTTTGGGCCTTTGCTGTTCTGACTGCCTCCCAGCTTCCTTTGCTTTAACTGATTCAGTTCTCTGTCCTGCTCCTTCTGTGATTCCTTGTACTTCCTGAATGCTTTTTTCTCTTGAACCTTCACTGCCACTTCCTTTGAGAACCATAGTGGTTTCTTACATCGCTTCGCTTTTGTTTATTTGCTTCATACGTATGCTGGTTACCTCTGTGATGGCAGTTTTATTATTCCCCATTGTTCTTCCACCCTCCTTCCTGCCATTTGCTAGCGCATTCCTTAGGCACTCACCATTTTGGCAAAGTCAGCCCTCCTAAAGTCCAGTACTTTGCCTTTGTATGCCTTGACTTATTGCTGTGTTTATTGTGAACCATACTGTTCAATGGTCGCTAGTTCCCAGATGGCTACCCACTTCTACATCTGTGATCTCTCTTCATCTCTATTTGAGAGAACCAGGTCTAAGATTGCTCTTCCCCGAGTGGGCTCCAATACTAGTTGTCTCAAGGCATGCCCCTGTAGGCATTTAGAATAACCCCACTCTTCAAGTGGCTGCTGCAACTGCACTCCAGTTAACATCTGGCATATTCAGATCACCCATCAGCAATATCTCCCCTTTTTCTGCCATTCTAAGTATACTTTCTATCATTTCCTTGTCCATTTCCTCCCCCTGATAAGGGAGTCTGTATACAACCCCTGTGCAGATTGTGGTGCAATTGCCTGTCTCCAGATTTACCCACAGTGCTTCTTCTCCTTCCTGTTTACCCTTTTGTTCTGTTGCTTTGATTCCTTCCCTTATGTAAAGAGCTACTCCTCCTCCTCTTTTACCCTCCCTGTCCCTCTTGTAGATAGTGTATCCTGGTATGTTTATGTCCCAGTCATGGTTTTGAGTGTACCATGTTTCTGTGACTGCCACGATGTCCAGATGTTCCTCCTCCATCAAGCCCACTAATTCAGGAAGCTTGTTACACAGACTACGGGCATTGGTACTCATTGCTCTCCATTTTTTGATGGCTTTACCTTCTTTTGCAGCATCCCCCACTGACCTTTCTACCTCGGTCTTTTTCCTCATTTAGTACCCAGTTTGGTAGGGAGAGGCTGGGATTTTCCTGCTGCTTATCAGTGCCTCCCCCTTGACTAGTTTAAAAGCTTGCCAATGAAGCATTTAAACCGATTGCTCAAAAGACTTGTTCCCTTCCTGGACAGATGCAGACCATCCTGCTCAGTATAGGCTGGTGTCCTCCAGGTGAATCCCAGTCCCCAATAAAGCCAAACCTCTGTGCTCCACACCATTTTTCAACCATTCATTAAACTGCATGGTGCAAAGTACCCTCTCACTCATGCCATTGACAGGCAGCACCTCAGAGAAGGATACTGTGTTGCTATCTGTCTTAGGCCCCTCCCCAATTCTACAAAGTCCTTCTGCACTGCTCTAATCTCATGATGAGCCAAGTCATTTGTCCCTAGGTGGACAATGACATCCAGCTCAGACTCCCGTGCAGCTGTTCTCGTGATCCTGAGGATGTGCTTCCTGTCCCTCCAAGCCATGGCACCAGGCAGGCACCTTACTTCAGTTTTCCCTGCTCCCCCCAGTTCTATGCCCCTGATGATTGAGTCCCCCACCAGGAGCTGCTTCCTTTTCTTATGGTGTCTTCTGCCTCCTTCCTGTGGGCCTCCCTTGTGACAGTTGTCCTCAGCCTCCTTAGTCTCCTCTGCGGGAGCATCCATATGGGGAGCTATACTCCCCCAGAATGGTGTATGGATTGTGGAGTGGAACAACTGACTGGGTGTGCCTCTGTTCCACCATCCTCACCCTCCCTGAGCCCACTGTGGTCCAACTGCTGTGCTTTCTTCGCAACCTCTGAGGCAGTGGTGGTGGCTCTGGTGCTCCGTGGATGGGGAAGGTTCCCTTCCTACCATCCAGTGTGGCTTGGGGGAAGGTTTCCTTACTACTGTCCAGTGTGGCCTGAAGATGGGCAACTTCCTCCCTCAGGGCAGAGAGTTGTCTGCAAATAGGGCAGCATCTCAGCCTCCAGAAAGACTATCAGAAGACTGCTGCCCCACAGCCATTACATCGCACTACTCCCCACATGTTTATTCTACTTTTTTTGTGTTTGTGTATGTGATTGGTTTGTTATATAGAAATATATATATTATACAATGTGTATGCTTATATTGTCAGTGCAGTGCTAGAGAGAATATGACAGTGATATGCACCTTGCACTCTTGAGGAAATGATGTCAGAACCCCAGGTATAAAGGAACTATTTCCAGGGTGGGTGGGGTGAGGGTGGGAAGGGTTGGGCTAAACTGTGCCCTCACAAAAATCAGCTAAAAGCTCTGACCCACTGCGATGAGTGCCTTCTGTCAGCAAGATGCCCTACACAACAATTTGAAGAGAAAATACCTGCTAATCAAACAGAGAAAAATCCAGACATCCAAGTCAGACACAGGTAAAACCTTCCCAGCCCCAAAACAGCCTGGTGGTTTGTGCCTGAAAGCAGTCAGCCCCAAAATAAGTCAGCTGTGCTTTAAACTCTTCCTGCACTGAAAATCTTAAGAATTGTAACAAACATAAAGCTAGATCCACCTCCCTCTGTTGCTTGAAAGACTGTCTTTTCCTGATAATTCTAAGTTCCTTAGTTCACCTTTCAGTTAGAAGTAGCCTCCACTTGCAGAATATCTGCTACACACCAAAGACAATTGTAAGGTTCACCTCCCTCTGTTGTGAGCACAAAGTGCAATATAGAATTTGCAAGTGCAATATAGAATTTCTCACACAGCTCACAGCTGAATAAAGAAGTAGTGTCCTTCCAGGTCAAGAAGATGTGCTTTGTGTCTTTAAATATTGCAGCCACCAGTAACTTATAGTAATCTGATCTAGTCTGGATATCTCCAGCCAGGGCAATTTGTTGACAATGGTTGTGATGCAACTTTTCCTGTTCCAATACAACACTTTGTGGTCTGAAAACAATGAGGCAAACAAATTCCTGCACCTGAGGCTGTCTGTGTTTCAATTCACACTGCAGGTTTTGCTATGACAACTCCTTAACCACAGTAACTTATTTAAAAATAGTTTAACTATCACAAACCCTATGCACCAGTAAATTATTTAAAAATAGTTTCTGTCCCAAAATCCTAGTAGTCAATCCAGCTACCCCCAAGGGACAACCAAAATGCAGTATTCAAACACTTGTGAAGTTACTTCCAAGATAAGCAGAGTTTGCAAGCTCCTTTTTCAACTCCTCAGCCACCTGTAAATTTAAAAATAGTTTAACTGTCAGAAAATCCTAGTAGACAATCTAGCTACCTCCAAGGGTCTACCCAAATGCAGTATTTAAATCCTTCTGAAGTTACTCACAAGATAAACAGAGTTTACAAGCCCCTTCTTGGTTAAACACTAAATAAATAAATATGTAAATAAAAAGCAATTACCAAGGGTATTTAGTTTCACCTCCCACAGAATTGAGCAAAAGTGCACGTTGTTGCAGATATCAAGTGCAATATATAGAATTTCCCACACAGCTCACAGCTGAATAAAGAAGTCCTTCCAGGTCAAGAAGATGTGCTTTGTGTGATGGTATTTCAAATTCCTTTTATAAAGCTTTTGGAGATTTGGTGGCTCCCTGTTTTGCCAAAGTCTTACAATACTGGGTGGAACAGAAGATTATACTTCCAGAGTTTTCTAAAGATTTGATTATAATGTTGTACAACAAAGGGGATAAAAAAATATAGAAAACTGGAGACCAATTTGTCTTTTAAATTCAGATTTTAAAATCTTGACAGGTATATTGCAGAAAACGACTGCAAAAGGTAGCCACTAAATTAATACACCCAGTACATACCTGTTCCATTCCTGGATGAAATATTAAGGAAAACCTTTCCATTATAAGGGATATGGTTGATTATAGTAATAGAAAAGGATGCCCAGGATATGTGGCTTCATTGGATCAGCACAAAGCATTTGACACTGTGAGTCATGTCTTTATGTTTGCTATACTTAAGTTTTATGGGATTCCGGACTGTTTTCTTGGATATTTGCAATTAGTTTATGATCAAGCTATGGTTACACTACTGATTGCAGGTCAGGAAGGGAAATGGATACTGGTCCAGTCAGGGGTCAGACAAGGGTGCATGCCCCCTGAGCCCGTTGTTGTATACGTTTGTGTTAGATCCTTTAATTAGGAAAATATTGTGTAATAAAGCAATACAGGGAATTTTAGGGACACATAGGCCTCAGGAAATTAAACTATTGGCTTATGCTGATGGTCTCTGTGCTTTTCTTAGAAATGAAGGGAGTATGGTAGAATTAATACAATCCACACAGATGTATAGTACCCTTTCAGGAGCCGATTTAAATTTAGAGAAATGTAGAGGACTTTGGGTAGGTAAGACAGAGGAGGGGGACTGTCAGGTGGGAGGAATCACTGTTTCAAATAACCCTATTAAAATATTAGGAGTATGGTTTGCAGAGGGAGGTATGGCAAGTAGAAATTGGAAAAATAGTCTCATGACCTGTGCAAGTAAAGTGAATCAATGGAAGAGTTGAAAATTCTCTAAATCCAAAAGAGTTTTTATTATTAAACAATTTCTGGTACCCTGTTTTTTGTATATTAGCACGGTCTATCTGTTACCTTTAAAATGGGAAACAAAGTTATTAAGATTATTCTTCCAAATGCTTTGGGGTTCCTGATTGAATCCTGTTAAAAGGGAAATGACATATCTTCCAAAAAAATAGGGGAGGGTTAAATATGATTAATCCAGTGATATTTTTTCACATAATTTTTGGGGGCTGGATCCTTTCAGCTGGTAGTTCAGGATACTGATTCACTAATTAAAACATGGTTGCTTAATAGCCTGGGACCAGTTTTGGAATTATGGATGGAGTTGCCTGTCCATTTTAATTATAGATGGCACATTCCTGAATGTTATAAACTCACGTTGCAGAAATTGCATAAATGGAGGGTCTGTAGATCACACTTACATGATAAAACTAGGAGGGCTTTGTATAATCAAATTCTGGATATAACTGGACCAGATATAGTGGATTTTAAGGGTTGCCCTCTTTCTGACAGGGCTCTTGTGATAAATCAACTCATGAACAAAAGAATACCACCTCGAATGTGGGATGTGTTATGGTTGGTGTCACATGGAGTGTTAGGTTAAAGGAATAATAAACATAAGACCGTTGATGAAAGAAACTGTCCTTACCCTGAATGTGTTAACCAAACAGAAACTATGGACCATTTTCTCTTGATCTGTTCTTATGCTACAGGTCTTTGGCTTTTCCTGGCAAATAGATGGAGTTTACCATGGTTAAAAAACCTTAAAGATGATCAACTGGCTTTAGGGAATTATTCATGCATAGTAGCTGGTGGGATGGAGACTACTTTGAATGTTTTTTTCACGAGTTTGGTATTTTATTTATGGCAAGCAAGGAATCAATTAATTTTTCAGCAAAAGAAGATATCCTATCTTTCAATATGTAGATTGTGTGAAGCTGCTTTGAGAGAAGTTTATAAGGCAGATGCACAATTATACCATAAGAAAAGAGTATAGGCATGGTGGAAAGGTTTTCATTTCTTCCAAAAATATGGTTAAATTGTTTTCTAACTGGAAATAAATTGTGGGGAGGGAATAGGGTTTTTTGGATTGTTTAATTTAATAGGGGGATAGAATGTATGTTATTTTTCTTTGGGGGATCTCTGAGTTGAATTTTGTGAATTTTATGTTTTTTCCTTAAGTTGTCTTTATTTTGTGTGATGTAACACGATTGTTTATTTATGATTTGACAGTTGTTCAATAAAAAATTCCCCTACTCTTTTTCAATAAGTGCCATGGGATCTTTAGCATCCACCTGAACTACCACCAATCCAGGCAGATGGGACCTCGGTTTAATGTCTTATCCAAAAGACGGCACCTCAGAAGTGCAGCATCCCATCCCCCCTCATGCTGCACTATAGTGTCAGTATTGGCATATTAACCCAAGTGCGAGATGTGGGAAATGAACTCACAGCCCTCTGATCTCCCAGCCTCAGAGGTGAGTGTGCTACCTACTGAGCCACTGACACATATCCTTGAGATCCTCTCTAAGCCCTGTACATTTTTCCCTGTCGCTAACTGCACTGCTGCCACTACTTTGATACTTGTAGCCCTCATCCTTCCTTCTACCCTCATCCCACCCTTCCCCTTATTCTTTGTGCCTCCTTAAATTTCTATCATTCCTCCTTACAGGCTGACTCCTATATTGCCACATTGCTTAAGAACTGTTGTTTTGCATGTATACTTATTGTATATAATTCATTATTTTGTTGTACTCAGAGTTGTTGTATTACCCTTTGCCTTAACATATTTCAGGTTGTCTATGCTATCCTGTTGTACTGACTTGTGTTATTGTTGTTCTATTGAATTGCTTATGTGTACTACCCAGGCCCACCTTGCAAATGAGCTCGCTCAGTGGTGTTCCAACTGGTTAAATAAAGATTGACTAATTGATTGACAGTCCAAAAAACAAAGCCCAATTTCTGAATTCAGAACTGAAGTCTACCATCAACCAGCTCTCTGCATCTGGTCCCAAGTCCCCCTGAAGACACTTGCTCTCCTCTTGGCTCTTTTCACACAAAAATATGGAATCTTATCAGCTTCTAGCTTCCACCAGAGCATTGTGACCCAGAACTTCAGAACCTTGTCAGATTCTAGCTTCCAGAGCATTGTGATCCAGCTACTAGCTGGATTTGTTTGCAGACATATTCCGCCAGCCAGAATCTAAGGGTCATGTTCTGATTCACTTTGCTAATAAATTTAAAGAGCTGTTTCTGTAATCATTTCAACAGTAATAACTACATCTAGTTTACAAATCAGGGAATCCAGTTTCATACATATTTTTATAACTATATATAGCAAGCAAGGTAGAGAGGTAGAGACAGCAAACAGGGAAAAGGAAAGAACAGCTATGAAAGGCAAGAGTTGACTGCATGGTCCAATAGAAAATATAAAGATAGTAGCCAGAATCCTTGCTTCAGATTCTCTCTATGCAACCTCTTCACATGAAAGTTATATTTAGGTTATGTGAAGATTGTAGACCTGAGTATCGATTGACTGGTTTTAAAGGTGATTTTTAGGGAGGTTTTTAGCAGGTTATTTTTAGTTAGTGAGAAGCTGCAGGATGTGTTTGGATTCCAGATCCCTTCACATCACTTACATGACATCTCTGATGCAAGACCTTCACCCCTTTACTGACCCCCCTCGTCCAGTTACAGTGGTAAGATACTGTCGGTAGGTGGGTATTGGTAGGGGGTGAGTGGGCTGGTGGCAGGGTGTTGTGGGTATAGTGGGGTGAGCAGCATTAGGGTGGTCAGAAGCAGGAAGCACCCTGGGGTACAACAGGGCCAGGGGAAGAGGCTAGACATGTTTAGTGCCCATTCCCGGGGTTCCCACCAGACCAAGTGGGCAGGTAACCAGTGGATCTGCAGTCTCCACTGGTCTCCTTTGGGTAGTGATATACAATACTAGATCAACAGGAATAAGATTGTAATTATGGTGGACTTGATTTCCTTGGTCGATATGGCTTGCATTATGGACACTTGGCAGGAGGATGATGCAGGTCCAATTCTGGAGGTTTCATGCCAGGTACTCTGTAGTGCACTGCCCAAGGAGAGAATGCAAGGGTGGGGGTGTGGCCATTTGTTTTAGATCCAGTCTGAACTTCTCCATGCATCCAGTGAGTTCTGCCTCTCCATTTGAATGTGTGGTTGTGCATGGGGTCCAGGCGTAGGTTGCAGGATTCTCCTTGTTTACCATCCTCCCAGGTGTGGGATGAGATTTCCTGCAGGAGGTCATGGACTTTGTCACCAACAGGACACTGGAGTTGCCCAGATGGTTAATTCTGGTTGACTTCAATGCCTGGGTCAACTATGAATCCTTGCATGTTGGACATGAATTTCTCCAGTTAATGACATCACTGGGCCTAGTGCAAGCAATTGCTTCTGTGACTCACCACCAGGACCACACCTTGGACTTGGCATTCTCATTGGGGCTTAAGGTCACCGACCTCAGGGTTGATCGGGTCACTTGGTCCGATCTTTGCACAGTGGAGTTCTCATTCAGGGCCCCCCTAATAGTTCTTCCCCTGTTGAGATAGTCTGCCATTGCCCATTGAGGGGATTGTCCCCAGAAGGACTTCTGGTGAGGGTAGACTTTTCTGGTATGAGTGCTGTATGTGTGATTGGCATGGGTGAGGTGGTGGTAGCCTATTATAGTGCTGTCTCCAAGGGATCCGTACGAAATCCCGACATCCCAAAGCCCAACAAAAAATATCCCATCACTAAAATCCCGATTGCATTGATAGCCCGACTGAAATAATACCGTGTATTGAAATACCGAAATGCTGAAAAAACGAAAAATCCCGACTATCAGATTCAGTTTAGATTTGTGACCAACAGCTTTCTCACTAATTATCCATGACAGCTACTAACAAGCTACTGCTACAGACATCAACCAATCATGTCTTGACTGTGCTTATTTCAATACCAAACTGAGGCAGTTTTTTGGTAGTTGTAGTTGCAGAATGGCAGAAGCTGGAGTTGTGTGTGATATTGTGAAGTCTCAGAAGGGCAAAGAAAAAATATGTATAGCTGGATATCTATATGTAGAGGAATGACATTGTGGGGATTTATTTTACTGGTGTTGCCAATCACGGAAAAGTCATTGCTGTCTGGGTAGAGCTTCCACAGTACTGGTTGGTGGACAGCATCACCTCTGTAAGCATTGAGAGCACAACCACTCCCCAAATGCAACAGACCTACCTATAGCTGCAACACTTGCCTCACTAAAATCTTGAGCTCTGGAGACCCATGACAGTCCAGCACAATTAATTCAAGCTGAGCTATCTAAGGTCTCCCAGGAAGTTTTGCAGAGCATGCCTTTGTGGCATGCTTTGCAGTAAGTTGTTAAAAGAGCTTGCAGACAAAATGCCCCACCAGAGCCTCAGTCTTTAGACACTTTGAACTTCTCAGAACATTTACAAACTGTCAATGGGCAGAGATTCCTGGCTAGGGAATCCACTCTCGGTGAAGAAAAAATAATTATATTTACCACACAGATAGATATGGTGAAACTAGAAAATGCTGATTTTTGGACTATTAATGGCACGTTCAAAATGGTGCCAACAATGTTTTGCCAACTATATTCAATCCATGCCTCAGTTGGGACCCCTGAGACTTTACACATTGTACCCCTTGTATATGCCTTAATGTCCTCCAAATCACAGGAGTGCTACATCAGACTGTTCCAGGACTTGCATGACATTGCTGATGAGAACAGTCTCACACTAACACCAGCCATGATTATCACTGACTTCGAACAAGCAGCCATCAATGCATGTAAAGCAGAATTTATCAACTGTCATAACAAGGGATGCCTGTTCCATTTTGGACAAATTGTTTGGCAGAAGATTCAAAGTTTGGGCATGGCTACAGTGTGCGGCATAGATGCAGATTTCAGCCTAAAAATGTGGTACCTGGTAGCATTGGCCTTCATGCCTGCAGAAGAAATTGCTGGAGTCTACAGTGAAATAAAGTGGAAATGCCAACCGACAGTGCTACTTTCTTAGAATGGTTTGAAGACAACTATGTTTTGGGGAGAATTAGGCACCCTATGAGAAATAACACAACTGTATGAAGTCCACCACTGTTTCCACCTTCGTTCTGGTCAGTACATGACCAAATGGCGCTTAGGTACCATCGCACACAAAATAATGTTGAAGCTTGGCACTGGAGGTTGGGGGCATTAATTGGTAGTGCTCACATTGGGGTTCATTGGTTTGTAGTAGAATTACAAAAAGAGCAACTGGTGACCAACAGCACAATTGAAAACATTAACAGGGGGATGCCTAAGTCTCCAATGATAAAATGGTACCTGTACCAAGAAACCAAAATTGGAAATGTTGTAAAGGAAAGGAGCAGTCGGAGCAACATTGAGTACATTAGAGGCATTGCTCACAATCTGCACCTATGAAGAGACTGGGACACTGGGAAACTGAAAGAATGATTCGATTGCTTAATAATAAAGTTTGAATCTTTTTTAATCTTGAGCAGCTTTCAATAAAACATTTTTAAAGGTAAGCTGATTTTGTTACCTTGTTTTCTCTCACTGGCAATGCTGCTGTACCGAACACTAGAACACTAGAAGTGGTAAAGGTCAACAGCCGTACTTAAACACGTCATCAGTAAGCACTTCATGTAGCATGACCGCCTTAATGCGCTACCCTATCTTGCGAATTTCATCTGAAATGGTATGTGTTTACTTGTATTTAGTTTTAGTTTAGTATTGAGAGATGCTGCATTAAATGCAATAAACTGTGCTACTGTAAGAATGGTAAGTCATGATGCTGCTACAGGCAGCAGTTAAATGCTGTGGTATTGTAAGAATGTTAAATAATGTGCAAGTGTTAGATTGTTGGGATGCTGATGTTCAGGCTTTAAAGCACGTCGGTATTATTAATTTTGGGATAAAAAAATGGGATTTCAACAGTCAGGATTTAGACCCTAACCCGTCTCCAAGGCACTCCATGCCATCGCACCAATCCGTATGTGACCCAGGTCTTCTTGCTTGAGACTCCTGTGGTTTTTTGAGGCTCTCAAAAAAATGAAGGCCAAGGGTTGGACATTGGAGCATTGCTAGTGGAGGATCCTGTCCGAGGAGGATAAGCTGGCGTTGAAAGCTCACTAACGGTGAATATCAAAGGGCAACTAGCCATTAGAAGGCAGAGTTCCTGTCCAGTGAGATTGCTGCAGGGAGGAACAGACCAGCTCAGCTCTTTCAGACTGTGGACAGACTGTTTCTCACAGCCTGCCTACAGCCAAAAAGAGCATTTTCAGTCACTTTGTGCAATGAATTTGCTCAGTTCTTCTCTGACAGGGTATCCTCTATTCAGTCCAGGAGCTCCCCAGTGGGACAAGATCAGTCCCACAGTGGTAGCCTTCATGTAAACAGAGGCACTCCTATTGTCTGGGGAGAGTTTAGGTCAGCTGGGGTGGATGAGGTCGTTGAGGTAATCTTGAAGTTGCAGCTCACCTTTTGTGAACTGGAACCAGGCCCGACTTGTCTCCTAGTGGGATGCACCGAGTTCATCATTCCAGTGTTCGCAGAGATAGTCCATTGATCACTCTCAGAGTGGTTCTTTCCTGACGCATTGAAGGAGGCACTTGTGAAGCCCCTTCTGAAGAAACCATCACATGACCCTGACATCTTGGCAAATTATCGACCTATTTCCCACCTTCCATTCCTGGGGAAGGTTGTAGAGAAAGTGGTGGCTCTGCAGCTCAAGGCGCACTGCACAGCCTTTGACATCTACAAACCATTCCAGTCTGGATTTAGGGCGAGGCACAGCACTGACACGACATTGGTCAGGGTGCAAGATGACCTCCTCAGGGTGAGGTATAGAGGAGATCGATCGGTTCTCGTTCTCCTGGATCTTGCCTCAGCATTTTACATTGTGGACCACATTGTGCTTCTGGATTGCCTTAGAGAGTATTGTGGACTTGCCAGTACTGTCATCAACTGGTTTGAGTCCTATCTCTTGGGCAGGATGCAATGGGTAGTGATGAGGAATTTCTTCTCCTGTCCAAAGCTACTGCCATGTGGAGTTCCTCAGGGTACGATCTTGTCATCAATGTTGTTCGTGGTATACATACTGCCCCTGGGTGAGCTTATTAGATGCTACAGTCTGGGTTTTCACTGTTATGCAGATGAGACCCAGCTGTATATGTCTTTGGCCCTCAGGACAAATAATGCCATGGAAGTGCTAAAGAACTGTCTGTCTGAGATCCAAGACTGCATGTCCTCTAACTGGCTGCGACTGAAACCAGGCAAGACTGAGATACTGGTGATTGAGCCTGGTCACAGGTGTGATGTGGATGCCACCGGGGTGGTAACAGGGTTGTTCCTTGGGCCTACTCCATTGATGTCATCTACTAGGGTGAGAAATCTAGGTGTCATTCATAATGGCAGTCTGATGCTTGATGTTTTGGTGTCTTCTGTCATTCAAGGTGGTTTTTATCACTTAAGGAATGTCGCCCAGATTAAACCTCTAATTCTACCTGATGACCTGCCTGCACTGGTACATGCCTTTGTCACATCAAGGCTAGACTACTGTAACGCTCTGTACTTCGTGGTCAGTAGATGGATTCTCCATTGACTGTAGCTGGTGCAAGATGCAGCAGCCTGTTTATCGGTGGGCCTGCCTAGATTCTGTCATGTGATCCTAGTCCTGTGGGATCTGCAATGGCTGCCTGTCAGATGGACGATCATCATATAGGTGAGCTTGCTGACCTATAAGGCCCTATATAGCTAGAGACCTGGCAACCTGGGTAACCTCCTGACCCTGCCATTCTAGTGCAGTCCCTTTGCTCCTCCACCAAGGGTGTCCTAGCGGTTCTGAGGGCAAGACTGAAAACCTCCAACAACCATGTATTTGAGGGGGCCTGCCTCGGTTCTCTGGAATTTGCTCCCCAGATCCCTGAGGGAGGCCCCATCCATGGAGGCTTTTAAAAGGGGTCTGAAAGCCCATCTTAAAAAAAAACCTTTTTCTTATTAATTGCAGCTGATTTTAGTGCTATTTATTTACTGTTATTTATTTATTATGGATTTTAAATTGTTTGTTTGATGACCCTGGTATATATTGTTTTCTATAATCCTGCCATGTCTGACACCTCCTATAAGATGACCAGATCCTCTGGGAGTGGGCACCAGAAAAATAAAGTTTTTCTTAATTACTTACATATATGTCCCCACTTAAGAGGAAACCTGCTTTTTCCTGCTCTCTTTTTTTTAAAACAGGCTTCCAAAACCTTCCATCATTTTCCTTTCATCACATTATTGTTAATTCTCTGAAGTTGCCATACTCACTTTTATATCATGTTACATCATACAGTTCATTGAGCATACATGTCCTGTACATCATTTTCTTTCTGCTCTAACCTTTCTGATTTCTCAATTTCTGAACCATACCATGACAAAAAATCTGCAGTGACATTCTCTTTTCCAGATTTATGCATTGCCCACTTGGCCGCAAGGGCTTCATTTTCAATGGTGGAGTACATTTTCACCCTGCCATACAACTTCCAGCTGACATATAGAATGGGATGCTCCTTCTCATCTATTTTCTGGCTAACGACTGCACCTAGGCCTACCACCGATGTATTTGTTTGCAATAGAAATTGTTCTTAAAAGTATGGGCTTTTTTAGAACAGGGGTTGAACATAATGCAGCCTTGATGGGCCTAAGAGCTTCATCACACTCTGGGGTCCATTTTACATTATTCAGATATCTTTTCTTTGTAAGTTCAGTGAGGGGAGCAGCTAGTTGGGCATAGTTGGGGATGAAACTCCCATAGTAACCAGCCAGCCTTAAAAATTACCTGACATGTTTCTTTGTTTTAGGGACAGGACTGTTAGCTACAGCTTCCATCTTAGAAATTGCTGGTTTTACCTCACCCTTTCCTAAAATATACCCCCAGATATCTGGTTTCCAGCATTTCCAGTGCACATTTGGTAGGATTAATGGTCAGACCTGCATTTTTGATAGCTTCCATCAAGCATGGCACATTTAGTTTTGTCTCTGGATTCTTTAGCTAGGGAGATTTGCCAGTAACCCTTGGTAAGATAAAGGGTACTGAAGTACTTGACACTTCCCAATCTGTCCACCAAGTCTTCTGTCCTGCTCATTGGATAGCTGTCACAATCAGGCACTTGATTAAGTTTTCTAAAATCAAGGCAGATTCCTACCCCCTCTTCCTTCTTATTTACAGTCACCACTGGTGATGCCCAAGCACTTCTCAACTCTTTTGTAATACCCAACTCTTTCATTTTTCCTATTTCCTTAACCACATCTGCTCTTAACCTCTCTGGTATTGTGTATGCCTTTTGTCTAACAGGGTGAGCATTATCTGTCCTTATTACATGCTCGACATGTTTTGCATGGCCGGATAGCATGGTAAAAGTATTATTAAATGCCTTTACCAAGTTACCCGTTTCTGCAGTTTGCTCTGAGGTTAAGGAAACATTTATCTTTACAGCATCAGAAGCTACAGTTTGTTCTAGCCTGCCATAAGCTATGTCCATATCTTTCTTTTCAGTTTCTGGCAATACTAGTCAAGCAGCCCATGGTGTTTTTTTCGACCCTTATTTTTAGGAAATTACCATAGTATATCTTAATAGGATTTTTATCGGGTCAGGGGTCTCAGTCTCATAATTAACTGAGCCAGTACATCCAAGCATTTTGTAAGGTCCTTGCCACTTTATTAACATTTTGTTTTCTGAAGTTGGTAACAATAACAATACTTTCTTGTCTGGCTCAAAAACTTTTCCTTTTACTCCATGGTCATAATATACCTTCTGCTGGTTTTGATCCTCTTCCTGATTACTATGGGCAATTTCAACATATTTAGCTAATTTCTTTCTCAGCGAACACATACATGCTGTAATAGTTTTTTTTTTTTTTTGAGAGGGGCTATCTTCCCATGTTTCTTTAATAACATCTAGGGGCCCCCTAGGTTGTCTGCCATACAGTATTTCAAATGGTGAAAAACTTGTTGATGCCTGTGGCACTTTTCGGTAAGCGAAAAGGAAGTAAGGTAAATACTGGTCCCAGTCTTTCCCTTCACCTTTTACAAACTTTATCATGTATTTTAGGGTATGATTGAAAAGCTCAACAAGACCATCTGTTTGAGGATGATAAGGGGAGGTTCTTATGGCAGTAACACTGAATAATCAGTACAGCTTTTCAGCAAGGCAGCATTAAAATTACTACCTTGATCAGTAATAATTTATTTAGGTATGCCCACCCTGCTGAAAATTTTTGCAAGCTTTGCAGCCACTTTCAAAGCTGTCACAGCTCACATAGGCACTGCCTCTGGGTATCTAGTAGCATAGTCACATACTACCAAAATAAATCAGATTCTCCATTTACTTCTGTCTAAGGGGCCAATCACATCCACTGCAATTATTTCAAATGGTACATCTATCAATAGTAGGGGCTGCAGGGGCACCTTGTCTCTCTTAGACACTGAAGCTACTTTCTGACATTCAGCACAAGACAAGCAATAAGTAGCCACATCATCACGGATCCCAGACCAATAAAACCTATACAGCACCCTAGCAAGGGTGTGACCCCCTCCCCAAGTGACCAGCCATAGGAGTACCATGTGTTATCTGTAAAAACTCATTTCTATACTTCTTTGGGATGACCAATTGCTCTACCTGTTTGTGTGAGAATTAACACAAACTCGGTATGGTAGATCATTACATTTTTTAAGTACAGGTTCCCCCTCTTTCTGTTTCACCCTTACCTGCTTAAAGTAACCTTGACGAGAAACATCATTATCTTGTTCAGAAGCAAAATCACAATCAGTAATTAGTCTGCTTATGGTATTTTTATATGTTAACCCCTTATGTCCATCAGTCTTTTGTTGCCAACATTTTTTCAGGCATCTTCTTTCCTGACGGGATTTCTGGATCCTGGAGCTGGGCTGAAACAAGTCCTGATCAAAGATAGCAAAGGAAAAACTGCCCTCATCATTTAAGTTTTTCTCTGCCTGTGCTTTTGTCATCAAAGCTGCTGAAACTGCTGTTTTTTCTCCCTCTGTGATTAACACAGCAAAGCCTGGAAAGTCATTCATTTCCAGTTATCACAGGTACGGGTAATGTTGGCACCACTCCCACTTTCAAATGGTGCAACACTCCATTAACAATCAGAATCAGTTGAGTGGTGGGATAGTAGCAAGTGTCTTGATGAATGCACATGTCCCCAGTACCTGGTCCTCTTACACAGTTCTTTCCCAGAACTTCAGCATGTACCAGAGTTCTTATCTGACCTGGAGTTAAACTGGGAAAAAGAGGGTCTTACAGGTCCTTGTCTATTACTTCCATGTCATGGTGTCTGTCTGGCCATCTTATAGTCTTCAACCAAAGAAATGTCATTTTTCCCACTTTCTGGTCGGTGCTCTGTTACTCAAGGTTGCACATCAGTACGCAGCATATTGATAAACTGTTTCATTGTAAATATGTCGATTAGCTGGGGAACTGATTTTCCCTCTGGTTGGATCCATTTAATGAGGAGTTATTTGAGTAGGGTGTAGGCTTCCTAGTGATTGTTTAATAACTGGTAGTTCAGGGACCAAAAACTCTGCCTGTAGGTCTCTCTTGAGCTGTTGTACCTTTCAATATTTCTCTTTGTAATTTTAATGTCTTTTAAGTTACTTTTGTTTTGTTGATCTGCTGGACCTGCATCAGTTTCTCCACCTTTAATAGCCTGCAAGACATCCAGCCATAACTGCATCTCTTCTTTTCTCTGTTGTTCCTGTCACTGCATCTCTTCTCTTCTCTATGCCTCTAAGCATTGGAGCTTTTTTTCTCTTTGTTTCTCCATCTCTTTTTGTTGTATCACCCACCATTTAAAAAACTGCAGACAGGCATTCTGGTTCTGTTGCTGCCTGTTCTCTTCCCATCTCTGGTGCTGGCCATACTGTACTATCTCAGCTAGGCCTTGAGTCTGTGGTAGCTTGGCTGCCATACTTCTGGTCATGACTCCTGGTCTTTCTGTCACCAGATCCATGCCTTTCTGCTATGCTTCCCTGAACCAGGTCTGGCACCCATGAACAAACTATTGGCCTTAGAGTATGTATGGCATAAATCCTGTATGAAGGCTCTATCTCTTCCCGTATGCACCCCTACACTACCCCTTGAGAGCCTGACTGAGCTGGCAATGGCTTACAGACCTTCTGGCTACTCTTCCATCTACTTACCAAGTTTCCTGGAGTAGCTCTTTCTCCTTCCCACTTGAGTCCCAGACTTGTAGGTAGCTATACCTGTTATCTCTACCAGTCTTAAGAAATCGGCTAGATGTGAATGGATGAAGTCCTCTTATTCCAGTTGTTAATTTGTTCTTTCTCCCTTCCCTCCCTCCCTCTTGAATCCAACCCCATGGTTAGATTAGCTTTCTGTCTTTCTTCTATCACTATTGCCTTATTTCCCCAGGTTTTATTTTATTTTCCCTTCTTATGTAACCTACTGTAGTGGACTGACCTCTTGCAGTGCCAGATCTTGTGGATAGTCAACCTTTGTGTTTGCTTACCTGGTTCTCTCATATTTGGTTGGGATGGGATCTTAGGGTGGCCTGTAATCTGTACACACGTTTAATTGTTCCTTGATTTATTTGTTTTTCTCTTTACGTGATCTGTTCTTTGTACTGTTGGCCATTTGCTGCTTGAAACCTCTGTTTATTGTTTGTTGTTGCTAAATGAAAAATCTCAATAAAAATGTTTGTGGCAAAAAAAAGAATCCACACTGATACATCGCCAACTCATGGCTATGCTGCTGTCTTGGAGCAGTCTTGGATTGCTGCTCCTTGGCTTCTGGACATTACCATACTTCATGATTTTTTGTTTATACCACACTTCGTGATTTTTTATCTCTATCACTTCTCTTCAAGGTTTACCCAATTGTAGCAACTACCTTCCTATGGGGTCATCAATGGTCCCTTCAGACAGTAACCATCTTTTCTTATAGTCAACCCACAGTGGATATCATCAACAAGGGCAGATCTTCATCCTAGCCCATCATGCTGTTTATGCGTAGGATGACTTGGCTATCTCTTTATCACAATTGTACAATGCAATGTTTTCATATACTGGCTTATGCAAATTAAGTAGTTGATGCAGTATCTCATTTCCGTTTTCAGACCTTTCATCACCTCCATCCTTCAGTGGACTAAGTCATGACTCCACCTCCTTCATGCAGTGACCTCATAAAGATTTAGAATGTTATTATCAGCAGGCCATCACCATCACGTGGGCCACCCTATCTCCAGCCACCCAAGCTACATATACTACAGCATGGAAAAAGTATTCCTCATTCTGCACATTACAGTCCTCCAACAATACCTCTGTTCATGTGGAACACATGCTGGCATTTCTAACCTTTTGTCATCAAGCCTTGAAAACCTGTCATATGAAACCATCGAATAGTATCTATCAAGTATCCCATTCTTTCCCTCACAGTCTAATTCATCCTCACCTTCACTGTTTTCCAGTCCCTCAGTGAAACTTCTTCTACTGGGCATCCAAAGAGCTTTAATCACTAAAACTCCTTATCATCTCCCTATAGATGGCTCCATAATGAGAAACATGTTGTATTTATTGAATTTGAATCCATTTGATTCTACGTCAAACATCATGGTTTCTTCTGTTATTTGTTTAGGCTTCTGTGGGCTCCTGCATCCCTGAGAATTCACGGTCTCATTATCCTTCTCTGCCAGCTTCCTTAAGATCGCCAATTTATAGAAAGGGGCTGATAATTATATCCTGTCACTACCTTCTTCTTAGACTGACAGATTACATAAAAGAGCTCCCATAACTTATTACCCATCCCATTATAACTGGTGTCTGGTAGCTCATCAAGACAAACTCATGCTCTTCCACTCATCCTTAGATCCATCACAGCCTCTGTTGACCTTCAACAAGCAATCACCTATGACCACAAAATGGTTCCTGGATCATGTTAGAATCCTTCTTCATTGGCTTGAACTTGATCCATATTCATTCTCAGGACATTAATTCTGGATTGGAGCAGCATCTTTAGCATCAAGAAATAACATTCCTGCAGACATCATTAAGAGACTCGAAAGATGGACATCATCAGCCTTTGAAACTTACATTCCTAACCCAGAAGCAGAAAACAGGCAAGCATTTAGGATCACCTCCTCTTAGCTTGACCAGAGGAGGGGCAGGTCAGTAGCCATGGGTCCTCAGAGGTTTCTTCCACTGGGGGGTTTTCCACTCCTGCTTGCTACTGGTCATACTCTCCATGAGTTGGAGGAGATAATCATTTTGGGCCCTGTATTCTCTACACGCTACTCAGTTTATCTACCAAGGGTGGGAATAGAGAAAGGCAAAAGGTTTTCACAGTGTACACAAGCACTACTCTATTCAACAAACATTGAAATGGGAGGGCTAAAGCCCGAGGCTCAATGTGGGGGACCAGCTCCTCCCACATCCAAAATAAAATCCAGCCTCCCCAGCAGCTCACACTTAGTGTGTTTGAAGCAACCACAATCCTCCACATCCTCATCCTCCTGCAGCACTCTGCTTACCCTTGGTGCTGTGCTGGGCCCTCTATTCCCTACATGCTGCCCAAATTATCTGCCAAGGGTGGGAATAGAGAAAGGCCAAAGATTTTCACAGTGTACACAAGCACTACTCTATTCACCAAACACTGAACTGATTTTGTTTCCAGTATGCACTATTAAATAGGGTTTATGAGGGTGGGAGGCATTCAGCAATTTTCTTCTCAATGTACATAAATGTATGTGTTATTTGTAATGGCCCTTAAGCTTTGAAAACTAAATATTTTTTTCTGGGTATGGACAACTATGTAGCACAAGTTAAGTTAAGTCAAATGTATCAGTCAGTTTAATACTATATCAAGCCTAATAGTCAGCAACATCCATACATTTTTCATTTTGTGCTTTCCCTCCAGTTATTCTGTAATCCTTTTCTTTTATATCATGGTGCCCCTCCACCTCTGACATGGTCTCCTTCATGGCCTCTTTCCATGTGGTAGCCACTTCTTGACTTTCTTGGCAGTGTACTGCCCATCCACCTTCCACATATGTGTGAGAGATAGTGTAGTCTGGTGGTTAGAACATTGATTTCAGTACCAGATGGTCACAGGTGTAAGCAAATACTCAGTGGGTGACCTTGAGCAAGTTACTTAACCTCTCAGTGATTCAGTGCACCCATAAATGGAAATGGGTAGAATTAGGACCCCACTGGAAAGATGGTGTCACATGTGAGCTGGGCTATCCTGTGTAAATAAACTGAGAAATACAAATAGACATGCTTCTTAAGTTCTTTTGCCCGTTTCCTGCCTGTATTTCCTTATTGCTCACTTTCTTACCATTGTGTACCGAGAATTTTCCTAATCTTTTAGTACCTCTTGTTAATAGCATCTAGTCTCCTGGATAATTTTATTGGTCAAGGATCAGTTTTTAATTGAAAGAGTGCTCTTGCTATAACTGCTGTTGCATAATTCTTGTGACTCCAAAAACACAATAGCAACATGTGTGTCCATTTCTTTTCTCAGTGCATTTTTATTAAGAAAGGGGTCACATGCTCCAGCATGTGCAGTTATAAGGGATTAATGCAACCTTGGGATGATGCATAACCGAGTGTTGCAACCACTCAAGAAGTATGTTATTTCTCTATGACCTCACACTCTGGATTGTCTTATCACACTTATAAAACAGGCTTTTAGTTGTAGAAAAAATATGTAGTTCATGTGAGATGTACAGTTGTCAGAAAATAATCAATAGTTATATGACATTCCGTGTAATAAAGTAATTTGACTTTCATGACCCATTTTATAAGTTAAAAAAGTCACTTTTTGAAACCAAAAATGTATATTAAAAGTCCACCCTTTATGAGCTTCCAAACAGTTACTGAAGGCTGGATCATATAAAGAACAGACATACCTGCTAAGAAGGAGCCAAAGTGGGGGTACTTTGATTTTCCCACCAAACAAAAGCAGCTTTGTTATGTACGGTGCTATAATGTTAAATGTTGGCACAGTAAGGCTCGAAGACTTCCATGGCCCATCTATGAGAAGCTGATCCTTGGTTTTTGATGGATGGGTGACCTAAAGGAGTGAATTGGGAAGTGTTGTAAAAGCTTATATATAGTCCAAGCCCAATAACATGGTTCTCTGTTCTTTTGACTTTAATGGAACATTCAGTAGGGCTGTGCACAGGGATGATTTTTTGGTATTTGTATTTATGTCTTTGATATTTGCATCTTATTTGTTTGCATATAAGTGTTTGCTAAATATTTTATTTTAAATTTCAGACTAGTTTCGGTTGTTTAACTATGACACAAAACCAAGGGTTTGAGTGGTTTCGATACAATATGCAGAGTTATCAGTTTACTATGCATTAATGTTATGAGCAGCAGTCATCATATGTGTGTCATACCAGCCTCAGCCAAGGTCTAATATTACTTTATATAGTCTAACACAAATACTAATATCTATGAGTGATATTTGTATTTTTAAAAAGTGCAGTATTTGTGTATATTTGCACAGCCCTAGCATTTAGCAGTTTGTTAGCTGTGACCAGCTGTCTTTAAAATTAGTTTCTGTGTTTTTGTTTATTTATTTTATTTATTTATAGGAATGTTTCACCAGGAAGGCATACTGAACAACAAGTTACCTGTCTCCCGATGCAACCTGGGGGGTGAGGTACAGTTGGAGGTCGAATTACCATACAGTTTACAATTACCAGACAAATTGATTTTTAACATAACAAACAGTTAAATAAGACATGCCTGTGAATTATACATACAATTACAATTTACATACCTGAGGACCATAATTCATAGTTTTAATGCAGCCATGAAGCCAACTTCTTGCAGGATTGGGATACCATTAAGAAACAGAAGAGTTGCCATTTATTGGCTGAATGAGGTGCAATAGGGGGCAAGCCAAGAGTGACAAGGAAGAGCAGGGTAAGGCAGCTGGGGGAGGAAGACTATAAAATGGGTGGAGCATCACCAGAACAGAAGAACAACTACCTGTTGTGAGGACAAGTTAACACAGGGCTAGTGCAAGCAGTAGGACAGCTCAGCAGAGCAAAAAGTGCAGATTCATTAGCCTTGGTGAGCTAATGCCTTTATTAAGTGTGGAGGTGTAGAGAGGAGCAGGAGAGATGTGAGGGAAAGGGACTGGGTTGGGAAGGACAAGTCATGCCTAGAGGTGACCCTTCCAGTAGGTGGAGTGCCCTGGCCATGGCTGATTGGGACAATGACTTTGAATAAGGGAAGAAAGAGGGTGAAGGGCAGGGGAAAGGGCAAGGAAACTATAGATAGGAAGGTGGGTGAAGAGTTGGTGGGTGGGTATTGGTGGGGAGGAGGGAAAGAAGAGATTTGCCTAATTCTAGGCCTCTCCAGGATATAGGGAACCCTGCCAAAGGGCAGAGTTAGGCAAGGTCAAGTTAGGTAGAAGGAGTAGAGTGGATGGGTGATGGAAGGGAGAGAGGGGAAGGAAGGGGCTATCCTAAAAATAGGTCTATCCAGGATGCTGAGAACCCTGGCAGAGTGCAGAATCAGGTGAGAACAAGGAAGGATGTCGGGGAGAGGGGAGGGAGGGAAGAGGCTTACCTAGTGCTGGACCACTCCAGGATGCTGAGAACCCTGACAGGAGACAGAACTAGGTGAGGACAAGTTAGCTAGAGAGAAATGGGGGGGTGAGGGAAGGATGATGAGGGAAGGAAGAAGCTTTGCCTAAGTCTGGCCCTCTCCAGGATGCTGAGAACCCTGCCAGAGGGCAGAAACAGGCAAGTTAAGTAGAAAAAATAGAGGGTGGGGAGGTGGAAAGAGGCATGCCCTATGGTAGGCCCCCTTCAGGATGCTGAGAACCCTGCCAGGGGCAAGCTAATTGAAGACAAGTAGGTAAATAGAGGATATGGGGGGGCAGTGGAAAGGACAAGGGCAGCAGTAAGGGGGTAGGTGATGAAAGGAGAGGTGGGCATGCTGGAGAGCAGGTTTTAAGGGGAAGAGAGGTTTAGTTGGGGACGAGTGGCAAGGAGAGGAGCAGCTTGTTTTGTAACTCAGTATGAACGTGACCAGTTATGTAGCTGAATATGTAACCATAACTGGCTGCTATCTTAACATTGCTACAAACAAGAAATGTGTTTTAACTGTACACTAATGCATTCATACAGTTTTCATAAAAAATATATCATAAGTAAAAATGCAAAACCTGTTTTAAGTAAAGAAATGTATGTTTTGTACTTGAATTTATTCAACCTTTAAAATATATTTCTGTACTTGCGTAACTCAAGTTATTACTCCAGGGAATATGTTCCAAATAGCTGTTCACCAAATTCAAAACTACTGTACTGTAGGTGGGACACTTTACTTGAATAATTTAAGATGATGTACATTTTGTACTGGAAATAGCATAAATGAAAAATTGTCCTGAGAATATGCAGCACAGTCAGGGTTGTGTGATTTTCATGACAAAAAATTCAGGCCTCAAGCAAGTATTTAAGTTTAAAATTTATATCCCATCTCAACTCTTTTTGAATTTAAACCTGATGCCTACAAGCTAGAAATATTCCAGCAGCCTTTATAGTCTGCACTGGCAAAATCACATGAACTTTATAATCTAGGAATGTGAAAGGATTTCACAGTAGGTACAATGTATTATCATTCCAAAGGCTAAGAAACTGAAAAAATCATGTGCAAGCAATTTCGGTCCTGGAGAATATAAAAACGCAGTCATTTATGCACCTCACTTTTTTCACGTCTACTGATTAAAAGCCCTACCTCTTAATTGCCTTGATAGGCCCCTACGTCCCTTTCCCTGGACAAATCACACACCACACCACTATTGGAGGAAATGGCCACAGCCATGTATTTATTAAATTACCAACATAATGCTTTCTTAGTGACATGTGCAGATAGGAGTCTCGCCAAGTCAACCCTAGAAGCTCTACACCTCTTCTTGCAAAGGACCAAAATCTTGTGGACCAAGGGAATGATGTACCTCCCTGAGTTAGAACCCAAATCTCAGTGAGTTGGGGGGGGGGCAATTGGCCAACTGGCAAGCAACCTACTCTCTTCTGGTGGTGATGCATTTTCAGGCTGGTTGGCCATGATGCCCTGAACCAGGAAGTGGGTCCTGTGGCCCCCTACCTTATGCTGACCAAGGAGAGGAGTCCTTCAAATGAATTTTAGTTTCTCCCTTTTCCCCTTGTACCATCTTCCAGAGTGAGAGACTGCAAGGCCATTACTGACTGTGACAAATGGAACTACCTTAATCTCAAACAGCTCTCTGGAGGAGGCAAAAAAACTTGGGGAAAAAAATAAGAAATGTCCTCTCCAACCTCTAGTACGATCCCCCTAATGGGAGCAAAGGGTGTCCTATTCTACCCTAGCTATCCTGGAACCATGCTTTTATGAAAGTGGGCGGGTGGGATATCTTCGACTGGAGAGAGAGAGAGAGAGAGAGAGAGAGAGAGAGAGTGTGAGGGTGAGCCTTGAGTTGAAGTTCTTTTATCACCTCACTCTCCTCCCCCAGCTGGATGTCCCTGTCTTGTGGTTCCTCCACAGGAGGTGGTTCTCTGGACCCTCCTGCTCCTGTGGGTGGAACCCTACCTGCCTACCTGTTGGTCATGTGTCAGGGGAAGAGCCACAGTCATTGCTTTGTCTGCTACAATGCTTGCGCAGATTGTGTATTATCTTGATAGGCACCTATGTCCTCTACTCTGGACAAACCACACACCAAACTAGTCTTGGAGGAAATGACCACAGCCATGTATTAATCAAATTGCCAATATAATACTTATTAGAGTGACATGCACAGCTGGGAGTCGCGCTAAGTCACCCCTTCCCATAAAGGACCATAACCTAGTGCAGACTGATGGAATGATGTACTTCCCTGAGTTGGAATCCAAACCTCAGAGAGTGGGGGGAGTCAACTGGCCAGTTGGCAAGTGATCTACCCCCTCTTGGTGGCACTGAACCCACAGGCAAGCCCAATGAGGTTGGCCACAATCCCCTGAACTGGGGACCAGCTCCTGCAGCCCCAAGCCTCCTGCTGACTAGAGAGAAGAGTCCTTCAGAAGAATTTGACTCTCCCTTTTCCACTAGTATCACCTTTCTGAGAGACCCCAAAGACGCCACAGGATGCATGCAGTCCAACCCACAAACAGCTCACTCTAGATACCTCCAAGACACAGCACATTGACTCAAAGCCATAGAATATTGAGTGCAAAATAAGTCCCAACCATTGTTCATTAACTGTACTACAGCCTTGCTGTCTTGCACGGGTCATGCCATGCTAATGATGCTGTTTCATATTGCAGACCTCGGATGAATGACAAACAGTGCACTTCCATGGTATTCACAGGCCACAGCGCATGGATGGATCGTGGTCCTTCTTCACCAACAACTGATGGGTCACAGCCTGTCCTAATCCCTGAACATTCCATCATGGTGCTCCCATGATGATTCCTGGAGACTTCCTCAGTGGTTTCTGTCTCCTGTCTGGGAAGAAATTTACCCCAGCACCTGCTTTGCAGACCACACTAGTATGCATGTGCTTGCTTGTGAGAATACCAAGGTCCTCTCCTCATGCCACACCCTGTTCTCCATCACTCAGTGTGTGAAGAAGTGTCTGCCAAACCATTTGCTGGATCCATCAGGAGAACATGGAAAAGACACAAAGGATAAGGTTAAAGATATGCAGTCCTATGCACATCAACCCCCAGGCCCTCCAGTGCCAAGGGTGTGCATTTGCCTGCCTGGCCGTCCTCATGGCCTATCACGGACCCCAACTCAATGGGTCCACAACATGCCATTTTCTTGCCACTTCCCTGTTATCCCTAACAAGGCATGCCCACTGGCTTTCAGCTCCAGGCTCCCCCAGGGGCATCTGAAAGACACAAAACAATGTGAAAACCAGAACATATCATAACCTAAGGCAAACTGAATGTCCATCTCCTGGAGAAAGAGGTTCCTGTGAGCCCTGCTAATCCTATGTTCTGGCTCCACTGGGAGAACCTGAGAGGAGTTTAAGACAATAAGAACCCTAACCATAGCTCATACATAGTATACCCTGTTGCCCAACTCCTGGGGATGGGTCCCCATCTGCTCTGGATTGCTTCTACCCAGTCAGCCACCCAGCAAGGCTATCCTAGCCCAGGCCATTCTTGGAGCTTCACTTAGCCATTCTAACCCTTGCTGGTGCTGCTAGGCTCTATAGTAGCTGGCTGTCTGTGCCTGTGCCAAGTGGGCCAGTCTGAGCCACTTTCAGACCTGTGGGACCATAGGATTCTGTGCAGCCCTCTTAACAGCCTTGTTCCTGCTGTGGGTTTAAACTGACATATGGCAGCAACTAAGAAAAGGAAACCATCCAACCTGTCCAGTTACAGTGGACTTGCTATGGGCCTCAGCAAAGCCACTGCATCTAGCTGCACCTGCTAACCTGCTGGACCTGGCCTTGGGTATCTGAAGGATAGTGGGAAGCATGTTATGTTTGACCTGAAGGGTGGTAGGAGCACAGTATGTCTTATCATTCAATCACCAGCTGTGTCTGGTCAGCTGCAGTTCTTGCCCTAACTTCAGAAAGGACGCCAGCTGGGTGGCTCCCCTCAGGTGGACTGAACTGGCCAGGCTTCTGTAGCCTCTGGCCATGTCCTCCTGTGGGATCCTTACCATGACCCTTAAGAGACTTACCTAGTGGGCCTTCTGGCTTCTTGGTTACCTTACTGGCAAGAACCACAGGCTCCTCAAGTGACAATGTTTCCACCAAGCAAGCTTCTATCCATATTTGATCTTTCATCTTGTACAGTGCCTGCAGCTGCTCTTCCAGTGCCCATCCCAATCTCAGCTCACTGGATGTCTGTCTCTTGGCAGCCATCATACTATTGGAACTGCTTAAATGAGAAGTGGCTGCTGTGCACAACAAGAAACTCATGTTAGTAATGGTCCTGCAAAGCCCTTGATAATTTTCCCACCTCTTGCCTAATCTGGGCCCTTGGGGGAGGGCCTTGCCATGGTGATGTGGCTTCCCACTAACACTCCCACCATGGCTTCCTGTTCTTTACTTGTATGTATGTATGTATCCCCCCTCTCCCTTTTTAATACTAGAATGTGGTTCTAACCCCTTTTTAAACAGCAACATATCAAATCCTTACTCTATGGTTGTTATTGCTATTTATCATTATTTTGAAATGCTCAGAAATATCACAGTTCATTCTCATGTAACCAGTAATGACTGTTTGATTTTTAACTGATAACTAAGTTGGCACACAGAGGAAATTTCGCTTTTACAGGAGCAAACAGGCAACACGAATTGCCAAAATTATGACATAGCACCACTGTTAGTTTTGTGAGCTTCACACACTCACAAGGGGTTCAAGAACCTTAAACTGGTGTTTATACATACTGTACTTCACATCTTTGTATCCTGGCTAGCATTGACAAAGCATCAGTAAAAAGAAGCTTAAACTGGTACTCTAGCCTACTGAAACTATTGGGTGTTGCTCCTCACTGGTGACAGCAAGAAACTGGGAATAAAAAGAGATTATGAGGAAAATTCTTTTTTTTTTAATTATCGCTATGTTTCCTCCCCCAACCATGACTGCCATCAACATTGTCCAGCTCCCATCCAGCCCCATCACCTGGTCCTGCTTCCCAGAGGGTTCCCCTTCCTGTCCCACAGTTTGTCACATGCAGTAGGTGCAGTGCACTGCACATGCAAGCAATGGGCATTTGAATATCATGGCCACATGTCCACCCTCCCACTGCCATCCCTCACATTGCCTGCATCACCTGTGAGCCTGCAGGTGCACCATTGCAGTGGGATAAGGACTATCACCCTTCCTCAGGAGGTGACCATCCCATGGGATGTGGAGTCCTCCTCCCTCTGCCAGTCATCCAACCTTCCAGGCTCATTCAAAAACTTGGGTTTCTGGTGCAATGATTGGCAGTGCCACTGCAGCACTAATGATCCGACCATGGAAGACTGTTTTTAAAAATGGAAAACTGTACTATCCTACTTCCTTTTTCACTGCTCTTATTCCTTGTAAAAAAATATGGCACATTTTAACATTTCACTGGTGTTTTATGGTGACTTTTAGTATTTCACCAAACAGTGTTTTACACTGCCCACTCGGCAACTAGGGATGTCACTGGAATAAATCAGGCCACAAATGTAGTAGAGCTACAACGCTTAGTATATGATACCTTCTGAGGTCATGGGTTCATTCCCTGGCTAGGAATTCATTCAGCCTTGACACAAATCAAAATAAATTTTCTGTGATGGAGTGGCCAGCTGTCACTCTAAAACATTATAAGTGGAACTTTTGGGGAAAAGCATGCAAAGTGTTATATTACTGCATGTTTATCCTTAGATCCCTTAATACAATTTAAAATCTAGTATCTGCGAAGGCTAACATGATCCATAAAATTATCAGGTAAGTTTAAATTAAGAGGTTTTGCAATTCCACAAAGCAACACCACCTGCAAGTCATGACATCTCACAGGAAAAAGAAATGTTAAAGATCTTTTATTGCTCTGGGTGTATTTCAGCCTTGATACTTAAATCCAGAAAGTACAATAATATAGCATTCTAAACTGCTACCTTATAAATAACCAACACATAGTTAACTTTATTTATGCTAATGCAGAAAATAGGATAAGGGCTTCTTCTGCATTAAGAACGAATTGCACAGTAAGCCCTTCAAACGTATTATTTTACCAGCTGTCTAAAATTACACATTTTGTTGTTAATTCCAGCGACTCTAAAGTAAAAGAAAACAAGATTTACTGCTGCTTTTCTTGTAGCAGTAGAGGCTGAATCTTTTCTCCTCATTTGATACAGTGACCTCTCAAGTGCATCATTGCCCTGAGGGCTGAGGGCAGTCCAACGACTGTTAAACCCCTTGGGTTGATAATCTTCTCCCACATTTGCCCTTAACAGCAGACGCACCACCATTAGCTACAGCTCCACTGGTGCTCATTAGAGCCGATCAATACAGACTAACATAGGGAATGCTGCTGCTGCTACTCTGGCAGTTATTGCTGAGACTTGGTAAAGATTTACAGGCTTTAATACACGCTGCATTCCTAGTACACAGACCAGAAGATGTTGTGCCATAAATTAAAGTCGCCAGTTTTTCTAAACTGATATTTGCTTGTATTTGTTTTTAGTCTGTCGCAGCATGCCTTCTGTTACTACAGTACCTTCACTCTTAACCTTTACCAGCTTAAGTCTGACACAGAGGTAACCTTTTGATAATTTAGGTTTGCTTATAAGCTACAATAAATATGAAAAGAAATGTAACATTGATGCACACAGCACCAGACTTCTTTACAAGGAAATGTGTGTTACTGGAAAACATTATTCATTGCAGAAATCAGCAGGACAAATGGTAGAGCACCTAATACCCAGTAATTTGAACATTTTCTTAGCAGTACTACTTATTTTCCAGCTTTGACTATGCCTACATGAGACTAGGATATTATATACCAGACTGTCAAGAGACATAAAAAAAGTGACTAAAGTAAGCATTAAAGAAAGACCAGACATTTGCATAAAGTGTTCAGTAGCTACAACAACTCTCACGAAATTCTCACCCCTGTAGAAGTTACAGACTAAAATTGCATTTTTATGAACATTACTTGTTTTATTAAGGCCAGATGGAGGAAGAGCTATTGCAATTTGGTGGAGAAGAAGATATTAAAAATGTAAGACAGAAGCTTGCATGTACTTTTTTTCTATGTGGGAGGGAGTGTTATGTCTAAAGTAGGCCACTGTCACCCTAGTCAACCTTTGTCTTGTCTTAAAGAACTTACGCATGATTTCAGAAATAATATTACACTGGAGTTAATCGTAATGCTTCATCTTCAAAGCTCCCATGTTTCAAGAAGACAAAAGCATTGGTGCTGTCACTGACTTTTTAAACATTTTTCAGTCTTAATCAGGCTAAAGAAAGAATACATATTTTCTTTGTAATTTTGTTAGTGGTTATACTTACATCACATTTCTGCAAAACAAGTTAACAGCTGCAAAGTGATAGAATACATCACACAAGGAAGCAACTATAATCTATGATTTACAGGTGGGATTCTCATGCTTTGTAATTTCCCTGAATGCAACAAAAATATCTTTATAATTTTTCTCTTTGTAGCTCAGGAAAAAAATATTCAACACTTCTAACATTTTTTATAAGTTTTTATACCCTTTAACCAACATCATGCACTGAGTAATGCCTTCATCTTGAATTCTGGTATACTGTTTGTCTGACATTTCAGCTTTCATATCCTGATACATCTGACTAATACCGCCTTATAAAAAAGTATATGTTATGTCAAACAACTGACATAAATGCCTGACAAAGTATTGTACAAGAGGCTAAAATTCCATTTATAATTTTCTTGACTTTGTTCATTGCTTCTCAACAAATAAAAATCTTTTAATATCTAGTTTAGTATCTATGATGTTTTCTGTGTGACAGAGATAAATTAGACATTTCTGTAACTTTGTTTGATCCCAAAGGGCCTCATTCTCAAAATAATTTCACCATGGGGACAAAGTGGAAGAAACCCTTTTTAGACAAGGGCTATTGCTTTACTATAAACTTTACTTACTGGAATATTTGTATAATAAAATAACATTTTGGTACAGTATACCAAATTATATTTAAATTGATAATGCATTTTTTACCTTGAGTCTTCAAAACAGATAAAAAAAACTTCAGTGCTTGAAATAACTTTAAAATGGCAGTTAAATGGCACTTGCAATAAATAGCAGCCAGTATATATAATTTTGTTTATGAGAAAGAAATAAAATAATCTTTTATTATTCTTAATGATCAAACAATTATCTATTAGAAGCAGGATTCAAAAAGCCAAGTACTGAATTGGGGACAGGAGTCAGGGTTATAAAATCTTTAAACTGTTAACATTTTGAAAGAAAAATGAACATCAATCAGATATTTTTCCAATTATTTCTTAAATTGGAACAGAGGAGAAAAATCAGAAAAAAAAAAACCTGACTTGGTGTTGCTTGAGTTTGTAGCTGGAAGGAAAGTACTTGCTTATATTGAAGTAAAGTTCTGAAAATAAGCAAAGAACAGATTTATTGATTTTTGGTGAAGTCTGGGTGTAAAAAAGAGAAAGAATAAAGAAGTGCTCTTTGCCCGCTATGTCCAAATGACATCCCAAGTGGCCTGGCTAATGGTGGGGGAGGGGAAGGGGCAGGTGTCTACCCCAGCTCATGGATAGAACTGCCCTTAGGCTAGGGCTAATGGTATTGGCTGAGCCTGCTGTAAGCCGCTCTTTTCTAATAGCCAACTTTCTATGTGCCAGAAGACAGACAGATATTGATTGGTCCAAATGCCCTTGAGTTGACAACATCTGAAATGAAAATCCACAAGGCTAGCACAAACTTTCTGCAAGTTTAGTTTCTGGAATCTGATTATGACACTCAACTGTGATAACTGCTCAGACACAGCAAGAAGCAGTGTCTTTTTCTCCTTGGTTTGCAAATTTAAAAAGTGAGGCACACTTAGAATATAGCTAACATATATTATTGATTTACCAGAGACCTGTTAGATACACAGTAGTGCACATTACAAAACATATGTTAGGAATTCACTGCAACAGAGCAAATTGCTAGAGGAAATAATATTTTGTTTGTTCTTAGTTAGAGGCTTTGTATTTCTGCAGGGTTACATATGGCATCATTTATGTAGTAACATGTTCCTTGGCTTAAATGTTGTATATTTTCTAATTTCCAGTCATGTAAACATATTCACAATTAACAGCAACAAATCACAGAAATATAACATTAACATAAATTATGTGAATTCAGTAATATTTAGGCTGTCATGTTTAAAGTGGAAGTATACCTTATTTTGAATTCAGTTATCTAATATTTATAATACTGTTGTAGATTTGTTGTCATAGCATTTGTTTTAAATTACTAGGTATAGCTTATCATATACAGCATTTCCAGCATGTATTATGAACTGCATTACTTCCAGGATAAACACCAGATAAAAATGCATATTATCAAATGCATACAATTAAAGGTGCATTTACTACCTGTTATCTACATTAACATTTTTGTATCTAAATCATTGCTCATCATTACCTGCTGTGTAAAGCTTAATTCATTTTTCCTGTTTTCCCAGGGACCTTTTGTGTTATGTTCCTCTTTCACTTCTGTCACAGCAAGTTACCCCTGAATGATTTATCCGTACCTGCATTTAATTAACTTTGCACTAATGTCACTACACTGTTCCTACCTGGTGGCTGCAATTTGTGCACTTGTTCTCTGCTGTCTTTAATTATTGTATTCTGATCATTGTAATACTGTTGTTGCTTATAATGCACCCTCCCAGGTCATGCCTGAAAATAGGCAGGTTATTGTCTAGTGTACTTAACCGCTAAACAAATGCTAAATAAATAAAGTAAATGTTATAACCTGAGGTTAGAGCACCAGGCTTTGAACTTGGAGACTCAGCAGACCTTGATTTGAAACCCAAAACCACCAGCTGTATACTATATGACTCTCAACTAGTCATGTAACCTCCCTATGCTCCCAGGATGCACCTGTAGATAAACAAGTAAATGTTTATTTCTTGAGTGCCCAATCTCGGAGGCTATGGGCACTTTACAAAGGTAGGAATGCAGAAAACAGACATAAAATAAAATTTTACAATAAGCAGATCTCGACAAATCAATAAAACTCTATAATATCATATCTCAATAAAATAGCAGTGCTTTAATAATAATCAAAACTATAGCTGACTTTCAAAAGCATCTCCAAATATATGTGCATTCAGACCCCACTTAAAAGCCTCAACCAGTGGAGCCTCCCTCAAGGATCTTGCGAGCAAGGGAGCTTTGTCTCATTGTGCCTTTCCCAGTCAAAAATATAAAAAAATAAATAAATGAAATTTCCGTGAAAGTGATGTACCAGAAAATACAGAATCAGTGTGATAAATAAAAAAAAAACAGTGAATCATTGGAGTATTTCAAGTGTATAAAAAAGAATGAAACTTTTGACATGGTTAAGATACTAATACAAGTCAAATATTCAATCTATTGAAGTCAATAATTGCAATAGCTCGCTGAAGACTTAAATATCAGTGTGACTATGTACAGTATATTATAGCTAACCATTACACTGAAATAGTGGTACAAAATAAAATTATAATTCACCTTTACATACATGTTAACCAAAATGTCCCAGGTTTGAAACTCACCAATGGCAATTGCCCAATGTGTAGCACTGAACAGGTCATGTGACCTCTATTTGATTTACTCAACTGTAAAATTGGACAGAAGCATAACTCCAATGAAAATGTAATTTAAAATAGTCTGTTTTGTTTATGAGGTATTTAGTAAGGATAGTCCAATTTAGATGCTACTCATTTACAGTTCTGTCCTGTTTCTATAATCATTTCTATGCTGGGAGGACTGAAACACAAAGGTCAAGTAACATAGTCAGGATCACATAGGAAGACAAGCTGCAACTTTCACTGTTAGAAAAAAAGCTTCATGCACATTAATAAATCAACCCAGCTTAGTAAAAAGCGAATAAGAGAACACCTCTGAAATGTAACCCAATCAATTGACTGTGTCTGGAAGCAATTTGTAGCACCTATATTAATACATCACCTCCTTCAACTACAGTAATTACAGATGCATTAGTAACAACATTAAAATACAAAGTATATATTAATAACATCTACATTGTGCTGTGTGAGTCTAAAGTTCTAAAAGTTTTGAATTTGTGCTTCACTGTCCCTTGTTCATAAACTTGAAAATGGCAGTGTACTCTTGTTTCGACTACTACAGTGTATAAGGCAAAGGGGGGAGAAGGGGACATTGTTTAACCAGGAAAGGTACACTAAGCTGGTGCTTGTTTACAGGTGTGACCTAGAAGCACAAGGAAGTTATGTGACTTGCTCAGGGTCACACAGTGTGCAAGTGGGGATGAAGGGATTCAAACCCAGGTCTTCAGATTTGCAGCTCAGTGCCCTTAACCACTACATTATACTGCCTCCTAATTTGTATAAGTGTATGACACTGAGTGTGCTATAGAACAAAAAAATTCACCTTTAAATATTGTATAAGATCATTAATACTTTTATTTTATAGCAATAATAGCTTACTAACTAATTTGATATGTTTTTAGGGTAACTCTACCCAAACATGATCCTAAGTATTCAAAGAGTAGCTAATACAATCTGAACTCTCAATATATCTTCCATGTTCTTTATTTCTTTACTCTGTTAAGAAAAGAACTAGTTCCTGAAATCTCTCTGACAATTTTTGTAGGCTTCAGTGCTGGAAAATAGTGCATCCACTTTGGTGTTTTCTCCATTTTTCCTATGGGACTTGCTTGATGTTAAGAAAATGTGTTTGAAGCTCAAAACCTGCAACACGACTAGCAAATTCTAAATTATCCTCTCAAAGACAGAGGTCACTAGTTAGCAAAGATGAAATATTTCTGATAAAGCTTGACCCAAAATCTATATCGAGTACACAGAAAGAATATTTCACAATTTAGTTTTTTATGCTAGGAACTCACAGATCTTTAGCAAAATACTATCAGCGCTGCATGAATGAATGTCACTACCACTGAATGACAGGACGAGTTTTCCTACATAGTTATATTTAGTTAATTACTACCTAATAAAGAGACTTGAGATGCAGGAGGCCTATCCTACAGCTGTCTACTTCCACTCTAACTACTGAAGATCAAGCCTGTGTGCCTACGTTTTGCCATATCAGAGCATTACCACAGGGGTATTACATATTTTGAAAGCTCAATTGGCACAGATTTCTTGAAAGCCTAGAACCAATATCACTTATATTTCAAATCTGTTAAACATGGGGTTTTATTTAATGAATTTGGCAATACTTCCTTATGGGACAGTAGAACCAATTAAGACTCTGCAAATAACAAACTCTGCTCCAAACTGAAGCCACTGAAACCAAAAAGAGTTGATGTGGTTTAAAAAATAAATACTATGTTAAATATGATTAGCAGTGCACATTACTGTTGACATCAGAGAAGTTTGTACCTGAAATAGACAATATACTGTTTATAATTAATGCAGCTCTAAGCCATACAATTTCACTTCTATGCTGCTTACACGAGGATGTATAGCCCACCTCAGCTGCCCATTGTTACAGTAAAGCATATCTACATCATGCAATTTCACTTTTAGGCTGCTTACACAAGGACATACAGCCCACTTCAGCTGTCTACAAAAAAATGAGACTGAATGAGTGCTTGCAATGATGGGATTATCTGATAAGGGTAACGATTTAATGATGACCCATTTAGGGGGTGACAATGAGTGTGTATTTCCTCTATAAGTAATGGATTGGAATCAGACATTTGAATCTGTAAAAGGAACACCACCTGTTAAAGAATTGGTAACTGACCACAGAACATCAAGAATGAGGTTTATGATGCCCAGCTGAAATGTATTACAATAAATATAGAATAAATGATAGGCAAATGTGAATTACAAGGCATTATTTCTATTGAGGGCTTCAGGTGATGTCTGAAACCACAAAAGCAAAACTCTTGTGGTTTGTAAATACCATCAGAGCACCAAGATGGAATTGCATACTTGTAATTTACAGTTGGACTATTTTATTTTGTATAATATAAGGTCAAACACTGTTGATAGGGTTTTAAACGAAATGAATATATCTTACCTTTTCAGTAAAATGTGAATCAAACAGCAATTGTTTACCTCAGAATGTTCTACAGTAAGTGGAATTTTTCAGACAGCTTGATTGACAAACACATTCTAAAAAGCATTGATTCACAGTTTCGAAGTCACAATTGTGAATTGCGGGATTTTTTATATCACATCTGTGAATTATGACAAAAAAGGTGTATGAACCGTCTGTGAATTACAAGGGCTGACCATATTTTATAGTAGTATCCATTAAAAGCTACAGTATTAAGGGTGAGTGTGAAACATAGAAACATAGACTGTGACTGCAAATAAAGACTGCTTGGCCCACCTAATCTGCCCATCTCCCTACCTACAGAATAAGCTGCAGATCCTAGTTAGTCAACAACCTATTTCTTCCTACCCCCCCACAAGAATTGTCTTATGTCTGTTCCATGCATTCTTGAATTCTCCCACAGTTTTAGACCCCACAACCTCCTCAGGAAGGCTGTTCCATGCATCCTACTTCCTCACATTGCTCCTGAGCCATCCCCCCTCTATCTTCAAATTGTGTCCCCTTGTTCTTTAATATCTCTTTTTCTGAAAGATGCTACTGTCTTGGACTTTGTTGATTCCACTAAGGTACTTAAAAGTTTCTATTATGTCCCCCCTCTCCCTCCTTTCCTCAAGGGTATACATACTGTATTAAGCTCCTTTAGTCTCTCTCTTCATATGGCTTCTCTTGCAGACCCTACACCATTTTAATTGCCCTTCTCTGGACTGCCTCCATCCTGTCTATGTTTTTGCAGAGATGGAGTCTCCAGAACTAGATGCAGTACTCCAGATGGGGTCTCACCAACTGTCTATACAGAGGGATGACAACGTCCGGTTTTCTGCTGGCGATGCCTCTCCCTATACATCCCAGTATTACCCAGCCCTCCCTACTGCCTTCTCACATTGCTTACCAACCTTAAGGTCATCTGATATGATTAACCCCAGGTCCCTTTCCATTTTTGTTGTTGTTACTACCTCACCCCCCCCCTCCATTTTGTACTCTTCTCCTGGGTTTTTGTTTCCCAGGTGCATTATTTTGCACTTCTTTGCATGGAATCCAAGCTGCCATACTTCTGCCCATTCCTCCAACCTTGCCAAGTCCCTTCTCATCCTTTCCATGCCTCCTTGTGTATCAACCCTGTTGCAGATCTTTGTGTCATCTACAAAGAGGCCAACTTTTCCTTCCAATCCCTCTGACAATGTCACTTATAAAGACATTAAAAAGGTCTGAACCCAGTACTGAACCCTACGGTACTCCACTAGTAATCCCCCTTTCTTCAGAGTGGACTCCATTTACAATTACCTTCTGTATCCTGTTGTCCAGCCAATGTTTTACCTAGGCTACCACCCTGGGACCCACTCCCAGGCTGGTTAATTTGTTTATTAATCTTTTGTGTGAGACTGTGTCAAATGCCTTGCTAAAGTCTACTGACAACAGTTTTGCACTTACCCCAGCCCTCACTACTGCCTTCTCGCATTGCTTACCAACCTTAAGGTCATCTGATATGATTAACCCCTGGTCCCTTTCCATTTTTGTTGTTGACTGTGGGAGAACTTAATACAGTTGACTGACAACAGGAACTTCCTGTTTGGGAGCAGGAAGTGAGTGATCACAGAATCACCAAAGACCCACCATTCTAGAAGGGCAAGAGTAGCTCTCCGGCCCCCTCTAGCTGCTGGAGGTCTTCCTCTGAGCAAGTAAGTGGTCTACTGAGAAATATAGGATATTCTTGTCTTAGAACAGGACAATCAGGAGCTTAAAGGGCACACAGGCAGAAAGTAAGGAGAGAGAGAAAAAAAAGCAGAGGAAAGAGTAAGGATTGAAAAAGTTAAGGGGCCAGAAATAAGACATGATTGGAGTGGTGCAGTGCAGTAGCTGTGGGGCAGCAGTCTTCCGGGAGACGTTCTGGAGGATGCATTATTGTCCCTTCTGCAGGCACCTCTCTGGGTTGAGGGAGGAGGTTGCTCATCTCCAGGCTGAGTTGATCAGGATTTGTGGGACCTCCTCTTCCATCCAGGGACCACCAGTGCCACTGCCGTTGCCAAGAAAGAGGAGCGGTTGGACCACAGTGGACTCAGGGAGGGTGAGGGTGGTGGAACAGAGGTGCATCCTCCAGTTGTACCTTCCACAATTCCTATGCCATTCTGGCAAAGTGTGGTTCTTCTATGGAGGCACCCGCAGTGGAGACCAAGGAGGATGTTGGGAACCTCCACAAAGGAGACACACAGGAGGGTGTCAGGGGACCCTGAAGGGGAAGGAAACAACTCCTGGTGGGGGACTCCATTGTTAGGAAGGTAGAACTGGGGGAGGAAGGGGAGAGGGAGGTAAGGTGCCTGGCTGGCACCATGGCTTGGAGGGACAGGGAGTGAATCCTCAGGATTGCCAGAGCAGCTGCACAGGGGAAGGAGCTGGATGTCATTGTCCACCTAGGGACAAATGACCTGGCTAAGAAAGGGATTAGAGAAGTGCAGGAAGAGTTTGTGGGATTGGGGAGGGGCCTTAGTCAAGTAGCACGCACGGTAACCTTCTCGGAGGTGCTGCCCATCTATGGCACAGAGAAATAGTGTTCCGCACTGGCGATTCAATCAGTGGTTGAAAACTGGTATGGAGCTCGGGATTTGGCTTCATTGGGGACTGGGAGTCCACCTGGAGTGATGCAAGCCTATACTGGCATGATGGGCTGCATCTGTCCAGGAGGGGAACCAGGATCCTAGATGATAGGTTTAAATGCTCCATTGGCAAGCTTTTAAACTAGCCAAGGGGGGAGGCACTGGAAAGGAGCAGAAAAATCCTAGCTCCCCCAAATAATCATGGTAGTAAGTGCAGCAAACACCAACAAAGAGGTGTTGATAAGGAGAAGGGCAGGGGTAAATGGAGAAAGTGACAAAGGCAACAAGGACAGGGATGGGGCAAAAGGGAGTAAGGCCATCAGGAAATGGAGGGTAATGAGTACCAATGCCCATAGTCTGGGCAACAAGCTCCCTGAGCTGGTGGCCTTGATGGAAGAGGGATGTCTGGATATCATAGCAGTCACAGAAACATGGTACACAGAGAACCATGACTGGGATGTTAACATACCAGGGTACATAACCTACAGGAGAGACAGGCAGGGGAGAAAAGGGGGAGGAGTAGCTATCTATGTAAAGGAAGGGATAAAAGCAACTGAACAAAAGAGTAAACAGGGAGGAGAGGAGGCACTGTGGGTCACCTTGGAGACTGGAAAGGGCACCACAATCTGCACAGGGGTTATGTACAGACCCCCATGTCAGGGGGAGGGAATGGACAAGGATATGATAGAAGGCATTCTTAGAATGGCAGAGAAAGGGGAAATACTATTGATGGGAGACCTGAATATGCCAGATGTTAACTGGAGCACATTTGCTGCAGCCACATCCAAGAGCAGGGCCATTCTTGATACCCTACAGGTGGCAGGCATTAGACAGCTAGTTTCGGAACCCACTCATGAGGGAGCAATCTTAGACCTTGTACTCTCAAATGGGGACAGTGAGAGGATCTCAGATCTAGAAGTGGATTGCCATCTGGGGACAAGTGACCATCAAACAGTGTGGTTCACGTTAAACTCAGCTACAGAGTCAAGCCATACAAAAGTGAGGGTACTGGACTTTAGGAGAGCTGACTTTGGCAAGATGGGAGAGTGCCTCAGAAAAGCACTAGCAAACAGGCTAGAAGGAGGTGTGGAGCAACAATGGGGAATCATCAAAACTGCCATCACAGAGGCAACAAGCCTTTGTGTGAAGCAAATAAACAAATCAAAATGAAAGAAAAAGTCACTATGGTTCTCAAAAGAGGTGGCTGTGAAAGTCAGGAAGAAAAAGATAGTATTCAGAAGTATAAGGAAACACAGAAGAAGCAGGACAGAGAGCTGTACCAGTTAAGGCAGAAGGAAGCAGGGAGGAAAGACAGAATGGCAAAGGCCCAAACTGAGGAAAAGATAGCCAACTCAGTTAAGAAGGGGGATAAAACCTTTTATAGGTACATCAGCGAGCGTAGAAAGACAAAGGGAGGGATAGTAAGGCTGAATAGAATGAACGGTGGGTGGGCAGAGGGGGACAGTGAAAAAGCCGGGATATTGAATGAATATTTCTGCTCAGTATTCACAAAAGAGGAGGGGGAAGTGCCTAATCCAATTAACAGAAGCACTCTTGATAGGGGGGTCAATCCCAGTCCTTTCACAGAAGAAAGGGTTCTGCAAGAACTCCTAAAACTGAAGGTGGACAAAGCAATGGTTCCTGATGGAATTCACCCCAGAATTCTAAAAGAAATAAAGGAGGAACTAGTGAAACCACTGGCTACTCTTTTTAATAAATCATGGGAGGATGGTGTGGTACCCGATGACTGGAGGAAGGCGGATGTGATTCCCCTTCACAAAAGTGGGACCAAGACAGAGGCAGGAAACTACAGACCTGTCAGTCTGACCTCTGTGGTAGGGAAAGTGATGGAGTCACTTCTGAAGGAAAGAATAGTTGAGTACCTAGATGCCAGTGGAGCACAGGACCCAAGGCAGCATGGATTCACAGCAGGAAGGTCATGTCAGATGAATCTAATAGATTTCTTTGACTGGGTGACCAAAGTAGTAGACCAGGGAGGGCCTCTGGACATGGCCTACCTAGACTTTAGCAAGGCATTTGACACAGTCCCACACAAAAAATTAATAGTCAAATTAACCAGCCTGGGAGTGGGTCCCAGGGTGGTAGCCTGGGTAAAACATTGGCTGCACAACAGGACGCAGAAGGTAATTGTAAATGGAGTCCACTCTGAAGAAAGAGAGTTACTAGTGGGGTACCACAGGGTTCAGTATTGGGTCCAGTCCTTTTTAATGTCTTCATCAGTGACATTGCAGAGGGACTGGAAGGAAAAGTATGCCTTTTTGCAGATGACACAAAGATCTGCAACAGGGTTGATACACAAGGAGGTGTGGAAAGGATGAAAAGGACTTGGCAAGGTTGGAGGAATGGTCAGAAGTATGGCAGCTAGGATTCAATGCAAAGAAGTGCAAATAATGCACCTGGGAAACAAGAACCCAGGGAAGAATACACAATGGGTGGGGAGGTAGTAACAACAACAAAAAAGGAAAGGGACCTGGGGGTAATCATATCAGATGACCTTAAGGTTAGCAAGCAATGTGAGAAGGCAGTAGGGAGGGCTGGGAGTATACTGGGATATATAGGGAGAGGCATCAGCAGCAGAAAACAGGAAGTTGTTATCCCTCTGTACAGACAGTTGGTGAGACCCCATCTGGAGTACTGTGTCCAGTTCTGGAGACTCCATCTCCGCAAGGACATCGACAGGATACAGGTAGTCCAGAGGAGGGCAACTAAAATGGTGCAGGGTCTGCAAAAGAAGCCGTATGAGGAGAGATTAAAGGAGCTTAATATGTATACCCTTGAGGAAAGAAGGGAGAGGGGGGACATGATAGAAACTTTTAAGTACCTCAGTGGAATCAACAAAGTCCAAGAGGGTAGCATCTTTCAGAAAAGAGAGACTTGCAAGAACAAGGGGACACAATTTAAAGATAGAAGGAGGGCGTGTTCAGGGCAATGTGAGGAAGTATTATTTCACAGAGAGGGTAGTGGATGCATGGAACAGCCTTCCTGAGGAGGTTGTGGGTCTAATACTGTGGGAGAATTCAAGAATGCATGGGACAGACATAAGGCAATTCTTGTGGGGGGTAGGAAGAAATAGGCTGTTGGTTAACTAGGATCTATGGCCTATCCTGTAGGTAGGGAAATGGGCAGACTAGATGGGCCAAGCGGTCCTTATATGCCGTCAAAGTCTATGTTTCTATGTTTCTAGGTAGGCCATGTCCACAGCCCCTCCCTGGTATACTACTTTGGTCACCCAGTAAAATAAATTGATTAGATTCGTCTGACAGGACCTTCTCACTGTGAACCAATGCTGCCTTGGCTCCTGTGCCCCACTGGCCTCTAAGTACTCAACAATTCTTTCCTTCAGAAGAGATTCCATCACTTTCCCTACCACAGAGGTCAAACTGACAGGTCTGTAGTTTCCTGCCTCTGTCTTGCTCCCACTTTTGTGAAGTGTATTCACATCCAACTTCCTCCAGTCCTCAGGTACCACACCATCCTCCCATGATTTGTTAAAAAGGGTAGTCAGTGGTGTCACTAGTTCTCCCCTTAATTCTTTTAGAATTCTGGGGTGAATCCCATCAGGCCTCATTGCTTTGTCCACTTTCAGTTTTAGAAGTTCTTTCAGAACCCTTTCTTCTATGAAAGGACTGGGACAAACTCCCCTATCCAGAGTGCTTCTGTTCATTGGATTAGGTACCCCCCCTTTTATGAATTCTGAGCAGAAGTATTTGTTCAGTAGCCCTGCTTTTTCACTGTCCCTGTCTGCCCACCCACCGTCCATTCTATTTAGCCTCACTATCCCTCTGTTTGTCTTTCTACACTCCCTGATGTACCTATAAAAGGTTTTATCCCTCTTCTTAACCGAGTTGGCAATCTTTTCCTCAGTTTGGGCCTTTGCTATTCTGACTTCCCTCCCTGCTTCCTTCTGCCTTAACTGGTACAGTTCTCTGTCCTGGTCCTTCTGTGTTTCCTTGGTTTTCTTCTGCATACAGTCGATTGCTTGAATCTGAGCAGGTAAGTCTCCTTGTTTTGTATTTTACTGCCTCACGGCATACCTACAGTACCTGGTACCGTGAATCATATACAACACTTCTAGGAATTTAACTGATAATGCACCTCTTGATATAATGGACTGAATGTTACTAAAAATGGACAAAAAGTACCTAAGCCACACACACAAAGGATTTGTTTTGTTTACTTTACTTCTGCAATTTCAGAACAAAACAACCAGACAGTCTGCATGGAGTTTATATCTACCCCAAATGCATGCACATAGCATACTAAGGCAGCGTGGCTCAGATTTCCCTCTTATAGCAACAGTACTATATGTCCTTACATCTCCCACTGTTAGCTTAAACTAGTAAGTGCTATAATAGATCAGTACTTGTAAATAACATTCTAGGCACTCTCTAGTAAGTTTTTCTGCTATACATATGGTTCAGAACAATAAAAAGTCACTACAGTTCAGTCCTGCACATATATAGTTGGCTTTCTTATCAGCTGGCAGCTAACACAGCTCACCAAAGGGAAACGTTCAAGGTCTATTGACTTGTGAATTCTGCACAGTGATGACACCAGTGCTGATGTTGATGAATTATTTAACAGTTGACCACCCAAAGAAGTGTCAAACACTTCTCCATTTGGGGCAGACTCACCCTTATTGATGGTGGTCAGCATTTCCAGTGCTTCAAGTGGCACTCCTGTTGGTGAGTCTGATATTTGCTGTATATCACATCTGTTGCTTCGATATTTCTTCTTGTCAACCCCTACAATGTATGATCAGGGTTCCTTGGCAGGCGTGACAATGGTAGCATGCATCCACTCATTTACTTGCATTCTCAGCTGTACCAGCTGTCCAGGAGATAGGCTGGAAAGTAATTTGGTGTATTGATTATAGTAGAAATTTTACATTTCTTGCTTCTGTTTGAGATTGGCTCATATATCTTTGTCTAGCAGTTTTGGTCTGAGCCAGGCAGGCCTTGTGGGCATTAGAGTTCCTCTTCTCCTGCCCATCAGCAACTGCACAGGTGATCCCAGGCCCTCTATTGGGGTGTTCCTTATATCCAGTAAGCCAAGGTGTAGGTCTTTATGATCACACTGGGCCTTCCTGAGTAGCCTCTTTCTGGTCTGAATGGCTGTTCCCACCATTCTGTTCCTTGAGGGATACTTTGGCGATGATGTGATGTGCTCAACTTCATAATTCTAAGCATAGCTCACAGATTCAGCACTTGAAAATTGTGGTCCATTATCTGTAATAAGAACTTCTGGTATGCTGTGTCAAGCATACTGTGATTTGATGTAGTTAATGACTGTTTCACTGGTAGTGTTTTGCAACCATGAGGTCTCTATGATGTAAGAGTAGTAGTCAATCCTTGCTAAGTAATTTTCCTTTTCAAATTTGAATATATCTTCTCCTACCTTTTGCCATGGTCTGTCAGGAATTTCATGACCCTGCATCAGTTCCTTTGGTTGAGCCTTCCTGTAGCAATTGCAGACATCACACTTGGTGAGCAGGTCACTTATGTGGCTATTCATGCCCAGCCAGAATAGAATGTCTCTAGCTCTTCTTTTGCATTTTTCTATGCCTAGGTGGCTGCTACAGTATGTAGTTTTACTAGCATCTCTTTTCTTTGTGACCCTGGTACAATTAGCCTTTCTCCCTTCAACAAGAGTTCATTCTCTATGATAATTTCTTCTCAAAGCAGCCAATACTGTCAAAGATCTGGATTGTGCATGGCTTTCCCTTGAGGCCACCCATGTAGTATGACATCCCTCAATTTCTAAAAGACAGAGTCATTCATTTAAGAGTGAAACATAGCCAGTTTCTCACTTCTAATGGGTTATGGGTAACCTTTCGGTTGTGTGCACTTCATACTTATCTATATTACTTTCCTGAAATGCCAGATCACTGACCGCTCTGCTGAGTGTGTCTGCTATGTGGAGATCTCTCCCTGCTTTATATTCTACTTCAAATCATATCTCTGCAGCTTCAACAACATACACTGGATTCTTGGTGGAGCTGTAGACAGCAGCTTCTTGAAGAGACTTTCCAGTGGCTTGTAATTTGTTTCTACATGTACTTTTCCTCTGCCATAGATGTATTAATGGAATTTGAGGCAGCCAAAAACAATGGCTAACATTTCTTTTTTGATCTGGGCATAATTTCTTTCAGCCCTGTTTAATGATCATAATGCAAATGCAACTAATTGTCGTTCTTGTAAGAGGCATGCTCCCAGCCCTTCCGAGGATGCATCTAAACTGTAACATCTTAACCCTCTAACTGCAACATGAATGCTACGTAACTATGTTATTTGTTCTCTATACTATATGTATGTATTGAGTTGTTTAATGTGAAGTTGAACCTTGCACCCTCCCATCTTTCCACTCCCTCCTATCTACCCCCACTTCCGGCCTCATCCATTCTCCCCTCTCCTCTTCCCTCACCAATGTTCAACTTGACAACTGCCTCTGGCAGGCTATGCTTGTATTATTATGAAACTTATGTTAACTCTGTTTTATCTGCTCTAAACCAACACTTGCTTTATTTGCTTATTGCATTATTGCTCCACTGTGTACCACTGTATTGTCTTATCCCTGACATGGAACCTTTGTAAAAAATCCTTGGTTCAAAGGTGTTTGTAATCCTAGGCTCAAATAAATAAAATAAATAGGTTATTGAAATCCGAAAATTCAATAAATAAATAAAATCTACTGAGAGCATTACAGGTTTACTCAAGCTGTAGTATGCCAGAACAGGTGGATTAGTAATAACAGTTTTTAGTTCCTGAAATGCTTCATCATGGTGGGCTTCCCAATGCCAGGCAATGTCATTTTCATGTAGTTATCTTAAGGACTTTTTCAGTGTGGACAAGTTTTGGATGAATTTTGCCAAGTAATTCACCAATTCCATAAATCTGTGCAAATCTGTCTTATGCTGTGGGGTTGGCATCTCCACAATAGCTTTCATTTTATCTTGATCAGCTAGAAGCCCATCTTAGCTCAGCTTGTGTCCAATGTATAGAATTTCACTCAGTCCTGTTTTGAACTTTTTTTTTTAAGTTCAGTGTTAAGTGTTGTTTCCGGGCCCTATTTAGAATGCTTCAAAGTCGTTCATTATGTTCTTTGATGTCTGCATCTCAGATCAGAATATTGTCCATTATGACCTCTGTGCCTTCAAATATGTGGAAAATGTTTCTTTGAAACACTTCTGGTGCTGAACAAATGCCAAATGGTATGCGTTTAAACCTGTAGTGTCCAAACTGTGTATTGAAGGTCACTAGTTCTGAACTGGGTTCATCTGATTTGATTTGTCAAAATGCATGTCCTGCGTCAAGCACTGAGAAAACTCTTGCTGCTGTGAGCTTTGCAGCAACCTCCTCCACTGTCTTCATGGGACAATGCTCCCATTTGATTGCTTTATTCAAGTTCCATGGGTAAATGCAAATTATCACTTTGTTTGGTTTTTCAGTAACTACCATAGAACTGATCCAGCTTGTAGGCTTTTCAACCTTTTTCTATCACCCCAGGCATTTTCATTTTCTCAAGCTCTGCTTTCACTTTGTCTTATAGTGCAAACAGAATCTTCCTAGGTGGGTGAATTACAGGGCTCCCCTTCTAAGCAACCTAGCTCATCAAAAACATCTGAAAACGAGGGGGGTGTGGCTTGCTCCAAACATAATGGCAGCCTGAGAACTCTGCTCTGTTTACCCTGGGGACATACACACGGATATCTTCTGATTTATGGATTAATTCTTGCTGGAAACTGAGGGTTGGACAGCAATAGTTCTTTACAGTACAGATTGTTAACAATTTGTGGTGAAGCTGTACAACTTGTTGCTGAAATCTGCTTGTCAGCATTGCATGCTGTGTACTGAACATGGTCAAAACTGCAAAGCAAGCCGGGAGGCCTTGGAAACAAAAAAGGTGATGGAAATGTTTAACAGTTTAGTCCAGCAAATGTCTGAGGTGACTACAGCTTCCAATGCAACTACCCTGGCTATTCATCAACTCGATGTTCGCATTTTTCAAACAGAACGTCATGCTACAGCTCAGTCACCATTAGCGACTGTCACTCGCTCCTTCAGGAACAATCCCTTACCATAAAGGCACTTCAAAATAAAGTGAATAAGCTTGAGAATTGGAACTGCCAAAATAACCTGTGGCTCCTCTGATTCCCAGAAGGGTTAGAAAAAGGAAACTCTGTGGATTTCTTACACACTGTGCTCCCTCGTTTACTACATCAAGAGCTAGTGCCTGGTTTTACAATCAAGAGACTGCACAGAACCCTGAAACCTGTCCCCAAGCGTGGAGAGTGCTCTCAGCCTTTTCTTGCTAGAATCCTAAATTTTGCAGACAAGGATGGGATTCTTACCAGAGCTTGCAAGCTCAAGTCCCTATCCTGAAATGGCCATTGCATCTTGATTTTCCAGGACTACTCTTTGGACTTGGCGAATAGGCACAACAAGTTTACTGATATTCACCAGCAGCTTCATGCCCTGCGAGTCCCTTTTTCTCTTCGCTATCTGGCTACAGTGAGAGTGGTGGTCAATGGCACGCCAATGCACTTTTTGACCTTGGAGGCTCTGCAGGACTATATTTACAGAACGTGGCCCACCTGCAGATGTGAAGCAAATCTTCAATCTGGACTGCAGTCATCACGCGGCCCTGCTGTGCTTCAAGATAATTGGCTGGAGTCACCCACAGAGCAGGAAATGGAAGTACAGGGTCAGCAATGTACACTGTCTGAGGCCTTGGCCCTTCCAGCTAGGAGTCACAAACAACAACAGCAAGGCTGCCATGAAAAAAGGGACTACCCCTTGGAAATAACCAGATCTAGGAGCCACAGTGGTGGGGCAGAGCCTGTATCTGAACAGTCAGTGACCACCAGCCCTTATTTCGACAGCAACAGGTATGTCCCTCTTGAAACCTGCATCAGAGATCATCGATCGCTGGGAAGGACATTACCATCATCTGTAGTCACATTGGGACCCAGCTCACCATACCCACCCTCTGTAGAAAAGACTTGGGCCAGCATAGTGGCTTCAGGAGCAGAAACCAGCCATGACCTGATCAACATTTTACCCGATGACTTTAACCAGGTGATAAGGACTAGCCTTCTGAAGCAAGCACACATAGGACTGGTCACCCAGGATTTGTTAAACCATCAGGGACAAGGCTGATCTGTCAGATAAGTGTGTTTTTTGCTTTGTCTCCTGGGTTGTGGGGGCTTGAGGTGGTTATAGGAGGGTTAGGGAGGGTGACCTGTTGTTAGATCAAGCTACTGCTGTGACTGGTACCAAACACCACAGACAGCTGTAATTTAGGTGGCTGATCTACATTCACCCTCTATATTAGCAGTCAGAAAACACTCTAACCACTCTCCCTCTGGTACCCCTATACCTTTGGGAAAAAGTTGAGTTCATACTGTCTGAGGGTAATGTTTTGTACTTTGCTGTGATGGGGACAGTTTGGGCAGGGGGATACTGCTTCCTACTATGACTGTATCATCATTTGATATTGGGTTACTTTTCTTTGCTTTCCCACCTTAGTATCTCCCCACTCTTGTAAGGGTACTGTAGAGGGTATTCGTTTAGGGCCTTGGTGCAGTAGTTTAGTCATGGTATTTAGTTGTCCTATAAAGGACCATAGTCCCCCCTCCCATTGGAACCCACACTGCTCCCTCTTACACTGCTAATTTATGCCATTTGAACAGCGTTTCGATCCATTCAGGAGATGTTTTTTGCCTCTTTTATTAAGTAGCTTTCTATCCTGTATGTATTTGATTGATAAAGACAGCAAGGTCCTCTTTCAGCATGCCCCCCACGGTGTTCCTGGGTCTTGCAGAAGCTGCTGAATGAGATGTCTCAGCAGGACTTTGTCTAGGTACACTGATCTGCACTCAGTGATGTCAGGACTGGCCATGCAGCAGAATTCTTCCTAGGGTGGGCTTAGACCTGTGGTTTTGCCGGGCCCTGGGTAGTTATCCCTAAGCCAGTTCATCTTGTTGGCAAGCCATATAGCATCATTATAGTGCCTTGATCTGAGGGGAACTTAAGCTCATGGTCAGAGTCAGGTGCCCCCCCCCCTGCGAATTTCTGCCTGCTGTGTATCCCTCCCCCCCTCTACATATTGTAGGATTCCTGTGGGTTCACCCATCCTTCTGTTATTCAAGCTATGGGTACCTGGCCGTCACCCTATCCTTACCTTCCTCCCTCTCCTGGAAACATCCTACTTTAAGATTCAGGTGGGTTTAGGAGAATGTTATGTTCCCCTTGTTACTTACCTTTTACCTTGAAGGTATTTCAAGTTATTAAAATACCCTAAAGTTGTTAAGAGGATATCAGGAATCTCCTTCTTTACTAACCCAGGTAACAGAGTTGGGCCTGTTTCAGGTGCTATTAATCTCCACTTTTTCTTCCCCTTGAGTTATTGCTTTGGTCTGCAGTTGACAAGTTCTCTGCTGACCCCTGTCCCTCATGGGAAATGGATTTGTCCTTGGATGGGTGTGTACCCCTGGCCAGTGGCATCCGCTTTCTCATTAGCACTGGTACTATATGTGTTTTTTGTGTAAATAGTTACTTTAGGTATAGTAGTTTTAGTTTGTGTAGCTTACTGTTTATTTTTTATAAGTTGTTATGCTGTGGGCATCTCTGTTACCTCTGAGTAAGATCTCTCCTGACTTTGTACTATGGACAAATATTATTTCTAACTGGATCACACATACAGACAAGTCAGCACCTCCTGCACCCCACTTCTATGACTCTACTCTATTCGTTGGGATACGTAACAAATTATTCCATTTTCCAAAATATCCTGGACCATGCATGAAATATCTTGCCACACCTAGAACATTCGGGGTCTCAATACCCCATTAAAAATAAACAGTTGCTATCCCATTAGAAGACAGTAAAGTCACATATAGCCTTCCTACAGGAGACAAAATTGATCAAGAATGATTATTCCTACTTGGTCAAAGACTGAATAGGAAAGGAGGTGCATGCTAGTGCTCCCTCAAGGAAATGGGGAATGGCCATTCTCATACATAAAGCCCTTCCTTGGACTATCACCAACAGCCATTTGGACCCTCAGAGGAGGTGTGTTATGGCCTTTATGGGTACTCCGAGTGGTCCGATTTTACTTGTTAACATTTATGCTCCTAACAAAGATATCCTGTCCTTCTTCCAAGACATTTCTGACAACATAGGTTCCATGGGTAGAGGGAACATCCCCATCCTGCTAGGGGATGATGTTAACCTGCCTGTTATCCCCTTGGTAGACAAAAGTGTGCTCAATAAGTATACCCACTCCAGATGAACCCTAGCCAGTCATCACCTCATGCAGGAACACAGTCTGGAAGATATTTGGTGCCTGATTCACCCCAAGGAGAGGGATTACACATTCCAGTCTACTGTGCATGGCACACTTAGTTGACTGGACTACTGTCTCATCTCTGCTGCAATCTCTCAATCCACAATAGTCGCATAGTCTTTCTCTGATCAGCTCCTATTACACATCAGTGCATTTGTTGTTTCTGTGGGGCACCACAACATGTTTATCCCCTTCTTGATGATTAGACCCTCTCTTCTTAGGGGACTCTGATTTTATACCCTGGGTAACCCATGACTCCAAGTTGTTCTTTCATGAGAATCCCACCAGTAAAACAACTGCTGGTAACACTTGGGAAGCATACAAATCTACCATCCGAGGTAAAATTATTGGCTACGCTTCCCATAGGAGGAAGTTGAGAGAGCAGAAATGTATCACCTTGTAGGAAAATATTAGTGGAGACGGAAGCTCACCTCAAAGCCCCCCCAAAAATTACCCTTCATTCACAGATAGGGAGGGAAGTCCTGAGGTTCCAACCAAAAGTTAATGAACTTTTGTCCAGGAAAGCTGAACTGACCCTGCTACGGGTGAAGCATGTTTATTTGGGAGGGGGGAATAAATCAGGGAAGGTACTAGCTTATCAACTAAGAAAACAACAAGACAGTTGGCATATAGCACATTCTCAAAGTTCAAATAGGGCAGTCTCATTATTCTACTCGATTGTACACTGACAATTTGTTGATCCCCCTGGCAGACATACAGACTTTACTACTTCCCCTGATGGACCTCCTACACAAGTTGACCAAATACTCTGGTCTTATGGTAAATCAAACTAAGACTGTAATCCTCCCTTTAAACTGTTATTGTTGCCCCCAGAATATACCCATTTCAGATCTAAAGTGGGTCCAAGAAGTGGTTACATACCTGAGAGTTAAAATCAGTACCAGGCTGGATTCCATTTGGGAGAAAAATTTGGGACCCCTTATTGCTGAATGTAGAGAGGAACTAAACAGATGGTGCCTAAACCAAACAAGGGAGAAACTCTGAATAGTGGGGTTGATACCAGTCCATTCACAGAAGAAAGGGTTTTGAAAGAACTCTTGAAACTGAGAGTGGAAAAAGCAATGGGGCCTGATGGGATTCACCCAAGAACACTAAAAGAACTAAAGGTAGAACTAGTAACATCACTGACTACTCTCTTTAACAAATCATGGGAGGATGGAGTGGTACCTGAGGACTGGAGGAGGGAAAATGTGATTCCACTTCACAAAAGTGGGAGCAGGGCAGAGGAAGGAAACTACAGACCAGTTAGTTTGACTTCAGTGGTAGGGAAAATGATGAAATCACTTCTGAAGGAAAGAATTGTTGAGTACCTAGAGGCCAGTGGGTCACAGGACCCAAGGCAGCATGGTTTCAAAGCAGGAAGGTCATGTCAGATGAACCTAATAGATTTCTTTGACTGGGTGACCAAAGTAGTAGACCAGGGAAGGGCTGTGGATATGGCCTACCTAGATTTTAGCAAGGCATTCGGCACAGTCTCACACAAAAGCTTAATATACAAGTTAGCCAGCCTTGGAGTGGGTCCCAAGGTGGTAGCCTGGATAAAAAACTGGCTGGACAATAGGACATAAAAGGTAAGTAAATGGAGTCCACAGTGAAGAAAGGAGGGTAACTAGCGGGGTACTGCAGGGTTTGGTACTGGGACCGGTCCTCTTTAATATCTTTATAAGTGACATTGGAGAGCACCTGGAAGGAAAGGTATGCCTCTTTGCAGATGACACAAAGATCTGCAACAGGGTTGATACACAAGGTGGGGTGGAAAGAATGAAAAGGGACTTGGCAAGGTTGGAGGAATGGTTGAATACGTGGCAGCGCAGATTCAATGCAAAGAAGTGCAAGGTAATGCATCTGGGAAACAAAAACCCAGGGGAAGAGTACACAATGGGGGTGAATTAATAACAACAACAAAAATTGAAAGAGTCCTAGGAGTAATTATATCAGATGACCTAAAGGTGGGCAAGCAATGTGAGAAGGCAGTAAGGAGGGCTGGGGGAATACTGGGATGCATAGGGAGAGGCATCAACAGTAGAAAACAGGAAGTTGTTATCCCTCTCTACAGACATTTAGTGAGACCCCATCTGGAGTACTGCATGCAATTCTGGAGACTCCATCTCCACAAAGACATAGATGGAGTGGAGGCTGTTCAGAGGAGGGCAACCAAAATGGTGCAAGGTCTGCACCAGAAGACATACGAGGAGAGACTAAAGCAGCTTAATATGTATACCCTTGAGGAAAGGAGGGAGAGGGGGGGATGTGATAGACTTTCAAGTATCTCAAGGGAATTTACAAGGTACAAGGTACAAGAGGGTAGTATCTTTCAGAAGAAGAGATGTGCAAGAACAAGGGGGCACAATTTGAAGATAGAGTGGGGACGGCTCAGAGGTAATGTTAGAAAGTATTTTTTCACAGAAAGAGTTGTGGATGCATGGAACAGCCTTCCTGAGGAGGTTGTGGGAGTCAGGAACAGTGGGAGAATTCAAGAATGCATGGGATAGGCATAAGGCAATTCTAGTGGGGGGCAGGAAGAAGCAAGCTGTCGATTAATTAGAATCTGCAGCTTACCCATCAGGTAGGGAAATGAGCATGCTGGGTGGGCCAAGCGGTCCTTATCTGCCATCAAATCCTATGTTTCTGTTTCTATGACTTAATCTTACTATGGCAGGTAAGATTGCAGCTTTTAAAATGTCCATGGCCCCTAAAGTAATGTACTTGCTTTTTCACATCTTGATTGTACTTCCCCAAATTTAGTATAAGAAAACAGATAAAATGGTGAGTTCCTTTCTGTGGGGCCAACCAAAACCTAGATATAGCCAAAATAAGTTAAGGGCCCATTGGAGGGTGGGGGGGGCTGGTATCTCCCCTGGATGGAGGGATACATGCCCCCCCCAATGGACCTGTATTGAACAGGATCAGGTGAAAACCCACATGCTGGCCTTTCTCCCTTGGGCAATAACCTTGACACCAGAGAAAGAGAACCCCACCATAGGTCCAATGCTCAAATATTGGAAACAAATGCATTGGATGCTTAAAACAGTCACCACCCCCTTTCACGTACCTCCCTCTGGCAAAATACCCAGCTCTCTATAGCTAATAGGCCTATCCATTGGCCCACTTGGGCAGCTAAGGTAACTATTGCATCACTGACCTATTGGACCTGTCACATTACTATGTGTACACATTTCAAAATCTTCAGAGGCAATGGGACCTTCCTTATAAAAGATAAATGGAAGTATCTTCAGCTTTGAGATGTGATACAGTGGTTCCGTCCCTCTCAGCAGTTGACCCTATCTTTACCCACCTTTCTTACCAGGTGGTTAGCTCCCTCCAGGGGTAGGTCTGGAGTTATCTATGTGCAGATCAGGGACACTCTCCCAAGCCAAACAGAGGATTCCAAGATGTGGGAAAAGGCCCTTTATATGGATATCTCAGACGTGCAATGGAACCAGTCCTGGTCCACTGGGCACAGAATCCATACTGATACTTGAAGCTGGCTGATACATAATAAGCTGCTTCACTGGTGGTATAGGATACCAGCTGTACTGCACAAGCTTAAAGTACTAGGTAATGACATTTGCTGGAGATGTCAACAAACTGGGGGAGATTTTTTTCACATAATTTGGTCATGCTCTGCAGTACAGTCTATGTGGGGTCAAGTATGCCAAGTAGGCAGCGACGCCTTGGGTAAAAATATTCCACTATCTCCATCTCTTGTGTTACTTGGTATTAACCCCCCTTCCCTTCACCTCTCCGCCCCTGAACTCAAATGGTTTCTGTTGTCCTGTATGCAGGACAAGTGCCAACTCCTCAGTTATTGGCATACTCCACAGGTCCCCAACATAATGGACATTGTTAAATCCATGTGAAATGTATTCAAGATGGAGAGAAGATCCCACGTGGTTAAACACCAAAACTGTCCAGTTCAACAAGTGTTGAGAACCCTACTTGGCATGCCTTACTCCCAGAACAGGTATAGGTTAGGCAGGTACACAGCTTATTTACATGAGGTGCAGTTCTGGATGATGATGTTACTACTCTATCCATGAGGTTTACTGGTGCCCTTTGTTGTTATTGTATGCAACAATTATTCCCTTTTGTATATAGCTATTAACTGTTTGGCAGTTCTATGTTACTTTGTGAGTACCTCTTCTTCCTTGTAGATGTTGACAGGTACGGCATCACATGAGGTTATGAATCCCAGATCATAACAGATGCCCTGATACATGATCAGACTGTGCTGCCTTCTGTGTGATCCTGCTTCCCCTCCTTATGGTACAGGTAGGTACCTGTTTAGATACTTGTCCCACTTTATACATGTTTTAACTGTGTATGTAAGTCTCTTACTTATAGTTATTCCCTGGATTGTCATATGTGATTTACCTGTAACAGTCAACATGATACTGCTGGTTCTTCAATGTATCATGTTTGTTTTGGCAAACTTTAATAAAACCTATGAGTAAAAAAAAATCTGAAAACTCTGGCAGTATATCTTGGTTCCTTATGATAAAGGCAACTGCAAAATAGCACAGAAAACATCAGCAAAGAAAGCATGCCGATTGTCATTACTGCAAACAGCACTATAATGCATTGCAAAGTCAATGACAATGTCAATGTTTTTCCTGTAGAAAACAGCTATATTTTTGTTTCTGTCGAGGACTCTGCCCCAGCCCCCCAAAACTTTAAATAACAAACACTGGGGGGAATGAAACCCAGAGAAAGGGGAAAACTTTAGAGGGAATAAAATTGAGTGGGCAGAACAGTGGGAATTAACTATTTTCCTAAAAGAAACAAAGTCTCTAAAACACAACAAAAATGAAAGCAAACTATACAGACCCAGTATCAAAACCTGGGTCTGCCAGGCTTGTAGGTGGTGACTCTATTCTCTACACTAGGCAGCCAGCTCAGAAGCAGTTCAAGATTCCAATGCCTACATCCTATACTAATCATGTTCCACGATACCTCCCTACCACTAGAAACTAGCTTACACTTGTTAAATCATGGTAGCCCTTGTAACATTCATTCTTTTGACTTCACCCAAATTGACTCACTCAAATCACAGGATACCTGTATCTTCAGTGCTGTATCTTGGCTTGCCACCACTAGTGGCAGTCACAGAAACCTTTTTTTCACTAGTTTCATTTCTAAGCATGTCAGAGTCCGAAGTACTATTGTGACGTTAGCATCCACTACCTGGAAGGTGATCAAATTATACATATTTTTAAAGCATGCAGGTAAAATTGCTATTCTGCAGACATTCAACATGTGCACCGAGTATGAAACCAGCCTTGCCCTCGATCGCTGAACTACTTCCTTGGATAGCGTTTCATACAAGTTCAGTGCCAATATATTGCACTGTGCCCCTGGGTCCAACTTAAAGCTCACATTATGTCCATTTATGTTTAGCACTACTTTCCATTCAGTTTCAGCTTTGCCTGTAGTCAGTGTTTCTATACAGAAAGTACTTTCGCTCTCATTGCTCGAGTTTTCATTAACCATATGCACATTAGTACTCCCTGCTGCATAACACATCTTTGCAATATGATTCCTCCTATTGCACTTTCTGCACAATTGTTCAAATGCTGGGCAATTCCTCAGCTCATGCTCTCAACTGCACTTCCCACATCTGAATTTAGTAATACGAGCACCTATACTTCCTTACCTTTATGTGTGCCTTGTCTGTCTTTTCCTTGTCTTAAAGACTCAACAGGCACAAAATGTTCCTCCTGGGCTGCCTCACTTAAGCTTTTTAGATGAGTTGCACTGAGTTCTGCAACCCTGCAGACATCTAGTGCTGTAGCCGGGGTCAAGTTTGCTTCACGCAATAAGTGACATCTAACTAGGTCATTCTATATGACACATACAATTCTATCATGAATTAAGGAGTTACACAGCTCTCCAAATTCACACACTTTAGCTTTTAACTTCAGGTCTGTTACATAGGCATCTATGGATTCACATTGACTTTGATTTCTAATATTAAACAGATGCTTTTCATATGTCACATTTTTTGAGGCAGTTACAGTACCTCTCAAAATTGTCCTTGATCTTTGATGGATTTTCTTTATCCTTTGCCTGTTGCCAGGCAAATATGTTGTACACTTCCAATGCTGAGGGACCAGCAACATGAAGAAAAGTCATAGCCTGTACTTTCCTGGATTTCTCTACAATTCCACTTGCAATCAGGAAAATCTTACCTTCTCCAATTCTCTACTAAATTGCCTCACAGATCCAACACAGTGCGTGGTGATAATTGCTCCATTCTGACACCGTGTAATGATTAAACCATACACACAAAGGATTGTTTTTGTTTACTTTACTTCAGCAACTTCAGCACAAAGCAACCAAACAGTCTGCATGGGGCTTCTGTCTACCCTAATGCATTCAGGTAGCATACTAACGCAGCGTGGCTCAGATTTCCCTCATAAAGCAACAGTACTACCTTTCCTTACACCTACGTCATGAAAATGCCAAGATTAGTTTTCCTCTTGCAGCTTGAATCAAGTCATTTTAGAGACACACAGTTTGTGCACTGTGCAACTGTTCCAGTGTATAAACTATTGTGTAGGGTACTATTCACTGTGTCATTAGGCAACAAAGAGTCTGTGTGTTAGAATGCATGTGCAATGTAGTTTTGGCCATCCATATTCTTTTTCGCACAACTTGCACTATAACCATCAAGTGCGATAGAGTTTGGCTGTGTGACATGTCCAGTGAGGGTTCCATATTCAGAAGTGTTGTAAGGACTCAGTCCCCTTCAACTAAAGGTATGTTAGAGAATGCATACAGTAAATGATATTCCCATAAGGAATGGCGTGCCAACAATTGACACTTCACCTTCCAGATCCAGCTCATGGTTGAGTTTTTTTTTACCTTAGTCATGGAGGAGAGTCCCCTCTCCCTATGTAAGAAACCTCTGGAGAATCCAAGGCCTTAGGTCACCATCCCTCCAGAATTGTTACTGTTACATCCCCAAAACAACTGTGTCAAAAGAGCTGTGAAGCTTGAATGAAATTCAAAACAATGTTGTCTCCAAAGAACTGTGCTAAGTGCTGTGCATTGCAAGCAAAAGTAAAATAATCCTGTTTTGAAAAATTATTCTGAAAATGGTTTTGTACCCTCTCTTTGTCTAATGATTGAGACTTCCACCTAAAGAAGGTTCTACTGAGCTCAGCCCTGCAACTAAAGGAATCCCCATCCCTGAGGACCTTTGGAGATAAACAAAGGAGTTAAACCTTATCACTAAAGAAACATTGGGATATGAATAATTCCCAAGAACAAGAAGGTTGAAGTACAGTTACAGAATGGATTGGATGGATGTTCCCTCAAAGGTGTCAAAGTATTGTAAACAGTGGAGAGGCTGAAGTCAGAAAGGGCACCTAGGACTTATAATGGACTGCATGTTGAAAGGGCAGTTAATACTCAAAAGGCATAAAGGGCACATGTAAACTAATGCACCCTTCTATAGGGCTTATGGTTCTGACACCCATGACCCTCTGGCACACAATCAGGACTACCACCCTGCATGAGGTACAGTACCACAGACTGAGCTGTATGACTAGTGGAACCACCATGGGTGTTGCTCCACATTTGAAGATATATCCATTCCATCAAGGAGAGAAATATATCAAGAGCAAATCCATTCCATCAAGGAGAGACACAGAACAGCCTCTAACAGCAGGATGGTTTGGCAACTGAAGAGGGTTCAAAACAGCAATCTGCAAGGAATTTACTACATGACATGGAACACATGGCAGAAGCAGGAAAACAGAAAGTGCAGCAGAACCCTCCTCCTCCACCCCCACCACCACCACCAAACCAGGGAGCCAGCAGCATGGACCCCTTGGAGTTTGCAGAAGGAGCCAGGAAGCAAAAAGTGTCCCCACCCCAGCAGAAAACAATGAATGGTAGGAACATTTGGCCAAAAACAGTCACTTTAAGGTGTGGGCATCAAAGTGCCATAGTTGCTCTGATACAGACAGAGTTGAGACAAGTCATGGTAGGCACAATAGGAAGAATGCAACATGCATTCAGCCGGAGAAGCTGGGAAACAGCCTACAGTACTTCTGAGGTTGGAGGTGCAGGTGATAAAACCAATGAATGAACAGTCACAGCTGACGAGGTGGTGCCAAGCAACAGGTGTGGCAGTAAGGCACAGCAGGCAGTTTGTGGTAAAACCAAAGGTCTGCAGCAGGTGGGCTAGTAACAGACATGGAGTAGGATGAGATGAGAAAGAAAGAAGAAGAAAATACAAGGAGAATCTAGGATAAAAAATAATAAGCAAGGTAAGAATAGAAGAGGGAAAACAAAAAGGTGATAATGGGGATGGAGAGACATAGTAGATGTTAATGAGCTGAGGACTCCTCAGCTCATTCACTCCTACCATGCCTCATTATCCTCGTCATCACTTTTTTGTTTTCCACTTTCTAGTCATATTTTCCTGATTATCACTTTTTCTTCTAAATGCTCCCTCTATTTCTTTTCCTCACATGTATATCCCAAGTGTACCCTATCCTCTCCACTAAATTTGTTTTTTTATCTTTTAGATAGTTCCTAAAGAAAACTTATGGTTGAAACTCCAATTGTAACTTTATTTTCTATTTGCACTATAAGTTATATACATGTACAGTATATAGCTCTCGGTGAAGGGATAGTGCATGTATTGTCCACCACTCCACTGAACTCCTGCAATTACCTTTCAATTGCTGAAACTGCCAATCCTGTTTTCCATACAGCTTTATATCAGAAGTAAGACTAATATGGAAAGACTGGGTGGCTTAGTGGATTGATAGTAGGTTAAGGAGCTTTCCATTTGTGGGTTATTGATTCAAATCTAGCCCAGCTTGGTAGCATCTAAAAGCCATTATCTGGTGGCTTTTTAGTGGCCTACGTGAATGGCATTGTGGTAATCCCTGTTCAGTTTCCAGTGGGCAGGTATCCTTATTACAAAACCACCAACACAGTTGTCACTAATTAGCACCCTTGCTGGCTGCTTACAAGAGATTAGAGTTACCACCTTTTAAGGAGCCCAAAGTGGGACATTTCTTACTGAAACATGATTCTTCATTGGACAGTACGTGTCCTCAACCAATGCAACTGACTTGTTTTCTCTATATAATCAGAATTAAGGTTAAGTATTGTTTCTTGGTTTCTTCTGCTGTTTCTTATCATTTAGAGATATTTTTGTTAAGGTATTATAGTTTTCTGCAACATTTAGTGGAAACTTAGAAAATATTTTTTCTACTATAAAGTCAGGACATGTAGCATGTTTCAAGTTTTTTTGCAGGACACAACTGCCCAAGACAGGACTGTCCTGCGAAAATCAGGACAGGTGGTAACTCTACAAGAGATACCAAAGAATGAATGGGCATGGCATCTGAAGAATCCTGTCACGTAAGTGGTGGTCCCTCCATGACAGGGTTGAAACTGATTGGCAGAGCAGTGTGGGGATGCTTGCACTGTGATCATCCATGCTGTATCTCTTATGTGGATAAACAGGGGACTTCCATTTCAAGTGATGTTTATCCAGCACCTTTCATGAGCATTAAATTTATGAAAGCAAATACTAAAAAGTGCTTGCACACCTGTTATATGGGATAGATACACATTTGGGGTGGCAGTGTGACCTAAAAGTTGCCTTGGTCAGCAGCTCCTCCAGTTGAGGGTTTAACTAGGCCTGACAAAGGCAGTTGCCTCTGTCATACATCTTCTTTGTTATACGCTGTACCTGATCTTCTCTTCAAGTCTCTTGACATCAGTGTGTTAAGGCTGATCCAGTGAGTAGGTCAGATCACCATGTCATTTTGTTTCTCTGCAAACTCCCCTATATAACTAACCCTCCTGTGAAGTTGATTTGGTACTGTTCAAAACATAACTTGGACCCTTGTGAACTCTATAAATTCCTGGACACATTGGGCATGATGCCAGCTTGTGCTCAGGGGGCTATGAAAGCCACAGAGGACTATAAAATAGTTTTTGTGTCTGCCTTGGACTCCCTATCACTTTACCATGTCTGTCTCTCAACACCCAACTACAGTTCACCATAGTATTGTGATGAGCTGAGGCAACTGAAGACAAAGGGATAGAAGGTGGAGCTTTCTTGGCAGACATCCAACTCTGTGGAGGCCATATTGATACTGAGGATACCCTATGATGAGTATCAGCAGGCAATCTTCTTAAAAAGGACAGAGTTCCTGTCAAGGACAATTGATGCCAGAAAGATTCAGCCAGCTCAGCTCTTCTGCACTGTGAATAGATTGATTTACCCCCCCACCCCATCTACGATCCATTCAGGTCTTTACCACTGAAAAATGCATGGAGTTCAGCAGATTCTTTTTCAACAAGGAGTTCTCTATTTGGACTTGTAATTCATCAAGGAGTCTGTTATGGGCCAGTAGTAGCCAGCCAAGAAGTGGCATTGTCAATCTGCCAGCCTGGACTGAGTTTTATCCAGTTGTTGAAGAGGAGATGTTGTGGGTAATCTTGGATCTGCAACCCACTTACTGTATGTTGGGTCCTGGGACTACCTGGTTGCTACTAGGCTAACTTGAATCCTGGCAGGCAATCTTCAGCAAGATCTTCAGGTGTTCCCTGATAGAAGGTGTCTTTCCTGTGGCCTTGAAGAGGGAAGTGGTTAGGTCCCTCCTGAAAAAGTATCTCTGGACTCTGACAATCTGCTGAATTACAGACCAATTTTGAACCTTCTTGGGGAAGGTAGTGAAGAAGATAGAGGTGGCACAGTTCAAGGGTCACCTCGAACTGTTTAATATCTGGAAGCCTCTTTAAATTTTACGCCCTATCACAATATGGAGACAGCTCTTGTCAAGGTGTCACATGATCTCCTTATGGTAAGGGATTAAGGGCTGTGTTCCAGTTTAGTCCTCCTATATCTCTCATCAGCATCTGACATGGTTGACCATGGGGTGCTGCTGGACCTCCTGAGGAACTATGTGGGACTCTCCAGCACTGTTTTGTGCTGGTTCATATGCTACATCACTGGAAGAATACAGCAAGTTGCTCCAGGTAATTCCATCTCTAGAGTGGCTACACTCACATGTGATATTTCTCATGGCTCATTCCATGCCCATGCATTCCTTGCCATGAATTTATTGCTTTGGAGAGATCATTAGATGGCACTGTGTTGAATTTCACTGCTATGCTGATGATACTCAACTCTACCTGTCCTGCACTCCTGACAGGAGCAATGCTACCTCTATGTTGGAGCAGTGCCTTGGGGAGATCAACATTGGATGGCTTCCAATGGTTGTGCCTCAACCCTGGTAAGGCATTGGTTTTGACTGTTGAACCAGCTCAGCATGGGTTAGAAATGATGAGAGAAGTGGCTTCCTTTTCTTTGGCGAGTGGTCAAACACTCAGAGCTGTGAACATGAGAAAGAATTTGTGGGTCATTTGGGATGGTAAGCTGACACTAGAACATCATGTGTCAGTGGTTGTCTGAAATGGCTTTTACCAACTCCATCCCATTACCCAGATTAAACTGGATCTGGAGTCTGCCAATCTGGTGACAACAATGCACACCTTTTCACATCTAGATTGGCTTATTGCAATGATCTGTCAGAATACCAGTACCCGTCTGGTGGTAGGTCTTCTCGAAGAGAACACATCACACTGGTCTTACATACTCTGCACTAGCCACCAGTTTGGTGGCACATCTCACCTTCAAGATTTTCAGATTGACATTCAAGACCCCACACAGTTTGGGTCCTTATTACCTCAAAGATCTCCTGGTTCCTTACACCACTTCCAGTCCTCTCCACTCTACTGACATGGGATTGCACATGGTCACTCACTCCTGCCTTAAGCAGTTGGGGGACAGAACAGTCACAGTTGCTGATTCATTCCTCTGAAATCTGATACCAGTGAACATCCAATCTTCAGAGGAATAGCATAGAATGGTGTAAGTGACATCATGGAATGTCTCAGAAATATAAAAGAAAAAGCAGTAGTTGTTGAAGAGAGTGGAACTCTGTGTTGAGCTGAGATCTCCCCCTAAACTAAATTACTTATTTATTAAGTAAACATTTGTCAGATAATATCAGAATAAATAACTAACACAGAAACAGAATTACGAGGGCAGTTAGCTATGCAGAAAAAATGTCCTATCACCTTTAAGAACTTTCTTAAAACACATTAGTTTAGCTTGACCTACCCAATTTAAGTTTAACTTAAAGGATACCTAAACAACATTCTGACATCAAACTATTCAAAAATCTGACTCCGTAGGTGACTAAAGGAAAGGCTGCTGTATTCATTAATGCTAAAACTACATTTACATAATTTATCTAAATGTGGTTCCAGTGCATTTGAAAACTGTAAAATCAGCCTTCCAATTTCAAAAAGACTGTCTTACCTGCTTACTAAAATGGCCGCCAAATCTGTTATGCGATGACATCATTGGAGCCAAAGTCAGAGAGATATATGGCTTTCTATAGTACTAACTAGTTCTTATTTCTCTTTGTATAGAATTGTTTCACCCAAATGATCAAAACCATGTGCATTATTTTATATAATACACATGTTAGGCTATGATTCTGTTCATTCTGTTTACTTTAACATGCTGAAAATGTGTTTTAATCCAACCAACTTTCTCTGTGGCAAACCACAGTGCAGTACAAATTTTGAATAACCTGGTGGTCTAGTGGTTATGGTGGATCCAGGATGTTACAATGGGGGTGCTGGGGTGGTGTGCATGCTTAATATGCACTTTTTAACATTTTTATTAAACCTTTATATTTTCTGCTATTATTCTTTTCTAATACGTTTTTGACAGAACCTTCAAATGTAATCCATAGTTTGAATGTAAACATTTGTACAATCAATAAATCAGACTTCTTCAACAAAGTGAAATACAGCAGCAGCAAGCAAGTACATTACTATATTGGGGGGGTTGCAACCACACCCTTCACCACCCCCTACAGCCACCGCTTTTTTGTAGCAAAGTTCTTGTGCAGTCCAATGTTAGAGTTCATACTTTCTTGAAACTCAAATATATGCTTGTCTCATCTTCTTTTTCCATTGGAAATAATAATAAGAAGAAGAATCAGCATTTATATAGTGGTTTTCATACACATTGCATCCCAAAGTGCTTTACAAGCAATACTTGACTGGTAGTGAAGTGACTGAACATGTAGTGGCAGCCAATTCATACATTAATATCCACACACAGCCTTGGACAATTGCATGAACTGGTTTTATAGGAAGGAGAATGTTGACCAGGACAATGGGGTCAGGTAGTGATCAAGGTGCTGGCATCCCCACATCTCATTTCTCACAATAATCTGCTCATATTTCTCTCCTTCTGCCTTCCTCCTTCCCTGAATACAGCAGTGCCTTGCAAGAGTGGCCTTCTCAGTCCCCCCCCCCCGGTATTCATTCTTCACTATTGCTCCTCACACTAAAAACTGGCGAGCTCATCACCCTTCTGCATCATGAATGCAAGTAGTACAGTCCCCGTTTTATTTTAACATATCAGATATAAACATATCTTTCCAGTAAGTCAGGCTCATAGCAGCAGGGAACAAGGAGAATGATGGGCTTTCCTATCTTTAAAAGATCTAGGTTACCTTTGATTAGGCACTATTAAATGATGGGTGTGCACATCATTATGCATGTCATGTAATAGTGCCTAATCATAGGTGGTTTAGATCTTATATGGGTTGGAAAGCCTATTTTTCCACTTGAGCCATGCTGCTATCAGCCTGGCTTAGCAGAAGATCATGTTTATTATTAATATGTAAATATATCACGGGAGACTGTACTAAACACATTCATGACGTGGAAGGGTAGTGAACTCACCAGTTTTTGGTGTGGGGAGCAGGTGAAAAGAATGAATGCCAGAGAGGGATTGAAGAGGTCATTCCAGCTGGGTACAGCTATATTCAGGTTAGTTGAAGACATGAAGGAGGACACTGAGCAGATCACTGTGAGATCTGAAATGTGGGGCTGTCAGCATCATGATCACTTCCTGACTGTGGATGAGAGTAGCCAGGGATGACGAACACTCAGAGTGGCAGGGCTGCACCTAAACTGTTACCTGTATTCAGTGTAGGGAGATTACCCTTGGGTGGGGGGATGTTGATGTTTGTTAGGACAGTATTGAGGGAGTTGTGTATAGCTCATTCAAGATTTGGAAGGGTGGTAGCCAGCCAAATCACATTGTGGAGTAGAGCACAGAAAAGTACTGGAGAAGAATTGCTGGGAACTGTCTTGCAGGGTTCTGCAGATCACAAGTAAAGGAGTAGACTGACACTGGAAGTCAGGTGGATTCACTCAAGGTATTAGTATTCCTCTCCAGCTAATAACATTGTTATCCATTGTAAGCGCAGCCCTTATGAGGGAATGAGCAGCGGTTTTCTGGTGGGTCATGATGCTTATTGCTTGCCCCTCCAGGAAGACCTAGTTGTTGGTTAATGAGGTGGGAAAAAAAAAACACAACTGGGAACTGTACATACTACCTTCACTGTGCAGAATGGTGGTGAGCCACTCTGTTTACTGTGGGAGCAGAAGTCAAACATTGAGAATGTGGACTGAAGAGTGATTTGGGAGGCATTTTAACAATGCCAGCTGATGTTGCATATCAGTATAGGTGTGCAAAACTCTCTGAGGTACAAGATTACACTCTGAGGTGTGATACTTCTTTCATGAGACTGCAAGCTCATATGCGGCCCCAGGCAGTACTAAGGGCAGGGTATGGATGGTGCAGTGTGCAACAGAAGGCAGGCTAGGTGCAGGGGGTTCACATGGAAAAAGAAAGCCTTATTTGTGGATTAACACGAGATCATGAGCTTTGGAACCGAACAAGACAGGTATTTTGCTGTGTGACCCTGAGCAAGTAACTAAACTTCCTTGTGCTTCCATGCCACACCTGTAAACAAGCTTTCAGCTTAGTGTATCTCTCCTGGTTAACAAAAAAAACTAAATTCAGTGCATCATATAACTACTAGATCATCAGGTATTTGAAGTGTTGTACTGTAATGCAGTTTGCCAAAGAAAAAGTCAGCTGGATTGCAAAACATTTTTTCAAGTTAAAGTAAACAAAATCATAGCCTAACATGTGTACTGATCAAAATAATCCACAAGTTAATACGTGGTGTTGATCATTCTGGTACAACAATTCAAAATAAAAAGGAAAGAAGAACTAGTTAGCATTATAGAAATATATGTGGATCTCTGTCTCTGTCTCCTATGATGTCATCATGACTCCTCACTTAACACACTTGGCAGACATCTTAGGGAAAAACCAAGCCTGTTTTTTGGAAATGAAAGGCTCATGTTTACATTTTTCAAAAGCTAAGAAACTGAATTTATGTTATTTACATAAATGCAGTTTTAGCATGAATGTAAACAGCAGCCTTTACGTTGCCTCACTATAACGCCAGATTTTGGAATTTGCGGTTTTAAAAAAACTGCTTGTTTAGGTACCCTTTAATGTTTAAAGTTATTACTTTAATAATATAATAATAACTGGTTAGTGATGATTATCAACTGTGGGCAGAAGCTGTCAAACTCCATTATGCATGGGTAACTGTACACATATGTGTATAACAGAGTTTGATTATTGCACATGTGTATAATCACACTGTATGTGTATAATCACCCATGTATAATGGAATTTGGTTAAGCACCTTTTGCAAAAATTCTAAAGTTAAAAAAATTTCAAAGGAACCAGTTATTATAAAAAAATAAGACACAGTTTGGTCACGTGATGCAGAGCACCTTGAAGCAGCACTACTCTGGAGCTCCCGCCTATCGCCTTCTACTAAACCCTTTTTGCCCTATTATTTTCAAAGAACATGCACCGGATTCTAGCCTTACACTTCCTAAACACCCCTGCCCTCAGCGATCATCTTTTTACTCGAATTCAGCATCACAATTGGCTTTGTAGCCACGATGGACGCTGAGATGAAGCAGGCCGGGATCAGACACACTCCACCACCTACTCTGGAGAAAACTACAAAAAAATCAAAACACCAAAGCTCTGGAAATACTTCTAAGTCAGGTTCCTCTAATTCTTCTGCGATTCCCCTGACTGAAGACCGTTTCCTCGAAGAGCTGCTGCCATTCAAGGAAACATTGGATGACACCTCTGCAGAGTTAAAATCTATACGAGGAGATCTTAGCAGTCTCTTGACATGAATGGGCAACTTGGAGGCCAGAACCTCTTCACTGGAGAAGTGGAAGGAGAAGGTGGACCCAGAAATTGTTCACCTTCGGCAACAAATTAGTAAGCTTCAGCTGAAAACAGAAGATTTGTAGGGGAGAAGCAGGAGAAATAATGTGCTGATTCTAGGCCTACCCAAAGCTGAAGAAGGAGCTGACACTATCACCTTCCTGCAGAAATTTTTCAATAAGATAGTCAGCCCATCCCCTCTCCACCCACCGTACCACGTAAAGCGGGCCCACTGCTCTCTCAGGCCGAAACCTTTACCTGGAGCACCACCAAGGCCAATCATAGTGAAATTTCTAAGCTTCTTGGAAAAGGAGCATGTGCTAGCTAAATCAAAAGGGCTCCAGGCCATTTTGTGGGGTAACTCCAAATTAAGAATAGCACAAGATCTTCCCTTCAAAACATGACAGAAACGCTCTGCATTTCATCCAACAGTCAGCAAGTTGATAGCTGCAGGCATACACTTCAAGATGATATACCCCGCCAAGTTACAGATGGCAATCTACAGTACATGGCACTCCTATGATTCACCTGAGCAGGCAGCCATGGATCTTGCCATCAAGCTACCTAACCTGTTCAAGACAGGATGAACTCTTATAGCAATTATCTGAGAGTTATTGGTGCTCAGTATCTGTGTAGGTTAAGGCATTTGCCTGTTTGGAGAGTGTTCCTTTTCCTTGCCTCTTTTTCTTTCTACAGTTGGGTCGGGAAGGATGGGTAGGCTGTTGAGAGACCTAGCAGGCTGAATTTTTCCCCCAAGGAGTGTCTGAGTGCTCCAGCAGTGGGAGGGTAGGAACCTTTGATTAGCGGGCATTTTCATACACCACTATTAGGGACGGAAGATTGATCCCATCAGATTTTAAGTTCCCCTGTTCACTTCCTTGTTCTCTCGAAGTCTGCACTGCTCCGGGGCTAGATGATATGCCACCAGCTTGGGGGGAGATTCGTGGGCCTCTACCCTCTGGATTAACTGGATTAATAATTCCGGCTGGCCCTAAATGATCCTACTTGGAGCAACAGCCTCATCTTAAAGTAGGTTGGCCCATTTATGTGTTTTTGTGGCTGCACCAAATATTGGGGTCTAAGACAAGGTTAAAAATCTTTTTTTTTTAAAGTCTGGTGAGTTATGACCCTTCCAGTCTCTTAGTGTCCCCTTCATTTTCTTTTTGACGATCTGAAACTGGACACACCAGAGCAGGGCTTACCTTTGCTGTTTTTAAGGGGGTTGGTGGGGGGGGCTTCAGCATGGAACAAGTTCAGGGAGAGCTGCGCAACATACCAGCGAAGGGGGAGAGAGGTGCATTTCTAGGGAATCATGGAGATTACAGAGATCTCCGACTTTATGTGAAACACCTTCCAGAATTAGATCATAGTACTCCATCTCAGGTCTGGTGTGTATGTTCAAACTCAGTTTCTCATGGAAATGCTGCCTACTGGGTTTGGTCCTCAGAATCATCTACAAAGGGGTTAAGATTTTCTCTCACAACTATCTGGTGACCTTTTGTATATAGTTGGAGGTTTTTTTTGGGGGGGGTTTACTGATCAGATGTCTTTCCCATTGATAATATTGTCTGAAGCTAAAGTGAGATGGTTAAAGTTAGTTATGCTTTCAACAATCCACATGTTTAATGGAGACAATTGGGAAAGATGTTTTTGCTTGATTAGTGTATTTTTTCAGGGGATGACTGGGGAAGGGGGTGGGACTGGGGTGTGCCTTTTGGGATATTCTTTTCAGTTAACAGTATATGTATGTCTTCCTTTAGATAGGATAGATAATGGTCTTTGTACCAATTAAAATTGCCACATGGAACGTCAGAGGCGTCAGAGACATGACAAAAAAATATCAGGTTCTCAAAAACTGTGTTCTTTTAAATATTGATATTCTTTTGATGCAAGAAACCCACCTCCTGTTCACTGAAACAAATGGGTTACGCTGACAGGGATTTTCCCAAGTATTTACTGCCTGTGGGTCGTCATCAAGCAGGGAGGTGGCAATTTTGATTAAAAGGCATATATCGTTTGTGGCAGAAGAGAGTCTATCAGACCCAGAAGGTAGGTTTATAAAAGTCAAAGGCTCACTTAACAATACCACAGTAGTGTTGGGTTCTATTTATGGTCCAGTTGGGGGTGATGCGGATTACCTAATGGGCTTGGCTGACAGGTTGAGTGGATTTTTGGCCTCCATGCTAATTCTGGGTGGCGATTGGAATATTCCGCCATCACAAGATCTTGACAGAACATACCAGCCATTAAACCCCTATCTCCTCCACAAAAGGCCCTAACAGATTTTATAGAATTACTGGGGCTATGTGATCCATGGTGCCTGCTTAACCCCTCTAGTCGGCTCTTTTCTTTCTACTCCCAGGTTCACCAGTCTTGGTCCAGATTAGATTACATCTTAATCAGTACCTCCCTTCTATCTGGTTTTCACCAGACAGGAATCAAACCAATTGTTATATCTGACCATTCAATTGCATGGATATTGATCTCCCCTGATCCGGACCTCCAAAGGGACACTACCTGGAGATTAAACACACAGCTCCTAAAAGAGGAGCAAACAATCTCCCACATTAAGACGCTAATCTCCACCTTTATAGATATTAATAAGGGGTCCACACCAAGGGAGGACTAAATATGGTGCTCTCTTAAGTGTTATGTCAGGGGGGAATTTGTTAAGCTAGCTTCTAAAAGGAAAAGGCAAAGAGAGGCAAGAGTAATTTCCCTGTTGAATCAAATAAGGGACGTTGAAAGTTCTCTATCCACATCCTCCTCTCCAAATTCCCTGAAAACCTTACTAAAGCTTAGGAATGAATATGCAGATCTATTAAAAGAAAAAGTGGAGTATGCCATCTTAAAAACTAAGGCTCGACACATTGACCAAGGAGAGAAAGTGGGTAGAATGCTAGCCCTCCACTTACAGGAATTGGAAAGTTCGAGGTTAGTCCCCTCATTGCAAGCTCCAGATGGCTCCATTAAAACTTCCCCTTGAGACATTTCCCAGGTCTTTGAAACCTTTTATAGTGCATTATATAATAAATGCTCCTCTCAGGCATCCCTTTCAAGTATAGAACACTATTTGGAAGGCCTTAATCTGCCATGCCTACAAGCCCATCATTGTTCTGTTCTGTCTTCTCCAATTACATTGGGGGAGGTAGAAGAAGCAATTAAAGGGCTTGCACTGGATAAGGCGCTAGGTCCCGATGGTTTTTCCTCCAATTTCTACAAAACCTTTTGTAAAGAATTAGCCCCCCTTCTTCTTAATTTATATCAATATATGTTCACCGCTGACACTTTAGACCCCACCTTGTTGGAAGCTACGATAGTTCTAATCCTGAAACCAGATAAACCGCATAGGGAGCCTGTCAGTTACTGACCAATTTTGCTTTTCAATTACGACATTAAAATTTTAACAAAAATCCTATCACTTAGGATCAAAAGGATTTGTTCTCATTTGTTGAGCCCTGAACAAGTTGGTTTTGTGCAAGGCTGGTCTTCAGCTGACCATCTCCGAACTCTCTCACATATCTTCCATGCTGCTCAAACCTCTCAGATCCCCATGGCCTTAATTTCATTAGATGCTGAAAAGGCCTTTGACAGAGTTAATTGGGATTTTCTTTGGGCACCACTTAAGAAAACGGGCTTCCCAGCAGCTTTCATTCAATGGATTCAGACAGTATATAAAACTCCTACCGCCAAAATTTATTGCAACAGGGTTTTCTCTTCTCATTTCTCTCTGTTTACAGGTACCAGGCAAGGTTGTCCCTTCTCTCCTTTTTTATTTAACTTATACCTGAAACCCCTCTTACTCAGCATTAAGTGTTCTCCTCAGGTTCTAGGTTGCTCAGTGTATCAACAGTCCTTGACCTTTTCAGTGTATGCAGATGACATTCTCCTCCATTTGGCCTACCCGGATGCTTCGTTAACACATAGAAACATAGAAACATAGAATTTGATGGCAGATAAGGACCGCTTGGCCCACCCAGTCTACCCATTTCCCTACCTAATGGATAAGCTGCAGATCCTAGTTAACCAGCAGCCTACTTCTTCCTACCCACCCCCAGAATTGCCTTATGACTATCCCATGCATGCTTGAATTCCACCACTGATTTTGACTCCACAACCTCCTCTGGAAGGCCATTCCATGCATCCACAACCCTCTCTGTGAAAAAATACTTCCTTAAATTACCTCTGAGCCGCCCGCCCTCTATCTTCAAATTGTGCCCTCTTGTTCTTGCACACCTCTTTTTTTGAAAGATGCTACCCTCTTGGACTTTGTTGATTCACATGCCCTACAAATTATCACACAATTTGAACTTTTATCCAATTATAAATTAAACCTATCAAAAACAGTAATATTTCCCTTAAATGCCCTCACTCACCAAGCTAATTTCATTCATTTTGGTATGAAGTGGTCCCCTCACTCAATCAAATATTTAGGAATATATCTCACTAAAGACCCGGAGTCCTTCAAGAAACTCAATCTGGATGATTTAGTGGTGAATATTCAGCAGGATCTTCAAAGATGGGCAAAACTTCCTCTTTCGTTATGGGGTCATATTAGCATTATTAAAATGAACATTCTACCCCGACTCTTTTATCCTTTAAATTTACTGAATTTTTGGCTCCCAATGTCCTATTTCCGGCAACTCCACTCTGCTTTTTCCAAATTCATCTGGCAGGGCAGACATCCTAGACGTTCTTTTCTTAAACTAAGTCTTCCCAAAGAACTGGGCAGACTCCGTCTCCCTAATTTTACTTTCTACTTCTGGGTGAGTCACTTGTCTAAACTGGGGAGATGGTTCTCAGCCACAGTTAACAAGCACCTTCCTATTTGGTTACAGCTTGAAAGACGGCTACTGGACTTACACAACCTGAATTCGTCCATTATAATGTTTTCTACTAACTCAGCATTACCAATCCCAATACAAAATTCAGCTATTGGTGTGTCATTAAAAGTTTTAACCGAATGTTGGAACTTTTTCAACATTTCACCTTAGAGAGATACTGCACAATCCCTTATTCTAAACTCTAATATCAAAATAGGGGGATCACTGATTTCCCCAGAATGGCTTCCCCAGTTACAAGGAGTCCTAGTGGAAAATCTGTTTTCTCTAGACGGTCTCCTCTCTTCCCCTGAAATAATAGCTAGATTTAATATACCTCAGAAATACATTTTTAAGGTTTCCCAGTTGAGGCATCTTATGGTCTCTATCTTTGGAACCACATTTAAGCAGTCTCAGGTCAGGCCTTTCCTAGACCAGATACAGGACTGTGCAAACAAGTCCCATGGAATTTCAAGGACATATTTCTACTTCTTGGGAATTAAATTTCCTAATGCCCTTTCAGGATCCAAAATATGGGTTTCTCTTCTGACGAACACTACTGGAGCCAGATCTGGAAAAATATGCACAGATATCTTACTCAAGATAGACATAGACTCATTCAATATCATATCTTAAATAATCTGTGCTATACACCAGTTAAGCTAGCTAAATTGGGTAAGCCTCCTGTGTCCTTATGTACTAGGTGTGGTAAATCCAAAGGGAACCTGATATATCTATTCTGGCATTGTGAAAAGGTGGCACCGCTATGGGACACATTTCAATCCAAGCTAGATCCATTACTAGGATTGGACAAATTGTTTACCATAGAGATATGTATCTTAGGAATGTTCTCCAATATTAGAGTCCAGGAACATAGATTCCACATGGCATTAATCTCAATTGTTGTTAAAAAATTGGTTCTCAAACACTGGATGGACCAATTGGCTATAACGTACGCTGAATGGTTGAAGGAATTATCAGTCTGTTTCAATATCGAGAGGTTGATAGCCAGCTTCTGGAACCATATGGACTCATTTAATTATAAATGGGGTAAACTATATGCTTTATATTTGAATTAAGATCCATGTAATGCATGCCTCTGTTTGTTTCTGTTAGTCTTACTTTTTTGATACTTTATAACTTATTGGGTCATAATTTCTCATCACTCTCCTGTAATGTTGAGTTTATTTGGCACACTCCAGGGGAGGGGGAAGGGCTGGGTAGTGAGACAGGGTGGGGGTGAAGGGAATGGTTTAATAGGGGTTTTTGTAGTGTTACCTTTGTTATAATTGATCCAGAGACAGACTGGGTTCATGTTATAATTTTTCTACACTTGTAATTATTTGGGTTTTGTTAATTTCTTTTGTTGTTCTGTAGTTATGTGTTTTACTATAAAATCAATAAAGATGTTGAATTTCAAAAAAAAAATAAGACACAGAGAAGTGTGTATAGTGAGGATTTTATGCACGCCCTTAGTATGGCGTGCCTTGATAAACCCCTCAAGATTCATGCTCTGGGTTTATGAGGCATTGCACACCTCAGGTGTGCATACAATTCTCATTATACACACTTCCCCATGCAGTATTCTATATTTTATTGTGTACATTATAGTGTATTTTACTAATTTTATTTTATTAATTCTGTTCTGACTGTACAGTGCTCTGAGCTCCAGGGATATGGCACCATATAAAACAAATTGCCTTGCCCTGCCTTATAGCACAGGCTTGGAAACCAGTAGACACAGGTTACAATATCCCCAGCACTACAAAGGCACAGTATGATCTTGATAAATCACAATATCTCCTAATACTCCAGCCCACCAAGCTGTTAAAAAATTAGGTGAAAGTGAGCCCCAACTGAAAATAACATTCACATAATGTGTAAACAACAGGAATGCAGACAAACATATACAGAAATACAATACTCAGACAAATGTGCATCTACAGTATTAAAACACAGGCATGTTCAGTCATGAGCACAATTAAACACATTTATATTTTTTAAGGAATGTGCCTTACATGTTCTAGAGGAGCAGTGGTGATCATTGGGGAATTGCAACTACTTCTTCAAGGCCAGTCCTTTTTTTGAGTGGGCAGTTTAAAGTACATTAGGACATACAATTTAAGTAAGGATTACAGTTCTACCAAAGCTGTAATTAATTACATACCTTTTTTAGTATCCTACCTTCATTAAACAAGGTTCTTTAAAGACTGGTTGCCACCCAGTTAATTGACTACCTCACTCTTCACAATCTCCTGTCCCCTTCCCAGCACAACTTTAGGTGGGGTCATAGCACTACTGTTGCTTTGCTTTTCCTAATCAATAACACTACTGCAGCAATGAATGGGGGACACCTTACTGGTGTCTGTAAACCTTACTATAGCCTTCAATCTCATAGACCATTCACTGTTTTTGTTTCCAAACTTGAAAACCTGTAAATTTCCTCCTCTGTGCTTCCCTGGTTTGAAAATTGCTTGTCTACCAGCCAACAGCATGTAAAGTTTGGGTCTTCTTTCTCAGAGCTGGCCCCCACCACTTTCAGTGGCCCTCAAGGATTGATACTTGGTCCCCTTGTCTTCTCCATGTGCATTACCAATCTCTGTCAATGCCTGTCCTACCATATGCCTATGCTATATGCAGATGGCTTAGCTCATTACTGTAGTTACAACAATGTGTAGAATCTTGGGCATCTTTCCTCAGACCTTCAGGCCATCCATCACTGGTTAAATCTTAATAAGGTACTCCTGAACACTGCCAAAACTCAGACAATGCTCTTGAATCACCCTCTAGACAGAGGAACTGCCCATCTCTCATTGCTATTTCCTTTATGAAGGGATCCACCCAACCCACTTTCCCTTCATTCACTTTACTAGACATTACACTTGACCCTTCCCTTGACTTTCCTAAGCATGTTATCAGCATCTGCAAGCCAGTTAATGCTCAGTTTGGACTCTCTTCTAGGGTTAGCAATAATTTTGTCCTAGAGCCCACCTCCCATTACTAGTGGTATCCTACTCACTAAACTTATGTATGGGGTACCAGTTTTCTTAAACTCAGCCAAGTCTACATTAAAGGGACACTGTCAACCCCTCTTAGGCCTCAAACTATCCCTAGTTTAAAGGAAAACTGTCCAAAACAGTGAGGGCAATCACCAGGGCTGCAAAAATGCTCGATTAAAACAACCTATATAGTTTAAAATGAATGCAGCTAACCTTTCGTGAGTTGTTTATTGTTGTAATGTTGCTCCTGGATGCGCCATGTCAAAAGTGCCACCCCACCAGAAGACGGAGTATGACCCTGGCATCCAGTCCTGTGCTGGAATGCTTATAAAAATGATGAGTGAGGCACGTTTACACGGAATAAAAAGAAACATTGTGTCATGTGGAGGTCTGTTAACTGAACCTCTAGAAGCAATTCCCGATGAAAACAGAGCAGTGCAAGGTACTTAAAATCATTATTAAAGTTACAGCTCCGAGTTTGGTCATGCGCAGTAGCACCTAGTGCTCCGAGTTCGAGCATGCGCAGTAGCGCTAGGTACTACTGCGCATGACCGAACTCGGAGCTGCAACTTTAATATCGATTTTCAGTACCTTACACTGCTCAATTTTCACTGGGAATTGCTTCTAGAGGTTCAGTTAACAGACCTCTACATGGTACAATGTTTCTTTTTATCCCATGTAAATGTGCCTTGCTCATCATTTTTATGAGCATTCCAGCACAGGACTGGATGTTAGGGTCACACTCCATCTTCCAGTGCAGTGGTACTTTTAATATGGCGCATCCAGGAGCAACGTTACAATAATAAATAACTCACAAAAAGTTAGCTGCATTCATTTTAAACTATATAGGTTGTTTTAATTGGGTGTTTTTGCAGCCCTGGAGATTGCTCCCACTATTTTGGACAGTTTTCCTTTAAGAAACACATTTTATGATTGTTCACATTCTATAGAATATCCTGATGTAAATGGTAGCTTCATTCTAATATAAATCTTCTTTTTAAAAGTTAAAAACAGACTGCCCACCTTCCTGGTGTTACCACACCAAAGTGTGTATGTTTACATTCCTTAATCAACACTCACTGCATCATTCCTTACCTTGGGAACACCCCAGCACAGTCTAACCACTCAGGATGCAGTGGGAGAAGAGGAGACTATAGAATCATGAGTGATTGCTCTGTTTGTGATCTTCCTAATGTTCAAGAAGTATGCAATAGAAGTAGATCAATGATTTAAAACAAACCAAGGTTGAGTATAATTACAGCATTAGCAAGTATTTCAGTTTTACTAAGAAAAGAGACAGATTAAACAACCAGCAACATCAATGCAGTTTAGATAAGGTAAGAAATCATAAAACATCATTTTAATTAAAAATAGAATGATGCTCAATGCATACAGTGCCCCTTTAAAGTAATGGGATGTGAGTTGCAGTAATATTAGCCATTGTGTACTGGCCTCAGACCATCACACCAGTCACTGCACATTGTACTCTAGGCTTGGCTGTCTTTCTTCCCATTACTCTGAGACCACATCCTGGGTGGTGTCATTTACAAAACTTTACAAAAACAATTGCCCTTATCCCAGGCCTCCGTTCTTCTACCAGCACATAGTAACTACTCTTTAAAATCTATTCTGGCAGTTAGTGGATTGTTAAAGACATAATTTAAACTCATTTTAAAACCATTTTTAATACTTGTGTCTATTAAAATTGTAAACTATGTGTAATGATGAATTAATTTACGGAATATTTGGCACTTATCTACTTGTGATGTTTGCACTGCAGTTTACCTTTTTGCAGTATCACTTTAAGAATCTTTCAGAGTTTGAAACTTTCCTGTATAAACAAAGGTGCTCAAAAGTGGTCACTAGTCCCTTGAAAAAGCATGTCCAGTGTGAAATGTTGGGCTGCTGATGGCAGGTCTGTGCAGTTCACTTTTGTGTGTCCTGATGCTTCTCCACAATAAAGTAAGCTTTTACCTTTCATGGTATCAAAGATTGGAATTGCTCACCTATTAAGTTTGCCATGCCTGCACACTGCAAACTTATTGCTATGAGTAGTGTGTACGAAAATTTCAAATGAATGAGCCGACGAACAGCTGATTGCTGTTTAATCATGGAACAAATATGTGTGGAATGTAGCTGATTCCACACATGCACAATAGTGCCACTGGTTATACGCATGTGTGGAAAAGAACAATGCGGGGATGCACTCCATGGATTTTATTTGCTCAGTATGCCTTTCCTGGTGAAACATTTCAAGAAATAAATACGTTGGCCAGTGCGGGTTTCCAACCGACACACACTCCCCAGAAAAGCCGACATCAGGGTGCCCAATCCCCATGCCAGCATGCCCCCCCTCCCACATTGCAGCACACTGGGAACCCACCCAACTGTGCCCAAACAATTTTTGCAATTTATTTTTACAACACGAGGATGCCCACCACCCTCCAAGTTCAATTTATTTGCCGACAAGGGTGCCCAATCCCTGTCGGTATCATGCCCCCCCAACTCATGTGGCACCCTGTGAGCCCACCCCAGTGTGCCAAAAGTATTTTTTTTGAACCTGTTAATAAAGAAAATGGTCCCTCAAGCCTTTTTTTAACCTGCAAAAAAGAAAATCATCTTTCATCATTTCACCCATCCCTCCCCCCATCCCGACCCTCCCTCTGTGCACCCACATCCCCACCCCACCCCATACTTACCTCCAGAGGTTGGGAGCAGCAATCTTCTGCACTCTTCAAAGCTGAACTGCAAACTGAGAACTCAAGTAAGTGCTGTATGATAGGATTCAATCTGGGGGTCAACTTAGGTTGACATCTCAGCCATTTTTAGGACTTTTGGCCCCAAATTTTCAACATGGGATTCTTGGTCCTGAAAGGTGATTTTGCGGTCGCTGCATGTAATCATCTTTCAGGACTGATTAACGAAACAACAGTTCTACTGTTCAAGGGAAAGGTCCCAAAAATCTCATGTTGCAAATTTGGTGAAGAAATTCCAAAAATTACTGTGTTACAAGCATGAGTTGTGCAGTTTCAATGCATGCTTGTAACTTCACCAATTCTTTATATTTCCACTCCAGATTTTCAACATTGCCATTTTTCACACCTCCTTATGAACAGTACAGCTGTCATTTTTTCACATCCTGACCAAAACATGTTTTCACACCTGTGGCACAGAATGGCACAGTCACTGTTGGAAATCAACTTTTGGGACAGATTAACAAAATCACAGTGCCACTGTTCAAGAGGAGAGGTCCAGAAATGGCCATGTTGAAAATCTGGTGAAAAAATTCATAAAAATGATTGCGTTACAGGTGTTCAGTGAGCAATTTCTATGCATGCTAATAACTTGGCCAATTTTTCATATTTTCACTCCAGATTTTCAAGAGTGCCATTTTTTCACACCACCTATTGAGCAGTACAGCTGTCATTTTTCACATCCTCCCTGAAATGTGCTTTCATATCTGTGGCATCAAATTGTGCAGTCACTGTGCAAAATCACCTTTGGAGACTGAGTAATGAAATGATAGTGCCGTAGTGCATGAGGTGGGGTCACAAAAAGCCCATATTGAAAATTTGGAGTGATAGTACCAACAAATACCTGGGGCATTAGGGTTTCCAGCCACAACACCCTACCCTCTACAGACTGACAGGCATCGGGGTGTGACCTGGGATCATCGGCCATAATGTTCCCTCCATTCCACCCCCACCCTGCAGCCAGTGACAGGCATCGAGATGTGCCTTGGGGTCTTCAACCCCAAAGTTCACTCCATTCTCCTATACTGCACCCATCTCAGTGATTTTTCTTATGGAATGGGGTGAGCATAAGGCCCAAAGACCCCAAGGCACACCACGACACCTGTCAGGTGTCTGTAGGGTAGGGTGAGATGAAATGGAGTGACTGTTATGGCTGATGACCCAAAGGTACACCCCCAATGCCTGTCAGTCTCTGCAGGGTGGGAGTAAGGTTAGCATCAGTTCAATACTTCACTGCCATTCCTATAATGCATCTCTCTAACTCCTGCACTACCAATGCCAATGCCAGCAAGCAAACATTCGACATTGACAAATGCTTGTTATACTTTCCAGTGATGATTTTGTCAAAGAAATGCAGTCGCTTATCTAAGAATGTCCATGTTAGTTGAACAACTGCCTTCCTTTGACAAAATTATCACTGAAAAGTATAAAAACAAACTTGTACAAATTACCCCCATTAAACTCTATGGAGTGCCTCCTTGTGCTGTTCCTTAAGTAATGTGGCAAACTTTCAGCACTAAGAAATGCTTGTTTCTCATGCTGTGTGTTTAGATGGTCTGGCTTCCACTGCATTAAAAGTTCCACAAACTAAAATTAGGAGAGGTACCCAGGGATTTAATTATATGGGCTTCACAATGTAGAACACTTTACCTCTGTTTTCAAAGGAACTCAGGTAAGGCCCTACTGGAAATCAGATTCAAGTCTGGTTTCAAGATAATCACAGAGTTTAAAAATCCATATTTAAAGCTAGTCAGTACTGTATGTTTTATGATTGTATTGTAGTAACTCTGTATTGTACTGTTTTAAATCACATAGACTGCACGATACCAAAGGAAATGAACTCTGCTCATTTGTTTTCCTCAAATAAAAGTAAAATATGAGTCAGGCTCTACCATTCAATGTACAACAAATAATTAAAGTACCATCTGAAAATTTTAAATCAGACTATTTCACTCAATTAAAGCACACACCTGATGCACAAAATGTACAGCAAGTGCTTCCAAAAAATCATACCTCTGATACATATGGAGAATACTGAAAATGGACTTAAAAGGTCATCAACAGTTTAAGAGCTGAGGGTCAGTTATTAATGCCCTGGTCATCCATGCAAGGCTTTGGAGGCTGAAAACATTTACAGCTGACAGCAGCTGGTAGCACATGATGGCAGACTTTGCCTTTCATGCCAGAAGCCTAGCATATATGGGATACTCAAAATGGTAAGGGACAATGGTGGGTCATAAAATGTCAATAGAATATTTTTAGCTAAGAGCAAATTTTCTCAGCCACATTAGTAACACAGTAAGGCAGGACCTGATACAGTACCACCAGAACTCCTGATCAATCTTATTGAAACAAGTGTTAATCTACTGTAATATCTTTCTTGTAATGAAGCATAGCAGAAGCAGGTGTACAACAAGCGGAGGTCACTGGACTCGGTGGTAAATGTTAGGTTTCCTGGTACTCTACTAACCTGTAAGCTAGAAGGAGACTACCTCACTATACAAGGGAACAACAAAGAACTCTAATTCCTTCTCTGCATCCCCCACCCTGACTTGAACAGGGATATAGCAGGGGGGGCAGGTCAGGCAAATGCCCGACCATCATTGCAGCCAGACTTCTGTTGGGAAATGCAGCCAGATTTCTGTCGGGAAATTACAACTCCTTTCTTCTTTTTTAATCCTCAAGTACTCTCACCCCAATCACAGACCAGACATTCATTCCCTTCTTGCTCTTCCTCCAATGATCACAGCCCACTCCAGTCTGTCAGACACACGCGTACACTGTGACTATCAAAGCAGCTGTGCTATAGTAAGCACTACAAGTCTACATGTCATGGTTATCAGCATCAGCAGATGAGTGGGTGATGCGCTTGCACCATGAATTTCAACTTAACTTACCACATGGCTCTGTTAGCAGACCATTGTGACAGTCATGTGGTAAGTTAGTAGACCCTACAGGCTATACAGCGCATGTCAGTAGTTGTTAACTTGCATCATTGGTGTCATTGCCCTCACTCTTGAGGAGCGAGAGAGTGGAGCATGGTGTATCTGTCTGTCTTTTGTATGATGTGGCTCCCCTTGTCATCGCTTGCACTGCACTTACTTACTTTGTTAAATTCATCAGTAAGTTGCAGTCTTTCTTGGAGTGACTAGAGGTGATTTTAAAATTAGCACTGCAGCACAAGTTAACATAAACAGTTTAAACTGTGTAAACTTGTTTGGCCCATTTGAATTTTAAAATGACGAGTTAGGCTTCATCTGGCCGATGTTTGCACTGAGTGAAGTGACTGAAGTTACTGCCTTTACTGATGTGGCAGCCCAGGAAGCCAAGTGCATGACTTGTATTTTGCAATGGCTTGAATTCACTCATGACACTTGAGTTCCCACCTTGTCATCGTCTCATCATCGATCCAATCCTTCCATCAGACCCATTAGGCCAGTGTGAGACAGCATTGGGTTAGGCAGTGTTTTCCAAGTGAACCCTCACAGGCAAATATTTTTCATGGAATAAATTCAACTTTACTTCAGTAAAGCCACAGAAGAAAAATAAGAGAGTTGACATTCACTGTGATGTACAATTTAACATAACAGATTCTCAATGGTCAGTCTGTTTGCTGCTACTAGCCTCCCAGCTACTCATCTCTTCTCACTCTCTTTCCTGGTCCCTTTTTATGGGGATCCTGTGTGTATCTCAAAAACACTTTCCCATCAGTGCCTTACCAATAGTATCTGCAAGCCTGAGTTCTTAAAGGGGCTGCCCTAAAGCAGGCAGAGTTTTTTTTTTTCAAATCCCCCATAGCTACTGCTAACACCTTTATTGTGGTGTTGGTGTGGGGATGATGCATGTAGAGCAAGATGGGTGTAGAGTACAAACATGGAGATGAGGTGCTACTGCAAGTGATGATCATCCACATCAGCCTTGTTTCTATATAGCCACCAGGCTGTTACTACCAAGGGCAACACTGAAACTCCCAGACTAGATTGTACGCATCTGGAAATCAGCTATTTTAGCTTAGTATGTCTTTCCTGGTGAAACTTTTCAAAAAAAAAAAAGACTGGCAGAGAACAAGTCCCATTAAGTGACGCTGGAAAAGAGACTAATTGAATAATCAAACCAGGTAATCATTATCCAATCCAACCAAAATATTTGGTGTTAAGTTGTATCAGAACCAGATAATGGCATAATTTACGTTTCTGCAGTATTCAAACATTTCTATTCAAATTACTCTGCCACAAACCTTCAGAGTAACCTTACCTTCCCTGATAAGTTCTGGAAGGTTATTCGGCCCCTTTCTGTCCCCCTACCCAGCTGCATACCCTGTTCTCAGTCCAAGGAACTTGCCCATCTCTGACCCACCATGTGACCTGATAAACACTGACATAGAACTATTTAACTTGAGTGCTGGATACCATTTACTGACAATGCTGGTATGTTGTTGAGATGGGGGATTCACAAGTGGAGTGCCACAGGGATTGATCCTGGGACCAATCCTATTCAGTATGTTCATTAGAGATATAGGGAAAGCTATAGAGGACAAGATGTGTCTCTGTGGTCTGATGATGCAACGCTATGCAGCAGGGTAAAGATCAAAGAAGAGATGAGAAAACTGCAGGACTTACTGATGCTAGAATGGGGGTCACAGATCTAAGAGTTGAGACTGAACACCAAGAAGTGAAAGGTGATGCACTTAGGGAAAAGGAATCCAGGCATGGAATATTGGATAGGAGGAGTCAGGCTGACCACCACAATAAAAGAAAGTATCTGCATTTCATCATCAGTGACTGCATCAAGCAAACAAGTCAGTGCACTAAGGCATGCTGGGGTATATTGTAGGGGTTTTGATAGGAGAAGTGCAGCAAAGTGATACCTCCCCTAAACTGATCTTTGTTGAGGCCTCACCTGGAATACTGTACCCAGTTCTGGATCCCTCACATGAGAAAGGACACAGACAGGCTGGAGTCAGTAAAAAGAAGGGTCACCAAAATCAACCAGGGAAAACACAGCAGATGCTATGAGGAATGGCTAGTGGCTGAGAACATGTACTCATTGGAGGACAGATGTGAGGGGAGGGCATGATAGGAATATGTATGTTTCTAAGTGGTATAATGAAGGTGTAAATTGAAGTGAAAAGGAGGAGAAGATGTAGCTCTCTACATAAGGGAAGGAATCAAAGCAACAGAACTAAAGGGTAAACAGGGAGGGGAGGAGGCACTGTGGGTCACCCTGGAGACAAAGAAAAGGCACCACAATCCACATGGGGTTGTTTACAGACCCACATCTCAGGAGGAGGCAATGGACAAGGAAATAATAGAAGAAATCCTTAGGATAGCTGAAAAAGGAGAAATATTGTTGATGGGGGACTTGAATATGCCAGATGTTAACTGAAGCACCTTTACTGCTGCCACATCCAAGAGCAGAGTCATTCTTGATGCCCTACAGGGGGCACGCCTCAGACAGCTAGTGTTGGAACCCACTCAGGAGGGAGCAATCTTAGACCTGGTACTCTCAAATGGGGATGGAGAGAGGATCTCAGATTTAGAAGTGGGTAGCCATCTACAAGTGACCACCAAACGGGTGGTTCACAATAAACACAGCTGTAGAATCAAGCCATACAAAAGCAAGGGTGTTGAACTTTAGGAAGGCTGACTTTGGCAATATGGGAGAGTGCCTCAGAAAAGCAGTAGCTAACAGGCAAGAAGGAGGGGTGGAAGAACAATGGGGAAAAATCAAAACTGCCATCACAGAGGCAACAAACCTTTGTGTAGAGCAAATCAACAAAACAAAAAGAGGGAAAAAGCCACTATGGTTCTCAAAAGAGGTGGCAGAGAAGGTTAAGGAGAAAAGGATAGCATTCAGGAAATATAAGGAAACACAGAAGGAGCAGGACAGAGAACTGTATCAGTTAAAACAGAAGGAGACAGGGAAGGCAGTCAGAATTGCAAAGGCCCAAACTGAGGAAAAGATAGCCAGCTCTGTTAAGAAGAGGGATACACACTTTTATTGGTACATTAGGGAGTGAAGAAAGACCAAGGGAGGGATACTGAGGCTTCATAAAGAGGATAGAATGTGGGCAGAGGGTGACAGTGAAAAAGCAGGGATACTAAACAAATACTTCTGCTCAGTATTCACAAAAGAAGAGGAGGAGGAGGTGCCTACACCAAACAAAAGAAACACTGTGGATAAGTGAGTCAATACCAGTCCATTTGCAGAAGAAAGGGTTCTGAAAGAATTCTTCAATCTGAAGGTGGACAAGGCAATGGAGCCTGCTGGGATTCACCCCAGAATTCTAATAGAACTAAGGGGAGAACTAGTGACACCACTGACTACTCTCTTTAACAAATCATGGGATGATGGGGCGGTACCTGAGGACTAGAGGAGGGCAGATGTGATTCCACTTCACAATAGTGGGAGCAAGGCAGAGGCAGGGAACTACAGACCTGTTAGTTTGACTTCAGTGGTAGGGAAAATGATCGAATCACTTCTGAAGGAGATTATTGTTGAGTACCTAGAGGCCAGGACCCAAGGCAGCATGGATTCACAGTGGCAAGGTCGTGTCAGATGAATCAAATAGATTTATTTGACTGGGTGACCAAAGTAGTAGACCAGGGAGAGGCTGTGGACATGGCCTACCTAGACTTTAGCAAGGCATTTGACACAGTCCACACATAAGATTAATGAAAACTTTAGCCAGCCTTAGGGTGGGTTCCAAGGTGGTAACCTGGGTAAAGAATTGGCTGGACAACAGTGCACAAAGGGGATTAGTAAATGGAGTCCACTCTGAAGAAAGGGGGGGTTACTAGTGGGGTACCGCAGGATTCAGTACTGGGACCAATCCTCTTTAATGGCTTTATAAGTGACATTGTTGAGGAACTGCAAGGAAAAGTATGTCTCTTTGCAGATGACACAAAGATCTGCAACAGGGTGGGGGTGGAAAGGATGAGAAGGGACTTGGCAAGGTTGGAGGAATGGTCAAATGTATGGCAGCTTAGATTCAATGCAAAGAAGTGCAAAGTAATGCACCATAAAAACCCTGGGGAAGAGTACACAATGGGGGGTAAGATGCTAACAACAACAAAAATGGAAAGGGACCTGTCATATCAGATGACCTAAAGGTGGACAAGCAATGTGAGAAGGTAGTAAGGGGGCCTGGGAGATACTGGGAGGCATAGGGAGAGGCATCACCTGTAGAAAACAAGAAGTCATTATTCCTCTGTACAGACAGTTGGTGAGACCCCATCTGGAGTACTGAGTGCAGTTCTGAAGACCCCATCTCTGCAAGGACATAGACAGAATAGATGCTGTCCAGAGGAGGGCAACTAAAATGGTGCAGGGTCTGCACCAGAAGCCATATGAAGAAAGACTAAAAGAGCTTAATATGGATACTCTCGAGGAAAGAGGGGAGACAAGATAGAAACTTTCAAGTACCTCAAGGAAATCAACAAAGTACAGGAGGGTAGCATCTTTCAGAAAATGAGATGTGCAAGAACAAAAGGGCACAATTTGAAGATAGAGGGGGAACAGCTCTGTGGTACCCTGAGGAAGTATTTTTTCACACAGAGGGTTGTGGATGCATGGAATGGCCTTCTGAGGAGGTCATGGAGTTAAAAACAGTTGGGGAATTCAGTAATGCATAGGACAGACATAAGGGAATTCTAGTAGGGGTAGGAGGAAGTAGGCTGTTGGTTAACTAGAATCTGCAGTTTATCCATTAGGTAGGGAAATGGGTAGACTGGATGGGCAAGCGGTCCTTATCCATCATCAGATTCTATGTTTCTTTGTTTCTAAGACCTGTTTGTTTGAAATAGGTCCACAGTCACAAGAGGACATCATTGAAGGTAAAATGTGAGGTAAAGTCAGGAGGGATGCAAGGAAGGTCTACTTCACTGGAGGGTGGTGGAGCCATGGAACAGAGTGGTGGTGCTGATATTCTAAAAGTATTCAACCATGACTGGGACAGTACAGGAGTGCTCATAGTCCCAGTGGGGAATCATGGGGTTGTTATTTGGGGGAAGAGGAGAGAGGGGACAAAACACCAGGCCACTAGGTCCAGTGGTGAGGTATAGTAGTATAATATGTGCAGACACGATGGACCATCAGTATCTTTCTACCAACAGATTCTATGTTTCTACATTATGTATGATGTAATGATGGAATTGTATTCTGTTTACTTCTATTTAATTCAGAGGCGACAGAATTAATTTATATTTTTGTAGGAATTTAATAGCATTTATCTCTATATGTTACCTTTTGTACCTACAATAAATAAGTGAGCTATCATAAAGGACACTATTAAAAATTAGCCATGGCTAAATAGTTGCAACATCTTTCCTTGAATTTCAATAAACAGTTACATTGTATCCACATCCATCACTCCAGAGGAACAAATGCATTTTTCCCTGCAACCAGGGGTCGGTAAGCTGCAACAAAAGTGTGTCTTATCTTTAATAAAAGCCAAAAGACTCACCACAGAGCATCTAAATCCCCCAGACCCCAGCCTTTATATAAAAATCTTGCACAGTACAGTACAATAATGCCTATGGAGTGGGTGGCTCATGGCATTGTTGGTCAGTCAGTTGCCCACCACAGCTGCAGCTGCAGTCTTTAGAGTCAGCTATGGTCTCCTACACCCCTAACTCTGGGGGGAAAAACACAAAACAAAACATTTTTTCCCTGGAGTGAGAGGTAGGGAAGATGTAACAAAAGTGTGTTTTATCTTCAATAAAAGCCCCAAAACTCACCACAGAGCATCTAAGCATCCTGAGCTTCTGGGGTCCTGGTGGTTCCCAGACCCCCAGCCTTCCTGTTGGGAATTTAGGAACTTCCTGCCTGACCTACATTTTTGTCCCACTGTGCCCCTGGACTTGCATATTACCTAACTGGACAGCCATTGGAAAATTCAGACACCATGATACAGTATGTGGACAGTGTTCTGGTTTTCTATATCATTGTATTACGAATAATCTAAATCTACCAGGGAATAGAGATCACAACTTTTTTTTCTTAAAGCAGCAGTATTTGTTAGTAACCATATATCTTTTTTTTCACAGCAATTATGTTTTTTTTTTCTGGCCAAAATATCAAGATACACATTTTTCCTTTTGTATTGTTTCATTCCTGAGCCAAAATATGGGATTCTGAATTTTTTAAATGTTCTCACTCCTGTGCCATGCACATCATGAACAATTAAATATCTTGATAGAGTGTTGTGCCATTTGAAATAAGAAATAGGTGGTAGTACAATGGTAATTCATCTAAAGTATAAACATAGCATGTGCATCCATCAGGCAACATCAGCAGAAGAGAGTTTTAAAAACAGTGAGTGGTGGCCATCTTTAAAAATTCAAGAACAGATCCAGAAGCAAATGGTTTGATACCTTTTATTGGACCAACATAGATGTTGCAAAAAGAACAAAGTGCTAAGCTTTTAGACTAACCAAGTCCATCCTTGGAGCTTATGGCAGTTATTTAGAAAAGCACATACTACTAACACCCAGATCATACATAAAAGAACAGAAAGAATTCTCATTGGTTTAAAATACTCATTTAAACCATAACTTAAATTTAAATTAGTTGAACCAGCTTTCATCAGTTTGCTTTTAGCTGAGAAGCCTTTCAAGGTAAAATGTCACCAGAATAAGACAAGAACCCTTGGCACAGAAAGCTCCACTAACATAAATTCTGAATATTTCAGTGTGATTTGTGAATACAGTCTTAATGAACCTTTGGATTCAACACTCACTTAAGTACATGTTAAAATGAATTATTATTGTATGTTAAAAACAAACTATATAACAGAAATTTCCTATATATAGCATTAAGAGGGTTTAAAGTAAAGTTTACCTAGCATGAGCAACTGTTTCACACATCTATACAGTATAAAACCTATCTGGAGACATTTTTCCAACTATACACTCAGCCAGTTACTATATTCCATAAACCTTAAGACCTTCAGGGCCAGATATTCCAAACTTTGAGCTGAGTGCAATCCATTTGCCCAGGTTTAGCACGGGATTAGCATGTGTTTGCTATATTCAAAAGGCCAAATAGTGCTTGCAAAATGCATTAGCACCGGGCAAAATCATAATGTATACAAGGGGCAAACTGAGGGGGGCATGTACATGAATACAGGTGCAATGCTATATTCAGTGACTAGTGCCGCGCAAAGTGGTTTTGCATGACTTAGTGCAACACTTGGTGCAGTGCACATTAACAATCAGGAAAAGGCCATCTTAACCCTGGGCATTCAGCTTTGCACAACATTTTGGCTTTGTGCAGTGTTTACGTGGCTTTGTGCAACCCTAACTAATAAATATGACACATAGACAAAGCCAGACATAGAGGAAACATGCTGTTTATTGATGGCTTCACAATGATGCCATCATCTGCCACTAGTCCCAGCCATGCCAGGCAGTAAGTGGTGACCCTGCTGCCAGTGGACAGCATGGCAGTGTGGCCATACAGCACACACCTGCCAACCACTTTTCTCTGGACACCAACAGATATCAACACATGCATGCAGCATTGTGGGCATGGAGGATGTTGTGGGGAGAGAGTGTATGGGTGGCCAGGCTGTGCCACAGAACAGGTGTGGCCACAAGGCTGGGACACATCACGCAGTGCACATGGGCCAGTATTGGGAATGCCCCAACACCAGTGTGCTTTTCTGATAATATATTCCCCCTGGCCACATACCACACAGCTGCACAACTGCCATAGCACACAAAGCCGGACATGTATATGTTACTGTGAGCATCCCAAGCCAGAGGTGCAGCATCTGTGGGTCACACAACAGTGTAACAGTAATGTCCACTATCAGTAAACACCTGCATGTTGGGCCTGCCACTGTGTATAGTGCAGTCATCAGCATTGCCCTACACACCATAGGCAGTGCTGTGTTCACACACTACTGGCCCCCTTGCTACTGTAGTGTCTGCTGTGCACTGTTGCATTACATACAGTGTGACAGTTGCATGCAGCACCACCACCATCTGTGCCTATGCTGTGTAGTCCCCTGGGGTACAATATTCTATGCTATGCTGTACTGTTTACATGTAGCCTACAGCTATCAGCATACACTGCCAGAGTGACCTACAGGTGGAACTGTGGTCAGACCTGGCCAGCCCCCGTACTTCCAGATTGACCTACAGATGGATCTGTGGGGCTCTGCAGTAATGCTGGGCAAACTGCATGCAAATCAGGGCATAATGAGATACTAATCTGGATGTTTGCCCAGAGACTACCTAAGTAGGTTCATTTGCATGTCACTTTTGAATATGGCAAAGTTTAGCACTGGGCAAATGGTTTAGCTCCGCGCTAAACCGTGCAAACATGTTAGCACTGAGCAAACAGTTTGGGGAATATTATACAGTTTTGAACACTGTACTTTCACATGTGCTGCTGCCTGCAGCTGTATTGGGTCCACACATTTGCTGGCACACACATTGCCCCCATAGTTCACCTATACCTACCTTCACATCGCTGTGCACTGTGTTGCTGTTGTGGTTTGCACTTCATGGTTGCTATATTCAGAGCTGTCTTATTCCAGGGCTAAGTTTGCCCTGCACTCCCAGCACAGTTTCCCCGGCCTCATTCCCATGCTATATTCAGAAGTTGTTGGCCCCGGGCTAGTCCTTTTGAATATAGCTTGCTTTTTGCTCTGGGCTAAGTTTGCCTGCCGGGCAGTGCTAATTGAACACTGGGGCAAAGTTTTAAATATCTGGCCCTCAGTGCTGTAACAGGATTTTATACAAGGTAATATCAATTGTCAGTATAAGTGCCAAATAAAAAAAACTGTCAAGGACCACCAAGTAAGTGAAATGATGCATCCTGATATGTTCAGAGTTCAATAATGTATCAGTATATAATCACACTACTATGTGTACAAAAACAATCTGAGGAATCTGAATAAAAACATAATGGAATTAAACCCTACCCACCCAGTGGGAAGTTAACAAGTTAGAAGAAAGCATATATCCACTATGTATGTGAGCCAAGACTCCTAACATACCATCATTTACATCAACCACTACAATCTTTACCCAATGGAATTTGACCTGTCAAGGACCCCCAAGTAAATGAGATCATGTATCTTAATATGTTAAGAGTACAAAAATGTGACTATATATAATCAAACTGCTAGATGTACAGTAACAGTCCAATGAATCTGAATAAAAACACAATGGAATAACCCCCCACCCCGGAGGGAAAGCTAACTAGTTTGAAGGAAGTACATATTCACTATGTATGTGAGCCAAGAGTCCTAATACACAATCACTTACACCAATCACTACAATATTTACCCAGTGTAATTTAACTTGTCAAGGACCCCCAAGCAAATGAAATCATGCATCCCAATATGTTCAGAGTTCAAAAATGTGACAGTATATAGTCAAACTGCTACATGAACAGTAACAGTCAAAGGAATCTGAATAAAAACCCAATGGAATTAACCCCCACCCTCCTCTGGGAAAGATAACTAATTAGAAGGAAATTAATATTCATTATGTATGTGAACTATGAGTCCTAACACACTGTAACACCATTATGTCATGTAACTGAATATAAGCCTACCTCAATATATTCTCAACCATCACACCCACCACACCCACATAACTCCCCCCACCCACACAAAAAAAAAGTAAGTAGTATAAGTTCATATATTTCTTCAAATGTTAAATTTCAGCCAATCAGCGCATGCCATGTCATTTGACTGGTGGGCATGGCCTAAAATGGACCAATCAGAACTGTCCCTTGTTAAACCGGAAGTCTCTCCCTAAAATGCGCTAGCCCCGTCCACTTCCAGCAGAAGTGCCGTAAGCTCGAACCTGTGTCCCGCCCCTTGGCACAGGAAGTGACGCACATGTGAACCAGTGTCCCACCCACTTGCGCAGGAAATAACCCACACTGAAACCCTGGAAGTGACATAACAACACCATTTTGTAAGCATCCTATGCCCCTCATTCTTGTACACTCCTCAAACCCCTTCCACCCACCATTTTGTAAGTGTCCTGCACCCCTCCTTTTTGTACACTCCTCGAATCCCTGCCACTCACCATTTTGTAAGTGTACTGCACCCCTCCTTTTTGTACACTCCTCGAACCCCTGCCACCCACCATTTTGTAAGCATCCTATGCCCCCTCCTTCTCATACACTCCTCAAACCCCTGCCATGCCATCCTGGCTGGAACCCGAGCCCCACCATCCTGGCTCAAACCCCTGTCCCTCTTTACCACCATGCCCCCACCAACCCCCCAAAAAATAAGTTAGGTATATGTAGTGTTATGTGCCCCCTGTCAGCTTGGGTGTATAACTGCAGGGGCATGTATGTGTTTTTTTGATTAGGATATTTTCAGGAAGAAGTATCTAGGGGGCAACCTGATCATGCAGAGGTTTCACAGATCTGTTTGGAGACCCCCCAGTGAAATCCATCTGCCTGTGTTACTACCCTTTTTCTGTTTTATAACAAGTTATAAAATGTGTAAAACTTGTACCAAAAAGATACCTTTATGTATGTGCATGTAACATTTATAAGCTAAAACAGGGACCTGTGTGTAAATAAGATAGTTCAACAGTTTTCTCTGTATAGCATTGCAACATGCTGGCAGCATGGTGTGTGTGTGTGTCCCTCATTAAGCATGTAGGAAAAGCAATGTCTTTTATGTATGTTTAAAATATAGATGGTCTTTCTGGAGCCCATGGTCCTGTTGGCAGTGTGGTGGGTGTCTTTGTCTTTTAAGACTGAGAAAAAAACATCTGTTTTTCATTTACACAGCCATGGCTACAAAGGACTATTGATTCTCTTTGGAAACATGTGTGTGTCTCAAGATTTTTGGATTACAGAGTCCCTGTATTTACAGGGATCTGTAAAAATGTAGCTTTATGCTTTTGTTACAAAATAAATGTCTATGGTCACACTATCAAAAAATTAAAAGTCATGTAGTAGGTTTGTAACCATTACCTGTATAATGTTTCTGTAATTTATCTGACTTGGAACCTTTCTAAAAGAGCTCATGGCTCAAAGGTATTAATCTGAAGCTTAACTAAATAAGAAAATAAATAATATGTTACAAAGAAAAGACAGAATGTAAAATGCTAATGTTTCTCTCAGAATCATTTCAAAGCACACAGTCTACTTAAAATGTATGTACAGCTTTGCTTAGAGTCGGTGCAAAAGAATACACGCTTTGTGTGTGTGTGTGTGTGTGTGTGTGAGCTATGTTACACTAAATTACTGATTTAAAGGTTGCAGCTGTTTTTAGAAAATAGGCAGAATTTCCATTTTGACTTTTAAAAACATAACTTAAGCTGATACTCAACTGCTGTTATTATAAACTGGGTCTTAAGACAGAGAAAAAACATGTGTTTTAATTAGAGTGTGACCAAAGTTTTAGCAGAAAGACATTACTCTTGCTAGACCCCCTACTGTGTAATAGAAAAAAACAGGTGATTCTCATGATTAACTTTTTAGAAAAGACAAAATAAATTTTATCTTCTGATTAGTGGTATGTAAGCTGTTTTACTGAATTACTAATTTAAAGGACGCAGCTGTTTAAAAAAGACAAGATTTTCATTATACATTTTAAAAACTAACTAAGCCATGAGCTTACTTGGACTTAAAGAAGCAGTCTGCATACTTTTTAATTAGACTGTGACCGAAGTTTTAGCCAAATGGCAAAAGCATGAAATGCCTTCCAGCTGTCGCAGGAAGTGAATAACAAAGCCTACAAGGAGTAGCCTAGGACTTGTATATTTCCCCATGGAGAAGGGGTAGGGAGGGGGGCTTTGATGGACAGTACCAGATGTTCAGACATTTTTTCACTACTAGCCACATAGTTGGGGTGTTGTTTTGCACATTTTATATAAGCATCTCAAGACACTGAGAGCTAAAGACAAAAGAACAGGGTGAGACCGCCAAAAATATGTCTTGAGCTAAAATCATTTTTAAACATCTAACAAGCAATAATGGAGTCATGGGGTGGAAATGAAGCCCTTTTCCAATCAATTGAAGAGCTGAATAATGCACCGTTTACCACTACAGAAGGTGTGTATTTTTATTTTTAACTTGGAATAGTAGATGTTGCAGGTTTTTTGGGGGAGTTAAGGAAAAAGACTGCAAGTTTCAGATTTGAAATTTGTTTCACAGTATAATGCTGAAAATGGGAGACTGGGGGATAAAAATGCTGTAAGTTTTTGGAGTTTAAATTTTGTCTTACAGTATAATGTTGAAACTACAAAAGTAGTGACACGGGTGTATTTTCTGTTTTTACCAACAGCACAGTGAACCTCTGCAGGAGAGAGAGGGAGAAAGAGACAATTACTTGAGTGCGATGTTTTTCGAAGGTGCTCAAAAGTTTCTGCTAATGTGAGTTATGAGCAAAATAGATCTTGTGTGAATCTGAATGATGATGTACAGCCATCTATGAGCAGCAGCACAAGGATTTCTGACAAAGTGTTATTGCACCCAAGGTTTCAAGAAAGGGACATTGACATGAACAATGCTGGGAAAGCCTGTATTCTTAATGCATTTGATTGTTTGTTTAATGTCTTGGTAATTGAGAGCAGATTATCTAGTGAGGATTACGATCATCAGATGTTTAAATCTGAGTTTTGTAAAGGTACTTTACTGAGCAGTGTATTTTCTTTATTACGTGCAACCAAGTTCTCATACTCAGAGCTGAAACAGATGGCAAATGTGGCCCACATGTTTGAAAAGTACAGGAGAATGGAGGAAATGGTGTCCAAATACAAAAATAAAATTACAAAGTGAAAGCACAGAAGCTCTCACAAGCTGAGTACAAAGGGTGGCAGCACTAACAAAATGAAAAAAATAACAAATGGTGTCAAAAAAGAAAAATCTGGGTAAAAAATATAACAATCCGAGAAAATTTGAAAAGAAGAGTAAAGGGTGCCAGGAAAATATTACAATGTAGGTTATTACAGCATGTTGCTAATGTTCAGCCATCTGATGAATTAGAAAACCAGGTTGCAGCACATATGCAAGATGATGATGAACTAGCAAACAGGTCGACCCCTACAGTATTTTTAGAATCTGTGCAGCAATATGAATGTGTTTTAAAAAAATGTAATGCACAGAATTCCATCAACGATATAAGTTTATAAATCTAGATAAAATAACATCTTTTACAGAGGCCATTGCTGCAATGCACCAGGCTGTACAAGAATTGCTGGACAGGGTGATGAGACAAACACGCCGTGGAGACTTTGTGCAGTTAAGATTAAATGCTGCTTCTTTAAATCAACCATTGTTCTCAAGGAAAACATACCCTAATGAGCTAAATGCTGCCACCTTCTTAGATCAGCTAGCTGATATGCTACAGAGCAATACGGAAATCATTACTGATGACACTATACATCTCGTGGTAACTACTATCAATAATCACCGGGGTTCGTGGGTGGGGGGAGACGGACACTGTGCTCCATCTTGTATAGCAGGATTTTACAAAAAAAAGAGATGATACTTGATTGATTTAAATAACAGAGATAATAGTTTGCGTTTCGGTGGCTCCATTCTCAAACTCCTACATCCACATATGAGTGACAGTCAGTTGTTGAATAAGGCTAAAATATTGCATGCTGAGCTAGGTTTGTCAGACCAAACCCCTGTCACTTTCAGTGATGTGCCCCAGTTTGAACTTTTTTTAAGAGTCAATATTAAGATTTTATATCATAATGAAGGAAACTGGCAAACATTTTCAACAGGGCCAGAAAGACTTCCTAAAACGTTGTTTGTATTACTGCATGACAAGCATTATTACGGTATAACAAATGTAAAAAAATTCTTTGGGGTAGGTACCTATGCGAATATTGTGACGTAGCCTATAGCCATTAGGGAAATCATATCTGTGCACAACAGTGCAAAGTTTGCTTTGGCCCCAATTGTCTTGAACAGAAAACTGACACTGCATCCTGCCCCTACTGTAAAAAGATTTGTAGGTCTTTTGCATGCCTAGAAAGGCATTTAGCTAGAGCTGATGGGAGTACAGGGTCTTGTAAATCCATGAAACTGCATGAGCAGTGTTTTGTCTTTTACAAGGGATCTCATACATGTAAATTGATTCACTGTAACACATATGATTCTTTCATGACTGCAGACAAGCATCTGTGTTACATGTCACCACTCACATATGTAAAAATCTCTGAGAAATATATAGTGTTTAATTTTGAGGCCACACAAGAAACTGGAGAGCACATACCAAATTTTGTGTATGCTAAGTAATTAGATGGGGAGACGTCCTGGGCATTTGAAGGGGAAGATTGTATAAAAGATTTTGTAGGACATTTTATGGATGCACCATTTAGACACTACACATTTGTAGCACACAATGCCAACAGCTATGACAGTTATTTTATCATTAGCCAGCTAGTCAAGGAAATAATTGATATTAAATTGCTCACACGAGGAGGAAAATTACTCTGTGTCACAGTGACATCCCTACACATCAGATTTATCGAAAGCCATTGTTTTCTTCCTTTTAAACTAGCAAAAATCCCAGCAGCCCTTGGATTTGAGAACGAGATTGCTAAAGGTTACTTTCCCCATTTTTTTAATGCCAAGGCTAATGAAAATTATGTAGGCCCCCTGCCTGATGCTCAGTTTTATGGTTCTGAATATATGCTGCCTGCAGAAAAGCAAGAGTATTTGCAATGGTACCTAGCTAACCGACATAGAAAATTTGATCTGAAAAGAGAGCTTTGATACTATTGTCAGTTAGATGTTGAAATTCTTTGAAAAGCCTGTGTCAAATTTAGGAAAAAAGTGATGAACATGACAGCCAAAAGTGTTTTAAAACAGTCAGACAGTGATACAGTAGAGTATGAAACAGTATCCTTAGACCCCTTCCAGTACGTCACAATAGCCTCGGAGTGCATGGCCATGTACAGATTTTTATTTTTGAAATAATGCACTGTCGCTGTTCTCCCCCAGATGATTACCAAAGACAATTAAAGAGATACTCCACACCTGCTATTCAGTGGCTTATGTACATATCTGAGAAAGAAAACATTTCTATTCAGCACGCACTACGGGGTGGTGAATTTAAGGTGGGTCCGAACTTTTTGGATGGCTATTCTGTCAGAAATGGAATACCCACAGCATTTGAATTTAATGTTTTGTTTTTTTTTCATGGCTGCAACATCTGTTACTGTGGGAAAGATAGAAACCACATGACAGGGACTAGTTTTGGACAGTTATTCAATAGGACCATGCACAAATTTAATTTTCTAAAAAGTAAAGGTTTTGCCATTAGAGTATTGTGGGAACATGAATGAAAGTCAATGCTGGCTACAGATCAGGGTTTGAATAATTTCTTGAGGGACAGGCAGCTACCACAGTCATTCAAATCTAGGCAGTCACTGTTTGGGGGGAGAACAAATGCCATTTGTCTGTACTATAAGATGCAGCCTGATGAGAAAATACACTATTATGATTTTACCAGCCTCTACCCTTTTGTTAACAAAACAAAACAGTATCCAGTGGGTCATCCTGACATCATTTATGAAAATTTTGATGACCTCATTCAGTACTTTGGTTTAGCAAAAGTGAAAGTCTTACCCCTAGAGGCCTTTTTTCCAGTGCTGCTATCCAGGATTGGTAAAAAACTTGTGTTTACATTATGTCTCACATGCACTGAAAACAGACTTCAAACAACATCGTGCGCACACAGTGATGAGGAAAGGGCACTTACAGGTACCTTCTGTACTGTAGAACTAAACCTGGCACTGGAAAAAGACTACAAAATCATTAACATTTATGAAGTTTGGCATTTTAAAGAGTCATGCACAGAACTTTTTGCAGACTACATCAAGCTGCATCTAAAAGGCAAGCTAGAGGCATCTGGTTTCCCTTCATAGGTAAAAAATGAAGTGGATAAAGTCAGGTACATACAGCAGTATTTTGAAAGGGAAAATGTACATTTGAACCCTGCAGCCATAGCTGTTAACCCTGCAAGGAGACAGATATCTAAACTGTTTTTAATTTCTCTTTGGGGCAAATTTGGGCAGATAGCTAATTTACTGACCACGTGCATAGTAACAGACCTTGACAAACTCTTTCAGTATGTGTTTGCACCATATTACGATATAGCCTCATGCTGTTTTATTGATGATGAAACAGTTTGTTTAAGCTGGAAATACACAAGAGATCATTACCCAAATTCTAATAATATCAACATATTTATAGCTAGTTTTACAACAGCATATGCCAGAGTGGAACTCTACAACCTGCTAGATAGGTTACAGAACAGGTGCCTTTACCATGACACCGACTCGTCATTTTTGTGTCCAGACCGGGGGACTGGACCCCACCTCTAGACGATTATTTAGGGGAGCTAACCAGTGAAGTTCCTTAAGATGAACTCATTACAGAGTTTGTTTCCACAGGCCCAAAAACTTATGGCTACCAGCTGTCCAGTGGAGAGGTTATTCTTAAAGTGAAAGGGTTTACCCTTAATGTAGCCAGCAATAAACATATTAATTTTGAAAGTCTGAAGGACCTGGTCTTTGATTTTACGGGGTCACAGATCTCTAAAGAAATTACTGTGAGTCAACCCAGCATTGTTAGGAATAAAAAGCAGTGGTCCCTTGAAACAAAAACGCTGTCCAGGACCAAGACAGTAGTTTATGACAAGCGAGTTTTACGAGACAATTTTAAAACACTTTCTTACAGATGCTAATTGTGAAAAATGGATATCAGGTTGCAGCATCCCTTTACTTGTATGTTGGCTAGCCCCTCTAATAGTGGGAAGAGTTTCTTTATAAAGCAGTTGTTGGAACATGCTGATGCCACTTTATCACACAAGCCCAAAAATATTGTCTGGTTCTACAGCTGTTGGCAACCTTCGTATAATGAATTTTTGTTAAAGTTCCCACAGATTAAATTTGTGGGGGGGCTACCGATGTCACTACCTGACAATGATCTCTTACACCCTGGAAAGGTAAATTTTTTTGTTATAGATGATTTAATGGACTCTGCCTGTCAAAACAGTGAAGTCAAGTATCGGTTTACCAAGTACAGTCATCATGAACAGTTGACGATATTTTTAATTGTCCAGAATGTATTCTGTCAAGGTAAAAAAAGAAGAACCATCACACTAAATGCCAAATACATGATTTTGTTTAAAAACCCCAGAGACAAGCTGCAGATCATAACTCTGGCTAGACAGATGTAACCTGGTCAGACAAAATTTTTCTTAGAAGCTTTTGAAGATGCCACAAGAAAGCCACATGGCTATTTACTGGTTGATTTAAGATCCAGTACACCAGACGAATACAGAGTGTGTAGTGGGTTGATTCCCTCTGACTGTCCTGTGGCATATGTCATGAAAAAAACACATTCTGCTTCTAAAAATATTTGATACTGTATTGTCATTGTGTCTAAAAGACTGCAGAGAAATCTGTCTGTTTTAAAGTTACTAGTAAAAGGGCCTCTGAGCTTAAGAAAAGCTATTTTATGTTCAGCCTCTGATGATCTGATATCAGCTATAGTTGAGATAGCCTTAAACACTCTCAAAGGAAATATTCCACTGTCAGTAAAACAGTTAGGTTTGCTGAAAAAAAAGGAGAGTCATTAAAACTTTAAGCGATAAATAAATAACCTTAAAAAGGACAAAGAAAATAGTTAACCAGACAGGTGGCTTTATAGGGACACTGTTAGGAATTGCCATCACTTTGATCACCGGCCTGCTGGCTAACATATAATGGATTTTACTCAGAAAATATATTTGGTGCCTCAGCAACAGATGGATCACATTAAAACTAATTACCCTGATCAAGATATGAGAAAAGTTGCAACTATCAGTTTGGACACTGACATGAGAGCTATACTATTCCAGACTGATTTATCAGACTATAACAAAGCCAAAATGTACTGTGCTGTGATACAGCATTATCTGACTTTGGTAAGACAAGGAGAACAAGCTAAAACCAGTTTAACATTATTGATGCCTGAAAATGAATCAATTTCTGATCCCTCTGGGGACACAGCAGAGACAGCTTCTGTACCTAGTACTATGGAAAAAGACATTTTAAGTACCTTTCTCATCGATCTAAAACCAATATTGTGTTTTGGAGTAATGAGGGGAATTAATGTATAAAGGTACTGTTGTTTCTGGGTCTCACATGGTTGATTTGGTAAGAGCGGCTACAGCCACTCACACAATCCCTAACCACAGAAAGCCAAAGGGCTGGGATGTTTTTGTCAAAGCAATGGCTGAATCTAACATACCCACCTCAGTGTTTGCTCATTCAGTAAACAGGAGCTATGTGGAAAGGTTAAAATTGGCTGGTGCAAGACAACCACAGCCATCTCCAGTCAACCAATGGTCAGTGACACCCAAAAGACGAAAGTCTTTTAAAAAACTTACGTGGCTCACTGTGTGAAATTTAAATGCAATCTCTATGTATGAATGTTATATACCTCAGTGATTGCTGTGTACAACCTATGTTAACCATTTACCTCATACTGACTATGTAATCCTGTTTTTGCAAAAGAGTCTTTATATTGATGCACGTTAGCCTGCCTCATATTGACTGTGTAATCCTGTTTTTACAAAAAAAAAAAGTGTTTATATTGATGCATGTTAGCCTACCTCATAGTTAAATATGTTAACATGTTTTTAGAAAGAGGTGCTTAACATAATTCTACCTCTGTGCTATGGTATATATAGTGTGCATTTTTTAACAGGAGATGCTTCTGTTTATTATATCTTAACCAATGATGTTACCACTGATGCATGTTGCATTTTATTTGCATGTTTTTTTTTTTTTACAATAAATACCTTTATATTTTATATACTTTTGTCATTATTGAAGACATTGCATATCTGAAAATTTTAAACACAGGTGCCCCCCCAAGTTTAAACACAGACCCCCAGAAAAACTGACAGAGACACACAATTATGAGTATTTATGTATGATTTTATAAGTGACTGGTTTTGAAATAAATTACAAGCAGTTCCATATTTTAAATTCATTACACAACAAACAAGTCTGAACATGTTGCCCCCTCACTGACATGTGCCCTGATATGTTTAGATGTCTGAAAAGGTGACGTACAAAACTAGTTACCATGGCATCTTTTTTCAGCATATCATTAGAATACATTTTTAAAATTTGATCATAAGCAAGTCCTTTGCATCTGTGGAGTAAGAAAAAGATGCAGTGAAATCCACAGGTGGTAGAAAAGGTATCTTGCAACTGTGTGTTTTGGTACAAAATGTTTTTTTGCATTTCTGTTTAAAAAAACTCAATCGTTTGTGCATGATTGTCAGGATGAAAACCATAGCTGTCGAAGAACTCCCTAGTCCCATTTTCTGAAATGTATACAGCTAACCAGTGCTGTCCAGGGAGGTCATGGGGGTCAGTATTGATTACCAGTGCTGCGGGAAGGTTTCTCAGTCTCTCCTTGGGTAGCAGATCACAGGGAAACATGCCCAGAAAGCAGTCACGGATGTAGGAGTCATTGGTTACAATTTTTTCCAGCTGATTTGTGTTCATTTTTATAGTTTATCACATATAATCAAAAATGACATTTCTTCTGTAGTTTATTTCAATGACATTATCAAACACAGCATAGATAATGAGATTAACTGTTTGTGTAAGGGCTTCTGCAAATTTGATCTCAGCTCTGAGGTTCCCAGTTTTAATTAAAGAATCATGATCAGCACATTCTTGGTCCGGAGTGAGATCAAAGACAAACAGGGTGTACCCTTGGGTAAATTCCTGACGGTTAACAACTAGTGGCCGATCTTTCATAGATTTTCCCACCACTAGTACTAGATTAAAACATTCTCTCACAGCATTCCCATTTCTAAAATTGGGCTGCAGAGGTTTAGCGGTGATTTTTTCACCGTCCAGATACAGAGCCACAAAATTAATGTTATAATGTTTAAAGTTAAAGGGGGTTTTAGTGTAGGAACCGCTAAAAGCATCATTGTCAACAAATCCCATGACCATCACTTTTGGTAACTGTCCCAAAAACAAATTATCTTGGTTGCAGACCCTGCTGCCTGCAGGGAGGCTGAACACTTTCATTCCCACTCTGTCTATAGGGTATTTAGTGTTGGAGGTCAGCAGGGCTTCTGAGTGTCCCAGATGAACACCAGGGGTCACTTTAACCATTTTGACAAACAGAGAGGTGGCCATGACTTTTAGCTTATAAGGTTCAGCATCTCCACTCATCAGGCAAAAGCTGTCCCTGTTATGTGTCAGTTTAATTTTAAATATCCACGCCATTCAGCATCAGTTTCTCTTGAAAAAACAAGTCTGTGTGCAAGTGTCCCAGCAGCTCTACCCCTCTACTGAAATGTGTGAAGGAGCTTCTTTTATTAAAACCTACATTGTCACCATCTCTGTCTGTGATTTCATATTTCCCTTGGGTGTCTTTGTAAAATAACCCTGCAGTAAATTGGGTAGAAAGGGTCTCTTCACTGAAATTCAGCACAGATTCTATGACAGCCCTGTAGGGGTAACAGTTATTAATCTGACTGATGAGCCGATCACCGACAGTCACATCCAGCTGACTGAAAATGGTGGCCACTGGGTAGTTTATAAGGCCCCACTTTGGCCACTGCAAGTATATCACTACAATCCGCTTCAGTGATTTTGCAAACCAGGTAAAGAAGCATGTTGTTTAGATCCAAATAGTCTTCACCATTCCCTGCTATATAAAATTAAATCGGTGAGTTTTCTGAAAGGGCAGCCAGAGGGGGTATCTCTACATAAATGCTTTTTTCAAGGATTGTCTGTGTGGGAGAAATGGCAAACAAGTCAAGTTCTGATTTTGTGCATTCTTCAGAACCACAGTGCATGAAAGCCATGTTTTTTTTTAGAACAGGTCTCTGCTTTTTTTTAACGACCCTTTAAAGATCCTTTTGCCTTTGAATGCTTTCTTTTATGTGAAGTTTTGAGTTTTGAAACACCTCTTTTAAAGTAGCCAGGAGGTCCGATGAGAAGCGAAGGGTGTACTCTGTGCTTTCTCTTTTTAGCTCTCTTGAATACAATCAGCCCTGAACCACCCTGAGTAGGCTTATCACCTCATGACATCTTTTGAGCGACAGCACTAGTCACATGCCCTACAACATCCTTTGCAACATTTTTAGCAGCTGTCTGTAGATGTGGTTTTCCAATTTCAAACCCCCTTCTTAAAAATTGAACTGCTTTTCTGAACAGACTACGAAATATCCCACCTACACCAGAACTATACATAGTAGGAAGTCTATGAAAGCCAAGCAGACTGTATCCTGCCTGTGCCTTGTAATAGTTTCTGTGCAAGGCAGGGTCCCCATAATGTCAAACAATCACCATCCTTGTTTAAATTTTAAAGCACCCTCTGGGGGTGAAAATGCAACTTCATGATAACCTTTACAAATCGAAATGGTACAGTTTCATTTTGATCATTCTTTATTCCAATAGTGACTGTATCGATCTGATGTTTTCTGACTATTTGATAATGGGGTTTATCATAGGTCACGGTCACTATCTCATTGTCTTGGCCCCTGACGGGCACTCATCTCAGCAAAGGCACTAGACTGTCACCCACTATTTCATGTGTAATGTCAGTGTAGATATATAATGTGTAAAAGCCCCCATTAATATCTGTAGGGTTCTTTGTTAGAGTCTTTCCTACACCTTCCTCAAGTCTGCTAAAACCCAAAAGGTACTGTAAGTGCCCGTGCATAAACAAAATGCATTTGATGTCACTGTCAATGCTTATTTCTCTCCCAACGGCTTGTTGTTCCAAAATCACTGGCAGTTCATTTACTTCAAATATGCTTTTGTTCCAGATCCCTTCCCCACAAAAGAGACGCCACACTCAATATTGTAGATTTGGCTGCTCAGTTGGCAAAACCTTTTATTTTCATATAAACATAACTATATACACTTTATACAATATTGAGTTCCTTTTCCTTCCTTCTTTTTACCCTTTTTATTCAAATCCTCTTTCTTTTCCATTTTCTGCTTCTTTTGTTTTTCTCCCTCGGGCGTCGAAGCCCTAGGGGGTCCTGTTCCACTCCATTTCCCGGGTGTAAACCCAAGCTGGCCTTATAATTTATTTCTTGGGCAGATCCAAATCCTGATTTTCTTTTCCTGTCCACTTACCAGGGTGTTCATACCCTTTACCATCCTCCAGTTTTTTCATTCTCCCCCTTTTGTTTTCCCCTAGCCCCCATGCCCCTTCCCCCTTTTTCTTATTAAATCTTTATTTCCTACCTTCCTTCCTCTCCTTCCTTAGGGTGGTGGTGGGTCTTGAATTTACTTACCTAAGAACCTAGCAAAAGTGGCAGAGCCCTTCTGTGTTGCCCTTTTAAACCTCCTTTGGTCCGCCCTCACTAGCCTTTCTCTCTCCCATTGGTCCTTTTTCCCCACCCCTTCTCATGATGCTGTTGTGACTTCACAAGGGACCTCCCCCCTGTGACCTCGCTTCCCTTTCACTACCCCTCCCCTTTCCTTCCCAGGCTCCCACCCTATCCCCGTCCATCCCCACCTCTGACCCCCCATCCCATTCTTGCTGCTATACTAGTCTCTTGTTTTGGTTCAGCTGGCCTAGAACAATGGGGGTTGTCTTTTATGGCAACCCATTTTATTAATTTGAGTAATAACACCAGCCATGTTAGGATAATAGCCCGATGGAATTTTAAATGCTGCTGTCTCAGTAAAGGGTCCAGTTGGTGGTGTTTTACTCTGGGATACGCTTAGAGGCTGATAGAGCATACTGAACCTGTTTTTCTGTGCAGGCACATTGTCCCAGGCATGAGGGTATTGCATTTCTGCTAAGTCCACTTCCCATTCACCAGGTAGTTCAAGCGTTTGTGGTAACTTTACTGTAAAAGTGGATATAGTATTGTTGGGGAAAATGTTGTGCGAGGCGTTGCTGGGCAAGGTGATATAAAAAACATTTTTGAGCATTTTAAGCCTTATCTGCTTCTAATGTCCCGAACCTGTGTTGCCTCAGCCCAGCTATTAAATTTATCAGGCCACCCTCTCCATTTTACCAGATACCAAGTTTTTCTGCCATGCTTTTTCTCTGCCAGGATTTTCTGCACCCTATACACATGGTCCTCATCCAGTTCAATTTTTTGCAACTCCTCAGCATAAAAAGTACCTTTAATGTCTTCCCCCAATAGTCTTTTAGCTTATAGGTGGGCCTTTGTGTCTTTAAGACCTCCATCACAATAAATATCTCATCTGTGTACGTCTGTTCAAATTCCTTTTCAAACACCCCTTTTAGCTTAGATAGGCTCACATGATCATCTTCCTGAAGGGTACCCTTTTGTTTTTTGCCAAGAACAGTATTACCGTAGAGGATCTTCCATACACCCAGGGCATTGGAAGGGTTAACATCCACAGGCCTGTGTTTAATGCTTCTGTGATAAGTATGGTTATAGCTGTGCACCAGGTCTGACAACATATCTGTATATTTCCAAGTATTCTGAGCTGTAAAGCAACGCCACATGCATGACTTCAGTGTCCTATTAAATCTTTCTATAATGCTGGCCTTAACTTCATTATTCATCACAAAATGGTGTATTTTATTTTGTTTTAATAGGTTCTTTAAGGAGGCATTTAGAAACTCTTTACCCTGATCAGTCTGCAACTTCTGAGGTGTGCGTCCACTTTTAAAAATAGTTTTAAAGGCTTGTGTCACTGCCTTGCCTGATTTGTCTTTTTAAAGTCTCCACACAGGCATACTTGGACAGCACATCGATGCACGTCAGTATGTACTTAAACCCATTATTGTACTTTGCATATTGACTCATATCCACTAAATCAGCTTGCCATTGTCTGTCTATGTCAAAAACTATGACAGGATTTCTCTTAAATCGGACTCTGGCTGCTTTGTGTAATGAATAGGGGTCCTGCTTTGCAAGCCATTCTACACCTTTCCTGGTGACATCTTTATCAAGTTTTTTTGCAGCCTTATACAGCTGAGTCACCCCTGTGAAACTACCCACTTTTTTTGCATTAAAATATATATTCTGGAGCAGGTGATCATTCATCTTCTTTCATCAACCCCTGATACATCTGTTAGCTAGCAAAACTCTTGTCACCAGTAAAATAAAGCATGTGCTCTTTCTATTCTTTTAAAAACACTATGACAACCACAAAGTGCAATGCATGATTATATATTTTTTATAAATACACACGTCATAACAGTATTTGAAAGTTTACTTTATATACTTCATAATGCATAAACTAATGCATATAGCTGCTACCTACAAAAGGCATAACACATTGCAAGCATGCAATGATTACATAATATCTTGTTTTCTACTGTTCCAGGTTTACACGTTTTACAATACTCAGAGACAATAACTTTTGAGCTGCATGTTTTACACAAGCATGGGCATCATCCACTTCCCCCTTAGTGATGAGGTAGGCACAATACATACACACATATGCCATACACCACTCAAAATAATTAGCCAGATTTTGAAGAAAATCTATTACATCTACAATGTCGTTCACCTTACATAATGCTCTACGGTTAATTTTTTCCATTACTTCAATACAGAGTCTCCATATAAAGTGAGGCAATGCTTTAATCAGAGTCAGTGTGTATTCTGCCAGTGAAGCAGCAGCATCTTCAGAGCAGACATTTAATGCAGGCTGCTTTCCAAAGTATACAGGTTCCTTTAAAATGTCCTTTATCACACGGTACATTGTAGAAATCAAGACTGCCTAGAATATTGGGAGCATGCCAGTACGTTCCATCTGAAAGTACATTATAATACACTATTTAGGAAAAGCATATGCTAAGTCTGATTTATGAAACCCAACAAAAGCGATAAAAGAAGCAAAATATATGATGACAGACTCAGATCCCCCGTTCTGCAGACTTAACACTAAAAATTCAACAGTGGTACAGATAAAACCACAAAAGTGTACCACATCATAAGGATTATGCATAAACTCTATAGCAACTTTATACATTGCTTCCTCAAGAGTAGCACCCTCATCCTTAAAATAATCCATAGTTTCCTTTTGTGGTCCCTCTGGGAGACCATCAAAAAGACCTTGGCATGTCTCTAAAAGTACAGATGGTGTTTGTCCTGTAGATAGATTTAAACCAGGTTGTTTAGTTCTATGTCTGACTAGTTGGTAAATAAGCCTCTGGACGCACACTGACAGGGCATTTCCCATCATGGTATACCCTGGAAAAAACATACAGCACTATGCTTTATTAACGTCACACTGCATGATGCAGTTTAGCAAGCAGAAAAAAAACATTTATCACATGGTACATTGTAGATATCAAGAGTGACTGGAATTTTGGGAGCATGACAGTACATCATAATACACTATTTAGGGAAAGCATATGTTAAATCAGATTTATTAAACACAAGACAAGCGACAGCTTCAGCATAATGTATGATGACAGACTCTGACCTCCCATTCTGCAGACTAAACACTAATAGATCAACAGTGGTACAGAGAAAACCGAAAGAGTTTGCCAGATCATAAGGGCTATGCATAAACTGCATAAGAATATCTTCCATTGCATGCTCAAGAGTAGCATCCTCTTGTTTAAAATAGTCTGTGGTTATTTTCAAGGGTATTTCTCAGATACTATCAAAAAATGTTTGGCCTGTCTCTAAAAGTACAGACGGTGCTTGTCCTGTAGGTAGATTTAAACCAGGTTGTTTAGCTCTGTGTCTGACTAGTTGGTAAATAAGACTCTGGTTGCACTGACAGGGCATTTCTGATCGTGGTATACCCTGGAAAAAACATACAGCACTATGTTTTAGTGACCTCTCACTGCATGGTGTGGTTTAGCAAGCAGAAAAAAGCCAGGGTAACAACATGAACAATATTAAAATAGTAACAAGTAACAGCATTTTTTGGGGGGGTAAATGTTTTTTTAACAACATAAACAGGGTTCCTAAATTTCCTTATAATTTTTTTTTAAAGAGCCCTTTTTTGACCAGTGGATCATTTCAGCAAGCAGAAAAGCCAGGTTAACAACATGTACAACATCACAAGGTTTTTTCTGCTTTATAGTACACAACACACATGACTATAACAATCATGATGCAAAGTCCACAAAGACATTCATTGTCTTCCACAAATATATCAGCAAACACTTTAACATTTTCTACAAGTGGCAACACCGATTCATTTATATAATTATCTGTATCCTCCCATACTTCTGGAAGGGCACACATCATCAGTTCAGAGGCTGCATGTATCTCACAAAGGCAAATGTCATATTGAGGTGAACCAAATAGTGATGGATGACAGTAATGGCTTAGGATCAGATACATAAGTCTTTGGATTCTCTCTGTACTTGCATCCTGCATGATTATCTGTAAAATGAAATGACACTTTTTGGTACTGAAATGTTTACATGTATCAATTTTGGGGGGGGGGGGCTAATGGTTTTTACAATATAAACAGGGTCCCAGAACTTCTTTTTAGAAATGTTTTAAATGGGCCTTTGCTAACCAGATGTGTGGCCTCTCTTCTAATCTCTCTGACTGGTGGTACATATTTTTAATACACCACTTGGGATCATCAGCTCTTTTCACATAATTAAAAACGTGACCGATATGTTGTAGTGTTTCGTTGGTCATATTTAAGCCCTGTTGTTTCATTGCTATTGCTAAAATCACAGGCATAAGTTGCCCTATATGTATGGCTTCAGAAACATTTCTGTATAATTCTGTAAGGGTCAATTCATTGGTGATACAAGAATGATTGTTCTGACTAGGGTCATCTATCTTGCACCCGGACAGGCATCAACCAATTCAGCATGTATCACCCTCTCTATCACTGCAGCAATTACACCATGGATGGTATGATACATAACGTACTTGCAATACATATCGTGGTCAGTTTTGGGGGGTTTACTACTGAGGCCTGGTTTTTCACATGAGGGCCCTTGTCTAATCTCAGTAGAAGAAGAAGAGAGTTGGGTAGTGATCAGTCTGTTCTGTGACATTTTGAAACATTCTGTCATTCTCTGTATTTCTAACATACTGGTCCTCACACATCTCATTAACAAACACATTTGTATCTTTCACACAGCAAACACAGTCGAGCAGTAGATTTGTGGAAAGTCGCAAATCCATGCTGTCTGAATATGACTGCTGCTCCATCGCAAATCCTTCAGTCTATTAAAGTAAACAAAGAAAACAGCATTGGTCCTCTGACTCATAATAGGTAAGATTTAGTTCTACTGCTAACTCATCTCCTCAGTTACACCATGTACACATGTCACAACTCACACATTTTTTTTAAATGTTAAAAGACATTTATCTCATCAGGGCAACTCTGTTCTTCTTCTTCTTGATTTTTCTTATCTTTCACTTTCTTAGCCTGGGCTTGACTGCTTGTGGCTGCATTATCATCATCATCATCCACCTCTTGGGCAGAGGCACCTCTTGGCTGTGTCTTGGATTTTTTTCACAACTTTCTCTGATGCTTTTTTTTGACAGTGTCTCACTGAGCATCTTCTCTGGCTCCCCCTTCTTGTCACTTTCTGTTTTGGGTTTCATAGTAACTTCTTTTTCTGCATCAGATTCACACCCCAGCAACTCTTCAAGGTCTTGCAGTGGTGCCGCTTCAGAAGGACAGTCAGATTTAGGATTTTGTGATTCACCAAACTGTTCAGCGAGTTTCTTTTTTATGTCAGGCACTCTTCCACTCAACAAGACTTGTGTGGGACATTCTTTTTCACACCTCATGTAGTACACATTCATTGGCTTGGGTTGTGGGGCCCTGATAGCCATCTTCTTGCTTGGTTTTTCATCTCCAGACTTTTCATTCAGTGGTGTGACAGTATGGCCTGTTGCTGGGAGGTTGAATTGAGAAGTGCTGCACTGTGCCATCTTCTTGCTTGGTTTTTCATCTCCAGACTTCTCTTTCAGTAGCGTGACAGTCTGGCCTGTTGTTGGAAGGTTGAATTGAGAAGCGCTGCTCTATGCCATCTTCTTCTTGATGTTTTTGATAATCTGCTCCAAGTCTATAAGATAGAATCTGAGCAATCTCTCAAAAAGCTATGCCTTCTGGCTTCAAATGCAGGGTTTATATAAGGCTTTGTAAGATGGATTGCCCCTTGGTAAAACCATTACCACACCCCATCATACTATACATGATAACATGTGTCAGAGGCACATCTGTTGTTGCCCCATCCCCTTTTTTAAAAACATTATAAATATCACTCACATTTCATTCAGCCTTCTCCTTGATACTACATGGAGCTGATGGGAGAACTATAGGTATGTGTATTCCTTTTTTTTATGATATATTTTATTATTTTAATTCATGATGGGGTAAAATGTTTAGTTTGTGATTGCTATAGAATAATTACATACACACATACACACACACACACACACACACACACACCATACTGCCAGCATGTTGCAATGTTATCCAGAGAAAACTGTTGAACCATCTTATGTACACGCAGGTCCCTGTTTTAGCTTATAAATGTTACATGCATGTACATAAAGGTATACTTTTGGAACAAGTTTTACACATTTTATAACTTGTTATAAAACAGAAAAAGGGTACTCACACAGGCAGATGGATTTCCCTCAGGGGTCTCCAAACAGATCTGTGAAACTGCTGCATGATCAGGTTGCCTCCTAGATACTTCTTTCTGAAAATATCCTAATCAAAACAACATACATATGCCCCTGCAGTTATACACCCAAGCTGACAGGGGGCACATAAAACTACATAAACCCTAACTTATCTTTTGGGGGGTGGGTGAGAGCACGGTGGTAAAGAGGGACAGGGGTTCGAGCCAGGATGGTGGGGTGCAGGAGAAAGGAGGGGGACAGGAGTTTTAGCTAGCATGGTGGAGCTCGGGTTCCAGCCAGGATGGCATGGCAGGGGTTCAAGGAGTGTATGAGAAGGAGGGGCATAGGATGCTTACAAAATGGTGGGTGGCTTGGGTTTGAGGAGTGTACGAGAAGGAGGGGCACATGACTCTTACAAAATGGTGGCAGGCAGGGGTTCGAGGAGTGTACAAGAAGGAGGGGCACAGGATGCTTACAAAATAGTGGGTGGCAGGGGTTTGAGGAGTGTACGAGAACGAAGGGCGCAGGACTCTGACAAAATGGTGGTGTTATGTCACTTCCAGGGTTTCAGTGTGGGTCGTTTCCTGCACAAGTGGGTGGGACACAGGTTCACATGTGGGCTATTTCCTGCACCAAGGAGCGGGACATGGGTTCAAACTTACATTACTTCCGCTGGAAGTGGGCGGGGCTAGCACATTTTAGGGAGGGACTTCTGGTTTAACAAGGGACGGTTCTGATTGTCCATTTTAGGCCACGCCCACCTGTCAAATGAATGTGCTGATTGGCTGAAATGTAACATTTGATGAGATATATGAACTTATACTACTACTGTACCACCCCCAACACACACACGCAGACAGTCCTTTGGTGAGATACCAACATGTTGATAACCAGTTAAATGGGACTCTATAAATATTAAAACAAAAACCAAAGACACACTGAAGTCCTATTACATGTCCATCCTTTGAATTAAAGATCTACATAAGTTTAAGTAGGATAATGTGACATAAACCCCAAATCAATATTCATGCCATTTTCCACCATACTGAGCAGTAAAATAAGTCTGATCTCAGAAGCCCGTCTCTGTTGTTTACTTCTGAAATGTCTTTTTAAGACCATTACTGATATATCTGAAATTGAGTGGTCAGGCTGCGAGAAGTGTTACACCACTGCTTTTTTCAGTCACCTTCATATTAGTATACATGTACATCAAGTTATGTTGTTTATGTCATTCAATGCAAGAGATGTCCTCACACAGGGTATTTGGGGGAGACAAAGCAACCACTCTGCACTAGAATGAACTCACACAGACATACTATTAATATGAAGATGACTGAAAAAAAAGTGAGCCAACACTTCTCTCAGCCTGACCACACAATCTCAGATATGTCAGTAATAGTCTTGAAAGGACATTTCAAAAGTATGCAACAGAGATGGGCTTCTGAGATCAAACTTATTTTACTTCTTAATATGTTGGAAGATGGCATGAAAATTGATTTGGGGTTTATGTCACATTATCCTACTTAAACTTATACAGACATTTAATTCAAAGGATGGACATATGACAGGTGTGTCTCTGTTTTTTGTTTTAATATTTATACAGCCTCATTTAACTGGTTATCATCATGTTGGTTTCTCACCAAAGAACCATGTATGTGTGTGGGGAGGTACGGTTTGTTTTTTTGTGTGGGTGGGGGGTTATGTGGGTGTGGTGGGTGTGAGTGTGGGGGTTGTGGTTATATTGAGGTAGGTTTATAGTCAGGTACATGACATAATGGTGTTACAGTGCGTTATGACTCTTAGTTCATATACATAATGAATAGTAACTTCCTTCTAACTAGTTATTTTCCTCAGGGGTGGGGGGGTTAATTTCATTGGGTTTTTATTCAGATTCTTTTGACTGTTACTGTACATGTAGTAGTTTGATTATATACGGTCACATTTTTGAACTCTGAACATATTGGGATGCATGATCTCATTTGCTTGGTAAATCTCATTTGACAGGTTAAATTACATTGGGTAAGTATTGAAGTGATTGGTATAAATGATGATGTGCTAGGACTCTTGGCTCACATACATTGTGAATATGTACTTCCTTTTAATTAGTTATCTCCACCTCCCCCCGGAAGGGAGGTTTTATTCCATTGTGTTTTTATTTAGATTCCTTGGACTGTTACTGTACATATAGTAGTTTGATTATGTACGGTGACATTTTTGTACTCTGAACATATTTGGATGCATGATCTCATTTACTTGGGAGTCCTTGATGGGTTAAATTCCATTGGGTAAAGATTGTAGTGATTGGTGTAAGAGATGGTATATTAGGACTCTTGGCTCACATACATATTGAATATATACTTTCTTCTAGCTAGTTATCTTCCCACGGGGTTGGGAGGGTTTAATTCCATTATGTTTTTATTCAGATTCCTTAGATTGTTTCTGTACATATAGTAGTGTGATTATATACTGGCATATTATTGAATTCTGAACATATCAGGATGCATGGTCTCACTTACTTGGTGGTCCTTGACAGTATTTTTTTTAATTTGGCACTTATACTGACACTTGATATTACCTTGTATAAAATCCTGTTATGGCACTGAAGGTCTTAAGATTTATGGAATACAGTAACTGCTTGAGTGTATAGTTGGAGAAATGTCTCCAGATAGGTTTTATGCTGTATAGATGTGTGAAACAGTTGCTCACACTTGATAAACTTTACTTTAACCCCCCTAAATGCCATATATAGAAACTTTCTGTTATATGTTTTTTTTGTTTGTTTGCTAGAGCAAGGGAGGGAGACAAGTGATATGTTCAAAACATTCAAACACCTTAAGGGCATTAACAAGGTGAAAGAGTCTAACATGTTTCAATATAAGAAAAGTAACAGGACAAAAGGACACAGCATGAGATTAGAGGGAGGCCAATTAAGGGGTAATATGAGGACGTTCCTTTTCACAGAAAGGGTGGTGGATGCATGGAATGGCCTACCTCAGGAAGTGGTGGATATGAATACAGTACAGGGCTTCATACAGGCATGGGATAGGCTTAAGGGAGCAATGCAGATGAGTATGAATAGATAGGCCACTGACAGAGCAAAGGCCGATGGAACATTTATAAGGTAGAAAAAGAAATGGGCAGACTGGATGGGCCTTACGTTCCTTATCTGCTGTCAACCTCTACATTTCTATGTTTGTTTTTAACATACAACACTATCACATTTTAACACGTACTTAAGTGAGTACTGAATCCAAAGGTTCATTAATACTGTATTCACAAATTACACTGAGATATTCAGAATTTATGTTAGTGGAGCTTTCTGTACCAATGGTTCGTATCTTATTCTGGTGACATTTGAACTTGAATGGCTTCTCAGCCAAAAGCACATTGGTGAATACTGGTTCAACTGATTTAAACTTCAGTTATGGTTTAAATGAGTATTTTAAACCAATGAGAATTATTTCTGTTTTTTTTTTTTATGTATGATCTGGGTGTTAGTAGTATGTGCTTTTCTAGATAACTGCCATACGCGCTAAGGAAGGACTTGGTTACTCTGAAAGCATAGCACTTTGTTCTTTTTGTAACATCTATGTTGGTCCAATAAAAGGTATCAAACCATTTGCTTCTGGATCTATTCTGACAAGAGCCAATACGGGAACAAAACTAAATCTGTATGCTAATAATTTGAGTAATTAATTACAAAATTAGCTGTAAAAGCTATTTTAAAATATCTGAGAAAATTAAAAGTACACTGAGAATAAATCTTAGAATATCAAAAATACATTTTTGCTAAAAAAACTGTATTATATATATATATATATATATATACATATATATATATATATATATATATATATTTTGCTAACTAACAAATACTGTTGCTTTAATTTGTTCACAGTGCATACAATGGAGGTGGTGCCTAGTAAACATTAGGAAACCAGAATCATCTGCATTTACATCCTACCCACACATATTGACTTTTGTAGATACTTCATTTGATAATCAATGAGATTTTGAAAGACCGGATACATTTTTGGTTCTCTTGGCATGCCTAAGTAATCTTGATGCAACTCAGTCAGGGAAGCAGTGCATCTGATATCACAGTCAACCTATGAATGGCAGCACAAAATAACAAACAAGAAAAATGGTTGGTCACCAGCTTTTCGCAAATCGGTGTGCACTGAGTGGGCTGTGTGTGTGGCTTCAGGATAGCAGATATTTCTATTGCTCATGATGAATGTCTCAGCCAGTACTGGAGAGATAAGTATCCATTGTTTCCTATAGTAATGCAGTTTCTGTGTTGCTTTCTTAAATGATTTTTAACAGTGTTTCAGTAACATTTCTTATAACTGTATATACTGGTACCGTGATTCCTTCTTAATCACGATCATAATTTTCAATTACTTTATTTTCATGCATCAAGCATAGTGCACCGATACAGTGAAAACAAACTTGACAGTGAGAATAAGTAGTCTTACAGTAGCTGATCTTTATCAGATATTCTCCAATTTCTCCTTCCATCTGAATGCAACTGGAAATGAGCTGCACTCAGCTCAGTGTACCCTCCTGGACAAATAATTTAAACAAGAAAAATGGTTTAAATGAGAAAAAAAACTAGAGAAACCCCTTGCATCTTCCAAAGCACCAAAGACTCACTTCATACTCAAATGAAGAGAAAGCACTGTTATTGTACATGTTTGCAAATCAGGTTTTCGAAATGTGTATATTTTCTATCTCCTGTTGTTTTATTTGTGTAAATCTAATCAAAATAATAAAAAAAAATGTTTGTTTTTCTTCTTTATGGAATACTAGTAATACAGTATCATACTTGGCACCAGTTATTTAGGGAATTGTCACTTTTTAACTGTAGTCACATTATTTTACTATGTCCATACATGAAAACTGTACCAACAGAAAATATGTATTATATATTGGTGTGACTCCAAGATTTCATTTACCTGAAAACAATTTTAGTTTCTAATACTAACAATTACAAAGTTAAAATTTTCTAAAGAATTTGTGTTAAAATGAGCCAACTTTACAATCATTTAGGGCTAGAAATGCAATTTATTTTAAAAGTGAAAGTTTGGAATTAGGCCGACAGGTTAGGTTCTAATTCTATCTTTGGAGTTTTCATGTATTGATATAATAAAATATTATTAAAGAAAAACTACACCCTCGTATCTTGTAAATTTTGATTGTTTCCATGTCAACAGACAACTGTTTTCCTGTAGCCGTAGAGGATATATGCGTTTGCTTTAGTTTGTTTTCACTGTTCTTGATAGTCCCCTGTATCTATCCTGGGGATCTCCATTTTATGGTTTTTGAAATCACATTGCCCATGACAGCTGCTTTAACATATGAGAAAATCATGTCACAACATCCATTTATACCATGTATCTCTATGCTGAAAGTACTAATATCCTAAAAAAACTTGCTGGAAACACACAAACTGAATGCAGTTCAAAGGGGAAAAAGGTCCTGCATTACAACTCAGTTTGCAAAGCCAACTGAATATAAATGTGGTATTTCACACCTTGCAGTAACTTGTTTTGTTGAACTCTAATTAAAAGGGCACCTTGCTTACTTTTTTTCCGGTATTTCCAAATTTGCCTGCATTGCCTGCAGCAGTCTGTCTTGTGATTCATTAGACATGGCAGCAATGTATTCCCCAAATAATATTTGCTTTTATTAATTTTATTGAAAAGTGAAACCCTGCCATTCCACTCTTATTCTCAGTGCCCCATGCCAAAGCATGATCACATTTGTAAATGACGCTGAAGCACCAGAAGGCTTGTGCACTGATTGTTTTACCTGAGTTCAGCTAAACACAATGTCTAATGTAGAAAGAAAACTGAACTCAGGAAAGATTTTGTTTTGTTTTATTTTTTTAAACAAGCACTCTAACTTAGGTAAATCACAGTCTTAAAGTCGAGCCTAGCTACTGGGTGTGTGCGTACATGTCAGGGAGACAAGTATCCCAAGAATTTGATAAACAAAGATGCATACCAATATATCATTATAAAACAAAAAAAAGATGAAATATCAGTCCTTTGCAGAGCTTCTACATTGTGCAGCCATCTTGTTCTCTAGCTCCTCCACCCATACTCTCATACTGTACCAAAGCTGCATCCCTGTCATCATGCTGTCCTTTAAAATTAGCACGCCAATCAGAGGTGTCACTGTTATGTGGTGAACTATTTCCTTTGCTTCCACCTCAGCAGCATTACCAAATTAAGCAATAACATCCTGCCTCAGGTGGTTGCAGTACAAGGCTGCAGGCCAAGTGCATTTGGCATCCAAGAAGTTACATTATTACACAATAACATACATTCCTTGAGTGCCTTATTGCTAATATGCAATGGCAGATTTGGAATTGAAAAATAGAAAAAAGAAAAAAAGCATTATTTATTTTTTTATTTGATTTGCGTGTGTATGTGTACCTTTAGGAAAAAAGTTTACTGTTTGTGTCTACGCCACTGGGTGGTGCCAGAATGATACCACCTGCCCAAATCCCTAGTGATTTTCTGGTTTTATTTTTCAGTCTGCAGTTATGTTTTATATCGCTACCCCTCCCAATCAGCCATTTTCTTTGTGGTTGAAGTGGACTTCATTTAAGTTTTTTTTTATTTAGGTTAAGACTGTGGCCATTTCTTAGTGTGGCTGCTGAGCCGTTCAGCAAATGTAGTGAGCATGATGCTGAAATGTGCATGCGCTGTCACAATCACAATGCCGATCAGGCAATGGAAAAGCTATTTGAGGATTTATATTTTCCGCAAAGGACTGGAGTTTCACCAGTGAGTAGCCGAGGGGCATGGCAATGTGTGACAATAGTCAGGCTTTGTGAATCTCACTCATGTGAGCCTCTCTGTTTGAAAAGCAAAAACGTTGATTCCACAAACTGCAGCATTATGTTTTCTACAACAATTAAAAGTTAATGTGAATAGAAAGATTTTGTGTTTGGGGGGTCTGTGACTTAGTGGAAGGGATTTAACAGGGACAGGGGTACTGACAGGCATGTGAGTAGTGATCTCTAACATGCTCTTCATGTTACAAGGTGTGTGAGTGCCTGACCTAGATACAGTGAGGTTACTGTCAGATTACATCACTATTTCTAGGGCAGTCAGACCAATCGGGAAACTAGATTTATTTCTGCCAGTGTATACTCAGAATTTTATTATACCATAAATGAAATATATTCCACTTTGATTCATAATTGCTAGTTACTTATGTATTGTGATAGTGAATGCTGGACTACTAGCAGAGACTTCTCACCTCTACTGAAATATTTTAAATCCAGGGAGGAATATCCTGTACTGTGGAAGTTGAACTACTTGCAGATGCACTACAGTAGCTTTTTTGTACTCGTACCGCCAGCACCACTTAAACTGAAACCCTTTTGTCCCTTCATTACACATGAGCCACCCCTATACCACCTCTGTTGTTGCTGACTGTATTTGTTTGGCCAGTTTGAAGGACTAATGGGACAATACTGTTTTTTGTATCATTGTCAGTGATTTTATGTACATTCACCAAGTGCTGTAACTAGAATTGCCAATCTGCAAAGAAATGCAATAGAGAGGGATCTTGGTAGACATCCCCCCTCCATTCCAGCAAGGTCTCCTCCCCCCCCCACCCTCAGACACTGGTTGCCTCCCTTACTTGATGGAGTGGAAGAGGTGGGCTGGTGCTTAGGTAGGGCAGAGGGAAGGGCAGGTAAGGCAGCCCAAGGTGCAGAGCCGAAAAGAGTGCTGGAGCCCAAGAATAATAGTAAGAGTTAAAAGATTAAGAATGGTCTGAATTTCCATCTTTCCTTCATGACCACTTTCTGATTAACTTGACCTTGTTTTGAATCCTGGTTAACTAGGGTTAGGTGAAATTAATCTTCTGCCAGTGAAATTCTGGCAAAATGTTGATTTCTCTTCTGTGAAATTTCATATAATTTCTGCAACAATTTCAAGACATTTTGCCAACATGTTGATTTCAGTTATTTCCATCTAATTTAAACAATGTTTGCCAAATAGCACCAACTGTGGTGTGATGACATTAGCAAGGTTTATACAGACATGAACCAAGTTTCAGATTTCTATCTTTTTTTTTATATCATTGTTTCTCCCCCCCACGGTTCAGTCTGCCATCATCCAGCTGCCATCCTCTGCACTCCATGCGGTCCCCAGCAGCTCACTCACACAAAGCTGACACACACACAGTGCCCATGGTGGGACCCCCTATCTGGCTGCCAGGCCTGGATCCAGTACCAAGGCGTGATTCCATATGGGTCCAATGGTGCGCAGGGGACCGGATATCAAGCCGCCATGACCGACCACCATTTTTCTGCCATGATTTACTCCCCTTTGGAGTCCAGACATGCAATGACATTCACGCACATCATGCCAATGTCTGCCGCACTCCTCCGTCTCCATACATTGCAACTGTTTAGCTCCCCCAATCTCCATCAGGTGCTGCTGCAGTGTGGTGTGAGCCCAGAACCCACCCCAGGGAGAGGAGAGCAGTCTACAGATGCTCAATCCACTCACTCCCTAACCAACCCTCGATGACTCAAGTCCATTCCTGAACCCGGGTTGCCAGCGTGGTGCGAGATGTGGCATCCAGCACCTTAACCTTCAGCACCACTGAGCTGGCTCACAGATTTCTGTCTTTAAAGGTGACGGAGGAATAAGCCTCCAAACATTCAGAAATGTTAAAATGAGCTTTCACAATTATGTAAACTACAGAATTTTTAAACCACTATAACTTAAAAACTAAAGAATGGGGGGGAGGTCACATGAGCCTTGAGTCGAGAAGGCAGCATAACTTTACTGCTCCATGCTACCCTCCTCATTTCTCATCCCTTCAGTTACTTTGTCCTGTTTGGAACTGAGAAATTTTCACACAGTGGGACACTTTTATTATGCAAGTTACAGTTGCTGTAAATATTGACTCTCCATACCTGCAGAAGAGGTAAAACTCCATTTCAAAGTCTTCCTCAGTGCTGGAGCTTCTAGACTCCAAGATGGCAATGAACAGAGATCACGTTGTAAAAACTTTGGACCTAGCCCAACAAGCAGCCTTCTTGGAACAAATTGCAACCACCATCGAAACTATTAACCCCTTTAGTGCCCTATGTCGTACTGTGTATGACACAGAAAACAGCTGCACATGGCCATGAAGGTGTATTTTGTGCATCTGGCCATAAATCTCTCTGGTGCACCGGGGATCTGGTTTGATTTACAAGTTTTGACCACTGGGGTCATGACAGCAGATGGCAGTCTCGTGATCCTGGGGGTCTGGAATGCAGCAGACATCACGTGTTTGCAGAAGCATGCAAACACGTGGCTTGTCTGGGTTTGTCTGCTTTCACTTTCTGCTGGGTTGCACTCTGATAAGCGACGGTGTACCAGAGCACATGGAGGTTACTACAGTTGCTAATAAAACTGATTGATAACTTGCTTTTAAGTTGCAAATCAAGGACCTGCTTTGTCCTGAAAGAGATTTATTGTGTTTCTGAAGCTAGTGTGGGTGCTAAGCAGACTCATTTAGTAGAAAATAAAGTGAAACGTTCATTGCTCTTTTTCTCCAGCCTTTGCCTTGTATTTTGGCAATTATTTTTTTTTTTTTTTGGCAGACAACTATTGTTTTAGAACTTATTAGTTTCTAACTGGTGTTTTATGGTGTGTTGAGAAGAAGTTTTTTTTTTTATTAAGTGCCTTTCATTTGCATTATTTTGATTTGTACTCCTTTCCAGTTCTCCAGGGTCACCCCTGTAAATGAGCCTTGTGTCCAGTGGGTCTTACCCAGTTACTCAGTTATAATACATAAAACGTGTATATATATACTAACTAGACTAACTGAAAGACGTTTCTGCAGAACATTGCCACCTACTGAAAGGAAGGCTAGGCCCCAGAGGAGATATAGAGTCTGCTGCAAAAAAGGCTATAGGAGAGACTCAAGATATTACTGTCCACACTGTCCCACAGAGCCAGGGCTGTGCCTGGAGAACTGTTTGGAGAAATACCACACTAAGGTCATTTAGACCCTGGACACACTACAGAACTGTTTTTGAAAACCATTTTTAAAACCAGCTTAGCTAAACTATTTCAGTGCAGCCACACTACTCAGTAACCATTTTTGATAACGGTTTAGTGTGGCCAGACTGCTAGTGTTAAACATGTTCTCCTTGTAACTATTTTGTGTTAAGTCCAACATACAGAACTGTGCTTGCCTGGACACACTGCAGCTAGAACTGTTTTAGCTAAACCATTACAGCTTAAAACGTTTTTACTCCTGTACAGACCTGTGAGTAAAACCATGCTAGCTCCAAAACGTTTTTAAAAATGATTTTAAGACTAGGTATCTAGCAGGGTTTAAAAACACTTTTGTTAAAACATTTTAAGGGGCTTGTAGTCTGTCTGCAAACAGTGCTAGGGGGATTTAAACTGTTTTAAGGCACTTAAACCATTTTAAGTTTCCCAGTGTGTCCAGGGCCTTACTGGAATGACTGATGTGTGTAAAAATTCATTTTGAATAGGACAATGAGGCCAAAGCAGTTATTAGGTTAAAAACATTTTGGGAGAAGTTATTTTCTTATCTTAGCACCCACAAACCATTGTTTGTACTCTTTTGATAACCAAGTAAGGCCCATGAAGCACAATGCCTATTTGTAGGGGCAACCTGGAAACATTGGGGATGTTAAGTGACTTGCTCAGGGTTACACAGTATGCAAGTGGTGGTGGTGAGAATCAAACCCAGCACTGTACCGGGCTTGATCACGGCTCATTACACAACCAGTAGGCTATATTGTCAGTCTTTTATTCAAGGATCTTTAGGATATAATTTTATTTTATGCTGTATGGACAAACTCACTTTATTTCTGATTCTGCCAGAGTATTTTGGCAATGCAAATGTGAAACACATGCAGTCTTACCATGGCATTCTGTCCAGACCTGCCTATTACAATATGCTTTTGTAGAAACTTTTGTCATGCAGCCCCTCCCTGCCTGCATTTCCCACCTCCAGAAAACTTCAATGCATTGTATTACCCAGGGAACAATATATATTGCTTTAAGGATTACAAAATAAAGATTTTAAGGATGTCTGAGAAAGTATCCTACCCACATGTTCACTATCTATAATCTTCTAGTGAATTAAGCTCCACAGCTAAAAATACTAAATAAAACGAAATATTTTGGCCCCTTTTCTACCTAATTATCTGGATGTCTCATTTATCAAGTACAAACTCCTACCATGTTGGGCTTCTTTGGGGAGTACTAACAGTGCTGGTACCACAAACTTACACCTCCACCAAAGGACTCTTGGTACAAAATGTTCCAAACCTGCTAACACTGTACATTCAATTGATCTGAAATGCATTTAGCAACCTGTGTGTTGGGCTTACATCTGCTAGACTCTGGTAAAGAAACATAAATTTAATACCACATTAAGCAGTACCCTCTTGAGAATAAAAAAAAGTTTTCATATACCAGCATCCTACTTAACTTGCTGAAATGAGAGAATTATGCAAAATGTCATTATTTTTCATAGTCGTACTAAATGTAGAGGAGGATTACGGGTAGCACATACTTTGGTAACAAGCAGTCTTACCAATGATTACAAGTATTTTATTGCGTTTCAGAAAATATATACTTTTCTTATGGTATTCTGGTGTCCCAAGATCAATTCTGTGGATATTCCATTGTGGGCCCAAGTTTTCTTCTTTGAAATGTACATTGCACCCTATAGGTTTCAAGCCTATTGCAACCAAACGTTTGTGGTGAAGGTATATAAATGTGGTATCATTGTAACCAGTACTCTAAGCAGAATCCATAAATGTGGTGTTTGTGTACCTCCATCCTATGTTACATAGATATTTGGTTTGCTAAACTGTGGAAACAATCCGAATTTCCATCATTTTGCATAGTTTTCCCAAATGTAAAGGAGGATTATGGATAGCAAACATTTGGACAGCAGGCAATGCCATACATTTTTAAAACCAGCATTGTGTGCAGTTTCAGAAAATATATACTTTTCTTATGATATCATGGTGTCCTGAGATCAATGCTGTAGATTTTCTATGTTGGGTCTACATTTTCTCCTTTAAAATATACATAGCACCCTATAACTTTCAAGTCTATTTCAACCAAATCTTTGTGGTAAGGATACATAAATGTGACATCATTATAACCAGTGCTCCAAGCAGAACCCACACATGTGGTGTTTGTGTACCTCCATCCTATGTTACATAGATATTTGGTTTGCTAAACTGTGGAAACGATGCAAATGTCCACAATTTTGCATAGTTCTATCAAATGTGAAGGAGGATTATGGGTAGCAAACATTTGGACAGCAGGCAATGTCATACATTTTTAAAAACAGTATCTTGTGCAGTTTCAGAAAATATATACATTTTCTATAATACCATTGTGTCCTGAATGTCTACAAGCCAAAGAACCAGTGTTGTGTATTTTCCACAGTGGGCCAAAATGTGGGCTCCTTTGAAATGTTCTTAGCACTATATAGGTGTTGAGCCCATTTCCACCAAATCTTTGTGGTAAAGGTACATAAATGTGGCATCAGTGCAACCGGCACTCTCGTCAAAATCCACAATTGTGATATTTGGGTACCTCCTTCCTATTTTACATAGACATTTGGTCTGCTAAATTGTAAAAATTAGGTGAATTTCCATCATTTTCCATAGTTCTACCAAATGGAAAGGAGGATTATGGGTAGCAAACATTTGAATAGCGGGCACTTTCATACATTTTTAAAAACAGTATCTTATGCAGATTCAGAAAATATATACTTTTTGTATGATACCATGGTGTCCTGAAGCCAGAGAATCAGTGCTGTGTATTTTCCACAGTGGGCCAAAATGTTCCCTCTTTGAAATGTTCTTAGCATTATATAGGTTTTGAGCTTATTTCCAGCAAATCTTTGTGGTAAAGGTACACAAATGTGGCATCATTGTAACTGGCACTCTCAGCAGAATCCATAAATGTGATATTTATGTACCTCTGTCCTATTTTACGTAGACATTTGGTTTGTTAAACTGTGAAAACATTGTGAATTTCCATCATTTTGGATAGTTCTATCAAATGTAAAGGAGGATTATGGGTAGCAAACATTTGAATAGTGGGCAATTTCATACATTTTTAAAAACAGTATCTTATGCAGTTTCAGAAAATATATACTTTTTCTATGATACCATGCTGTCTTAAATGCCGACAAGCCAGAGAAGCAATGCTATGCGTTTTTTACTGCGGCCTTAAATTATCCCCTTTAAAATACATATAGCACCCTGTATGTTTCAAGCCTATTTAAACCAAATCTTTGTGGTAAAGGTACATAAATGTGGCATTATTGTAACCGGTACATTCAGCAGAATCCATAAATGTGGTATTTGTGTACCTCCATCCTATTTTACACAGTTATTTGATTTATTAAATTGTGAAAACTATGCAAATTTCCATAATTTTACATAGTTATAACAGATGTAAAGTAGGATTATGGATAGCAATCATTTGGATAGCAGGCAATGTCATACATTTTTTTAAAACAGCATCTTATGCAGTTTGAGAAAATATATACTTTTTCTATGGTACCACGGTGTCCTGAATGTCTACAGCCCAGAGAAGCAATGCTATGCATTTTTTCAATGTGGGCCTAACTTTTCCCCTTTAAAATGTGCATAGCATCATATAGGTTTCAAGCTTACTATACCCACATCTTTATGGTAAAGGTACATAAATGTGGTATCATTGTAACTGGTACTTCCAGCAGAATCCGCAAATGTAGTATTTTTGTACCTCTATCCTTTTCTACATAGACATTTGGTTTGTTAAACGGTGAAAACATTTCGAATTTCCATCCTTTTGCATAGTTCTACCAAACGTAAAGGAGAATTATGGGTAGCAAACATTTGGATAGCAGGCTATGTCATACATTTTTAAAAACAGTATGTTATGCAGGTTCAGAAAATGTATTTTTTTTCTATGATACCATGGTTTCCTGAATGTTTACAGGCCAGAGAAGCAATGATATGCATTTTTTTGCTGTGGGCCAACATTATCCCCCTTAAAATACAACATAGCACCCTATAGGTTTCAAGCCTATTTAAACCAAATATTTGTGGTAAAGGTACATAAATGTGGTATCATTGTAACTGGTATTTTCAGCAGAATCCACAAATGTGTTCTTTGTGTACCTCCATACTATTTTACATAGACATTTGGTTCGTTAAATTGTGAAAACTATGCGAATGTTCATCATTTTGCATAGTTCGACCAAATGCAAAGGACAATTATGGGTATCAAATATTTGGACAGCAGGCAATGTCATACATTTTTAGAAACAGTATGTTGTGCAGTTTCAGAAAATATATACTTTTTCAATAATATCATGGTGTCCTGAGTGTCTACAGGCCAAAGAATCAATATTGTGCATTTTTCACTGTGGGCATATTTTTTCCTATTTAAAATACACATAGCACTCTACAGATTTTGAGTATATTTCAGCCAAATCTTTGTGGTGAAGGTACATAAATGTGGTATCATTATAACCAGTACTCTTAGTGGAATCCACAAATGTGGAGTTTGTGTACCTCCATCCAATTTGACATAGACAATTGGTTTGTTAAAGTGTGAAAACTATGTGAATTTCCATCATTTTGCAAAGATCCACCAAATGCAAAGTAGGATTACGGGTAGCAAACATTTGGATAGCGGGCAGTGTCATACATTTTTTAAAACAGTATCTTGTACAGATTCATAAAATACATACTTTTTCTATGGTGACAAGGTGTCCTGAATGTCTACAAGCCAGAGAAGCAATGCCAGGCATTTACTGTTATGGACGAAAATATTTCCACTTTAAAATGCACTTAGCAACCTGTGCGTATAGGGCTTATTTCTGCTAGACTTCTTTGGTAAAGGTACATAAATTAGGTACTGATGTAACCAGTGCTCTCCACAGAATCCAAAAATGGGATGTTTATATAACTGCCTCTTATGTTAGATTTGCATTTAATTTGTTAGAACATGAAAATTCTGTGAATTTAAATTATTTTTGATTGTTGCAAGACATATAAAGAAGAATAATGTGTAGCATATATTTGGGTAGTCGGCTATGCTACCCATGTTTAAAAACAGTATTTTGTGTAGTTTCAAAAAATATATACTTTTCCTAAAATAACATGAAATTCTTGGTCTCTACAAGCAAAAGAAGCAATGATGTGCATTAAATTAGAATTTAAGGCACTTCAAGTAGAAATTAAATAGAATACTACTGCTGTAATATGTTTCTACCTATAAAAAAAGATTTTTGGAGACTATATAGCACAGATACTGAGAAGTTAAGTACCATATAGCTTTCTATAATTCTTAGTTAAATAATATGTTTTCTGGGATGTTTTCTGCAACATTGTTAAGTAAAAACAGCATTTTGTTTATATTTCAGGCAGTGTTCCATGGTCACATGACCTGATGCTGACAAAACCTTACTACCTATAAAAATCTCAGAGTCTGACAATAAAAAACGTCCATGGTTTCCCTACTTTTCCTTGAAGGGAACATAGTGATATTTTAATTTTGTATAATATTGTGCAAAAATAACAAAATTGCCTGGCACAGGAGTGTAAAATACCACTGGCAGCAAAAGGGTTAAAATGACTGTGGTCGATACCCAGGCAAGTCTGGCTACCTTGACTGACCAAGTTATACAGGTGGATTCCTCAGTATCTGTGATGGAACAGCAGGCTGATACGCATGACCGGCGGTTACAGGAGGCAGAAGCACAGCTGGTCTGGCTCACGGCCAAACTAAAAGAACTAGAAGGCAGCAGTCAGTGGAAAAACCTAAGGATTATTGACCTGTCAGAGGGTTTGTTAAGTAAGGACCATGTACGCTATCTTTGGAACAACCTTCTGATATGGTTCTGATTGAACCCCGCTAAATTTTATTTTGGAATTGAAAGAGCACACAGTATTTGGCAGGCCCCCTCTTCCCGTACCAGTGCTAAACCTTGGCTTCTCATCTTTAAGCTATTAAGAGACCAAGACAAGGATCTAATATTCAGTACAGCCAGAAATCTCAAAGATGTATTAGTCTCTGGAAATAAAATCTCTTTCTATCCTGACTATCCCTGGAGTGTCCTGGATCATTACCAAGCATTTGCCCAAGCGAGCAGGGTCCAAAGAATCGGGGGAGTTACTTATGCTCTGTTATACCCTGCTATCAACACTTAATGGGCAGAATGTTCAATTTCAAATGCCCAAGGAAGCAGGGCAATATCTACAAATTCATCTGGGACCATCCAGATCCTGCGACCCCACCAACTGCCAGTCCCGCCACCTCTGAGCTGATGGCTACAAGTGCCCCGAAGAAGTGGAAGGATTCAAGCTCTCCTCCATGAGTTACATGAACTATTAGAGGGACTTCTTGGCAGCTTCATTCTACCTGTAAGTACACACAGGGACCTACTCTGTTGTGCTTTCTTTTAATGGGGTCTCTGTGTTGCCTCCTCATTATTGTGGATTGGTTGTGCAGCTCTTCCAATGGATGACACCTGCGTTGATAACACTAGCGGATGTGCCGGTTTATGATTTTCATAGGCTGTTTCTAGACTATTAGAGCTGTAAGTCTCTCCTTCTGCTTGCTTCATTGCAGTTTATTAAGAGCCCACACCTGAACTGACTTCTGCATTTTGGTTATGTTTTCATTGGATCCAGAGGCCAAATACTTTTTATTTCCACTGTGAACTGCCTCCACTTAGTAGAATCTGCTCTTTTCCACCTCAGTTTCCTGAAGGTACTTGACTGAGGTCTTCTTCATTTCTTTTAGCTGCAGACTCATATAACCCAGACTTGATCAGCGAGGAACACAGCAGAACCAGGGTATGCATATTTTCAGGCACAGTGCTGGCCGCTGTATGCTACCTAATGTTAATGTAATTTTCCATTTCACGAAACCCACTCTGCCTTTTTTTGGTCTGGCTCCAATGTTCTTTCACTTGATTTTTGGCTGGGGCAGATTTAAAATTGTTTCCAGTATTTTATGAATTTTGATTGGGGATTTATATTTTCTGTTCTGTTGTTTGTCACCAGCAATATTAATTGCTACCACCTATTTTGTATGGTGGGATTCTGTGTTATTGTAAAGTACAGCCTGTTATTGATTCTTAATAAATTTATGGTGTAGATACTGTTATTCTTGTTCATGCTTTCTCAGACTTATAGGCAATGCTTAGGCTATTGTGGTTATTCACTATTATGTGTTTACTTGAGGTTTGCCAGCAACTATGCTCTTCCTGACTATCTCTTTGTACTTAAGCCCTAGCCTCTTAGTATATTTATATTATTATATTACATTTTCCCACTGGGAGGCTTATATTTTACCTTTTCCCTTGTTTACTTAGTCTTTCCCATTTAGACCTGTAGTTGCTTTTGATCTTTTCCCTTCTGTATTCATGACTCAGTGTGGGATGGGGGGAGGCATGAGGTCTCTATACTTCCAGCTGTTACCATTTCTGTGTGAGAATTGGTTTAATAGCTCCCCAGCTCTTTCCATTAGGGAATGAGGCCAGTGTGCCTCCACTGGGTTTGGGCCTGCTCTTTGTCTAAAGTTGTTGTTTTTCTTTCTCTCCCCTGTGTGGGAGATAGTTTTGTTTTTTATGTAGAAATTCCCGGATCTATGTCAGAAAGGCGATCGCCAAATGGTGATCACCACTTGGGTGACTGTACATCGTCAAAAATAAAAACTGGCAATGTACACTCTTGGCAACCACAAAACCAGTGACATGATTCTATGATATGCGGTGCACCCCCCTACTTAACTCATGGTGGGTGCATTTCAGGGGTGTGTGTAAAACTTGATAAAAATGGCCCGACGCAAAAAGAAAATCTGCCCCAGAACCAAACCCGGCACCCTCCCAACCCTAGCCTGCCACCCTACCCACCACACCACATGGCCAGCTCAACAGCTGACTGATGCACTACATCCCACATTCCCTCCTTCCCCTTCCTTCTGTCGTGCAGCATGGTCCCTCCCTCCATGCATGTATATACACACATGCATCCTGTTGCTGTAGTCACCTACCCCCATATCCTGTCGCTACCCTGCCAGGTAGCCCAGAACACAGGCACCGTGATTGAGTCACCCTTTTTACAGTCACTCAATCATGGTCGCCATGTTCACTGGATACCAAAATTCCCCTCAACCTTTTGCCTGGGATACAGAAGACCATTGTTGCTGGACTAGTCTCATTAGTGTTGCTCTGTTTCTTGTTGTGACATACTTTTTTACTCATGTACTTGTATATATTGGTGTGTCTGGGGCTTTTGTGTTCATTTTGGGGGTATTGGGCAGGTAAGGGTTTAGTGAGTCTGGTGGGCAGGGTGGAGGGGGGTTGGGAAGGATCTATTTTCTGTTTTATGGAATCTCTCTCCCTTATAATGGGTTATAGCAGTCATTTAAATGTGATTTCTTGGAATAGTTAGGTGCCTCAACTGCCCCAAAAAACATAGGACGGTTTTACAATATTTGAAGGATGCTGATTGTGACATTGCCCTTCTCCAAGAAAACCACCTGTTGGACTCAAACTCTGCCTCGTTAGGTCAGACATGGGGCCGGCAGTATTATTATAGTGCCTTTTCCTTACAGCAATATGGGGTGGCAATTCTTTGTTAAAAAGGGCTGCAATTAGGTATTTCCTGGGAAATTAAGGATGAGGAAGGCTGATACCTCTTTCTAGCTGGTACATATCAAGGCTCTCCTCTGGATCTGGGCAGCTTTTATGCCCCTAACTCTCCTAATCCTGACTTTTACCAAACCATGTTCTCCAAGATACCACAGGAGGCCTCTTCTGTCCTGCTGGGAGGGGATCTTAATTTGGCATTAGACCCTAAGCTGGACAGCACAGGTGCTGGCCCTGGCTATGAACCGCCCCTCTTGCTTCAAGTTTCTGCCCTCCTGCAAGATGCAGGCCTTTTTGACATTTGATGTACTCTATATCCTACAGCAGTAGATTTCACCTGTTATTCCTCCTCATGTAGCCACACTGATGCTTTTTTGTTCTTCCCAGACTAGATTTCACGAATATGGGAAATGACCCAGGTCAATATAATTATCTCAGATCATGCACCTGTTAGTCTCTCTCTGTCACTGGGACCCCTGTATGGTAGACGTAAAAAGTGGAGCCTTAATATTTCTCTACTTCAGCAACAGCACCTTGTACAGATGATTCGACAAGCCATTTTAGATTATTACTCATTTAATGATGTCCCTGATATCTCCCAAGCTACTCAATGGGAGGTGCTTAAGGTGGCACTCTGAGGCCAACTGATTGCTTATGCATCCTCAGTTAAGAAAGCCCAAAACTCTGCTTTACAGAGATTAGAGCAGGAGCTAATGTCTTGGAAAAGAATGCTGCTCAATCTCATAATGGGGATCCTGCTGTCAGAGAGAAAACAGAGTCTTTAAAATCTGAGATTCAGGATATTTTGCAGCACTGCACTGATTTTGCCTTATATAGATTGAATCAGCGCTATTGGGAGGCAGGGGAAAAAACCAGAAAGCTACTAGGCTTCAGGCATAAGCCATGGATAAATATATACTACTTATTTAGGACTCCGGAGGCTCTAAACTCACCATCCCCAGTGACATAAACAGGGCCTTTCAAAACTTTTCTTTTACTCTATATTCCTCAGAAGTAAAGCCTTCCCTTGAACAATATTCTTCATTCTTCTCTGACCTGTATTTACCCCAGGTTCCTCCCTCCTCTTTCCCCTCTCTTAATTCACCCATACAAGTATCTGAAGTAGCCCAAGTGATTCAGAGCTTGGCCAGAGGGAAATCTCCTAGTCCAGATGGTTTTCCTGCAGACTTTTATCACACATTCAGTGATCTGCCAGCACCGCAACTTGCCCTTTTCTTTAATGAGGCCTGGGAAAGGGGGACCTTCCCCATCTCATTTCTACAGGCCATTATTACCCTCATCCCTAAGAAGGGTAAGGATAGCACACTTTGCTCTCAGTTCCACCCAATATCCCTGCTTAAAGTGGATGCAAAGATCTTTGCCAAGGTTCTTGCTAAACGTATGGAGCCTATCATTCCCCTGCTAGTCCACACTGACCAAGTAGGATTTGTACCAGGTCGATTAAGCTCAGACAATGTTCATCATACATTTGATCTTGTATGAGAGGTCAATTTTCTCCCCCACCCAGTTGCTATTCTTTCTTTGGACGCTGAAAAAGTACTCGATAGGGTGGAGTGGCAATATCTATTTGATGTCTTTGGTAGATTTGGCTTCCCCCAGACCTTTATCTCTCTGGTACATCTCCAATATGTGATTTATTTTATCGGTTTTATTGTAATGTTTTATCTTGATGTGATTTTACAATTTGTTCTGCACCTTGATTCTTGAAAGGTGCATTAAAAATAAAGATTATTGTTATTATTATATACTTCCTCTGCAGCAGTTGTTTTAACTAAATCTGTCCTGTCTCCCTACTTTCCATTCGATAGAGGAACTAGGCAATGTTGCCCGCTTCCCCATTTCTTTTTCTATTAGTAACAGAAATTTTGGCATGTAAAATACAGGCAAATTTACCTTTTTCCAGGCATTGTGGTGGGTGATGTACCCCATAAAAATATCACTATTTGCAGATGATGTTACTGTTTTTGTGACCAACCCCTCTTCTTCCCTTTTACCCCGGACAAGATGTTGGAGACCTATTCCTCTCTATCCAAGCACAAATTAAATAGTACAGTCTCAGGTACTCCCCCTCAATGATGCCTGCACTGCTAATCTTTTTGTAGCCTTCCCCTTTCAATGGGTGCCAGAGGGAGTAACTATACTGGGTGTAGACATCCGCTCTAGCTCGTCAGAGACAGCAACAGCCAATGCTCAGAAAATGCTTACCTCAATTGGTTTGGATCTCCAGAGGTGGAAATCTCCTATTTTATCTCTCCAGGGAAGTGTTGATGCTCTCAAGCTAATCGACCTTCCTAAATTGCAGTATATCTTGGTCAATATGCCCCTCTCCCTTCCCAGGGACTTTTCTAAAAAGATTTAATCTAAAATAACATTTATTTTTTGGGTGGGTAAGCCTCCAAAGATCAGCCTTCATACCATGCAGAAACATTGGATTCAAGGGGATTTTGGGCTGGTGGATCAGAACATTTTTCATAACTTGACCTTACTGCAGCAAGCAGTATTATGTTACAACCCTCAACTGATATACTCTGTCCCTATATGGGTGTCAGTAGACCTAGCACAGGGGAAGCATCCTGTTGCCTCAACCCTTATCTTTCCTGACTGGTCTTTGCCCACAATCATTTCACCCTATTCACATTATACCAGGTATATTTGGAACAAATATAGCAGGAAACTGAACTAGAGCTCTCAATTTTCTCCAGTTAGACCCCTATGGTGAAACCTAGCTCTGGCCATAGATGGAATCTCTCTGTGCTGGCTTGATTGGGAGATGATGGGGTTCACCATGCTTAAAGATCTTTACAATCCTTTTTCTGGCTGCCTTTACTCCTTTGAGTGTCTTCAGAAAATTTACCAACTGCCGCATTCCCACTTCTGGAAATTTCTTCAGCTTAGGGATCTTCTTAAGCATAAAGTTTCCAGAGATTTGGTCCTTCCCCAGCTCTCCACACTTAATCAATGGATTGCCCTGCTTCAGAGTCGACAACACTTAACAGCCAAACTTAAGTCATTTTTACAGTGAAACTCTCCCCTGCAAGAGTCAGCAGGCCCTAGGAAGAAATGGGAAATTGAGTTGGGCATTTCTATTTCCCCTGCAGACTGGAATCAAGTCTGCCCCAATGCCTATCTGTCCTTGTGTGAACTACTGGCAAAGTTCCTTCAGTATAACATTCTCAACAGGGCCTATAGAACTCCTGCTTGGCTTTATCGGGTTGGTCTGTTGAACCAGAGCAACTGCTGGAGATGCTCCTCCCCACATGCTACTCTAACCCATATCCTTTGGACCTGACCGGCCATTGATTTACATTGGTCCAATGTATGGTCTACTTGTACTAAAGTACTCCCCAACTTGGGAGTCCGTGATCCTCATCTGGCCCTTTTGGACCTGCACCAGCCTGTGTCTGCCTTGACTAGGCCACAACTCCTCTGGCTTAATGGAGCCTTGGTGGCAGACAAGCGAGTGCTGTTATGTACTGGAGAGATCCTGACCCTCCCACATTCCAGGAATGGTTTAACCTTGTGCATTTGACTTCTCGGTATGAAAGAACTGCTCATTTTATACCTGTAGGCTCTCTGAATAAATGGAAATCTGGGTTCCCTTTCACAAAGCTCTCCCTAAGATACACTTCCCTAAACTTCCCAACAGGTGAAACGTAATATCAGTTCAAATGGCGCCACCATTGCTGACCTCCTTTTTAGCTCCAGGCCAGGACCTTGATGACTGGATAACCAGTATGTTCCCAGTTTTAGCTACCTCTGCAGAGGCCCCTCACTCCCCCCTCTGATTCCTCTCCCCTTTTCCTCCCTCCATCCTTGCACTCCATCAATATGATTGTCATTCTGCCCTCTCTTTCCTCAACACTACATTCAAGGATTGCATCTTGTACATTTTTCTTTTCTGCTTTCTCCAATGATATTGTTCCTTTCCCATTATTCCCACATTGGTTGTCTTCTAGAGAATATGGTATAGTACATTATTGTTGGTTCTCTTACTTATTTCTTTCCCTTTTTAAGTTGAGATTAACTCGCCTCTTGATGTTGTCACTCCCTTGCCACACTGTCAAGATGTTGATATTCTCCCTAGGCTTCATCCTAATGCCGCTAGGTCTTCCTCCCTTTAACACTTATATTTTGTTATTATTCACATTTTGTATTCTTGTTTTTCTTTTTCTTATTTATTAGTAGGGTCCTTTTTGATTGCAACGGTGGTTAATTGCTTCTTTTTGTTTCATGACCTTCTATGTTCCATTCCTTCCATGGGAATGTCTTTTGATTGTTGAAAATAGCAGTTAAGACTAGAAGTTGGTAACCTTTTGCATGTTTGGAGTGTACTATCTTGCCTCATATATTGACATTTGTTTTTATCATTATTTTTCTATACGTTTATTGACGTAAGCTGGGCTCTGCCCTTCTGTATACTTTACGCAAGTGTTAAACAAAACTTAATAAAGATCTTTATGGCAAAAAAAAACAAAACTAGAGAATGGGATATCACTAGTTTTGTTGGTTTCTTTGACCCTCAATATTGGTCTTTAAGGCCACCCCCATGGCCCAGCAGCAGCAGAACATTACACTGTCATGTGGATGACCTAGGTTTGGAAGCAAGCCCAATAAATCATGTTGAAGCAGGCAGTGACTGATTCAGCTGCAATTCAGTAGTGAATCTTGATCAGGAACGTTCTCTTGCTACAGGGAAACCTGTGGCTTTGGGAGGCTAACAGAGGCACTGTCCCCACCAGGGGAGATGGGAAGGGAGAAAAATGTTGGAGAAAATCCTGGTATCCAACTGAATGGTGTCTGGGTTCAATTTGATCAGGATATATTTCTGTGAATGGGGTATATTTATTTTTATTTTGAATAATTAGTTTTACAACCTTTGAGTCAGAGACTCGTTTACAAAGGTACCTCTTCACAGGGAGGGTGGACAAACAATCATGTGAAGTTTAGACAGTGGTTACAATACAAGTGAGATACAGGCATGAATAAACAAACACAAGCTGTTTTAACTATACAAGGCAAAATCATACTCTGCAGTAGAAACCAGTGCTTAGTAGTCTGTGGGATACCAGGAAACTCTGGGAGGTATTATTTGGGACAGAATACAGCTCCAATTATTGGCAGTTACAGCTCCGATTATCAACAATGTATTTTTGGAGGGCTATTTTAAACTGGCCAATTCTGGGTATGTCTGTGATGTTCACAGGGAGAGAGTGTTATACCAGAAAGGTGCTCGATGGTGAAAGGATCTTTGGCAGAGTGAGGTCCTGGCTCTAGGTACTAGGAAGGTGGCTTTAGTGGAATTACAGGTGAGTGCAGGCCGGGTGGCCTGTTGCAGGGATGTAGTGACCCCTGGAAGGCAAAGCCCAGATAGGGTCTTTTTTGCCAGCAGGCAAGTGTGGTATTTCAGCCGTTCCTCAAAGGTGAGTATGTTCGAGGCACAGTATAGTAGACATGTGTGGGTTCTGCTATGGGCACTGGTCAGGAGCCTGCAGGCTTTGTTAATTGAGGTCTGGACTTTAGTAAGGGTGGTAGGGTCTGCAGCTGCATAGGTCAGGAGTCCATGGTCTTCCAGAGACAACACGGATGAGGTGATGGCCAGTTTTAAGGCAAATTCAGGGAGGCAGTCTTTGTGGCAATAGAGGAGACCAATCCTGGAGTTCATGGCTGATGACAGAGCTTTTAAATGGGTGTGGAAGGTAAAGCCTGAGTTGAAAGTGATGCTCAGGTACTTGTAGGTTGCTACCTGTTCAAGTGGGTGAAGTGTGCTGGGGGTGATGAGAAGGGGAGAGTCACTGGCGTTATTTTGTTGGTGTGCAAAAAGCATCGCTTTCGTGTTTTTTCAGGTTTAGGACTAGCTGATGGCTATTGAACCATTTTTCTGCTTGGCTGAAGGTGCGTTGCAGGGTGCTTTGGAGCGAGAGTGGGTCCGGATGTGATGCGATGATAACAGCTTCATCAGCGTAAAGAAGTTTTTTATCAGTGCAGGAGCTTGGGAGGGTGTTAAGAAAGAGACTAAAAAGGGTAGACCCAAGGATGAAGCCTTGAGGGACCCCAAAGCATACCGGTAGGTTAGTAGACAAGGTCCCATTCAGCTTGACCCTTTGGGATCTATTCTGTAGGTAGCTTGAGAACCAGTTCAGAGGGCCAGGTGGGAGACCCAGTTGGCTAAGGGAGTTTAGCAGCAGAGGGTGACACACAGTGTCAAAGGCCTTAGATAGGTCGATGAATACTGCACCTGCAAGTTTCCCAGCATCAAGCGCAGAGTGGATTTGGTGGGAGAATTCCAAGAGGGCTGTGGAGGTGCTGTGACCCGGGTGGAAACCATGTTGCTCAGGGCATAATATGTCATATTTAGATAGGTATTCCATGAGCTGCTTGGATACTATTTTCTCCAGGGCTTTGAGGGGAGAGGACGGAGATGGGCCTGTAGTTATTTGTTAGTGTTATGTCTCCTGACTTATGGATGGGGTGATTTCAGCCTGTTTCCATGCATCTGGGAATTGACCAAGGCATAGGTATCGGTTGAGGACATTCATGAGGGGGATTAGCATGACATCCAGCGTGAGGTGGAGTATCCTGGAGTCAAGGGGGTCACTGCTCAGGTTGTAGGAGGTGAGGGCTTTTAAAAGGAAAGGTTTGACGTCACAGGGTGAGATTGTTCTGAAGTGGAATAGGGGCCGGGAGGTAGTGGTGTGGGTGGATGGGGGATGGGGTCAAAGAATTGGGCAGGAAGAACTGCACTTAGGTCAGAGAAAGTTTTGTTTAAGCAGTCTGCAATGCACGTTTGGTCTGTCAAAACTACCCCATTGATAACGATATGGGGGGTTGGTATTCCCATTCAGTTCTTTTATATTATCCCAGAAAGCTCTGGTTGAGCCCCAGGAAGATGTTAGAGCTGCCTGATAGTGTCTGGCTTTTGCTTCTTTGATGGCCCAGGTGCATTGGTTACGGGCTGTTCTATAGGCTTGCCTATCCGCCGTACTGCCGGACTCGACTGCAATGTGCCATAGATTGTCCCTCTGTTTTAGTTGCAGGATCAGTGCGGGGGAAATCCATGCAGCTGCCCATCTTTTTGGGTGAGATATGGTGATGGGAGCAAATAGGTCACAAGCATTGTTGAAGACACTGGTGAGGTAGGTTAGGGCAGTATTTATGTCCAATGCAAGGGTGATTGGGGACCAGTCGAGCTGGGCAAGATGCCGCTTGAGATTGTCAAGGCCCCAGGGGTGGAAACGATGACGAGGAGGGGTGCTATTATACTCAGAGCTGAGTGTGGGGGAGGACCAGAAACATAGAACAGGAGAGTGGTCACTGAGTGAGTCTGCTAGGACGTTAACCGATTTCAATTTGTGTGGTCAATTAGAGAGTACTATGTCTAGGTGGGAGCTGTTAACTGGGAGAAAAAACAAAATGGAAAAAACAGACTGTGCATGTCAACTCTCTAATCTCTTGCTTAAAGACTGGTCAAGTTATAAGCAGTCAAATATTCCAAAATAACATCAGTAATTAAAGTTGAATTTCATAAGCTTCTTAACATCTTGCATGAGATAGACATGAACTACCAAAGAACCTTAAGAAAAGCCCGGCTCATTAAAAACAGGAAGTTAGATGCCCTTCAACTTACCATACTTCCTAACAACCATGAAGAACTGAACAGAGTGACCGAACAACTAAGCCACACAGATGGGCACCTTTGAATTGTTAATTTGTCCACCCACACACTGACTACTGGGGAATTAAATGTACTTTCTAAGGGCCTCAATTTCTGCCCAACTAAACCACTGGACAGCATACAGCTTTGTGGTGAAATGGAGGAATACTTCCACAGATTGAGACTCAGGGAATTTTTTCATGGCAGAGAAGAAATCACAGACAGGGAAGAAATCACAAACAGTAAAAATATTATGGATAAGAAAAAGAAACCATAGGAGTTTACCCCATCAAGTGGCCGTAACAAGAAACTGGACAAATACATTAATTGCTTTCGCCAGAGAGTTACTGGTGAGATTCTTAATAGGCAGAAACAGGCCCGTTACAGCCTCTCTCCATTGGATCGGAGGGCTATACAAACACTAAAATCAAACCATAACATTGTCATAAAAAAAAAGCTGATAAAGGCTCAACAGTGGTGATATTGGATCGGGAAGATAATATTACGGAAGTCAATAGGCAGCTAAGTGACCTTGCTTACTACAAGGTACTGGGAAGTGACCCAACTACAGAATATAAAAGAGAACTAAAGGAGTTAATTGAAACATTTCCAAAGCATGTCCAAGACAAACTAAAGTACCTCATACCCAGTGAACCTAAGCCAGGGACATTCTACATGCTTCCTAAAATACATAAGCCTGGTAATCCTGATAGACCCATAGTCTCTGGTAATGGCACCCTAATAGAGGGGATATCAGGGTTTGTAGAAGCTATTTTCAAACCGCTGGTTATACAAAGGGATAGTTACATCAAGGACACTACTCACTTCCTGCATAAACTTTCTGGTTTTAAGGACTTACCACCTGATACCCTTTTAGCCATGATGGATGTAACTTCCCTCTGTACTAATATTCCACACATAGATGGCATTTCAGCCTGGCTCAAATACCTGTATGACAAAGAATTGGACCCCAACATTGACCCTGGAGTTATGGGTAAACTCACTAAATTCATTCTGACACATAACAGCTTCAGCTTCAATGGTAAACATTATGTTTAAACTATGGGAACAGCAATGGGAACCAGGATGGCTCCACAGTATGCTAATCTTTTTATGACGAATTTGGAGGAGGATTTTCTAAGGCACTGTACACATAAACCACTCGCTTATTTCCGTTACATTGATGATTTGTTTATAATTTGGACAGAGGGCACTGACACACTTAAAGAGTTTCATCAGGAACTTAATAACCTCCACCCAACTATAAATCTTTCCCTGGAATATTCTGCCACCAGTGTACATTTTCTGGATACCACTGTCACTATTAAGGATGGAACCCTACATACCTGTCTTTACAGGAAACCGACAGACAGACAGAGATACTTACACAAGAAAAGTAATCACCTGAGCCACACAAAGAAATCTGTCATATATAGTCAAGCACTTCGGTATCACTGCCTCTGTTCAAATGAGGAAGACAGAGACACACATCTGGCGATGTTGAAAAACACATTTATTGAGCAGGAACACTCGTCCATAGAAATTGACAGAGCAGTGGAACGTGCAACACAGGTCCCAAGAGAACAGCTACTGCAATATAAGGAATGGATGACTACCAACAGAATACCCTTAGTAGTCACTTACCATCCTGACCTTGAACTCCTACGTAAGATTATTAAGGACCTCCATCCAATAAGTAGTGAGGATGAAACCCTTAACTGTATTTTTCAAGATCTACCACTACTATCTTTAAACAACCACCTAATTTAGCCAACCTGATTATTAGGAGTCAACTTGAACTGGAACAGAATACCATGACATCATATGGTACACGACCCTGTCATCAACGCACATGTAAGACATGTAACCTCATTTCCACTTCAGACTGTGTGGTTACATCACAAAACAGACTCTTCAGGATACAGGGAATTATACATGTACATCAAGTAATGTGGTCTATTTTATCCAATGCAAGAAATGTCCTCGCACAGGTTATGTGGGGGAGACAAGCCAACAACTCCGCACTAGAATGAATTCACACAGACATTTTATTAATCACAAGAAGATTGAGAAACCAGTAGTCCAGCACTTCTCCCAGGATGACCACTCAATCTCAGATATGCCTGTGATGGTCTTAAAAGGACATTTCAACTGTACACAACAGAGATGGGCTTCTGAAAGTAGACTTATTTTACTTCTCAATGTGGTGACGGATGGACTGAACATTGATGTTGCTTATATGACACATTATTCCACTTAAACTTACACAGACTTTTACCTTAAAAGATGGACATAAATACTTTAGTTCTTCAGCGGGCCTTTGATTTTGTAAGTTTATGGTTATCTACATGTTGACTTCTCACCTTAACACTGTGGTGAGTGCGTTTGAGTGTGTGTGTGTGTACTGATGTATGTGTGTGTTTTGTGTGTGTTTAGTATGGGTTGTGTTTTTGTGTGTTGTGGGTATTGTATATGTGTGTGTGTGTGTTTTGCTTGTTGTGCGCGGTGTGGTGTGTGTGGATTGTGTTTGTTATATTTGTTGTGTGTTGTGGTTGTGTGGGGTGTGGTGTGGTGTATGTACACACATATGTGTGGGGGAGCGTGGCATGGGGCAATTGTTATGTGGCTAGGACACTTAGTTTTCACATATAGTGTACATTTACTTTCTTCTACTAGCTGTCAGTGGTTGGATTACACACTGTCACATTTTTAAATCTGCTCATATTAAGATGCATATCTCATTTACTTGGGGGTTCATAAAAGGTGTAACTCCTTTGGGTTTTCATTTAGATTCCTTAGACTGATTCTGTGCATTTTTGTTATACATGGAGAATGTGTTGAAATCTGCACTTATCAGGCTCGTGGTCTCATTTTCTTGGAGATCCTTGACAAGTATTTTTGTATTTTTTTATTTGACACTTACACTTACAAGTGATACTATCATGCATCATGTGTATAAGTATATGTTAATTTGAGGCTTGTTTTCAACTTGCAGTTATACTTAATTTCAGGATTTTGTCTCTCATTATCTGTTCTTTAATATACCAGGACAATTGGAATGTAAGTTGTAAGCTCATCTTACATGTATTAGAGAAAATGCCACCCCAAGGTTTTTTTTATCACTAGAATGCTTTCTTGACATACTGAGACATTTTAAAATTTATGTGACAAGAACTCTCTGGCTGTAGAGAATTCTTGATAACCTTTGCCCTTCTGAGGCTCCTCAGTTAAAGGCATACTGGTGTTAATTAGCTTCTCTGACGTAATCTTCTGTTATGTTTTAAATGTATATGTTAAACCAATGAAAATTATTTCTGTTTTTCAATATAATCTGGTATTAATAGTATGGGATATTTGAAATAACTGCCACAAAGCTTCTGAAGAAGAACCTGGTTGGTTCGAAAGCTAGAGCACTTTGTTCTTTTCTGTAACATCCATGTTGGTCCAATAAAAGGTATCAAATCATTTGTTTCTGGATAAACTTCTGTGAAATTGTGTAATGTTGTGATACTTTTGCCAAAGCCATGTCCATACATTTTTACCCAGTTATACACTTCAGTTTCCACTGTAGAGGAAGGTAAAGGCTATGTAAAGTGACAGTAAGGCAGCATTCATAGGAGGCTCCACAGTAAACATATAGTGGTTCCAAGTGTCAGGTCAGTATCTTGAGTGACACACCATGAAGAATAATCATGGACATCCCTGCACTAGCCTGAATTCTTGCAGTATGCCAGATAACTACTGGAGTTCACTGGCCTAATGACTTGTGGAAGCACATGCACGTGCAGCATTGTTTCTGTACAATCCACCTGCTGACTCTTTAACAACCCTGTAGATAACAATGTATATTTTTACTATTTGAGAACAGTAGCACCACGTGATGCCAAGCCTTACAACTAGTTGTGCATTAGGCAATTGTGACAGACGTATCTGGATATCTTCAGTCATGATACTAGACATCACTGTTGCAGGAGTGTTAGAGGGGTACTGCAGGGCCATGACACTAGTGCAGGCAATGTGATTCAGTGGTGATAAGTGCTTTGTGAAAGTTAAATACCACAACTGGAATTCTAGTGGCATCTATTATGCATCCATGAATTGTTCAGCAAATTTTGCAAATTAGTAATTTCTAAAGTATCTACAATAAATTTTAACCTACTAAACCACATCTGCCTTAAAACACATCTTTTCCAGCAAGCTTTTAATGATTGATACTTATGATTGGGGATGTTTTTAAATTGAAGCTGAATTTGTGTTAGTTTTTTTTAACTGTTATGTAGTGTTTGTATGTGCAGCGTTTGAAACTTGAATTGCGCTATATAAATAAAAATATTATTATTATATGTATCCAGCTTAATTAGATTCCAGAACATATTTACTTTGTTATGCATGCCAGATCTTGTGTATATCTGCAGTAGTAGTGCAGTTATAAACATCTAAATATTTTGAACATCTTCATTCATTGTAAAAGAAAAACTGAAAAAAATAATTGAACTCTTGTAACTTACAATTTACACACACAATTTCCTCTCTGTTTAACAGTTTCTATGACTCTTCCAAGAAATTTTGCATATAAATGTTCAAGTATGTAGCTACAATGGTGGCTATGTTGTAAACATAGCAATATTTTCAGAAATATTCACATGAATAATAAATTGCCAGATACTGAGCACCTATAACTTTCCCACCCATATCCAAATCTCCAGCAACTTGGCAACCTTTTAAGGCCTCTTCCAAGTAATAAGCATGCCAACTTTCAGATCTCTAGCTACAATACTGTAAACGTTATGATCAATTAAAGAATTTTGGAAAATTCCAAAAACTTCTGCGAAATTGAACTAAATTTCACGGAATGTCAAGAAAATTCTACAAAATCAGAATTTGCTCAGTTTACCCAGCCCTAGTCCTGGCAATAAGTAGTCAATGTTTTTATTGTTAACTGTAGTTGCATAGCCAACATTTGCAGTAGCCTCCAGCAGGGTTTCTTACAGGTAGATTTGAGGTTAGGAAGGATTGTGCTGTTTTCTGGCAATAAATGTCTAATTTCAGTTGTAGAAGCTTGAAGTTTTAGAATCCCCAACTTTTTACTCAGTCAGTATAGAGGTTGTTGCTGTTCATTTGAAAATGTTGGGCAACCCCTAAATGAAGCCACACCAATGGAAGGCAGGGCACATGGGTTGTTTTTTTCCTACTGTACAGAAGTGGAGGAGTGAAAGGGGGGGCTGGGGGGATAGTCACCCCTCCTGGCTGCCCCAGTGCAAGTAGAGGTGCCCCTTCACCATCTTTATTCACTGTTCAGTGCCCATTGTGGAACCCATGATTGACTGAATGCCCCCCTGTGCTCCCAAACCTGACCCTGCCACTGCTGTACAGTGCAGAACAGGATTATTGATCCCACCTGTGTTTGTCACCTGGGGTGAGTCCCAACCAGATGATCAAGCATGTGCAATTTTTTTGGGTGGTAGCCAGAGGCAGAAGACAAGATCAGATGAAGCAGATTTTATTCTGGTGGTTAAAATCTGGGCATGAGTTTGTGCCAGGGTAAAAGCTTGCATGCAGGTACAGTTGATTTTTCTGGACTCGAGTTACACTCGGGGAAGTGCACATGCTTCTTGTTGTATGGCAGGATACTCAAGGGTTGAAGCTTTGCCATTTGGGTGATTCCAAATCATTTTCACTTCCAGAACTGGTAAGAAAAAGGACATTATAGCCCACACTAACAAAATGAGTTTGTTTTGTTTTGGGCTTGGTCTGTAGAAATGCCTAGCCAAGCAGGTGTAGCATCCATATAGACAGCCATCTCTAAGTCAGTGCCTAGCCAGGCAGGTGTGGCATCCATACAGACAGCAGGCTGTAAGTCAATGTACCTCAAGCGAGGGTCTGAGCAAGCCAGGAATCACAACAAGTGTTTCAGATATAGGAAAGGGACCTGCTCTCAGACCAATTGCAAGTACAAACATGAGTGCTCGTCCTGCAGCAAATCACATCCAGCCACTTCGTCTCTGAACTGCAACTCTTTAAGGGTAAGGAGAGTTGCAGCTGGAAGAAATAGTGGAACAAGGAAAGTAAGGTTGATAATGGTGGATCAATTTAGTCCATGCTTGCAAAAATGCCCTTCACAGTTACTAACTCCAGCTCTGGAAATTGGTTTCATGTTAGGCTTTAGAATTCCATTTGAGGGTCCCTGGTGGTGGTTTGAGTCAGACAACTGCAAGCCAGCAAAATACAGTCCTGACATTCTGTACACAAACTTACAGAAGGAACTGGCTATTTTTGAATATTGGGCCCCAGATGTTTTACACAAGCTTCTTTTTTTATTTACTTTTTATTTTTGCATTTTTAGCATGTAATTATGCATACTAGATACATACATTAATTTGTTGTTATATACAGAAATAGTAACCTCATAGTGCTACAGAGTAAATAAATAGTAAATACAGCATATTTAAGACCATAGGAATTGAGATATTCAAACTCATAAATGAAACAAAGGCCAGCCCAGTGGTGCTAATAGGTTGAGGTGCTGGACACCACACCTCGCGCTACGCTGGCAGCCTAGGTTCGGGAATGGACTCGGGTGGCTGGGGGTCAGTGGGGAGAGGGAGGATCGAGCGTCCCAACGGATGCTCTCCTCCCTCAGGGGTGGGTTACCAAGAGCGCTGCGCCTGCATCCTTCTGTAGCTGGTGGAAGCACCGCATTGGGAATGGATGAGGCAGCTTGCTCGCCGGAGCCGGGAGGGGGATGTCGCGCGCATGAGGGTTTGCATGCATCAACACGCTACCACTCGGGATGTACGTCCCAAGCGCTGACGTCCCAGGGGGAATGGGATGTAAGGGGAAGAATACCAGAAAAACCCCTCCAGTAGCCCTAGATGAAGGCCACTCCAGGTCCACCCGGGGCCACCTACAGGACAGACCCCACTGTGCGAGGTGAAGATGAGGAGGCACTCTAGGGGCAGATCCCTAAGGTAGGTGAATCAGGGGACATGAGCAGATGGAAGGAGTGGGCACTGGAGGTAGGCAGGAGGATAAATAAGAAAGTAAAAAAAATAAATAAATAAATGAAACAAAGTAACAATATCTTGCCCAGCTATTAAAAAGGAACTATCATTAATAGTCCTCAATTTTATAGCCATGTATTGACTATATTTTTATAGTGGAGGGTGACACATCAGAAACGTCACTAACTTAAGTATCTATAAAAATTAATAAGGGATGCAATATCCCTCTGGAGATATTCCATAGACTATATATTTCAACAACAGTGAGTTTGTACAATATTGGGGGTATAAAAAGATACTGATGTAACTCAATAAATCCGGAAGTTAAATAATTATATCACATTTTATTAGAGCACTACATGCTAGTTCAGCAAAATAAATTATTAAATTTAAATTATGAACTGGTTGTCAAAAATACAGGAACCTGACTGGCTGAGCCCTCGAGTTACCCATTATTAAATTTCATGACATAATCACAGGTAAGAAACAATGCCAACTAACAGGTCTTTTCACCTGTCCCCAGTCTGTCCACCTGCAGATTTCAGTAGCCAGACACTATGGCTGCAATTACGAGTCTGTAACAGTGCGGTTTAAAAGTCAGTAGGCATTTGTGACAGCCCCTCCCAGGCTGTTTAAAAAAAAAAATGAAAAACCGGAGCAAAGGAGCCTCCAAGAATCCCTGAAACCACAAACCTCAGAAAGGAGAGTTCCCCACCACAACACGCTCCCTTGTGTCAATCAGCAGTTATGAAAAAGCTACAACTCAGTGGTGAACTCATGGTGGTTTTGGCAGCAGCAGGCTGTGACAGCACCAGGCGAGTAAGTACCTGAAGCCAGATGAAATGCCCATTGTTTCAAAAAGTTATTTGCCCACATTTAACAGCAGTCCCACCCCCCACCCAAAAAAAAACATGTGGTGGCTGTAAGGAGCAGGTCGTAGCTCAACCACACTCAGCACAGAATGAGTGGTGGCTCGAGTGGAGTGCGCCAATGTTTGAGATCCAACCACCAGCATTTCTCATATTACAGGCAAGCACCCCTTATTAGACTTGCTAAATTCCTCATTTTCCTCCCGCTTTTTGGATTCTTTTCAAATACATATTGTGTCACATAGCTCTAAAAATCCAAAATCAATTCACAGGTGGAGTGATGAGAGAGTGACATTTGACAGCTGCACCTCCTCCACAAACTCCATTTACAACAGTGCCACCTGCTGTGCAGAGCCCTCCAAGAACTATTTTCTTAAAAAGATGCTCCTCCAACACCAAATAAAAGCCATTTTCAAAAGGTTTAATTTTTTTTGTTTTGTTATTATTTACTGAAATACTTTTAAGCCAGTTCATAAGAGCTATAATGCACTCCAGGGTGTGGTATATTATGGGATATTGTCACTTCTCGGGTTTTGAATGCACTTGACTTGCGGCCTCTTGCCCAACCACCCGAGGCATGACGATATTCCATGATGTACCACACCCTGACATGCATTATTGCCTAATTTGGTCCTTTACTCCTACAGTAGATCGAAAAAACAGTTCAGTCTACACAAACCAAGCACTAACACAGAGCCTTCAACTGAAAAAAGCTTTCCTATTATATGACATCAAAGTCATATACCAGCCGAATAGTACATTTATATAACAGATATATGATAGCAAACACAATAAAAAAATTAAATTACAAGAGAACCTCGTAAGCTCTACGAGTGTGATATTGGAGCCTGTATGAGTAAATAGCAAATCAGAACAATATAAAACAAAAATTGTGTTAGTCATTTTTTTAAATTGGGTTGTAAATTTAAACTCTGCATAGTATCATTAATATCCTATCACCTAAAGTCCACAGTGGTTGAAACAAAGCTTATAGAACTTATATACATTACAACAAAAGGGGTACAGTTTAATTTGAAACAAGTCCAATGTGAAACAAATCACAAACCAGTTTGATAGAAAGAAAAATGTATCTGCTGCAGTAGATTTCTTCTCAGGTGGCCAACTTTCAAAACCAGTCAATGGAATTATTTAGTGTCTGTCAGTGGCATAACTGTGTCAGCTGAGGTCCCTCTGAAGGCTGTGAGGTAATAACAGCCTGGTGGGGTATTAATTCAGTTTGTGTAACATACAAAGCATCATAGGATTTCGTAGAGGTTTTCCATTTGATCTTTACTCTTGCTTTTCTTAATTTCCTAACCACCTATCTCTGTGTCTGCCTCTGAGTCTATTCACCTTTAATCACTCTTGCAGCATTAAAGTTAGGCAATGTAACATTTTAACTCATCCTCATTGAAGAAAGTTCTCATCTGCCATTTGATGTTGACCCTTGCTTTGCATGGATACAGTACTGATAGATGCCTGCCAAGTTCTTCTACCTCCTCTCTCTATGAATATCGTACAGCCTTCTTGGTTGCCTTCTGTGGGACATTCCAGGTGTTGGAATTGGTGGGCAAGCTAGAGTCTGTGTCTCAGACTTTACGACTGAAGAAAATCATGGTAGTGGTAACCATGGCATGGGCAGAACTAAAATGTGCCACTCATGCCAAGTCTGCAGGTGCAAGCTCCAAGCTTCGGGGGAGTCTGGGTGACTGGTACAGCAGTAGGTATCAGGCTACATGGCAGCTTGGCCAGTGGTGGGAGAAGCATTTTCCAGGCATTAGAATGGCTTCCCCCCATGTAGTTTCAGTTCTGACATATTCTTGAGAAGGCCTTAGAAAAAGCAGGGACTGATCAGTTGGAATATGGGACACACATTTATGACAGGGATAACAATCATGGCAAATTTCAAAGGTTAACAGTCAGTCAAATTCAAACAGTGGGATGACACTCAGAACAACCAGCATAACTACATTACAAAAGTACCTTCGGATATCTATAGCTAATGATTTTAAACTAACTACTCAGTGTTCACATACAGTTAAGAAGGTACATTATAGAATTTATCTTGAGATCAACTGGGCTTTGAAAAGGGCAGTTAGCTTTGTACAATGTGAGGGCATTGCTGGTCTTGATGCATGGTGCACACGTCTCCACCTACCCATGGCTGAGATTTCACTATATGCTGAGAATGCATTTCCTTGGGTGGAATGGCTGTAGTTGTACCAAGTACTGATGAATTGTAATCAAGGGAGTAGAAACATAGAAACATAGACTTTGATGGCAGATAAGGACCACTTGGCCCACCCAGTCTGCCCATTTCCCTACCTATTGGATAAGCTTCAGATTCTAGTTAACCAACAGCCTACTTCCTGCAACCCCCCACTATAATTGCCTTATGTCTGTCCCATGCATGTTTGAATTCCCCCACTGTTTTAGACCCCACAACCTCTCCAGGAAGGCGGTTCCACGGTCCACAACTCTCTTTTGAAAAAGAATTTCCTCACATTACCCTGAGCTGTCCCCTTCTAACTTTAAATTGTGCCCTTGTTCTTACACATCTCTTTTTCTGAAAGATGCTACCCTCCTGGACTTTGTTGATTCCCTTGAGGTACTTGAAAGTTTCTATCATGTCCCCCTATCCCTCCTTTCATCAAGGGCATACATATTAAGCTCTCTCAGTCTCTCTTCATATGGTTTCTGATGTAGACCATGCACCATTTTAGTTGCCCTCCTCTGGACTGCTTCCATCCTGTCTAGGTCCTTGCATAGATGAGGTCTCCAACACTGCACACAGTACTCCAGATGGGGTTTCACCAACTGTCTGTACAGAGGGATAACCACTTCCCTTTTTTCTACTTGTGATGCCCCTCCCTATGCATCCCAGTATCCCCCTGGTTCTCCTTACTGACTTCTCACATTGCTTACCCACCTTTAGGTCATCTGATATGACTGAATCAGATATGATTGAATTCACCATGTGGGTCTGAACCTTATACAGTGGGGAAGGGCCAAGCTTGCAGTGAACAATGTGCTATCTGTACCCTTACTGCTTGGTAGGGGCACCAGCATTTCATTGTTATTGCTTGTTGTGTGATTGGTTTGCTCTTAAGATAAGGTGATGAAAAAGCTCCAGTTTTGGGGGGTATGAGTGAGCAAAGGACATGGTGACAGGGTGGTTGCTGGAGGTCTGGGTGGTTGGTGATGCAGTTAAGTAAACAGGGAGCTTCAATTTTTTGGTTTTATATTAGTATATAAAACTGAACATGACCTGATCAAGGGAAATTTGAAGATTCAGTATCATTGGACAAGAACATCAATATCCCTAAGGGTGTTGTTCATAGAGAAGTTCCAGCTCCCAAAATTCATAATAAAGATGGCTAAATGACAGTACATTATAACATATTCAAATTCTGAAATGAGATTACACCCAAGACTAGAAATATTGCTATACTAACTTCATTTACAAATGCACTATCACTTGAATTCCAGGAGAGTTGTGATTGTGAGCAGTAAAATCCATTTTGTTTTTGCAATTCGCTCATAATAGATTATTTCTGTTTTTTTCTGTTTCATGTATATGTCTTAATTACGTTTTGCTATAGGTGTTAGTGTGTGCTCATATATTTTTTGGTATAAGTAGAGTTTACTTTTGTATTATTGTATTTTATATTTTTCTCTCTTATGTAACCACAACTGGACAACTTTGAAAAGAGATCTAATCTGATTTAAAGTTCCTTATCCTGTCACAAAATAAGTTTTACTACTAAAAACATAGAATTTGATGGCAGATAAAGAAAGTTTGGCCCACCTAGTCTGCCTATTTCCCTACTAATGGAGAAGCTCTAGATCCTAGTAAACCAACAGCCTACTTCCTCCTATACCCCACTAGAATTGTTTTATGTCTGTCCAATGCATTCTTGAATTCCACCACTGTTTTTGACTTCACGATCTCCTCGGGAAAGCTGTTCCATGCATCCACAACCCACTCCATGAAAAAATACTTCCTCACATTACCTCTGAGCTGTTCCCCCTCTATCTTCAAATTGTGTCCCCTTGTTCTTGCACATCTCTTTTTCTGAAAGATGCTACCCTCTTGGACTTTGTTGATTCCCTTGAGGTACTTGAAAGTTCCCATCATGTCCCCCCTCTCCCTCCTTTCCTCAAGGATATACATATTAAGCTCCTTTAGTCTCTCTTTGTATGTCTTCTAGTGCAGGCCCTATACCATTTTGGTTGCCCTCCTCTGGACGGCCTCCACCCTGTCTATGTCTTTGCGGTGATGGGGTCTCCAGGACTGCACGTAGTACTCCAGATGGGGTTTCACCAACTGTCTGTACAAAGGGATAACAGCTTCTTGTTTTCTACTGGTGATGCCTCTCCCTATGCATCCCAATATCCCCCCAGCCTTCCTTACTGCCATCTCACATTGCTTGCCCACCTTTAGGTCATCTGATATAAATATCCCCAGGCCCCTTTCCATTTTAGTTGTTGTCACTATCTCACCCCCATTGTGTACTCTTCCTCTGGGGTTTTGTTTCCCAGGTGCATTACTTTGCACTTCTTTGAGTTGAATCTAAGCTGCCATACATTTGACCATTCCTCCAACCTTGCCAAGTCCCTTCTCATCATTTCCAACCCACCTTGTGTATAAACCCTGTTGTAGATCTTTGTGTCATCTGCAAAGATACATACTTTTCCTTCCAGTCCCTCTGCAATGTCACTTATAAAGACATTAAAAAGAAACAGACCCAGTACTGAACTCTGCGGTACCCCACTAGTAACCCCCCTTTCTTCACTGTGTACTCTGTTTACTATTGCCCTCTGTGTCCTGTTGTCCAGCCAATGTTTTACCCAGGCTACCACCCTGGGACCCACTCCCAGGCTGGCTAATTTGTTTAAGCTTTTGTGTGGGACTGTGTCAAATGCCTTGCTAAAATCCAGATAGGCCATCTCCACGGCCCCTCCCTGGTCTACTACTTCAGTCACCCAGTCAAAGAAATCAATTGGATTCGTATGACATGACCTTCTCACTGTGAATCCACACTGCCTTGGGTCCTGTGCCCCACTGTCCTCTAGGTACTCAACAATTCTTTCCTTCAGAAGTGATTCCATCATTTTCACTACCACTGAGGTCAAACTGACAGATCTGTAGTTTCCTGCCTCTGGCTTGCTCCCGCTTTTGTGAAGGAGAATCACAGCTACCCTCCTCCAGTCCTCAGGTACTGCACTATGCTCCCATGATTTGTTAAAAAGGGTAGTCAGTAGTGTTACTAGTTCTCCCATTAGTTCTTTAGGAACTCTGAGGTGAATCTCATCAGGCCCCATTGCTTTGTCCACCTTCTGTTTTGGGAGTTCTTTCAGAACCCTTTCTGCTGTGAAAGGACTGATATTGACCCCCCCCCATCAAGAGTGCTTCTATTGACTGGATTAGGTACCTCCCCTCCTCTTCTTTTGTGAATACTGAGTAGAAGTATTCATTCAGTATCCCTGCTTCTTCACTCTCCCTCTCTGCCCACCCTCCTCTTTATTTAGCCTCAGTATCCCTTCCTGTGTCTTTCTTCACTCTGTATGTATCTATAAAAGGTTTTATCCCCCTTCTTAACTGAGTTGGCTATCTTTTCCTCAGTTTGGGCCTTTGCTATTCTGATTGCCTTCCCCACTTCTTTCTGCTTTAACTGGTACAGTTTTCTGTCCTGCTCCTTCTGTATTTCCTTATACATCCTAAATGCTATATTTTTCTCCCTAACCTTCCTTGCCACCTCTATTGAGAACCATAGTGTTTTTTTATTTCATTTTGATTTAATTGCTTCACACAAAGGCTTGTTTCATCTGTGATGGCAGTTTTGATGTTTCCCCATTGTTCTCCACCCCTCCTTCTTGCCTGTTTGCTAGTGCTTTTCTGAGGCACTCTCCCATTTTGACAAAATCAGCCCTCCTCAAGTCCAGTACCTTCACTTTTGTATGGCTTGATTCTACAGCTGAGTTTATCATGAACCACACTGTTTGGTTGTCACTTGTTCCCAGATGGCTACCCACTTCTAGATCTGAGATCCTCTCTCCATCCTCATTTGAGAGTAACAGGTCTAAGATTGCTCCCTCTCAAGTGGGTTCCAACCCTAGCTGTCTGAGGCATGCCCTCTGTAGGGCATCGAGAATGACCCTGCCCTTGGATGTGGCTGCAGCAGAGGTGCTCCAGTTAACATATGGCATATTCAGATCCCCCATCAGCAATATCTCCCCTTTCTCTGCCATCCTAAGGATGCCTTCTATCATTTCCTTGACCATTTCCTCCCCCAAGATGGGGGTCTGTATACAACCCCTGTAAGGATTGTGGTGCCATTTCCAGTCTCCAGGGTGACCCACAGTGCCTCCTCTCCTCCCTGTTTACCCTTTGGTTCCATTGCTTTGGTCCCTTCCCTTACATAGAGAACTACTCCTCCTCCTCCTCTACCCTCCCTGTCTCTCCTGTAGATTGTGTACCCTGGTATGTTGACATCCTGGTCATGGGTCTCTGTGTACCATGTTTCTGTGACTGCCACAATACCCAGGCATCCCATTTCCATCAAGACCACCAGTTCAGGGAGCTTGTTACCTAGACTATGGGCATTGGTACTCAATCCCTCCATTTTATGATGCCTTTATCCAGTTTTGCCTCATTCCTATCCTTACTGCCTTTGTCTTTTTCTCCATTTACCCTTGCCCTTCTCCCTATCGACTTCTATGTCTTGGTATTTACCTCACTAACTACCCTGATTTTTTAGAGGGGGCTAGGATTTCCCTTCTCCTTTTCAGTGCCTCCTCCCTTGGCTAGTTTAACTGCCTGTCACTTAAGCATTTAAACCTATCACCTAGGATCCTGGTTCCTCTCCTGGACTACTTCTACTTCCCCTCCTGTACTACTACTACTTCAGCTTTTCTGGTCACAGGGACACTGCACAGTTGGGGGAGCATGGTGAAAAGTTCCCTGCTAATTTACATAGTTAATTATAATCTTGGGGACATTGTAGTGGCTTTCTTGTGCCACATTGTGGCCCTTGGTGGGGCAAGCATGCAGGCCACACTTGGTGCATGCCACATGACAGCTGATATGTGCTACATATGTGCAGCAAGCAGCCACCATCTTGTTAATGGTGGTGGCCAGGAGTAAGCATCCTGCTCATGCACACATATATCACCACCATTTGGGCATGACTACTGTCATGCAGTGACAATCTTAGATGGTCTGAGTTAAAAAAAATAAAATGGGGCAAGACTGGGTCATGAGCAGGCATGCAGCTGCCATTTTGGGCAGGTAGTTTCTGTGCAGCACTCACAGATCAGCCAGAAAGATGCAGGGAAGTTAGGATGAGGGAACCACAGTAGTAAAGAAGAAATAAACTGCATACATATTTATTGAGGGAACCACAGCAGTAAAGAAGAAATATACACTGTGAGTGTGTGTATATATATATATAGATAGATAGATAGATAGATAGATAGATAGATAGATAGATAGATAGATATAGATATATCAATCACACAGCTTCAGGGAACTGTAGGCTACAAGTGCTGGGGCCATCTGCAGGTTAGTAGGAACAGTGAGAGGTGGAGTGGCTGGCACTTGGGCAGGGTGACAGCCACCAATGATGCAGTTATTGCCAGTCCCAAGCCATGCAGGGGGTGGAGTTGGCATTAAGCGAGGGCCATCCAGGAGGCCACCTCTGAGGTTGAAAGGAATGATACTGTGGACCTGGATGTGAAGAAACATAGGGGAGCATTGGTCAGTAAGCATGGTTGCCATTGTAAGGCCCTCCCCTGGGGACCTGGCTTCAAGAAGAGAGGTAAAAAAAAGGGGAGGAAAGGAAAAAAATGAGAGGAGAAAAGAGATATTAGGCAAGTAGGGTGAATTGATATTAGGATGTACAGTATTACACCAAAATGTGGATTGACACAGAAAGGTCTGGTAGTGTGGCTTAAGTAGAGGAGGCTACTGCAGACAGGGGTAGTTTCCCTGTGTTTATGTTTCTGAACCTGGAAAAGGGAAGGCAGTGCTGAAACTGGGGCTGGTAGAGTTTGAGATGCAGCTAACAGCTTTGGTGCAGGTCCATGGCAAGTCATGATGTGATGCCTGTTTTGGGAACCTGGATTGTGCTGGGTTATCGGCACTTTCAAATCAGCTGACCTCTCCTGGTCAGTCAGCAGGATGGGAGACTGTGCACAACTAGCTAGCTAACAGAAAATCCAGCCAAGAGATGGCACCAGTAGCCAGGGACCAAGACGCTGGCAGCACCTCAACAGCCAGTGGCCAAGAAGCCAGTCCCAGTGAGGCAATAGTGGAAAACACCACCAGCGTTGGTGAGCTTGGGTCAAGGTAGGCCTAACTTTGAGAAGTGGATCCCTAAGCAGATGAGGGCATTGTTGGTCAGCACTTTTGAAGGAGATACCAATAGGAGGGAGCCAGTGGTTAACAAGTCCAGGCAGGTGAGAGGGGTGATGGCCACTCCACCGGCAGGGTGGCAGTTGACAGAATCTGCTTCAGTGGGATGGGTGGATGATATAATGAGATGGGGTGATTCTACCATTCCCTCTCATTTCAGCCACACTCATCCATAATCCATTGCTGGTCAATACCCTTTTGGCCATTTAATCTGGCGGATCAGGCTCAGTTCTGGGACCTGTTGAATTAGGCACAGTTCTGGGACAGGGTGGTGCAGGTACGGGGTCAGATGCACTAGGCTCAGATCAAATGTGAGATGGATCTAGCAGATCCTCCAGGTCTTTCTCCTATGCTGCAAGACATAGTTATGGGGATAGGAAACACTTTAGGAAAGATACAGCTGTTTGCTTTGGAGCAGAAGTTGGACTGTGTCTTGGCCTTTATAGAAGCCTAGGAATGGGATTGGGCTGGTACCTCAACCACAGAGTCAGCAGTGGCTCCCACACAGAGCTGGGGGTGGCACCACTGACTGTGGCTACAGCCATGCCCCAGACAGTAGCAGCAGGAACTCAAGTGGTGACCCCCCTGGTGATGGGGTTTGTGATTTGGGGGGAGGCAGTAGGGTCCCAGCTCTCAGAGAAGGTTTGGCAGCAAATTCTGATCAGGCAGTACAAGAATATTTTTATGTTTTTAAATTAAACCAAGGAACTCAAAGATGAGAAGGACAAGAAACAGAAAAATGAAGGGGCCGAGGTTAATAGAAGGGTTCAGATTCACCACACCTGGGAGAACTGGCTGGCAGAGTCTGCAGTTTTCACAGGAACAGTTACTCAAGCAAATCTGGAGAAGGAAAATGGGCAGTGGGGCTATTAAAGTAGGGTTATGGACATGCATGCCAGCAATCCAGGGTATAGATGACTTGAATACAATGAAGAATTCTGGTGGTGGAAGCAGAGTGACATGGCATGCCAATGAAATGTGCTGATGCTGTACCCATAGAACACGTGGTGGTGGGCATTCAGCACACAGACAGTGGCTTCCTAGTCAGATGTGCCCCATTTACAAAGAGGGAGACACAAGATTTCACCTTATGGGTGGAGGGGAATGACCGGGCACTGCTTCAAATTTAATCAGGAGAGGTGTAAGAATGAACGCTGCTGATTTAAACACGAGTACATGGCCTGTGGCTGACTCCACCCTTTCATCCAGTGCAAACCTGGCAGTACCATCTCATGGCAATTTTGGACATGGTGCAACAAGTCTCCCAATGCCAATAAGGGTGGACCAAATTAAGCCATGGTTGGACAGATACCTTGACTGGGCATCAACTGGTATCCTGGCAGAAGGCTTCATGGTGGGCTTTAGGATTCCATATCAGGACCCTCGTCAAAGGTATGAGGCTAAGAATTTGAAGTCTTCCAGGGAGTGACTGTATCTGGTCCAAAAAAAGATAGGCAAAGAGGTGGCAGCAGGGCAAATCAGCATCCCTTTCCTGTTCCTGCCTTCACCATGTTTACAGGTGTCCCCTATTGGCCTGAACTCCAAGAAGGCTCTGGGGGTGTTCAGGATAGCAAATCATCTGTCTTACCTGGAAGGGGATTCAGTTAATGACTATACTGACCCTTAAAATATGGTAGTGAAGCCAGCCTGGTGGCACTGAGGGTTAAGTTGGACGCCACACCTCACGCCATGCTGGTGACCTGGGTTGGGGGAATGGACTCGAGTCACTCAGGGGGTCAGCTGGGTGAAGAAGGATTGAGCATCCACCAACAGCTCTCCTTTTCTTAGGTTTGGGGGGTCATATCATCATGCTGTAGACTGACAACCAGTGGAAGCCAGGGGTCAGCACAGGAGTGATGCTTAGCAGAGGGGTGCACCCATGCACAGGGCATAAGACTGCCTCTGCAGAGGTGGAGACAGTCACCCCACCCATTGCACATGTGTGGGTTTCAGGAGCAAAACCAGGAGGAAAAAGGACAGAGCTGGCAGGCTTCATGATGGCTAGCTGCACCCACATCACCCCCTGGCAATCTAGATGTTGGCTTCCAGGGGTGAGGGGAAAGGCAGCACCCCTCGCCATCGGGGGGTGGTAACCCGTGAGGGATGGCCGGGTGGGAAGTATGAGGGAGATGGTGTCTGGAGAGGCTAGTCCCCTCCAAGGAAGGGGCCAGTGCTGCCTGCCGGCTCTGAAGAGGAGTTAAAATGTGAATAAAAAAAACATGGCAGTGTCATATGCTCTGTTTGACAGGGTGATAGGCAGGAAAAAGGGCATTGCTGGCAAAAGTAGACATTGAATTGACTTTTGGACTAATGCCAGTACATGTGGGTGACAGGGATCTGTTGTGGAATGAGGTTAAGGGAAGGTACTATGTTGACAAGAGCATGTCAATGGGATGTACTGTGATGTATGCAGTGTTTGAACAGTTTGGTACTTTTCTGCATTGGGTAGTGGTGAGTAAGGTGGAACAAATGGAGGTGGTCCTTTATTTGGATGACTTTCTAGCCCGATTCCAAATTTTTTTCCTTTCATTTTACTTTTTTACCCTTGTAAGTCTGAAGAGCAAACTGCCCATTTTCACAGACGACAAGCAATATGAAAAACAATGAACAATACAATAACATATACAGTAATTAGGATACATTTCAGACAATTAACAAGTACATTCTTGATTACTTTGTAAATACTTTTTTTAGCTTAGATTTAAAAGAGAATACAGAATTACAGATTGATAAATCACATGGGAATGAATTAAAAAAACTTGGACCCCTAAATAATAATGATCATTGGCCCAGAGTTCTCTTCAAAAATGGAACATCAAATGTAAACTTTGACTGAATTCTAGTGCAATTAGGATTAATATATCTTGAGAAAATTGAGCTCGCTGAATTAGGTAGCAGACCAGCTTTGATTTTATATAGAAACTGAATCCTGTTTGTTAAGGAAAGGCAATTGGAAGACTTTAACAATAAACAATGATGGGTTTGAGATGGGGCAGAGAGCATAAACCTCAGTATAGAATTGTATGTAACTGACAGTTTTCCTAATAGTTTAGTTTTTATTGAAGCATAAACCACCAACCTATAATCTAGGACACTGAAAAGGAAACTGTGTGCCAATAGTCTCCTAGATTCAGGAGTTAGATAATGCTTAACTCTATAAAGACATCCAAGTCTTTGATGAACTTTTTTTATAGCAGAAAAAACATATTGATCAAAGGTAAAATTAGTGTCAGAAACGAGTCCCAAATATTTAAATGCATCAACACCTTCAATGAAGTTCTCTTTAACATCATGAATGAGTGGAAGATTAGACAAATTAGACTTGTTACCCGAAAAGAACATGGTTTTGTTTTTTACTGAATTAAGCAAAAGTGAGTTAGCAAGCAACCAAGTTTGAAATGTATCAAAATTGGCCTGAAGTCTATCCAATGCCTCCCTTGGATTCAGACTATCCTCATAAATTACTGTGTCATCTGCATACATTAAGATGGAGCTGGAAGGACATGAAGATGGAGCACTATTCATAAGAAGTGAAAAAATAAGTGGACCCAAGATTGACCCTTGGGGGACACCACAGCTGATTAACTTAGAAGAAGAGAGATGTCCTTCAGTTGTTGTCACATGTGACCTGTCTACAAGATAATGGGAAAACCATTTAATCACTTCAACAGAAAAGTGTATTTTTCTCATGATACAAGGGAGCACACTGTGCTCCACAAGATCAAAGGCCTTGGTGAGGTCCACAAAAAGAGCAGCAACCGAGTGCCCTTTATCAAGGGCTCTCTGGATGTCACTAGTGAACCTCACCAAGACTGTTTCAGTGTTATGTTCTGACTTAAAACCATGCTGACAGGGAGTTAATAAGTCACTTTTATTAAGGTACTCCAGTGTCTAATCTAATATGATTTTCTCGAGAATCTTGGACAAAGGTGGCAAAAGAGCTATCAGGCGATAGTTAAAACTAAAGAGGGATTACCTGTTTTATGGACCGATCCAATAACTGCGTGTTGCCACAACTTTGGGAACATGCCATGATTAATAGAAAAATTGAAAACTGTAGGAAGGGGGTAAGAAAATGTGTCAATACCCAGTCAAAGTATTCGGATATCTAAAGAGTCTGTCAACAGTGATGGTTTAGGGTCACTACCTAATAAATAATCCTTAACCATCTCGGGAGTCACATCATTAAACACAAATTTAGGAAGTAATTCAGGATGAACTCCATAACTGTTAACTGCTTCAGGATAACACCCAGAATTTGGGACCCTTACATTCTTAAGATCTCCAAAAAAGTTGTTAAAACTTTCTGCTACCAATTTAGGACTCAAGATATAAATGAATCACATTTTGAAGAGAAATCAAGTTATCTTTCTTTTTCCCTCCCTACCCATTAGCTTATTTAGAATCTTTCAAGTATGTCTGGGATTATCAAATGCTTTATTCTGTTGATTTAGGAAAAAATTTACTTTAGATTTTCTAATTTCTGATTTACACCTATTTCTTAAGATTTTATATGCCAAAAGACAGCATCTCTATGAAGTTTAAAATGTTTCCAACTCCGGTCACATTGTTTTTTTTTTTGTTGTTTTTTTTTTCAGTCTTTGACAACTAGGTAAGGTTTCATAAGACCTAACAAGTCTTTCATAATCTATTCATTCTTATTAGAATGAATACACATTTTTTTCAAATGTGCCAATTTATCCATCAAAGATGTATACAATGTAATATAGGTGTTTAACATAACATCAATATTTTGGGAGATTTTAAGCTGCATCCAGTATATAGTTTTACTGGCTTTAGCAATACCCTAGGGAGTTAATGAAGAGAGTCTCCTAAATTCAATATTCCTAGGGGTTTGTTTAGGGCATTTAACAGACCAATCACATGCCACCAGACAATGATCACTAATATTGTCTGGCAGAACCTTAACATTAAAGATTCTGTCTGGCTGAGTTACCAAAATCCAATTGAGAACTGAGCCCAAATTAACTTTGTGATTATACCTAGCGATGTCATGGATCATTTGGTGAAAACTTAAGTCTATCAAGATATCACGAGTACCATTGGTCTTGTTTGTGTTCCAATTATTGTTAAAGTCACCCAGTAGTATCCACTCTCTATTTGGGGGAAGATAGGACCTAGAATGAGAGACCAAACCAATTCCACATTCAAACTTCCGAGGTGGAATATAGATGAAACTAATAACTAGTCTCTTATCCCAGCTGAACAAAATCTCGATTGAAACAAAAAACAGCATCATTGATGTTATCAAAAATCCTAATTGCACTAAACTTAGAATTTACATATATAAGTGCCCCTCCCTCCGTTTACCCACCTTATCTTGGCGAAATAAATTTTAATTTGGCAATGAAATGTCAGTATCCAGAATGTTACAATTTTGTCTCGGATAGTGTAATCACATCAAACTCATTCATGTCTAACCATGTCCCTATGGTGCAAATCCCATCTTGTGCCATGCAGTACACGAGTTGCAGTTCCAAGTTGTGACTTGCACCATGCCACATGCAGCTTGTGCCAAAGGTGGGCTATGCCACCCACTATGCCCGCAACCTGCTGCAGCATGGGTCAAGAGTGGGTTACGGCAGCAACTGCACCCTATTCCAAAAGGGTGGCTGCTGTAACACACTTACATAATTACAAGACCCGCTATGGCACTGTGGGTTAGACCAGTACGGATGTGGTCTAAGGGGCATACTTCCTGGCAAATGGATGGATGCCTCCCGCAGAGCCACAAAATGCACATGGGCATGCCCCATGGACCCCTCAGCCCTGTAATGCCCCCATCCCCCACAAAACAGGGTGCTTCCCAGGTCCTGGTCCCCAATGGTACCCCCACATTGCCTAGCCCCCAAGGCCCACAGGAGTGTGCAGGCATGTTTTGGGGCGGGGGCATGGGGGGCTGTTTCATGTGACCTGTGGCTTGTGGCAAACAGGTCCATTGAGCCACCCCTGTGGTGCAACCCTGTGGCTGCCTCAAGTTGCAGGACATAAGTGCTAGGGACCCTGCTGTTCTGGAATAGGGTGCAGAATCCCTGGCATAGCACCACATGGTGCAACTCACATATGCCCGTGAGTTGCGCCATGCAACTTGGAATCAGGCCTGTTGTTTGTAAGAAGGCACAGTACTGGGGAATGCTGGCACCTTCTGCAGGTATTCCAGAGGTACACTGTGACTTCGGAGTCCTGTTGGCACAAGCCAAGACAGAAAGGCCAGGCAGTATACACTGTGGTTTAGGGCACTGAACTGCAAACCTGGAGACCTGGGTTTGAATCCCACAGCCCGCACTGGTATATTGTGTGACCCTGAGCAAGTCACTTAACTTCCTTGTGCTCCCAGGTTGCACCTGGAAACAAGCTTTGGCTTAGTGTACCTTTTTGGGTTAAACAATTTCCTCTATCCATTTCCCTTTCCCTACTTTGTCATTTTTGGGCACTGAGATAGTCACATGAGCTATGGTGTATTGGTTGCCCATGAAGAAGGTTCAGACCCTGTAGGAGTTGCTAGTCTGGGGCATGAAACTTAACACTGAGAGAGCTTCATCAGTTTCTCAGTCACCACAACTTTGCATGCAAAGTAATCCCAATGGGTCAGATTTTCCTGTGTCACATGGCAAAGGTGGAAACTGGATGCAAAAAAAAACTAGTCACAGGCTACTGATGACTGTAAGCATGTGGAAGGATTTGGCAGTTTGGCTGGCATTTCTGAAAAACTTCAGTGGGATGTCCATTTGGCTCAAGGTTATAACCAGCCTGAAACTGGAGCTCTCTATAGATGCATTTCAAGGCTTTGGCTTTGGATCATACTTTCTAGGGGCATGGTGCAAGTGATAATGGCCACCCAGCAGGGGTGAGGCTGGGTTGACAGAAAAACATCTTCTTGCTCGAAAATTTTTCCCAAAAGTGTTTGCTTTGTTGGTCTGGGGGGCTCAGCTCAGGGATCACAAGATCCTTTTTAGAATGGATAACATATGAGCATGGTACATACATTACTGGGCAATTAGAGGCAAAAACCCTGATGGGGTATGGCATTATGGATCATGGAGGAATGTTACCAGTTTCACCCATGACATTTTCTGGGTTTTTTGCCTTCTGTTACAGGGAAGTGTGTTAGGGTATTTAGTTAGTTATGTCACAGTCATGTACATGTATGGCACTGTAGTCCTGCAAGGAGTGTATAAAGGGGGAAATGGGGGGAATCTGCTACTGACACAGATGCATTTCTCCTGAGGCTGGCAGAAGGGGAGGATCCGACAATTGGGTGCCATTGAGGGCAGTTATGTGATAACTTCTTTGGGCTTGCCATCATATATAGTGTTATGTGATGGGAATGGGTGCACATTACACAACACTGAGCCACCCCATAGGCCTTGGAGACCATTTTCCCTTCAGAGGAAATAACCTTTGGGATACAGTAGATCTTCCCAGATGGTCCCCAGAAGGAGGAGACACACTAGTTGATGGCATTGACCACCTAAAGACTTGCTGACACTCCCATGCTGTGCATGCCATGTTACAGATGTATGTTGTTTATTTTAATAAATACATGGGTGTGGCCATTTTCTTCAAGACACTGTGTAAGTCTCTTCTGTTCAGATGTTGGAGTATGGGATCTAATGAGATGAAGGTGTAGAGTTAATTTTCTGAACTTTCAACATTATTACTTGGCAAAAGGTGTGAGGGCCCAAGTGTTCATAGTGCAGTCTGAGAGAGGAACCATACATTGGGTGGCATAGGAACAGGACCAGACTATTATATTCCTTGGTGCAATACCTTATGACATGAAATGGTGATCATCTGACATTCCACTATCAGAGTGCTATTTAAATATGGCCTTCTTCACATCAAATCAGGCATGCCACAGGATTCAGTCATGGGCTTTTTGTTTTCTATTTTTATTAATGATTAGGTCGTTTCAAGTTCAAACAGTCAATGCCTTTTATATGCTGACACTCTTGTTATATACCAACAATCCCAAAAGTTTGAAAATATTTACTCTGAACTGAACACAGATTTTGGCAAGTATCCAACAATGGTTTACTAGCAGAACACTCATATTGAACATAAGAAAAACCAAGTCAATACTCTTTGGCTCTAATCCTAGGCTAAATACAATAAGTGCAGCACTTCATATGTGTTCTGAGGATGGACCATATTTGGGAAAGTGCCACTACATTTAAATATTTGGGTGTCTTATTAGATCCTGTCTTAACTGTCACAGCTCAAATTAAAGATGTTAGCTGTTCCATTAAACAAATGTTAGGTGGTGCATATAGAGTAAGACAGCAACTAACCCCTCAAGCTAGATTAGCTGTTGCCAATGATATGATGTTTACTAGGCTCACATACAGCTCATGTGTTTATCTTAATGCTTTCAAGATGGACCTGCACAAATGGAATACCATCAACAATAATGTGTGCAGGTCAGTCTTGCAGTCAAGCTGAGCTGTACATTTCTGTATGCTATACAGTGAACTGGACTGGTTATTCTCTTCTACAAAGTGCTCCTACAACTTTGGTATTTTCATTTTTTTATTCCTGTTTATCTTCTAGCTATCTCTGTTCCCAGCAGTGCCCCCCAGCCACACTACCAACCTGTCTCCTAGACTTATGGGTTAGCCTCCTCTTACCCATAGCCATGTTTGGCAGGTTGCCTGCCGCATAGGGTCAGTGGAGCCTGCGGAGGATGTCAAGTGAGCTGGATCAGTTTCCATCAGTTTTGCCTATGGGGAACTGCATATGATGCAAGCATATGTATGCATTTTGATGCACATGCTGATTGCGCCATTATACCTCCTGCCCATGTCTGTTGGTCCCACAGTGCTGCCGTTGAGCCTACGCTGGTGGCAGACAAGTAGCATGACTCTGTGTCCCCACTCCCTGAGGGAGAAGAGCTGTCCTTGGGACACTCAATCCTCCCTCCCTCCCCTGGCCAGCCCCTAAATGATCCTGGTCCATTCCTGTACCCAGGTTCCCAGTGTGAGTGGAGGTAAGGCATCCACCACCTCAGCCCTGCACACCATTGGGCTGCCCTGGTGTTTTTATTTTTAATGTGTTGCAAATTCAACAGCCAAAATGTTTAACTAAATTATTTCAATCAGCTTCCTTTACCCCTGAAATGCAATTTAATTTAGATGTTTTGGTTTTTGTTCCCCTGACAAAAAATCATATAGGCCAAAGTGCTTTTTCCTTTTTTGGCCCTTCAACTTGGAACTCATTCCTGCTTGATATTATGTTGTCTGCCATTAAGCATTTCTTTAAGAATGGCTTGAGAAGATACATGTGAATTTATCAAAATGATACTGTTTTTAATGTCATTTTATTGGATCTGTTGCTGTCAGCCTAGTCAGCCTACCGTATTAATAAAGGTTTAAAAAATATAACATTTGGACTGTGGGTCATAGGTTATACAAATATAAGGTGAGCTGTTCTATGTAGGCCCTCTTGAGACATAATGTTGGGGTTAAAATAGGTAAGATGGCAGTTAACTGGATGGTGTGGCAGTATCATGGGGTGTGGTTGCTTGGGGATGATGTGGGAAGATGGAGACATACTTCCATTTAGCAAGCTCCAAGCTAAATGTGGTCTGCCACCTTACACACAATGGCAGTGGGTCAATGCCCAAGGGAATTGCATAGGAAATCCATAACAAAGCCAAGCACCTCACCAATACTGAGACTGCTACAGAGAGTTCTGGGGGATAGGTGCCTCATGGTTCTGTTTTATACGTTTATTAAGACAGCACTCTTGTCATCCCTAGATGGGCATCAAAGAGGATGGGAGAGGGATGTGGTTGGTCTGGGGCATCCTGGAGAGGTGGACCAAAAATCAGTATAGGAAACTGCAGCCTGGGTTTTGGAAGAAGTTAGGGTTAAACAGGTGCAGTTTAAGATATTGTACAGTCTTACAAACCCCAAAGAAGGCCTCACTCATGTACAGTACAGTACAGTACATGCACTGCCCAGGGAATATGCTTTCCACCAACATTTCTAAACTTTAATCTCTGAACTACAAGGCCCTGCTTGCCAAACTGGTACTTGAATGTCATAGGATAGATCAACCTGCGCCTTACAGTATATGGCAAGGTGGCCACCATAAAGATGTCTATTCTGCCTCAGTGCCTATACCTGTTTCAGTCCCTCCCATGCTGTGTCCCGGACAAGTTTTTCAGAAACTTGAACAATCTTCTAAACAAATTTGTGTGGCACAGGACAAATGCTAGAATAAGCAGAAGAGCCCTTAAACAGCCCACGAATGGGGGGGGGGGACTGGACTTCTGAACTTTAAACTATACTACTGGGCTGCCCAACTTGCACCAATGTGGATGGGCATGGGGGGCAGGAGGTGATATTGATTTCCTCATTCAACCTGGCTTGTATTATGGAGACCTGGTAGGGTGACAATGCTGGCCTAGTTTTTAAAGCCGCCATTGCCACCGGGTACACCATAGCACACCGCCCGAGGAAGGATCACAGGGGTGGGGGTGTGACCATTGTTTTTTGATTCAGCCTGGGCTTCTCTGTGCACCCAGTTGGTAGCATCCGATCCTTTGAGTGTGTCGCTGTCCGTGGGGGTACAGGTGTGGGTTGCAGGTTTCTCCTCATTTATCGCCCCCTGGGGTGGGGGAAGAATTCCTGAAGGAGGTGGCAGATTTCATCATCGACCAGATGTTGGAAGCCCCCAGATGTTTAATTTTGGGGGACTTCAGTGCCTGGATCAACAATGAATCCTCGTGTTTCAGTTATGATCTCCTCCTTCAGTTGATGCGGTCACTGGGTCTGGCACAAGCACTTTCTTCTGCTACCCACCAGCATGGCCACACATTCAATCTGGTGTTCCAGTTGGGTCTTGAGGATGATAACCTCAACACTGATCAAAATCATTTGGTCTGATCATTACACCGTAGAGTTCACATTTGGGGCCCCCCTGAAAGCCACTCCCCTGCGGCGATGGTTAGCTACCGCCCTTTAAGGCGCTTGCACCCAGAGAGACTGTTGGTGCTGGCTGGTCTATCTAGGGTTGATGCAGCATGTGCAATTGGCGCTGGAGAGGTGGTGACCACCTATATTAGAGTGGTCTCCAAAGCTCTGGATGCCATTGCACCAGTTCGTATATGACCCAGATCTTCTCACTCTAGATCCCCTTGGTTAGATGGGGATCTCAAGGCGATGGAGATCAGGGTTCTGAAGTTGGAGCATTGCTGATGGATGACCCAGTTGGAGTCTGACAAGCTGGCCCTGTGTGCTCACTGTGTTGAATACCAGGGGGCAATTACCTGTAAGAAGGCAGAATTTCTGTCCAGGGAGATTGCGGCAGGGAGGAACAGATCATCTCGGCTGTTTCTGACTATAGATAGGCTTTTACAGCCTGCCTGTCTGCAGCCGAAAAAAGCCTTTTCATCCACTTTATGTGAAGAGTTTGTTCTGTTCTTCTCCAACAGAGTGTTGGCCATCCAGTCAGGGATTCTGCCAGATAGGCCATTGCCAAGAAGTGACCAGGCTGGGGGAAATAGAGGCACTCTGTCTGTCTGGGAAGAGTTTAGGCCAGTGGAGGCGTTCGAAGTGACTAAGGTGATCTTAGAGCTGAAGCACACATTTTGTGAACTGGAGCCTGCCCCAACACATTTCTTAATGGGATGTGTTGAGGCTGTTGGCCTGGTGTTCACCGGGATTGCCAGGTGCTCGATGGTGGAGGGAGTTTTCCTGGCTGCTCTGAAAGAAGCGCTGGTGAGACCCCTCCTTAAGAAATCTTCCTGTGACCCTGACTTCCTGGCGAATTATTGTCCTACCTCAAACCTGCCTTTCTTGAGCAAGTTTGTTGAGAAGCTAGTGGCATGACAGCTCGAGGACCATCTGGTGTCCTCAGACATTTATGAGCCATTTTAGTCAGGTTTTCGGGCTAGACACAGCACTGAAACAGCTCTAGTGAGGGTGCATAATGATCTGCTCAGGGCTAGAGATAGAGGAGACAGGTCAGTTCTTGTACTCATTGATCTCTCATCTGCCTGTGACACTGTGGATCACGTCGTGCTTCTGGATTGGCTCTGTGAGTTTTGTGGACTTGCCAGTACTGTCATCAGGTGGTTTAAGTCCTATATCTCAGATAGGGTACAGCAGGTGGTGATAAAGAATTTCTCCTCCTCCCCAATGCCTCTGTCTTGTGGAGTACCATAGGGCTCGATCCTGTCGCTGATGTTATTCACAGTGTCTATGCTGCCCCTGGGTGAGATCATTCGACAGTACAGTGTGAAGTTTCACTGCTATGCAGATGACACCCAACTGTATTTGTCATTTGCTCCCAGAATATCCAGAGCTGTTGATGTGCTTAACAACCGTCTGGCTAAAATCAATGACTGGATGTCTTCCAGCTGTCTGAGACTCAACTCAGTCAAGACAGAGGTGCTGGTGATTGAGCCCAGTCGAGGGCATGATGGGTTGCCTCCTGGGGCTGACTCTGGTCTTGTACTAGGTTCAACCCCATTGGTAGCTTCCCTAGGGGTGCAAAATCTGGGCGTGATCTTTGATAGCAAACTAACTTTTGAAGATCATATGTCATCTGTAGTCAGTAGTGGTTTTTACTATTTGCGGAACATTGCCCTGATTAAGCCCTTCATTCCGCCCGAGCACCTGCTGATGCTAGTACATGCCTTTGTTTCTTCCAGGCTCAACTACTGTAATGCTCTGTACTTCAGAGTCACAGGAGGAACCCTCCGCCTACTGTTGCTGGTGTAAAATGCAGCAGCCCGGTTGCTGACAGGTCTTTCTAGATCCAGTCGTGTTACCCAGGTTCTGAATGCCCTGTACTGGCTGCCAGTCAGGTGGAGAGTCCTTTTCAAGGTGGGTCTTCTCACCTTTAAGGCTCTATATGGACTGGGCCCTGGCTGTCTGAGCTTCTGACACCGGCGACCTCTGCTCATTCCCTCCATTCCTCTTTGAGGGGCCTCCTGGATGTTCCCAGTGTTTGGATCAAGACTTCAGGAGATTGTACTTTTAGCATATTTGAGCCGACCTTGTGGAACTCGCTACCATCTGCAGTTTTGGAGACTCCCTCAGTAGAGGTGTTTAAGTGGAGGCTGAAGGCCCACCTCTTTACCCTGGCCTTTAATGATTACTGAATTGCATCGTGATTTTGTTCAGTCTCCGGTTATGATAATTTGAAAGTTTCCCTTTTTACCTGATTTATATTTTATTTTAAAACCGTATTTATGTAATTTTATTTTAATTGGTTACTACCTGTTCTTCTGTAATTTTCTGTAAGGCACCCAGCGCATCTGGAATTTGGCGCCATATAAATAAAATTTGCCTTGCCTTGCCTTCACAGGGACATGTTGGTGGCTGCTCCGCATTCAACATCGTCTGTAAAGACATATCCTAACCCCCCTACTAGAACACTGCTGAGGGTCTGGAGAGTCGTCCATGACCACATTGGTTTGGCAAGTGCGCCTTCCCAATTTGCATTCATCAGGTACATCATGAAGCAGACACCATGTTATAATGTATTTTTACATGGTGGATAGCTTAGATGGCAGAGGCAGGGCCTGGGACAAATCATGCAGCTTTACAAATGGGGGGGGGACTCCTGGCCTTTAGTGAATTGCAAAAGAAATTGCAACTACCTGCTGTTGACCTTTTCATATATCTTCAAATACATAATAGGCTACCCATGTTGGCTGTGGAAGCTCAGGGGTGCATAAGCCAGAACTCATTCCTTGAAGAAATGTTTAGACCCCTGCCCAGGTAGGGCCACTGTCTTTTATAATATTCTACCAATCAGAGGGGTAGATCCCACTCTCCATTTAATATCAGCCTGGGTGAAGACCTGGGTATTGCAGTAACCCCGGAAATATAGTCAGGGGCAACTTGCCACCTAAACAATCGCTCCAGGAGCAATAGGCTGGGACAGACTGAGCTTAATTTTTTTACACAGGACCTATATTACACCAGTGAAGAGACATACCCTGGACCCCTCTAAATCCACTATGCATCCCAAATGTCAATCCACCGAGGGAACTTTTTTGCACATGACTCTTAGGTGCCTGAGGATTCTGGCCTACTGGCATGAAATCCATAGAATTATGACAAGGGTATTGGAATTGGCTCCCCCTAAATCCCCACTTGAATTTCTACTAGGGGCTGATCCCAACCAAGGTAGTCTTGGGCATGATCTACCACTGTGGTCTCTAGCCCTGGTCAATGCCTGAATCATGATTGCACAATGCTGGATTTCAGAGAACCCCCACCCCCCCGACCATTCAACAGTGGGCAAATAATTTACTAAATTGCTTAAAAATAGAAAAGGCCCAGAGTATCTTTGCAGATGATGGCCAGGAGTTTGACAGAATCTGGAGCAAGCTTGACAGAGCCCCTGAAATGGGCACCTTCCTGTAGGTGGAGTCAATATGGTCTAGATTGATTGATCAAGAAAATAAATTCCAGTGAGGTCTTGTTGAAGGCTATTGTCCATATGGAGCCTGAGGCACCCAAATGTGTGAACTAGGGTCTAATAACTCCCCCTTATAACTCGGCGAGTAAAAGGGAAACACACAAGTTGGTTAAAAAAGGACTTGCTTACTAAACTGAAAGAGAGAGAGATAAGTGTTGCAGCCATTTCAAGTCCACTGGTCAACAATGTGACTATAACACCTACAGGCAACAAAGAAATGCATGCAAAAAGGATATGAGAACAGCAAAAAGCTCCTACTGTAAAACCCTGCTAACCAATGCCTCGAGTATCCCCCCAAACTTCTGGTCCCACATCAAAACATTCCTGGGTTCCTCTCAATCCTCCACTCCTAATGATATGGTCCTGAATGGTACCCACTGCAAGAATCCCCAAACCATTGGCAACTACTTTAACAAACAATTCTCTGACCTTACCAGGTTTACCTCATCTTTCCCTGCCACTCAGATAAAGGACACCCCTGCTTGGCACTACAAAGGGACAGTGATCCCCTCCTTTCATTTTAAGGCTGTACTACCAAGGAGGTAATAAAATTTCTCAGAACAATCTCAAATACTACTGCCACAGGCTCTGATGGTATCGAACCCAGGCTACTAAAACTTGCTGCCCCTCTCATTTCAGCCCCCAGGCCAAAATGTTTACTCTCTCCACGTGTCAAAGTTGTGTTCCTGTCATCTGCAAAATTGCATGGGTCACACCTGTTTTCAATAAAGGTGATCTCAAAGACCCATCTAACTACAGGCCTAAAGTGATAATTTCAGTCCTTAGCAAAATCTTAGAAAAATTGGTTGCCTCACAAACAGTTGACTTTCTTCTTAGACATGACCTCCTATCTAATGCCCAGCATGGATTTTGCAAAGGGCATAGCACTACCACTGCCCTGCTCAAATTTACCTCTGACACACTCACCACCATGGACTCAGGTCTCCTAATTGGAGCAGTTTTTAGCGACATGACAAAAGCTTTTGATATGGTGGACCACACTCTTCTCCTCTCTACCTTAAAGACTAAGGGTTTTGCCTCAAACGTCGTCAGTTGGTTCAGCAGTTAGCTGACTAATAGAATCCAAGTCTTGAAGTTCAATTCAACCTACTCTGATCAGGCTGCTGTTAACATAGGAGTCCCTCAACGCTCCATCCTGGGACCACTTCTCTTCTCTATATTATCAATAATACATCTTCCAATCTCTCCTCCACCTCCTCCATTCTCTATGCTGATGATATTGTTTTATACACCAGTGCAAAAAGTACTACTGACATCAATCAACGGCTCTCTTTGGACTTCCAATGCATGCAGAACTGGCTATCTGACAACAAACTTATCCCTAATGAAGCCAAAATGCAGTCCCTGTTATTTGGTACACCATCAAGGCTCAACTTGTGCCAGCATGACTTCAGGGTCTCCTGTCTTGATGGTTCTCCTTTTGGTTCTGTAACTGCTTTCAAGTACCTTTTTGTAACCCTAGATCAGTCTCTTACCTTTGAACGGCACATACAGAACACTTGCAACTCTGTTAACTCTAAATTAGGCATTGCATTCCGGACCAGCTATGCTTTAATCCCCACTGCCAGATTGGCTATTGCCAGGGGTGTACTCCTACCAACCCTTACCTATGGGTCATTTTCATATGCTGCCTTACCTAAATCTAGCCTTCAAAGGTGAAACATTACATACAACAATATATGTAGGTTTGCCTCCTCTTCCCAAAGACTGAAACACCACTGCCTCCAATACTCTGATATGAATTGGCTGTCTCCCAGTGCAACTAGGCTGTATGCCCTCTGCTCCAGAATTGATAGTATTGTTAGAATCCAGACCCCCTTAACACTGATGGGGCTGCTCACTCCACTGTCCTACAACTATGGTTTGCGATCCATTGAAAAATCACTTTGAAACATGCCAAAGTGTAAAACAGCCAAAGGTGCTTGTGCTTTTGCACTCTATACCCCCCAACAATGGAACTCCCTCCCACCTGAAGTACTCCTGGCACCCTCTCATGATGCCTTTAAAAAAGTATTCCGCTGTCACCTCATTTCATCTAGTCAGTGCTCCTGCTTTAAACTGCCTTAGCACTATGTCCTCCCACTGCACTGATTAACCTGCAAAATGCCTAGATACTATAGGGCTATGACTTCTTTCCTCACTCACCTTGCTACCCTCTCCTCCCCTAACTTTTCTACTCCTCTCTCTTTCTCAAAATAAGCTCCCTCTCTCTGAGCTTTACCTCTACTCCAAACTGAAACCCTATCCATTCCTCATCCCCTGCTGCCCTCCCACTTGCACTTAGCAGCCTTATGCATTTCCTAGAGCCATACTGGACATCTCTCCCTGGATTTGCTGGTTGTGCCCTACTTGTAAATAGCTCAATATAAACTGCTGCTGATGAATTTCTTATACTGTAACCTACCTCTGACATGCCATTCTTTCACAAATTGCATTAACCTGACATATTTTATCATCTTTGTGTAAACCCCCGTACCTAGTAATACAACTTTGTTTTATGTAACTGCTCTGTACATTGTACCCTTGTTTTATGATGCAACCCTGATGTTTTGTCTACTATGTTTTGAATCTTCTTCTGTAATTTTTCTGCTGTTTATCATTTCCATAATTGCTTTGTAATTGTCCCGTGTTGTGCCTGAAAATAGTCATCCCTTTGGCTAGCGCACCTACCTAGGAAACAAAAACTAAATAAATAAATAGAGGATAATGCCTGATGTACAGGTGATAACCGTGGTGTAATCACCTTGAGTGGTTGCTAGGGCATCAGTAAACCTCAAGAGTGCAGCTCGAGAGGTTTACAGTGCCCTAACAACCATGAAAGAATGATTACACCATGGTTATCATCTGTACATCAGGTATTGTCATTATAGTGTGTGGACCCTCGATATGATAAGTTACCTACCCCCGCCTAACACAAGTAATTTAGCCTTACCTTACTAATGAATCTGCACTACAGCTACATGATTGTGTAGAAAAACAATTTATTAGTATACATGGACTGAATGACTGTGGGTCAAAATAGCACCAGAGTTAAAATCTCTATCAAACATAGAGATTGCTAGCCTCAGTAACGGTAAGCTGAGACAACTGGAATGTTATTTGAATACTGTACTGAGGCTAACAATCACATTCTGGGTGTGTAGAATACTGAATTACACTGGCATTCCATTTTGTAAATAGATTAATGAGTGCACGCCTTGCACTTCCATTATACAGTGGATGAAACCCCTCAGCACACTTATTTTCACAGATAGGACCCATGGTGAGGTATTTAGTTTGGGCTTCATTCAGTGACTCCAGTAACTCTCTTTGGTTTTATTGCCTATGTATTATATCTACTTTATTTATTTATTTATTGATTCAGTGATTGATAGATTTAGGCTTAACTTGATAATGCAGGGTTTTCTTTTTCTCATTCATTTCCCATTATCTCTCTTTACTACTTCTCCTTCTATACTTTTAGTCTGCAATCCCAATGCAGTCTCAATGTGACTTCTGTAACACTGACCAGCCAGACCAGTGCCAAAGTCAGGGTGGTACTTGGATTGCATCAGGTTATGGCCTTTTCTCTTTTTGCATTCAGTATGTTACTCTGTTACACAAGTATGATGGGTTGGAGTATTCTGTAAATAGTTCTGTCAGTTGCTGTGTAAGGCATAGCTCCATGCATTTATGACATTTGGCCTGGAAAACTGGTGCTCCATCCTGGTTTCTTGCTGTTATTGCTGCATATGCTCTGTCATCATTGCATACTCCTTAAGGATCAGCATGTCTGGTTAGATTATATAGCCATACCTAGGAGTGTGGGTTATATACCCAGGAGATGTTTCTGGTTACCTGCCTGTGTGTGCATGGCTATTGATTCTGTACTTTTGTGTGTGAACTGAAAACTGTTACTAAACTTTTGATTACAAAAACATAATCATAGGATTTCATTGATTAAATGTCACTTGATTGGAAGAAGCAGAGAGGTTATCTTGTCTCTTAATAGGTCATTGGTAAAGGGCTCATATTGGTCATTGCTCTTAGTTTTGGACCCCGTATTTGAGAACTAACATCAATATTCTAGAGCAAGTTTAGAGGAGTGACAAAATTAGTGAGCTGAATGTAGGGTCAACCACATTAAGATTGAAAGAACAGTTTAGAGTTGTGTAGTTCGGAGAAGAGAAGAGTTAGGGAGCACATGCTGTAATGTACATTATATATAACAATGATTTTATGGATAGCTTAGATATGAAAAACCATAACAGTATAAGCAGAACCAGGATACACAGCAAAAATAGATGAAACTGAACTTTAACACAACTAAACAGAAGCTTTTCATCACACAGAGAGTGGTTGGTCAGTGGAACATTATATGAGCTGAGGTAGTGACTAGCAGTGACTTAAATATCTTTAAAATAAATTAGATTCATTTATTACAGGGGGTTCACTTTTGTCAAAATACTTTGATTATTGATGGTTTATAGTAGCATATTGCCTTCTTCCATTTTATAACCTTAGTAGGAACTCAGTTTTTGCCTTGCATTTGCATGGAGCTGCAGATTCATTCCTGATGAATTTTGAAAAACATGTCATAAAGGTTGTTCTTTCTACTAAGCATTGCAAAGCAACACAAAAGAGTTGCTAATGCATTGCTAAATGAAACACAATGCCAAAGCAGCTAATGAACATAAACATTTAATGAGGACTCTTATTACTACTTAATGCCACACACTGTACATCTAGGCTACCGAGATTTAATGTTTTCTGTAACTTGATTTCAGCTAGTCAGTGGTCAAAAGTGTATGCCCTCATATTTTGAGTACAGTTGTCATCTAGTGCTGGTAATGTTAAAGTGAATGGATCCACTTCAGAAGTGGGGGAAGGAGTTGTAGTGCTAAATGCACATTTTAATGAAAAACATATTGATCACTTTAGCCAACTCAAGTGATTTATAATAACTTTATATGTACTCAGTGCTGTGCAAGTTATCTGTTATGGTATAACAGTTTCTTCTCAGAGTTTGGTCAGACAGAACCACTGAGTTTTATTTGCCATCCTCTTGCCTAGCTGCAAAAGATGACTCATATACCATATGACACATTTTACACAATATAGATACGCTTATATTAATTGCAAAAAAACAATAACCTATAAGCATCAGTTAGGATTAAAACACAAAGCCTCAAAAACTAGGAAATGCAGAGTTAAGGTGAAAAATATCACCTGTATTTCTGCGAATGTGTGGTACTGTGTTAGTAGGGGTTATAATGATTGTTCAGGCAGTGTTGATATCGCAGTAATATTGGCACTGTTTTTCAAAGCTTGAACATTTGCACTCACACCCATGCTTTGAGAGAGGGTGCTGACATTAGGGTGATGCCAAAACTGCTTTGAGCAATCATTCAAAGCTTCAGTAACACCACACATGCATGACGAGTAAGGTGAATGATGCATAAACCCATTTTTTGTAATGAATTTCTATCATTTTTAATGAATATTAAATAAATGATCTTGCCAGCTGGTCAGTTGTGGAGACCAAAGAACACCTGACGAGGCTGGAAGACAAATTGTCATCCATTTCATCTGGAATCTCCTTCTCTGAGATCATGCCACTCTGGGAGGGGGGGGCAGATGGACGGAGGGTCAGAGAAGGGGAGATGGGGAGCTAAGCATGTAGCTCAAGGGCTGGTGCCAGAAAAAAGGACACAAATTTGTAGGTAACTGGCAACAGTTTTGGGAGTGAAAGTTCTTTAAATTTGATGGACTGCATCTGGCTAAGGAGGAAGTCAGTGCAATGGGGTGAAAGTTTGACATCTTTGTAGAATATTTCAACTAGCAAATGGGGAGCGGGATGCAGCACCTGCTATATTGAATGGGAAGAACACCCCTCCCCCCTCAGCTAGTGATCAAACAGGTGTTTAGCATGTTTATAGTTCATTTGCATTACCAAGTAAGGAAAAAGGTCCGGTTCCCCATACGACGCATAGGAGAAACACCGGACCTCGCCCAACAACTAACACATAGAAATCTGGCCAATGTAAAATCATGTATACAAATGGCTGCATTCTGGGAAACAAGATCCCAGACCTGCAGGCAACAATGACAGAGGCTAAACTGGACATAGTAGCCATTAGCAAGACATGGTTCACCAGTAACCACATTTGGGAGACTTCAGTACCCGGCTATGTACTGTTCAGAAGACACTGAGGTGCAAAAAGGGGGGTGGAGTGGCCCTTTATGTGAATGAAAATATCAAAGCTACAGAAATTCAGAACACACATAAGGAGCCAGAAGAACTGTGGGTCACCCTGGAAACAGGAAATGGGACAGCCATACAAACTGGGGTTGTCTACAGGCCTCCAGACCAGGGGGAGGACATAGACACATTACTGTTAGAAGATATACAAAACATGACAGCTAAAGGGTAGGGTCTGATAATGGCAGTCTTCAACATGCCAGATACAGATTGGTAAATACCAGCAGGAACATCCACCGGAACTAGACACATGGTGGATTCCCTGCAGGGGCAGGGACTCAAACAACTGGTACAACAACCCACAAGAGATAGTACTAGATCTAGGATAGCCCTAACTAATGGGGAAAGATCACAGATCTCCAGGTAGATGGTCACCTGGGGGCAAGTGACCATCACGTGGTATAGTTCAGTTTGGCCACTAGAACTACATCATCCCATTCCAAGGCAAAAATGTGGGACTTCAGAGGAGCTGACTTCGATAAGATGGCCAACAGAGTTAAGCTAGCCCTGGCAAAAAGAAATACAGGTGAGGGGATACAGGCAAAGTGGGCAAGCATTAAGGATGCAATACTTGAAGCAACATCCCATTGTGTTAGAGAGAAAAGCAAGAGCAAAAGAAGGAGGAAACCATTTTGGTTCTCAAAAACAATAGCAGAAAAGGTCAGAGCCAAAAGGCTGGCCTTCATGGAAATATAAGGGAACGTAGTGGGATGAAGATAGGGAGGCATACCAAACTTCCCTAAGGGAAGCAGGGAAGGCAGTAAGGCAGGTAAATGCCCAAACCGAGGAAACACTACCGCGAACAGTAAAAGAAGGGAATAATACTTTCTATAGATACATTAGTGAAAGAAAAAAGTCCAGAGGGGGTATTGCTAAGATCACAGGGGATAAGGGGGAGCATGTGGAGGAGGACCAAGGAAAAGCATCTATCTTAAATAGATACCTCTGCTCAGTATTTACAGAGGAGAAGGTAGGGCAGAGCCCACAGCTCAGCACCATGGACACAGGGGGAGAGAGGTGTGCACTAGTTCCTTCACAAAAGAAAGTCTCCTACAAGAGCTCACTAAGCTCAGGGTGGACAAGGCAATGGAACCTGATGGCATACATCCAAGGGTACTAAAGGATCTAAGGGGGGAACTAGCAGAGCCATTATCAGAACTGTTTGGTGAGTCTCTGAGCACAGGAGAAGTCCCAGAAGACTGGAGAAGGGCTCATGTGATCCCGCTCCACAAGAATGGTAGCAGGGAGGATGCAGGGAACTACAGACCAGCCAGTCTTAATTCAATAGTGGGCAAGATTATGGAGGCACTCCTTAAGGAAAGGATAGTGCAACACCTGGAATCCATAGGAGCACAGGATCCATGACAGCATGGGTTTACAACAGGAAGGTCCTGTCAAATTAATCTCATAGATTTCTTTGACTGGGTAACCAGAGTGGTGGACCAAGGGGATGCAGTTGATGTCACCTACCTTGACTTCAGCAGAGCTTTCGATACTGTTCCACATGGAAGATTGATTAATAAGCTGGGAAGGCTCGGGGTGGGTCAAAATTTGGTCAACTGGGTGGCAAACTGGTTGGCATGCAGAAAACAGGAAGAGTGGTGGTAAATGGTATACAATCAGAAGAGATGCAAGTCACAAGTGGGGTACCTCAGGGATCAGTCCTGGGGCCAGTCCTCAATATCTTCATCAGTGAAATTGCAGATGTACTGGAGGGTAAGGTTTGTCTGTTTTCAGATGACACCAAGATCTGCAACAGAGTAGATGATCCAGATAGGGTGGGCAGAATGAGAAGAGATCTGGAAAAACTGGCAAAATGGTCAGAAAAGTGGCAACTGGGGTTTAAGACAAAGAAGTGCAAGGTCATGCACATAGGGAAGAGAAACCCTAAAGCCACCTATAGGTTGGGAGGGGAATTGCTGGCAATCACAAGGGAAGAAAGAGACTTGGGCATCATCATCACAAGTGACCTGAAATCATCCAAGCAGACCACTAAAGCAGTAGGTAAGGCTAGAGGGATGTTGGGGTATATTAGTAGGGGTATCACAAGTCATAAGAGGGAGGTAATAATCCCTCTTTAATCCCTCTTTACAAGACACTGGTTAGGCCCCATCTGGAGTACTGTGTGCAGCACTGGAGGTCACACATACACAAGGACATTGACAAAATGGAGGCAGTCCAGAGAAGGGCAACCAAAATGGTGTAGGGACTGCATCAGAAAACATATGAGGACAGATTAATGGAGCTCAATATGTATACCCTAGAGCAAAGGAGGGAGAGAGGTGGTATGATTGAAACATTCAAACATCTTGAGGGCATTAACAAGGTGAAAGAGTCTTAACATGTTTCAATATAAGAAAAATAGCAGGACAAGAGGACACAGCATGAGATGAGAGGGAGGCCAATTGAGAGGTAATGTAAGGAAGTTCTTTTTCACAGAAAGAGTAGTGGATGCATGGAACAGCCTACATCAGGAAGTTGCAGATATGAATACAGTGCAGGGCTTCAAACAGGCATGGGATAGGCATAAGGGAGCAATACAGATGAGTATGAATAGATAGGCCATCGACAGAGTAAAAACCTATGGCACATTCATAAGGTAGAAAAAAATGGGCAGACTGGATGGGCCTTGTGGTCTTTATCTGCCATCATCATCTATGTTTCTATGTTTTTTACTTATCAGTAACAGCAAAGCTTCATGAGAATTACCTCTGTAGAGTCATGTTCATTGGACTGCCAACCAGCAGTGTCAGGGCCACTTATGGATACTTTTTATAGCTGGGGATGCCTACATTGCTGTACATTTTACATACAATATTGGACACTGCAACATTGCCTGTAAAACATGGGCAGCCCCCTTTCATATCTGTTTCTGCCATTGATAAACAGTTCCAACATTTACCAACTGGTAATAAGGAGTCCATTCCTGGCCAATCATTCTGGAGGGGCAGAGAAAGCAGATCCCTAAATACCACTCATTAAAACAATCAAGCAACTGAAAATTAGACCATGCAGTAACCTGTAATAGACAGCAGCCCTCCTCACCTAGATATAGATGGATGAAGAAGTGTGTCTTTATGAAGGAGAGTTGCTTAAAGAGCAACTCTTACTGAATAAGTAACAAATCTAAATTTTTGATGATAGCTCCTCCATAGAATCACATATATTGGATGAGAACAAGTAGGAGGGCAACACCTCCTAAGTCAACAGGCCTTGCAGCACATGTGGCTCTCACTCTAGGATGCCGCCAAACAGATTTTTGGATGCTGAGATCAAACTGAAGCAACCCATGGAGACGACCATGCTCATTGTAGCATGCCCTGTAACAGTACCAGGATGCTTCTTGTCAGCCTTGTAATAATACAGCAAAATGCTGGAGGATATCTTTCAAGACTGACAATGTTAAGGAGAAGTTCCAAAATACTGAAATGGGTTTAAAATGTTTTTTTTTTAATACAGTAACCCATTACTTTATGTTGGCAATAGTGTACTAAGGGAAAAATGGAATGCTGTCACTATGTCCACTACAGCAAAGAAAGGATTGAAATTTGTATTGAACAGACAGCCAACCAAACCCTTCCACTTCCTGATCTGCTGGCTCTGCTCCTGCACTTAGACACCCCTAATTTATTGAGTGATAGCTTTCATTTGTATCAAAGATTGCTTTAATTAACATAAAACAGCTCTGAAAATGTTCTCCATTCACTTGTGTGTGATGCACCCCTGTGCTCTCCCTGGTTAGATGTCACAAAACATCTGAGAGCAGAGATGGGGCTGGCAGATTGAGAAGTGGAAGAGATTGGCTGGCTATCTGTTCAGCACAATTTTCAATCCCTTCCCTCCCATAGTGGACATACTGATAGCATTCCATTTTTTCCTTCAGTAGACTATCACCAACATCAGGTAATGGCTAATGTGTTTAAAACTCCATTTTACAGCTGCAGTGGCTATAGCCCTGCAGGTGTTTTGCTATAATAGTAGAAAAGGGGAGCTGTCCAGATTCCTAACAGACTAGGTAAAATTGAAGGTTTTGAGGTATCACTCCACTAAATAGTTTATTCAGCTAAGCAGTGTTGAAATGCACTATGTTGTGTACTAAGCTTCAATCTGAGTAGAATTCTCTTTCAAGAAAGCTTCACAGCTCATAAACATGTCAAGTCAGTTAGCCTTTCCCAGGTATAAATGGTAACTGAGAGTGTGGAAGGAGGTTCCAGATTTCATATGCTATGGGGAAAGGCCTCGGACATAGAAAAAAGTTCAGCTTGAGAATACACATGTGGCTGGCTTGCTTTTACCTGGAGCAATACAAGAAGGACTAGAAAGTCCAGTTTCCATTTGAAAAAGTTCTTTTAAAATAGTCCAACAGAGGCCAGACAAAAACTGAAGCGGAAATGAGAAATCAGACCAGAGAGCTACTTTCACATGAAATGCATAGTTTCATTTTTCATCAGCCAATGTTCTTTATTCCAAACCATGCAACATTTCAAGATCGTAAGACTTCTTTATCATGGAATTGACTGAAATTCACATAGTAATCATAAACTTAGTATTCAATTTTTCACTGCTGACAGACCTCACAAAACCAGTTATATATTTTTTTTATTATTATTATTCTTTTGGTAACTGAATAAGGCCCACTAGGCACAAGTGCTTGTTTTCAAGGGCAACCTGGGAGCACTGGGGTGGTTAAGTGACTTGCCCAGAGTCACACTCTATGCAAGTGAAGGCTGTGAGAATTAAAACCAGGTCTTCTGGATGTACCAAGCACAATTGTAGCTCATCAACTTCTAGGCTATACTGCCAGCCTCAATGGTAATAAGAAGTGGAATAGTCTTCTCATTACTTTAATAGTTCCACAATGTATGCACTTCCTTATCTGTATTCTTTAAGTATTTTTTTACAAAAATCTGTGTGCAAAAACATATATTAAATTATGCTCCTAAATAGCAATGTGGACACAGCAAAATCACTAAAACATGTTATTAAAACTTGTTAATGGCCACATAATTGTCAATAAAATGAATTCATTAATAAATGCTATATCAGGTTATGAGGAAAATGTACTCTCACTGCTACTGACTGCTGTATCCATAAAATGCAATTCTGCAATGCACTCATCCTGTTACAGAGCAACTTGCACCATGAATATCATCTTCTCTCCTCCCTGTCCCTTGGCTCAACCACCACTTTGCAGCACACTGCTGTGGGGCCAGCCCTTGGTGGCTTCAGGGCTCGGCTGCTGTTAACCATCACACAGGTCACTCAGGAGTAATTTTATCACTATTGGCTGTGCTCCCTTTTCAGGCTCCAGAAACTTTGTGCAGCCACCCCTAGACCCTGCAAGTCATAGAAAATGATGTATTTGTATCCGTTTAAAAAACTAATCTATTCCCATGCTGTGTCTCCATGGCAACCACCCCATTCAACAACACCACACCTCTCTTCTCCCCTCTTAAAGGGACTACACTTTACTTCATTTCTCCAGCAGCAGAAAACTCTGGTGTGGGGGGCCATTGCCAGGGGACCAATTGCATGCAACAATGATGCCCAGCTGGTAGGCCCCCTCCTGAGTGTGGACTTCCTTCATGTATTCTGTTTATACTGGTGATGTATTTGTATGTCTCAATGATGTCCCCCCTCCCTCCAGGGAACACAAATTAAACTCCTTTAGTCTCTTCTCATAGGTCTTATCCCACAGTCCCTGCGCCATTTAGGTGCCCTGCATTGCGCTGCCTCCACCCTGTTTGTATTTTTTCTCAGATGGGGCCTCCAGAACTGGACGCAGGATTCCAGGTTTGGTCTTATTAGTGTCTTACACAGGGGCAAGATGACCTCCCTCTTTATACTCCTGATACCCCTCTGTATGCATCCATGCATCTGACTAGCCTTTCCAGCACCTTATTGCACTGTCTAGTTTATCTTAGGGCCTCCGAGATAACACTCAGGTCCCGTTACTGCTTCATGACTGTCAGTACCTCCCCAACTAGTTTGTACTTTGCCCCAGGGTTCTTGTAGCCTATGTGCATAATCCCGCAGTTCTTTGCACTGAATCCCAGCTGCCATTCTTCAGATCATTTATCCAGTTTTGTAAGGTCTTCCCTCATTCTTTCAACACCCTTTGCTATGTCCACCCTTTTGCATACCTTTGTATCATCTACAACGAGGTATACCTTCCCATCCAGTCCATCTGCAATGTCCCCAATAAAGACATTGAAGATGACTGCCCTCAACACCAACACCCCTGCAGCATCCTGCTCATTATCACAACCCTCTTACTCTTGCCATTCAGCCAGTTCTCCTCCCACAGAACTATTTTAGGATCCACCCCTAGGCTGCGCAGTTTATTAATTAGCCTTCTATAGGCGACAGTGTTGAAGGCCTTTTGGAAGTTCAGATAGGCCACATTTACTGCCATTCCCTGGTCCTCTAACTTAGTTATCCAGTTATACAGTAAATTAGTACAATGAGTTAGTGCAAAACACAGTGCTTATCCTAAATACAGTAAAAGTTAGGGTTAGATAGATATGTAAATACTGTAAATGCCATATAAGGCAGTATATGTGCGCTAGTGTGGGTACTTGTGTGTGTCTGGCAATGCTTTGTGTGTGCAGACAGTGCACTGCTATGTTGTACTCGAATATATATGCATATATGTGTATAGGTATTAGTCAGTGTGTGTGTATATCACAACTAGAAAGTGCAGTTAGATGGCTCACTGGTTAGTGCAGAAATTGATGGTCAGCATACCCCCTATCTAGATCAGTTTCAGCCTTATGCATGTTATTGCTGATTTTAAATAAGGTGTCTAGTGGCACCCCCCCAGCCACCAATGTCCCTTGGAGCCTGAAAAGGAGAAAACTATCCCTCTATGTCTTTTTTTTATCTGTAAAAATGTGCTTAGACAGTCCATTGTTATGTTATACTGGAATATATGCATATATGTGTATATGCATTAGACAATGTGTGTGTTTCACAACAATTAGAAAGTACAGTTAAGTGGCTCAGTGGTTAGTGCAACAATTGTTTGTCTACATTCCCCACTATCTAGATCAGTTTCAGCCTTATACATGTCATTGCTAATTTTAGTGAGGTGGCTACTGTGGTGCATATCTATGACTGCAACTGTCCTCTCATGCCCCTCGGAGCCTGAAAAGATGAACACAGTCCCTCTATATTTTTTTTAATCTGTAAAAAAGGTCCATCACTGATGCAACCCTGCATCCCCAGCCCGACCTCCCTGTAAGGTAAAAGAACCAAGACCAGAGAGGTGCTATGTGAAAACAGTGAGAGCAAACTACCAACACCATAATAGTGAAGGAAAATAATCAGCCAGCAAAATAATGACCAGAACAATAGCGATAGTGAGAATGACCAACCAGTGCAAAGATGGGAAAGACACTTGGGGGGAGGAGTTGGGGGGACAGATAAATTATATCTACTCCGTGGAGATGCATGCAGGTAAGGGGGAGCAAGTCGAGGGGTGGCGGATAAACTATTCCCACTCTGGGGGATGAAACTCGAGGCAGAGAAAGTCAGGGGGATGGATAAACTATTCTCACTCCAGGGAGGACACAACTTGTGGAGGGAGACAAAGTCAAGAGGGCAAAAGCAAGGACAGCATTAAACAAAAAAAAACCCAGCACCACAAGTATCGAATTAAGGTCTGCCATATGTAGCAAGTGAGCAAATAGATGGTGACTCTAACCTCTAGACTAGACTTCAAGCATAGATCTCAGCACACATATTACTGCCCACATTGTTCAGCTACTTCCTGCCTACACACATTACTGCTCATATCGTTCAACTACTTCTCACTTACATCACTCAAACAACTATGCGCTATTAAAACCATGTCGCTGAAATGTCATTCACTGTTTTTCATATGCTATTTTTCATTCTTTGCTTTACACTTGCTGTTTTGATGGGACATCCGGCAGATACTGACCACAGTACCATTTATTTTAAAGTCAAACAGTTAAACAAAAGAGAAATAGGTGTAATAGTTAGATACCTATACAGTTAGGCAGATTGCGCAAGACTGAAAAAGGAACCAAATAATTGGAACGCAGAGCAAAGCTTTAATATTTTGGATATGACACAAAAAGGGACCATTTTAAAAAATAATTTAGCCAAGCCCTACAAGATAAGTATATTCCAAAATATGAGAAATCCAACAATAAAGGGAAAAGACCAGTCTAGAAAGTAGAAACATAAGTTTAGCATTCAGTTCATTTTAAACAGGCTGGTGGTGGGGTTGCTTTGGCAAGTCAATAAGTTCAAGATCATCATCAAAACACAAACTCCATCTTATGGACACTATGGGGAAATCAGCCTCTCTGTCTCACGGAGCCTTGGAATATTGGGCACCAAACATGTGATCACTGTCCTGGCAAGGGGAACGTCTCATGAGAGGGTGCATTTGGGGAATCTAGCCTCACTTGGAGGGTTGCTCCTGGTGTCCCTAAACATTCTTCAAGCCTCCTAACATTTCTCTGTGTACCCAGGAAGACCATTTGCCATGTAAATACGTTTTGTTCCTTGTTGTTCAGTCTGCTAGAGCCTTTGCAGCAACCAGACACTTGGCTCACACTCCGCTCCCATACCTCTGTTTCCAAGATACAGTTGCAGCCATAGACATAGTCAGGTACTGTATATAAAGGTCTGTGATATCTCGGGAGAAAGTTCTTGCCTGCCTTCAGTGCCACTGTGGGCCACCAGAGAGAATCTCTTTAGCTACTGTATATCGCAACATATCTGGAAATATCTGAACATATCTACAACTGCAACTGTACCAAGTTGGTTGACCCTGACTCTCAGAAAGGTAACGTAATAGGCAGTCTCTGTCACTTCAGCCTCAGGTTTGATGGATTTCAGAGAGATAGATAAAACAGTGCATAGGCCAGATTGGCCAGTTGAGGGTTGAGACACAAAGTCAGATAATACCTTGTTGAAGGAGTGACTGAATGGTTTCTCTGAGCGATGGTAAGGCTTCTGCAGGAAAAGGATACTGTCTTTGCCTGATAGGCTCAGGGCCTGGTACTTCAATGATGGTTTGTATTCATCTGCAATCACGTTTGTGGTTTGAAAAACCATCTAAGTGCATCTGCAAAATGGGTAGGAGTTCCTTGAAGAACTCATGAGCTTAGAATAGAGTTATGACATCATATCCCTTGTTGTTGATGGAAATAGCAGCCACAACATGAGAATCAGGGATCATAATAGCATGATATTGTCCTTTGGTTTAGACCAAAAGCCAATTGGCTAAGTCTACTACATAGTCATGCAGTGCTAGGAAGTCAATTCTTAGGATGCTGGGATGATGACATAATATTATGAGGTCAAAAGTGAAATATGTGGTAAGGGTCCCCTTGGAGCGGTAGGTGAACAGTTCATCGGTACTTACTAGCTTGGGAGGCAGTTATGCCTTTAATAAGCTCACCACCAATTATTGGTGGAAATTTTTTTATTATTATTGCTCATGTGAGCATCCAAACTATTTTTAAAAGTGTAGTACCATCTACACCTTGGGCATTACTCTTCCATCCAGTGGATCAGGAAGAAGAGGATGGGTCTTCATCATGTAATATAGACATTGCTGCACCTGTATCCAGAAGTACAGTAAGTTGGTGGCCCCTGACCATGGCCTTTGTACAAGGCTGTTCATTTGTATCAATGGTGATATTGTTTACAATATGGACTGGGGCCTGTTATAGTCAATCTGAACTATCATCTTCAGGCTGGTCCTAGAATTGTAAGCCTGCTGGGTCCCACTGGGCCTCTTCCAGATCCTGTATGGAATACAGTTGCTCTTGGGTAGTTGTGGCAGCAACAGACAGTGGAGTTTTGGCCTGTTGCGGCTTGGGCAGAGGAAGTTCTGGTGTCTCCTTGGCCTGATGGAGGCAGGGCTACAGGTGCAAGTACCACTACGGCCTGTTTTGAAATGGACTCAGCCACTGACTGGACTTTTCCAAGAATTTTCCAGTGGTTTTTATTTTCCTCCATTATCTGGTTGTAGGAAGGGCCCGATTGGTAATTCTGATTGCCATTTTGGTTGGAATTATTCCAGTTCTTTTGCTGGTTTGTGTTCTTGTTGCGAGTCTCTCCCTTCCCCTCATTGAGGTTATCTGTCATCGGAGGGTGTGGCCTTGCCATCCTGGGCCTTGCCTTCCACCGTATAGCGGATTGTAGGCTTACTGGCAGGTTGTACCACAGCCACCTTGGCTTTCAAGCTGGCATTAAGATCTTGGAGGTAGAGTTAGCAAACTTGTTCAGTTCTCATGAAGATGTCAGTGAACTTGTCAGTTCGGAGAAAAAAAACGCAGGTTCAACCTTGTCATCTACTGCCGGAAGCGTGTTCCGAATGAACAAGGATTTATACTCAATCTGATCCCTATCTGCTCCCTCCTGTGAGAGAGAGACTAGCCAGTACACTAGGCCAATTATAACCAGTGATGGTATGATGCCGAACTTTCCTTGGTGCACTGTTTGATGGGGTAGGCCAGCATGATGCCGACCATGCCTGGTGAATGAGCGGCAATGAGTTCAGCAGCTACAACATCAAACATTGCATCTGCAGCTTAGCAAATTACTTCTGGGAGTTTTGCCCACAGGCCTGGGTCTATAGACTATTGAAGGACCTGTACCTGATAGTCCGCTGGGAGTCTAAGCATTTCACACTTACAGTGGACCTTCTCCAAATGACAACTAAGATTGTCACTAGGGCCCTTGCAGCCTATACTGTCAAAGATCTGCTGAACAGAATTAGCTGCCTGGAGGGGATTATTGGGAACTGCTGGATGCAGATCAGGGAAGGGATTGGAGCATGCGCCACAAAGGGTGGCTTCCCCTTCAGCATCTGCCTCGCTGTGGAACATCGATTCATAAGTAGCAGCTTCTCTCAACATTTATTCCATGTTTTCTTGAAAGATTTGTTTTTGCTCCCCAGTCATCTCAGTCCTGGCAAGGGCTACATCAATCATTTGATCAATCTCTGTTCTGTCCTCCTTTTTAAGAACAGCAGTCTGAGATGGATACCTAGGGCCTCCCCCAGTATCATGGAGGGGTCACCATCTTGGCGTTGCACATGAAAGTCGCCATATTTCTCATGATGTAGGTCACAATAACATAGCATAGGGAAACACCATCTTGTGGGGGACATGTGTGGGAAGCACCATTTAATGGATGTGGCTGGATGACATCTTGAGTGGTTTTGTCATCCAAGTCATCATCGCCTGATGACACAATGTCGATGGGGGTGTAGTGAACTCCTCCCATCACCTTGACATTACCAGCCAACATCTCTCGTTAATGACACTGTTTCGCCATCTTAGCTCTACACCTCTTGTGACAAACTTTTGCATTGTTCTGCCCAACACCTATTGTAATCTCTTTCTATAACACTCTATACATGGTGCTGAGTTCGCAATTGTCCCTAAGCTTCCTATTCAATTCACCACTTACCCTCTTCAGATCCTCTCACAGCTCCTCATTCTCATCATGTAGTGTGTCATTTATTTCACTCAACAAATCATTCATTTGTAATAGCTGCCTCTTATCCTGCTTCAGCCTATCACAGTCCTCCCTCAACATACAGTACATAACTCTCATTCATTATTCTGTACAGCACAGTGCAAAAGTGTCTTGTTCTTGCTGTGCAGAGACTGAAGTTCTTCATCCAGTTTCTATTCTTTCCTAACCATTTCAGTTGCATGCAAGCCCAACTCTTTTTTTTAAGAGCAGAATTTTGCAGTTCAAGCGACTAAAACCTCAATTCGGAGGCTTCAAGAGCAGCATAAAGAGTTGCGACTAACAGACCTTTAAGCATTTGTTTTTTGGCCGTTTGTCTCATCTCTGAGTACTGGGATGAAATCCCCAGCAAGGGATTATTAGAGGCTTTTGCATTCAGTGCAAAGTCAATCTAGTCTCCATGGGAAGTGAGAAAATTAGAGACATCAAGTCTCAGATCTGTACAGATATTGGACATGTTAGGGAAACTTAAATGACCCGTCAGTGGTGCCCCACCTGTGTATCGATCCACAGTGGTTAAACCAAAAGATGGTTAGGCATCTGTACTCAAGCAATCCTACAACTCAAAACTGCTGTGGAGCAAGGTGAGATGGCATCGTACTTGCCTGGTGTGCTGCCAGACTTTGCAGGGTTCTACGGAATAAAAGAATGAGCGAAGTGATACAGGGGTGTAAACCTGCTTACTACCCATTAGTATGCCAGTTAAGTAGGGAATCTCTGTTAGTTTAGACCACCTGCACACGGTTGTCAAAATGTAAAGGGTGAATCACCTCTCAGGTTCTTGGTGGTAATAAATCAACAGAAGAAACAACAGACAAATGGCGTAAGCAAGCAATAATGCCCAACAGGGTGGGCAGTATTGGGCAATACCGGACCAGCCAGGAGTGTAATGAGGCCCGACGCTGCAGGTGGAGGGCCTTCTAGCCCTTGGCCAGTTTGATATTGCCCATACAGCCCACCCTGGAGGGCATTATTGCACTTAGAAAATGGGCTTTCATTTTTTTTTTATTCATAAAAATGATTTTCTAAGGAACAAATAGGTAAAAAAGTAATTAACATATGAGAAAGAGGAGCTTCTGTTAAATAGTCCCTTTAGGATATGCCACTAGAGGGTGCTGCTGCCTATGAAAAGCCTTGTTTTCTATGTTGCAGTGTCTCTTTTGTTTGTATGGATTCATTTGCAGTAGCGACCTCCCTGAGTACTGTGTTTTTAAATTTAAACAGCACGTTTCAGCTCTCCCAGTTAGTGTGTCCCTTCTTACTGCACCTCAGTGGTGCGATTTATTTTCGATGTCCTGATGGTTTGCGACTTGGCCTCTCCTGCAGCACGCTGGAGACAGATTTGGGAATGAGCAAGGAAGCCGTAGTTAAAGGAGAAAAACTACAGGGCACAGCGAGGGCAGAAGCTTCAATGAAGAAATGTTTAACACTTATTTTTAACCTGTACACTGGGACAGCAGGTGGGGGAAGATGGAGCATGAGCTGTTATGGACTGACGACATCTCGGTGATTTAGCGAGGGCAAAAAATTGGCGTCTGGTCACTTTGCCAGTTCGGGGTGCCCAAGGAGATTCTTAGGTAATGGGGCACCTCGAATTGACACGTCTTTATAACCGGACGTCTATCGTAAGTTAATGTACCCCCCTGTTTTAGCTCTCAGCAATCAGAGAGCTGATAGTCTTTTGCCCATTTTCTAAGCAGTAATAAACTTGTTCATTATACAAAAGCAGACACATGCCCTAATCAGAGCCTTACCAAAGTAGACACTGGGAGCCAAAGTTTCTCTGTATCCTAGGATATGAAGACGGTCTCAGAGAAAATACATTATACAGAAGCTTATATAGTATGATAATCACCATGGAAACTTGTCCTTCATGCATAAATTAGATGTACAGAATAGGCACTACTGGCCAAATGTTAGGAGGCTGCACAGTGTGAAAGTTATATGTTTTTCACAAAGTCAGCTAAAAAGTGTGAATGCAAAGAATCCTCACCAAATACAGAGATAACACACAAATAAATGCAGTGTTACATAAATCCGCATGATAGCAGTGCAGCCTGTGTAATACAGTACAACTTCTCAGAAGATAGCTTATATACAGTTATACAAAGAATACAAAATGCATCCTTGGTACATCACTTACACGTTTCCAATAATCACAGCAATAATTACTAATAATGTTCCTGATACCTTACTCTTATACGGTAAGTATCCACACCTTAATAGGTTAGTTCTGATTATGGCTCATTGGAGCAGTGATTTGGTAGATGCTGTCAGTGGTATATAGTGGGTTGCCAGTATGCGTGAGAGGACCAAGTGTAACAGTGAGTTTACAATACCTCTTTCTGTGAGTTAAGTATCATGTAATTGCCAACTAAGTTAGTTTGCTGTGATTAATTTCTGCTAATCCTTATTGTACACCAACTACTCTGAGATGTTCTAAAGTTTTAGAAATACAAGATTCTATTCACAATTGTTACTGTACATCTCAAGTAATTATTTGTGTTACTGTACAGTATGCTGGTACCTGATTTAATGTCACTAAGAGATTGTTGCCAAGCGGTGACAAGACCATTTAGTGACAGTCATGGGTTTGTGACCCTGTTGTGCCATGCGCAGAGGGGTCACAGTCCTTACCTGCATAGCTGCAAAACACTTTGTGATCTTGAGATGAAGTGGTTTCTATTTAAATGGCCTACAAGACAACAAACACAAATGATTGCAACACCTGCAAACCTAGTCACACACTTTAATGACATCCCCTGCCTGAAGAACTGTTACAGGAAGGTGGAGGGGCTGTTACCAAGATGAAATTTGGTAGTGGGGATCTAGCAAGGAATGGATATGGGAACCACATGCACGCCAAATCCCCATTGAGGTAGGAGGATAGGGAGTGGTTCCACTGCATAAAAGTGATTTTCTTTGGGCCAGGGGTGTGGGTCACACCACCCACTGGATGGCCTTACAATCTCCCAATAGAGGAATATTTTCTCAAGGCATTGTCCCAGATGTGACCCTAAAAGTATGGGGCAGGGGTGGGGGAAGACTATAGTGTTAATGCATGTCCCATTTGTGCATGGCGTAGTACCATGCTGCAGGTGTTAATATATGCACAGCACTTCACAAGTGTTGCAAAACTAATGTTAGAGGGTACAACCCCCTTTTATACCGTCTGACATTTGGGGGCCCCACTTGTGTTACACATTCAGTGCAGGCGAGGTTCCCCAGCTTCCTAATGAGGGGCTTTGTGTATAGCACAAGTGTGGTGGAGATACAAGATGACAGACTGCCCCATCATTTGGTGTCACCACACTTTGAGACTGTGAATGGGGCACCATGTGTAGGGCACCATGTGTAGGAGAATGGTTCTTTATTTGCATTGCTAATATCTGTCCCTTATTAGGTACCCGAGTAGAAATGCTAAGGCCTTGTTTTCAAAACTCTTTGGGGTAACTTGATGGTTTGCCACTCATACAGATATCGGAGCTCTGTGCTTCATGTGGTACAAAAACATATGGTCATTACCAAATAGAGATATGCCATGTACCTGCATTCATCCCATAAAGTCATTGCTGCAGTCCATGCTTCTTATTTCTGTGGCCATTGTTTCTCTAGTCATAGTTGGACTGTGGTCATATCCACACTCCAAGGGGCTTCACAATTCCTACTTGATGGCTACTGCCACATCATTCATAGTCAGACCTGTGGCCATTGTTGCACTACTCTGCACTGAACCAGCTCCATCATTGCTTATGTACAGGACGCATATCTATTACCTCTGTTTCTCCATGTTATTTGGACCCTATTCCAAAACCTCCTTGATGGTGTGATTTTCGGATACAAGAATTCATTTTGCAACATTGCAGTTCGGATGTAAAATGGTCTACCTTCTCACCTTTAGAATATCTCTTTGGTGGAAGCTTTTCAAAAAATGAATTATTTGATTTTATTTAGTTTTTGTTTACTGAGTAGGTGCACTAGCCATAGCAATGACTATTTTCAGGCACAATCCAGGAGGGTACAGAGCAAACAGAAAAACAAATTACAGTACATATAAATTACAGTACATAGTAGACAATAGCATATCATATGAACAGTGTCAGCAGGCATAAACGACAATGTAGGGTAAATACATAACAGTGTGGACGTACAGCAAGAATACTGGTAGTTATACATTAAATTATAACTATTTCAGAAAATAGGGGAGGAAAATACAATGATGGTTATAATCTATGAAATAGCCAATATCAGGTAGGTGTAGCAGAGAAAATATGAGGCATGGAGGGTAGAGGGTGGGATAGGGTAGGGCTTAGAGCAAGATAAGAGGGAGAATTTAGTTGATGTAAGGGCAGTAAGAGAAGGTAGGAGCAAGTGCAGAGCGTTAAGCGGGGCTAACAGAAATGGCCTAGGTGGTGGAGGTTAGGAAGAGTTACGAAGCTAAGGCAGTTTGAAACAGGAGCACATGCTGGAAGTGGGGAGATGATTATGTAGCTCCTTCTTGAACATGGCAATGGGAAGAGGCTTGGCATAATTTTAGAGGGAGGGAGTTTTACTACTGGGGGTGTGACAGGCAAAAGCACTTGCACCTTTGGAGGTGCTGTATTTAGGGATATGGACAAGGGCAATTTCCATCGATCGTAAGCCATAGCAGGAAGTGTGGTTTTGGAAGACAGTTGCCAGTGGCTTGGGTATCTGATCTGATAATGTTGTCAGTGATGGTGCCATATGCATAGTACTATGATGCTTATGGTGGACGCCACCCCTAGATCAGAGTAAAGGAGGCAGTGATTTTTAGCCGGTGAGAGGAGGATGCATAACGACAGATGTTGTTGTAGGTAACATCCCATTTTTTAAAGTATGATTTGCCCGCAGAGGCATATGTTGCAACATCATAAGTGAGGGTTGGTAGGAGTATGCCTCGTGCTATGGCAAGCCTTGCTGAGGGGGTAAGGACATAGCTGGTTCGGTAAGCAGTACCGAGTTTCATGTTGACCAGCTTGCAGGTCTGTTGTATATGGATATCGAAGTTAAGTAACGGGTCAAGTGTTATGCCTATGTATTTAAATGAGTCTACCACCCCAACTGATGTTCCATTAGAGGAGGAGACCCTGAAATTGGTTGGGAATTTTTGAGTTTCATAATGAAGCCAAATAGCATGGCTTGGGTCTTAGATTCGTTCAGGACAAGTTTGTGTCTCAACAGCCATTGTTGTATTAGTTGGAAATCTTGGGAGAGACTTTGGTTAATCTCTTCAACAGTTTTCGCACTCCTGTATAGGACAATGTCATCCCTTGTGTTTACCTTGGCATTTTACGGTTAATTTGATGTGGGTTTTTTTAATTGTTTCTACTGAACAGTGCAGTGAATAGTGCTCTTAATTCTTATTATTCTGAAAGGTTGTTCTATTGTATGCACAGCACCCTGAGTCCTTGGGATGGGGTGCTTTAAAAATTAAATGAATTTACTCACAGGCTGGCCTAGTTCTGAAGAGGGCTGAGGAACCGTGTGCACCGTACCTCTTTCCACACTGGTGACCGGGTTCAGGAATGGACATGGGTCACTCAGAGGTCAGCCGGGAGAGACAAGATTGAGCATCTGTAGGACTGTTGTCTTCTGTTGGAGAGGGGGAGTCTGTGACTTGTCGCTTCACTGTCACCTGGAGGAATCCAGGTGGCAGTGCAAGCAAGTCCAGTAAAAGGGGAAGGATCAGTGTTCAGAGCACCTGGGGCATCTCTGCAGAGGTGGTGCTCACACAGCATGCTCACTACACATCCGTGGAATCCAAGGAAAGAAATTGGAGGAAAAATGGAGGATGGGCTATATGAAGCTACGCCCATTATGCTGGTGGCCTGCCCAATCTCTCTGTTCTGGGGACAGTCTGTATTTGTGTCCTGGGTGGGGGAGAATGGCCCTCCCTTCCTGGCCCCACCTCTGCAGGGGATAATGGTTCCCAACACCAGAGGAGATACAAGATGGCTGCAGCTGGTAGGGACAGGACTGAATCAGCCACCCTATCCTGCCAGGAGGATAAAAACCTACAGTATATAGAAAAAATTAATTTACTCACATGGACCTTCTTGAGGGTGAAGGTCTTGACTGTGAGACAAAAAATGAAACAGAGAGTAATTGTTCCACTTTAAACAAACACTTAGCTGTTCAATGATCCAGTGAATTTTCTGAGAGAATCCCAGGGGTGGGAGGAGGTTCAGCAGGTGGCTCGCACCCTATATCTTAGCACCATAAAAGGCATTGTCTGAACACTTACAGTATGTTGTCCTTCCAGCCTCCCCTTATGGCAAGTGTCTGTCTATCTGTCTGTCTCTTTCATCCTGGGGTGGGTGAACAAAGTGACTGAACTGTGCAGATTATGCTTATATCAAAACTTGCTAAAATATGGAGAAACTTTTATGAAATTCTGCATTTCATGAAGTTGGTAAAAATAAGTGCTTTTCCTTGTGATTTTTTTCCCAATCACCTATTTTATTTTCCCCAACAACGTGGGGACTTTGCACAAGATGAAATGCAATGAATTTATTAAAAAGATGCTGCAGATATGAAGTATGTAAAATTTTTGAATTTTGCACATACAAACTAAATTCCACACTACAGTGGCGACAATTCATTGTATTTCTGTAAGGTTCCTTTAGCCAAATGGACTGGTTCTATTTGGCACCAGAGGGTGAAGCTCTTGACTGCAAAGATTCCTTTACCCATGTGGGTGGAGTTCCTGTGGTGCCTTCATGAGGGTGCAAGTCTTGACCATGAAATAGAGAGTGAAATGGCCAAAGCAGTCATTACATAAGCACATACACATTGTTGTCTACTGAGACAGTAAAATACTACTGAAAGTAAATATTGGTGAAGTTTAGCCTGGCGTTCGGTGTTGCAGCAGGCAATACTGGCTGCACCCACCCTATGAGCACTACTTAAGTGCACATGACTCAAGTATCCTCCAGATGCCCGTTTGTTTACTCCTGCGGCTGCTTGGCTTCTTACCTTCTCTCCCCATCTATTTCCTATCTTGCCACACAGCTGTGGCTTGGGGCATCCTGCATGTTGCTGCATGACATTCTAATTTCTGCTACTGCTTTGCTACCTTTCCATCTCCTGCTTAGGCCATTGGTGCTGCTCCTATGCATCTTATTGAGTTGTTCAGTGTGGTGCTTCTGGGTAGCAGTGCCTTGCCCACATTCTTGTTGTACTGCTTTCTGGCTCTCCTGTTGACTTTCTTCACCTCTGCCAGGGCTGAGAGGTGGTGTGTTGTCCTTCTTCCTGCTGTATCTGTCCAGGCTGTTTACCCTTCAGGTACTTGCTGTTTACTTCTTCCATCTAGGGCCCCCGCTGCCTGGTGGTCACCAGTGCTTCTGTTTCCAGCATACATTGTTTCCTCATTCTGTCTGCTTGCAGTTTTGATCCCCTCTTCTGCTGCCTGTTGTCTTGTGGTCCTGCCTGGTAGGTTGTTCTGCTGCTCTTTGTTGGTGCAGTCTGTGGCTGTGCCTTTAGCTGGCTGCCCCACCCTTCTGCTCCTTCAGCTGCTGTGTTTCTGGCCATACTCTGCTGCTTTGATTTTTTTGTGGGCCTTTTTTTTTCTCTCTCCCTGCCTTTGGGCCTCCTGCTCCTCCCTTTGGTCCTCCTGCTGCTCTTTGGCATGGCATTCACCCTGCCTTTGCTCCTAAAGGTCTAGAATGTTTATCTCCAACTCCATACTGCTCTCCACACCAGTGGCTGGTCTTGCTGTGGGTGTTTTGTGGGCCTTTGCTGTGCTGCAAATTAGTCCTGCCAGTGTACCCAGGTGGCTGTCCAGTCATCTACTTGGGGTTTTCTTTTACCTTTGTCATCTATCATTCCAACTCTACTTCCTACTTTCAGACTAACATCTCAACAACCAGCTACAGGATGCCCCAACATCATACTGGCACACACCCTCTGACAAATGAGCATACATCCACTTTCTGTTCCTCAAGGACCCAGTATGCTTTCACCCTCTGTGGCTTTGTACTGCACCAATCAATATGCTTTCACCTTCAATGGCATTGTACAGCAACACTCAGTGCTTGTTCATCCTCAATGGCTTGGTACTGCACCAACTGGATTAACTCAAGGAGTCAATTTCTTGTATCCATGAACCATGTTAGGAGCATTTTGGGCTGCCAGGCCTGAAGCAACTGGGATCTGTTTTCAGAGAGCCCTTAACTCATTACAATTAACTGTGATCTAGGGCTGCACCAAACTCTGTAGTGTCAGGGACCCTGCCCCCAATTTTGTAAAAATAGGGTTCCCTACACCAAAGACACAGAAGTTGCTGTAGCTGCAGGATTGTGCCAAATATGTGTCACACTTGTGGGGTTTGACAGAGGGATCCTTCACCCCCCCCAGCGGAACACTAGCTGACCTGCAGAGGTTGGCAGGGTTGCAATGCCCAGAATGTCGGGACCAGGGACTGATGGAGCCTTGGTGATTCCATGGGGGTGAGGAGGCACAGTGGCAGTGGGGAAGATGTTTGGAGGCATCAGGGGAGATGCCATGCAACATGCCACACAACCAATCAGGCCAGTGGGGGGGCACAGCTGGACCAGCATGTTCCAGGTCCCCATGGACAGCAGCCCTGGCACCTGCCTCACAGGACCCACAGGACCCTTAAGGCAATGAATGGCAGTGGGTGCAGATTGCAGTTTGCATGTGATGGCTGGAGATGTGCCCCCAGGCACCATGACATTACCCACGTACACAGCCCAATGTGTGGTGGCCAGAGCATGACCGATGACAATGTCAGTGCCTGTGGGTCCTGTGGGGCAGGTGCCAGGGCTGCTGTCCATGGGGGTCCAGAACATGCTGGTCTGTGTGACAGGGTGAGCCTTATCTAAGGTAGATACCCATGTGTAAGGTATCCAACCCCCCCCATTCCTTTCAGTCTTTTTTGCTATGGAACGACTGCTCGAGCTGGGAATGAAAATGAAATACGTTTGCTGTATGCTTGTCTATTTTAGGGTGTCACATTTAATGGAAATAAAAAGAAAAATATATAATGAGTTCCAAGTGTTGGCAGGAGAAAGGAGAAGAGTGCGCCCTCATTCTCCCATTCCCCTTGAAAACCCAGTGGAACCCTCATGGACTTACTATCTATTAAAACTATCTTTTAGATGAAACAAAATGGAAACATAAAACCCCCTTAACCAAGAAAAGAGGAGCTGAGTCTAGGCTAGAAAATATAAGATGTACGTCTTTACTGTTTGATGGGCAACTCCTGAGAATAAGAGGTTTATACTGGCTTTAGCTAAAAGGGGTGGATCACTTGATGGTGATGTCATCCATGAAAGGTATAAAAACCCACCACTTGGCGTAACAAAGATAGATAGAGGAATCAGTTGAATACTAACTACCAAGTGAGGAGGACCTCAGAAGTGTGTGCTTGTTTCAACACTGTTCTTTGTGCAAATGCTGAAGCTATGCCTCAGGAATTTTCCAAATTAGAAAGTTTGCTGGATACTGGACATTGAATAAACTTTGCTTTCTGTATATTTATTATTTTTATTTTTTTTTATTTTCTGATTTGAATAACATAACAATGCATGTTTGTGTTTTTATGCACTTGACTTCTGGTTTGTTGTGTCTGTTTCATCCCACACCTTCACAGTCTGGCCATGCCCCCCTACCAAGCCTGATTGGCTATGTGGCACAGCACGTGGCATCTCCCCCTGGTGCCTTCACATATCCTTCCCACTGCCGCTGTGGCCCCCCTTGTCCTCCATGGCACCACCAGGGCTCCATCGGCTCCCTTTCCCTTTCCTTCCGGGTCCTCCTCCCCAATCGCAGCCCTGCCAGTCAGCAGCACAGGGCCCTTAGACCACCTTCTGGCTGGACTAAAGGCAACCCCCTGTTTTGACAATGGTGGGGCTTTTAGAATAGCAAACAAGGGTATGGTGCAACCCTGCCATGATGCAACCACCCTTGTGACCTGGCACATGGATGCTTTTGCTGCAAGGGTGGCACAGGGGCTTTGCCACACTGCATCCTGATTTTGCTGCAGCTGTCATTTGAAAATTGGGATTGCTACAAACTATGATGCAAGCTGCCACTTATGTCATACCCGTTTGATGTACGCACCTTGTGTCATAGTTCTACTTTTGAAAATTGAGCACCTTGTCTCTAGTCTTCTCCTTTTCCTTGGGGTGCTCAAACCTCAATGTTCCATGGTATGGCTTCAGCCATGCTCCCAGACAGTAAACCTTCAGCTCCTCTGTGGTGGAAGACCTCCAGTTGGAAGAAAAGCTCACATATCCCTTTGAATGCAGTGGTGTACAGCAGACCCAGCTGATGCTTACGTTCTTAATCAGTTCATCTGACACCTGGAGGGATGGGGGCCTAAAGCCTTGGACCCAGAGAGATTTCCTACACAAGGGTGTTTTTCCTCACAGTCGTGCTGATGGTCATATACTTAGTTAGCTTCCTAGTGTGTAGTTAAGTGCAGTCTGCTGGATGGGTTGGGACATGGACGGTGGCTCTACTTCCTTTTCCTCCCTGGTTTCTCAGGTTAATGGCTTTCCCTATCTGCTTAGTGGAAATCAACATTTTGACAGTTCTACTACACACCTTCAGCTTTGACATTTTGGCTTCTCCCCTAAGGCACCTTTAACCAAAGGACTGCCATCCTGTGGTACCTCTAGGGGTTAACCCTCATAAATAGGATTCATGTGCCTCTAGTACCCTGATGGGTGGTAGTTTCCCATGAACAGAAAGAATGAAAGGCCACATAAACCAGAAGATAATCATAATTGAAATCCTTACATTCCACAAGAACAACACTCCAAGCAACCAACTACATTAGTTACTCCATATATAGTTGCCAACTGCACCAGTGAATAGCAAGACAAAGCCTGGGGTTTGGTAGGGCAGTGGGCAGCTGAGTGCTACTTAAGCATGCATGCCCCAAGCATCCTCTGTATGTCCATTTCTTTGCTCCCACCATCCTCCCCCTCTCCTGCAGCAATGTGTCTCTCTCCTAATGGGCTTCTTCTCCAAGTACATTTAGTCAAAGGACTGCCATCCTTCACCATCTCTAGGGGTGGAACCTCCTCAAGGGAGTTTCTGTGCCTTTGATACTGTGAAAAAGATGGTAGTTTGTTGTGAAAAGATAGTTCAAAAGGTCATATAAACCACAAGCCACATAAACCGCAAGCCAATCAGGCTTGAAATATTTACCTTGCACAAGCACAACACTACATGCATTCAACTGCACTAGTTACTCCATACATAGTTGTCTGTGGGGCTAGTGAACCCCTGTTAAAATGGTTGCTGAAAATCATTAGCACCAGTTTAAGGATACTAAGAAAAATGCTGATATTTGCTGACGTCTTTCATACAGACTGTTTTGGGAACACTAGCAGATCAAGCTATATGGTGAAGTTGCACCTGCTACCCCCTTAGACCTGAAAACATCAGTTCCGTTAGCCTAATCTAAACTTTAAAAGGGAAACATTCTACATTTTTCGTGGAAAGTGCTACCCCCTGAACAAAACTGATACTGCCTGGAATAGAGTCTAGATCTGCCTCTGGTCAGGGAATAACTGCCATATTTCACCATTTATAAGCCATGGCTTTTATTACATTTTTCAATTTTCAGTCACGGCTTCTAAATGGGGGGGTGGCTTTGATTAAGAATTTAAAAAGTTGTGTTTTTGGCAGCACATGTATAGAGTTTTGTGGTACTTAAAATACCAAAAAGTGAATACACAAAGCCTTTCTTTCTCTCTCTCCCTGCCTCCAGCTCATAGTGCCTTTTTCTCCCTCTCTCCCTCCTGCCCGCACACAGCTGTGCTAAAATAATGCTTACCAGTACATTGTTGCACAGGTAGACAGGTAGCACAGCACTGCCGATCCCAATCCCAGATGACCACTTCCTCAGTTTGCTCTATTACCAGTAATTCAAACTACTGAACTAGTAGCTCTCAAACTACTGTTCCAAATTTCAAATCAATGTAGCAGAAGTGCAGACCAACAAGAAAACTGGCAAGGAGGTCTTAAGAGAGCTTAGACAGTGCTCATATGGAAAGTGTAAGCAACCATATGGCCCACAGTAACTGGAGAACACCAGCAGGGGAACATGTCAGTTACTTTAAAGTGCTCCTGGTTCTGTACAAGTACCTGTGCTCCTTGCTTTTTCTCTCTAGTTAGGGGTAATCTGAGTGTCTAGTGGGAAATGTAAAGTGCTGTTTTCACCATTTTGAAGCCAACCTTTGGTTACTCATAACTAGTACTTGTAACTAGTTACTGTAATAGTATTATATTTTTTGACTGTGTAATACTAATAGACTGCATTCAATAAAAAATAATGAGTAACTGCAGAGATATTTCAAAAATCAACCAGTTATTGTAATATAATTTTTTAGTTATTTTCAAATGATACCAGTTGTCATTCCATGGCCATATTTTCCTAGCCTTTACCAGCACCAGGTTGAAATATGATAAATCCTAGTCACAGATCCATTGGGTAATCCAAATTTCTCCCACAAAATTTGTTATATTTATATCTGCAGAAGGCAAACCATAAAAAGTCATCTAAAGTAATATGGACAGCAGCATGCATTACTATTACAGTTACTTATTACTTTTCTTAAAATAAGTATTGATCAACTAATATTAAAAAAAAGTGATAATCAACTGAAATGTATTACAAGTGTTTTAGAGTAATACATATTAAAGTTTAAAAGTACCTTCCCAACACTGCATACAGGCAACCAGATTAAAATAACATCAAATAATAATTATATGAAACAAAAGACCAAGCAGTATCAAAACATCACTGTTATGTAGTTTATTTTGTACTTCATTAAATATACATTCCAACAATAAAACAAGCTAAACAAAAAAAAATCTCCAACTGACATTGCAAGAGGATTATCAAATAACAAGCTTCAGATGAGTTCACGCTTGTAATGCTTTGTCTCCCCTTGTGATGTTTCAGCTCCTTCACCTGCTGGCTAGGACTCTAAAAAAGCCAAAACACATGGATGATTTCCAGGTTGATATATACAGCCCAAGACAGTAGCTAACATATTTTCTTGGACAGTTATAAACAGTTGAATGTTAACATGTTTTTCTGTAGTCTTGATAGAAATTAAATCATAAAAACAGGAAGCAACTCTTTTTTTCGCCTGAAAAAGGAATAAGTAATGCAAGTAACTAGATTATAAATAAGTCCTTAGATTTTTGTTGATATTATGGAGTGTATTACTTCATGATTATAGATCAAGGGGTGTGCTTCTGGTAAATTAGAGAAGTGCTTTCTCCTGCATGTGAGATATTCTCAGTCTGTAAACAGTCTTATGCACAGGTGCCTTGGAAATAAGAGAGTTTTTCAACCAAAAATAGAAAATGTTATTAATTTTTAAAAGATGCTGGTTTATTTTTTATTTCAGGATTTTTTTTTTATTTGCTCATTAGGTTTTCTACTTAATTGTATGAGCTGTGATGTGAAAAGCAGTACTTTTCCTAGTAGCTGATATATCTACTGTAGTTCTGTTCCCCTTCTTGATCTCATCTGCATTGTAGCACTGCTCACTGTACCATCACAAGTAACTGATCTGGTTGCAGGTGGCTGACTCTTTTAGGTGAGTTGTAATGTTAGCATCAGTAAACTCTACAAAAGCAGATTGGGGGGGTGGGTAGGATCCAGGTTGTCAAGGTCTTTAAAGAAGTGAATTGTGCTTCTTAGTACCTGGTGGTTCCCTTGTAGACCATTAGTCTAGCAAGCAACATATATAAATGTGCCAGGGGCTCACACCATTCAAAAATAGCTTTAGTAAATTGTATCCAATATTTCAAGTCACTCTTTTGATTAGATAACGTTTTGTTGCCCAACCTGCAACTTCATCATGGACATGCAGTGCTCAAATATTAAATATATATTAATATGGCCATGGCTCAGCCAAGAAGGCTTTACTATAGGTGACTATATCACCATTCATTCAGCCATAAGAGATACTCATACTGAGCAGAGTGGATGTTCTACACCAGGGGACAGTTTCCTTTTTTACTGGGACTCATTCAAAATATATTGTTGGGGTGAGCTTGGGGCAAACAGGGAGGTGGGGCCAGAGAGGAGTAGGGTGAGGGGAGTTTCAGTGAACACTGGGGTCTGGTCAGGTGGTAGGAGGTGGGGAGGGATTTTTGGCATGTGAGTGGGGAGAAGGAACTTAAAATGCATGACAGCCAGCAGTGAAGTTTGCCATTTTGGGGGGGTTCCCTTTGCACAGAGTGGAAGGGTAGGTTACTTTACAGGCAAGGATAGATGAATGCAAAATAGATGGGGGATGATCAATATTAAAAAAGGTTGTTTTTTTAGTGTTAATTAAAAAAAAACCTTTGTGAAGTTGGTGCAGCTGTCCGGAACTTGCAATGTCCTGACAAAGTGCAAAGTTTCTGCCATTGCTGGTAAATTACAATTCTGCAGCAACTCAATGCTGCTCAGCATATATTCAGAGAGATCAAATTGACACAGATGCCTGATACTGATTTTATCTTTGCAAAAATTATTCCGAGCATGATAAACACATACTGTATCTGAAACTGGCCATCATTCAGTATACAACAGCATCTCCTAAAGTTGGTCATCCAAATTCAAACATTTGAATACAGTAATCAGTATTATAGGCATTACCTCTCAAATGTCCTGGATTTTCAGGGATGTCTCCAATTATGCTTCAGACATTTCCTCCTTCCCTCCTAAATTTGGCATTTCTGTCACTGAAGGGTACAGATTTGAATCATAAAATAATGTCAGCTCTTAGTGATACAGTTTAGTTCCTTTTAAGAAACTGGTGGTTGCATTACCCAAAAAAACATATTGTATACAGCTTTTTGAAGTGATGTTACTCTTTTACAGGTGTGTCCTGATTTTGGTCATTTGTCCCCAATTTGTTTTAAGCCCTGTCCTTCATTTGTAAGGCAGGAGGTTGAACGGTATAATTATTGGACGTTTTTTGATTCATTCACTACTGACATCCTCCCATGTCCACCTACCATTATGGTTAACATGGGGGAAAAGGGATCAGTTGCAGAAATATTTTTTCTGTGGAGGTTTTTGGGTTTGAGCTCCTTATTGTCTGCTTGAAAGCATTAAATATAACAAAATCTCCAGAGATTCTGTAAAAAGCAGTTCTATCTGCTGATCCAAAGCAGCAAACTAAAGCTGAGGTGTACGCTGTAAGTACAAAATGCACCAATGATCTATTGACTTACTGGGTATTTGACGAGGTCATTATAGATGCAGTGTGCTCTAGTGGATTATGGAGAACTTGAAGCCTTAACTATGAGGCTTTTTGTAATCCTAAAGAAAAGAACAGAATACCCAGATTCATTTTTTCTTGCCACCATCACTGCCAAAATGTCAGCTCAGTTTCTTTTAGTATTTTCAAACACAAAAGAAACATCTTATAAGAATTTTAGTACTATACCACACAATACATACTTAACTTTCTCAGCAATTGTATTTGTATGATTCATGCTACTTTATGTCTAGTTGTCTAGTTTACAGATCAATTGCAGTACTTTTAAAATGCAGTATTTGCTGACCATGAGGACAGCCAGTTCTTATACATTACAAGTGAAGTGTAGGAACTACCATTTCAAATGTATAAATGCCATTGCCTTGCATCTCTCATTTGTTGGTTTCACAGAAAATCTCTCAAGACATTTTCAGACTAGCTGGTGGAATCTTTAGTGAGTACTGATGACATCGAAACAAAAATTACATCATTTTCCTCAAGGTCCTGGCAGCTCAGTACACACAGAGTACATCAGATTATCAAATTCAAAAATCAAACTTTGTTTCCAGTTTTCTGATGGCCTTTCTTAATCAGATTATTCCAGTAAAACACTATGGCTATGGGTAAGAGGAGGGAGACAGAGATGGGCATGTATATCCTCATTGTGAGGTGCCTGCTTTTCACCCTGGGCTTCCATTGCATTTTTGGGCGAGGGTTCCTCTGCTACTAGTGCTCTTCAAACCAGAATAGGATCCTTTACTCCTCCGGTTCTTGAAGTTCTGAAAGGGATGAAAACCCCATCAATACTGCCTCTGTCAGCCACCTCATTGGCCTTTTAGAGCTGAATTGGCCTTTTACTATTGTTTTGACACCGAAAGGTGGCCATTTATATCCTGGGTATCTTTCAAAACATCATCCAGGTTAGAACCAAAGAATAAGCCTCCCTCAAGGACTGAATTAAATAACTTAGTCTTGGAAGCCTGATCAGTGATCCAATGCTGAAACTATACGCCTCACACAGTGGACATAATGTGATAAGCAGAGCAAGCTGACATGCATATGTTCTCCACCGTGGAATCCCCTAAGAAGGTGAAGGCCATGGATACCAGCTGCAAAATGCTTGCCCCCTCTGAATCCAGGGGAAGGAAGCTGCCCAGGGTTGTACCCCCCCAAGTTTAAGGCTCTGGCAACAATAAAGGAGGCATAGGAGGTGTGGAGGTTTGCCCCATTGGAGGCAAAGGATCTTTGGCATGAAGCATCCATTCACTTGTCATGTAAATCCACTGAATCCGGGGACACTGAATAGGAATAGTTGTGTGTCTGAGAATTATGTACTGCCTTATCCACCAGAGGAGGGGGTTTCCCACTTGTGAGTATTGTCTTCCAAGAAAGAGAAACACCATACCTTAGTATTTTGGCAGATATTTTCTTTGGTCCACACAAGCCCATTCTTGTTCAATAATCTGGTCACAGTGAATAAAATTTTGAACAACACTTAAGAATGGAGGAGGATGCAGACAGAATAGGATTTGCATCTAATGAATCCATGGATTGCACCTCCCTGAGCTGTAATGTACCGCAAGCCTCAGTTATCAGATGGGACAAAGCTTTGGTATCAAACAGGGGAGGGATAGGAATCCTCCTCTTTGATTCTGTTCACTCTCCTTCCTCCTCCTCCTCCTCAGAGGGTTCATCCTCATCATCATCAAGTAACTTCTTCGGGTCAGGATTTTCCTCAAGATCCCTGATATCCTTATCCTGATCCTCTGCATGGTCAGGATCATGGTCTACCTGCAGATCCATGTTGGCAGCCTTGTCATGCTCTGATGCACCTGGATGTGCCTGTATGGGTCCCCCTGATCTGAGGGGCCCAGTTTGGGGTCACATGTGTCTGATGTGCTGTCCCGTGGAACATCAGGGCCCTAAAGCTTTTCTAAGAGCAACAACAAAATTGTTGCAATTCTGCTTTGCCACTGCCAGCTGGTACACCAGGTGCACCCCCCCCCCCAACTTGGGGAAATGGTTGGGGGAACTGTAAGAAATATATTAGCTTCAGTAACACAATGGGGGCAATAGGAACTCAGAGGAGAGGGTTGCATTACCCTTTTACAAGTCTTACATTATTTGAAAACAAGAGGTTTCTGATAAGCCATGGTGACAAAAAACACTTGCTCTGCAGATGCCAGAAATTAGTTTACACACAAGTGACCAGAGAAAAATATTGCCATGATTGCCACCTCCAACTGTGGAAGAAAAAAGGACAGAAATCAAGTAAAGCACTCCTACCAGCCAAGCCGTCCAAAAGGAGACTGCTCGCACTCAGCCAGCTGGGCTGAAAACACAAGAAAACAGTACCACCATATCTAGCACTAGAAAGGTGCAGGCGCACTCTCTTGTGAAGGAGCATATGTGGCCACGATGCCGCACATGACGTTGGCACATCAGGAAGGGGCACATGCCCAAGCACAACCATGTGAAAAATGCACTGAGGCTGTAAGAAGCCTCTCAGAGGAAAAGGCACACACCCAACAGACGGCGCTCAGGGAGAAAATGACAGGAAGCCACGTGGCTCAAAGGAGCCATTGAGAAAAAACTGCTACACAGCCTGTGGCAACCAATGCACCAAAAAGACAATATATAAAAACTCTAATCCTTCAGAGCTCACATTCCTTAACTGGCTCTTTTTTTTTTTTGTAAGGCTGAGGGAAAATTAAATGGGAATGTTCCCTCAAACAAGAGAGTGCAAAATTAAAGGGGAAATGTCCTCTCCAACTATGGAAATCACCAAAACATTTGAAAAGAAAAACACACACCAGAGTCGCCCTAAGCCTGGGGGGAGGGGGGAAGGAACCCGATGCCAAAAAGACAGATGGAGACCAAAGGAACACCCTAATCAAAACACCAAAATAAGTACTTACTGGAGGCACTTTTTTTTTTTTTTTAAATCGGAGACCTGCTAAAAAGGCAAACATACATTACTGAACTACTGTGGCAGATGTAGCTTCCAATCCAAGCACTGGCAGTGAAAATGGGGAAAAAAGTCAGGTTAGCCAATTTGAAAGCCACAGCTTAACAGGCACAGTTTTAATTTAGAGGTGCTCCCTGTCACCAGGTAGCCCCAACAAGCTATGCAGGATTGCAGCTCCAAATGTTGGATAGTCAGAAAGTCATTTTCTTCTTGCGAGAAATTTCTACGTTTTTTTCCCTTCGATGGCACAACAAAGAATGGAGAGTTGCTGCTCTCCAGAATGTTAAGGTGCCCAGAATTCTATGCTGATTACAGCCTTGGGCTGTACCATTTACCCTAGTAAGGGTGCACATTACCCATCAGCAATGAACCCCTTTGACAATGTGGAGTGCTACAGTATATAAAATTCAAAAATCTAACTTTGTTTCCAGTTTTCTGATGGGGGCCCTTCGTTATTAGATTATTCCAGTGAAACTTTAAGGCTATAGGTAAATATCTGGAAAGCTCTCTAAACTGATCAGCACTTTGGACTCAGTATCACTCCCCCCAACCCAAATAAAACAACATGTTAGGCACTTAACATGTACGTTTTTGTTTCCTTTATTCCCTTCCAGCCCTACACCCTTCCACAGATTGGTAACGTTTTCTGGCTCTACTCCAAAAGATTGTACTTTCCTAACACCCCCCCCAAATCTCTACCCCATCCCAAATTTATACTGTTAACCCTATACCCCTCACAAAATTTGCATTTTTAACCCTATACTCCCTACACAATTGATGTATGGTGCCTGCTGTGGTGGGATTGTACTGGTAGATGAGGCTGGATTGAGGGATTAAAACTCCTGGACCTTCAGTGAAATACTGGTTTAAGACTTCAGCTGTCAGTGAGTTATCAGGAGTGGAATGGTCTCCGGCAAGGAAGAGGTGAGGAGGCTATGAACCATTTTCCAGAACTTAGATATAAAACTACCAACAGTCCTGATTTTCCCAGGACAGTCCCTATTTTAGGCAGCATGTCCCGGTGTCCCCACAAGTTTTCCAAAATGTCACTTTTGTCCTGGTTTTTGCTTACTTGTCCTGTTTTTGTCCCTTTTTTTTTAACTGACTGCTGATCCGCGAGCGACATTTATTTCAGTACCACCATGGCGCTGCTCGAGCTGGAGAGAAATTTGTAACCTTCCGCCCCTGCGCCTATGTTACACCAGGAATGTGAAAATGCTGAGGTAGTCAGATGGCAAGGAGGTCAGTGGGAGCACCATAAAGCATGTTCCTTCCTGTTAGATTAGACTGGGCAGTAGTGCACGCAAGTGCATGCGGCCGTCTGCCTGCCAGCAGCTGAGAGGTATTCTAGACAGAGAAGAAACCAGCATCAGTGAACTAAGGTGCCTGCACCTGATCAGCTATAGGGGAGTATGTGACAACAATCCGGTGTGGTGGTGGGAGTCACTTAAGTGAAGTTTGCTCAGCAAAGAAGATGAGTGTGAGTGGGTTGGGATGGGATTGTTAGGAGGAGCAATGTACGCAGCTCAAATATCTAAACACAATTTAAAGCAAATTTGCTTCTGATTAACTTTCTGTATGTCACAATTCAGAACTTGTTGCAGCAGAAAGATGTATAGTTTTAAACTGAATGTTTGCTACTGGTGTTTCGATACTGTTCCACAAAGAAGACTTGTGAACATGCTGGGCAGCTTGGGAGTGGATCACAAGGTGGTAAGCAGAATTAGGAACTAGTGGAGTGATAGAAGACAGAGGGTCATGGTAAATGGTGCTCAATCTGAGGAAAGGAGGGTGACCAGTGGAGTGCAACAGGGATCAGTTCTGAGCCCAGTCCTCTTTTAATGTCTTCATAAGTGACATTACAGAGGAGCTGGAGGGGAAGGTGTGCCTTTTTATAGATAACACTAAGATCTGAAAAAGGGTGAACACTTTGGGAAGGGTGAAAAAAATGAGGAGGGACCTAGGTAAACTGGAGGAATGGTCCAGAGTGTGGCAGCTGAGATTACTGTGAAAAAGTGCAAAATCATGCATTTCAGGTGCAAGAACCCAGGGGAGGATTACATGATTGGGGGGGGGGGAGGCTGATGGTCACCAATCAGGAAAGGGATTTGGGAGTAATCATATCAGATGACCTAAAAGTGGCTGAACAATGTGACAAGGATGTGGAGAAAGCCAGTGGGATGCTGGGGGTGCATAGCGCAGGGCATCACCAGGAGAAAGAAGGAGGTGGTGATGCCACTGTATATATCATTGGTGAGACCTCATTTTGAATATGGTGTCCAGTTCTGGAGGCCACATCTCCATAAGGATGTAGACAGGGTGGAGGCAGTTCAAAGAAGGGCAACAAAGATGGTGCAGGGCATGCAGCAAAAGTCATATGAGGAGAGACTGAGAGACCTCAATATATATATCCCGGAGGAGAGGAGAGAGGCCAGATATGATAGAAACCTACAAATACGTAAAAGGCATAACTAGAGTACCAGAGGGTAGCATCTTTCAGAAAAGGAGATGTCCAGGAATGAGGGGGCATGACATAAGGTTGGAAGGTGGTAGACTAAGGGGGTAGAGTGAGAATGTATTTCTTCACAGAAAAGGTGGTGGATGCATGGATTAGACACCCAGCAGAGGTGGTGGAGGCAAATACAGTCAGGGGATTCAAGCATGCATGGGACAGGCATAGGGGAACCCTAGTAATTGGAAAGAGGAGGTAAAACCAGAGATCAAGTAAGGTCTGCATTTTTATGGTAGGCAGCAAAAATGGGCAGACTAGATGGGCCTAACAGTCCTTATCTGCCATCAATTTCTATGTTTCTATGTTGGGGTGGTTGCCAAATTAGCCAAAAAGGGGTCTTGTAGGAAGTCATCTAGACTGAACAATTTAACAGATCTGGCTAGGGGTAACCCTCTAAGGTGCTTTTACTGCTTTAGTTTTCTGCACACAGTAGGTCATACTGTGATTGCTAAATATATAGGTCAAGGTGTCTGCAGCCAGGATTCCCTGCAGGTGAGACGTCAACACCCAGTTCATTGTGCTGTGGTTGGAAGTTCTAGGGTTAAAGCATGTGGGTGAGGTGAACATCTGGCTGAGGTCCAGGGCTTTGATTTTGCAATGTAAATTGAAGGGGAGGAGGGTTCATTGCCTGCCACCCAACTGATGTTGAAATCATCAAGTAAGATGTGTTCCCCCATTGGGAAAAGATCCAACACCTTTTGAATAATACCTATAATCACATCGGGAGAAGCCTCAGAGGAGCAGTAGGCTCCTGTGATAACAACTGGAATGCAGTGCAGTCTGGAAAGGACCCCTGAGATGATCTCATAGGATTTAAGAGTGGCTTCTTGGAAGGAGATGTTAGAATTATGGTAGCAGGCAGTCTATGAGGATCCCACATCCTTATTTGGAGCAGTCTTACCATTGGGAAAGGTAAACTAGGATGTCTATAGTAGAGTACGCAGTTTGGGGAGGGGGAGACAGGTTCCAATTAGTATAAGGAAGTCTGGGATATTTAGTCAGACTCAGGTTTTAACTACTTCTAATTTAGAGTGAAGGTTCCTGATGTTAGAGTGAAAAATTTTAAGATACTTGGGAAGGGAAAGGGAAACATTATTAAGGTTGTGTGGAAGGTCAAGGTTTGCCTCCACATCTCCACCCAGTGGAAGCAGTAGGAGGATGAGGAGTTGCCTGCCCGGTGGAGGGACTTTCTTGTAGGAGTGCTAGCTGGCAGGGGTGGTACTGAGGTGCAGGGACGTCAGCCTTAGCAGTGCCTCAGGTATATGCCAGTTCTGTGGAATCATACCTGGATGAATGTCTGAGTAGTGTGAGCTTGTATCAGTTTTGGAGGTAGGCTGTAGGAAGAGGTTTTGGAGTAGGGTGGTGAGCATAAGTACCAGCATTGTAGTACAAGTAGCTCTGGCCTGCAAATTGGTGGTTAGATTTACTTGCAGGGCCCCTAATACTCCATTTAATAAGAAAATAGATGATAAAAAAATATTCTAGGAGTTTAGAAGGTGGCCAGGTTCCCACCAGAGGGGGACTCACCTGGAAATTTCCAGGTATCCTGGTGGGCCAGTCCAACACTGAAAATGTGGTCCAAACAGACAGTGAGTAGTTAGGTGTAACAGGGGTATCAGCTAGTGGTAGACTGGCAGAGGTTGGCCTAATGTGGGACTGAGAAATGCACTCCACCTTGAATTTAAAGCAGCAGTGCTATGAATAGTTTTTTATGTATTTACGTTGGAGTACTGAAGCCACGAATGGTCCCTTTAAAAAACAATTGTTTTAAGTAACCATTATTTTTTCCCCATATTTTACAGTTTCGACTCACCTCTCAACCAGCACAGACCATTGCCAGGACCACCATTTGCAAACAGAATGTTTCATGGGTGTAATATGAGTCAACAGGTTAACCATAATGCAAATCTGTTTGCCCACAATGCAGAGGTGTGTTTATGTTGCAGTGCCATGTGCTTTCACAGAGACTGCCAACAGTGACCACCTGAAAATGTCAAGTTCAGTAACACAATCAAGCAGCAGTGCCATAGTTCACAAACAGAGTGAGTCTGTGTTTAGTGTGAAATATTTTAGATGCCATAAAAAAATGATACCATTTATCAAGAAACACAGAGTAAATGCTCAGCTCAAAAATGCGACCTGCACCTAAAGCATGTCACGTCTTGGTGCATCAACAGTTTACTTACCTTTCTATATCCTCCTGATAACATACAAGTGATTCCTAGAAGCAAGAATTTTGACCCAGTTCCACTGCTGTCATCAGGACAGATGTAGCTGAGTTCTCCATACCTTGCAATCCATTCTCACACCCACTCAGGCCAGTAACACAAATTCAAATAACTATAAAATGGTACAATCTAGTCAGGATCCCCACCTGCCGATTTTACATTCCACACACTTACAATGCTGCTGGTATTATCACTAATAATACATATTTAGTCAAGCCTTGGCTGGCACACCCATGGCTGTAATATTGGACCAGGAAGTTAGTTGGTAAGCCCAGACTTGGAAAGTGCGTTTTGCCAATCGAGCTGTTGGTACTGCAAAAAACATCAACCAGCACCACTGTTCATTAGTAATGCGACATTTGCAGTGGCAGTCCTCAAAAAATGCATGATGTCCATATTTTCATTTTAAACTTCGCAATTTAAAGTGAACATTTCCTATCTTCTGGGGTAAAAAGCCTTCACATTTCCCGCCGAGATCTCGGCATCGAGCACACACTACCAACAGCAAAAGTGCATCAGTGAATTGTGGGAGAATTGTGGGAGGTTTATACCTGAAAACAAACATGGCGGAGGGTCATTTATTCATGCAAATTAAATATTAACTTTTTAAAAATATATATATTAAACTATCATTTCATGATGAATGCATCTGAAAAATGAGAACCGGATGTGATACCGACTGTAATACTCAAGTTACAGAATAACCTATATTTCTGATGAATTTTCATTGCACTGCTGCTTTAAGTAACTAGGGCTATATGTTCCGACAAAATAAGGAGTATCTAGGGCGTAGCAGGGTGTTGGCTAGTGAGTAGATTGGCAGTAATAACATAGAAACATAGACTATGAAAGCAGAAAAAGACCAAAGGTCCATCTTGTGTGCCCAGAGTTCCCTATCTGCCCCAGGACCTATTGCCCATGTTTTTTTTTCCCTCCAAGTCCATCCCCCTACTCCCCTCCCTACTGCTACCGACCAAACTCTTCATTCTGTCCCAGCCATGCTTAAAACCATTTACAGTCTTGGCACCCACCACCTCTACTGTGTGGTTACTATTGATATGAAATGTATAAAACGTCACCACAGCTAGTAAATTATCACTAACTAGAGAACTAAATTACCAGTAGAGCATATCATGAGACCTCCCCAGGGTGTTTGTCCACATTAATAAATGTATAACCACAGGGGTCCATTGATTGATACATTAACTTCATAAGCATGGAAACTCAATAATTCATCTGTACCTTTCAGTCAAATAAAGAAATTTACTGAAAGAAAAGCAATAAGTAATAGATAAAGAGATAATAAAAACAAGTAAATATTAGGCTCATGTCAGTCTATGACATTTCTGATGTGGACAGTTGGAGCTCATTTCTGTGGTATTTTGCTCACTTGCAGCTGTGTGATGAGTTGACAGTTCTTTGTATAAAGACAGTTTTTAGAGCACATTTCTTATGGGAGGACACTCAGATGCTCCCAGTTGCCAGAGGCTTCACTAACCTTACTCCTGACCCCTTCCAACAATCCAGGTATCTCTTTTGGCTTTATCAGGGTCACATCTAAAGGAGTAGGTACCTCTCAATTTCATAATTAGCTTCCAAATGGCTTGCAGATTCCCTGATACTCTTTCTGGGATGTGCAGGCTGTCAGGTTGGAAAATGTCCATAGACCATTCTCTCTTGTAACAGTTATTAATGCTAAAGGAACAAAAATAAAAAGACAGCTTGCTTTTTCTTTAAAGAAATTTGAACTGTGTAGGGCTACTTCCCCTTTTCATACAGCAAGGAAGCTGCATCTCCTAGGTTGACAGTTACCCTAGAAAGACTGTATATTTCCTATTGTGTTCATCTTATATAGTTAGCAATTAGCTATTAGTTTATTATTCAGATCATCAATGATTTGTCCTGTGCATGCATATTGCCATACTTGGATGTATACCTCAGCATTTATCCATTTTCTGAGACCTGATTAAACAAGCATTTGTCAATACCGAATGTTGATTGCATTGGTTCGTTGAGTTCGCTCAGAAGCCCTCTGTCACAAGCTTGTTCTGTTTCTCCCGGTGCTGCAGCCTGCTGTTTAGTACCGGGCTCCTGCCTGCATTGGCACCCGTTTCTGTCCACAAAGAAATTCAGCTGTCCCAACAGAGCTCCGTTGAAAATCCCTCCACTACCCTTCTCCTCAAAGCATTCCTATGTCTCCCTGCTGCTGCAGCCTGCCCTTTGTACTGGGGCCATGCATGCGTTGGGGGCTTTCTGCCACGAAAGTCTGTAGCAATCCCCACACAGCTCTGTTGAACTCGCTCACTCCCCCTCTCTCACTCGCTCAGTGTGTTTCTCTCGGCACTGCAGGCTGGCCTTTTGTACTGGGTTCCTGCCTGCATTCCTGCCTTTTTCTGCCCACAAAGCAATCCGCAGCAGTCATGATACAGCTCCGTTGAGGTTGCTCACTCCTCTTGTCTAACTCACTCATTCTGTTTCTCCTGGTGCTGCATGCCGCCCTTTTGTATGGGGCTCCTGCCTCTGTTGGTGCCTTTTTCTGCCCACAAAGAAATCTGCAGCAGTTCTGACAGAGGTCCGTTGACCTCGCTCACTCCCCCTCTCTCACTCGCTCATTCCGTTTCAGCCAGCATTGCAGTCTGACCTTTTGTACTGGGCTCCTGCCTGCATTTGCACCTTTTCTGGCCAGAAAGAAATCCACAGCTGTTCTGACAGAGCTCTGTTGAGGTCGCTTACTCCATGTGTCACTCACTCAGTCTGTTTATCCTGGTGCTGCAGGCTGTTCTTTTGTGCTGGGCTCCTGCCTCTGTTGGCACCTTTTTCTGGCCACAAAGAAATCTGCAGCTGCCTCGACAGAGCTCCGTTGAACTCGCTCACTCCTCTCTCGCTCGTTCCATTTCTGCCAGTGCTGCTGCCTGCCCTTTTGTACTGGACTCCTGCCTGCATTGCCGTCTTCTTCTACCCACAAAGAAATCTGTAGCAGTCATGATAGAGCTCCGTTGAACTTGCTCACTCCTCTTCTCTCACATGGTCGTTCTGTTTCTCCTGCTGCTGCAGGCTGTCCTTCTGTAGTGGGCCTCTGCGTGCATTGCTTCCTTTTCTTCCCATAACGAAATCTGCAGCAGTCCTGAAACAGCTCCATTGAGCTTGCTCACTCCCCCCTCTCACTCGCTCATTCTGTTTCTGCCGGCACTGCAGCCTGCTCTTCTGTACGGTGCTCCTGCCTGCATTGCTGCCCTTTTTTGCCAGCAAAGAAATCTGCAGCAGTCCCAACAGAGCTCCAGTGAGCTCACTCACTCCGCCTCCCTCACTCACTCTTTCTGTGTCTCCCGCTGCTGCAGGCTGCCCTTTTGTACTGGGTTCCTGCCTGCACTGGTGGATTTTTCTGCCCACAAAGAGATCTTTAGCAGTCCTGACACAGCTCCATTGAGGTCGCTCACTCCCCCTCTGTCACTCGCTCATCCGTTTCTGCCAGCTGCAGGCTGGCCTTTTGTACTGAGCTCCTGCCTGAATTGCTGCCTTTTTCCTGCCCACAAAGAAATCGCAGCAGTCATGATAAACCTCCGTTTAGCTTGCTCCTCCCCTCTCTCACTCGATCATTCTGTTTATGCCAGTGCTGTAGGCTGGCCTTTTCTACTGGGCTTCTGCTTGCGTTGCGCCTTTTTCTGCCCACAAAGAAATCTGCAGCAGTCACGATAGAGAGCTCTATTGACATAGCTCACTCCCTGTCTCACTCGCTCACTCCGTTTCTGCTGGCACTGCAGGCTACTGTTTTGTACTGGGCCCTGCCTACATTGTTGCCTCTTCTGCCCACAAAGAAATCTGCAGCAGTCACGATAGAGTCTGCTCAGCTCGCACCCCCCCTTCTCTCATTCAGTCATTCTGTTTCTCCCGCTGCTGCAGGCTGTCATTTGTAGTGGGCCCTGGGTGCATTGCTTCCTTTTCTGCTCACAAATAAATCTGCAGCAGTCCTGACAGAGGTCCTTTGAGCTCACTCACTCCCCTCTCACTTGTTCTGTTTCTGCAGGCGCTGCAGGCTGCCGTTTTGTACTGGGCCCCTGCCTGCATTTGCACCTTTTTCTGCCCAGAAAGAAATGCACAGCTGTCCTGACAGAGCTTCGTTGAGGTCACTCACTCCCCCTGTGTCACTCGCTCATTCTGTTTGTCCTGGTGCTGCAGGCTATCTTTTGGTACTTGGCTCCTGCATCTGTTGGCACCTTTTTCTGGCCACAAAGAAATCCGCAGCAGTCCCAACAGAGTTCCAGTGAGCTCACTCACTCCCCCTCTCTCACTCACTCATTCTGTGTCTCCTGCTGCTCCAGGCTGCCCTTTTGTACTGGGCTCCTGCCTGCATTGCCGTCTTCTTCTGTCCACAAAGAAATCCGCAGCAGTCACGATAGAGCTCTGTTGAGCTCACTCACTGACCTTCTCTCACTCAATCATTCTGTTTCTCCCACTGCTGCAGGCTGTCCTTTTGTAGTGGGACCCTGAGTGCATTACTTCCTTTTCTGCCAGCAAAGAAATCTGCAGCAGTCCCAACAGAGCTCCAGTGAGCTCACTCACTCCGCCTCCCTCACTCACTCTTTCTGTGTCTCCCGCTGCTGCAGGCTGCCCTTTTGTACTGGGTTCCTGCCTGCACTGGTGGATTTTTCTGCCCACAAAGAGATCTTTAGCAGTCCTGACACAGCTCCATTGAGGTCGCTCACTCCCCCTCTGTCACTCGCTCATCCGTTTCTGCCAGCGCTGCAGGCTGGCCTTTTGTACTGAGCTCCTGCCTGAATTGCTGCCTTTTCCTGCCCACAAAGAAATCCGCAGCAGTCATGATAAACCTCCGTTTAGCTTGCTCACTCCCCCTCTCTCACTCGATCATTCTGTTTATGCCAGTGCTGTAGGCTGGCCTTTTCTACTGGGCTTCTGCTTGCGTTGCCGCCTTTTTCTGCCCACAAAGAAATCTGCAGCAGTCACGATAGAGCTCTATTGACATCGCTCACTCCCCTGTCTCACTCGCTCACTCCGTTTCTGCTGGCACTGCAGGCTACTGTTTTGTACTGGGCTCCTGCCTACATTGTTGTCTTCTTCTGCCCACAAAGAAATCTGCAGCAGTCACGATAGAGCTCCGTTCAGCTCGCTCACTCCCCTTCTCTCATTCAGTCATTCTGTTTCTCCCGCTGCTGCAGGCTGTCATTTTGTAGTGGGCCCCTGGGTGCATTGCTTCCTTTTCTGCTCACAAATAAATCTGCAGCAGTCCTGACAGAGGTCCTTTGAGCTCACTCACTCCCCCTCTCTCACTTGTTCTGTTTCTGCCGGCGCTGCAGGCTGCCGTTTTGTATTGGGCTCCTGCCTGCATTTGCACCTTTTTCTGCTCAGAAAGAAATGCACAGCTGTCCTGACAGAGCTTCGTTGAGGTCACTCACTCCCCCTGTGTCACTCGCTCATTCTGTTTGTCCTGGTGCTGCAGGTTATCTTTTGGTGCTTGGCTCCTGCATCTGTTGGCACCTTTTTCTGGCCACAAAGAAATCCGCAGCAGTCCCAACAGAGTTCCAGTGAGCTCACTCACTCCCCCTCTCTCACTCACTCATTCTGTGTCTCCTGCTGCTCCAGGCTGCCCTTTTGTACTGGGCTCCTGCCTGCATTGCCGTCTTCTTCTGTCCACAAAGAAATCCGCAGCAGTCACGATAGAGCTCTGTTGAGCTCACTCACTGACCTTCTCTCACTCAATCATTCTGTTTCTCCCACTGCTGCAGGCTGTCCTTTTGTAGTGGGACCCTGAGTGCATTACTTCCTTTTCTGCCTGCAAAGAAATCTGCAGCAGTCCTGACACAGCTCCATTGAGCTCACTCACTCCCCCTCTCTCACTCGCTCGTTCTGTTTCTGCCAGCGCTGCAGGCTGGCCTTTTGTACTGGGCTCCTGCCTGCATTGCCGCCTTCTTCTACCCACAAAGAAATCTGCAGCAGTCATGATAGAGCTCCATTGAGCTCGCTCACTCCCCTGTCTCACTCGATCGTTCTGTTTCTCCCACTGCTGCAGCCTGCCGTTTTGTACTGGGCCCTTGCGTGCATTGCTGCCCTTTTCTACCCACAAAGAAATCTGCAGCAGTCCCAACAGACCTCCATTGAGCTCACTCACTCACCCTCTCTCACTCACTCGTTCTGTATCTCCCGCTGCTGCAGCCTGCCCTTTTGTACTGGGCTCCTGCCTGTGTTGGGGGCTTTTTCCACCCACAAAGAAATCTGCAGCTGTCCTGACAGAGCTCCATTGAGGTCGCTCATTCCCTCTGTCTCACGCACTCATTCTGTTTCTCCTGGCACTGCAGGCTGGCCTTTTGAACTGGGCTCCTGCCTGCATTGCTGCCTTTTCCTGCCCACAAAGAAATTTGCAGCAGTCACGATAGACCTCCGTTGAGCTTACTCACTCCCCCTCTCTCACTCGCTCATTCTGTTTCTGCTGGCGCTGCAGGCTGGCCTTTTGTACTGGGCTCCTGCTTGCGTTACTGCCTTTTTCTGCCAAAAAGAAATCGGTAGCAGTGATGACACAGCTCTGTTGAGGTCGCTCACGCCCCCTCTCTTACTCACTCATTGTGTTTCTCCTGGTGCTGCAGGCTGCCCTTTTGTACTGGGCACCTGCCTGCATTGGCACCCTTTTCTGTCCACAAAGAAATTCGTAGCTGTCCCAACAGAGCTCCATTGAACTCCCTCACTCCCCCTTCCTCACTCGCTTGTTGTGTTTCTCCCAGCGCTGCAGGCTGGCCTTTTGTACTGGGCTCCTGCCTGCATTGCCGCCTTTTTCTGCCCACAAAGCAATCCGCAGCAGTTACAATACAGCTCTGTTGAGGTCGCTCACTCCTCTTGTCTCACTCGCTCATTCTGTTTCTCCTGGTGCTGCATGCTGCCCTTTTGTACGGGGCTCCTGCCTCTGTTGGTGCCTTTTTCTGCCCACAAAGAAATCTGCAGCAGTCCTGACAGAGGTCCATTGAGCTCGCTCACTCACCCTCTCTCACTCACTCATTCTGTTTCTGCCGGTGTTGCAGGCTGCCCTTTTGTACTCGGCTCCTGCCTGCATTTACACCTTTTTCTGGCCAGAAAGAAATCCACAGCTGTCCCGACAGAGCTCCGTTGAGACCGCTCACTCCGCATGTGTCACTCGCTCATTCTGTTTGTCCTGGCGCTGCAGGCTGTCCTTTTATACTGGGCTCCTGCCTCTGTTGGCACCTTTTTCTGGTCACAAAGAAATCTGCAGCTGCCCCCACAGAGCTCCATTGAGCTCTCTCACTCCCCCTCTCTCGCTCGTTCCGTTTCTGCCGGCATTGCAGCCTGCCCTTTTGTACTGGGCTCCTGCCTGCATTTGAACCTTTTTCTGGCCAGAAAGAAATGCACAGCTGTCCCGACAGAGTTCTGTTGAGATCTCTCACTCCCCCTGTGTCACTAGTTCATTCTGTTTTTCCTGGAGCTGTAGGCTGTCATTTGGTACTTGGCTCCTGCCTCTGTTGGCACCTTTTTCTGGCCACAAAGAAATCTGCAGCAATCCTGACACAACTCCATTGAGCTCGCTCACTCCCCCTCTCTCACTCTCTCATTCCATTTCTGCTGGCACTGCAGGATGGCCTTTTGTACTGGGCTCCTGCCTGCATTACCGCCTTCTTCTACCCATGAAGAAATATGCAGCAGTCACGATTGAGCTCCGTTGAGCTTGCTCACTCCCCTTGTCTCACTCGCTCATTCTGTTTCTCCTGCCACTGCAGGCTGCTGTTTTGTACTGGGCCCCTGCATGCATTGCTGCCTTTTTCTACCCACAAAGAAATGTGTAGCAGTCCCAACAGAGCTCCGTTGAGCACACTCACTCCCCCTCCCTCACTTGCTCATTTTGTGTCTCCTGCTGCTGCAGCCTGCCCTTTTGTACTGGGCTCCTGCCTGCTTTGGGGGCTTTTTCTGATCAAAAAGAAATCTGCAGCTGTCCCGACACAGCTCCGTTGAGCTCGCTCACTCCCCCTCTCTCACTCACTTGTGTTTCTCCCAGCACTGCAGGCTGGTCTTTTGTACTGGGTTCCTGTCTGTTTGGCACCTTTTTCTGCACACAAAGAAATCTGCAGCTGTTCCGACAGAGCTCCGTTGAGATCGCTCACTCCTTATCTCTCGCTCGGTCGTTCTGTTTCTCCCGCTGCTATAGGCTGTCCTTTGTAGTGGGCCCCTGCGTGCATTGCTTCCTTTTCTGCCAGCAAAGAAATCTGCAGCAGTCCTGACACAGCTCTGTTGAGCTCACTCACACCCCCTCTCTCACTTGCTCATTCTGTGTCTCCCGCTGCTGCAGCCTGCCCTTTTGTACTGGGCTCCTGCCTGCTTTGGGGGTTTTTTCTGCCCAAAAAGAAATCTGCAGCAGTCCCGACACAGCTCCGTTGAGCTCGCTCACTCCCCCTCTCTCACTCAGTTGTGTTTCTCCCAGCGCTGCAGGCTGGCCTTTTGTACTGGGTTCCTGCCTGTTTGGCACCTTTTTCTGCACACAAAGAAATCTGCAGCTGTTCTGACAGAGCTCCGTTGAGGTCGCTCACTCCTAATCTCTTGCTCAGTCATTCTGTTTCTCCCACTGCTGTAGGCTGTCCTTTGTAGTGGGCCCCTGCGTGCATTGCTTCCTTTTCTGCCAACAAAGAAATCTGCAGCAGTCCTGACACAGCTCTGTTGAGCTCACTCACACCCCCTCTCTCACTCACTCATTCCGTTTCTGCCGGGGCTGCAGGCTGGCCTTTTGTACTGGGCTCCTGCCTCCTTTGCCGCTTTTTTCTACCCCCAAATAAATCTGTAGCAGTCATGATAGAGCTCTATTGAGCTCGCTCACTCCCCCTCTCTCATTCGCTCATTCTGTTTTTGCCGGCGCTGCAGGCTGTCCTTTTGTACTGGGTTTCTGCCTGTGTTTGCACCTTTTTCTGCCCATAAAGAAATCTGCAGCAGTTCCGACACAGCTCCGTTGAGCTTGCTCACTCCCCCTCTCACTCGCTCATTCTGTTTCTCCTGGCTCTGCAGGCTGGCCTTTTGTACTGAGTTCCTGCCTGTGTTAGCACCTTTCTCTGCCCACAAAGAAATCTACAACTGTCCCGACAGAGCTCTGTTAAGGTCGCTCACTCCCCCTGTCTCACACACTCATTCTTTTTCTCCAGGCACTGCAGGCTGCCCTTTTGTACTGGGCTCCTGCCTCTGTTGGCACCTTTTTCTGCCCACAAAGAAATCTGCAGCAGGCCTGACAGAGCTCCGTTGACCTTACTCACTCTCCCTCTTTCACGCGCTCGTTCCATTTCTGTCGGCGCTGCAGCCTGTCCTTTTGTACGGGGTTCCTGCCTGCATTGCTGTCCTTTTCTGCCCACAAAGAAATCTGCAGCAGTCCCAACAGAGCTGCAGTGAGCTCACTCACTCCCTCTCCCTCACTCACTCATTCTGTGTCTCCCACTGCTGCAGGCTGCCCTTTTGTACTGGGTTCCTGCCTGTGCTGGCAGCTTTTTCTGCCCTCAAAGAGATCTGCAGCAGTCCTGACACAGCTCCTTTGAGGTCGCTCACTCCCCCTCTGTCACTAGCCCATCTGTTTCTGTTGGCGCTGCAGGCTGGCCTTTTGTACAGGGCTCCTGCTTGCGTTGCTGCCTTTTCCTGCCCACAAAGAAATCCGCAGCAGTCACGGTAAACCTCCATTAAGCTTGCTCACTCCCCCTCTCTCACTTGCTCATTCTGTTTCTCCTGCCACTGCAGGCTGCCATTTTGTACTGGGCCCCTGCATGCGTTGCTGCCTTTTTCTACCTACAAAGAAATCTGCAGCAGTCCCAACAGAGCTCCGTTGAGCTCACTCACTCCCACTCCCACACTCACTCATTCTGTGTCTCGTACTGCTGCAGCCTGCCCTGTACTGGGCTCCTTCCTGCATTGGGGGCTTTTTCTGACACAAAGAAATCTGCAGCAGTTCTGACACAGCTCTGTTTACCTTACTCACTCCCCCTCTTTCACTCGGTCATTCCATTTCTGCCAGCACTGCAGCCTGCCCTTTTGTATGGGGCTCCTGCCTTTGTTGCTGCCCTTTTCTGCCCACAAAGAAATCCGCTGCAGTCCCAACAGAGCTCCAGTCTGTTCACTTACTACCCCTCCCTCACTCACTCATTCTGTGTCTCCCACTGCTGCAGGCTGTCCTTTTTTTACTGGGCTCCTGCCTCTGTTGGCACCTTTTGTCCGGCCACAAAGAAATCTGCAGCATCCCTGACAGAGCTCTGTTGAGCTTGCTCACTCCCCCTCTCTTGTTCCGTTTCTTCCAGCGCTGCAGGCTGCCATTTTGTACTGGGCTCCTGCCTGCATTGCCGTCTTCTTCTGTCCACAAAGAAATCTGCAGCAGTCATGATAGAGCTCTCTTGAGCTCGCTCACTGACCTTCTCTCACTCGGTGGTTCTGTTTCTCCCACTGCTGCAGGCTGTCCTTATGTAGTGGGCCCCTGCATGCATTGTTTCCTTTTCTGCCCACAAATAAATCTGCAGCAGTCCTGACAGAGGTCTGTTGAGCTCGTTCACTCCCCCTCTCTCACTCGCTTATTCTGTTTCTGCCGGCGCTGGAGGCTGCCCTTTTGTACTGGGCTTCTGCCTGAATTTGCACCTTTTTATGCCCATAAAGAAATGCACAGCTGTAGCAAGAGAGATCTGTTGAGGTCGCTCACTCCCCCGTGTCACTCGCTCATTCTGTTTGTCCTGGCGCTGCAGGCTGTCCTTTGGTACTTGGTTCCTGCCTCTGTTGTCACCTTTTTCTGGCCACAAAGAATTCTGCAGCAGTCCTGACACAGCTCCATTGAGCTCGCTCACTCCCCCTCTATCACTTGCTCATTAGGTTTCTGCCAGTGCTGCAGGATGGCCTTTTGTACTGGGCTCCTGTCTGCATTGCTGCCTTCTTCTACCCATGAAGAAATATACAGCAGTCATGATACAGCTCTGTTGAGGTTTCTCACTCCCCCTCTCTCACTCTCTCGTTGTGTTTTTCCTGGCGCTGTAAGCTGCCCTTTTGTACTGGGCTCCTGCCTTTGTTGGCACCTTTTTCTGGCCAAAAAGAAATCCACAGCTGCCCGACAGAACTCCGTTGAGGTCACTCACTCCCCCTGTCTTACACACTTATTCTGCTTGTTCTGGCACTGCAGGTTGCCCTTTTGTAGTGGGCCCCTGCCTCTGTTGGCACTTTTTTCTGGCCACAAAGAAATCTGCAGCAGTCCTGACAGAGCTCCATTGACCTTACTCACTCCCCCTCTCTCACTCGCTCATTCCGTTTCTGCCAGCACTGCAGCCTGCCATTTTGTACTGGGCCCCTACATGCATTGCTGCCTTTTTCTGCCCACAAAGAAATCCGCAACAGTCCCAACAAAGCTCCATTGACCTCACGCACTCCCCCTCCCTCACTCACTCATTCTGTGCCTCCCGGTGCCACAGGCTGTCCTTTTGTACTGGGCTCCTGCCTGCAATGGCGCCTTTTCCTGCCCACAAAGAAATCTGCAGCAGTCCCAACAGAGCTCACTTGAGCTCGTTCACTCCCCCCCTCTCACTCACTCAATCCTAAATTGTTCCAAACAATGATTTCTGACAGTGACGGCGGTATTCTGTGCTGGAAGCGCGAAAACACATTTCAGCCAGGATGTGAAAAATGACAGCACCCCCGTCGACACACAAGAAATGGGGGGGGTATGCCAATGGGGATTGGGCACCCCCATCGGCAAAGACAGAAGCTGGGGTGTGAACATAAGCTGAGGGGGATTGGGCACCCCTTGGCACACACACACAACAAATTGAGGTAGTGGAAACATGCTGACAGGACTAGGCTCCCAGTCAGCAACAGCCCTGTAATGAGGGGTCGCTTCCCCATTGCAGGGATGATGCTGCAATGATGAGGTGGCCCCTGACTGCAGCGGCTAAATTTTTCCAAGGTTGTGGCACGCTGGCTGAACTAGTGTCAGCAGCAGCGTGCCAGGGCAGTAGGGGAAGCGGGCCAAGCCTTCAAAGGCTGTGGGGGCATTGGTCTCAACAGTACCGTGCCTCCACAACCTGCTTCTGGAGAAAGCTGCTGCAATATGTTTCTTGCACATGCGCGCAATCAACATAAAAATGACTTTTGCATCTTTTAGTCATAAGCTTGTTATTAAAAAATAAAATGTTGAGCTACTTAGCCTAGTTTAACTTAAACTTATCACAACTTTAGGGCTAAGTATTAACACTTGTTCAGCCTTTGTAGAGCCCTCTGCATCTCTCTCTCTCTCTCTCTGATCTCTTCAACAATACCTACCCTGCCACAGAATATCCTGTCATCTGTGAGGAGACACAACTTGCTCCAGAGAGACACAACATGCTCTAGACACCCTCTCCAATATCACTGATCAACATATTGAAGAGGACAGGGCCAAGGACAGATCCCTGTGGCACCTCACTCCTGATATCCCTCTCTTCTAATTTGACCCCATTTACCACCACCCTCTGCTGTCTCTCCTTCAACCAGTTTCCTACACATCTAACTTTGCCCCTACCGGCACCTAGGTCCTCCAGCTTCTTTAGTGTTCTTTTGTGTATCTCCAAGTTGAAAGCCTTGCTGAAATTGAACTTCAGTAAATCCACAGTTCAGTCTTTATCTACTATGTTTGTCACCCAATCAAAGACAACTATCAGGTTGGTCTGACAAGACCTCCCTGCCACATAATCATGCTGTTTACTATCCTGCAGACCATTGCTATTTGACCAGTGTCTCCTTTAGTTTACCCTCTACAGAGGTAAGGCTTACAGGTCTGTAATTCCTCAGTTGCTCCTTGTCCCCCCTCCCTCATGTACCAGGACTAAGTTCACTATCCTCTAGTCTTTTGGAACTATCCCTGACTGAAAGGAGCTATTGAATATCCCTACTAGAGGTTAAGCCAGTTCCACAACCAGCTCCTTGAACACCTTTGGGTGCATCCCATCCGGCCTTGGAGCTTTATCTATCTTTAGGGTTTCAACCTCCTTGTGGACCCTTTCCATGTCTTTCTTTTCACACATTCTTCAGTTCAGCTAGTACCAGCTGCATAAAGATAGAGCAGTGTTTGGGAAGGAATTTTGATTTCACAAGCAACACTGTCCTTATTTACTAACATAACAAGTGCTTGGGAAGTGGAATTTTCTTCTTGTTTTTTTTAATTTTTTTTTAGTTACAGTTTATACTCCCTCACGCCGTGGGAAGAACTCCACTCCAAACCTCCAGACTGCCACCCTGACTACCTCCAATCAACCCTGAGAGCCCCCATGGCTTGTACCCTGTGGCAGGGCCAGGAAGGGAGCATCACCCCTCACCAGAGCACAGTCCAAATCCAGGGAGGAGGTGGCGGCGGACCGAGTGGGCAGGGCTTCATGAAGTTCCTGGCTGCCATTTTCCATTTTTCTGGTCACCCCCTTCCTCCCGATGCATGACTGCGCATGTGTGGGTGCACGTGCACACTGTGATCACCGGCTGCCTGCCCTCCCAGCCTGCACCACCCCCCCTGCTCCCACCAGAAGGTGACCAACAGGCAGGATGGCAATCCCTCCCTCCCCGAGAGAGGAGAGCAGTCCTCCGGATGCTCAATTCTCTCTCGCTCCTGCTGATCCCCAATGGCCCGAGCTCATTTCTGAACTGGGGTCACCGGCATAGTGCAAGGCATGGCGTCCAGTGCCTCAACCTCCAGTGCCACTGGGCCAGGCTCTTCTTGGGGATTTTGGGGTAGGAAGCTAGGGTAAGTGTTTTTTGGTGCACTTTTTTCTCTTGAACAAGTGCCATTAGTAAGAGCAGAAAGTGGGAGGGAAGTACAGTAAACCTAACATTCGAGTGAGGATTTAAATAATGAAAAACCACAAATGAAACAAAAAGCTGAAAGAGAGGGAGTAACATTTTTTTTTGGGGGGGGTCAGGGTAAGGATGCTGAGAATAGTGGTTTGACATATTTTTTCTATTGTTACAATGGCTAGTAGTGAAAGCTGAAAATCAGGAGGGAAACAAGAGTCCAAACTCAAGCAGTAATTATGTGTGATTCATAGCTCAGTGCTTATGCTTCATACTTCTGTTTAATGCAAGTTGTGCTTGGATACAGAGGCCAACAGAAGTAGGACAATGCTGTCACAGTATTAGTTGTAGGAATTGATAAGTACTTAGATACTTCTGTAGATCTGAGTAAGTCAATGATACAGTATCTGTAAACTGGATAGTATAGGCATGGTGCTTAACTGTTTAAGCTGGTGAGTAAGTTGATAAGACTTGATGTTTTGGCTTTATTCTGTATCCCACCACAGGAAGGCTGCTTAGTTGAGTAGGAAGATATCCCTCCTGGTGGGATAAGAGCACCGGAGAAGGATGAGGTGTAAGGGGAGGATGAAGGGTGAGTGTGACTCGCTCTAAGCAGAGCACCTGTAATGAATTAGTTTAAGTAGTGTGTGAGGGAGGAGCTTTTCCCCCACATAACTACAGGCATGCCTTTAAATTATGTGAGATTCATAGCTCAGTGCTTATGCTTCATATTATGTAAATGTAAATTGTGATTGGATACAGAGGCCAACAGAAGTAGGACAATGCTGTCACAGTATTAGTTGTAGGAATTGATAAGTGCTTAGGTACTTCCGTAGAGCTGAGTAAGTCAATGGTACAGTATCTGTAAACTGGATAGCATAGGCATGGTGCTTGACTGTTTAAGCTGGTGAGTAAGTTGATAAGACTTGATGTTTTGGCTTTATTCTGTATCCCACCACAGGAAGTCTGCTTAGTCGAGTAGGAAGATATCCCCCCCAAAATAATAAGCATCAAACAATTATTGAATGATTATCTCCTCCAGCTCCTTAGAGTGTGGCCAGTAGCACACAGGAGAGGAAAACCACCCTTAGGGGGGAACCTCTGAGGACCCATGGCTACTGACCTGCCCGTCCTTCTGGGCATGCTAAAGGAGAGTAATCCTAATTAAACATATTGGTTGTCGACTAATCCAAAGTCCAATAATTGTAAATCCAGAGTCCAATAAAACAGAGAAACTGGAATTGCAGCCCTAATGATGAGAGTCCATTGAGCAAGGACTGCACATCCTTCTAGCATAGTCAGAGTCCAGTAGATATCCAAGTGCAGGTAAGAATCTGTAACAGATAGGTTCAAATCCAGGTGAGCAGAAGTAAACTGAAGGGGTCAAGTTTTTTTACCAGTGAAAGCAATCCAACAGGTAGAGAATTCTTTCCAAGGAGGACTTGAGCTTGAATGAATGACTCTGTGATCCAGCATAAGAGGATTTGAGATTCTGGATTTGATGGCATCTATACATAGGTAAGGTCCTTGGTGCAGTAAGGAAGCTAGATGCAGGTTATAAGCTGGGGCAAGCTGTTGAAACTTCAGGTTCTAAGCAGGGCAAACAGATAGGAGTAGATATTGCAATAGAATTCAATATGAGTAGATGGAGAGCTGAAAACCTCCAGGTCCAAGGGGCGAAGCAGTTTGTAGAATACGTGCGATAGTCTTTGATGAACCTCTAGGCCCTGACAGGTCGAAGCAGGTTAACGTGAGCAGACAGTGTACATAAGTGGACCTGTACATAGGTCGGCAGTAGTAGTAATTCAAACCTGCATGAAGCAGACATAGTAGCAGAGGAGTATTATGGAATAGTCAAACCCCAGGCTCTGATATGGAGGTAGCAATGGAGATGTAAAATGAATCCTGATGATTAAAGGAGTTGTATTGAGTAGATTATGTAGGTACTCAGTGGAGAGCATTGAGAAAATGTACATAAGCGTGTACAACAAAGAGCTTCTCATTGCTGAGCACTATAGCTCAATAGAGTGATGCATATATATATATATATATATATATATATATATATATATATATATATATATATCTACAGTATATACTGTTAGGGAAGCCAAGATGGTATAATGATTGAGAAATAAGAGCCCTTGAGCTGAGTAAGCACTGTATGCTGAGATCGTAATGAGCATTGAGTGCTGAGACGTGCAAGGGTGAATGCAGAATTGAGTGCTGAAGAATCCCAGAGGCGAAGCCGAGGATGGCAGTAGGCATGAAGCAACAGTTTCCGTAAGCAACAATTACATAAGCGAGCGTGGGCAGAAGCATCCAAGGATCAATGGCGAATGTTCGCTAAGCCAGGTGCATGTCCAAGTGGAACAAGGAGCTCCTGAAGGCTATGAAAGAAGGCTGCAGGAAGGCGTAGAGTAGAGTATGCAAACTTCCAGTCTCCAATGTTGGGCAAGGCAGGTGTTGAGTAGTAATGGTGGAACCTCCAGGCTCATATAGGGCAAAGCAGGTATATGAAGTCCTGACGATCAAGAAAGACAGAATTGCAGAAGGAGTCGAAGGCGGGTGAGTTGGCAACATAAACCACAGTTAATAATATATGACACTGAATTAGGTTAGGTTTAAGGCTGAGCCATTATGGGAAGATATGATGGAATAGAGCTCAGCTAAGAATCCAGGCAGGTGATGGGAGTGGTAGTAGGCCCATATGAATTGAAGTAGCCTGGTAGGTAGCATCCAAGGAAGTAAATGGGAGCTAGCCCATACAAAGTGGAAGCTGTGTGGCTAGACCACATGTAGGTCAGTCGTTAATGAGCAGAGCGGCAGCTAGACTTCATGAAGGCAAGCATGTGCTGGTGGACCACACGTAGGTCAGCCGGTGAAGTAAGTAGAGAATGTCAGCTAAATCCCACGAAGGCTAGCAGGCTGCACACGCCTCCACATAGGGCAGTTCAGAAGCAGTTGTCATGTTGATATTAGACATGGATGATGATAACTGAAGAAGAGGGCTGAATTGAATGAAGTAGCATTGTAACGGGATCCAATATGTTTTTAGATACTGGAGTAGAGTTATGTTGAGGCCTAATTCAGGAGATAGAAGGTTTTCCTGATAGAGCTCAGCTAAGTGTTCTGGCAGGAGTGGAGTAGTAGTTATCCAGTAACTGATGCGTTAAGGTAGAAGCATCCAAAGGGATAGATGGCAGATGTCCAACTGTTTCAGACGTAGTTCTATGGCGGGGCGAGGAGCTCCTGGAAGGCGAGCCGCTGGGGCAGGCAGGCAGGCATAAAGTATGGGTATATCCAGGCCCCGCTGCTGAGTGAGGCAAGTATAAATAGGTTAGATTAATGCTTAAGCCATGATTTAGGAAGGCAGGAAGGAATATAGCTTGGCTGAGAATCCATACAGGAATTGGAGTGGTAATAGATCAGAATGAATGAAGTGTCCGATGGAAAGCATCCAAGGGGGGAAGGGGAGCTAAGCCCAAACAAGGTGTAGGATGTGCGATTGACCACACGTAGGTAAATCGGTAAAGTGTGAGTAGAGTGGCAGCTAACCCCATGAAGCCTAGCATGCGTGGTTGGACCACGCATAGGTCAGCCAGAAAGTGAGGTAGAAGCAATAAATCCAAAGCAAAGCTACATGGTAAGCATCCAGGGACATTGATATAAAATCTTTCTGACATAATCGATAGTAATCCACAAGGGAGCATAGATGGATCCTGAACAGATAGTGATGTAACTCTGGTCACTTAAACAATTACCAGCATTGAGCCCATGTAATATTGATTTATTAATTAATAGCAATGTGATGCACTTAGCATGTTTGCCCCCATGTCTCCACAAATTCAAACCAAAGCAGATCCACAAGGGAGACGAGAAGTTTGTAAACAATATTATGGTAAGACAGAAACTCCATATATCTAGTAAATTAGAACAGTTTCGGGTAGTATCCAGCATACCTTGGTTCTTCACCTCCTGGATGCCAGGCATTCTTTTATGAACCTAAACAAGGAAGCCCAAGTAATCGGAGAACGTTAGTGCCATCTAGCGGTGGAGTTAGCGAGACACAGGAATATACAGTAGAACGAGGAATTGAGTGACTGATGAGCCCAGCGGTATTATGGCAGTAAGTTTTTGTAGGCAGCAAATTAATAGCAAAACACTAGCTGACATAAGTGAAAGGTGTCAATCGGGTTGTGGAGGAGGAAAAACAGAAGTTCTGAATGAAACCTGAAACAAGCATAGGTGGATCGAGCATGAAAGGATAGCTGCAGGGTAAAGCAGTCAAGTGGGCTTCAGCAACGTAGAGACCGGTAGACTGCAGGAGCGAGCGGTCTCCTTGATGATGAACTGTTCAGCGGCATGGGGCGGCGGCTGCTAGTGGGAAGAAGAAATGACAGAAAGGTAGGAGCAAGGAGTAGAGCTAGCAAATAGTGGCAGGGAAAAGGAAAAGCAGTGGCAGCTGAGCTAGCGGCCACGGATGCTAGAAGCATACCATGGCTAGGAGGGACAAACTGCAGGAAGAGTCCCCCCAAAAAAGAAGAAACACGAGGGACAAGGAAACACAAGCAAAACAAAGATGGGAGCACAAACGGGTGGGGAGAAGGGACGGAAATGGGGGGCGCTAGAAAAGGCACAGTCAGGAGAAAATGAAGGAGAGATCAGCCGCAGGACCAGCAGCACTGAGCCAGGTGAGTGCGACTCGCTCTAAACAGAGCACCTGTAATGAATTAGTTTAAGTAGTGTGTGGGGGAGGAGCTCTTCCCCCACATAACTACAGGCAAGCTTTTAAATTGCAAAAACGCTGTTTCTCAAATTGACAGACCTGCTGTTGTCAGTTTAACTGTTCCAGGCAGTATCGCCAGGTCAGAGGAGATGGAGCTGGAGAGGAGGGTCATGGGAGAAGCATAGACCAACAGGAACTCAGAAGGAAGCTCTGCCTGGAGGAAGTCGTGCCTGTAAGAGATCACACATGGAGGATAAAAGGCTCCACTCCTAATGTATCCTATTCAGGTTTGTGTCCCAATGTGTGAGTGGAACAGAGCAAAAGTGGGATGGGATCAGTGTCTTAAGTGTTAGCAAGCATCTGCAGAAGGAACAAGGAAGCAGGGGACTCAGCCTGTCAACTAAGTTAAGGTCCTACTCACTTCAGTTGTAAACAGTCACTGCAGGAAAGGGAAGGCCAGAACTGGGAATAGGTCTAACACCCTACCTAGGGTAGGATTAAAATGGGATTTAAGGAGGGTATAGGGAAACACTAACAGCAACCTGTCTAGGGTTAAGTAGCAAAGGTTTAGGTGAAAGTGAAAGTGCTGTTGCCCCAGTAGGAAAAAGCAGAGAAAGGTGAAGGGGTAAAGGAAGGAGGAAAAACCTTCATACAAGAAGGAACTATTTGTTCAGTGGGATAGAAGGGAAAACCCTGTCGAGGGTAAGGGTACAAAGAAGCAAAGATGGCAAAAAGTGAAGAAACTAGAAACACCCTATCATGGGTAAGGGTACAGAAATATTTCCAGGTGACACGGGAAGAGTAGGAGTTGGGAATGCTGGGAGTAGTGAAGTTCAGTGGTTGTGGGGTGGCAGTTTTCAGAAAGACCTTCTGGAGACTGCAATACTTTCCGATCTGCAAGCACCCCCATGGGCTGATGGAGGAGGTCACTAGACTCCAGGCCGAGGTGGCTAGGATTTGGGGGAACTCTTCCCCCACCCAAAGACCTCCAAGTCTGCCACTGTTACCTCAGAGATTGTCAGGAAGGAGGAAAGGCTAGACTATGGTGGGCTCTGGAAGGGTGGAGTGGGGGGTCAGAGGCACATTCCTCAACCAGTACCACTACGTAACTCCTACACTGCTCTGGAGGGGCAGGACCGCCAGGAGAATTGTGGTAGTGACCAGGGAGGATGTGGTGGTTCTTACTAGTGGGGACCCAAAGCAGGATGGTAGAGGATCCCAGTTAAGGAAGAAGCAACTTCTGGTGGGAGATTAGATTGGGAGAGGGATAGATTTAGGAATAGGAAGGGATGGGGAACGGTGCCATGGCCCAGAGGGATGGAAAGTGGATCCTGAAGATTGCTAGGGTGGGAGGGAGAGCTGGATGTCATTGTTCACTTGGGGACTAATGACCTGGCTAGGGATTGGGTTGGGATAGTGCAAGGGGAGTTTAGGGAGCTAGGAAGGGGTCTTTGACAGGTAGCACTCTCAGTAGCTTTCACTGACGTGCTGCCTGTCTACAACAGGGGGAAGGAAAGGGTTCTCTGCACCATAAGCTTCAACTCATGGTTGAAGGAATGGTGCAGAGAGGAGGTGTTTGGCTACACTGGGGATTGGGGATCTACATGGAGGACCAAGGGCCTATACAGGGGTGATGGCCTGCATCCATCCTAGAAATGAGCAGCAGTCCTCAGTGGATGGATTAAATATTTCTTTGATGAACATTTAAACTAGCCAAGGAGGGTGTGTGGAAGTAATCAGGGAGGCATAAACTTCCCCCAACCCCACCCCCACAGACTGTAGTAGAGAGTAGGGAGTATCCAAGGGGAGATGACTCCCCCAGGGTGCAAATAAATTAAAGATGTAGGATGGTAGAAATGACAGGGGATGGGAACAAGAGTACCAAAAAGAGAGGGGGGGAGGAGGAAGGGAAAAAGGAAAAAAGGGGGTTAGTAAGCGGTGTGGTAACAAAATCTGGAAGACCATGGGCACAATTCTCAAAGCTCCTGGTGCAGCGCAAGGGGCTTGTGCCAAAAAGAATGGTGCAAAGTGCCCCTTGTGCCAAACAATGCACTGGGAGCAATTCTCAAAGGCAGCCTGCGTCAACTTCAGGCTGCCTGCCCCAAACAGGGCTTGCACCACACCGTGTATGACAAAATGGACTGCAGCATGGCACAAGGGGGCATGAGGCAGATGCAAGCTGCCACATCCCCGAAAGTCAGATTCTCAAAACTCTCCCAGAGGGAGAATTTCTAAGTACCGTTAGACCAGGCAGGGCTGCTCTAAGGTTACATAGAAATATCCCTCTAGCAGAGTTTAGCACATTGTGGCAGTGTGCTGCAGTCCCCCTCCCAAGCCCCAATCCCCTGATATGATCAATTACCATCCCTGGTGGATTAGGGACCTCCATCCTTGATATTCTCATATATATATAATTAATAAATAACACCCACCCTGGTGGTCTAGTGGACCCCACCCAGCAGGTAGTGCCACCCCAGCTCCCCAATCCTAAACCCGAGCTGGCAATTGGAACAGCCCTGCTTGCACCACTATGGCTGGCTGCTCACTGACCTGTCACTGAGCACGTACTGTATAATACAGTATGAGCTCACTGACTGACATCAATGAGCGTGTACTGTATTATATAGTATGCGCTCAGTGACAGGTCAGTCGGCAGTCAGTCATGGTGGTGAGGGGAGGGATGTGCTGATTGCTGGCTCTGGATTTAGGACAGGGGAGCAGGGTAGTGGGCACTACCTGCTGGGGTGGGATATTCACTAGATCACCAGGGAAGGGTTTTATTTATTAATTATATATACAGGCAAAATTGGGGATTGGGGAGGTCACTAGACCACCAGAGATGGAGTTTGTTTTATTAACTCACTATACTGGTGATATCTGGGATCAGGAAGGGGGATCCACTGGACCAAAAGAGATAGGTATTTCGTAGTAATGATACATACGGGTTTAATCTGGGATTGGAGAGGGGGGTCTGCTAGACCATCAGGGATATATTTAAACTTTCACTTGTATTGTCAATTTCTCAGAAGTACTACCTGCGAGAGGCAAGGGAGAGCATAGGGGTGCATGCACCAGGAACTTTCATGGTTGAAGAACTGGTGCTGTGACTAAGGGTTTGGATTCATTGGTGACTGGGGACCCACCTGGAGGGATGGAGGTTTGTTCAAGCCTGACTGCCTGCATCCATCCTGGAGGGGAATCCAAGCACTCAATGATAAGTTTAAATGCTACATTGACAAGCATTTAAACTAGTAAAGGGGGGTGGCAGGCCAGCAAGGAGGGTACATACTTGCTCGCCCCCACAGCTAGCAGTGGAACCAGTGAACAGGAGGAGGGTATCTCTACAAAGCAGTGTGCAAAGATGGAGATTAGCACCCAAGAGGTGGATAGGCAGAAAGGGCAAAATTCAGCAGAAGGCCAGACAGCAAGGAGAATCAGGGATAAAGGACAACCAAGGAAGGGCTGGAGTAGAACAGCAAAACAGTCTAGGGAGGTCAAATCATGGAAAGCCATGTGTGCCTATGCCAGGAGCCTTAGCAACAAGATGGAAGATCTGGAGGCTGTCATGGTGCAGTCAGACCTGGACATTGTGGCCGTCACTGAAACCTGGTGTAATGATAACCACGACTGGGAGATGGCCATACCTGGCTACAACATATTCAGAAGAGACAGGGCAGGTAGAAAGGGAGGCAGAGTGACACTGTATGTGAAAAATGACATAAGGGCCACAGAGATCCAGGAGGAACAAAATGGGGGAGAGATACTGTAGGTTAAGCTGGAAAGGAAAATGGGGCCAGCCATCTGCACAGGTGTGGTCTATAGACCACCAGCCCAGGAGGAAGAAACAGATAGGGATCTGATGCTAGCCATCCAAAGGATGGCAGACAAGGGTGAGGTAGTGCTGGTTGGAGACTTCAATATTCCAGATGTGGACTGGAGCATCCAGCAGCAGCATCAACTAGGAGCAGATTTATCCTGGACTCCCTTCAGGGTGCCTTCCTCAAGCAACTGGTCATGGAACCAACTCGGCAGAAGGCAATACTGGACCTTGTGCTCGCAAACAGGTGTGATGGGGCTAACAGTGGGGGATCACCTGGGGAACAGTGACCACCAGTCATTGTGGTTTGAAATCACAGAAAGAGCAGAACCAAACCACACAAAAAACACGTATCCTGGATTTTGGGGAGACTTTGGGAAAATGGGGTGATACTTGAAAGAGGCATTAGGGAATGGGGCAGGAATCAGGGTTGAGGAACAGTGGACAGTATTTAAATGGGGATTACAAGAGCAACAGAATTATGCATTAACAGGTTAGCAAAAGGAAAAGGAAGAGGAGACCGTTATGGTTTTCAAAGAGGTAGCAAAGAAGTGAAAGCAAAAAGATTGCATTCAGGCAATACAAAAAGACACAGGCAGAAGGGGATAGGGAGAAGTACCAGGAGAAGCAAAGGAAGGCAGGAGGTCAGTAAGGAAGCCAAAGCTCAGACAGAAGAACACATTGCAAAATCAGTGGGTAGAGGGACAAAACCTTTACAGGTACAGAAGAAAAAGAAAGGCAAAGGGAGGGATAGTGAGACTGAAGGGGGAGGATGGGGGCCGCGTGGCAGATGACAACAGTAAAGCTGACATATTGAACAGGTATTTCTGCTCAGTCTTTACTGAGGAAGAGGAGGGTAATGGGTCTGAAGGGAGTACACGGGGTGAGAATGGTGCAGAAATGGACGCAAGTCCCTTTACACAAGAAAGGGTCCTGAAGGAACTGGAAGAAATAAGAGTTGATAAAGCAATGGGGCCAGATGGGGTGCACCCCAGGGTCCTTAAAGAACTAAGAGAGGTGGTGGCTGAACCTCTGGCTATCCTGTTTAGCCGATCACTGGAAACAGGAGGTACCCAAAGACTGGAGGACAGCAGATGTAGTCCCCTTATACAAAGTGGGAACAAAGAGGAGGCGGGAACTACAGACCAGTCAGCCTCACCTCGGTAGCGAGGAAGATCATGGAAGCACTACTGAAGGAGAGATTGGTGGAACTTCTGGTTGTCAATGGACTACAGGACCCAAGGCAGCATGGTTTCGCCAGGGGGAGGTCATGTCAGACCAACCTCGTTGAATTTTTTGACTGGGTGACTAGGGAGGTGGATCAGGGGAGGGCAATGGACATGTCTATCTGGACTTCAGCAAGGCCTTTGACACTGTGCCACATAGAAGACTATTACACAAACTGGGGAATATGGGTGTGGGCAGGACAGCAGTGTGGTGGGTAGGTAACTGGCTGGGTGGCAGGACACAGAGGTGGTGGTAAATATTGTCCTCCACAGAGGAAGAGTGACCAGTGGGGTACCACAGGGTTCAGTGCTGGGACTGGTCCTATTCAACATCTTCATCAGTGACATTGCGCAGGACCTAGAAGGCAGAATTTCACTGTTCGCTGCTGACAAAAAGCTCTGTAACAGAGTAGACCCACCAGAGGGTGTAGACAGAATGAGAAGGGACCTGCAGAAACTTGAAGAATAGTCAGGGGTTTGGCAGTTGAAATTCAATGCAAAGAAGTGCAAGATAATGCATATGGGGCACAAAAACCCTGGCACAATATATCAGTTGGGGGGTGAGGATATAACATGCACCAAGCAGGAAAGGGATCTTGCGGTTATCATCTCTGATGACCTCAAGGTAGGGAAACAGTGTGACAAGGCAGCAGGTAAAGCAAATAGGATGCTGGGATGCATAGGCAGGGGCATCACCAGCAGGAAAAGGGAGGTCATAATTCCACTATACAAGACACTAGTGAGGCCCCACCTCGAGTACAGTATACAGTTCTGAAGACCTTACCTACGTAAGGACATAGACAGGGTAGAGAAGGTTCAGAGGAGGGCAACAAAGATGGTACAAGGATTGCATCACAAGTCCTATGAGGACAGGTTGAAGGAACTGAATATGTACTCCCTGGAGGAGAGGAGGGAGAGAGGGGATATGATAGAGACATACAAGTATCATACAGGGAGGAACAGGGTGCAGGAATGCACTATCTTTAAGCAAAAAAGATGTTCCAGGACTAGAGGGCATGGGATGAAGTTGGAGGGAGGATGATTCAGAGGAAACATGAGAAAGAATTTCTTCACAGAACGGGTGGTGGACAAGTGGAACACCCTGCCAGAGGAAGTGGTGGGGGCTGAACAATCACAGGATTTAAGATTGCATGGGATAGACATAAAGGAATTCTGGAGGTCAGGGGTAAGGGGCAACAGACTTCTAGGAAAACAAACTGAATTTACAAGCTTAAATGGACAGACTGGGTGGGCCATAGGCCCTTATCTGCTGACACTGTCTATGTATCTATGTAAACAATGGGGGATCAGGGTTTGGGGGGGGTCTGCTAGCCCACCAGGGACTATTTAAATATATTAATGGTGAATCAGGGCTTGGGGGGGCTGTCCTAGATTGGCTCATGGCTGCTGCACAGCTTGCTGCAGTCCCCCAGATGTGCCACATGTTTGGAGCATGGGCAGTGTTGTCACAAGCTAAGGGACTTTGCTGACAGGACCCTGCCCAATAGAGAACTAGGCACAGGGTCCCTGTGCACCAGGCACTGATGCAAGCTTCCATTTGCTGCAGTTTGCATCAATCTAAGGCCCCTTTGAGAATCAGGCCCAATGTGTGTGAATGCTTGAAGTCTAGGAAATAAAATTCTGGACCTAGAGGCCATCATGGCAGAGGCTGACCTGGATACTGTGGTCATGACTGAGTCATGGTGCACTGAAAACCATGACTGAGATGTGGCCATACCAGGCTATATTCAGTTCAGGAAGGATAGAGAGGGAAGAAAAGGAGGGAGTGTGGTGCTTTATGTGAGGGAAGACATAAAAGTGACAGAGATACAGGGACTCCAGTGGGGGGGGCAGAGGTACCATGGGTCACCCTGGAGATGAGAAACAGAGCTATTATGCACGCTGGCATGATCTACAGACCTCCAGCACAAGGGGAGAATTTTGATAAGGTACTGGTGGAAGCCATTGACAGGATGGCAGAAAAGGGGGAGATGCTGCTGGTGGAGACTTCTGTCTGCTGGATGTAGGTTGGAGCCTCTCAGCTGAAGCTTTAGCTAGAAGCAGGGATATCATGGACCCTCTTCAGGAGGTGTTCCTCACGTAACTAGTCAGGCAGCCCACTCATGATGGCGCAATAGTGGACCTGGTGCTCATGAACAGGGATGGTGTTGCAGACATCAATGTGGGAGGCCACCTGGGGACCAATGATCACTGTACAGTGTGGTTCAACATAAGGACGGCTACAGATTCAAACCACACAAGGGCAAGGGTCCTGAACTTCAGGAGGGCAGTTTTTAAAAAGATGGATGAATGCCTCAGGGATGACCTGGCAAGGGGATGACCTGGGTGGCACAGAGGAACAGTGGGTGAAGCTAAAGGAGGGCATAGTGAAGTGAACAATCCTCAGCACCAAGCAAATAAACCAAAGCAAGAGGAAAAGGAGACTGCTATAGTTCTTGAAAGTAGTGGCCAAAAAGGAATAGCTCAAATGGTAGCATTCAGAAAGTATAAGGAGGAGATGCAGAGGGAGGGAAAAATGGAGGTGTATCAGGGGGGAAAAAGTGGGAAGAAGGAGTGCAAAGTTGCAAACTAAAGAGAGAATAATGTAGGTGGTGAAGAAACGGAACAAGACATTTTTAGATATGTAAGTAAAAAAAGGAAGATAAGGGGAGGGATTGTAAGGTGAAGAAAGGAAGGGAGGACTGTGCAGAAGAGAACCAGGAAAAGGCAGATATCCTGAACAAATACTTTTTTCAGTGTTCACAGAGGAGGAAAAGAAGAGGAGGGGGCCACAAAAAAGTAACAGGAACTTTTGAGGGAGGGAGGTGGACAGTAGTTCTGGTTTTGAGGAGAAAGTTCCAAAAGGACACACAAATCTGAAAGTAGACAAAGCAATGGAGCCGGACAAAGTGCATCCAAGGGTATTGAGGGAGATCAGGGTGATATTGTCTGCACTTCTGACCATACTATTTAACAACTCACTGGAAACAGGAGTGGCTCCATATAGGGCTGGGCATACTGTTCTGTCAGAAATCCAGACCATGGATCGAACACTAAATCCATGGATCTGGATAAATATGGACTTCACTGCAGAAGTCCAGTTCTGGGTCTGTGGAAAGCAGGGCATTTTTTTCTGCATGCTGCAGTTACAGCTGGAGGAACGGATGGCACCAGATGGAACAAAAATTGAGGCGAGGAGGGTGGAGCTAAGCCCAGCAGCTGGAGAACAACAGTCACAGTCGTGGTGGGGAGATCTGAGAATAGGCTGCAGCTGCTGTGGTCAGTTGGTGGGTCGGTCAGTGACGCTTTCTCTGGTCGGCTGTGTCACTCGTTGGTCTGTTGTTCTCAGAATGAGAAACTAGGCAATTGAGCCAAGAAGATAAACTGTGTGGTAAAGTACTGACATATTCTTTAATGTACTTTAAAGTGTATTGGTTTCACTGTGGCTGTCTTTGTACAGGCCCAGGGCATGGGCATGCTGGCAAAATAAATGTTGACTTGTGCCATACAGAGGAGAAAGAGAGAGAGAGAGAGAGAGAGAGAGAGAGAGAGTTTAGACTACTGGGGGGCCAAGAGAAATGTTATAGTCACAGAAATCACAAATAAAGTGTATTCTTGGTTTCATTGTGGTTGTCTGTGTAGAGGCCCAGGACATGGGCACGCTGGCAAAATAAATGTTGACTTGTGCCATCCAAAAGAGGAGACAGAGAGAGAGAGAGAGAGAGAGAGAGAAAGAGACTAGACTACTGGGGGGCCAAAGAGGAATTTTACAGTCACAGAAATCACAAATAAAGAAATTCATCTTGTCCTCAGTGTGGCTGTGCAGTGTGTGTGTACAGTGTACAGGGCAGGCAGGCAAAATAGTGCTTGCATCTGTTTGTCTGTCTCCGTCTCTCTCTCTCTCTCTCCTGATCCTGGCACAGTCAGCGTTATGGGCCTGAGCTGGATATGCCAACAGTACAGCGCAGCCATGAAGCAGCTAGCAGTTATTGCTTTTATTTAGCAGTTTTACTGTCATTTTTATACAAATCATACATTGAATTTTTCCTTTGGGCCTCTGTGTCAAATATGACCGACTTTGGCCACTTTTATGCATTTTTTTTTAATTTTTTCAAATATTTGTCAATTAGTCAGAACTAATCAGAATAAATCAGAATTTCACCATGTTCCAGTTCTTATTTAATAAGGGTCAGGACTTCACAGAGTTCTCCAGGCCCTAGTTCCATAGGACTGAAGGACGGCAGATGTAGTCCCACTTCGGAAAAGTGGTAGCAAGGAGGAGCCTGGCAACTATAGGTCAGTCAGAATGACATCGGTGGTGGGAAGTTAATGGAATCACTGCTTAAGGAAAGGATTGTGGAATATCTTGAATCCAATGGGATACAAGACCTGAGGCAGCATGGATTCACAGTGGGAGGTTATGTCAAATGAATCTGACAGAGTTCTTCCAGTGGGTGACTAGGGAATCAGATCAGGGCTGAGCAGTGGACATGGCCTACCTAGATTTCAGTAAGGCTTTTGACAACATTGCACACATGAGGTTTGTAAGGAACCTGGGCAGCTTAAGTGTGGGTACAAAGATGGTAAACTGGGTAAGAAATTGGTTAGGGGATAGCAACAGAGGGTGGTGGTAAACAGAGTTCACTCTGGGGAAGGGAGGGTGAACAGTGGGGTGCCTCAGGGATCAGTACTGGACCAATTCTCTGTAATGTCTTTATTAGTGACATTGCAGAGCAGGTAGAAGGGAAGATCTGCTTCCTTGTGGATAACAGCAAAATCTGCAATAGGGTGGACACTGGGTGGGGGGGGTGGACAGAATAAACAGAGACTTGAGAAAACTTGAGGAGTAGTCAAAGGTATGGCAGCTGGGTTTCAATGAAAAAGGGCAAAATTATGCACCTAGGGCACAGAAGCCAAGGGGCAGAGTACAAAATGGGTGGAGAGATAGTAACACCCACCAAACAGGAACAAGACCAAGGGATAATCATATCTAATGACCCAAAGGTGTCCAGGCAGTTTGTCAAGGCAGTGGGGAGGGCTAGTGGAGTGGTGGGGTGCATAAGCAGAGTATTACCAGCAGAAAGAGGGAGGTGGTGATGCCTCTGTATAGATCACTAGTGAGACCCACCTGAAGTACTGTGTCCCTTTGTGAAGACCATAAGTTGAATTTTCAAAAGACCGAGATTGCCGCAAGCCCAGGATGTGCCAAAGATATGACGCACGGGACTTGTGGCAATCTAAAGGGATTTTCTATTCCTTGTGACAGTTGACGCTTGCTAGACCATCTTTTTGTGGTCTAACTTGCTTCATTACCAGGGACTGTTTCCATGGAGCTTGAGCTCAAGATTTGGCACAAGGTGCCATAAAGCAGGTAATCTGTAGTAACTGCACCTGAGATTGTAAAATCAGGCACAGTTGCAGCAAACAGGTATGGTGCACAGAAAGGGTTTGGTGCAGGGCTTGATGGAAGCCCTCCACCACCCTTTGAAAATCCAGTCCTTGCATCTCTAGAAGGAGATATACAGAGTAGAGGCTGTCCAGAGGAGGGCAGCTAAAATAGTGCAGTGTCTGCATCAGAAGCCTATGAAGAGACTAAAGGACCTCAATATGCACATCCCGGTAGAGAGGAGGGAGAGCAGGGATGTTATAGAGACCTTCAAATATCTCACGGGACTAAATAAGATACAGGAGGGGAGTAATTTTCAGAAAAAATTATGCTGGAGAAAAAGGGGACATGGAATGAAGCTGGAGGGGGGTAGGTTCAGGAGACATGTAAGGAAGTACTTCTTCACAGAGAGTGGTGATTCCAGGAACAGTTTTCCAGTAGAGATGGTGGGGGGAAAACAGTGATGGGGCTCAAGAATGCTTGGGATAGGCACAAGGGAATCTCAGTGGAAAGGAAGGGGAGAAAGAGTTGAAGATCAAGTAGAGTCTGCAGTGATGCTGTAGGTAAGGAAACATGGGCAGACTTGGGGGGCCAAGCAGTCCTTATCTGCCATCAGATCTATGTTTCTATGTTTTTATGGTAAATACTGGCTGCCTCATTTAAAAAATGTTCCAGGCAACCCCTTGATACCTCTTTCAGGTAGGACCAACTGTCTATCCTTGTGAAGACAGAGCAAAAGTAATCGCTGAGGGCAGCTGCTTTTTATCTTCCTTTAGTACCCTTTCTCCTCCTGTAACCCAATGCTATCCCCTTCCTGCTTCCTTTTTTCCTTAATATATCTGAAGAATTGATTTCCCCCACCATTGACACCCTTCACAATATGCAACTCCATGTCTGCCTTTGCCTGCCTGACTGTCCTCTATGCTTCCCTAGTTTTTATTTGGTAATTTTTCCATTCTGCTTTCCCCTGCTTTTTATTGTACCTGATGAAAGCCTTTTTCTTGTCCCTCCCAGTTTCTCCGACTCCTAAGAACCATATTGGTCTCTTGTATCTCTTTCATTTCACCAGTCTGACCAAATTACATTATGGTCACTAGACACCAGTGGCTCTCAACCCTCACTCCAGTCACCACCTTCAAGTTGATGAGCACCAAATTGAGAATGAATGCCTTTCTAAACCACCTGCACCAGAAGGCAGTCCTACATTGTATCCAACAGGGCCTGCCATCTGGTGCACTTGGCCAATGGAATGTTCCTTTCAGCATCCAGCAGCTTCAGATCACCCACCACCACTACTTACCCCTTCTTCACTCCTCTTTCAAGCTCTTCCTGAGCTCCCTATCTCCCTCTTCCCTTTGTCCTGGTGGTCTATAGAGCACCCCTACCAGCATTTTCTTGCCTGAGGGCACCATGCGGTGAACCCACAGTGACTCTGTTTACCCCTTGCTTCCCCTGACATGTCCATCCTCCACAGTCTGCTTGCCTTCCTTGACATATGGAGTTATGCCCCCGCTCCCTTGCCCTTTCCTCCTTCCTGTCTAAACATTGTGTAACCTGGGACTGACAAGTCATTCTCTGTGGCCCAAGTTTCCATGATGGCTACGAGGAGTTCACTGATTTTATTACCCAGACTCCTGGCATTAAGACAGACCCCCTTTCAATTAGCTCGGGATCCTTTGTTCCTGTTTTGTGATCCTACACTTGCATTCCTTCCCATTCTCCTCACTTTCTAATTTTTCCTATTGCTTGCAATGCCTGAGAGCCATCCCCCTTTTGCCTCTTCCACTATTCCTTTTTGAACTTCAACATTATTTTTACCCACCTTACTGCTACCATTACCCATTATAGGGGAGCACAGGCTAGGTTCCCTTCCTTCACTACCTTTATCATGGTTCCCCTAGCCTCAGCATCCCCATAGTCAGTTTAACTGTCTAGCGTAGATGTCAAACTTCTGCCCCAGTGCACTGGAACCCCTTCTAATCAGGTGAAAGCCATCACCTTTGAAGAACCTCCTATCCTAGAAGTCCCCCCTTTCCCCATAAACTGGTACCCTTTCTCCTGACACCTACTCATTTAATTTCTCTATCACTCCCTCTGTACTCTATCTCCCCCCCCACACACACACACACAGGGAGGACCTCGGAAAAGACCATGGCTGCCGAATGTGCCTGCAGTCTGTTCCCCAGCCTCTAAAAGTTCTGCTTTACTTGCTCCAGAGGCCGGTTCAGACCTAGAGAGAGACTGTGGATACACTCTGCCCTGTTTTGGAGTAACTTGTACATGCCCTCTACCCAGATAGGGAGTAGCTGGGAGTAACAGTGTGTCAGTTACTGGTAGCATGGGCCTGGGAACCTATATACTTGAACTTAATAGAGGGATGTGAAGTGGGATCGCTTGGCAGCTTTCACAACAGTGCTAGGTCACAGTAGGGCAGATTGGAGTTGTTAGAGAACCTCCATTCAGCAATGATACAACCACAGTGGTCCCCATAAAACAAAACCATTGAGTAACCAAAATAAGGCATCTATTTAGTATGGCAGGTAACAGCATGCAGAGCATAATAGGAGACTGAAGCTGTTATCACATCATACATATCATGGGAGCAGGTCAGTTATGTAAGCAATAATAACTGACAGGGTAGGCAGTATTGGGCCATATCAGACCACCCAGGGGTGTAAGGAGACCCAACACTGCAGGCAGAGGGCCCTATAGCCCCTGAATGGTCTTATAGCCCAATATCACCCACCCTGGAGGGTATTATTGCGCTTAGAAAATGGGCTACATGTGGCATTTTATAACAGAAATTTAAAGTGTCAAGAAAATTAAAAACAAATGTACAAATGATTGTGAAGTTACTTTTTTTCCCATAAAATAGTCCCTGCACTGGTACATTTGTCAGTAGAGGGCACTGCAGTATCTTACAGTTGTTTCCCAGGGGAGACGATCCTCCCTCCCAACACACACACAGACTGTTGCAGTGGGTTCCCTTAAGAAACTGTACTGTCCCCTCCACACACACAGCATTTTGTTTCACTTTTTTTAAATTTACTGACATGGCTCTATTCCCGCCATCCCCTCCCCCAAGGGATGGTGAAACCTCAAAAGGATCAGAAAGGGCAGTAAAGCGTGCATTCAAGCAACACAGCAGAGAAAAGGAATCCATTTTTTTAAAAAGTGAAGCTGTTTTTTTTTTATAATTTCTTGTTTGTCAGCAGGGGAAAGAGAGGGAAAACATGGGAATAGCACAAGACTAGCACTGTCCAGAATGCCCACAACTATGGTGGCAATAGTTTAAAAAAAAAAAGATTTGATTGTTCAGTGATTTATTTAGTTGACAGGCTAAATGGCTTTTCTCTTTTTGTGGCTACTGTTACATGACTGGAGTGGGTGGGGGAGTCGTTCACTCGGTAACAGTTGTTTCTTGCAGTCAGAGAAACTGTGATAATGGTCGGGTCGGGGGGATCTAAAGGAACTGCTCAGTCAGCATAGTTGTGGTGCTCTGTAAGGTAGGCACTACAAGTGATCTGCTCAGAGAAACAGTTTTGTTTGGAAAGGGGAGAGGCAGAAATATTTGTAGGTCATTTTGTCCTGTTATTTGTAACAACTACCCTTGTGCCAGGTGACAGTTTGAGTCGGAAGGGGGGGAGGCTCTCGCTCGCTAAATGAGACAAAAAAAAGGCAGCTGTTTAAAATTGAATTTCTAGCTGGCACAGTGATACCAGCTGGTTATGGGGCACTTGCTAGTGGCATTAATTTTTTACCTGGCATTGTTGAAAAATAAATGCATGCCTTGACATGGCTTTCAGCCAATCAGCATGCTTTATATTTCAAGCTCTATTTCTAATATATACCAGCAGTTCCATTGTTTCAGTAGCACTAGTCTCAGGAAATGAGGACTACAAGTAACAAGAACTAGCAGTATTGTAGCACCTTACTTACAAAACATGGGAGTAGATATATCCTAAGAAGAAGCACTGGTAACATAATAGCGGCGTGCATACATATCTTGGGAGCAGATACAGTGCATAGCATGTATGGAAGAAATAGTTGTATGTACTGGCAGTTCATTGTCACACAGTAGCATGACTCCATGTTCCTGCAGTTGTTCTGAATCACTGGGATGTGTAGTTCTTTGTGTTTTTACCTCTCTGAGGGTTGTGTATGTATGTTGGGGAATTATAGCCCCGAGTTATTTTTCCAGGCAGTAAGCCCCTTATTTTTTGGAATGGTGCTGCTGACACATTCATTCTCTGCCACCTAAAATGACAGTGAATCCCATTATAGTGTAATTTGGCATACTACAAGTTTGCCTGCCTTTAAATCTCAACTCAAACAGCAACCGCAAACCAGAAGCTCCTGTGAGTGCAGGGTGGGCACTTGACGGTCCCCAGGCATCCCTCCCCCCTTTTCTTTTATTGCCTCTAAATCCTACCTTTGGTGTGTCCCTCTGCTTTACTAACTTTTCTTAGCCTTCTCATACTCCACCACCCCCGTCTACTACCCTCAACACTTACAGCACAACCCTTCCTCCAGCCACTAATCTGCTATTTTTTCACACCCTCATGTACTTTCCCTGCCCCATCTCCTCACCTCGCCCTCTTCCCAGTCCACTCCCCCCCCCCCCATTTTGTTTCCCCTCCCTCTAGCTCCCATTCACCTCTCGGACCCTGTCCTCCTTTTTCTCCACACCCTTTCTTAACTGAGGACAAGGCCTTGCTTTGAGTCTGCTTCACCCCCGTGCCCTTAAACTAAATGCAACTACATAGAAACATAGAAACATAGAAACATAGAAGTTGACGGCAGATAAGGACCGCAAGGCCCATCCAGTCTGCCCATTTCTTTTTCTACCTTATAAATGTGCCATCGGCCTTTGCTCTGTCAGTGACCTATCTATTCATAGTCATTTGTATTGCTCCCTTATGCCTATCCCATGCCTGTTTGAAGCCCTGCACTGTATTCATAGCCACCACTTCTTGTGGTAAGCCATTCCATGCATCTACCACCCTTTCTGTGAAAAAGAATTTCCTCACATTCCCCTAATCGGCCTCCCTCTAATCTCATGCTGTGTCCTCTTGTCCTGCTATTTTTCTTATATTTAAACATGTTAGACTCTTTCACCTTGTTTATGCCCTTAAGGTGTTTAAATGTCTGATCATATCACCTCTCTCCTCCTTTGCTCAAGTATACATATTGACTCCGTTAATCTGTCCTCATATGTCTTCTGATGCAGTCCCTGCACCATTTGGTTGCCCTTCTCTGGACTGCCTCAATTTGGTTAATGTCCTTGTGAAGGTGTGGCCTCCAATACTGCACGCAGTACTCCAGATGGGGCCTAACCAATGTCTTGTACAGAGGATTATCCTCTCTCACGACTTGTGATACCCCTACTAATACATCCTAACACCCCCTAGCCCTACCTACTGCTTTAGAGGTCTGCTTGGATGATTTTAGGTCATCAGTGATGATGATGCCCAAGTCTCTTTCTTCCTTTGTGACTGCTAGCAACTCCTCCCAGCCTATAAGTGGCTTCGGGTTTCTCTTCCCTATGTGCATGATTTTGCACTTCTTTGCATTAAATCCCAGTTGCCACTCTTCTGACCATTCTGCTAGTTTATCCAGATCTCTTCTCATTCTGCCCACCCCATCTGGATCATCTACTCTGTTGCAGATCTTGGTGTCATCTGCAAACAGACAAGCCTTACCCTCTAGTCCATCTGCGGGTCACTAATGAAGATGTTGAATAGGACTGGCCCCAGGACTGATCCTGAGGTACCCACTTGTGACTTGCATCTCTTCTGACTGTATACCATTTACCACCACTCTCTGTTTCTTGATCAACCAGTTTGCCACCCAGTTGACCAACTTCTGACCCACCCGAGCCTACCTAGCTTATTTATCAATCTTCTATGTGGAACAGTGTCAAAGCTTTGCTGAAGTCAAGGTAGGCGACATCAACTGCTCCCCCTTGGTCCACCACTCTGGTTACCCAGTCAAAGAAATCTATGAGATTAGTTTGACAGGACCTTCCTTTTGTAAACCCATGCTGTCTTGGATCCTGTGCCCCTATGGATTCCAGGTGTTGCACTATCCTTTCCTTAAGGAGTACCTCCATAATCTTGCCCACTACTGAGGTAAGACTGACCGGTCTGTAGTTCCCCGCCTCCTCCCTGCTACCACTCTTGTGGAGTGGGATCACATGAGCCCTTCTCCAGTCTTCTGGGACCTCTCCTGTGCTCAGAGACTCACTAAACAATTCTGCTAAAGGCTCTGCTAGTTCCTCCTTTGGCTCATAAGTACCCTGGGATGTATGCCATCAGGTCCCATTGCCTTATCCACCTCTGAGCTTAGCAAGCTCTTGTAGGACCCTTTCTTTTGTGAAGGAGTAGTGCTCACCTCCCTCCCGCTGTGTCCATGATGCTGAGCTGTGGGCCCTGCCTACCTTCTCTTCAGTAAATACTGAGCAAAAGTATCTATTTAGGATAGATGCCTTTACAGGGTCCTCCTCCTCACATGCTCCTTTTCTCCATTAAGCTTAGTCACCCCTCTGGACTTTCTCCTTTCACTAATGTATCTATAGAAAGTCTTGTCACCTTCTTTACTGTCCGTGCTAGTGTTTCCTCAGTTTGGGACTTTGCCTGCCTTACTGCCTTACCTGCTTCCCTTAGGGCAGTTTGGTATGCCTCCCTATCTTCATCCGCTGTGTTCCCTTATATTTTTCTGAAATGACCTTTTGGCTCTGACCTTTTCTGCTACTGTATTTGAGAACCAAAGTGGTTTCCTTCTTCTTTACACTTCCTTTTCTGTCTAACACAATGGGATGTTGCTTCAAGTATTGTATCCTTAATGCTTGCCCACTTTGCCTGTACCTCCTCACCTGTGTTTCTTTTTGCCAGGGCTAGCTTAACTCTGTTGGCCATCTTATCAAAGTCAGCTCCTCTGAAGTCCCATATTTTTGCCTTGGAATGGGATGATTTAGATGTAGTAGCCAAATTGAACCATACCATGTGATGGTCACTGGCCCCCAGGTGACCTTCTACCTGGAGATCTGTGATCCCTTCTTTGTTAGTCAGTACTAGATCTAGGATAGCCCTGTCTCTTGTGGGTCGCTGTACCAGTTGTTTGAGGCCCTCCCCCTGCAGGGAATCCACTATGTGTCTAGTTCTGGCCGATGTTCCTGCTGGTATTGACCAATCTGTATCTGGCATGTTGAAGTCTCCATTATCAGAACCTCCCTTTAGCTGTCATGTTTTGTATATCTTCTAACAGTAATGTGTCTATGTCCTCCCTCTGGTCTGGGGGCCTGTAGACAACCCCAGTTCTTATGGCTGTCCCATTTCCTGTTTCCAGGGTGACCCACAGTTCTTCTGGCTCATTATGTGTATTCTGAATTTCTGTAGCTTTGATATTTTCATTAACATACAGGGCCACTCCTCCCCCCCTTTTTGCACCTCGGTCTCTTCTGAACAATACATAGCCAGGTACTGAAGTCTCCCAAGTGTGGTTACTGGTAAACTAGAACTACTCTGTTGAGCAGTCTCTCATGTTCTTATATATAAGTAAATTTTGACTAATCTCCTCTCCTTTTAATGTCTCGCAATGTGCTCAACATGATTTTTTTGGTGGTTAACACATCAACCTGTATTGCTTGTTTAAAGATTTTTCTTGTTGTATGTACTAGTTGTTTTTTGTATTATGCTACCTGACGTGGAACCTTTGTTAAAGAGCTCCAGCTCAAAGGTTGTATCCGAATCAATAAATTAATAAAATACATTTTGCAGTGATGACTATCATAGAGGCAGAATAGTACAAAGCATGCCAGTTTATTTTATGCAGTGTCCAGTTTGTTCAGTAAAGCCCCACTTGCCAATTGGTACACCATGTCACTGTACTGCAGTACTGGGAGTGTGAGCTGCATGACAGTGGTTTCTCTTACTGAGCATGAAATTGAGAAGGCCTAGCATCTGAGTACCCTAGCTTTGCATTAACTTTTTTTTGTAACCGTGTTATTTACATGTTTCTCAGTGTAGCAAATTGTCAACTGTAACCCCCAGATATTTGTATTCGGTTGTTGCTGCAATATGGGTTCTGTTGAATTATTTGATTTCCAGCTCCTCTGATTCCATAGTTCACTTTCATGTTTTCCTGAACAGCATCGATTGCATCTTCTTGGAGATGGGTACCATGTTTGAAGACATAACCGCTTTTGCAATAGGTTGAAGTCTGATTCAGGTTTAGCTCAATTTCTTTTTTGGATTTCACTTTTGACACCAAAACTGTGTCATTGACATAAAGCTTTATATAAGAGTGCTTACTATGGAGTCGAAGGTCATTTACATTTAGTAGGAACAGTAGGGTCCCAGGATTGATCCTTGTGGGACACCGCTGTGTAGGTCACTGACTGACAACAGTGTTTTGTCTAAGCAAACCTTTGTGCCATGTTGCTTAAGTAAGACTGTAACCAGCTTTTTGCCTCCATAGAAAAACTAATAAGTTCCATTCTTGATAGAATGATCTTGTGGTCAACTAGGTCAAATACTAGTTGTATAGGAGCCCATACTGGGCTCCTATACAAGCATAAGCACTGTCTGACACCTGAAGCACTTAATAAAGCTATACAAAGCTCAGTCCTCTCCATTATCAATTACGGGCTCATAATTTATGGGTCGGCCACTGATTCTACACTTCGATGCATAGCAATGGCCCTTAATAAGGCTTGTATGCTCTTTACAGGAATAGTGCGAATGACACATACCTGTAACATTTTTGTACAGGTCAACTGGCTCCAGTTGAAGGATAATATTTCTTAACAAATCGATCTTGTAACTAAAAAGGTCGCTCTTGGTCTCATGCCCCCAAGTGTACAAGAAATCATAAGACAGTCCAATATCTCCCACCAAGCCAAAAGTTCATAAAGCCAAACTTTCCATGTGCCCCGCTATCAAACTTCTCAACGTCAGCACTCCTTTGCAGCTAGAGCACCTAAGTCGATCAGCGCACTGCCTGCTGACATCTTCAATGTAGGGTCCTTCGGTATGTTCAAGTGTAAACTTCATGAACTCCTACTGGCTAGATCCAACTGTGCTTGCTTTAATTTCTCTCCTTTCCCTGCCCACAAAATAGAAGTTATCACTGACCACATCCCTACACCCATATTCAACACACCACCTTCTCAGCACTAATTGCCACCATCGCTCTCTGCCATCCTGTCTCTCCACTGGCTTTCATGCTGTCATTCCCCTCACTACCCCCCCACTACCCTCTTTCTTAATGACCTGCTGACTTTGCCCCAATCCTACTACTACAAATCTTCACATTCCCCCTTCCTGCAACCCCTCACTCTCCCCCTCCTCCTCCCTCTCCACCCACCCTTCAATTACCTACACTCCTTCATTATTTCCTCCCTATCATCTCTTGCCATCGTTTCCTTACTACCCAACTCGCCATCTACTCCTATCACCCTCTTAATCTCCTCTGGTTACCTTGTATGCTGCCTACCAACCTCCCTTCCCCTTCTTTAACTTTCTGTAATCCCTGTCATATGGGGGATGGGGTTATCCAGACCTATTATCTGCTCAGGACCTAAATGATCTTAAAAATGTTGAGCTTAAATTGCACATGCTCACTTGCACTGATGTCCATAGCTAGCTGATTTGCTCACTGGCAAGGCCATTGGCTGCGCCTTATTATTTACCCACTCTCATTGTATGTAATTGTGCGCTAGGTATATTAATCGATTTAATTTTGTCTTGCTTTTGTTCTGTATCCATCTTTATATAAAGATGTGGAACCTATGTAAAAGAGCTCCCAGGCTCAAAGGTAATAACTCCAGAACTTTAATAAATAAACAAAACTAAATAAATAAATGCCTTTGAGAGGTCTACAAACATTGCTACCATGGTCTCACCTTAATCCAGTTCATTGGCAACCAGACCCACAAAATTCACGAGTGCAGAGCTTGTAGACCTCCCTGACTTGAATTCTGACTGGTAGGGGGTCAGTAGTCAATGAGCCTCCAGGTATTTGTATGTCTGTCTGCTCACTAGTCTCTCAAATACTTTGGATATTACAGAGAGGTGAGCTATGGACCAGTAGTTAGATAAGTTGCTTACATCACCCCCTTTGAAGATGAGGACCACCTTTACATAATTCAAGGGGTCTGGGAATTTGTTTTTCAGCAGGCCACTGTTTAACAGTTTTGTGAGAACTGGGGAGATGACCTCAGCTACGTCTTTCAAGAATGTTAACTCCACTTGATACAGCCAAAGAGACTTTTTGAATTAAGTCTAACACTGTGAGAACTTTAGATTTCCTTATAACCTTGAAATGGAATGCTGGGACACTGGTTTTAACTGGTTGCTTTCCTCAACCCTCTTCAGGAATGGGAACCAAATCATCTTGCAATTGGATGTAAGGTAGAGTATAATTATTTGTTCATTGTATTTGCAGTTTCATTAAGGGATAGTTCTGTTCTATCTTTGTGATCATTAAATCTGATGCTGTAGTTGTTTTTCTCACTCCTTCAAAGCGTTTTATTAGTCTCCAGTAGTCTGTCGGTTTAGTCTTAGTTTCAAATTTGTCTTTAAGGTATTTTCTTCTGGCTTTCTGAATTTGGCCTTTGCATTTGTTTCTGATTTTTATTTCATTTTTCCAATTCTGAGCGTTTAATGATTCCTTTGCCTTATGCCATACTCTGTCCTTCACACTGATAAGTTTGGCCACATTGTAAAATAAAGCAAAATACAAAATAAAGTTTTTTTAGTCACCACTGTAACCCAAGGAAGATAGTGCTTTCTTGTTCTCTTTGTTTTGAGGGGGTCATGTAGTTTGCAGATGGCAAATAACACTTTCTGAACTCTTCTATGGCTACTGTAGGTTAGTGTCAAGGATTAGCTCAAGTCTGTCCCATCTTTCTCTTGCTACACTTGCAACAATATTTGCAGAATTATAGTTTTTGAAGCATCTGCTAGTCTAATACTTGGTTTCATGGTTCTTTTTGTCTATCCATCTTATGCTGCATGTCATTGGGCAGTGGTCACCCAAGTTGGCAGGTAGGACTCAGCAGTATACAATATCGATGTCAGGGGAGACAAAGATTAAGTCTAATATACTACCTATACATCAAATGTGTCCCTTCTGGGTCTACCCCATGTAGCATTGAAATGTTACTCCAGGAAAAGGTACCTGCTCTTCATATATTTATTGTTTTGTGGGCTAGTTTGTCATAAAGACACACATTGGTCATGGGTGGGTGTATTACACCTAATTGATGTGTTCTTCCCAGGTAGAGAGACTAGGGCACATTCAGTTTCTTCCACTGAGCCAGAGATTATCCCAACATGGCCGGGGTCACTTTTTATGTAGATCATAGCTCCTCCTCCTCCCCCCCCTTAGGCCTGTCATAACTATGGTGGATGTATCCATAGTTGGACTTATCTTTCTGGATTTGTCTTGGAGAGCCATGTCTTGGATAGACCTGTTCAATTCAATTTGTTTATTGTTGATCAGTTTAAAACCATTACAACATATCAATTTTAAGATTACAAAACATATAAAAATTTAACACAGAATAACATTAGTTTTCTGGCTTCAATAAATAAAGTGCTTTCATATAGATTCAGACCATTGTTACATTATGTTAACGATCGAATAGTAGTCCCATTTTAATTCTCTCCATTCAGTTATTTAAAGAATGGCATACCAATATAATTTACAGAAACATCACAGTTTAAGATATTACATCTCTATCAAACTTAGGATAATTTATCGAGGATTTACAGATAATCTCATAGGTGAGTAGCCTGAAGAAAGCGAACAATTTTCTCCATTATAATTAGATTATCATTATTTATTAAATATTTCACTATTTCATTCGGGGGAGGTCAAGATTTGCAATGATGTCACCTAGCCATTTCAGTCGTATTCTCTTATGTAAAGGGCATAAAAGTAGAATGTGTTTTAGGTCATCCTCAGTTGATCTATCGCATTTGCAATAGGGAGTAGAAATATTCTCCCTTTTTTGTTTATGAAATACATAGTTGGCTTTATATATTTCAAGTCTGAATTTAATCATTGTTCTTCTATCACGTGGGTTAGTTAACCTAACTAGATACGGTTCCAAGCCATGTGTAGACTTAATCTGCTTGAACCATCTATATAATTTCAATTGTTTCATTCTTGTCAACTCCTTAACTTTTTCCTGGTCCCTTAATCTGTTCTTCACCCTCTCAACCATCATTTATTTATTTATTTGCTTTTGTTAACCAGGTAAGGCACACTAGACAGCCAAGTGCCTATTTTCAGGTGCAACCCGGGAGGGTTACAGACTAGAAGCACAGTTCACATGCAATGAGATAAACAGGCAGACAACAAAATTTGACAATCAGAGAAATGACAAGCTTATACATGGGTTGAGTAGATAGCTAACAGCCTTCAAGACAGCACAGGATACAGTAGGATACAAACTTGGTGATTTCGGCAGAGACAGTGAAATTTCATAAAAAAGACCAGTTCAGTTAAAAACAAGCAGACGTAAGTGCCAGCAAATGGGGTGGGGGACAGAGGGGTACAAAGAGAAGGGAGCAGTCAGGGAGAGGGGCTTGGAGGGCAGTGTGAACTGATGGGGGAGGAGGGCAGGCAGTAAGGTAAGAGCATTTACTAGTTACTCAACCAGTTGACAGGAGGGTAAGTGCAGTGGACGCCAGGGGTGTACAAACATTCCCCACAGAATATCCCCTAGCCCATTCAGAAACACAAAACGATGGAAAATCTCCAAAGTTGGAAACATTTTTCCCATCAAAGTATATTTTATTTCTTCATCCAGACATATCCTAGGTAATCTGGTTTCATCTAGTAAAAATAACTTTAGTGAAGAAAGAATTAATCTTTCAGTCACTATTGTAGAAATAGAAAATTGTCCCAATTCTAGATTCACTATACCAGCTGGTATAGATTGAGGTACTTTCAAGATGTACCTTTTCATTTTATTACAGAGTGTTTCTAAGTTTTTCAAATTGTCTGTTCCCCAAATCTCAGCTGCGCAGAGAATACTAGAATTTATTTTAGCTTCAAATGCCCTCAGGACTCCTTCAGTGGTTGTCTGTCCCATGTTAGAATTAAATATCCTGAAGGCATTAAATGTTTTCTTTATTTTCATTGAAATCTGGGCTATATGATCTTTCCATCTTAGTGATTGATTAAATCTGACACCCAAATAGTCATAATATTTGACCCTTTCCACTTTTTCCGATTTAATCCACAATGGTTTAGTATGTTTCTTATTATTCCCAAATGTTAAAATTTTTGTTTTAGACATATTTATTTTCAATCTGTGTTCACCGCACAACTTAGAGAAATAATTGAGTTTTCTCTGTAAGCCCAAAATCGAGGTGGAAATCAGCACCAGGTCATTGCCATAAGCCAGAAAATCTACCTGAGTATTTCCAATGAGGTCAATAATAGAAGAGCCTTTAGGTCCATTATAAGTCAGTTCTTCTCCCCTATCACTCATTACTCTTCCATTGATTAGGAGCATGTTTTTCCCAGTTAAATAGGGATTGATGATCTTCCCTCTTAAATTATCCCTTTTATCTTTTGAAGCTCTCATCCATGTTATATTGGAATTTAATTCAGTTATTATTTCCAAAAAACCTGGACCTTCATAGTTTTTCCTGATCCTTGCATTAAAGTCCCCTACTATAAAAACGGGGATATTTATCTCTTTGTCTGACAAGTGATCAAATATTACTTTGATTCTACCCAATATTATAGCTGTATCTTTAATCATGGGGGACAAGTATATATTTGCAACTATTATTTTGATTTTCTCTACCTTTACCATTTCCTTCTTCAGTTCTCACCATTAACATATCCTCTGAAGTAGGATGATGTCTGGTGATTTTGTAGTTGTTTTTGATTGTCAAATATATAGCTACTCCCCTTTATGTCTCCCGTACTTGTTTTTAGTTGCAGATTTAGAAATTTTCACATATCCTGGTATTTTAGGAGCATTTTCTGAACTGCACCAGGTTTCTTGAAAACAAATAAGATCAAAGTTTGCAATAATCTGAGCAATTTCTGGATCTGCAATTTTTAAGTGAGTGCCCTCAATATTCCATGTTAATATTTTAATTTTCACATTATCATTATCCTGTAATCTCTCCTGTGTATTCCTTTATATTTTTTGTCGATCGTCTTTTTCTTTCTCTTTTGCCAGTAACTGATATCTATTGGGCCTTTTATATTGATTCCAACTATCAATCTTTTCTTTCAGTCCTTTATCTCCCAACACTTTTGTTCCTGCTGCCTGTGGCCACTCATGCCTTGAGACTAAATAGAATCATATTTCCCTGAACAAATGTTCTATATTTAGTAGCTGTTGAACTGTCTCTGCTTTCTTAAATATAACATCAATTTGTGATGTTAGTTCTTTACTTTTATATGATGTAATGTGTTGTATAAGGTTTTTAGTTATATTCTCCTTAAGAACTCTTGAAAAAAAAGTTGCCATTTCTTGTTTCATTTGACCTATGGGAACCCTATTTGTTGTCTCCCATCCAAATAGGGTCAGAGTTTTATTTTCCCACTGGTCTTCCTGTTTCCATTCAAATTTTTTAATACTCTTTATGATTTCATAGTTTTCTTCTCTTATTTCCCCAATCTCCTTTAATCTTTCTGTCTCAACTTCTTTTAATCCCTCTGACACTTTCTTAAATTCTGAATTATTTTAATGATCCATAAGTGGAACAATTTGTGTTGGCATAATGTGTAATCTTATACATTTAAATGTTTCCCTTTGGTTCCAGATACCTTCCAGGATATGTACTTTTTGGTGTATAATAGTACACAGTCTTGGAAGGAACTATTAGATGGTCTCATCACATAAAATTCATCCCTAATAGAGGGATCAAGGTGAAAGACCTCGATAATCCATTCCTTCAATTTTTCCTTATTTTCCTTAAACATTCTGGATATTCCATACTTCTCAAGTAGATATTCCATATTTGTTCCATCTAGAGCAACAATTTTTTTCTGGGATGATTTGGTTCTTTTCCTAGGTGACAACATGGCATTCTCGACCTCCTCCCCTGCATTAATTATCTTCCCTTTATTCTGGTTTTCATTCCCAGAAATCTTGTCCCTTTTCTCTTTATGAGTCTCATGAATCAAATCCTGTGTTCTCTCTGCTATGTTCTTGGTTATAGGTAGGTTACTTTTCCCCTTTTTATCATGCATTACCCTTCCCTCTTTCTGTTTTGGGGTCCTATCAGCCATTTCCTTTTCTCCATCAAGGGTTATACTGAACAAATCCTGTATTAACACAGTTGTACCCTTACTTGAAAATGATTTGCTTTTCCCCTTCTGGTCTCTTTTTAATAAATGTTGCATGAATTCTTCCAAAATTACTTTATTCCTTTGTTTCAGGGTAATTTTGTCTTTTTTTTAATCTTAGATGGGTAGTTCTTGTTTTTTTATCCTTACTTTCCTTTAGCACTTCTTGGATGATTGATTCGAAATGACAGATGCAAGGCTGATTTTTATCAAAAGGTGGTGGCAAATGTACCTGAACAGCTTTATTTTCCCCTTGTCTAAAGTTCTCTATGCTCATTCTTTCTCCAGTATAATTATTTCCAAGCTTAAGTAACCTATTTCTTTGTAGCTCCTGCCTGAGTTCTGTAACTTCATTTTTAGTTACAGACAGTTGCTCCATTATGGCTATTAATACTGGATAATTCATTGATTCCTGTATTTGTTTGCTACTAGGGACTAAAGGTTCCTTCCTTATATGTGCCTCCTTTATATCTTTAACTTTTAACCCTTCACTCATAGAATAGTTTTCTAGAGACTGTGGGGTTTCAGAGTTTGGGAGTTCACCTTTAGTTTTATCTAGATGTTTAAGACCATCAATGATAGCACTAAGGCTTTCCTTGATGTCTTGAATGTCAGTTTCATTTCTGACATTACTCCCTTTACTACAAGAACCCCATTTGCTATTAGTGATTTCTTTCCCTGACATTTTGTATAAAGCTCTTTTAGTAATTTGATCATTTCTTCCATAGGTACTCATAGGAGAAAAGCTTGCCTCTTCATAATCATCTCTGCTGTCACTACTGTAGGTTACATAAGACTCTCCGCTATAAACATTAGGAGTCATTTGATCTAGACTTGGGGCTAGCAAGGGAGAAACTGGAGGTGTAAAGGTATTCCATTCATATGTGTCCATCATAATACACTCTGTTGGTCCTAGCGGGATTGAAGTATTTGCCCCAAAAAGGGGATTATGATTTCCCAAATTGGCTCTTGCTCTATTGGCCTGTATTTCATTCTTTTTTACCTTGGTCCCCACCGTCTGATTTATGTGGCCAGCTATAAAGTTTTTCCTTTTGCTAACATCATTCTTAAAAGTAGGCACATTTCGATTATCTTAATTTGTACGGAGGTCTTCTCCGGGAACCTCCTTATAGTCATTAGTAGCCTCCTCCCCCCCCCTTACTTTTACCATACCATTTGTTGAACCTAATTTTTTTTTTGTTACATTTGTTTTTTCCCTTTTGCTCCTCCTGGACTCTCTCATTTTCCTCTGTTGATTTTTTCCATTGTGGTACTAATCTTACCACTTCTAGTTGAGACCATACTATCTTAGGAGACAATATCAATTAAGTTACTAAGGATAGATAGTATTAAACAATATTGTCAGTTTCCCAGGTAGTTAAGTTCCTAGGAGCTCCCAGATAAGTGTTTAAAGTGGAGTAAAAGCAAATCAATACTTATCACTGAATTACTAAATTACTACCCTACCCATGTACTGAGCAAGATAAATTAAATTCTACAAACAAGGTACAAAGTTTTAGACAGTTCTAAGGGACTCTAAAATTCTTCCTCAGCAATTCAATTATGTGATCTTGCCCTGATGGAAAGTACCCCTAGGAAAAACCCAAGTGTACTGAATGCCACTTGCTAAGTGCTAAGTGCTGAGTGCTAAATACTAAGGGTTAAGTACAAAGTACTATGCAATAAGTATTAGATCAGACTAATCATGGTTAGAAAAAATAGAAAAGCCAGACTAAAATACCTAAAAATCTATCAAAAAGTGTAATATAAGGCCTGCTAAATTGTGCAAATAACATAACATTTAGAAAATCTGATATTATTCTGAGACATTCAAATCTTTCAGAAACATAGGAGTTTTAAAGATCTCATTTTATTCCAAGGCAATCGAATATTTCAAAAATTATAAAGACTCCAGATAATCTTAATAAACTATTAAATATGTCCCGGAAGATGAGAAATTCTTTCATCAACTTAGAGATTTCCTAGGATTTGCAAGAACTTTAAAGGACTTTAGAAGCGCCTTTAGTAGGTCTTACATTCCTTCATCGGGAGAGATAGTCTCTTATTCCTGGGGTTCGAATCACATTCCTTCTTAAAATGCTGGAGAGAAACAGCCACCATTCAAAGTTCCTAAGATAAATACAATAAAAATTTTCCAAGTTCTCCAAAAGTAGCCAAAAATTCGAGTATTACCACTTCCTTTTCCAGCGATGTGGTCTTCACTAAAAAATAAAAACAAAAAGATCATAAAAGTAAAATGTTTACTTATCTGGCATACAAGTGAAACCCAGTGCCTATGAATTTGCAAGCTGCCTGATTAATTAATTCTGAACTCTCAGGAAAGCAACGCTGAAGGACAAAGTGGCAAAGCAGTAAAAACCGAGCACTTGAAATAAATGACACTTTAACTAAAAGTTTAAATCAGAGATCTAAATGCCTAAAAATAAAAATGCACTTACTTTTTAGACCTCGAAAGTCATGTCTACGGAGTGGGTCTGTATGCCTTTATGGACCTGCAATAACCACCGGTTTTCAGCTTTTTGGCAGAATAAAGGCAGACAGATTAGATGAGAGAGCTACTCAAGGTTATTTGAACTATGTCCCCCCAACCAATATTCGTAGCTTCGTAACTTTAGTCAGATTAAATGAACTGAACTTTTGAGCTCAGCATAGACAATTGTTCTCTCAGAGTCTGTGGCTGCTGGCAGTATATTTCTGCCATGAGCTGACCGACTAGAGAGCATGTAGCTTGCTAATGCTTACTAGTGCTTGCTGAATAAAAGCAATACTGATGCCTCCCAGTCAGGTGATTTAATTTAGTTAAAACAACAGCATGTGAGATTCAATGTCACACAGCTTCCAATTAGGAATTAATTAATTGGATCCCAAGATTAGATCCCAAGATTAAATCTAAGTCCCAGAAAGAGAAAAATTAAAACACCTATATTCTTTAATAAAGCGTATTAGTTTCCAGTGCTCGGGAAAATCAATTTCTTTTAACCCAATATGACTTTTTTACTTTTAGCTTAACTTAATATATTTATTATTTGATCACCTGACTGCTTGGCTACACTCTCAGGAAGGCTGATCTTAATCAGTCATTTAACAAGCAGGTGTTATTCAGATGTCCGTAGCATTAGAGAGACCAATTAAAATTGCATTGTAAGTCTTGTTTACTCTAATACTCATTTACTTCAAATGCCAGGAACATCAGAACTACAACAGTCCAAGCAATTAGAACAGATGATTAAGACAGGCTACCACTCGTTCACACATAAACTAACACAGAGAATACACAGGGAATACAAAAATATTACACAAAGTACAATGGCAACCACACCAATCATACACACAAATCTCTAAGGCAAAATATCAGTGCCAGACCAGGTATCAACAATGTTAATAATATCACATAAATAAAATACATTCATGAAATACTGCAAATCAGTTTAAAATAGCCAGTGTCTCTTGTAGGGCAGAACTGCCTGCAGTGCTAGATTTATTCGGCCAAAGAGTCTTTTTACTGTCCTTTTTGCTGTCCTCAATGTTGATGTCAATTCGATTCAGTTCAGTTCAGTTTGGCCTTAGTACAACCGCCCCCCAAGGGGCTCCCTCAAGAATATTGACTCCAGATGGGCTCCTACACTGAATAGGACTCCAAACTTTCAGGGGCAATATGCAGGGTGCAAAAAGACCATCCTGAGCGAAGTTGGTGACACAGGAAAAACTGGGAAGGTGTTGAAGTAGGTTCAAACCCTCTCAAGTTTATAAATACAGAAGCAAAAGTAAAGAATCTCTGCAATTTTATACAGGCAGCGGTGGCATACCTGTTATAAACTTTGGGAAAGCATTTCGACACTCCTGCTCCTTCTCTTTCTCCTCAAGGGAATAGCGTACAGCCGCTCAGGCTTCCCAGCATCCTCTCCTCTCGACCCTACATCAGCCACACAGTCCAAAAGGCAAAACTAACATAGCAGTAACAGTAGCCAAATCCACTGCGATCACCAACTTGCATGGTGGTCCTCTTTCCCAAAACACATAGACCTGTTATATTGTAGTCACCTTGCTCTGGTCAGATTTTAAACTAATTAATTTTCAGTGCCAGGCCTCGGGCATTTCTGTGGACTATTTTGAATACATGGTTTGGGGGGTTGAGGTTTGCTTTAATGTCCTCACTTACAAGTAGCATTAGCATAGGTAGTACCATTCTCCCTCTTAATATACTTTGGCTTGGCTGAGAAGAAAACTGGCACTCTTTCTGAACTCATTGATCCTGAATATTGGTGCCACTGGTTTGTGAAGGGAGTTCTTGATAGTTTATCACATTTTTGTGTAGGAGAGATGTAATGAGTTCTATAAGATCATGACCTTGAGCTGTGATGCCAGAGTGTCCACCTTGGCCAGATCCCTCTGTTTTAGGCCAAAGTTGGCAGTGGCTATTGCAAAGCACAACAGGAGAATTCAAGAAACAACTTGCTGTGTACAAGCAGCTTACTGAGCTGAAGAAGCCTTCATGACCCCTTGTGTCCTGCTGGTTCTGGCAATGAAGTGGCATGCTCAGGGACAAAGAGCGACATCTTCAAAAATGTGAAATTTGTGTGCTTCTTCAGGTCACAGTCCCATGTTCCATGTGATGGGGCTGATGGCTGAAGCTAACAATTCCAAAGGTGATCATCGGGGGAGGGGGATATGAGCTGGAGAAGCCCTCATTTCCCCCTGTGACTCTATTGCTTTTATATGCTATTATGTGCTACAATTGTTAATGCCTATGCAATATATCTATTGCTTTGTATCTTCATCTGTTATTTTCTCTATATGCTGCACTGTAAACATTCTTCCTTGTAAATGAGTCTCCCTTAAAGAGCTGGTGACACGTTCTGAAAAACTTTAACAAAACGTAGTAATTCAGACACAGCATGCCTTGTATTTCACATTAGTTCTATATTTCTCTTTCCCGTTATTTATTCTTAGGTAATTTGTATGAAAATAGGATCTTTGCTCCTGAAGAGTTCATCTATTCCTGTTGCTTTCTCCATATCTGGGGTCATAATGCACTGCTTGTTACCTCACAGTTACTCCCATGACAACAGACTGTGATGTCACAACAGAGGATTATGACTTGAAGTAGGGAATAAGCTACAGAGGCAGATGAACTCAAAATGAACTCTAATGAATAAAGATCATACATTCTTATACATTTCCTTAGCAATAAATTATGGGGTGGAAATACAGGAAATATAAATGGAATGCAAGCAGAATTTTAACTAATTATTTTGTTTTTTTAAATTTTCTTTGAGGTGTCAGTAGCTCTTTAAAGAGCAATTGCTTAGTAAGGAAGTATTTCTTAAAGAATGAAGGTTTGGGACCATTAGATGTCACTGTAATAATTTTGTTTGCTTTTATATGTTCTTTTAATTATACTGTCACTATTGTGTTTGTATTTTGCCAACTACTAGTAAAAAAAAGAATCCAATAGAATTCTTGTACTGTGATCTCAGAACATTTTTTTCTGGCAAGGCTGACAGTGTATTTCAGTGGGACATGGCGAACCTGTTTTTTTTAGCTTTCTATGGAGAAATAACACTTTCTACCACCAACATATTATATATTTAATACAAATATGTACTTTTTGTATCTGTGATCTTTTGTTATCCTTTGCCATGTGACATTTTCTTCATAACCAGATTTTATCTGGGTTGAAGAAAGAGAAGCCAGTTACTGTTTTAAAAATTGCAAAATCATACAGACAGAGCACAGTAGTGAAAATATACAAAAGGCAAAGTTTGCTGGTGAAAGAAGTATTTATTTATTTTGAAAAAAGTCAGAAAAATATATTTAGTTTCTCATTTATATACATTGGACTCATAAGTAGTTGGCAGTTTCTGACATCACAATACCAGAATTCTACTGAATTATTTTTTTACTAACAGTGTGAAAAGAAAAGGTGAAAATCCACTTGTTACACTGTACTAACAAATATTTCATTATAAAAGAAGAAAGTAATTACTAACATACAAAAATACAATAAATAAAATAGTCAGTTATCTAGTTATCAGAAGTAAATACCTGCTCTTTAATGAAGCCTTTTTCTGGTAACAAAACAAAACAAAAAAAAACAGTATTGAAATACAATATATACTTTAATGACAATGAAACACAAGGTGGTGAGTGGCCAGCTGGGCCAGTCACAGTCTCTGTGCTGCATTGGCATCAGTGACTTGGGTGAGGGGGGTGCAGCATGGTGGGTTCTGAATGGACAGGTTGAAAGGGGATTGGTTGCTTTTTTTGGGATGGGGGGCACGGTTCCATGTCATGACGGTGACTAAAAAATCGAGGCTGTCAAAAGGGCACATAGATAATGCTGAATGGGAAATTCAGCGAGGTCTCTTTTTGTGAGGGGGCTGCACCCCCTTTCACACCTCCCATGGGGGGACTGCACCCCCACATTCCCCTTTCTAAATATACTAACTCTGAGGGGAGTGGACCTTGGGGAGGGGGTACTGAGGGTGTGCCAACCACACAGTGAAACCTCCACAGCGAAGACCATCACAGCAACAGAATTTGACAGAAAGTGTCAGGTCACTGTGATGGTCCCCACTGACACCAGCACTGACTCGCCCAGTGTTTCACCCCCTCCCCAAGACAACTCCAACTCAGAGTTGAATAAATAGATACTGGAGGTGTGGGAGCAGAGCCCCCACATGGGGGGTTTGGGGGTGCAGCCCTGGAAGAAAACACACCAACATCCCCGACAGTACAATACCGACACTCAGCATTGTGTCTGTCGATGTTGGGGATGTCAGCGATGTAGATGTCACTGTGGTATAGGTAAACTGGTACAGAGATGTCACTGAATTTCCCATTTGGCAATAATCATTTGCCCTTTTGAAGGTCGCTATTTGTTTAGTCGCCATCTTCATGTGATACCGGGGGGGGGGCAACTAGACTAACAAAGCAATTTTATACAGTACAGGATGTGCAGTCAAGGGGGTGGAGGTTAGAGATGTGCAAGTAATGAATAATATTTTCCAAATACCACGAATAGTGCACTAATCATTATTTAGATCTGAATAACGAATAGTGGCACTATTCATACCTATTCCTATTTGGGAAACACTATTTTGATTTAAACAAGAAAAAGTCTCCACCCTTCTCCCCAGCCCAGATCCTTTCACATATACAAGCCCCCCATCCCCCCTAAGTTTGAACCCCAATCCCCCCTCCTCTCAGTACCCACAATTTAAAGTTGAGAAACAGCTGATCATGTGATCAGCTGTTTTGCTGTGTGAGCAAGAGTAGGAGCACTTTCATTTACTAGAAGGCAGCTGGCTGTGGAGGAAGGTGGGCTGTGTCAATCACCTTCTATCTTCTTTCTCAAGTCACCATTTGTGAAATAGGTACTTGGAGGGAGGAGAGTGCTGCTGCCAGGGTAGGGGGTGGGTGGATATATGTGTTTTAGCACAACAAACACTGAAAGATGGCAGCCATCTGTGGAAGGGGAGGTTGCGCTGATTGCACCTCATTGGAGTTTATTTCGACAATTACACTTAAATTATCAAATCGTGGGTGCTGGGGGAGGAGGCTGGGATTGGGTTCAAACTAAGAGTGGTGGGGCAGAGGGCTTTGTATATTTGAAAGCATCTGTGCTGGGGAGAAGGGTAGGGGAAGCTTGTTTTAATTTTTGTTTAAAAAAAATGAATAACAAATATAAATACTGAACACCTGACTATATTGGGGGCCTGAATCGAATATACAGCTGAATATTTGGGATAAGGTATTTGCACACCCCTACTGGGGGTTTCACTAGACTACCAGGATATTTTTACATGGTAAAGGACAAAAATTGGGTGGGGATTCCAGTGGACTACCAGACCATTCTGCACAGTAAAGAACCGGTGCACAGGGGTTGAAGGGGTATCCAGCCCACACATGCTGATGAGCCCATAATGGGCATGCAAATGGCCCATAATGCCTTTCATGCCCAAATGGGCCCATTCATATGTTAGGACTTAATATAGCCCACAGGAGCCCTGGCGCAATCCTGCTTTGAATCTGCTATCTCCATTGGACTCCTGTGGGTCATATACTGTCTGGGGATGTGTCAGTGCATTGTCTGTATGCGTTGCACTGGCTCAGCCCCATATTCATAAAGTTAGCATGCCACAGTTGAACACACTGTTTGATTATTGCCCCTGAGTTGGTTGTGTGCTTTTTGCTATGCAGCCATCCTGTCTGCATGGCGCATATGGATGGATCTGAATATGGAGACCATTGTGCCTCACTGCAGTAGCCTACTTCATTTTGTTTTTACCCAGTCACAGGCAAAACAAATAAATATGGATTTCTGTGCCATGCACAACCAGCTGTCAGCAAAAAGAATATTTGTCAGAAAATAGTTAAAAAATTCACCTGCACCTTTTCTAGTCTGCTAAATTCACTCTGACATGCTGCTGCCTATGCAGGCTCACACTGCACTCTTCTCTCCTCTGCAGAAGCACGTAATTTATCTGGCCAATCTGCCTGAAATGCCAGTTAAACATTGTGCATTAGCTAACTAGAATGATAATGCATGATTCTCTGATGATCTCTAACTTTTTTGTATCAAATCTCATTATTTTAACATGAAAAATCTCCTTTCATCAGCCATATCTTACTGTTGTGTGAGAGACAACTGAAAATGGCACTGAGATGTACACAGCATAAGATTGGTGCTCATGGCTCTAACCAAATGCATCATTATGCATAAAAAAAACAAACATCATCACCTCTACCTACCACCCTCATAAGACATCATGGACATCTGAAAAGGCCGTAATGGAACCACTGGTTGTGCCAGGTGTTGCACTGCACCTGTCTCCTGCTGGTGCTCTTGGAACAATACCAGACAGAAGTTCAAATCCCAGTTCCCCACAAATTAAACTTTTACAACTTTGCCCACCAGGGCATACAGTATATAGCCTAACCCATGATCTGTAGTGGCTTGGTGTTAGAATAGTAAATAATACCAAGCATGAATTGTTGCCAGCACTAAGACTATGCTGACATCAGTGTGATGTGTTTGGTTGGAGGAACCAGTACTGTGCACATCATGAGAGGGTCTCAATCTCCAGCAATGTTGATTGGCTGATGAAAGTCATGTGGCTTGCTAACAGCTTGCATATGGTCAGTAAGTGCTCTCAGGCAAGGAGCATGTTGCAGCAGTAACACTCCAGGATGCAGAGAATAAATGCAGTTGAACCATTTGAGAATAAGCCCATTATTGATATCTACCATGGAGTGAAGATTGCCATATCCTCTCAAGACCCCACCACAGAGGGGCAGTTCTGTGGTAAGAGAAGGTGGGGATTATGCTGCTTCCTCAAAGCATATGACATTATGTTAGATAACCAAAATGGTGGTCTAACTAATGTGTGCTTCTGCCATGACATGTGGCAAAATGGGAACCCTTTAATGCTGTATGAGTCACTCTTTGCCCCATGTGTCATTATTTTGATGTAAAGTGGCAACAACTACCATAAATGCGACAAAACATTTGAAAATAGCAACCAAATGTTTTGCTACATTTACCCTTCCACAGACATGCAATAAAATCAGGACCTCTGAAAATCCAGACCCTTAGCACTTGGATGGAAAAAAAACCGGAGGCAACCACTGTGGCTACATTGCTCCCTTTTATCAGAGTAGGTTTGGTATATTAAGTCAGTCCGTCAGCACAGTGGCAGGGATTCTGCTCATAATGTAAGTAACCTGAGTTTGAGAACAAGCCTGAGTTATTATTCTAGAGGATGCTGTCTTCTTTCAGAAAAGGATAGTTGCATTCTCTGCTATGATACCACCACATGCATGACCACAGATGGTAGTGTTGTTAAAACTTCAAAGGGGGAAGGGATGACAACTGGCTCAGGTGGGCAGGCATGTACTATGTACATTTGTTCCTGCTGTTGGTGTCCTACAGAGGAAGAAAACTGAAAAACCATGATACATGCAGCATGACACTTACTCTCACATGCCCCACCATAACCAACTATTCACCTCATTTTTAAAAGCAAAGTTGTCTGAGAGGAGCTTACTGGAGCTCCAAAAGACTGCACCACAGAGGGGCTGGTCCATGGTAAGAGAAGGTGGGTAAGTGACAGAGAAAGCTGCAGATACTGTTGGGAGGTTGCCTAGCTGAGGCAGGGCTTCAGTGGTGAAAATAAGGGAGCATAAACAAAAAAAAATACAAAATAAAAAAAAGAATAGAGTTTGTGTTTTTTTCACATCTCATGAATCTAAAAAAAATAGAGAGGGAGAGGGACAGCTTGGCCCCCCAGAGTAAATAGAAAAGACTGAGAAAAAGAGGCCTACTGTGTTTCATGAAATTTAATTGAGGAGAGTGAACTAAAACAATGTGTTTTTTTTTAGTTATGCTATTATGTTTGAGATTCATTATTATATGAGATTCTGTTTGAGTATCATTTAGATTTGCTGTTACATTTGTATGATACAAGTGAAAGAGGTATTTACATATTTTGGTATATTTATATGTAGATTATATGAATACAAATATATAACTGGATTTAACAAAGGTTAAGGGATTAAGTAAAGGAGATGTAGGAAGTACTTCATATGTAACAGAACACCATATATTAGGTAGGTCTTTTTGATTATAGTCTAAGGATACTAAGCAGCTAGAGGTAAGCAAGTTATTAGCAATGGTCTAGGGGTTATCATAGGATCACTATGGAGATGAAGTACAGTGGGGAGGTAGTCAGTTGTGGGACTGTGGGGTGCTTTTCTCCAGAATTATGCTCTGGAGGAGAGGGCAGTGCCCCATCTTCAGGACCTCAGTGGAGCGCTATGCTCAGCTGGTAGCAGCGAGAGATGAGATATCTCACCACTGGCACTGACCCAGACGGTGTCTACCACCCAAACACCCACTCCCCCAGAGACCCCCTGGCCCAGGGGGCTGGAGGGTGGGGAGAAGGGGGAAAGCTGGCAAAGGCAGACACAAGGGGTTCAACCAATCTCACATCATTCAGATGGGAAACTGCTTTGCACCATTGGAGGAGGCTCAGGTACCTGACTACACTGGTGGGGAAACTGAGTCAGTCAAGGGAAATAGACAGGATGACTTGGTGGCAATCAGGGAGGGGGCTGAGCAGGAGGAAGTCAGGAAGAAGAGTCTTACTGACTGGGGACTCAATGATCAGTGGGGTAGAGAGGTTGACAAGTGGTTGAGTGAAGGGGAGTGAAATGGTCAGATGCCTTCCTGGTACCTCAGCCATCAGGGATATAGATATTATAGGGAGGATGGCAGAGAAGGGGGAGGAGAAGCTGGGCTACTGGTACACTTGAGTACTAAGGATCTGGCAAAACAGCTTGTGAAGCCATTGAAGCAGAACTATAAAAGACTGGGGGATGGATTGAAGGTGCACTCAGTTTCCCTGGCCTTTCTTGTGGTCCTCCCTGGGTGGAATAGTGGAAATGGGAATGATGGAGTAAGGAAGGAAGTGACCTGATTAGTTTAATGGGTGGTTGAAGGGATGGTGTCAGGAGAAGGTGTACCTCTTTGTAGGTGACTGGAGGGCTTCTGGGATAGGAGGCTCTTCAAGGGCAATGGCCTTCGCTTGATGAGACAGGGGCCAATGCTCTGGGGCAGATGATTGATATCTATATTGGACAGTTAAACTGACTGCAGAGGATATGGAGGTTATGGGAACCACAGAGAAGGGAGAGCAGGTGGAAAACCTAGCTTGGGCTTCCCCTGAACAGCAAGGTGGGTAACAGTAAGGTTGAAGTTCAAATTAGGTTAAGACGGGAAGAGGCCAATGAGGGATGACTGACAAAGTCTATATTCAATATGAAACACAAACATTAAGGCAACTAGGGAAGAGTAACTGAGAAGGAATAGGAAAAAGCAAGAGGGGATCAGGAGAAAACTGGAAGGGGTCTGCATGGGAAATAAAATTAGTGAGTTCCAGGCAATGGTGGCAGACACTGAGATGGATCTAGTAGCCATTACGGAAACTTGGGCTACAGAGAATAAAGATTGGGACCTGACGATCCCAGGCTACACCATGTTTAGATAGGACAGAGGAAAAGATAAAGGAGGAGGCATAGCCCTTTATGTCAGGAAAGGCATAAAGGCAGTGAAGGATGGAAACATCAAGGGAGATAATTGGAAAACAGAATCACTGTAGGTTCAGCTCACAGTATCCTCTGGCAAGAAACTATTGATGGGGATGATCTGTAGATCTCCAGGACAGGGGGAAGAGAGGAGCTAAGAGAATAACTGGAAAGGGGGCTGGCAAAGGAAGAGATGGTGGTGGGAAAGCTAAACCTGCCAGATATTGATTGAGTCATTCTAGCAGCCAGGAGCACCAGAAGTCATGCCCTGCTGTACACATTGCAGGACTTCCTGCTGGTGCAGCTTGTTAAGGAACATACAAAGCAGACTGTCATTCTTGATGTGGTGCTCACAAACGTGGAAGGAGTAGGAGGTGTGAGGGTAGTGAAGCGACTAGGATCCAGCAACCTTGACTCTATACAGCTTGACCTGGCCCTTGGTACAAGTAACCCCTTATCAATAAGTCCTAGATTTCAGAAGTGCAGACTTCGACCAGATGAGGGAGCTGGTCTGGGACAAATTAGTCAGAGTGGACAGCATCAGGGAGAAGGAAACAGATGGAGGAAGTCAAGGAGGCCATTCTCATTGCAACAAAGTCTTGCATGAGAAGGTAATCAAATGAAAAAGGTACAAGAGACCAATATGGCTCTCTGGAAAGGTAAGGGAAGCAGTGAGAGCCCAACAGAAGGCCTTGACCAGGTACAAGGGAAAACAAGGGAAGGAAACAAAGGGAGAGTACCAAATGAGAAACCAAAAAGGTGGTCAGAGAAACAAAGACAGACACAAAGCTAGGTATTGTGGAGGGGGTCAAGGAAGGGGGAAACAGACCTTTAGATATACTAAGGTAATAAAGAAAGAAGAGAGGAGGAATTGTTAGGCTAAAAGAGGGAGGCAGGGTAATTGAGGAGGATGGGCGATAAGCAGCCGTTCTTAATGACTTATTCTGCTCTGTATTCACAAGGAAAGTCAGAGGACCACTGCCAGAGAGTGGTTTTAAGGTAGCTGTAACAGGCATCCCTGAGATTAGGCAGCAGATGGTTACCAGTGAAGGGGTTCAGAAAGGGCTAGCTGCCCTGAAGATAGATAGGGCCCCAGCACCAGATGGGATGCACCTGAGGATTCTAAAGGAACTGGCAATGGAACTAACCGAACCCCAGTACGGCTAGTCGATATCTCAATTCAGACAGGGGTAGTTCCGAAAGACTAGAGGGTAGTGGTATCCAGTGATGATAGTGACCAAAAATGAGCAACTACAAAAATAGCCACTCACTTTCAGCACTATCATTCTGGGCTACACTACAAACTAGCAACTGTACAGAAAAGGGACCGTAGGGAAGGGCAACTGGAAGGGGGAATAGAGAGGGGAAGGGGGGACAGGGAAGGGGTTTTAGGGGACTGGTGTGCTTGCTGCTGCTGAGTTAGCCATGTGGTGTGGGTTGCTAGCTCTGGCACAGCAGGTACTGGGTTTGGGACCGACAGCGTGTACATTTTGCCACTGCCTGCGGCTGTGGGACATAATTGTTTGTGAAATCTGGATTTTGCCCCCTTCCCGACATGCACCCCCCCCTTGAGTTGAGAATCTTAATTCAGGGGGTTGTAGGGGGGCACAGCCTCCCCGGAAAAACACTTTTTAATATTCTGGATGTCGGGTCGCCTTGAAGTGTATAGTGCCGATTTGCTTTTCAGTGATATACACTCACCATAATAGCAATCGCTGTTTTGCAATCACTATTATGACATCAAACTAAAGGTAGTAGTAGTAGTAAAATATTTTATTCATATAAGTTCATGTGAATCAGGATTAACTCGATTGAGATACACTCATTTACAACAAGATCCATAGCATATTAGAACAACATTGTTCCAAACACAAACTTACATCAAGCAATACAATAAAATTCCAAGAAATAAAACAGGTATGGCGTAAGTAACTATTGTTTCATCCTGCACTTCAACTAACAATACACAGGACTGTGCTACCCATGTACCACAAATATCTGAGCTCTCAATTAGATGCTAACTATTTGGGCAGCAACATTGTCTTAGTTTGAGAGATTTGTCCCTTAACCAGGATTTTATTCCTTTCCAGGATTTATTCCCTTCTGCCTATCTCAGATGCGGTGGTATATTATTCCAGCCACATGATCCCTGATATAGTACTGACTGGCGTCCATTCTCTAGATTGCACTTTGGGATTTCTAAATCCAAAATTTTAACAGATCTCAATGAGTCAAGCTTAGAACTATAAACTAAATTATTGGTAATGTAGCCAGAGAGTTTGCTGGCCAGGCCCTTATTTATAAAGGCCATTAGGTGCCCCTTAGCAGATGTAGTCCTAATCAACAAGGGGTGGGGCACAAGGAGCAAACAGGTAACTACAGACCTGTCAGTCTTACCTCTATTTTGGATAAACTGATGGATATACTAGTCAAAGTGTGCATTGTGAACTACTTGGAGAGCAATGGACACCAGGATCATAAACAGCATCGGTTTGTTGCAAGGAGGTCTTGTCAGACCAGCCTTATGGTATTCTTTGCCTGGGTAATGAGGGTAGTGAATAAGGGTCATGCCATGGATTTACTCTATTTCAATTTCAGCAAGGCTTTTGACTCAGTGCCTCACAGATGGTTGTTGAAGAAGCTAGAGGCTCTAAGTACAGTGAAGGACATAGCTAGATGTATGAGAAACTGGTTGGAAGGGAGACAACAGAGGGGCTGTGGTTTACAGAGTAAACTGTGAAGAGGGCGGTTACCAGTGAGCTGCCACAAAGATTGATCCTGGCTCTAGTCGTTTTCAATATGTTCATCAAAGACATGGCAGAAGAAATTCAGGGCAAGATGTGTCTCTTTGCAAACAACACGAAACTCCGTAGCAGGGTAGACAGCAAGGATGGGGTCAGAGAGATGCAGAGAGTCTTGCAAAGGTTAGAGAGGTGGTCAAAAGTTTAGCACTTGGAATTCAATGCCAAAAATTGCAAGGTGATGCATATAAGGAACAAGAACCCCAGGACATAGTACTGGATGGGGGTGGGGGTGGGGGCTGCGCATCACCTCTGAGGAAAGAGACCTAGGAGTCATCATAAGTGACTCCCTAAAACTATCAAGCCAGTGTAACAAGTCCTACAGTAAGGCAAACTGGATCTGGGGTGTATACAAAGGGGTATTGACAGCAAAAGGAAGGAATGATTACTACCTCTCTATAGATCACTGGTGAGGCTCCACCTGGAGTTTTGTGCCAAGTTCTGGAGTCTTTACTTAAGGAAAGATAAGAATAGGCTGTAGACATGCACGGTAGGGTGACCAAAATGATTCAGAGACAGCAGGGTAGATCTTAGGAGGATCAGCGAAAGGCATTGAGCATGTACTCACTGGAGGCCAGATGAGAAAGGGGAGATATGACAGAGATGTTCAAATTCCTAAAAAGAATGAGCAAGATAAACTGAGAGGAATTATTTAACATAAGTTGCATATCGTGAACATGGGGGCACAAGTGAAAACTGAGGGGGAGAGGTTCAACAGGGAAGTGAGAATGTTTTATTTCATAGAAAGGGTGGTGGAAACATGGAACAATCTGCCAGCTGATGTGGTGGGTGCCCCAACTAGTAATGGTTTCAAACATGGTGGGACAGAGTAAAAGGCTTAGTAATTCTCAGGGTGGTAGTGGTAGGGTGGTGAGCATAGAGGTGGATAGTGTGGGTTAGAACACTGAATGGACAATAGGTCCTGGCTATGTTAGGGTTTATGGGCAGACTTGATGGGCCAATGGTCTTTTTCTGCCATCACTGTCTATGTTTCTGTGCTGCTTACAGATGGACACCACTCAATACCAGTAATTGCAAATAAACACACCACCCCCAAAATACATGTATAAATGGGCATAGCTTCTTTGACATCAATTAAAAAAAATAAAGTATGGTGGCAATGACAGCTTCACAACTGTCCAACAGTAAAAGTCGCCACCCACTCTTTTTACGTTCGCTTGCGCGCATGCGCAAGGAACGTCTTGGGAGAATACCACACTTTGGAGGTGTGACTCTCCTGTGCAATCCACAGCTCCGCTGGAGCAGGCGTGGCGGTCCTGCACCAATGGATGCAGGTGCTGTGTATGACATGGTGTTCAGTTCGAGAAAACCCACGGCTGTTGCTGTCCTGGCCATTGACGTGATTCCCCTCCCCAAAGCTTTGTTGCCACTGAGAGCCCACCCCAGCGTGGCAAATCTGTTTAACCGACAGAATTCTCAATCTCCCGTCGGCTCCATGTCCCCAAACAGCTTTCCTTGCTGCCATGCTGGAGCCCACCCCAGCGTGGCAAGCGTCCCGTCGCCCCCCGCTGTGTGCTCGCAGCACCTCCGCCCCCAAAGCTTTGGTGCCACGCTGGGAGCCCACCCCAGCGTGGCAAACCTTGTTTTGGCTGACGGGGTGCCCAATCCCCCGTCAGCTCCACCCCCAGCCATCCTTCTGCCATGCTGGGAGCCCACCCCAGCGTGGCAAACATCGGCGTCCTTTTTTCTAAAAACCTGTAAATTAAAAGCGGTCCCACGACTCTTCTCCTGGCCCCCTCCCACAACCCCACCCACTCACTGCGCACCTGCTCCCCCACCCCCACCCCATACTTACCTCCGGAGTCCGCACGACGATCTTCGGTGGACCGGGAACACGTCTGCACTCTTCAAAGCCGACCGCGAACTGAGGAAATGCCGGTAAGCTGTATAATGGGCTAGATGGGGTTTTTTCAACTTTGTTGCATATCTCAGGCATTTTTTGGAATTTCTGCACCAAATTTTCAACGTGGGGTTTTTGGGACCCCTTCTCATGAATGATGTCACTGTCATGACGTTATTCAGGCCCGAAGAGTGATTTCGCAGTCACTGCGTGAAATCACCTTTTGAGCCGGATTAACAAAACGACACTGCCAGCATTCATAAGGTGGGCTCTCAAAAAGCCAATTTTGAAAATTTGGTGGAAAAATTCCTAAAAATGACCGTTTTACGAGCGTGCGTTGTGCAGTTCCTACGCAGGCTCGTAAGTTCACGAATTTTCAATATTTTCACTCCAGATTTTCAACATTGCCATTTTACCACACCTCCTTATGAGCAGTATAGCTGTCATTTTTCACATCCTGCCCAAAATGTGTTTCCGCCCATGTAGCGTACAATGGCACAGTCGGTGTGTGAAATCAATGTATGGGACACATTAAGAAAATCACAGTGACACATTCATTGCAGAGGTCTTAAAATGGCTATGTTGAAAATTTGGTGAAAAAATTCTAAAATGACTGTTTTCGGTAGATTGCATGAGTTCCTATGCACTCTTGTAGGTGTGCGAATTTTCAATATTTCACTCCAGATTTTCAACATTGCCATTTTACCACACCTCCTTATGAGCAGTACAGCTGTCATTTTCATATCCTGCCCAAAACATGTTTTCACTACAAGTAGCATAAATGGCATAGGTCGGTGTGCTTAACTCAATGTATGGAACACATTAAGAAAATCACAGTGATACTGTTCATGAGCAGAGGTCTTAAAATGGCTATGTTGAAATTTGGTGAAAAATTCTAAAAATGACTGTTTTATGAGCATCGCGTTGTGCAGTTCCTACGCACGCTCGAAAGTTTGCGAATTTTCAATATTTGCACTCCAATGACTTCCAAATACCTAAACAGCACATAGAAGCAAGCAACATTCGGCATTGACAAATGCTTGTACTTCTTTGTCACTGATTTTTTTAAGCCATGTCCACGTGCCAAATACCACTGCAAATACCTCCAAGCGAACGTTCGGCATTGACAAATGCTTGTTCAATGTGTTACACTGGGCAATCATACTCATACACCTAATCTATGTGGCTGATACTAATTTGTACTGCTAAGAGGCACATCTGACCTTGTTTTATTAAAAAGAATAGTATAATCTTGCTACTTTGTGACCGCCCCTTCCTGTCATACTGAAAAAGAATAACATTGCTAATGTGGCATTCCAGAACCTCATCTCCCCCCCAAGGGGGATATCAGTAATGGGCTCATCCTCTGCAGGTTCAATTGCTTTCATTCTATGCATTGTAGAACTTGACTGCTGCAGCACACTGATTAACAGAAACAAGAATGCAACACTTCTCAGGAGTGCCGTGTGAGTGCAGATGTAGGATGCTCAACCAAACGAACATAAAGTAACAAAAAAGGTGCACATTGGTAGCACATTAAATACTAGAATCACAATACAGTATGAAATTTATATATAGTTTATTATCTCACAAAGTCAAAGGACTCATTAGCCCCAGTGCTTTTACCCATGCAGGTCTTCCTTAGCGGGCATGTCCAAACCTACCACATCTAGGTATTTTTCCCCTGGATCTTAAAGGCACAGGTAACATTATAACATACATTCATGCAAATAATTGATCATTTTACAAAGCACAGAAAAAGTCCCAATAAGCAAACTATTGGTCAATTAAATGTGAAAGAGAAGTTGAAATGGTAATAAAAAAGGTGTAAACAACTATGCCATAACATGTTTTGGGTGTGATGTTAACAGGAGCAGGAATGGAGAGAGACAGACAGTGATAGAGAGGGCAGAGAAACAAGATTCTAGGTTGTACTGGTGGATTAGAAACATAGAAACATAGACTTTGACGGCAGATAAGGACCGCTAGGCCCATCTAGTCTGCCCATTTCCCTACCTACAGGATAGGGCGCAGATCCTAGTTAACCAACAGCCTATTTCTTCCTACCCCCCCACAAGAATTGCCTTATGTCTGTCCCATGCATTCTTGAAATCTCCCACAGTTTTAGACCCCACAACCTCCTCAGGAAGGCTGTTCCATGCATCCACTACCCTCTCTGTGAAATAATACTTCCTCACATTGCCCCTGAACCGCCCTCCTTCTATCTTTAAATTGTGTTCCCTTGTTCTTGTAAGTCTCTTTTTCTGAAAGATGCTACCCTCTTGGACTTTGTTGATTCCACTGAGGTACTTAAAAGTTTCTATCATGTCCCCCTCTCCCTTCTTTCCTCAAGGGTATACATATTAAGCTCCTTTAGTCTCTCCTCATACGGCTTCTCTTGCAGACCCTGCACCATTTTAGTTGCCCTCCTCTGGACTACCTCTATCCTGTCTATGTCCTTGCGGAGATGAGGTTTCCAGAACTGGACACAGTACTCCAGATGGGGTCTCACCAACTGTCTGTACAGAGGATAACAACTTCCTGTTTTCTGCTGCTGATGCCTCTCCCTATACATCCCAGTATACCCCCAGCCCTCCCTACTGCCTTCTCATTGATTGCTAACCTTAAGGTCATCTGATATGATTACCCCCAGGTCCCTTTCCTTTTTTGTTGTTGTTACTACCTCCCCACCCATTGTGTATTCTTCCCTGGGTTCTTGTTTCCCAGGTGCATTATTTGCACTTCTTTGCATTGAATCCTAGCTGCCATACTTCTGACCATTCCTCCAACCTTGCCAAGTCCTTTTCATCCTTTCCACGCCTCCTTGTATCAATCCTGTTGCAGATCTTTGTGTCGTCCTGCAAAAGGCATACTTTTCCTTCCAGTCCTCTGCAATGTCACTGATGAAGACATTAAAAGGACTGGACCCAATACTGAACCCTGCGGTACTCCCACTAGTAACCCTCTTTCTTCAGAGTGAACTCCATTTACAATTACCTTCTGTGTCCTGTTGTGCAGCCAATGTTTTACCAGGCTACCACCCTGGGACCCACTCCCAGGCTGGTTAATTTGACTATTAATATTTTGTGTGGGACTGTGTCAAATGCCTTGCTAAAGTCTAGGTAGACCATGTCACAGCCCCCCCTGGTCTACTACTTTGGTCACCCAGTCAAAGAAATCTATTAGATTCATCTGACATGACCTTCCCGCTGTGAACCCATGCTGCCTTGGGTCCTGTGCTCCACTGGCCTCTAGGTATTCAACTATTATTTCCTTCAGAAGTGACTCCATCACTTTCCCTACCACAGAGGTCAGACTGACAGGTCTGTAGTTTCCTGCCTCTGTCTTGGTCCCACTTTTGTGAAGCGGAATCACATCCGCCTTCCTCCAGTCCTCGGGTACCACACCATCCTCCCATGATTTATTAAAAAGAGTAGCCAGTGGCTTCACTAGTTCCTCCCTTAATTCTTTTAGAATTCTGGGTGAATTCCATCAGGACCCATTGCTTTGTCCACCTTCAGTTTTAGGAGTTCTTGCAGAACCCTTTCTTCTGTGAAAGGACTGGGATCGACCCCCTATCAAGAGTGCTTCTGTTAATTAGATTAGGCACTTCCCTCCTCTTTTGTGAATACTGAGCAGAAATATTTGTTCAGTATCCCTGCTTTTTCACTGTCCCCCTCTGCCCACTCACCGTTCATTCTATTCAGCCTCACTATCCCTCCCTTTGTCTTTCTACGCTCGCTGATGTACCTATAAAAGGTTTTATCCCCCTTCTTAACTGAGGTGGTGATCTTTTCCTCAGTTTGGGCCTTTGCTATTCTGACTTCCCTCACTGCTTCCTTCTGCCTTAACTGGTACAGCTCTCTGTCCTGCTCCTTCTGTGTTTCCTTATACTTCTGGAATGCTATCTTTTTCTTCCTGACTTTCACAGCCACCTCTTTTGAGAACCATAGTGGCTTTTTCTTTCGTTTTGATTTGTTTATTTGCTTCACACAAAGGCGTGTTGCCTCTGTGATGGCAGTTTTATGATTCCCCATTGTTGCTTCACACCTCCTTCTAGCCTGTTTGCTAGTGCTTTTCTGAGGCACTCTCCCATCTTGCCAAAGTCAGCCCTCCTAAAGTCCAGTACCCTCACTTTTGTATGGCTTGACTCTGTAGCTGAGTTTAATGTGAACCACACTGTTTGATGGTCACTTGTCCCCAGATGGCAACCCACTTCTAGATCAGAGATCCTCTCACTGCCCCCATTTGAGAGTATGAGGTCTAAGATTGCTCCCTCACGAGTGGGTTCTGAAACTAGCTGTCTAATGCCTGCCACCTGTAGGGCATCAAGAATGGCCCTGCTCTTGGATGTGGCTGCAGCAAATGTGCTCCAGTTAACATCTGGCATATTCAGGTCTCCCATCAACAGTAGCTCCCCTTTCTCTGCCATTCTAAGAATGCCTTCTATCATATCCTTGTCCATTCCCTCCCCCTGACATGGGGGTCTGTACACAACCCCTGTGCAGATTGTGGTGCCCTTTCCAGTCTCCAAGCTGACCCACAGTGCCTCCTCTCCTCCGTGTTTACTCTTTTGTTCAGTTGCTTTTATCCCTTCCTTTACATAAAGAGCTACTCCTCCCCCTCTTCTCCCCTGCCTGTCTCTCCTGTAGGTTATGTACCCTGGTATGTTAACATCCCAGTCATGATTCTCTGTGTACCATGTTTCTGTGACTGCTACAATATCCAGGCATCCCTCTTCCATCAAGGCCACCAGTTCAGGGAGCTTGTTGCCCAGACTACGGGCATTGGTACTCATTACCCTCCACTTCCTGATGGCCTTACTCCCTTTTGCCCCATCCCTGTCCTTCTTGCCTTTGTCACTTTCTCCATTTACCCCTGCCCTTCTCCCTATCGACACCTCTATGTTGGTGTTTGCCGCACTTACTACCGTGATTATTTGGGGGGGCTAGGATTTCCTTGCTCCTTTCCAGTGCCTCCCCCCTTGGCTAGTTTAAAAGCTTGCCAATGAAGCATTTAAATCTATCACCTAGGATCCTGGTTCCCCTCCTGGACAGATTCAATTCAATTCAATTCAATTCATGTTTATTTTTAAAGCGCCTTTCAAAATCAAGGCGCTGTACAGAATAAATAAAACAAAAGAATCCAACATTAAACAATCAGAACTATAAAGAAAAAGCCAAAGTAAAAAGATGTGTTTTTAAAGCAATTTTAAAACTGTCAACGGTTGGGCATTCTCTTAACCAATGAGGTAGAGAATTCCACAGGGTAGGAGCTGAAAAGGCAAAGGCACGAGATCCTGACAACTTCAAACGGACCCTGGGAATCTCTAGCAATCCCTCATTGATGGAGCGGAGGGGTGAGGGGCAATAGGGAACCAGAAGATCTTTCAGGTAACCGGGTCCCTGATCGTGTAGGGCTTTAAGGTTAGTAAACCAACCTTGTGTGAGACCCAGCACAGGGCAGCCAGTGCAGTTCGCCAAGCACAGGATAATGTGACTGGTCTCTAAGGGTCCCAGTCAAAGCCTGGCTGCAGCATTCTGCACCAGCTGCAGCGGTGGATATCAACCCCTGGTAGCCCTAGGTATAGGGAATTACAGTAGTCCAAGCGGGTGGTAACAAAGGCATGGACCAAAGTCAGAAGGTCCTCCTGTGGAATCAGATGTTTCACCCGGGCGATATTCCTCAGATGGTAAAAAGAGGATTTGACAACAGTTGACACTTGTGATTTCAGGGACAGACCATCATCAAAAATAACGCCCAGATTTTGCACCTGTCAAGAGCTAGAGAGTGGTACACCACCAAGTAATAAGCCTGATGGATGTCCCACACCCAAACCCCTCCCAGGATGACCTGGGTCCACAACCAATACCTCAGTCTTATCCGGATTAAGTTTTAACCAGATGCAGCCTATCATGCCAATATAGGCTTGCATCACTCCAGGTGGACCCCAGTCCCCAATGAAGCCAAATCCCTGAGCTCCACACCAGTTTTTCAACCACTGATTGAATCCCATGGTGCGGAACACCCTAGCCTCCCTATATGCCATAGATGGAGCACTTCCGAGAAGGACATTACCATGTGTTTGGCTTGACTAAGGCCTCTCCCAATTCCATAAACTCTTTCTGCACTTCTCTAATCCCTCTCTTAGCCAGGTCATTTGTCCCTAGGTGGACAATGACATCCAGCTCCCTCCCCTGTGCAGCTGCTCCGGCAATCCTGAGGATTCGCTCCCTGTCCTTCCAAGCCATGGCGCCAGGCAGGCACCTCACCTACCTCTCCCCTTCCTCCCCCAGTTCTACCTTCCTAACAATGGAATACCCCACCAGGAGTTGTTTCCTTTCCCTGCAGGGTCCCCTGCCACCCTTCTGTGGGTCTCCTTTGTGGAGGTTCCCAGTATCCTCCTTGGTCTCCTCTGCGGGTGCCTCCATAGAGGAACCACACTTTGTCAGAATGGCATAGGAATTGTGGAGAGGTACAACTGGAGGGATGCACCTCTGTTCCATCACTCTCACCCTCCCTGAGCCCACTGTGGTCCAACCGCTCCTCTTTCTTGGCAACCTCTGAGGCAACGGCAGAGGCACTGGTGGTCCCTGGATGGAAGAGGAGGTCCCACAAATCCTGGCCAACTCAGCCTGGAGATGAGCAACCTCCTCCTCAGCCCAGAGAGGTGCCTGCAGATGGGACAACACCGCATCCTCCAGAACGCCTTCCGAAGACTGCTGCTCCACAGCCACTGCACTGCACCACTCCAATCATGTCTTTATTTCTGGCCCCTTAACTGTTTGCAATCCTTACTCTTTCCTCTGTTTTTTCTCTCTCCTTACTTTCTGCCTGTGTGCCCTTTAAGCTCCTGATTGTCCTGTTCTGAGACAAGAATATCCTATATTTCTCAGTAGACCAGTTACTTGCTCATAGGCAGACCTCCAGCAGCTAGAGGGGGCTGGAGAGCTACTCTTGCCCTTCTAGGATGGTGGGTCTTTGGTGGTTCTGTGATCACTCACTTCCTGCTCCCAAACAGGAAGTTCCTGTTGTCAGTCAAATCCTGTGCCTATAAAAATAGAACTAGCTTTGGGTGAGGGGGTGGAGGGGAGGGAAGGAGGGCAATATAGTCCCAGCAGAGAAGTTCAGTCACACAGCAGTCCTTTCTCCTGGTGTCTTCTGCCAAGCTATTAGCAGAATCTTTCTAAGGCAGTCTTTAAATGTAGCTTCCCTTCTAGCTAAGCCACTCCCTACTTACTAGATCTTTCTACAAGTAATTTAAACCTCACAACAGTTAAGTCCTTTCAATCACCTGAGATTTACACCTAAATAACTCTTCAGATACCCATTCAGTTCAGTTAACCCAGACAAACACACACTTTTTTTTTGTTTTGTATGTTAGTTTTTTTTTTACCCTAAATTAAAGGTCCAAGTACAAAAGTTCTTCTACTGTAGTCCCAGCAGAGAAGTTCAGTCACACAGCAGTCCTTTCTCCTGGTGTCTTCTGCCAAGCTATTACTCATGTATGACCAATAAAGGATACTGATAATAATAACTATATTGAAATATTCGATCCATGACACTGTATGAGTGACACCATGCATGGGATATGACATATTGGGATCCTTGCAGTACCTAAAAAAGGCATGAAAAACAACAATAATAATAAAGACATTGACATAGGTATCTAGTTAGGAAATAAGATACTGAGCACCAATAAAGCTCTCAGCTACCAGACTAATCATAAAGCTATTGGGTGACAAAGTTCCTTAATTTTTCCAAATATGGCATATATCAGCTTCATCATTTAAACCTTCGGGGGCCATGGCATTTATTGAGACCATCCATCTGGTCTCCTTCTGTAAAAAAATGTTGATTCTGTCACCACCTCTTTTGTGAGGAGGTACTTGTTCCAGAGCTGTAAAAAGGAGACTGCTTGGATTAATATTGTGGGAAATGGCAAAATATGTACCAAGAGTGCTACAGTCACTTCTATTTATGATGGCCCTGACATGTTTTTGAATGTGAGTTTTAACAGGACGTATTGTATGCCCCATATAATGTTTGAGGGTAACAACACCAGGCTATGTACACAACAAAAGTTGTGATGCAAGATATACATTGGTGGATATCAACAGTTCACTGGTTGTGACCATGTATGTATGTGTTGCCCTCTTTGCCATATTTATAAATATTACAATTTCCACATTTGTGGAAGCCTGGATGTTTAGGTGGCAACTAGTTATGAGAGTTACAATTTTTAATTGGAGTGAAATGACTGGCAGTAAGTAAGTCTCCAAAATTTATAGCTTTTTTGAAGGTGACTATAGGTTTGGTGTCAATTTCCCTTCCCAGAACATTGTCACTGAGTAAGATGGGGCAGTATTTATGAACTGTGTTGCCTACTTTACCTGCTACACCATTATATTGTGCTGAAAAAGTGATAGTTTTGCTGAAATTAGATACACTTATTTCTGGGTTTCAGAAGGGTTCTCCTATTGATACTATGGCCTTTTGATGCGCTTCCTCCAAAATACTGTATCATACCCTCTATCAATAAATCTAGACTTCGTTTCCAAGGTCTGTTGTTCAAATTCTTCAGATTTTGAACAAGTTCTCCTAAGCCTGATAAATTGTCTGTATGGTGTGGAATCCACCAGTTTTCAAGGGTGAACACATTCAGCCTGTGTGTTGGGTGCTGTGGGTTTGTGCCAGCCAGTAGAACCCACAGTGCATTCCAGGGTAGTACTGAGTACACCCATATGGAAAAAATATATTTTAGATATATTTATAAAGATATATTTCAAATACATGTTTAAATGCATTTTAAAATATACTTTCATCATATACCTGAGGTATATGCAAAATATCTCAAATTGGGGCGATTTGAAATATCTGATTTATTTGCAGAATATATGTGACAGATATATTTAATATCATAAATATATTTCCATGATATATTTATTATACTTGAGGTGCATGATATATATTTTAGATAACTGCTTATAAATCTTGGATATTTAACAGATATACTTTTTTATGTAGTTGACATATATCTAAAATATTTTTCTAAGTATATGCATTGTAAAAATATTTTAAAATACCCAGACAAAAAGACAATAGATTGATCTTGATGTAACATATCTTTAATGGAGAACTACAGGGATATGTGAAGCCCTGACCGCTGCACAAATTGGGGCTTCAGTACCCTGATTTTTCCACAGGCACAATATTAAATAGTTTTCTTACCTTAATACTTGTAAAACTGGTACAAAGCTCTGTATAAGCCATCATTTTGTAATTCCTGTATTGCCCACCCCCCAAGATCTTGCCGATAACCACATGAGATGATGATGCACCTTTGCCCTCTCCTATACTGTACCCTCATGCATAGAGATTTAATAATCTCTGTATCTGCTATGCCTACTTTATTTTTACAGACTTGGCCTATATGCCATGTGTATACATGGCATACACATGGCATATCGGCAAAGTCTGTAAAAATAAAACAGGGCATGGCAGATACGGAGATTACTAAATCTCTGTACATAAGGGCACAGTATAGGAAGGGGAAAAGGCATGTTATCATCTCACATGGTTATCAGTGAGATCTCGGGGGTGGGCACTGCAGGAATAACAAAATGCCGGCTGGTATGGAGCTCCATATCAGATTTACAAGTATTAAGGTAAGAAAACTATTTGACTTAATAGTGTGCCTGCAGGGGGAATCGCGGTACTGAAGCCCTGATCTCCGCAGTGGTTGGGGCTTCATCTATACCCATAGATTTCTTTTAACTGTACATTTAGAATTCCCCTTATTAGTAACCATTTAGATATCTATAGTAGAATTATCATTTAATGATGCACCTTTAACACAAGTTTACAGATTACACACTTGAACTTACAAATAGGACTTACCTTTTGATCTCACAATTCCTAAACGCACAAATTGGTATTTATACCACCCCTCTTTGGTTCCCTTTTATGTCTGGGTGAGTTCGTACATGTACTTATTTTTCTTTACTTTTTACCTTTCCCTCTGGTCTGTAAGCTAATGCTGCCAATTCAAAATTATTTTAAAAATAGAAATTGCCATGATTTTGGTTGATAAACTGTACTTTAGAAATATGCAAATTAGCTATGATAATACCTACAGGAGTAATCGCGCAAAAGTTGACCAGTACCGTCCATTATGCTTCATTGCGCGATAGTGGTATACATGTTATTCAGTGGGTACCGTGCTTGCTCAATGCTCAGTATACCATGCTACAGGTCAACATTTGTGCAATTACCACTGTACACAGTACCAAAGCAGACATTTACAAAAATATATTTGACATAAATAAAAATATAAATTTGACATGTATTCTACACATACTGTATCTTGCAAGCAAACAATATCAAAATTTTACTCACAACAGAAGTTAGACACACATGCACACCAGACCAGGAGCTCCAGAAGGTATTGTAATTCTTGGATTTTCCATCACAAAGTTATTTGTACAGTAAAGAAAACATTGCAAAACTAAAGCCAAAAGTATCAATAGTAAAAAACAGACCTCTTTACAGGACCAACATTTTGCACTGTTCTTGAAAAAGCGCAAGAACAATGCAAAATGTCAATCCTGTGGAGAGGTCTGTTTTTTTTACCGTTGCGACTATTGGCTTTGGTCTTTTAACATTTTATTTTTTGTACAAATAAACTTTGCGGTGGAAACTCTAAGAATTGTCTTCTGGAGTTCCTGATCCAGTCATGTGGATGTGCCTAACTTTTACCATGAATATTGTTTACATTTATGTTGTGAGCACCACTATATTTTGGAGCTGCCTTCTTTGCTTGTACACATATTTTACAATAAGAAGATATGTAGAAATAGTGCATTCAATATACTGTATATATTTGCAGAATGTAGTATACATATATATATATAATAAAGATATACTGTATTATTTATTCCAGTCATATTTATAAACTATAAAACATATGTATTTGCAATGTAAAACATATATTTTAAATTTATTATATATGATAAACAACACATATATTACAGATACTTTTCAGATGTATATCAGGCTAAACCCATTTTAGCATATACAGTATGAAACATATCTCAGAATATACATCTCTAATATATTGAAAATATATGTTTGCTAACATACACTTACTGTAGAAATTACAGAATAAAATTGTGCTTGCATAAAACTATAATAATTTTTCATTAGACAGTCCATAAAAACATTAAACAGTAAAACAAAATATTTTCTTTGATAGTGTAACAAAATATATACATTTAGTAAGTCAACGGCAGGTATAATACATATCTCATTGAATTCTGCAAATATCTAAAATAAAAGCCCGCCTGGCCGTCGCAGCGGTTGGATTTCTGCTCGCAACGCCAGTGACCAGGGTTTGGGAATGGACCTGGGTCATTGGAGGCCAGCCGGGGGAGAAGGAGCGAGCATCCTTAGACTGTTGCCTTTCTCCGAGAGGAGGGTGGGTGTGTGTGATCATTGTCGGGCGACACCCAGTGGAGGCTGGGTTGCTACACACACCGATGCCTGCATCTCTCAGGGGTGGGGCAGATGCTGGACATCATTGCACATCCCCAACCCTGCTTATGGGGAGTAAAAACACTGGGGCCTGGCATGTCTCTATGATGCCCGGCCCTGGTCCTCTCATTGCCTCCAATGCTGGTTCCCCTCTGACTAGATACTAGATTTGCAGTGTTAGGGCTGGCACCACAACTCTGCCCTCTGAGGGGTAAGCCAGGGGTAACGGGGGGAAATGCAGGTCACCATCAGGGGTGGAGGTCCGTGGGGTTCGTGACCAGGGCGGAGAATTCCGATGGCTAAGGAACCACCAAAAAGCATAGTAAAAATAAATAAATAAATAAATAAAACTGGAAAAATGCACATATATCTGAAATATGTTATATATTTAGGCATATTCAGATACAGCCTATATATTAACAAAATATAGTTCTTTTCCATATGGGTATAATTTAAACCTATGTTATGAATATATTTTTGTGTTTCTTATATATTTAGCAACTTAAAAGGGAAATCAAAAATGAAATGGCATAAGTAACTCATAATATATATAGTAGATAGATTCAAGATATATCTTTGCCTAAAATGCAAAATATGTAGAAACTGCAATAATGTGTATGCACAAATAAGTAGTTTTGATTTTATGTAAGGATATACCATTGAAAGAACAATAACTTAAATTTTGAAATAGTATAGCAAAAATGCATTTCTAATATATTAAAGATGTTCCCCAAATATGGTACATCTTGGATCATTCTGTGAATATCTAGAATATGCCTCAAAATATATCTGAAAGTGTGAATGTAGCTGACATGTGTTTGAAACATATTTGTATTGTAGATACAAGGATATATTGCAAATATTAAAACATGTGGGGCCAGATATTCAAAGCTTTGCGTGGTCCGCAAACAGTTTGCATGGGAATAGCGCGGGATTAGTGCAGGTCTGCCATATTCAAAAGGCCAACTAGTGTGGGCAAACAGCAGTAGCGCCGGGCTAAGCATAATGATATGCAAGGGGCATAGTGAACATGAATAGATGCGGTAGGAGATATTCAGCGACTAGCGCCGCTACTAAGGTGTTTAGCCGCGCGACATAGGCGTGACCGCCAGCGGCGGTACAATTTGCGCTCAGGAAAAGCTGGTCTTAACCTGGGCAACAGCTTTGGCGGTGCTATCTCAGCATTAGTGCGGCTTATGACGCGCCGCTCTAACATATCAGTATGACACTTAGAAACTGCCAGACATGGAGGACACATGCTGCTCACTGATGGCACCACCCCGATGCCATCCATGCACCACTATCGAACCAAGCACAGACAGTGAGTGGTGATCTGACCCCACAGGGACAGCATGGTAGTGTGGCCATCTAGCACACACCTGCAGACCATACGTCTGTGGTGCGTAACAGATGCCAGCACACACATGCAGCACTGTGGGTATGGTGGCCAGTGAGGGGAGGGTGTATGGGTGGCCAGACCTCACCACAGCCCAGGTGTGGTCACAAGGCTGGGACACATCACTCAGTGCACTTGGGCCAGTAGTGGGATTACGCCACCACCTGTGTGTCTGTCGGATCCTACATGTCCCCCCAGCCACCTACCACACAACTGTACAGATGTCACAGCACACACTGCTGGCCATGTACATGACACTGTGTGCATTCCATGTCACAGGTGCAGCATCTGTGGGTCACACAACAGCGTGATAGTACTGTCCACTGTCAGTAATTACCTGCAAGCTGTGCCTGTCACTGTGTACAGTGCAGTGGTCATCACTGCCCTACATACCATAGGCAGTGTCATGTCCCTCACACTACCATCTCTCTTGCTACTGTACTGTCTGCTGTGCACTGTAGCATGACCTACAGTGTGAAGGTTACATGCAGCACTACCACCACCTGTGCCTATGCTGTGTTGTCCCCTGGGGTACGACATGCTATGCTATGCTGTACTGTTTACATGAAGCCTGCAGCTATCATCAGGCACTGCCTGACTGACCTACAGGTGGAGCTGCGGTCGGACCTGGCCAGCCCCTGTACCTCCAGACTGACCTACAGGTGGAGCTGTGGGACCCTGCAGTAACGCTGTGCAAACTGCATGCAAATCAGGGCATGATGAGATGCTAATGTGGCTGTTTGCCCAGAGACTATCTAAGTAGGCTCATTTGCATGTTACTTTTGAGTATGGCATAGTTTAGTGCGGGGCTAACGTGTTTCCACCGGGCAAACTGCTCAGCTCCGTGCTAAAGCCGAGCTAACGTGTTAGAGTGGCGCTAACAGTTCGGGGAATATTATACAGTTTTGATCATTGTTTTTTCATGTGTGCTGCTGCCTGCAGCTGTACTGGGTCCATGCATTTGCCAGAACACACATTGGCCACATAGTTCCTCTCGACCTACCCTCACGTCGCTGTGCACTGTGTTGTTGTTGTGGTTTGCACTTCCTGGTTGTTGTATTTAGTACTGTCTTATTCCAGGGCTACGTTTGCCCTGCACTCCCAGCCCAGTTTGCACGGCCTCATTCCCATGCTATATTCAGAAGCTGTTTGCCCTGGGCTATTCCTTTTGAAGATATCTTGCTTTGTGCTCCAGGCTAAGTTTGCACTCCAGGCAGTGCTAATTTAGCCCAGGGGCAAACCTTTGAATATCTGGCCCATGATCTTTTCCACATAGGCAACATCTATAAATGTGATGCTGTGTTTATCAGATTCATATAGAATTTGAGACTGGAGCTGGTGTTGTTTAGATAGGTCATAAACTCGTGTTTTTTTTTTCTTCTGTGCCTCTCCACACACAAATTGTATAATTGATAAATAAGTTCCAAGTACAGTAAGTACCTTATGATGATATTTGTTGTAATACTGTTGTATAAGTGTGTCTCATCTCATCTGCCCATGAAAAGATTTGTGTAAGAGGGGGCCATATAGGTCCCTGTGACTGTGCCACACTTTTGACGATAGTAGTTGCCATTAAAAGTAAAGAAATTATACTTTAAGGGCACGCAGGAGAAACACAGTGGGAATGTTGTCACCACTAGTTGGCCTACAGAGGAAGTATTCAATAGCTTCCAACCACTCATAGTGTTTTATACAGAAGTATAAGCTGTTTACATCAATAGTTACCCAATAATATTATTCATGCCATGCAAACAATTTCATTTTGTTAAGCAGATGCATGGTGTCTCTAATGTGGAATCAGAGACCCAATACAAAAGACTGCAGAAAAAAAAATCAATTAATTTAGATACTATAAGTTCTTAATTATTGATTTATTTATTTGCTTTTGGTAACTGGGTAACTGCGCTAGGCAGGACCTGCTTATTTTCAGGCACGACCCAGGAGAGAATAAAACAAGTACAGAGGTCAGACGATCGGCTACAAGGACGTAATAAAAAAAAAAATGAAATACAATGGAGTCTCAGGTACAATAAAGCAGGTACAGCAGTAAATAGGACACAGAACTTTGCAACAATCAGTATGATAAAACATGACTTGGAAATAAAGGTGCAGTAACAGTAGCAAAGAATCAAACAGCTAAACAAACAGACAAGAGAAAAACCAGCGGCGAGCATTGGTCAAAGTGTCAAAGCAAAGGTTACTAAAGTGCTTGAAGGAAAGCAAGGTCCACAGGTAGTGGTAGGAGGAAGGAACAGGTGGGGGAGGGAGGAAAGTTAATACATACAGGCATCAAGACAGGTGAGGTGGTTGAACAGGGTCTGTTTGAAAGCAGCATGCAATTTGGTACACCTGAGATGTAGAGGGAAGGGAGTTGCAGAGTTTGGGCACTTCATGAGCAAAGGATTGTTCCCCCATTTTAGTGAGGCAGGGGAAAACAGAGAGTAGAGCCAAGGCAGTGGACCAGAGTTGACAAGATTGAGCCATGGGGTGAGCAGCCCAGCAAGGGAGGCAGGCTGGGAAGATCGAACAATGTTGTCAGTTAGGTAACCAAGGGCAAATAAACACTTAGACAATGGGGCCAGCCATCAATGGTTCACATATAAAGAGCAATGGTGGGTAAGGCAAGAGGCAGACAGAGGGAATCTACAAATATTGTTATATGTGACATCCCACTTTTGAAGGATGCCCACTTGGCTCTGTCCAAAGATGGGCAGAGCATAGCAGAGCCCAGGTAGAAGGAGGCCTTGGGCCACCGAGATCCTAGCTGCAGGGGTGAGGGTGTGTTGAACATAGTAGGCCAGGCTCAATTTAGTATTGACAGATTACAAATGGCATTAACTTGCATAGAGAAGTCAAGGGCTGGGTCAAGTGTAACCCTGAGGTATTTGAAGAATGGAGTTATGTAGACAGAGGACCCATCAAGATGGGCAAAGTGTAATGAAGCAGTAGAAGATGAGCATTTCCTGCGAGAAGTAAAAAGCATGGCCTGTGTCTTGGCCACATTAAGGAACAAACGATCAGAAGAGAGCCATTTTTGAGTGAGGCGAAGATCCAAGGAGAGGAGCAAATTAATCTCAGGTACTAAGCTAGAAGAGACATAGAGGACCAGGTCATCAGCATATACCAGGGTGTGACAGTGAGACGAGACGAGGGGCACATTATTTATGAAAATAGAGAAGAACAGTATCCTAAGTATGGACCCCTGGGGGACACCTACAGTGATGGGAGCAGGGAGGAGAGGACCTTGTGAAAAGAGACAACTTGGGAGCGGTCATGCAGGTAGCTTGAAAACCAAGCAAGAGTGGACCTGCAGGCCCTGAGGGAGCTGAGACATAGCAAGAACAGGGAGTAGGCAACCAAGTTGAAAGCCTTAGACAAATCAATGAAGATCACCCCTGTAAGCCGACCGCAGTCCATGCTGGTTTTGATGTCATTTGTAAAATGGGCTAGGGTGGTGGTGGTGCTATGGCTCACATGAAAGCCATGTTAAGCAGGTGAGAGGAGGTTGTGTTTAAGCAGGAAGGTGGACAACTGATGGTGGATGAGTTTTTCCAGGAGCTTGCTGAACATGGGTAGAAGAGCAATGGGATGATAGTTTGCAGGGGTTCTAGATCCTTTTTTTAAAAAATGGGAATGACTCTAGCCATCTTCCAGGAGCAGGGGACAGTGGATGAACTAATGGAGAGATAAAATAAGTGAGTGACGGGCATGGCCAGGAGGGAAGTATCAAGCTTGAGGATCCTAGGTTCCAACCCATCAGGACCTATACTGGCATGGGGAAGGGTCAGTTTGAGGAGCTGTAGGACATCCTTCCTTGAGACAGGGACAAGGTCAAAAGAGGGGGAGAGAGGAAGGATGGTCACCAGTAGCGGGGTCAGTGGGGGGGGTGGTAGGGCCATTGTACTTGGGGAGGGTGGTGAAGAGGGAGTTAAGGTGGTTGGCAATGGTAGTGGGATTGTCACAGGAGGCATTATCAATTAGCATGTCCCGGGGAGCTTGGGTATGGGAGTTACCCATTACATGGTTAAGTTGCGACAAGTAGGCTCTGGGGTTCTGGGCAGAGGCCTGCAGAAGTCCTCTGAAATAATTACTCTAGGCAGAGCAAATCTCTTTTTTACATTGGTTGCCCAAGGAGCCATGGTAGGCTACAAAGTCAGTATGAAGAGAGGAAGCTTTCCAGGTTGTCCAAAGCTTGTCACAAGCTTTAATCAGCTGGAGAAGTGGGCTATGTAGCCATCTAGTTTGAAAGCCCTGGAACTGCAGCCTAGTGGTGGGAATGTGCTTTACCTGAAGGGCAACTATAGTCTCAGTGAAGTAGTTTGTGGCTAGGTCGAGTTTACCCGTATTAAACAGAGGTCACCAGTCAATCTGCCGAAGGTCATTTAGGAAGGCAGATGAGACGAGTGCAGAGTAGTTCAACATCAAAAGGATCCTATGGGGTAGGATGGTGGGCAGGAATCCTAGGTGCAGAGGACAGGGGAGTAGTCACTGATATAGTCTGCTATGACTTGGATATTGGATACTCTGTCAGGTCTGTTTGAGAGGACCCAGTCAAGGAGAGAGTGGCTGGATCCTGAGTTAGAGTGCCTAGTGGATTCGGAGACTAGTTGTGTGAGGTTGGCCTTGCTAATCTGGGTGGCAAGGAGGAGGACATTTGGGCCCAGCCAATGCTGGTTGAAGTCCCCGAGACAGATAATCTCATTGATTTTGGTAGCTAGTGGCAAGAAGTTCAGAAATTCATTGAGGCCTTGTTTGCTGACTTTGGGGGGGAATGTAGACACCGATTATGTGCAGCTTTTTGGCCCTGCCAAGTATGAGGAGAGAGTGAAGCCCCTTACAGTATATAAACTGGGGGACAGCAGAGTGCATAAACTAAGATGAGTCTTGGAGTAAAGGGCAAGGCCACTGCCCCTTTTAGTGGATGGTCAATCAGCACAGACCCAGCTGTAGCCAGGGAGAGTGCACTAGGAGTCGGGAAGGAAGGTTTGAGTCATGTTTCAGATATGCCAAATAGGTCAGGTGCATAGGAAACAGCCCATGCTTCAACCTCAGAGTGGTTGACTACCAGGCTCCTAATGTTAATGTGGACTTATTTCAAGCTCCTCCCCTGGGTGGCAGCCGAGGAGCAATTGGGACTATTAGGGGGTAGTGAGGTGGTGAGGCCCGGGTTGGTTTCAACGTCACTAGAGGGATAGGGCAATGGCTGCAATCCAGGTCATAGCCAGGGCAAAAGCCATAGAAACTTGGACAGTAATGGACCATTTGGGTCCGCAAAGATAATGGATGAGAAGGCCGAGAGGTTTAGGGCTAAGGTATTCATGTTTGACAGACTGAGGGGAGGTACACAGCAGAAGGTTAGAGAAAGTGAAATCTTCCAGTTCCACCATAGGATGGTGTGAAAGGTAGAGGGGAAGGGATACAAGGATGTCAACAACAATGAGACAGCCCAGGGAAACCAGGATGGTGAGGAAGAGACATGGTATTCAGAAGGACAGCTGGGAGGGGTGGAAAGAAAAGGAGAGATTAAGACAGGAGGGCAGGGAGATTCCAGAAAGGAGTGAGAGCAGGACCTAAAAGAGAAAAATGGCAGCAGTCCCCACTAAGGTGTATTATAGGCCAGCAGACAGAACTGTCTGAGGAGTAGTGCCAAAGATACTAGAGGCAATCCACACTGTTTGGAGGAAGGCAGGATAAAGCTAGATAACAGGGCAAATGAGATCAGGTTGTCAGACAGAGGGTTGTCCCAATGAAGAGAAGAGCAATGTCACCGAGGGCTCCAAAGTACTATCAAGACAGAGAGGAAATAAAAGTAAGATTGCAACAGGGGATCAGAGGGCCTGAAGGGGAAGATACAAGTACCAGAAGTCATACCTCCACATCAGGGAAGACAAACCAAATGAGCAGGAGGTGGAGCTATCGAGCATTTAATTATGGTGGAAGAGGGGGTTGGAGGGTGGTTAAACAACCCCCTGAATGAAGTTGTAGGATGTGCTGTACAGAGGCTCAGCCCTTTAAGAATTTTTCTAACAAAAAAACACAGTGCAAAAGCTTAAAGCCCCAGGTTAAGGCTTCTTGCAGAGTGGAGAGGGAGGAGTTACAAGGAAGGGATCAGGGAGGAGAATAGAGGTGACACAGAGCACAGAATAGCAGATTAAAATAAAGTTTAAATAATCGGCTTTACAGCACAGAATATAAGCAATAAATGCAGCAAAAAAATCGAAAAATAATAACATGCAGTAGATAATTGCAGCGTCCCTCAATATGCTAGCAGTCCACACCAACCCCCTGAATGAAGTTGTAGGATGTGCTGTACAGGGGCTCAGCCCTCTAAGAATTTTTCTAACAAAAGAGCACAGCACAGAAGCTTAAAGCCCCAGGTTAAGGCTTCTTGCATTTTAGCAAGCACAGAGGAGCTTAAGGCTAACGGCACCAACTAGGCTCCAAGTAGCACAGGCACTAGGAACTAGCTGCCCCGAGGGCAAAATGAGCAACATGCTGCCTGCAGCACGAATGCTGCTCAGTGCATTAGTTTAAACACATTGTAGAAATTAAATAGCAGCAGAAGAAATGATATCAGGTCCAAGGAAGCACTTGCACTATGTGCAGGCTGCCCTGCGGGTAAACAGCTGAAAGCAGCCAGCAGCACCAAAAAATTGATTAAAGCACAGCGAAAGAAAGAAATATATCCTGCCAGTACAGAGCAAGCTAATTAAGAATAGTCAGCAATGGTGGGGATCCAAGCTGTGGAGCGTTAGGATAGTTAGTGGCTGAAGACAATAGGATTCAGCAAAAGGTGCCAAAATTTAAATCTCAAAGGCTGCTGCACAATTCAGCGGAGTCCTGGTCTGTACCTGCGTCTGCTGGCAAGTGGGTGGGGGAGCAGCTCAGAGGGTGGGTTGCCCAGATCTAGCCGGGCTGCGTATGATGGTGAGCAGATGGGGGAGCAGCTCCGAGAGTGGGTTGCCCAGGTCTAGCCAGGCTGTATATTATGGTGAGTGGGCTGGAGAGCAGCTCTGAGGGCGGGTTGCCCAGGTCTAGCCAAGCTACAGCAATTCAGCACCAGAGACTATGGGTCTCATTGGGGGATATGGGAAGTTTTATGAATTTTAGGTGGTGTGTATATAGTGTGAATAACTGGGAAGTCAGGTTTAAGGTAAGCAGCTTGTTCTCCAGTTACCCAGTCATTCTAGTATGCAACATCCACCAAACTGAACAATTCTAACTTATATCTGGCTGTGGGGTCCCTTGGCAAGTGTTCATAGTTATTTTGGTCCTGTAACAATACCATTACCTTACAGACATAGAAATTTCCATCCATGATGACCACATTACCTTCTTTATTGCAGGGTATGATGACTATATTTTTAAGGTCACATAGCTGTTGAAGGGTTTCTCCAGAAAGAGAGCATCTGATTCCAGGAAAACTATCACGTTTTCAACACAATATAATAGCATAGCAGGTAAAGTATAAATACTGGCCCATCTTACACAGTGACAATGTTTTAAGGAGGGTCATTGACTCCAAACCTAGAGTCATCTTTAAAAAAGCTGCAAATTTGAGTGCCTTACTTATTGCCAGTCGTTTCTCACCCACTAAATATTCAAACACTCATAATTGGTTGCTTCCTAAACCACTAGGCTTCTACAAATGTGGAAACTATAATATTTGTAAATATGGCAAAAAGAGGGCAACACATACATATTATTTTATTTATTTATTTGAGTTTTGGTAACCAGGTAGGACCACTTAGACAAATACAGCCCCTTTTTCAGTGTCGACCCAGGGTACAGTGAAGCAATACAGGTTGTACAGAGATTCAGTAAAGTATAGCAGTAAACAATGACAGTAGCAACAATAGTGTAAGACTAGACAATGTAACAGTGGCTACATACCAACAGATTCTATATACATCAAGAGTAGGCTATACAAAGGTAGTTTGTAATGTCTGCCCCAATAGAGAATTGAGAGCCGGTAAGGTTGACAGGCTAGGGTGGGGAGGAGAGGGAGGGCATGGAGTGAGGGGGGGGAGAGAGAGATAGAGGTCAGCGAGATAGGCAAGGCAGGGGGCCTCATTGGAAGCAAGAGCAGGAGGAGGAGGCTACTATGAAGTCAAGCAGGTTGGACTTTGAAAAGAGGAAGAGATGGACTGGTTAGGATGTGAGGAGGCAGGAAGTTCCAGTCCGAAACAGAAGCAAAAGAGAAGGCCCTCCTGGTGAGGGAGAGGTGAAGATTGGGGGAGGACAATTAGGGAAAGGGAGGATGAGCGGAGGGAGTGAGGTGCTTGCCTTGGGCAAATCAGATCTCTAAGGCAAGGGACAGTAAAGAGGTGGACAAGTTTAAACATGAGACAATTGGAGAGGTATTTCAATGTAGCTTCATAGGGTAACCATCCTAGAGAGGAGAGAACATCACAGTGATGAGATTGGGAGTTAACCCCCAAGGCAAACCTACCAACCCTATGGTAGGCCTGGGAGAGGAGTGAGAGAGATGAGATATTAGCAGAGAGTAGCAGGGGGGCTCCATAGGTTAGGAGGGGGGTAAGGGAAGAAGAGGCAATTCTTAGGCAGGAGGCAGAGGTGAGATACGGATGAATCCGATAGAGCAGGCCAAGCTTCTGATTCATGGTTTTAACTACGTTGCAGATGTGAATACTGAAGGAGAGCGAAGGGTCCAGGGTGAAGCCCAAGTACTTGAAGGCAGGCACAGTCTCCAAGGTGTCTCCCACTGATGATGTAATGTTGAGGGTAGGAGGGGCATGCTTGAGGGGGGAACGATAGAAGAAGAGCATACATCTCGTTTTCCTTGTATTGAGAATGAGCTGTTTCTGGAAGAAATAGTCCTTGAGGGAGGCAAAGTCTGTGGCAAGTTCATGACTGATTTGGTCAAGGTCTGGTGAGGATCAGTAGATGACTGCGTCATCTGCATAAAGATGTACCGAGGCACCACCACAGAAGCTGGGGAGATCATTAATGAAGAGTGAGAACAATAATGGGCCCCAAAATGGATCCCTGAGGCACGCCGTGGGTTATTGGTCTAAGTTCTGAGAGAGAGACGGCCCATTTGACTCTTTGGGAATGACAGGACAGGTAACTTGTTACCCAGTTTAGGGCATTTTTATCCAGACCTATGGCATGTAGTTGGTGGAGCAGGAGACCATGGTTTACCAGGTCAAAACTTTAGTGAGGTCAATGAAGATGGCACCTGTGGTGCAACCCTTATCCATGGCATGAAATATATTTGTTGTCACTTTTATTAGGGCCATTAGGGTGCTATGGTTGCTTCTGAAACCATGTTGATAGGGGGATAGCAGGTTGTGGGATTCCAGGTAGTCCTGAAGGTGGTTATATAGTATGCGCTCCTGTATCTTTGCCAGATGACAGAGGATGGAAATGGGTCTATAGTTTTTGACAACAGAGCTGGATCTCCCCCTTATGCACGGGGACTACCACTGCCACCTTCCATTTATTGGGTACCGAGTTGGAGATGAATGACCGATTGAAAAGGTCTCTAACCAGGCGAGCAAGGGCTGCGGCAACCAGTTTAAGAAATTTAGCCTCTAGGGAGTTGTGCCTGGCCGAGCTCTCTGGATCTAGTTGTGAGAGAAGCTTATGAACCTCTTTGAGAGTGGCAAGTTTTAGGTGGAACTCGGGGCAGTCCACAGGGGTAGTTATGGGAAGCATAGCAGAGCTTGGAGGGAAAGAATGCTGGAAGAGCGTAGTATATTTGTGCAGATCTGTAAAAAAATTAATTGAAGCTGGAGGCTGTGGAAGTAGAATCGGTTAGGTCGGTGCCATTGGCACAGTCTGAGCTCAGGGTGGAGACAGATTTCCCTTTCAATAGGGAGTTGACTTGCTGCCAGAACTTCTTTGGGTTGCAGAGGTGTTTTATTTGTGGAGATTTAAAGTAAAAGTGCTCGGCTTTGTGCAGGGAATGCTTGCATTTATTCCTGAGGTGTCTATAGACTTGCCAGTCTGAGGGGAGTCCACTTATCTTGTAGGCTTGCCAAGCCTTATCATGGTGGGACATGAGTGTCTGGATCTCTTTGGAGAGCCATAGGGCCTTAACACCCTTGGACCTGCACCTTTTTCAAAGGGGCATGATGGTTAACTAAGTGTGTGAAGGTTTGGATAAAGAAGTCTAGGGCATGGGTGATATCGGGGAGTGAGTTGATGGGTCACCAGTCCGTAGTATTGATGGTGGTGATAAAGCTGCCTACATTAAACTGAGACATGTCATGGACTGTGGATATCTTGGGAGGGGGGTTAGGACAGTTGTTTCTCTGCACACAGAAGGTGGAGGAGTGATCACTTATGCAGTCAGCAAGTACGCTCACTGCTCTGATCCTTAGTGGGCAATTAGTGACCATCCAATCTAGCAGCGTGTGTTTGCCAGACTTGGAGTCGGTACATATGTGGTGCTTGATAAGCTGAGTTAGGGAGGAGTCAGTCAGCATTGCATGCAATTTTGCTGCATCCGGTTGGAGCCAATCTTGGTTAAAGTCCCCACATAGGATGAGGTTATGGTCAGGGAGATTGGGTAGGGAAGCTAGGAGAGAGGGTGGGCCAGAGGAGGCTTGACTTGGGGGCATATAGACACACCCAATTATTTGTTTTTTGACGTTTCCAAGTGTGAGGGTGGTGAAGAGGGATTCAGTTATTGGTGCCCCCACACCAGGATCAGGAAGTTCAGAGATGTCTAAATTAGATCTGAAGTAAAGGAGTACACCTCCACCCCTCTTGCCTATCCTGTCTTTTCTAAGACAACTGTAACCAGGTAAGAATACCACATGATGCTTGATGACTGGCTTGAGCCAGGATTCAGATATGCACAGAACATCTTTTTTTCCGTCTGTAAGACCCAAGCTTCCAGTTCCGGCATCTTGGGGCATATGCTGCAGATGTTCAAGTGTGCAATTCGCAGCCCCTTTACCAGGGGTATAGACATGGATGTGGGTGGATGAGGAGGATTACAAGAGGGTCCTAGGTTAGTCTCAATATCACTAGCACAGACAAGTAGTAGGAGGGTGAAGTGAAGGAACCCAGGTGAGGTAAGGGATGAGAGCCTGCCTAGCACTGTTGTGCTGGGGGGTATATGAAGTTGTTTGTGAAGCCAGTGCCCCAAAAGTGCGGCATCTCATCTTGGGATGCATGGGTTGTAAAGGAGTACAAGAGAAGACTCAGAACAGAGGTGACGGGGGGGGGGGGATGTGAACTATTCCATGATGTGTGCTGTAAGGCCTTGGCAATAACCTGGTCGATGCAGCAACTTAGGATAATGAGGCATGACAGGGAGGACATGAGATGAACACTTTTTCATGATTGTGTCACCTAGTGAGGTGTGGGAGACCAGGAATGTCAAAGGAGAGAGTGCAAACGGAGACAGGAGCTAGAATGTATTAGAGGTGAATGAGAGGGCACCATCAGGAGCAGAAAGGTATCAGAGGGCCGAGAGAGAAGATGCCTGAGCAGGGGTAGGCAGAAGTGCAGTGTGGACGGAGGCAGAAGAAAGGGAAGACAGGAACAGAAAGGTATCAGAGGGGAGCGAGAGGATGCCTGAGCAGGGGCAGGCAGGAGAGCAGTGGGGACGGAGGCAGAAGAAGGGGAAGTTGGTTTGGGGTAGGAGCCTAAGGAACTAGAACAGGGCAACAGCAGCCCTAAGCACAGGAAGGTATAGAGTGTTCACCAAGTTATAAGGCAGACACGGGTGAACAAGGAGGAGTGAAGGTCAGGATATAGTGCAGGAGAAACAGATTCAGTGTAGCAGGTAGGGAGGTAGCAGGTAGGGAGGGTGGCGAGATGGGCAGGAAGTACTGCAGAGATAGTGGAGTCAGCACTGGGTGAGAGTAAGTGCAGGCACTGAAACTCAGGATAGACTAAAAGTGAGTAGCAAAGGCTCTGTTATTAGCAAGAGTGAAGTAGCCAATGAGCAGTGGGAGGGTGGAGCTTAACGTGCATTTAATAGTGGCCGAGGTTGGGGCGGGTGGGCAGGAAACAAATACCGAGTTAGCAATGTTGCCGAAAACCATACAGCACAGTCCGTAATTTGAAGGGAGAGAGCTGTGGATAAATCCGAGGGATAGCCATGGAGTCAATAGCTAATCAAGATCAGGCTGGAGACCCCCATGTCCAATTGGAGTCCAACTTTAGCCCCTGGGTCTAGATGCTGTCTTACCCTGGAGAGGAGGTGCTTTCAGCGGGCTCAGCAGGTTGGGATGGTCTCACCAAATACCATGGCCTCCAAAGGTTTAAATGAATGCAACCCCCCCCCCTACAATGGGGGTTCCCAAAAGACTTCCTTGGGTGTGCCTAAATGCCCACTGCAAGGCTGGTGTTCTGTGTTTTAGCTGTTTAAAAAGAAATTCCGTCAGAGTGCCCAATAGCCTCTGTGGTCTGTCTCTTTAAGAGATGCCTATATTGCAGTGTGTGTTTAATCTGTGAAGGGGCTGAGTGTTTCTATGCTCGAGTCCCGCCCAGGCTGCCAGATAATCACTCCTTTCTGCTATTGCCATTTGCGAAGAGGGAGCTCTATTAGAAGCTGTACTTATTTGCTGATTATCTATTAGCATAGTAAAGATATTGTAGTTTGTCTGACCTGCCTTCTTTGCAGCATGGACAGTTCTGTTTATCACCATTTTGGTTTTGGACTGCCAGTCAGCACCAATTGGTATCTTTGGGGACTCTAAAATGGAGTCTGTCCCCAGGGGTCTTGTGGGAGCAAATTTCTGTTGGCATTGTACTTTTTGCATTTTGGCACCAAAACAGACCTGAAAGGGGAGCCCTTGCTTTGACAGACTGATGGATCAACCAACCAGAACCTTTTGGACTGAAGGGAAATTCCCAAGCTGCCTGCTGCAGTCAGTCAGTCTGGAGTTAGAGTTTGAAGAGTAAACAGCTTGAGTGATACAAGCAGCTGCTTTTTGGCCCATCTGCCTGCAGTCCCTCGAGAGCGAATCCTTTGAAAAGCTTAGCAATCGGACTGTATCCGAATTGGAGTGTGACAAAGCCACTGAAGAGTGACCAGATTTGAACCTGAAGAAGACTGAAGATTTGCTGTACGCGATCAAGCTGTCAGGACATCCATTTACAACAGAATTCTCAGTTTTGCTCAGAGACACTGATATTGCAGCTGGATTGCCTTCTGCATTGTGGTATGGTGATTGCTTTACTATAAATGTGCTGTGTGCTGTTAGTGGGTCATGATTTGGTTCCCCACTGTGTAAATGTGCCACGCTTGCTGGAAGCTGCATCCAGCACTACCAGACTCAAAATCTGAACTGTTCCACCCAGCCTAGGCCTTGCCACCTGGCCCAGCCAGCTACTTCAGGCACAGAAACCATCATCGATGAGTGACTCGCCCTAGGATCACCCCCCTGCTCAGCTGTCTCGAACAGGAACAATACCTTGGTGATTCATGTGGGCCCTGCTTCTCCTGGCAAACCAGTCATCAACCTGCAGTCTCCATTTCGTCTAGCCTGTGTCTCATATTTGGTAGCGTGAGTAACAATCAGGGTAGCTCCCTGCAACAGCAGCTAAATCTCAAGTGTTGTCATCTGATTGCATTGTTGTTTTTCCTTTCATGAACTGAGTCTTTAGGCTCTGGATTACAAATTGTGTGTGGCTGTGCATGCCTTTTCTTTTCATCACAGGGCCCCAACCAGCTGCAATGCCCGCCTACCCCGGGCAATGTTCCAGGCTAGCCCACCTAACTTCCAACTGGGTACCCAGAGCGTGTGACTGTGCAGGGATTAAAGTGCATGCATAATTGCCTGACAGGATCAGTTTTAGAATCAGTCAACCTGATTACGCCCCTCCCTTGTTCAATTCCCCTGAATAAATCAGATCTAACTCTTTTTGCATTTAATCTGACTGTGGTTCCAGTTTGTACCAAAAGCACTGCACTGTTGCTATTTGCTGTGCCTAATCTTGTTTTGCAGGGGGTCTCCAGGGTCAAACTGGTGGAACCAGCCCTGGTGGTAAGTGCAAACAGTGTGAGAAATTGTATGCTGAATAGGGGCTACTGTGAAAATGTTTGTTGCATATTGTCTAGGCCACTAGAGGGGAAAGGGGGGGGGTTCAGTGTCCCAGAGGGCTGTACCCTGGTTAGCCTTCTTACTAACAACCCTGTCCTCCAGGTGGAGGCACCCGTTTCAGTACCCAGGCCCCTTACCTGCAACTAGCCATGCAGGCAGGGGTAGTAGCCCTTGGGATAGCGCCACATAGGAGTTACATGAAGAAGTTGACTACATGCCATTTTTGAGAAATTGAGTGCCTTTTTAACCAATAGCTTCTCGATTAGTCTGACAGATGAACTTTATTAGTGCTTGGTGTTTTTTAACTAGGTACCTGTGTCAGTGTCTTTACTATTATTGTTGTTTTTCATGCTTTTATGTACATGCTGTAGGGATCTTGATATGACATATACCTACAGTATATCTGGAGTCACACATACAGTATTATGGCCTGAATATTTCAACATAATTATTATTATCAGTATTCTTTATTGGTCAGACATGAACAATCCACAAGCACAACCTAAAATCATGTTTCTCCATTCTTTCTAACACAGTCTGTCTCTCCCTGTTCCTGCTCCTTTTAATGCCCCCCCCAATACATTGTGTGGCATGGATGTTTTCACCTTTTTATGTTTGCTTGCACACATAAGCAAGAAACATATTGCGGCAGCTTGCTGCAGTAGCGAGTTGTTGAAGTGCGGCAGTGTTGTGGCCAATGCCAGTAGTCCATTTTGGGGCTGGTCTCTGTGGCGCCAATAGAGGAGTACACTGTTGATGACAGCAGTATTGTAGCATGCCGCCAACTTGAAAGAAACTCACCGCTGCAATCAGGGAGTGCCCTGTCATTTAACAATCAGCTGTTTTTGCTGCTGGGGCGGTCCCTGATTCCAGCGGTGAATGACAGCTTACCTTGTCTGGTGTCCCATTTCAATAAACATGGCGGCTGCTGTCAGCAGTTACCTCTCACAGTCCCCATGAAAGCCGACGGGGGTGCCCAATCCCCCTGTTGGCATGCCCTCTCCCCAGTGCATTTGCCAATGGGGTAGCCCAATCCCCATCTGCATCATGTCCCACTCATTTGTTTTAAATAAACATGGTGGCTGCCGCCATCCACCTCTCACAGTCCCCATGAAAGCTGACAGAAGTGCACAATCCCCCTGTCAGCATGCCCCCTCACAAGTTCATTTGCCAACAGGGGAGCCCAGTCCTCATCGGCATAATATTCCCCCCATTTGTTGTGTGCCAAGGGGGGTGCCCAATCCCCCTTGGTTCATGCACCCCCCCAACAAACACCCAGGTGGCACACTGGGGGCCCACCTCAGCATGCCTATTGTCCCTTCAAAAGAAAAAAAGTTGCGCAAGGTCTTTTTTTTTTTTTTTTAACCCTGTAAAAACAGAAAACTGTCCTTTGTTGTCTCTGGTGCCCCTCCCCTAACCTGCACCGACCCTCTACGTACTCGACCGTCCTACACCCCCCTCACCAAATACTTACCTCTGGAGCACGGCGTGATGATCTTCAATAGAGTGGGAAAATGTCTGCACTCTTCAAAGCCGACCACGAGCTGAAGAAATGCCGAAAAACTGTATAATGGCATGGGGGGGGGGGTTCAACTTAGGTTGATATCTCAGCCATTTTTGCAAATTTTGGCACCATATTTTCAACATGGAGTTCTTGGGACCCCATCTCATGAGTTCAGTGACTGTCATCTGGTTATTCCGTCCGAAAGGTGATTTCACGGTCACTGCAGGTAATCACCTTTTGGGAATGATTAACAAAATAACAGTGTCAGTGTTCATGAGGTGGGCTCCCAAAAAGGCTTCACTACAAATATGGTGAAAAAATTCCTAAAAATGACTGTGTTATGACTGTGTGTTGCGCAGTTTCACCGCATACTCATAACATTGTGAATTTGTAATATTTTCACTCCAGATTTTCATCATTGGCATTTTTTCACACCTTCTTATGAACAGCATGGCTGTCATTTTTAACATCCTGCCCAAAATGTATTTTCACACTTCCGGCGCACAATAGCACGGTCGCTGTGGGAAATCAGTGTTCAGGACAGATTAAGAAAATCACAGTGACAATGTTCATGAGCGGAGGTCCCAAAATGCCTATGTTGAAAATTTGGTGACAAAAGTCCATAAAATTACTATGTTATGAGCGTGCGTTGCATAGTTTCTACGCACACTCATAACTTCGAGAATCTGTAATATTTTCACTCAAGATTTTCAGCAATGTTAATTTTGCACACCTCATTATGAACAGTACAGCTGTCATTTTTCACATCCTACCCAAAATGTGTTTTCGCACATCTGGTGTACAATGGCACAATTGTTGTGGGAAATCAATGTTCGGGACAGATTAAGAAAATCATAGTGACACTGTTCATGAGCAGAGGTCACAGAATGCCTATGTTGACAATTTGGTGAAATAATTCCACTAAATGACTGTGTTACAAGCGTGCATTGTGCAGTTTCCACGTACACTCGTAAGTTCAATCATGTTTAATATTTTCACTCCAGATTTTCAACATTGCTGTCTCTTCACACCTCCCTATGAATGGTACAGCTGTCATTTTTCATATCCTACCCAAGCTGTGTTTTCGCACATCTGGTGCAGAATTGCGTGGTCACTGTGGGAAATCAATGTTCAATACAAATTAACAAAATCACAGTGCCACTGTTGATGAGCAGAGGTCCCAAATGCTTTCATGAAGTGGGGGGTCACAAAAAGGCCATATTGAAAATTTGTAATGCAAATACCAACAGACACCTGGGGCATTAGGGTTTCTAACCATAATGCCCCACCCTGTACATACTGACAAGCATCAGGGGTATGCCTTTGTACTGCCGGCTGTAATGCTCATGCCATTTCACCCCCACCCCCACCCTGAAGCCAGTGACAGGCATCGAGGTGTGCCTTGGACTCTTTGGCCCCAGAGTTCACCCCATTCTCCTATACTGCACCCATTTCAGTGTACGTCCTTATGAAATGGTGTGACTGTAAAACCGAACACCCCAAGACACACCTCAACACTTGTCAGTGTCTGCAGGATAGGGTGAGGTGAAATGCCGTGAGTGTTATGGGTGACAACCCAAAGGCACACCCCAATGCTTGTCCATTTCTGCAGGGTAGAGGTGGGGTTGGCGTGAGTTCAGTTCTTCACTGCCATTCCTACTTTGCATCTGTCTAACTCCTGCAACGTCCAATGCTAATATCAGCAAGCAAACATTCGGCATTGACAAATGCTTGTTATTACTATTCTCATTCTTGCTCATTTTCTTTTGAAAAATGCTTTGTTTATTGGGGCATTTTTGTGCTTTATAAAGTGATCATTATCAAATATTTGCATGAATGTACCTTATAATGATACCTGTGCCTTTAAGTTCCAGGGAACAGATACCTGGGTGTAGTAAGTTTGGACACACTCCCTGAGACCTGCATAGGCTGAAGTACTGGAGCCAGTGAGTCTTCCAGCTTTGTGAGCTAATAAACTCCTTATCAATTTCATACTATATTGTGGTTCCAGTATTTAATTTGTTACCAGTGTGAAGCTTTTTGTTTTTTGCAACACACTGATTGCCTGTTTTGTGGCCTTTGTCCACAGGGTAAGTACAGGCTAAGGGCCTAATTCACAGAGCCCTATATGTACCCTTACCTAGTTGTGCATGGTGGTTAGGGAAGCATGGAGGCCCCTCTAGACAATAGCAGAGGTATTTGAACATACAAAATTAACACACCGGCACTTTTTGTGAAGTGGGCTCCATCCAATCTGCCAGTCCATGTAGCTGGCATCCATTATGGGGTATAAGATATTTACTATTAAAGGAGAAATGCACTGAACCTGTAAGCCATTTTCCCCAGTAGCAGCTGTTTTTATGTTCACCGTGCATGCATGCACAGTGAACATTTTGTTGGGAAAGTGGCTTTTGAGGGGCATGACACTATCAGACCAACACTGAGTGGTCTGCAAGGGACTCGTCAGTGTCACATCAGTCATCATCCAGTCTGATTATGACACTGTTCTGGCTTGCTGGGTGGAAAATTTGTGTATTTCAAAGGAGAGAGCCAACCCAATCATAGGTGAGCTTTTTCCTTTGATCTGCATAACCGCCACCCAGCAAGCACAGCTGATCTCTCACAATCAGCCTGATAAGGTTAAATTACACCCTATAACAAAGAAAACCAACCATCACTGTCTGCTGCTGCCCCACCCTTACTATCCCCCGGACTCTCCCACTCAACAACCCCCACACCTCTCTCACAAACATAACAATGACACTGGGGTGCCAACCCTCAGTGTCACCATCTGAAATAAAGAAAAACATCCCTCATAGATTTTTAAAATACACCCTTCAAAGAAAACTGTCCATCAATGTCTGCACAGCAGTCACCATAACTGCTACTCCCCCAGCCCAACCCATGTTAATATTCCAGCGGGTAGCTAATCCCTCATGCTGGCTATCCCTCACCCTGTACATTTTACTTATGCAGCACTGGGGAGCCCACCTCCAGTGCTGCCAAAAATAACACTGACACTGGGGGATGCCCAATCTCCTAATGTCTCCACCTGAAGTAAAGAAAACCATGCATCATTGTTTTTTTAAACCCTGTAAAGAAGGAAAACTGTCCATTGATGTCTGTTGCTGCTGAACTGTCCCCCACCTGACCCTCCCACTCAGCACCCACCCCCAAGCCCTTACTTACCCACCAGGGGTCCAACGCCATAATCCTCTCTGGACCTCAGGCACGTCTTCACTCTTCAGCACTGGACCATGAACTAAGGAAATCAGGTATGCTGTTTAATGTATGTCAATGTGGTTTCAAGCATAGTGGCATAACTTGGTCATTTCTGAATATTTTTGACCCAAATTTTCAATATGCCTTTTTTTGGGACCCCACCTCATGAACAATGGCAGTCAAATTAGGCAAATGTGTCCCAAAAGGTTCGGGCAGGAGTTGAAAATTGTTTCTGCTCTTGTTTATGAGATGGGGTCCCATAAGAAGGCTATGCTGCACATTTTGGGCAAAAATACTAAAAAAAACAACAAAGTTATGAGCCTACATTGAAATTTACGAACGCAGGCTCATAACTTGGTAATTTTCAATATTCTGACCCCAAATTTTCAACATAGCCATTTCTTCACAGCACCTCACGAATATGATAGATGTCATTTTTCAGATCCAGGACAAAATCTGTTTTCACACTTGTGGCGTGAAATCCCCCTTTGGGCTGGATTTGAAAAATGTCTCTGCCCCTATTCATGAGGTGGGCTCATAAGAAGGCTATGTGGAGTCATAAGAAGGCTATGTTGAAAATGTGGAGTAACAATTATGAGAAAACAACAAAGTTACGGGTCTATGTTGCAATTTTTCAAAGCACGCTCATAACTGTGGTAATTTTCAATATTTTGACCCCAACTTTTCAACATAGCCATTTTTTCACAATACCTCATGAATGTGACAGCTGATATTTCTCAAATCCTACCCAAAACGTTTCAGCCATTGTTTTATAAATGTCACCTGTCATGCTGAGAAGGAGTGGTCATAAAAAGATAATGTTGAAAATCTGGGGTAAACATGTGAAAAACCAACTAAGTTATGAGAAAACAAATTGTTCCAACATTTACTCATAACTTTATTTTTTGTGAATTTTGGCCCCTAATGTTCAACTTATCCCTTGTGTTACCCCACCTCCTGAACATGGCAGGTGTCATTTTTCAAATCCCCTCCGAAACTTGTTTCCACAGTTGCACAGCGAAATCACCTTTTGGATGGGATTTTAAAAATTCCACCTGTCTTGATCATAACGCCAGGTCATAAAAAGACTGTTGGACATTTGGGGTCAAAATGTGGGAGCCCACTTAAAAGTAGAATATTCCCTCTCAGCTGCCCTATCCTGGGTAATTACAATCTAACAATGTGTCAAAGCAAGACACCACTGAAAATGAGACATTGCATCTCATTTGCCCTATCCTGGGTACATATATAGTAAAAATTGTGTACAAGCAAGAATGCCCCTTAGATCACGGTACTCAAGCGCTGTCACTGAAAATCAGCCCAGACCCATCCAAGGCTCCCCTTATAATCACGGTGGCCTACATCCCACCCCACAAGCAAACACAAGCCCTCAACTCACTAATGGAGCATCTTGCCAGCCTCCCCCACAAGTCCGAACAGATACTCCTCAGTGACCTCAACCTAAACTGGCTGGGTATCACAGCCACCTCTTCCTTTGATGCACTTGCAGCCCTTGACCTGCATCAGTTGGTAACGAAGCCAACCACATGCAACCTGGCCACCGGCAAACACACCCTCCTGGACATTATTCTCACAAACAGGCCCCATAAAATAACAGACATTGAAGTTCTTCCAAACTCCCTCAGTGATCACTCCCCAGTGATCTGCTCATGGTCAGGTCAGCCACCAGCTCCACCCCCTGCCAATACACTCCGGCATCGCCTGCATCCAGGAAAACTCCTCAACTTTCTATAGCACCTGACCCAGTGGGACTGTTCCCCAATATACCACGCCAAAAGAGTAGATGCTGTGCTCACATACTTTCATGACTCTTTCACCTGGGCCTGTGATAGCTTTGCACCCCCCAAGAAGGACAAACACTAGGAAACAGAATGTCCCTTGGATCACGCCATCCCTCCTCCAGCAGCCCAAAAGCCATAATAACCTGTGGCACAAGGCCACTGACTCAGGTAAACCTGCCAACAGGCAGGCATACAGAGCTGCTCGAAATAGTTGCACATGGGCTATTCTCAGGGTGAAAGCTGAGCACTACTGAGCCTACCTAACCACCTCCAGGAGCTCATCACGGAAGTTCTGGGACAATATAAAAACCTTAAGTGGCAAATCACATGTGCCACCCCCCTCCCAGATAGCTACTGAGGGATCGGTCACCATAGACCCCAAAGAAATTGCCAATACATACAATAATAGCTTTACCGACCTTAGCTCGGTTCTCCCTCCCAACGTTTTTGACCCCGTACCCACCGCTAACCCCCCTCAGCTACCATGGCCTCCTTCTTATTTCTGAACTATCTCCACTATTGAAGCTAAGCCCTATCTCTCCAAGGCCCTGAATGGAACCAGCTCCCTGAATGACCCAATTGACGTCAAACTCCTCCGCCTGGCCCTGGACACCCAGCTTGCCCCACTCACTGGTCTCCTGAACTGCTCCATCTGCCTAGGCCAGTTCCCAGGGCCTGGAAAAATGTAGTCGTCACACCCATCCACAAAGGAAGTGACCCCCTAATGCCCGGAAACTACCGACCAATCTCCATCCTTCCCCCACTATCAAAAGCGCTTTAAAGAATTGTGGCTGATCAGCTGACAGAATACCTGGGAACCTACAACCTTCTCTGCAAAGAGCAGCATGGGTTCCGTGCTGGGCACAGCACCACCACAGCTCTTCTTGAATTTTCAAACCACTTACACTCTGCTCTCGACAATGGCCATGTTGCGGGGGCCATGTTCATAGACCTATCCAAGGCCTTTGACACGGTCAGTCACCCCCTCCTGCTAAAATCCCTCCACCATCTTGGGTTCTCCCAAGGACCTCTGAATTGATTTGTCAGCTACCTGGCAGACAGGGTTCAGTGTGTAAGAGTAAATAATACAGTCTCCTGCCTGCACCCCATCCGCTCTGGGATTTCTCAGGGGTTCATCTTAGGGCCCCTGCTATTTAGCTTATTCATAAATGGAGTCCCCACCACATGCACTGAGAAACTTCTCCTATAAGCAGATGATGCTGTCATCTGTGCCTCCCACACCAGCCACGCTGAGCTGCAGGCCACTCAAGTGGAACACTGGTTCACCGAACATAGGCTAATCTTGAATCTAAAAAAACAAAGACCCTCCTATTTGCCCATCACCAGAGTAAACTTAGAAATACCCAGCTGCAGATCCAATTGAAGTCACTATACACCCTGGATCAGGTCACATCCTACAAATATCTAGGAGTTACCTTTGACACTGCCTTCACATTCCACAGACACATCAATACCCTCACTTCTGCTACCAATACACGTATTGGTCTACATGTATCACCACAAGGATTGTCTTCCACCAGAAGCCCTCAGACTAGCCCTCACCTCCTCAGTCATGTCCCTTATTGACTATGGGCTGCTTGTCTATGCCACTGCTGATGCCATAGCCATCGGTAAAATAAAAGTGGTCATTAACAAAGCCTGCAGGCTCCTAACTGCTGCAGACCACACAACTCACACGTACATGCTCTACTCTCTTGCCCAGATACTTAACTTTGACGAGAGGGTCCAATACCAGGCCTGCTTCATGGCCAAAAAAATCACTCCTTGGCCTGACCCCACATGACTAACTGCCTCCCTAACCCCAGTCACCCCAGCTGTGAGCATGCACAGCTTGGCTAAAGCTGTCCTGGCTGTTTCCAGAGTCAGGACCACTTTGGTGCAGAGGTCATTTATTGTCAAAGCCCCCACCTGGTATAATTCCCTTCCCCCTGATGTCACTGGACATGCTACACTTGGACCCTTCAAAGCAGCCCTAAAAACTTACTTCCTTGCCGCCCGCACCTGCCCAATATAGGCTCACATCTCTTGTCCACGGTGGCCTCCTTAAAACCCAACCCATTCCTTTACCTGGCTGTACACTTCAGCCAAGACCACCCTCATTGACAAGGTCTCCTCAGATGGCTCTACAACCCTCTGTGCCCTGACCACCAATTTTTCCCGCTTGGCTTACCCTTTCTGCTCCATAAGCCCTATTTCTGCCCCACTGCACTCGCTATTTCGCCTAGTATGTCTCTCACCTATGGTAGTTTCCCATATATTTGTACCTGCACTGTTCTTAGCTATCACTCTGTATAGTATCTGCAATGTCATTAGCTAACACCTTGTATAGTATATGCACTGTATTAGCTACCACCTTGTATAGGTCCTCACACTTCTGCACCTGTAGTGTTGTTAGCTACCAAACTGTATAGGTCCTGCTATATTTGGACTCGCAACACAATTTGTTGTATACAATATATCCCTGTGTAACCTCTGCAGCAGTCCCTGTATGGTATGTACTAGGCTGACTTTTTCCTTTTGTCTATATATATCTAATTGTTGCATTGGCGAGGAGCCTTTGGAAATGAGTCCCTGACTCAAAGGTCTGTAATCCAATTAACACAATAAATAAATAAATAAAAAGTACAGCAGCAATACCAGTGGTGAACATTTGGCAGTGACAAATGTTTGTTAAATATTGGTTCCAGTTCTGTTATTGTTCCCGCAATACAGATCTTTTAGTAAACACTGAGGGTGTTTCTGATTTACACTCTGATATTAAGTATGATTTTGGAACTGTATGATGTACTTTATTTCCCTCTCAGTCACAGAGTTCTACAACAGAACATGTATGCATTGCACCAGCAATCAAAGAGCTGTGCAAGGGACATAAACTACATCATACAGTTCTAAAATGATTCTTATAACTTGAGTGTAAATCAGAAACACCTGCTAGGATAATTAAAAAGCCCATAGACATGGAACAGTAACAGAATTTAAACCAGTATTTAAAACTCGGGTTGTACCAGGGAAAATGACATACTTATTCAGAGCAGTTTTCCTCTAGCAAACATTTTAATTTATTTGTAAGGGGACATGGCCATCCCAGAAGACTGTGCTATCTCATGATACCTACTTGCACAGCACAGATGATGTACTCTGTGGCCATAACAAGTTCTTAATGCAGCTGTGGAGCGAGCTGCACACAATGACCCATGCGTCTCATGGCAAGCAAAACCCTGGCTGGGTGTGTGACTGACACTGACCTAGCTAAAATGCTAGAATACTATTGGAAATTTTTTAGGACACCCAAATTGGCAACCAAATTATTAATGCAGCTGTGGAGTGTGCAGTGCTTAATGCCTGTACCTCTCACAGTGACAAACAACCTGATCTGACTTACCAAAGAGTCCCCCAAAAATGTTATCTCAAATAAACAAACATTAAAACTATATGGTGAAAATAGTAAAGGATTAATGTATCAGCCCTAGATTTGGATGCTCGCACAGAGATTACCCATCCTGGCTAAAACACAAAACAAAAAACATAGTAAAAAAATCAACAACAATACTAAAACTTCAGTATAGGCTGACACTGTGGTATCAAATGGTGTGGCATACAATTAGCATGCCGGTAACACAAGTCTCTGCCCCTCAGCCAGAATGGTCTCCTCTTGGGGTTGGGAGAAATTCTGGTGCCACTCACACAGCAACACCTAGGGGACTCATGGCATTTATACCAGTCATGCTGCATGTGACCACACTGTATCATCCCCTCTGCTAGGGCAGCTGTGAGTGTGTCCACCAACACAGTGAAGTAGGAAGGAGCTCAAAGGGAAACAAATGCTTCTCCATTGGGCCACATGATGGCCTGCGTTGAGGACTGCCCCATCCACCAGATGCAGGAATGCACCATTCCTTCTCCCCTAAAGCTACACCACCACCATTGGATTTCTGTCCTTCCTAAAGTAAGTGATGGCACTACAGAAAGGGGAAGTACCACCTTGGGAGCAAAGAGGAGGGGAGGGAGTGATAATGGTTGTGGGTCAAGAGCTGAGGTAGGGGTAACAATGCCAGTACTGGAGTTCTTAGATGGGTTGCGGATCGGGACAGGACCAGGTGTAATGCCAAGGGAAAAATTAAAGAGTGAATTCAAAAACCTTAAAGAGCAGCTGATGATTTCAGGAAAACTTTAACAAAACATAAGATTTAGACACATTTCAGCCTGTATTTCACATTAGTACTGTACTTCTCTTCCCCATTAATTATTACTGAGTTTTTTTTTGCATGAAAATAGGATCTTTGCTTCTGAAGAGTTTATCTATTGATGTTGCTTTCTCCCTACCCGCAGTCATAATGCACTGCTTGTGACATCACTGTTACTCCCATGGCAACAGATCGTGATGTCACAACACAGGATTATGACTTGAAATAGGGAATAAGCTACAGAGGCAGATGAACGCTATGGGATAATGATACTGAGTTTATGAAAATTTCCTCAACAATAAATAATGGGGAGGAGAAATCTATAGATCACATATGAAATGCAAGCTGCACTATACCTAAATATCATGTTTTTCAAAGTTTTCTTTGAGGCGTCAGCAGCTCTTTAAATATAGTATCTTGTTTAATATTGGATTATGTTCAATCCATTCCTCTAATAGCAGTAGTTAGTTTGAGAATGGATGGTGACAAGTGCTTTAGCCTACCCTGGCCTCATTTACCCTGGCAAGCTAAACTATATAGGGAAATAAATCCTTCAAAAAATGTTTCCCTTTTAGTATATTTTCAGACATTGTCTAGTAAATAACTATAGAAAAAAACTTCCTTTTCAGTATTAGCCTTTACCTGCCTGTAAAAGTACTGGGGATAGATACAGATGAAAACAGAAGCACTGCCTGTCTGCCTGGCCACCATGGCTGGATATCCCTAGCTCTTACTTTTCCCTCTCTCTGTGTTTCTTAAATCATTCAAAAATAATGATGAAATAAAAACCTCACCTACTCTGACTAGACCACAGTAGTGACTATGATTGACAGAACCATAACCGGCTTCAAACATAGCTGGAATAGAACTAAAGATATAATAATTACTCAGCAGGATGAGGGAGGTGGAAACATGGAGACCAAAAGGGGAACAGGGTAAGCGTAGACTTCACAGTGACAGGTCCCAGGATATGATAGGGCAATATGGCAAGACTAGACTGACTGAACTGTTGGTCTTTTTCTGCCATCGTCATCATCATCTACAGTATGTTTCTATGAGGTTGGCTACAAATTGTTGCCCAGTTTCTAAGCTGTTTAAAGGTTGTTTTTCTAGTATCCTGATTTCTGTGACAGACCACATGACACTACTCAGTCTGTCACTGCTATTATGTTCTGCAATTAATAAAACAGTTGTGAAGAATTCTGGCAAAACCACATCTGTAGATCATGTGATAGATCATGTACAAAATTGACATTTTTACACTCAATATCTGCTTTTGCATGCAAAATTGTCATTTTCTCACAGCAAAAGTCATTTTTGCACCATGTTTTTATACCCTTGCCATGCTTTGATTTCTCCTCAGTAAAACTAAAAAGTTATGATGCGAGATTAAGAGACCTGGGTATTTACTCTATGGACTACAGACAACTGAGGGGGGACCTATGCTTGGTATATAGGGCATCCCAAGGCAAATACATGTGGGGAAACTATAGGATTAAACTATAGGATTAACAACACATAGTGCTACAAAAGTACTTGTACACATGGTCTAAAAATCAAATGAGATATAAACAGAACCATGAAGAGAAGTAGGTGGTTTAGCCAGCTGTTTGTAACATACTGGAACTCTTTACCTGAGGTCATAGTTCTAAGTAAAACTACAATATGGCCACTTTCAAAAATGCCCTAGACAAATATATGGGCAACAAAAAATATGAGTACCACCACTGACCTAGTGGCAAGCTACTAAAGGGTCTACAACCTCTTAGCTTGAACTATCGTGTGAACCTATAAACAGTAAATGGTGATTGTTTTGCAAAAAAAAATAAAAAATGTTGCAAATATGTGAGTTTGTTTCACCCAGCCTACATTCCAAGGTTTACAAAGCAGGAAGGGTTTCTGCCCCAGCACAAATCTAGTGCTCTGAGTATGGCAATTTTATGATCCATGAAATTCTGAGAATTATGCCCATAGTGTTCAAAAGCAACTGAGAATGCAGATAAAAAACTGGTTACAGCTATGTTTAAAGGGGTTTCTAGGGGTGTGCATGCCAGTATATTAATTTCTGAACACCACAAAAGGTTTTTTTTTTTTGTTTCATTATTTATTCAGCCTACCTCCTCAACTGGGGTGTTCCTATGGTTCCCCTAGGTCCGGTCCACTGGTAGCTCCCGCACCGGGCACTGTGCCTGAGCTACTACCTCCTTCCCTCTCCCTCTCTCAGGCCATGTTGTGGACTCCCTTCATGTAAGGCCAAGGGGTTGGGGCCAGAAGGAGCCCTTTAGAGTGTCCAGTGCGGTGCCACAAGCAGACCCTCATCTGCGCCGGAGGATTCAGACAGTTTTCTGTGCCCTGAATTTTTACCCCATGGTACAGGTGTGCAATGATGCCAAGGACACAGCGGCACATGCTCCTGTGTGTTGCACATCAGACATCTGCCCTTGCTGACCCCACCGTTGCATGAGTTGCGCTACCTCCTAGCCATCACCATGAGCCAGCACCTTCACGGGATTCCCTCCACACCCTTCCCCGAGGAGAAGAGCAGTCCCAGGGATGCTTGATCCTCCTCCCTCCGGCTGACCCCCGATGACCCAGGTCCACTCCTGAACCCGTGTCGCCGGCATAGCGCAAGGTGTGGCATCCAGTGCCTCAACTCTCAGCGCCACCGGGCCGGATACACAAGAGGTTTTTTACTTACCAGTAACAGTAGATATTCAAGAGGATCTCCATAGAGACGTAATACACTGGACTATGCACCATCACGACAAGACCTTGCAGGAAGCTTTTGTAAGATGGGGCTGATCTGATTGATGTGCTTATGTGCTTTGGCATTTTTGAGGAATTTGTGTATGGGCACCAACAATCTCCTTGTGGATGTCAGCCCCAGCATACTCATAAATTTGACCGCTGCTATATCTTCCTCTGTTTCAGTAGCAGGGGTATTGACTGTGTTTAGCATATACTGTACCAATGCAAAATAGGAGGAAAAAATTTCATTAACTCTCAGTGGGGAACCAAGGCCCTGTTCTGAGGTTACTGATCACACTCTGTCAGTTCCCTTTACTCCTTCTCCATCTCCTCAGGTACAAGTGCTGGTTGTATGATCTGAGCCTGAGTGTGGGGTATCAGCTGTGACTAGGTTTCCCAAAGCTTTTATGGCTTAAAAAAATTGCCATATTTTTGTATTGTCTTCAACAGAGGGTATAACTCTTTTTTCTACTGTCTATTCCTGGTCTCTTTTAGCATTTTAAAAGGTGCTAGACCCAGCAAAATCTGCTGCTTGGGAGATACCTGTATAGACTGCAGAGCAAGCACCCATGAAAATTTGTACTGCAGAGGACACAGTGGGAAGCCCATAACCAGATAACTGATAAACTGTAATCTATTATGATCACTCTGTCCATTGGCTAGCTTGACAGTCTGGACTATGATATTACACTCTTACTACAGATCAACTCTCCACTAAGGAGGCAGAGAAATATCAGTGCATGTCGGTGGGGAAGGTGTATCACAGTGCTTATTCCACTAAACAAAGGGGAGTTGCTATCCAGTGGGTAAAAGGATTGTAGCTATGCATCCATCAAATGTATAGGGACTGGGATAGATGTATACTCATGAAAGAAGGAACCAACAGTATATGGGGTAATCTCTAACACTGGGAAGCATATATGCTCCAAACACTCCCAAAATAGACATTTTTGACCAAGTCTGATCTGAACTACAGGATGACATGTCTAGAGTGCTACTAGGGCATAGCATTAATTTGGCACTGGACCAATGACTGGACAGAATGGGAGTGGGTCCCAGGGTGAAAATACAGTAGCATTCCAGGTCTTGTCTTCCTACTAGTGTATAGGGTCTTTCAATGTGTGGCATGCCGTGCACCCAGGAAAGAGAAACTTCACTTTTTATTTTCCTCTCCACAGTACACACAGCTGCATAGATGTATTATTTCCTTCCTAGGAGCTTGTCACAATGATCTGGAGGATGACACTCTGGAATATACTAATCACAGACCATGTCCCAGTTCTCATGTCTGTGGGATGGGGTAGTTATAGTAGCAGTTGTACAAAAGTTCCTGTCTCCTGCTGTATAATGCATATGCGGTGCAATATTTGGACATTGAATAACGTGTTTTTTTTTTACCACAACAGCAGTCAGCTTTAGTATAACTACCACTTTACAGCTCCCATAGAATAAGTAGAGCATGAACGCTGCCCTTTTACAGATCCCATCCTTATGAACAAGGCTGAAAAAACAAATTATCAAATACTTTGTTCTTAATGAAAACCTTGAGTCTTCGACAACCACGCTTTGGGGAAGAATGAAGGTAGTCCTGTGAGGCAGTCTCATAGCCTGTACATCCAAATCACGGAAGACAAGTGACTGCCACATTCAAGAACTAGAAAGGAAACTGAAAACCAGCAAGCATTCCTTGCACAGCCATCTGAGGGAGAGCTGTTAAATCTCCGTATAGATCAAATCCACTCAATAATTGACACTATATTGCAATACAAAATGGAACATGTTCTCTTTGGCATGAACCAAAAGTACTGGGAGGTGAAAGAGAAACTTAGGAGGCTTATGATGACCAGAGTGTTTGAGCATGTGTAATCGAGAAAAATATCCTCTGAATAACAACCTACCTGAGCCAAGTGGTCACAGCAACAAAAGAAATCAATAAGTTACAACAGATTTACCAGACATTGCATTTCTCAAGCACGTCACACTCCCCAGCCCAGTATTAGCACATTTATGAAGGCCTCACTCTACCCCAAGTACTGTATCAGATACTGTGAACAAATCTCTAGTCCTCCACCTGACTGTCTTACAAGTTGAGGAGGCAATATAATCCATATCTCAAGGTACAGTATGACCCCTGGCTTGGATGGCTTTTCCAGTGCATTTCATTCATTCATTTAGTTAGTTAGTCTTTTGGATGAGACTTTAAACTGAGGTTCTGTCTGCCTGTTCTGGTGGTTGTTCAGGTGGACGTTAAAGATCTCACGGCACTTCTTGAAAAGAGATGGGGAATTTTTATACAAAACTTCAAAAGGATCATAATACATTATAAACAAAAATCAAGGCAAAACTGTAAAGCAAACATGTATTAATGCATACATCCCATTTTAGAAATATTGAAACTTACTCAAAGTATTAACCCAAAATAAAAAGCCCTTAAACTAAAGAAAATATGTGTTAATTCATACAGTTCATATAAATCACCCCTCGCCCACACCTAAGAGTAGGGGAATTTTTTATTATAACTTAAAAGAAAATACATACAAATAGTGCTATTGGACACAAAAATCATATGAAAAGAAAGAGGAAACATGAACAAGTATTGCCTCAAACAACAAAAATAAAATAGTGTGTTCATAACCCCAAAATTAAGCAATAAATATCGGAAACAAACCCCCCAACCCCCACTAAAGAGTGAGTGAAAGATACTCTGTAAACCAAAACATAGAAAAAGAATATAAACTAAAAATAATAATCCCTCCCACCACTAAAAGAGTAGGGGAATTGTGTAGTATAAGTGGAAAGCAAAGTGTAGACATAACAGTGTTACTGCACACAAAATCATAATACAAAATAAAATGCAACAGAAATAAGTATTCCATCATACTGTTGATACAAAGTTTCAATTGCATAATTCCCAAGACTTATTAGTAAATGCATAACACAGATCACTCCCCCACCCAACTAAAAGAGATGGGGAACATTTTATTATAACTTGAAAGCAACATAAATACAAATTAGTGTGACTGAACACAGAAGCAAAATACACAAGAAAAATAAACATAAAGAAGCATGACATTCTACATTTCATATAGCAGTTCCTATAGTATAATCTCAAAGCATATTAATAATAAAGAAAAATGAACCCATCCCTGCGCTAAAAGAGTAGGGGAAATATGGTTACGCTCTCCCCCCCCCCCCAAAACCTGAAAGGTAGGAGGAAGCATACAAAAATGTCAAAAACACAAGATGACAAACAATGGTACAAGTCATGAAATAGTAAACTAAATACCTGAGATAACTTACTAAGGAGACTGGAGAGGGTAAGGTATACCTACACCATGTTGTTGTCATGGCAAAATGAGAGTGTAATGCTCCTTGGTCATCATCCTTGACTCTCTACAACCACACTAAAAAAGAATAAAGGATTGGTTATTAGAACTACAACTCAGTACTAGTACAGCCAGAACATGCATTCCCCCTAAAGAAATTAAAAAAAAATTAACTGATATTCCAATAATAAACCAAACAAACAAACAAAAAAACAAACCAAACATCCTAGGTCACAAAATGTATCGGGGTAAATAATAGACAAGTAAACCACAGACATTAGCGTACTGTATCGATCCATTCCATATGTCTCCACCAAACCATGTATGACTTCTGAGGAACTTGCAACCGTTCTCTAGTTTTTGTAGCTACTAATGTTCTATGAATCTGCCAAAACACTTGGTCTGCAGTAAGTTCTCATTTTTAGAGAGTAAATTGGACTCTTATGTGCCAGATGTGATATTTAATAAGTAATAATATAAGATGTATCATACCAGTATCAAAGATAGACCAAGATGTGGGCAACAACCCTGAAAAAGTACATCTTTAGTCATTTGAGTAAAAGGGGAGTAAGCCTATTTATGGTAGAGCAAAGCTCAAAGGGGAAGAATAAAAGGACACTCAGAACATAGGTGCTCCATGGTTTCCAGTTCATCAGAACAGTAGAGACTCCTAGGACATATCCTTTCTGAATTGTCTTTATGTTTTAAGTTATTCTTAATGTTCAGCCTATCATGTGATAACAACCATAACACATCCCACATTTTGCCTTTACGTCTGTCATTACTAAGCATTTGACCCACTTGTTTGGTCACAACTGGCCCTTTACACCAATACTATGGTTAGGTCACAACATTTTTATATAAAATAAGAGTATAAAACTCCTTCCGTGTAGATGTCAAAATTATTTGTTTAGGAACTGCCCAATGTTTGATATAACCAAACACATAAATCATATAATATGGCAGTCTGTGCAACAATTTCTGTTTGGGGATCGGGGAGTTGTCACCCCATGAATGGATCCAAGGTTCAGTGTGGTCTTGGACCCATGACTGCCAAATCCGATTACTGTTCTGAAGAATGGGTTTTATATTATGATATAAAAACATAGAGACAAAAAACACTATAGGATGTATCATACTTAGACCCCCTTGATGAATAGATAAATGTGTAACCCCTCTATTAGTGGGGTTCAATCGACTTCACCAAATACACTGAAAAAAAACCTCAGTACCATAGTTTCAGGTTGTTGAGGAGGTGGAAATACTACACATAGGTGTAAAAATAGAGGTAATAAAAATGTTTTAACCATAATGATCCATTTTAATTTTGACATGTGCCAAGTATTCCACCTACGGACTTTTGTAATACCCTTCTTAAGCAATAAGGTCCAATTATAGGAGCACATATCCCCTGGCCAAAAATATACACCTAAGATTTTTATAGGTTCTTGCTGAACAGAAAGATTAAACAAATTTCATCACTGGATCCATACCAGCTCCGATAGAAAGACACTGACATTTATTCATATTAATATATGAGTGTGTGAATTCCAAAAAGGTCCTAATCTCTGTTTCAGCCATATGGCATGATGACAGATCCGCTTTTATCAGGCACACATTGTCAGCATAAGATATTGTCTTAATTTCTACATCTTCACTATGTATAGAGAGACCAATAATATCATCGCTTTGTTGTAACTTAAATAAATGGGGATTAAGAGTCAATATATATAGAAATGGGCTAAGGGGACATCCCTGTCTCACATCCCTTGTCACCACACATTTCTTCCCTATCCAGCCATTTACATACAGTTGAACCACTGAATGCTGATAATACAATTTAATCCAATGAATGAAGGACTCAGGGAACCCATGTTCCTGTTAGCAGAGCCACAAGTAGTCATGGCTAACCTGATTGAAAGCTTTTGCTTGACCTAAATAAACCAAAAAGCCCTGTAGTTCCTTATTTTCTCCTTTCTCCATATTTCTTGCAAAAGTATCAGGGCAACTTGGATTGTCCTTTCAGGCACCACACAAAACTGAGAGGGGAAAATAATATCCTGAAGAGTAACAGTCAATCTATTACTCAAAAGTTTACCAAAAATCTTACTATCAACATTAAGTAGGGTAATCGGTCTCCAATTATTCAATAAACTCCTATCCCCATGTTTAAATAAGAAAATAATCAACCCATCATACATACCGGATGGGAGCATATTGGCCAACAAAAGATAGGAAAAAACTAATACCTATTAATTTAATAATTTCGGAAAGATATATTGGTAAAATTCCCAAGGGAACCCCTCTGGACCTTGTTGAACCACTACAGTAAGTTCAGTTGCAGTCACAAGCATCGGTAAGGAAGGGAAAAAAATGATCTGGAATTTGTGGCAACTTACAGAAGGCTAGCCATGTCTCCAGAACATCCTTCTGGATTGGGGCAGATTGAAACTGTTGTCTAACATAATGTTCTGTAAGCCCCAGAATTTCCTGATTATCATACACCATAGTCCCTTCTGACATCTGTAAACATTGAATTAATTTGTTTTGTTGTTGTTTGGTACAGGCGTCAAAGGGATTGGCACTACCCAGAGCCCCACCTTGCCCAAATTTGTGTTCAATTATTAAAGTTTTCATCCTATCGTATTGAATGCCCACCATTTGTTCCTTAAGATTTTTACTTTGCAAAGACAAATCCACTCTAGACTCTGGTTATGCCTGCAGGAGAAGAACTAACTGCTTGTGAAGGTCGCAATATCTGTTTTCAGTTTACCATTTAATTGGCCGATGAGTTGGAAATATTCCTGAAAATATTGTTTGCTATCCTCCCACCAAAGAGCAGGAGAGTCATATAAAAAAAGACTGACTGTATGGTGTCAAGTAAATACTGAAAACCTCTGGCAATCTCTGGATTGTCCAAAAGACCAACATTGGGCCTTCAATAGCCCCTACCTCTGTAAGTATCAGTAAAATTAGAAATAGCGGCTGGAACTAAGCAATGATCAGAAGTAGCTACAGGAACCATAGTCTTTTTCCCTAACAGGGAGAGTGGGGGTAAGGAACTAAAAATCAATTCTGGTGGAGACAGGCCCTCTGCAGGGACACTGGTTTACCGGGATTGAGCAAGGGCATTTTCATTTTGTACATTGTAAAAAATGGTATTGTCACTGGTGTCTGCTAAGTCAAAATCCGGTTTTACCGGTGTTTGGTTCTGTGTACTTTATTTAACAACTTTTAACTCTGCTAACATGCATTTTAGCAATTTTGACCTCCACTATTGCACATCCTTCCATCCTTGTACCAATTTAAAGTTATTTTAGGTACAAGATGTGATGGCAGCAGCAACACTATAGCCCCCATCCCTAAGATGTGATGAAAGCAGCACTACGGCCCCATCCCTCAGGTGCGATGGCAGCACCAACAGCACTACGACCTCCCTCCCTCAGGTGTGACAGAAGCAGCAGCACTGTGGCCCCCATCCCTTAGGTGTGATGGCAGCAGTACTATGTTCGCCATTCCTCAGGTGTGATGGCAGTATCAGCACTATGGCCCCCATCCCTCAGGTGGGACGGCAGCAGTACTACATTCCCCATCCACCAGTGGTAATGGCAGAAGCTCTACAGCCCCACCCCTTCGGTGTGATGGCAGTAGCAACAATGCAGTCCACATCTCTCAGGGGTGATGGCAGTAGTGACAGCACTATGATCTCCTTTCTTCAACACCCATACCCCATGTGCACAAGTTACAAATGACTTGGTCTCTTTTCTTGTTAGAACTCAGATGTGAATTAATCTGAACCATCACCGCTAAGGTGGACTACCTTTGTTTTTTCCTTTCTATAATTAAACTGCCTGAATTGGATTTCTGCCTGTGACACCACTGACCTGGGTTAGGGAACAGACTTGGGTATTGGAGGGACAGCTGGTGAGTGAAGGCTTGAGTGTCCAATGACCACTCACCTTCTCCTGAGAGGGAGGGTGGGTTCATGGCTCAGCATTTGCTGGCCCCTGGTGGAGGCCAGAGGCATAACAACATGTCAGCCCTCACTGCAGGAGGGAGCATGGCTGATGTCGGCTTGTGCCTTGACATCATGTGGCCTGTCATACTCCCAAGAAAATGGTAAAATACCTGCTGACCAACCAAAGGACAGCCGTTGGTCCCTCCATAAGCCGGAAGCCCCAGACATATGTCCGTTCTGACCCCTGCCGTGCCCAGGATACACAGAAAGCTCTTTGGGGCAATTCTCCTCTCCTGATAGCCTCCCACTCAATGAAGGGTTACTTTGGTTTACCTGATAGCACAGCAGTAAGGGGTAGTGGATAGTGGTCGGGACTCAGCTGCGGAGGTAGGGGGCCTTGGCAGGCCTGAAGGAGTGGATGGCCAGGAGTAGGAGAAGCAGAAAAAAAAACTGCTTGAATTTGCTTCTTTGAAATAAAATGTCTTCACCTAAAAAATCCACAAGGGATTAGTGGAGGACCTTCAAATATGCTGAAACTTGCCCTGGGCACTTATCCCTGCCTACCTGTTCCTGAGTGTGGTCCCCTGTGGCTTACCCCATATCGTTAGCCTTGTTGACATTGTCTGTATTTTTGTTGTTTGCTCTACCTGGCAATATGTTATGTATCTTGCTCCCACATGCTGTTATCTACCTAGCTACTTGTCATGCTGGATGATCCTGTATATTACCTTGACTATGTTTGATTCCTTGTATGTACCTTGTATCCTCCTGGGTCGCACCTCAAAATAGGCACTTGGATGTCTAGTGTGCTTACCTGGTTAACAAAAGCAAATTAATAAAAAAAGAAAAAAAATGGATTCATGCATCTCCCAGACATGTGGATGCTTTTTTTTTTTTACTTGGTGACTATGAAAAGGGTGTCTCCCCATCTTCATGTCTGAGCTCAGATGTGAATTGAACACTACTCTGCCCACCAGCATCATACAGCCCCTGTGGTCTTACCTTCTGTACGTCATTGACTGTGCTTTCAAAATCCACTGGCCAAACATAAGTACACTTAAATATTTAACATTTGCTTTTTGTTGAAGCAGTCTATCAGAAAACTTTTTGTTGTCACAGAGACTGAAACAGCAGGTGGGAGAAAATGTGCAAATGATCCAATTCACCTAAATGGGGTGCAAACTGTGAAGTCTTTTCATAAGTAGTAAGGCAGTTTCTTCTTTGTGAACATACTTTCATTCAGACTAGTTTTCATTCAAACAACTGAGGATTTTGGATGGCCCTACTGATTACAGTATAAACTTGAATAAGCTAGTTGGTAACATTGATCCTGTGTTTAGCAATCTACAACCTTGATGCTTATATGCAAAGAATACAATAAAAATATGACTAAAATCTAAAAACAAGCTTATAAAACACACAAAATGTATCTGAACACTTATCTTTACCTATACAAAATCATTGCAGCCCAAGTAAAACTCAAGTATATTACATGGTACCCTGACTACTATTCTATGATGTAGTAAACATATATTGGTATTTTTTTAATGTTCTTTGTAAAATAGGTAAGGCCCACTAGGCAGAACTGTCTGTTTTCAGGAGTGCTCTAGAAGCACTGGGGAGGTTAAGTTACTTGCTTAGAGTCACACAGTATGCAAGTGGAGGTTGTGGGAATCAAACCCAAGTCTGCTAGATGTACCCAGTTCAATCACTGTTTGTTACTCTAACCACTAGGCATGGGTGCTTAAACTGAATGGCTGATTACAACAAAGCAGTGCGGGTGATTTTCTTACTGACTCTATATGCAGCAAAGCAGAAAGAATGCAAAGCACAGCAACATCAATTTTAAAATGCTGAATTCTGTGGGGCACCCTCCGGAGGAGTCTCCTCCGTATCTAGTGGAATGTCAGAAGTTGGGGGATTTGGAACCACTATCTGGGCTGCACCAGATGCCTCCAAAACAGGTAGCTGATGCAAAGGAGAAATGTTACCCAAAACAGCCTCCTGCAGTCCTGGCATCTCACTGACACCTATTTCAGTAGCTGTACCATGCAAATCCTTCTGAGCAATAGCCACATCCCCATGACTGCTACTTGCCTCCTGTTGTGCGTCAGCAACCCAGATACTGGCAGCATTTTGTGTACAGCCAGCACCCCTCAATGCTCGCTCTGGGGACCAGCCACTGACATCATCATTCCACATCGGGTGCACATGCAAGAGCTCAGTACCAGACACAGTATGCAGAGGTGAAATCATGGAAATAAATACCATCGTGGGTTCAACAACTGGACCTGCCAATCCTTCAGGGGGACGTTTTCTCTTTTTTTTCCTCATCCTGGAGCTTCAGGTGAGCCTGTTCTGTCACAAGTCGTTTATCGATGGAAAATAGTTCCTTCTGTAAAACTGCACACTTCTCAGCAAGAGATAAAGCATCTGTCGGAAAAACATCCTGTGTGGATTTATCCATCCCAACCTCTAGCTCAAGCACCCTGGAGGCATCCATGAATAGAGCAGTAATATCCTGGCCTTGTTCCATATTATCCATAATGGTATCAATAGCACCTGGAGCAATAGCAGGCCCACAACCTTCCCTCCAAAGCATTCGCTCTCTGACTGGAGTCCTCCATCTCCATGACAGTGGTTCCCCCTACTGGAGAGTAGGGGAATTTTTATTAGTAATGAAACATTACATCTGGGTACAACACTTTTATAATATATACAGTATATACAGTGAATCACAAAATAAGATACATTTTCTTACATGATTTTGTTATACAATCCATGTAACATTTCTCCATAAATTCTGAAAGAACCTACCCTCCATACTGAGGTGTTCTTTTTTCTTTCTGTCTCATCACATCATTCTCAATTTGCTCAATTAATGCCAGCATAGGGATATCTATATGCTGTAGTGAGAACTTACATCTAACTTACCATAAAAAGTATTTTATACAAGCAAAAACTAAATTAAGAGTACTTGGGTGATTCCAGGAGCCAAAACTAGTATAATCTCCTAAAATTAACATCCCATAGGTAACCCTTTGTACTAGCCTCCATTGCCAACTTTTGCTTAATACATCCCAAAAAATTCTGGTATGTGAACCTTCGAAAAAGAAATGTGACATTATTTCTTCCTCCCCTAAACACCCAGGCCTTATACACTATCTTTCTGATCTCAGTTTGTGTTTAAGGTTCCCTTTAACCCCTAGCTTTCCATGGCAACATAGCCATTGTACTTCCTACATCATAGGGGGTATCCTTTTATCATTCAGCACTTTATGGGCCATACTCAATTTTGATGGCACACACCCTGGGAAGTCTACATGTACTGCAAAATTTCTAGTCACGATATCATATAAAATCTTTCTATGGTAGCTTTGAATATCTGTTTCCTTAATATCCCACATTCTCAGTTTCTTTATTGCTGGTTTAGCAAAATCTGGAAAGCCTAAAGAGGCAGTTATTTTGGGGACTTCTGCTCCCCATTTTCCTTTAAAGGAAAGAAATAGCTCCCTAATCCTTTCTTCCCAGGGATGCCCATTGTTCACTGTCCCTAGATTTGCTTTCAGAAAAACAGTAAGATAAAAAACAAGAGGGTGTATCATAGCTAAGCCACCTTGTTTCTGTTTGAGGTAAGTAAAATCCCTTTTGACAGGGTTTAGTCGGCTTCCCCACACCATTTGAAAAAAACAGCTGTACAACGTGGTTTCCAAAGCTATACGTATGGGATAAATTGCACTAATGTGTGAATAATTAGTTGAATTTTTTTATTATCAGAATTTTTTTTGTTTTGACAAAGACCATGATTTCCATTGCTGTACTTTGTTTTCACTTAAAACCAATCTATTCTCCCAATTAATGTGGTCTAAATCCCCATCCCTAAACTAGCACCCTAGAATTTTGACTGTTGTATCTGTAATCTGTGTGGACCCTATACTGGTAGGAAATGGGCCTCCCCCCAGGTGTATCCCCGAGCTTTTTTCATAGTTAATCTCAGCCCCTGCTACTCTTGTGTACTGATCCAATAGTTGTAATGTTCTTAATGCTAATTCTTCATGTCTAACTGTTAAACATATGTCATTCGCTTACACTGCAGTCTTTTGAGGTGCTATGTGTGATGCAGGTGTAAGCCCCCATATGTCAAAATTTTGTACTACTTTCCTAACTATAGGGTCTAAAAAGAAAGTATACAATATTGGGCTGAGTGGACAGCCCTGCCTTACCCCTCTCAAAAAAGGCAATCCCTTGCCAACTAAACCATTCACCATGGGGAAGCTTGTTGCACCCATATATATATATATATATATATGTTTAAGCCATCCCCTGAATTTCAGTGGAATCCCATAAGTTTCTAATATTTAAAATAAAAAATTATGGGAGACTTTGTTGAAAGCTTTGGATTGATCTAGAGTTATTAAGTAGCCTGATAATTTCTTTTGCTTCCCAAATTCACAAATGTTTCTTAAAAAAAGTTAATTCTGTTGTGTATTCCTATCTGGTATAGAACAAGTTTGAGCTGAAAAAATTACTGTTTTGGCAAATTATTGGAGCCAATGACATAATATTGTTGTTAAGATTTTGTAATCTGAGTTGAGAAGGCTAATTGGCCTCCAATTCCCTAAAACATGCTTATTCCCTTTTTTAAACAAAAAAACTATAATAACAGCTGACAATTTTGGGGAAATTATTCATGTGCTTAAGAGCTCATTATATAGATTACACAGAATATAACTCATTTCTTTTGTGAAGTGTTTGTAAAACTCATTGGTAATTCCATCAGGCCCAGGTGATACCCCTAGTTTCATATTTGTAATTGTGTCCTCAGCTTCCTCCAGTGTAATGGGTGCTTCCACTGCTAATTTTTGCTCTTCTGACAATTCTGGGAGTGGTATATTTAAGAAATCTTTCCACTGGTCTCCCTTCTGAAAAGCCCGGCCATGTTGTATTGTCAATTCCTTTTCCACTATACCTAACATTTCTATATCTAGCCATTTTATATTGCCTTGACTATCTTGTAGCCTTTCCATTAGCTTTTTTCTCCATGCTGTGTTTACATGCTGAGAACGGATCTGCATAGGGAGTCTTCTTTAAGCCACATTCATCAAATTCTATGTTTCTATGTTTCTATATTGCATTTTAGCCTGTAAGGATAGTGCTCTATCATATTTTAATTGTTTAATTTTATCCTTAACATTTTGAATTTGTACCGGCCCGGTGGCGCTGAGGGTTGAGGCGCTGGACGCCACACCTCACACCACGCCGGCGACCCATGTTTGGGAACAACATGGGCTGCCGGGGGTTGGCTGGGGCAGAGAATAATGGAGCATCCAGAGGACTGCTATTCTTCTCTGGGGAGGGGGGTGATCTCGGCACCGGCACCTGCGTGCCCCCTAGCGGAGGCTGGGGAGTATAGGTGTACGGGCGCGTACATGGGGGGAGTTGGGTGCAGATGTCTCGAGGTGAGTGCGCACGGGATTGTGCGTGGGCCACCTTGGCTGTTGATGTCATTGCATGTATCTGGCTCCAGAGGGAGCTAAAACAGAAAAATTCCCTGCCGCAGTGCCTTCAAGAAGCTGCCTCGCTTTCTCTCATAGCTCTCAGGCTGAATCCCGTTACAGACCTGTGTCCATGAAACCTTGGCCAGTGGCACGGCCCAGCCCTGGGGGCAAGCCAGGGGGGCAGGGAGGACAGCTAATATGAGAGTGGGGATGGCGGGGGCCGTGACTGGGTGGAGAACTGGCGCTGGAGCAGGACAAAAAAATAAAACATTTTGAATTTGTTTCTGTACCTACATATCTGTGAAATTTAGTAATGATATAAGTCTGTAATATTAATTTCTATATGTTAAGCAACTTAAATAATCCTCATTAGTTTTTTATCTGCCTAATGTTTCAAAAAAATGTTTAATTTCTATTTTGCTCTCTTCCCACCATGTTTGCCAATCCTCATACATTTCTGCCACTGTTTTCCTTTTGTTAAGCAGATTTTGTATTTTATTTTTTACTTCCAGCTGTTCTAATAGTGAAGAATTCAACTTCAATCTGTTCATAATGGCAGGAAATTTAGGAGGTACAGGAGCAAGTCCTAGCTGACAAATTAAGGCTTTGTGATCAGATAGTTCACAAAATAGTGGCTGAACTTTGTTTGGTGTTAAATTTTTTGACACAAAAAAATAGTCTATATGGGTTTGATATACATTTCTTTTATATGTGTACCCTGCATCCGAGTGTATGGTCCTATAGGTGTCTTTTAATGATGCCGTATGTAAAACTTCCTGTAATGCATTTGTGTCATAGTAAACTTTTTTCTGGTGGTGGTCTTTTATTTTAATGTCAAGACTAAAATTGAAGTCCCCACCCCCAAAATAATATATTTTTTTGTAAACAGATATGGCTGTATTGCCTGAAAAAGACCCACTCTTGCTGATTTAAGTTGAGGTGCATAAGTATTGATTACTCCTAATGCTAGTCCATTGTAAGTGCAATTTAATATCATAACTCTTCCTGGTAATAAATCGATCACTCTAGTCACCTGTACTTGTGTGGTTCCAAACAAAATTCCCAAACCATCCGCTAAATCAGGACCATAAGACCGAAAAGAGGGCCCTTGAAACCAGTTTTTTTTAGCCAAGGTAATTTCCCCTAAATTTGTAAATCTAGTTTTCTGCAGAAAAATTAAATCTGCTTTTAGACACATGCAATAATGTAAACATGCAGTCCTCTCTTATAATTTTTTATACTACAGGTGTTTAGGGAGGCTAGATTTAATGTAGCCATATGTCAAAAACTTTAGAGTCTAAACATCTTTTTCCCTTTTTTTCCCTTTTTTCTTTTTTTTTCCTTTAGTCAGCAACCTCTTCCCCACCCTCCTCCTCACAATCCATTTCTGACACTGCTCCAGAAATTGAAGAAACATCAGACACGGAGTCTCCCTCCTGCTCCTGTAATACTTGAAATGGATTTTGTAAGGGAATACTAAGTGTTTCAGGTTTCTGCTTACTCGATGCCCTGGTAACCCTTCTTGGGTGTGGTGTCTGGAATTCTACCCCACTGGGGGGGCATTACATTAATGTCTATATTTCCTGGGGTAGTCTCTCTATTTCCCTTTGTCTGAATGAGGGCCTGCTTATCCCTACCTGTCTCTGATTGTCCTGCATCTGTAGTTGTTGCAGGTGTGCTACCATCAGTGTCTGAGGGGGCAGGTCCTGCTGTGCTAGGCCCTGTTTGGGATGGGGTAGGCTAAGAAAAGTGCAGCCTAAACCTGTCTTAGGCCTGGTTTATTAGCTCCTCTTTATCTAGCCCTCCTTGCCTATTCTGACCTACCCAGGGGCACTGGTGGTAAGCATGGCCTTGCTCATCACAGAGGTTACAGCGAAATGTGTTCCTACTTGTTCCGCTGTCATGATCAAATTCCCCACAAAGAGCACACTTCATTTTTTTGCACATACTGCTAAGGTGTCTCCTACTCCCACATTTATAACAGGCCTTTGGTTGACCGGGATAAAAACAAACCCCCCAGTCTTTTCCCAGGAAGAAGCTATTTGGTATATGTTGCACTTCATTGCCTGTTATGTGCAGTTTGACTTTGAATTTCCAACTACCTGTCCATATTCCTTCATCATCAATCACTGGCTCGGGAGGCCTCAAGACATTACATTTATGCTCTAGCCAGAATTGAATATCACCCACATTTACCCTTCATTCCTAAACATGATGCGTACAGTTTAAAATAATGGCTTAGTTAAAGGCACTACATAAAAATGGTGTCCATAAAGCTGTAGATTTAACAGTTTCATATTTTTGCCAGAATTTATCAAGCCCTGAAAACATTTTTAAAACTGACATCAAATGTGTTTTCACCTCTCACATTTATAAGAGCATAAATATCTGATGCCATAAAGTTCATTGAGTCTTTTAATAGTTTCCTTGCGTTATAGGATCTGTCAGGATGATTCCGCAGACCTCCCCTATATCGCAATCGCATTGCATTTCTGCGAGGTGCCTGTTCTAGGATATTGTGCCTAAATAAGTCCGAAAAATTAGGTCCTGGTTGCCTGCTTGCTCTCTCTTTCTGTGGGGGGGATACTGTTGGTGACACAGTAAGAGTCTTAGCATTTGTAAAGTCATTATTAGAGTCTTCTCCACTCCCATCAGTAGCAGTCACTTTTATATTCTGACCTGTAATGTTGGGGGCCCCTTGTTGATCAGCTTGCATCTTAGAGAATGATATCCACTCCGAACCTGGCATCCATTTGCTATTCAAACAAACCCAGCCAGCATCCAACAAGGATTTCTCTTTTGTCCAGCGATTGTCTGGGCATGCCACATCATTTGCACTCTCCTTCTGCATTATTTCAACCTCCACATCAGTGCTCAGCTGTTTTTTTGAAAGCTCCTTCTCCAATGTCTGTGGAGCTTCAGGGACTGTTTCTAAGTCTCTGCCTGGTCGGGTGAGCTTGCCGCTTGTATTTCTTCCACTCCATCGGGTTCAACAATGATAGAATTACCTTCCACATCTCCCGCTGCAGGGTTCTGTCCATGCAAATCACTAGTGGACTCAGACTGCATTTCACTGTGAAAATCTCTTTGCAAATCCAAACCCAAGGTCTGTGAACACTCCTCGGTTCTGCTGTCATGCTGTACATCCATCTCCACCAGTAGCCCAACACTGTCTGCCATAGCTCTCAGCCAGATAGTAGGGCAATTAACCTGGTGTCCTGGACAAATTCCCCCCATTCACTAAAAAAAAATACCTCCATCAGCTCAATCTGGTTTTGTATGTCAGTTTACATCAGTATAGTCCTCCATCCCCTGGGACAAGCCTGAAAATAGGCAGAATTGCCTAGTCCTCCTTTCCCGGTCAACAAAAACTAAGTAAAGAAAAAATTAAAAATGTTTCATCAGAAAAGACATACTGAGCTTCTAACAGCTCATTTCCAGAGGTGTCCTGGGGGATTGAGGAAGGGGAGTATACCATACATGATGTGCAAGTGAAAAATACATGAATACAAGGTGCAGTACTCATAAAATAAGTACTGTTTCATGCCACTTTTGAACACCTCCTGGCACCTTGACTTACTACTATTCTGAATGAGGCTTGGATGAAAGGAGCCCTTCTGTCTTCCTATAGTCAAGCCCTTACTATTCTAATTCTGAACAAACTCTGATTAAAGTCACTACTACTGCTAATACATTAACTTGATATGGGTGTTTCATGGCCTTAAAAGTAAAGATGAATTGCCATAGTTAGCTCTGTATATAAATTTAATTTTTGGTAAAGGTAGATCATTTATCTGGTTGATACTGTGTTTCCCATGTGTTTAAATGTGAGTGGCAAGTGTGTGTTGTACTTTATGTTTTAGGAGAGGGAGTTCCGCATCAAGGCATTCAAGGAATGGTGCAGGGAGGAGAGGTATGTCTTCACTGGGTACTATGGGCCAAGCTAGAAGGATAAGAATCTATACTGAGGTGATGGCCTGCTTTCATCCAGGAGACAACTACAGTCCTCAGTGGATGATCCAAATGTTACTTCGATAGACATTTAAAGTAGCCGAGGGGGAGGGGGAGATGGAAGAAATAGGGAAGACAGAAATGGGCCACTACAAGCCGAGATAGAGAGTAGTGAGATCCCAAGGGGACAGAGTCCCACCGGCATGCAGATTATTCAAGGAAGCAGGGGGTAAGCAAAGGAAGAAAGGGGGAAAAGGAGCAGTCAAGAGAGAATGGAGTGGAAGGGGGAATAATTGGAAAAAGGAGATAGCGGCAAGAAGAGAGGTGAGGGCTGTCAAAATGGTGCAAGGTCTGCATCAGAAGCCCTATGAAGAGAGACTGAAAGAGTTCAATATGTACACCCTGGAGGAGATGAGGGAGAGTGGGGATGTTATGGAGACCTTTAAATACCTCTTGGTTAATAGGGTACAGTAGAGAGATACTGTATGTTTCAGAGAAAAAGGTGCTGTAGAACAAGAGGTCATGATATGAAGCTGGAAGGAGGTAAATTCAGGAGAGATGTGAGGAAGTAGTTCTTCACAGAAAGGGTGCTGGACTCCTGAAATAGCCTTCCATGGGAGGCAGTGGAGGTGAAACCAGTGGTGGGTTTCAAACATACCTGAGACAGGCACAAATGAATCCTAGGAGGAAGGAAGGGGGTGGAAGGTTGAAGAGAGAGTACTATAGGGCAAGTTCAATCTGCAGCAAAAGTGATCATAACTAAAAATAAGCAGATTAGATGGACCCAGCGGTCATTATCTGCCATCAGTTTCTATGTTTATGTAGTCCCCCCACTTTGGGAGGTTTCTAGAATATTCGCCCCTCCCTGGGTTTTTGTGACCTAATTTGGCCCAGTATGGAAAAGGGTTAATTCTTCTCAGCACTCTGGTGGAGCCTCCTGAGGGTCAGGAGATCATCACAGGTTCCTGCGGGGATAAAGCCCAGCAGTTTAGGTGGGAGGTGGAATTCCAGATGGAGGAGTGAGCAGCAAGGGAGTGAGAGTGAGTCGGGGCCAGTAGAGGGGGAATTGCCCGCTCCAGCCCCCGGCCGGTAGCATTTGGGGGGACACAGAGGAAGAAGTGGGAGCCAGTAGCCATAAGCTGCACAGTATCTTGGAGGGCAGCTAAAGTTGAGAGTGAAGCCAGCAGCCGCAAGTCATAGAGTGCTCTGGCAGTCTACGCCAATTTGTGATGGGAACCAGTGGGAAGAATGCAGCAGGGAGTGTAGTGTCCAGAGAGCAAGCTGCCTTGGAGCTGCACGGGATATGTTTCCCTTCTCAATTTTAGGATAGTTGCTGTCAGTTCTGGGAAAGGATGCAGGGGTCATGAGGGAACTTGCAGATCCCCAAGCTGCGATGATCACATGTCCCGGTGGGGGAACCACTGAGCCAGTGCAGAGAGAGAGTGCGAGAGATGGGTATCCTTGAGAGTTTGGGTGCCTGTGAAGAATAATGGGCTGTTAGGCATTGTGAACTGTTTTGGTACTTGTGCTGCCTTCAAACTGCTGTGACCATAGAGGTCCTGAGTTAATGCTGCCCAAAAGACTCTGCGACCTCCTCAGTCCACGTAAAAGCTGCTATTACGGCCATACCAGCTGTGCGAAAGCTGAATGTGTTCACCACAAAGCTATGTGTGAATATGTTTAATGAAATGGGATTCCTTTTGTTTCTTCAAGTTCTGTGCGGACATTCTGTTATTGAAAGGAACTGTTTAATATGAATTAGCCTGTTGTTTTTATTCAGCACCAGCGAGGAAAAGGGACCCTGTGTGTGATATCTGGGTCTGAGTAACATGTTCACTAGAAGTGTTTCTGCTGCTGTGGATACCCCTTCCCATGGACAAATCCCATCCATACCCCTAGACACGGGGAGAGAGGACTACATTTCTATGTATGGCAGGTTATGCGATTCAAATGGATAAGGCACACAGCTGTTACAGTTTTGCATTTGCGCAGTTGATTTACAGAACAAGATTAGATGCAAATGTGTGTGGTGGTGGTTGTTGGAGGGAGGAGTAAGGAGATGCGGACTTGATTAAAGGAAATGAAAAGCAAATTAAATACCTGTACCATATAGTGTTATGCACTCCATCAAGCCCAGCAGTGATGAACATTACATACATGTTCTGTAGGTTACAGTCAGTGATTTCAGGAAAAACATAATTTTTTTATCCAAGCCATCAGCCTCCATTAAGTGCACATAGTAAGCTTTATTTGTAAAAGGCTGGGAAATAATTAAAAAGTTTAAGTTGACAAAAAAGTCAAGTAAGTTATCATGCTTGGTCAGCTTCACCTTTCAGCATTATTATTTTTTTTTTTTTGTTAGTTATTTAACCAGGACTAGCCCACTAAGCTGCAAGCTTTTTTACAGGTGCGACCTGGGAGCACAGGGAAGTTAAGTGACTTGTTCAGGGTCACACAGTATGCAAGTGGAAGTGTGGGGTTCAAACCCAGGTCTGGTCTGCTGGATGTCACCAGATTTGCAGCTCAGAGCTGCAGATTTGGAGCTCAGCATTACTCTGTATTATATAAGTCTGGTTCCTAGAGAGAGAGAGAGAGAGAGAGAGAGAGAGAAAGAGAGGGGGGAGAGGAGGAATGGTGGAGCTCAGTTTATCACTTAGTCTTAGATCAGTCATGAAAGAGTTAACAAACCCTACAGACAGCGGTAAATCATTATACACTGCCAGACACACACACACACACACAGTTCAGAGAGAGAGAGCAAAAGAAATGTAATCTGAATCTCTGTTGGAGCAATGCAGTCTCATTACAAACTCAGTTTTGACCAACAGGCAGTGGTGTAGTGCAACATTTAGATGTGTGGAGTCTCCATAAAGTACAATCTCCCCAATCTCACACAGACTGGTGTGGTCTGGGGGCTGCTTAGGCCCCCTAGAAGCTATCAGGTTTTAGATGCAGTCTGGTGCATTTTGAGGGTCATTTTGAGACTATTTGGCTGCTTTTAAAGCCACCTTTGACTTGTTACAAACAACCAATATCACTAACAAACTAATTACTTTTTATTTTCTTTAAAAAGAAATTGTCAAAGCTAAGGCAAAAAATCTAACTCCAGCCACCCTTCAAACATTTGACTATATACCACTTCTTTTGGGTACAGTCAGTTATCACTGCAGCAGGTATTGCACTTGTTATCTTGCAACCTGAACAGAAGACTGTGCCCCAACAACAGTGCACCACACAGTCAGATATACAGTACAAGGCAGTAAGAAGGGCAGACAAAACACCAGACTGGAGGTGCATGTCTCTGTCATGCAGCAGACACATACACAGACTATCCATGCCAGAGAATGGAACTAATACACAGGACCCACTGGAGGGTCCCTCAAGGCCCAACATTGACACAGGATGTATACCAGGTCATGAATGCTTTATCTGCATGTACCCTGAACTGAGATGGTTTGAACAGGGAGGGTAAGGCTCAGCAGGGACAGCTGCATGAAATACAGGGCATGTACAGTGACATGACAGCCCAAAGACTTGACATGCAGCAAGGGTTCCACAACCTGTAAGACCTTGGACAATGGCATGATGAAAATTATCTCTACTCTACAGCGGGATGATGTTTTCCATTCATATCCAGTAAATGGCAGCCAACCCCCCCCCCCAAGTTCCCATATATCATACACTGGAACAACAACAGTTCCACCCTCAGAACATGCCAGTGTTCTGGTGCTGGACAATTAAATCACCAATCGGCAATGTCGCTGATCACTTTTTTTGTGTGGGGCTGCACCCCCGCACCAACTCTTGTGGGAAGCTGTGCACCCTCCACCCCCCTACTTAATGATTCCTACTCAGGGGTGGTGGACCTCAGGGAGGGGGCAGCAAATCCCACATTTGGTGCCTTGATTGCCCGGCACTGTAATGCTGGTGCTCTGAGTGCTGTAAGGGAACCATAACACCATTAAGCACTCCAGTAAAACCCACACATGACAGCCAAGCTGCAGGTGTGCACAGCCACCTGTAATAGGTGATTACCTGATGCCAAGCATGTCGCTTGGCATGTACACAGACCAGTCACATGGCAAGGGCAGTGGCAATGCCAGTAGTAGGCTCATCGCACCCTAAATACCCACTCAGAAGTCATCCCAGACACCAAGTCAGAAAACACACATGATCTAATGCCTCATCTGTATTCAGCACAGGCTTTAATACTGAAGAATTGCCATCCACCATCAGATTCATGTGGACTTCACTTCATGTGTTTCATGCTTGCTAACAGCAGGGGGATGAGAGGCTGGTGGCAAGGTGCAAGCTTGGGGAAAAGAGAGCTCACTCGAGATGTTGGGTGCAGCCCTGCCCCTCACTGTCAGATAAGGTCATTCAGCACAAACAAAATTATTAATACAAAACAGCACACTTACCTCACTACTCCTTTTATGATAAAGCCAGGTTGATTATTAATTCATATTGTTTTGTTTGCACCAACCATCTAACTCACTCAGTCCCGGAAAAGTTCTGACTCCCGACTTATGAGAATTAATCCCTCACAGGCTAATATGGTGCGACTAGTTGACTGCTCCCTGCTCGCACGCCGCATAGTACCAGCTGCACTTCCTGTAACACAGGTACAGCTAGCAGCTTTCTGGGTTAGAGGATTTCTGCAGGACATTCCCCAGATTGCAGATCTATCTTTCATGTGAACAAAAAGTACCAGCTTCAAGATGAGAACAGTTATCACTGCCAGGTTATGCAGTTACTAATCCTTCATGGAGAAGACATTTAGACACGCACTACTGCTTTCCAACATTAAATAAGTTAATTAAATAAATAAATCCACTACACTGCTTTATTCCGGAAAAATACATAGTAAAACCTGGACCCCAGTGAAAATTAGAAATTGCCTCTCACTTGGGCTATCCTGGGTAAATGCATTATAAAAATGGGTAAAAGAAGGACCCCACTGAAAAAAAGATCTTGCATCTCCACTGTACTATCTTGGGTAAATACAGTATAAATCCTGAGTTAAACAGAACCCCACAGCAAACAAGATATCACAACTCATCTGGGCTATCATGAGTAAATATACTGTGAAACTGTAAAGGCAAGACCCTACAGCAGAATACCACTGAAAAGCAGATAGTGCAGGTAAACTGATAAGTTCTGGGAAAATACATTGTAAAAGCATCCATATTACTCATCTTATAGCTGTCTGGTATACTTCTGGGGGTCTAGTGGTTCCCACATAAGGACATCTGACTCCCTCCTGACTCATCCTCTCAAGCACCCCCCTGCCCTGGTCACATAATGCAAACTGCAGCAATAGTGATGACTGGCACAGCCCTCAGCTCACCACCTCAAGTAGTTTCAATCTGATGGTCTCTGAGCAATCGCAAGGATTATACAGACACCTGTGTCTACTGTACTCATGATCACTCACTGGCAATCAAACGGTGGCCGGCCAAGGTGGTCAGCAGAGGGCTGTGTAGGTCGCTGTCACTATTGCTGTACTTTGGCTTAGGTAACCTGAGCAGGGGGTGGGTGGTAGGGATAGGGGGTGGGTGGTAGGGAGCAGGTGCTTTGACAGAGGATCAGACTGCCCTTACAGGGGGGAGGGTGGGAAGACCACTAGACTACCAGGAATATTCAAGACAGCTACAGGATGGTCGATTGGAGGCGCAGGAACCACTACACCACCAGGAATATTCAAGACAGCTACAGCTACCCTCCCACTCAGCAACCATCACCCCACACACCCCTACCCCTTACTTACCTACCTACCAACAGGGGATCCAATCCCATGATCCCTTGTGGACCAGAGACATGTCTTCACTCTAGCAGCAGCCATGTTGAGCACTGAAAGAATGGCGCAGTCTGTGGGGGCGACGTAGGAAATGTGGCATCCTAATGAGTGACTGCACATTGAAACCAACCGACAGTAAAAGAGTGAGCCGTGCTGCATCCCCACAAGGACAACACCCCAAGAGGCAACATACCACCCAGCGAACCCGACAGGCCCGAGCAGCAGTGAAGCGAGCAGTGGATGTGGGCAGCAGGCATGGTGACACCTCAGGAGACAGGGGCCCTGGAGGGCACAAGGGTAAAAAGGACTGGAGGGGACAAGGACAACAGGCACTGACCGCGCACGCCCTCCTGGATCAACACACCACCACCACAGTTGCAGAATCCCCATTAAGCCCATGGCAGATCTGCCCACCACCCTGCCACGGCATGCCTGCTGCTGTCATGGCATTGCCACTCAGTGGTGTCCCCATGATGTCCTGCGCCCCGCCCTACCTTCTTCACAGATCCCCCCCATGGGCTTTCCTCAACCTGTCGCCCTGTGCTGCCTGCCCTTGTTCTGTAGCGCAGTGCAGCATGCCATCCCCATGAGCCTCATTGGGCATGTTCAGTGCCCATCACACTCTTGTGCGCACCCATGCCTGCGTGCCCTGTGGCATGGGTGTGCATTGCTGCATGTCCTTTCGGGCTGTGCCTCCTGCACGAGCTCTCTCAGCCAGTTGCCGTTGTTCCACAGTCACTCTTCCTGTGGTTGGCATTGTGTAGTTGCTCTGTGGGGACTCGATCTCGGGGAGTCGCCCACATTATATAAATCCCTTCACGCTTCAACACCAGACCAGGAACTGAGGAAACTGGGTATTGGGCAGTCAATGTATTTCAAAGCATTTTGAACTTACGAACATATGAAATTGCCAGCAGAAACAGGCTGCAATGGTCTATCGAGTCTGCTCAAGTGTGCAGCTCAGTTAATTCCCTGGAGCTGCCCTCCCCTCCCCAACTCCTCATGGAGTCAACTCCCACCATCCTGTGCCCCTCTCCTACCACTTTCCAGTAGTGTTCCTTCAGTCTTAATCCTCTTTGTCACCCAATCCCACCCCCCTTAAAACTGGCCATTGTCCTTGCTGTCACAACCACTGGCAACTCATTCCAACTGTTCACCCCCTTTCAGTGAAAAAGTGCCTCCTCATTTCCCTCTTGAATCTACCCCCCACGAATTTCAGGCTATGCCCCCTTGTTGTATCCTCCTTTCTTAAGTTAAAAATGCCCTCTGTACCAACCCTGTTTTTGCCCTTGAGGTACTTGAAGGTTTCAGTCATGTCCCCCTCTCCCTTCTGTCCTCTAGGGAGTACATGTTCAGCTCCCTCAGCCTTTCCTCATATGCTCTGTCCCCTATTCCCTTAATCATGTTGGTTGCCCTCCACTGGACCCCCTTCAGTAGTCTGATATCCTTCTTCAGGTAAGGGCACCAGAACTGAACACAGTATTCCAGTTGTGATCTCACCAGTGATATGTTCAGTGGCAGAATAACTTCCTTCTTCCTAAAGGTGATTACTGTGGCAATGCAGGCCAGCAATTTATTTGCTTTGGCTGCTGCTTTTTGGAACTGTGCTGTGTGTTTTCATATCACCCCTGACCATTACTCCCAGGTCCTTTTCCTCCTGTGATAGTTACCTGTATTCCCCCACCCCCAGCCAATAACTGGCCTTTGGGTTTCTGGCTCCCATGTGCGTTACTTTACATTTCTTAGCATTAAAGCCCAACTGTCAGATGCCAGACCATTTCTCCAGCTAAGCCAGGTCCTCCCTTAAAACCTGTCTCCCCTCCTCCATGTCCACCTTCCCACAGAGAGTAGTATCATCTGTAAAAAGGCAGATCTTGCTACTAACTCCTGCAATGTCACCCATAAATATGTTGAACAGCACGGGACCTAGTACTGAGCCCTGTGGTACCCCACTAGTTACAGGTCTAGGTTTGGACAGCTCCCCCCGCCATCACCACCATGTTCTGGTTTCTGTCCCTTAGCCAGCTCATGACCCACTCCAGCATTTTTCCCCTAATCTCAGGTCCCCCAGCTTGCAAAGCAATCTTCCATATGGCACTGAGTCGAACGTCTTGCTGAAGTCCAGGTACAGTACGTCCACCACTTGCCCCGTCCAAATACCTCATCACCCAGTCAAAGAAGTCTATCATGTTGGTTTGACAAGACCTTCCCCTGACAAACCCATGCTGCCTGTTGTCCTGGAGACCATTTCCTTCAAGGAAGGACACCAGCCTTTCTTTTAGAATGGCCTTCATTAACTTACCCACTATGAAGGTTAGGTTAACTGGCCTGTAGTTACCTGGCTTGTCCCTGGGTCCACTCTTGAGGAGGGGTACCACATGAGCTGTTCTCCAGTCTTGTGGCACACACCCCATCCCCTGCAAGGAGTTAAATAAGTCTGTCAGTGGGGCTGCCAATACGCCCGCCAGTTCCCTCTGGTGTACCCCATCCGGGTCAGGTGCCTTGTCCACCCTCAGTTCCCTTAGCCCTCTTAAGACCCTGTCTACCCCAATCTCTCCATCATACTCCTTCCCCCCTTCAAGGATCCCCCAATCTTCCCCTGTGGCTTAGGTCTGTCTACTTCCTTGATGAAGACTGAGCAAAATTAGTCATTTAGTGCCTCCACTTGCTCCTCCCTTTCTCTGCTCATCCTCCCTCCCTCTTTATCCTAACTATCCCATCCCTTCTGCTTTTTCCTTCCTTAATGTATCGAAAGAAGTCTTTCTCACCTTCCCTAATCCCCTGAGCCAGTCTTAGTTCTTTCTCAGTACTTGGCTGCCCTGACCTCTCTGCCTTTCTCTCGTGATGTTGATGCATATATCTCTCTGTCCTCCTCTCTCCAGGTACCCTTGTACTTCAGGAAGGCTGCCCTATTTTCCTTTACCACTTCAGCCACCTTCCTGCTATACCAGCTAGGTCTCTTGGTTCTGGAGTTCTTTTTACCGTATCTTATACAGGTGTCGGTGGCCTCGATTATTCCCATCTTAATGATGGTCCATTTCTGGTCTGCATACATCTCTGGTCTGAGCTTTGCAAGGTGCTCCTGTACTATGCTCCCCATCCTATTGAAGTCTGCCTTCCTAATGTCCACCACCTTCATTTCTGACATGGTTGCTTCCTTCCCCATGTAGATGGGAAACCACACTGTGCCTTGGTCACTGCCTACAAGGGGTTCCCTCACTTGCACATCCCGGACATTCTCTCCATCTGATAGCACTAGGTCTAGTATGGCCTCCTCTTTTGTTGGCTCTGTGACTCCCTGTGTCAAGAAACAGTCCTGGATAGCATCCATGAGGACCTGTTCCCTACTGCAGGAGGTAACTGGAGTGCTCCAGTCTACTCCAGGTAGATTGAAATCTCCTAGTATTACAACGTTTCCTCTCCCCCCTACCCTCCTTATCTGTTCCCCTAGCTCCCTATTCATCTTGATTCCCTGTGATGTTGGTCTGTACACCAGCCGCACATGGATCCTTCTCCCAGTGATGTTCTGGAGTACCACCCATAAGGCTTCGGCAGTGCCCTCCTTTCCCTTCTCCCTGTTGCACATTATCCCTTCCCTTATGTACAGTGCCACTCTCCCCCCTTCCCTTTGATCTGTCCTTCCTGTGCAGTTGGTATCCAGGGATCATAAGGTTCCAGTCAGGATACTGGGTTGCCCATGTCTCTGTGATGGCAGCTATGTCTACGTCCCCCTCTGCCATCATCGCCTGCAGATCTGCTGCCTTGTTAGCTAGGCTCACACGAACATACAAACATACAAAATTGTCAGCAGAAAAAGGCCCACAGGTCTATCAAGTCTGCCTGATTGTGCAACTCTTAGTTTCATATCACTACAGCTGCCCCATCCCCACCCAAACCCCTCCCTTCCTCCTCTTTCCCCGTCCTTCCCCCTTTGGGTTCTTGTCTGTAGTAATCCTGACCTTAACCCGATCCCAACCTCATTTAAAGCTATCCACTGTCCTTTGAGCAATTAACTCCTATGGCAGTGCGTTTCAATCCACCACTGTTTCTGTGAAGTAGTGCCTTCTCATCTCCCTCCTAAACCTTCCTCTTTCCAACTTCAGACTGTGCCCTAGTGACCCTTCCCCCCCCTTTAAGCAGAACACTCCTCCCTCCCTGACTTGTTTATGCCTTTCAAATACTTAAAGGTCTCTATCATGTCCCCTCTTTCCCTTCTCTTTTCCAGTGAGTACATGTTGAACTCCTTCAACTTTTTCTCGTACGGCAACTCCCCTAGTCCCATGATAATTTCTGTAGACCTATGCTGTACCCACTACAGTAATCTCTTATCCTTTTTGAGGTATGGGCACCAGTACTGTACACAGTATACTCCAAGTGTAGCCTCACCAGTGATCTATACAAGGGCAGGATGACCTCCTCCTTTCTAGAGGTGATCCCTCTGGCAATGCACCTCAGCATCCTATTTGCCTTTGCTGCTGCACTCCTACATTATGCTGATACCTTCATGTCCCCTGTAACTATTACCCCCAGGTCCCTTTCCTCCTCTGACGCTGTTACCTGCACTCCCCCCAGCCAGTAGCTGCTCCTGGGATTTCTGGCTCCGAGCATTCAAGGACACCACCTTCCAGTGCGACCCCTGCCCCACTTCACTCCTGTTCCTTTTGTGCCTCTCCTCCCCCCAGTCACTTCTAACCCTTCCCCTTGCTCCCCAATTTCATTTTTATCTCTTTCTGGGGGGGAGGCCCTGGAGCCCCCTCTCCTGGTGCCAAGTGCCTAGCCCTCTGTTGCCCCCCCCGATCAATTTAAGTTTAGCTTTCAACCAAGTACCTTTCCAGGTTGCCTTTCAGGACCCTTGTGCCCTTCTTGCTTAGATGCAGCCTGTCTGTTGCACATAGGTTCTTATTGTCCCATGTCTTACCCACTCTTCCACCAGCCAGTACCCATTTGTTTTGCACCATCCCTCCAGCCATGATTTGAATTTCTCAATCCTCCTCCCCTTTCTTACAGTGCTGGCCCTCGGGACTGGCAGTACCTCTGAGAAATCTACTGATTCTCTCACCCCACTACAGATCTTTCCTATCTCTGTGAACCTTTCTTGCACCATCTTCACCTCGCAGCCCACCAGATCATTTGTGCCCAGATGTACCACAATGTGAGGTTTCCTCTGCCCCACACAATTTGGTATAATTGCCCCCGCCCTCCCTGCTGTCATACCTGGCATGCACTAAACCCTCCTATTGCTACTCCCTGTATACTTGTTACCCCATCTTACTCCCTTTAGACTAGAGTCCCCTATTATTACAACTGTCTCCCCTGTACATGACTCTTGCTGACAGTGCCTACACTGGCGATCATCCTTCACATTTTTCCCACCATTATGGCCACCTCCCAGTGCAACACCACTTTCCTGTTCCGCAGCTTCTCCCATCTTCATGGTTACCCCCTGCTTTTCTCCCCCATCGGGCCATCCTTTTCCCCTCCTGTGGCCCCCCCTCCAGAGATGCTCTTTCCTTGCCCATGTCAATCTTCTCCTATCCCCTTGCTCATGTTCTTCATGACCTCCCCTTCACATGACTCGCCTGCCTCTCTATCCCTGTTTCCGTTCCTGCCTAGTGACCATCCCCTTCTTCCCTGACCCCATTTCCTCAGTTCTGCCTCTGCTTCTCCCTGCCTCCTGAACTTCCTTCCTTCCCCTTGGTCATCCAGATCCTGCAAAACTGTATATCTGTTTGAGTTATTTTTCCCCTTGCCCCTGATGCCTTCTGCTAACTTTCCCTGGTCCCCCATCCTTCCTCTCTGGACTGACTCTTTCACCTCCTTCCCCTACCTCCCCACCACCTTCCAATCTCTCCCTTCATTACACCTGGTTGCTGTGCCTCCAGTGTTCCCTTGCCCTGAGGGTCCCTCCTAGGCTCCTGCCTTGGCCCTCTATCTGACCTGTCACTCTGTGAAAATCCCCTCTCACCCTCCCCCTGCCGTCCTGCCCACCCTCATCCCCACCTCCTTCCCATTTCCCATCTTAGCCACTCTGTTTCATCCCTAAGTTGCCCAAGCTGCCTACAGATTAGACATCCCCTTCCCTCCACATTATTCCTAAGAATATGGCTGTTCCGCATCCATTACATCTGATCATCCTCTCATTTTCCCCTGTAACCTCCATCTATTATTCTCGGCCCACTGACCTTCCTCCATTCTGCTTCTCTGCCCTCCCCATCCTTTTGTGTGCCACATCCTCCCCTGTATCTATACTGCCCTCGGTATCCCACCCTTTCCTACTGTTATTCTCTCCCCTTCTTTGCTGTGCTACTGCGTGCCCTACAGTCTTCCTTGTTTCCTCCCTTACAGTCCTTCTTCCTCAGTCTACCTCTCTCCTCTTGAATCCTCAGTTTCCAATCTATGTGTACCCCTAATCATCTAATACATTCCCCAGCACTGTAATACACCTGTGCATCAGCATTTATAGTATAAATCAAAGTTACTTTCCTGTTACACTGGTCAGACTGTAGTGGAAGTGGATGCTCCTACTTTTCCTGCCTCCACCCAGGAAGCCTTTCCCAGGCTTCTGCAGGTCCTACAATAAAGGCAGACAAGCCCAGGTGGGTGGGATGGGAGAGGGAGGGTGGGATACACCACTGCAGCAGCTACATGTGAACAAAAATAATCAGCCCACAATGCCCACTAGTAGATCTTTTAGTCCCATTATGCCACCACAATCAGCAAAGATAGCCTACAGACTCTTTGCACCCACATCAAGTTAAATATCGGCCCCCTCTTTCGATCTGAGCAAAGGAACTAAGGAAACTAAATCAAGGTGAGCAACACAAAGCAAATTAAAGCTAAAGCTAATCAAGTGTAGCACGATGCCTGCTGAAGGAACAGCCCAAGCCAGAAACTACCAGAAAGCCCAAGAAGTTTAACAGCAAAAAGCATGCCTCTGTGCAGCCAGATCATAAGATGGGTCATAAAAAGACAGTGCACTCATAACTTGATCATTTTTTTAAATGTTTCCACAAAATTTTGAACATGGCCCTTCTGGGACCCCACATCATGAACAAGGTACAGTATGTGACTTTTTTTTTTCAAATCAGGATGGAAAGGCGATTTTACAGTCACACCACAAAATCACCTTTTGGGAAAGATTTGTTCATCTACCAGGTTTGTGAGATGGGGTCTTAAGAAGACTGTGTTGACAATTAGAGATCAAAATATTTAAAAATAACAGAGTTATAAAGGTATGGTAAAATTTGTCAATGCTTGCTCATAACTTTGGTCATTTTCAATATTTTGACCCCAAATTTTCAACATAGCCGTTTTCTGGTGGGAGGATACCACTATGGCGTGCGTCTCCCTGCCAACCCCGGACCTGTGTCTGTTGACAGTCATAAAAAAACTGTGTAGGGGTATGGAGTGATTTTCTTGGCACTGCTGTGGCTGTTCTAAACTGTATTAGAAGCTGGGTTCTTATTACAGAGCCGGGCAGCACCTGCCGCCCCATGCTCCTAGAACCCCCCTCTGGAGGCAATAACCGAGGAAGGCCTCTGTAGGCCAGTCTTTTGGTAGATAGCCTTCTGCGGGTTATCTTCTGCAGTATACCTTCTGTATTCTCACCAAGGGGGGGGGACTTCCCCAGCAACCTTTCTAATAACATTCTTATATGGTAAAAAAAGAAGAAGGAGAAGGAGATCATATCCCAATACATACTTCATAAATGCAGTATTAACCTATAGGAGGGGGTCCAATGCTTCAGCCACCGAACCTCTGTGTCTATTCAAACATAGAGGTTGCAATGAGGCAGGGGTGGACACCCTATGTCAAAAGACACACCAAAACTTGAGGATGGTCCAACCTGTGCTAGAGTAGGCTGGTGATCACTCACTCTTGAGAGTGCAATCGAGAATAAGTGCCCGCTGGAAACAGGCAGGGCTGGTGGCACTTCAAGCCGTTTACAGAGAAACAAAACAGTGAACAACCTCTCCATATAGCAAACTCTGGTGCAACATTAAGTAATAGTGTGGAGACTGGCCTTAACAGCAAGATCCATAACCAAAACAGTCCAGACTAGAGCCGCTTATCACCACAAGGCAGCAGCTGCAACTGGCTGTGTAAGCAGATTTGGGCTTGTGGTCAGTAAGACCTAGAAAGGGATGCACAGCAAAACTGGGGGCCATAATGGACAAAAAGCTTGTACCCATCATTAGCAAGGCTGGCAAAGGCCTGTCACTGTCCCTGGCATGAGAGCCAAAAGGGAATCAGAAAAAGGGGGGGGGGCTGGATATGTCTGTCATTCCCCAGCTTAGCCCACTAATACCCCCATCCATGTGGCAACATACTGCAAATCCTCTCACCCCCGTACCAGAAGGAGGGCCTAAACAAAGACATTTATAGATTACCACAGTGTACGCTGATCCCCACTTCAGTACATAGACAAGCAGCTAGCGCTCTATTCTTGAGGGGATTCATCAGCAGCAGTAATGTCCTCAGAGGCATTTAGCAAGGCCTCTAGATGTCCGAGGGAGTTCTCCTCATTGCCTTCCCCCACATTTTGATCACAGTTAGCCCAGTCCCTGGGAAGCAGTGACCATTCCTCATGATCGGATTTGGGTTTTTCAGAAGCAGAGTTCATCTGTTGGGGTACAGGAGAAAGGTCCAGAGGTGAAGGCAGGAGTTCTCTGAGGGGTTCATATCTGTTTCCTAGCTTGATCAGCATGTCTCCAGGTGAACAGCTGTTGGCATCTGACTGTAGGAACCTCCACTGTCAGCTTCTAGATCGTTCTCTTCTTGCAAGTGGCTTTCCTGTGGCTAGTGGTTTCTTCTTGGGATGACCTCTTGACATTGATTGCCAGGGTGGGTCATTGTCTGGGGCTGGCAGGCCTGTCATGGAATCCTGCTTTGGTGCTTTATGGCTCGCCTCCATCTTGGAGAATGAGCCACCTTGTGGGTAATGATTGGGCAAGCATGAGGGTTCTTGTCTGTGCTGATAGTCATGCAAGAATTTCTCCATTGCTGCAGGGCTGTCAAAGGTGATGTATTCCCCTTGGTGCTGTTATTTTATTTTTATTTATTTTATTGTAATCTAGGATTACAAATACCTTTGAGCAGGAACTGCTAGTTTATGAAGGTTCCACTTAGAAGGAATGGGGGTTATACATACATACAAAGGTCGGCATAATAATACATAGTTACACAATACAAAGATGCATCCGGACTGTATCCGGAGTAGAGCTGGGTATCTTAGGAAAGTCAGAATATTTAATTTGTAAAACTGCTGTTTAACCCCTCCATATGCTCACCTTCTGTTCGAGAGGTCTTGAGAAAAGTCCTGGTACAGCTGTATGCGCATGCCATACCACTCAAAGGAACTGTGCTCTCTTGCCCTTTGCAGGTAGAATTCCTTTTTGGGATAACGCAAGAACTTGCAGAGAATGGGCCTGGGTCTTTCACCTTGTCTGGGACAGGGGGCCAGGGAGCGGTAGGCCCTCTCTATTTCTAGGGTACTGCAGTTATTATCATGAATCAGTTCTGGCAAAAACACTTTTAAGAAGGTATGCATGTCCCTACCTTCTGCGCCCTCCAGCACCACCCACAATGTGCAAGTTCTTTCTCCTGGCCCTATTCTCCATATCATCCACCTTGTTTAAGAGATATAGAAGTTTATTGTGATGATCTTCCAAGGTTTCATTGTGGAGCTGTAATGTGGAGTCGAGCTGCTGGGCTGAGTGTTCAATGTGGGCTACCCACGATGCCAGGGCTGCCAAGTCCTGATTAGTTTTATTTACCACTTGTTTTAAATCAGCCATGTCCAGCAGGATTTTATCTAATTTTACCATCATAACCCCCAAGTCCACCTCCGTGTTGTACTTCATGGCTCTGATCTATGTGGTACCCCGTCGGGCGGGCTGCCTTTTAGTTGGGCAGGCAAGGTGGCACTTCTGAAGCTTCGTGCTGGGTGCTGAAACTGTGACTCACCTGTCTGTCTGGGCTGGGTCCTCGTGGCACTGGTAAAGTTATAAATGGTGATAGAATCCTGTAAGGTTTCCCAATCTGGCTAAAAAAGGTATCGACTGAAAGGCAATGTTTTCAGCTGTCGACAGGTTGCTCGCGAGATCTCCGTTTCAAAGGTGAATTGCAGGATAACGGTAAATTAAACCCCCCAATGTGAGCTGCTGAGAATTTACACTGCTACCATCATGCTGGTAGGCTCTGCCCCCTCGACTTTTCCAACTTTTAATTTTATAAACAAATGATCAGGTTATTGCAAATGTATATTAAAAAAATCTTACAATTTTTATTTTATTATGTTTAAAAGCATTAAATGCTCCAAATGCACTTTGGATGTCTCTCATTCTTAGAGAGGTATTTAACACTGAATTGTGACTGGTCAATGGAGTAATTGATCTTTTAATGAAACTGTATAAAAAGAACACTCCTACTAAGTTGTATTAGTAATGACCAAGCCCAGGGTGCTGGGTGAAACTTAAGCACATGTCCAGTTTGACTGCTTGTGATGCACAGGATGTGAATAAAACTGTGGAAACATTAAACTAAATAAGTTTGGACTTTGCTTCATTGTGAATGGTGAGTGCCTCCACTCTTCTTGAAATAAACACGAAATCTCGTGGGTAAAAAGCCTGTGCTGAACTTTTCATTCTTTTTTGTTTTTCTGAGCTGCTGTAATGCAGCATGTATCTGTCTTTTTTTTTTCATTCAGCATTAAGCCCTGTGTTTCATGCCCAGTGTGACAGAGGACTAGCATACTCCGCTCTACTGTGTTCATTTTAAGAGTTCAGCTCACCCCCCCATTCCAATTAGACACTCACTACTAAGATACCGTATCTTAAGATAGCATATTGTAACCCCCCTGCAAATGGGGGTTCCCAAAAGACTTCCAGGAGCTTGCTTGAATGCTCCAAGCCTGAATGGTGTTTGGCGTTTAAGCCATTTATCAGTGAGTGTTTTTAGAACCTCTGGTACTGTCTCTTGCAGACATAATTAGTTTGTATGGGGGACTGTGTGTTTCTTTGATTGAGTACCACTCAAGCTGCTGCCAATTCACTTCATTTTTGCAGTCACTAGGAGTGCAAAGGGAACCTATCTGAAAGATGTAACTGTTTGCCAGAAATTATTTAGAGTAATAATGAAATTACAGTTTGTCTAACCTGCTTTCTTTGCAGTCAGAACTGTGTCTGCTAGTTCCCATTCTAGTTTTGAACTGCTGAACTGGACCAATCAGTGTGGGGTAAGCTAGCTCTAAAATGGTGCCTTGGACGAATCAGAACTTGGACTCATAATCTGGAGCCAGCCACAAGAGGATTGTATGGGCAGTGACTCTGGGAGATGTAGTTTAGACTTCAGTGCCTTTTGGACCAACAGCAGCAGTCTATTGTGAGTGACAGCCAATCCAGTCAAGAACTGGGAGGAACTCAAAGGAAGTGCCCGTTTTGTCGGTTGCGTTTCAGTTGAGCTTTGGCAGTGAAGAAGGAAGGAGCCCTGTGCTTTTCAGTGTGCAGTTTTAGTCAAAAAGCGTGTAAGGCCCAGAGTTCCGTCTGCAGCTTGTTAGGACTGAACGTCCTGTGAAAAGAATCAAAGGATCTCTGAAGAGTAGAAACCAGGCTCACCCTGTAGAAGACTGGAGGAATTGCTGAAAATTGCACTCTGTCTGTCAGGAACTGAATCTGCTGTGTGTTCTCCCGGTATTGTGCAGTAATTGCGATCGGGATACAGATGCAGCCTGCCTGGTATAGTGCTTTCTTTTATATGGATGTGTGAAGAGGTTTGTGTACCTCAAGTGAGCCCTGCTGACATTGAAGGACCCTATCTCTATTTGGAGGTCGTGAGTACTAATTCAGGGTCGCTCCCTGTTGAATTGCCACATTAAATCCAAATGGAATTACTGTACTGCTGACTGTTTAATTCTCCTTTTCTCTGTGTGAAAGGGCCCCTACCAGCTGCCACGGTTTGGACTAGCCACTAGGGCTTGGGTACCCAGGGACAGTAACTGATAGGGATAGGCCTGCACAGAGCCATAGGTAGATTATTAGAGTGATAAGCTAATTAACCTGATTTCCCTGTCCTTTCCCCTAAATAAATCAGAGCTGCTTGTTTCAGCAAAGTTATACTGCCTGGAGGTATTTGTCTATGTTAAAGTACTGTACTGTGATTGTTGCACTGTATCTCATTTCACAGGAGGTCCCAGTGCCGGAACCAGACCTGGGGGTAAGTGTATACTGTGAAGGTAATTCTGATATATTGTGTGGGCCACTAATGGGAAGAAAGGGGGGTTGCAGTGTCCCAGAGGGCTGTGACCAAGTTAGTTTAACTATTGCAAACCCTGACCTCTGGGTGGAGGCACCCGCCATTGGATCCAGGCCCCTCAACCTGTTAGTGGCAAATCAGGCAGGGGTAGTAGCCCCTGGGATAGCGCCATCTAGGGGTTACAATATGTTATCTTAATATATGGTATGTTAAAATATATTGATAAGATACAGTATCTTAAGATATCTTATCCTATCTTAATATATCTTAAGATATTGTATCATGATGAGCAAAGTAAATATGGAAGTAGGAGAAGGGCTCATTGTTTGTGGAGTGGGAGGCTAACACAAAACAGATGACAGCATCAGAAAAAAAACAGGCACATGGGGGGCTATTCACAAAGGGGTGGGAACTATGTACCAAAGGCACGTATCCCACCCACGCAGTTCAGCACCCACAGGAGATCTGCGCGGGGAGCCACATTCACCAACACTGGCCTCCAGACGGCTCCCGCGTCCCCGACCCCATGGCACGCAGGATCCCTGGGGGTGGTCAGGTGCAGAGCAGTGGACCTGAGCAGGCAGCCAATCAGCTGCCTGTCCCAGGTCCCAACAGTGAATTACATGCACCCGTGGGGTGCCATGTTGGCAGCTGGCATGCAGTGAGCTGACTGCACCAGGGGAATGTGCCTAGTTTGCTGCCCCCAGCCCAGTAAGGAGTTCCCCGACAGCAGGGGCATCTGTTTGGGGGGGTCTGCAGATCCCTGCCATCACTGCTGCAGATGGTGGCTGCCACCCAAGGGGCGTGTACCAGGTTTACAGCTGCCTTGCATTGGCATAGCCACCTGTGCCCTGCGCACAGCACTCCACACCTTGGGGAACGCTGCGGAGTGCTGTCATGCTTCCCAGACCACCCCAGTGTGGAGCACCGTGATCAGCCAGGGCATCAGATGTGTAGGGGGGTATAAGTGATTGGTGAATCCCGCATAGGGGTGCAGTGTGCATGGGCAGGTGTGGGGTGGCTACGTGCTACATTTACACAATGCATAGCCACTCTGCACCTTCGTGAATATGGCCCATGACACGTCTTTAACAAAATGAAGTGACAGATTCACAACATCAGATTTAGCAACTTGCTCTGCCAGGTTTCTTTTTTTCAGAATTTTGATATTGAAATCAGTGCTTCTCACTACATGTCACTTGAATGTATTTTATTGGTGTTTGACTTTTGCATCCCATTATTTCAGTGCAGCTACATGAACACTGTGCTTCTGTTGCCAGTGCCCCCCACCCAAAAAATTTATTTGATGTGCTGGAGTACTATTTTGTTCAGCCAGTCCAAACACCGATCATTTGGAGGCCTATAGAGAATGATCAGTGTCTGGAGACATTCCTAAATCTTAACAGTCTCCCCAAGAAGATACTTTCAAATCCAAACAAAATACCTGAGGTCACGTGGGGCAGCGCTCCTAATGGCAGCTTAATCCATAGCTCTCCCCTCTCAACCAGCTAAAACAAATATATACCGACTTCGGGAATACTATTTTCAATGCTTTTTTGCCTACCATAGTTCTCTATAGGCCAGCAACACCTTCTATCGGCGTTCAAGTGGTTTTTCAAATTAATTACGCCAAGGTGCGGCGAAGATTATGGAGGCCGAGATGAAGACCGTCGGGGCCAGGCACACACGCCAGTACTCCAGAGAAAGCGACCAAAAAGTCAAGAACCCTGCCTATGGGTTCGGGTGCTAAATCTGGCTCTACTAGTACCTCTTCCAACCCGCTCACAGAGGATCGTTTCCTCCAGGAGCTGATTCCGTTCAGAAACTCTGCAAGATATCTCTTCTGAGCTGAAGTCCATGCGCAATGACCTTGCTTCGCTAACTACCCGAGTAGGCGACTCTGAGGCTCGAACCAGCTCCTTGGCGACATGGAAGGCCAAATGTGAACCCGAGATTGTCATGCTTAAGCAACAAATCGCTAAACTGAAATTAAAGACGGAAGACCTTGAGGGACGTAGCAGGAGGAACACTATACTGATTCTGGATCTACCAGAGGTGGAGGAAGGGCCAGATATCCAGTCTTTTGTGCAAAAGCTCCTGACCAAGATTGTTGGTCCCTCGTCTATCAATCTCTCCTACCACATTGAGCGAGCTCATAGATCCCTGAAGCCTAAACCTCTGCCCGGATCCTCTCCCAGACCCATAATAATCAAGCAGTTTAGCTACCTTGAAAGGCAACACATTCTGAGCAAAGTTAAAAGCCTACAAGCGGTCCTGTGGGAGAATCATACTCTGACAATCACTCAAGATCTACCATTAGAAACCCGACAGAGGAGATGAGAATTCCACCCGATAGTGACCAAGCTGATAGCTGCCGGGTTTAGATTCCGCATGAACTACCCAGCCAGGCTGCAAGTCCAACTCGACAATGCCTGGCACTCTTTCGAGAATCCAGAACAAGCCAAAAGAGAACTTTCCCAGAGACTTCCTGATTTGTTTAAATCTGGCTGACTGGTGTATGTTAAAACTAGGTTAAAGTCTGCTTACCTCTGTTGAGCGATTTTGTGCTGTTTGCATGCGTGCAATACTGTTTTTTTGCAAGCTGGGATTGGGTTGGTTGGGTGGCGGGGCTGGCTGGCCTTCCATGGTGGTTGGGACAGAGATGCTCATCTGGGCCTGGTTGAGGCCTATGTTTTAGACGTCTGAGGCCTCTGCCTCATGGCCCGAGGAGGTGGGATAGGACCCTTATTTCCGCATTTGGTTTCTGGCGGATAGCTTGCCGACAGACCAGTTGGGTCCCTACCAGTTTCCCTTCCCCTTCCTCTTCCTGCTAGGCAATGGCCTGCTCATTTGCATGGAGTTTTGTTTTTTTTGCTCCTGATTCCGATACAAACTGATTGGAGCGACCACTGCAGTGGTCAGCTGGCGTAATCTTTTCCCACCACGGTGATTTGTTCCAAGTTCTGGTAGGACTGTTTAATGTCTTGAAGTAGTGAGTTTTGACATTTTGAATCTTTGAAGATTGTATACCGAATGTTGGTTAGGGTTTAGTGACTCTGTTTAGTAATTACGTCTTGCTGGGGGGGGGAGGACGGGACTGGCGAGCCTCGAGGAAGCTGTCTCGTAGCCTGAACTGAGGGGGGGGACAGCAGTACCCTGGTTCTTGTTTCTTTTCTGCCCTATGATGCCTTTGCCTTGTTTATTGCACTATGTCAACGGGGGCACCAAGCAGGGAACTGCTATAGTTAGAAGTGGGTCTGCTAGTCCCGGGGACCGATCCCTATCCAGGACACATAGATGGTACGTCCATGTTTCTCTGATTTTAAAGGGATGGTTTGTAAATAGTTTTGGAGGATCACAGTGTTATTCAAAGTACTTGACATTTGGGTGGGCGGGAAGGGGTGCGTTTAATTTTGGTCTAGTCACCACTAGGAATTTTCTCTCTAGATTGAGAACTCACATTGCTCAGTCACATTTAAGTCTGTTGGTGACTTGGTCAGTTACTGAAGGTTATTTTATTAGGGGCTTTGGGGAGGAAGGGAGCCTCAGAGAGTTTCAATCCCTATGGATTTTATTAATGTTTGGCAAACTTGGTGTAATCCTCATGATACTATCTGTACTGGAGGGACTGAAGTTCCTATGTCCTGCTCAATCTTGTATTACTCAGTATGGCGGCGAGAATGATTAAAATTGCAAGTTGGAATGTTAGAGGCATCAATGATCCTCTTAAAAGACAGCAGGTGTTTCTGAATTGCTCCCTTTTAAATGTGGACATAGTTTTCATGCAGGAAACCCACTTGGCTGCCTCAGAGACTAGGAGACTACGCAGGCTAGGGTTCACCCAAATTTTCACTGCTTCTGGCTTGCAAGCTAGTAGGGGGGTAGCAATAATAATTAAACATCATGTCAGATTTGTAGCAGACGACAGTATCACCGACCAAGAGGGTAGATATGTATTGGTCAAGGGCCAGCTTGATAATAGTAGCGTGGTACTAGGGGCGATTTACGCCCCAGTAGGTGGTGACCTGTCCTTCTTAATGTCCCTAGCAGATAACCTGAGCAGATTTCTGCCTTCCCTCTTCATCCTTGGGGGTGAATGGAATGTGGCTCCCTCAGTGAGTTAGATAAAACTTATAGACCGATAAAACCAATGTCCCCTGCCCAACATGCCCTTTCTGATTTCACACTTACTGGGACTGTGTGACCCTGGCGCTTCCTTAACCCTGACAACCGACTCTATTCCTTTTACTCCCAGGTACACCAAACTTGGTCAAGAATTGACTATATTTTAATTAGCTCTTCTTTAATGAGCTGTACCCACCAAGTAGGTATAGAACCAATAGTTATCTCGGACCACTCCCTGGTGTGGGTCAAGATTTCCCTTGGTATTCAGGGACAAAGGTACACATCTTGGAAACTTAATATGCAAATCCTGAAGGATGACCATACAGTTTCCCAAATCAAGGACACAATCTTTTCATACTTAGACCTGAACCAAGGATCTGTACACCGAGATGATATACTGTGGTGTTCCTTCAAATGTTTCATTAGAGGGGAACTCATCAAGATTGCTGCCACTAGGAAAAAGGTAAGGGAGTCCAAAATTAATTCGCTATCTAGTCTGCTGAGGGCAGCCGAAGACAACCTTCTCCTTTCCAACTCCCCAGCAAACCTAACTGCTCTTATTAAACTCAGGAACGAATACTATGACCTGACATGGGAAAAAGCTGAATATGCTTTGTTTAAGACTAGGACTAGATATATTGATCAGGGTGAAAGACCGGGTCGAATGCTAGCTCTTAGGCTGAAAGAGATGGAGAGTTCCCGTATAATCCCAGCTCTCAAATCTCAGCACGGCACCACTAAGACGCTACCCAGGGATATTGCCCAAATTTTCGAGTCCTTCTATACTGACATTTATAGTAAGAGCGCTACTCCATCACATTCCCAGCGGATAGAGCACTTCCTAGATGGAATCAAACTCCCTTCCCTCCAGATACACCACTGTGATATTCTGTCAGCTCCCATCACTCTAGGTGAAGTAGAAGAGGCAATCAACGAATTACCATTAGGAAAAGCCCCCGGGCCTGATGGTTTTCCCTCAAATTTTTATAAGTTTTTTTGTAAAGAGCTATCCCCCTCTACTTCTTAAGCTATACGAATATATGTTCTCTGCGGAAGTGATAGACCCATCTCTCTTAGAAGCTACAATAATTTTAATCCCTAAACCTGATAAACCCTTAATAGATCCAGCCAGTTACCGTCCAATATCGCTCTTAAATTATGATATCAAAATCTTATCTAAAATTCTATTGCTCAGAATTAAAAAGATTTGGCACCACTTGCTGAGCCTGGAACAGGCTGGCTTTGTCCAGGGTAGATCATCCGCCGATCATTTGAGAACCTTAGCTCACATCTTTCAAGCGGCCCACACTTCACTAGATCCCATGGCCCTAGTTGCTCTTGATGCAGAAAAAGCCTTTGACCAGTGAATTGGGACTTTTGTGGAGCCACTCTGAAAGAATGGGCTTCCCTGACTCTTTTATTCATAAGATTATGGCAATCTACAAATCCCCCTCGGCAAAAGTCTACTGTAATGGGGTTTTTTCTTCCAGATTTCTTTTATGTGCTGGCACACGTCATGGTTGTCCCCTTTCCCCCTACCTCTTCAACCTATACCTAGAACCTCTACTTATTAGTATTAAAAGTTCATCACGAGTCACAGGCTATACCATCGCTCAATTTCACCTGACTGTATCAGTTTTTGCAGATGACATCTTGCTACACCTTACCAACCCTGAATCATCCTTAACACAAGTACTAAAAATTATTGACCGTTTTGGCCAGGTTTCTAACTATAGGTTGAATGTTTCTAAATCAATTATTTTTCCGTTAAACTCTTTTACCTTTAAATCAGATTTCACACGGTTCGGTATGAAATGGTCCCCGGTCTCATTTAAATACTTGGGTATACATGTGGCCCGGGAGGTGGAAACGGTCAAGAAACTTAATTTAGATAACACATTAACAAGAATTCAGAGGGACTTGGACCGATGGCAAAAATTGCCAATAACCATATGGGGGCGAATCAGCATCATTAAAATGAACATCCTACCCCGGTTATTTTACCCCCTGAATCTCCTTACTATATGGCTACCCAAGCAATTCTTCAGTCAAGTAAACTCACTCCTATCCAACTTTATTTGGAATGGGAAACAACCTCGTAGAGCCTTTCTTAAACTCAGTGCACCTAGAGACAAGGGTGGTCTTCGTCTACCAAATTTCTTGCTATATTACTGGGCTAGCCACCTAAACAGAGTAGGTAAGTGGTCCACCGCACAGTCTAACATGCCTCAACCAATCTGGCTACAGCTTGAACTAAGTCTATTGGACCAGTTCGACTTACGCCCCCCCCCGCATTTTTTGGCACCCTTTATCCACGATACCCCCAGCCATTCAAGACTCCGCTATCGGTCTCTCTATTAAATTCTTTCTCAATGTTGGAATTTTTTCAACATATCCCTGACCAAGGATTCAGCACAACCTCTCAAGCTAAATCCCAATATCAAAATTGGAGGTAGGTGGCTAACCTCTGAGTGGCTCCCACAACTACACAATCTACCGGTGGAGTCTCTGTATGAGCAAGGCTCACTCCTTAAGTCGGACAGAATCTTAATGTCCCTTAACAGCCCCTAGAAGCATATCTTCAAAGTTTATCAATTGAGGCACCTCATACACAAAATTCTTGGGCCTGTTCACTTCCCTTCCAAAATAAGGCCATTCTTAGAGAAAACACAAGATGCGGCCGGTAAGCCCAGAGGTATATCCAACATATACAATAAATTGTTAGACAACCTTTTCCCTGATTCCCTGGAGGGTTCCACAATCTGGTCACTCCCCAACTTGAGCTCCCCCCTATTATGGGAATCAATCTGGAAGGATGTGTACTGTTACTTATCCCAAGATAATCATAGATTGATTCAATATTATATTTTAAATAATCTCTACTATACTCCAGTTAAGTTGGTCAAATTTGGCAAGCTTAAGTTGAATATACGTTCGAGATGTGGAGCCACCGAAGGGAACTTGTTGCATATCCTCTGGGACTGCAATAGAGTGGCACCATTATGGAATATAGTACGAGACAGTTTAGATCCACTTTTGGGGCTCAAAGATCTATTCACCTTAGAAATATGTATCTTGGGTGTTTACTCGAACATTTTGGTGAAGGAACGCAGATACCACATGGCTCTCATCTCAATAGTTATCAAAAAGCTGGTACTCAGGCACTGGATGGATCAGGATATCATTACCTATCAGGAATGGCTCAAGGAGATGTCCCACTGTTTCAATACTGAGAAACTTATAGCTAGCTCTAGACATAATCTGGCATCTTTTAATCGGAAATGGGGCAAATTAAATGCGCTCTACCTAAATTAACCCTGATATATGTAGTCCCTTAGGTAACTGTTGTTGCATTGCTATATGCAGCGTAATCAGGTTCCCAATCTTAGTCCTCCTCCTTAGTGACCCGACATCTCCTTTAGCTATGAAACTCTCCGGGCGATGGGGGGTGGGCTGTGGGGGAGGGGTGTTGGTGATGTTGTGGTTGTTTTTTATTGTCCCTGTCTATTTCAGTGTGATTGTACACATTTACATGTGCTATATCCTGGACTTGGGTATTGTACGATCAGACAACCTTCACTTTATGTACCTTGTTTTTTCTTTTTATATATAAAACTCAATAAACTTAAATTTAAAAAAAAAAAAATACCTTTCTTTTTTGGAGTCTTTAAAAGCCAATTTATGAAAATATGCATTTGCAGTCACCCTTAGTAGATATGAAAGTTAACAAAAAGCATTTTAAGCGTACCCCCTTGCAGTCCTTATAATTTCAACAATGGCCCATGTAGCATAGTTTTCACAGCTCCTGCCCTGAGGGGACTTATTTGCAATCTGAATTACATGACAGGCAGCAGATCTACTCCCAATCTCCGAAGTAACAGAGTCCAACAGGTGGCCCCTCTTCCCTCCTGGTCAAAGGGTTTGGATGGAATTCTGTCTCTGAGAAAAGGATGGGTGGGGGTCCCAGCAAACAGATTGGACAATATGCTTTCACAATAGCAGGGTCATTTGCACAGTACCTTAGTCCTTTCGATATTTTCCAAAATTGGGATTCTCTGTTGGCATCTTGATTTCCACCAAGGCAACCTCTGGTGACTCTCCACACACCCAGCACAGCCGAGGGGACCCTTGAGAGAACTGCAGTCCTGAAACAACATTTAGTGGAAAAAAGCAAAGTATGGCAATCATTTGACTTTACAGATTTAGTCCAACCCAGAACTTGGTGCAGATGTCAACAGTTTATTTTGAATGCAAAGGCTCAGGTTACAGTTTCTTCTCTAATGAGAGCAAGAGATATTTTCTACAGTTCATTTGTAATCCATTTGACTACAGCCATTGACCATGGCACCACACTTAAACAGGGGACCCCAGGGATCAAATCTCAGACCAGTGGAAAGCACTCTCTCCTGTCAGAGCCATACTGGGCTCTTCTTTCCCCCTCTAACTCTCAGGAGTCCTTTCTGACAGTCCACACTCTCACATGTCCCGCCAGTGGGAATGGGGCATAGGGTTTCACCTTTCTTGAATCTTCGCAACTCAGGTATGGAGTGTGCCTTGGGGTTGTCAACCCTACTGATCACCCCATTCTCATATACTGCACCCATCTCAGCTTATGTACTGATGGAATGGGGTGAGCGTTAGGGTTGACAACCCCAAGGCACACCCCACACCTGATTTAAGATGCAAGAGAGGTGAAACCTTAATATTTTTTCCTGTTGCTGCCTGCAGGGTGGGGGCTGGAAGTTAGGGTTGGAAACCCTAACACTCCACTTCCTGACTTTTGTTGCATTAAGCCACCCTAACTGGTGCCTTAACGTAGTGTGTGTATATATATATACACACACTCATATATACATACATGATGGGCAGGAGTGTGATATGGGAAATATCTCCATGAGTGGCCAGTGATCTCAGGATACTCACGAGTGGCAGTGTGTAGCGGAGTCACAAGTGAAAGTATCCTGAGGTCACTGGCCACTCATGGAGATATTTCCCATATCACTCTCCTGCCCATCATGTGTTGAATTTATACAATAGGGCATGAGTGTGTTTTTACGTTGTTTATTGTGGCTTTTGTGCCTGAATCTGTTTGGTTACAGTGGTGTTATTTTCCTTTTCGGTGCTTTTCTGCAGTTCTGAGGCTCATTTATGAATGAGTTAGAATGTAATGTGTAATGAGATGTGGTAGTTTTTCGTAATTGGCTTTTGCTTTTTTTTAGTGTACTTTTCATTGGTTTCAAGATTTCAGTGTATGACTGGAGCATTGTGATAGCATGGTTAGGTTTGATGGTGATTGGTATTTGGTGTTGTCCATATTGCAAACGTGTGTTTTGGTTGGTTACTGTTTGTTGGTGGGTGGGGCTTCATTGTAAAGAACAGTTCCAGGAGCGGGTTTATGGAGTGAGGACTGAGTTTATATTTATTTATTTTGTGCTGGGGTGTGAAATAAACTCTTTTTGTTTTTGATTTGTGGGGCAACTTGTTTAACAGGACTGTGATTGTGTAACTTAACTCTGGTTACCGTCAGCGGAGGTTTTCTCATGCTTCGTGTTGTGCTTCTGGTCACCGAGCTCACTCCGTGAGACTCTTTCACAGTGCAAACAGGTATCTTCGAGGTTTATTTCTCAATATAGTTCAGGAATCAGACCCACTGTCAGAGGATATGTTCTTTATTCTTTTCCTTGGAGGGATGTTCTGTTGCCAACCTACTTACTCTTCTAGTCTCTGCATCTCTGCTGTAGCACAAGAAGCACAGGCTGGTTTTCTGACTCAGGTGTTTCTACAGGCATGTTTTATTTTAATTTTTTAACATGGGAAAGCAGTGCCAACAGAATAATTAATATGAGTGATGTAACCAGAGTGAAAATATCAGGTGCTGACGTAGGCATTGTGTGTGTAAATGTAAATATATGAACATATACATACAAAGAAGCCAGCAGAAGAAGGCAATTTGGTCTATTTAGTCTGCTCATATTGCAGGGTACACAGCTTAAGCTACTATCCCTGCCCTCCCTCCCCACACTTCCCATCCTCCCTACCCATGATTCTTACCTTCCCCCTATGCCTATCTCAGCCTCACTTAAAGCTGCTCATGGTCTTCAACAAGATCACTTCTTCTGGCAGAGCATTCCAAGTGTCCACCACCCTGTCTGTGAAGAAGTGCTTCCTGACCTCCCTCCTAAACCTCCCACCCTCCAGCTTAAGACTGTGCCCCCTTGTGTTATGCTTGCCACTCAGCTTAAAGAGACTCTCCTTATCCACCTTATTTATCCCTTTCAAGGACTTGAAGGTCCCAATTATGTCCCCTCTCTTTCGCCTGTCTTCCATGGAGTACATGTTCAGTGCCCTCAACCTCTCCTCATATGCCTTACCCTGCTGACCAGCTATCATCTTTGTAGCCCTTCTGTGGACCTTCTCCAACAGATTAATGTCCTTTTTGAGGTGTGGGCATCAGTACTGAACTCCATACTTTAGATGAGGCCTTACCAGTGACCTGTATAAGGGCAGTATAACCTCCTCTCTCCTACTACTGATCCCCCTAGATATACATCCCAGCATCTTGTTTGCCTTTGCTGCTGCTTTCTTGCACTGCATGGAGTGCTTCAGGTCACTAGTGATTATCACATGCAGGTCCTTCTCCTCTGATGCAGATATTCTGACTCTATCCAGGTAGTACTCTGTCCTAGGATTTTTGGCTCCGATATGCATAACTTTTCTTTTCTTGGCATTGAAGCCAAGCTGCCAGATCCTGGACCACCTTCCCATGCTGGTGTGTAGTGTTCTCCCTCCCCATCCCTGAGTATCCTGTCCAACAATACCCAACTGTACCTGGTATCTAGGGGACCCACCACCTTGCTATCCATCCCATCCCAGAGCCGGCAACCGGCACAGCCCTCCGCTCTCCACCATGGATGGCCGCTGACTGAGCTGACAAGGAGCATGTACTGCACAGCTGATTGTACAGTATGCGCTCCTTGACAGCTCAGTCAGTGGCTGCCTAAGGTGGAGAGTGGAGGCTGTGCCAGTCACCAGATCTAGGATGGTATGGGGGAGTGGTGTGGTGGGGCACTACCTGCAGGGGTAAGGGTGGGGAGTCTCCTAGACACTAGAAACTGTTGGGAACTGTTGGACAGGATGATTGGGGATGGGGAGGGGGAACACTACATACCAGGGCAGTGTTGACAGTTTCCTATGCATGAGATTGGAGATGGAGAGGGGGGACTGCTAAACACCAGGGAGGGGATGTATATATTACCTTGCACAGGGTTGGGGGGGACCACTGAACACCAAAGAGTTCTGTTATGTACACATACAGGAGACATTAGGGATTGGGAGAGGGGGACCACTAGCCACCAGAGAACTGGTATATTTTATTCAACACTGGAGTGGTGTCAGGGAGGGGGAACAGTGGCACATGTTCCCTAATACCCAGGGAGGGTTCCGGGGGGTGGTGCAAGTTCTCTAATCCCTTCCACAGAACACACTTCTCAGTACCATTAGACCAGCCCTGGCTGGTCTAACAGTACTTACAAGTATGCCCTCTGTGAGGGTTTAGAGAATCCTGAATTAGAAGATATGGCAGCTTGCATCTCCTGCAAGCCCCCTAGTACCCTGGCACACCCTGCTGCATGACGCACACCTGGCACAGGGCTGATCTGGCACATTGGGTTCCAGTGTGGTGCAGGGGGGTCTTAGAGAATGGCAAAATCTGCATGTTTTGATGCAAGGTGCCCCTTGCGCCACTGCTGTGTGATGCAGGCACCTTACTTCAAAGTCAGTGTTTTGCCAATTGGGTCCATCATGTTCTGGCTGCTAATGCAGCTCCCAGAAACATCTGAGATTTGAACAATTAGAAAATGAAGACACTAGGTATAGTCACAGAAGACACAACTAGGAAGTAAGCGCATGCACATCCATGGTACTTAGCTTGATTTGGGTGCCCAAACCGAGGCCTACCTACCCCAACACTAAGCAAAACATCAAGGATTTTAGACACTCATACACAGCTTATATACCAGGGATGTAATCCTGACTCACAAATTGCTGCTTCAAAACTTTTATTAAATGCAAAATGTCATAACATCCCTGGCATACATGACTCAATCCATCCACAGCTAGAATGCCTCAACACTTCACCAGTAAGGCTTTGTCACGGGTGAGGTTCTGGTTTAAGACCTGTCATTTAAATACAGTTTTTCTGCCACTCACAATCAACTTTGCATGAATAATCCATTAATTGTCTCATGCATATTTAGAACCAAAGACTGTGCTGTAGTTAAAGTAAAGATACAAAACCATTCTAACCTATAGTTATTTAGGTTAACGTTAAAAAGAAAACATTACTAAAAAGTCTGGGCATCCAGTTCTTCCCAAATAGAGATGCAGACTATGGAGACTACCAGGGGAGTTTATTAATTATTTTTCTTTTCATTGATTGCCAAAGTTTTAGAAAAAAATGACTACTCCTGTCAATGCCTATGAATTCAATCTTTCATCTAGGAGATTAATATGTCGCTTCACTGCTTATTCCAATAAGTGTTTCATGTTCTTAACTGTGCAACACAGAACCAGATGCCCAAACTTCAAACCACTTTAACAACCCCTCTCAACTCAAGCCCTTCAAAATGAGAGGTATTACAAAAAGCACAAGAAAGGAACAAAGTACTAATTGAACTGTTACTCCTAGGGCTCAAAATACAGTACTTGACTATTCAACTTAATGAAAGTTTTGAAGCAGCAATTTGTGAGTCGGAGAGACGTCCATGGTATATAAGATGTGTATGAGTGCCTAACACCTCTGTTGTTTTTAGTTATAGAGGACTATTGTTAACAGTAAAAATAAACTAAAACAAATATTTATACCCCCAACTGCTATAGTAAAAGAGCTGAGGAACAGATAACAGTAGTAGTAATGATTTTATTCATTTATAAATGAACAAGGTAAACAATCCCATTGAGTACACAAGTACACTCATTTTCAAGGGAGACCTTCTAAAATGCATAACCTGGTTTACAGTCTAGGGAGAAAATTTCTCAAGACGTACAAAATTACCAAAATTAAAAATTTACATACAAATATTAAATACATTTCCACCTATTGAATCACATCGCACAAACCGCTGTTTGCTCTTCTATTAAAACGTATCCATTTTCCAATGCCACACAACATTCACACAATTGATCACTTCGTTTATGGTACCACTGCTTAATCATGGTCCAACTCACTTTGGCACCATAGAGTCTTAAGTTAACAGGTAGTTTATTCTGGATTTTTGGACTCAAACAAAACAATGTAGCACACCCACTTTTTGTCCTACACTTCAGAACTTCAAACTCTATATACTGGGCTGATCTTGAATACTTAATTGGGTGTTTTATTTTAGATCTTTAATAATATATTCAGGTAATTTATTTTCTATGAACCTGTACATAATTTTAATTATATGTTGATTTCTCCTATTATGCAAATGATCCCACCCCACGTCTCTGTACAACTCGCAGTGATGTGTGAGTCTATGCACCCCTGTGATAGACCTAGCCATTTTATTATATATACTATCTAATTTTTTCAAATCAGACTTGTTCCCCCCCCACACCCCCCACACCCCATATATCACATCAGCTTAATTGATCACTGGCACTAAAATAGTGTTTCTCACATGCAACCTGGTGTTCCTCGAAAAAAAAATGTTATTCTATAGAACATCCCCAGTTGTTGCCCCAACCTCTTAACCAATTTATTTATATGAAAGGACCACTTACAATTTATGTCCATCCATAACCCTAGATATTTGTACTCATTTACCAACTGTAGTTTGCAGCCATCTTTTGCTGTTATTTCCAAAGACTTTTTAATGTATGGGTCTTTATTTGTTTGCCGAAATAAAATTACCTTTGTTTTAGTAGTGTTTCAAAATCAGTTTATTTTTAATATAATAGTTCTGTATATCTTCAAAGGCTGCTTGTAGAGTTTGTTGTATACAATAAGAATCCACTCCTGAGACATACATAATAATATCATCAGCGTACTGGTGATATATTAATTTTTGTTGTTTAAATTCCAGGTCATTTGTGTATAAGTTAAATAGGAACAATATGGGAGAGTGTAGTGCTCCTTTAAGCTATTTCCATGACTCTCATCACCTTCTCCTGCATCTAGGAATACATGTTTTATTTTTTTTCCAAAAATCACCAGCATCCATTCTGACAGATTCCAAATAACTCTTTAGTACCAGTAGTTCATCAAAACCTCACAAAGTACTTTGTCTCTGTGTGTGTTCCAGTGGTTATCTATGAACAAGAAGATCACAGTTCAAAAGCCGCCACAGCCACTAGCTCACTGTATGACCTTCAGCAAGTCACATTGTTTACACGATGAATTTTATTTACTTTGCAATTTGTTTACCCAGTTCCAACATCATATTTCAGTGGAGTCCAGCTTCTACCCAAGTTTTATTTCTGTATATTCTTTATACCTCAGTGCTGTCTCCATTACATACCTCATGCCCCCCCCTTGGCTCTCTCTCTATTATCTCAACAGGCCCTTCTGTCACAGTATTTACTGTCTCCCCCCCCACACACACACACACACATACACACACTCACTCATTCACCTTTCCAGCACAGGGTCTCCTGGGTAGAGAAAGACTTGGAAGGAGTGAGATCCAGCCATTGGTGATCATAGAGGCAAGCACCAGTGTCATTGCATGAGGTATTAGCCATTGGGCTGGCTATTATGCAACCTAGAAAGTGGGCTTTGGGAAACCTGCTAAATATTGGAGGGCTGCTGCTAGGAAACAGAAAGCTTGTGGCCATGCGTCTGTCATTCATGAAAGTCACATATTTTCTTGAGACAAGTATACAAGGAGAAGACCCAACCCCCCCACACACACACACGAGGCAGTGTGCATCCCATGGGGACTGTAGTCAACCTTCAGCTGGCCCAACTTGGAAATCAGGCTTGGTGGCAGCCTAGGTCCCTCATACTTGGCTCTATTTTCAAATGTCTGGGTTTGCACCACATAAAATCCCTATCCTGAGCACAAATTAGCACAAGGACCTACATTTTCTATATTTCAAACAAGGTCTGTATTGGGGAAATACATTGCGAGCAGGGACTGGAAGGTTTTCATGACACTGTATTGAGGCACTGTGAGGCCCCATTTGGAGTACTGTGGGTAGTTGTGGGTTCCTCAAAAATAAGAGGGGCATCAGGTTATTGGAGGGAGTCCAGAGGAGGGCCACTAGAATGGTAGCAAAGTAGGAGAGCTGGTGCTGCTCAGACAATGTGCTGGTGCAGCTGCTGAAGCTGGCTAACCCCCACATAACAACTCCAAGACATGCAGAAAACAGTGCACACAAGTTGGAATAAAAATACACACACTGGCTGGTAGTACAAGTGATCCAGTTGATTTATTATGGCTAAACTAGCCTGTGCAAGACTCAATGCAAACAATGTGCCTCTTGCATAAATCAATTAGATCACTTGCACTACCAGCCAGTTTGTGTATTTTTATTCCAACTTATGTGCACTGCTTTCTGCCTGTCAACTAGAATGGTAGCAGGCATGAGGGATGGGACATATGAGCAGAGAAGGAGCAGGCCGAATCTATATACAGTGAGACAAAGCAGGATGAGAGTTGATTAGTTTGTGGTTTGTTGTGCATTTAATGATAAAGATATGTGGGAATGCTTAGGACTGGAAATGAAGGACGACCTATATGATAGCAGACAGAGAAAACAGTTAAGAGGTGACTTGTACAAAACAAATAGGACAGGAACCTGGATAACACAGAAAGTGGTAGCAATATGGAATAGCCTACCTAAGACTGTGGTAGAAAGCAGAACAGTAAAAACTTTCATGAGAAATCTACAGGATTAGGTGTGTGTGTGGGGGGTGGAGCTGGCAAACTGTCAGTAATTTCCAACAGAAAGAAGGGTTAAAAGGTCAGGTTAGTTGATATCTTGGAGGTAAAAGACTTGGTTTGCTGGCCAGGGCACCTAGCTTCACCTGAGCTCTTTCCTTCTAAGACTGCTTGAAAGGCAGAGTAGAGAACCTTACCAGAGCAAGGGAAAAGGATTAAGACTTCTTTTGGCTAAGCAGATTTACTGTGTGGTGTTGTTTTTATTTTTTACTCACAGGGATTGCTACTGTTTGTTGCTAACATTTCATTGCTTTATTTTTCTCTGTAGCAAAGTTTCTTACAGGGTATATCTTCTCTGAAATTATTACAGGTGGTGCTTTACAGGTTTTACAGTTTTATCTAACATTAGGATAAGCTTTCAGGGTTACTGCATTTGTTGTTGACTGATTGTTTCTGCTCTTACCTCCTTGTTCTTTCATCCGTGGTTCTTCTTTTTTGGCAGGGGAAGGGCCCAGCCACCCACCCCCATCCCCAACCACCCCACACTACACTCCTTTTATAGGGTACCACAGTTGTGACATTTCCTGTGGCAGAGCAGGAAGGGGCAGATCAGTGGGGCATCCACAAGGTGAGCTCATTTATAGGGGCACTAGCAATTTAACTTGTTATAACAAGTTAAACAAAAACAAAACACAATCAAACCATTACTTGCATTTTCTTCCTTCTAATTACTCTGACTAGGTTATAAATCCAGCAACTTATCTGGAATGGATATCATTAACTACAGGTACTGTGGAACAATTTTCAGAAGGACAGTCTTACAGGATTTAGGACACTGTCCTACATGCTGGGCCATTGGAGATCTTAGGGCTCAGCTCTGGGCAGCATGGGCAGAGATTGCACGCCTCAAATTTCATATTCAAGAGGAAATACATTATAAGAACCACCCGCCATTTCCCCAGCATCCAACAGAAAAACCTCGACCGCAGAGGGTAGTTGGTCCAGGAGGTTGGCAGGTGGTTAGGAGGGGCAAATCGGGTGCCCCATCACTCTCTGCTCTCCAACATATTACCTCCAAAAACCATATAAACACTACAAACAGGTATCTGCCTCTATCTCTGAAATCAAACAAAGAGGCAGAAGACACTGCAGAGCAGGACACTGCGGCACAGGAGCTAGCACAACAAAACTCACCCAAATCAGGAACCAAAACAAAAAAAGCAAAAAGGAAATCCAAAAAACTTCTGATCATAGGAGACTCCATGATTCGGGGAGTTGATACCCATCTCCAGCCAGGGTAATGGTCAGATGTCTCCCAGGTACATCAGCATAGAGAGACACTGACCGCATTGCTAAAATTGTTCACAAAGCAGGAGAAAACATTGATGTCCTAGTCAATATAGGACTAATGATCTCACCAGCCGGGTCAGTTATGGAGACCAAGGAACACCTGACCAGGCTGGGTGACAAACTATTATCCATTTCATCTGGCATCTCCTTCTCTGGAGATCCTGCCAGTCTGGGAGAGGGGCAGATGGACAGAAGGTCAGAGAAGGGGAGATGGGGAGCTAAACACGTGGCTCAAGGGCTGGTGCCAGGAAAAGGACACAGATTTGTAGGAACTGGCAACAGTTCTGGGGCGGAAGTTCTTTAAATTTGATGGACTACATCTGACTAAGGAGGAGTCAGTGCATTGGGGCAGAAGTTTGACGTCTTTGCAGAATATTTAAACTAGCAAATGGGGAGAGGGGTGCAGCACCCCATACATCGAATGGGAAGAACACCCCTCCCCCCTCAGCTAGTGGTCAAACAGGGATTCAGCATGTTTGCAGTTCATTTGCATCACCAGGTAAGAAAAAAGGTTTGTCTCCCCATACGATGCACAGGGGTAATGCCAAACCTTACCCAACAACTAACACACCAAAATCTGGCCAGTGGAAAATCATGTACACAAATGCTCACAGCCTGGGAAATAAGATCCCAGACCTGCAGGCAATAATGTCAGAGGCTAAACTGGACATAGTAGCAATTAGTGAGACGTGATTTACCAGTAACCACACTTGGGAGACTTCAGTACCTGGCTATGTATTGTTCAGAAGAGACCAGAGTGCAAAAAGGGGGGAGGAGTGGCCCTGTATGTCAATGAAAATATCAAAGCTACAGAAATTCAGAATACACATAAGGAGCCAGAAGAACTGTGGGTCACCCTGGAAACAGGAAATGGGACAGCCATAAGAACTGGGGTTGTCTACAGGCCCCCAGACCAGGGGGAGGACATAGACACATTACTGTTAGAAGATATACAAAACATGACAGCTAAAGGGGAGGTTCTGATAATGGGAGACTTCAACATGCCGGATACAGATTGGTCAATACCAGCAGGAACATCTGCCAGAACTAGACACATAGTGGATTCCCTGCAGGGGGAGGGCCTCAAACAACTGGTACAACAACCCACAAGAGACAGGACTATCCTAGATCTAGTACTGAGTAACAGGGAAGGGATCACAGATCTCCAGGTAGAAGGTCACCTGGGGGCCAGTGACCATCACATGGTATGGTTCAATTTGACTACTACATCTAAATCATCCCATTCCAAGGCAAAAATATGGGACTTCAGAGGAGCTGACTTTGATAAGATGGCCAACAGAGTTAAGGTAGCCCTGGCAAAAAGAAACACAGGTGAAGGGGTACAGGCAAAGTGGGCAAGCATTAAGGATGCAATACTTGAAGCAACATCCCATTGTGTTAGACAGAAAAGGAAGTGCAAAAGAAGAAGGAAACCACTTTGGTTCTCAAATACAGTAGCAGAAAAGGTCAGAGCCAAAAGGCTGGCCTTCAGGAAATATAAGGGAACACAGCGGGATGAAGATAGGGAGGCATACCAAACTGCCCTAAGGGAAGCAGGGAAGGCAGTAAGGCAGGCAAAGTCCCAAACTGAGGAAACACTAGCTTGAACAGTAAAAGAAGGTGACAAGACTTTCTATAGATATATTAGTGAAAGGAGAAAGTCCAGAGGGGGTATTGCTAAGCTTAATGGAGAAAAGGGAGCATGTGAGGAGGAGGACCCTGTAAAAGCATCTATCCTAAATAGATACTTTTGCTCAGTATTTACTGAAGAAGGTAGGGCAGGGCCACGCTCAGCACCATGGACACAGGGGGAGGGAGGTGAGCACTACTCCCTTCACAAAAGAAAGGGTCCTACAAGAGCTTGCTAAGCTCAGAGTGGATAAGGCAATGGGACCTGATGGCATACATCCCAGGGTACTTAAGGAGCTAAGGGTGGAACTAGCAGAGCCATTAGCAGAACTGTTTAGTGAGTCTCTGAGCACAGGAGAGGTCCCAGAAGACTGGAGAAGGGCTCATGTGATCCCGCTCCACAAGAGTGGTAGCAGGGAGGAGGCAGGGAACTACAGACCAGTCAGTCTTACCTCAGTAGTGGGCAAGATTATGGAGGCACTCCTTAAGGAAAGTATAGTGCAACACCTGGAATTCATAGGGGCACAGGATCCAAGACAGCATGGGTTTACAAAAGGAAGGTCCTGTCAAACTAATCTCATAGAATTCTTTGACTGGGGTAACCAGAGTGGTGAACCAAGGGTGAGCAGTTGATGTCGCCTGCCTTGACTTCAGCAAAGCTTTTGACACTGTTCCACATAGAAGATTGATAAATAAGCTGGGTAGGCTCAGGGTGGGTCAGAAGTTGGTCAACTGGGTGGTAAACTGGTTGACGGGCAGAAAACAGAGAGTGGTGGTAAATGGTATACAGTCAGAAGAGATGCAAGTCACAAGTGGGGTACCTCAGGGATCAGTCCTGAGGCCAGTCCTCTTCAACATCTTCATTAGTGACCTTGCAGATGGACTAGAGGGTAAGGCTTGTCTGTTTGCAGATGACACCAAGATTTGCAACAGAGTAGATGATCCAGATGGGGTGGGAAGAATGAGAAGAGATCTGGATAAACTAGCAAAATGGTCAGAAGAGTGGCAACTGGGATTTAATGCAAAGAAGTGCAAGATCATGCACATAGGGAAGAGAAACCCTGAAGCCGCCTATAGGCTGGGAGGGGAGTTGCTAGCAGTCACAAAGGAAGAAAGAGACTTGGGCATCATCATCACTGATGACCTGAAATCATCAAGCAGACCTCTAAAGCAGTAGGTAAGGCTAGGGGGTGTTAGGGTGTATTAGTAGGGGTATCACAAGTCGTAGAGGAGGTAATAATCCCTCTTTACAAGACACTGGTTAGGCCCCATCTGGAGTACTGCATGCAGTATTGGAGGCCACACTTCACAAGGACATTAACCAAATTGAGGCAGTCCAGAGAAGGGCAACCAAAATGGTGCAGGGCTGCATCAGAAGACATATGAGGACAGATTAACAGAGCTCAATATGTATACCCTTGAGCAAAGGAGGGAGAAAGGTGATATGATCAAGGCATTCAAACACCTTAAGGACATTAACAAGGTGAAAGAGTCTAACATGTTTAAATATAAGAAAAATAGCAGGACAAGAGGACACAGCATGAGATTAGAGGGGGGCCAATTAAGGGGGAATGTAAGGAAATTCTTTTTCACAGAAAGGGTGGTGGATGCATAGAATGGCCTACCTAAAGAAGTGGTGGCTATGAATACAGTGCAGGGCTTCAAACAGGCATGGGATAGGCATAAGGGAGCAATACAAATGAGTATGAATAGATAGGCCACTGACAGAGCAAAGGCCGATGGTACATTTATAAGGTAGAAAAAGAAATGGGCAGACTGGATGGGCCTTGCGGTCCTTATCTGCCGTCAACTTCTATGTTTCTATGTTTCTACAGACAAATATGTGGAGAAGAATAACATTTTGGGTTACTTCTATTGAGAAATGGCAAGCTTCCTAAGGGGCTCAGGCACTTTATCTAATGGGCTCAAACATCTGCTATACAGTAGCTCATATTTTTGTCCTATGATTCCTGAGTTTGGAGCACAGTGTGAGTGCCCTGAACTTGACTGGATTTAGCCCTGCTAGAGCGTGCAGCCTTTTATAATGCACTAGCAGGTGCACTCGGCACAAAAGTACAACCCCCTGCTGGTCACAAAGAGGTACTTTATGTGCCAACACTAAACAAAGAGGCTGCCAAGGAGCAAAAGCAGTTAAGGCATCCTAAACTGGTTAGTGCTCTTGCACTAACTTGCTAAACTCAAAAGACCCTGTACAAATTAATTCTTTAGCTAGATACAAAGCATTATGATGCCATTTGCATCCCATTATGGCCACATTAACAAATGAGTACAGACATTTTCTCCTTGGATTGCAGGCAGGGAAGGATGTCGCTATAATAGTGTGTAGACCTGCAGCCCCCCCAAAGTAGACATCTCTGGTGCCATTTTGCTAAAAGAAAGTATTCCAACACTAGGCTCCCCCCCCCCCAAGCTCCAAGCCCTGTACTAGTTCTATAAATATATTCCCTGGTAGTCTGGTGGACCACCCCTTACCTGACCCTGAAGTACAAATATACTTATAGATGTCCACCCTTACCTGACCCTGACCATTAGCACGTACCCTCTGCACATCTCCATGGCCATCAGTCATCTGCCATGCAAGTCCATTACTAATGAACATCTAACGCAGAAGTACAGTACGTTGACACAGAACTTACAGGATGGCCCTTCAAACTTGTTTTCTGTAAGCTGATAGGACCAAGTCATATATCAATGCATTGTACTTTGTTCCATTTTAGATGTCTTTTGATACCAGACTTGTGGAGCAGACAGCGGCCCACCAAAGAGGTGAGCAGAAGTTAAGTGCCAGTTGCATGGGGTGGGACTGTTGTTAGGGGTGTACTTTTTTTGGGGGGATGATTGCATCAATCTGGGTTAGGTGAGGGAGGAGGGGTCCACTGCACTACCAGGAAAATACATATGTTTCCATTTCATGGTCAGATAAGGGGGTTTCTGCTAGACTAACAGGTAATAGATTTGGAACACTGGCATGGGGATACAGGGTTTTAAATAATTGATTAGCACTTTTTTCCTTGGGACAATACTAACTGTACAGAAAGCATTTATATAGGTTTTCTGGGAGTGTTATGTTTGTTAAACACAGCGAGGCAAGTGCTATGTATTTTCACAATGTTTTAGAACTTTTATGAACAAAATGCTAATCAATTTTTAGAGTTAAATAAAACTCTGGGATACCACTGTGTATCTTTGTAAAACTACAGTAGGATTTTGTGAGTATTAAAGAATACTGCACTGGCAGCTTGTTAACACTTCCAAATCCATCTGAATGCACACTGTATCCATGCAGGCACTCTTGATTTGCATATATGCCTGGTAGTCATTAGCATCCATGTGCTAAAAGTTTAGCACTGTGCTCACTGTCAGAGATGTCTGAAGTTGGGAAAATTCACTTTGCAGCTTAATTTGTGAAGTCACCTCATTTCACAAATTAATCTGCGATGCAAAATCAGAACTTTGCGGTGAAGTGATGACTCCGCAAGCTATGATGCAACAAGCTGGCAGAGTTAGGAAATCTGCATTTTGAGGAGTTCTTTTTTAGTGTCTATAGTTGCCTCCTCCCCCACTGATCGCCGCCTCACATAGGATAAAATTCCCTGGTGTCTAGTGGTTCCCCCTCTCCACGATCACTGGCCCCATATAAAATTACATTCCCTGGTGTCTAAGGCCCCCCACACTGATCACGGCCCAATGTAAAATTAATTTCACTGGTGTCTAGTGGTATCCCGATCGCTGGACCGATGTAAAATTAATAACTTCTCAGGTGTCTAGTGGTGTCCCTCCCATTGATGAGTACCAGCCCAGTGTAAAATTAGTAATCTCCCTGGTGTTTAGTGGTCCCCCCAAACGCTGATCACTGGCCTGGTGTAAAATTAATCATTTCCCTCCCCTTCCTATCCCCATCCCAAAATGTCCATTCCCTGGTGTCTAGTGGACCCCCCACCCTGGCAGGTAGTGCACCACCACCCCGCTCTCCCCCACCCTGACCCAGAGTGGGTGACTGGCACAGCCCTCCCCTCACCACCATGGTCGGCCGCCCACTAAGCTGTCAATGAATGAGTGTGTACTAGTACAAGCACATGGTCATTCACTGCCAGCTAGCACTAATTCATTGAGCTCATTCATTCTGTCAGCAGTACACACAAGAGTGGAGAACTATTCTGGTTGCCAGTTGGGGGTCAGGATGGGAGAGAATGGAATTATGGACCCCCAAGGGTTCACAATGCTGTCCCCCCCATCCTGACCCCCCACTGGTGACTGGAAAAGCCCTCTGCTCTTGTCTGTACTACAGATAGAATGCAAGTGTCCATAGCACGAGCTGTCAATGAATGAGTGTCTGCTTGTAGAAGTGCACATTCATTTATTGACAGCTCAGTCAGGCAGCTGGCTGTGGTGATGAGAGGAGGGCTGTGGCAGTCTTCCACATGGGGTGGTGGGGCCAGATGGTGGGGCACTACCAGCCAGGGTGTGGGGGAAGGGTCCACTAGACACCACAGTATGGACATTTGGGTACTGGGATAGGGAGAGGGGTCCACTAGACACCAGAGAAATGATTAATTTTACACTGGGCCAGCAATCGGGGGGGGGCACTAGACAATGGAGAAATTGCTAATTTTACACCTGGTTGACGATCAGCGATTGGAGTGGGGGGGACCACTAGACACCAGGGAAATTATTCATTTTACATTGGGCCAGTAATCGGCGATCAGAGGGGGAAAAAACTAGACAGCAGGGAAATTAATTTTGCATTGGGCTGGCAATTGGCGGCAGGGGGGGCACTACACACCAGGGAAATTATTAATTTCACATCGGGTGTGAGTTCAGGTAGGGGGAGGAGCCCACTAGCCACCAGGGAATAATTTTGTTTTATATCAGGCCGGAGATTTTTTATTCAACATTGGGATAGCGATGGAGCGGGGGGACAACTAGACACTGAGGAAAGATCACGCTGATGATCAGAGAATTCGCCATTGTAACTTTGACTCACTTTGGGGGTTTTTAAATGCAATTTGTACTTAAAAAACAAACAAAACAAAAGCAAGGCAAAGTCACAAACAACAAATTTCCTGTCATACAGAAAAACTTCACAAAGTGATCTGTGAGGTGGATTTTGTGACTTTGCAGGAAATTTACCCGCAAATTAAAACTTCACTGCATCTGATTCTAGAACTCTGAGCTGAGTGGCTGTGTCTGAGAAGAGCTCCGAAAGCTAAATGCTTTTTACTACATTTTTCAGTTTAAAAATTGTTTTGTTTTATGTAAATTTAGGTGATTGTGAAAGAGAACCCTGTAGGCTTCAGGAATATATAAAATTTGTGTGCTAGATATTGATTGGAAGTCAGAAGGATCAACACATTTGTTTAGTGTGATCTTTCAACTCTGATGTGGTTAATTTTAATACTATAGTGTAAACCCTTTCTGTATGTGCCTTTGGTGGTGTCTGATATTGAGAATCTAAGTGTTATTTGTGGGTATTCTGTCTGTTTTGGTAGGTACTTTATTTTCTCTGTTAAACAACTGAGTATACCTATTGCCTAATACTTTACAGTACATTGTATCTTTTTGTGCTGTCTCAGATTTTTTCTTCTTTCTCCAATATTTTAGAGCTGTTTAGTTACTGCAGCAGTGGTGTGGTACTATGTTCTTTCTTGTAGTTCAAGGTGCTTTTGGGACTGCTGATTTCTACTGGTTTAAAAGATTACATTTTTTTCTATTTTTAAAACAAGCTACATCAGCTTGGTATGCTGTCACCTGTTGTTGCTAAGTAGCAGATGTTTTTGCATTGTGTTCTGGTTCTGTGATAGAATCTGTATTAGTAGAAGGTAGATTATTGTGATTGTTGTTACTTTTGATAGTAAAGCAAGATAGAAATTTATATATTTTTGAATGTTATATAGAGAAAAATAGATAGGCAACTGTGTGTTATGGATTATTTTACACATCCAAGGTGTGTGATGACCCATAAACCTCGACAGTGAAGCTCGAGAGGTTTATAAGGTCATCACACACCGAGGGTGTGTGAAAAAAATCCATAAAACACACATGTAACCCCTTGTTACCCGGGGTTACTAGAATCCCAGTAAGACCTAGCGGTAGGCAGGGAAGGCAGCTTGTGAAACTCCAGTTAAATGGGTTTCACACTGTCTCACTCTGTTCTCAGTCTCAGCTGAGACTGAGAGATGACATCACCAACAGAACTGTCGCAGCTGCATAAGCCACATTGGAATCTGCAGCAGAGGGAGTGAGATAGAACGTTGGGAGTTTTCAAAGTAGTTCAGTTCCAGTTTGCCTTCAAGTAGGAAGGGTGAGTCTCCTGTTTGCCTTCAAGCAAGAAGGGAGTTCCTGTTTACCTTCTGTCAGAGAAGGAGTGAGTGTTCAGTGTTCAAGTGGTGGAGACCGCTGTCCAGGTCTCAGTGCCCCCTCCCTCCGGGGGGGGAGTGGAGATCCCCATGTAGATTCCAGGGGCAATCCCCTAATTTCTGCTGAAGAAAGAAAGCTGCCTATTACAGTTTCAGTTTGCGTTTGAAAAGTGGGAAGAGTTGTACTTTGCCTGTGGGGCACCTGCAACAAAAGGGTAAGTGTTTTGCTCTAATTTGAGAGGGCAAAAATTGTATTTCTTCAGCCTGGGAAATGTGAAGAAATCTGGGATTTGAACTACTATTTGGGAGGCCTATAGTACTAGGAAAAGCAAATGGAGTAGTGTCAAAAGCTAAAGTGCTGTGTGAAGTCAAGTAATATTGTAGAGGGGGTGCGACAGTTCATCCACCGTTTAATCTACATTTTGAAGTTTCAGTTTGTCCAGAGAAATGGCCGGGTATGGGCTGTGGGAGCTGGAGGTGGGAACACCCCCCATCTTTAGTAACCAGGTCCACCTCTACGGATTTTTGCTGTGATTGCCACTTGCCTCATGCGCTTGGCCAGTGATGAGGGAAATACCCAGACGTGGGTCACAAATGGGAAAATCTCTCTAGGAGTCGCAGACTCTAAGTGGTGTGGGGAGCCACAACAAGGGTAAAGAATTCTCTTTGTGAGATGGGAGTCAGAAGAAGTAAGAAGGAAATCTCTCTAGAAGTCGCAGACTCTAAGTGGTGTGGGGAGCCACAGCAAGTAAATTGGGTTCACTCTTCCAGTGGACCATCAGTCAAGTGGCGGCAGGGGAGCCGGGCCAGTCGGGCTGTGTACCCAAAGAGCGTGCACATCCGGGCTGTGTGCCTGGTGGGTCCAGAGCCTGAAAACAGTAGAATTGGTTCATTCTTCCAGTGGACCGTCTTGTAGTCTCTAATCTGCATTATCAGTAAACGTAGCCCCATGGGGGTCCATCTATGCTTTGGTGTGTTTAGCTAGGTGTGAATAAAAGCCACACTGAAAAATCCCATTCCTGGTTCTGGACATTACAGTTATTGCTTCCTGTATTTGGAATTACTTGGGTGCCCCTGTGCAGAGTAGCCAAACCTAGGTCCCCTTGTGCCAGGTAACCTCATCCTCCCTGAACCCAGGTCCCCACCAGGTATTGCTGCCAGCGCCAGCAGCATGCCACCTGTCGTTTTGGCAAAAAGGCAGGGGTGGGGGTTACAAAAATGGAGGCACCGCTTTGGATTTGTTCGGGAAGGAAGGTGCTTGGGCAAGGGGGCTAGCATTTTGGCCATCTGGCAGTGGGTAGCCCAAAAAGCTGAAGCAATTTCCCTAGCGTGTTGCTGTGTGCTGTGAATCTTGTGCTGCTGTATAAAAAATGCCAACTGTTTACCAAGGAGCTGTAAAGCCAAGGAGTGTGCCCTTGTCCTGCATAAAACTTGTTTACAGAGTTTTTGTCAGCTTTAAAAATGAACTGTGGTAAATAAAAGTGTTGAAAACTAGGGTAGCAACAGAGAAATTATGCCCTGGACATTTGAAATGCTTTTAAAATGAATTCTTGTGAAGGAAAGTGTGGAAAACTAGGGGTAGCAACAGAGAAATTATGCCCTGGACGTTTGAAATGCTTTTAAAATGAATTCTGTTAAGGAAAGTGTGGAACACTAGGGGTAGCAACCGAGAAATTATGCCCTGGATGTTGGAAATGTTTTCTGTGTAAATGGGGAGACTGCAGAGTTAATGGCAATGTTACATGGTTGAAATGGGCTCCCGCCGTGGAGTCAGTTGAAGAAAAAAAAAAGTGCATTTTACAGTTTAAATTTGCCTGCTCGATGATCGCCGTGAGGAGAGGAGCCCTCGCGAGGAAGAAGAGGCTCATTTGCATGGCGTCGTGTGGTTGGTCAGATTGCCATTAGTCCTGCCCCTCAGCCAGCTCTTCTGAGACTGCCTCAGCATTCGAGAGGGAGACAGAGTGTAGTGCGTGTACTGGCAGTGGAGGAGCATCGTGGAGTATTCAAAGCACTGTAAACATTCAAAAAATTGACTTTTGAGTTTAAAATCGGGCTCAACCCGCAAATCGATCATGAAAATAGCGAGTTTGGTGGTTAAAACGACGATCGCTAAGACTGCCCGCTCATTTGTGTACAGAGGCCTTCAAAAACTGGCTGCAGGCCGTTTTACCCCATCGCAGCAAGTTGCTACTGATCACAGCAAGTAAATAACCCAAAAACTGCTCAATCAGTGATTTTCAGTAATGCCACATAAAATGTGTGTGCAGCAGTGTAGTCGCTTTGCAAGTAACGACTGTGTGAAGTCCTGCCAGCAAGTGCAAGTCTGTAAAGCCATTGAATGTGTGCATGGAAGTGAAATTAGCCTCAGTTTAAAGTTTGCAGCCAGAGAGAGACTGTGGGTTGCAGCAAAATGCAACACTTGTAGAAGCAGGCAATCCTGTGCTAAAACCTGAAGCTTTTAAGGGACTGTGAAATAAAGTAAATGTTACCAGCTTGTAAAAAGTCCAAGGAAAATCCTGTAAATGTGTGTAAAGTCAGAACAGAGCAAGTTGTGCAGTTTGACTAAAAGTTATCAGTAGCTGGTGTAAATCGGGTGTGCAGTGACTTGACCTAGATTCTAAATGTTGATGCACAGGAGTGCTGCCGCCGCCATTACAGGGTGGGTAGTAAAGTAAACACAAGCAACAGAGCCATTTTAAAGCTACAGAGTGTGTTCATTAAAGTGGGACTTTCAGTTACAGTGAACTTTTGTTTATTTTTCTGCAGTTATGGCCTCAGGACCAGCTTTTTACCCGGATCATGCCCGGGTTGCAGGAACAGCAGCAGTATATAGACTGAGAGATATTGAAAAGTGGTGCTATGGAGGGCAACTGCCTCCTGATGTGGCGATTCCTAATTATCCAGTGTGTGTATGCCAAATATGCTTGAGTGCTGGAAGGGACGTCTTCATGATTCCTCACTGTGCTGGATGCCTAAAAAATTATGGCTTGTATAAAGCGCCTCCAATTTGTTTGGCCCCCACATGGACAAAAATTCAGGAATCTGCAGTTGGCAGCACACAGCACCAGGCGGAGCCTGTGGAGAAAGGTCCTCGGGAGTGTGGCACAAAGCTAGAGGTGCAGAGTTGAGACAGAATCAAAGTTGAAGTTTGGATGCTGGATCTCAGAAGAAAGTTTGGATAAAGCATCAATAGACCCCTGGGTGGGGGCCTAGCCCAAGTCTCTTAGGTGAAGATGAGATCGGGAGGCCTTTGAATGGGAGGTGTCGACCTCAGCCTAGTGATGAATGGATGCGTCTGGGGTGAGAACGACTGCTCACTCCTGGGCTCAGATCCTCAGTGAAGAGGAAGATGAGGGGGAACCTATGTGGCCTTGTGAGAAAGGAATGGGTACACAGCCTCAAGATCTTGCCTCGGAGGAATGTGTTGAAGAAGGTGGTGATGCCACCGCCCTGGCTTTATGGGAGGAAGAAGTCAGGGATCCGTTTTTAATTCTCTTAAGAATGCGAAGCTGGCAGAACCAGGACTGGCCACCCCCAAGCCAGGCCAGCGGTCTCAGATTGACCAAAGCAAGTAAAGAGGAGAGACTGGTTCATAGAAAGGCCAATGAAATCTATAGTATGACCTTTCCTACCTTTTCTCGGAAAGTCTGGGAGGAGATTGAGAACTGCAGGAAATCCTGGATCTGGGATGAAGCAATGAAAAATGTGCATCCTGGGGCCAACCAGCATGTAAAGAATAGACTGTTCCACGAAAAGTATACCCAGTGAAAGAGAGGCAGGACACTGTTTATGGACAGAGTGAGAATAGTGGACAGAGAGAGATGTGAAGTCTTCCACTGTGTGAATTATGTGCATCCAGACGGGGTAATAATTCAAGCCCCTGATCCCCGGTACTATTGGCCTCAGTGCAAGGACCTCCCAGCAATTAAGCCTGTGCCTACAAAATGGATAGCCGAGCAGTGGTAGTCAATATTGCCACGCCAGACTGTGAAGTGCCCTTATTGATCTGCCAATATGAATAACCAGGACTCAGGTGCCCCACCGTCATCAGTCTACAGTGTACTGTCCTGTCCAGCAACCATCCACTGGCCCACCAGGTGACTTCAAATCCAGAGAGTACACCAGCCCATCTGTTTCCTGTTCATCGCACGGTAATCAGATGATGTCGGACCAGCTGTTTTCTTTTTGTTCCTGTTCTAAGGTTCCGTCTCCAGAGATGACATCAGCCCAGCTGTTCCCAGATGTGCCCTCCTGTGGTTCCCGGAAGATGTCCGCCCAGCTGTATCAGAAGAAATGCTGCCAGGGAGAGTCTTCGGCTGTGGTGCAGTTCGGTGCCTAGTCTTGTACTACAAGTGGCTGGTAAGTCCAAACTTTTCTATCTTTATGACATTGCAGTACACACCCTACACTACAGACTTCAAAATGTGTGAACTGTCTGCAAAGACTCTCCCCTTCGGGACTTTGGCCTTTCTTTTTCTTACAGGTGTTCCTGGGAAGACAGAAGAGAAGACAAGAAGAGGAGGAGGGGCTCATTGGAGTTCCTTGTTCAGTGCTTTATTGTGTAGAAATTTAAAGTACTGGGGTGTTATTGTTATGGTTATTGCTGTATTAACCCTTTCCTTCCACAGGTGTGGTTGTGGGGGTAGGGAGGAGGTATTAATGTTGGTATTTTAATGGGTTGTGGTTTCAGGTTGCCCAAGGTCGGGGAGGTCCCCGGGTTGTTTTTTGTTTTGGAATATTATGTTAGAGGCAGATAGGTTTTTCCTAGAGGGTTGGGGGGATAGACAGGCTGTGGTCCTGAACGGCCGTAGGGACTGCAGTGCTGATCTATCAGGGCTATGCTGTGGATGGTTCTACCAGAGCCACTAGGTGTCCATAGTAAGTGGATAGTGTAGAGGCTGACATGTCAGCTACAGGCCTCTAGACCCTCAGTGTTGCCTGCCTGTGCTTGCACATGGTAGGAGGGGGCCTGATCACCCCACTCCGCAGGTAGCACATAGGGTAGGATGGCCTAAGGCCGGGTGCATAATGACTGGGGACAGTCATTTTCCTGGTCAAGGGCGAGTGTAACCCCTTGTTACCCGGGGTTACTAGAATCCCAGTAAGACCTAGTGGTAGGCAGAGAAGGCAGCTTGTGAAACTCCAGTTAAATGGGTTTCACACTGTCTCACTCTTTTCTCAGTCTCAGCTGAGACTGAGAGATGACATCACCAATAGAACTGTCGCAGCTGCACAAGCCACATTGGAATCTGCAGCAGAGGGAGTGAGATAGAACGTTGGGAGTTTTCAAAGTAGTTCAGTTCCAGTTTGCCTTCAAGAAGGAAGGGTGAGTCTCCTGCTTGCCTACAAGCAGGAAGGGAGTTCCTGTTTACCTTCTGTCAGAGAAGGAGTGAGTGTCCAGTGTTCCAGTGGTGGAGACCGCTGTCCAGGTCTCAGTGCCCCCTTCCTCCGGGGAGTGGAGATCCCCATGTAGATTCCAGGGGCAATCCCCTAATTTCTGCTGAAGAAAGAAAGCTGCCTATTACAGTTTCAGTTTGCGTTTGAAAAGTGGGAAGAGTTGTACTTTGCCTGTGGGGCACCTGCAACAAAAGGGTGAGTGTTTTGCTCTAATTTGAGAGGGCAAAAATTGTGTTTCTTCAGCCTGGGAAATGTGAAGAAATCTGGGATTTGAACTACTATTTGGGAGGCCTATAGTACTAGGACAAGCAAATGGAGTAGTGTCAAAAGCTAAAGTGCTGTGTGAAGTCAAGTAATATTGTAGAGGGGGTGCGACAGTTCATCCACCGTTTAATCTACATTTTGAAGTTTCAGTTTGTCCAGAGAAATGGCCGGGTATGGGCTGTGGGAGCTGGAGGTGGGAACACCCCCCATCTTTAGTAACCAGGTCCACCTCTACGGATTTCTGCTGTGATTGCTACTTGCCTCATGCGCTTGGCCAGTGATGAGGGAAGTACCCAGACGTGGGTCGCAAATGGGAAAATCTCTCTAGGAGTCACAGACTCTAAGTGGTGTGGGGAGCCACAACAAGGGTAAAGAATTCTCTTTGTGAGATGGGAGTCAGAAGAAGTAAGAAGGAAATCTCTCTAGGAGTCACAGACTCTAAGTGATGTGGGGAGCCACAACAAGTAAATTGGGTTCATTCTTCCAGTGGACCGTCAGTCAAGTGGCCGGCAGGGGAGCGGGGCCAGTCGGGCTGTGTACCCAAAGTGCGTGTACGTCTGGGCTGTGTGCCTGGTGGGTCCAGAGCCTGAAAACAGTAGAATTTGTTCATTCTTCCAGTGGACCGCCTTGTAATCTTTAATCTGCATTATCAGTAAACGTAGCCCCATGGGGGTCCATCTATGCTTTGTTGTGTTTAGCTAGGTGTGAATAAAAGCCACACTGAAAAATCTCATTCCTGGTTCTGGACATTACAGTTATTGCTTCCTGAGTTTGGATTTACTTGGGTGCCCCTGTGCAGAGTAGCCAAACCTAGGTCCCCTTGTGCCGGGTAACCTCATCCTCCCCGAACCCAGGTCCCCACCAGGTATTGCTGCCAGCGCCAACAGCATGCCACCAGTCGTTTTGGCAAAAAGGCAGGGGTTGGGGTTACACACAGTTGTTTATTTTTTAATTTTTATAATTACTGGTGCAGTTTGCTCAGTGCTCAGTGTGTTACACACACACACACACACACGCACACACACACACACACACACACACAATCAATCTCACAGACTCTGTCACACGCACACATACACTTTCCCTTTCTCCAGCTCTCCTCGGACTTACTTTTTTTTTCTTTTAGGTGTCAGCCATGGCTCATGCTAGGTAGGGTCTGTCCTGGATTTTAGTTGGAGTCAGCACGTCTACCGATTTGGGGGCATGGCAGGATCAACCAGATATTTATTTGCTGTTTGAAAGGCAGGATCAACCAGATAAAGATAAAAAAATGAAAACAGAAATGAAGAGGCAGCAAGTAAATAAAAGAGGCTCCTCGGTAAACAGAAATTTTTGAAATACTGCTCAGCCTGCCCACAAGCAGAGCGCGAGCCAATGAAGTGGCTCAATATGCTTGAGTGAAAGACAAAGTATGCTAGTGGTGAAAAAAAGTTTAGTGAACGCCATAATAACTCGATTTCAGGTTGTTACGGGGTTTTTAGTGTGCCTGAATTCGGGGTATTAAAGGGGGTCACCAGTAATTATTATTTTATAGTTATGTATAACTGGAGGATAGGAGAAGCTGGGCTTGGAGGAAGAGGAGGAATAGGTATATGTATGGGAAACAGGAGAGTGGTAAACTCCAATAACTGTGGGGAAACAGTCTTTCTGGGGTTGATGTGGATTAAAAGGGGATGTCCTGTGTGTAAAAGCCTGGAGCTACTAAGGGCTGAAATAAGGCTGCTCAGATGGGAGCTGGGAAGGATGGTGTAGGAAGTCAGAGGAGCAGAGCAGTGGAGGGAAAGGCAAAAGGGGTGATGCCCAGAGGAGTGATGGCATCAGGCATGGGATGGGAGTGGGGTGGAACACCCAGTATACAAGAGTATCTTTTCCTCAGAGGAATAGGGAGCCCAGGGTGGAGGAATGGCAAGTGGTGGGGGGAAGGGGTGGGAATGTAAAAGTAGCATCAGGGGTGGGAAGTTCTAAAGGGGTGACTTTATTGAACAGATTTGCACCACTGTCAGGAAGAGGGGGGCAGCAGGAGGTGAAGTAGGAGGTCAGGTTGAGGCCGGGGTTGAAAGTAGGAGTACAGGGGAGGGGGAGGGAACTAATCAGAGTGGGCAGGGAAGAGGAGGCAGGCAAAACGGGGGGGGGAGAGGGAGAGAAAAGTGAAGGAAGAGGGGAGGGAAAACTGAAAGTAGATACAGATAGTCAAAAGGGAAGGGACAGATTGGGAGATGGAAAAACAGTTAAGGGGATACATTATGGATGTGGAGATACATTTACCAGGGTGTAGAGGGAGCAGTTTGGTGGGGGAAGCAGCTAGTACAGAAGGTAAGAAAGGAAGGACGGGGAGCACACATGCAGGGGTTGGAAGGGTGGCAATCATAGGGGACTCCATAATTAAGGGTATTCACTGGGGAAGGAAAGGGGACCCAAATGCAATCAGGAGGGTGGTTTGTATGCCAGGGATGACAGCGGGGAAGGTGGGCCCAAGAATAAGGGAAATAGTAAGGGAGATTGGAAGAAAACCTAATTTAGTTATGCATTTGGAAACCAACGACCTGGCTGGGGAGGAGGTGGAGGTAGTGCAAAGTAGGTTCAGGGAGTTAGAGAAGATCTGCAGGGAGGAAGGAAGTTCACTGGCCTTCTCAGAGGTGATACCAGTACCAAGGGCCAGCACAGCCAGGAAAAGAAGAATAGAAGATTTCAATGACTGGCTGAGGAAATGGTGCAGGCAGGAGATGTTCATCTGTATTGTGGACTGGGAGGAGACCTGGTCAAAAAAGCACTCTTTTCACCAGACAGGCTACACCTCACTAAAGAGGGTTTGAGGGTACTCAGGGACTAACTGGGGGAATACATAAACACTGCACTTAATTTAAACTACTGAGGTGGGGGCAGTGGGTGTGCAGGCGGGCATGCAGACTCCAAGAGGAGGAGGTCAGTGAACCTCTCCCCCCACAGTGATGGAAGAGGTCTGGAAGGAGGAGGTGGAAGGGGCAAGAACACAGTTAACAAATGGTGGAGGGGTGAGGAACACATAACAAGGGTAAGTGGAGGGGTACACACTGAGGGGATAAATGTGAATAGAAGAATAGAGGAAAGAGAAGGAAGGTCAGATTCTAGGTGTAGGGTGGTGTCTCTGAATGCATGAAGTCTTGGAAACAAGATGGAAGACCTGCAGGCACTATTAGTGGACAGGAGGGTGAACATAGCTGCAGTAACCGAGACTTGGGCAACATCATACCATGTCTGGGACTTTGTGATCCCTGGATATAAACTGTACAGGAGGGACAGGGTAGTCAGGAAGTGGGGGTGGCAATTTATATCAGGGAGGGAAAAACTTGCATGAGGGAGGAGTCAGAGAAAGGGGAGGTGGAGGCATTATGGGTTCAGTTAAGGTCCAATAGAGGGAGAAAGGTGAGGTTGGGGTGATTTATAGACCACCCAGTCAGGATGAGGAGAGGGACAGGGAACTGAGCTCACAAATATCAGAAGCTGCGGGGAAAGGAGAGTTGGTAGTTTGTGGGGGACTTCAACCTGCCCAAGGTGGACTGGAGCATGCCAGCCATGACATGTACTAGGAGTCAGGTGATCCTGGAAGGACTGCAGAGTGGGTTCCTGACTCTGGGCATCACTGAACCAACAAGAGCTGAGGCAATTCTTGATCTGGTGCTCACAAATGAGGAGCATGTACAGGAAATAATGGTCAGGGAGCCACTGGGAGGAAGTGAGCATTTCACAGTGTGGTTTCAGTTGGATATGGGCAGGGAAAGCATCCCGACTAAAACCAAAATCTTGGATTTCAGGAGGGCAGCCTTCAGGAAAATGGACAAAGTGCTAAGGAGCCATCTGGTGGGCATCAGAGCAGATATGGGGGTGGACCAAAGTTGGTCCATCATTAAGGAAGGAATACTGGTTGCCACAAATGAGTGCATTAAACTCAGGGGTAAGAACACAAAGGCCTAAGCGCCCAGCTGGTTCAGTTCTGGGGTTGCCCAGGCAGTAAGGGAAAACAGGCTGGCCTATAGAAAATTCAGGAAGACCAAGAGAGAGGTGGATAGGGAAAATTACCTAAGGCTGGCTAGTGAGGCAAGTAAGAAAGTCAGGTGAGCAAAGGTACAGAAGGAGCTGCAGATAGCTGAAGAAATTAAGAAGGGGGAGAAGGCTTTCTTTCACTATATGAGTGAGAAAAGGGACAAGAAAGAAGGGATTGCTAGGCTTAAGAAAGGGGTGGATTGGATGGATGATAATGGGAGAAACGCAGAGATACCAAATGAATACTTCTGTTCTGTCTTCACCAGGGAGAAGGATGGACCAATGCCTTCAAGAGGGAAAAGAGGAGCAGGGAGATGTAGTAATAGAGGAAGATGGAGTGAGAGAGGGGCTGCTGGCATTGAAAATGGACAAATCACCAGGCCCGGATGGAGTACATCCAAGAGTACTAAAGCAACTGGCTGAGGAACTGGCAGGGCCACTGGCAGATCCATTTAATAGTTCATTAGAGACAGGTATAGTACCGCAGGACTGGAGAACAGCACATGTAGTGCCACTTCACAAAAGCAGTCCTAAGGATGACTCAGGGAATTACAGACCAGTCAGTGTGACCTTCCTTGTGGGCAAGCTCATGGAGACCATACTAAAGGAAAGGTTGGTGGAATAACTAGAGGTGCATGGCCTACAGGATGTGAGGTAGCATATGCTCATGGGGGGGGGATTGTGTCGAACAAATCTGATTGACTTCTTTGACTGTGTCTCTAAGACAGTAAACAGGGGCCAAGTGGTAGACATCCTCTATCTTGATTTTAGCAAGGCCTTTGACTCTGTGCCTCACAAAAGGTTGATCAGGAAGTTGGTGGATCTCAGGGTGGGGAAAAGATGGCCAGATGGGTGGAAAACTGGCTGGAGGACAGAACCCAGAGAGTGGTTGTGGGGGAGAATTGTCTGGCACAAGACAGGTAACCAGTGGGTTCCTGCAGGGCTTGGTGCTGGGGCTGGTGTTGTTCAATGTCTTCATCAGTGACACTGGAGATGGCATTAAGGGCAAAATGTGCCTATTCATGGATGACACCCAGCTCTGTGGGAGAGTGGACACAGCTGAAGGGATACAGGACCTACAGGAAGATCTGGAAAAGCTAGGGAGGTGGTCCAGGATCTGGCAGCTTGGCTTCAATGTGAAAAAAAGTCTCTACAAAAAAAGAGTCATCTGGGGGCACCATGGAATAACGGACAGCACTGTAAATCTTCTCCAAAATAAACTTTATTCATATTTCAGTAACCCCTTGTTCCCATGGGTTATTAGAATCCTACTTAGAACCAGTGGGAGGCAGGTGAATGCAGCTTTTGGGATACCAGTTAAATGGGTTTCACACTGTCTCACTCTGTCTTCAGTTTCAGCTGAGCTGGAGTGATGATGTCATCATAGAATTCTCGCAGCAATATAAGCCACTTTGGAATGCTAGCAGCAGGGGTTAGCTGTAGAACGTTGGGGATTTCAAGTCATTCTTCAGAGAGAGAGTCTTCAGGGAGCAGTCTTCAGGAGAGTCTTGAGAGAGCAGTCAGAGGAAGAGGTGTGCTGCAGTTGGCAGTCTCTCAGAGCCTAGCTCTGATTTAGAGCTACATCAGACAAGTGGGTTGTGTGTTCTCACCCTAGAGAGGAACACATAAGTGACCAGAAGGAAGTGGTAGAGACTGTTCCAGTGGAATGGGGGGATTTCCAGCATTTCAGGGGCAGTCCCCTGGTCCTGTCAGGAAAGGGAAAGCTGCCTGAGAGACAAGTTCGTACTGAGAGTACCAGAAAATCCGAGTTTGTGGGTAAGAGCCCTGGGGCACCTGCATACCATGGTGAGTTCTGCTCTGATATAGAGACTATGTTCACCAAGACAGAGATTTATGTATATGTATCTGCCTACTGTGGGGTCATGGGAAGACCTGCCAAGTACAGAGCTTTTAATTTGTGTATGGCTTGGATACATCTGAAACAGTGGGGGTCAGGACACCACCTGAGTACAGTGTAGAATGTTAAATGTGCTAAACATTTCTAGAGAGCATCTACAACCAGAGATTCAAAGAAAGGTGTTGTATTCAAATGAATGGCCAAGTATAGGTTTGGGAGCAAGAGGTGGGAGACCCCCATCTGGAGTAACCAGGTTTACCTCTCCAGGTTCAGTTTGGGCACCTATGGTTTTCTCCCAGGCACATGGCCAGTGTTTGCAGAAATCACCCAGACATGGGATTGTGGCGTTTCTTCCCTTTAGAGCTAGAAAGTGCTCATGTGTGGTTTAGGGAGCCACCATCTACCTCCATGCCATATGGAAAAGTGTCCTAGCACTGGCCAGAGTGCCATGTCAAGGAATCAGAGAGAAATGTACCAGTTCAGGCTTTGTGTGCCCAGAGTCGTTCAGAACCTGAGAGTTTCATGTAGTGAAGAACTGTGCATTGTACCTCTGTAAATCTGCATTACCAGTGAGTGTAGCCCTGTGGGGGTTCCTCTTTGCTTTGTTATTCTCTGTGTCTATGTGAATAAAAGCCACACTCTAGAATCCCAACTCCTGGTTTGGACATTTCAGTTATTGCGTCCAGAGTCTGGATTTACTTTGTGCCCCTGTCCAGAAGTACAAACCTAGCATAATGCTGAGCAGATGTTTTTCCCCCAACCTAGGGTTATGAATGGAGGCACCGCTGAGGATTTGATTGGAATTTTAGGGATAGAACAAGAAAGGTTTGCTCAGATTATAGCTTGCGTTTTAGCTGTCTGGCAGTAGGTAGCCCAAAAAGTCGAAAGCATTGCCACCTAAGTGTGCCGCTGTGTGCTGCTGTTCATGTGCTGCTGTAATTGTGCCACCAGTTTACCAAGGAGCAGTAAAGCCAGATTGTGCATTCCCCTTGTTCTGCATCAAAATATAACATTTGCCAGCTTTTAAAGTTCAATCTGTTACAAGAAAAAGTATGGAAAACTGTGAGAAACAAAGAGAAAGTTGTGCCCTAGAAGTTTAAAGTGCTTGTTGTGTGGACTGGGGGAGTAGCTGAGTAAAATGCCATGAAAAATGGATAAAATGGTGTTTCCGCTGAAGAGTCACAGTTGAAAAAAAAAAGTGGTTTGCAGTTTTAATTTTGCCTGCTCGACGATCGCAGTGGAGGAGAAGAGCACGAGAACAGAGAGGCTTATTTGCATGGCATCGAGTGATTGGTGAGACTGTAGTCAGTCCCGCCCCAATCCAGTTTCAAAGTGACTGCACAGTGTTTGAGAGGGAAAGAGAGAGTGGTGTGCAAACTGGCTTGCCAGGAGGAGCGTCGCTGTGACTGAAAACATTGTAAAAGTAATAAAATCAGACTTTTCTGTTTAAAATCAGGCTCAACCCGCATTTCGATCATCTGGGAAGAAAGCGAGGTGTTCCGAGGGGCAATCGGCAGGACTGCCAGCCCTCTTCAATCCAGAGGCCTCCAGGATCAGCTGTAGGCTGAATTTTCCATCGCAATAGCAAGCTACTGATTCAGTGAATACCATCCAGAGAAACAGCTCAAACTGTGTGTGATTTTAAGTAAAGCACACTGAATCTGTGTGTAACAGTGTGATTGCTTTGTAAAGAAGGACTATGTCAAGTTAATCAAGCTAAGCAAGAATTCTGAGCATTAGCCTATGAGCATAATTATGGGTTCAGCAACAGTATGATTTTCAAAGCAAAGTGAGAGACTGTGGGTTCTATGAAAGATGCAACAAAAATTACAGGCAATCCTGTGCAATGAAATACTGTGGCTTTGGAGACTTTAAGCAAGAACAGTGATTTAAAGTGAATGAAAAGTCCTGTAAAAAAACATATAAATATGCTGAGAGAGCAAACAGTGCAGTTTATGCAGTGTGAGTGAACTTTATCAGTAAAGCATGTAAATCGGATGTGCAGTGGCTTGAGTCAGAAACAAAATGTTGATGCACCAGAAGTGCTGCCGCTGCCATGACAGGGTGGGGTAGAAAAGTAAACACAGCAGCAGGGGAGCCATTTTGTAAGACTTTTCCAAATGAAAGTGAGTTATGAGATAACAGTGAAGAACTTTTGTTTTTCTCTGCAGTCATAGCATCAGGATCATCCCGTTACCCGGATCCTGCCCGGGCTATGATAGTAGAAGAAGTTAACAAGTTGAAAGACATTGAGGGATGTTACTACAAGGGATGTTTGCCTCCTCATGTGGCGATTCCTGGATATCCAGTTAGAGTGTGCATAATGTGCTTAAAGGCTAGAAGGGACGTCTTTATGGTTCCTCACTGTTCTGGGTGTCTAGAGAAACATGGCCTAACTAGGGCATCCAAGATTCATTTGGCTCCCATGTGGACAAAGCTTCAAGATTCTGCAAGTGGCAGCACATAGCACCAGGTGGAGACTGTTGGGGGAAGCCCAGCAGAGTGTGGCACAAAGGAAGAGGGTGTAGATCTACAAGCAGAGCAAAGTAGTGCTGATGTATCTGAGTCCGAGTCACAGAAAGACAGTGCAGAGGGAGCATCAGCAGATCCGTGGCGAGAGGGGCCAAGCTCTAGTCTCATAGGAGAAGAAGAGATGACAGTGACTCTTGAATGGGAGGTGTCAACCTCCACACCCAGTGAGGAGTGGACCATCTCAGGAGTGAGGATGTCTGCTCACTCCTGGGCTCAGATCCTCAGAGAGGAAGAGGAGGAGGGGGAACCAATGTGGCCTTATGATGAAGGTGCTAGTCCACAGCCTCGGGCTCTTGCCTCAGAGGAGCAGAAAGAAGGAGATATTGGTGACTTCACAGCCCTGTCCCCACAAGGAGGAGTCAGAGATCCATTTTACATTGCATTGAGTATGTGTAGTTGGCAGTACCAGGACTGGCTGCCCCCAAGCCAGGCCAGAGGTTTTAAGTTGACCAAGTGTAGTAAAGAGGAAAGACTGGTTCACAGGAAAGCAAATGAAATCTATGGGATATCCTTTCCTACTTTTCCTCAGAGAGTCTGGGAGGAGATTGAGAAAAACAGGAAATCCTGGATAGTGGAAGAAGCAACAAAATACGTGCATCCAGGTGCAAGTTGATTTGTCAGAGATAGAGTAATTTCAGAAAAATTCAAGTACTGGAACATGGGCAGGACACTGTTCATAGACACTGTTCGGATCGTGGATGGAGAGGGCCATGAAACCTTCTACAATGTGAATTATGAGCACCCAGATGGGGTAATAATTCTTGCACCTGACCCATTGTGGTACTTTCCTCAATGCAACCAACTTCCTGCGAATGTGCCCATGCCTACCAAGTGGAAAGCAGAGCAGTGGTAGCCAGTGCTGCCATCCAGCCGTTGCTGTACCTATGTTGTTCCACCTGTCTGGTGTTCCAGGATCCAGGTGCCCCAGATTCGTCAGTCTTGCAGTGTGCCTTCCAGTTCCATCGCCTGGCCTTCCAGATGACATCATATCCAGAGAGGACACCATCCCAGCTGTATCCTGATTCATCGCCTAGGATTTCGGATGACTTCAGACCAGCTGTTTCCTTTTCCTGCTCCAAGGTTCCATCTCCTAGATGACATCAACCCAGCAGTTTCTAGATGTGCCATCCTGTCATTTCTGGAAGATTTCTGCCCAACAGTATCTGAAGAATGCTGCCAGGGAGAGTCTTCGGTTGGAGATCCAGCTGCCGTATCATTTTCATTCTTCAAGGGACTGGTAAGTCCAGACTTTCTTACCTTATTAACATTGCAATGCATATCCTACATCTAACAGACTACAGACTGTATGAACTGTCCACAAAGACTCTCCCCTTCGGGACTACAGTCCTCAAGAACTGTGCTTCACCGGGCTCCGGCCCAGGAGAGACTCTTTCTTGGACTTGCCTTCAGGCACTGTGGTCACTAGATGGGACATTTAGGGCATTCCATCCCCAAAATGTGTACTGTAAATAATGTTAATGTTTTTCTACTGTTTTTCACTTTTCTAAAAAAAATATATATATTTTTGGGGATTCTCCAGTGTTTTGATGGTAGGGGTTAAATAGTGTACTGTGTTTGCAGATTAGGGGTGTGTGTTTTTGTCTTTTCTCTTGCAGGTGTTCCTGACAAAGACAGAAGAGAAGACCAGAAGAGGAGAAGAGGGGCTCATCAGAGTCCCTTATGTGCTTTAAAGTACTGTTGTTGTTTAAATTACAGTTGTTGTTATTAACATGTGTTGACTTTTCCTTCCACAGGTATGATAGTGGGGGAGTGTGGGAGTGTAATGCTTAAAGTGTAGTGTTAGTTTCTTGGTTTTGGTTGCAGGTGTCCGGGGATGGGGGGAGGTTCCCCTGTTTTGGGTAGATTTGGTTTCTGGTCAGGTAGGTTGTCCCTAGAGAGCTAGTGGGATAAACAGGCTATGGTCCTGACCTGCAGTAGGGGTCACAGTACTGGTCTATTAGGGCTATGCTCTGGACAGTTCTTCCAGGGCCACTGAGTATCCATAACAAGATCGTAATGTAGGGGCTGATGTGTCAGCCAAAGGCCTCTGGGCCCTTAGTGTTGTCTGCCTGTGCCTGGCACACGGTAGGGGAGAAGGTAGCGCTACCTCCCCATAGTCAACACATAGGGTAGGATGGCCTGGGGCCAGGTAGATCATGACTGCGGACAGTCATTTTTCTGGCTGAGGGTGGGTGTAACCCCCTTGTTCCCTGGGGTTACTAGAATCCCACTTAGAACCAGTGGCAGGCAGGGGAAGGCAGCTTTGGGATACCAGTTAAATGGGTTTCACACTGTCTGACTCTGTCTTCAGTTTCAGCTGAGCTGGAGTGATGAGATCATAGAATTCTTACAGCAACATAAGCCACATTGGAATGCTAGCAGCAGGGGTTAGCTATAGAAAGTTTGGGATTTCAAGTCATTCTTCAGAGGGAGAGTCTTCAGGGAGCAGTCTTCAGGAGCGTCTTGAGAGAGCAGTCAAAGGAAGAGGTGTGCTGCAGTTGGCAGACCCTAGGTCTGATTTAGAGCTACATCAGACAAGTGGGTTGTGTGTTCTCACCCTAAAGAGGAACACAGAAGAGACCAGAAGGAAGTGGTAGAGACCATTCCTAGTGTTGTTCCAGTGCCCCATCTCCGGAGGGGTTGGGGGAATTCCAGCATTTCAGGGGCAATCCCCTGGTCCTGTCTAGAAAGGGAAAGCTGCCTGAGAGACAAGTTCGTACTGAGAGTACCAGAAAATCCGAGTTTGTGGGTAAGAGCCCTGGGGCACCTGCATACCATGGTAAGGTCTGTTCTGATATAGAGACTATGTTCACCAAGACAGAGATTTGTGTATATGTATCTGCCTATTGTGGGGTCATGAGAAGACTTGCCAAGTACAGAGCTTTTAATTTGTGTATGACTTGGAAGCATCTGAAACAGTGGGGGTCTAGGGTATGGACATAGCCACTTACAGAACTTTTTTAAGTCAGGACACTACCTGAGTACAGTGTAGAATGTTAAATGTGCTAAACATTTCTAGAGAGCATCTACAACCAGAGATTCGAAGAAAGGTGTTGTATCCAAATGAATGGCCAAGTATAGATTTGGGAGCAAGAGGTGGGAGACCCCCCCATCTGGAGTAATCAGGTTTACCTCTCCGGGTTCAGTTTGGGCACCTATGGCTTTCTCCCATGCACTTGGTCAGTTTTTGCAGAAAGCACCCAGACGTGGGATTGTGGAGTTTCTTCCCTTTAGAGCTAGAAAGTGCTCATGGGTGGTTTAGGGAGCCACTATCTACCTCCATGCCATATGGAAAAGTGTCCTAGCACTGGCCGGAGTGCCATGTCAAGGAATCAGAGAGAAGTGTACCAGTTCGGGCCATATGTGCCCAGAGTCATTCAGAACCTGAGGGTTTCATGTAGTGAAGAAGTGTGCTCTGTACCTCTGTAAATCTGAATTACCAGTGAGTGTAGCCCTGTGGAGGGGCCATCTTTGCTTTGTTATTCTCTGTGTCTATATGAATAAAAGCCACACTCTAGAATCCCAACTTCTGGTTTGGACATTTCAGTTATTGCTTCCAGAGTCCGGATTTACTTCGGTGCCCCTGTCCAGAAATACAAACCTAGCATAATGCTGAGCAAATGTTTCCCCCCCGAACCTAGGGTTACATTTCTTTAAGGCCCATTGCTCGACATTTCACCTACGCCATGTAGGGCTTCATCAGAAGGTGCCTCTTAATATCTTTATCAATGGCTTGGCTTCCCTTTGTACCATAAAAATTCCCTGAGAATGGGGATAAGTCAATCCTGGTTGTTATTTTGATAAAGACTTCCCCTTATATTTGCTGTTTCATTTTCCTGTTTTAATCTTTTTTACCCTTCAAGGGCTTCTTTCAAAACAAACCCATACTATTTGCTTCAGAACGCCGTTCTAATTCTTTTACATGTTCTATCGTAGCTTCTCAGGACATACTATGTTCATGTTGGCTTCAATGCCAAGAAATGCAAAGTTATGCATATTGGAGCCAAGAATCCTAGGACAGAGCACCACCTGGGTGGAGTCCGAGTATGTGCATCAGAGGAGTAGAAAGATCTGGGAGTGATGATCACTAGTGACCTGAAGTACTCCACACAGTGCAAGAAAGCAGCAGCAAAGGCAATCAAGATGCTGGGATGCATATCTAGGGGGATCAGTAGTAGGGGAGAGGAGGTTATACTGCCCTTGTACAGGTCACTGGTAAGGCCGCATCTAGAGTATGGAGTTCAGTACTGGTGCCCACACCTCAAAAAGGACATTAATCTACTGGAGAAGGTCCAGAGAAGGGCTACAAAGATGATAGCTGGTCAGCAGGGTAAGGCATACTAGGAGAGGTTGACGGCACTGAACAAGCACTGCCTGAAAGACAGAATAGAGAGAGGGGACATGATTGGAACCTTCAAGTATTTGAAAGGGATAAATAAGGTTGATAAGAGGAGTTTCTTTAACCTGAGTGGCAACCATAACACGAGGGGGCACGGTCTTAAGCTGGAGAGTGGGAGGTTTAGGAGGGGGGTCAGGAAGCACTTCTTCACAGAGAGGGTGGTGGACACTGTTGAATGCACTGCCAGAAGAGGTAATCTCATTGAAGACAGTGGGCAGCTTTAGGAGAGGCTGGAACAGGTATAGGGGGAGGGTAAAGGCCATGGGTAGGGAGGATTGGAGGAGTGGGGAAAGGGGCAGGGACAGTATCTCAAGCTGTGAACCCTGCAACAAGAGCAGACTTGATAGACAAATGGCCTTCTTCTGCTGGCTTCTTCGTATGTTCATATCTATACTCACTGTGGCTTTGAATATGGCACCAAGGTACAGTGTAGTGCTAAACCTGTTAGTGCAGCACTAACTGGTTTAGCATAGTGCTATCTGACTATGGGGCTCATAGTGCACAAACACCCTAGCCTGTAGGCCATCTGGCAGCCCCTTTCCTGCTCTATGTAACAGGTGGAGTGACTGAAGCTCAGAAAAGTAAAGTAAATTGCTCAAGTTTACCCAATGCAATTCAATTTTATTTTATTCAGGATAAAACATTGAGCAGAACTCATTTACAATGGTGCCCTGTTGAGGAAAAATTTCTGATGACATACAATGCAGTATGTACATTCACTGAACAAGTCTCAGGATGCTTTTGGATAAATAAAAATGGTCAGTTCAAAGGATCCTTGGTAGGCACAGTGTGAATCAAAATGAAACAAAAAATAATTGACTCCTTTGTAATTCAATACGTAGTATTATTTCTTACTGTCCACCATTTAGTTGATGTTTCGTTGTCTGCTTACCACTTCTTCAGAACTTGGCTGGTTACTGCTACACTATTAGTGCCGAAGCCACAAGACGCAGCTGTGTATTATCCTGAATTCTCAGGCCTGCTGGAGCCTATTATGGCTACTGTCAAATCTTTATCTTACTTTATATTCGGTTATTAATTCAGTATGGAAGGTGTAAACAAGTAGCCGCAGGATGGCTGCTTGTTTACACTCTGCAGCTGTGACTAGCAGGTTGGACAATCATAAAGTGCAGTAGAAACCACCCAAAGTTCTGATAAAGTGGTCTGTAAGCCACGAAGTGTCAACTGCATAGTGGACAGAAATAAATAAAGCTACATATTGAACTACATAGAAGTCAATCCTTTCTTGCTTCGTTTTAGTATGCTCACATAGGCATAACAAAGTTTCAAGTGTAAGGTAAGCCCCAGTGAAGGGAGTGTAGGGATGGAGGCTCACGGATGTTGCTACTGATATTACACCCCTGGAAATATGGCAACAAGGTTTATGCCCAGAAGAGACTGAAAAGAACCATTCTTTGACATTTGTATTGGATGGCAAGGGGTTGCTTACCACTGGCATAGGTATTCTAGCAGAGAGTTCCATGCAGTCAGGCATCTGTGACTAAAGGTGAGGGACCCATGAGTCATATTTATGTGCGGGGACCATGAGCTTGAGTGATCCAGTGGAGTGCAAGGATCTAGAAGAGCCTCAAGTGAAAATAGGAGGGGACAATGCCTTTGACACATTTCAGGGAGAACAGGATGAAATGCCATTCCCTCCTGTCTCTCAGGGACAGGCAGTACAATACACTGCAGAGCTTACAATGTTGTGTGTCATAAGGGCAATCAAGTATTATCCTGGCTAGCCTATTACAAAGCAGGGGTTGAATCGGGCATAAGCCCACAAGAACTCTGTTCCACTACCTCTTAAAAACTTTATGATAGTTCCACCATCTCTGCCATCTTTCTCCATTGACTACTATAGTAGAGTTGCACCACCTAGAAATCTAAATATAAGAGTTCCCCCCATTTTAATTCCCACATTTCCAATTTAACCAAAGTTGCAAAGCATATCTAATGGCAAACTGGACTTGGTGGAACCATGGAGGAAGATATCCACATAGTTGAAAGAAGGGAGTATCATAGATTGGATTATTCACTTTCATCAGTCCTGGAGCAGCAACAGGCCCTGTAAGAGGAATTCTGGGCCCCGGGAAAGGTTCAGACTCTGGGGCCCCTATACAGCTGCATACAGTAGTGTGCTGAGTGGCCTGGACTCCTCTTTGGCTCTGGACCCTGGGAATTATCCCCGGCTCCCCCACCCTCTCAAGGACCCTGAGCAGCAAGGATTTGTTTCTAAACAGGAAGCAATTTTTTGGGCCTAGTTGTTTGATAAGTTTGTTGATATTTGTGTTCCCTGTGATAAGTGAGTCAATCTTGAAATCCAGATATTTGTATTTACTAGCCACTTCCTGGGGGGGGGGGTCCGTTTATGGTAGCAATGACTGGCATGGCAGAGCCAGCATAGTTCTTCAGTCATGGGGCACACCCAAATACTATAGTTGTGGTCTTTCCCACATTTAAGCAGTTGTGAGTTGAGGTAAAAGACTTGCAGGTCTTGAAATCCCTTTTGGAGTATGGTCTGCACAGCAGGGTTATTGACTCCAGAGACATAGAGTACTCGGTGAATTAATGACTCTGTTAGTACTTGAGCCCAGATCTCATATTTCAAGGGTCTGTGCTCAACCCACTAGGCTACTGGACCTCCATATGCTTTATTCATCCCAGCTGTACCACTAGGTAGAATCAGGACCTCTTAGAAATTAAGACGCTCTATCTCAACTGGCTGTTCCATCAGATGCAAATAAAATAAAATTTTAATACTAATCAAAGGCAAGGAAAGAAAGCAGCACCAGTAGTTTTCTTTGCACATGTGTACCTCTTGTCATTGCTTAAATGTCGTGTTACCGATTACAGCTCTAATCCAGGAAGAATGCTGTCCTGTACCTATTCAACTTTATCCAGCCAATAATTACTTTAAATTGGCCAGTACCACAATTAGCCTTTAAACTGGGAGTTTTAGTGTGTAATTTGTAAAATACGAAAAGAATTTTACCAGAACAGATTGAGTGTTTTCCTGAACAAAACAACTCTTGTGCAGCCTTTTTATTACCCTGGAAGTCTTTTTTTCATATGAGAACTGTAAACGTGAATGTAAAACATTAGTTGGCTCAGCATTCCACTCAGTTTCCAGAACCTTCATGGAAAACTAATTGTCCTTTACCGGAGGGAGTTATTACTGAAGAAAATAAAAATTAAATTCACAGAGGCCTGTTTAAGTCTTTCTGCTGCCAAAGTTCTCATGACAGTGTTTCAGAAAGTTTTTTTTTTCAGCTATAGTTCTGCTTCTTTATTTTGTGAACTCTAGTGTAAGCATTGGAGAACGGTAACACTAACCGTAGGTCACATACTTGTTGCTAGGGATTGAGATATAACATTTTTTTAATGCTCCTCCTCTTCCCATCTTTTGCCCCTTCTTTTCGGTACACCCTCTTTTTCCAGGAGAGGGCCTCATACTTTTATGAAATCTTTCTCTGAGGGTGTTCAGCCTTATAATCCACCAGATAAGGGTTCCATGATGTGAGTTCCCAACTACACTCAAGGAGGATTCCCCCTGTGATCTCTCAGGGCCAAACCAACAGGTGTAGCTGCATTTACTGGCAAAGGGTCACAATAGTCTTCCCACCACCCCTGAATGGAGTGGTTACAACATGCCACTGGCCCTTAATCAAGGAGGGTAGTAGATGGCTTCATCTCCAACAGCCACTGACTGTCATTTACAAGTCAGCCTGTAGGGGGTACTTAAGAGTAGTTTGAACAACCGCAGTCTCCTTCAGCACTAAGCATTTACCTCCATGACTTTACTTAAAGGCAATATAGCTTAGAGGTTAAAGCATAGACAGACTATATCTGTAAAACTGAAGGACATCAAGTGGTGTTTCTGGGGCACTTGGTTGCCATATGCAAGCTATTCCCTATCTTTAACACTAGGGAACTGAAAGACAGGAAAAAGCAAAGTCATATGATGAACCCTCTTGTGTAAGCCCATACTGCCCACCCTGGATGGTATTATTGCACTTAGAAAATGGGGGATTTGTACCATGATAAATAAAATGTGTAAAAATATGTGAAATAAAGAGTACAGTGTAATAAAAAAAACATTAAAAAGATTATTGTCATTAAAGGGGATAAATAAGGATGGAGCCAGGGAAGTGTTCACGGGGGCATGAGTGGAAGCTGGAAGGGGGGGATGTACAGGGGGAGCACAGGAGACACTTCTTCACAGAGAGGGTGGTGGAACCATGGAACCATGGAACACCCTGCCCAGGAGTCTGGTGGAAGAGACCACAGTGGAAGGATTCAAGAAGGGTTGAGACAGGTACAGGGGGAAGCTGAGGCCAGGGAGGGCCACCTCTGGGGCTGGGTGGTGTGGAGGAGTGAGCTCCCAGTAGGGGGCTAGCTCCCAAGCAGACACAAATGACCATGGCACCTATTCTGCTGGCTTTTACGATGATACTGTGATAAAATAGTCCCTCCACTGCGACATCTGGCAGTAGAGGGTGCCATGGTGTGGTACAACTGAATTTATTTTTCTTTTATACTTGCCCAGGAAACAGTATTGTTGTTTGGCCAGTGTCTTGTATGTTTTCTTCAGAGGGTGGTCACAACCCCACACACCCCCATTCCCTACCGGCAAAATGGTAAAACAGTGAAACAGTTGTGGCTGAATCAGGACTACAGTCTTCTGCGATGTGGAGAGGGACAGGATCCTAGTGTTGGAGAGGGATGGGAGTGGGCTTGAAGCTGCGGTCTGAGCTGCGTTTCTCTGTTTGAACCCCATTTGAAGCACCCCTGCCAAAACACAAGTTGACTTCTGCATGGATGTTTTGTTGTTGTTGTTGTTCTTAAAGTGAGCAGGGGGATTAAGTGGTGATCATGGTGACCGTGAAGCTACAACAGAGGAGTTGGTGCGGTCCAGAGTGTGTGGCGCTGACAGCAAGGTAAGCACAGTCTGTGCTTTGGAAAGCTGTTAAATTAAAAATGGCTTTCTCAGTGGCAAGGTGGATAGTTTATTGATGCAAGTCAGGGGGCAGCTGTCACTTGCTAAACAAGAAAAAAACATTGCAGGAGTTTTTTTTTTCAATTTCATGGGCACGATAATATTAGAACAAAATGAGACAGCAAAGACTGGGAGTCATTATTTCCCAGTTTCTGTTGCCTCATACAGGACTGGCTGGTTGGTGGTTTTAGCCAATCAGCATGAAGATTTCTCTCTACCCATTTTCTAACTTGATATATATAAATTCGATCTCTATGGGTTAGAGCACCAAGCTGTGAGCTGGAGACCCAGCAGACCTGGGTTTGAATCCCACAACTCCCACTTTCATACTGTGTGACTCTGAGTAAGTCACTTAACCCCCCCTGTACTCTTGGGTAGCCCCTCCTTTCCTGGCCCCCCACAAAAAAAATTAAATTAAAAGTAAAAAAAGTAAAAGCACCCATAGTTGTTAGAAAATTTGCAGTATATATATATATATATATATATATATTTTTAATGAGTTATCTCTTTCTCACTCAGATATTTTTAAAACAACTTTTACTAGTTTTATGACTAATGACTCATTAATAAACATGACTGCCATTGGCCAGAAGCTGAGTATAGCATGGGGGGGGGGTACTGACAGTCACCAAACAGGAAAGGGACCATGGGGCTATCATATCTGAGGACCTCAAAGTGGCAGGGCAGTATGATACAGCAGTGGGTAAGGCTAGTGGGATGCTGGGGTGCATAGGGAGGGCTATCACCAGCAGGAGGAGGGAGGTGGTGTTGCCAATGTGTCACTCACTGATGAAAGACCCCACCTGGAGCACTGTGTCGAGTTTTGGAGACCACAGCTTAGAAAAGACAAAGACAGGGTGAAGGCAGTCCAGAGGAAGGCAACTAAAATGCTGCAGGTGTTGCACGATAAGCTCTATGAGGAGAGACTGAGGGATCTCAACATGTACACCCTGCAAGACAAGAGAGAGGGAGGTGACATGATAGAGGCCTACAACTACCTCATGGAGATGAACAGGGTGCATGGGTGAGCCTCTTTCAAATGAGAAAGAGCACCAGGACCAGGGGGCCTGCAATGAAGCTGGAGGGGGAAGTTCAAGAGAGTTGTGAGGAAATGTTTCTTCACTGAAAGGGTGACAGATGTCTGGAACACACTGCCAGCGAAAGTGGTGGAAGCTAAAACAGTAGAGGCGCTTCAAGCATCCAGGAATAGACATCAGGGCATATTTGAAAAGAGGCAGTGAGACAGGAGGGTCAATGGAGATCAGATAGGGTCTGTGGAGACAGATTAGGCAGAGAACATCTGGGCAGATTGGGTGGGTCAAGTGGTCCTTTTCTGCAGACAACTTCTATGTTTCTATACTACTAGCAGTTTTAAATAATCTCCTGTGTTGAGGTTACTTTTAGACTGTACATAATAGAGATGTACTGTGGCTGTTTTTTTTATTTATTTATTTATACAAATCGGATTTACAACCTTTGAGTCAGAGATTCGTTTACAAAGGCACCTTGTCATGGAGAGGACAAAACAGTAATACAAAGTTCCAGGTACAGACAGCAATACATAGATTACAGCATTTCATAGATTATGTACAGTCTATATACATAGGTAACATATGAGTCAAAATGGGGAAAATGTATACCCCTATTATGCAATTACAACATAGGCAGAGAAAACAGTACTTGTGAGGTTGGAGCAACTAAGGAACAGAAATGTCCTATGGCCGGGCTATAACATAGGGCAGACTGATGACTGCAGGTGAAGTATGTAAGACCAGAGGGGAGTAGATCTTAGGGGTATGGGGGAGGGGGAGAAAAAGGGTGTGGGGGGTGGTGAGCTGTCCGGAGGACATTGTTGAAGTTAGAGTGTGCGGAAAGGCATGAGTCCTTAGAAGCCAGCTGTATTAAGATGGTGTTACAGCAAAACATTTCGGATGGTAAACAGCACAGCACCACATAAGATATTACATTTTTCACGATGTACATTGCAAGACAATTGGAACTTTTAAAAACTTCGAACCCACACATTTCAGTTCAGACATGAAATAAAATGAAAATAAAAATGGGTATATTGAATTTTTTGGACAGACATACATAATTACTGAAAAATCATGAGATAACATTTTTGCTTACTAATGAATAATGCTGTTTTAGTTTTTTGGAAGGCAATCTGACCTAATTGTTAGAGTGCAGAGCTTTGAACCTAGAGACCCCAGTTTGAATTCCACAACCACTTCATACTTTACTTACTGTGACAATGAGCAAATCACGTAATCATCCTGTGCTTAACTGCTCTGTAATCTCTCTCTCACTCTCTAATCTATAGCTGTGCTCTTTGAATTGCCCTGTGTGCTAAAAATGGCAACAATATTCTATCCCTTCCTCTTCTGCATTGCAAAGAGCTTTGGGATACAGTTTGCATGAATGACACTGTACTGTACTGTATAAAACACAACTTCAGATGCACTCCTGAAACTGAATACCTTCAGCAAAGGCAGTTTGACATAGTAGCTAGAGCACAAAGCTGTGAACCTGTAGACCAGAGTTTGAACCTTGCGACCTCCACTTACTCACGGTGTGATCCAACATTTATTAAACCTCCATGTGCTTTTCCTTTCTGTAATCTAGCTGTAATCTAGATCTGAACTATCTGAACCTCCCAGTGTACCTCAGTGTCTCAACATTCTCATACAAACATAGAATTTGTAGGCAGAAAAGACTGCTTGGCCCACCCTGTCTGCAGAGATGGCCCCTGCCTAGTCTGCTTCAGCACACCCTAACTGGTCTCCAGCAACTCTACTTCCTTCCTGCCTGTTTACTAATATTCCCCTGTGTCTATCCTATGCATGTGTAACCCCCCCACCACCACCGGACACTTGTTTAACTAGTAAGCACACCTCCCATATTTTCTGTCTAGGGGTAAGAGAGGGGTGGGGGTACAGAAACAATATTACACACAAATGACTATCACAAAACCCAGGTCCTGAGGAGAGAACTTTTGCCTAGGGCTATACTAGGTCTGAACTTCTGGAGGGGCACCCAGTAATTCCACACAGGAAGCAGTAACAATAATGTCCAAACCAGGATAGGGTTCTAGAGTGTGGCTTTATTCCAAAGAGTGATACACAACAGCAAAGGTGAACCCCCAAGGGTTTACACTTCTTGGCACAAGGCAATGCAGAACAACATCTGTAGCGGACAGAAACTCTAATCATCCCATATTGCATAGGATTTAGGACTCTCTTCAGCGGCAAAGCCTCAGCTGGAACACAGATTTCTTCTAAGGGCACTGGCCACAATGGAGAACACAATTTCTTCTAATGGCACTGGCTACAACTTACAACATTTCCCATATTGCATAGGATTTAAACATTTGGCAATTTGGCAACTGGCCATGATTGAGCACACTGGTGCTCAAATTTAGCAAAACTCACACCAGGGTGTAGTTTCTCTTCAGGCATTGGCCACCATGTTCTGAATACGCAGGCACCCTTATGGAACCTGTAGTGCTAAACTGGTCACTCCAGATGGGGGATTGCCCACCTTTTGCTTCCACAGTCCATAGCCAGCCATTCTTTCAGAGTTACACCTTAAACTTTTAGTAAAACAGTAGAACTATGCATCCTGGAATGACTGTCACGTTCAGCAATAGAAACACACTACTTCCGAGTGTAAATTAAAGTCCTGAACAGTGTACCAAGTCTCACTGGGGACTCCACGACTGTCAGCCAACTTTAAGAAAGGATGAGAACAGTCTCAAACAGAACAGAACCCGGTGTACAATTCCCTTTGTCAGAGTACATCCCAAAAGAAACACAGGCACATACGTACTTCCTGGGATACCCAAAGTCAGATTACTCAGAGTTGTACACAAAAAGGCAGCTTCAATGTCTTGGATCAAAGTCAGAAAATTGCCCCTCGGATCTATTCTACAGTCCTTCTCATCTCACAGGAGATGAGGGAAAAAAATCAGGAACTCTTGGTAGACGGTTTTCACCACTTCTGCTGGCAGGCAGATGGTTTTCAGCACTAGGGTAAGAAAAATAGGCTCTCCTCACAGAGCCCACACTGCAGTTCCTCACTCCTCCAACTGCTAACACCGAACTCCACTCACAGACTCCTGAAATTTCTAAAGCTCCCCACTCACAGCCAGCTGACATGGCTTATGCTGCTGCAAGAGTTCTAAATGACATCACATCTCCTCTCAGCTGAGACCAAGTAAACAGAGAGGGAGCAGGTGAAAACCTTTTAACTAGTTATTCACCAGCTGCCTTCCCTACCTAGCACTGACACTGATGGGATTCCAGTAACCCCAGGGGACTGGGTGGTTACACATGTTTGAAGTCCCCTACTGTTTTTGACTCCACCACTTCTGCTGGCAGTCTGTTCCAGGTGTCCACCACTCTTTCAGTGAAGTAGTACTTCCTCACATTCCCCTTAGTCCTTCCCCTTGCTTCATTGGATGTCCTCTAGTTCAGATGCTCTTTCTCATTTGAAAGAGACTCCGCTCCTGCACTCTGTTCACTCCCATGAAGTACTTATGGGTCTCTATCATGTCCCATCTTGCTCTCCTCTCTTCCAGGGTGTACATGTTTAGAGGCTTTTGATGCAACCCTTGCACCATTTTGGTTTCCATCCTGAGGTCTACCTCAACTCTGTCTGTGCCCTTTCTGAAATGTGGCCTCCAGAACTGGACACAATACTCCAGGTGAGGTCTCATCAGTGAGCAATACAGTGGCAACACCACCTCCCTCCTCCTGCTGGAGATAACTCTCACTATGCATCCTAGCATCCCACTGGCCCTACTCACTGCTTTGTCACACTGCCCTGCCACTTTGAGGTAGTCTGATATGCTAAACCCAACGAGACTGATTCTCAAAGGCCTTATAGGGACACAAGGTGCCTGTGTCAGATTTTTCTGATGCAAGTGGCACCTTCCATCAAAAGATTTGCCAGGGCTATTCCAGAAAGCTAAAGGGGGCTTGGGCCAGCCTTGCACACAAAAAGGGACTCCAAAATGGTGCTAGGGGGCTTGTGGTAGATGCAAGCTGCCACATCCCCTAAATGAATATTCTAAAAACTTTCCCAGAGGACAACTGTCTAAGTACCATTAGACCAGCCAGGGGCTGGTCTAAGTGTACTTAGATGTCCTCTGGGGGTTGCACCAATGTGCCAGGGCCCCCTAGTAAATGCCCACCCCTCTAGCCCCGATTCCCGATAGTGATTCAAATGTCACCCTGATAGTCTAGTGCCACTCCCAAGCCCCAGTCTCCGGTAATATGAGGTAAAGTAAAACACTCTGGTAGGTGCCAGGTCATCCCTCATAATTAATAAACATGCCCTGGTAGTTTAGTGCCCTCCCCCCAAACAAGTCCCAATCTCCTCTAATAATAAATAGAGTACCCTGGTGGCCTAGTGGAACCCCTATCCCACCCTGCAGTACCCTGCCACCCCGTTAACCCTCAACCCATAACAAAGCCGGCAACTGGTACAGCCCACCACTCACCACCACTGCCAGCTACCGACTGAGCTGTAAATGAGCACATACTGTACACAGTACATGCTCAGTGATTGACAGCTGCTATCAATCAATGAGAGCATACTATATAAAATACATGTTCATTTAGAGCTCAGTCAGTGGCTGGAAACGGTGGTGAGTGGTGGGCTGTGCCAGTCACCAGCTCCGTTTCAGGTTGGGGGAGACCGGGGTGGTAGGGCACTGTGGGGTGGGGGTCCGCTAGACCACTAGGGATATTATAAATTGATATATGTGGGGATCAGGGCTCCAGCGCTCCACTAGACCACCAGGGTTACTCTGTTTATTATTATGGGAGATTGGACTTGTTGGGGGGGCACTAGACTACCAGGGCATGTTTATTAATTATGAGGGATGATCGGGTGACTACTACGGTGTTTTACTGTGCCTCATATCACTGGATATTGGGGCTTGGAGGGGGCACTAGGGTCTGCTTATGCATACTGCCACAGGCTTGTGGCAACCTGCCCAGGTGTGCCCTCTGCTTGGAGCACTGCTGGGCTTGCCACAAGCCACGGGACTTTGTCAACGGGAGCCTGCCCAATAGAGAATTGGCTACAGGGTCCATGATGCATGGGCAGTTGGCACAAGCCACCTTTGGTGCAGCTTGCACTGAGTTTTGAGAGTAGGGCCCGAGGCCTCTTTTCTGCTTAGTGACTGTTAGTACTCTCCCCCCCCATCCTATATTCAGCTCCTGGGTTCCTATGCCCTATGTGCATGATTTTGCATGTTTTGGCATTGAACCCAAACTTCCATGCTCTTGACCACTCCTCAGGTTTCTCAAGGTCCCTACGTATTCTCTCTGCCCCCCACCTGAGTGTCCACCCTATTGCAGATTTTGGTGTCATCTGGAAAAAGGCATACCTTCACTTCTAGTTCTTCTGCAATGTCACTTGTGAAGGCATTGAAGAGGACAAGTCACAGAACTGAGCCCTGTGCCACCCTGCTGGTCACTCTCCCCTCATTAGAGTGAGTGCTGTTAACCACCACCATCTGTCATCTAGCCATTAACCAGTTCCTTACTCAGTTCAGCACTTTGGATGCCACCCCTATCAGTCTCCTGCACAGCACAGTGTCAAGGGCCTTGTTAAAGTCCTGATAGACCACATCCACTGCCCTCCTTGGATCTATTTCCCTGGTCACCCAGCTAAAGAAATCAGTCAGATTCAGCTGGCATGACCCCTTTCCCCAATTAATCCATACTGCCTTTTACCTTGCAGCCCACTAGATTCAACATGCTCTACCAACCTTTCATTTAACAGCATTTCCATTAATTTCCTCATCACTTAGTGAGACTGTCCAGCCTATAGTTGCTACTTTTATGGAGATGGGCCATATCTGCTCACCCCCAGTCCTCTAGAACCATTCCTGTATCCAGCAAGCTATTGAATAAGGCTATCAGTAGGGCAGATAGCACCTCCCTGAATTCCTTTCGAGTTCAAGTTCAAGTTTATTTCACTAGGAAAACTCAGTTGAGTGAGTTCATTTACAAGGAGGTCCCATGCGGAAAAGTGACATACAGTTACAATGTAGATATATAATAACAACAGGAAATAGTACAAAAATTCCAGAGCCAAGTGCAAATAATTTCAAGGTAAGTACAATTGGTCTATTAATAATACAAGGTGTGAAGCCAACTCCATACAAGGTAACTCATACTAGTGAATGTATACAAAAGCAAACATCAACAAATTCAGAAACACAATGGGTGAGGTGTTAGGAGGGTAGAGGGAGATGGAGAGATTTAAGCTGTTAGAGAAGGCAATGGGAGGAGTTACTAGATAGGATCAGAAGACAGGTGAGTAGGAAGAAAGGCTAGGGGGTTTAAACTGAGTTGCAGCAGCAAATATGCTGAGCAAATTTATTTATTATTTATTTATTTATTTATTTATTTGATATCTCGGAGTAACACCTTTGAGCTATAACCTCATTTACAAAGGTTCCATGTCATAGTAACGTTCAGACAATTGATACATTTGAGTACAAAACATAAAGTACAGACAGAGTGCAAACATAAATTACAAACACTGGTGAATTCCTGGGGTTGTAAAGAAAAAAAAACTGTACAATATAAAAAACTGTACTATATAAATGAAAAATGTACAATTAGTTGATATGATTAAGTACAGTCGGGAATAATAACAGATTTGATAAACCTGGGGCGCAGAGAATAAAGGATAGTGCGGTGAGGAGAAGTGGAGAAGGTGGATAGTAGAGCAGTCAGAGCTGATTATGTCAAGTGGTTAAGGAGGGAGTAGTCTGGGTGTAAGGGTTGAGAATGTAGAACAGACAGTGATGTCCTTGTCAGTGTTATAGAGGGAATGAGCAAGGGGTATGGGTAGAGAAAATGAGAAAGAGAGGAAACAATTACTTGTGTGGTGGAATGAGCAGTAACAGAGGGTAGGTGTGGGTTGGGTAAGAGAGGAATGTAGGGGAAGAAGATTTATAGGGAGGGGTTGGGGGGACAAAGAAGTGGAAAAAGGTCAATAGGGAAGGGGGGCCAGGGCGATAGGAAGCGGAGAACAAGCAAGGTAGGGGAGACCAGCAAGGGGGTTGGGGACATTAGAACCTGCAGTCACAGGAGCTGAGTGCTGTCAGATGTTTGAGTAGTAATTTCTTGAAAGTTACGAAGTTAGGCACATTTACTACTTCTGAGGGGAGTTCATTGAGCCAGAGGGGCACCTTCTGAGCAAAGGATCTCTGTGCAAGGGCAGTGTGTCGGAAAGGGATATGTAGGGCATTTCTTGTTTTTGCTCTTGTCTGGCGCAAGTTAGACGCAGATTTAAGGAGGTTTGTAATAAATGGAGGCGTTAAACCAAGGAGAGATTTTTTTCCCGAACAGGCAGGTCTGGGATATAATTTTCCCCTAGAGAATAAGCCACTTGGACTGAGTGTATAGTTCGCAGGTGTGAGTGAGCCTGGGTGCACCTAGGGCCAGCCTACAAGACTTGTTGAGGGCTGTTCTGACCCTTTTTTAGGGCTGTATCCATTGCAGCACTGTACACAATTAGCCCATAGCCCAGTTTGATGACAGTCCTTTTAAAAGCATTTCGGGGGACTAGGGTGGCTAATTTGAGGGATGATTGCAGCTTATTCCAAGCAAGGGAGATGGCGTGACTGATGATTTAGTACCTTTGGCTGTATCCCATCTGGTCCCATAGCCTGGTCCTCTTTCAGAGCTGCAAGTCCCTTCAGTGCTCTTTTCTCTGGAAATGGACTGGTGTCACTCCCCCCGCCCCACAACCTTTGCTTCTGCTGCTCTCTGGTCTTCCATCCCCCCTCCCTCCACTGCAAAGACTGAACAGAAGTACCTGCTCAGGATGTCTGCTTTTTCTTGATCATCTTCGACACAGTCTTCCCCCTGCCAACCTCCTTATCCTTACTATCCCTCACCCTGCTTTCCTCTACTCACCTGTGTACCTGAAGAAAGTCTCATCCACTTTAGCTACCCCTTTGACTATCCTTTCCTCTGTTTGCACCTTTGTTCCATTCATTGCCTTTCCTGCTTCCCCCTGTATCACTTGGTATACCTCCCTGTCCTCCTCCCTTTTACATTTTCTTATACCTCCTGAATGCCACCCCTTTTATCCCTCACCACCTTGGCAACTTTCCTAAAGAACCATAACAGTCTCTTTTTCTTTTTATGTTGTCTTGCACGTACAGCACAAGCAACATTTTGTCACAGCTTGCTGGAGTAGCAAGTTGTGGAGGTGCGGCCATGTTGTGGCCAATGGCGTCACTACTTTCTTGGCATGGTCTCTGTGGCACCAATGAATGAGCACGCTGTCTATGACAGCAGCTCAGGAGAGTGCTACCAACTTGAAAGATTTTCGCCGCTGCAATGAGGGAGTGCCCCGTCATTGCAGGGCATGCCTTGCCTGGTATAACATTTCAATAAACATGGCAGTGGCTGTTGCCGTCCTCCTCTCACAGTCCCATGAAATCTGATGTCAGGGGTGCCCAATCCCCCTGTTGGCATGCCCCCTACCCAGTTCATTTACTGATGGGAGAGCCCAATACCCATTGATTTAATGTCTCCCTTGTGAATTTGTGTGCTTAGGGGGGTGCCCAATCCCCCTCAGCACCATGCCTCCCCAAACACAGACACGCTTTCTTTGCCGATGGGAGCCCAATCTCCATCAGCTTTAGTCCCCTGCTCCAAAAAACATAAGTGGCACACTGGGAGCCCACCCCAGTGTGCCCAAAGCAAACCTGGAAAAAAAACCCTTCCCGTGGTCTTTTTTTTTTTGTTACCTGTAAAAGAGAAAACGGCCCCTCATGGTCACAACGCTCCCTCCCCCAACCTGCACCCACCCTCTGCGCACCCAACCTCCCCACACACCCCCTCACCCCATAATTACCTCCGAAGCCCAGCGCAATGATCTTTGGTGGAGCGGGAACACGTCTGCACTCTTCAAAGTTGACTGTGAACTAAAGAAAATCATGGTAAGCTGTATAATGGCATAAATGGGAGGTGGTTTCAACTTAGGTGGATATCTTGGCCATATTTGCGACTTTTGGCTCCAGATTCTCAACATGGGGTTCTTGGGACCCCACCTCATGAACTTAGTCACTGTCATTTTGTTATTCAGTCCCAAAATGTGATTTTGCGGTCACTGTGTGGAATCACCTTTTGGGACTGATTAATTAAATGTCAGCGTCACTGCTCGTGAGGTGGGCTCCCAAAAAGCCTATGTTGCAAATTTAGTGAAAAAATTCCCCAAAATTACTGTGTTATGAGCCTGCATTGCATAGTTCCCATGCACGCTCATAACTGCAAGAATTTTTTATATTTTCACTCCAGATTTTCAGCATTGGCATTTTTCCACACCCTCTTATAGCTGTCAGTTTTCGTATCCTGCCCAAAATGTGTTTTCGCACATCTGGCGCAGAATGGCACGGTCACTGTGGGAAATCAATGTTCAGGACAGATTAAGACAATCACAGTGACACTGTTCATGAACAGAGGTCCCAAAATGCCTATGTTGAAAATTTGGTAAAACAGCTCCACAAAATGACTGTTACGAGCGTGCATTGCATAGTTTCCATGCACACTCGTAAGTTAGAGAATTTTTAATATTTTGACTCCAGATTTTCAACATTGCCATTTCTTCACACTTCCTTATGAATGGAATAGCTGTCATTTTTCACATCCTGCCCGAAATGTGTTTTCGCACATCTGGCAGAGAATGGTGTGGTCGCTGTGGAAAATCAATGTTTGGGACAGATTAAAAAAATCACAGTGCCACTGTTCATGAGCAGAAGTCCAAAAATGCCTATGTTGAAAATTTGGTGAAATAATTCCACAAAATGACTGTGTTATGAGCATGCATTGCGCAGTTTCCACGCACGTTTGTAACTTCGAGAATTTGTAATATTTTCCTTCCAGATTTTCAACATTGCCATTTCTTCACACCTCCTTATGAATGGTACAGCTGTCATTTTTCACATCCTGCCCAAAATGTGTTTTCGCACATCTGGTGCAGAATGGCACGGTCACTGTGGGGAATCAATGTTTAGGACAGATTAACAAAATCACAGTGTCACTGTTCATGAGTGGCAGTCCCAAATGCTTTCATGAAGTGGGGTCACAAAAAGCCCATGTTGAAAATTTGGAGTGCAAATACCAACAAATGACCGGGGCATTACAGTTTCTAACCATAACGTCCCACCCTGTAGAGACTGACAGGCGTCAGGGGTGTGACTTTGGATTGTTGGCTGTAATGCTCACACCATTCCACCCCCACCCCCACCCTGCAGCCAGTGACAGGCATCAAGGTGTGCCTTGGACTCTTCGGCCCCAGGTTGTTCCATAAGGAAATATGTTAAGATGGGTGCAGTATAGGAGAATGTGAGCGTAAGGCTCGATGACCCCAAGGCACAACGCGACATTTGTCTGAGTCTGCAGGGTAGGGTGAGGTGAAATGGCATGAGCGTTATGGCCTACGACCCAAAGGCACACCTCGATGCCTGTCAGTATCTGCAGGATGGGGTAGGGTTGGCTTCAGTTCCATACTTCACTGCCATTCGTATTATACATCTCTCTAACTCCTGCACTACCAATGCCAATGCCAGTAAGACAACATTCAACATTGACAAATACTTGTTTAATTTACTCACTTCCTTCATTCAGAGGTCAATTGCCTTACTTATGTCCTCCCTCACTTTTTCTCATTGTGCTTCTGGCACAATTCTGGCGATCTCCCCCCAATGAAGCAGTTTCTGAGGCAGTCTATAATTTCTTAAAGATCCAACCGTCTAATGTCCAGGAACTTCATTTTCATGTGGTTTGCCTCTCTTCTTGTCTTAGTGTTAAACCATACTGTATGGTAAATCAATGGTATCTAAGGGACTGCCAACTGTGACATCTGAACTGCTGTCCCTGATGTAAGCACCGGGTCCTGCACTGACTAGTGTGTTCCTTGACTAGCTGAAAAGTCCCTTGTAGGGAGTCAAGGATGGCACTGCTCCTTGCCGAGGCTACATTTGGAAGGCTCCACATCTGGCAGATTGAAGTCCCTGACTACCAGCACCTCTGCCTTACTTGCCATCTTCATGATGACTTCCTCAAGTGCCTTATCCAACTCCTCACCCTGTGCTGGTGGTCCGTATACCATCCCTGTACAGATAGTGGCCCCAGCTCCTGTCTCCAGGATGTCCCACAGCACTTGCAGCCCTTCTTTTTCTCCTGGGTGACCCTGTACTTCAGTGGCCTTGATTCACTCTCTCACATATAGTACAACCTCTCCTCTCTTCCCTGACTTTCCTGAACAGATTAACCCAATATGACCACGTCCCATTCATGGCTGTCAATGCACCATGACTCTGTTATGGCCACCAAATCCAGGCCAGCCTCTGCCATGATGGCCTCCAGGCCAAGAATTTTATTTCCCTGACTCCTTGCATTAGCACACATGTTTCTCCATACCTTACTCCCTCCCTGCCTGCATCCCTGGTTTCTCCTCTTCATCCTGTCTGTAGTGTTCCCAAAAGCTCCCCCCTGAGCCCCCCAAATACCTTTTTGCCTTCTGTGTTACTTGTCACATTTACTCTTTTCTGCTTGCATTCATGATATATACCCTCCTTGACCTCTTCCTTGTCCCCACCCATCTTCTTTCACCCCTTCCCTGGGGGAGTTTACCCCCCTCTTGCTCTCCCTCCCTTCTGCTTCCTTATCTGGATTGAGGGTAAATGTTGCCTCCCTTGGTTTTACAGCCTCCCTCCCCCTCCCCAGCTAGTTTAAATGCCCATCCAAGTAGAATTTATACCTCTAGCTAAGGACCGTGGTCCCCACCTGGGCTCTCTTTCCTCTGTTAGATTGTAACATGCTTTAGGATGCAGTTTGCATTGGAAGCAGCAGTATAAAAAACAAATTACTTTCCATGCAAGTGAGCAGTACAGCCTCTAGGATTAAATTATTTATTTTCAGGATATTCTGACTGCATTTCAGCATGTATCAAAGTGAACCAAATTTTCATTTTCTGCAAGAAAGCGCTGTTCAGGTTTGTACTAAATATTCTGTAGTTGTAGAGTCTTGGTGTTGAATCCTTTCTATAATACATGGTCTGCATGTATAATTTATAGATAGCCATTACACTTTCATGTCATAATTCACAAGGTGAAATCAATACTGTGGATTATGACTCTTTAAAATGTTCCTTTCACTCAAACTTTGTCTGATGACGCCACTTAATCCACAGCATTCAGTGTCTGTTTGATTCACATGCTCAGACAGAGAAAATAATTCATTTTATTTGGGAGAGTGGTTAAAACCAAAATATATTGTTTGATGTTATATTATGCACACAAAACAAAAGCAGTCCATCTGGAACTTGCATGGCCTATAATTTCATTTCTGAGTTCTGGTGACAACACACCACTCAAGCTTTGATCTCATGGTTTAAGATGCCAGTAGAGTCCCACAGTGGAATTACAATGTTGTAATTCACAGTTGTGTCTCATTTATTCTATATGTTCTTCATTTAAGACCTAATATTCTGCATGGAATTAACAGTAACTTTCAGAAGTAGTCTGGAATCACTTCTTATGTCTAACACATTTTTATTTTCTGTTTTGCTAATTAGAAAATGTTCTACCTGACAATACCAGGTGTGATGCATGGAACAACACTCTACCTGGAGGTTAAAATAGACAGTTCTAATCCTCCCTATACTTCATCAGCATTGTAACTTGACTGACAATGACATCAGTAGTAACCAAGAAGAGCCAGTCTTCTCTGCATTATTTGCAATTTGTGACACGTTACCAATCAGGCAGCAGGATCTGTGATGGAACTATGAGTGAGATCACATGCTGATAATGCAGTGGGAGGAATAGAACTAGATAAGTCTGCTTCCCGGTAAAGCACAGCTTTTCTTATCATACCCAATACTTTTAGGCAGAAAAACATTTAGTGAGCACATAAAAATAGAAACACTTCAGAAACAAAACGTTATAAGGGACTACTTGAAAAATGACTAAGATATTCTGCCTGCTATTTTTAGCACTGCTAGCTCTTTAACTGTTAAACCCAATAAGATCTATACAATGTCAAGTCCCTGTTTCCATGGACTTGCCACCTTTCGGCAACTGCAGTGTGTAAAACTTGATGTATGTGCCTCTGATTTCAAACATACAGAAGCCAAGCTCACTGTTAAATTATTTGGAGGAAGTCTTTTTTTAGATACATTTTTTACCTCTAGGCCTCTGGTTCCATAAAAGGAATCAAGTAACTAGCCTGATAGCAAACAATTTGGAAATCGCTTGATACGCTAGCAATCTGAGTTCTAGACCAAGTCCAGATCACCATTGCAGGCTAGCAAGATACTAGAAAGGCATCCACTTGGATAATACCAATCTTTTGGGGGTTGGGGAGGCTGTTTAGCTTATTGCTCTGCCACTGTCCTCTGGTGTCCCCAAGGAAGCAGTGCAAGCACAGTGCCATATGGCATGGAGGGAGATGGGGCCAGCTTGCCCAGTATTAGAACACTAGTACTGTACATGCACATATTCAGGGCCTTACTGCCCGTGTTCCCAAGGGAAGGGTAAAAATCTCAGAAGGAAAATTCCCAGTCATGGGATGATGGTCTCAGTAGTCTTGGATCCAACACCACTCCTTGACTACACTGAATCCTTCTCTGGGGGACATTAACCACAGGGGAAAAATCACGGGGCTGCTGGTCAGTGGTAGCTGGCAGTTGGAGCTGCAGGGTTGCCAGGAGGGACTGATAGGGGATTGCTGAGGTGGGGGCTCAGGCAGGGTAAATACCTACAGAAAAAAAGTAACTAAATAATTGAATAAACAGCATAGAAATAGACCCAGCTTTGTCCTGTGGACCAAAGTGCCTAGGTTTTATAAAAATATCACAAAATATGGAAGACAAAAACCCTTTTGTAGAAATGAATCAGCAAAACAATGTCAATAAGTCACTTCTACACTTAAATTGCAAACACTTTTGAGACATATTAATTTGTGTCCCAGATTTACAGCATTTTAGCCAAAAAAGATTTTATTTGATTTAATGACAGACTATTGCGTCACCATGGGATTTAACTTATGAATTTATACTGCAATTATTTTGAACAATATTTCTTCCACTGTAGAAATAATACTGTGGGCGTTAAGATACGCTTTTAGCTGTGAAACGTACTTACTCAGGAATGTTATATTTATCTTTATAAGCATGTTAACAGGAGATATTTATTCCCAGATAACAAAGAAATGACACATGGTTGCTGAATATTAGATTATTTTCATTAATTTTATGTTGAAGAAAAAAATATATATCACTTTAACGTAAACAAGTCCAGTCATTTAACTGCATCCCTTCCTGATTCAGTTCATGCAAAGATGTTACATGGTATTTCACATGCCTTTGGGAAACTGATTTTTCCGCTCAAAAACATTTTACAATACTTAGCATTTAAACGTTAACTGAAACAAGTTGGTATCCTCATCAGATATTGAACATACTTTCTTCCTCAAGAAGCAAAGTGAAGAAATATGCTTCTGCTAACCTTTGAATGTATATTTGTATGAATCTAACAGGCACACTAAGGCCCAGTGAGTTATTTTAAAAGTAGTCAACTCTATTTGGTCTAATCAACTTCGAGTATGAACTAGAGCACCAAGGGATTGGCAAGAGAGTCGGGAACAGCATTTAGCACTTTGCTGACCTTGATTCCACCTTTTCAAAACTCCTTATGGAACCAAGATTTTTCCAGCTATTTTCAAGTGATTTTTTTTCCACTTTCTCCAGAGGATTAAATACTTGATTGACCAGTAATGTTTTAGGCCAGATTCATTCAGAGGAGAAAGGATTGTTGACAGTAGTCAAGTGAAAAAGATATTCCAGAACTTCAGAGAGACATCAAAAATTTTAAAATCTCTTAAAAACTGAAACTTTCAGAAATTAGTACATGTTGTACCTCCAATGTCCCTTTTATTTAAAATAAATGATTGCAAAAACATTAATCTGTAAAGCTCAAGTTAGAAACTGTGTTAAAAGTTGCATATACTTGTGGTTTGGCAACCTGGAAAAATGTATCAAGCTAAATCCCCATACTATCCATACATAAAGTCCTTATTATATACTATTTCCAATAGTATTCTACTTAATATATCTGTAGAGTCTGCACCAGTGACTGAGGGAGCATGGTAATTTATTTATTGATTTAGTTTTTGTTGACCGGGTAAGTGTACTAGACACATTCTGCCTATTTTCAGGCATGACCCGGGGGAGGGGGGAGGATACAGATGAATGTCAATGGACCTTGAACCAGATTAAGCTGCTGGTGGTATTTTTAGTGAATGGGGGGAAATTTGGCCAGGGCACCAGGGAAATTCCCGTACTCTTTTCGAGAAGTGCCATGGGATCTTTAACATCCACCCGAACTACCGCCAGAACAGGCAGATGGGACCTCGGTTTAACATCTCATCTGAAAGATGGTACCTCAGGAGTGCAGCACCCCCCTCATGCTGCACTACAGTGTCAGTATTGGGATATTAACCCAGGTGCCTGGTGTGGGGATAGAACCCACAGCCTTCTGATCTCCCGGCCTCAGAGGCGAGTATGCTACCTGCTGAGCCACTGACACTGTCATGCTTCCATGCAGAAGATCTGGGTTCATGTTGTAGCAGGTCTGACTCACACCACCAAGTTGTAGAAATACAGAAACATAGCCAGTGATGGCTGAAAAACACCAAAGGTCCATCAAGTCTGCCCATTTGGCCCTATATAATCCCTCAACCTAGTGTCAATAAAGGGTTCTAACTCTCCCCATCAGTCTTCCTATTCCTTTCCCCAGTTTCATCTCTATAAGTGAACACTGTTCCTTTTGCTCTGCCTCAAGTCCATTTGAAACCCTCCACAGTTTTAATTCCCGCCACTTCAGCTGGCATGCTGTTCCATGGTTCCACTACCCTTTCAGTAAAATAATACTTTCTCACATCCCTTCTGAACCTTCCTCCTGTCAGCTTCCAGTTGTGCCCCTGTGTTGTCAAACTGGTGTTCCTCCTAAATAATTCCTTGTAGTTCACTTTGTTTATTCCTTTCAGGAATTTGAAAGTTTCTGTCATATCCTCACCCACCCACCCCCTTCTAGTCTCCAGTGAGTGCATGTTCAGTGCCCTGAGGTGTTCCTCGTAGGACTTGTCCTGCTGGCCCTGTATCATCTTTGTCACCCTATGATGTACCACCTCTAGCCTATTCTTGTCCTTTCTAAGGTGAGGGCTCCAGAACTGGGCACAGTACTCCAGGTGTGGCCTCACCAAGGATTTATAGAGGGGGAGTATCTCTTCTTTCTTTCTACTGTCAATACCCCTGCCGATACACCCCAGCATCTTGTTTGCCTTACTACAAGCCTTATTGCATTGGCTAGCCTGTTTAAGGGTGTGACTGATGATGACTCCCAGGTCCCACTCCTCAGCTGTGGAACTACGTTTAACCCCTTCCATCCAGTATTCTGTCCTTGGGTTCTTTTTTCTTAGGTGTATCACCTTGCAGTTTTTGGCATCGAATTTCAACTACCAAACATTTGACCACCTCTCTAGCCTTTGCAGCTCACCCTGTAATTCATTAATTTGCTAGGTGCTATCCACCCTTCCACAGAGTTTAGTGTTGTCTGCAAAGAGGCTTATCCTACCCTGGATCCCTTCTCCGATGTTACTGATGAACATGTTAAAAAGGATGGGTCCATGACAGACCCCTGTGGTACCCCACTCATGATCTCTTTCTCCTTTGATTTAGCTCTGTTTACCACAACCTGCTGCTGCCTCCCTTTCTGCCAGCTTTGTACCCATCTAACTGTATCCCTAGCCACCCCAGGTCCTCCAACTTCCTCAGCAGGCATCTGTAAGACACAGAGTCAAACGCCTTGCTGAAGCTGAAGTAAAACAGATCCACAGCATTGCTTTTATTCAGTTCCTTTGTGACTCAGTCAAAGAAGACTATTATGTTACTCTGACAGGACCTCCCTGACACAAAGCTGTGCTGTCTACTATCATGGAGACGATTGCCCTCCAGATAGTCTACGAGGTCTGTTTTGAGCAATGACTCCATCAGCTTCCCCACAATAGAGGTAAGGTTGACAGGTCTGTAGTTTCCTGCTTGTTCTTTGTCCCCCCCTTTGTGGAGTGGAACCACATCTGCCACCCTCCAATCCCTTGGAACAACCCCTATCTTATGTTATCTATTGAATAGGCCTGCCAGAGGCTCAGTTAGTTCATCTGCCAATTCCCTGAGCACCCTCGGATGTATCCCATCTTGTCCTGGGGCTTTGTCTGTCTTTAGGGTTGCTAGCCCTTTCCAAACCCTATCCCAAGTAAATACTGGTTTCTCCATCTCCAGAATCCCTCTTGTGGCCGCTTTGATGCCACTGTCAGGGAGGGGGCTGCTATCCTCCTTGGAGAAGGTGGAGCAAAAGTAGTCATTCAGGACTGCAACCTTTTGCTCATCATCCTCTATCAACCTGACCCCATCTAATAATCTATTTCCCCACCTCGCTTTCTTTTTTCCAGTGATAAAACAGAACAAATGTTTTTCTCCACGCTTGACCCCCTCAACTATTCTCAGCTCCGTCTGCTTTTGCCTCTCTAATCACCTTCCTTGTTTTCCTATTTCTCTGAATGTATTCCTCCCATTCTACTTCCCCATGATTCTCTTTAAGCCTGTGGAAGGCTTTCATTTTGGCCCTTACTGCTTCCCTGACCCTTGCTAAGAACCATAGTGGTCTCCTGAGTTTACGTTTTTGTTTACTTTTCATAAGCATGGCTGTGATGATTCAAGGATGGCCCCTTTAATTACCCTCCATCTCTTTTCCACACCTTCTATACTGCCTACCTCATCTAACTTATCCTGAATCATCCCTTTGAAACTTGCTGAAATCTGCCCTTCTGAAGACCGAGACCTCCATTCTTGTGTTATTTTTTTTTAGTCCCAAGTGCTATTTCGAACAAAACTGAGTTGTAATCACTGTTTGTGAGTGGCTCCCCACCTTGTACTGCATTCACTGCTTCAGAGTTGGTGAGCATCACATCCAAAATGGATCCCTGCCTGGTCGGCTCGCTTGCCAGCTGCACCAGTAGACAGTCCTGAAAGGTATCCAGCATAGCTGGGCTTCTAGAGCTCCTAGACACTGGAATATCCCATTCTATGTCAGGTAAGTTAAACCCCCTACCACCACAACATCCCCCGTAGCTGCTCTTCTTCTAATTTCCTCACAGAGTTCTCCGTCCACTGCTTCCCCTTGCCCTGGCAGTCTGTAGAACACCCCTAAGTTTAGTTTTTTTTGCCTGCTGCTACTGTAAGCTGAACCCACAGAGACTCAGCCCCTTGTGTACCATCCTTGGTATTCCCATCTTCCATCACCTCCATGTCCTTCCTCACATAGAGTGTTACTCCAACCCTTCTACCTGTTCTTCTGTCCTTCCTTAGCAGTAAGTGTCAGCATGGCCCATGATTCAGTGATGGCTATGAGGTCCATCTTAGTGTCTGCCATCATTGCCTGTAGCTCGCTGGTTTTATTGCCCAGATTTCTTGCGTTGAGGCAGACTCTTTTCCAACTACCCCCTGAATGCTTGTTGTTATTTGTCTAAATTTTACTTGTTTTCTTCCTTGGCTTTTTTGGTTTCATGTTGTTTGCATCACCCTTTTGTGTACACTTACTGATAGTCGATCCCCTACCTCATTTTGGGCCTGAATCAAGTGTTTGCCCATTGTGCTGCTACAAGCCCCCTGGACTGGGGGAGAACTCACTAGGATCCCCTTCCTTTCACTTTTCTGTTTGGTTCCCCTAGTCTCAGTCTTTCCCACAGTCAGTTTAAACTTCTGATAAAGATGTCAAACTTCTGCCCCGGTACATTGTTCCTTTCCTTCGTCAGGTGGAGCCCTTCTCCCTTAAAATATCTCCTATCCTAATAGTCCCTCCAGTCACCTATAAAATGGTAACCCTTCCCCTGACACCATTCCTTAAGCCACACATTAAACTTAATTATCTCCTGTTTCCTTATTCTATCTAACTCCTTGCTCCACACAGGGAGGATCTCAGAGAAGGCGGGGGGGGGGGCGGCTGAGTGTGCTTCCAGCCTTTCCCCCGGTCTCTGGAAATTTTCCTTAACTGCATCCACCAACTGGTTTGCAAGATCATTGGTACCCAGGTGTACCAGCACCCCCAGATCTCCCCATTCCCTCTCCACATCCTTCCTATTCGAGCTAGATTCCAAATTGATAAGGCACCTGGAAGGCACCTAACAATCCCCTTCTCTGGTGATTCCTCACCCACCACCTTTTCCACTCTCCTGATCATAGAGTCCTCAGCCACTAAGACTATTCTGGCTTTCTTACTTCAGGGAGCCACCATGTGATCCTGTCTTGATCCTCCGATTGACTTAGAAGAAGAAGAAGAAGAAGAATCAGCATTTATATAGCTCTTTTCATACACAGTATCCCAAAGCGCTTTACAAGCAATGCTAGACTGGTAATGAAGTGACTGAATGTGTGGTGGCGGCCATATCGCACATCATCACCCACACACAGCCTGAATAATTTCATGAACCGGTTTATGTTAGGGGAAATGTTGGCCAGGACACCGGAAATGTTCCCTGCCATTTGTGAAGGAGTGCCCTGGGTTCTTTTACTTCCACCTGGACACCCACCAGGACAACACCAGGATGGGCAGAAGGGACCTCGGTTTAACGTCTCATCTGACAGACAGCACACCCCAGCAGTACAGCGCCCCCCAATACAGCACTCGGATGCCAGCGATTTTTAGGTGCAAGTCCAGTCCCAGTGTGGGACGAGAACCCACGACCTTCTGGTCCAGAGGCGGATGTGCTGCCAACTGAGCCACGCTGAGCCCGCTCCCCAGTGGAGTCGAGTTCATGTACCTCCTACAGGGGTGCAAAGTGGTTTGCTGTTGGGGTGGAGTTGGTCAGAACAACCCCCTTGTGGCTAGCCCTCTCTCCCTGTGCCCTGCCCCCCCTCCACCACTCTTCATCCCCCTTGGCCAGTGGGCCTATGTGGAAATGGGAGTTGGGGGGGTGAGCTCCAACTGAGATGGAGATGCAGCTTAGCTATCTCTACTCGTGCTGCTTCCAGCTGAGCCTTGAGCTCTGTTAAGGTCCTGCAAATGGGGCAATGACCCCTTCTCCAGAGCAATCGCCTGAAGTGAGTGCCCCATAGCTGTTACAACTGACAATCTCCATTCTATCTTAATCAACAAGCAGGTATGCTAAGCACAATCAGACTATTGTGTATGGAAGCTAAGCCAAGTTAAACAGTAGTAGATAGTATGATAAACAAAGAGTCTAACTGCCCTAGATATGAGCCAAGTTAATCAGATAGTATGATAAACAAATGTCTTGTTGCCCTAGATACAAGGAGATAGGAGTCTCGAATGCACTGCAGAAGTAGCATATTCAGACTTCAGTGGGTTGTAGGAGAGGCATTGAAGTTGTGGACGACTACACAATGTGATATACCCCCCACCACCACCACCACCACCACAGACAGGGCAGGCATGGTGGAAATAGCCTTAGATACAGGGAGATGGGAGAGACAAAAATAGATTGGGAAAACAAGGTGGGTGGGGCATTATAATGGTCCATGCCCCAATGGCCAGCCCACCTATCTACAGCCTCAAACCCTGTGCTAGATCCTTGTAAACTATGGGAAACTGCTGCTATAGGGGGAAATCTGCAGGGGTATTGAGTGGACAGTATCTGAAAGGGCCCCAGGTCAGGCGTCTGGACAGGAAAGGGTTCAGAGGTGTGAGACAGGCAGCGATGCCTAGGAGCATAAAAAGTGATGATACAAAAATATATAGTATTTCTCCAATGTAAGCAGAAAATGGATTTAGAGAGAGCCCACATGTAGCAGTAACCAATGTCCTACAGTACCTGTACCTTTTATATTAATTTTGTTTTTGTGTGACACTAGGACAGCCAACGAGCCCATTTCATTTTCTGTTTGTGACTGCTCATCAACTATAAAATGATGTGTGAAGCATTTTAAATTGTTTTATTAGATAATTGCTCTGCACACTGCATCCTAATGGTAAGAGCGCAGAGATGTAAACTTAGAGACCCCAGTTTAAATCTCACCATTGCAACATACTCACTGTGTGACCATGAGCAAGTCAAACACTTGTGCTCATCGGGATGGAATCTGTAATGGGTCAAGCAAGCCTGGATACTTCCTGACACAGTCTGAGTGTGGGCTGGGTACCCCAGGATATATCCAAATATCTATCTATGGACATAGGGGCCAAGGACTACAGTTGGTCCAAAAGACCATTCATGTTTTTTGCACCCACAGTCCCTTGGTGCCTCACGCATTTGAGTCCACCTATGCCATACTACCCCCTTCTTTGACTCACTTTGCTGGTCTCTGAAATCCTCCATCATTTTAGAAACTTCATGGCCTTCACCACCAGAAATCCTTACTATCCTATGGGGGGGGTGGGGCTTGCTTCCACTAGGGAAGAAAACAGGTTCCAGTATCAATGGTGGCTGCAGAGATGTATTCAGAGTATTAGAGGGTCATGTAGCATTGGGGGATATGGTAATCATCACCCAAGGCCCAGGCAAGTCATTTGGCCTATTCTTCCCTTAAGCTCCATCCACCTCCTGAAGTAGCCACTTCTGTTAGTGTGATGTCCTGTGGGTGGGGTCTGGTAGTCCTGAAGCCTCCCAGATGATGGTAGGGTAGACTCCTGGCTGGTTTTCAACTGGCCTGGCCATTTTTTTCCATGGACTTGCCAGTTGCCAGTGAAGCAGTTTAATCTGCTGTTTTTTTCCATATGACACTGAGATGCACTGTTTCTATGCCTGTGCCTCATGCTGCCACAACATGAAAGTACACTCATTTAACACCTGTGTGTAGTGTGAAGTCAGCAGAGCTACTCATCTGGTACTCCTGCTATCACTGCCTTATCAGTAGTACCTAAGTGTGTATTTATGGCTATGGGAAGAAAAACTCCACTTCCCACTGTGCACAACAGCATAAGACACAGTGTACATAGAAGTTGAACATCAAGGGCGGAGCTTCATGTTTCAGGTTTTCCTGTGAAAGTCTTGTTGGACAATAGAGAAGTCAAGGCCTTGGAGGATAGATCAGGAGAGGCTACATAGAAGGTGGCTTAAGTCCCACAGATTGTGTGAACGCTGAAGGCAGGCCAAGCAAAACAGTGAGTAACAGAAACTCCCTGCACAGATTGGGGACCCTCACTTCACTGACCCGCTCTGCAGGTTAAGTTTTTCCTTATGTGGCTCAAGCTGGACAGGAGCAGCATTGTGAGACAGAGGCACATGGACCAGCTATGGGCAGTGAGACACATTCGAGGATTGGAAGGATGGCGGAGTGCTGCGGTGGGAGCCGATCCAGGTTACTTTCAGAGTCAAACTGATGGATGTCATGTGTGGAGGGTGGTGTGGTGGTGGTGGCAGTGGTGGTGGTGGTGATTGTAGTGGTGGGGGTGGGCGGGGCAGGTGGCCATTTTTTTTTGCATTCCCAAGGTGGCAACCCTAGATGGTGGGCTCTGAACCAGGGTACCTTAAATTCTGTTTTATAGCTGTTTCAGTCAAAGACACCTTGAAAAACATCAGTAGGGTACTTGGCAAAACTAAGTGTGGGAGTGATTTGGTTGCAATGAAACCTCTTGCCCTGGCAGTACAGGAACCTTTTCATCCCATCTCTAAAATTAATAACTTTTCCCTGTGTTACTCGCAGTTCCCCATGAAGTAGAAGTCCGCCCTGGTTACACCAGTTTTCAAAAGCAGAGATCATACCAGCCTTCACAACTACAGACCCTTTCTATTCTTCCTCCACTGTCCAAGACCTTCAAGAGAATAGTCTCTGACCAACTTGTTACATGCCTTGAAAAATACCATGACTAATGTGTAGAGCTGCGTGGCTTCTGGAAGCTCCACAGCACCGACACAGTGTTGTTGGAATACACCAACTATGTTCTTGAGGCCCTTGACAATGGTGACCTCATCAGAGCTGTATATATTGACCTTACTAAGGCCTTTGACCTGGTCAACCATAAACTCCTACTTAACAAACTCCTTGGCCTAGGTTTGTCACAGAACACAGCTGACTGGTTCCACAGCTATCTCACCAATCACTCCAAGTGTGTAAAGATCGATAAATCCTTTAAAGCAAATCAGTTCTCTTTCAGAGCACTATACATGTTCATTAATCCTCTATCAGATTGCTATACATTTCCGCTACTCCTCTTTCAAAGCACTATACATTTCCACCCGGAATCCAATATCCAATTCCTGACCCTTTTAACTGGCTGTCTCAGTTTAACTGGATTGTCCACCCATTCTCCCTCTGTGATGCATGAGCATCCTGTCTTCACCCAACAATTCCAGTTCCATCAGTGTACTGCAGTCATTACACTTGCTTGTGAGCTTGTTATACCTCAATATTCCTTGTTCCTTGGTCATGCATAGATGTTAGAAATAAACTGAGACTTCTTTCCTCTGATTTGCCATTACTACAATCATCTTTTAGAACAGCTTTCGGCTCCCACCTTCTTAACAGGAGTTTGCAGTTGCAAAATTGTTGTAGACTTCCTGTTTCTATTTCCATTGACTCTTGTTCCATCTATACTGCCTTGCCATGAGGGAATGGTCTACAGATTCTCATGTTCCTACTTGCCAATTCCCAGATGAAGTTATCAAGGGCCTGGTGCTAGCCTGTGCAGCTACCTACTGATACTTCCCTGCCCCTGCACAAGTTATGCTCTGCTAGAAGCCACAACAAGTCATGTGTGATACCTGACTATGCCAGCTACCATGTCAGAGCTGAACAGTGGCAGTCATAATGAGGAGCCCACTCCCTAGGGTCACCTTATCTGTACTGAAGATAAAGTGGTTCTCCTACCTTGTCTGGCAGCTTTTTTTTCATGTTAGAGTTTCACCTGATACAGTATCTTCAGGTGCTGAACGTCTTCACAGGTGCTTTTCTCTCCCCCCCCCCGCCACCAAGGTCTACCTCAGTGTCATCTGGGGAACCAACCATGGGTCAGCCTGCCATCAAATCGTTTCCTTTGACAGGAAGTCCCTCTGGGGTTCCCTCATCCTCATGATGATCCCACTACACACATCCCATTTTACTGGTGAGCTATCATAAATGCCCCCAGGTCCCCAATCCCCAGAATCTGTCCAAGGCCTTGAGCACTGATGCCATTTGCTTCTCCAGACAGTAACTTGTGGAGGCTTGAGACAAAGTCAACTCTCTCTCTTTCTGTGTCTGCTTGTCTGCTCAAGTATACTGAATGATCTCTACTTTGTCATATGTGTGGGAGTTCCTCCAGTGCCATAAAGGTGCAGTCCTTTTCTACGTCATGCTCCTCCACTACGCTATTCTCTCAGAGCTAGTAACCAACCATCAGCTCAGTGTTAAGCACGGCTGGTACACAACCACCTCTCCTAAACTGGTAGGAGAGGGTTGTTACCCCTGTGACAAGCTAGTTACCAACGGGGGTGCTGATGCTATGAGAACAGTATATGCCTCCCCTTCAGTCTGAGAACATGCCCTTCATAGGGTTCAGATGACTCTACCAACCTAATGGAGATAGTCAGGCTCAAGCAGCCAACTCCAATATCCCTTATGATTCATAAAACAAAATTATTTTAAATTAAAACTAAATGATAATTCTTAACAAAATCCTAGAACATTTTGGGGTACTGTGTCAAATTTGATGGGTAAAAATAAAAACTCCCAGGCAAATAAAATTCTAATTGAACAGATGGTGCCACTAGAAGATGAGTTTGTAAATGCTTTTAATAGTTACTTCAGTAATTTGGGCTCTGTTTTGAAAGATGATCATAGTTCCTATGATAAAGCAAATGTAAATGGCATTGATCAAATAGGGACAAAAAAACTGAACTCAGGATGTGTAAATGATTTTATTTTCAAGGGTATTTCAAATCAAATCAAATCATCTTTATTTTTATAGCGCCTTTCAAAACCAAGGCTCTGTACATAAAAGCCATACACATAAATATAAAAATTTTTAAAACAAGCATAAGTAGATCATCCGTAGCTAGGAAAAGATAAACTAAATAAAAAAGTATTTAACTCCATTTTTGAATCTACTGACGGTTGGGCATTCTCTCAACCAGCGAGGTAGAGAATTCTACAGGGTTGGCGCTGAAAAAGCTAAGGCACGAGATCCTGATGTCTTTAATCGAACCCTGGGAATCTCCAGCAATCCCTCATTGGCAGAACGGAGAGGATGGAGGGGGCAATAGGGTATCAAGAGATCTTTCAGGTAGCTGGGTCCCTGATCATGTAGGGCTTTAAAGGTTAATAAACCAACCTTATAGGTGATCCGCCACCAAACAGGCAGCCAGTGTATTTCGGTAGACAAGGTTAGAGATAAACTTTCAAAATTAGACATCTGTAAGGCAGAAGGACTGTACAAGATACCTTCTAAAATGCTGAGATATGCAGCCCCTTGTACCACATATTCCCTGACGGCTACATTTAATATGTCCCTTTCAACAAGTGAATATCCTGAGGCTTAGAAAACCATAAGAGTTGTGCCAATCTTTAAGTGTGGTTCAAGGTTATGAAATTCGTAATTACCATCCAATTTCATTGTTATCACAAATTTCTAAAATCTTTGAAAGACTGGTCTCAGAACAACTGATAAAATATCTGGAAACCTATAATAAACAGAGTGGTTTTCGGTTAGGGTTTAGATCCTGTCGCAGTACCCAGATGGCCTTGGTTAAGGTGGTAAGTGACCTGCAGCTGAGCCTGGCCAAGAGGATGATGATGGGTGCTTTATTTATAGATCTATCAAAAGCATTTGACTCACTTGACCATGGTATCCTCCTGTCCAGGCTCAAGAATATGGGAATATCCTATCCAGTGTTGGTGTGGTTCAGTTCGTATTTGCAGGGGCGAAAACAATTAGTGGAAATAGGACCATATAGGTCTCAGTTAGTGCACATAGATACTGGAGTACCTCAGGGTTCAATTTTAGGGCCACTCTTATTTAATGTTTATGTGAACTAACTGAGGTTTAAGAACCCAGACACTGAGTGTCATCTGTACGTAGATGACACTATAATATATGTCAAAGGAAAATCAGTAGATCATATCAGTTATAAATTACAGCAGGCCTTTGAACAGACAGAGGATTTCTTTAAACTGGTGTCAGTGTGGCTCAGTTGGTAGCACATCCGCCTCTGGACCAGAAGGTCATGGGTTCTCGTCCCACATCGGGATGGACTTGCACCTAAAAATCGCTGGCATCTGAGTGCAGCATTGGGGGGTGCTGTACTGCTGGGGTGTGCCATCCTTTGGATGGGGCATTAAACCGAGGTCCCTTCTGCCTATCCTGGTGTTGTCCTGGTGGGTGTCCAGGTGGAAGTAAAAGAACCCAGGGTACTCTTTGTAAAGAGCAGGGAACATTCCTGGTGTCCTGGTCAACATTCCCCTTCCCATAAACCAGTTCATGCAATTATCCAAGCTGTGTGTGGGTGATGATGTGCGATATGGCTGCCACCACACATTCAGTCACTTCACTACCAGTCTAACTTTGCTTATAAAGCGCTTTGGGATACTGTGTATGAAAAGCACTATATAAATGCTGATTCTTCTTCTTAAAAAACATTGTTTAGTACATAACACAATCAGTTATGTTTAGAAGAAATTGGGACTCTGGAAACAATCTTGTTTTAAATATTAAGACACTGGAAAGTAAGAAAATCATGCAGGTCCAAAAGTATAGCTATCTTGGGCTATGGCTCGACTGTGCATTGAAATGGGACATGTAGATTGATATACTGTTAAGCAATATAGGAAAAGAATTGGGAGTTCGCTACAGATTAAAAAACTATATGACCCAAGAAATAAAACTGCTAGTTGTTAATTCAATGTTAATACCTATTTTGGACTATGGGGACATTTTACATGTCAGGGCCTCAGGAGTTCAGTTGGATAGGGTAGAGGTAATGTTCAGTAGGTTGGCCTAGTATGTAATGGATGCTTCTCATAAAACATATAGTTGCATACTGTATTGCTTTCTCTTTTTTTTGTTAATCTACATTTTCTCCCTGGTTTTTCCATGCCCCTGTTTACCCCTGCCCCATGCCACGGCCAAACGTATGCGTGTGGAGGCATGCACATGCTGCAGTTTTGCAGTGCCCTCCCTTTCTGTGTTGCCCACCCACCTACACTACCCTCAGACCTCCACATGGGAGCAGTGGAAATACAGGAGGGATGATGGGATCTCTTCCCATGAGAGGAGAACTTACCTTGCGGCTGCTCAATCCTGCTCCCTCCTTCCCCCCTCCCATGCTGGCTCCCGATTACCCTGCCTCATTCCCAAACCTGGGTCACTGGCATGGCACAAGGTAAGGCATCCAGTGCTTCAGCCATCAGCGCCACAGGGCCGGCTCTGTATAACTCTCTAAACTGGCTTAGCCCACATGATAGAAAGAATCTCCACCTCTTACAATTCATGTATAAAGTGCAGAAAGGCTCTGTCCTAACATACAGTCTCAATTTTTCTTAAAATAAGAACTAGCAGAGGGAGCTTAAGATCTGCCACGGGTATGGAATGCAGCTTAAGTAGATATAATTTAGAAATTGGAAGAATGTCAGTATTAAACAGGGATGTTGCTTTATGGAATTTGACTCCATTGAGTTTAAGACAATGTAACCAACCAGTTAGGTTAACTTACATGGAGAGTTGATTTGTAAATAAAGGAATCACCCTATCATCCTACTGCCAAGGTGAAATTACCTTAACAGAAATATCCTATAATATAGAGTGTCATATTGAAATTACCCTGTTCTCACCTGTCTATTGCTTCTTTGTGAATAAATATGGTTAGATTGATTGTAATGTTTATAATGATACTTTCAAATGTGTACATTGTATTTTATTATTGTTGTAACTTATACATATGCTAAGGGACCTCACTGAAAATTAACATTGCTCAATTGAGTTGTTATCCCTGTTCATGTTTCATGAATAAAAGATACTACTACTACTACTGCTACTACTACTACTACTACTACTACTACTCCTGTGGTGTCACTGGGTTGGGCTGGATCATTATTTAATGTTCTAGCCTGACTTAGACTCCAAAAGTTGGATGCATACTGTCAAAAAACCTTGTTTAGTTGTCACAGTCAGATGCAGTTTCAGGACAGGTGACTGACACAGCTGGTGACACCAAGCACTAGTGCATGTGATAGTTGTACCTGTGTCAGAACATTAACAAACAGGTGCTCCAATGCTTGGATTGTGATATACTTTCTCTTTCTGTCTCTCTCTCTCTATTTCTGTCCCTTTCTCTCCTCCCTACTCTCACTTAATAGCAGATTTCTTACATGGAAATATAGGCAATACTGGCAGAAAAAAGCTGATGGTCCTTCCAGTCTACCCATGGTTTCCTATCAATTCCCAGAACTTAATTGTCATCCAGGATGCTATCACTTACTATCCATCCCTATTCCCCTCCCTGCTACTATTGCCCTGTGTAGCTTCTATACCCATCACTCTGCCCCACTCATGCTAGAAACATTTTATAGTTTGGTGCCTACCACCAGTTATTTGCTGGCAAAACATTCATCATATGGGTTTCAGCAGTAAGAGATTTCTGGCACTATTATAGCCATCATCAGCATATATTAATTTCTCACTGATGTTTTTCAAGCAGCTTTTATTACTTATTTTACAATTAATGACTCAAGTCACTAAAGATGGCTGCCACTAGGAGTTTTTTTTAAATCCCTTCCCTTGAGATTTCCTTTTGGCTTTACATGCTGATGGATAAATTAGGATTGTGTGAGCACACATTTCTGATGGTAAACATCTAACCCCACATCAACATATTGAATTTATTCATGATGAGGATGGCCAGAGAGCAGTTACATTAAAAAAAAACTTTAAACCCCCATATTTTAGTTCAGGAATGAAATACAATGAAAAGAAAAATGGACACATTTATGTTTTTTACAAGATACGCTGGACATTATTACTAAAACCCTGTATGATGATTTTTTTTTGTCTGCTAAAAAACTGCACTTTAAAAGTAAAATAGTTTTGCCTTTGTAGCAGTACATTCTTCTTTTCTATTATATAATATTTTATAGGCACGTTACTGTTTACATGCTCTGCTTATAAAGTCTACAGTTGCCATTGATATTTGGACTTTTGATGGCATCAAGAATATCTGCTGCTTCTGAAACTGGCCATAATCTTTTTCGGATTGGAAAAAAAGATCTATGAAATCCTTTACAAACTACAAATCCCACTGAGATACTTCTCCTTTTTAGGCGATGTTGCCAAGGCATTGCACTCTAAACACAATTTAATTTTGGAGAAGAAATCATTTGAGCACAGAATGTTTGGCAGTGGCAAGCTTTAGCGTAGAGATTTGTCAAACTATTAACACAACAAGACGGCTTTTCCAGCTGCATGCTTTAAGACCTTGACAGAACCACAACAAGAGACAGAGGAACTGTTATTTTCAGTTTCAAACATATACATCACACAAGCCAGGTAGTCCACTACAAAAGTAGGGGAAGCTGTCTTTTAGGCTACTGAGGCTGCTGTCTTGAGAAACTAAACCAATATGAAATTGCTAAAAATTGTAACAGACAGTTTCAATTAACTAGAATAGTTTTACCAATGAACAAATGTATCTATTTAAGATGTTTCAAGCATTCCAATAATAATATTACACATTGTCTAAATTGTGCCCCCAAATGGTGATAATTATGTAGACAGAAAAAGACAAATACATAAAGTGCAAAACAAAACCCTGAAGCCAACAGCTACAAACAAATAGAGCATGATAATATAATAAGAGAATGCCTACAGTGCTGGCAAGATTCAGCTATAAAATTATTGTAATGTTTAAGAATCAATTTACAGTTTTGGCCGCTATAATTATCATACTGTACTTTGTCATGTTGGCAAATTATTATTTAAGCTTTCACAGCACATTGAAATTGCTATGGTGTCAGTTTACTTCTAACGTCATACAAATGCAATTTACACTGATATGGCCTATGAGCATATTTCGTAAGATGCACTACCAGACTTGAATAAAAAAACCGGAATGTTAATGGGTATAATAGCTGATATCATATTTCAAACAAATGGCTTGATACAAAAATCTCTGGCCTCTGCATCATTTCATTTTGGCAGAATCCTGGAGAGAACCAGCAGTTATAGCAATTGTCAATGAAATTAGTTTAATCCACCCATATTGGTTTCAGCTTGTCTTTTGCACTGAAATGTGGTTTATAGAAGTATAGGCTTTTAGGCAGATAATTATTTTGAAGTTAATGTAGCAACCTAATGCTCATCATATTGCATGAAAACATTTCATGCAGAATATGAAGTGTTATTGTTCTCAGTTCTGTAAGTAAGAAGAACACTGGCAAAGGTAATCCTTAGTGCAGAGGTACCCGAAACTGCCACCAGCACCACCAATAACAGTTTCCAGTATTCTCAATGGGGCCTGGAATTTAAAAGATTAAAGGTACAGGTCAACTGGGAGTAGATAGAGAAGAAAGGAATTATAAGAGCATTTTCAATGTGTTTAATCTTTGGTCAGTTGTAGGTATTGACCACTAAACATTGTGGAGTTCATGAAAGTTATATTGTAAACTCATTTTTTATTTATTAGAGTTCTTGCACGTCTGACTCCACACCTCAATTATGTCACTGTCTGGAATCTAGGTAAAAGAAATGACAGTTAACAGAACAGAAACTGAGATTCACAAATGTCAGTATTCATTCGCAGAATGACCCACAGTACATACACCCAAGAATTTAGTGGGCACTACATGTGTGGTGGACCATGTTGATAAGATTAAAAAAAGATGCAAGCAGGGAGGTGCTCCACTTCCCAGTGTGCATTTATTTTAATAAGAGTTGTTGCTCGGTCCATCTGTCTGATGCAGAACACACCTTTTGCTCAAGCATAGCTGTGCAATATTTCTACCCATATTCACTCTTCTGTTTATTTCAATTGGGCCATTTAAGGCTTTGTTTCATTTCAAGACAGTTGGACTAAGAAATAACTTTCAGGGGCCCTGATGTACTTCACTAAATTGACCAGGGCTCACAAAACTTGTTTTAAGCCCAGAGAGCCAGAAATTAATGTTATGCACTGGCTCATTAAAATGAATGGGTCCATCATTCAGCCTATAGTGCTCTTAACCACTCCTCTCTTAATTTCTTACATGTATAATTTCCCCAAGAAGTCATATCTTATTCAAAAATCCTTCTTATTTTAGTTGTCTATTGGGTGTATGCTAGCTGGTGGCCATAGTTATTAAGCAACTCCTGGCACTGTTGGAAAAATACAGGACCCACATGTTATCTAGAGGTTCTTAGTATTCACAGGCATATACATATGCATACAAGCAGGGACTCCAGGGACACATTTTGAATACCTTAAAAGAGTGTTTGCCCTTATTTTGTGGCAGGTGTGCAGCTATCTGCTATCATTTTCAAATCAGTTAAATTATATCCCAAATCAAACTATGTTGTTCTTTAGTGGAGACCATGGGTCTGGATGCAAGGTAAAATGGGGCTGGAAACTAGTACAGGGTCAACTACTTAGGCTTGGAACATTCAATGAAAAGCAAGCAGCGAGAAGTCATCCTTTTGGACTAAAACCTGTACATTTGCAAAGGTTGCGTCCCAAAACAGTGAAGCTCTGTTTGTACTGTACACTGATTAGACAGATAAAAATGTGATGCTCCACTACACAGTGCAGTTTCAATAAATATATACATGGTATGGGTCACAAAGGCCCTTTTGATATTACACTGTCAAAAATTTGGGCTTTTTCACTTCAAACCTCATTATTCACAGTCTAAAGAAGTTCATTAGTAGAAAATCAAGTTTGGAAGGAATTCAACTAACTAGCCTTTATTCTCAGCAGTGAATTGCATTAACTACTTCCATGTTATTTAAATCTTGAAATAAAAGATGTAAGTGCCACAGTGACATCGTAAGATCATTGGTAAGGCAGGTCTTGCATGCACAAAAACGCCCAGCTGGTCTGAAGATAAAACAGATTGATAATTAGTTGCAAAATGTAACATTTCATCAGGAATAGTTTGAATAATCCAATTTATCTTTGTCAGATATGCGGCACATATTTTTCTTTGGAGACTCTTTGTTCTTTAACATATTATAATTTCTTCCTCCTAATTAAAGCGGCAGTTAGTTGGCCCTGCCTTGAAGTCATGCTGCAGATTGCAGGCTGACTGCAAAGCACAGAGGCAAGGTGCCTGCCCTGAGCCACGTGCCACTACTGACAACTATGGTGCCCACTGCCTGCCTATGGTCCTACTGAAGCTTCTACTAGTTTGATATCAGCCAGATCAAAGGTAGTCAGTATGGAGGGAAGGGGCTTTCCTCAGCTAGCTAGTTTCAGTGATTGTGAACAGTGTATAGCAGCAGGGTCCACCATATCCAAGCGCTCTCAAAGTAGAAGGTGGCCTACCAGTGTGAGCTCCTACTGGCTCAGGTTTCTAATTAACTGATAAAAATGCATTGTCCCTCCTGCTGTCAGAATCAAGTCAGGGAGGTAGTGAAATCAGGCTGGATGTCCCTTCGCTGAACTCAACTCCCAAGGTGAACAAATGTACAGGCTTTTGATGTTCCCGATTGTACTGTGTTAATTCCCTTTAGTGGCAGTCTGAGGGGGAGAGCTACATGTCTGTACAGGGGAAGGGGGGGGCACTGGGGGTTGAAGCAAAGCGATGGCAGTTTGAATGGCAGAGGAGTGGCTGTAACTAAATTTAAAAGGACTAGCAGTGCCACCTCCACAGCATCCCCAGTGATTACAGACAATTATTCACTTGCATACCAATTTTTTCCAGTCTTGTCAGAACATAAGATTTTTATAGTGCATGTTTAAAGTGGGAAATTTACACTGACCAAAACTATTTAGAATATATGAAGTAATCTTTGTCTGCTTTCTCCCATGAGCATAACTACAGCTTGGGAGCATGTTACAGCTTGATTATCTGCTGAGGCTTGTTGACATTAAATATTAAATGCTACTAGATGGTATTAAAGGGACAACATTTTATTTTAAATTAAATATTTTAGAAGGTAATCATATTTCAGATGATTTTATACAGCAAAACATTCTAGATATGTCACTGTATGCTGTAAATTAAAGTCACTCTTCAAGCATAGTATTTAACATATGCCATTCTTATATGAAGTATCCTTATTTATATATAGAATAAAAAGGTATTGTGTTGTGTAGACATGAGACAGTGATTGCTGCTTGGCTCAAAGCCATTTGCACTTATCAGCAGTAAGAGTAGGCACCGTATCCTTAGCCATTCAAAGTAACATTCTCAATATACTGTATACTAACAAGGCTCAGTACTGCAAAACAATCAACTGATTTGCACTCACCAGTGACAGGAAAGGGTGCAACTAGTATGTTTAAAAGAGGAACTGCCCATTAATTGAGGGAGATATGAACCAGGTTATAGACCCACTATGTGACAGAAGCAGTACCCCTGCTAAATTACCCCCCATGGACGACAGATCCCTTAACTCACTCTTAAAGGACCACAGTCTTCAGGATGCCTGCAGACTGGAATATCTGGCTGTAATTATACATAGTATTCTGCCTTACATAACACACATAGAGGGATATATATGATCCTTGCATCTGGTTTTGTGGCTCAAGGGGCAATTCATTCTAGAGCCCATTTGGATTTCGGACCACTCCCCATTTATCTATACTTTCCACCCTGGGAACCCTACAGTGGAGAGAAAACGCTGGTGGTGTAATGTTAGTCTCTGTAGAGATGATAATTTTAGAACATGGATATGTCAGGAGGTTAAGGCATATTTGGATTGTAAGTTGAACGGGGAGGTAGCAGATAAATGGGTCTGGGATGGGCTAAAAGCATATGTTTGTGAGAGCATTATAGCTTATGCTTCTGCAGAGAAAAAGGATAAGGTTCAAGAGCTGCAGTCTTTGGAGAAAAAACTAGTTGACCTGCAAAAAAGACACAAAGATGGGAAACTCACCCACCCTACTCCATGATATGCAGACCCTCCAGTATAAAATTAACAGTATAAATTCCCAACAAGCTGAGTTCGTCCTTCATAGGACATGGTAAGCCTTTTGGGAGGGAAGGGAAAAATCAGGCCACTTGTTAGCCTACCACTTAAAGAATATGGCAGAGGAGATGAAAATCCCTGGAATTCATAAGGGGCAGCATATTTTGACAGCCCCAGCAGAGGTGAAGCTAGCCATTTGTTAGTATTATGAGGGGTCGTATGCTTCTCATTTAGAGCAGGGAGACCAAATTACTCTGAATATAAAACATTTTTTTGTCTCAATCTGCCCCACCTCACTGAGGAGCAGCACTGTAATTTGGAGGGACCAGTTACCCCACAGGAAGTGCAAATAGCTATAGGTCAGATCTCGAGTGGTAAAGCACTGGGTCCCGATGGTTTTCTGATCAAGAACTATAAACTTCTTGTGGATCTGCTCTGCCCATTGCTCACTTCTACATTTCAGGAGACCTGGCTAACCACCTCATTACTGGAATCCATAGCAGAAGCCACTATCTCTGTCTTGCCTAAGAAGAGGAAAGACCCCTAGATATTAGCTCTAAGATTGAATAAGGTCCTGCCCCTGTTAGTCCACCTGGACCAAGTCAGGTTTGTGGCAGGGAGAGATGGGGCAGACCACCTCAGGAGACTTGTCAACTTGATGTGGGCTACAGAATCCTCTGTGGACCCCATAGCAGCTGTGGCACTTGATACTGGGAAACATACAACATTGTTGAATGGCCCTATTTGTTTGCCGCACTGAAGACTTTTGGCCTTGGAGATACTTTTATTAAATGGATACAGACTATTTATTCAGCTCCATAGGCTTCAGTCCTTATTAATGGGTGACTCTTGACTAGATATCTGTTGAGCAGAGGTACACGGCAGGGTTTCCCCCATCCACGACTTTATTTGTGCTGGATTTTGAGCCACTGGCCCAGAAGCTCTGGGAGTCTCAGCATATTCAAGGGGTCACCCTGGGGACTGATGTATACAAACCAGTGCTTTTTGTGGATGATATATTAATCACACTGAAAAATCCTGACAAATTGATACTCACTTTAATTGGCATATTAGATCAGTTTGTGGGGTTGTCTGGTTTATGCAGTAACTGGAGAAAGACTGAGATTGTGGCTTTGAATCAGAAATGCAACTCGCTTTCCATCCAGGGCACAGGGTTTTCCTGGACAACCCATCCAGTGCAATACCTAGGCATCCTTGTCTTCCACCAGTGGAAGTAATGGGTTACCTTGAACTTCTCTCCACTGCTGACTTCCCTGCAGGAGGACCTCGACATATGGAAGCACCTTCGTCTGTCATTGTGGGGGAAATTCCAGTCTCTGCAGATGACGGTACTTCTTAAAATTCTTTATCTAATTTGATACTTGCCGTTACCTATTCTAAAATCTCTTTGGAAGTCCTTGGATAAATTAATAAGGGGATTCATTTGGGAGGGAAGCAAACCCAGGATATCCCTGTTGAGAATGATAGCCTCATGGTCTAATGGAGGATTTTGAACCCCTTGGTTTAAAGGCTATTATCAAGCAACAGGCTTCTATCAGATATGGATGTGGCTATCTGCTGATAGGTGTCTCGAGATGGCTAGATGGATTGCCAGAGAAAAGTATTTAGCACAGGGAAGGGCTCCTGAAACAGTCCTATGGGATCCATCTAAAGTTAATCACAGCTACCCAATTCATGCATATATTCTTAGTATCTGGAAGGAGCAAGGTAAAATAATTCACTCCCCATGGCAGGCACCTCTACATCACTGGCCACTCTGGCATAATTCTAAATTGTCCATGGGGGTAAATCCATATATTGGCATGAATGGGCCACTGGTGGTATTTCTTGTGTAGCAGATTTATTTCATGTAGATTCTCATTTATTTAAAGATTTTGCAACACTTAAAATTCAGGCCACATTACTGCAATCCCATATGTGGAGATACCTCCAGATTCACCATCTTATCTTCTGCTATACTGGTTCTCAACTCCAGTTACCAGCAAGGGGTACCTGGGATGAGATTCTCAGCATAGTGGGTGGGGGAAAACTTCTTAAGAAACCTTCAAAAATAGGGCAAATTACAAAGGATTCCTGCAGGAATATACCTCCACAACAGATCAACTGAAAGCGAGGTGGGAAAAGCAGATTGGGTATCATCTGACAGAGGAAGACTGGGCCTGCTGTTGGTCCAATGCTTATGGCACTGTTGGGATGCAGGAGATAGACTTATACAACTGAAAACACTGCTTTTATAGTATAGAACACCTGCCCAATTAAAGAGGATGAACTTGGTAAATACATTTGACTTCTGGAGATGCCACCAGTCGGAGGGTGTGCTATTACATATCCTCTATGATTGTCCCAAACTGGCAGGCTAGTGGGGCCAATTACAGATCAGAATATTGGCTATTATGCAGCATCAGGTACCCAGAGATGCATCTCTCATGATCCTGGACAATACTAACAAACTTCCAAGTCAGCATAAACCCCTTCATCTATGGTTTATGGCAGCTATTACAGAAGCTAATCAATTGGTACATAGGAAATGGAGGACAGAAGAAATTCCTATCATAAATGAATGAGAAGACAGTATGCACAAATTGATGAGCCTGGAGCACCTTTCATTTATTGCTGTTAGAAATTGGGCACTTTGTGAGAAAGTGTGGGGACCATACCTATACCTATCCCTATCCCGATGCTCACGCCATTTCATGAGCCCAGTGAGAGAGTATTTTTTTTTGCATGTTTCTGAAACAACATGGCCAAATTAAGATTTGTGGAGGGGTGGTACTTTTGCCCCTTAATCCCCCCTCCCCACACCTCCTCCCAGGGTCCTATCCAGTAGGCACCTCTGTTTTTAGAGCTTATCCTAGTTAGAAGGGAGCTCTTTTTACCCAGCACTCTGCCATGCCTAATTTTTTTACTTTGAACTATGTTTCTTCACCTACCAGACCAGAGCATCTGTCAGGCACCTCACTTAGCTGTCAGCCCCTAACCGCCCACCTGAGCCACTCCTCCTGACAGATACATTGCTGTCAGGATCCCACCCCTTCCAGCCCCAGAGGAGAAGGCCGAGGATTCCTGGGGGTAGAGTAGGAGTCATGGCCGGTGTAGGGTGTGTGGAGCATCGGCCCTGGAGGACTGCTGTCTCCTCACACAACTGGTAGGAGATTTTCTCTTGCTTTTTCTCACCCCATTGGTCCGGCAGTGCAATACACTCCAGCGTGGTGCATGTGCACTCCTAAGCATGCCCACAAGTGTGCCACCATGACCAATCTCCTGTTGCCAGGATTCTGACTGCTGCCAACCACCCAGTCTCCACTGGGGTCACCAGACGGCGGGATCATCTCCCCCTCCCAGGAAAGGAGAGTAGTCCTCTGAACCCTTGATCCTTTCCTCCCCCACTGATCCCCAATGGCCCGAGTCTGCTACCGAACCCGGGTTCCTGCCATGGTGCAAGGTGTGGCATCCAGCGCCTCAACCCTCAGTTCCACTGGACTGGTCCCACAACCAAATATTTAACATGGTTATTTACATCAGTTCTTATTTTATTGTATTATATGGTTGTACTGGAATTCTATGTTATAGGTAACATGTGTGCATTTTGTTGGTTGCTGAAGACTAGGAATATTGGTAGGCTGCAACAATGTACTCAGTTCAGATTGAATGGATTTTGAATCTACATTCAGATATATGTGTAGGACTCTTACTATCTGAAGATGTGTCTCTGTACTCGGGCTTTAGTCTGTACTCCATGGAACTTACATTCTGGCCCGCTTTCAGAGTGTTATAATGGAGTCATTGTTTCTGTAAGAATTTCTGTAATATAATGCAAACTCTTCAACAAAATGTCAAGTTTAAAAAGAGGAGAAACTCCCCAGTTTTCAGTAGGTGGCAATAAGTGTGTGCACATACACACATACTGTACATTCACACATATTGGCCACTTTTTGGTATTTTTAAATATGCTCTTGCATCAGCCAAAGAACTGAAGATGAACACTTACTGAATTTAGGCAAGGCAACTAGCCCATCATCCAGATGCACGCACGCAAATAGTGCACACATCTTTGTGTGCACATAGCAGCCTTGCTTTTTTATTTACAATAAATGTATCCAGGCAGCCTAACTGAAAGTATAACAGAACTCTTTTGCAGTGGGGTATATCTTCTACTCAATTTTACATACAGGAGAACTGAGGAACAAGACTGTCACATGTCTTGTTTTGGGCCATACAGTGAGACAGTGACTATTGTGCTAGTTAAACCTGACATCATTATTTCTGAATTTTATTTGATTCAATTTGATTTAAATGAGTTTAGTAGGACCATAATAAAAAGGACTTGGGCCCATAGTTTGGTCATGGGCGATCTCATCATACCTCACCAAGTGGTGCATAAACAATGAATGCCTAAGTGTCCTTGTGACAGGGTTGAATAGGACCCTGTCCCAGTTGTTATGGAGAGTTTGAATGCAAGAATATGTTCTGTTCTTTCCTTTCCTGTCTCTTGTCTGTCTGGTTGCACAACTAAATTTTCTGATGAGACCTAGGATTTGATCACCCAGATAATCTCGCAGTTCTTTACCTCTCACTGTTCTCAGTCTTCCATTGCTGTTTATGTCTTTTCCTCCCTTGCATATCTGCTGGTATAAAAATATATGCAAATCATTATCTGGAAATGTAACTGATATTGGGATCCCTTTGTTTAGAAATTATATAGTGTTACTGTTGAAATGTATATAATTATAGATTGAGATGATGGCAAAGAGCTATTGGGAATTCAAGAGGTTAACCTGAGAGCAGTTTTTAAGCCTTTTTCAGAAGCTGTGAAAAAGGGGCCTCAGTTCTGGGACATTGTGTTCTTGCTGCACCTGCATGACATTGACAAGAACATTTTTGAAAAAAACAGGATGCGTGTTAAGAAGAGGGGTTGCAAAGACTTATAAGAGAGAGAGCGGCAGTGTTTTGAGAGACACAAAGATTGAAGGAAAACTCAGATGGATCTTATCTGTTTATTCTGCCTTTGTAAATAGTTACACGGAGCAAGTTTATTTTTAATGTTACTGCTAGCACTAATAAACACTTTTTGCGAATTCTACAATTGCTCCCGGTGTTTCCTATGCTTCCTGACCTGTGCCTTGAAGACAGTCCATTAGATACCCAGTTTTGCCATCACTGCCATGAAGCTGCCTATCGAGCCGCCCACCCTCTCCACTGCTGACCTTGCTAACTGGCTCCTTTTTGTGTTGCTGACCTGATCCTGCTGTTGGGGCAGTCTATTGCTGGAGCCTAGTCTACTTCCTTCAGTGGTGCTGCTATTTTACTGCCCCCCCACCTCATGCCCATACTGTTGGGTTTGTGCCCCCTGGATTGGGAATCACCTTACTGCTGGCTGTGGGTGACTTGCCTCCTGTTTTCCTGGTTGTCTTCCCTTCATGGGTTTCTCTGCGGCACTCTGTTGAAGTGCTTCCTCTGTTGCCTGCATACTAGACCCCCCTTATTTTGTTGAGCCCCTCTCCTGCTCCTTTCCTTGCCTTCCCCCAGCCTTGCTCCCAGCCAATACTCCATCTGTCCTCTGTTGCTCTTTTAACTTCCACACTTCCTTGCACCCTGCTACTGGTCCTCACCTCCCTGACCTTACTCCTACTCTAACCTTACTGCCTACCCCCTTCTATACCACTAAATGCCTGTTTCAAATATACCTCTACAGGTCTTTGCCTTCCTCCCTTTAGATCCTCAGGCATTCACCCTTATTATACCTGATACATCGTACCTACTCAGGGACATGCTTTCATTATAATTCCCTCCTTTCCACCCAGGTTAGTGCCTTCTCAGCATTTCTGCACCCTCAGACATGTACTTGCCTCCTTATCATGCTACCTCTTAACTCCTGCCTTTCCTGGCTCTCCAAGCTGGGAGGTTGATGTAATCGTGCTGCTTCCTAAAGTCTGCATCTCAAGGATGGGACTCTCACCAAGTGGAGATTCTTTTAGCTATGATGATTCACTTGGCAACACCTCTCAGCCTTCTTGTGCACTTCTCACCACTGGGAAGGTAGGATTCATGCCTAGGGGCTCTTTAAACCATGAAGAATGACTCAAAGGCACATTGCAGTATAGTAGTTCTGACTTCTGTTTCTTGAGGGTGGATTCTTAATGCCCCCAGGGGCTTCTCTGACCATGCAGATTGACTCAGCTGTACCTCTTGAACAATAGTCCCTATGTCTGCCTATGGCACACCTGCTTTCACTCAGTATGCCATTCCTAAGGTCTCTCTATCATCAGCCACAATTAAAATCCCACTGAGATATTTCTCCTTGTATTGGCCATGTTGTTCTTAGACAGTGAGATCAGGCACCCTACACTTTGAAATTGGGTCTCTCTTTGCTTGAGAGGGCTCCTCTAGCTGTGCAGATCAACTGGGCAGCACCTCATGGCTTTATTCTGTTAAAGGGATAGAGTGAGAGACTTCTCTTCCAAGCTGTTCTTCCTTAATGGATCCTAAATTCAGCAGATATTGAGCTGTCATAATAAGGACCCATGCCAGGTGGGATGGCAACAAAGGCCTTGGTTCTCCAGAGGTTTCCTCAACAAGAGTTTTATCCTCTCCTCCATGCCAAAGATAATAATTTAATGCATGTAAAAGTTCTCAAAAGAGTTGCAGCTGGATAATGACCCTTCATTTCAGTATTCTTTTCCCTCCTTTAATATGGTAGGTTCTGTATAATGTGGGTGAAAACAAAGAAGACGCAGGTAAAAAGGGTGCAGCAACAAGAGCACCCATCAAGAAGGCAAGAGGCAAAATTCACCAGAAAGCTGACCCCATAAAGTATGGCACCGCACACTAGTCAGTGGTGTACTGTTGCGTTGGGCAAAGCCCCCCACCCACACACCTTCCAGAGTTATTATAACAAACTCCACAGAGGGGCACAGCAAGGAGCAGGAGGCGGACAGATGCCCTCACCACACAGTGCTCATAAGTCCCGTGCACCCACTCGAGGTGCACACATGTTATGGCACCATTGTTCTCGCACCCTTATTCCCATGATCTCTTAACAGTATACCAATATGGTTTTGTTCTTCAAGATATATCTTTCTCCAGGCTACGTCTCTTCTCTCCCGTGGGAAGAAAGTACTTGTCTGTTCTTCCAGTTAATCTTTTCAACCTTCTCTGTAGGTACCTTTGGTCAAGAGAACATTGTCCTGTGACACCTCTAGGGGTGGAGCCCTCCTAAGGAATGTTGCTGCATCTTTATGGTATCCTGAAAGGATAGTAGCCACTATAACAGGGCAGAAAGACTATAAATCAAAATTACTATCGTGTTGCACAAGCATACTACATACTTCTACCCATCAATAACAGTACCTCCTCTAAATCAGTGCCTCCTACAAATTCAGTTTAACCAACCCTACAATTCCTTTCAAGTGTTCCTTACACATTCCTACATACGAGCTCAATGGCCCACTGAATGGGAGAGCTGGGTCCTGTCATTCTGTGGGGCAGTGGATAACCTCACCACACCTCCATGTAGTGGTAATTAAAGTAAATTCCTAAAACTGGCTTTTGAGCTTTATAGCCCTCTAACTTAGTGCTGCAATAGTCATTTTGAGCCAAAATGAAAATTTTGCAGATGGTCCTGTTCAGAAGGGAAGGGAATCATAAATCAGGCCAAACCAATGACCAGTCAGTTCTTTCCACTTCACAGTCCACTGTCCGCTTCCCCACACTCATACATTTTGTGATGTCTAAGCAAGGAGAGTGCAGTGGCACCTCATAGAAGTCTAAGGAAGATGCTTTCAAAATGGCTTAATATATATTCAAGCAACATATGATAAAAAATTAAAGCCACTGCTCAACTAAGAGAGGCTGTTTTGAAAATCGTCCCCCATAAACTTTTATGTTGTGCACCCCTGTGCTCTCACTGCTTAGATATAAAATGTCTGAGTGTGGGAGCATGTCGATGGACAGGGAAGTGGAAGGGACTGGCTGGCCATGGGTTCAGCCCAATTTATGATCTCTTCTCTAGTGAACGTGATGATCTATATAATTTTCATTTTGGCTGAAAATTACTATTGCCACAAAATGTAAATGAAATTTAGAAATCTCTTACCAAAATGGCACTGAGGGACATTCAGCTCTCGGTAGTGCAGAAAACCATGGCAGCATTGTGTAGGCAGTGATGGAAACCATAGCAACTAATGCAGCCCATAGTAACACATGACATCATGATGCTTTTGTTACTATCCGAGTTCGCTCAGCAAATGTCTCTTACTTGGCAAATTTCTGGTGAGTTAAAAATCACATACATCTTTATTTTGAAATGTTTAAAAACACTGACTACTGGAGACCTAGTATTCAAAGCTATGCACCACCCCACGTGAAAATTCTTCCATTTTGCGATCTGTGCTCTTCTCCAGAATACAGGCTAGTCTTGCAATATTGTCATGGTACACACACCATGATGCTGTTGGGAGATTGCCAGCAATGATTTGCTCCACCTCTGAGTCTCATTTTTTTTGTACTCCCCTGAGGCCTTCAATAAATTTCCACACCATGGGATGTGCCATGCAAAGGATACTCTGCATCCCACGGTGGAACTCCTCAACCACATTATTAGTCTTAGCCCTGCCATTAGAGACACTTTGTGAGTGATTCCACAACTCAATGGCAAAATGTGGTTGTCTACATCCAGTTCCACATCTGTTTCTTTGGCCAACCCACACATCCTTAAAGTAATCAATTACTGGTGTCAGTTCTTCAGGAAAAATACTCAAACTGTCATCAGTGATTTCCTCAAAGTGTGTGATTACCTCTTCTGGGGAGTAAAAAGCCAGTGCTAGTAAATACTTGCACTTAAGTGCGAATTCAGAGTCCTGTGCATACTGTACTACTAGCCCTTCTGCCTGTATGTTGCGGTACACACATTAGGTAAAGTGGAAAAAGCAACCAACTTGTTTTGCCTCGGGGAACACAGACTTAAATGCAGCTATCGTTGCATGCTCAAAATCAGTAATTACCACCTCAGGACTAAGGTTGGGGTTAAGGTCCTTCAAAACGGTGAGTATTCTTTGATAAAACTCCCAATTTTTCCCAGGCAAAAGCACAAAAACAGCTGGCTGCACATTCCCAAACCTTTCACCCATTATGATGTATAAACAGTGGTGATGCAACACTGAAGGTAGCATCAGCAAGCCACAACTTACAGCGCTCTAAGAATTTTAGATTGCTCTCAGTACCAAACATTAAAATATGATTTGGCCCTGGTCCACTATCAAAGAGCAAAAACTTTTCAGGCTCACTGTCAGAGTCTGGTTGGTACATAGTATAGCAGTCCAGTATTCACAGCTGGCATAAGTCTCTGGGGTTAGGAAGAGCACCATGCACCTGAACCCTCTGAATGGTTCGTTTTCAGTTTTTATCGATGAGTTTTCCCTGTGCAGCCAGTGATACCTCTTGTTTAGCATGCAGCATGACTTGAGCTGTGGTATCCTGCGTGGAGCATGCCTCTCCTTTGCGTTGTTGACTGCATCGTGTTTTTCTACTGTGCAGGGGTCTGGTGCATGGGTATGTTGAGAAAACTGCAAAATTATGGTAGGGTCATCATATGATACAGTATGTACTCTGGCATTGCAAACCTTGATTTTTTTAACTGCATGCTAACACTGCCATATCGCTTTATTATTGTGACCACATGTATGGAAGGCATACAGGTAGTTATAGTCATCCACCAGTTTTTTCTTGGACCGAGACGATAGGACAAAGCGACAAGCCATTGTAAGAAGCAAAACTACTAGTGGAAGTGGGCTACAGTCAAATTATTTATAACTTCCTAGTACCAGCAGTTGTGGCTGGCCAAAGCAGTAAATTGATTAGTTGCTTTAATTAAATAGTTCCTTTCTGCCCCTTACACTGAATAGCCATAGAAATTAATACCCTTCTCCTGAATAACACATAGTAATGTGTATTGCATCTTGAATGTGACATTACAGGAGTGATTTGGGTGGGAGCGTGTTCACATAGGAGCAAGTCTGAGCTGGAGCATAATGTTGGAGCGAGAAGACGGGGGAGCAAAAAGACAAGAGCGGAATGTCATGTACCCTGTGGCACTAAGGTACCAGGTTATATAGCCAAAATGCAGTATTAATCATCTTAGAAATTTGCTTTAAACCGCACATGCCTGGAAGTTCTTTGCATGCCTGATTTCACTGCTGCCACCATCCTAACCTCCTCTGACAGTGCCTCTGTTTTCATAAGGTTGGGCCTTCTTCCCTAGGTACCTTTGTTCGATGGAACCTCATCCCTGTGACATCTTTAGGGGTGGCTTCCTCAAGAGGTTCCTGCATCTTCATGCTTTCCCAAAACATTGGTAGCCCCTTTTAGAAACACAGAAACATAGACAATGATGGCAGAAAAAGACCAAATGTCCATCCAGTCTACCCATATTTCCCTATCAAATCACAGGACCTAGTGTCCATACAGGGTACTAGCCCTCACTATTCACCCCCTTTCCCCATACCTTCTGCTACCGCCCTGAGTAACCACTATACCTTCACTCTATCCCAGCCATGCTTGACACTATTTATCATTTTGGTGCTTACCACCTTGGCTGGCAACTGTTCCACAACTCTACCACCCTTTCTGTAAAATAAAACTTTCTCACATTCCTCTTGAACCTCCCTTCCATTAGTTTCCACTTGAGCCCCTGCTTCCTTGAACTGTTACTTATGCTAAATAATTCCTCACAGTTCACCTTGTTTATTCCTTTTAGGAACATGAAGGTCTCTATCATGTCACCCCTCTCTCTCCTGATCTCATCTCCTCTGGTCTCCAGATCATAAGGGACAGAGAAAGCCTAAGCCAAAAATACATTTATGCTGCACCAGCATAATACATACTCCTACCAAACAGCTTCAGTACCTCATCTTAATCATAGTCTCCAACAATGCAATCCTACCAAGCCTACCAATCCTCTCCAATGTTCTCTAATAGGAGTCTGATAGCCCATGAATGTATTATTGTTCTTTGGAGGACCTCCAGAATGTAACTTTGTATTAAAAATGGTGCCATACCAGAAAAATAAATCTTTACCATTCTAAAATAAACTGCCGTATTTGATATGTAGTCACTCTTGCATAATTTATTTCCTACTCCACATAATTTGCCCTACTTCAAATTATGTATTTTTTTTTTAAGTTGAAAATGTTATTGTTTCCAAACAAAAACAAACATTGTACAGTTATGCAATTGAAAGTCAAGACCCTATATATAGGGCCCATAGTACCCCAAAAATACAGAGCAACATAGCAACACATAGCACATGTCAGACAAAAGATTTCATACTGTTTGAAATGCACAGTCTCATGCACACAGCAGACCAATACTTGTGCACCTGTGGGGGGAAGTATGAACTGTCATTAGATCAGACCCAAGCTAGGCCTAAACAGGCTAGGGAGACTGTGTACAGTGGGATTATCCTTGAGAGAATTGGGTACATGACTCTAGACTTCAAGGAGGTTAGTGGCAGTATGATGAAGCCAGGAATGGGCCCCATATTTGTTCATATTTGGGATTGTCTCCTGCTCAAAGTTAGAGAGCCTCTCATAGGTGGCCACTTGGGCCAGGGTTCCCAAAAGTTCAGTCATGGTAGGGCATTCAGCAGTATGCCACCGCATGAGCAGTAGCCTTTTGGCAGCTACTTCCAGTGTAGTGAGTCACAAGGCCCCTGGATCATTCTTATAGGTGCTTTCAGGGGTGCAGCCTAGAAGGAGCAACAGGGATCTATGCAGGATACAGGGAGAACTTCCTGCACCATGCTGACAACCTGGTCCCAGAATTGCTGAATTTGGGGACAGGCCCAGAGGATGTGGTAGAGGTGTGCTCCCATGTGGACACATCTCCAGCAAGTGTCTACTGGTGTCAGGCCCAGCTGTTTACATTTTATGGGTGTGTAGTACCATCTGTGCAGGGTCTTTTTCATGATTAGGTGAGATCTGCCATCCCTACAAGCTAGATGTGTCCTGAACCAGCAATGCACCATTGCCTGTCCGAGATTTGGAGTCCCAATTCATGCTCCCAGTGGGCCTTGGCCTGCTTGGACAGGTCAGATTGGGCTTCCCGTATGGCCTGATAAATCATACTGGCTCTCCCCTCACTAAGCTGTAGTCATGCCAAGAGTGGGGGTAGCCACTCCCTCCCAGAGCTATTCAGTGTTTCTGCCAGTACCTGTTTCTTAACTGCATCCCTGATCTGGAGATATTTCCAGAAGTGATGTGAGTGTAGGTGATACCTCCTCTGTAAGGCCTGAAAGATGTCCACTACTCTGGTGCCTGGTACTAGCAGGTCATTGACTAACCTTATGCCTTGGGCTTCCCACAGTCTCCAGTGAATGGGGGATCTAGCTATTGTCACTAATGGATTCGCCCAAAGTGGCATATGCTTCCTGGGGATAGGAGGGGTTTGTAAGATTGTATGTGCTTTCTTCCAAGTTTTAATAGACAGCAAGACTGGGGGTGGATATTTGCACACTGCCCACCCACTTGAGTATAGCGCCGTGGCTGTAGAAGGGGACTCTATGACCTTTGCCTCAAGGCCAACCCATATAGGTCATGGAACCTCATGATACATGAGCCATTTTACTATTTAAGCCACACTAAATGAAAGGTAGTATCCTTGAAACCAGGGCAACCCCAAGCCCCCCTACTACAGTGCTGCTGTAGTTTTTGATGACTGAAGCAGGGAGGGTGACCTTTTCAAAGGAACCCACCTGTCTGAGCATCAATCTTCTGGAACCATTTCTGGGATATTTCCATTGGAGTGTGGGCCAGGAGGTATAAGACTTTACGCATGAGCATGAGCTTAATGGAGTCAGTCTTCCCGGCTAGTGATAGATGCAGTGGTTTCCATCGATCAAAGTCCTCCCTGATAATGGACAATAGGGTACCAAAGTTAGCTTTGTGCCCAATTGTCAGATTAGGATGTATGACCACCCCAAGGTACTTCATTCCTTCAGGTGACCACTTCAATTCCAAGGAGGTAAAATTGTGGCTCTTACTGACTGCGTTAAGGGGTAGTACTTCTGTTTTTGTCTAATTAACCCTAGGTCCAGAGATAGAACTGAATCTTTCAAAGAGTTGTAGAATCTCTTGGATGACCAGGGGCAGTAGGACATGGTGATCAACAAATCAGAGGCATACAGAAAAGATTTGAAGATGTCATCCCCTAGTCACACTCCAGGGATCCCCCTAGCTTTCCTAATGGCAATTGCTAAGGATTCAATCACCAGGATGAATAGCATGGGTGATAGGGGGCAGCCCTGTTGGGTACCCCTGTGGAGATGGAAAGGGGGGATACCATCTTGTTTGTAAGGACTTTACCCATGCCCTGAAGTTGTTTCCCCACTCCCATTTTTTCAAGAACATACATCAGGTAAGGCCATTCGACGCTGTTGAAGGCCTTTTCAGAGTCAATCACCCGTGCCATTGCCAAGGACAGGGAGTCTTTAGTCAGGTGCATGAGTGTGGCCAGAGTTCTATGGTGGTCAGATCCTAACCTCCCCTTGACAAACCTTTTTCCAGAACCTTGGTGTCTGCATTTATGAGGGAGATTGGTCTATTGCTCCCAGGGATCAATGGGTTTTTACCCTGCTTTGGGAGGACTGTAATTACTGCTTCTCTGAGGGATGGCAGCAAGGATCCTGTCTTCATGGAGTGTGAGAAGGCTCTAAGCAGGTTTTGTGACAGCCCTATGCCTGAGACTTGATAGAAGGCAATAGGGAGCCCTTCTTTGCCGGGAACTTCTTTGGCATCATGGCCTGGATAGCAGTGGCTGTTTCCCTCTCTGATAGGAGCTCATCCAACTTGGTCGAGAGTGTGGTTCCCAGACAGGTTAGGGGGATGCCTTCCAGAAAAGCCTCTGTCTTCCCTCTCTCTGGTGGGGAAGGGGAGGAATACAAAGTCTCTTAGAAATTTGCCATGATCGCATTGATGCCGGCTGAAGAGTGTGCAGGTTTCCCAGTTCCATCTACAAGATCCTGGATACTTCTGGTTGCCTGTCTACTTTTCAGGCAGTAGACCAGAAGCTTACTTGCCTTCTCCCCCTTCCCAGCAGGAGTGGTTGATCCTTCTTATGTTAAACTCTGCCTGTCTAGTCAGGTGTAAATTGAGTTGTACCCTAGTACTGGTAAGTTGTGCCAACAGAGTCTTGGGTGGGTTTCTGTTCGCAAGACTGTTATATTGAGCTTCCAAAGCCATCAGAGTGTGCTTGAGATCAGCTTGTTCGGCCCATCTCTTCTTCCTTCAAGCCGAAGCAAAGGCAATGATTCTGCCCCTGCTGGTGGCCTTAGAGGCCTCCCACAAAGTGGAGTCAGAGACTTCCCCGTTATAATTGATGAGCCAATATTCTTGGACTTCTGCCTTGAGCTACTCTTGGAACTGAGCATCCTCAAGCAGGAGGATGTCCAGCCTCCAGGATGAGATATTGGGTTCCTCAGGACCCCTCACATTCTGGTGTGAAAGCTCCTTGGTCACCGACCTATACGTTGAGCTAGACAGCAGCCACATGTCTATTCTGCTAGCTGAGCCATGTACTGCTGAGAAGCAGGTATAATCAAAGACACCAGGGTTTTTGGCATGTCAGATGTCCAGAAGAGAGTGCTCATCCATCATTCTGTGTGTGGCTCGAGCTGCCTGCCTATGGAGTTCCTCATTACCTCAGTTCCTATCTATTTTGTAGTGAAGGGTAAGGTTAAAGTCCCCTCCCACCACCACCTGGCATTTATGCACATTAAACTCTGATAGATTTTGGTTAGTAAGGTGAAAGAATTCATGGGCATCCTGTTTGGGGGCATACAGGTTGAGGAGGACCAAGGCATTTGGGGGGGGTGAGTTCCACCATCAGCCATCTCCCCTCTTTATCCTTTTTGTATCTGCCCAATTTCCATCCCAAATCCTTGTGTAGTAAGATAGATATCCCCCTCTCTTGTGTGATGGGGCTGTACTGTGCAGTTCCTCCCCCACACAGCCCTGCCACAGTTTGAAAGCCTCTCCCAGAGAGAGCTTAGTCTCCTGTAGGAGTACTATATGGCGGTTCATTCTCTTAAGTTGTACGAGTGCCTTCTTTCTCTTAATGGGAGAATTTAAGCCCCTTATGTCCCATGGCACCATGCTAACCTCCATCTGGACTGATATATATTAAAATATGTATTGGGTCTGGATGCCCCGCCAGTCTGACACTCCTGGCTCTCTCCCCTTCCCCATCCCTCTCCCTCTTCTTAGGTTTGCTGCTTGGATACCTGTGCTGCTGATGGTCCCCAGCATTTTCAATACCAAAGTAGCAGTATGGTACAGGATATAGCAAAACACAAGAGTCGTAATCCCCACTGTTTGCAGGCTCTGACTGATGAGCAATGTGTAAACTAGTGGGTTCGACCCCCCAACCCATAACCATTAGACCAACACACATCCTTACCATTGGCTACTGGTAGCCCAGATACAGATTTTGGTTGTTGGGGTGTTGGTCTGCTTGCAATACATGACAGTGGTCCATGCTCGTCTACCCTCTTCATGTAGGTACCCTGCCTCCCCCACCACCACCACCTCATTCAGGTCTTATAGCTTAAGACCAGTGGTCTCACTCAGAACATTCATTGAGGAGCCCATGATGTCACTGGGGTGCAGAGGCCAGTATCTGTGGTAGTTAATTCTTGAGGTGGCTTTGGGGAATGGGGTAGCACACCAGTCCAAGGGTCTCACGCAGGGGACTGACCGTGCCATAGCTTGCACCCATGTGCTGCTTTGTTTAATTGTCTGTGCCACCCTCTCATTCCCCCTTCTCTTATGCAGACCTCAGAGATCCAACACACTTCCAATTAGCGCCCTGGAGAGATGTACTGCCTAGCCCTAAAATAACCATGGCTGACTTACTGTATTAACTGGAGCAACAGTATTGTAAAACACAACCATCAATAACATGCACTTTACCTTTAAACTGACAAGACAGGATGCCATATGCTAAAATGGTGGCACCCTTGCCCAGGCAGACACCAACTGTTATGTGGGGGAGTGCCACCTAAACAAGGCCTCAACATTAAAACTGGCCCCCCCAACCCCCGTACCTGCAGTGACAACAGTCCTTTCAGGGGACGTCCCAGTACTCGGAGGCAACCTGCCTCCATTTAAAATTTCTCAGTCACCAGTGCTTTCTAGCTCAAACTATCTTGACTGAGCACTTGGACCACTTTGAAGCTGTGCACCTCCAGCCTCTTCCGGCTCAGGATTCCCTCAACTTTCCGCAGCTTCCACTTATGCATCTGCCCAGGATACCTGGCTCGGTGGATTCAACTCACCACCAGTTGCAACTCCAGGATTTACTTCCAAGATTGCCTCAGCTGATTGGCCCTCATCAGGTAAATCATTGAGTGGTCTGAATCTATTAGAGCCTGGTGGGTAGTCAGAGGCCTCGGTTGACTCTTCAGAGTGCTAGCTACTACTACGGTTCCTGGACCAGCGTCTAGGGGCCTTGTTTGGGTGAGTGCCCTCAGGGGGTCTCTTCCATCTGTTCTGGCACTGATATTTTGGTGCCAGCACCCATATATCATCTTTTGGAGGGTGTTTGCTGCAATGTTTTACCAGCATCAGGGGTTGAGCAGGCACATGTAGTCCATGTGGCCCAGCTGATCTTGCGGTTTGGGCCTTGGGAGAGGGTCTCCTGACCTGCTCCGATTGAGTTTCAGGGCATACTCATCTAGGAATTGCTCTGCTGCCTGTGGGTTATCAAAAAGCCTGGGGGTTCCGTTGATCAGGACCCTCAGCACTGCTGGATATTGGAGGGCATATTCTAGGCCGGCTGCAGCACAGACCTTTCTGGAGAAGGTGAAGGCTCATCTGTGAGGTGAGAGTTCTTGTGAGTAGTTGTGGAAAATTTGGACATGTTCCCCATTCCAGAGCAGTGTTTTCTTTGCCCTGGCCCCCATGATGATTGCTTCTCAGCCCCTGAAGCAGAAGAAGCATGCCAAGATCAGGCAGCGTCTGCTCCCTGGTGCCGGTTTCAGGGCCAGAGATCTATGGTCCTGGTCTATTTTCAGTTGGCCGGTGCCTTGCCTGCCCAGTAAATTCATCAGCGCCTGCTGCAGAAAAGCAATGCTGTCTCGTCCCTCACAGCCAGCCTTCTGGAAAACCGACCAGCTGGAGATTTTTTCAGCGGCTATGGTTTTACAGATCCTCTACCCAGTTCCACAGCATGTGTAAGGCTTTGTCTTGGTTATGGGGCTTGGCATCCATGAGGTGGATTATATCTTCATTATCCACTAGATGCTGCTCCATGACATTGGTGCGTTGAGAAAGGACAACAATATCGGCCACATTCTTTTGTGCTGCCAGCTCTAATGTGTCCAATTTTGTAATTAATCTGTAAACATGTCCCATATTTCTAACAGGTTGGGGTCTCCCCTAGAGGCAGCTGCCACCACCATGCTGAGGTTCCATTCTGTCCCCAGGCCTTGCCCTTGAGGAAGAAAAGACCAGCTTGTATCTCTGGTTCTGCTTTGAGCCCAGAAATGAAAGTCACCTCTCCAGGTTTGGTAAGTCAAACCTGTTATTTATATATATTTCTCAGGAGTTCCGTGGCAGATTCTGATGTTGCAGTTGTGGATAAATGCTAAGGTAGACAGAGCTCTAGGTTTAAGCTGCCATTCTTGATTGGCTCCAAGCCACACCCCCCAAAATATGTATTTTTTAGTTTTCTTTCCCTGGTGGCCTGGTGGATAAATGGAACATTATAGTAGTTCTTTTAAATGACCAGCATATCTCTAGGTATCTGCTCCTCAGAAAAACAAAGTTTTTATTAAAACAATAAACCTGCTTGTGTAGTTAGATGAGGTGCTTACCCTTTTATCCACTGTTTCTGTGGTGCACGTGCACCTGGGCAAAACAAAAAGGGCCTGACATCCAAAAACGTGGGCTCCCAAATCATCCATTGGCATGTCCAGAATTAGTGTGCACTAGCCACTGGCTGCATGTTTCTCGCTTGCAAATTTTATATGATGAGGGATACGCAGAGTGAAATTCAGTCAGGGACTGGTGTACTGCTATTTTGAGATGTGCACTCATCTGTTGTTTACCCAGTTATGTGCTCTAGTGGTGGGCAACCAAAAAATGAACAATTGAATGTTGAATTCAAAACACCTTCAGCATGCTGATTTCAAGCAAGTGATCAGCCACAAGGAAAGTGTGCAGCTACCTCAACTATCTAGCAACTCCTCTATATAAAGGGCTATATCACTGCTCAGTCACAATTCTTCAAGTGATTCTACAAGCATGATGGCAGAACTTAAACCATGTTTTAGCAGATCCAGGAGAGAGGAGAAGAGAGGGTAAGAGATGACAACTTTCACATTTTTTAATTATTCGGTCATCATTATTTATAGATACCAAAAGATCATGGTTCAGATTCAAATAATAACCAGATCATTACCCCTGTAAAGCCCTTCAGAATGTAATGTAAGTCTCCAAACCAGATTATTATCACAAAACAATTAACAAAGTGTTGTCTTTACAAGTATCCATACCAGTACATGGTTTTCTGGAAAAGGAACTTAACCCTCCCCCCCAAAAAAAAATATGAGAACCCCACTAACTTTGGTGTAAGAAATGAAATCTCTGAGTATGCTTTCAATAAAATGTTGCATTTTTGCTCTTTATTCAGTGGACTTACACTTTTTTTATTGTTTATTTCAAATGTTTAACCAGGAAAGGCATCCTGAGGTGGGGACAGCTCATTTCCAGATGCATCCTGGGGAAGAGCGTGGCATGACAGGGTTGAATAAGACCCTGTCCCATTTGTTATGTAGAAAGATGTGTTATGTAGAAAGAGCTAAATGCAAGGATCTGTTTTATCCTCTTCTATTCTATCTCTTGTCTGTCTAACTATGCTGTCAAATTTTCTTATGAGACCTTGGAACTGGCAACTCCGATGGTTTTGCTACCCCCCCCCCGCCACTATCTCTCTGCCTTTTCTTGCTGTTTCTATCTTTTCTTCCCCCTTGCATAACTAAATTAATAACATATGTGTGAATCTTTATGTGAAAGTAGAATCCCTTGGTTTGAAAATGTATACAGTTATATTGTTGAAATGATTGCAAAAAGCTATTTGGAGCTCAAGGGGTTAACCTGAGATGCTGGATTGCAAACACTTTGCGGAGCTGTAAACAGGATGTCAGTTCTGGGACACCATGTACTGTTTTGTTGCACCTGCAAGGAAGGAAACTGACAAGAACATTTTCTGAAAAACAGGATGTCTACTTAACAAGTTCCCAGACAAAGACCTATAAAAAGGGCAGCAATGCTTTTGCTAGCTAGAGAGCAGGAGATTGAAAGACTGAAACTTGGAATTAGAGATATCCTCAGATGAAGGATTTTGTTTTCTGTGTTTGTACTGCCTTTGTAATTAGCTATACTGAAAAATGTAAATTTTTATTTTACTGTTATTGGGAAAAATAAAATGCTACTTGTGATTTTTTTACCTGCTCCTGGTCTTCCTATGCTTCCTGACCTGTGCCTCAACAACTGATTGAAGGGGAATGGTGCAAGACAATAATACAGTCATTAGTAATAAGGTAACAAAGGAAGTAAGAGAGCAGTAGTACAGCATGCATTTGGTAAATATATTCTGTACAGTAGCAGTCAATTCTTTTTTCCTTGAACTAATTATATGTGTCATATATAACACAATCCCTTCCCCCACCCATTTGTGCCACTAAGTTTTGCTAGAACAATGCTTAAATTTGTAATACAAAAAGCATATGCCCATACTGTTGTTAGCAGGTTTCTGGGACAGACACCATTACTTTTTGTGTGGTTATATTAAAGAAACACTGGAAAGGGATAGCTACTTCAGTTTCATGTATGAGCAAGCACTATTTGTTATATTTTTAAATGTTCTTGGGATAGTAAGTGCAATGTGTGGCCACTGGGCCATGAGGGTTAGAATATATAACACATTTTTCAGTGCAGAATGAAATATAAATGTGATTAAGTAAAGCAGGAAGAAAGCCAACAACCAGTTGTCGGTCATTTGAACTTCTTTTTTCTGGGTCCAACCAACTTGAAGAAGTTGCCTATATCCTGAAAATGTTATTTTTAAATCCAAATGGTCAGATAAAAAGAATCTTAAAAGATATCGCATTAGAGTACCTGGAATACCAACTGTGCTTTTTGGTTGTTTTTTTTTTACTTTTAATTTAACCAAGCTTTTTCTGTGGCCCTGGTTCCAGCAGGGCCATCAGCCATGACCCCCACCATCTCCCAACTGCCTCTCCTGGGAACTACCTTATACCCTCATGGATTTAACCTGCATTGGAGCCTGGGGATGGAGGTCAGTCCTCTCGACCCAGAAGTACAAACCAGTCAGTGATCCCGGGTGACAGCATGGGTTGGACAGCAGGACTGGCTTCATTCACTGGAGCCATGCTTTTCCATTTTCAGTTCCCCCTGTGCCTGGTGGCATGAAGTGATACAGGCACTCATACATGTAGAGGTACACATGTACCCCATGCTGGTATCTGGAAGTCCCACTCTGACATGCTCTGCCACCATGCCCTCACTTGTTGGCAGTCTAGGAGCAGTGCATCGTCTCCCCTTCCTAGGGGGAGGAGAGCAGTCCTCCAAATGCTCCATCTTCTCCCACTGTGGCTGACACCCAGTGACCCAAGCTTGCTTCTGAACTCGGGCTGTCAGAGTGATAGGAGGTATGGTGTCCAGGGCCTCAGACCCCCATGCCACTCGGCTGGCTTGCCAGCTGTACTTTTAATTATGCAACAGAGATAAAAAAAAATTCTATAACCTGATTGGTCAGGTAAGGTATTTACTCATAGGTAAATCCTGCAATATCCCTCAGTTGAGGAAGGGCATTTATAGAAAGCAAAACAAAACATAATTAAACACATTTTTTTTATTTATTTTATACATGGGTCCATTGTATAATCACAACAAGGCATTTCAGGAATTGGGTAATTGGGAGATTACCCAATTCTCATGTGGTTAAGTCACTCAACTACATCTTGTGACATATCACATGGGACGTAGGCTACTTCCCCAATAATGCACACACTGTCATGCCTTATTGCTGAGACACACAGTTCTTGTGTTCATGGTAAATTGGTTATTTTTGTATTAGTTCAGCTGGATTTTGGGGGGCTGGCCTAATCTGACTAAATGCACTCTGGGGAGGAAGGAGGAGGGTGGGAATTTATTTTTTTATTTTAGTTTGACTTTTATTGACTGGGTGAGTGCACTGGAAAGGAATGCTTTTTTCAGGCACAACCCAATGTGCAAAAGCACAGACACTGGAGGTAATACATCAACACGGGAGTTAGAAAACAATGGCTAGGGCACAGGCTCATTAGGTAATAGATCATGGTTCAGGTACATCATGGTTCAGGTTGTTAATACAGAAATTGGAAAATAGCAGACACAAGGGTTGTAATGAAATATTATGCAGTATACATAGGGTGACTGGGTTGGGTGAAGGGGTGGTCATGGGACTAGAACTAGACACTTGGGAATGGCTAAACTGTTTTTTAAATTAACTGGCCGAAGGTTGAAATGTTCCCAAGCTTGCCCAAAAGTTTGACTGAGCCAAATCAAAGGAAGAAGTGATGAATTTTGGCACATCCATCAAATACAAATTTGGCATCAACTCAGTCTTACCACTGGCGTGTGCTAAGACAGGAGGCCGCAGGCCAAATGCTCCTCAACATACACCAGGTAAGTGCCCACATCTCCCAATGAATTCAAAACCCTGGAGTGTGTTACTGCACTTATGAAATGGCTAGGTATTAACAGTTTTGGCTTAGAAAACACAGCACAGTGTATTCATGAGAACATGTAAGTTTCATGGTTGTCCAGGTCTATCCAATCAAACAGCAGTATTTGTAGTAACCCTCTTGAATCATTTTATTAGTCTACTGTATATAGAAGCAAATGTAAGAAATTGATCCAAATGAGGAAAAACCTACTCACTGTGCAATGAGCAACTTGAAAATTTCTTTCAAGAGCCTAAAAGTTACCAAAGAAATATAAAAGAAATTATGGGAAAAGCTAACCAACCTTTGTTAAATAACTTTATCATAAATGGGTCAAATTGTACTGACCCCTTCAAACTAGCTATTGCACTTAACGATCTCTTCTCTGACTTCTTAGCTTATATAAATGTGACCATTCCTGATCCAACCAATGACCCTGTTATACCTTCCACAAACTCTCCTTTTACAGTTACACCAAAGCCTCCCTTTTTATTTGAAGGTGGCTAGACCTAATAATCTACATAAACTTTTCAAGAGTTTATCTACTGACAAAAGTCTACGGTCTGATGGTTTTGGACCTAGATTTCTAAAGTTAATAACCTCTGAAATGTTTACCCCTTTATATTTATCTTTAATATACAACTTACTACAGATATTGTCCCTGTCAAGTCTGAAGAGCTACTTCTGTTACCCCTATATTCACAGATGGAAATCTGACTTTGAAGGTTAATTATCAAACTATACTGTCCCTGTATTATCTCCTCTTTGCAAACTCTTAGGAGAAGCTGTGCCATCACAGCTTGCTGGTTACCTTGAGACAAATAAGTTACTGCCCAGCAAACAACATAGATTTGGGAAAAGTCATGACAGCAGTACTGCTTTAACCAAATTCATCAATGATGTTTGCACAGAAATGATCAAAGGCAAGTTAACTGGGGCCATCTTTGTGGATACTAATAAGGTTTTTGATCTTGTAAGCCATGAGATACTTATCAAACAACTATCTAATGTGAGTACAGTATGTGTAATAAGGCTGTCTATTGAACTATCTAACCATTAGAACACAGAGGGCTGGAGTCTCAAAGTGCCCCGACTGACACATGGGGCTTGCACCACATTAATGGTACAAGGTGTAGCTTGTGCCACAGGATGCACCAGGAGCTATTCTCTAAAGCAGCTTGCATAAAATGCAGGCTGCGTGTACCGTAAGGGGCTTGCGCCATCCTTACAGAACAAAATGGACTGCGGCATGGCACAAGGAGCTTTGTGCCAGTGTAATGCTGCACCATCCCCTTTACTGGCCTTCATAAAAATGTGCAGTGCCAGAAAAAACTAACACTTGCTAGACCAGCCTGGGCTGGTGTAACAGTCCTTGTGCCACCCACAGAATCCACACTGGGCAGGGGAGTACATGTTGGTGTGCACTGGGCTGATGAAAGGGCAGTTGCACAGGATTATAGCAATGTTATATCCATAAGCAATGTATAAAATTGTATACGTGTACGTAATTACTTTCTTACTATTACAGGAATAGTACGCCGAAGATAAATCATGCTCACAGTAACCCTGTATCCTGTGAAATCATGATGTACAAGTGTACATTATGTTACCTACAGACTTTAATAGTGAAAAAGTAGTATATACGTATATGTATAACTCATTGTATTGTGCATTTCACGAGAGCTATGGCCATTGTGATGTTTGGTGCTAGACTTGCATGTCATGGGCTGCTGCATGAACAGTTCTCAGCTCTTCCAGGAGTGCTTCCTGACTGCCCTGTAGCTTGTGGTAAATCTGCCAAATGTGCCATCTGTTGGGCGCACAGCAACAGTTGCCACAAGCTGCAGGACTTTGCAGCCAGGACCCTACCTGATAGAGAATCGGGCACAGGATGATGCAAGCCACATTTTGGTACAGCTTGCAGCACTCTGTGGGCCCTTTGTGAATCAAACCCAAAGAGTCAGGCTTTGCTCTGTTCTTTCTGCCCTCTCTCATCCTTATGTTGGTGTTCCCAGGGATCTATAATGATTCTCCTACTTTTTTCTGTGTTTATCAGCATACTACCAGCAGCAGCTGCAATCTGCATGACTTTGTTACACTATATGCAGGCAACCTGATAATCTATAATAGCTCTGATAATGTAGTTGCACTAAGCTGTAAGTTAAAGGTTAATTTTGATTGTATATCCTTCAATATTTACTGGTTAACTAACTTATAAATATTCACAAGTCCCAAACTATACTGTTTTCTAATTCCAATTTGCCGGAAGTATATTGTTTTATTTTAGCATAACACTTTTACTTTAAGGAACTCCAGCCAGTTTAAAAATAACAAAAGTACATTTTATGTCAAGAGATTCTAATAAAAAAATTATTTTGGCACAGTCAAATTTTGTGGGCCTCACTATTCCACTCCCCACTGATTTTTTTTCTAAAATTCTTACTTTAATGGATTAATGGTTGCACAAATTGTTGTCATGCTATTCTATGAAATTCTGACACCTAGACATGGAAAAATATCGTTATGCTCCAGAAGAAAATTTTGAGATGGATCTGCTCACAGAGGCAAACGAGAGTTCAGGTTCCATTACAGGAGATCTCGATGTGTCCTTGGAAACAAGGGTCCCTAGCAGCTCAAAGAAATATGGGTATCTCCAGCTTAGAGATGCTGTGAAGTTTTAATTCACTGACCAAGTTCCAGCAAAGTCACCAAATTTGCCTCCACAGATCATTTTTGTGAGGTTTTCTGTTTAATAGGAAATTTGCCATTTGTAACTTCTCCTTGCACCTTTGCCTGTAACTTCTCCTTGCGGTACACAAAGGCGAAGTTGGGTGAAAATGACTTCCACCAATGACTCCTTTTGGGATTTTTAGGCATAACTGGGTCAAATTTTGTCCAGTTGGTCTGAAACATGGTATGGTATGGTTGCAGTCCAACAGGAGGTGCATATATGATGAGTTTTTGATGATTTTAGGACTTAAAATGTGGATTTGGCTGTGCACCATGGTCATGTTGGAAGGTGATTTGGTGGTGTTGCATAAAACTGTTAGGCAAACAGCTGAATGGCTTTCTGAGTAGGTATACATCTACAGGAAAAAGTTAAATAAAAATGTTTCCTTGGTGTCTAGTAGCTCCCTCTCTCCGATCACTGGCCCAATGTGTAAAAGACACTTTCCCTGGTGTACACACTAATTGACAGCTTAGTCGGTGGCCAGCAGTGGTGGAGAGTGGAGCGCTATGCCAGTCACTGGCTAGGGGTCAGAATGGGGGGGACTGGGGTGGCGGGGCACTACCTTCCAGGGTGAGGGGTCCACTAGACACCAGGGAAAGTGTCTAGTGTACCTCAGGCTGGTGATTGGCGGGGGGAAGGCACTAGACACCTGAGAAAGCAGCTTTTACACATCGGGCTGGCAATCGGTGAAGGTGGGACCTCTAGATACCAGGGAAAGTGTCTTTTATACATCTGGCCAGTTATCGGTGATGGGGGTCCAGTACACACCAGGAAAAGTGTATTTTACACATTGAGCAGGTGATTGGTGGGGGGGACCACTAGACACCAGGGAAAGTGTCTTTTACACATCGGACCAGTGATTGGTGGGGGGGTACACTAGACACCAGGGAAATTTTATTTGTACACATCGGCCGGGGATCGGTGATGGTGGTGGGGGACTCTAGACACCAGGGAAAGTTTATGTTTTCACAATGGCTGGCAATCAGTGTGGGGGGGCACTGGACACCAGGAAAAGTTTAGGTTTTGGCAGTGGATGGCTGGATGGATGGATTTTGAACTGTGCAATTGAATTACAACTATTCTTAGGCCTGGTGATGTTACCAACTTCGCATGTTACAGACTTCTCCTCTGTGCCAAACACCACTGGTGGAGTTGCACACGTTGCATTTCCCAGAGTTTATTTATTTATTTATTTAGCTTTTGTTGACTGGATAAGGTACACTAGGCATACATGTGCCTATTTTCAGGAATGACATGGGAGACTACAGTACAACATTTTAGACAAATTTGGAGAGTACAGTACAACATTTTGGACAAATTTACAAGGTAACAAGCAACGTAACAAGAATAAGAATAATACAGTATTACATGGGCAGCTGCTCTAAATGAGTTATCAGTTTTCCATGAATTTGTACTTGGCACAGTGGAATAACTTCATGAAATGAGGCAAATTCGTGAATTAATCCATGGAGCGAAGTTTCCCAACTTTGCACATTTCTAATCCAGCTGTAATCATTTACTCTCTAAATGATTTTTATAATTAATCAAGGGCCTGATTCATAGTGGCTATTTAGGTTACACATAACGGGTGCATTTTGGATGCAACATTGCTTTATACACAAATGTGTGGTGCAGTTTGTAAGAGGGAGACATCCTCCCTGCAACACAGGTGCAATGCAAATCATGAAGTCAGATGTGATAGCAGCAAATAAAGGCTGTGCCCACTAACAAGCTGAATTGAGAACACCAGATGAATCATCTCTATCTCTTAAGTCTTGGAAATATTACAGAGTATGTTGAAGACTGAGATCATGTCCCCTCTCAGCCTCCCTTTCTCTAAGGTGACCATATGAAGGGCAACCAGCCTTTCCTCATTGCTCTTGTCCTCCAGACCCCTTATAATTTTGGTGACTATGCCCTGCACCCTCATGACAATGTCAATATCACTGTTGTAGTCAGGGGTCCAGAACTCTACAAGGTACTCCAGGCGGGGTTTGCCCAGGGCCATGTAAAGAGGAGATATTACTCTCCTGTCCTGCTATTTATGCCTTCTTAATGCACACTAGTATTCTGCTGGTCATCTTGACAGTATCTGCACAATGCTTGTCGTACTTCAACTTCTTGTCTATTATGACTCAATCATCCTTTTCCTCCTCTGCTGCAACAAGGGGAGCCTCACACAATGTGTTGGTCATTCCTCTTTTTCCATCCCCAAGCACAGTGCACTGAATCTGGCAGCAGAATAAATAACATATCCTATCACTACCCTCTATACTGTCTCACTCTTTACAAAGAAAATTCCTGAAATTTTGAAGAAAGCCATTGTGACTCCTCTTCATAAATCAGTACCCTCTTCAGAACGCAAAAATTGTTCAATTTTGGTTCTATCCCATACCTGAGCATCTGGTGCATATACAGCTCCTGGATTATATCTTGTAGCACAACCTTCTATTAAAAGCACAATCTAGTTTTTATTCTAACCACTCAACCATCACCAATGTATTAAAAGTAGCAAACAATTGGGCAGCAGCTCTGAATGAGGGATATTACTTTGGGGCTATCTTCTTCAGCCTCACAAAGACATTCAGTACAGTTGACTATGATCTACTTCTTCGCAAACTTTACATTATGGAGTTCTTAAATCATCCCTTGCTCTAGATCAAAAACTAGTTAAACAGTAGATCACAAGTTGATATGAGGACTGGGGAGACCTCCTTGTCTAATTCACTTTGCCTTGGTATTCCTCAGGATTCCATCCTGGAACCCCTATTCTTTAGTCTCTTTATTAATGACTCACCCTCTGCTTCCCAATATTTGCACAGTAGCATATACTGTATCTATATGCTGATGAAAGGGTCATCAATAGAAAATCAAAATCTATTAGTGATCTCAATATTCTTCAACACTAATGAAGCACTGCATGAGCAACACTTTCCTGTTAAACAATTCTAAACACAATAAAACTTCTGCTCTTCAACTGGAACTTGGCTCTTTCCAACTCAATTAAAATTCAGTTACTGGATGGTTCCCCATTGGAAACTGTGTAACACCTGAGGTCTATTTCTGGACTATAACCTACTCCAAGTACATCTTGAGGTCTATCAGGAGTCTAACCAGAAGGTCTGTCAGCTTTACCTCAGCAAAGACTGTCTAAAATCAAACAGTAAACTTCTCCTACATCAATCTTTGCTTCCAACCCTAGAGTATGGGAGTGAAATTTATAGAACAGCTAACACCACCACATTCTCAAAAATAGTTGATGAATTCAATAGCATATGCAGGATTGTGCTTGGTTCTGACAAAAGAACACATCGCTGCATCCTCTACAGCCGTATGTGGCATGTTTTCGTGGACAAGACTCACCCAGTATCCACTCAGCTTCCATCCACTCATTCCATCCACACACCATTACTCCCCTGTTCATACCCCCTCCTCTTTATCTCACAAGGCCTCCATATCTCGGAAGCACACGTCTAGTCCCACCAAGTTGCTTATTATTTTACTGCTCCTCACTGTGGGTGATATCAAACCCAACCCAGGGCCATCTCAACTTCCTCCCATTAACCTCCCAAAACGATTAAAGGTTCTCCATCTCAACATCAGGAGCCTTTTCCCAAAGATAGATTTACTCTAGCCTCTTATGGTTATCCTGAAACCCAGCATGTTAATCATCACTGAATCTTGACTCTCCTCCAATATTCCTGATACTTCCATCTCCATCCCTGGATACACCCTCATTCGGCAGGATTGGTCAACCAGGGGTGAGGGATAACCATTTATATCACATCTTCCATCCAGTAGTCCCTCTGCCTCTCTATTGCATCCCCTCTGCCTATAAACTCCTACTATTTAAACTTTTCTTCCCTTGCTCCCTTCCTATTTTTATAGGTGGTATCTATTGCTGTCCAAGCCTACCTGCAACTTTTACCTCCAACATCATCACTATTCTCACTACCCACTCATCAACTGGTAAACTCCTCATCCTTGGGGATTTCAACATAAATTGGCTTTCCAGCACACAGTCCAAACTCAGAAACCACATCTCCTCCCCAAACCTCACACAATTGATTTCTGACCCAATCCACCGAAACCATAAGTCAGGCAAGCACTCACTACTAGACTGGGTGCTATCATCACACCCCCACCGGGTAGTTGCATTAGGAATCCTACCAGATGCACTCAATGATCATCATATGGTCAACTGAATATGCAAAATCCATTGCCCCAAAGCACCACCAAGCATCCTCCACCTCTGCTCATTTAGGTCATTAGACTTATCATCCCTCCATGAGAAGCTAGTTGGTATTGACTGGTCTTCAATTGCAAAAGACTTGTCTGTTGACTCAGTTCTGGCCTATGTCAGCATGCCCTAGACCAAGCATGGCAGACTTACAAGGCCTCAGGCATTCTTGGCGACTTGCTTAAATATCACTGTCTCTGAAATACCTGCACTTGAGCCACCAGGCTTGCCAAAACAGAGTATTTCTCCTCTCCCTCCTAGGATAACCTTAACAACCCCTCTAAATTCCGGAAGGTAGTTCATGCTCTTTTCTCCCCCACCTGCCCAATCCCCACTGCCAGTCCTCAAAATAGGTGACACCACTATCTCAGACCATCCCTCTGTAGCTATCCAATTCAACTCCTTCTTCACCACCTGTGCCTCTACCCTTCTTGCTTCATTACCCTCCTCAGTTCCTCCCCCAATAGCTCCTTCCATACCCACTCCCTATCCCCCTTCCCCATTTCTCCTTCTCACTGGTCTCATCCACTGACACTCTAAAAGCTCTTCTGGCCCTTAACCCCAGTAAGTGCAAAAACCTGGATGGGCTTGACCCTAAGCTTCTGCACCTATCCGCCCACACCATTGCTCTTTCACTCACCTCCCTTCTGAATCTATCCTTCTCACTGGCCACTGTCCCTGATGCCTGGAAGCTTGCTACTGTCATCCCTCTTCCCAAAGGTGGTGATTCTTCAAATTCAGGTAACTACCACCTGACATCCTTAATCCCAATTCTTGTAAAACTCCAAGAACACCTGGTACTGGCTCAACTTTCTCCATTCCCTGACTCCTCCTCCTTCTTCACCACCTTTCTGTCTGTTTTCTACAAGGCCCACTATACCATGACCTCCCTGCTCTGGCTCACTGACTCCATTCAGTCCAGCATGTGTCAGGGTCGCATCACCACTGCCATCTTTGTTAATTTGGCTAAAGCCTTAAACACTGTGGCTCACACCCTACTCCTCAGCAAGCTTGCTGCAGCCGTTCTCTCTGATTCTGCCATTAGCTGGTTCCATTCCTATCTCATGGGTAGATCACAATCAGTTAGGGTAGGCAACTCTGTCTCCCCCCTCTCCCCATTAACACTGGTGTCCCTCAAGGTTCGGTACTCGGACGGATACTCTTCTCGATATTTCTGAATGACGCACCCTCTGCCTGCTCAACAGCAGATATCCACATATACTGTATGAGGATGATACTGTTTTTTACACTTATGGTACCCCCTCAGATGTGGCAACCAGCCTTCAACTGGTCTTCTATAATGTCCAATGTTGGTTTCGTTCAAATCAACTGTTCCTCAATGCCAAAAAAATGGTCTTTATCACTTTTGACTTTACAGTGTAGCCAATAAGTACACCTTCACCAGAATGGACACCGTCTTCAATTCCTTCTGCCTGCTTGCCCTAAATTGTCTTACATGTATGCACCACTGCGAGCTCTACGCCAACCTCTCCTTCCCTCCTCTTGAGTCCAGACACCTTGCCCACTGTGCGTCACTAGTTGGTCAGTTCTGGTTTGGATCCCTCCCATCCTACTTAAATGCACTCCTTTCCACTCCTTCCTATCCCACTTACTCCCTCCTCAACTCCTCTTTCAGAACCCTAGCCCTCCCTGCCCAAACCACCACTTCAGATTGGGCTGCCTTCTTTGGAACTCCCTCCCCTTAGATATCTGCTCCATCACTTCCTCTAGTTCATTGTCTTGTCTTCTCCGTAACTTTATTTCCCCTTCCTGCAACTGCTGCTAACCCCTACCCCTTACTGTTACTGCAACTGCTCCTGACCCCCACTTCTTCAACATGTTATCTCTTTTTCTATCACTTTTGTCCTGTTTCTCATACCTACTCTTGCCTCCTTCCCCCTTCTGGCAAGTAAATAGCCACACAGCAGACTGCATTTCTTACCTTCCCCCTGCTATCCCCTCATTTCCCTAATCTTGGGAACTCCCTCTCCTTAGATATCCACTCTTCCTAAATGTTTCCCTAAATGTTGATTATTGTTGTATGTATGAGTGTGTGTATGTATATATGTGTATATATGTTTATGTGTATATACAGTAAATATATATATATATGTGTGTGTGTGTATATATATATATATATATATATATATATATACATATTTACATAGTTATTTTTTATGCATCAAAGTGTTTTATTTTTATTTTTGCATCTTGGTTTTATGTTCAATTATCATTTTTTAATTTGTCTTTCTCCTCATGTTTTCACTTTTGTATCTTGTATGATTTTGTTTTATTCTCATTTCATTGTATTTTGCATCTTGCAATGTATATAGAAACATAGAATCTGTCAGCAGATAAGGACCATATGGCCCACCTAGTTTGCCCTTTTTCTACTCACTGCTATAGCCCCAGATCCTATCTGATCTGTGACTGTCCTGCTCTGCACATCTCCAGGGTACCCTCATGTCTATCCCATGCACTCTTGAACCCCCATATTGTTTTTGCACCCACCACTTCTGCTGGAAGGCTGTTCCACAGCTCCACCAACCTCTCAGTGAAAAAGTACTTCCTAACATTACCCCTGAGCCTTCCACCCTTCAGCCTCATATCATGCCCCCTTGTTCTTGTGCAGTTTTCTCTGAAATATGCTTTCCACCTATACCCTGTTTATTCCCCTAAGGTACTTGAAAGTCTCTATCATATCTCTCCTGTCCCTTTCTTCTTCCAGTGAATAGATATTAAGGTCCTTAAGTCTTTCATAGTAGGGCTTCTTGTGGAGTCCATATACCATCTTCGTTGCCCATCTCTGGACTGCCTCTATTTTGTCAATGTCCATCCAGAGATGTGGTCTGCAGAACTGGACACAGTATTCCAGCTGAGGCCTCACCAGTGATCTGTATAGTGGCATCAACACCTCTTTCTTCCTGCTGATTACGCCCCTCCCTATGCACCCCAACATTGTTTGCTCTCCCCATCACTTTTTCACACAGTTTGGTCACCTTCAGGTCATCAGATATGATAATTCCCAGGTCTCTCTCCTGACTTGTGGTGGCTTAAATTTCCCCACCCATCCTGTACTCCTCCCCCCTTGGATTTCTGTGACCAAGATGCACAATCTTGAACTTTTTAGCATTGAAACTCAACTGCCAGACACCTGACCACTCATCTAATAGGCTCAGGTAATTTCTCATTTTTTCACCCCCTCTGGTGTGTCCACTCTGTGGCAGATCGTGGTGTTATCTGCGAAGAGGCACACCTTTCCCTCCAGATGCTCTGCAATGTCACTAATGAAGATATTGAATAGGACTGGCCCCAACACTGACCCCTGTAGCACCCCACTGGTCACCTCCCTCTCCTCAGATTTCATGCCATTTACCACCACCCTCTGAGTCCTGTCCCTTGACCAGCTCCCAACCCACTTTACTACCATAGGATCCACTCCCAGACTCCTCAATTTATTTAGCAATCACCTGTGCAGGACAGTGTTGAAGGCCTTGCTGAAATCCAGGTAGGCTGCATCCACCCAGTCAAAGAAATCTAAAAGATTTGTCTGACTGGACCTTTCCACTGAGAATCTATGCTGCTTGGATGCTGTGCCCCACTATCCTCCAGAAACTTCACAATCCTCTCCTTAAGTAAGGACTCCATTAGTTTCCCCACTATTGAGGTCAGGCTTACAGGCCTGTAATTGCTTTTCTCCTCTCTGCTTCCTCTCTTGTAGAGAGGGACCACATCTGCCCTCCTCCAGTCCTCAGGTACCTCTCCTGTCTCTAGTGATGCATTGAAAAGGGCAGCCAGTGGCTCCACCAGCACTTCCCTCAGTTACTTTAGTACTCTGGGGTGGATCACATCTTATCTGCTTTTATTTTCCAGAGCTCTTCTAGGATTTTTTCCACCTCTCAATTGATGTGGCCCTACTTCATTTCAAAAACACTTTTCTCAGTGTCTGGGACAAACACGCCCCTTTGTGCCACACAAGGGTGCATGGCAACCATCTTCCCTGGATAACCCCAGAACTCCTAGCATCCCAAAGTGCCCGTGACCATGCCTGGAAGGTCCACAAGTCCTCTAAATGCCCACAAGATTTCTCTAAATACTGGATGCTCAGAAACAAATGTACTATAGCAACACGGCTGGCCAAAGCCGAATATTTTAATTCCACTCTCCAATCTAACCTAAATAATCCTTATAAATTCTGGAAGATCATCCACTCCCTCTTCTCCCCCCCCCCACCCTGCTACTAAACATAAACAACTCCTTTCTCACGGAACCTCATGTTGTTGGACCTTCTCCAGCAGGTTAATGTCCTTTTTGAGGTTTGGGCATCAGTACTGAATGCCATAGTCTAGATGTGGCCTTACCAGTGACCTGTACAAGGGCAGTATAACCTCCTCTGTCCTACTACTAATCCCCCTAGATATGCATCCCAACATCTTGTTTGCCTTGTGCTGCTTTCTTGCACTAAGTGGAGTGCCTCAGGTCACTAGTGATCATCACTCCCAGGTCCTTCTCCTCCTCTGATGCAGATACTCGGACTCCACTCAGGTAGTACTCTGTCCTAGAATTCGTGGCTCCAATATGCATAACTTTGCATTTCTTGGCATTGAAGCCAAACTGCCAGATCCTGGACCACCTCCCTAGCATTTCCAGTTCGTCCTTTAGGTCCTGTATCCCCTCAGCTGTGTCCACTCTCCCACAGAGCTTGGTGTCGTCCACAAATAGGCACATTTCACCCTTAATGCCATCTCCAATGTCATTGATAAAGATATTGAACAACACCAGCCCCAGCACCGAGCCCTGTGGGACCCCACTGGCTACCTGTCTTGTGCCAGATAACTCTTCCCCCCAGTCGCCCTCTGGGTTCTGTTCTTCAGCCAGCTTTCCACTCATCTGGCCATCTTTTCCCCAACCCCTAGATCCACCAACTTCCTGATCAACCTTTTGTGGGGCACAGAGTCAAAGGCCTTGCTGAAATCAAGACAGAGGATGTCTACTGCTTGGTCCCTGTCTCCTGTCTTAGTGACACAGTCAAAGAAGTCAATCAGATTTGTTTGACACGATCTCCCTCCCCATGAACCCATGCTGGCTTGCATCCTGGAGATCAGGCTCCTCTAGATATTCTACCAGCCTTTCCTTTAGTATGGTCTCCATGAGCTTTCCCACAATGGAGGTCAGACTGACTGGTCTGTAATTTCCTGGGTCATCCTTGGGACCACTTTTGTGGAGCGGCACTACATGTGCTGTTCTCCAGTCCTGTGGTACTGTGTCTGGCTCTAGTGAACTATTAAATAGGTCTGCCAGTGGCCCTGCCAGCTCCTCAGTCAGTTCCTTTAGTACCCTTGGATGTACTCCATCCGGGTCTTGTGATTTGTCCACTTTCAATGCCAGCAGCTCCTCCCTCACTCTATCCTCCTCTATCATTACATCTGTGTTCCCCTCCCCCTTCCCACTCCTCTTTTCCCTCCTGAAGTCACTGGTCCATCCTTCTCCCAGGTGAAGATGGAACAGAAGTATTCATTTAGTATTTCTGCTTTTCCCCCATTATCCTCCACCCACTCCACAGCTTTCTTAAGCCTAACAATCCTTCCTTATTGTCCCTTTTCTCACTTATATAGCTAAAGAAAGCCTCCTTCCCCTTCTTACTTCAGCTATCTGCAGCTCCTTCTGTACCTTTGCTCGCCCGACTTTCTTACTTGCTCCACTAGCCAACCTTAGGTAATTTTCCACATCCACCTCTCCCTTGGTCTTCCTGAATTTTCTGTAGGCCAACCTCTTTTCCCTAACTGCCTGGGCAACCCCAGAAATGAACCAGCTGGGCGCTTTGGCCCTTGTGTTCTGACCTCTGAGCCTAATGCACTCATCTGTGGCAACCAGTATTCTTTCCTTAATGATGGATCACCTTTGGTCCACCCCCATATCTGCTATGATGCCCACCAGATGGCTCCTTAGCACTTCTCCCATTTTCCCTGAAATACACCCTCCTGAAATCCAAGATTTTGGTCTTAGTCAGGATGCTTTCCCTGCCCATATCCAACTGGAATCCCACTGTGCAATGGTCGCCTCCTCCCAGTGGCTTCCTGACCATTATTTAATGTACATGCTCCCCGTTTGTGAGTACCAGATCAAGAATTGCCTCAGCTCTTGTATGTTCAGTGATGCCCTAAGTCAGGAATCCACTCTGCAGTCCTTCCAGGATCACCTGACTCCTAGCGCATGTCATGGAATGGTATGCTCCGGTCCACCTTGGGCAGGTTGAAATCCTCCATAATTACCACCTCTCCTTTCCCTGCAGCTTCCAATATTTGTGAGCTCAGTTCCCTGTCCCTCTCCTCATCCTGACTTGGTGGTCTATAAACCACCCCCAATCATACCTTTCAACCTCTATTGGACCTTAACTGAACACATAATGCCTCCACCTCCCCTTCCTCCGACCCCTCCCTCATGAAAGTTATTCTCCCCCAATATATACTGCCACCCCTCACCCCTTCCCGACTACCCTATCCCTCCTGTATAGTTTATATCCAGGGATCACAAGGTCCCCGTCATGATGTGATGTTGTCCAAGTCTTGGTTACTGCAGCTATGTCCACCCTCCTGTCTGCTAATAGTACCTGCAGGTCTTCCATCTTGTTTCCAGGACTTCATGCATTCAGAGACACCACCCTCCACTTAGAATCTGACCTTCCTTCTTTTCCCTCTGTTCTTCCATTCACATTTATCCCCTCTGTGTGCACCCCTCCGTGTACTCTTGTTATGTGTTCCTCACACCCTCCACCCTTTGCTAACTATGTTCTTGCCCCTTCCACCTCCTCCTTCCAGTCCTCTTCTATCACTGTGGGGAAGAGGGTCACCGACCTCCTGCTCTCAGAGTCTGTGGGTCTACACACCCACTGTCCCCCCTCAGTGTTTTAAATTAAGTGTAATGGTTATGTATTCCCCCAGTTTGTCCCTGAGTACCCTCAAACCCTCCCTACTGAAGTGTAGCCTGTCTGGTAAAAAGAGTGCTTTGTTTGGTCACGTTTCCTCCCAGTCCCTAATACAGATGAATATCTCCTCCCTGCACCGTTTCCTCAGCCAGTCATTGAAATCCTCTATTCTTCTTTTCCTGGCTGTGCTGGCCCTTGGTACTGGTATCACCTCTGAGAAGGCCAGTGAACTTCCTTCCTCCTTGCAGATCTTTCCTAACTCCCTGAACCTACTTTGCACTACCTCCACCTCCTCCCCAGCTAGGGCGTTGGTTCTCAAATGCATAACTAAATTAGGTTTTTCTCCAACTTCCCTTACTATTTCCCTTATTCTTGGGCCTGCCATCCCTGCTGTCATCCCTGGCATGCAAACCACCATCCTGCTTGCATTTGGGTCCCCTTTCCTTCCCCAGTAAATACCCCTAATTATGGAGTCCCCTATGATTGCCACCCTTCCATCCCCTGCATCCGTGCTCCCTGTCCTTCCTTTCCTACCTTTGGTACTAGCTGCTTCTCCACCTAACTGCTCCCTCTGCACCCTGGTAAACTTACCTCCACATCCACAATTTATCCCCTTAACTATTTTTCCATCTCCCAGTCTGCCCCTCTCCTTTTGACTATCTGTATCTGCTTTCCGTTTTCCCTTCCCGTTTCCTTTCCTTTTCTCTCCCTCCCCCCTTCCTCTACTCCATTTTGCCTGCCTCTTCTCCCCTGCTCACCCTAATTAGTTCCCTCCCCCCTTCCCTGTTCTCTTACTCTCAACCATGGATCAACCTGACCTCCTACCTCACCTCCTGCTGCCCCCTCCCTCCTTCCTTCCAGACAGTGGTGCAAATATATTCAATTAAAGGAGTTATAAGATGGAATAATTTAGAATGGTGAGAGGGGGTCTGAGGAAAATAATTATTGTTAGAAATATTCTGTGTAGAGACTCTTGGGACAGATAAGATGGACTGTCAGGTCATTTTCTGTCCTCTTTTCTATGTTTCTAGAAGTCCATATCAAGTACTTATACTATCCTGCTCCTTTCTACTTCAGTGGACATCCCCTCAAAGAATGTGATTCAGCTGATTTTGCATGGTCAGACCCTCATTAAGCCATGTTGAGAGGGGAAAAAAACCTCGGCCTCACCTAAGTGCTCCATTATTCTGTCCTAGACAATGACTTCCAGCACCTTCTGCAGAAATGATGTCAGCCTGACTGGACTGTTGTTGCCTTGGCATGAACTCGCTCCCTTTTTGAAGATGGGAAGCACATTAAGGACATTCTAGTTCTCTGGCACTACACCAGTCTGTACAGACTCCTGGAAATTACAGCAAGCAGCCCCAACAATTATTCTCTTTGAGCCACTCGGATCCAGGAATGTATCCTGTTTGCCCTTTGAGACATGCCTGGCTTGTTCTTCTCCAGATAGTCAGCTACCAGTGTGGCTGTAATGACTGCAGGCTATATCATGGCTACCTCTGATGCCATGGCCCATCCCTATAAGCACTTGCTTCCCTTGGGGCCCTTTGCGAAACACTGAAGTAAAGCCTTTAGCATCTCAGTCATCACCCCTGGCTCTCTCACAGGTTAGTCCCCATTCCTTTGTTTCAGGGACCCAGTACCATCCTTTCCCTTCTTCCTTCATTTTGTGTACTGGGAGAAGGCCTTGTGTTGTCTGCAGCTACTATTGCTATTCCTTGATTCCAGACTCCCTTTGGCTTTCTGAGGTTTAGTCTTGCAGTCCATCACTGCTGCTCTGCATTCCTATCTGCCCTGGAGACAACCTGCCTCTTTCCAGTGGTCCAAGACAGTTTTTGTTAATTCAAAAATCAGTTTCTGTAGATCCCTGTTGAGTCAGGGGGCACTTCTAGAGATACACTGGTGACCACCTGGTATATACACTACACCTCTCAAGTAGTTTCTGTGTTTAAGAAAGGGAAACATACATTTATTAACAAGTACAGACCCATTGCCATCTTTCCTGTGTTAAGCAAAATGCTTGAAAAGTTGTTGCCTCCCAGTTCACAAATTATCTTTCCACCTATGAATTCCTCTCTCCCACGCAGCATAGATTTTGAAAAGGGCATAGTACCCCATTGCCCTCCTCACTCTCACTAACAATATTGCCTCAGAGATGGATATGAACAGCCTCACAGGAGCTGTCTTAATATACTTGATGAAGGCCTTTGACTTTGTAGACCACTCCCTGCTCTGTGGCAAACTTACTAACTTGGGAATTTTGTTCACTGCTCTTCCTTTGTTTAGCAACTATCTTGCGAACAGATCTCAGAGAGACAGATAAGGGTTTTCTCTATTTGAACCTGCCTCCAAATTTGGTGGTGGTTCCTTAAGGGTCTATTCTAGAACCCCTTCTATTTGCCCTGCATGTAAACTCCATAAAGAATGTCTCTCCCACTACTTTGCCATTCTATATGCAGATTACCTCCTCAAAAAGTATTTATTGTATAAGCCTATATCTAACTACTGACCTCCTATCTATACACAATGGGCTTTCTCCCTAACAAACTGATTCTAAATATGACCAAAATGTATCCTATGCTGTTTGAAATATTCTCCAGACTAAGGATCTGCCCATCCCTGTAATCCATCACTTACCTTTTTTTTTTAACTTCACTTTTTTGCCTCCTTGCTGCCACATCACCCCACTCATTCAGAGCCCCTACATGCCTCGCTACATCTGCGTCTCATCACAGGAGTCTGCCCCTAGAGTGCATTACCCTCTCAGTAGCCTAGGTATCCAGATATCCCCCTGGGTGGGGCAAGGATCGGTCCCCCTTACCTTCTCCCCAAACAACAGTGGAGCGGGTATTACACAACGGAGTCTGCTCCTTTCTTTGGCGGTTGCCGATGCGCTAAGCACTTGAGGGGTCGTCACCTAGGGGTGACGGGCCACCATTCTTCTGTGTTCTATCCCCACAGTTGTTGGCTCTCTAGGAGAGCCATTTGGGAGGTATGCGTAATGACGCAGCTCATCTCAGGGCTCTTGGCTGACGCTGCTCCCATCCCCTTGTGTGACCCTCGTCTGCACTGTCAACTCCGGGTTCACCCGAAAGGTGGCAGTAAAGCAGCGGGCCAGTGCACAGAACCCTTCCCAGAGAGGGAGAGCCACTGTTGGGCTTTCAATCCCTCTCTCCCCCTGCTGACCCCTGGTGGCCCGAGCTCATTCCCGAACCCAGGTTGCCGGCATGGAGCGAGGTGTGGCATCCAGTGCCTCAACCCTCAGCGCAACTGGGCCGGTCTTACCTTGATGGTACCTTCATCCCCCTCAGTCCCTTCCTTCAACTATCTTGGTGTCACCCTTGACCTCTCCACTGCCAGTATGCTCCATTCCATATATAGTAGGCATGTGTCCCAGCCCATGCATGTCCTATTATGGTAGGGCCATGGGACATTTCCATGCTGGGGTGGGCTGCCTGTCCCTCCATGCACACAGTATTGTATGTGACTGTGCACCTATTCTGCACCCTATATTCATGCATTTGTGGAGGGATATGCGAGTGCCTTGCATGCACTTGCGTGGCATCTTTACATGCATTTACCACACATCTCTGACTAAAGTTTTTTTTTGTGCATGGATAACTAATAGATGCACCCATTTAAAAACTGAAACTTTTTAGATTCATTAGATACTGGCCAAGAATAGGGCCTATAATTTGTCGCTGCTCATACCTGTAAAGAAAAAAAAATACCCATGTGTGGTACTACTACAAACCATGATCTGTTTTATATATATATACCACATTATTTTCAAGTTTTTTATTAGCATTACTGTATATCTTATTTTAGCTTAAAGGGCTTCTGACACCCATGAGACAATTTTGAAAAAATGTATTATTCAGACACAAGTTAGTTTGTATTTCATATTTCACAAAGTAATTTTCACGCTTGTTTTCTTATTACTGAGGTCATTTGCATGACAAGAGTGTCACTGCCCAATCTGCTCTGGCTGCTTCTCTACATCTGACATCGCAGTTCTGTCTAGGAAATCTCAGTCCATTGCTGTGAAGATAATTATGATGTAATAAATGGGGGATTATTATGTTAGATGCAGACGCAACAGCCAGAGCAGATAAGATCTAAGCAAGAGACCTTGTTTGTTTTCATGCAACTATCCTAAGTAATAAAGGAAAAATGGAAAGTATTACAGAAAGTATATACAAATATAAACTGAATTGTGTCAAAATCTAATATTTGTCGAAGTTCCCCAATGGTGTCAGAGGCCCTTTAAATCTGCCTTTCTTTTCATTGTAAACTCTCTATCTGGCTGATTGTTCTTTGAGTTTGTTGCCAGATTCTACTGGGAAACAACATTTTCTAATTAAAAACTGGAAAATAATGTGTTTATTCTTAGAACGACCACATAGTATCATCTGACCATTTCCAAAAATAACCTTTTATGATATTTTATAATGCTGGAGATTATATTTTGAAAGCTGTAACAATTGAACTGTTAATCATAGAAACTTACGGATTTTTTTTTTTTTTTTTTTAATGAAAGCTTAGAGTCCAAACAAAATGTATACATCCAGAGTTCAGTTCTATTGTGCCACTACATGTCTATAGATATTGATATAATATATTGTTAAAAATGGCAGGGCTTTAAAAATGTAGTGAACTATTTTATGTTTTTTTATATCAATGTGTAATATTTTAAGATTTAATTAAAAATATTAAGTTTCTAGCCCTAATGGTTGTAAAGTTATTGCATTTTTAAGAAACAGTTGTTTGAAAGGCTGAACTTTGAAACTATTGGGACTAGAAACTGAATTTTTCTCTATGAAAGCTTGGAGTCTGCTGTTAGGAATTAGCTCAGATAATCTGTTTTTATGTGTCATTACTATTCTATATGTATCAACACATTTGACCCTGCTTTTTCAGTATATTATTGATACATTTTTTTTTTGATTGTGACACAGCCAAACAAATTCTTGTCAGAGCCAATACTGCTGAAAAGTTATGGTATTGATGCAGCCGTTAAAAGTGAGAGGCTGCTTCAAACCCAAGTAAAGCTAAAGATTTCATCGATGCATGAACAGGTGCAGATGTGCAGGGCCCTTTGGGCCATGTGCTATAGGAAGACTCTGTCCACCTACAGAAGTGCTGGGCCTGGCACATTCACTCTTTACACATTCGCTTCTCACACATTCACACTTTTTTTTATTTTGACACCAAAATTTCAAGATAGTCATTTTATGACTGCTCTTATAAATGGTTCTACATCACATCAGCAAAGTTTTTAGAGCGCCAACAATGACGGTGAGTGCAAGTCACCGAAAACTGTAACGGCTACTTGCACAACAGCGAGCGGCACAGCATTGACACTTGGCCCCATTTACAGGACCTAATACAGACAACAAGATTTTTTATGTGGAGTGCTGCACCCCCCACACCCCATGTAATTAAGATTATCAACTCCGAGTGGGGGCTTGACATTGGGGGAAAAGTGCAAAGATTACGGCAAAATGCATCGCACACTGCAAGCTCCGAACATGGAGCCTTCTGCAGTATAGGCATACACCCTACCACTATGCAAGATGACCAGCTTGGAATCACACCACCAGACTTCCAGTCATATACTGTTACCACCCTCCCCCTGTCCCACATGCAGCCCATTCCTCCACTTGCTGTTGTTGTTGTACTGCCTCGCTATTCCCCTACTTGCTATTGTTCCACAGTTGCTTTTCTAATGGGTGGTCAAATTCAGTAGCTAATATTGAGTCACTCAATTTGACCATGCCAATATCACTGGATACCCTTATGAATACGAGATGTAACATTCATAGTACAGTATATTGGCCAAAATGTCATTTTGCACCGCAAGTGCAAAAAAGATGTCTCATTCAGGATTTAAAAAAAATGACACCTGCCATGTTTACAAGGTGGTGTGGAAAATGGGTATGTTGAAAGTTTGGGGTCAAAACATTGAATGTTAACAAAGTTATGAGTGAACGTTGAAATACTGCAGTGTTCAGTTATAACCAGAACAATTTACTGTATTTGTGCACTACATTTTCAGCATAGCCTTCTTATTATGCCACCTCATGAACCCCCACAGGTGAAATTTTCAAATCCCTGCCAAAATGTGATTCTGCACCACCAAAACGTAATTCTGCATCACAGGTGTGAAAACACATTTCGGGCAGGATCTGAAAAAATACAGCTGGCACATTCATGAGGTGGTATGAGAAAAGGGCTATGTTAAAAATTTGGGGTCAAAATAATTAAAATTACCCAAGTTATGAGCGAGCATAGAAAAATGTCAACGTATGCTCATAACTTTGTCATTTTTACATATTTTGACTCCAGATTTTCAACATAGCCTTTTTATGACCTCACCTCATGAACAGTGGTGGTGAAAATTGTCAAATCTCCCTGAAAGGTGATTTCACCAAATTAATGTGAAATTGCCTTTCAGGCCTGAGCTACATAATTCCACAGCCACTGGTCATGAGGAGGGGTCTCAAAAAGTCCATGTTGAAAATTTGGGGTGAAATTATAAAAAAATGACAAAGTTGTGCCACAGAGTTCCAAACCCTGTTGAAATACGTTGAATTGCACTTTCCTTAGTTTCTCATACTGCAGTCACCAGTTCTAGCAGCAAGGCATGTCTCCGATTGGAGAGTGGATCTTTGCCCAGAGACAAGTTCAGGTGACTGTGGGTGTGTGTGTGTGGGGGGGGGATTGTGGAGTGGTGACTGCCGAGTGTGAGGTTGGGGTGGCAGCGGTCAGATCAGCAAGGGACCATTTTCTTTTGTACAGGTTTAAGGAAGAAAAAAACACAGCGAGGGAGGGTTTTCTTTATTACAACTCACATTTCTAAAATTAATATGGGGATAGAAATTGGAGGGTGGGGGTGCCACTAAACAGCAGGGAGATATTAGATATATAGGAGGCAGCAATCAGAGGATGGGGTGCCACTAGACACCGGGGAAACATGCAGAACTATGGGGACAGTGATCAGCGGGTTGGGGGTGCCACTAGACACCAGGGAAACTTTATATATATAATGTGGATGGCAATTGGAGGGTAGGAGGTCGGGATGTCGGGGTTAGGGATTTAGGTGGGCAGTGGAGGCATGAGACCCCATAGATCCACTGGACAGATGCCTTGGACACCAGTGTCAGGAGGGAAAAGAGCCTAAAAAAAAACCAAAAAACACTTATGCTACCTCTAACTGAAATTACTACTTAAAAAACTGCCATACTTTTTTTTTTTTAAACAATTTCACCAGTTTGTTCTTGCTGTTCAGGAGGGGTGCCACACCAGAAAGCAAGTGATCATCCTGTTCTGACCAAAAGAAAAGCTTACTGCTGAAAGTGTGATTTTAAAAAGTGAGTGGGGCAGATACTATATCTAAGTAAGAGCTAGCATTTAAACACATTTTAGAAAATGGGCTTGAAAAATTAAGCAACCTAATTAGCTGAAAGGCCATTCCAGGTATGCTTTTATTTTCCAATACAGCCCTGTAAAAAATTAATACTAATTCAGGGTGTCCCATTACATAGGGTATCCTTGGGTACCCCAAATTTTCAGAGTTACAAGCTGCCATTTTTTTCCTCACTTAGTGAGCCACTTCACTCTCAGCCAAACCCCCTTCCCGAGAATTTTTTTTTTTTACATAACAAAAGAAAATAAATAGCAGTCACATATGAAAGATAAATCCTGACAATAATGGGAAAAACAGCAGTTACTCAACTGGCTTCTTCTTCACCGGCAGACACAGTGCGCAATCTCTGGTAGTGCTACTGTGTGAGAGCAGCGTTACTTTCTTTGATTTCCATACCAGAGATAGATATCCATTGGTGGCATGGAAAATAAAGAAAGTACCGGTCCCCTCACACACAGTAGCACTTCTGAAGATAGCTCTTTCTCGCTCTCTCTATCTCTCTCTGTCTCTCTCAAGTCATTCACCCACCTGTTACACAGCATACTCAGTTCTTCAAAATATGTGAGCCTCAATATACAGTACAGAGCACATTATAAACACAGTACCTCAATGCAGCTAATTCCCAAACTGCTGTCCACACACAAAAAGTTCAGTACTGTGATGGCTATGTATGTGTAGGGGAGGTTACCATGACAACCACCTCCAAATACACAACTTCAGGGCCTCCAGAAAGACAAAAGACCATAGCCAAAAACAAAACCACAGCAGACTAGTGCAGGCAGAGGATCTATTTTAATACAAAATAAATGATAACAAATCTTTTGTTTGTAAATCACTTTCTAAGTGCAATAATACCCTCCAAGGTGGGTGGTATTGGGCAGTACTGGAACTTCCTGGGGCTGTAAGACCCTCCGCCTATGGCTTTGGGCCTCATTATGCCCCTGGGTGGTCCAGTATCACCTAGTACTGCCCACCTTGTTGGGTATTATTGCTTACATAAACATGTTTCTCTTCTCCTGCTATTGGCTCCTGCTGTTGGGGGGGTGCCAAGGGACATTACAGAGTTTACAAGTCAGTTTGCCAAGTTAGTGGGAGTGCAGCATCACATCCACTCCTGAGATTTCAAAAAACTGAGTGGGAGCAGATGCATCAATAGGAGCCATTTTAAGCATATTTCTCCATCCTGCAGTTGAGGATGTACCAAGACAGACTGCCAAGCTGCTGTGCTGAGTCAATGCAGGTATCAAGGGGCCCAACAACTGTAAATGTACAATAGAAGAGCTCATGTAAAAATATCTCACAAACACATTTCTACACTCCTGCTGTTGGAGGGACACCAAGAGAGACTGCCAAGTTGCTGAGTCAGCATGTGTGAGGATGGGGCCAAAAACTGTATATGTACAATAGACGAGCTCATGTAAAAGAGCTCACAAATGCATTTTAAACATATTCTCACTCCTGCTGTTGGGGAAGGGGGTGCAGAGGAAGATTGCCAAGTTGCCCAGTCAATGTAGGTAAGAAGGGGGCTAGCACCTGTAAATGTAGAAGACCTCACAGTCTAAAAGAGCTCAAAATTTCAAACTGACCATAAAAAGGCATAGTCACAGTGCCACCTGCTGGCTTTGGCATTGTCTTTCTAAGTACTCAATACAAAACTACAGTAAAAAACTTGGAATGTTTTATTACAAAATGAAATGTTGTTCCATTTTATATTGAGTGAAACAAATTTAGTTACTTTGAAATACATTTTTCTTTTTTTCATTAACTCAGATTAGCAATGACCCATTTTATAAGTGTAATAATCCTCTCCAGGGTGTACAATTAAGGATATTAATGCACGTCCCAGGGGTGTAAGGACAGTTGGTCTTGTGCCTAGCATGCCCCTAGATCATGCATTAAAATCCTTTAATGCACAACTTGTTGTTTTTTTTTTTCTTTATGTTTATTAATTTTCTCATAAAACAGATAAATTAACATTCACTTTCCAAGACAGGGAATTGGAGATGCACATAACAACAGTACATTGATACATAAGGAACAGGTGGAGATGCAGTAGTATTATTTCATGTATTCAAGTTCAGTAGGAAAAGGGGGAATCCTAAAGTAAAGCGTTCAAAGGAAAAAGTCTCCGATAACTTACTAGCCTCTTCAATGCCAGGAGGTATATACTGTAGGGAGAATAAAACAGTAGGTAGAAAAACACAATCAATAAAATTGCTATTTAAAGCATTATACAAATAGGTAGATGAAAAGGCAAATTGGACCCCACACAGAGACTAATTCCCGGCGAGTACAAAAAGGCATAAAAGCCTACATTCGGAAAGGTAGTATTTAAACTGTTGAAAAAGCTATGATGAGCAGAAAGCCCATTAAACGGTAAACTTCTAAGTGTAGAATACTCAGTGTGCCAGCATGAGTCTTTCTGACTTAGTCCTGGAGCAACTGCACCCCATATCCAAGGGTGGAAATGGAACAGAGCCTATAAAAGGCTAATTTCTCACCCAAGCAAAAAAGCCTGCAGCTGAAGAAATGTCAAATAATGAAAATACGACCACGGCTCCAACATTCAGAAACCTTGGTGTTGACCATTAAAAACTAAATGTATTTATTTAGTTATTTATTTATTTATTTCATTTTGGTAACTGGGTAGGTGCGCTAGACAAAACCTGCCTATTTTCAGGGGAAACTTCCTGGGAGAGTACACAACAAAGGACAGAGGTCAGGTAGATCACAAGAAAATCAACTTCACATGACATAACAATAGGTGGATACATTGGTGTCACAGGAACAATCAAACAGATACAGCGGTAATCAAGAAATAAACACCGTTGACAGGCAGTGGAATACAGCATAAGGTAACAACGGCAGTTATAGGCAGTATTCGAACAACAACAGGAACAGAGAATACAAACTGCATTTCCACCTGTCTGGAAGCACAGCGGTAGACTACCATTAGTCTTAGTTACAATCAACACCAAGTTATATACAGGAAGTGCTAGAAAGAAAGTTTGATTCACAAGTAGTAAGCATAAAAGGAAACAGCAATGTTGTAAGGCACAGACCCTGAGTCAGAGTTAGACGAAAAATGAACTCAAACATAATAAATCGCAGTCAACAGCTCACGACTTAGTCCTCAACTGACTCAGCCTGGTCATTAGGAGAAGTAGCTCTTGTGGCAACAAATTCTGTCTCCACCTTCTCAGTCCACTGACCTGCATCCTTGGGGTTGGTGAATTGCCAAGTCTTGCTGCTGTAAACAATCCTGAGATGAGCTGGTAAGAGAAAAGGATGGATGATCCCCAAGGCTCTTAGCCTTACAGCATCAAAGCCTTTTCTCTGGCTCTTATCTGGAAAAATAGATCAGGGTAGATTTCTTTTTTATCTGTACTTTCTGCGCCATCCTCCCCTCAGTGGCTTCTATCTGCTCAACCCTCCCCCCCAAAGCCCCGTCACCTGGCTCCTCTCGGGATCTTACCTTGAGCCATCCTTGGCCACAGGATCGGCTGCCCAGCCACCGGTACTTTCATTTGTTGTTAAACTTTTTATTGATTTTCATACCAAGGAGAAAAACGTCAAGTACATACAGTACAGTTTTTGTGAAGAAATGGGGACATGTAATATGCCCACTAGGATCACTGCATTACAGATACATCATACATTTTAAATATTACCTTACAGACCAGTGTGTTGTGGGGCTCTCAGGCATGTACAGCTGGTCAGATGATGCGATCATATGTATCATGCCTCCAGTGTGATCCATTGGGCAAAATCTGTCTGTACTGGATGTGAGGGAACCATGTATCTGTAACAAATCAGATAACACACACAAGGTATACATTGCACGGCAAGACAATAGGAAAGTAAACATCATAACTATGACTGACAACTGTAACTATGTACACAGGGCATAGTCATCAATGCAAAGGGTTTCCATTTCTGAGTCCATGGCCCACATGGACTCGAGCATATGTTGTCATGAAGGCTCATAGAAACATAGAAATATAGAAGTTGATGGCAGATAAGGACCGCAAGGCCCATCCAGTCTGCCCATTTTTTCTACCTTATGAATGTGCCATAGGTCTTTACTCTGTCAATGGCCTATCTAGTCATACTCATCTGTATTGCTCCCTTATGCCTATCCCATGCCTGTTTGAAATCCCTGCACTGTATTCATATCCACCACTTCCTGAGGTAGGCCGTTCCATGCATCCACAACCCTTTCTGTGAAACTGTAGAATGGAGAAATATGCATTAAATGGCTTGTGCTTAGGTTGCTGAGTGCTGGCATCAGTACCACTGGTGGCTCCCATGGCCTTGTTAGGTGCAGACGAGGAATCTTTCGGTGGTCCCTGCTGTTGCTCTTTGGGATGTCCCATACTGAATCCGATATGAAATTGTGCAGCAAGGGGTGAGTAATCAGTATATTCAAAAATAAAATCAGTTCCAACAGTTTATCTGAAAGGTGGTGACAATAATGCCTCCCCACAGGACAGAGCGCTAATTAAGTACATTCAGCCTGGAAGATGGCTCCCTAGGGCCCCCCATTGTGATTTATTACTTAAACAAACATATATCTTCTATATCTATCTATCTATCTATCTATCTATCTGTCTGTCTATCTATCTATCGAGATATGGCACGGGCCTAATGAAAATATGCCTGATATTTTATGAGTATTCCTTGAATGGCTGCATGAAAACATGGAAAAATAGCAAAATGGATTGTGTTAGCAGAAAAAGACATAAAGGTCCATCCAGGCTGGCCATTTCCTTGCCTAATTCCACGCTCAGCCTAAATGAATGGACTGGATTCAGACATCTGATAGCCCTAGTGACTGATCGTCATCCCTCCCCCAGTTACCTCTTCCCCTTTTCTGCCTGTGGGTCCTCCTGTTCCCTTATATTTTTCTAAATTAAGCTTAAACCCTGTCAGAGTCTTGGCTTCAGCCACTTGTCTAGGACATCTATTCCAGTCATCCACCACCCACTCCATGAAGTAGAGCTTCCTCATGACCTTCCTGAACCTTCCCCGCCACCACCACCACCAGTCTCCATCACAGTCCTCTAGCTACTGTGTCCTCATTCCTGATCAACAAGTCCTTATTATCCATCCTGTTGAGTTCTCACAAGAACTTGCATGTCTCAGTCATACCCCTCCTTTCCGTCCGGGCCTCCAGTGTATACATACACATTGCAGTGTCAGTGGCTCCGTAGGTAGCACACTCGCCTCTGAGGCCGGTAGATCAGAGGGCTGTGGATTCAGTTCCTACATCTGGCACTTGGGTTAATATCCCAATACTGACACTGTAGTGCAGCATGAGAGGGGTTGCTACACTTCTGAGATGCCGTCTTTCGGATGAGACGATAAACCGAGGTCCCATCTACCTGGATTGGTGGTAGTTCAGGTGGATGCTAAAGATCCCATGTCACTTATCGAAAAAGAGTAGGGAAATTCCCCTAGTGTCCTGGCCAAATTTCTCCCATTCACTAAAAATACCAACAACAGCTTAATTAGGTTCAATTTCAGTTGCTTACCATCTGTATCCCCCCTCCCCCGGTCGCCCCTGAAAAAGGGACTTCTAGGCCCAGTGGGCTTAGCGGGTCAACAAAATTCAATAAATAAATAAACCTATTAAGGTTTGCCAACCTTTTCTCATATGATCTCCCCTGCTATCCATAGATCATCCTGGTGTCCTACCTTTGTATGATTTCTATGAAGTCCCTGTCTTTCTTGAGGTATGGACTTGAGAACTCAATGCAGTACTCCAGGTGCAGTCTTACTAGGGACCTGTACCAGAGTTGTCTCACATCCTTCCTCCTACTATCAAATCCCCTTCCTGTACATCTCAGCATAAGATGGGGAAGCAAGGGGGAAAGGCATAGCCACTTATGGGGTGGAGGCCATAACAAGGCTAACAGCAGACAGGGCAGGGCAGGCAGTTCTTAAGTGCGCAAGGAGGGGCAAGAAGAAACTGCATGTAGTGGTGCATGTGGGCACTAATGACCTGGTGGGAGAGACTGTGGAGGTGGTAAGGGGAGGTTTGAGAAACTAGAAGGGCTATGTGAGGAAGTGGGGGAATCAGTGGCCTTCTCAGAGGTGCTCCCAGTACCCTGCATGAGTACAGGAAGGAAAGGGAGGATTGGGGAGTTCAACACTTGGTTTAGGGAGTGGTGTTGGTCCAAGGGGTACAAGATAGTGGGGGACTGGGGTGGACTAATGGTGACACCCAGATCTCTCTCAGTTGTCTACACCACACTTATACCCCCTTCCAGTAGTTATTTTAGGGTTCTTTCTACCAATCCACATTCAGTTAGTTAGTTAGTTGGAATTTTTTTAACTGGGTAGGCTGACCGAGACTAAAAGTCCTTTTTTCAGCAGTGACCTGGAATTCATTACAAAAAGACAATAATACTTAGAGGCATATAACAGTCATAAATATAGCTATACAAATGCCAAACATACAGTAAAGTACATCAAAGACAGGGAAGGTTCACAGGCTTGGACAATACATAGAATTTAACAATACTGTGTTAAGAGGATACAACAATAAGGTATCAGCATAAAATAGGTATCTCTTTTGCAACAAAAGGGAAGGCCAACAGTCAGATAGATAAGTCTCGGGGCAGGGCAATCAGCAAAGGCAGAAACACTGGCTGCTTACCAGAAGTAGTGCCCTAAGAGGGGTTCTGAAGGAGTGGAGGTTGGAGCATTGGAGCATGCCTGGACATTAGCAGGGAGGCCGTTCCACAGCCTAGGTATCTCAGAGGCAAAGGATCTTTTGCTTGCAGCACTTAACAGTTCACTTTATACTTTTTTGTGTTGAACTTTAGTTGCCATAATCTGGACTACTTTTCCATCTTTCAGGTCTCTTTTATAACCTTCTTCTCAGTGTCCACTCTGCCACAGATTCTGTCATCAGCTAAGAGACACACCTTACTCTGGATTCCCTATCCAATGTCACAAATGAAGATACTGATGAACACCATCCCCAAAACTGATCCCTGTGGCACCCTGCTCATGACTCCCCTAGGCTCTAAGTGAGCCCCACTGATGACTACCCTCTGTGTCCCCCCCCACTCAGTTCCCTCTACAACTGGTCAGTTGGTCCCTGCCCCCCAGGTCAACTTGTTTTTTATAAGCTTTCTGTGGGGAACAGAACTAAAGGCCTTGCTAAAGATGATGTACGACACATCTACTGCTTGTCTTCTATTCACCATCTTTATGAACCAATCAGAGAAGCCAATCCGGGAAGTTTGACAAACTGTCCCTGCTACAAATCCATTCTGCCTCCTGTCCTGCAACCCATTTGCTTCCAAGAATTCTGCAATTTATTCCTTAGTGATTGTTTTTAGTACCTTGCCTACATTTGAAGTTAAACTGACCAGTCTGTAATATCCTGAATCATCACTTCCCCCACTATTGTGAAGCAGCAGTATTACCCTCCAATCTTCTGGAACTACTCGCATATCTAGGAACAATTAAATATATTTGTTAATGGCATTGTCAATTTTCTTTTAAGAAAAGTCTTTGCTGATACTGGGTATGGGTTCCTGATGTCAGGAAAACATATTAAGAGGGGCCCAGCATCGACGACAGGGCTCACAGTGTGGGGAAAAGATTAAAACAGGGACTTGATACTAGGAATGGCTTTCTGGTTTGGGGAGAAACATTCAAAACAAGGATCTAACACTGGGAATGTAGTCCTGGTACCAGAATCAGGGTGGGGGGGGGGCAATGGTGCCAGGCTCTTAGTGGCTATAACATTACTATTTTTTTTCTGATCCATAAGCCAGGAAGGAGAAAACTCTGTTGGCACACCTGCAGATGCATTTTTTACTCCTTGGTTTGCCCTGTGACCACAGTGTAACTGTGGCATATGAAAATACTTTATGAAAAAAGTTCTGATTGTTTTTGTTCTGCACAGGTATGGCCACCAGCAGTTTATTTTGTTTATGGCCTTTTTTAAACATTTATTTTTTGCTATCTAGAATACTAAAAGCACTACCCTTGGACAGGCTCTAACAAACCTAAAAGTTTCAGGTTTTAAAGTGCAGCCATGTTTTAGTGATACAGTAGGTGAGCAAAAAAAAGTCTTAAATGGATATTGTTGTGTTCTTATGTCATCCAATTACTCGCCAGTGGCTAAACCTAAACCTGCCATATTTGGCAGATCCTGCAGCTAAGGGTGTGCATGACAATTTTCAGGCCCCAATCCAAAGACTGTTGAGTTATAAATTGGTAAAAATGAGGATTTAACATAGTAATGCAAACACAACCTCTGGTGTATACATTATAATGAATACACCAGAAAATACCTTCTTGAAAATTGTAGGATTATTTTGCCTGTTGCAGTTGCAATATACACCACACCCTGTTTCTTATATGGAGTGGCACATTTAAACACGCAGTATTTTTGTACCCTGGTAATAACTATCTGGTCTTAAAAGAGTGGATGCAGAGCAGATAACATAAGTACATTTCCACTGCTCACCCCAGAGAGGAACTCTTAACACTTGAGGGATGGTACCTAAATAGATATGTGGTAATGCCAAAAACACAGGTAGTGAGATGTGACCCTCCTGCATGACTCCGAGCATGCCCAGTCTGTAGACACTTCTTTGAGGAGTGGTTTTACAGTCGGTCTATCTAATCTATGATGACCTGTCACAGCTGAAACATGAGGCTTCCCAGAGAAAATAAATGTTCAGTTCCTTTTCTGATAACAGAAAACAAACCATACTTGTTTACTCACCCACATCATAAAAGCTGTCCTTAATTTTACCATTCAGAATTATTCAATTCCATGTGGAAATGGTGCTGTCCTACATAGAGAATGTGCTGTCTTGCATTATAGCCTGAAACTTTACAGTAGAAATTAATACTAATCTGTGATACTAAATCAAAATGATTTGGTACTTTTTGTTATAACTTCTTTTTTGATCATGAAAGGCACTCTCAGCTGTGACAGCTCATTTCTGGGGGTAAGGGGTATTATACAGACCTGGTTCACTGACTGTGACACTTGAGCAAATTCCTGTATTCTTCTTTGTTAAGTGCCATGGAATATTTCACTCAAAGCCAGTTTCGGGTACCAGCAAACCCTGAGGTTGAGGGGCTGCTCATGGGGGCCTCCAACCAGAGCAGTTTATGTTACCAATTTTTAAATGTGTTGTATTTTATCATCTTTCTTGAAACAGCAACAAAGGGCTGTGTATCTCCTTCTGATGTGGCATCATGTGGCATCATGATGTCATAAAATGCCTCACCATGCTATGACACAGCCAATAAGAGGCAGAAGGGCTGGGATGGGAAGAACAGCCCAAAGGACTAACACTGCAGTCTACCACTTGTTGTGCTGAAATAAAATAAAATAATGCACATATGGACTACAGTCAAACACATGGGGTGAAGGGGACCAAGTGGGGGACCCCATGACTTCACTATTCCTGCTGGTCGCCCCCAAACCCTAAAGTCAGCCCTGCTTTAACTACCACCTAGATGGTGACCAGAGATGGTCAGAAAGGACCTCAGTTTAATATCTTATCCAAAGGATGGCACCTCAGTAGTGCAGCACCAACCTCATAGTGCATTATAGTGCCAGTTATGGGTATGATCTCTAGTATCTGATGTGGGGCTAGAACCAATGACCTTCCACTCTTTTGGCCCCAGAGTTGAGCATGCTAACTACTGAACCCCTGACACTGAAAATGTAAGTATTGTACTAATAGAAACAATTCTTTCTGCAGTGTTCGGAGCTACAGAAGTATTTCCATTTTTGATGACATATACATCATTTAAAGGAGCAGTGTCACATGCCTTCCCACAGCTTGAAAGTCAGTGTCCTACATTTCAATGTCAAGAGGTTGAGTGGTACGGTATAGTCAGACCGATGATATTTAGTTGTTACATGTAATGAATGTAATCATTTAAAAATAAAATGATCACTTGGAAAATCAAATGGCAGTACAATCCTCCAAGGAAACCCCTCATAGACATATTGCAGTTTTAGAGCACTGTACAAGAGCATTCAGCTTTAACACAGACTTTGCCAAATTAAGTCTTGGTTTAATGATCTTGACACCTTTGTTCTCAGCATGATCAGCTCTTTAAAATGACATCAAGCATCTGATTTGCTTTCTACAGCAGGACTAGCTTGAACTGCAATTTTATTAAGCCTTTAGCAAAATATACCTAATTTGTGTTATGACTGGTTCATAGTCTAAATGAAAATCTTGAATTTTCTGTTTAAGTATTTTTTAGTGTTTGAAACCGGTACATAAGACTAGCACTTTTATTCAAATCAATAACTTAAGCAAAAATACTGGAATGTTCATGTTCCCTAATTTGGTTATGCAAATGCATTCTGAAATGAGAACCTAAGATCCACACATTGTGCAAAATATTAAGATATACACTGAAAAAAAAGATTACATTCTATTTTAAAGATTTCAGTTCTCAGTTCATTCACACATACTGAAACTTTGCCTAACTATTCAACTCGGCTTTTCCCATTTCTGATGACTCCCTAACCTATGTTTATTACCAGATATGAAACCAGGTGTACGTAAGTTTCTGATTGTTAACATAGGTGACTTCACTCAACATTACAAATAAAGCAGAAAAAAATAGCTTTGAAATTTAGTGATTCTCATTTAATTTGACAATAACTAGGTATTTAAATTAAGTGAAACAGGAAGATATGCACTTTTATGCAATTTACTAGTGTAATGTTTTACATAAACTTAGATTTCATTTATTTTGTCAAGTGTTCTCATTAATTGCCTTACCTGACAACTATTTTTTCTTTCTTTGTTTCTGTGTATTAGATTGCTGTTTTATGGTAGAATCATGCCCCTTCAAAAAAGTTAGAGCCAACTTTAAATCATAAAATCTAGTGTATGGCAATCAATCAAAGTTTGAAATAGGCTCCCTGTCTGAATCAGACAGGACAGGTTTGTCAAAAGGCAGATCAGGCTGATATATGTGACTAATTATTTTATCAACCCCTTTTCTAGTCATTAAATGGTAGCTGAGAAAGTTTTGTTTGTTTTATTTCGGTAACAGTTTCGAAGGAGTGCTTTTGGATGACAGACCAGTGTGTGCTTAAAATGTTGGTTGTTCTAAAGCTGAAGAGTACCATCTTGTGGTGGAAAGGAGAAATACAACTTCAAAGTGCTTAAAAACAAGCCTAAAGAAAAAACGTTTGTGGATGTTTGGGACTGAATTACCTGGATTAAAGATCTGCTGAAATGTGAACATAGGCAGTCAAATACCAATCAGCATGTAGAGTACATGTGTGTTTACAAATGTGTGAATAATATATCTGTGTACTCTATTACCATTTATCCAGCACGACCCTGCTGAGGTATAACATAGTCTTTTCACTGGGGTCCTGCATTTAAGACATTTTTCAATGGGATGAACTACAGTGTTGGGAAATTATGTAATGTACTTAAATTGATAACTTTTCAGAAAACCTAAAAAAAATATATCTACAAAAAATTCATCTTATATTGTATGTATGGTCTGCATTCATCTTCCCTTTGTTCTGCATTACTTGGCTAATTTGCATGGAAACAGGATTCTTGTCCCCTGGAGTTTATTTGCTTCTGCTTCTGAATTCTTTCCTGAAGTCATAATTCCCTGTTTGTAACATCACTGATTGTTTCTGTGGGGCTGGCTATAATGTCACAACAGAGAACTGTGACCTATGGAAAGGACAGCAAGAGTAGATCAATTGTGGGGTCAAGGATCTAGTTTCCATGTAAATAAATCTAGTAATAAAGAATTAAATGACTAGAAATATAAGAAATGCATACTGTTATAAGGAGAATTGTGTCTAAATATTTTGTTTTTCAAAGCTTTCCCGGAAGTGACAAACTCACTTCAAACTCAAATGGTGAGTACTGTGATTCACATTGTGAGTTGTATTTTAACCTGTCACTACAATAAGTATAACTGCATTCTCTTCCCTTGCTGGTTCTGTAAAGTACCTCTTATTGTAAATATGTAAAATTATATACAGCATGCATATCACTGATTTAAATTTTACTTGTCTGTTGTTATGTTCCCAACTTTTCCCTCCTCCGACCTTCTACCAAGGATGTATCTGTAAATGAAATTCTTGCTCTGTCTTTGTACATTTACCTGGTGAAACAGTTTCAATAAATAAAAAATAAATTTGAGCTTGGGTCCATTTGTTCTGAGTTCTGTACCCAAACCATTAAGCCATACTACCTCAACATATTACATTAAATTCTAATATTATATGACAGGATATGGACAGGATTTCAGATTGAGGGATTTCCACTAAAGAAATCCAGTTATTTGGTCCCTGTATATAAACACTATTTTATGAAAATATAATGAAAGCAAGATTGGAGAGTGTTCTGGGCACCCAGGAAACCCTTTATCATTATGTAAGGGATGCACTACATCCATTTCTCAATGTTAAGGACATAATTCTATCCAGAAGTTCTGGCTGCATAAATAAACCACTTGATGGAAGTAATACATTCACAGCTGAGGTGTAGATTTTATGTTATTATAAAATTTGTTTAAAATCAAAGAAATGTTATTGGGTTAAACCAATCAGGTGACAGTGCATTATTACAGCATAATGCATAGTCATCCTGTTGTAAACCTGACCAGATTTGTTAGAAGCCACATCACACAATGAACAAATCAATCCACCTACTACCAGAACTGACCTTCCATGACGAACATGGCTGCTATCTTTGCTTACTAAAAACCTTCATGTAGGCCCTAAAATAAAAAAAAATAAAAAAAAAGTAATTAGATGTTATTTTCCTACATTCATAAGTCCATAGATATTAATTTAAATAGCATACATATGGCCAAATCAGCTCAATACACAAATGGACTAACATAGAAACATAGAAGTTGATGGCAGATAAGGACTGCAAGGCCCATCCAGTCTGCCCATTTTATCTACCTTATGAATGTGCCATAGGCCTTTACTTTGTCTATGGCCTATCTATTCATACTCATCTGTATTGCTCCCTTATGCCTACCCTATGTCTGTTTGAAGCTCTGCACTGTATTCATATCCACCACTTCCTGAGGTAGGCCATTCCATGAATTCAGTACCCTTTCTGTGAAAAAATAAATTTCCTCACATTACCCCTTAATTGGCTTACCTCTAATCTCATGTTGTGTCCTCGTGTCCTGGTATTTTTCTTATATTGAAACATGTTAGACTCTTTCACCTTGTTAATGCCCTTAAGATGTTTGAATGTTTCAATCATATCACCTCTCTCACTCCTTTGCTCTAGGGTATACATATTGAGCTCCATCAATCTGTCCTCATATGTTTTCTGATGCAGTCCCAGCACCATTTTGGTTGCCCTTCTCTGGACTACCTCCATCTTGTTAATGTCCTTGTGCAGGTGCGGCCTCCAGTACTGCACACAGTCCTCCAGATGGGGCCTAACCAGTGTCTTGTAAAGAGGGATTATTACCTCCCTCTTATGACTTGCAATACCCCTACTAATACACCCCAACATCCCTCTAGCCTTACCTACAGCTTTAGTGGTCTGCTTGGATGATTTCAGATTATCTGTGATGATAATGCCCAAGTCTCTTTCTTCCCTTGTGATTGCCAGCAACTGCCCTCCCAACCTATAGGTGGTTTCAGGGTTTCTCTTCCCTATGTGCATAATCTTGCACTTCTTTGCGTTAAACCCCAGTTTCCACTCTTCCGACCATGTTGCCAGTTTATCCAGATCTCTTCTCATTCTGCCCACCCCATCTGTATCATCTACTCTGTTACAGATCTTAGTGTCATCTGCACACAGACAAATCTTACCCTGCAGCCCATCTGCAATGTCACTGATGAAGATATTGAAGAGGAGTGGCCTCAGGACTGATCCCTGAGGTACCCCACTAACATTTTTTTATTATTTGCTAAGGCAAATTATTTCCATATTTTGTAAGGACACATATTTCAACATGAAGTAAATGAGTCTACAATGGCAGGACACAAAATCCACACTGAACATTTATATTATCAGTCACTGGGCCATTGTAATGTCAGCACTGTGTGATTATGTGACTGAAAACCATAGTTTTATAGTGGGATAAACATTCGCCACATGCTACAGTATATAAGGAAGTAACAGAATGCTGAGGACTGAATTGCCTAGATCAGAGTGTGAATCAACATAAAAGCCTCCAGAAATAAAATACCATTCAAACAGGCAATGTTCAAATACATTATTATACAATGACAAAAACATTTCCTGGTCTCTGATTGGTCAGTCTTGGACTGGACCCATGATGTTATCCCAGTACAACATCACGGGTCTAGTATCAGCCTCACTGTGAACCTGTGGATGAGCTATATGATGAGCTAGATTACCTCTTTTTTTGCATCTTCTCTTAAGAAACAAAAATGTTTTTCCACACTAAAAACATTCTTTAAAATTATTTTTTTATTTTATATATAACAACGAGCCATTGTATATTAGCAATAATGCCCTCCAGGGTGTGTGTCATTTGGGATAACATCACACCTCAGTTGTTGGACCCACTCAGCCTGTGGCCTCGTGCCCAACCACCTGAGGCATGAAGTTATCCCAGCATGACACACACCCTGTTGGGCATTATTGCTTAAATAACACATGTGCCTGTTGTTAACCTTACCCCTACCATTAACTTAACCCGTCGTCCTAGTAGCTGTTTATTTACCTCCTTTCTTCTGCTAACCCTTCATCAACCATCTACAGTCACACTTCATTTGCTTCATTTCGTTGCTGACTACATGGTAAATTGCATAGCAATAAAATAAGTCTTTAATTGCATTGAGGGGTTCTCATGATATTTTCTGAGAATTGCCCTCATAGTTTCCGCCTGTCACCAAACCTTCTACAATATGGAATCACTGCCTTATATGTACACTGTTATTTTAATTATTATTTATTGTATTTTTTTAAAACTTACTGGGACACACTGTACCCATTCCAGTGCCACAAGTAGTCTGCTTTATTTTATTTCCATTTTTGGTTGCCATTCCTTTGTGCGGCAGTAGTGAGGTAGGAACTCAGGGATGGATTTTCAGAAGTGATGATGCAGGCATGAATCCTGATTTTGAGTTGCGCCTGTGTCTTCTGAAAGGCACCTAAATGTTTGCTTGCTACTATATTTAGAAACATTGTGATGCATTTGCAACAGTTTTACTGCTTTACACCAACTTGCCTCATAAAATTTGATTCAAAATGGATCCAAAATGTTGCAACTCACAGCAATTGCATATAGAAATTAGTCTACCTTTTCTGTGCAATTTGCAGGACTGCATCAAAATGGCAAACCCAGGGATAGTTTTGAATTCTTCCCTCACTATTTACAGCCTTCTAACTGGTGAGTTCCTATGTCAAAACTAACTAATAATAATACAAAATATATACAGTAAGAGCTCAACAATTACAAAGATGCAAACTCCTGCCACCTTATTTTATTATCAGTTTTGGTTGCTGAATCTTCATGCACAAGTAGTGACAAAACAATTTCCAACATAACAACAATCAATTAAAATTACACGAGGGCACAAAAATTATATTGCTATAAACTCCATTTTTGGTTGCCATTCCTTTGTGTGGCAGTAGTGAGGTAGGAACTCAGGGATGGATTTTCAGAAGTGATGATGCAGGCATGAATCCTGATTTTGAGTTGCGCCTGTGTCTTCTGAAAGGCACCTAAATGTTTGCTTGCTACTATATTTAGAAACATTGTGATGCATTTGCAACAGTTTTACTGCTTTACACCAACTTGCCTCATAAAATTTGATTCAAAATGGATCCAAAATGTTGCAACTCACGGCAATTGCATATAGAAATTAGTCTACCTTTTCTGTGCAATTTGCAGGACTGCATCAAAATGGCAAACCCAAGGATAGTTTTGAATTCTCCCCTCACTATTTACTGCCTTCTAACTGGTGAGTTCCTATGTCAAAACTAACTAATAATAATACAAAATATATACAGTAAGAGCTCAACAATTACAAAGATGCAAACTCCTGCCACCTTATTTTATTATCAGTTTTGGTTGCTGAATCTTCATGCACAAGTAGTGACAAAACAGGTTCCAACATAACAACAATCAATTAAAATTACACGAGGGCACAAAAATTACATTGCTATAAACTCCTGCCCCCCCCCCACCACCATTTTATTGTTAGTTTTGGTTGGCATTTCTTCATGCGGCAGTAGTGAGGTATGAACTTATCATTTGTAGCCTTATAGCTGGTGAATTCCTGCAGTATGTCAGAACTAGCTGGTAAGAAATGATGTAGGAAATTAGTAATTATAAGGATATAAACTTAACAAGAAAATTAAAAAAATGTTTCCAGTGTCCACGAGAATGATTTAAAATATATTCAGAAATATGTGCAGACAGAACTGAACTGATATTTCATTAATGTTCTGCTCTTAGGTCACCTGATTCTTTATTCCTGGAGACATTTGCATTTCACATTATCTTTGTTAACTAGACTTCATCTCATTCTTCTATTTCTCCCCCATCTTAAGTCATAATTCTCAGTTTGTGACATCATAATCAGTTGCTGCAGAAACAATTCTGGTCTCTCAAACAGAGAGTCTAGCAGGAGAAGAAAATGACGTGAGCCATAGAGATCCTGCTTCCATATAAATGCACTCAGTAAAAAGAATGAGGGAAGACAAATACCAATTAAATATCAGCTGAATTGTTTCTGAATTTATATTTTTAAAGGTTTTCTGGAATACTGGAAAACACTTCAGTGTTCAAATAATTAAATTTTTATTTAAATATATCATCTTATGCTTGTTCATTTCCTATCCCTCCGTGGAAAATCTCTTTCTGAATTCCAGCACCATGGAACAATCTTCCTCTCCCCATCCATCTCTCATCCTCCCTGCGCGCTCTCAATCCACTCTTACTGGCACAATCTCAAAATCATGCACCAGCAACTAGCCATCTTCCTTTTCTTTCCTCATTACAACAATCCATGTCTATTCTCCCACTCCCCTATTTACCTGTTTTGCCTCTTACACTATTACATAGCTTACTATTCAGTGTGCTCTGAAATTTGGATTTAACACTACCGTGATTTTCTTACAAATATTGTTCATGCAGACACTGTACACTCCCTTAGGTTTCATCCTTCCTACCCCCATACCCTATGTGCTGTACATACTTTCTACACTGTTTATTTCTTTTTCTGGAATTCATTACTTGTGCCTTACTTTTGTTGTTCCAGTACCTACACCTGCTGTTGTCACTATATTTCTTATTGCTGTGTCACTCCCTTTGGTATCTCCTTCCCCTGGTTGCACCTGGAAGCATGCCCTGACTCAATGTACTGTACCTACCCTAGTCACCAAGTTTTAAAATAAACAAATAAACCATAATCAGTACCACTGAAACACAGAATATCATTCTGTAGGCAGGTGTGATTTAGAAAGGCATAACAAAATGAAAACATGGAATATTGTTATTCAAATGCAATCAGTTAAACAAGCTGGTAAACTCTGGGGATACATGATGGCCTGACTCAGAATATAACATTTATCTTCAGGAGTGAATGGACAAGACCACAATGCATGAGTGGCAACATGAGTTAAGAAGGTCCTGCCCCCTCACAAATGAAGATAAATTGCATATCCTGAGTCAGACCATTGTGTGTCCAGTTTATACAGTACTTACACATTTTCAAATGTGAACATTTTAAACTAGCTCTCTTTTGGAGCTGTTTTTGTTTATACTAATAAACATTTTAAGAATTTTTCAATGGATACATCACAAAGCTGGAGTAAACATTCTGTATTCTACGAAATCCATATTCTGAGTCGTCAAAAATGTATTATTAATTAATCAACTAAAGACAGTTATTTTGACTTTACTGCTCTGGTTGGAATTCTGCATCGCTCTACTGCAATGTCATCAAGAACTATTTTAACTGCTTTCCAGTTTCCTATGGTTAAGTACATCCTTATGGCATATTTAACCTGTATCACCCTGTTTGTGACATATCTACTATCAAGGTCAATTTTATCTTGATATAAGATGTGACCAAAATAACACCCTCTATTTGGCAAACTTTGTTTTCGCTGGTATAGTATGAACAGTACTGTAGTTGCTTTCTACAGAACCCTCTTTGGCGCAAGTTTTAAAATATGTGAGGTGAGTGAGTGAGTGAGTGAGTGAGTGAGTGAGAATAATAACATGTGCTCCTAATAAGTCCAATATACTGAAGTCATTTTGCCATCTAGTTCCAAGAGAGATGCTTGGTTGTTTTGCAGAAGCAATTCCCAAGTATAAGCTCCAGAACTGTCCAAGGATACCTTCTTTCTAAGCAGTGTGTCCAGTGAGATGATACGCTGTCTCATGTTTAAACTCCATACAAGTGGTGCAGATGGTTAATTTGTTGAACAGATCATATCTAGTTACATTTTCTGAGTGAGACATGACATGTTCTGAGAAAATAAAAATGCAATAAGAACCTATCATTATAAGTGAATTATTTAATGATCTAACTCTGTTTTTGTTTCCACAAAAAAAAAAACCTGCATCTGAGTTTTCTCAGCCCAAAGCTGCTAACACAGTAGTTCCCAAAATAGGCAAAGGAAATAGTAATAAATCAATTACCAAGAGATAAAGTTTAATAATTTCTACACCGTGGTCTCATTTTGCAGAATTCTTTCTGATAGGAGGAACACCAATTAGAGCAAAGCTAGAATCCTACTGAGAAATTCAGTACAAAGAAACCATTAAGACCCAGGCTGTGGTAACAAAATTACTTTTTTTTCCCCTTTTCCTTGGTTCATGATTTTTTATTTTAACTTGTTATAGAATTTCTTTTGCCAAGTATAGTCAGCAGCCAAGTTATAGGAATGCCCCATAAGAAAATCCTACAATATGTGGTACTGTTACAGTGTTGGATACATTTTCTTTCTGTGGTAAAAGTACAAGTAAACTAATATTTATATTTAAATTCCTAACATATCCTTCTCAGCATAAAAACTGTTGTTTGCAGTCCACCTACAGTTTTTTTAATAAGTATATTTCATTAAGCATGTGAACCTTAAGTGCCGCTCTGCTGACCTGAGTGTCTGGAACAGTTTGGGAATGTAGCTTGAATCAAGGTCCCCCCTCCACACACACACACACACACACACACACACACATTCAAAACAATAGAGTTTTTTTTAAACAGGATGTAGCACTACTTGCAAAGCAGATCAACATACATCAGATCTAAACATAATCAGTGTCTCAAATTAAAAATGTAACAGATGAACCTATAAAATAGGAAAGCATGTGATTTCCATTTGTCACATTATTATGATACATTCTTCATATAGTTCATTCCCAATAGCAAAGGAAAACGGAGCTTGTTTGTTATAGTCATGCCTATTTATAGTTCCATTTAGAGAATGAGTGACATTTTCTACGATTTTCAGTGTCTCCTGTTTTGTGAATGATGACCAGTTTCGATAGGACGAAAAGCACTGAAATTTCATGATATAATAGATTCACTGGAGATTTTTTCAATCTGTGGTTGTTTTATTGTAGAGAAAGCTGTTGAACAGATTAGAGCAACTAAACTTTTTCTTATTTTTCACTGACATTTAGTTCACAGACTAAAATACACATTTAGAATCATGACAGCATTGAATAATTCAATGTACATTAGGTATGCCACAGACTATTTTATTATAGAACATGATTATACCCAATCTTGTTTTTTAATGACCTCTATATTTTGTTGATTAATAGTAGAACATGCACCTGCCCTGATACCCTTTAACAGTGTTCAGTTTCTTTCTATTGAGTGGAACCCTGATATGTTCTTATATTATTAGATAATATCCCAGTTCCAAGGAGTTCCTGTTTTTTTTTTTTAATAAATTCTGCAAAATGTATGTATCAAAATGGGGAAAATCCCGTGTAAAAAAGATTACATTTGTATCTCATTCTAACATAGGGATCAACGCTTGTTTACATCTTTCAGCTTTAAGCAGATCTCACTATAAATCCTTTGACACTGTGATTGTAGAAATGATTATTCTGATGCAGCATACAGTAGCATGGAGGTTTCAATAAAAAGGCTGATGTTGTACACTTTTATGTCTCATTTATCATTAACATGGGCATTTAAACTTCGATATACACAACCAGTTTATGAAATGAACTCCAAATCCTTCTACCAATGTAAACAAAAATCAATTCAGTAGTTTGTTTTAAAGCTGTGTTTTTAAGATGCTCATTATGAAAACATGTTCCAGACAAAATAACTGTGTTTCAAAAAATGAGATTTGGAACAGTCAGTCCTAATCCCATGTAGTCTCAGTTTTAGTATGTAATGAAATCAATATGGTTTGTGATGTTTATGTTTAAATGTGATCAAACATACAAATTCATAACAATTTCTGCTCCTATGCACAGTGGTAGTCTTTTTTATATCATTGGTGGGCATTCTTTGGTGGGCATTCATGTCAATGGCAAAGTCCTGAATTCATTTAAATGCCAGATGCTGGCATAGACCCTGGCATGAACTGCAGCTGGCACGGGTACTTATATCAATGGGAAATTTGCAGTTATTGATTGGCATTGATTTCAGTGGACATAGTCCAGATCCATTTAAAAAAATGCTTGCTGCAGAGTTAAGCTCCACTACAGTACAAACTGTAGATAGCATCAGCCATTCATTTACAAATGGGCATTTTCAGTTACTGCTGGCCATTCTTTTTGATGAATGAATTCACCCCAGAAAAAAAGCCTGATATTTGCACATTAATATCATGGTTCTTTTTAAATCTAGAACTTTGGAGTATGACACAACAAAAGTTTGTGAAAGAGAAAGCAAACCCTGTAAAAACTGGCAAAAACATGACAATCATTTAATATTTTGTTTAAATGTATTATTTTATTTTATTTCCAGTTGTGACTCTCCTCTGCTCTCCTCTCCCTCCTACAGAGCCTTACCCTATACAGCTACTGTCTTCCTCCAACTCATCCATCAGCTACACAGGTCAATGTGATTATTGCCCCGATTTATTTATTTATTTCATTTTTTTGTTTATTTAGTTTTTGTTTACTGGGAAAGTGCACTAGTCAAAAACCTACCTATTTTCAGGCATGACCCAGGAGGTTGCATAACAAATAGAAAAGCATACTGTACATTAGTACACAGTACAGTAGATGAAAAATAATTTTGTGTAATACAGTAACAGAAAGAACAGAATGATTGGTACCAAAATAAAATTGTGGCTAGTAACATAATAAGTAGGATGTAGGAGGTGGGAAAGAGTAACAATTACACTACAAGGGAAATTAAAATGGGGGGGATACAATGAGCAGCAGAAGTTTAAGCCTGAGGGTATAGAGAGACAGTGGAGTAATCAGTTAGGAGAAATTAGATAAAGAAAAAGTTGAGAGTCAGATGCAAGTGCAGACATTTGTCTTGCTTAAGTGCTTAAAGAGAGCTTGCTTGAAACTGATGTGAGACTGTGCAGCTCAGAGGAGGGGAAGGGAGGAAGGGTGTTCCAGACTCTTGGGGCAAAAGTGGCAAAGGCCTGCTCACTCATTTTAGTAGAGACCCAAGGGACATCCATGAGTTACTGGTCTAAGGAGCACAGAGGGTACAAATTAACTTGGGGGGTAAACAAGACCTCGAGGACAGCAGGTTTAGAGGACCTGACAATGTCATCGATCATACATCTGACAGCAAATAGATGACAGGAGGGAGGGAGGGGATAGCTTGTGACAGAAATGGGAAGGAAAGAGTTAATGGTTTGGATTCTGTAGATGCCTTATTTTTTTAGCAGTGTGGAAAAAATACACTGAGGCTGAAATCCTCCAGCAGCAACCAGCTTGTGGAATTCCTAGCTGCTAGATAAGAGCTGGGTCATAAATCTCGAGTGGACATCTCCAGACACACAGACCTTGCAGACACGGACACAGGGCAGTTTGAATGGATTGGATCATTCAAATATAAACTTAAGGTGAAAAGGAATATAATTGGTCACCAATAGGTGTTCACTCTGATTGGGACAATTAAATAGATACATGTTAGTTGGTTGGTGCATTTAAGGGAGAATAGAATGACCTAGTCTCCATAGACTATATAAGCTTCTGTAAGACAGAGAACTCTCTCTTGCCTTGGGAAGCTGTGAGGGGAAACATAAGCTTGGAGCCTACCTGGTATGTCCGTGGGAGCTGACAGTTAGAACAGGGCCCAGTGTCTCTTGTAAGGACAGGGAAGGGTAAGTTTAGTGATAGTATATTTCAGTAATAGCCTTCTTCTTTTGCCATCTGTTGTTTAAAAACATTTGTTTACTTTTCCTGTATGAGTGTTATTCTCTTGTGTTGTAAATACATTTCCTGTAAATGCTCATTGCACTTTCTGTTAAGTAAAAGCTATTTATTTGCTCAACAGTTGTGACTCTGATGTCATTTTCTAAGGTAAGATTTGGTTTTCCACTGGCTAAGGTAAACTCTGTGTAGCATCCGCCACCTGAAAGAGACACACTACCAGACTTTAACTTGTGCAATTGCACGTGTGATTATTCAAGTTTGTACACTTGAAAGAGGTGCCGGAAAGAAAGTCCGGCTGGTGGCAGCGAATACCTGAGGACACACACCTCTCTAAAAGCTGTTTCAGCCCAGAGGGAGAGGTGGGTTGTCACATATTGGTTGGCAGTGGTGGGGTGATGATAGTGGACTGCGTAGCACACTGATACAGAGTTTGCCAGTGGAACAGTTACCTTAGCATTGCAAAACAGGATATACAAGAGGATACATTTGTACAACAGTTTTATTTGTTTCTAGATAGCACAGTATAGTGTAGCAGTAGAGAATGAGCTCCACGGAGTATGACTCACTTACTGTGCCACAGCTTGTTGAAAGGTGCCAGGAAAAGGGGATTCAGCCTGAAAGTCTGAAGCAGAAGAAAAAGGCAGATCTCATAGCTACTCTCTTGGCACATGATCTGAAGCAGACAGTCGTTGGGGTGAGTCAGGAACTGAGGCAGCAGGCTCCCAAATCAGCTTGAGGCACTGGACTGCAGCTAGTGCTGCAAGACAAGGCATTGGAGGTGAAAAGACTGGATGCTGAAACAGAAGCAAGAAGGTTGGCAGACAGAGAGAAAGAACGTGAAGACAGAGAGAAAGAACGACAGCATGAACTCCAGAGACAACAGCACAGAAGGAGATGATGACCCTCCGCGAGTCAGCAAACCGTGAGTAATGGTGGAGTGAGTTTACCTCGTGAAGCCAAAATGAATTCTAAATTGTTCCCTCAGTTTAAAGAGGAGATGACCTTGATTTATTTTTAAGGTCATTTGAGAGAGTATGTAATCAATTACAATTAAATAAGGCTTCCTGGTCAACTTATCTCACACCCTTGCTGATGGGAGAGCGCTGAATGCATTTGCTAAAATGAGTAATGAAGACTATGCTGATTATGATAAAGTAAAAACAGTGTTGTTGAAACATTTTGAATTAACTCCTGAGGCTTATAGAAGAAAATTTAGGGAGTTAAAGAAAAGCCCAGAAGACAGTTATGCAGAACTGCAGGTTAAACTGTGTACTTACCTTGATAGGTGGATGGAGGGGGCTAAAGCAACTACTGTGGAACTGATTAAAGATGTATTGGTGAGAGAACAATTCCTTAAAATTGTATCTGAGGACATGCGTGTATGGCTCATAGACGAGGGCATGCGCCTCTTCCACAGAGGTGGCAGGAGGCGCTGACCAAGTATCTGTCCTAGCCGGCCACACACTGGCAATAAGTCTTATGGTATGGGGCGGCACATGAGTATAAGGGATCCCATGGGGGCAGCCCAAAGAAACGCCTGCACCTGAGCCCAAAGTAGAGCCCTCTGGTTCTAAGGGACTCAAGAAATAGGTCCCAAGAAATGTCATATTTGCAATCAAGTGGGACACTTGAGATAAACTGCCCTCAGAAACTGGTTAAGGGCAGAGATATTGGGACAGGGGTGATCAAAGGGCACTGGTGTGTTTGTAGGGGTGTCCAGTCTGAAGAACCACTCTCCTCTGATGAGAATCTGCGTCCCATTACAGTTAATGGAATAGTAACACAGGGACTATGGGACACAGGTGCTAACATCTCCTGGTAAGGCAAGATCTCATTCGGGCAGAGCAGATTGTGCCTGGGAAATACTCCAAGGTTCGACTTCACAGGGCCACCAGTCCCATTACCAATGGCTAGAGTCTTCCTGAGCTGGGAAGGGGCCATGTAGAAAAGGAGGTGGGAGTGTAGGACCTACCTGTAAGTATGATTGTGGGGAAGGATTTGGACCCCAGTAAAAACTGGTGTGTGTTGTAACCTGTAGTCAGGCACAAGGGCAAGCTTCTGAGGGGAAGAGGGGTTGACTCTGGGTGGTCCAGCCACACCCTCAGCAGCTGAGGAAGTGTCCAGCACAGGGAGGGGCTGGCTAGAAGCTGCAGTCCAGAACCCCAGTCACAAATAGAGGAACCCACAGGACTTCCTTCAGAAGGGCACTGGGAAGGGTCAGGCGAGGGCAGCTGAGTGCTGCACAGCGAACTGACCCTACCCTGGAAAACTGAGGGAAATAGCTCATAGGGCTGAGCATTCTCAGGGGTAAGAGTCCATTTCCTGGGACAATGGGCTGTTGTACAGAGAATGTACAACAGAGGAAGGGCTAGCTGGTGAGGTACTCCAGCAGCTGGTAGATCCTAAGGTTCACCGTCAGCAGCTTTTGGCCCTTGCACATGATATCCCTTTTCAGGGCACTTTGGGAGTGAGGCTGCAAAAGCGCCTCACCAACAATTCTTCTGGCCTGGTATTGGCAAGGATGTGGCAAATTATTGCGGACTTGTCCACAGTGCCAGCGGTAGGAAAAATGGGGACAAGGCCAAGGCAGCTTTGGTGCCCCTGCCCATATTGATGAACCCTTCAAGAGGGTAACAGTGGACATAGTGAGGCCATTGAGCACCCCAAGTCGCACTGGCAAGCGGTATATCCTGGTAGTTGTAGACTATGCCACTAGATACCCAGAGGCAGTGGCCCTAACATCCGCTGAGGCAGGACCAGTGGCAGATGCACTGTTGGAAATATTTAGCCGGTGGGCTTTCCCAGGAGATACTGTCAGACGGGTGCCAATTTATGTCAGGATTAATAGTAGTTTGTGGGAGAAGTGTGGGTAAAGCAGCTCAAAACCTCCCCATACCATCCCCAAGCTAATGGTCTAGTGGAGCGATTTAATTCAACCCTTAAGACCATGCTAAGGACTTTGCTGACCAGCATAAGAGACTGGGACAAATATTTGCCTCATCTCCTATTTGCATACAGGGAAGTACCACAGGAGTCCACAGGGTTCTCACCTTTCGAGCCCTGTTTGGTCATAGGGTGCGGGGCCACTAGATTTGATTCGGGATGAATGGGAGGGTGACCGTGCCTCCCAAGGGAGTCTGTTGTGGAGTATGTCCTGAACTTCAGGACCCGCTTAGGGAGCTCATGGGTTTGCTCAGGAGCACCTGGCCACTGCACAAACAGCGCGAAAGTCTGGTATGACCGTGGGCCCCGAGCCAGAGAATATGAGGTGGGACAGCGAGTGATGGCACTCATCCCTGTCCGACAGAATAAGTTACAGGCAGCATGGGAGGGGCCATTCTCCATTGTCCAAAAGGTTAGTGACGTCAATTACATGATAGAGCTCCCGGACAGGAGATGCAAACGAAAGGTGTATCATGTTAACATGCTGAAGCCCTACCATGACAGAGAGGAAATGGTCCTCGCTGTATGCAGTGCTCCAGAGGAGGAAACTGAGGTAGATCCACTGGTGGACCTACTTGGGAGGCCAGGGTGCATCCTCTGTGGACAGCCTTACCTCTCGGAACAGCTGACACCAGCTCAGGTGCAAGAAATTAGGGGTGTGCTGAGAGAATTTGAAGACATGTTCACAGGGAAACCAGGGTACACCATGATGGCAGAGCACCATGTGGATACAGGGACCCAGGATCCCCTGAAACAGTCCCTCTACAGGGTACCTGAGCATGTTAAGCAGACTGTGAAAGAGGAGCTCAAAGAGATGCTGGAACTGGGGGTAATCCAGGAATCTAGTAGCCCCTGGGCATCATCCGTGGTACTGATCCCCAAAAGAGATGGCACCACACGATTCTGCGTGGACTACCGGAGGCTTAACAGCTGCAGCGAGTCTGATGCTTATCCCATGCCCAGAACAGATGAGACCCTGGCCACTGGGGGAGCCAAGCATTTGACCACAATAGACCTAACAAAGGGCTATTGGCAGGTACTCTGACCCTGCGGCCAGGGAAAGATCAGCGTTGTTACTCCATTTGGTTTATATGAATTTAAGGTAATGCCATTCGGAATGAAGAATGCACCTGCAACCTTTCAACGGTTTGTAGATCACATTCTGTCTGGGGTAGGTGAGTTTGCATTGGCTTATATGGATGATATAGCCATATATAGCCAGACCTGGGATGAGCACATCAAGAATGTGGGATGTGTTCCACAGGTTAAAGAAGGCAGGTCTGACAGTCAAGGCAGAGAAGTGCCAGATAGGTATGGCAGAAGTATCCTACCTGGGCACCGGGTGGCAGTGGACACATCCGTCCGAGCCTGCCAAGGTTGATGCCATCCTGGCCTGGCCTACTCCTACCACAAAGAAACAGGTCAGGGCATTTCTAGGGACTGCAGGGTACTACCGAAGGTTTGTTCCCCGCTATAGCGATCTGGCTAAGCCCCTGACAGACCTAACCAAGAAGGGAAAGCCAGATGCAGTGAAGTGGTCAGAAGGCTGTGAGGTTGCTTTTCAGGAGCTAAAGAAGGCCTTAAGCAGCCCAGCTGTATTGGCTAGCCCCAATTATAGTTTAAAGTTTATGGTCCATGTGGATGCCTCAGATCATGGGCTGGGGGCTGTGCTGAGCCAAGTTACTCAGCAGGGGGAGGAGCACCCAGTTGTGTACCTCAGCCGAAGGCTTTTGCCCAGAGAGGAGGCATACGCCACAATTGAGAAGGAATGCTTGGGAATAGTGTGGGCCCTTCAGAAGCTGCAGCCTTACCTATATGGGAGAGAATTTACTGTGGTCACAGATCATAATCCCCTGATTTGGCTTCATAGGTCCAGTGGACAAAATGGTAGCTACTACGTTGGAGTTTGGTACTGCAGGCATACAACATGACCATACAGCATCGCGATGGCAAACAAAATGCAAATCACCGGATGGGCTATCTAGGCAGGGCTAATGGCCGGGCTGGATACTTTTGGGCACTCCCCAGTAATTGCATGAACGGCTGTGTCACTTGGGGTAGCCCAAGGGACACGCCTTCATTATCTGGGTGGGGAGATGTGACAGAAATGGGAAGGAAAGAGTTAATGGTTTGGATTCTGTAGATGCCTTATTTTTTTAGCAGTGTGGAAAAAATACACTGAGGCTGAAATCCTCCAGCAGCAACCAGCTTGTGGAATTCCTAGCTGCTAGATAAGAGCTGGGTCATAAATCTCGAGTGGACATCGTAGATGACAGGAGGGAGGGGATAGCTAACCTAGCTTATCATATAGTAAGCAGTGTTGGGTCAAGCTGGGAGTGGACAGGGCAAACTTGCAAATATTATTGTAAGTCAGTGCTAGTCAGATAGTGGGGGTGAGGCCATACAGTATATGAGTCTAGGAAGTAAGATACCCTGAGCTATTGCCAGCCTAGCAGCAGGAGTTAGAGAATATTTAATCCTGTGTGCTAACCCTAGTTTGGAATTTACGATTTTGCAGACACTGGAGATGAGTAAGTTGAAATCGAGGGCAGGGTCCTGAGTTATTCCCAGGTATTTTAAATGGTTTAAGGAGGATAGGAGAGATCCATCAGAACAATGAATAGTAAGTCCAGTAGGGCAGGATCTGAGCTTAGGATGGGACCCAAACAGCATAGCCTGGGTTTTGCTGGTTTAGGAGAGGCTGTTGTTAGTTAGCCAGGTCTGAAATCTTTCAAAATAAATATTCCGTTTTGTGTTGATTTTGGCTGTATCCTTGGAGCTAGTGTAAAGCACCAGATCACTGGCATATAGGAGGGTGTTGCAGTGTACTGGGGTTTTGGAATAATTATTTATGAAGATGGAGAAAAGCAGTGGACCCAGGACTGAGCCTTGGGATGCCCCCGTATTGATAGTGGTGAGTGTAGATATTTCCTGGTTAACATTGACATGTTTTTGCCTGTTCAAGAGGTAGCTAGAGAACCATTTGAGAGCAGTGTTGGCCATGCCTAGCTCATAGAGTTTGGATTCAAACACTGGGTGACTAACGAGATCAAAAACTTTAGTTAAGGCAAGAAAAATAGAGCCAGTTACATTACTGTTGTCCATCCCCAGTTTAATGTAATTTGTTAGTAGAGGTAGTGTTGTAGCAGTGCTGTGGGCAGACCTGAATCTGTGTTGGGCAGCAGATAGCAGGTCATATTTGTTAAGATGGTCAGTGACCTGGAGGGTGAACATTTTTGTAAGTATTTTGCTGAGAGCAGGCAATATGGCAATAGGGTGGTAATTCGCAAGGCTCTTAGGATCACCTTGTTTAAGGACAGGGATGATTTCTTGCCATTTTCCAGTTCAGAGGGACAAAACCAGAGGTTAGGGACAAACTGAATTTAATCTAGTTACTGGAGATGCTATAAGTGGAGCCATGACCTTAAGAAGTCTGGGTTCGATCTCATCGGCACCAGCACTACCGCTGGTCAAGATGGAGTTTCAGAGTTTTAAGACATCCTGTCATGAGATGACACAGAGGTAGAAAGGGGGGAAGGGAGGACAGGATGGAGTCTGGTCTTGAGGTGGTGAGGGTTGTATATCTGGGCAATGTAGGCTAGCAAAGTGGGTGTTAAAAGCATTAGCAATTGTAACCATATTATTACAATTTATCCCATTGATCATCATTTTGAATAGCATACGTTTGGTGCCTTTACCAGTGCCCAAGAAGCGTTTTATGTGGGTCCCAAAACTTTTTGAGTCCTTAGTAGAAGCATGCAGCAACTTGCTACGGTACGCGCCTTTAGCTCTGCAGACTTATTTCGTGCATGCATTTCACAATGCCCTGTATTCAAGCCAGTCTTTGTGCTTTGATGAAGCTTTGTATTTATACCAGTAAGCATCTCTGGCTTTGAGCGATGATAGAAGACTGTTGTGTAACCATCTGGTGGACTGGCCTCTTACCCTGCATCTAATGGTGGAGACATGCTTGTCTTGAAGAGAGAGGAGGGTGATAGAAAAATAATCCAAGACAACATTTACATCATCTGTACTGTTCAGTGGGGATCAGTCGACTTGTTTCAGGTCTCCCAGAAATGCTGAGGGATCAAACCTGGAGAAGTTGTGAAAGACCAACTCATTTGGAGGGAGGGTGGGAGTACGGGCTGACCAGATACAGTAGACAGGTGAGTGGTCACTTATTGCATCTGCAAGGGTGCCAACACTTATTATACTGTGCTTCCTGTTAGAGAGGACCCAGTTGATAAGGCAGTGATTGCTGCCTGATGTAGATAGCCTGGTGGGATCACTAATGAGCTGAGAGAGCTGAAGTTTTCCTAGAATTGTGTAATGCAAGTGTGATTATAGTCAGTTGAGATTAAGATCCCCATCACAATAACCTTAATTTTCCCAGTGTTATCAGGCAGGTAATTGATCATGTCAGTAAGGCCAGTAGTGCCACTCTTAGGAGAATTATAAACACAGACAATATGTATTTTTTTTTAGCCTCCTAAGGTCAGAAGTGAGTGTAATATGTTGCAGAGGAAGGCCTTATGCCCAAATTGATCGACACTTGCAGATTGGATTTGAAATAGATGATGATCTCTCCACCTCTTTTGGTGGACGGGCAGTCAAGCCGGAGTAAATTGTATACTGAAAGACTACATACCAAGTCTGGGACTGATGGTTTTAACCAGGTTTCAGTGATTCTGAGTATATCAGGGTTATGGCAAGAGACCCAGGCTTCCAGATCAGGGAAGTTTGCCATGATGCTCCAAATTTTAATGTCGGCACTCCTGATCCCCTTGGTGTTGAACCAGGAGATGGAGTTTTGGGGAGAAGGGGAGAGAGGAGGGCTAGGGTTAACTTAGACATCCCCAGATAAGATGAATGATAGAAAGTGGCACCATATGGCACTAAGATCAGGTGAGAGGATACAGGGGGATGCCTACGAGAGTAGAAGTTGGCTAGGTAATGCATTATGTGCAAAACAAGTCTAGATTTGATTATCCATGTGATAACCGTGCTGGGGGTTGAGCAAGCTAGGGCACTGGAGAATTAAAAGTCCTGAATTGGAATGTCAAAAGACTGAACAGTATATTCAGGAGTAGGGAGGAAAAAGTAGGAAATAGAAAGAAGCGATAGGAGACCAAAGCCTGTTATTATTGTGATGCAAAGGGACAACTTACTTGAGGTCATGATGAAAGACATGACTTGAGGAGGAAAGAAGGGACAGTATGTTATAACCGATGATGAATGTAGAAAACAGGATACAGGAAATAATGTGACTCTAACGATAACTGTAATCTGGCAGTGGTTGTTTATGGCTGACTCCAAGAACTGTGCTAGCACAGATAATGTTTTGGTTGACAGCAAGGTTGAGATAATTCAGGATGCCTTAGTATGGCTGTGTTCAGATAGAATCTTTAAGCAGAAGAAAACAGAGGAATAGCTGAGAAGCCTGTGTTGTTACCGAGGAGCTAGGCAGGGCAAAATCTAAGGTCAGAGATATACTTAGCACTGGGGAAAGAGGAAAGTGACAAGCAATCTGTCATAGACCAGTCAACAATCACAGTGAACAGACAGGCACTCATTGACAGAGGAAGCTGCAGAGCGATCAGAGTTGCAGAGAGCAGCAGGCTTCTGGCAGTCAGCAGATTTTCTATTTCACAGTGACAGAGCACACAGGTGAAAGTTATTGATTGTGGAACCTTCACGGGAAATGGGAGAGAGTAAAAGAAGGATACTGGCTAAGGGCAGGACAGCGGGGGTGGGTGGGTTACCTCTCTGCGGTGCCACAGTAACTGTAGCACCACACACATGCTGGCTTTAGTAAGTTTCAGGCCAGCAGCTATGGGGGGGGGGCATAAGAGGGTACTGTCCCCCTTGTAATTTATTTTGCCCTCTCTGTAAATTTTAATCAAACTGATTTTTTTTTAATCAAATTGGTTTTGAATAATGCTGCAGTTTATTCATAGTACTCTCTTGTCTCTCCCCTTGACTGACCCACCCCCTTTTTTTCTACTTCTTTTTCTGACTGCAGTCTTCTAATTGTACTTACTGGAGCCTGGAGGAGAGAGGAGAGCTCACTGAAAAACAGTGAAATTAACAACCTGGGCTGCACTGCAGCACAGCTGACTGGGCTGAGCAGGGTCAGAGAACTGAAACTGAATGGGCATTTAAATTGCTCCCTCAACTCCTCCTCCTCCCCCACCACGTGACAGACTAATGTACACACCACATGGGGGCCAGGGGACTTGGGAGCAGCCACCGACAAGAGCCGATCGGAGCCTCTGACTGCCGACGGAGCTGAAAAGCAGACCTGCCGCATCGCCTATCTGTCGGTAATCATGACTGACACAGGCAATCAGTGACACATTGAATGAAGACTGCTGCTCTCTGCCTGCCTGGCCCAACCCTTCTAGTTTGGAACCAATGGCCGTGCCACGGCGGTGAGTTGGGGCAGACAGGCCGCGGAGACTAAAGAAAAGATGCAGACGCTCAGCTCCTCAGCTCTGAAAAGAAAGCACCATTTCATTGCTCTCCTGGAGTCTAGACACTGTTAAAACTTGTTGGCTCTCACCTGATCCTCCAACCTCTGTCAGTCTTCTTCATTCTAACTCCACCTCATCACGACTCTAGTCAGCACTGTGCATGCACCACACACAAGGAAGGAAAATGTAATTAATTATATTAGTACCACCACATTACTTTATGTGTGGGGGCAGGTGGCTGTGCGGGTGGTCACCTTCGGGCCTTGCCTCATGTGGCCCATTGGCTGCTCGCTGCTCAGTGAGGGTGGGGGAGCAGAGAATAGTAAATGAGGAGGGTGACTGAGGGTCAGGCCTGCTGGAATAATTAAGCTGAGTTGAGGCTGGGGATTTGTATTTGTTGAGTCACAGCCACTGCACAGGTGGAGGAAAAATACAGACAGTTCTCTGACTTGATCTCTTCTGTCATGTTCTTTTTCTACTAAGCAGAAGAAAGAACAAATTTTAAGTTATTTTTGGTGTGATGTGAAATGGGGGAATTTTGGAAAAAGATTGGATCACTTGTCTTCAGTCCACCATCAGCCTGAACTGAGAGTTTCTAGCAACAGCTGCTGTTAGAGACAGAACTTATAAGAGCACAGGAGGATTTTAGTTTTCTTTATTTAGTTTCTACACCATAACCATTAAAAATTAAATTAGTTTTCTGGGGGTCGGTCAGTGAAGTCAGTGGTCACATCATCACAAGTTATATACACTTGTGAGTGTGAGAGAGCAGTGCACTGACTGAATTAATCACATAAGCTCAGATATTCAGACTGCACCAGGCAGTGATGCAAGCCTGGGCGCAGCACAACTAAGATGCGCCGGGGCCTGCTCCAGGTGATATTCAATGGGGATGCGCCATGGCACAGCACCATTGAATATGGAATGGTCAGCACACATACTGTGTATGGTGCAGTGGCACTGCACCGGCACAAGCCCCAGATAGGGAGCACGGGGATGCACCAGCACAAGCGCAGTTGTGCTAGGCACAGCACCCGTGATATTCAGCAGGGGACATGCAAATGAGGCTATAATATATACAATGCACAAACGGGGCCATTTGCATGTCATTATGGCCCCATTTGCATGCCTTGCACAGAGCAGCCTGGTGACTTGTGCCTGGTACCCTGCACAGCATAGAAACATAGACTTTGATGACAGATAAGGACCACTTGGCCCACCCAGTCTGCCCATTTCCCTACCTACTGGATAAGCTGCAGATTCTAGTTAACCAACAGCCTACTTCCTGCAACCCCCCACTATAATTGCCTTGTGTCTGCCCCATGCATGTTTGAATTCCCCCACTGTTTTAGACCCAACAACCTCCTCAGGAAGGCTGTTCCATGTATCCACCACGCTCTCCGTGAAAAAAAATTTCCTCACATTACCCCTGAGCCGTCCTCCCTCTATCTTTAAATTGTGCCCCCTTGTTCATACACATCTCTTTTTCTGAAAGATGCGACCCTCCTGGACTTTGTTGATTCCCTTGAGGTACTTGAATGTTTCTATCATGTCCCCCATCCCTCCTTTCATCAAGAGTATACATATTAAGCTCTCTCAGCCTCTCTTCATATGGTTTCTGCTGCAGACCCTGCACCATTTTAGTTGCCATCCTCTGGACTGCTTCCATCCCGTCTATGTCCTTGAGTAGATATGAGGTCTCCAAAACTGCACACAGTACTCCAGATGGGGTCTCACCAACTGTCTGTACAGAGGGATAACCACTTCCCTTTTTCTACTTGTGATGCCCCTTCCTATGCATCCCAGTATCCCCCTGGCTCTCCTTACTGACTTTTCACATTGCTTACCCACCTTTAGGTCATCTGATATGACTACCCCCAGGTCCCTTTCCATTTTTGTTGTTGTTAGTACCTCCCCTGCTATTGTGTACTCTTCTCCTGGGTTTTATTTCCCAGGTGCATTACGTTGCACTTATTTGCATTGAATCTAAGTTGCCATATGTCTGACCATTCCTCCAACCTTGCCAAGTCCCTTCTCATCTTTTCTACCCCCCCTTGTGTATCAAATCTTTTACAGATCTTTGTGTCATCTGCAAAGAGGCATACCTTTCCCTCCAGACCCTCTGCAATGTCACCTATAAAGATGTTAAAGAGGACTGGACCCAGTACTGAGCCCTGAGGTACTCCACTAGTAACCCCCCTTTCTTTGGAATGTGTTCCATTCACTATTACCTTCTGTGTCCTGTTGTGCAGCCAGTTTGCTACCAGGCTGCCACCCTGGGACCCACTCCCAGGCTGGCTAACTTGATTATTAATCTGCTGTGCGGGACTGTGTCAAATGCCTTGCTAAAGTCTAGGTAGGCCACATCCACAGCCCCTCCCTGGTCTATTACTTTGGTCACCCAGTCAAAGAAATCAATTAGATTCATCTGACATGACCTTCCTGCTGTAAATCCATGCTGCTTTGGGTCCTGTGCCCTGCTGGCTTCTAGGTACTCAACAATTCTTTCTTTCAGAAGTGATTCCATCATTTTCCCTACCACTGAGGTCAAACTTACAGGTCTGTAGTTTCCTGCTTCTGCCTTGCTCCCACTTTTGTGAAGGGGAATCACATCTGCCGTCCTCCAGTCCTCAGGTACCGCCCCATCCTGCCATGATCTGTTAAAAAGTGTGGTCAGTGGTATCACTAGGGTCTTCCTTAGTTCTTTTAGGATTCTGGGGTGAATCCCGTCAGGCCCCATTGCTTTGTCCACCTTGAGTTTTAGGAGTTCTTTCAGGACTCTTTCTTCTGTGAATGGACTGGTGTCAAACCCCACCCAGAGTGCTTCTATTGTCTGGTTTAAGTAACTCCTCCTCATCTTCTTTGTGAATACTGAGCAAAAGTATTTATTCAATATCTCTGCCTTTTCACTGTCTCCTCTGCCCACCTCCCTCTCCTTTATTAATCTTCACTATCCCTCCCTTAACCTTTCTATGCTCTGCCTATAAAAGGTTTTATCCCCTTCTTAACTGAGTTGGCTATTTTTTCCTCGGTTTGGGCCTTTGCTAGTCTGACTGTCTTCCCCACTTCTTTCTGCTTTAACTGATACAGTTCCCTGTTGTGCTCCTTCTGTAATTCCTTATACTTTTTGAATGCAGCCTTTTTCTCCTTAACCTTCCCTGCCACCTCTTTTGAGAACCATAGTGGCTTTTTTACTCCGCTTTGTTTTCTTTATTTGTCTCACACAAAGCCTTGTTGCCTCTATGATGGCAGTTTTGATTTTTCTCCATTGTTCTTCCACCCCTACTTTTTGGTCATTTGCTAGTGCATTTTTCAGGTATTCACCCATTTTGCCAAAGTCAGCCCTTCTAAAGTCCAGTATCCTTGTTTTTGTATGGCTTATCTCCATGGTTGTGCTCATTGTGAAGCACACTGTGCAGTGGTCGCTTATTCCCAGATGTCTACTGACTTCTAAATTTGTGATCCTCTCTCCATTTGAGTGTACCAGGTCTAGTATTGCTCCCTCCTGAGTGGGTTCCAACACTAGCTGTCTAAGGCCTGCCCCCTGCAGGGCATCGAGAATAACCCTGCTCTTGGATGTGGCTGCAGTACATGTTATCCAGTTAACAGCGTGCAGTGGGGATCCCGGGGGATCCCCTGCCCCGTAGCCATGATCACAGTATATGTAGAACATAGAAAACCCTGGTAGTCTAGTGACCTGAGTCCCTGATTCCCCAAGACATGTAAAAAAACCCATCTCTGGTGGTCTAGTGGCCCCCCGCCCATTGCTACAATCGCAGTACAGCTCCATCACAGACATCAGGGTGATCAGTGGCACTGCCCTCCACCACACTGGACCCTTGCCCACCTCCCCACTGTCATCAGTGGTGGCGCGCAACTCAGCCCGCATACTGCCCGGCAGCCCGCCTGAATGACAGGTAAAGTATGGGCTGTAAGCCCATTGGTCCTCAGTGTGGAGCAATGGGCTTGCAAGGGCATACTGCTTGCTAGACAGTCCCAAATATGTGAATGTCATTCATATTTGGGACTGACAATACAGTATGCCCTACAAGCCATGCTCCACACTGGGGACCAATGCCTTCAGCCCATGCTGTACCTGTCATTCGGCTGGTGGCTGGGTGGTATGCAGGTGGGTTGCAGCCAACCCCTGATGACGGGGGGGATTGGGGTGGGCAAGAGGTCTGGCATGGGTTGGAGGGGCAGGAGGTGCCACTGGATCACCATGGATGTCTGTGATGGAGCTGTACCATGATCATGGCAATGGGCAGGGGGGGTTCCACTAGACCAGCAGGGACAGTCTTTTTTACATGCCTCTGGGAATCAGGTGGAGGGGAACACTAGACCACCAAGGATGGTCTTATTTACATATCTCACAGTATTGGGTGGGGGGGGACCACTAGACCACCAGGGATGGTCTTTTATTCATATCTCAGGGAATCAGGTGGGGGGGACCACTAGACCACCAGGGGCTTATGGGTGCTTGCAGATGGTGTTCTGGGTAGGCGGGTGGCCACCCATGTCTGGCGGCTGCTGTGTTGCACCATACAATACAGCAGCTCACCTGTGGGTGGCTGGGATTTATTCCATCTTTCCCAGGGCACAACTTTGAGCCCCCCGTGTGGCGCATTGCAGGGTTGCACCAACATATGCACCACACATCCCGGGCTGAATATCGGGATGTGCCGCATATGCATGGGCACGCCCCCTGCATCTGCCCAGCATACAATTACATTGAGCCCCGGCGCATCGAGATTTGCGCTGTGCCTGGCATCCCTTTCAGTATCCCACAGGGGTGCAATGCGGGGTTGTGCCAGCGCACCTCTGTTGTGCCAGGCGTAACCCCTTTGAATATCTGGGCCATAGTCTGAGACTAACTGAGAGAACAAAAGGGGAAAACTTGAGCTCAGGCTTATCTAAGGAGAGATTAGATTGGAGAAAATAAAAATAAAATATAAGGCCAGAAGCAAGCCAGAGAGGAAGGGATCAGATAGACTAGGCTTAGGGTAGGGATAGGATATGAAGAAGCACTGCTGCTGTTTGATTTTGATTCAATAAGCAAATATAAGCAACAGAAACAAACTACTAGTGTGAAAATAAAGAGTCTGATTATTATAAGAGAAAGCCATTACAAATAAAAGGGGGATTGATTAAGGAATAAAACCCTAACAGTAAGAAAAAAGTTGTAACTAAGAGGTATAACAATTACAAAAGACACATTTAAAAGGATTAGATGAGATCTCATTAAAGAAGGAAAAAACTTTTAGGGTTGTTGTTTGTGTTCTTTCCCTATCCCTAAGGGCAAGAATATTATTAAAACAAATAAAAGGGATTGATTAAGAAATAAAACACTAACAGATAAGAAATAAGCAAGAGGTGTAACAACAAAAGACACACTAAAAAGCCAAAATAGGAGTCGATCAGAGGAACAAAAGAGAGAGTTAGGCCAGTGGCTTAACTTTGTGATTGCTACTATTACTACTGCTATAGGTACTAGTCAGACTCCTGCTGCCTAGAAAAACTAAGTAAAGGGAGGGCAGTGGGCACTGCTGCACAGAGCAGAACTGAAGACAAGGGTAACTAATAGAAAGACACAAAAATAAAGAGAAAAAGCAGCAGTAAAGGAGGAAGAGAGTAAGAAACTTCTGCTTTTTTGTGTTGCCCTTACATGAAGGGCAAGTGTGACTAAACTGTCTGAAAAAATACATAAAAGAAGACGAGACCAAGGGAGCTATGATGCTTGTGTTAACTTGTAATTGTTGCCCACATAAGTAAAAAGTACAAGTACAGGTAACTGCTAATTTGCCTAAGGGAAAAAAAAGAAGAGAGGAATAGAGAGCATTAAAGCAAGGGACCTGCGAGGCTTCTTTATGTTGCCCATAAGTAAAGCCAAGGCAGGGTGCACACTGTACTAGTCTGAACTCTGTACAAGATAGTCTGCATTGTACAGTGGGTAGGCTGGGGGTTAGTCAAAGGGACAAGGATATTTCAGGAACACCACTGTACTGTTATTAACAGAAAAGCAGAAAACAGTAGGGAGAGAAAGACCAACCTATAAGGGGAGAAGACAGAGGGAAGATTTTGTTATGAAGGACAGGCTAGACTGGTAATCTCTTTCACTACTGCTGCTGGCACTGTATATGGAGTGATTAGTACTAGTCCAGAACAAGAACAGTATTAATTTGCTACCAATACCTAGTACCAGCTTGGCTGCTTCTTGGAAAGAGAAAAGGGATTCTGTCAGTCCGTCAGTGATTGTGTGTACTGTAGAATGAGTGTGTGTGTGTGTGTGTCTAAAAAATAAATATTAAAAAAAAATTAAGTAAATAAAACAGACACTATACATTTTTGGAGTGTGAGACAAATTTTTATTAAAAATGCAGCCCCACCCGGGGTCCATCTCTTCTGAGTTGTGTTCTCACAAATAAAACACAGACAGACACAGTTCATTTTTAAAACACATTTTATTTAAAACTCTGGCTCCACCAAGCCCCAGAGGCCATCTCTTACTTGTGCTTATATGATATTCCAGTCTCTACTGTATTCTTTTAGTTCTAACTTCTAAAGTTGTATAATAAAAACAATAACAGAGAGTCAGTACCACTTCCAAGTGTTCTACTTGCCCCAGCCAACTTGTTGAGCTTAGCTGTGTGACTAGCCTGCCCTAAGTTAGGTGACTGACAGCTGTTGACCTCATTCCTCATTGACACTGCTACAATAGTGTAGTTAGAGTACAAAATGGGAAAATTTGTTATTCGTGCTCGTGCATCTCATAGAGATACTCAACCAAGCTCACTATCTGCTTCAACATGTGCTAATGAACATAGTGAGAATACAAACAAAAATGATTCGTTAATACCATCAGGTTTTGGAACTCAAGAAAAAACGCAACCCAACATTAATTTTCCTAAAACTAACACTGGAGGAGTGCTGCATAGTTTTAGTGAAAAATGGTATGTGAACTGACCATGGCTAGAATACTCAGTTGCGGTTGAGAAGGCCTTATGTTTTCCTTGTCGCATGTATGCATGCCCTGGCAATGCTGGTGGAATGGGAACCGATATGGCTTTTATAACATTTGGGTTTTACAACTGGAAAAATGCTCTTTGTCAAGGGAAAGGTCTCAATAAATGTGAGCACAGCTTAGTCCACTTGAGTGCAATGGCTGATTAGACTGCAGCACGGAAAAGAGAGGCCACAGGTGCCACAATTGCTGCTTTGGTACCATCTGCACAAAATGAAAAATAGATACTATGTAAAAATCTTGGGAAAAATTATTCAGTTTGCTGTCCTAAATGAGCTGCATTTGAAAGGAGATAAAGATATCATCAAGTTTGATGAATTAGATCTCACATTGAACAATTCATCAGGAATTTTCATTAACCTAATTAAGTTTTCTACAGGTCATGGTCCACTATTCAGAAAACCATTCCGAGAAATGCAAAGTAGACTTCAGTTGAAATTCAGAATGAAATAATTGACATTAGGAAGAAAATGATTTTGCAAGATATTGTTGCAAATATTCAAAATAATGGTGATGTCAAGTTCTTCTGCCTGAAATGTGACACTACAAGGGATGCTGTGAACACTGAAAATTGATCCATTATTTTACAATATTCTGTTGATGGCAAACCAATGGAGAGCTTTATTGGATTATCCCAACTGCATGGCCTCACTGCTGAAGATATTACACAACAGATCTGGAAAGACATCAAAGAACTGGGTGTAAACCCTCAAAATATTTTATGTTCTTGCTTTGATGGTGCCTCTGTTTTGTCAGGATGTAAAGAAGGTGTACAAAAGCGTTTGCAAGAGACATTAAACAAGGAAATTCCTTACACACACTGCTTGAATCATCAGTTACATCTGGTGGTTACACGTGTGTGAGAAGAGTGCAGCAGTGGCAGATATGTTCTCAAATTGCAACTACCTATACAAATTTTTCATAGATATGAAGTGAGTGTGCTATACAAAGGTCAGCACTTGCAAAGACTCATAGACACAAGATGGATTGGTCACCTAAAAACCTTGGCAGTAATCCTGAATAATTTGGAAGAGATTCAGAGTGTTCTGTCACAGTTTGAAAATCGTGATGGTGAACTGTCATTTGAAGCAAGAGGGCTATTGGAAGTCACAAAACCATCCCAATTCCCATACTTGGCTGAGGCTATGAAAATGATTTAGAATGTTTTTATTCCGGTGAATAATTACCTTCAAAAAGAATTAATGCACCTGGCTAAGGGAATTGAATTAATTACCATTTCCTGTGAAACACTTCAACAGAAGAGAGAACTGTTTGAAGATTTTGTTGCCAATATTTCATCCAAGCGCTCAGTTTTGAAAACTGCATGGGATGAAACATTGGCATTAAGTTGTGCTGGTGCCACCAAAAGAGCAAGGGTGCCACACAGAAAATTTCAAGATTCAGTCATCACTGAGCATTTATCAGGATTCCAAACTGTAAATGAGCATCAGTGGTCCCAGATTTATCATGAACTGATTGATGAAACCAATTCTGAATTGCAAAGGAGATTTTCTGAGAGGAACGCCGAGTTATACAAAAGCTTGTTAGCAATGTATTATAGTACAGTAGCTCTCCCGACTTTTTGAACATGGAATCTCTACATGCTTTGATTGAATTGCTTGTTTTAGATATTTTGAAGGTGAAGGCTGAAATGGCTGTATTTAAGGCACTGATGGATAAGAAACAGTGCAAAGGATTTGGAGAAGTTCTTGGTGCTGCCCAGGAATTAAGGGAGGCTTTCCCGTGTATTTTTGAAAGGTGTACTGCTGTCTTGTTATTTAGAGCATCAGCTGCAGCTTGTGAGAATTCCTTTTCTTGTTTGAAAAGAATTTTATCAGATCAGAGGAAGAGCATGACCTATGAATGAAATAGAAACCTCATTCTCCTGTCATATGAAAATGATGTGACTTCAAGTCTCAACCTGGATATCTTTGTGGAAGAATTTAAACACCACTATCCAAGAAGGCTTCAACTGTAAATTTATCAAGACTCTTAACCTTGCACAGCACTTACATGTTTACATATAAGTAGTTTACAAGTTCTGGCATCTTACTGACACTGCATATTTGACTATTCATGTGACAGGAAACATGACTGGTAGCAGCCCCCCCAGGTCATTCTTTCTGCCCCCCTGCCTTGCTGTTCTTGCTATGGGCCTGGTGAGTTTACTGTCGCACAGTACCTGAGGTAGCCGCTGCTCTGGTTTCGTTCGTAGTAGTGTGGGGAGGGATGCAGGCAGGGCTAGATTAATGGATGTGGGGGCCCTACTCCAAGTCATATTTTGGGACCTGGGGAGCCCCTAAATGCCAACATCCCACTCTTCTGTGGCGCCGGGCACGCAGTAACTCTGTAAACACCAGCAATTCATCAATTTAACAATTAGCCTCTAGCTTAGTGGTGACGCTAAGTAGAATCTTTTCAGAGCAATGTGGTTTTACTCCCAGATTTTTGATAAATGATGCAGCAAATAATTTAAATTCAAACAGTGGCCCCACCATGGCTATAGAATCTTGCAGCCCCCTGAGCCCAGGCTAGCAGCAGTAGCAGGCAATCCTCACCCCCATGTAAATCCAATTATTTTCTTTTCTCTGTTTTTTTAGTCATTTTTTTGCTTCAATTCAATTAACTGCTGTTAAGTGTTCCTTTCCCGCCATTTCCAATACAACCAAATCATCCACCAAATCCTAAAATCATTGAAGTCAAGACAGAATAAAAAAGTCAACATGACAGTGTTGGCACTTAGCACACAGTAAGTAACAACATACCTGGTGGTGTGGCCTGCCCTGACAGACTGGTCAATCACTGGACTTTGCCTGGGACTCCTCACAGGACCAGAGGCCCAGCAGCAGCACTGACTGACTACAGTCACCAGCACACAATGAGCAACACACCATCTCTCCAACTCTCAGAGTCAGAGTTGTCATCAACATCTGATGAAAAGAAGCGCTGAACAGTGGCAAATCAGTCAACTCCAGCCCGGCCCACTCTCTCTACTAGTAGTCTGTAGTCTTCTTCGATTGAGAGTGAGACAATCTCTGACCGACCATTGTCCACTCATCCTCCGCTGTCCTCGACTCCTCATTGCCCGGCCACATGCCCTGACACCACTCACATGCCTGCAGATTCCAGCTTCCTAGTAGCCACACCTCCAGGAGGACCTCTGAGACATGGTTGGTTGTGGTGGTGGTGGGGTCAGGGTGGACAGATCACAGACTACTCTGTCTGTGCTGTGCAGCTCACCCCGCCCCCGAGAGGTGGAGCCGGAGAAACTGAGAGACTCGCTCAGAGCGGGGGGGGGACCTGACTCGGGGGGAGTGCTTTTCTTTTTTGGCAATGCTGTGAATGTGATGATCCCACAGCTGCTTGACAGTACAGCAAGTATGGCCAGTCCAAGGTTGGCGGCTATGGTCTGCCAGGTAGGGAAAAAGGAAATAAATTAAGTTACATTAAACAGTGAGGGGGGCCCTGCTGAACCACGGGGCCCCACGCCATGGCGTAATCTGCGTACAGGTTAATCCAGCCATGGATGCAGGTATGGTGCCCTCTTGACCCTGGTGTCCACAGGAGGGCTGGGGAGGGAAGTGGGAGAAATAAGTAGCAGAACAGGTTATGAAGGACAGTGCAGGGAGAAATTTGAGATCGGGGAGAGGGAGCAGAGAAGCTGGGGGGGAGAACTGAGAGTGCAGCTGATTCTTGCTTGATTGCAGCATAAGGTTGAAAGCCCCCATCCCCAATGCAGGCTCTGAGGTAGTGGAGGAATACTTAGGCTTGTAAGCAGGATGGTACTGAGCTAGATGGAGTGTGCACTCTTGCTGTGGCATTGGGCAGAAGGCAGGCACCATTCATCAATCAGAAGGTAATTTTTTGAGATAGACACTTCTGTACTTGTTTCTAGAACCAGACTATACCACACTGGCCTGGGGGTGGCAGGACATTCTGTTGTCACCTACAATGCCCCATATTATCCCACGTCCTTATAGGAAGTACTCATACTGTGCAGTGGCAATCATCCTTTCTCACAGATGAAGATAGTGCTACCTCTGCAGTGCTTGAAGACTCTACCAGCCCACAGTGAGGAAGCTGAGTTCAGTCTCGAACCTGCATCTCCCACAATAGAGCACAATGCCCTCTGCTGTCACCATTGGGCCAGACATTTAGCAATTTTTAAGTTAGATGGAGAAGTATGGAAGAATTCAAGAGAAAATAAACTCCAGAAAAACAGAATTTTGCCCATTATTATCTTCACTGTCTTGCAACCTGGCACTTTTGAACTTTGGCACAATAATTGATTGTAACAGGGACTCCATAGCTGTTTTTAGGTAAAATAGGAGAGAATCATGAGGAATTCAAGACAGATTCTAAAAGTCATTATGGGGGCATACACTTCAGCAAAGGTCTTCAAGCTCCCTTGAATGTCTGTTGCTGTTTTGTCAGATTATAGGGTGAGTTGTGTTCAGTATTGGTAATTCATTGGAATAAGGCAATTGATTGTAATCACTAAGCATTCATTTTAAAGCAGCAGGTAATGTACACATTTATCATTGGGCTTATATTTAAAAAAAAAAAAAACTTCCATCAGTCTTAATTTCAGCAGAGGAAAGTTGTAGTTAGTATGGAATGCACTTCAGTGGGAAATACAGTATCAGCTAGCCATTCAAATGCCTTACTGATGCTGACATTGCCTCAGCACTGATTGCTCTTCTTCAAATGAGTGCCTGGGGAAGACAGCACTTTTATTTGTGACTGTTGTGATTAAATCCACTGACTGCGAGCAGCATATTGAAGGTTTTTGTGAGCAACAGCCACTGTCATCCACTTAGTGGTGATTCTGATGATTGATGGCAGTGGTGCTGATCACAGAATGCCATCTTCATAGTGGCATAATATTTTAAGGTCTGAAGGGACTCTAGTTCAATCACACCCAACCCTTGCTTCATAATCAGGTATGAATAAGTATGCTGTAAAAACATGTAAAGGGGTTCCCTACCCACTCTGCTACCAGGGTGTCCAGTAAATCCCTTGGTATGTAGAAATTTGTCCAGGCTTACCTTGAAGGACCATACTGTCTGCATGTCCACTGTCTTCACTGGGAGACTGCTTCAATGATTCACCAACCTCTAGGAGAAAATGTGCTTCCTAATTTTACACCTAAATTGGCCACCTCTAAGCTGCAGAGAATTTTACCAGTGTCCTGTAGGAGAGTACCATATCAAACGTCTGTCTTTTTGATCTTACCAATACTTTTCGGTAAGTCAAAATCATGTCCCCTCACAGCCTCCTTTTCTCAAGGGTGAATATCTTTTTTTTTTTCTCTACAATATGCTTCATAGCACCAGGACTGCTCCCCATCTGTCTCCCGTAGCACTTGTGGCCACCATCACTACAACACCAGGGCCAGCCACCACCCGGTGTTTCTCCCTGGCTTACCCCCCAGAGCGGGGCTTCTGGGGTCTCCCCTTATCCCTTCTGATGCCATGCTCAGTGTACAGGCAGGGGGCCTTGTGGTTGGATACAAGGGGTGGCAGCTCAGCAGTGGCATCACTTAGCTCGTCCAGCAAGGTTTTTGTTGCTGGGCTATTGAGGCATTATGTGCAATGATGCAGCAGCATAAACAAGGCAAGCGTCCAACACACCCCCTAGTACCCACGTGGCGTCTCTGGTTATGGGGTGACCTCTGGTCTCATAAACAACTCAAACCAGGGATGTAGACTCCCCTTCCCCAGAGGTGGAGAACATGCTATAGCAGCTCAATCCACCTCCCCCCGGCTGGCCCTCTGGCAACCTGAGTCTGCTCCTGAACTCAGGTCACCAGCATTGCAAGTGGTAATTCTACCACTGTGCTGGCACACCAGCCAAGGGTCAATATCTTAAGGGCCACCTGCCTTTCCCTTAGTTTTTGCCTTTCATACCCCTGATCACTTTGGTGGCCTACATGGCAATTTCTCAATTTCCTTTTTGTATTGGTGAGCCTCTGATTTTGCTCCCTAAATGTTACACTTTGCATTTGGCTACATTGAATCTGAAACTCCAGTTGTTCAAATAATTACCCAGTTTGTTCAAGTCCTCCTGAAGTTTGTTCCCATCCACAGCCATTGCACCTGGTTTTCCCATTGGTTACTTCTACTGTTGCACTGTTTTTAGGGGCCCAGTCCCCTCCTTTACTTTTTTACTTCCATTTATGTACCAGTAGAAGGTTTTAGTGTTGTCTGCAGCTCACACTGCCATCCAGGCTTCCAGTCCCTCCTTGGCTTTTTTAATTCTAGCCTTGCAGTCCCTCAGTGCTGCTCTGCTCTCCTCCCTGTCCTAGAAACAAACTGTTTTGAGCAGTCCTATACATTTTTTTCAAGATGTTTCCATAGGTCCCTGCTGAGCCTGGAGGTGGGAGGCAGTTTTTGGCCTTTTTCCTCTTATTGCTTACAGTGTTGCTAGCTTCTGCAACTTCTCAGAGTAGCCTCTTCAGCATATTCCGCTTGTGGTAAGTGGTCCTTCATCTTTGCAAAGCCTGTCTTTCTGAAGTTGTGGTCCTAGTGGCTGAGGCATGACTAGTCTTTTTGTCCCCAGGAGGAAGGTGCTGTGGTTGTGGTCATTGCCTCCCTCTGGTTCCTTGAGGCTCACACTGGAGATGACCCTATTCCCACTACTGAGAACAAGATCAAGGCTGACCTCAGAACTAGTCCCTGTTTGGCATGGTACTGTAGAATGCAGTCCTTGAAAGTGGACAGGAACTCTGTCTCAGTCTTCACATTAGTGCTCTCGAAATGCCAGTCCACACCCAAGAGATTAAAGACCCCTAGAGGTACCACTGCATTGGATTTGGCTGCTTTTGTAATTTTCCCAGCCAACCAGATAACATACACTGCCGAACTGTTTTGGGCCTGTAGCACAGCTCCAGTTTAACTCCATTGCACTTCTTTTCTCCTAGCACAATCCCAATGACTTCTGTGACACTGTTGTCCCCTGTGAGTCCCTCCCTTATAAAGAGAGCCACCCTATCCATTTTCTGTCACACCTATCCCTTTGGAATTGTCTGTATCTCTCTATTTTGACATCCTTATCACTTTACCACCTCCCCCCACCAGGTGTCTGTGAGTACCACTGTGTCCTGGCCTATGAAGTGCATCAGGCCTGTCAACTCATTGGTTTTGCAGGGTGCACATCTCGTAGGGTCATGCATGCAAGTGAGGATAGTTGGTCCTGTAAGCTACTACCCCCACACACACACCCAGGGTCTCCTCTCATCTCCTCACAAATACCCTGTTCTGCTCTCTTTCCCTATTTGTTTTCTTAGATCTACCTCCTGCTCCTGGTGATACACTATCCAGCCCTCTACTCCCTGTCCTCTAATTTAATTTCCCCTGCCTCCTGATTACCTTGTACAGTCACCTTGCTGGGATCCTCCAGTTGACCAGAAACAAAAGATCCTCCCTTTTGCATCACACCCTTAGCCGAGCATTATCCTGCCTGGATCTATGATGCTGGCTTGACAAATACTGCAACATCCTCGACTGTGCCAGAAACTGTCAACTTCCGTGATCCCGACGCATCCCCAGAATGACCGGCAACACAGTGACGCTCAATGTGGGGGGCTGCCCCCTCCACATCCCTCTACTATAGATATCTAATTCCATGTCACACAGACAGTGGAGTTAGATATTTACCCCCATCACCAAACAGTAGATCAATGTGAACCCCCTATTGCTGCTAATATAGGCACAGTGGGGGTTTTGCTGTGTGGGTTTCGGTGTGTCGATGTCACTGTAGCAACGGTATACCAGCCTGCCTAATGGTCTACTGCTGCTCCTCACTAGTCCCCTGGACTGGGAGGATCTTGGAAAAGGCTGGCTAACTTTCCTTTTAGGATCATGCTCAGATCATGAATGACCCCCTCATGTCATCAGAACTTGTGCACCTTATGTTGTTCATGCCAACGAGGATGACAGGGATCAGCATCTTCCCACCCAGCTACATTGCTTGGCCCTAGACAGAAAAATTATTTGTGAATACTTTTAGTGACCTTATTGAGAACATTCATTAGTGGAAGCTGCAGATGCCAGCCACTGTTATCAGTTTGATGAATATACCTGTAATTCATGACTGTGGCTACCAATAAAGATCTTCAAGCTTCTTCGAATGTCTTCCATTATACAAAAGAGTTTTGGGATTGCCAACACTTGCCTTCTGTCATCACACTTCATGATCTCTATTGTATCTCTAACTGGTGACAACTGCCAGAGGACACATTAAAAAGGTATGCTATTCTTAGGGCACTGTGATTAGGGTACCATAATGTGGGTGCTGCAACAAAGTCATGAGTGACAGGGGCATTCTGGATTTTAGAGCACCCCACATTCACACCATGTTGGATGTCACCACAATTATTCCTCCCTTCATGGTATGCCTGACTCAGAGGATGTTATATTTTGTTTAAGGGGGTGTGGGGGCAAAGCCCCCCATTTCTGGGGTGCAGTGGGCAAAGTCGCCTGCAAGAATTCACTTTTACACTGGAAGGTCCTTGGGCACTGTAACTTGTTTGTGGTGTAATGTCAGCCACACTAATGCGGGGCAACATATTGCTTGCACTCTAAGTTACCTTGCCCACAATGCCCGCACACCGTCATGGGTGAACCACATTATAAATGTGATTTATTTACAAGTTATAGTAGGTTGTCATGAACTATCATTTTTAAACCTGGAAAATAAAATTCAAAAATACAAAGTCTCATTCTTAGTCACTTTCTGCAGTCCAAAGCAGTAACAATAATTACTTTGCAGTGCACTGAGCAATGCTTAACAAGGATCACATACTTTTTTTGTGCCCATGATGGTCATAAGGGGCACTTAGGAAAGGGGGCAAGGACCACTGTGCAAGTGTTCTGTAAGCCCATTCAAAAATGTATGTTGACCCTCCTAGGCATTCTTGCATGGTGCTGTGACCTCCAAGGGTTACCTTCTGCTCAAAGGAGGTGGTAATGAGGCCACAGTGAACCAAGTAGATCCAAGTAGCAGCCAGTGGCAGCTATGTTGCCCAGTGTTGGGGGGATGACACTAAGCCCCCAAAGATAACTGGATACCAGGGTGCAGGAGGGGAACTGCTGCATCACCAATGATAATTGCCACTGGAGGAGCAGAAGGGGAGATCCAGCAGACCCCCAGGGAATGATTATATGGATTGAGGGGATTGGGAAAGGAGGGAAGTACTGGATCACTAGAAAACCATTAATCTTAGGGGTCAGATTGGGAGGACCACATCTTAGCTGGACATCCATGTTCCAGGCACATGGCACAATGCCATGTTAGCAGGTGTACGCGAGGATGTTAGTGGGCAAAAATTATTTTAAATCTGATATGTTAATTTGCATTGCATTGCACTGGCAGAAGGACAACTTGTAGCCCATGTTGTGTGTGCCACTGGTTGAGTATGGTAATTTTGGATAGAGGAACACATTTTTGAGTGCAAACCACCCATTTTATACCATCCTGAATGTTACTTAGAATCAAGCCGACTATGTCAACATAACATGTAACATTATGGGTGGGTAACCATAGGAAAGGAATCATAAGGGAAAGGAAGGGGGTGGAAGAGACAGTGCCATAGACCAAGGAGGGCCTGCAGTGAAAGCAATCACAATGAAAATGGGCAGACTGGATGGGCCAATGGTCCCTTATTTGCTGTCAGTTTCTATGTTTCTATGGCCATCAAGGCTGTGTTCCCACTGAAGGTTTCTGATGACATCATAGACCACTGAAGCAAAGCTTGAGAGGTCCCTATGTTGTCACCAAAAACCTGAGATGGAGTACATGCCTTACATGTGCATGTTTACCCATCTATTATTTTATGTATCATATGGTTTCTGGGAGAAATTAAACAATATTCCCATTTGTGCCACCGTCGGCTCTCCCCTGAACTAAACAAACTTGCCCTCTTGTTGAATGAATGAAGGAATGAATGAATGAATGAATGAATGAATGAAACAAAACATTATGTTGAACCAGGATAAGAAAATTTAGGCAAGGCTTTTTTGAATATTGTCCTGAACTTACGCCATTAAAACAAATACACTTGTACTTACAGTACATTCATAGACAGTTTAATTATTCTTAAGCCTTAGTCTTAAAAAAATCTACTAATCATTACAGACAATCTTGTTGATATCTGTAATTAATGAAAAAAATAAGCCTACCCCTCACCCAACTGCTTAATACCCACCTTCTGCCTAAAATAGTATCTCTTAATTTCTTTGAAACTGTAAATGTGTTTTTTTTTTTTCTAGAACCATACTGTGTCAGCCCGGGTGACCATCCTAACTCACTAAGTACTTCCATCTGAAAGAAGGTGATTCAAATGTAAGTCATTAGTGAGACAGAATTGTCACCCAGCATGAAATATTTCTACAAACAAAAAAATATTTACAATTTTGAACAAATTATGAGATACATTTTTGGGCACAAAGTGGGATTTATTTTTTATTAACAATATAACAGTGAGTTTGTTTAGTGTGGGTGATAAGCTGAGATCATTGAATCTGAGAACTGTCTCCGTGTGGGTAAAGGGGGGACCATGCATTTCTCTGTGACATAGCTCCTGTGGTACAATGACAAGTCACTATAGCACAGTTAGCTACTTAACTACTGTGTTGGTGTCCAGCAAGACCCTCAAAAATCAAGAAATTCTATGTTATTGTTCAAAACATGTCATTTACTGAGCTCAGTGTTTAAATCACCTTGTTCGCTCACCTACCGTAACCCTAACAGGATCACTGTATCTCTAGATCAAGAAATAAGGGATTTCATGGCAGTTGTAACACTGTCATAATTAATCCAGCCTTCTGATAGACTTGAACAAGTATTGTTTCCAGTTGCAACTACACAGGTCTTGTGGGTGTCCTACTGTTGAGTGCAGCAAGCAAATGAGCAGAGGAGTAAGTGTATGGCTGTTTTTTAAATGACGTCTTTAAAAAATGAAAAATGCATTTCATAAAAGTAGTAAATCACTTCAGGAATGGGTTTCTTTTTGGTGGTTCCACCATATGAGTTTGAAACCAAGAAGGTCGACCGACATTATGGCAACACCAAAATGCCAACGGTGACCATGTTGCCTGGCAATTGTACCACCCAACTGCCATGGTGCCCACAGACTGGGGCACATCCAGGCTGTTTGTGGGGGGGATTCTCCCCACCATACCCACCAAAATATTAATATAATCACCTTCAGGTGAGTTTATAAGGGAGGGAGGGCAACACCAGTGTGGCGCTGTGGTGTACGGTGCTCTGACATCCTGTTCACCACTGTGAGTGTCAAACTGGGTGTGGTGCACTGATGGCTGTTGCTGTAATGCTGTTGCTGTGTTGACGGCACACCCTTTTTGGTAATCCAACCCTCCCCCCCCCAGAGAAAAGTGTTAATTTTCATTCGTGACAATTGTCACATGGGTTTCCATAGTCTTACTGTAATTATAACCCACCACCTATTGTGCCTTACCACTTAGTGGCCTATATTTTCAACATGTCTTTTTGAGGTAACCAACACATACACTTAGGGATGGAAATGATGGGGGAACCCAGGGATGGTGGAAACTAAGTTCCAGGAGTGAAATTAGAAGTCTAACTCAGTTTCAGGGGGAAATGAGAAAAGGCTGCTGCCTTATAAAATGTAACCCCCAAAAAGCCCAAATCAGACTTAATAAAGTGTACTATAACTCCTCAGACCCCTTTTCAGGTAAGTTTGATCCTACATCAGAGGTGGTAGGTTTTCCCAGTAAATGTTTTCCATTTCCAGTACTATACTAGAGGAGTGTGTGGCCCCAGTTAGAGTTGTAGCAGCTAAGGGAAGAGAGTGACTTGAAATCTAAACACTGTTAAATAGTTTGTTTTCCAAACCAAAACTTAACCTAGCTAATGCTTTTGTTGGATTCTAATACTAGAGTTATCTAAACATAGCTCTTGGTGATTATTTCAGTTTAAAAGTACTAAACATAATATCAAAAGTAATAAACATACTACATAGTTTAAAAGTAATAAACATGTATTATGATTCCTGCAATAAGGCTGTCAACACCTGTGCAGTATTATAATTTCTTATCTGTTCTCTGTGCATTTTGATCTTGTATGTATAAATTCCGGGTCACTCCTGAAAAAGGGACATTTTGTTTCAGTGGGCCTACCCAGTCACCAAATTTCAATAAATAAATAAATGAAAGATACATTTTAAAAAGAGTTATCTTTAGTATACTTTAAATAATGTTGACTCATATTTTCTACTTGCTGCCCAACAGTGTATTTTGCACTTATTTTTTCTAGCTCAAAGCAAAACTTTGTAATAATTTAGTTTGTAAATTAAGAGTTCATGTTTCTGACAGCACAGAACTTTGCACGGATCATCTGTGTTTTTTATAGGCTTCAGCCTAAAACTTATTTCCTGAAAGCTTTGTTAACTCAAAGTATACATCAACCTGCACTTAGAAAAAAAAATTCAAAGCAAAGAAATTCCCATATAATGCCAAGACTTGTCTTTTAATCTGTGAAAAGGTACATCTGAGCTGTGGGTCCTAAAATAAGAAAACCGTCTCCCTGCCAAATAAATACATGCTGCTGCACTTTGACAGGGGTGAACGAGTGGTTTAAAGATCACCTGCCTGTATCCTTCAAGCAAAAGTCCAGTATGAAAGTCACTGCAGACATGTTTAAATTAGCCACATCCCTGGTGGGCCCAAATCAAATAAAACAGAACACTTAGAGTCTAAACAAGTTAAAAGAGTGTCCTTGTGGGTTTTATCCACTAAAGCAATAGTAACTAGAACAACCTTCACAAAGGCTAAAATGTCCCAGTGGTCCAGCACTCAATAAAGATTTGGCTACTTAAGAATGGGCAGAAACAGAAAGCCATTTAGGGTCTGACACAAGCCCCATGTAATATGCATTACTTTTATTACTGGTGTTGTCATTAGTTATGTGGCAGTAATAACATTTGTAAATGTTTCGCTTACACTAGTGGTGCGATTTGCCTAAGCTAATAGAGGATGTAAATGCTAAAAGGCATATATACATCTTCATCACCTAAGCTCACGCCTGAATCCTTTTTCTCCAGAGACAATTTTATTCACGTATTGCACAATTTGCCTACCATACAGTACAGTTTCTGTTCTGTGAAATATCTGTTTGCCTCCAAATTTTTGCCTATAATTGAATTACATTAAATCACTGGTATGGAATGTTTAGTAGCCTGTCTCAGGCTGCGGTACCCATGCTTAAAAGCTATGCCTCAAAGCAAAAAAGATGTGCTTTATCATTTTGCTGCAAGGCTCCTTTCTGGCGATATATTTATATTACATTCTAAAAGTGGTACAACACCTGCAGTAAATGTGTTTCATTTGTTCTAAAGAGTTAGTAGAGATGGTGATACCATTTGTAGGCCCAACATCATATTATATACAGATGTTATAGTACACAAGCTTTTGGTGCCACACAGGCCCCTTTGTCAGGTAGTTTTTCCAAGGACCAACATACAGCAGCTACAAATGCTGGTTTTATTTACATTGACACAGTTTGGCAGAAGCAGGCAAAGGTACAACAAGCTTTCCAAAGCAAACAGAAAAATATGACAGCACACAGAATAGCTAATGTAGGATACACAAACTGTGTGAGAGGCCTTTCGGCACCATGCAATTCTGCTTAAAGTTGGACCAGCATAACATTCTGTGGTGATTTGCATATGCAGCCCATGATGCTTTGCATTGTGGGGGCATGTGTGATTTTGTACATTTTATTTACTTACATAAAGTGTAAGTAAGTGCATAGGCTTGGTGCAAAACTGTTTTGCACCAGGCCTGTGCACTTATACTCACTTTCTGTAATTAAATAAAATTATATCATACAACAGCTCTTCTGTATGCGTGCACCTTTTTCTGTTTGTTGTGATATCGTTTGGGTGCAGCACTGAAGAGGTTGCTGTGCTGGAGGTATTTGTTTTGTCTCACTAGATTTCCAAAGCACTTGACAGATGGTATGATGTTCAGGGTATACTGTGCAGCGTCAATGTTGCTCACTTAGAAACACTGTTGTCTCTGTGTCAGAAAGTTATGGATTTGATTCCCACACTATGAGAACCGGATCTGATACCTGACACAAACACTGCAGTACAGTAATGGAGGGTGCCATGCTGCACAGTTGGAGATGGTATCCTTTCTATAGATTGAGGGGATGCTCCCAACCAGAGTGCTACTTTTTTCTGTGTGTGAGATACTCTTTTTTTGCAAAGAATATTTCATATGCAGATGCCCTCGATATGGGCCTATTCAGGTGGTTTTTGATTTGTAAATTGCAATACATTATTGATCGACCTCCATCAGCCATATACTATTTCATCCAGGAAGATGACTTTTAGGGTTGTAAAAGCTGTCTCACATTCTTAGGGTAACAGAATCACTCACCTATGGTTTGTGGTTCTCACAGCTTAAGAAAGCACTTGAGTCCATACTTAAAATAATAACAGTGGCTTGCTCCGTGGTGCAGAGTGATAATGAATTGCTGTTGTATGCTGGTGACCCAGGTTCACGCCCTGTGCCCAGATGTCAGGAGTGGAGGCCAGTGGGGAGGGAGTTTAGAGTGTCCTTTGGATACCTCCCTCCCAAAGGGGTGAGTTGCATTCTGCCACTTCTACAGGAGCTTCTGGTGGGGGCTTGTGGCAATGTCCTTGGCAGTGTGGGTGAGCACATGCTGCTGGACTTCCCCACCCCAGGACGCTCCTGCGACCACATGCATTAGTGGGAGGTGGGACAAAAGACAGGAAAAATGCTGTCCCAGCCAGCTGGACAATGGCCACCATCCCACCGCACCACAGTCCCAAGGGCACACTGCTCCTGTCCCCCGTGCCTGTAGTTCCAGAGGGATCAGTGATTGTTACTTCTTTTCCATGTGCCCCCCTCCTCGGTGGAAGGGGGGCCCCTGGCAAGGATAAACCAGAATCCTCCAGACACAGGTAATGCGGTATTCAGGTGGTGGGAGCTGGCAGCATTGGTGAGACTGGAGGGCATCAGGGACATGCACAGCCTGAAGGAGTGGTGGGCTGGGGGGCCAGGGTAGGTGGTAAAAATATAACAAACAAAAAAACATAAAAGTGGTCTCTACCACAGTATAAATATATGTAAGATGTTACTTTGAAGTCCTATCTGCTTATTTCTGGTGGTTATCAAGGCAGATGTTAAAGATCCCACAGTTCAGAAAGCATAGAGGCTGTACTGGTATCCTCATCAGCACCCTTTCACTCAGTAAAAGTAGTACTGGTGTATAATGTTGTTGTTCATGGCTCTGCATATGAGGTGTTGTTAATCACCTGAAGGTCCACTTCATTTATTTATTTATTTAGTTTTATTGATCTGGGAAGGAGGGCTAAGCAATTCTGTTTTCAGCCTCGACCTTGGGGTGGGGTACAGATGCAAACTGACATATTGAATCAGGTAAAGAAGTAGGTGGTATTTTTAGTTTTTCACTTGACAGCTACTTGACTAGATTCTCCCACTGCAGTCCCAACATCTAACAAATTGCTTTGTAAAGAGCTTTGAAGTATGTCATGTGTGAAAGGCACTCTATAATTGTAAAATTAAATTCTACATAATATTTACAGGTGACCTTCTGTTTCAAGAAACATTATCATTTAAGTAGTTTAGCTTACTGAATTAATCTTAAAGGGTAGCAGCTGTGATAGAATTCCATACACCAATGTGTGGGACTGACCGTGATTGATTTTTGTAACAAAATAGTATTTTTACTTGCTGCTTCTGTTATAAATGTTATTGTATCTGGATAATCTAACTGCCCTCCCCTCCAACAGTTTGTACTTTGTTCTACTCTGGGAGCATCCCAGAATCCCCCACAACTGACATCAGCCACTTGTTGCAGCAGTGGAAGATTCAATGACACTGTTCAAGTCTGTGAGGTTTGTAAAGCTCCAGTTTGCTAATTGTCAGTGCCATAATGCTTCCAAGGCTATGTGCAGGTCCCATGTTGTCAGCCATGGGGGATTCTAGGATGTGTAAAGAGCAGCAATAAGTATAAAAAGCTGGGACAAGACGGTAGGCAGACCAACCAGATACAGTAATAATTACATGAGAAGCAGTAAAGTAAAATAGAGAATAAAGTACGGGGTGGTGTGTTTAGCGAGAGTTTACACACACCCGAGGGATTAGATGCTTCATAAACCTGAGGCAAAGCTCGGGGGGTTTGCCAGCTGTCACAACCCCAGGGTGTGTAAACCTGAGTTTAAACACATTTCATATTTTATTTATATAATTGATGGCTCTCCCTTTTTGGCCACAGCAATTATATAAAATAAAATCAGCAGGTTCGACGTGGCTACCAGTATGCGCCACTTTATTTTTCGTCCGGCTGGATTTTCAATTTCAGCGGCTTAACTTATTTTTTTTTAACAATGTTCAAAGTCCCCCATCTGTATAAGCAGTGGTCATTTCGATTTTTTTTTAAATTACTCACTGCTGTGTTTCTTTGGAGGCTCCATTGTAGGAAGGAAGCACGAGGCAGGAAGGGAGATACTGGTGTAGGTGCATGCGCAGAGGAGAGGGAGCAGGTGTGCGTGTTTGCCATTATAAGCGCTCCTTTATAACGGCAAATTATGCCACAGCCTCTCAATGGCAAAAGGGGAGAGCCATTAATTATAGCCTTTTTTCTGCCACAAAAATCTTTTAATCTGGGGCAGCACCAAACACAGGTGTGGGGAACTCTGTCATGACTTTTCCCCTTCAAGAGTTGAAACAAAACCACTATAGTTAGGGTTGGCTAGACACTACTTTGTTATACAATGATTTTCATTTGCTTATAAAATGGCCATTTTTTTTTACTTTTCATTTATAGCTTTTATCACAAAACATGACATGTATAAATTCCTGAACACATACTGTGCAATAAATTGTAGAGCACAGTAATACATTACCAAGGATGATGGAAACAGGTTCCATAGGTAGAGCATTCAGAGGGGCCTTAATAAAGAAACCATGCACACTAGTACCAACCTATGAACTGTTCCACAGTCTATGCCCCACAGGTATTGTCAGAATGAAGTTTAACCTCAGTGTGTCCCCTCCTACTTGTATTTTGGGATTATTCCAAAGGCAGGAGGTACTGTTACCACTGGCACACGAAGTGTGAGAACTGTCAGGACCTGATGCGGAGGAGGAGCAAGAAGACTGATGATTTAAGGGTTTATTTTACTTTAAAGATGGTTTGCCATCATTGCCTTGCCCTTTGTGCACTTATCTGGATTATCAGTTGGAGTTTTCTGGTTTTGCATTTCATGCCCTGTCTCTTTCTCTTTTTAATTTACAGCTCCTGAGGTATTGGCATGTCTGATGTGTCTGAAAGGGGAGTTCTAAGCTCAAACACCTTATCTGGAGGAAGCCAGTGAAACCTAAAAAATCCCAGAGGACCTGAAATGAGTGGAGTGGGGTCTTGGCAGTCTTGGTGTCTTGACATGTGTCTGGGTAACGACGAGCCATACTGAGGAGCAGCATGAAGGGAAGAGCTAATGTGGAGCAGACCAAAGGATCGAAGACCAGAGGACAGAGAACTGCTTGGGAGTTGAAAAACTGAGTGGAGAAACTGAATGAAAGGCCTTGTAATAAAAACTAAAGAGAGAGAAAGAGAGAGAGACTGAAAGACAAAACTCTGTGTTGTCAGAAACTACTTGAAAGCAGTAGGACCCTGTGAATGTAAAATTCTGAGGGTTTGCTGATTTCTGATTTAGATGAAGTTTAGTGCAATATTGTTCTGAGTATGACATGAAGTGGTGTTTTAATATACAACAGTGTAATATTTTGATTACATTTTCTGTGGTATAGTTAGAAACATAGAAACAGACTTTGACGGTAGATAAGGACCGCTTGGCCCACCTAGTCTGCCAATTTCCCTACCTACAGGATAAGCTGTAGATCCTAGTTAACCAACAGCCTATTTCTTCCTACCCCCCACAAAGATTGCCTTATGACTGTCCCATGCATTCTTGAATTCTCCCACATTTTTAGACCCCATAACTCCCTCAGGAAGGCTGTTCCATGTGTCCACCACCCTCTCTGTGAAAAAAAAAACTTCCTCACATTGCACCTGAACTGCCCCCCCCATCTTCAAATTGTGTCCCCTTGTTCTTGCACTTCTCTTTTTCTGAAAGATGCTACCTTCTTGGAATTTGTTGATTCCACTGAGGTACTTAAAAGTTTCTATCATGCCCCCCTCTCTCTCATTTCCTCAAGGGTATACATATTAAGCTCCTTTGTTCTCCTCATATGGCTTCTCTTGCAGACCCTGCACCATTTTAGTTGCCCTCCTCTGGACTGCCTCTATCCTGTCTATGTCCTTGTGGAGATGGGTCTCCAGAACTGGATGCAGTACTCCAGATGGGGTCTCACCAACTGTCTGTACAGAGGGATAACAACTTCCTGTTTTCTGCTGGTGATGCCTCTCCCTAGGCATCCCAGTATCCCCCCAGTCCTCCCTACTGCCTTCTCACATTGCTTGCTAACCTTAAAGTCATCTGATATAATTACCCCCAGGTCTCTTTCCATTTTTGTTGTTGTTTCTACCTCCTCCGATTGTGTTATCTTCCCCTGGGTTTTTGTTTCCCAGGTGCATTATTTTGCATTTCTTTGCATTGAATCCAAGCTGCCATACTTCTGACCATTCCTCCAACCTTGCCATGTCCCTTCTCATCCTTTCCACACTTCCTTGTGCATCAACCCTGTTGTAGATCTTTGTGTCACCTGCAAAGAGGCATACTTTTCCTTCCAGTCCCTCTGCAATGTCACTTATAAAGACATTAAAAAGGACTGGACCCAGTACTGATCCCTGGGACACCCCACTAGTAAGCCCTCTTTCTACAGAGTGGACTCTATTTACAATTATCTTCTGTGTTCTGTTGTCCAGCCAATGTTTTACGCAGGCTATCACCCTGGGACCCACTCCCAGGCTAGTTAATTTGACTATTAATCTTTTGTGTGGGACTGTGTCAAATGACTTGCTAAAGTCTAGGTAGGCCATGTTCATAGCCCCTCTCCGGTCTACTACTTTGGTCACCCAGTCAAAGAAATCAATTAGATTCGTATGACATGACCTTCCCGCTGTGAACCCATGCTGCCTTGGGTCCTGTGCCTCACTGGCCTCTAGGTACTCAACAGTTCTTTCCTTCAGAAGTGATTCCATCACTTTCCTTACCACAGAGGTCAAACTGACAGGTCTGTAGTTTCTTGCCTCTATCTTGGTCCCACTTTTGTGAAGGGGAATGACATCTGCCTTTCTCCAGTCCTCAGGTGCCACACCATCCTCCCATGATTTGTTAAAAAGGGTAGTCAGTGGGTTCACTAGTGCTCCCCTTAATTCTTTTAGAATTCTGGGGTGAATTCCGACAGGTCCCATTGCTTTGTCCACCTTCAGTTTTAGGAGTTCTTTCAGAACCCTTTCTTCTGTGAAAGGGCTGGAATCAACCCCCTATCCAGAGTGCTTCTGTTCATTAGATTAGGCACTTCCTCCTCCTCCTCCTCCTCCTCTTTTGTGAACACTGAGCAGAAATATTCATTCAGTATCCCTGCTTTTTCACTGTCCCTCTCTGCCCACCCACCGTCCATTCTATTCAGCCTCACTATCCTTCCCTTTGTCTTTCTACGCTCCCTGATGTACCTATAAAAGATTTTATCCCCCTTCTTAATCTAGTTGGCTATCTTTTCCTCAGTTTGGGCCTTTGCTATTCTGACTTCCCTCCCTGCTTCCATCTGCCTTAACTGGTACAGCTCTCTGTCCTGCTCCTTCTGTGTTTCCTTATACTTCCTGAATGCTATCTTTTTCTCACTGACCTTCCCCGTCACCTCTTTTGAGAACCATAGTGGCTTTTTCTTTCATTTTGATTTGTTTATTTGCTTCACAGAAAGGCTTGTTGCCTCTGTGATGGCAGTTTTGATGTTTCCCCATTGTTGCTCCACCCCTCCTTCTAGCCTGTTTGCTAGTGCTTTTCTAAGGCACTCTTCCATCTTGCCAAAGTCAGCCGTCATGAAGTCCGGTACCCTCACTTTTGTATGGCTTGACTCTGTAGCTGAGTTTATCATGAATCACACTGTTTGGTGGTCACTTGTTTCCAGATGGCTACCCAATTCTAGATCTGAGATCCTCTCACTGTTCCCATTTGAGAGTACAAGGTCTAAGATTGCTCCCTCACGAGTGGGTTCCAAAACTAGCTGTCTGAGGCATGCCACCTGTAGGGCATTGAGAATGGCCCTGCTCTTGGATGTGGCTGCAACAAATGTGCTCCAGTTAACAAATGGCATATTCAGGCCTCCCATCAACAGTATTTCCCCCTTTCAAACAACATGAAGTCTTGCTATATTATGACATATGCAGTGAGTCCCAACCTTCGAACTGCTCTGGAGGTGAAAGAGTTAACTTTCCATGCCAGGCATGGAACGCTGAGCTCGAGTTTGGTTGAAACTCTGTCTGTTGTTCTTCAAACTCAAACCATCAGATTCTTTACTCCGCCTCACTGAACAGTCGCTCCCGGAGATTTCTCCTTCTGCTCGGTTCATTTTGTCGGTTAAAGTATTGTTTTTCTCGGTTTTCGACCAAATTTAAACCGCAACCGGTCGGTTCAGACTCTGTCTGTGGCATTTGTGAGTACTAGATAGGTTTTACATTAACTTCTATTCTGTGTGGAACTTTATCGGTTCGGTTTGAACCGATCAGGTTGTTTAAAATATCTTAATCTGTCTTTTAGAGTGTGGTTACCGGTTCTTATCGGTTCTAAAAAAAACGGATTTTATTACGTTTTTTTCCATGACCCGTGACACGGTTGGGAACCGATAAGAGGGTCTTACCTGGCGGATTGCCATAAACGGGTAAGTTTGGTTAGGACTGGCACTATGTCTGAGAAACCCAAAAGAAAAACCGGGCCCACTGGGTTTCAACACTGCAGTGTGTGTGGGGAAGTCTTTGCCAAGGCTGACCCCCACACCACCTGTGTTTATTGTCTGGGGTTTGACCACCTCAATGCAGACTGCCAGATTTGTAAAAGTTTTCCTGCAGCTACCCTGGAAAAGAGAGTTGGTAGGCTCAGGGAAAGGGAGGCCAAAAAGTCCGCTGAACCGGATGGCCAGCCCGGTTCGGTTCCAACCGAACCGGAGGGAGTGCCCTCTGACCAGGGCGAGACTTCCTCGGGCAAAAGGAGATCCCACTCTGAGGAGTCGGGTCCATCAAAAAGGACTAGGAAATCAGCTGGTGTGGAGCCAAAACTTTCCTCTCCAACTGCTGAAGAAATAGCCAAAGCAATAAAAATTGTCCAGTCTCTTTCCCTGGTTCTGACCAAACCAGCATCATCGGGTAAGTGCCTGGTTCGGCCAGTTCCACGGTTCAAGAGTATGATTTAGAGGAGTGTTATGAACCGGAGGAGGGGGAAGAGGAGTATGAGGAGAGTGAATGTGGATTTGAAAGTCTGGATGTGCCCATTGACCTGGACATCTCCCCAGACAGACCTTCAGGAGTGTCTCCTCCTAGGCTTTCTGAGTCCCCTTCTGATTTTATATTTTATAAAAAAGTGGCTGAAACCCTCCAGCTTCCTATGGAGGAAGCTGTGGATGATCAAGAGGAGCCTGACTATGTGGAAATGATGGATATCCCAGAGTCTAGGAGACTGTCTATTCCCTTGCATAAATCTTTTGGGAAACAGACTTTTAAAATTTTAAAAGCTCCTCACACTATACCTCCTGTTGATAAGAGAATGGACAAGAGGTACACATTGTCAGGCTCTGATACGGAGTTCCTTACACAACAATGCAGCCATGTTGGGGTAGTGCAGGCTGCAGCCTGTGACAAGGCAAATATTCCCTTGACTTCACACACCCCGGACAAGGACTCCAGGAGGATTGATGCTATGGCAAAGAAACAGTACATGGCAGCATCCTTGGCACTCAGACAGGCAAATTATATGGCTTATGTTGCTAGATATCAGAAATCCAGATGGGATACTGTTATGGCTCTAGCAAAACAGATCCCTGTCCAGTTTGCCAAGGAGCTGGAACAGGTGGCTGCTGATAGTATTGAGGCATCCAAGGTGCAATTCCATGCTGCAGTGGACTCTAATGATGTGTCATCAAGAGTCATGGCTACATCTGTGGCACTTCGCAGAATGGCTTGGCTCAGATGTACTAGCCTGTCACAGGATACCCAGACTAAGGCCATGGATTTTCCTGTTGTGGGTAATTCTCTGTTTGGGGAGCAGACAGAGAATTACATGAAGAAAATGTATGAGTATAGGACCACCTGTAGGAGTGCACAGGCCGAGGAAAGGCAGCCCACTCCTCAAAGGCAGCTTTCCAGGGGCAGGGGTAGGCCTTTTCATAGTCCTTTTTACCAAGCCCAGGCCTCCTCTTCTGCTTATGCCCAGAGGGGATTCTTTAGAGGGAGAGGCAGACGGGGTACAAGCAGGCCTGCTCCCACCCCTCAGCCCAAAGCCCCTGCCAAACAGGCACCCTGATGGGGTTGCCAGGGCCGATTCTCAGCTACCTGTAGGGGGCAGGCTGGCTTACTTTGTCCAGGACTGTAAGTCTCTGACATCAGACAAGTGGGTCCTGGAAGTAGTAAGCCAAGGACTGGTTCTCAGCTTCAAAAAATTTCCAAAGATGAGAACCAGATCCTTTCCACCTGCAAATCCACCAGAGGCACTTGCCCTAGAGGCAGAGGTCTCTTCCCTCCTGGCTCTCAGAGCTGTGGAAAGGGTTCTACCCCTACACCAGGACAAAGGGTTGTACTCCAGGTACTTCCTTACCCCAAAAAAGACAGGAGAATGGCGGCCCATCCTGGATCTCAGATATTTAAACAAGCACCTTTTAAAACCAAAATTCAAAATGGTGACTCTGGGAATTATTCTACCCTCTTTAAGGCCAGGGGACTGGCTAGCATCCCTGGACCTCAAGGATGCCTACTTCAATATTCTCATCAGAAGCTCCCATCGAAAGTACCTCAGGTTCGAGCTGCCCTCAGGCCATTACCAGTTCAGAGCAATGCCCTTTGGCCTCACCTCTGCTCCAAGGGTATTCACAAAATGCCTGGCAGTAGCAGTTGCTTCCCTAAGAAGGCAAAAAATTTCCATCTTCCCTTACCTGGACGACTGGCTCATAGTAGGCCAGTCTCCAGACCAAGTCAAGTTACATCTACAGATAACTCAGCAACTGCTCACCCTCTAGGTTTCCTTCTGAATCTTTCAAAGTCAGTTCTAGAGCCTGTCCAGCTCCTCACCTTCATAGGCCAGAGCTGAACACAGAGAAAGCCAGAGCCTTCCTTCCTTTGGACAGGGCAAGGACCCTGGTCTCTCTGGCCTCCTCATTCACCCTGCAGGTCTCTCGACCAGCAAGGCATTTTCTACAGCTCCTGGGGCACATGGCTGCTTCTACAGCAGTAGTGCAGGGAGCAAGATTTCAGATGAGGGACATCCAGTTCCATTTGAGAGCCTTTTGGTCTCAAAGGAAAGACCCTCTAACCATATTGATCTCAGTGACTCGAACCCTGATCCAGGCCCTTCAGTGGTGGCAGGATCAGAGCAATCTGAGACTAGGGATTCCTTTTGTCACTCAGTCTCACTCCTTAATCCTTACTACAGATGCATCCCTCTTGGGGTGGGGAGCTCACATGGGCGACCTCACTACCCAGCGATAGTGGTCCCCTCAGGAATCTCTGCTCCACATCAATCTGTTGGAACTCAGAGCAGTTTTTCTAGCACTTCAAGCTTTTTCCAAGTCTGTTCAGAACAAAGTTGTACAGGTCAGAACAGACAACACCACCACAATGTGGTACATCAACAAGCAAGGGGGCACTCGGTCTATGGCCTTAGGCACCGAAGCAATGAAGTTGTGGTCTCTGGCTTACTCCCTGAACACCTCCCTTACAGCAGTTCACCTCCCAGGCAAGGACAATATCCTGGCAAATGCTCTCAGCAGGATTTCCCAGGGCCATCACGAATGGTCACTGGACCCCCTGGTCTCGGAGGTGATATTTGCCAGATGGAGCACCCCGCAGATAGATCTTTTTGCAGCCCCAGACAATCACCAACTTCCCCTTTTTTGCTGCAAGTCCCCAGTGTTGGGCTCAGTCCCTCTGGATGCCTTAGTTCTCAATTGGGAAGGGAAGTTTCTCTATGCTTCCCCCCCTTTCCTCTCCTGTTCAAAGTGCTAGTCAAAATCAGATCTCAACCCTGCAAGATGATCCTGATTGCCCCAGATTGGGCCAGACAACCCTGGTATTCACTCCTACTGTCCTTAGCAGTCCATCTTCCCCTGTGTCTTCCCAGGAATCACAACCTGTTAACCTGTGCTCAGGGAAGGGTTTGGTACCCGAACCTCAAATCTCTCAATCTCAAGGCCTGGCTCTTGAAGAGTTAGAGTTTGCTGATTTACACCTCTCCCAAGTTGTAATGGATATCCTGAAGGCTTCTAAGAAACCTTCCACCAGGGCTACTTATAATTCCAAATGGAAGAGATTTTCCATATGGTGCTCTGGAAAGCTTATTTCCCCAGAATCTGCTGATTTACCCACAGTCCTGGATTATATGGTCCACTTAAATACCTTGGGACTGAGACCAGCTACCCTAAAAGTGCATCTGGCAGCTGTGTCTGCTTTTATTTCAGCAGGTAAGCCCTCTTCTCTTTCAGCTCATCCTGTATTCTCCAAGTTTTTCAAGGGATTGCTTCACACCAACCCTCCATTCAGGGACCCTGCTCCTGCCTGGGATCTTAATGTTTGCATTGCTCAGCTTATGCAACCTCCCTTTGAGCCTTTGTCTTCAGCAGAGCTTAAGTACTTGACTTGGAAAACTGTGTTTCTGGTAGCCATCACTTCTGCCAGATGCATAAATGAATTACAAGCTTTGTCAGTGGAGCCTGATTTTATCTCCTTTCATAGAGATAAGGTGGTCCTCAGGACTAACAGGAAGTTCTTGCCTAAGGTGGTTTCAGATTTCCACCTTAATCAATCTATATCTCTTCCAGTGTAATTCATTGACCATTCCTCCTCTGGTGAGAGGAGGCTGCACAGCTTAGATGTGAAGAGAGCCCTTAGTTACTACATAGAGCGTACCAAGGGTCACATGTTTGACTCCCTTCAACTGTTCCTCACTTATGGTGAGGTTGGTAAAGGGAAACCTGCCACTAAAAGATCCATTGCCAGGTGGATTGTCTCTTGTATCCAATTCTGTTATGAAAAGCTGGGTAAGGTTCCTCCCTCAGGCCTGAGGGCTCACTCTACCAGAGGTACAACTGCTTCCCTGGCTGCTTCCAGGGACATCCTTATTCTAGAGATATGTCAAGCAGCTACCTGGAAAACAGTGCACACTTTTACCAAGCCTTACTCCCTGGACATCCAGGCTAGGAGTGATGCTCGGTTTGGCACAGCTGTGCTTCAGAGCCTATTTCCTAAGTAGGTTCTGTCCCTCCTCCATGGAGGTACTGCTGTGTAGTCTGCATATGTCATAATATAGCAAGACTTCATGTTGTTTGAAGAAAAAATTACTCACCTTAGTAATGTTGTTTCTTCTAATGGAGTCTTACATATTATGACCCCTCTTCTGCCCCTCTCAGAACCTCTGTTTTTGGGATGTGGGTGGGCGGTGCAGTGTTGGCACTTAGTAGATGCCCACCTTGTTGTTTTCACCCCTCCTTTTTTGGGGTGACTTGGTGTTGTGTTTTCATTTTTTGGGTCTCCTGACTTGAGTCTTTGTTTTGGGACCAAAAAATGTGTTCTTATGTTTAGTAGCCAGTTGGCTAGTGTAGGTTTACAGCTTCCACACAGGGCCTCAGTGAGTTTAGCTCATAAAGATCTGATGGTTTGAATTTGAAGAACAACAGACAGAGTTTCAACCGAGCTCGAGCTCAGCATTCCATGTCTGGCATGGAAAGTTAACTCTTTCACCTCCAGAGCAGTTTGAAGGTTGGGACTCTCTGCATATGTCATAATATAGCAAGACTCCATTAGAAGAAACAACATTACTAAGGTGAGTAATTTTTTCTTCTCTGCCATCCTAAGAATGCCTTCTATCATATTCTTGTCCATTCCCTTCCCCTGACATGGGAGTCTGTATACAACCCCTGTGCAGATTGTGGTGCCATTTCCAGTCTCTAAGGTGACCCACAGTGCCTCCTCTCTCCCTGTTTACTCTTTTGTTTAGTTGCTTTTATTCCTTCCCTTACATAGAGAGCTACTCCTCCCCCTTCCCCTCTTCTCCCCTCCCTGTCTCTCCTGTAGGTTATGTACCCTGGTATGTTAACATCCCAGTCATGATTCTCTGTGTACCATGTTTCTGTGACTGCTACAATATCCAGGTATCCCTCTTCCATCAAGGCCACCAGTTCAGGGAGCTTGTTACCCAGACTACAGGCATTGGTGCTCATTACCTTCCATTTCCTGATGACTTTACCCCTTTTTGACCCATCCCTGTCCTTATTGCCTTTGTCACTTTCTCCATTTACCCCTGCACTTCACCTTATCAACATCTCTGTCTTGGTGTTTACCTCACTTACTACCCAATTGTTTGGGGGGGTGCTAGGATTTCCCCTGCTCCTTTCCAGTGCCTCCCCCCTTGGCTAGTTTAAATGCTTGCCAGTGAAGCATTTAAACCTATCACCTATGTTCCTGGTTCCCTCCTGGACAGATGCAGACCATCATGCCAGTATAGGCCTGCATCACTCCAGGTGGACCCCCAGTCCCCAGTGAAGCCAAATCACAGAGTTCTGCACCAGTTTATCAACAACTGATTGAATCCCATGGTGTGGCGCACCCTAGCCTCACCTTCGCCATAGATAGACAGTACTTCCGGGAAGGTTACTGTGCATGCTTCTTGTCTAAGGCCTCTCCCCAACTCCACAAACTCTTCCTGCACTGCTCTGATCCCTTTCTTAGTCAGAGCATTTGTCCCTAGGTGGACAATGACATCCAGCTCCCTCCCCTGTGCAGCTGCTCCGGTGATCCTGAGGATTCGCTCCCTGTCCCTCCAAGCCATGGCACCAGGCAGGCACCTTACCTCCCTCTCCCCTTCCTCCCCCAGTTCTACCTTCCTAACAGCGGAGTCCCCAGCCAGGAGTTGTTTCCTTCCCCTGTGGGGTCCCATGCCACCCTTTTATGGGTCTCCTTTGTGAAGGTTCCCAGCATCCTCCTTGGTCTCCACTGTGGGTGCATCCATAGAGGAATCACACTTTGTCAGAATGGCATATGAATTGTGGAGAGGTACAACTGGAGGGATGTGCCTCTGTTCCACCACCCTCACCCTCCCTGAGCCCACTGTGGTCCAACCGCTCCTCTTTCTTGGCAACCGCTGAGGCAATGGCAGTGGCCCTGGTTGTCCCTGGATGGGACAGAAGGTCCCACACATCCTGTCCAACTCAGCCTGGAGATGAGCAACATCCTCCCTCAGCCCAGGGAGGTGTCTGCAGATGGAACAACACCACATCCTCCAGAACATCTCCCGGAAGACTGCTGCTCCACAGCCTCTGCACTGCACCACTCCCATCATGTCTTATTTCTGGCCCCTTCACTGTTGTTTGGAATACTTACTCTTTCCTCTGTTTATTTTTTTTCCTCCCTACTTACTTACTGCCTCTGTGCCCTTTAAGCTCCTGATCTTCCTGTTCTGAGACAAGAAGATCCTATATTTCTCAGTAGTCTCCTTACTTGCTCAGAGGCAGACCTCCAGTTAAAATATATTTTCCTGGAATTTTAAATTATCGCAGGAAGCGCTTTTGCTGTGTATCTTAAAAAATAGCTTATGAAGTTTTATGACATTGGCTATTTTGAGTTCAGGTATACCTAAAAACTTTTTAAGGTTTTATGTGTTTTAGTGATTTATTTTTCGCACCACTCTAGTTTAGTTTCCAGAGTCCACTGGGTGCATTGCTGCCTTGGAAATGCAGGACAGAGGCTGGTGGGAAGCTTAGTTCTCTCCTGTATTGAGAGAACTACAATCTGTAAATGAAGCAGTTTTTAAGCAATACATAGTGCAACATCTTTTAGCTGCGGGCTGAGGGAGAGCTTTACAGTGCTCAGGGAAAGACCAGATGTAAATTTTATCTGATTAGTTTGTGGGAAACAGTGCAGTCAGAGAGTTGGGCCAGGAATCTTTCACACTGGTAAGCTTAATAGCTTGTAATAGTGTAACATTTTCTGGGACCTATGTGTAATAGGAAACAATATCACAATATCCATAGTATCCATCGCTGCAAAGTAACAAACATTGTTTTAAAGAGGAAAACTCTGCTAAAAAGAGTTGGAATTGCCAGTACACTGCTGCTGGAATGTAACCATTTAGGAAACACAGTCTGATAAAGGGATTTAGGGTGTAGCAGCACAGAGTATAACTTTCTACCACGTAGTTTTACTAGCAGTTAAAATAAGTTAAGCAAAGCAGGCAACTCTCTGTTTTAAGAGAAAATCCTTACATATAATCAGTATGGACTCAGGCTTAGTTAAACAGGCAAGTGATGAGCCGGGAATGAAATGTATATTGTTCAGAAAATTTAACATAGGCTCCATTAATGATTTTGAAGCATTTACTTGCAGGCAATGTGTGGAAATAAACATGCTTAGAATTGAGCTAGTTGAACTGGAGATGGAGATGGGAATACTCAAGAGCAAGTACCAAATAAATGAAATGAGCAAAGGAAATGGATATACAGAAATGTGTACTAATGCAGCCAGTGATGAATCAAGTCAAACAAGCAAAAAAGAGGCCTAGAGAACAAGGAGGAAGATGAGTGGTGCATGGGAAACAGGGGAAATAAAAATAAAAATGTCAGAAGGGCAATGCATTTTGAGCAGGTCATATTCAATAAATTCCATCCTCTAGTAGATTTCAGTGAGGATGAAGATCCTGAAAATGCAAGGAAAGAAGGTGAAAGTAACCAATGGGTCCAAGTACATAAAGAGCATGTCCAATATGCAGACAATCTAAGATAAATATGTATGCTTGGAGATTAGGGAAGTGACTACAAACCAGCTGTAGATCTTACTTTGAGGGAGGCTCTTGCAGCAGGCCACTCTGGTAGGACTATGCCACCAGGCACAAGGACCACACAGACAACTTCTAGCTAGCAGTCTACCATGGGGAACCACCCCTGCCGACATCAGTTATCTGATGTTAGCATAGGCTATATAGGAGGGCAGTCCCCCACACCACCTCTGATCTTTTCCCTCCATCGACCCATGCACAATCGGACCTCAGTGAACATCGCAACTACAGTCTGTGACCAGAAGCTCCCGCAACTCTTGAGGACTGACCCCTTCTTAAATCTGTTTCAACAGTTCTTCTATTTCTAAGCCTGATCTACCTTTTACTATTTCTAGTCCATAAGGTTGGCCACCTGTGGGCAACGCCCTCCCCTTCCCTCTCTTGGCTATGCTACAGTGTACTCTTTAATTTTCATTTTTCCCTCTTAGGTCCTTGTACAGGGAGATTATTGTTGTGACCTCCAAACATATGTAAAACAGGTTGTGTTTATCATTGTTGAATTTAGTATGTAACAGTACTATGTCATGATATACCTTATGTTATGAAACCTGTAAATGTTGAAAATACCATGGCACTAGGTGTTTTGATAATGGTAAAAAGTACTAGGTGACTATTATAGAAATTAAGCTAGCTGTGCTATTTAAAATGCATATAAATTGATGTAAACTGAAAAAGTCTAAATGTCATGGTGATTTGCATATATCCCATGATGCATTGCATTATGGACGTATGTATGATGTTGTATTTCTTTGAAACTTGACTTGTTGCCAATGCCCTTTGGGGTAACCATTCTTTCAGTAATTCTGCATTGAGGTTCTTTGTTTATAGATTGTTTTGTTTTTTTGAGCCCCCACTACGTAAGCAAATGGGGCTTGCATAGGGGTGGTCACTACAACTCAACTAGTGAATGGGATCAGAGATCAGTGTCAGTAGGTGCTGGCTAAGTGCAGAGAAAGGACATTCATAGTCTGTTGCTGCAAACTGATGTACTGAAGAAAAAATAAGCCATTGCAGAAGGTTATTTCTTGTATTTTGAATAAACATCACACAGAGATTGTGTGTTGAACCTGAAGTTCAGTGTCTGGTCCATCTGTTATCCCACAACCCCTCCACAGACTTGGTGTCAGAAGTGGGATAACTCACTGGAAGCATCTGGACTGGCCAAAGAGGAATGTTTTCTGTTGGATGTCACCCAGATATCCCAGGTGGACCAATGCACCAGGAGCTGTCGGAGAAGAAAGTCTGAGGAGTTCGTCCCAGAACCATGGCTGACAGATGGAGAGAAGTTGCTGCCTGGACTGGCCCTGGGAGCTTGGAGGAAGGCCAAGCCTGAAGACGATGAAGAGATGCCAGTTGAGACAGATTGGCGGTCCAAAAGACAACACCCCGGAGGTGGAGACCCTGATGAGGATGGTCCATTGGATGAGTGGGCAATGGCTGGAGGCAGACTGACTACGCAGAGAGGCAGAACACTGGTGCCAGGTGCTCGAGAGGTTCCTGCTAGAGAGCATTGACAAAGAGTTGGAGGAGGATTTTTTGTGGGCTCAGTTTGAGGAGGACCTCCTGACTGAGCAGGATATTTCTTTGTTTCCTGTGTTCCCAGGATGTTACCTGTTGGAGGTTGGAGATGCAAGTATGGAACCTGAATGTGAGACCCCATGTAAGACTGTGCCTAATGTTATGGTGCTGGGGTTGAAGACTCCAAGCAAGCAAGAAGAAGCCTATGAGGCCGAAGGGACTTTTCTTGTATTGATGCAGCTAAATCTATTAACAGTATTGCTTGCAGTATACTGCATGCTAAAAATGCTAATGTTGTCAAACTGTTACAATGTGTTAAAGTTGAGGAGAATAGCGGTCATTTAAAAAATGTCACCCTTGGAAAAAGGGAAACTCTCATATAGGTTACAAGGTATTAGATGGTAACAGATGGCTGAAAATAGGATGATGATTAAAATGATGTTTACTAAGACACCCCAAAGTTAAAAAGTCAAGGAACCTGCTGTTTACCATTGCAGGATATTCAGCATGGGAGGTTCCTTGGTGTCCTGTAGGTTTCTGTAGAGACCTGCCTGAGGATAAGATGACCAAGGATTTGGGGTCATAGGTTATAAAAGGTAGAAACAGGAGAGTAGAAACTACTGTTGCTCCTTTCATATTCCTGCAGGAACTTTGTGTAAGACAGAGGTGTCAAGTTAGTTGCAGGCAAGGCCAAAGGTGGCTCTGCAATGGTCCCTTTCTGTAGGCAAAAGTTTAGCATGTTTGGTCAGGGGGAGGACCTGATGTCAAAGAAAGATGTACCCAAGGGCAGACATGGAGTCTAAGGTGGTACATGTGTTTTATTCTTTTATGAGCGAAAGGGGTGGTTGCTACATCTAAACTAGTGAATGGGATCAGAGATCAGTGTCAGTGGGTGCTGGTTAAGTGCAGAGAAAGAACATTCATAGTCTATTGCTGCAAACTGATGTACTGAAGAAGAAATATGCCATTACAGAAGGTTATTTCTTGTATTTTGAATAAACATCACACTGAGATTGTGTGTTGAACCTGAAGTTTGGTGTCTTGTCCATCTGTTATCCCACAACCCCTCCACACAGTCGACCACCATTTCTCATGCTTTCATGCTTTTTTCTTTTCTTTTCTTTTCTTTTCTTTTCTTTTCTTTTCTTTTCTTTTCTTTTCTGTCTTTAGTCTAAACATTGCCTTTTTGGTGTTTTTGTCAACAAGTTTAATGTCTTCTACACCAGCCTCATCTTCCGACTGCTCCACAAAGTGTGCCTGCAGCAAACAGATTCCTTAGAAAGATGGTCATTCTTCATGCCTGCTCTGCCCTGGCCCTAGCCACGACACAGAAGCCTGCCAGTTTTGCCAGAAGTTCAACCAGGCCACTTGGAGACATCAATTGAAAATGCTGGAGAGTCATCTTCTAAAGTAGAAGTTGTTCACCATGGAAAAAGAGCTATTTGTTCTCACCAAAGCAGTCCTCTGGGGCCTCTTCTTCTTCTTCCCCCAAGAAGAAGCCAGACAAGCATTAACAGGAGCATATTCACCGAGATTGGGCCCAGTCAGCTTCTGGTCACAGTCATCTCACTAACTTTCAACCACGATGGCATCGACCTCCCACGGGGGGTTGGCTCCTCCAGCCCCACCAGTCCTCGCCTCCTCCGGGGTCCCAGTGAATTCGACACCTGCCTTCTTCTCTATTTTGGGCGGCAGCTCTGTGGGGCAGGGGACGTCATCTCCTGCTCACAGCCCCTGATGCTGAGGCCCATATCCTCCATGGGATCTCAGCCAGGTGGCTTGGTCAGTTCTGGGCTCTTGGGCAGCGGCTCTGCACCCACCCCCTTATGGCCACTGATCTGCCTTTGCCGGCTCCCATCCCCAGGACTGATGACTGTTCTAAAAGGTAGCCCCCCTAGCAGTCTACCACATCTTCTCTCCTCTTTTCCAGTGTTGCATCTGCCCTTGCCCAGGGGATGTCCTTCCCCTCAGGGGCTGGCTTCCCTCATAAGGCTGGCATCGGTGGACCCTTCATCTGATTGCTCTAGTCTATTGCCTGCTGGGCCGCAGCCAGTGCTACCACCTCCCCAGCCATTGGGTCCAGTGCAGCCATCACCCCTGCTGCATCCCTCTCCTCTACTGATGCCTCCTGGCCTGTCGCGGGATTGTTTTCCAGCACTGGCTGAACCTATGCCAGGGTACCTGTCACCGACCCTGCAGCTGGCGTATCCTAACCCAGCACCTTATTTGCCTTTTTTGCCTGTGTATAATATTGCTCCACAGATAGACTACAATGGCCTGTTTTTGGTGTGGTGGTTGTTTATACAGAAGCAGACCCCCACCCCCCAGGGTCCATCTCTTGCTTCTTCCCTTCACCCCCCAGGATCCCCAGCCCTGGAATACAGGTAGAACTGGGACACACAAACCCTGTATATCTGGGTCTTCTGCAGTCAGCCTGACACACGTTCCTGTTTTATAATTTGTGTAATTAATCCCGGGTCGCCCCTCAAAAAGGGACTTTCTGAGGCCCAGTGGGTTTACACGGTCACCAAAATTCAATAACTAAATAAATAAAGTGGTGGCGGTGGCATTAAGGAGGTAGGGCTTCTATGTGTTTCCCTACCTGGATGACTGGCTTTTAGCAGCCCCCTCCAGGGAATCCCTGGTTCAGACCCTGGAGCGCACCCTGCACCTTTTGCAGGACCTGGGGATTACAGTAAATCTGCAGAGCTCTGCCTTTCTCCTTGCCAATGTCTTCAATACATAGGGGCTGTCTTGGACACCAGCCATGGCAAGGCCTTTTTGCCTGAAGACAGAGCGTGGCGACTGATGGAGCATGGCCATCGTGTTTCCTCTAGCTGGCAGGTTCACACCAGGGTTTTCCCTGCATCTTCTGGGCCATATGGCAGCGACTATTGCCACAGTTTCCCTGGCTTGCCTGCATATGAGGGTTCCTCAGAGAACCTTGAGTGTCCAGTGGGACCAGAACACAGATGACCTGGACCAGTTGGTCCTGGTTTCTGACCCGGTTCAGAGGGTTCTGCCATGGTGGCTCAATCCAGCCAACTTCTTTCGTGGGATATATTTTCAGAGCTCGACCCCCCCGGGCAAATTCTCATGACAGATGCATCCAGCCTGGGCTAGAGTGCTCATCTGACTGATCACCAGACCCAGGGTACTTGGATGGATGTAGAGCAGGGTCTCCATCTCAACATCCTGGAGATGGAGGCAGTCCTTTATGCCCTGCAGGCCTTGCAGACTCATCACCTCCAAGGTCCACTACTGGTGCAGATGGGCTACATATGTGTGGTGTACTACATCAACAAACAGGGGGGACCCATTTTTAACCCCTGTGTCGAGAGGCAATGAGAGTCTGATACTGGGCCATCGAGCACAGTCTGAAGCTCTCAGACGTTCATGTTCCAGTTGTTCAAAACATCTTGGCTGACAGTCTCAGCCATTCCAGGTTGTGGGCTCGTGAGTGGGAGCTTCTAATCTCAGTGGTCTAAGGTCACTTTGACAGCTGGGGCTGTCCAGAGTTGGACCTCTTTGCATCCCCACTCAATCCAAAACTGCCGCTTTTCTGCTCGCTCAGTCACAGGCCTGGAGTTTTTTGGCAAGATGCATTGTTCCTCTCCTGGAAGGGAAGATTTCTGCATACTTTACCTCCCTTCCCACTCCTGCAGAGGGTTCAACTGAAGCTCCAGCTAGAGAGGGCTGAGATGATTCTCATAGCTCCCCTCTGGCCACACCAAATTTGGTTTCTCCTGCTGCAACAGCTAGCTGTGGAGCCTCTGGTACCCTTGTCCCTCTGCACAGGTTTGATCTCCCAGGATCAGGGCACCCTGGTCCATCCAGACCTCAAGTCCTTGCATCTCCATGCATGGCTCCTGTGGACTTAGCTATTGCCTGCTTTGGGGTATCCTCTAGGGTTGCCGATGTCCTGGTGACAGCCAGAAAACCCTCCACCAGGGCCACTTATGCTATGAAAAGGAAGTGCTTTTCCATTTGGGTCACTGATCACCATTTGCATCCATTCACCTGCCCACTGAATCAGGTGTTAGAGTACCTCCTTTCCCTTTCAGATTCAGGCCTGGGGTACTCCTCCATTAAGGTGCACCTTTCCATCATCTCTGTGTGCCATGTACCTATTAAGGGCAAAGCTGTTGCTCAGCTTGATGTGTCCTGCACATTCCTGCGGGGCATTTTGCATCTGAAACCTCCCAATCAGGACCTGGTCCCTCCATGAGACGTCAACTTTATGTTGGAGAAACTCACTTTACCTCCTTTTGAACTGGCTGCAAGTTGTGAGCTGCACTTTCCGTCATGGAAAGTGCTCTTTTTAGTTGCTGTTACTTCTGCTTGGAGAATTTCCAAGCTCCAGGTTCTGATGTGTAAAGAGCTTTATTTGGTTTTTCACAAAGACAGGGTGTCTTTGCGTACTAGTCATAAGTTTTTGCCTAAGGTGGTGTCTGAATTTACTTTAAATCAATCCATCCACCTTCCAGTTTATTTTCCTGAATACTCCAATCGGGTGAAGCGTTGCTCCATATTTTGAATGTTCACAGAATGTTGCGCTTTTATATGAACCACACAAAGTCTTTGAGGAAAACTGACCAGTTGTTTATTTTGTTCACCCCTTAAAGAGAGGGCACTCCTGTTTCCAAACAGCATTTGTCTAAGTGGTTAGTTAATTGCATTATTTATTGCTACCACAAGTACAACAAACCCCTTCTGGGAGAGGTCAGAGGCCATTCCACCAGAGGTCTGGCTGCCTCCACAGCTTGCTTCTGAAATGTGTCTGCTGCTGACATCTGTGCAGCTGCCACCTGGAGTTCTGTCCACACTTTCACCAAGCATTGCAGTCTGGACATTGTCTCTAGGTGTAGAGACAGTTTTGGCCTAGCAGTTCTTCAGGGCCTTCTGTCATGAGCTCTTGACTGCTGACTTGTCCTCCTACCGGTGATGTTATCCTGGTGATAACTGGTACTGCTTGGGACTCAATCCTGCCAGTGTGGCCTGCTGCAAGAGCCTGCCTCAAAGTAAGATAGTACAGTTACGTAAGAACTTACTGTAACAGTATATCTTTGACAGAAGTTCTTACAGCAGGCCCTGCATTCATTCCCTCCTTCCCCTGCTTCTCTTTTTCTATAGTTTTGGCTTCTGCCTTTTCTTTGGCTCTGGTGATAACCTCCTCAGTTCTCCTTCAGCTGGCCATGCTGAGTCTCCAGCAGGGGAACTCAGGTGGTGTCGGGGACCACCCTCCTATATAGCCTGCACTGACATCAGATGACTCGATGTCAGCAGGAGGCAGTTCCCAGTGGGAGACTGCTACCTAGAAGATTTCTGTGTGGTCCTAGCACCAGGTGGCATAGTCCTACTGGTGTGGCCTGCTGCAAGAGCTTCTCTCAAAGATCTACTGGTACAATAAGTTCTTATGTAAATGTACTTTATGCATGTTAGTACCAACAATGTTGGAAAACAAGACAAGGGTGAAGTAATTGAGGAATTTAAAAAATATTAAGAAATCATTGGACACCTATAATTGTGAAGAGATTTACTCTGAAATACAACTCGTGTCAAGGGTAGGAATTAGCAGAAACAATAAAATAAAAAATGTCTATTGAGAGGGACACCAAGAAAAGATTAAATGTTTGTCACTTTGTAAAAGTTTTCATAGAAGATATGACTTATTTAATCATGATGGACTACATATAAGTAAAAAAGGGAGTAAGATATCGGGGAACAAAATTAAACAAGCAATTGATCATGCTTTTTATCATAATAGATTTTTATTAGTTATTAAATGTAAACATAAAAGGCAGTATAATTACATTTTCCACTCCATTAATTCATTTCAAATGGACGTGCAATATCCAATGTCAAGCTGAACAAATATATATCTCAATACTAAATTAATTAGCAAATATAGTAAATAACTGGCAGAGTATTCATGAATCCATGCTGGTGGCAGATTCTAATTGTTTAGATTACCCAAACCTATGGAGTTAACTTAAACAATCAGTATTAGCCTAGTATTTCCAGGCCAAGCTTCAGAAATGGGGCCCATATCATTTGGAAAGTATCATTACCAATATTGGCATAGCTAATTCTTTCATTGTTAGCTTGTACAGACATTTGTTCATACCATTTGCCAAGAGAGGGAGTGTGAGTTGACTGCCAGTTTCTTAAGATGATTGATCATGCTTTAAATAAATAAATTAAGGGCTCCAGGGGACAAAATTGTAAGGAATCAGGGAACCAAAAATATGAACCACACAACAATATCTTAAGTAAAATACACCAAAAAGAGTAAACTTAAAATGCTTGTAACTAATGCAAGAAGTTTAAACATAAAAAACAGAAATAGGAAATTATGCTTCAGTCTAACAACACTGACAGAGCATCAGTCACAGAAACATGATGGAGTGAGAATGTATTATGGGGCAGAGAAATACAAGGTTATAAGTCATACAACAATGATTGATCAGGTAGAAAGGGTGGTGGAGTGGCAGCATATATAAAAAATAATACAGACAGTAGTGAATGTGAGCTTATGGGAAGGAACATAGAAGTGGTCTGGGTCACAATTAAACATAACAATGGTGTTTCCGGCCTGGTGGCACAGAGGGATGAGGTGCTGGACATCTTATCTCATGCTCAACTGGTGATCCGGGTTCATGAACAGACTTGGGTCATCAGGGGGCTGGCATGGAGGGGTGGGAGCAGGATTGAGCAGCCGGAAGGCAGCTCTCCTCTCCCAGGGTGGATGCCCCCCCCCATAGTCCCACTGCCACTGGGTGGAGGTCCAGTGGTCAGTATAGGTGGAGGGGGTGGCATGTAGTGGGAGGGCACCTTGAGATGCAGCATTCACGTGCCTCCACATGCGCACACATCTGAAGTATGGTGATGGGTTACAGGGAGAAAAATCGGGGAAAACACTACTAAATATATATGGAAAAAAGATATGGAAAAAAAAAGAACATTGGTGCTAGTATCATTATTGGGAATTGTTATAATCCCCCAAACAGTAATGAAGAGTACAATCAGGAAGCATTTGATTTGTATAACAAAAAAAAGGAAAAAAACACTCTGGTACTCAAGTAAAATTCAGATTCAAAGATGAATAAAAAAAATGAAAATGGACCCTACTGAAGAGAGTACTACCCAGTACAAATTTCACTGAAGCTAGTAAAAATAGCATATGAGACTTGAAAGAATAAAAGTGGAATTTTAAATAGCCCACTATAAATATAACTGCAAAACATTCTATTCCTCTATCAACAATATCAAAGGAAACTGTAGAACAGTAGGACCCATCATGGACAAAACTAACCAAATAAATGACTCCCCAAAAATTGCAGACTTATTTAATGATTATTTCTGTCCAGTTTATAATAAGCAATTAGGAAATACTGCTTATCAAAGTAATTATGAAAACAAGGGGTTGTAAAAGAGCTTCAGTAGTACAGATATTTTTAAATTACTAACATAACTTAAAACTAATAAATCAGTGGGGCCTGATAACCTACATCCAAGAATATTAAAGGAAACTGCTTTAATTATAGCTGGACTTTGACATATAATATATATTCAGTAAATCATATAATAGGGGAGCAGTACAGAGAGATTGAACCAGAGCAGCAGTAGTCCCCCATTCACAAAAAGGGTAATAGATCATGAAAGGAAAACTACAAACCTATTAGTCTGACATCAATACCAAGTAAGTTAATGGAAAAACTGACCAAAATTGAATTTGAATGTAACATCACAAAACTGGGTCTAAATGACAAAAACCAGCATGGATTCAAGGAAAATGGATCATGTACAACCAATCTCTTAAGATTTTATGAAAAGGTAAACATAAATAATAACATACCCATGGATGTGATCTTTCTAGACTTTCAGAAGGTTTTTGATACAGTACCATTTGACATTTTAATTAGCAAATTAAAAAAAAACAAAGGAATTGACAGAAAAATTAATAAATGGGTAGGACAATGGTTTTGTAATAGAGACCAGCAAGTGAGAATAAGAGTGAGCTTTCCAAGGAGGAAGGAGTGTCCAGGTGGAAGGTTCTGTGCACGGGATGGTGTTGTTTGCCTTTTTTTTAATAGCTGACACAAATGAAGGACTAAAGAACTGGACATCCAAGTCTGCAGATGACACAAAAATTGGAGAAAGAGTGGATCCTGCTGAAAGTGGAGAAGATATAGGAATGGATATTAATCAGGTCGAAAAATGGTCTTCAATAATGGGATGCAACTTAACATTGATAAATGTGTTGTACTTCACATAGGAGAATAAAACAAGACAAAAATATATGTTAAATGATTAAGAAATCAGATAAGTGGACTCGGAAAAAGACTTGGGAGTTGCTATACAGTAGATGAGGAATTAAAGCTCACCTAGTACTGCAATCAAATATCTATAACCGCTAACACGCTACTGAAAAACATAAACAGAAAATTCATATCCAAAAGTTAACAGTGTATTATCCCAGTATATAAAACATATGTTAAACCACACCTCTATTATTGCTCACAGCTATGGAATCTGTACAGGAGTGGAGATGTTAACTTGGTCAAAGGAGCCCAGAAAAGGGCGACAAGCTTGGTGCCAAGACTGAGATCAATTGCCTATGAAAATAGATTAAATCATCTCAGATTGATTACACTGGAAGAGAGGAGGATGACGGGTGATCTTTTACAAACATACAAAATTTTAATGGATACAGAACTGTGTGTAGGTAAGAATACTGAAATCCAGCACAAACATGTTAATCTTAGATCTCACAGTCAACAGATTAAAATAGACACAAATATCAGGAACAATAGAAGGGGTACATTTACACAGAGGACTGGTAGATTATGGAACAACCTACCAAACAGAATTGAAGAAACAAGTGCATTACTTAATTTAAAAAAACAATAAGGTAACTATAGCATGCAAACATACAATCATAGGAAGAAGCCAGCAGAAGAAGGCCATTTGGTCTATCTAGTTTGCTTGTATTGCAGGGTGTTTGTCTTAAGCTTCTGGCCCTGCACCCTCCCCCCACCCTTCTCTTCTTTCTGCCACTCTCTTGAACCTTATTTTTCTCTTAACTCTATCCCAGACACTCTTGAAGCTGTCCACCATCTTCATTGAAACCACCTCTTCTGGAAGCACATTCCAACCCGCCACCACCATCTCTGAGAAAAAGTTCATCCTAGCCTCTCTCCTAAACCTTCACTCCAACCTCAGACTATGTCCCCTAGTAAAATGATTTCCAGTGGGCTTGAAGAGACCTCCATATCCACCCTATTTATTACTTTTATATACTTGATGGTCTCAGCCATGTCCTCTCTCTGTCTCTCTCTCTCTCCTCTCTTCCAGGAAGTACATGTTCAGGGCCTCCAACCTCTCCTCATACACCCTACTCTGCTGGTCCATGATCATCTTTACTGCCCTCCTTTGGACCATCTCTAGTAGGAGAATGTCCTTTGTAAGGTATGGGCTTCAGTACAGTACACTGTATTCTAGATGCAGCCTCACTAAAGACCTGTACAAGGGCAGTATTACCTCCTCTTGCCTGATTCTGATCTCTCTGGCAATGCAGCCTAACATTTTATTTGCCTTTGCTGCTGCTTTCCTGCACTGCATGGAGTGCTTCAGTTCACTAGTGATCATCACTCACAGATCCCTGTCCTCCTCCTCTGATACAGATACCTGGACACCTCCCAGGCTGTACTCAGTTCTGGGGTTCTTGGCTCCAATGTGCATAACTTTCCATTCCGGGGTTCCTGTCTCCAGTGTGCATAACCTTCCATTTCTTTGCATTGAAGCCAAGCTACCAGATACCAGACCACCTCTCCAGTTTTTTCCAATCATCCTTTAGATCTTGTGTTCCTTCTTCTATGCCCACCATCCCACAAAGCTTGGTGTCATGCATGATTAGGAAAATGTTTCCCTTGATGTCACCCCCAATATCACTGATGAAGACATTGAACAGTACCAGTTCAAGCACCAATCCCTGTGGGACCCTGCTGGTGACCTCCCTGGTACTAGATAGCTCACTCCCCACCACCACTCTCTGAGTCCTGCATCTCAGCCAGTTTTCCAACCATCTGGTCACCTATTCTCCAACCCCAAGATCCACCCACTTCCTCATCAACCTCTTGTGAGGTACAGAGTCAAAGGTCTTGCTGAAGTCCAGGTAAAGGATGCCCACCACTTTGCCCCTGACCACTGTTTTAGTGACCTAGTCAAACAAGTCAATCATATTTTTTTGACATGACCGCCCTCCCGTAAATTCATGCTGGTTCCCATCCTGGAGATCATGCTCATCCAGACACTCTATCAACTTTCCCTTAAGCGTGGCCACCATGAGCTTGCATACGATTGAAGTAAGGCTGACCAGTCTGTAATCCCCTGAGTTATCCTTAGGACTGTTCTTAAGCAGGGGCACTACATGTGCAATTCTCCAGTCCTGTGGTATCAAGGCTGACTCCAGTGAAGTACTGAACAAGACAGCCAATAGATCTGCAAGTTCCTCTTCCAGTTCCCTCTGCACTCTAAGATGTATGCTGTCTGGCATGGGGATTAGTCAACCCTCAATGCTAGCAGCCTTGTCCTCAACCTACCCACTTCTATCACCAAATCTGTGCTCCCTTCCCCCCCCATGGGACAGGCCCATCTTTCTCCCAGATGAAGACTGAACAGAAGTACTCATTCAGTACCTCTGCTTTGCCCCCATTCTCCTCCATCCACCCATCCCCTTTTCTGAGCCTAACTATCCCATCTCTTCTGTCCCTTTTCTCATTAATATAGCAAAAAAGGCACTCTCCCCCTTCTTAATTCCCTCAGCTAGCTTCACTTCCATCTGAGCTTTAGCTTAACGGACTTCCTGACCCGCTATTCTAGCAATCTTCAAGTAATCCTCCTTGTCTTCTTCTCTTTTGGCCCTCCTGAATTTCTTGTAAGCTAACTTCTTGTCCTTTATTACCTGGGCATCCTCAGTACTAACCCAGCTGGATACGATGGCCTTGAGGTTTTCCCCTTCAGCCTAACACACTGTTCTGTGACAGCTGTTAATCCATCCTTGACGATGGGCCACCTTTTGTCCCCCCTCCCCAATATCCCTTTGCCAGATGACTCTTTAGCAAAGCACCCATCTTTCTGAAGTCTGCCTTGCTAAAATCCTTTAGTCTTAGTGAGGACCTTTTCTCTTCCCATGTCCCACTGGAATCATGCTGCAATAGTCACTTCCACCTTGGGGCTCCTCGGCCATTATATCCTGGACATGCTCCCCATTCATCAGCACCAAATTAAGAATTGCTTCCTCCCTGGTGGGTTCTGTGATGTCCTGAGTCAGGAATCCACTTTGCAGTCCATCTAGGATCATTTGACTCCTAGTGAAGGTCGTGGGTAGTACCTTCCTGTCCACTTTGGGCAAATTGAAGTTTTCCACTATTACCACCTCTCCCTTCCATTCAGCAGTCAATATTTGTGAGTTCAGTTCCTTGTCTCTTTCCTCATCCTGGTTGGGTGATCTGTAAACCACCTCCAATCTCACTTTCCTCCCTCAATTAGACAGTAACTGAATCCACATTGCTTCTGCCCTCCCCTCTTCTGACTCCTCCCTTGTACACATTATACCCACCCTCATGTAAACTGCCACCCATCCCCCTTTTTTACTGTCCTTTCCCTCCTGTATAATTTATACCCAGGGATTGAAAGGTCCAAGTCATGATTTGATGTGGCCCATGTCTTTATCACTGCCACAATGTCCTCTCCCCTCTCTGTCAACAATGCCTGCAGGTCATCCATCTTGTTTCCAAGACTTTGTGTGTCAGGGACACCACCTTCTACCTTGGGTCTGGGCCTCCTACCCTTCCCTCCTTTCTGCCTTTCTTATTTATCCACATTGCTTGTGCCTCCACCACCACCTGCTGCTAATGCATTCTCTTCCCATCTACATCCACCCTCCATTCCCCTTTGCTTGTGGGGGTTCTACTGACCTCAGCCTTCCAGAGTCTTGGGGCCCACATGCCCTTTTCCCCCTCAATAGATTACATTAAATTTATGGTTTATGTAATCCCCAGCTTGTCCCTAAGGACCCTCAAGCCCCCAGTACTGAGATGAAGTCTTTCTGGGACAAAATGTGTTTTATTTGACCAGATCTCCACCCAGTCCCCAATACAATTGTACCCATCCTCCTTGCAACATACCCTCAGCCAGTCAGTGAATTCCTCACTCCTTTTCTTCCTTTCTTCTGTACTGAGCTGGCTCTTGGTACTGGCAACACCTCTGAGAATGCCAGTGATCTGGTTACCTCCCTATAGTCATTCCTAACACCCTAAATCTTTCTTGTACTACCCCAACCTCCTCTCCAGCTACAGTAGGTCTTGGGACCTACATATATAACTATGACTGACTTCCCTCCAATCCCCCAAGCAGTTTCTCAATTCTTGGGCACACCCTACCTGCTGTCATCCCTGCCATGCAAACCACCTTCCTACCTGTATTGGTGCCCAGCTTCCTGCTCCAGTGACTACCCTTTATTATGGAATCCCCTGGGATTACAACACTTCTACCCCCTCCATTCCTACCTTTCTCTTTTCCTTCAGTGACTGCTGTTTGAGCTACTCCCCCATCTAACTGCTCCCTCTCAATATTGGTTACCTCGCCAACATTAAGCTCCCCAATCTCTGCTTGATTGGCACCATCCAACCTCTTCTTGCCCCCTCTGTCAGTCTTCTCACCCCCTTCCCTGTCATTTCCTTTCTGGCTACCCACCCACACCCTCTCCTTCCCCCCTTCTCCTGTCACCGTAGACCCTTCATCACCCCCACCTTCTATTCTCTCCTCTCCATGTACTCTCTTCCCCACCTACTGTGACTACTTTGTATTATCTTATCCCCTTCTCCTGTCCTATTTCCCCCAACTACTTTGCCTTAACCCAGCCTCTCTCCCCTCCACCTATTACCACATTCTCACTTCCAAACAGTGGGTGAAATCTATTCCTTAAGGGGACCTCTTTGAATGTTCACCCTCCTGTTTTATCTCACACAGTTCTGCCTTTCCTCCCTACTACTTGCCATTCCCCATCCCTGAGCTCCCCAGCCCTCCAAGACAGGACTACCCAAGCTTCAGAAGTACCACTACCTACCTTCATCCATTGTCTACTGACCTCTCTTCCCTTAGCCACACCTCTTTGTCTTCTTCATCCCTGCCCAGCTTCTTGTACAGTCCACACCATCTTCCCCAGCTCCCATCTGAGCTGCTTTACATTTGCCATTTCTGAGTCAAAAAGGTGATTGATGAACCCACTAAAATGTAGGAGACAGGCTGGATGAGCAGGAAAACCTCCTTCTGTCTAACCACTCAGTATATTATAGTAACTGACAACTCTGGTCCTTTAGTTAATCTCTACGTTAGAAAGAAATATTGTTACAGTCAAAAGCTTCTAGGATCAAGCCAGCACGCTGGTGCAGCAGTAGCACTACCAGTTGCAACACCATCAACCCAGGTGCAGGAACGTGCCTGGGGAGACAGATGGCCAGCCGGGGGGAGGAGGCTCAAGCATCCAAGGACTGCTCACCTTCTCCGGGGAGAGGGGGGGGACAAGGCTCAGCACTTGACTAGCCTCTGCTGGAGGCCAGAGGCACAGCAAGCACTGAAGCCACTCTGAGGGGTTGGAGCGTGATGGACGTCAGAATTAATACCTTGATGTCTGCATGCACATCATGCCCCCAAAGGACAGTGGAAAATCAGCTACCTGAGCACCCGGAAGACAGAACTCATGATGCAGACCCCACATCTCTCTCCTGCTTGTCCTGCTGTGGTGACCTGACAAAACCAGAAGCTCAGGATGTACGGGCCCCACCTCATTCCCACCTCAGGGGCAGAACCAAGACTCCATGGGGGAACACCACCCGGCTCCAGGTAGGTTGAGAGAATAAGGGACAGACACCATAGGAGACTGCCAATGATGCAGGGTTCAGGGAGCAGGGGAGAGTATAAAGAGCAAGTAAAAAAAAAGCTCCTAGGATCCCTTAAAGACATATCATTTGCATTACAATAACCTGCAGGCTGAATTCAAATTTGATGTGAAGTATATTCAGTGGGGTGCTTACTCAAGCCAAAACTTCTAGGGTCAGAATTTATCTACCAAAACTACCAGGTGTTGTTACATTTAAGCATGCTGCCACCAGCACAGCATTAGCCGTTAATGGTATCTGGAGACCCCCAAAGCCCTGTCACAGCCACCTTTCCCCAGTGCCCACAGACATGCTAAAGAAATGTTGTTACTAGATGTACTGTACCAGCTATATGAGCCTTCAGCCTGGGAGACTCCTCATATTAAAAGTATAACCAAGACCTGGGTATCGGAACTGCAGAACTTTACAATATTGTAGATGTGACCTGAAGCTAATAGTGGTAATTATATCCCTTCCTCCCACCTCACCAAAAAATGAACACAAACATACAGATGTGAAGAAGCAGGTGTGTAATCTTAAACTGAAGGGCAGGAAAATGTGCCCTCCTGAACCACACGATCTGAACTTTACACCCACAGTCATAGGGATATACACCATTAATGGCAACATTAACTTGTGAAAGAAAGTCCAACATGTCCAGTGTGAAAGTACTACTTCTGACAGATTGCCATCTAAACCATCTCCCAAAAACCCTGGCTCCCCAGTGTAACACCAAGCTCAAAATTGTCTCTAGTCCCATACGGTGTCTGAGAATATAAATGAGGGGATTGCCAGGCAAAGGGATGTATGCAAGTCAATATCTAAGCATAGTGCCTTGATTTATACTGTCAGTTCTCTACCAATTGACTGTTGTCCACCAGTTCCTAATTCCTTTGAGCATTAATTTTTCCACACAGGTTCTGGCCTCATGAGAGTCAAAGAATCTGTATTTTTTTGTGAAAGCATAATCTCATCAGGAAGGTCAAAGGATAAGGGATATCCAGTCCCATGAGTATCTGTTTTACCATATCAAATGCCTTACAGTGTGTTCTTGTTCCATGGGCTATATATCCAAAAACAGAAGTATCCTGTCCTCATTATGCAGTGTCAGTCCTCATATTCTGGATGCTTCCAAAACCAGATCCCTTTCACCAGATGAAGCCAAAACCATCAATAAGGTCTGTGGTATATTCTGAGTGGCCACCACCCATAATGGTGTTATCCTGTAGGCTTTATTTATCCCACCATTATGACAGCCTGTGACATCTGGAGTCCAAGACCCCAGAAACTGTTTTGGGTCCTCCTCCTCAGTCCCCTCATGGAGACTGAGAGCCTGAACATTGGCATTCCTAACCACATTTTCGAGCTGCTCAATGCAGCTCTTCAGGAAAGTCTGTTCTTTAATTGTCATGGTGGACATCACATTGATTTACATGCTGCCATCTCCGAGTCTTTCAAGTTCCCCAATAGCCTCAAGCTTCGACTTCACTACCACCATCCACTAAGTGAATGCATCAAATTTGCTATCTATTTTCTGACAGTTTTATTGAGGGCTGGCATTAGGTTGGGATCTGCATGTTTAATCTGTTTGGCTGGTGCTCCTCATGTCTGGAAAAAATCCTACTTGCTACCTGTAGCCTGTAGCATACACCATTTTCCCAAAAGTAAGATATTAAACTGATCCTTATTGCAAGCTCCATTAAATTATCTGACACACCAGCCTTTTAATTTGCTGCAAAGTGCACTTTTCATTATGAGAAAGGGCTTCAACTGAGGACCTTCAGATAGTTCTGTGTAATCAGAGCCACACAGCCTGGAATGTGTTCCCAGTGTCAAGGTCAATGGCACAGTCAAAATAGTCTCGAAACTCACCCCCAGCAGGAAATAAACTGTTGTCCACATGAAATTCAAAAGGCCAAACAGTTTTATTCATCCACAGAAAAAGAAGCACCTTCTTGGCAAGGTGAAATAATCAGACTGACGTTTCACCCAATGGGGCTTTGTCAAAGTATTTGAAACTATTTGAAAGTATTTCACTATTGGGTGAAATGACAGTCCAATTATTTCACCTTGCCAAGAAGGTGCTTCTTCATCTGTGGGTGAATAAAACTGTTTAGCCTTTTGAATTTTGTGTGGACAACAGTTTAATTCCTGCTGGGGGTAAGTTCCATAACTATTTTGACTGTACCTTCAGATAGTTGCTGATCCTGGCTGAGCTACTGATCTGCCCCCATAGGGCCATGTTTTTTGCCTCATGATCTGGAACTGATCATGCATACCCTTTGTGCCAAGACCTCTATATATTGGTTTCCACCTGGATAAAACTCATAGTCATATTGTGTCACAGTTTCCTGCATGACAACTGCAATTGCATTACACTGTTTCCTCCAGATCTCTGCAAAATTCTGCAGGATCAGCCTTTCGACCCTGGTGGGTGTCCCTCTGTATACCAAATTTAGTAAAATACAATCAGCTGGTTTTCATGTTGGGGGCTCAAAATAAAATTCATGGGCAAATTTGAGCAGCAATGGACAGATGTATTCTTCTTGAAATTCTACAAGATCAACAGTTTTTGTGGGGTACAAGTAACTCTTTCTTTTTTCTGTTTGATTTTGGAAAGGGTGTCAAAATAGACTAGAGGAACAAAAGGGAAAAAGTTAAATAAAAAGAAGAAATGGGGCCTGATTCCAAAAGGCATGGAACAACTTGTGGGCATATGCGATTTGCACCATGTGGCGCTATGCTGGGGACCCTGCGCTATATCCCAGGACAAGCAGGGTCCCCAGCACCAGAACTTATATCCATGACTTGCAGCAGATGCAGGCTAGTGCCTCATGCATGGTGCACTGGGCCTGGGTGCCGCAAGTCACTGCACACATTCTGCTGCCCACCCAGAGTCCCCCCACCCTGGAACACCACCACAAGCACCAGAGGGCATGGGGGGGCTGGACAGGTGGTACTATCATTCAGGAGGGGCAATTAGAAAAATGGACCCTGGGGATCCCCCACATTCAGGAGGGATGGGGACATGTATGTGCTGTGGGGGGCACAGAGAGCACTGCTGGGACATTGCCATTGTGCTGTGGAGTGGGCATCCATCAGTTGGCATGGATGGATTCCCCTTAGACCATCTCCCTGATGGTCTAACTCCGCTGCACCATTGTGGCTTCTGGAATTACGTTTGTAGGTTACCGCAGCCACCTCTTTGGAATAGGACGTAGTTGCTGCCATAATGCACCCTTGCACCATGCTGTTGTGGGTTGCAGGCATAGTGGGTGGCATAACCCACATTTGACGCAACCTGCATATGGCATGGTGCAAAGCACCTTTTGGAATTGCAACCTGTATAATGCATGGCACAAGTTGCGATTTACGCCATGGGGTTTGGAGTATATCACCTTTTGCCATGCATAACACATATTGGAATAGGGCCTCAAGACTGTTTAAAGACCATGGATGAATTTTTGAGTGTGCTATCCATAGTGCAGGACCCAGCTCTAGAGAATGATGAGTCCAACTCTTCCAAATCAGAGCCAGATGGACCTGCCAATTTACACTCCAGCAGGGCACTATACAGAGAATTCAGAAAATAAATGTTTCATATCGGCAAATATTAGATGCCATCCATTTGTTATAAGAAAAACAAGAGTTCTGCAAAAGTATGAACATTTAAATTTTAGAATTACTAGCTCAGCAGGACCAGGTAAATAGTTGGGAGAAAAAGGATATGACATATTAACATGAAGCAAAATGGTTAAAAATAAGATTATAACCATGGATCTCAGGTTAAATCTCAGGAGTCATGCCAAACCATACCATACCATGGTTCTCCATCTTTTGAAAGAACCCAGATGTCCAATAAAAGTCAGTCTTGTCAAGAGAGGGCCTATTGTTAAGCCATGGGCTGGGCCTTGCTGGACTTGGACTGTGACCAGTGGAGGAACACAGGGGGTAAGCAGACCAGTGGGCTGGGTATGGCAGTTGAGAATAGTGGACTCTGGGAACTGCAGTGCAGGCATCCTGGTTGGGTTATGGCCCATCAAGATCCAATCCACTAGAGGAAAGGCTGTCACTGGAAAATTGCAACCCAGAGCAGGCTAAATGGTCTTTGCAGCTGTAGTCAATCTATATACAAAGCAAGGGTTTGGACAGGTGTGACCAGCAGCCAACAGTTCTCTATCTGTCCTGGCAATGGATCATGACTTTATCTACTGCTGCAGGGCCCATTTGCATAATATTTGTAAAGTGTGATTATCTGTGATTATACTGTTTGGTGTACTGAATATATTTAGTCAGAAATTATGCAAAGCTGTGTCCTTTTTACAAAATAACTGAAGTGGTGTGTCTTAATTTAGTAATTGTCAGTGAGGGTCTGGAAGGCAATAACTATGGCTGCAGTTTTTAAAGAAGTCATGTGTTTCACTTGAATGTCATTTGGAATTTTAGAGACAGCAGAAGGCAGCAATGCCCATATATGCTGTCCCAATATTCAGGGAGAGTAGTCATTCAGTTCCTTGTCAGCCAAGTATCTATCTAGTCTATTTTTGAAAAGGTCAAAATTTACACTATCCACCACTACTGATGGCAAATTATTCCAAATATTGACTATTCTCTGTGTGTAGTACCTCTTACATTTTTCAGTGTTAAAATTACTTGCATTAATGTGTGAATTATACACTCTTAAGTTGAGGTGTAATCTGTATTTAAAATTCATACACTCCATAAGATCTGCATCATTCACATTCTTATACATTAATAACAGATCACCCCATACATCTATTATGCAGTGTATCTAATTTTAAGTTTTAGATGATCGTCATATGGTTTGTCTTCCAAACCTATAATGGAACTCATTGCCTTCCTTTGTACTCATTCTAATTTATTGCAGTCACTAATGTCTAGATCACCCTAAAATTGAGAGTTGTAATTCAAATGTGGTCCTACCTATGCATTAAGCAAAGGTAATCTCGGCTCTTTAGATCAAACAAAATGTCTATTAATGGCATTTAGCAAGTAATTTGCTTTTTTAAACACCTCTCTGCATTGGTTATGGGATTTAAGATCATTAGTTATAATGATCCCCAGACCTCTTTCTTTTGTACTTTCTTCAATTAACTCACTTTCTAGATAATATTTATAGCCAACATTTGATTTCCCAAAATGCATGACTTTATACTTTGAGATGTTGAAAGACATTCCCCACTTTCTTGCCCTTATACCCGACTTGTCTAAATCACTCTGCAATGCCTCGAAGTTTGCCATAGTGTCAACACTGCCACCCAACTTAGTATCTTCTGCAAGAGTACTGTACCAAGTTTTTAACTCATTCTCTGTGTCTAAGATAAACAACTTAAACAAAACAGGGCCCAAAATTGATCCCTGCAGCACCCCACTGGTCACTTTAATTGACGTTGATGCACACCCATTTATCCTGACTCTTTGGTCTCTTTAGTAAAGCCAATCCTCAATCCAGTTTATCAACTTATGATCAATCTTTAATTCAGCCAATTTAGTTAGTAGTTTTGTGTGAGTTACCACGTCAAAATCTTTCCTAAAATCAGATAAATAACATCAGATGGTGTTCCATTATAAAGATTCAGGCTTCTTGTTAAAAAAAAAAAACAGCGAGTTGGTTGTGCAAGATCACCTCTTACTGAATCCATGCTGATGCTCATTATTTATGTTCAGTCAGTCCGCCTGCAAGTACTGTATATTCTGTCCTTGACGAAGCTTTCCATGACCTTCTCCAGTATACTTGTTAAGCTAATAGGCCTGTAATTTTGCAGGTTATTTTGAGGCCTTTTTTAAATATTGGGACCACATCTGCCCTTCTCCAATCAATAGGTGTTTCACACCTGCTTAATGACAAATTTCATATATGAGCCAAGGGAGCAGCCACTTCATGTGCAGTCTTTTTAAAGGGACACGCTCAACCCCCTTAGGTCTCAAAGTATCTTTAGTTTAAAAAACACATTTTATGATTGCCAACATTCTGTAAAGATTGGTGATGTAGCTGGTAGTTTGATTCTGGCTCTTTTTTTCTCAAAAAAGTGAAAAACAGACTGCCCACCATACTGGTGTTACCACACAAACACAGGTTTGTTTACATTCCTTGTTCAGCTCCAACCGCATCTTTCCTGGACTTGAGAATACCCACAACACAGTCTAGCCCCTCATGATGCAGTGGGAGTTTAGGAAGATACTGCCTCATGAATGACTACACTGTTTGGGTGTGTTTCTAATGCTCAAGAAGTATGCAGTAAGAACAGATCCAGGATTGTAAACAAAACAAGATTGTTTATAAATATACATTAGCATGCTTTTCAGTCCTACTAAACAAGGAGATAGACAAAACAAACAGCAACATCAATGAATCTTAGAGAAGGAAAGCAATCATAAAATGTAGGTTTTTAACTAGAAATAATATGATGAAAAACAGGTTGACAGTGTCCCTTTAATCATTCTAGGTCCTAAATCATCTGGTCCAGCTGATTTGGTTTTAATTCCAAAAGTTTGTCCAATACTTCAATATGTTCAATAGTCCATGAAGTATTATCAACACTTGCATCCCTGCCCGTAATATGTGTCACCGCAGAATTTTGAAACACACTACCAAAATATTTGATGACTGTCACAGCCATTTCCATCTTATTACTAATTATTTTACCATTGAAATTAAGGATCCCTACTACCGATAAGGTGCTACTCATGGAGTTATAGCTATAAAATAGTTTTGAGTTTGATTTATTCTTAGCTGGCCTCTCCTTGAGCATAATTTTAGATGTCCTTATTTTCTTTTTACATTATTTCATAGTATTCTTATATCTCACTTTTCTGCTTCTGTTGGATTGGCTTTCATTATTTTATAATAACCCTTTTTTCTAGATAATAATTTGCTTATTTTGGGCGTGAACCCTGGTGGTACCTTCCCTCTTTTGTTTTACATCCTACTTTTTGAGATATAATTATCTCTGAGTCCATGGATTTTATTTTTTAATATATCCCAGGCTTGTCCTGTGTCTCCCACATATTTTAGACTTCCAGTCCCACTGCCATATACTAGTTCTCATACTTTCATAGTCTCCCCTGTTGTAATTAAACTTTTCCGTCACTCCATTATTTGAACTAATACAGTTCATATATTTATTTTAAACAGTATAGTGTTATTGGACAAGAGTTCCAGTATTTCATAATGGCAACTATCTTTAAAGTTAGTGAGGATATGATCTGAAACATTTCCTCCCCTAGTTAGTTTGTTGATGTGTTGAGTCGTGCAACATGTATTAATAATAGCCAGGAATCATTGCCTATTTTAGTACTTGCTATGTTTTTCATCCAATCAATTTCTAGCAGATTAAAGTCATCCAAAATTAGAGTGTCATTGGTACTACAAGATGTGTTGAACATGTCAGAGTATAGTTTGGTAATTTCAGTATCTTTTATATCTGGTGGAATATAACAATCCCCTATTATGGAAGGCCTACCTCTGATATTGTTTATTCTTATCCAGATGGATTCTGTTTTGTTATCATCTTAGGATCCCACTCAGTTGACTGTAGTGCTGCCTTACAATATATTGTCACTCCACCTCCTCTTTGTTTTTTCTTTCTTTACTGAACAACTGATAATTCATTATATTTCTAGTCCAACCCTCCGTGTTGTCCCACCATGTCTCTGTCACTACTATAAGATTTGTTTCTAATTGAATTACTTTTAGTCTAAGTTCATCGATTTTGTTGCAAGACTTCTTACATTTAATGTAATAATAGTTAATTCCTTAAATTTTGTTTGACCAGTTCTTGATTAATGTTTGATAATGTTATGTTTGATAAGAAAGTCTAGATTTTAGAAAATCAGATCTAAAGGCTGGTAATATGCACATTTTTGGCATTGCTGGTTCAGTACCCACCAGCAAATGCTAAACATATGTTGTAGGTCTTACTCTTAATCTTTGTCATGAGTATGTGTTTGTAAATTTCCTTCTGTTGGGGACAGAGCTGTGCATGAAGTGGGGAACATAGCCAGTGTTACTGTATGTATGTATGTATGACTCTATCTATCTATCTGGTGTATATACATATATATATATATGGTATTTATGGTATCTAGCAATCTACAGTATCTGTCTGTCCGTCTATCTATCTATCTATCTAGCTATCTATATATCTATCTATCTATCTATCTCTATGGTATTTATCTATAGCATCTTGCTATCTACAGTATCTGTCTGTCTGTCTGTCTGTCCATCTATCTATCTATCCATCCATCTGTCTATCCATGCAGTTGTCTGTTTATCTACCTGTCTGTCTGTCTGTCTATCTACCTGTCTGTCTATCTATCTATCTATCTATCTATCTATCTATCTATCTGTCTGTCTGTTCTCTCTCTCTCTCTCTCTCTCTCTCTCTACCTAACTAGCTAGCTATCTGTCTATCTAACTTACCAGTAACCATAGGTCATTGACTGAATCTCCTCCACAGAAACACACTAAATATATTGTGACTGTGTTTCTGTAAACACGGACATACAATGTTGAAAACCTGAGCACTGTCTACATAACATTGATGGCTCCCATTAACTTCAATTCTCACTGTTGATAAATGGTGTGTCAGAACTGACTGCTTGGTTGGAAAGAAGAATTGACTCTTGGTCCAACACACAGGAGAGGCAGATAAGGCATATCACGATTGATTGATTGACTGATTGATTGCTTGATTATTTTATAGTTTTTGGCTGGGAAAAGCACCCTGAACTGAAGCTCATTTCCAGGAGTGTCCTGGAGTCACTACAGTCTGCCCTCTAAAACAATTGGGTACCTGAAAGGCAGATGGTGCAGTGACCTGTAAAAACACAGCAGTCTTCTAGCTGGGGGATGGAGAGAGAGAAATTGTGTGTCTTTGTGAAGGAGATACTCTTGAAAACCTACTGTTACTGGTAAGTAACAAACCTATCTTAAATGGTATCTCCCTATAGAACAACATTCATTTGACAAGTACAAAGCAGTACTGCACCTCAAACACAGGAGGTAGGGAAACAAAGGATGATTGTACTCCTTAAGACAGCAGGCCTTGTAGCACAGACAGGCCAATACCAGCTCTTGTTCAAGAAAAAAGATGCAGACTGTAAAGTTTAGTGAGCATATGATCTTACTCCAGGTAGCAGCAAAACTAATTTTGAATAGTGAGACTGACCTGAAACAAGCCATGGAGGCCACATACTTCTAATGGCATGCCCCATAGCTGTACTAGGATGCTCTTTCCTAGCCTTTTGGTAGCATATAATAATGGAAAAGAATATCTACCTGAAGAAACATTGCTTTGATACTAGTTTGCACAACAGATATGGAGCAAAGGACAAAAACATCGGTAGGGACTGCTTGACATCTTTGGTGTGGTTCAGATAAAAGCTGAATGATCTGTATCCAAGGTGTGCAGGAGCATCTGCTCAGAATGTTATGAATTCAGGAAGAACACAGGCAAGCTGAGGGACTGATTCAAAATGAATTCAGAAGCCTCCTTAAACATAGTCTTAGGATCTATCCTGAGCACCATTCTATCAAGATGAAAGGTCAGGTAATGGGCTCAGTTGCCAATGCCTGAATCCCAGAAACATGGCATGCTGAGGTGATTGCCATCAAACATGGGATCTTCCAGGACAAAAGACTGAGGTCACAGAAGATGGCAGGATCAAACAAAGTCCTTGTCATGAGGTTGTGAACTAAATTCAGGTCCCATGCCAAGAAAGGTCTACCACCCAGGCACTTGTGTGCAGAATACCTCTCAAAAAACAGTGAGAAACCTTTACGTGAGCCACCTATGACAGCATGATACACTGGTATGGCCAACTTATGCATTTTTGTAGAGGAATGCTGAAGCCTGGCCTGGTAGAGGAGGACACAATACAACAAAACACTCTGGACAGGGCAGATGAAATCAGAAAAGCAGATAGGAGCACCGGGACAATGATGGTGCTATGTCTGTATCACAAAAGCAGGCAGAAAAATGAAGCAGCACCCATCAAATGGACACAAAAGAGACACAGTATAAATGTATAAAGTGCCAAGCATTTTATTCTTTTTAACTAAATGGCACAGCAACCAGTGGCAGGGAGAAACAAAGCTGGAGAAAATGCAGAACAACCTTACGTTTCACCCAGTCAACTACTGGGCTTCCTCAGAGCAGATGAAAGGATCTGGAGATTTAATCTGACACTAAATGCTAAAGTGCTTCTAAGTGTAGCTGGCAGATGGTTTGTGTGCTGCCAGCAAGACAGGTGAAATCTTAGGAGACATGCCAAACCATACCAGCTCTCCGTTTTCAGGAGTCATGCATGCAGCTGCAGGGATGGGGGGGTTAAGGTGCAGCAGACATCACTGAAACTGCAACAGCAAACCACAGCTGATGAGAAGCTGAAATGACAATTCCAATGCCATGTCTTGCAACACTGGGAACCAGATCTGTCTGGCCCAGAGAAGATTCACAAGAATTAAGATTGGTAGCTTATTCCAGGGTCTTAACCAGGACCCTTTAAATAAGGGGGATCAAGGGAAAGGCATTGAGGAACCATTACTTCCAACAGAAGGACAGTGAGTGCCACCAGAACACTCCAGCCCTTGAGTAAGCAAGTGAAATGGCAGTTTTGCACTGCATTGGGGATGTTAAAAGTTTAAATCTGAATGCTCCTACCAACTGAAATGAACAGAAGTTCTGCCACATTCTCTCATAGCTCCCATTCATGAAGCTGTGCACTGGAGCAGCTGAGAGCATCTGCTAGCACATTCCATATGTCTGCTTGATAGGCTGCAGCATTATGCACAACTTTGTGGATTTTTATCTACAACCATTTGTATAGACCCTTCCTACCTTTTTAAAAGATACTAAGGATGTGTTGAAAATGTTAAATAATATCAGGTTTCCTGCTGACACTATTCTAGTTATGATGGACATAGAATCCCTTTACACAAACATTCCTCACGAAGGGGCCCTGGATGTTGCAGCAGAGTTCCTTAATCAGTGAGATTGCACCATTGTTCCATCTACAGAATTTATTGTTAAATTACTTGAATTTGTATTAAAATCAAACTTCTTCCTGTTTGATAGAAAAATGTATTTGCAAAATAAGGGAACAGCAATGGGGGTTCCTTGTGCCCCCACTATTGCTAATTTATATGTAGGTTGTTGGGGAAAACAATGTTCTCAATGTAGAAAAAAAAACTTTTATCAATAATATCCTAATGTTTAGACGTTTTATTGATGATGTACTACTAATCTAGACTGGTGGTGAAACATTATTAGAAGAATTTATTAGTTATTTACATAGTACGACTGAGCATTTAAAATTCACCTGTACTGCACATCACTCTATTGGAAATTTCCTTGACCTGAGTATTTCATTAACAACTGAGGGGCTCATTGAAACTGAGGTTTATAGGAATCCCACAAATGGGAGTACAGTGCTCCTGGCCTTGAGTAGTCGTCTAAAACGTACCATCATAAATATCACAAAGGAACAATTTTTGAGAGCCAGGAGAAACTGTAGCACAACATTAAAAACAGAAAATAATATGGCGGATATGACTCAAAGATTTCAGGATCAAGGATACAGCACATGAGTCATAGAACAGGCCAGGAGTTTTGCAATGGAACAAGAAAGAGACCTCTTATTGGTAGACCAAAGGGAAACAGTTGTACAGAAAGAAAAAAGATTCAACTTTGTAACAACATACTCAACACATGTCACAATTTTGGAAAGAATTCTAAAAAAAACATTGGTCAGTTTTGACAAGTGACATAGGGTTAAGAGATTTGACACAACAACCATTGAGAATGGCATACAGGAGGGTCAGAACGTTAAAAGATGTATTGGTCCATAGCCATTACATACAACCAGAACCATCACAAACCTGGTTGAGTAAAGATATCAAGGGGTGTGCCACATGTAGGAGGTGTTTATATTGTAAGGACATTTTGAATAACAGAGTTTTCCAGTGTAAATACCAAAAAGAAATTTGAGATTAAACACCTCATTACATGTGACACCCTGGGTATCATTTATTTAGCAACATGTACATGCTCCACCTTTTGCATGGGAAAAACCATGAGAAATTTTAAAGTAAGGGTAGGGGAGCATATTCGAACTACACAGAGAGATGATTGTACATATGCCACTGCTGCACACATTGTAAAAATGCAGAATAGCAGAAGCATTTATTTATTTATTAGCTTTTGTTGACCAGGTAGGTGCATTAGGCAAAACCCTGCCTGTTTTCAAGCACGACCCAGGAGATTAAAATATACAGTTCACAAAAAAAACAAGACAGTGGTGAAGTACAAAGCAGCAAAAATACAAAACCAGTAGATATCCTCACAGGGATAGTCATGAAACAAAACATACTTTTAGCAGTAACCATCCATGCTGGGATGGAAGGAAGCAGGTATGGGAAACAAGACAAAGCATTTAATAAATACAGTGACAATGGTAAGCTAGCTTAAGGAAAGCAAGAGAAGCAGGGGGGTTAGGTAAAGTCACAGGAATCAAGTGCATGTAGGTAGGAGAAAAGTGCAGTCTTGAAGGAGGAGTGGGATGCCATTCTGGCAAAGTGTGGTTCTTCTATGGAGGCACCTACAGTGGAGACCAAGGAGGATGCTGGGAACCTCCACAAAGGAGACCCACAGGAGGGTGGCAGGGGACCCTGCAGGGGAAGGAAACAACTCCTGATGGGGGACTCCATTGTTAGGAAGGTAGAACTGGGCAAGGAAGGGGAGAGGGAGGTAAGGTGCCTGCCTGGCGCCATGGCTTGGAGGGACAGGGAGCGAATCCTCAGAATTGCCAGAGCAGCTGCACAGGGGAGGGAGCTGGATGTCATTTTCCACCTAGGAACAAATGACCTGGCTAAGAAAGGGATTAGAGAAGTGCAGGAAGAGTTTGTGGAATTGGGGAGGGGCCTTAGTCAAGTAGCACGACGTAACCTTCTCGGAGGTGCTACCCATCTATGGCATAGGAGAGGCTAGGTGTTCTGTACCATGGGATTCAATCAGTGGTTGAAAACTGTGTGGAGCTCAGGGATTTGGCTTCATTGGGGACTGGGGGTCCACCTGGAGTGATGCAAGCCTATACTGGCATGATGGGCTGCATCTGTCCGGGAGGAACCAGGATCCTAGGTGATAGGTTTAAATGCTTCATTGGCAAGCTTTAAACTAGCCAAGGAGGGAGGCACTGGAAAGGAGCAGGAAAATCCTAGCCCCCAAACAATCACGGTAGTAAGTGTGCAAACACCAACATGGAGGTGTCGATAGGAGAAGGGCAGTGGTAAATGGAGAAAGTGACAAAGGCAAGAAGGACAGGGATGGGGCAAGGGGTAAGGCCATCAAGAAATGGAGGGTAATGAGTACAAATGCCCGTGGTCTGGGCAAAAGCTCCCTGAGCTGGTGGCCTTGATGGAAGAGGGATGCCTGGATATCGTAGCAGTCACAGAAACATGGTACACAGAGAACCATGACTGGGATGTTAACATACCAGGGTACATAACCTACAGGAGAGACAGGCAGGGAGAAGAGGGGAGGAGTAGCTCTCATGTAAAGGAAGGGATAAAAGCAACTGAACAAAAGAGTAAACAGGGAGGAGAGGAGGCACTGTGGGTCACCTTGGAGACCGAAAGGGCACCACAATCCGCACAGGGTTGGTACAGACCCCATGTCAGGGGAAGGAATGGACAAGGATATGATGGAAGGCATTCTTAGAATGGCAGAGAAAGGGGAGATACTGTTGATGGGAGACCTGAATATGCCAGATGTTAACTGGAGCACATTTGCTGCAGCCACATCCAAGAGCAGGGCCATTCTTGACGCCCTACAGGTGGCAGGCATTAGACAGCTAGTTTCGGAACCCACTCTTGAGGGAGCAATCTTAGACCTCGTACTCTCAAATGGGGGCAGTGAGAGGATCTCAGATCTAGAAGTGGGTTGCCATCTGGGGACAAGGACCATCAAACAGTGTGGTTCATGTTAAACTCAGCTACAGAGTCAAGCCCAGCACAAAAGTGAGGGTGCCTGGACTTGGGAGGGCTGACTTGGCAAGATGGGAGAGTGCCTCAGAAAAGCACTAGCAAACAGGCTAGAAGGAGGTGTGGAGCAACAATGGGGAATTATCAAAACTGCCATCACAGAGGCAACAAGCCTTTGTGTGAAGCAAATAAACAAAGCAAAACGAAAGAAAAAGCCACTATGGTTCTCAAGAGGTGGCTGTGAAAGTCAGGAAGAAAAAGATAGCATTCCGGAAGTATAAGGAAACACAGAAGGAGCAGGACAGAGAGCTGTACCAGTTAAGGCAGAAAGAAGCAGGGAGGGAAGTCAGAATAGCAAAGGCCCAAACTGAGGAAAAGATAGCCAACTCAGTTAAGAAGGGATAAAACCTTTATAGGTACATCAGCGAGCGAGAAAGACAAAAGGAGGGATAGTGAGGCTGAATAGAATGAACAGTGGGTGGCAGAGGGGACAGTGAAAGCAGGAATACTGAACAATATTTCTTCTCAGTATTCACAAAAGAGGAGGGGAAGTGCCTAATCCAATTAACAGAAGCACTCTTGATAGGGGTCGATCCCAGTCCTTTCACAGAAGAAAGGGTTCTGCAAGAACTCCTAAAACTGAAGGTGGACAAAGCAATGGGTCCTGGTGGAATTCACCCCAGAATTCTAAAAGAATTAAGGAAGGAACTAGTGAAACCACTGGCTACTCTTTTTAATAAATCATGGGAGGATGGTGTGGTACCCAAGGACTGGAGGAAGGTGGATGTGATTCCCCTTCACAAAAGTGGGACCAAGACAGAGGCAGGAAACTACAGACCTGTCAGTCTGACCTCTGTGGTAGGGAAAGTGATGGAGTCACTTCTGAAGGAAAGAATAGTAGAGTACCTAGAGGTCAGTGGAGCACAGGATCCAAGGCAGCATGGGTTCACAGTGGGAAGGTCATGTCAGACGAATCTAATAGATTTCTTTGACTGGTGACCAAAGTAGTAGACCAGGGAGGGGCTGTGGACATGGCCTACCTAGACTTTAGCAAGGCATTTGACACAGTCCCACACAAAAGATTATTAGTCAAATTAACCAGCCTGGGAGTGGGTCCCAGGGTGGTAGCCTGGGTAAAACATTGGCTGGACAACAGGACACAGAAGCTAATTGTAAATGGAGTCCACTCTGAAGAAAGGGGAGTTACTAGTGGGTACCGCAGGGTTCAGTATGGGTCCAGTCCTTTTAATGTCTTCATCAGTGACATTGCAGAGGACTGGAAGGAAAAGTATGCCTTTTGCAGATGACACAAAGATCTGCAACAGGGTTGATACACAAGGAGGCGTGGAAAGGATGAAAAGGGACTTGGCAAGGTTGGAGGAATGGTCAGACGATGGCAGCTAGGATTCAATGCAAAAGTGCAAATAATGCACCTGGGAAACAAGAACCCAGGGAAGAATACACAATGGGTGGGAGGTAGTAACAACAACAAAACAGGAAAGGGACCTGGGGTAATCATATCAGATGACCTTAAGGTTAGCAAGCAATGTGAGAAGGCAGTAGGGAGGGCCGGGGTATACTGGGATGTATAGGGAGAGGCATCAGCAGCAGAAAACAGGAAGTTGTTATCCTCTGTACAGACAGTTGGTGAGACCCCATCTGGAATACTGTGTCCAGTTCTGGAGACCCCATCTCCGCAAGGACATAGACAGGATAGAGGCAGTCCAGAGGAGGGCAACTAAAATGGTGCAGGGTCTGCAAGAGAAGCTGTATGAGGAGAGATTAAAGGAGCTTAATATGTATACCCTTGAGGAAAGAAGGAGAGAGGGACATGAGAAACTTTCAAGTACCTCAAGGGAATCAACAAAGTCCAAGAGGGTAGCATCTTTCAGAAAAGAGACTTACAAGAACAAGGGGACACAATTTAAAGATAGAAGGAGGGTTCAGGGGCAATGTGAGGAAGTATTATTTCACAGAGAGGGTAGTGGATGCATGGAACAGCCTTCCTGAGGAAGTTGTGAGGTCTAAAACTGTGGGAGAATTCAAGAATGCATGGGACAGACATAAGGCAATTCTTGTGGGGGGCAGGAAGATATAGGCTGTTGGTTAACTAGGATCTGCGGCCTATCCTGTAGGTAGGGAAATGGGCAGACTAGATGGGCCTAGCGGTCCTTATCTGCCGTCAAAGTCTATGTTTCTATGTTTCTATGAAGAGCATTTAAAACTGGGAGGTAGAGAGTTTCAGAATTTGGGGGCAAAGTGGGAGAAAGCTTGTTCCCCCATTTTTGTAGAACAGTGCAGGATGGAGAGTGAAGAGGAATTAAAGGATCTCAGTAGGCGGGAGTGAGCCACCGGGGTGAGCAAAGCCCCAATGCTGTCAGGGTGGGGGTGTCTTGCCATGGAGTCAGTGAAGTAGCTCAGAGTGTATAAGGGCAGGTTTTTGGGGGACAGCCAGTGTAAGGTGGAGTACAGGAGACAGTGGTGAGTAAGGCGAGGGGCCGACAGGGCAAATCTGCAGATATTATTGTAGGTGGTGTCCCATTTATGAAGAATATGAGCATTATTGTGGGAAAAGATGGGGAAGGCATACAGAAGCCTAGGAAGCAAGACACCTCTGGCCACCGTGATCCTAGCAGCAGGGGTTAGGGAGTGATGCACCCGGTATGCAGCACCAATCTTAATGTTGATGGATCTGCAAACCTCATTTAATTGAGAAGACAAATCAAGAGCGGGATCCAGAGTCACTCCGAGGTATTTAAAGGAGTCTGGGGACAGGACTACAGACCCATAACAGCAGCGCATGCAAAGCTTTGGGGTCCCAGCATGAACTTTTCTAGCAGACCCAAAGAGCATAGCCTGTGTCTTTGGTAGATTGAGGATCAGGGAGTTGGTTTGGATCCAGGATTGAATCATTTGGAATGTGGACAATAGGTGAACATTAAGGTCAGCTACAGAATGAGCGGCTGAGTAGAGCACCAAATCATCAGCGTACATAATGGAGTTGCAGTCAGAGAAGGAAGAGGGACAATCATTGACAAAAATGAAAAAAAAATCAAGGGTCCAAGAATGGATCCTTGTGGGATGCCACAGGAGATGGGAGCTGGAGATGAAAGGACTTTATTGAAGGAGATGGATTGGGAACAGTTTGAGAGGTAACTGTTGATCCAGGCTAAGATGGAACCAGAGGCACCAAGAGACTGCAGTTTGTGCGCAAGCAGAGGGTGATTCACCAGATTGAAAGTTTTAGTGAGGTCAATGAACATGGCCCTGGTAAGTAGGCCAGTGTCCATGTTAGACTTAACCTTACTAGTGACCAGGGTAAGAGCTGTAGTGTTGCTGTGACCAGCCCAGAAACCATGTTGAACTGGAGACTGAAGATTGAAGTTTAATAAGTGGGCAGAGATCTGATGGTGAATTCGTTTTTCCAACGTCTTGCTGAGGGTAGGTAGAAGCGCAATGGGGCGATAATTGGACAGAATTTTAGGGTCTCCATTCTTGAAGACCGGTATGATTCTGGCAGATTTCCAGGCCAAAGGCTCTATGGAGGTGCTGATGGACAAGTTAAAAAGCCGAGTAACAGGAGTGGCTAGGAGAGGGGCACCAAGCCTGAGTATCCTAGGTTCAATACCATCCGGTCGAGCACTGCCACGGAGGGGAATAGACTTTAATAATTTAAGAATGTTCAGGCAGAGATAGAAGAGAGTACCAGGGCAGGAGGAGTATGTGGAGGAGCTGTAGGAGAGGGCTGGGAACCATTGGGACCTGGAGGGGAGGTATTGGGAACCTCCGTAAAAAGTGAGTTGAAGGCGTTGGCAATCATGTGGGCATTGTTGAGATTGAGTAATTTATTAACATGTCTTTAGGAGTTAGCGGCTTAGTATTACTCTTGATTTTGTTACTTTGATACCAGTATTTCCTGGGGTCAGTGGCTGAAGACTGTAGGAGACTGTGGCAGTAGTTGCTCTTGGCAACACGGGTAGATTTCTTGCAGGTATTTCACAAGGTGCAGTATTCTACAGAGTCAGACTGATTGGAGGATGACTTCCATTTTAGCCAAAGCTTATCATGCTGCTTGAGCAGTTGCAGGACAGGGCAGATCAGCCACTTGGTCATCTTCCCTCTGACCCTGTATTGAGCATAGGTTTCACTTACAAGCTATAGAAAAAGCAGTTCAATCTATGAGAGGAGGTAACTTTAATGATTTATGTTTACAAAGAGAGAATTTTTAGATTCTAAAGCTAGGTGCCAATAAACAACCAGGGCTAAATGTAAGTTTAGACATTCGACCTTATCTTAAAAGAAAGTAGGAATGCTGTTATGACACCGCGATATCTTATTCATTACATAAAGTTTGAAAATTTGTTTTCTTTTTCCGTTTCCCTTCCCCCTTTTTTCTCTCCTCTCCCCCCCCCCCATTTCTTCTTAAGAGGTTGGGTTATTGTTTTATATAATGTTTTATGTGTTTTTTCTAGTATGTGTAACCTCAATAATGTTCTAATGAATATTGTATGCTGTGTCTTAATGACTCAATCAATCATTGTATTTGGTGTGTTAAACATTAGAGTGATGTCAAGGTGCTCTTTGGTATTTAAGTGGTGCACATGGTTCATGAATTTTAGCCTTTGATAAAGGATCTGTTGTGATCCGAAACGCGTCAATGCTTGATATTTTAATAAATGTATATGTTTTTAACTATCTCAGGTGTCCATGTGAATAGAGGTGGTGACTGCTCAGCTTTTTTCTAGTTGGAAAGCATTATGCATATAATGCCACACAACCAACTCCCGCCCCTGTATGGGATAAATATGTATTTCTTCTTGTTGGTTGGGATGGTACATGACACACTGGTTGTCCATTTGCACCAAAAAGGTCTTTTCCTGAACCAGTGGAGAGAGTGCCTGGGGCCAGTACAGGACTGTTCTCATCTCCAGCATTTAAATATATGGAGTGGTCATTCCACCAAAGTCAGTTAACTATGAAGGGTCCCTGAGGAAGGGAGTCTCTAACAGCAGATGCTGCCTGCCACCACTGGAGGGACATTGTCCCTGATCTTGTGTTTGTACTGAATTTATTTCTTACTCCTGCAGCTTGGTCTGCCTGTCATCCAGCTACTGTTCTCTCTCACCAATTCAACCAGACGGCTCACTCACATCTGGCTAGCATGCACAGTACCCGCAGAGGGGTCCCCACTCCCTCCGCTGGGCCTAGATATAATACCAGAGCATGATTCCTGTCAGATCTCCTGGATGGAGAGGCATGGCCATCAAGCTGCCATGACCGACCGCCATTTTCCTCCAAGCTTTCTTCCCCTGAAGTGCGGACATGCAATGATGTCCAGGCACTGTTTGCCAACATCCACCATATTTCTGCCTGAACACACAGCACCTGCAATGTCCCTGACTTCCATCGGGGGCACCACAGAATGATGTGAGCCCCATACCCTCCCCAGGGAGAGGAGAATAGTCCATTGGATGCTCAATCCTCTCCCTCCCTGGCCGACCCCTGATGGCCCGGCACGTTCCCGAACCTGAGTCACCAGCATAGCATGACGTGTGGCATCCAGCACCTCAACCCTTAGCACCACTGGGCCAGACCCTGATCTTGTGTTTGAGATACTGGTGCATATGAGATTATTGACATTGTAGGATCCATTGAGGAATCCACATATGCAGACATGCTGAAGGAACCATGTATATGGATGCTGCCATGAGGCCCAGTAATGTGGTTCTTGCTAGGACTATGTCACTTTTGGCAAACAGACTTTCCTGAGCTGTCAGGGCATCAATCCATCCTCTGGCAAGAAAGCCTTTGTCTACGATATCTTAGCACAACTCTGTTGTACAGTAACCTCTAGCAAGGGATAAGAATGGACTTGGTACATTCACCAAGACACCCAACTAGTCAAGCAACCACCTTGTCCTTTTCACTGTGTGAATCATCAGGTCTGCAGTGGACCCCTTCAGAAGCAATTTTTCCACATAGGAGAGCACATGTAGCTTCTCCTGATGAAGAGCTATAGCTACCACTGCATAACTCTTGGTAAATGCACTAAGTGCCCAGAATAAGCCAAAGGGCAGCACTCTGAATTGAAAATTATATCCTTCCATACAACAATGGAAAATCTTGTACACAAATGCTCACAGCCTGGGAAATAAGATCCCAGACCTGCAGGCAATAATGTCAGAGGCTAAACTGGACATAGCAGCAATTAGTGAGATGTGGTTTATCAGTAACCACACTTGGGAGACTTCAGTACCTGGCTATGTACTGTTCAGAAATGACCAAGGTGCAAAAAGGGGGGGTGGAGTGGCCCTGTATATCAATGAAAATATCAAAGCTACAGAAATTCAGAATACATATAAGGAGCCAGAAGAACTGTGGGTCAGCCTGGAAACAGGAAATGGGACAGCCATAAGAACTGGGGTTGTCTACAAGCCCCCAGACTAGGGGGAGGACATAGACACATTACTGTTAGAAGATATACAAAACATGACAGCTAAAGGGGAGGTTCTGATAATGGGAGACTTCAACATGCCGGATACAGATTGGTCAATACCAGCAGGAACATCTGCCAGAGCTAGACACATAGTGGATTCCCTGTGGGGGGAGGGCCTCAAACAACTGGTACAACAACCCACAAGAGACAGGACTATCCTAGATCTAGCCAAAAGGCTGGCCTTCAGGAAATATAAGGGAACACAGTGGGATGAAGATAGGGAGGCATACCAAACTGCCCTAAGGGAAGCAGGGAAGGCAGTAAGGCAGGCAAAGTCCCAAACTGAGGAAACACTAGCACAGACAGTAAAAGAAGGTGACAAGACTTTCTATAGATACATTAGTGAAAGGAGAAAGTCCAGAGGGGGTATTGCTAAGCTCAAAGGAGAAAAGGGGGCATGTGAGGAGGAGGACCCTGGAAAAGCATCTATCCTAAATAGATACTTTTGCTCAGTATTTACTGAAGAGAAGGTAAGGCAGGGCCCACAGCTCAGCACCATGGACACAGGGGGGAGGGAGGTGAGCACTACTCCCTTCACAAAAGAAAGGATCCTACAAGAGCTCGCTAGCTCAGAGAGGACAAGGCAATGGGACCTGATGGCATACATCCCAGGATACTTAAGGAGCTAAGGGTGGAACTAGCAGAGCCATTAGCAGAATTGTTTAGTGAGTCTCTGAGCACAGGAGAGGTCCCAGAAGACTGGAGAAGGGCTTGTGTGATCCTGTTCCACAAGAGTGGTAGCAGGGAGGAGGCAGAGAACTACAGACCAGTCAGTCTTACCTCAGTAGTGGGCAAGATTATGGAGGCACTCCTTAAGGAAAGGACAGTGCAACACCTGGAATCCATAGGAGCACAGGATCCAAGACAGCATGGGTTTACAAAAGAAAGGTCCTGTCAAACTAATCTCATAGATTTTTTTGACTGGGTAACCAGAGTGGTGGACCAAGGGGGAGCAGTTCATGTTGCCTACCTTGACTTCAGCAAAGCTTTCAACACTGTTCCACAGAGAAGATTGATAAATAAGCTGGGTAGGCTCGGGGTGGGTCAGAAGTTGGTCAACTGGGTGGCAAACTGGTTGACGGGCAGAAAACAGAGAATGGTGGTAAATGGTATACAGCCAGAAAAGATGCAAGTCAAGTCACAAATGGGGTACCTCAGGGAAACATCCTGGGGCCAGTCTTCTTCAATATCTTCATTAGTGACATTGCTGATGGACTAGAGGGTAAGGCTTGTCTGTTTGCAGATGACACCAAGATCTGCAACAGAGTAGATGATCCAGATGGGGTGAGCAGTATGAGAAGAGATCTGGATAAATTAGCAATATTGTCAGAAGAGTGGCAACTGGGATTTAATGCAAAGAAGTGCAAGATCATGCACATAGGGAAGAGAAACCCTGAAGCCACCTATAGGCTGGGAGGGGAGTTGCTGACAGTCACAAAGGAAGAAAGAGACTTGGGCATCATCATCACCGATGACCTGAAATCATCCAAGCAGACCTCTAAAGCAGTAGGTAAGGCTAGGGAGATGTTAGGGTGTATTAATAGGGATATCACAAGTCATAAGAGGGAGGTAATAATCCCTCTTTACAAGACACTTGTTAGGCCCCATCTGGAGTACTGCATGCAATACTGGAGGCCACACCTTCACAAGGACATTAACTAAATTGAGGCAGTCCATAGAAGGGCAACCAACCAGGGACTGCATCAGAAGACATATGAGGACAGATTAACGGAGCTCAATATGCATACCCTTGAGCAAAGGAGGGAGAGAGGTGATATGATCAAAACATTCAAACACCTTAAGGGCATTAACAAGGTGAAAGAGTCTAACATGTTTAAATATAAGAAAAATAGCAGGACAAGAGGACACAGCATGAGATTAGAGGGAGGCCAATTAAGGGGGAATGTAAGAAAATTCTTTTTCACAGAAAGAGTGGTGGATGCATGAAACGGCCTACTTCAGGAAGTGGTGGCTATGAATACAGTGCAGGGCTTCAAACAGGTATGGGATAGGCATAAGGGAGCAATACAGATGAGTATGAATAGATAGGCCACTGACAGAGCAAAGGCTGATGGCACATTTATAAGGTAGAAAAAGAAATGGGCAGACTGGATGGGCCTTGCGGTCCTTATCTGCCGTCAACCTCTATGTTTCTATGTTTCTATGTACTGTCTGTGGGTCTCTACATTTTTATGTGCTAAAAAGCACCTGCATATCCAGTAGGTTTATTCAATCTCTCTTTGACAGCAGGGAAGTAGTTTCCCCAGGGAAAGCCTGTGGACATTTTGTAAGCAATGTGTGTATTCAGAGCTCAAAGAACCAGGATGGGATGAAACCATCCTGTCTTATTAAACACTAGGAAGTATCTGGAGTAGAACACCAGATACTGTTCCAGTAGGGGAAACACCTGGATTGCCTTTTTTCCATCAGAGCTGTGATTTGTTCTCTAAGGATGGTCAAGAGTTCCAGAGTATAGTGACAAGGTATGGGGGGACATTTCTGGGGGTTGAGAAGTAAACCCTAGTTCATAACTTGAATCAATTAATTCCAATGCCCATTTGTCTGAAATGGTGTTCTGCTACTGGGACAGGAACATTGAGATTTTGACCCCTACCCAGATCACTGGTTGTGGAGCAGGAGGGGGAGATACCTAGTCAGCAGATAGTGAAGGAAGCTGCTATTGAAGGCCTCTGCTGTCACTCTTTAGGGCTTTGCAAGGGGCATCCATGTACTGCTGCTGCTGCTACTGACAATCCCAGCCCCCACAGTGAATGGAATGAAAGGGATGGGAAACCCTGCAAAAGGAAAATCACTGGTTCTAGTCTGTTAGGAACTGAGGGACTTGGTACACCAGAAGGTCTAATGGGATGTTTCAGCTCATTCAAGGTAAACACAATGATTTCACCACACTAGAGGGATGGACTAAACACAATCAAATGGCATTTAATGATGAAAAATGTGTTATTATGCACCTCGGGCCCAAACATCAACATACAAAATACTATTTAAATGGCAAAGAGTTAAAACATGTTAAAACTGAAAGGGACCTAGGAATCTTATTAAATGATCAATTGGCACCGGGAGAACATTGTAGACATATTGCACAAAGGACTAATCGAATGTTAGCAGCTATTAAAAGGTCCTTTTCCTGTAGACAGGAAGCTTGTGTCTTATCTCTGTATAACTCATTCATCAGACCACACCTTGTCTGTGGAGTGGCCTTTTGGGCACCATACATTACAAAGGACAAGAAGCTACTTGAGAATGTCCAAAGAAAAACTACTAAGCTTATTCTCAGATTAAAAAACAGTATATATGAGGACGGGTACAAAGAACTTAATTTGTATGACTTAGAGACTAGGCTGGAAAAGGGGTGATCTATTTCTGTTTAACATTCTACAAGATAATATCCTTGTGGAGAAATGTGAAATAAAATATGCTAACAAACTTAATATATTAAGATGTAAGTAATAAACAGCTATATGTACCCAGGGTGGCTAAAAACGAAAGCATTTTTTCACTATTAGGGCTATTAAACTTTGGAACAAGCTCCTACAATCCATAGTAGATGTAACCAAACTTGAGTAATTCAAAGGAAAATTGGATAGGTATTTTTTGGGTTCCTAATCCTGTTTTCCCACATGGTGTGGGAAGGTAGACTCGAAGGGTCATTTGACTTTCTTCTACCTAAGAAAACTGAGTAAACCGAGTAAACTGTAGGAAAGTGAAACAGTATTTAACTCCTAAAATGAGAGATCAGTATAGATTTCTGCACATCAGGGGCAAAATCCACAACTCAGAGCCAGAAATGTCTGAGCAAGCAGATTCCAAAGGCGGCCACCATGGCAAAGACAGCAGAGACAGTATAGGCTGAATGCAACAAATGCTTGCCCGCTACTAGGCCCTGGGCTACATATTGCTTAGTCTCACTTTTGAATGAGCCTTCAGCAAATCAGATCATCCACAGTCTTGGGCATAGATTTTCACAGGCAATTCTGATAATTCACAGATATGCCTGGTAAACTCAAATTAATGCCCATGTGTGGCTGCAGCAAAAGTTGTTTTCCCAATGATATCCACTTTCCTGTACTCATTATCTGGTAGTTTAGTGCTCATGGGTTGATGCAGTTTGGATCAGTCACATGTGCCATGATTACAACAGCATCCATAATGGTCTTTATGCCATGCTGCCACAGTAGCATTTTTTGATGCCAAACATGAGGAGAAATCAGTACATATGAAGTGAATGGGACATCAAAAAAAGAAGAATCTTCCTACTCCATAGAAAACTGTAAAGTCATCTGGATTGATCTTGTCACGGTTTGAAAGGAAGTGTCCTCAGGAGGAGACCTGGCTTTTTAATACACTGTGTCCACACTGTTAGAGGAAACAGTGGGCCCAGAAGAGTGTCTAACTAAAACACCTTATCCTTCTCTCCCCAGTAGTCATCCTCCATGAACTCAGGGGGGTTACTTCTACCACTCTGCAGGAGGAGGCAGAGGGGTTTCTGAAGGGGTACCAAGACTACATCTGAGGCAGGAGGCAGAACAGGACCTGCCAGTGCTATAGGTTGTGGTATCACAGACAGACCTGATATTGGTACCAAAGATGGCAATGATGGTATCAGAGGCAACATTCTCAGTATCAACTCAGAGAACTGGGCCCAAATGATGACTGGACTGGGGTTCAACGGCGATGCATCTTTGACACTGTGTAACTCACATGCTGCCTCAGTGGTAATGATCACTTATTTGTACTGGGTGCCTTCCCACCAGAAGAGCCACTTGGGAGATATACTAGACATGTTCTGCCTTATTGCCTGTCACTGTCCATATTTCTGCTGACCAACAGACCTCTAGTTGTTTGCTCAACCAGTAATTTCTCAATCATATGCATACATTGAGTCTGCTCCATATAGTCCCTGCAAGTCCTACCTCTGCCTTCAGATCTGCTACATCACATTATCATATTCTGCCAGAAACAAATCTGGAGACATCAAACTAAAAAAAAATGAAAATCACCTTCTCTGAAAAGTCCTTAGCAATCTTGCGCCACAAAATCAGATCTTTCTGCCCCTACTATCAGACTGGACTATTCTTAAACTGGTTTTGGAACATAATGCTAAGAAGGTCCCCTTTTCTTCCACAAATGCCACTTGAGCCTATAGAAGAACTGAAACAGCCCATGCTGCAAGAACAGTCATCTATCTCTTCCTTTGAAACAAGCATGATCACACTTGAATCCAAACAGCATATTTCTAATGTCAACCCCAGGAACATCTCAAACCCTGCAACCTATACTTAAACCATTACCACCTGTGCCAGGTACACCAGTTCTTTCCAATACTCTGTCTACTGACATAGTCTCTTCCATTCCGCAGTCAGCTTATTCCATTCATTTAATTCCTCCTGGCTGTTGAAGGGACATACATTAACAGAAGGAAAATATATCATCCTTATCACCTGCTGATAACCTTGTATGCAACTATAGAGACTCATATCATTTCTTTTGCAGATGTCTCTGTCAGTCTAAAAGCTAAAGACACCCCTCTCCTAAAGAAACACACAGTCCAAGAATTTGTTGCAGCCTTCAGCATGTTCCATGACATCCAGTGTGAGATGTTTCCTACAAGACATAAAGAACTAGATGTATACCTCTACTTGATCATAGACCTAGTCATGTGGTATGATGGTATGTCATTTTGCAACTACCATAAAGCCTTCTCGGCTAAAGTGACTGCTGTGCTTCAAGAGGTCATCATTCATATGAATGGGAAAAGTAAAGATCATCCAACTTTGCATACTGGAGTATTTTACAAACCAAAAGTTTTTTTTTTTATTCCTGAGGCAACAAGACATCAAGTCTGTCAGTTGTCAGTCATGCAACAACTTTAATGACTCTCTTTGTTCCTTATCTGCTTGTAGATTTCTTTTTAATTGCAGCTACTGTGCCCACTCAAAGTCTATATGTCAACAACACTTTAAGTCCTCCACATCTGTTAAATGACTGCCGTTGCTTCCATTTAACAGTAGAAGTATCATGACTCACAGATCTCTCTGAGCATTCTAGTATTCCTTTGTCAATGACTTACTCTTTAGTCTCCAGCATGGTTTCCATACCAGCATTCATGCTCTGTCCAGTGCACATGTGCAATGTTCTAATCTCCAATCTGCTCTGTCTGACTCAAAAATAACCTGATAACTGCTAGCTAAAAAGAAGACTAAGACGTTCATCATAAGTTCATTCACTAAACTGCCGTTTACCATCTATTGCATAAGTCCCATCTGGATAACTACTTAAAAGTATTTCAGAAAGCAGAGAATAATATTTGATTTTTCTGCACCTTATTCATCTGCATTTCTCTGCATCAATTCACTTATTGACTCAGAGGACTTCTCATTGTTATTCACTCAAGTAAACAAAACCATTTACTTCATTAAAATAGCCAGTAAAGGTGCCTGGCTTTCAAACTTCTCGCACCTCAAGCTCTGTTGTTACCATTGAAACCACCTCTACTCCGGGGTCTACTGATGTACTTCATGCATCTAGCCCAAGAGAAAATATGGAAGTCTCTAGTGCCAGTGACCAAATCATCCTATACTGCTACTTGGAAACATTTTCCTCTTTTTTTGTGCTTATAGAGCCTATAGAATTGTCAACCAATCAATTCATTGCCTGTGCAACCTTTTTCAAAATCTCCAAATGGTTGTCTCATCAGTCTATAAAGCATCATTTAGCAGGGATTCAGTTTATCCTACATCTTTCTAGGCATGCATTTCCATCAATCTTGTTAAGGTTACTTATCAAACAGTTCATATTCAGCTTGAAATGGACAGAATTAACAACGCATACTAAATTATTACTCATCCATTCCCCTATTTGTAATGAATTTATCACCTTCTACCCGCCTTCCAGCTTCAATGCATGTCCCTTTGTTCTTATGCATCTTTTCCTCTAGAAAATAATAATAATAATAACTTTTATTTAATAGAGCACCTTTCGTCGTATCAAGACGCATCACAAATACATAAAAATTCAAAAGATTCAATAAATATCAGTAAAATCACAAAAAATCAGGAAAGCCTTTACCCCATAGGAAAGTCTTCATTGCCTGCTTAAAGCTCCCCACTGTCCTGCACTCCTGTAGCTGATGGGGCAGAGAATTCCAAAGGGTAGGGGCAACAAACACAGAAGTGTGAGCCCCAGACAAATTTAATCTAACCCTCGGAATCTCCAGCAACCCCTCATCAGCAGAGCAGAGCTGTCGCACAGGGGTGTAAGGAACCAGGTGCTCTTTCAAGTAGTCAGGGCCAATATTAAATAGAAAATACTACCCTCCCATACCTTACTTACCCCCATGAGGTATTTATAGGTCTTAGTCATATTCCCCTACCTTCTTTCTTGCAGGGTATATATACTGAGATCATTGTGTCTCTCCTCATACAGCTGTAGGGCTTCTTATGGAGAACCTGCACCATTTTAGTTGCCCCACTCTGCCAATGTATTTCCTGAGATGTGGTCTCCAGAACTGGACACAGTACTCCAGGTGGGGCCTCACCAGTGATCTATACAGTGGTAACACCACACCACCTCCTTCCTTCTGGTGGTGATCCCCCTCTCTATGTACCCCAACATACCACTGGCCCTATGCACTGCCTGGTCACACTGCCTTGTCACCTTGAGGTCATCATATATAATTACTCCTAGTTCCCTATTCTGTTTGGTGAATGTCAATATCTCTTCACCTATGTTGTATTCTACCTCTAGGTTTCTGTGCCTTAAGTGCATGATTTTGCACTTTATTTGCATTAAAATGTAGTTGCCATGCCCCTGACCATGACTCAAGTTTTCTCAGATCTCTGCACATTCTACCCACCCCATCTGGAGTATTCACCCTAGTGTAGATTTTGGTATCATCCACAAAGAGGTAGACATTCCCTTACAGCTCTTCTGCAGTCTCACTTACTATTTATTTATTTATGTCTTTGGATACTGGGTGGGTGCGCTGATCCAATGCACCATTTTCAGGCATGACCTAGGCCATGAAGATGGCATAATGAGTGCATAAGATACAAATTACATAACATGGAGTACAGGCATCAACAACATGGTAAAAAGCAACACTAAGAGATGCAATTGTACACAAATGGTTGCAGAAAAGTACACTGTGTAGAGTCAGGCATGACCCAGGCCATGAAGATGGCACAAGGAGTACATGCAATACAAATTGCATAACATGGAGAACAGACATCAACAGAAAATGGTAAAAAGTAACACTAGGAGAATCATTGTGCACAAATGGTTGCAGAAAGGTACACAGTGCATTGAGCAGGTCAGTAAACATCTGAGATACCAAAATTAGAGAAAATTGACAGGTCTCAAATAATATAAGTGCTATAAGATGAACAGGAAGGGAGAGAGAGTAAAGTGATAAGTAGGGTGAAGGTGCACGAAGAAGGGGTGGGACCTTTAACAGGGGAAGGGGCAAATGGATATTCTGAAAAAGAGCAGGAATCGCATTACCATAGTGGGCATAACCATTTGGCTTCCATCAGCAACCAGGCTTTGAGATGAGTTTTGAAGGTGAGGCGAGAGTTGGTCGAGCGGAGAGATACAGGGAGGTTGTCATTAAAGAGAACTGCTTGCAGTACTGAGCTCTGTAGCACCCCACTGGCCAATCTGTCTTTCCCAGAGTGAATTCTGTTTACCACCACTCTCTGTCATCTATCCCATAACCAATTTGTTACCCAGTTTACCACCTTTGGACCTACCCCTAAGCTGCCTCTTTTCCTTATGAAAAAATAGCCATCTACCATCCCAACACCCTTATTTACTTCAGAAAATTGTATTATAATGACTGCATGGTTCATGTTCCACGTGGAAATTCTACTCCAGTGCCTGGGTCTAAACCTCACACAGTTTTTATGGCACTCTGTTTGCATAAGAGCAGCTACTGCTGCCTCAAGAAAGAAGATCCCCCACCAAGATCCTGGGCCACTGGACATCCAGCTGTTATCAACCATATACCCATAGTCCTCATGACAAAAATTGACAAGCCCAAAATATCCTGTCCCCATTTAAATGTATTGAGAGAAGGCAACCTACAGCCTTGGATACCCAGAGGTTTTCTACTCGCAAGCTTTTTCTCTCCTATATACCAAAGGTCCTCACTCCAAGGAGGTGTAGTTCAAATACATTGTTTTATTTTGGGGGCCTTTCTCTTTCCTTTGCTTAATGCCATGCTCCTCTGGCTCCCTTTATGTAGGGTAGAAGCATCTTCAATTAGGAGAACTACCACCAAATATATCATGTCACACAATCATAATGCAGTCCCCTCAAATAAATATGATTCTGATCCCCAGTGAATTTTTAAGGCTATGCCTGTGGATCACTGGGGCATTGAAACCAGGCTCCTCCCACTTCCCTTATACAGACAGGGCTTGCCCTGCCCTATGGACTCTAGTGCTTAGACTGCCTCCAACCTTCCTCCTTCTCTGGCACTCACCTGTTACTGTGCTGCCTTTCTCATTTCCTCTTCCTAGGACCAAACCCCTGTAGTTCCCTTTACACAGAACAGAAACTACTTCAGTAAGGACAGCTACTGCCAAACAAATAATGTACTTCATGTAGCACAAGCCACAGTCTTCCCAAATAAATATGACTCCAGTCCCCTAGTGATCCTACAGTCTTGTTGAATATAGTAGTTAACAGTCCCTCAAATCTTGAATAGAAGAGGTTAGTAAAACCAAGAATTTCCTAACGCTGTCTCCACAAAGAGACTTCTTCCATCATCCAACATGCTTGGTGGTCCTAATGAGGATGGTTCTGTTTTCTCATATAAGCTGTCACTTACTTTTTAAGGAATTAAGAAAAAATAGATAGCAAGCTTGGAGGGGTGACAGCCTTAATTTTGATTTATTGTTGATAAACCTGCTAATTCCTATAAGTAAAGGCAAGTTTTCATGGACGATCAGGTACATGAAGGCAAATATAAATACATTGATGGGCAAATACAGTTGGCATATACCATAATATTAGAAATGGTCATGATTATTGCACCTACCATATGCAATTTAAGTCACTGTTTAGATGACTGAACTGATGAAGAAATACAGTAACATTCCATGAAGAAGATAAAAAATCTCAGGACTCCCTGAAAAGCAGGGGACTTCTGGCCAAATGAGGTACTGTAAGCATGTGTGGAACCTGGAAATGATAAACAGTAGAAGATCTGGTAAAACGTCTCTGTTAACTAGTGTGAATACGTTTAGTATAGATAGAGGAACCAAATCAAAAATCACTTTAAAAAAAAGATTCCAGTTTGATAATGAACAAGTTGTTTGAAGAAGGTCCAGTGAACTCAGAGAAAGCAGTTCGGGGATAAGTTCTTATTGATATTTGGGATTCAGATGGCTGCCTTATCGTAAAGTATCTGCACCGTCAACAGCACACCAATATTGGAAGAAGACTAAAGCATTAAACCATTATCAGTGGAAGAAAGAAGAAAGCATTGCACAAGAATCCTTCTTGTACTTGGTAGAAACAGGGAATTAAGAAGATGTAATGCACCAAGTTTCAGGTAGGTCTTTTTACTAACAGAGAAATATGTGATTCATAAGAAAGAACACAGTCACAGGTGAGACTAAGGTGCCTGAACCCTGAAGCTTGTTCAATTTCAGTACCAAGTAAAGATTCAATTGACAGAGCTGGAGAACCTAAGCTTTTTTCTTGGAGTTACTAAACATTGTGGACTTTGTTTCAGTTACATTAAGTACCAGTTGGTAGTTTACCAACTAAAGCTGAACAGCAACAAAACCCTTGTGAAGGCCAGCTCACTGGCGCCACAGTAGAGCTACCACCTGTGACGCTGACAACCCATGTTCAGGAATGAACATGGTACATCAAAGGGTCAGCCAGTGGGAGGTAGGATGAGCATCCCATGGACATTGCTCCTCCTCCGGGAGGGGGAGTTGTGGCTCCCTGGCATATCAGCGACACCCAGTGGAGGCTGGGCATGCAACAGCCATGGCCACTCTGCAGTGGGGAGACAATGGTGGATGTCTGTAGGTTGGGTGCAGAGACACCCTTGACCCACACTGACATCATTGCACATCCACATCTCTAGGGAAACTCAGGAAGGAACACCCTGGGCCTGCTGTACCATGAAGCCCCCGGATCTCCACCCAAATGATGACCTTGTGCAGGAAAGATGAACTTGCAGACAGATTTGAACCAGAAGTAAAAAATTATGGCATTATTGGCATACAAAAGAATGTCAACATCATGGCAAACTAAGGGCAATGTGTTCAAAAATAAGATGAATAGTAGTGGCCCTAGAATAGAGCCCTGGAGCACAATAGTATTTATGGGCACATAAGGAGACAAGGCTTCCCCAATTTTAATACATTGCTGATAATTATTTAAGTAGTGAGTTAACCAAGCGACAACCACATGAGAAATACCTATAGCACATAGCAAAGACAGTAAGAGTCTATGATTCACTAAGTCAAAGGCCTTGTGAGGTCCACATACAGTACACAGCATCCACACAATGGCCAGAATCCAAGGCCCTATGTACAGACTGAGTAACCTACCATAACCATCAAGTTGCTGTGCAAAGGATTAAACCCATGCTGTGTTTGAGTCAAAGTATCATATATAGTAAGGTAGTCCATTAACTGGTGAAACGCATGGTGATGCAATAAAATAGAGTGGCAATTATTACATTTTAAAGGATCACCAGATTTATAAATATGCATAATCTTTGCCTTTTTCCATAGAAAGATGGAAACTGCCCTGAACATAATGAGCACTTAAAAGTTAGTTTTATAAATACCAATTGTTTTAAAGCAGCTTTTACAAAGTGAAATAAATTTCATCAGCCCCTTAGGGAGGTTTGGGAGAACATTTCTTATGATATCTCTGAACATCAATTATTGCGAGAATTTTAAAATAAAAATTTGGTAGACCAATTAAAACACTGTTCTACTGGACATTAATCCCATAATGAGAACTATTAGAAACTGGCAGACTTCAAATATATTAAATTCATAAGCAATTGTTGCAGGATTAGTAATAATATTGTTGTCAACAATCATTGATTAGATGCCACATTTTTGCTTTTTTGCCCAGGGGAAACTTTAAAATATCCTAGGTCGGTGAGACTTTTTTCCTAAATCATGAATGCTGTATTTTTTTTTTTTTTTTTTTTTGTATTGCCTCTTGGCTTCATAGAGTGCAGATTTATATTTGTTTCTAAGTTTTCTATAAGGAGATAAGGAGAAGGGGGACCCCAGTTTTCTGAAGGACCTCAAACCTCTCTGTTTACTTAAATAACTTCAATAGATCAAGGAGGTGATCCATTCTTTTTTTTATCTCCATGAATCCAAAGTCTGCAAATTGTGTAAAATGTATTGCAGAGGGAGTTAAATTATGTACCAAATTGAACTAGGGCCTCAGCTATAAAGGAGATATTGTCTAAAAAGGACCAATCATGTGTCCCCACAACTTCTCAATAAATGGAATATTAAGTGCATTAAATTTTCCAGAGTACGCTAATACTGGGGGAGTCCTCTTCCTCTTAGCACTCCAAAAACCAAAGATGAGGCTGAGATCATTTATGTCATCAGGCATGCCCCCACACTGCATCAATTTATCAGGGTGTTACCAATAGTCAGTCAAGAATAGTCTGAGTCCTAGTTGTGTTATATGCATGAGTGGTGAATTAAGTCATTTAAGAAAACCCCAAATTGAAAATGTTATCACAACATTTAGAAGAGTCTTTTGCCAGCCAATTGTGGTTAAAATCATGTCTTTGTTGGCTGGGATACTTTCCTTAAATTCACTAATCAAATGAAACCCACCGTCTTGACAGCCTGGTGGTATATAGATTACTACAATGGTGAGTTATTTAGAGTTACCAAGGGAATGGGTAACCAGAAGAAATTCACATGACTTAACCTTGTGTTGGAACATAATGGGAATAACTGACAAGTGTTATTTAAAGTAGAAATGGTAACCCCCTTCCTTTCTACCAGCTCTGTTAACCTTAATTTATTCATAATAATCAATAGAAAAACTGGTGTCAGGAATTTTACATGAAAGCCAAATCTCAGTAAGAGCTACCACATTAAATTGATGGCAAAGGCCTTAGATCCCCAGATGTTTCCTCAGCAGTTTTTTTTTCCTCACCTCTGTGCTGGGGTTATAAATAACTTCTGCCATAAGTTGAGTCCTGGATAATTTCTTACCTGCCTAATGCACTTCTATTGCTAGTTCTATTACCTTTCTTCTCATGGGAAAGTGTATTACAGTTCTGTACATGCTCTGTTACTCCTTTTGTTTGGTCTTTTTTGGGGTCATTACCAAGTCATTATGGTATCTTTATTAAAAATGAACCTTGCCCCTGTGGAACCCCTAAAGGGGGGAACCCTCCTCAAGAAGGGTTCCTTTGTCACATGACTGAGATTAGGGGAACCTAGAAAAGGTGGTTGTCCACTCCTGAGACAGAAAGAACAGACATTTTTACATAAGCGTTCATGCTGCATTCTTAGCTCCCATACATATACTTAAGTTGCTTGCTGGACCAGTGAACTAACCAACAAAGTAGTCATGTCAGAATGTATGAAAAAATCTTCAAATGTAAACTCAATCCTTGTAGATATCACTTTCCAGAAAAAAAAATACAAGCAAGAGCATTCAGTAGCAATATGGACTTTCGAATCACATATAAATAACGTTTTGATTTGTTTAACACATATAGCATTTATCCTTTTCGAGAATATGCTTCTTATAACAAGGCATAATAAGTTAAGTACACTTAGCACATGTAATGTTATCCATCAGTCCAAAGGATTTAGTGAGAAACTTGATAGTTTAGGGAGTTTGTAGAATATACAGTTGTTTGCCCATAGTCAGGACCAGCTTTGCTCACCACTGCCGCCCCCTGCTGCAATACATCGATCCAGATCAATGGAGCACAGCAGGCAGAGGCTGTGGATGCTGCCCAGTGCATTTAAATTGGTGTGTGCAGATCAATGATTTGCACCCTTTGACTACTTTGACCTCTCCCAAATAAAACCCTTCAGTATCTTACCAGAGCCGTAGGATAGCAACAGCTGGACAGTCTGGGTCAGATGCTCACATACACATTCCAGACCAGCAGGCCTGATGAGATGCAGCTGGGTCACTCTCACAAAGGTGTCTTGGTGGCTCTATGTGGGTTCTGGTCTCTACAGGGACATAAGGAAGTACATATTTACTAAGAGAGTGTGGGACAGGTGGAACCACCAACTGCAGTGGCCTGTTAATGTGCAGACAGTAGATGCTTTTGAGTATGGGTGGGACAAATTTATGGGCCTAAGGAATATGTCTACGAAGGGTGGGGGAGAAACATGGGCACAGACCCTGAGGTGGATGCAGATCTCAAGGTGGTAGGCATTATTTAGACAGTTTACGAAGAGCCAAGTACTAAACTTGCACCTGTATCTAGATAGGGGACCGGATAAACTAGATGAACCTATGGTCTTTTTTGGCCCATGATATTCTATGTTTGCATGCTCCTAGGGGTCATTGTTGTCTCACTGAGTGCTGTGGTGGTTCACTGTTATCTGCTTCTAGTCACTGTTGGTTCTGGAACTGTGTTACATGCTATTCTATTTGGATGCTGGTCTTCTGGTACAAGTGTTTGCAGGTCAGAAAAATAGAGGGTGCACATTAGTTGCAGTTTCAGTCACTCATTGCAAGCTGCCCTTTCCCCTATTCACAATTTTCTTTCCGTCAACAGGATGGCTGTTTCTTCCTTTTCTCTTCCTTTAGCACCCCTCCCACTTAATCCTAGAGATGCCTTCACTGGTTGAGCAGTAGCCCAGTTAATTGCTTCTCGCTAAACTGATAAGTTCCTTCATTCTTCTGTGCTACCACTGGCTCTTTTGTATACAGTTTCTTCCATGGGAGTCCACATCTTCACCTGTGGTTCAGGTCTGCATTCCCAACTGCTGGTTTTCTGTCCCAGCATACTGGCTGCCCTTGTCTCTTTTTTGCTACACTTGCAGAAGTTTATCCTAATGTTAAACATGTGTCCACTCCCATGTTCCATCTATGGCACCATGAGTTTCTTCAGCTGCAGTTCAGGTTTGGGCTCCCTAACTGCCAGACTTTACTCCTCAGCTGTTAGCTGCTGCCCTGTGGGAAGAGTGGCAGAGAATCACTTGAAGCTGTGGCTCTTCACATGCTAGTTAAGTGATGTTGGTGGAGGACTACAGACCAGCATTAATGATGTAGCAGAGCTCAATGTGCTGCTGTTAAGTGTGATGCCTTTACTGTGCTGTTACGTGTGGTGCTACACTGTTTTCAGTAGTTACAGTTAGTGCCAGACTCAGGTAGAATGCTTACCTATTTTGCCTCTCATATCCCCCATTTAAAATGAAAAACATAGGATGCTGAGGAAGGAGACAGACACATTAACAGATTTATTAACAGCAGGCCCAATTTTCAGCTGTTATGAGACTAAGTCCCATGCTGCAGCCACCGCTGCATTGCAACCTCTCCGTATCTGCAGACATTTGTATCTTCAACCCATGCTCCACACAGGTGGCAGATGCAGCTGCAGGGGGATGTTACACCTGGTCCAACCAGGCATAACATTTTGGCACAGGTGCACCGCAAAATGGTCACAGGCTGCCATAAATCATGGAGCTGGTTGTAAACTGGCTCCAGCTTTGAAAATATGGTGCCTGCAGGAAAAACTGCAGCTCCACATGTGAGGTCCCATTTGTGCCAGTTTCTCCCACACCACCACCAATTTCCAGGTGGTTTGAAAATCAGGTCCAGAAAGTCCTGATCATCGGACTTACCTTAGAGCTGCAGCTGTGTTGTTTGGGTTCCAGTCGAACATGCTCCCAATTTCCAAGGGCTGCTGCTTTCAGTTTCTTATTAGATCTTTCATTCCACAGTGCTGCTGATTCCTGCAGCTGCTTCTTGAGGGTCAGAAGAAGCAAACAAAAAAATGGCACTGGTGAACATATACAAGTAAAAGGTCACATCTCAGTTAAAGTGATCTAATGGCATATTTTAGTAAAGGTAAGGATTTACCATAAAAACAGTTGCAGCAACATTTTGTGCCTAGTATCCAAATGTTTTATTAAGGTGTTATTATGGTAAATCCTGGCCTTTAATAAACATGTTGTTAGATAGCCTTAACTGAGGCTGTAATATTATCCTTGCATATATTCACCGATGCTGTTTTTTTTTTTTTTTTGCATGCTTCTCTGGATGTCGACTTTTAGGGCACGGTGAATGCTTGAGGTCAAACTGCTTTGTTTATTTATTTTTTTCTTTAGGGTCTCTCTTTTTCCACTCCATTTTGACTTGCAGCTCTTTGCCTTTGTGGTTTACAGCTGTAAACTGCCTCTTTCCACTTGTACCCCGCTCCCCCCTATTGCAACTTGAGTGTTTGGTTTACCACAGTGAACTGGCTAATTGCTTGTTTCTGTGAACTGCCTGCTAGTTTCATCATACCTTCAGTCTAAGTTAAACAGGCTGGATCCTGGAAATAAAGAGCAGCAACAGGACAGGCATTCAGACTGGCACTGAGTATAAAAAACAAAACAAAATCTAAAGCCCTTAATGTGCTGTTTCAAGTATGATGTGATGTATCTTTGTTTTTTATTTGTATTTTGGTTGTTCTCCATTGCCATTGATTGTCACTGACTACTGTACTTTATTTCACTGATGGTGCATTAGGTATAATTTTCTGTATACCTTCACTATATGGATTTTATCACTGTACTCTAAGTTTCCATATTCTCCCTCCCCCAGGACACATCTGGAAACAAGCTGTTATCAGTACAATGTGCATTTAATGGTACAACTTTTGAAATCAATCAATTAATCAATAAATAAATAAACAGGGTTCCTTTATTTTTATCAGTTGTGGTGCCTCAGAAGGTTGCACACTTGCCTCTGAGGCCAGAAGATCAGAAGGTTGTGGGTTCTAAACCCACACCAGGGATGTGGGATAAAATCCTAATACTGACACTGTAGTGTAGCATGAGGAGGGTGCTGCACTCTTGAGGTGCCATCATTTGGCTGGGACATTAAGCCCCATCTGCCTGTTCAAATGGACATCTAAGTTCCCATGGTACTTCTCAAAAGGAGTAGGGGAATTTTATGATGGAATAAACCAAAAACATATTCAGTAAACAATACAATAATCAAACCACGTGACTAAAAATGGAGCTATTGCTCATAAATGATATATGCTTGGTGCAGTGCTCATTAAGTACTTCTCCTACCAGCACAGTATAAGATTTAAAAAACTGGGTAAAGAGCTAACAACATTCAGGTAAAGACAAAAAAAAATATTAATTAAAAGGAAAAAAATGAACTATCTCCTATGTCGAAAATGTCTGGTCTGACATTACAGAGTGATACATATGTAAGCATATATTATTGAGGAACATATTTAATTGTCCAATCGCAATTCTTCAAAAAGAGTAGGGGCATTTTTTTTAATGAAATATCACAACAACATATGCAGGTATAATAGAGCCGTTTATACAACAAATAACAGTGGCAAAAAATAAAAAGCAGAATTATTCAGATACTACCTAATAATCCTCAGCTTGAAGGAAAGGAGGAGAGGAGAAAGAAAAGAAAGATAATAGAAAATAAACATTCATAAACTGTAAGTACAGTCTCCTCTCTCTATGATCCTCGAATCAGCCAATCAAAACCTTTTCACAAGTTAACAAAAAGATCTCAAGGGAGAATTCTATATTCATATTCTCTCTCCACAGATAACTCAGCCTGAATCTTTTCCAACAAAACCATCACTGGGATGAACTTTTTCTGTAAAACAAACTGGTGTCTAGCCTGCCAGCTGCACCTTTTAATATAAGCAAGCAGCTTTAGTAGTGTACTATGCGTTAACTTATTTGAGGCTCCACTACTATCACCAAAGTTCAGTACTTTATAGGTTACAGTTTTCATTTCAGAGAATGACCAGCAGGTGGCTAATAATGGCCATAATGGCGTAATATAGGTGCAGGTAAAGAAGAGGTATTCCTTGGTTTCAATTGCCTGCTGACTATCTTGTCTGAGACAATCCTGCTGTTCCATACTTTCATGTTTGGCATTGCCCTTTACGTTCAGCCTACCACGTATACTCAACTATAGCAAGTCCCACATTTTGGGGGGATTCTTCCATCTGTTAACTGTTTTGTAAGAGTGCTGGGGGGCACACCATGCACTAGATCAAAAACAGGATCAAGAAAGAAATACGTAACCAGAACATATTTATATAATAGTTCCCAGGTTTATCCCTCACCATTTGACTATTAGATGCCAGCATTTCAGTTTCTGGCAATAGGAGAGGATATAAAGTGCCTTGGGAAAGAAAGGACCTTTAATATTCTGCAGTTTGTTCTGTTCCCAGATTCTTAACACAGGACCATTGACCACCTGAAAAAGAGTCAGTCCTGGACCCAAATTTCCAAGAATTAGTGGGAAAATGTTACAATTTATAAATATGTAGCTGAAAAAGCAAAAACAGGATTTGTCATGTGAACTCCCTCATCCTTCACCTCTCTATAAGTATGTCCCCTAATGGGATTCCCTCTACTTCCCAACAATAATCCAAAAAAGATGCTATAAAGCTTAGGATACACTATAATGGGGGGAATACAACTAGTGTACAGAAATAAATGAATCAGGAAGGTTTTAACCACATACACCCTTTTAAACATGGACATGGCCAGTGGTACCATGTTGACACTTGGGCTTCTGCTGTTTGTATTCTTAGACCCCAGTTATAAGATGCTTGATCCAAGGCCCCGAACCATGGTTCCAGAATTTAAATGGGACCAAGAGTAACAGCTATGCCTCCAACAATGGAGTGGGCATCTGTGAGGCTGGAATTCAGCAACAGTCCCCAGTTTTTAGACCTCCTGTTCTTCAGATGCTGCAGTTGGGGGTGCTTGACTCACTTCCATGTCATCAAGATCCTTCTCTTCTACCAGTGTGACTACCTCTCCTATTGCATCCGTACGCGTTGTGGCAATAGTTGTAGCCTGCATAGTGTCCTCCTCCCCCACCAATCGAGCAACTTCATCAGGCACAGTTGATGGAGATGGGTCATCTTTCTCCTGTATAGTAGATCCAGTAGATGTTGAAGGACGAGATATAATACTCTCAGGTCTAGGACAAGGCATGGCCTTCTGAGGCCTGGATCTAGCTGAAAAATTCCTCTGATGATTAGTTGACTTTTGTGCCATATTAACATAGTAGTCCTGTTCTGCAGTGCCCATGATGTCTTCCCTATTGTGTGAGGCCCAGGGACAGGATCTGTATGGGTGCCCCTCCTCATTGCATAAGTTACAGTACATTTTATTTGTACACTGGCTGCTGGCATGTTCCAAGTCCATTTCACAGAATCACAAGCAATGCTAAGGTTCATTATGGCTCCACACCTACAGTAGGCTTTTGACTGTCCCATATAGAACAATGCATCTCTGTCTCTGCCCAGATAAAAACAATTTGGTAGCTGTTGCATACCAGTAGCAGAATATAAAAGTTTAACATGAATATGCCAACCCCCTGTCCAGATGTTTTCTGAATCTATTATTCATTCAAGATTCACAGTTATAGAGCATCTTTGTTTCAACCAGTGTAGTATGTCTACTATACTAATCCCTTCATTCTTGAAAAGAATGCTTATTATTTTTATTTTGTGCTTTGTGAGGGGTTTGACTGTAAATGGGGTTAAGAGTGGAGTATTCTTTAGCTGGTAAAATTGTGTCCAAAAATATTCTAGGCTAGTCACAGTCTTCGAAACAGAAACATAGAATTTGGCAGCAGATAAGGACTGCTTGGCCCATCCAGTCTGCTCATCACTGTTTCTGAGAGGAAGAAAGCCATCTGGAGCTCCTATTGAAAAATCTTGGAGGGATTTATGGTGAAGAGAACGTCTACATTGGACCTCACTAAAAGGAGTTGGTCACAGACATTGCTGAGGTGGGTTAAGGAGCTGTACTTAAAATAAGCCTTGGGCTGTCCCGGATAAAAACAAATTCCTCTATCCCAACCAACAATGAAGCTGTTAGAAATATGGGAGAGTCCAGAATCTGTACTTTGTATTTCCATCCCCCAGTCCAAACACTGTATTTGTCCAAAATGGGATCTGGGGTCCCAGAATCTCACATCTTTGCTTGAGCCAATAGGTCACATTATTGATGTCTACTCCCTTGTTACAGAACATTACTATCACAATGCAAGTGGTAGATCTCATAAGGAGAATAGCCTGGAAAGGTAGCCTTATTTCTGAGTACTTTAAAGTATTGTATTTCATCCAAAAGTGATCCAGAGAAGAAGGGAACTGGAAGCTAACTCATAGAGTACATTTCCAGAAACATAGATGATTGCATAGATGTCAGCCGGCATGAAATCCAAGGATTCCATCAGGGGTTTCTGTACCAGGAATGATCGATCAGAAGGAAGTTCAGACCCTCCAGTGTACTTGAGGTGAACTGTATGGCATCTCAGAGCAGGGGCAGGTTGGGCAGAAAAGAGATCAGACAGTTTAAATGGAACATCTGAAGAAGTAGCAATTTGCCCCAGGGAAGGGGAACTAGCAGCAGAGGATGCAGGAGCAGGATCCTTAGGATCTTCAGAGTGAACAGGAGCAGAGGTAATATGAATGGCAGAAGACACTGGTGAGGCAAGAGCCCCCTGATCGAGTGTCTGTGACAACTGTGCCATAGTGTTATGTAGGCACACAGACCCCTCCTGGTGAGAAAGTAGCTTGTGACAAGGAAAAAGCAAACGTGGATACCATCAAGAAAAGGGACCATGGAGCCAGTGTGGTATTTATGGACGGAGCACAAGAATCGGTGACATATTTGGACTTCAATGCCAGGTCCAGTATTTAGCTGTGACCGTCAGGTACAATGATCAAGCCAACTTTTTGAAGTACACGTACCGGACTCCAACCCTGGACAGGTGAGACAGCCAGTGTAGTACTGAGAGATGTAGCAGAAGAGCTATTTCACTGGTTGCTGGACTCATGTGAGCTGCTAGGATGAGGAGCACTTAAAGCAAGTGGTACAAAGTCATTTCCTAACAGAGGAAGTCCAAGTGAGACCCTCCCCCCCATACAGTAGTTGGATTGTCAGGCAAGGATGTGTCCATTACTGCAGGGTTCCCAATAACAATGTCTGAGGGAACTGAATGTAGAGTCTTAGAAAGGGGTTCCAGGGCACAGGTGGAAGGTGGAACAGATGTGCTAGAAAGAGCTGCAGCTGGGACAATCGGTAAAGCAGTGACAAGCAGGGATCCAGTAGTAACATCCATGAGAACAGCAGCAGCTAGAGCCACTGACACAGGAGCAATGCAGGAGTGCCACAGGAGGGCTGTGGGGCAATGTAGCAATACCTGGAGAGCTCAAAGGCTAGGAAACAACTGAGGCAATTGTAGCAGAAAGAGCTGGCTGATCCAGCCAAAGTCCCTGCTGTGCAACTGAAGACACAGTCTGGTTGCCAGGCAACAAACCCAGCAGAAAAACAGTGAAACTCAGGCCCACACCAGAGACTGAAGGAATCCCAGCAGATTGCAATGAGTCAGCCACTGGAGCAGTACTTTTCACAGTAGGTAATAAGGAAGTTAGGCACACATCAGCAGAAAGCAGCTCCAAGAGTCATTGTCCCTTTCGCAGCTGTGGAGCCAAAAAGGGCTGATCCAAGATGGAGTCTATCTGTGCAGCAGAGACTGGTGTCAGAGAAGGAGAAACTACAGTAAGTTGTGAAGAAAAGGCAGGTGTGTGTTGGGGGTGTGTGTGTAAACCACAGTAGTCTGCCTACCCAGAAAGTGGAGGTCCTGCTGTGCCAAACCCAAGTTCTGTTCCTCTATGTCAAGTATGGCCAACAAATAACATCATTTTTCTGACATGTGGTCCTGCAGAAGGGAGTCAACTTGAATCAGTACAGTAGTGTTTGAGGCAAGGCAATGATCAGGCAAGGGTAGCACTGGTAAATCCATCGGAAATTGTAGCAGTAACAGGCTGAGCAGCTACAGGAGTAATCACAGGCAGCACAACTGGAGTATTAGCTGGCAAAGATGATTCTGAAGAAAAATCCACAGCAGAGGGCCAAACAAGAACCTCAACGTCTTTGTGGTGTTCAGTAAGCAAAGCAGCCCCACCATCCATTCCACCACCCGAGTCAGCTATCTTGGCAGACAGCCAGCAGTTCCCCTTACTGGCAAGAGCTGGGAAACTGTTTATTGAAACAAAATCAATTTATAATAATACATCACATATAGGTCACAAAGAAACACAGGAGAAAATAAAGAAAACAAAATGGTAGCGTTACTTCATGTGAAGTCATAATCCAAGAGTAGGGGAATTGATAATGAAAGAAAATTTTAAAAAATAATGGTACAAAGGGGAGAAACAAAGGAGATGAAAATGGCATAAAAGAACAGAATGTGTATACAGGGAAAACAAATGAACATCATCCGATAAAGAAAAAGAAAGAAATAACAAAACAAGAGAACCAATGCACAAAAACTAAAACTGTAAAATATCACTAACAGCTTAATCTGGTTCTGTATGTCAGTTTGCATCTGTGTCTTCCCCCTTTCCCCTGGGATGAGGCTAAAAATAAGCAGAATTGCCAAGTCCTCCTTTCCTGGTCAACTAAAACTAGATAAATAAGTGCATTATTTTGCACTTTTTTGCATTAAACCTTAGCTGCCATACTTTGGACCACTACTCCAGTCATTTTAAATCTCTTTCCATCCTTTGCACACATACACACACCCAAGAGTTTTTCTACTTTTGCAGATCTTAGTGTCATCCACAAAGAGGCAAACTTTCCCTTCCAGTCCCTCTGCTATATCGCAAATGAAGACATTAAAGAGGATCAGCCCCAGTACTGACCCCTGTGGTACCCTGCTGGTCACTCTCCCCTCCTCTGAGCGAACTCCATTTACCACCACCCTCTGCCTTCTCTCCCTTAACCAGTTTCTTACCCAGGCTACCACCTTATTGCCCACCCCCATGCTACCCAACTTGTTTACCAGCCTCTTATGTGGAACAGTGTCAAAGGCCTTGCTGAGGTCCAGGAAGGCCATGTTCACCACCCCTCCTTGATCCAACACCTAGATTATCTAGTCAAAAAAATCTATTAGATTTGTTTGGCATGACCTTCCCTCTATAAAGCCATGTTGCCCCAGGCCCAGCAGTCCACTGGATTCCAGATGTTCTATGATTCTTTCCATTAATAGTGTTTCCATCAATTTCCCTACTAGAGATGTCAGGCTGACAGGCCTGTAGTTACCTGTCTCCTCCTTGCTACAATTTTTGTGAAGTGGGACCACGTTCACTCTTCTCCAGTCCTCCGGGACAATACCAGTCTCCAGTGAACTGTTAAACAAGTCTGCCAAGGGAGAAGCTAGCTCCTCCATGAGCTCCTTCAGCACTCCTGGATGCACCAGTCTTACCTCATGCCTTTGTCCACCCTCAGATTAGCAAGTACCTTCCAGACCCTCTCCTCAGAAAAGGAACTGGTGTCCACTTCCCTCTCCCCCCAAGCTGTTGGTGCCTATTTGTGGTCCCTCCCCTTCCTCTTCTACTGTGAACACTGAGCAGAAGTATTTGTTTAAAATGTTTGCCTTTTCTTGGATCTACCTCTGTACAGCCTCCTCCCTCCTTTTTTAACCATACAATCCCTCCCTTTGTTTTCCTTTTCTCACTAATATACCCGTAAAATGTCCTGTCCCCCTTTGAAACTGTCTCTCCTCAGCTTGCACCTTTGCGCTCCTTACCGCTTTACCATCAATGCCACTCAACCCATGTTGTGCTCTGCCTATGGGATTCTGTGTACTAAGTGCATTATTTTGCACCTTATTGCATTGAAACCCAGCTGCCATGTTCTTGACCACTCCTTTAGTTTTCCCAGATCTCTGCTCATCCTCTCCAGCCCCCCTGGAGTGTCCACCCTATTGCAGATTTTGGTGTCACCCACAAAGAGACAGACTTTCTCTTACAGCTCCTTTGCAATGTCATTTATAAAGACATTAAAAAGGACCAGCCCCAGCATAGATCCCTGAGACACCCCACTGGTCACCCTCCCTTCCTTAGAGTGAGCTCCATTTACCACCACTCCCATCGCCTATCCCATAACCAATTTCTTATCCAGTTTACCACCTTTGGACCCACTCATAAGTTAGCCAGCTTGCTTACTAGTCTCCTTTGTGGGACGGTGACAAATGACTCACTGAAATAAATAGACCACGTCCACTGCTCCACCCTAATCTAGTTCCTTGGTCACCCACTCAAAGAAATATATTAGATTCGTTTGACATAACCTCTCTCCTGTGAAACCATGCTGCCTTGGGTCTTGTAACCCACTGGATTCAAGATTTTCTACAATCCTTTCCTTTAGCAGTGATTCCATTAACTTTCCCACCATCGATGTCAGGCTGATTGGCCTATAATTGCCAGCCTACCCCTACTATCACCTTTGTGTGGTGGGATTACATCCACAGTCCTCCAGTCCTCCGGAACCAGTCCTGTTTCCAGTGAGCTGTTAAATAGTACTGTCAGAGGTGCAGCCAGTATTTCCCTGAGCTCCCTCAATACCCTTAGATGCACCCCTCCCCCATCTGGCCCCATTGCTTTGTCCACCTTCAGATTAGCAAGTCTCTTCAGGACTCTTGCCTCCAAAAAAGGACTAGAGTCCATCTCTCTCCCTCCAAAGCTTTTGTTACTCTTTTGTTGCCACTTCTCTTCTCCCTCCTCTGTGAACACTGAACAAACATATTTGTTCAGGATGTCTGACTTTTCCTGGTTCCCCTCTGCACAGCCCCACCTTCCCTTTTTAACCTTACATACCCCCTGGTCTTGCTCTTTTCATATACATATCCAAAAAATGTCTTGTCTCCTTTTATAGAAATATAGACAATGGGCCCGATTCTAGAAGGGTGGCGCAAGTCGCCGCCAAATGCAACTTGCACCACCCCCAACTGAGACATTGCCCCTGCGCCCTATTCTAGAAGGGGCAGGGTCCCCGCAGCTAAGTCCTGTGACTTGCGACATGCAGCCAGGTACGCCAAACTGTGGGTGCACCTGGTGAGCATGTCGCAAGCCACAACGTAGATCACATGTGCCCCCTTGCCCAGCTTGCCGCAATACGCACCCTCCAGGGCTGCCACATCAACTGCCCCCTGAATACCTGTATAAGTACAGCCCCGCAGGGCTTCCCACACCCAGCCCCTGAAGTATGCACAGAGCCCTCAGGTTGCCCATTACCCCTCAGCCCCTGAATTTCCATTGTACAAATGCCCCACAGACAGCGCCTGTCATCCCCCACTCTGTGCCCCGACCCCGAGTTGCCAGCTGCAAATGCGAAAAAGCCCAATTAGTCCTGCAGTCTATTTGCCCCCACCCTCCACTTGTTGTAAGCAGCTCACTCAGCATTCTCATCCTCAGCTGGCACTGGTTCAGCTCATTTCACCATGTCAGACTGACTGAGTTATGTGAGTACTGGAAAGACGTGTCTGTGAAATTAATATCTGAGTGCGCCTTCCAGTAGTGCTCCCACATAACTCAGTCAGCGGCCGGCCATGAAGTGAGAGGGGGCTGTGCCAGTCACCTGGCTGGGGATGGGTGGGGATGCTGGGTGGCTGGCATGGCTGGGTGGGGCCACTAGACTATCAGGGCTTATCAGGTTATTTTGCCACATTAGCGGCTGATGACTGGGGTCGGGGCATGGGTGGGCGGATGACAGCTGCCTGTGGGTGTTTTACAACAGGGATCTAGGGGTTGGGGTGTGGGCAGCCTCACGGGACATGGATTTCACAGGGGGCTGTTACTGTGTGAGGGGTATGGGGATGTACTAAATGGGGATGGGCGGGTGTAAGATGCCCATTAGCCACAATGGAGGAGGTCTGGGCATGGGGGAGGCATGGACCAAATTCTACAGGACCCTTGAGGACAGATGTAAGTTACACCAGCTAAATGCAGGTGTAACTTAAGTTGCCGGTTCTCCTCCAGGGGTTCTTGTAGAATCCTGACATTGGGGACTTTGTTCCAGCCCTTCTAGAATGGGGCGCAACTGCTGCCGTAAACCCCCCCTAGCGCCATGTCGCAGGGGGTTTATGGCACAACTGCCAGCATATCAGCTGTTCGGCGCAGGCCACTTTGTAGAATAGCACAAGTCGCAACTGCTGGCGTAAGTTGCTACTTGCATCATTCTACTTGGTGCAAGTGCTGTTACGCCAGGCAGTTCTTTTCTAGAATCGGGGCCAACGATGGCAGAAAAAGACCAACAGTCCATCCAGTCTGCCCGAGTTCCTATTTAGCCCGGGGCCTACTGTTCCTCCAGGATCCTAGCTCTCCCCACTCCCCAACATTCTCCTCCCTGATTCTGACGCCCTGAGCAACCACTATATCATTCATTCTGTCCCAGCCATACTTAAAACTACTAACGATTTTTGCACCCACTACCTTGGCTGGTAGCCTGTTCCACAGCTCCAACATGTTTTCTGTAAAATAGTATTTCCTCATGTCCCTCCTGAACCTCCCTCCTGTTAACTTCCTCTCATGACCATGTGATCGTAAGCTGGTATTCAAGTTGAATAGTTCCCTGAAGTTCACCCTTTTAATTCTGTTAGGAATTTGAAGGTCTCTAACATATCTTCCCTCTCCCTTCTGGTCTCCAGCGAGTACATATCAGTGCCTTGAGGTGCTCCTCATAGGACATTTCGTACTGGCCTTGAATCACTTTTCTTACCCTGCACTGCACCTTCTTGAGCTTATCCCTATCCCTATCCTTAATGAGGTGAGGACTCCAGAATTGGGTGCAGTACTCCAGGTGTGGCCTCACCAAGGATCTATACAGCAGAATCATTACCTCTCTTTTTCTGTTATCAGTGCTCCTCCTGATACACCCAAGCATCCTATTTTCCTTGCTATAAGCCTTGTCCCACTGACTTGATTGCTTTAGGGATTCACCAATGATAACTCCAAGGTCTTGTTCTTCACCCCTGATAGTGAATCTCACCCCTCCCATACAGTATTTTGTTTTGGAGATCTTGTTCACTAGGTGCATCACCTTGCACTTTTTGAAGTTGAATTTCAACTGCCAAACCCTTGACCATCCCTCCAACCCTTGACCACCCCTCCAGCTTTTGCAGGTCTCTCTGCATTTCCTTTATTCCCTCGTTACTAGCCACCCTCCCACAGAGCTTAGAGTCATCTGTGAAGAGACACAGCCTGCCCTGTTTCCCCCTCACCAATGTTACTGATGAACATGTTGAAGAGGACCAGACCCTGGACAGATCAGTTCTTGAAGATTATGTCAAAACAGGGGTCCCCAGGTGTCTTTCTTAAGGCATAAATTTCAGTTGCAGTGAAGTCCATGCTGTCCTTGAACAAAGATCTAGCAACAAACTTCCTGCCTGGAGGATCTTCCACACCTCCTCAATACTTTTTCCTAATTGAATTTTGCCTTTTAGCAAGATCTGTTGTGGGTTTAAAACAGTCACCGTAGCTATGCTGATCTGCTGGTCTGAAAGGCCAATTACTTGGACCAATATCTTCTGGGACCTGTATTAGTGGTACTGAGTCTGTAGGAAAAACATCAGACTCAACAGGGGTTGTGTCAGAACACAAGGGTAATGTCAGAACCCTTTGAACCCTTTGTATGTGTAGGTGGCATAGATTCAGCATGATCTTGAGGCATTTCTTGTACTCCTGGGACAGGTGGCAGTACAGAGACCTGTTCATTATGTGGTATAGTTCTCAGGCTTGGGGTATAAGGGGGGTCAGGTGCCAGGCTCTCTTGTTCTTCGATATGCTCAGACTTACCAATATTGTTTTGTGTGGGTGGGGATACTACATAGACTGAAGTGGCCCTATTTTTTTTAAATAAATCAGGTGCTTTGTCCTTCTGGAATGAAAAGGTAGCTGGGACTTCAAGTTCAGAAGTAGTAGAAACATTAAGTACAGTCCCCCCTGCTACTGATTCTACTGTATGAACTATCCTGTGAAACATTGTTAGATGCATCACCCACCTCTGCTCTGCTGTGCTCAAGTCATCTGCATAATCACCTCTTTCCCCACGTCTGCAGTACCTACTGGCCCCATGATCTCCAGGGGGATCCCGGTCCACCCCACACTCAGCCTGCCTGCAGTAATGCCATATCAACTGACCATTTGAATTCAGGCCACACATCTGCTGCAAAACTTTTTCAGATATCTGCACTGCCTTTTGAGAAGAGACCATGCTTTTCTGAATCGAGGCAGCTGTAGCAGTGAGAATGAAACACCTTTCATTTTTACTTGAACAGCAGTGCCTTGCTTCCTCCATTGCTGCTGTTCTACTAGGTGGCTGTCAGACCCTGCCACATCAGCAACAGGTAGCACACCACCACAATGACAATTTATAGCAAAGACCACCGCAGTGACAAATCTCACCAGGTCACTGTGATGGTCTCACTTTACACCACCGCTCTCTTTCCAGATGTTGCACCCCCACCCGAACTAATTCTGAATTGAGTTGGATATTTAGAGAGAGGGGGGTGCAGGGGGCATAGTCCCCCACATGGGGGGTGCGGAGGTGTAGCCCCCCACAAAAAAACACTTTGTCCCAACGGGAACAATGCCAGCTGTCGGCATTGTTCCCGTCGCTGTCAGGCATGTCGACAACATCGTTGTTGATGTGTTGACATGTAACCTCAGCACCATCCCTTGTCTGATAGTCTCTCACCAGTAATGCTGGTTGTTCTGAGGAAGCCCTGTCAGTCTATGAAGTTACTTGAGTTTTTCCCAGATCAGCTTTCTTGTCCTATTCTTGACTGTGTGTTTGACTGCTTGTTCTAACACATTTTCATTTCAGGTGGGAGTAGCAACATCGGGCTTCTCCTTCAGGGCTCCAACATGCACAACTTCTTGTGCTGACTGATTTTTCTGTGTGAGGAACTGCTCCTCTTCCTCAGTTAGAAGCATCAACAGATGCTCTTGTTCCTGTCTACATGCCAGTTTTAAGGTGTCCTCTGCCTTCCCAACATAGAAACATAGAAACATAGAATTTGACGGCAGATAAGGACCGCCTTGCCCACCCAGTCTGCCCATTTCCCTACCTAATGGATAAGCTGCAGATCCTAGTTAACCAGCAGCCTACTTCTTTCTACCCCCAACCCCTAGAATTGCCTTATGACTGTCCCATACATGGTCGAATTCAACCACTGTTTTTGACTCCACAACCTTCCTCCGGAAGGCCGTCTCCATGCATCAACAACCTCTCTGTGAAAAATACCTTTACATTACCTCTGAGCCACCTCCATCTTCAAATTATGCCCCTTGTTCTTGCATACCTTTTTTTGAAAGATGCTACCCTCTTGGACTTTGTTGATTTCCTGAGGTACTTGAAAGTTTCTATCATGTCCCCTCTCTCCTTCTTTCCTCGAGGCTATACATATTAAGCTCCTTTAGTCTCTCTTCATATGTCTTCCGTGCAGATCCTGCACCATTTTAGTTGCCCTCCTCTGGACAGCTTCCATCTTGTCTATGTCCTGTGAGATTGGGTCTCCAGAATTGCACACAGTACTCCAGATGGGGTCTCACCAGCTGTCTGTACAGAAGGATAACAACTTCCTGTTTTCTACTAGTGATGCCTCCCTATGCATCCCAGTATCCCCCAGCCTCCGTACTGCCCCTCTCACATTGCTTGCCCACCTCTAGTCATCTGATATGACTATCCCCAGGTCCCTTTCCATTTTTGTTGTTGTTAGTATCTCACCCCCCATTGTGTACTCTTCCCCTGGGTTTTTGTTTCCCAGGTGCATTACCTTGCACTTCTTAGCATTGAATCTAAGCTGCCATACATTTGACCATTCCTCTAACCTTGCCAAGTCCCTTCCCATCCTTTCCACCTCACCTTGTGCATCAACTCTGTTGCAGATCTTTGTGTCATCTGCAAAGAGACATACTTTTCCTTCCAGTCCCTCTGCAATGTAGCTTATAAAGACATTGAAGAGAAGCAGTCCTAATACTGAACCCTGTGGTACCCCATTAGTAACCCCCCTTTCTTCAGAGTGGACTCCATTTACTATTACCCTCTGTGTCCTATTCTCCAGCCAATTCTTTACTCAGGCTATCATCTTGGGACCCACTTCCAGGATGGCTAACTTGTATATTAATCTTTTGTGTGGGACTGAGTCAAATGCCTTGCTAAAGTCTAGGTAGGCCATGTCCACAGCCCATCCCTGATCTACTACTTTGGTCACCCAGTCAAAGAAATCTATTAGATTCATCTGGCATGACCTTCCGCTTGAATCCATGCTGCCTTGGGTCCTGTGTCCCTCTGGCCTCTAGGTACTCGACATTTTTCTTCAGAAGTGATTCCATCATTTTCCCTATCACTGAGGTTAAACTAACAGGTCTATAGTTTCCTGCTTCTGCCCTGCTCCCACTTTTGTGAAGGGGAAATCACATCTGCCCTCCTCCAGTCCTCAGGTACCACCCATCCTCCCATGATTTGTTAAAGAGTGTAGTCAGTGGTGTCACTAGTTCTACCCTTAGTTCTTTTAGAATTCTGGGATGAATCCCATCAGACCCCATTGCTTTGTCCACCTTCAGTTTTAAGAGTTCTTTCAGAACCCTTTCTTCTGTAAATGGGCTGGTATCAACTTCGTATCCAGAGGTTTCAATCATTTGTTTTAGGTACCTCCTCTTCATTTGTAAATACTGAGCAAAATATTTGTTTAGTATCTCTGCCTTTCACCATCACCCTCTGCCCACCCTCCCTTTATTAAGCCTCACTATCCTCCCTTAGTCTTTCTTCACTCCTGATGTACCTAAAAAGGTTTTATCCCTTCTTAACTGAGTTGGCTATCTTTCCTCAGTTTGGGCCGTTGCTGTTCTGACTGCCTTACCAGCTTCCTTTTGCTTTAACTGATACAATTCTCTGTCCTGCTCCTTCTGTGATTCCTTGTACTTTCTGAATGCTTTCTTTTTCTCTTGAACCTTCACTGCCACCTCCTTTGAGAACCATAGTGGTTTCTTACATCGTTTTGTTTTGTTTATTTGCTTCACACAAAGGCTTGTTACCTCTGTGATGGCAGTTTTTATTATTCCCCATTGTTTTTCCACCCTTCCTTCCTGCCCATTTGCTAGTGCATTCCTTAGGCACTCACCCATTTTGGCAAAGTCAGCCCTCCTGAAGTCCAGTACTTTTGCCTTTGTATGGCTTGACTCTATTGCTTTGTTTATTGTGAACCATACTGTTCGATGGTCGCTAGTTCCCAGATGGCTACCCTCTTCTACATCTGTGATCCTCTCTCCATCTCCATTTGAGAGAACCAGGTCTAAGATTGCTCCCTCTCGAGTGGGTTCCAATACTAGTTGTCTAAGGCATGCCCCATGTAGGGCATCTAGAACAACCTCACTCTTATAAGTGGCTGCTGCAACTGCACTCCAGTTAACATCTGGCATATTCATATCACCCATCACAATATCTCCCCTTTATCTGCCATTCTAAGTATACTTTCTATCATTTCCTTCCCCTGAGAGGGGGGTCTGTACACAACCCCTTTGCGGATTGTGGTGCCATTGCCTGCCTCCAAATTGACCCACAGTGCTTCTTCTCCTCCCTGTTTACCCTTTTGTTCTGTTGCTTTGATTCCTTCCCTTGTGTAGAGAGCTACTCCTCCTCCTCTTTTACCCTCCCTGTCCCTCCTGTAGATAGTGTATCCTGGTATGTTTACGTCCCAGTCATGGTTCTGTGTGTACCATGCTTCTATGACTGCCACGATATCCAGATGTTCCTCCTCCATCAAGGCCACTAATTCAGGAAGCTTGTTACCCAGACTATGGGCATTGGTACTCATTGCTCTCCATTTTTTTATGGCTTTACCTTCTGTAGCAGCATCCCCCACTGACCTTTCTACCTTGGTCTTTTTCTCATTTAGTACCCTGTTTTGTAGGGGGAGGCTGGGATTTTTCTGCTGTTTACCAGGCACTGTACCAGATGTAGCGTGCATATCAGCAGATACACCAGTGTCCAACATACAGTATTTGAACTACTAGAAGGGTTACTGCTAGTAGTCAGTGTCATTAAACTGGCAGATTCAATTGTAGCCCCATTCGATGTCACAGGGGTGGTAACCTGCTCATTACTCCAAGTGGGGGAGGGAAGAGGTCTTTTCCTCCACCCAGGTAGCCATGCTGCTCTCCTCCCCAACCTCCAGCCCTCCTACAGGAAACCAGCAGCACTTCCCAGGTGTCCTGGCCAAATTTCCCCATTCGCAATAAATACCCACAACAGCTTAATCTGACTCCTTTTCAGCTGGTTTACATCTGTGTCTCCCCCTTTCCCCCAGGAATGAAAAAAGGCAGAATTGCCTAGCCCTCCTTTCCCATTGAATACAAACTAAATAATTAAAATTAATAAATAAATACATTTCAGCACAACAAAGGGTGTACAAGTGCATATCCATGAAATAATCATGGTCACCGGTCCACAGGAATAGACCTGACACATTTCTAGTAAGCAGACACTTTGTCAAAGGTAAAGATACATGGTACACTGCTCCTCTTATAGCCCCGATTTAAAGGGGCAATGCAGTTAAAGACAAAAACCCACTATTTAAAGTACACAGTGCATATATTTATAAATAGCTAACAACATAATGTCAATAAAATATTAAATATTAAAATCACTATTGTCACTTATTTTTGATAAAGGCTTCATAACTTAAGGTCCATCACAGCATTACTTGAGTAGAAAGCATTCCTTTATAATTACAGGCCATTCCTTCCCTTTGGCTTCTCATCCCCAGTTGCAAGAAATGTTCATACTGGGATCCCTAGACCTTCCTTGTACTATCTAAAAACATAAACATTTATGAGTTAGATCACAAACATTTATTGTCAGTTTCCAACTGGCAAACTTATTACATAGCTTTCAGATAAATTTAATAGCTGGGAACTGAATAAAATAAGGACACACAATAGGTAATTTATTTTTTTAGTTTTTGTTGACCAGGTAAGTGCACTAGATGCATTCTGCCCATTTTCAGGCATGACGCAGGGGTAGGGGATACAGATGAATGCCAACTGACCTTGAACCAGATTAAGCTGTTGGTGGTATTTTTTAGTGAATGGGGGGAAATTTGGCCAGGACACCAGGGAAATTCCCCTACTGACCAGCAGGGGGAACCTTTGGCCGTCTGTGTCAGGATGGTCAGTGTTGCTGAACCACCAGAGGAGATGGATGTCAAAGGTTCAGGGGAGCAGGCCTCCTCTCCTGTTCCTATCTCTCAAGAGGCTACTGAAATGAATTTGATTGCTGCAGAACATCAGACAGTGGAGTCTGAGAGTGAAATGATGGAGGTACAAAAGAATATGAAACCTGCACAGAAGACTGAAGATTTTGTCATGCAAGGCAAAAATCAAAAAGGAACTGTGAGTAAAGCAAAAAAGGCTTTGATAAAAAAGAAAACTAAACTATTGACAGAAATAAAGAAATTGGAGAGGGAGCTAGCAGAACTCCCCAACAAAATTGTCATGACTGAGCTAACTGCAAAGGTGTGTACAGGAGGGAGCCAGCACTCTGCTGATGTGGCAGTAGAGATGCAGTCTCTACCGGGAATTACAAAGTCTTCAGATGTCCCAAGCTTGTCGAGAGAAGGGGAAAAGCAGGCTGGCAGTTCAAATGGGGATATTCCTGTGTGCCAAGAGCCTGTAACAGAAAGAAATGCTGCAAAAAATGTTATGGAGCATTCAAAACAGGACTTACAGTTAAGGAAAGGAGCTGGCAGGTTAGAGGAGGTGGTCAGCTCATGATCCTCACTCACTGAAAAGGTGCATACATTTCCAAAGGATAAGTTGAGTCCCAGCTGGAGTAAGAGCCACAGCTCGCAACATACATGGTCCCAGGACACTGTCACAGTGGGGTCAGGAACTGCAGAGGCCCAGCAAACTGTAGAAGAACTAGGGGACCAGACTTGGTCACCGCAACATGCACTGAAAAATGCTGGATGGGAAATGAGTGATACAGGGACACGGTCTCCGGATTCACAGGACAAATCTTACATTAGGATGCTGGAAAACGCTAATCGGCAAGTGGCCACCAACAACAACATGAATATGAGCTCCAGCAATATGACACCCCAGGGTAATGATACTCATAGTGATAATAATGACTTGAATGTTACTGTGGTACAAGATGAAAGAACTAATAATGATATACCTGTGAGTGTTGATATGCAACCTGGGGAAAAAGTGAGAGAGGGGGCTGTACAAAATAAAACGGTGGAAAACAGGGTTACACAAAATAAATTCTTGAGTTCTATGGGAGGGGGATGTAGAACAGCCAATCAGGGTAGGCTCCCCCGCTGGGGTGGTTAATTTGTTAAATGAGGAAGGCAATGGCACATCTTTTAAACTATCAGATTTATTTCAGAATAGGAGAGAACCTGCCCCATGCCGTAATGCTGTAAGGCTGCTGTACAAAGGAGGATCACAGGATGCACACAATAGGGTTTACATTGCAAAGATTTTATTAAAAGGATAGATGAAGTTTTTTCCTCTGAGATATTTCCACTTATTAGTCTTGGCAATGCAAACTTATATGTGAGTTTTAAGAATATTTCAAGTTTAGATAGGTTTTGGGCACAATACAGTGTTTGTAAAAACTCCCCTCTTTGGACCCCCTTTCATGTCATACCCCTCACGAAACCAACAATTAAAACCATAATGGTTATGTTTAAGAATGAAGGGGTGAACATTGAAGATATCCTGTTTTGGCTTAGACAGCGCTGTGAGGCCTTGAGTACCCCATCCCCTACATTGGATAGCGAACAAATTTAGGATGGGGGATGGAGAATTAGGGTGAAATTATTTGTGAGCAACTCTGGTACGTCCCATTTACCTAGCTCATTCTATCTGGGGAGGGATAGGGGTGCCATATTTTATATAGGACAACCCAGATCTTGTTTTAAGTGTGGGTCATGGGTACACTTGAGTTCGGCATGTGATACTACCAAGTGTAGTCACTGCCTAGAGTTTGGCCACAGAGCTGCTAAATGTTTAAACCTTTTTCAGTGTAATTTGTGTGAATGCACTGGGCATGCATATGGAAGGTGTCCCTGGGCATCAAAGAATTGGGAAGATTGTCCCTCACATGAAGGGATAATTAACAGAGCACAGCAACAACAGGCCAAAAGGGTGGCAAACCAAAGCCTTAGTACAGGGATAGCTACACTGAATGAAGCGGCTTCTTCCACTATAACAGGTGCAGACCAAGTCACTAATCTGTGAACAGAGATGGGACAAACAGTGGTTATTGGGGATGAAACCCTGCAGGAAATGCAAGACATGCAGGATGATTCTTCTTTGCCAAGTATAGTGGAGGGTGATATAACAGTGACCGAGATCCTCCCCCCTAATGGTACAGGTTTCAAAACTGTCCCACAAAAAAGAATGAGACTAGGGAAAGTGGTGAAAAAGCAGTCAGAGAGAGGAAAATAGACCACAGGTACTGATTCAGGTACTTGGAAACAGGGAAATACGTTTGCATTGCTAGGGTCAGAGACCACGGATAGGGAGTTAGAGGAAGAAAGTACCGACACGTCATCTTTACTTTCCAACACGGAAAATGAGGATGGCGGAGGATCAGACTCTATTGCAAAGAGGACCAGAGAGAGCAGAAAGGCAAGATTCTCCTGAGACTAACAAGTCTGGTTGAAGCCCTCCTTATATTTTCCACTCAGGATAATGGATTCCATTTCCATTGCCAACATTAACATCAATAGTGGGAAAAAACTGACTAACACTATGTTTTCACTACAATTCACTGCCTGTGATATAATCTGTTTAGTGGATACTAGAATAAAGACACACACTGAAATACAAGCTGCATCTAAAGCATGGCCACTAAGGGCATCATTCTGGTCATCAAGCACAGACACCTGTGACAGAGTAGGCATTCTCCTCTCTGACCCTGGCATACAAGTTACAAGATTAATTGATATACACCGTGGGAGAGCATTGTTATTAGATATAACATATTGTAGGGAAAGATTTAGATTGGTGACAATATATGCCCCTCAAACAAAGGCATTAAGGGTCTCCTTGTTTAATGAAATACAGCCGTTCTTGCATACATCCAGGTTAGTGTTGTGAGTAGGGGATTATAACTGTGGGCTTCATCAAACAGATAGGAGGTTACAAACATCAAAAATGTTTTGTGACTCTAGTATGCTGAAATAGTCTCCACTGCAGGTTTAAAAGATGTATATTGTAGCATACATCCATCGGGGGGTATACATTATTTAAAGGGTCATTAAAAAACAGAATTGATTTTGTTTTTTTGACTAAAATATTAACAATACTAGAAGTGCATACAAAGGCAGTGGAATTTTCAGATCATGTAATGATAAAAGCTAGGGTAACTTGGACAGACACCCCAAGATGTAAAAAAAAACAAGTGGAGGTTAAACGGCACCTTATTGACAGACCTAAAGATACAAAAATGATGGCAATGTAACTGGACAGCTAGATTGTCAGTAGCAGAATGTTACGAGGACATCTCAGATTGGTGGGAAGATACCACAATTTCATGGAAGGAGCTCTTCCAAAGGAAAGCCAGCTCTGCACATAATTCAGCACATTTGCAATATTTAGAACTACATCACCAGTTACAGCATTTCATCTTATTGCCAGAATCATCCATTATGAATTATGGGATACAGATACAAAACATTAAGAAACACATGTCGGAATTAAAATACAGTAGGGCTAAGTCATTGGAGCAAAAAGCAAGATTTGGGACTTGGGTAAAAAAAGGGGATTTAGATCCATATAAGGGATGTCAAGATAGGGTTAAAGCTAGAGTAATCACAGAGTTAATTTCTCTTGCTGGGCAAAAAGTATCCTCACCAGCAGGAATTTTATCAATCATTGAGGAGAGAGTGAAATCAATTTTTGCAAAAAAAAAAAACAATAAGCTATGAGATGACCCAAATACTTAAGAGATTTACAGTTACCACAAGTATTACAAAGTGAAATAAAGACATTGTCATAAAAAATAACAAAGGAAGAAATCCTGCAAGTTATAGGGCAATTAAAATCTGAGGCAGCTCCAGGTTCAGATGGCTTAGGGGCAGGCTTTTATAAACAATTTAGAGATGACTTGTCACCAGCTTTAGCAGTCATTTTTAATTATATGTTACAAATGCCCCGGTTTGCTGCTTCTATGCAAGAAGCAGTTTTAGTGCTCATACACGAGAAAGGCTCTCTTGACAATATAGAGAACTGGAGACCATTGAGTCTACTTAAAACAGATCATAAGATAATTGCTAAAATCTTAATAAATAGATGAAACAAAATCTCTGAGTACTTGGTTAGCTCAGAACAGACCTGTGCAGTGCCAGGAAGACAAATGAGAGACAATGTTATTGTTGTTAGGAAGCTCTTCACTCAAGGTGAATTACATAAAATACAAGATTGGGTGGTGGGTGTTGACCAAGAGAAAGGATTTGACAGGATTTCACATGAATTTCTATTCGCAGTATTGAAAGCTTTTGGCTTTTCACCAGTCTTTGTTGCATGGATAAAAGCACTATGTAGCAACATTTCATTATATCCTAATATAAATGAATGGTATGGAAAACTCACTCTGGTTAGCAAAGGGGTTAGGCACGGCTGTTCCCTTAGCCCCATATTATATGTGTTATGTATAGATGTCTTGATTAGACTCATTTACAGGATGCCAGAGATACAGGGTATTACATTCTCAGACAAAGAACCCCTGATTAAGATCCTTACATATGCAGATGATATGGTACTGACACTAGGGGTAAACACCAGTGAGGCTAAGTTAGTTGAAGTACTAGGAAAGTATGCAGCAATATCAGGGTCCAGTATCAATGTAGAAAAAAGCTTAGGGGTTCCGCTGGGGACCACTCCTATACCACAATCAGGACTAATCGGAGGGGTAAAAGTAGCACGTGAACCACTTAAGATTCTTGGAGTGACATTTGGGGTGCAGAACATGGCACACACTAACTGGGTAACATGTATCGAGAAAGCAGAAAAGTTAACTGCAAGTTGGAAAGGTAAGCTGATTGGCAAAAAGAAGAGTGTGATGTTAATAAAAACTTTACCGATACCAATTTTCCTATATATTAGTTATGTTTTTCCACCACCACAAAATCTCTTTACAAAATTGTTCAGTATTTTTTTCCAGACTTTCTGGGGACCAAGATTAAGTCCAATTAAGAGGAAGATCACATATAGACCCATAACAGAGGCTGGGGTAGGGATTATTAATCCAGTGACTTTCTTTTTTTATAGTATATTTTGTAGCTATAATCTTGGATCAGTTTTAAAAACTGGTCCGAAGATATGGAAGCCTTTAGTGTTAGCTTGGCTGACACCAGACAGACAATTTTGGGATCAAGGTAGCACAAAGTTATTAGGGAAAGGAATTCAGTTACCAGCGTATGGTTTAGAATGCTTGAAACAAGCTGTTAAATAGGGATTCCGACCACAGGTTCATTATTATGGAAAGAAAGGCTATTTATAGAGCTGTCTTAGACAAAGAACATCATGCTATAACAGAGTTTCCTCTTCGCCCAGTAAACCAACAGGCACAGGTATTGAGTCAGTTAAAAAATCCTAGGATACCTCAGAATATGTGGGATAGTTTATGGTTAGGAAATTTTGGTAGACTTAGTGTACGAGGAAATCATAAACATGAACAGCTATCGGATAGATGTTGCCCTCGAAACACATGTCCACAAATATGTGAAACACAGCCACATTTATTTAAATACTGTATTTATGCTCAGGAATTATGGAAACTGTTGGGGAAAGAATGGGATGAACCTGAGTTTTTACAGTTGACATATCCAGAAATAATGTATGTTATGAATAGTAGATTACAAGGGAATATAATCAAGAGAACTTGTATGTTATTTTGGCTGTTATAAGGTATCATATGTGGCAAGCAAGATGTGTATGGGTATTACAACACAAATGGGTGTCACAGATAGAGCTAATGGCAAACATTAGGAAAACATTGCAATGGATAGCTAAAAAATGATATGAGTAAATATACAATTGAGAGGGTAGCACATTTGTGGATTAATTGTGAAAAGTGATGTCAATATTGAGAGTAGAAACAGTATATCACATAGTGTATAACAGAAAGAATGGATAGAATATGGGATATTGGTGAAGGATGTAATTTTATGATTTTCCTGCATGTTTTTTGTAATGAAGTCCAAATTATTCAATTAAAAATTCCCCAACTCTGTCTGCAGGGGTGCTGTCACTTCTTGTAGACAGGATGGAGGAGCCAGTTTGAGGGTGGACATGGATTCTGAGGAGGAGGACATGGAGGAGAGTTTTCACCTGGCTGGAGAAAACGCTGTAGAACTAATGGATATTGAGGAAAATGGTACTAATCTGCCACAAGATGGTAGAAATGCTGATGTTATGGGTCCCTCTCAGGTTGCACAATGAGTGAGTGATGTCCCAGTGAATACAGACAGCTTATGTTCTTCCAGAGGTTTGGAGAGTTTACCCTCATAGCAGGACACAACTGGGGAAGCTGTTTTGGCAGGACAGCATGCTGTGCAAAGCATGCAATTCATGGGGCGGCAGGCAGCTGAAGGATTAAATGCAGTACCTGCAGATTCAACTCTGGCTGATGAGAGATGACTGGTGCATGATGTGCAAACAGGATCTTCTAGCACATGTACAATGCCGCTACAAGCGATGCAACAAACCAAGGAACAAGATGCTCCCTTGGACTTTACTACTTGGTCTCCTGAAAGAGCTCTATCCAATGCAGGATGAAAGCAGGAGCCGGACAGGAGATGACTGTCTGGCTCTCAATGGGAGAGCTGTGAAGATCAACCAAACAAGGATGGAGTTAGTGGGAAGAACGCAGTCCAGGACAAAACTGTTATTAATACTGCTGCAAATGTTCGTTGGATGTTGGAATCATCACCCACCATAGCTAACAGTGGGCTACATAATCCAACTGTAGATTCTGAGGTTGCTCAGATGAACGCAATCCCCTCTACCTGTAGATGCTCACAAACAGAACCTTCAGTGTCTGTTTCATGGGGTGATGCCATGGACACGACGGAGGCATGGTGGGGGAGAGGCACAGATTTTACAAACACTTTTCAGGAAGCTGCAATGGGGACTGAAACTGATAAGAATACCCTAGGTTCTCATATAGGGAGTCCCAGGTGCAAGGACAACAACATGATAACTCTGGGATCTCAGATGATGATTCTTTACCCCCACCCCTCGAGACCATGGGAGGTCATCTTCTAGACCTGGGCCTACATTCTCTGAACTTTTTAGGAACAAACTTTCACAAGCTCCTTGTAGGAACACTGTACGCATCAGAAACAGGGGTGGGATGCAGGAACATCCAGATAGGGTGTTTGTAGCCCACAGACTGTTAAAAGAGTCCATGTTATTTCAACTCTCTGAGATCTATGCATTAATCCATGTCTCAGGGGAAGATGTGTTTGATGTTAGTTTCTGTCAACACTCAGGACTGGACAGATTTTGGACAAAATATAATATACTTAAATCAATGCCATTATGGGTAAATTTCATGGAAATTCCATTAACACAATCTTTGTTAAAGACAGTCACTATCATGTTCTGAAATGAGAGTGTGAATGTCAATGACATCCTTTTTTGGTTACAAAAGAAATGTTCTGTGTTGAGTTCACCTGAACCAATTATTAACACAGAGGGTTTATGGACTAGTGAGTGGTGGTTCTGAGTAAAATTGTGCCAATCGAATGATTCTATTCAGCATATCCCTAATAGTTTCTTTCTAGGTCGAGATCGAGGGGTATGTTTCTGTGCAGGCCAACCAAAGGCCTGCTATAAATGTGGATCTCGCACACATCTGAGTAGCTCCTGTGATCACCTGAAATGTGCTCTCTGTGGAGAGTTTGGGCATGTCAGCATGGTATGTACCAACATCTATAGATATAATTTATGTGATGAAATGGGGCACACCTACCACCAGTGCCCATGGGCAGGGCAGAATAGGGCAGATAGACTGAATCAGGATAACCTGGTGAATCAGGTGCAGGACTGGGCTATGCCACCACAATCTCCAAACCAGGGATCGGGCTGTGATGGCCCCCCCTTCCCCTCCACCAGACACTAGTCAACGAAGGGTTTAGTCTACCGCACTGTCTACAGAAGCTGAGAAGCCAAGATCCCAAGAGCCCCCTGCTGCAGCCACAGGGCCTGCAGAGGCAGCACATATGCAGGGCAAGCCTCCAGCTGCCCCAGTCCCATCCAAGTCCACAGAAATGCCCCCCTCGACTTCCAACTGCCAAAGACCAGGACAGTAACTAGAGCTTTAGCCAAATCACAAGTTGCACCACCACCCATTTCCCTGCGGAACACATACCAGATACTACAGGATGAGGAATCAGACTTGGAGTCTTATGGCTCTTCTAGATCAGATCTTATCTCAGACATGGAAGAAGATCAGCCCTCCATCTTACCCACCTCCAAGAAGAAAGGGAAGAAACAGAAAGCAGTAGGGAAAGGGGAAATGGGGAAGTCCTGGGTGATGCTTGCACCTTACTCATTGGTTTATAAATGGCAACCCTGAGCATTGCTTCCGTTAATGTTTGTAGCATAAAACATTATAGAAAAAGATTAGCCACCTTGCACTATTTTCAACATTCATCAGAAGACATAATCTTTTTGCAAGAAACTAGACTTAACTCTATTTTTTACTGAACAAGCAAGGAAGGAACTGGGTGTGGGGCCCCTCTTTTTGGTCATTTGGGACAGATTCAGTTGATGGTCTGGGCATTCTGTTCAAAGGTTCTCAGTTTTTCTTACATAAGCTGGTCAACATAGTCCCGGGATGAGCCTTGTTACTGGACTGTTCTTTCCGCACTTTTCTTTCAGGCTAATTAATACATATGCTGCACAGATGAAGGCAGCCAGGATTGATCCATTTGAACAGATTAGGCCATATTTATATACAGCCAGACATATCATCTGGGGGGGGGGACATGAGCTGTGGTCTGGATCTCAGATCTATGGAAGAGGCTCAAAAAAAGTATACTGTGATACTCACTATTTGCAAAATGTTAGTTCTATGGCAAATTTGACAGATGCTTATAGAAAACTACATAAAGAACCAGGGTACTCTTATTTTAGAAGCCGATTTGCCGCAAGAATTGATTATCTATTTTCTTCCAGACAATTGACACCTCAGGAATTTTTGCTTGTTCCATGTGAATTCTCAGATCACATCATTCTTAAGTGTGTTTGTAACTTAGGAAATGTGACCCCTAGGTTTTTCACCTCCCCAAAGAGATGGAGGCTGAATGTCTGTGTTCTAGACTAGAAACAAATTATTTCAGAAATTCAGCATGTATTCATACTTAGGCAATCTGTACAGTGTATGTATAATAATTTATGGGATTGGTGGGTGGATGCCAAAATGGACATTAAGAATCTGATTATTCATAATGGTAAACGTAACTCAAACTCTGATTACATTAGCTATCTTGAACAAAGGGACAAACTATATAAATACAGTGGCGTGAAAAAGTATTTGCCCCCTTCCTGATTTTCTCTATTATTGCATATTTGTCACACTGGATGTTTTCAGGTCTTTAGACAAAATATAATATTAGATAAAGGGAACCTGAGTGAACAAATAACACTTTTTTTTTTTACTTATTTCATTTATTTAATGAAAAAAGTTAACCAACACCAACTGGCACTGTGTGAAAAAGTAATTGCCCCTAGTTAAATCAACCCAATTAAAGGGATAATTAGAGTCAGCTGATTGAACACAGCCAGGCTTGATTACAGCCAGCCCTCTCAATATAAACCTCACTTATTTTGGCCCTTACCATCAGAGTCACGTTGCCAGCACAAAGATTCAACAAGCACATTATGCCATGATCAAAGGAAGTTCCTGAAAAGATCAGAAAAAATTGTTGCCCTCTATCAGTCTGGAAAGGGTTACAAAGATATTTCTAAGGCTCTGGGACTCCATCGAACCACAGTGAGAGCCATAATCTCCAAATGGAGAACACTTGGAACAATAGTGAACCTTCCCAGGAGTGGGCCTGCCAAAATTACTCCAAGGGCACAGTGTAAAATCATCCAAGAAGTCTCAAAGGATCCTAAAACAACATCCAAAGAACTGCAGGCTACTCTTGCCTCAGCTAAGGTCAGTGTTCATGACTCCACAATCAGAAAGAGACTGGGCAAAATGGGCTTCATGTGTGAGTAGCAAAGGCGGAAACCACTGCTAACCAAGAAGAACATAAATGCTCGTCTCTCATTTGCCAAGAAGCACCTGGATGATCCACAAGCCTTTTGGGAAAATGCTCTATGGACAGATGAGTCCAAAGTGGAACTTTTGGACAACATGGATCCCATAATGTCTCGCTAGAAGCAAACACAGCATTCCACAGTAAGAACACCATACCAACAGTCAAACATGGTGGTGGTAGTGTGATGGTGTGGGATGCTTTGCTGCCTAAGGACCTGGATGACTTGCCATAATTAAAGGAACCATGAATTCTGCTCTGTACCAGAAAATTCTTAAGGAGAATGTCCAGTCATCCTTCCGTCAGCTGAAGCTGAAGCGAGTTGGGTCATGCAGCAAGACAATGATCCAAAACACAAAAGCAAGTCCACATCAGAATGGCTAAAAAGAAGTAAAATTAAAGTTTTGGAGTGGTCTAGTCAAAGTCCAGACTGAAATCTAATAGAGATGCTGTGGCAGGACCTGAAACGAGCAGTTCATGCTCAAAACCTACCAAATGTTACTGAATTAAAGCAGTTCTGCGAGGAGAGTGGGTTAAAATTCCTCCACAGTGATGTGAAAGACTGATATTGAATTATAGGAAGTGTTTGGTTGCAGTCATTGCAGCTAAATGTGGCATAACCAGTTATTAAGTGTAAGGGGCAATTACTTTTTACACAGTGCCAGTTGGTGTTGGTTAACTTTTTCATTAAATAAGTGAAATTAAAAAAAAAAACAGGTGTTATTTGTTCACTCAGGTTCCCTTTATCTAATATTACATTTTCTCTAAAGACCTGAAAACATCCAGTGTGACAAATATGCAATAATAGAGAAAATCAGGAAGGGGGCAAATACTTTTTCACGCCACTGTATATGTCTTTACCCCATGAGTCTAGGCACCAGGCTCACTTGCACATCACAGAACTTAAAAACAAGATGCTGCAATACCAGTACAACAGGGTTGTCACTTTAGATGCTGAGTTGAGATGTGGCATGGAGACACAACCTAGCTCAGATCCTTTTGCTGCTTGCAAGCAAAGGCTGGACACCACCTTAATGACTGAATTGTTAGTTGTGGATGGGTCAGTCAAAACAAGGGATATGGATATTATTTAGGTCATTAATCAACATCTGACAGATAATTTTGCAGCTGAATATTCCTCGGCAGCATCTTTTCATGACTTTTTGGTAAATCCCCCTCCAGCACTATTGCAGGACCAAATTTCTTCATTGAGTACCCCTTTTCACAATTTAGTGGTGGAGCAGACCATTAAGGCATTAAAAAATGGCTCCTCTACAGGACCAGATGGGTTACCAAGTATTTTTTATAAAACATTTTTGGAGGAGTTGATTCCTCTTCTGACACAGCTTTTTAATTAAATGTTATTACCCTCCAGTACGAATACTAATTTTGAGGAAGCAATTCTCATTTTGTTATATAAGAAGGGGAATAGGAGACTCCTCAGTAACTGGAGGCCCATTAGTCTACTCAATTCAGACTATAAAGTTCTGTTCAAGGTTTTATGCTCCAGACCACAGTGGGTCAGTGGTACCCTGATCCATATAGCCCAGATGTGTTCAATTCCAGAAAGGAATATCACAGCTAATCTGGCTTTATTAAGGGACATGTTTGACTATAGTAATCAAAATAAACTTCAAGGATATTTAATATCAGTAGATCAGGCAAAATATTTTGACAAGGTTTCTCATACCTATCTGTTTCAGGTCTTGGAAGCATATGGTCTCCCCGGTCCAGTGCTGAAATGGTTAAAAATGCTATATAATGGGACAGAATTTACACCTTTTGTAAATGGAGTTTTAGGGGACTCAGTGGCTATGAAGGTGGGAGTTAGACAGGGCTGCCCAGTAAGCCCTATTTTATATAACTTTGCTTTGGATCCATTAATTAGAAATATAGTTCACAATCAGAGAATAACTGGGGTTACACCTATAGCTGGCCTGGAGGAACAGTAAGTGGCAATGTATACTGATGATATTTGTTGTTTTATCTCATCCCATCCCATGAAGCTGGTTATGAGTTGCTACAGGAATTTTCAGCATATGCCCGGATTTAGTACTGAGACTAGGACCCCCTATGGAACAAGATGCTATATCAAATACTGTGGGAATGCCTTTTGATTCTCCCATTATTTCTATTTTGGGCCTATAGTTTTGGGAAGGTAATCTACAAATTCTTAATTGGGAAAATAAACTCAAGATATGTGAATCAAAGTTCAAATATGGAAGAACTGGAAATTTTAAAAAAAGAGAACGTTAATGATCAAGAAATTTTTACTCCGTATGTTTACGTATTTAAGTTTTATTTTTTCCCCTCCAGTCTGTTTTGAGACAAGACTACTTAGTTGTTTTTTCAGATGTTATGGGGCAGTCGACTGAACCCAATTAAGAGGGAATATACCTATCTACCACAGAAATTAGGTGGTTTGAGAATGATAAATCCCTTGGAGTTTTTTCATTCCTTTTTCTGTAAAACTACACTCATGTTAGGATGGGAAAATAATCTTACAACCTGGCAACAATGGATGTATACCTTGTTGTCCAATTATTTGAGGAATTGGGAGGATCTTCCTCCGAAACTCCTGAAAGCTTGTCAGTTTCCAGAATATACAGATTCAGCCATAAGAAAAATGAAACAATGGAAAGTGACTAAACAAACCCTAAGCACATTTTCTAGGAAACAGTTATACACTCATATCATGCATACATAAGGAATGGCCCAAGCTGACTTCCCTAATTGCTTACCCTCCAAACACTCAGTTGTCTTACTTATGTTAAATGACAGAAGAATCCCGGCTGAAGTCTGGAATGTACTCTAGCTTGGTAGTCATGGCAGGTTAGGGGTGAGGGGAAACCTGAAGCATAAAGCGATTGAGGAAAGATTCTGCCCAAGGGCTGAGTGTACGCAAATAGTTGAAACTCAAACTCATTTTTTCCTTGACTGTCCTACAACACAAACACTGTTTTCATTCTTGGCCACTAGATGGCAATGGCATTATGTTGCCAGGTTAATATATGAGTGGCATATCCTGTGGAATTATACTGGGTACCTTAAATTTTATCATCCCAGTACTTTGAATCTCATATTTGCATACGTCAAGTTTTACTTATGGCAGGCAAGATGTCAATTCTTGACACAGCAACTAAATATCTTTCCACTTGCATTTGCAAACTCTATTGAAGCTACACTTAAACAGATGAAAACTCTAGATTACAGAAGATTGCCTAGGGTGAGAGCTGATGCACTGTGGTGCAGAATTGCCTGGATTACATGACCTGGGTTGAACTGCATACAGGACCAGAATTTTCTGAACCTTGAAAAAGTTTCCTTAAATATGAACATAATTTTGAAATGCATAGATGTGTTGCTCATTCCATTAGTATTATCATGAGATTTCAAAGCCCCATGTATTGTATAATGACCAGTAGTACTTTTGTTATAGATACAGGGCAGAAGGGTTTTGAATGATGTTTGAACCTGCACTTTTTTCCTGTTTGATTTGTTCTAAGAAAAGGATGTAGACATTTTTTGTTCAGTACATTTTTTTCTTTAGACACATGTTAATTTTTCTTGGATCAAAAATGTATATTTAAGAGAGGATGTAACTGTGATGTAACGGATTTCCTTCTTTTCTTTTGTTTTATGTTTTGTTTTTACCTTAAGAAAGTATAAATATGGAGATGGTTATGATTTTTATTATTGACACACTCTGCTTGTTTTGTGTAAATATGTTTCCTTTTGTGATGTTATGATTTTCTTTAATAAAAATTCCCCTACTCTTGTTGAGAAGTGCCATGGGATCTTTAACATCCACTTGAACTACCACCAGAACAGGCAGATGGGACCTCCATTTAATGTCTCATCTGAAAGACCACACCTCAGAAGTGCAGCACCCACCTCATGCTGCACTACAGTGTCAGTATTGGGATTTAACCCAAGTGCCTGGTGTGGGGACAATAATAAACTAGTACCTCATAGTAGTCTGCAATTTTAAGCCAGCCCAGAAAAAACAGGAACAGAATAAGAAAGGCACCTCACACTTCACAAGCAGAGTACAGTTTCAATTTTTTTTTTCCAAGCCTGGCCAGTTTGTGTCCCCAGCTCAAATATCCAGTAGTTCTCCCTGGTTCTTAATATTGTATCAAAATTCCCCCTTTCCTGTATTTTTGTGGATGGTCAGTTCCGATAATGGTAACCACATGTGATGTTGCCCATCACTTCTGTTCATATGCTTGGCCAGGGCTTTCTCAACATCATTCTGTGCTATCTTCCTGATGTGCTCCCCTAGGAAATTGTTTTGCCAACACAAAAACTTGGAATGGTTTTTGCTTGGGGATTTTAACTGTAACTGAGGACACAAGCAAATTGATCATGTTAAAGATCTAATTTTAGAGTTGGGCATCCTGCAGTTAATTACAGACACTACTAGAGTTAATTACAAAACTGGTAGGGGTACCACATTGGACTGGATTGTGGTAACTCATCCTAATAAGATCACTGAGTGTGGGGTCCTAACAGATTCAGTTAGTGACCACTGCCCAGTCTTTTGTGAGTGGACAATTAAACTAGTAGGAAGCCCTCCTCATTGTATAGAAACCAGAAATTTAAAACGAGTTAGTACTCAGATTATTAATGAGGCATGTAGAGAAATTAACTGGTCCTGTTTAGAGCCACTTAATGATATCAATGGTATATTGGACAAATTGGGTAGACTGTTCACTCAGGTAATAGAAAAAATGCCCCAAAACAGAAAATGAGAATGAGAGCCAATAAAAACAAATGGGTTACTTCTGAGTTCTTGGAACTGATGAGACGAGGAGACAGAATGTGGAAAAAATATAAGGTGGACAGGGATTCAGTTACATTACAGAAGTACAAGTCCCTATGAAATAAATGTAAAACTGAAGTTAGAAAGGCTAAAAACAGTTTTCTGGGTTTTTTGGGTTTTTTTTTTTATCTCTGAACGATTTACTTTCCTTGGGGATCCCAAAAAATCTGGTAAACTTTAAACTGCCTATTAGGGAGGAAATCATTGCTTGATGGAAACAATCTGATTACTGATCCCTCTATTGTGGTGGGGATGTTTAATAATTATTTTGGTGATCTGGATAGTTTTAGGACTAATTTCAACATAACAAGTTCAATTGTTGACCCCCTTAGAAACAGTTATATTAATCACCATAAATTTTATTTTCGGACTGTCACACCTGATTTGGTTAGAGATTATGTTTTAAAATATGACCCTCATTCCTATATTGGTCCTGATAATATAGATTTTAGGCTTATTAAGGTGGGAATTAATGCATTAGCCTCCCCTATAGCACATTTATTTAAATAAATATGCATTAGCCTCCCCTATAAAATATTTGTTTAATTGCTCTTTATGCAGTGGGTTTTTTCCCAAAGATTGGAAACTTGCAACTATAAAGCCCATATTTAAATCTGGCAGTAATGAATGTGTTTCCAACTACCATCTGATTTCTTTACTGGCTCCTTTATCAAAAATTCAGGAGAGGATTATTTTTGATCAAATAACTGACTATTTAGAAAAATATGATTTAATGACAAGTTCACAACATGGTTTTAGATCAAATGCAGAGACAGCCTTGGTAAGGATTGCAAGCTGGATGCAGAGTGCCCTTGATAAGGGGCACTCTGCTGCAGCAGTATTTGTGAACCTCACCAAGTCCTTCGGCCTTGTAGATCATGTCCTATTGTTAGACTCTTTTGGAATTAAATTTTTTGAATGATGTTATAGAGTGGTTTGATAACTATTTGGGTAACGAAATGCACAGAACAAAACATAGAAACATAGAAACACAGACTTTGTCAGCAGATAAGGATCACTTTGCCCACCCAGTCTGCCCATTTCTCTACCTATTGGATAAGCTGCAGATCCTAGTTAACCAACAAACTACTTCCTCCTACCCCTACAAGAACTGCTTTATGTCTGTCCCATGTATTCTTGAAATCCCCCACTATTTTTGACCCCACAACCTTCTCAGGAAGGCCATTCCATGCATCTACTACCATCTCTGTGAAAAAATATTTCCTTACATTGCCCCTGAGCCGTCCCCCTCTATCTTCAAATTGTGCCCCCTTGTTCTTGCACATCTCTTTTTCTGAAAGATGCTACCCTCTTGGACTTTGTTGATTCTCTTGAGGTACTTAAATGTTTCTATCATGTCCCCCCTTTCCCTCCTTTTCTTGAGGGTATACATATTAAGCTCCCTTAGTCTCTCTTCATACGGCTTCTGGTGCAGACCCTGCACCATTTTAGTTGCCCTCCTCTGAACTGCCTCCATCCAGTCTGTGTCCTTGCAGAGATGAGGTCTCCAGAACTGCATGCAGTATTCCAGATGGGGTCTCACCAACTGTCTGTAAAAAGGGATAACAACTTCCTGTTTTCTACTGGTGATGCCTCTCCCTATGCATCCCAGTATTCCCCCAGCCATCCTTACTGCCTTCCCACATTGCTTGCCTACCTTTAAGTCATTTGATATGACTACCCCGGGTCCCTTTCCATTTTTGTTGTTGTTAGTACCTCCCCCACATTGTGTACTCTTCCCCTGGGTTTTTGTTTCCCAGGTGCATTACTTTGTACTTCTTTGCATTGAATCTAAGCTGCCATACTTTTGACCATTCCTCCAACCTTGCCAAGTCTCTTCTCATCCTTTCCACCCCCTCTTGTGTATCAACCCTGTTGCAGATCTTTGTGTCATCTGCAAAGAGGCATACTTTCCCTTCCAGTCCCTCTGCAATGTCACCTATAAAGACATTAAAGATGACCAGTCCCAGTACTGAACCCTGTGGTACCCCACTAGTAAACCCACTTTCTTCAGAGTGGACTCCATTTACTATTATCCTCTGCATCCTGTTGTCCAGTCAATGTTTTATCCAGGCTACAATCCTGGGACCCACTCTAAGGCTGGCTAACTTGTTTATTAATCTTTTGTGTGGGACTGTGTCAAATGCCTTGCTAAAGTCTAGGTAGGCCATGTCCACAGCCCTTCCCTGGTCTACTACTTTGGTCACCCAGTCAAAGAAATCCATTAGATTCATCTTAGAAAGCATCTCAGATTCTCTGCAGATTAAATGTGGGTTACCTCATGGCTCAATTTTGGGCCTTCTTCTTTTTTCATTATTTATGAATTCTTTCCCCCTTACTTGTAAGGAATCTGAGATGACCCTACATGCAGATGATGCAGTCAATTATAATGCTGCGACACAGTCCAAGGATGCTCTGAGGGTTGTGCAAAATGATTTCAATTCTTTTCAGGAATGGCTTCTGTCAAGGTGTATGGTGTTAAACACAAAAAAACCAAAACAAAGGCAATGGTCTTTTCTGGTCCACTTAGAAACAAGAGAACTGAATCCCTTGATAGCAGATTTAAAAGGAAAACCCATTGAAGTGGTTGAAAGTTTTAAGTATTTGAGGATTGTTTTGGGCAATAACCTATCCTTTGAACTTCATGTCAAAAATTTTAGCAAATTGGTTCATCCGAGATTAGGGCTTTTGTTTAGAGTATGAACCCATCTTGTCCCTGAGTCTCATAGACTATTAGCACATAGTTTTTTTGTTAGTGTTTTTGATTATGGGTTGAGTGTGTATTCGGCCACTAGCAACAAAATGTTTGATAATTTAAAAGTTGCATATAACAGTGCTCTAAGATTTATGACTAATTTGCCAAGTAGAACCCATCACTGTAATTTGTTAAAGGATGCTGGTTGTTTATCACTTGAAAATAAAGCCAATTTAAAAATGGGTACCATGTTATATAACGGAACATTAGGTCAGTTACCTCAAACAGTCCAACAATTGTTTCCCAGAGCTGTAAATTCACAAGGGACTAGATCCCAGAGTAAATATGTGTATACAATTCCTTTTTTGACAAAAAAAAGTGATTGGACAAAAGTCAGTATTATATAGGGCAACTAGATTTAATAACTCTGTACCCAATCAAATTTCCAATTGCACAAGCATTAGAACATTCAATACTAAACTTAAACATTGGTTGTTGTTAAGAAATTAATGTACATGCACTTAATGTTTGTTGCTTGTTTCATTAGTATTGACATCATTTTTATGTTTGCTTGCACGCATGTGCAAGAAACATAGTGCCATCATCCGAGTTTTCGGAGGTGTGGCAGCCCTCTTCCAATTCAGTCAGTGTGTTTGCAGGCACGGACGTAGTTCTCCAATGCCTGCTGGAGCTGTCTATGACAGCGTCCAAAATGCAGTGGAGTACAGTTGAAGGGGGAGCTATGCTTCGTGAGCAGCGATAGGATATCGCTGCCTGCGCGCCCCCCCCACACACATACACACGCGCACGCATACTGCGTGCTCACTTCCATGCACACACTGTAGCCGATGGGAGTGCCTGATCCCCATCAGCTGTGCTTCTCCCCCAGCAGAGTTACATATGCCATGGTGGGTGCCCCCCCCAGTGTGGCTGTACATTGTATAGCTGACGGGGGTGCCCAATCACCTGTCGGCTCCACTGGTACCCCCCCAGTACAGGGTGCCACGCTGGGAGCCCACCCCAGCATGGCAACAGATGCTATTGCCAATGGGAGTGCCCAATCCCACATCGGCTCCACACATCCCCCACCAGCCATCCTTGTGCCATGCTGGGAGCCCACTCCAACATGGCAAACATCCCAAGGTCATCATGTAATAAAAAAATACCTGAAACTTAAAAACTGTCCCCCTGTCTCTGCCCCCACCCGCACTCCACCCACTGTGCATCCCGCCTCTACAACCCCCACCCCATACTTACCTCTGACTCTGGCGCGACGATCTTCGTGGACCTGGAACACGCCTGCACTCTTCAAAGCCGACCATGAACTGAGGAAATGCCGTAAGCTGAATAATGGGATAGATAGGGTTTTTTCAACTTTGTTGCATATCTCAGCTATTTCTTGGAATTTTGACCAAATTTTCAACATGGGGTTTTGGGACCTTCTCATGAATGCTCTTACTGTCATGGCGTTAATCGGGCCCGAAGGGTGATTTCGCAGTCACTGCATGAAATCACCTTTTGGGACTGAGTAACGAAATGACACTGCCATTGTTCATAAGGTGAGCTCTCAAAAAGCCTATGTTGAAAATTTGGTGGAAAAATTCTAAAATGACTGTTTTTACGAGCGCAGCATTGCGAAGTTCCTACGCTACTGTAGTTCATGGAATTTTCAATATATTCATTCAGAATTTCAACATTGCCATTTTACCATACCTCCTTATGAGCAGTACAGCTGTCATTTTTCACATCTTGCCCAAAACATGTTTCCGCCCATGTAGTGCACAATGGCACAGTCGGTGTGCAAAATCAATATATGGGACACATTAAGAAAATCAAAGTGACACTGTTAATGAGCAGAGGTCTAAAAATGGCTATGTTGAAAATTTGGTGAAAAATTCCTAAAAATGACTGTTTCATTTAGCCGCATGCCAGCAGTTCCTATGCATGCTTGTAAGTTTAGCGAATTTTCTATATTTTCACTCCAGATTTTCCACATTGCCATTTTATTACACTTACTTATGAGCAGTATAGCTGTCATTTTTCATATCTTGCCCAAAACATGTTTCCGCCCATGTAGCTCACAATGGCGCAGTCGGTGTGCGAAATCACTGTATGGGACACATTAAGAAAATCACAGTGACACTGTTCATGAGCAGAGGTCTTAAATGGCTATGTTGAAAATTTGGTGAAAAATTCTTAAAATGACTATTTTATTAGCTGTGATGCTATGCGAGTTCCTACGCACGCTCATAAGTTTGCGAATTTTCTATATTTTCACTCCAGATTTTCCACATTGCCATTTTATTACACTTCCTTATGAACAGTACAGCTGCCATTTTTCACATGTCGCCCCAAATGTGTTTCCGCACATGTAGCGCACAATGGTGCAGTTGGTGTGCAAAAGCAATGTTTGGGACAGATTAAGGAAATCACAGTTACACTGTTCATGAGCAGAGGTCTTAAAATGGATATGTTGAAAATTTGGTGACAAAAGTCCATAAAATGACTGTGTTATGAGTGAGCATTGTGCAGTTTCCATGCACCCTCATGAGTTCATGACTTTGTAATATTTTCAGTCCAGATATTCACCAGTGGCATTTTTCCACACTTCCTTATGAACAGTACAGCTGTCATTTTTCACAACGTGGCCGAAATGTGTTTTCACACTTTCAGTGCAGAGATGCGTGGTCACTGTGGGAAATCATTGTTTGGGACAGATAAAGAAAATCACAGTGACACTGTTCTTGATCGGAGGTCCCAAAATGCCTGTGTTGACAATCTGCTGTAAAAAATCCCCAACCTAATTATATTAAGGGTGTGCATTGCACAGTTTCTATGCACGCTCGTGACTTCACCAGTTTTTTTAATATTTTTACTGCAGATTTGCAACATTGCCATTTTTTTACACCTCCCCATGAACAGTACAGCTGTCATTTTTCACATCCTGTTCGGAATGTGTTTTCGCACCTGTGGTGCTAAATGCAGTAGTCGCTCTGCATAAGCAGCTTTCGACTAACAAACTGATATTGCCGCTGTTCATGAGGTGGGGGTCACAAAAAAACCATGTTGAAAATTTGGAGTGAAAATACCAATGAATGCCTGAGGTGTTAGGGTTTCCAACCATAACGCCCCACCCTGTAGAGAATGACAGTCATCAGGGGTGTGACTTGGGATTCTTGCCTGTAATGCTCATACCATTCCACATCTTGCAGCTAGTGAGAGGCATCGAGGTATGCCTTGGACTCTTCGGCCCCAAAGTTCACCCCATTCTCCTATACCGCACCCATCTCACCATATTTCCTGATGGAATGGGATGCGCATAAGGGCCAAAGACCTCAAGGCACACCATGACAATTGTCAGTGTCTGCAGGGTAGGGTGTGGTGAAATGGCGTGGCCATTATGCCTGATGACCCAAAGGCACACCCCAATGCCTGTCACTCTCTGTAGGGTGGTGGTGGGGTTGGCTTCAGTTCAATACTTCACTGCCATTTCTATTATGTAGCTCTGTAACTTCTACACTACCAATGCCAGCAAGCAAACATTCGGCATTGACAAATGCTTGTTATACTGTGTTTTTTGGGGGTCTGTACTGTATTGTAATGTATTCATGTTATATGACTTTTAAAAAAAATGTTATGCTTGTGAAAACCGGCAAAATTGCTCATCAGCTAACAAGCATAAAAAATTAAAATGAAATGAAATGAGAAACTCCCACGCTAGGTTTTATACTAGGAGTTACCCTGGCTCCATTCCACCACTAGAAGTCACATTCATCTTTGGTGAGGTTCTGCTTGTGACTGAGGTTGCTGCCATGCTCTCTGGGCTTGTGGAGTAAGCCAGAGGTGCAGGATGCTAACGTTAAAAATTTATTTATAGCAGGTATGACACCATTGCCTGAATTGCTTGATGTCTTTCCAGTAAAGCCTATGCAGACCTTGGCCACTCTGTTCACCCTGGTGTTCCCCCTATTTCCTTAGATTGTGGCCTGCTGCAGGTGTTTCCCATGGGCTTTTCCTGGAGGCTGCCCTGCCGTGGGATTGAGACTTAGCTGAATTGATAGAGGGGCCGTTCGGACTGGCTATGGCACCAAGATCATACAGAGCCTTGTGGTGGAAATTTTCCAGCACCTCACTTCTACAAGACATCACAGGATGCTGTTATATGTCTATATACCAAAGGAACATATTCTTTTTTAGTTCTATTAATTTTATGCACACTTGTGTATTTTATGTCTTTTTTTTAATTTTGTAAGGACAGATTTTCAAGATGTTTTAGTTAGCGACTAGGGATTTGTGCTGTGGAGGGTGTATCTGAGCTATTATAGATATATTTTAAACATTTTAAGTATAGGTTCTGTAGATAAAAACTTGATATTTTTATATGTTAGCAATAAGACATGATGAGGTGTGGGTTATGGCCTGATAAGTGCACGCCCCAGGTGCATTATGAGGCACAAGGCATTTGCACCGAGTGCCTTTAGCACCTGGGAAGTGCTCTTATCAGGTCATAACCCACACCTCAGAGTGTCTTATTGTGCTTATAAAATGGGCCCCATGGGTACAGAAATTAATTATAAAAAAAATTCACATAGAAATTCTGTATCAAAAAATAATATGATTACTAGAAAAACACAAAAAGTAGTCCTCCTTGCCATTGTGTTTGAATGGAGCTGCTTTATTAAAAGTTAGTAAGTAGATGTGGAGAGTGTCTGTGTGTCTAGTCTCCAGCTGCTCACAGATATAAACAGTCAAGTAATGTGTTTTTTTTCCTTTGTATTTTGTGTTTCTTTAAGTGCCCACTTTTACTTGCAGCAAGGAGGAAGCAGTGTTGTAGTTTCTCTTACAACAATAGGGAGCAAGGCTATCTCATATAGTTTACCGGGTCATAATGTTGCATGCTTAATAGTGTACGGCATTTTGGCGAAACCCAGACCTGTGCGCTTCCTGAGTTGGATCCACCCCTGGAGTTGAGAATCTTTGGGGGGGGTCCGGGGGCACAGCCCCCCACAGAACAAAGACATGATGCCTCATGGCATTAATCACGCAGCGTGATAGTGCCATGCAGCATTATGTCTTGTGACATAATGACCCCATGTCGCATGTAGTGTTTAAGTGGTGTTTCTGGCCCTTATTTATTTCGAAGACCATAAGCTCTTTTTTGTGTAGTTTCATTTTTTTTTCTTTTTGAGCTGTGTATTCAAAACGTCTGCCCGGGCTGGGAGTGAGCTTGTCCCTCTGTGATTGCCATACAAAATTGTTTCCTGATTTCCAGTTTTCAAACCGCGATGGTCAGAATGGTAAAATATAACACTTTTGCTTTGTGGGTCACAGAAATGTGCTGCTATTCTCATTTTTATTTCTGCATTGTTATGGGTTGGATATACAGGCCACGGTAAAGTTGGGTGGGGACAGACCCAGGATATTTGATGATCACCAAGAGGGAATGAAAGGGATTGTGAGTTGGACATAGGAGGAGGAAATTTTACATGAGTCAAAGAAAATCACACATTTTGGCTTGGTTGTGCAGGTTGGGGGACCTTCTGTACCATAAATGGCATTTGTCTGATGGGTGATACACTGTTTGTGTAATTGTTCATTAGGTGGTGAACTTGAGGGATATTTGTGCTTGTGCGATCGCTGTCTCAGTTTCCTGAGATTCTGGCTGAGGAATTGTAGCGGGAGAAGAATGAGGGATTGATTTCTCGGTGTGCTGCATTTTAATTGCCACAACTAATGCCGGTTGTAACAATATGTCCTGATAAGGACTTGGATAGAAAAGGCTTTTAGCCAATCATGTTTTAGAAAATGTCTTGCCTATTTTATAAACATATTTAAAAAGCCTATATTTTTTAGTTAACAAATTTCACACCAGTAGTGATTACCTTATCACATGACCCTGAAATCTTGAGATCCTTATAAGGCACATGCGCTAATTTATTCTGCCGAGCTGCACAGATCCAAGTGGGTGTAGATCATCTTAGAGCAGAATTTGACTATGATGGCTCACTCTCCCTTCAGACTATTGTATTTTCACTCTGTGTTGTCTTTGCCTGAGCCCAGAACTCTTTGCAGATTTAAACTAACAGGCTTATAAGCTGGCAAGTTTTATCCATGGCCGAGTAGCTGCAAATTTCACATCGCTTTTCTTGGATATGCATTGACATTCTGGTGTGTTGCATTGTGCCCATGACTGTGCTACTTAAACGGTATTGCGGAGCTTGTAATTGGTTGATGGCGTGTACTTTCCTGAAAGCTTATTCTCCTAGAAGTAAGCTGCAAAACTTATGTTTTGATATGTTTGTTTAAAATATTTAATTATTAGTTATTAGATTCTGCATCAGTAAGCCTGGTAAATTTGATATCAGCTATCATCACCTCTTTTGTTTTACTGGTGGTAGTTTGGTTACATTATTGGCAGTAGTATTATCGAACTGGAAAGCTAGCAACTTGGAAATACTTGGTAACTTTAGTTGAGGGGTACTATTTACAAACACTATTATTTTTTGTTTCTTTAGTGGACTGCTTCAAGAACTGGCAGGTCTTATTACATCAGAATTACCCTGACTGGCTGGACTAGTTGGCTGGATTTAAAAGGTCCTTTATCCAAACTGACCTATAGCTCATACTGCTCTGATAACACAGGGGAATATAGATGGTCTGAATTCAAGAATTTAAAGAACTTAAGAACACAGATCTTTAGTCTGGCTGATTATCCACCAGATCAACTAGCTTGAAACAAATCTATAGCAAAGTACTGGTAAACTATAACAACTAGATCATCTGATTTATGACTTGAACTTTTTGACCTGAGGCATTTTAAGCTACTTTAAGCTACTTTTGCACATTTTTACACAGAATTATATAGTGTGATATATTGTGATATACTGCAATTATTGTACATTTCTGTCTTTTGCTCTACCGTTGTTTCATTGTTTAGATTTTATATTTTTAAACTGCAAAAAGCAGGGTATTTATATTCATCTATATTCATATTTTATATAAGCTTCTAATATATTCAAGCACTTAGCAGCTAGCACTTGGCCCAAATTGAATTGAAATGATTAATTGTTTAATTGTCTGTATAATTTGCATAACATGAATTGGGAGGAATTTTGGTACTTACATGAAAACAGGTTTTGACTATGGGTCTGAAATAGCTGACTCCGATGTAGCACATATTCCCTTGGAGCTGACCCAGCAGTTGGCTTTAGCCTGTGAAGTCTTGTTAGATGGTGGCTGCTCTGTTGTTCCTTTATCAGCCACTTATTTACATTCTACACCCATGCAGTCTTAGCAAATAGTGGGAAATGCTGTGCCCAATATAAACAAAAGGGTATCAAAACAAAAACTAAACAAAATGAAACAAAATAGTATCAAAGCTAAAACTCTTTCTAAAACAAAGGCTATGAAAGCTGAAAAACAGTTATCTATTAAGCAATTCACTCAGAAACAAACAAAGATCATAGACCACTTTGAGCCAGTTGGCACTGTACCACCTTGTGCACCTTGTACCTCGGGCAATGCAGTAAGTACCATTGCTGAGAATGTACCCAGTTCTAATCTAGTGAACTCAACTCCAATTGTCTCTCTCATTGATACTTCCAAGACATCAATTAATTTATGGAGTAGCTTTCCAAGTACTAGTATACCTCCTTGTAAATTAGAAAAACAGAAGCAAGAATATAAGCAAGAGTTTAAGGAAGCAGATCCTATAAAGGATAATTTTATATCTATAGATGCTTCCCTTACTGTAACATATGATTCCATTAAGGGCTACTCTGGTTCAGTGGATTTTTCGCCTGAATATTTTTCTGAATCAAATCCTAAGCCTACTTGGAACAATGACTTAAGAGGCATTGTTAACAATCTCCAGGAGTCTATTAATGGCTTGAAGCAATTTAATACTCCTGACATAGCTGGATCGAGCAAATTCTCTGAATTAAACAGACCCTAAGAATGTTAAACAACATCTCTCTGATTCAATCACCCCTCTAGTCTTAGTGAGGACTTAAAAAGTTTATACAAAATCCTTATGCAGCAAATCTCATGATTATTGAATATTTAATCAATTTGCAGCATGAAATTGACACTCTGTAGGGGAACATATCCATTAATGGCTGTAGGTTAGATGACACCCTGCTTAGGTTAAGTAAATTAGATCCAGAAGTTGGCTCTCCATCAGTTATAGAGGAACCTGAACCATTGTTACGTCCAGAGTTTTCTACTGTTCTTATTCCAGATTCTCCCAGTATTAATAAAAAATCAAAGAAGGGTAAACTTAAAAAATAAGTTGGTAAAAGAAAGAAGAAAGTAATCCCTAAGAATATTGAGACCTCCTTGCTTCTGATAGTTCACAGGAGGACCAGGTAAATAAGCCCCGAAATCCTGTCCTTGACTCTAAAATTGTCAAAATGACACCCTTAGTGGCTTGAGGGGAAAAGACTTTTACTTCTCCTCCAGTTATTGAGCCTACCACCCCTTTGATACCCCCTTCTATTGAAAAATTAGCTATACAATTGAATTATTTTGAGTCAGAATTGTCTTTCTTTATGAAAGAATGGAAGGACTGCTCTCCCTCTTACCCTAATAAAATAAAGCCCACAACTGCTTCACAAGAAAATCAGTTAAATGAGGCTTCAGATGGAAATACAAAGGATACATCTAACAATAACCTTGCTGATACCTCTGATTGTGCTATTTTGTGTCTGTATGGTGTAATACATCATAGAGACATGTGCTGTAACTCTGTAAGGGATCAGATTGTGCACCTATTTAGGGTAGCTACCAGTGCGGATATTACTCCTGCTGATATTATTCAAATCTGGAGAGACAACGATTACTTAGGGAAGGATTGTCATTTTATATTTTGTTCTGCTCCTCGAATAGCCAACCAGATATGGTTAAACAATGACTGTCTAATTAACTTGGGTTACTCAGTTGATTATGTAAACAGGAAGACTTTAAATTCAACCAGACATGATAGGCTCACTTTTCCCAAACAATTGAATATTTTTGGTTCAAAGCCTATACCGAATGAGAACCCAAGTAAGCTTAGACATGTCATCCTGAATTTACTTACATGTCTTAAAGATCTCAATTACAGAGTTTATAATTCATAATATTACTAGACATAAAGCTCTTAGTAAAGCAGGCAGCGTAGATTTCTTGATTGATAATTTGGCTCTTGCAGATGAGATACTGACCAAGGCCACCATATTGGATAATGCTGATGTGCATATAATCGTTAGTGAAATTCTTTCTTATAAATGTGCCATCGGCCTTTGCTCTATCAGTGGCCTATCAATTCATACTCATCTGTATTGCTCCCTTATGCCTATCCCATGCCTGTTTGAATCCCTGCACTGTATTCATAGCCACCACTTCCTGAGGTAGACCGTTCCATGCATCCACCACCCTTTCTGTGAAAAATAATTTCCTCACATTCCCCCTTAATCGACCTCCCTCCCTCTAATCTCATGCTGTGTTCTCTTGTCCTGCTATTTTTCTTATATTTAAAGATGTTAGACTCTTTCACCTTGTTAATGCCCTTAGGTGTTTGAATGTTTCGATCATATCACCTCTATCCCTCCTTTGCTCAAGGGTATACATATTGAGCTCCATTAATCTGTCTTCTATATGTCCTCTGATGCAGTCCTGCACCATTTTGGTTGCCCTTCTCTGACTGCCTCAATTTGGTTAATGTCCTTGTAGAAAGTGTGGCCTCCAGTACTGCATGCAGTACTCCAGGTGGGCCTAACCAGTGTCTTGTAAAGAGGGATTATTACCTCCCTCTTATGACTTGTGATACCCCTACTAATACACCCTAACATCCCCCTAGCCTTACCTACTGCTTTAGAAGTCTGCTTGGATGATTTCAGGTCATCGGTGATGATGATGCCCAAGTCTCTTTCTTCCTTTGTGACTGCCAGCAACTCCCCTCCCAGTCTATAGGTGGCTTCAGGGTTTCTCTTCCCTATGTGCATGATCTTGCACTTCTTTGCATTAAATCCCAGTTGCCACTCTTCTGACCATTTTGCTAGTTTACCCAGATATCTTTTCATTCTGCCCACCCCATCTGGATCATCTACTCTGTTGCAGATCTTGGTGTCATCTGCAAACAGACAAACCTTACCCTCTAGTCCATCTGCAATGTCACTAATGAAGATATTGAAGAGGACTGGCCACAGGACTCGATCCTGAGGTACCCACTTGTGACTTGCATCTCTTCTGACTGTATACCATTTACCACCACTCTGTTTTCTGCCCGTCTACCAGTTTGCCACCCAGTTGACTAACTTCTGACCCACCCTGAGCCTACCCAGCTTATTTATTAATCTTCTATGTGGAACAGTGTCGAAAGCTTTGCTGAAGTTAAGGTAGGCGACATTAACTGCTCCCCCTTGGTCCACCACTCTGGTTACCCAGTCCAAGAAATCTATGAGATTAGTTTGACATGACCTTCCTTTTGAAAAACCATGCTATCTTGGATCCTGTGCCCCTATGGATTCCAGGTGCTGCACTATCTTTTCCTTAAGGAGTACCTCCATAATCTTGCCCACTACTGAAGTAAGACTGACTGTTCTGTAGTTCTCTGCCTCCTCCCTGCTACCACTCTTGTGGAGCGGGATCACATGAGCCCTTCTCCAGTCTTCTGGGACCTCTCCTGTGCTCAGAGACTCACTAAACAGTTCTGCTAATGGCTCTGCTAGTTCCACCCCTAGCTCCTTAAGTACCCTGGGATGTATGCCATCAGGTCCCATTGCCTTGTCCACCCTGAGCTTAGCAAGCTCTTGTAGGACCCCTTCTTTTGTGAAGAGTGTAGTGTTCACCTCCCTCCCCCCTGTGTCCATGGTGCTGAGCTGTGGGCCCTGCCCTACCTTCTCTTCAGTAAATACTGAAAAACAAATCTTGTTCACTTGTAGTTTGGGATAATCATGTTAATTTGCTTCTGCCCCAATGTTTTGCCATCCTATAATGACTTCTTCAGTGGAAGACATTAATTAATCATTACCTTAAAACATAAAATATTTGATTTGTCCTGGCCAATGAGGTTGACTGTGACGAGATGTTTCATGTTGGGAGATGGGACGAACATTTTAACTGGCAAAGAAATGTCATTCACCTTTTTCCTGACCTCAGCTACTCTACTCAGTCAAGATGGAAGGTCTTCGATGACGTCAGACAGCAGCTGCGAGCACTGGGGGGTTCAACAAGTTTTGATGCTCCCTGCCAGATAAAGATTGTGTACAGAGGCAAGACTTACATTTTTACCAATCCAAAGGATGTGGGTAAACTCGTGGTCCACACTGGCCATGAATTTGCAGCTAGAGGTTCCAACTCTGAATCAGAAGAAACTTCCTAAGATAAAGGTTGAATTCTACCATAAGAATCGGTAAGAACATTGGACTTGAGTTTTGGTAGGGAAGAGCCAGAGGACTGATTAATGAAACTGACCTTTTAGTGCAAGTTAATACACATGCAAATTGAGGTTTACATAGCTTAACTGTTAAAAGGTGAATAGTTACCTATATTGGGAACAGACTGGTATTATGAAATTGTTGGTTTGTTTTATTGTGATGTAAAATGGTGCCTTCCCACCTTTATTCCTGATTATGGCACCTCATATTGGCAGCCTTCATTATTGTCACCATGAGGATGTCAACCAGCAAGTTTCTCCCTGAATCTTTTATTAAATGTGATGCTCCCATTTGGGGCTATTTGGCTAACTTTCAGTTGCACATTGTTGTCCAGTAATATTGGCCAGTTTACAGTTATACTGCAATGTTAATATGCTTAAAGAAGTAGTAAAACAATTCTGCTTGTTTTAGATGTTCCTGGTTTGAATCAGAGTAATAACACAAGGCTGAAATGTCTGTTATTTCATTAATATGCTCTATAGAGGTCATTAAGTCCATTGCATGGACAGAATGTATTTAGTATAGTTCTCATCTCCGGGACTGTCCTCGTTCTTGGCAGTGTACGCTCATCCTGACAGCTTTCTTGTGAGATGTATGAGATGGTATTAACCCCCACATGTTGTAACATAATCCAGAACTGTATCAAATCCTAACATTGTATGATGAATATGTTCTTCTTTTTATGTATCAGAGTCAGGGTGTAATACACTTGTTTTTAATTGTAAAAACAATAAAAAATAAGTAAAAAAAAAAATTGCATCATTAGTTCTCAGCACTACTTGAAACACAAGTAAGTAAATATGATAATGGAACATAGATACAAATCTCTGTTAGAAAATGGGAAAGTAAATCCTTATCTGTGATTGGCTAAACTCACCAGTTACCCAGTTCGGTATGAGACAACAGAGACTGGCAAATAACTGCTGCAGTCTCTGTTGCCTCATACCATTCTAAGTATCAGGGGGCCACTAGAATGTTGAACTGGCTAGCACTGCCATCTTGAATCATGTCCCTTAGCGAGTGACCCCCCACAAACAGCAGTATAACCACAGCAAGGAAGTTTCACAAGTCAAATTTACACTATCACACTTTTAACAAATTCTGGTCAGATCCACCATGGCCTCATAATGAAGTTAGTGAAGTTGTATGGAATTCTTAAGGAGGTATGGAGAAACAACACAATGATTTGTAAGTAGTAAGATTTGTTTTAGTTTCTGTTCTAAGGAAGGCATACACATTATTAAGAAACTATATGGAGGTGTACATTTAAATGGAAGGAATAGGAAGCAATATAGGTTTACAAAAGAACCCCAGAGCAAATGTCACTGATGTATGTGTTATCCCAGATGATACTGGCCGGACAGCCAAATTTGAAAGAAAAAACAATTGCACATACCCCAATAATGTAAAGCATCATGGGAAACATATGCAAATCCCATGATGGTACAGAAGTAGTGGCAGTACATGAAAAAGTAATGGCTAGCATATGTTCAGCCTTGGGATTATTTATACAGTTTTTTTTTTGTTTTGTTTTTTTAGAGAAACAAGGTTTTTGTCCATGAGGTGATGTAAGTTATATTTAAGCAATGTGTTGATGTCAGGAAGTCAAGTGTAATGATGGACTGTTAGCAGAGAAAATGTGATTATAACTTTCAGAGGGGGTCGCTTTTGATAAGGGCAAGATAGTTATGCTTGTGATAATGGGAATATTAGGAAAGTATGAAGTATATGCAGAAGTGGAGTACAAATATGTACAGTTTCATAAGTATGTGCTCATAGTGCAGGCAAATGTGATATGCAGGTTTGTTTTAGAAATAGGTAAAAATAGCGATACATGCAATTGATAGAAAGATAGATAATTACACAGACATATAGATAGAGAGAGACACACAGACAGATAGGCAGAATAGGAATGGCAGTGCAGTATGGAAGTGATGCCAACCCCACCCCCACCCTGCAGACGTGGACAGGCATTGGGGTGTCCCTTTGGGTCATTGTACATAATGCTCATGCCATTTCACCTCACCCTACTCTGCAGACACAGACAAGTGTTGAGGTGTGCCTTGGGGTGTTCAGACTTTATATTCACCCATTCCATAAGGAAATATGTTGAAATGGGTACAGTATAAGAGAATGGAGTGAACTATGGGGCCAAAGAGTCAAAGGCACACCTCTATACCTGTCTCTGGCTGTAGGGTGAGGATGGAGGTGGAATGGTGTGAGCATTACTGTTGACAATCCCAAGTCACACCCCTGATGCCTGTTAGTCCCTACAGGGCAGGGTGTTATCATCAGAAACCCTAATGCCCTGGGCATTTCTTGATATTTTCACTCCAAGTTTTCAGCATGGGCTTTTTGAGACCCCACCGCATGAACAGTGACACTATCAGTTCATTAGCTGAAAGGTGATTTTGCACAGTGACTGTGCTATTTGGGCACCACAGGTGCAAAAACACATTTTGAACAGGACGTAAAAAATGACAGCTGTACTGTTTATGAGGAGATGTAAAAAAATGGTAATGTTGAAAATCTGGAGTGAAACTATAAAAAAATTGGTGAAGTCATGACATTGCTCCTGCTAATATATACTTTTTTTTTCAAATTCCTATGCATCCCATTGTTTTCATCTCTATTGCTGTTATGTGACTTCTTAACCTAGCAACAGCATTTAATGCATTACATTATAAGGACAAGTAAATGTTTTTTAATACATTTACAGACAGTTACATAAACTTAATTTCCTTCGTAGAATAATTTAAATTTAGTATCAGTGGTAGTGCAAAGCAATTACTCAGACAACTTGAAAACTATAACTACTTTATATTGTACATTGACACCCCATAAGGACCTCCTTGAAATTGAGATGCAAATGTCACACATTTATCAGGAATATTTTACTATCCTAAATACATTTCTTGCTGCAGTAACTGCTCAGCACATCTGTTGCATGACCTACTTATTGACATTTTACAACAGCTATGCAATGTATTGCTGCTTACTACACCAACATCATGAACCATAAAACAGATGACTGCCATAGCTAGGGAGGCAGTATAGCACAGTGGTTTAAGGTTCTGAGCGGCAAATCTGAAGATCTGGGTTTGAATACCACAGCCCCCACTTGCATACTGGGTGACCCTAAGCAAGTCACTTAACTTCCATGTGCTCCCAGGTTGCCCCTGTAAACAAGTTTTCAGCTTAGTGTGCCACTCCTGGTTAAACAATTGAAAGAAAACAAAACACAATATATTATTTTTCTTGCTTTATTTTGCTACTACAAGCTTTGATTAATACATCCATCCTTAAATGTACTTTTTATAGCTTATGTGTCTGTGACCTAAGCAGAACTACACTTAAAATCTTACACATAAATAAATAAATAATCAGAATATCATTTATTTCAGTAGTATCTCCTTCCTTTTCAGGTCCCCATGACACTATGTATATATTTATATCTTTTAACTTCAAAGTACTAAACCTATTCAAATGCACAAAACACAAGATTTTATTCTCTTCACACATTACTGTTAAACTTTAGATCTCAGAATGACCAAGAAACAATTGTTAGACTTCACTCTTGCATGCCACTGTCATGCCCACTTCTCATGTGTCAATACTGAATCTTTGAATGTCCTTTAGATAGGGATTACACAGGTATGTCTTGTAAATTGGACTCTTTGTCCAAATGACATGTATTACCTGTATAAAAATACATTTTTACCTTCCTACCATGCAAACAACAATCAATTACAGAAACCCTTTAGTTTATGTGCTATGCACTCTTACATCAGAGAGACATAAATCTTACAGAACTGCTAAAAAAAAACAAATTTATCAAGACTGGATTTCTGAATTAAAACCTGTTGTTTACAGAACCTATGTAAATAATAGTTTACTGGCTACAAGTGATGCTACAGACATGACATTAACAACATTTCTTTTGTACATCGAAAACATCCATATAATGAACTTGTCATACAGCATTTGTGACCTTCTATCTGCATGTATCTGACAAAGGAAAAGGCACCTGCTTGATCTTTTTTTTCTATTTTATTTTTATGCTCAACCTGCTCATACTGTTAGAGCCAAATATTGACATGCTTAGAGTTAAAAAAAAATATCATGATGTCTATGTGTGTGTGTGTGTGTATTTGGGGGGTATGCCTAGATGCAGTTTCAGGCACTTCTTAATTACTTCCCCAGGCAGCTCTGATAGTCAGTTGTTCCAACATGATAGATCCACCTCATGCCCCTCCCATGTGAACCCCCCAAAAAGGTGGGGGTGGATCTTTAGGAGCTTCTCGGGTGGAGGTTGGGGTGGATCTTACCCCCCAAAAAACTAATTCTGCCTCCCACTACTCAGGTTCCACTTCTTGTACCTCCCATTTAAGAAAGAAAATAGTGCCCTGCAACCATTGACTAACATGAAAGTGTATTTATTTGAGGGCAGAAACCATTTCTTGGAGGAGAGTAAGGCAGAGGAGACTATTTACACCTTCAGTCAGTTCCACGGACAGAAAACATGACATCACTCCTTTTGTACATACAAAACGTCTGCAGGCTCTGCCCACTGCAGCCATAAAAAATGAAAGTAAAAGTTAACTGCACTTCTAAACATCAGATCATATACATGATCTCCCTGCTGCTGATGCTCCCTCTGTGCAGCAATCTCTTTTGCCGTTACCAGCCGCAAACCTTCACCTGTCTCCTCCAGTCAGTTTCCTAGTGGTAGTATCTCAGTGGTACCAGAACCACCTTTCCCCGTTCGCTCAGGCCGCACTCCTACTACATCCACTGTCTGCCACTTTTGCCACAAATCTAACAAAATACTGTAAACAAAAAGATTCCTTTTTAATCTATGACTGGTAGCATGTCACATGCTCATTGTCCTGCATGGTACTACGCTCCTGTAACTCCCTGTCTCAGTCTGGCTCCACACCTGCTCATCAAAACATTACCAAATCTATTTTTGATTATTATTATTACTTTCAATAATTCAAGAGCAGACACAAAGAAGAAAAAAAAAATAAGGAAACCACAAACAAGAAGTTATTCCGATTGGTTTCTTAGCAGGAGAGTCATTGGCCAGCCAAGATGGAGAAGTTTACAATATTTGTGCATACCAAGACCCCTCTACCCCCCGTGACTCGGTCTCACTTTTATGCACTGTAAAAAATTAAAATACAAACTGCTACTGTTAAAAAACAGTCATTCACCTGACATTTCCTTTATCAACTGCTTCACAGCCCAGCTCCATAATGAGCAGGCACAACTCTGATACTGCTCCACCGTGACAGACAGGGAAGCACTACACAAGTTACCAACAGTGAAGATGTTACCTTGTCATCAAAAATTTAAAATGTAAAGTGGTACAGTGTACCTTTTGCTGTGCATTTCCTCCTTTTAGGTTGCAGGGTCTTATTCTGAAGGAGGTACAGTGGATGGGGTGACACTGGATAAGTACAACAGAGTGGCTTTGTGGGAGAGGTTTCAACAGCAGATGGAATAGCACAGAAAGGGAGGGACTACTTTACAGGACAATGACTGAAACTTCATTTTTACTCTCTTTAATTTTGTTTTATTTTTTTTAAATCTCACATAAAAGTGCCACAGGTAGCCCATTTTTTAAGCACAATAATACCCTCCAGTGTGGGCAGTATTGGGCAATACCAGACCTTCCCAGGGCTATAAGGCCCTCTGCCTGCAGCATCGGGCCTCATTATGCCCCTGAGCGGTCCGGTATTGCACAATACTGCCCACCACGTCGGGTATTATTGTTTACATACCTCCGTCTGTTGATAGACAATTAAATGCTTTCTCTTATTATTATTTGCCGTTTTGTTTGCCTGTAAACAATGTTTCCATTTTAATTTGCACAATCGTCATAATAAACATACCCCTTTATTTTAAAGGCATTGTATTATTCATTTTCTTGTGCTCACACAGTTCCTTCACCAACACCCTGTGCACAGCATGTGTCACAGCTCTAGTATGAGCCTTCTCCCCTTCTAACTGCATGCCAATGTGCTTTATCTGCCACTGCCAGTTCATAGGTGTATCGTTTAAAGGTTTTACTCTAATGTCTTATTCAAATCTCAGTTGCTCAATGGAGCTTCTTTGTCTGTGATAAAAGAGTGAAATGGAAAATTGTTTTAAAAGAAAAAGCTCTCACTGCTTCCAAAATGCACCTTCTCTCAGGGCTGGCAAAGAGAGAGTGGCTGTGCAGTTGCTCCTCATGAGACACTTCTTATTCTTCTGGGCCTTCGGCCTTGCCCCTCCTGTTTCTCCTTTGCCTCTGTCTCACCCTGTTGAACCTTAGTCCTCATCTCTGTCTTCCTCTGTAGGTTCTTTTGATCTTATTTGGTACCTGCTGTTTTGGTGAGATGTTTCCTCAGCCTCCTCCTCCTCCTCTTGTCTCCTGTCTCTGTTTGCAGTTTGGCCTAAAAAGGTTTGTTCCCTTGGTTGTTGTCTTTTGTATGTGTAGCTTTTGTAACTGTCTTCAATGCTTCCAGAGTCACTTCTATTGTGGTAAGGAGCTGGTTTGCATTGTTTATAAGTATACACTAATGTTTCTTCAAACTCTTTTAGTTTCTTCGTTAAGCTTTCTAGTGTCTTATTAAATTCCTCGAGTTTTATCATTTTCTTCAGTTCTTCCTGTTCTTATTGTATGCCATTGGCTATCTTATGCTGTTCTGCTATTACTGTTTCTATTAGGGCATACATTAAGTCATGGCTTGCTTTATTTCTGATCCCAAGGGATTGTTTGTTTTCCTGTTGCTGCCACCCTGTGGCCCGGGTTGTGCCTGAAAACAATTCTTTGGATCAGTGTACCTACCCAGTTACTAACATACTAACATACTAAAATGCCAGCAGAATAGGCCTAACAGTATTTCGTGTCTGCTTATTTGGTCAGCCCGCACCCTGGGAGCTGACCTTGCTGCCCCCCCTTGCCCTCTCTGGCTTCTCCCTTCCCAGTTCCGGATATTCTCACTGCACTGGATTTTGCTTCCAGAACCCTTCCCCTGTGCCTGTCCCACCCCCCCCCAAACCCTCCACTGTCTCTGCCTCCACCAGCCCCTGGGCAGCGCATTCCATGGCTCCACCACCTCTCAGTGAAGTAGCACCTCCTCCTTTCTCCCTGAATCTCCCTCCAGCTTCCACCCATGCCCTCTAGTTGCCCCCTCCTTCCTTTGAAGCACCCTGACTGCTCTTGCCCTATTTACCCCTTCATGTACCTGAAGACCTCTATCATGTCCTCCCGGTCTCTCCTCTCTTCCAATGTGTGCATATTTAGCTCTTTGAGCCTCTCCCCATAGGTCCTGTCCCCCAAGCCCCAAATCATTTAGGTTGCCCTCCTCTGGACCCTCTCCAGGAGCTCAATGTCCCTCTTTAAGTGTGGCCTCCAAAACTGCAAGCAGTACTCGAGGTGCGGCCTCACCAAGCAGTTATACAGGGGGAGTATCACTTCCCTCCTTCTGGAGGTGATCCCCTTAGTGATGCATCCCAGCATCCTGTTGGCCTTGGCCACTGTCCTCCTACAAGTCTCCGAGTTGTTCATGTTGACATCCACCACCACCCCCAGGTCCCTCTCAGCCATCGATTCTTGCAGCATATCCCCCACCCAGGGTGTACAGTTGGCCTGGGTTTCTGGCCCCCAGGTGCAGTACCTTGCATTTCCCTGCATTGAACCTCAGCTTCCACTTTCTAGACCATCTTTCAAGAGCCTCCAGGTCCCCCTGTAGGGCCACCCTCCCCTCTTCCCCATCCACCACCGCCCCCAGTTTTGAGTCATCTGCAAAGAGACTCAACTCACTCCTGATACCTGTCCTTATGTCAGAGATGTAGGCGTTGAACAGGAGGGGCCCAAGGACTGATCCCTACGGGACCCCACTAATGACCCTTCTTGGGGATGAGACTATCCCACCAACTACGACCCTCTGGGTCTGGTCCTAGAGCCAATTGCATATCCATCTGATCATCTGGTTCCTCACCCCCATTTCTCCCAGCTTATCCAACAGGCCTCCATGAGGAACAGAGTCAAATGCCTTGCTGAAGTCTAGAAAGAGGGCGTCCACTGGTCTATCCAGGTCCAAGGAACTCATCACCCAGTGATAGAACTTCACAAGGTTTGTCTGACATGATTTCCCAGGATGAATCCATGCTGTCTATTGTCCAGGCACCCTGACTTTTCCAGGTCCCCCCCAGCCTCTCCTTGACAATGCCCTCCATCACCTTGCCCACCACCAATGTCAGGTTGACAGGCCTGTAGTTCCCTGCCACCTCCCTTGATTCCCCCTTGTGGATAGACACTATATGCACCACCTTCCAGTCCTGGGGCGCCCACCTGTCCTCAGAGAGATGGTGAAAAGCTCCGCCTGGGGTTTTCCAGGACATCCGCCAGTTCCTTCAGCACTCTGGGATGTAATTTATCCGGCCCTGGTGCTTTCTCCATCTTAAGGGACCTGAGGGCTTCCCTCACTCTCTCTGCTGTGATTTCCACCTCCGCTACCTCATCCCCCTGCTTAGCCTTCCCCCCCTCCTGCTGGTGATGCCTCCACCTCTCCCCAGACCCACCGATCGGCAAGGGTCCCCCCCTCCTAAATATCACCGTCTCCTCCTATGTATGATGCAGCCTCCCCATTTTCCTTGGTGAAAATTGAGGTGAAGTACTCATTTAGTACCTCAGCCTGCTCCCCTGGGTCTTGTGCCCATCTCTCCCCTGTTTTAATCCTGCTAATCTGCCCCTTCACCCTTTGTTTTTCCCCAATGTATCTAAAGAACCCCTTGTTCCCTCTCCTAATTTCCCTGGCCAGGTTCTGCTCCTTCCTTGCCTTAGCTGCCCTCACCACCCTAGTGGCCCTTCTAGCCATCAGCTCATACTCCCCTCAATTACTTTCACTCCTTGAGCACTTGAATTGCCTATGGGCTGCCTTCTTTCCCCTCATCACCTCCTGGACCTCCCTGGTCCACCAGCAGGGTTTTCGGGCCCTACCGCATTTTTGTCTTACTCTTGCACAGGTGCTGGTAGCATTCTGCACCCCTCTCCTGATGATTTCCCATCTACTGTCAGCGTCCATGTCTGGCCCAATCACATCCAAATGCTCCTTAAAGATCCTTCCCATTTCCTTAAAATCCACCCCTGAAGTCAGTTACCTCCGTCTTTGTGCAGCCTTCTACCCCTCCTAGGTCCAGGCAGAACCAGACAGTGGCATGGTCACTCCCCGCCAATGGGTCCCTTACCTCCAGGCCCCCAATCTGGTCACTGTCTGCCAGGACCACATCCAGTACCCGCGCCTCCCTGGTCAGTTCCCCCACCTGCTGAGTTCGGAACGCTTCCTGAAAGACATCCAACAGCCTCTGTTCCCTGGCCACCGAGGATGTCATAGTCTCCCAGTCTGCTCCTGGCATGTTTAAGTCCCCCAACACCACCACCCTTCCCCTGCCCAATCTGCAGTGTCTCCCAACATCTGCCACCAGATTCTCCTCCAGCTTCTCTGCCAGTGCAGGGGGTCTATACACCACTCCTGTTTTTACTCTCTTGCCCCCTTGTTATCAAGGTAACCCAAATCGCCTCCATGGTTCCCTCCACCTCCTCTACTCCCCTATGCCAATGCAGTTTTTGACTATTATTGCTACCCCTCCTCCCCTTCCCTCCCCCCCGTCCTTCCTGAACATAGTGTAACCCTCCAGGTTCAGGTCCCATTCGTGCCCTACGGTGGCCCAGGTCTCAGTGACAACTGCCACATCCACCCATCCCTCAGTTAGCATCTCCTGGAGCTCAGGCATTTTATTGCCCAAGCTCCTGGCATTTAGCAGGACTACCTTCCACCCTTTCCCTATACTCCCATTTCCTCTGCTCTTGTTCCCATGGGAATTCTGTCTTCCCCTTGTCTGCACCTTACCAGTTGGCCTTTTCCTGCATTTCTCCATCTCCTCAGGGGGGTGGAGATAGAGTCCCTCCTTTATCGGAACCCCCTTGGCAGCCTTTTCTCCCATCCCCCCTTCACAAGTTTAAACCCCCACCTTTCACCAATGAACCCCTCTATTTTCAACTTAAGAATTCCCCTCCCCTCCAAATTGAGATGGAGCCTATCTCAAGCATACAGCCCCTTATCCTCCCAGGTCTCCCCCCAATCCCCCATCAACCCATACCCTCTGGCCTCACACCACTCCCTGAGCCACTGGTTTATCTCCCTAATCTTCCTTTCGTGTTCCCCACTGGCCCTTTGCACTGGCAGGATTTCCAAGAAGGAAATTGTGCATCCTATGTCATGATAGACCCTGGCAAGCTCCCTGAACCTTGCTTGTATCTCTAGCTCACTATTTCCCTCAATGTCATTTGTACCTAGGTGGACCAGTATATCTGGGGAACCCCCACAATCCTATGCCAACTGATATACCTCATGCTTGGCCCTGTGCACCGTTAGTCCAGGGAAGCATTTTGTTCTAATTGGCCAGGCTTCCCCCTCCCTATCCCATTTGATACCCCTGATCATAGAATCCCCCAACAGGAGCACTCTGAACACTCCTTTTCCTCCATTTCCCCCCTTGCAAGTCTCTCATCATTTCTACTGGCTCCTCCACCCAGCCGGCTCCTTGCTCCTCCCCCTATCTGGGTGATACCTGCCACCCCCTCCTTATTTACCTTGGCCACCCCTCCCCTCTGATCCTATGCCTCTCCTCCTCCCGAGTATCCTTCTGTACCTCACTACGCCCCCCCCCCACTGCTCGTGACTGGTCCTTCTCCCTCATCTGCTAAACTAACCTGGCTCATCCTCTCTTCCTTCCTGTCTCCATTCAACCCCTCGTTGCTTGTCATGCTCCCCTGGCCTAAACTCCCAGCTCCCTTTACTGTATCCTCCTTGTACTTCTGGTCCTTCTCCTTGCCCTTTCCTCCCAACTGGTCCTTCTCCTTGCGCTTTCCTTCCTCTTCCCCCTGCTCCTCCTGCTCTGATCCACTGCTCCCCCCATTTTCCCACATTCCAGGTTCCCCCCTGTTCCTCCTGCTATCCATCCCCAGCTTCCTGCCTCCCACTCCCCTTCCATCTCTAACCACCCCTGTCATGGCTACATCACCCTCCTCATCCTCAAGCAGAAGAAGAGAATTGAAGCAGTTACTGAGCTTAAGGTCTGATCCACCTCCCCACCTTGCTTCCTTCTGTCCAGTCCCAGCCATCTGCCTACATCCCTGAGAATGTTGTCCCTCTGGCCCCCCCTCTGTGAGGGTCCCCAGTTACCTGCCTGCCTCCTTGGTTGTGTCCTCCTTTTGGGCCCCCTCTGCCAAGGTCCCTATGTGACCCCAGAGTACTCTCCTGCACTCCTTTCCCTATGCCCCCACCCCTAGTGCTTGGTGCAACCCTGTGGGAGAGCCCCTTCCCTCTTCCCCAACCATATCTCCCCCCTTCCCCAACTGTCTCCTAATCCCTGCAACCTTCTCCCTAAGCTGTGCCAGCTGGTAACACACTGGGCAACCACCAAACTTCCAAGCCCAGTCCAGTATTATGGCTGCCCCACACCCTGTGCACCCCACCACCCTCCCAAAGATGCCCGCCCTAATGATGTGTGGTCCCATCCTCCTCCAAGTAGGTTTCCTTGAGTGTGCCACCAGGTTCCCCACTAGTCCAAGATACACCCCTACTGACTAATCAGGTCACCCACTAATCCTAAATACAGTCCCACAGTAAACCGGTAACCCTGTTACTAGGTGCAGTACAACACAGTAAACTTATGAGGGAAGTGAACAACTCCTTAAGCTCCTCTCTCCCAGCCTTTAAATCCAACCCCCAGTGGCTAGAACTACATGATCTGCACCTGAAGTATTTTCCTCCAATTGCAGGGCAGGTGTTCCCCATAAATAAGCAGAGCTCTGGGGAGGGAGGGGTGGTGGAGGGTGGGAGTAGGGCCTATACCTGACTCTCGAGAGAGTGTATCAGCTCTATGGCTGCCCCTCCAAGCCCTGCAACCAAAGAAACAGCCCTAATTAAATCCCACCAAATAGGTTTTAAATCAGAAGAAATAGTCCTCCACCAGCGCAGCCTGCTACACAGAGAAACATCCAACAAATGAGCCCACTTACAGCCACCAAACCAGTTTTAAAATTTCCAACAGCCCCAAAAACAATACCCTGCTAGCCCTTTAGAAGTAGTAAGAAAGAAAAGAAATAACCTTCTACCAAGTAAAATCCATAAGAAACCCTGTAAAAACAACAAGAAGCAGCTACTGTACTGGAACACATCTGATCATTTCCCCTTCTAGTTCCTTCTGAGAAGCCAAAGCAACTGACACCACAAACCTGATTCAGCTCTGCCTCCAGTTAATTAGCTGAGTCATACCTGGCCAGACCATTAACACCGTTCCCCCACTCTGAACTAAACTTTGCATCTAGTGAAGCCAGCAAAAAGGAATCAAAATTCCACTCAAAGCCCCCCAAATATGTTTGCTACCAAAGGAAACTGGTCTCCAATTCAATCAGCTTCACTAACAACCCATCAAAATAGGCTTGAAATTGACAGATATAGGTCTCCAATTCAAATAAACAGCCCCAATTAAATCCCACCAAATAGGTTTTAAATCAGAAAAAATAGGCCTCCACCAGTGCAGCCTGCCACACAGTGAAACATCCAACAAATGAGTCCACTTACAGCCACCAAATCAGTTTTCAAACTTCCAACAGCCTCAAAAACAATACCCTGCTAGCCCCTTAGAAGTAGTAAGAAAGAAAAGAAATAACCTTCTACCAAGTAAAATCCACAAGAAACCCTGTAAAAACAACAAGAAGCAGCTACTGCTCTGGAACAGATCTGATCCTTTCCCCTTCTAGTTCCTTCTGAGAAACCAAAGACATAAATAAATAAACTAATTTTCAAAAAATGAATCTTGTTCTCTTGTAGCTTGTGATCATCATATTTATTTTATTTACTTCAGCCTCAATGTTTCCCCATTCTATCATGGCTTATTCAGGGGAAGGCATTGATTAATTGTCACCTTAAAATATAAAATTTTTGCATCATTAGTTGTCAGCACTACTTGAAATACAAGTAAATAAATATGATAATGGAACATAGATACAAAGTTCTGATACCTCCATTTGTACACAGACAGTTAAATTATTTATTTTATTATTTTTTGTCTTGTTTGCCCGTAAATATTGTTTTTGTTGAATTTGCATAATCATGATAATAAACATACTCCTCATTTTAAAGGCTCTATATTATTCCATTTAATGTGCTCAGAGAGTGACTTCACCAACACCCTGTGCATAACATGTGTCACGGTTCTAGTACAGTATTGGCCATCTCCCCTTCTAAATCTGCATGCCATTGCACGTTACATGCTGGGTCTTAGGTGTATTGTTAAAGTTTTTATTCTGAAATCTTATTTAAATCTCAGTCACACAATGGAGCTTCTTTGTCTATAATAAAAAAGTGAAATGGAAAATTCAGTGCTTACCATAACATCGCTTTTTATCTTGACTTTAAATTAAAATGATTTCTGTTTTGAAATAAAAAGTTGTTACTGCTTCCAAAATGTGCCTTCTCTCTGGGCTGGCAAGGACTGAGTGGCAGTACAGACACTCCTCTTGAGCCATTTCTAATTCTTCTGGAACTTTGGCTTCACCCTCCTGTTTCTCCTTTGTCCATTCCTTTCTTGGTTGCCCCTCCTGGTGCTAATCCTGTATCCCTGTCTTCTTCTATAGATCCTTTTGATCTTTTTTGGTATCTGCTATCTTGGTGGGACATCTTTACAGCTTCCTCCACTTGCATCCTTTCTCTGTATGTAGTTTGGCCTGTAAATGTTTGTTTGCCTTGGTTGATGCCTTATGTATGTGTATCTTGTGTGACTGTCTTCACTGCTTCCCGAGTTGCTTCTATTGTGGTAAGGTGCTGGTTTATATTTTTTTAATAAGCATACTGTCTGTTTTCTTTCTAATCAAATATGTCCTTTTGGAATTTTTAAAGTTTACTTTGTTTTAATGTTTCTTCAAACTCTTATTTATTTATTTATTTATTTATTTATTATTTATTTATTTATTTATTAAATTTTGGTGACCGGGTAAGCCCACTGGGCCCCAGAGGTCCCTTTTTCTTGTATTGTCTTTTTTAAACTCTCTAATGTCTCATAAAATTTTTCAGGTTCTACCAGTTTCTTCAGCTCTTCCTTTTCTTATCATATGTCATTGGCTATCTTACTGCCTTTTTCATGCTATTACTGCCTCTATTAGGGCACATATTAAGTCATGGCTTACTTTATTTCTAATGCCATCCCATTTGCAGGAAAGTATCTCCAAATTGTTGACATTTTGTTAAACAAAGATTATAAGCCCTCTTGGAATTTTGCTCTATTGTAGATAGTGGACAAAGATAAGTCTGTGTCACTTATGTCCAGTGTCCTTATATCTTAAATTCTCTGTTCTTTGTAGTATGGTTTTTGAGGAGTTTACTAATGGTGTGTTTATGTCCCAGTTACCTTTCATTAACTTTATTAAATTCTCTTTCTCTACATCTGTGAAGGTTGCGAATAGAATGTACTTTCTAAACTAGCCCCAATGGAATCAAAAGCATCCATTCCTTGGTAGGCTCTGTTTATTATTCAGGATAAAGACTTATATTTTACAGTTCCTATAATCCTCCATTTTCAGTTCTGTTGAATGCCTGAAGGGTTAAAAATTATCCTTACAATCTTTCACTTTAATTCACTTTCAACTTTTGTAGCTGTAGGCATTCAAAGAAACTGAAAACTAAGGATAATAGGAACTATAAGACTTCATCCAGATTAATAAATACAGCCTATGAAGGAATGGATGTTTTTAATACCATTGCAGCAAGTGTATATGTTGCCATTGGGTGAGATCATTAAATAATATGGTATTGAGTTTCACTGTTATGCAGATGATACTCAGCTTTACCTGTCTGGCACTTCTGGTGAATGTGATGCAGTTTCTGTGCTGGAGAGGTGTTTGACTGAAATAAATGACTGTATGGCCTCCATCTGGCTATATTTTAACCCAGCTAAGACTGAAGTCATGCTTGTCTAGCTAGGCAGGCAGGGCCCAGCAATAATGAGTGGTTTGACTTTACTTCCTTCATTGGTTAGCCTACCACTCAGAGCTCTAGATGCAGTTAAGAATCTTGAAGTCATCCTGGACTGCAAGATATCACTCAATCAACAGGTGGTTGCTGTGGTCCAGGCTGGCTTTTATAATCTCCATAACATCACCAGGATTAAACAGCATCTAGCCCCTGCTGACCAGGCAATAATGGTTCATGCCTTTGTCACCTCTAGTTTCGCTTATTGCAATGCTTCATACTTAGGGATATCTGGAGGTCTGTTGTGATGCCTGCAGCTAGTCCATAATGCTGCAACCCAGCTGATTGTGGGCTCCTCTTGTAGGAATCACATCACTCTGGTTCAGCATGTGCTGTACTGGCTGCCTATGTGGTGGTGCATAACATCTATCACATTCCAGCTGTCATAATCTATCCCATTCCAGCTGTCATACTCTGGGGTAGTAGGTGTGGAGAATACACCTCCGTGCCTCCCTATGTGTCCTGCATGTGGGACAGTTGGAGGGCCCTTATCCCTACTGTCCCCATGCTGGTGTGTGTGCCTCTGCCACTCGCAATGTGCTGCTGTCCTGCCCTGGTGAGCAGACACACCATGGCAGGTTGTGCCTGTATGCAATGGCCAGCCATGGCTGCATATCCTCCATGTTCACTTGCCCGCTGGGTGCCATGGTGACCTTAATGTTGGCTTGGATGCCTGATTGCTGTTCCTAGGGTGATTGGGTGGGGATCATGCCTCTGTGTGTGAGGGGGGGTGTTGTGTGTCATTGCCCCCGGCATATTTCTTGCAACGTACTTTTGGGAAAATTATGAGAAAAGCACAACATACATAAATTCTGTACCCACAGAATTTTTCTTAGTTACCAGAATAAATATGGTAGGCTCCTACATGGCACTAAAAAGTGCTGCACTGTGTGTGTCAGTCCCCATGCCATAGTTCTTGTAACACAACTTTGGGGGAATTGTGAGAAAAGCACAACATACTTAAACTCTGTACTACCAGATTTTTTCTCAAATACATCAGGCTTCTGCATGCTGCTACAAGGTGCTGCTCTGTGTGTCAGTCCCCACACCACAGTTTTTGTAATACACTTCAGGGGAAATAGTGACAAAAACACAACATACATACATTCTGTATGTACAGCATTTTTCTCAACTGCTGTACTAGAATAAATACATCAGGCTCCTGCATACTGCTACAGGGTGCTATGCTGTGTGTCAGTCCCACCACCATAGTTCATGTCCTGATGAACTTTAGTACCTAGAAATTCATAGTCTAATAAATTCTGGTGCCTGGAAATTTTGGTGTGAGGAAATGAAATTAGATGTGCTCCTTGAAGTAATATGCCAATTCTGCATGGTACAAGTCCCCCACCACAGCACCTATCCAGATGAACTGTAGTGCCCCAGAATTCTGGAATTTTTCTCATGAAAAGATAAGACCTGTTTGGGGCATTGATCTGGAGGATGCTCTTTGAGCTGTGTGTTCTACTAGCAAAGGTAAGTATTATTTTTTTAATTTTTTACTTTTTGGTTTTGGGTTGAGGATGGAAATAGAGTCTAATGATTTGTTTGTTCCCGTGTCTCTCTTTTCAGATATTTATCACTAGGGTGATGAACTTCTATTGCTGCTTGTGTCCAGCCTAGGTCTGGCTATTTAACTGAGCAGTGTGTGCTACTAGGGAAGTAGTGCTATACAGAATTTTTAAATTCCAGTGGAACGAAATTCCATGGAATATTCAAAATTCTGCCAAAATTCTGTCAAATTCCCCCAGAAATGGAATGGCAGAATTCTGCAGCATAAAATAGTTGCAGAATGATTTTCTGTTGAAAAATCACTGTTCCACAGAATATTATTCCATGGAACTCAATATTTTCTGTGGAAAATGTTGCGGAATAATTTTCCATAGAAAAACTACTGTCCTGAGGAATACTATTTTGTGGCTCACAGTAGGTGGAATTCCACAGGTGAACAACTGAAATTCCGGTGGAAATTCTGCCTGCAGAATGTTCATTCTACACTAATTCCACCAGCGAAATTCCACATTCCACACAGCACTGTAGGGAAGGTAAGTATTTCATTTTTTCATTTTTTTTGGTTTTCAATTCTTAAATGTTATTCATATGTCACTCTCTGTTTCCTGCTCTGTTTGTCTCATTTCAAAATTTTACAGCTGTGTGACAGTGGGGACTTAGGCAGCAGCATTAGGTTGATGACTGCTATTTATGCTGTATACAGAGGATGAAGTGACTTTAAGAATACTACACACAGTAGTGGAGAAGCTGGGGGTGATGGAGGAGATCTGAGAATACAGCTGCTACATTGACTACATCAATGATCTGGTGGAGAAGATGTAGATGGCTTGCTTGCTGGATGAGGAGGCATTCATGACAGAATGGAAAGAGACCTGTGAATACATGGTAGAAATTATTTAGACTGTAGTACACTCCTGACATAAAAAACTAAAACAAATAAATAACTTTTGGAAAGGATACTTACCATCACATTGGTGACGGTGATGCTATAAAATGGCATGAAGGTGCTCCAGACAGGGCAAGTGGAGGAGGCGAAGTCTTGCTTGCTGTATGAGAAGGTAGCAGGGCAGGAGACCTGTGAAGACAAAAGAAAATTATTTAGACTGTACTCATTCAGTCACTGTGGGTGACTGCATGCATGGTACATCCATTGTCAACCTCCAGTGCTAGTCTTACGATAGGTCCCCTGTGAAGAAAAATAAATTATTTAGCCTCACCTGCCACCATAGCTGCCACACAGTATATCTGTTGTCCACTCCCAATCGTACTGTACCTGTCACCTGTGAAGGAAAAAAATGAATTATTTACCCTCATTTGGCCACTGTGGTGGCCGCACAGCATATCCGTTGTCCACTTCTAGTCTTACTATACCTTTCACCTGTGAAGAAAAAATTCAAATTGTTTTGCCTCACTTGGCCACCATGGTGGCCACAGGATATACCTGTTGTTCACTCCCAGTCTTACTATACCAGTCACCTGTGAAAAAAAAAATGATTTATCATCACTTGGCCACTGTGGTGGCCACACAGTATATCCACTCCCAGTTTCTTACTGTACCCATCACCTATGAAGGAAAAAAATGAAATTATTTAGCCTCACTTGTCCTCTGTGGTGGCCACACAGTATATATCCATTGTCCTCTCCCAGCATTACTATGCCTGTCACCTGTGAAGAAAAATTAATTATTTAGTCTCACTTGGCCACTGTGTACCTGTGAAAGGAAAATTTAAAATTTAAAAAAGAAAAAATCATGTAAGGATACCGTCAAATTAGAGAGGGACATGCTATGTACTGGCATGATTTGCCATAGATAGGGGTGGTGGAGGAAGAGATAACTTAAATCTGTGCCTTGTGGGCGGTCTGGCTTTGTGACTGGCTTGCTAGCCATCCCTATGAATGATCAGACCTGCAGTAAGAGAGAGACAAAAGAAAAGAAAGAAACATATGTTAATGTCTTGCAAGCAAGGTGGAAGCTTCTATTGTGTAAGGGTGGAGTCCCCACCACCAGTGAGGATTAGGAGTGTGAACAACAGTCAAAGTAACTTACAATCACAACAAACAAAGATATGTCTTGCTAGACTAAGTCTTGCTGCCTTGTCGGGCTGACTATATGGAGGCTCAGCTTGAGGGCTGGCTGGCTGGTTGGAGGTCTGCCTGGCAACAACATTTACACTGGCTTCAGTGTCTGGGTTTTTCAGACTCGATGAATGCTGTGGAGGCAACAGTGGCTATGTGATTGTTGGCAAATTTGGCATTTAATGATGCAGTATTCAGTGATTATTTATTTATTTAGTTAGTTTTTGTTGACCAGGAAGGAGTACTAGACAATTTTTTGCCTATTTTCAGCCTCGTCCCAGGGGAGGAGGGGGATGCAGATGCATGACAACTGAAATTGAGCCAGATTTTAAGCTGTTGGTGGTACTGTTAGTGAATTAGGAGAGGGCAGAGGCAGGTAATCGTATGGATGTAGGGAAGAGTAGCACAACTTCGAGAAATACAAAATGACAGGAACAAAATGTAATTATAAAGAAAAGGAGTCAACCAATGAAGATGAAAGGATGGACAGAATGCAATTCTTTTTTTATTCTTCACCCTCATCAAGGAAGCAGCCCTCACAGTCCTTCAGACTTGAGTTGTCCCCACATGGGAATTCTTTCTCCATCGGTGCTTCTTCTACTTCAGTAGATGAGAATTTGCCATTGCTGACAGCCTCATGCTCTTCAGGTTCATCTTCACCACCACCTCCACCTCCACCTTCATGTGGTAGGAACACTGACATGATTGCCTTGCGTGGAATGTGAACTGCCTTCATTTTAATAAATGTTAGCATGCCAACATTTCTAGGGGACATATTTGTATGCCTGTCCTGCACAGTGGCCCCAGAGAAGCTAAATACCTACTCCACACTGACACTCGAAGGTGGACAACCAGATATTTGATTGCTACTGAGGTCAGTGGTGGCCAATCAGTGACCTGGCTACTCCAGTGCAGCAAGAGCTCTTCCATGATGATAAGGTACCTGGTGTCTGCCAAATATGCACCCTCCATGTGTAGCGATGCCTGCAATCCTGCTTCCTCATTAGATTCCTCCTCCTCCTCCTTTTCTTCCACATCTTCAATTACCACCTCATACAAAATATCTCAAAGTGGAATTGTTGTTATTGTTTCTTTTACTTTGCATGTTTTTAGCCCATTTACAATGTGAGGTGGTAACAACACCCAGTGTCTGTTCTGTTTCATGTTGTGCAATATATAACTGTGACTTTAACATCTGTGCCCCATGTACCTGTCATATTAGTGAGGTTAAAATCTGGACATGATCACATTCACCATTAAGTATTGTAATGTGGGTCCAGCATGGTGACAATCCCAAAATCTGCAGACTGCAGAATGCCAGAAATATGTATATTGCAGATCAAGACATGGAGCATGTGCTCCATCAAGTCATAGCATCCCATATCACCACCTGCCTCCAACACCTCCTGTACATTCACCAGTGTCTCCCTCAGCACCCGCAGAAGTGGGATGGTCTGACTGATACAGGCAGTGTCCACACTCATGCCTATGTTGCATGTTCAAATGGCCTTAGAATCATGATCAGGCTATTCATTTCTTGCCAGGGTCTATTGTCAGAGACATGGATACTCCAGCACTGTCACAGCTTGTATACAACAGCAGATATTCAGAGATGACTTTGTACAGCTGGTACAAGCACTCAGTCATGTACAGTGTTGAGTTCCTTCTGGTAATGACTTCCAGCTTCATACAATGCTGATGCAGTTTGTTCTGGATCTTCAGGTAATTGTCATGGGCTTTTCCAGAATGGCAAAGTGGGCACAGATGCAATGCACCACAGTCAACATGGACATGATATCAGGATATGCTAGAAACTTCTGCATAACAATGTTAAGACAGTGTGCCAGGCATGGCACCCTGAGACATCCCCCCTCCATCACTGATGCATTTCACTACATTCTAGCCATTTTCACTTGCAATGAAAACTGCTTTCAGTGAATGGGATGCAGCTACTCATCAGTCTCGGCCAAGGGCAGTTATAGCATGCTCTGACTCATGTGTGTTCCAGTTACTCTCTTCATTGCCAGTGTGACATCCTAGTGAATACCCAAAGTGTTGTGACCACCACAATTCAGCTTAGTACAAATATTCCCCCAGTCAAAATCAAACACTGCTCTGAGTACCTGTGTTCAATGTGCTTTAATGCACAGATAGGTGCTATCAGCTGTTTGGCCACTGTTCCACATATCCTTACTGAGATTCATGTATGGTGATGCTGAATGTAGCAAGGTATGGATTGCAATGTGTGTAACCATTCCAAAAAGTTCAGGAATGGCACATGTGGAGAAATAAGTATTTGAGGGAATCTACCATTTGGGACAGGCGCGGCCATCAACATTCTAAATTCCATGTTCTCCACAAAAAAGAACAGCAAGAGCTCAATTACCAGAATTTCAGCTGTTGTTGCATTCATCTTACATGCAGTAGCATGACTGTGTGTGTGTATGCGGGGGGGATATTTGGCATGATACTTAAACATGCAATGCAGCATAGGCTGTACCATTCTGGGTGCTGATCTACCAAACAGCCAAACTCAGCATGGCAGCATAGCTGGTAGGGTAGCATTTGACTCCTGGGGATTCTTGGGTGCTACTCAAATGAAAGCAGTGATTTGGGATGTTTCATTCACTGGGGTTGCTGTGGTTTGATGCCTCTGGGTGGTACCGCTTGACACATCACTGCTGCTATGATCACTACTAGGCAGTCCCACAGATTCCTCATCTCTGTACTAGTCCTCCTTAGGCAACCTTCCCTCCACCAGGACTGTTTCTCTGCTGCTTCAGGAAGCCTTGAAAAATGCTGATGATAAGGGAGAGGGATCCCTGCACCAACTTTCTTTAGGTACGAAGTCCAGTGTAACAGCTACGGGCATGATATATGCTGTATATTTTATTTGTAATGGAAAAAAGAAGCCAGTTTCCTCAGTCAAGTGTAAGACTAGGATTATCAGTTAAGGATTTGATTACTCAGCACTGGCTTACTCAGTCAGAGGAAAAGAGTTCCCAAGATAAACTGACTAGATTTGTGGTTATATGGCATATACTGTGTAACAGTCAAGATAACCTAATCAAATAAGAAAAAAATATTTGGGCTATTGAAAGAGGCTGTGCTAACAAAAACTATGCAATTAGTAGTCAAGACAAAATTTTCAATTCACTGGACATATTCTTATAAGTAAGCAATAAGTCATGATAGGGTAGGGGTTACTTTTCATAAACTGCATGCCCAGTTGCATTGTGTGGCTTGAGTCACTTACACCAAGAGTCTTCCATCATCTGAAAGTGAGGTTGATGAAAAGAAACCCACACCCTGAAATGTCTTTCTTTGTTTATAAAATGGGTAGCTAATAAGAAATAAAAAATAGTTTAAAATAAATGTTTTAAAAATGATTCAATAATGTAAAAATATGGAAGATTAAAATGTAGTCCATGCTGAGACTGTTATTTTGAGTTTTGTTTTAAATTAAGATACCAGAGGGAGCGTAGGGCTTTACAGCTGCCACTGCTTCTCCCAACCCATAGCTCCCATTATTTCTCTATGGCATTGTTCTTTTTCAACTAGTTGTAATTTTTTTAAGGACTAATAGAAATAAATGAGGCATTCAGTTCATCTACTGGATCTTTTGTATGCTCCTATTTGAGGGTGCAAGACTGGGAGATACGAAATCAGGTGGTTTGCGTGTTTTGTGTGATTCTGTCCAAAGTTAGGCTACTAACATTGTAGTTGTGTGGGACAGAAAGAGAGGGAAACCACTGTAGTGTCCGCTAGCTCTAACAAAAAAACAAAACTATCTCAGCAGGTTTGTTTTTCACACTTTTTACAGCCTCTCTCAATGACTGTCACAAGGTGTTATTTAAAATAATATCATTTTCCAGCTTTGTGGTAGTTTTGGAGCCATGTTCATGTGTGTATGAATACCAGGTGGGCCGGTGGGCGCTGAGCACTGTGCTACAGTGGGATCCAGGAAAACAATTAGCAGCACTGGGTGACTACAAGAATTCAGCAGGGGAGTGACCACATCCTTCAGAAAAAAGGTGAAATACTGGACGAAACAAAGATTGGAGGAATTATTTAAATATGTATTTTCAGGGAGACCTATGCACTAAGATGCAGGTCACCTACACACTGTGAATCAATGGTGTGTAGGCAACCCTAAGTCCCTGAACTATGCATAGGGAGTTCTGCAGATCCCTGGTGGCATGCAAGGAAGGAACCCACATCTTTTCTACACCTGATCCCCCATCCAGTCATGCAGCAACATGTGCAGCAGGCCTGGGGGTGTGCCCTCACTCCATGCCATTCACGAAGATGTGGAGTGCCAGGCAAGTGGGTGCAGGATATGACTGCAGAGACCCTGCCATATCTATTGCACACTCCCTCCAGTGACACCTGCCAGCTGAGGCAGGACAGGGAATCACCTCACTGTGATGCCCCAGCCACTGAGCTGACAGGAAGGGCTGGGGGCATCCATTTGGGCACTTGCCCATACATATAAAACTCCCAGGACCTGCACCTACCCAGTATCACCCACTCACACAGTGCAGAGAATTCACAACAGGACCTAGAACAGGCATCCAATTGGATGCCCACCTGTATCCTCCAAACTGCACCCTGCGATCATGTGTGCTGGGGGAGCAGAGATGCAGACAGGCACCCAATGATCATGACTGCCAGCCACTGCACACCTGTCTGCAAGTGGAAAGCTGCATGGGCTGGGTACACACCCATGTTGCATAACCAGCCCAGAATAATGCATAGGCCCCATTGAGAGCTGTGGATGTGGGTGGGGAGTTAAACAATGTGCTAAGTCATTGGTTTGTAAAGTAAAGGTTAGTATTGCTTTAATATTTCAAACAAAACTTGGCTGTCACAAATCATTACTGAAAACATTCCTGGAGACATGGATACTGAAATGTGATGCATCCTGATTGCTGGAAGAAGTCCAAAAGCATGGGTTTTGTTTCCCTAAACCACATGGCTTCACAATTTTCTCGGCCAATCAGTGTGCAGGAAATTCCCCACCCATTTTATAAATATTGTTAAATTTAACATAGATCATCCATTAATGTATCTGAAACATAATCTGAAAAAAAAACATTTTTCAGTCTTTATGGAATATGGATTAAAAGACTTCAAATTCTATTGAGGGTTCAAGTTTTATATCCCCCAACCCTTTAATCTCACTTATATATACCCTTTGTACCAGTATAAGTAGCAGCCCCTACAGACTAGGATAGTAGGATGGACCATGGAAAACTGACAAAACATACCCACCACTGAATCCATTTCAAAAATCTACTAGAAAATATAAGAATATATCAATCTTCTTCAAGCATATGCAAGAATGCACTAATTAATACCATTTTTACTGTTGTTTGCGCCAATAGAGAAGATGACTCTTACCACTATATACTCAGTCTTGCAAGTCACTACAGGACACCCTAGTTTTGATTGACATGACTTATTTCACTAAGCAGTGTATATGTCTATGGCTCCATGAGCTTAAACCCAGAACTTTGCCTGCTAAACTGCTGTGCCAGCAAAAAGAATAGCATGTTTTACATCACTAGTGGTGAGGTGAGTTCATTTAGCTCTGTTATTTTCTGACTGAACAGATAAAAAGGTGAAGCAAAATTAAATCAATAAGGAATATGACATGATTTCCCATGAAATACAAGATTTTTATGTCAAGTTAGCAAGACCACAATGACTTGTAAGGTCATCCTGACGATAAAGGTAAAATTATAATCCACAGAGGAGATATCAAACATGCTTTGCTATATACTTCTTTTTGATTTGATGCCCTTTATGCTCTTGGTGCCATCACATGATTGCACAATGACAAATTAAAAAAAAAAAACAACTGATGGTTCACTCAACACAACTGGTAATGAAGAATGTGCAGTGCCAAAGACATATTCGAAAAGGTTATTTTTACAACACAGGTGAAAAACATTATATACAATTGAAGTGCAATTGAAGAGGCAGACACGTGGCATATTATTACATAGTAACATAATTTCAGCTTGAAAGGGTCTCTAGGTTCATCATGTCTGACACCCTTGTTTATAGGCAGGGATGAAATAAATGGTAGTTTACTCACCTGGTAAAGGTGATTGCATGTGCATCTTTTTAAGGCACCCCCACATTCCTTACAGACTGGGTTATGCTCACCTAATAGGCTAGTAATGCACAAATGACACAATTCTGTTGGTTGCGATGTTCAGATAGTTTAGTTCTGCACATGTGTATTTAAATTCTCTAGCCTAGGGACCATTTAGGGGTGGTGCTTTAAGAGGGTGGGTAATCTGCATTGTGTACTGAATTAAGCTGTGACACTGTTTTAATTCAGATTTCCATGTTTGTACCTATCTCAGATCCCTGCTTCCAGCTTGGATTCCTGTTCCCTGGCATCATTGGCACAAGCACAGTCAGTCCCTGCACTGATCTATTGTTCTTTTCCTGCCACTCATTCTCTGTGTTTTTTGCCCCATCTAGGCTCCCAAACCGCAGGAACCCACCCCTATTTCACCGTAGAGCTCAGAGGAGCACACAGGCTCACAAACAACAGGAACCCACCCCCATTTTCAGAGGAGCACACAGGTACAGAGGCGACTCGCAGAGCAAACTCTCCAGAGGATGACTGTGTTGTGTAGGGTGTGTAGTCTGTCGACTCAGTCCCCCAGCCTCCTTGGCGATCCCTAATGGGCTTAAACTTATTCATCTGAACATCCGCAGCCTGGTATGCAAAATCAACCTCATCCAAACCTTCGTGACCTCCTACACTCCTGACATTTTAATTATAACCGAGACATGGCTCACAAGCAAAATCCCTAACAACTCCATCACTATTCCCAGCTTCACTCTCTATAAGCAAGACTCCTCGGGATGGGACAGGGGAGTGGCCATGTACATCCGGTCTTCACTGCAATCTACTACCATACTATTGTCTTCAACTCCCGCAACCTATGAGGCCCTGGTCATACATATTACTCTCCCTTTCACTGTCCCTATCTTCATAGCGGGCATCTACTGTCATCCTTGCATCAACCCCTTGGTCGCAGCTGAACTTATATCTTCAATTACCTCCATTTCACTATCAGGTGAGCTGTTCATTTTGGGTGACCTGACCATAAATTGATTGTCACCGAAGTCAAGCAAGATTCGGAATGATACTGTTGCACTCAACCTCACTCAACTTATCCTCGACCCCCACATGTCCAAATCATAAAACTCAAAACAACACCTTACTTGACTGGGCACTCACCACTCACCCTCACCACATCATCAAGTCATGTATCCTCCCTGATGCCTTTAGTGACCACAATCCAATCTTCCTGGTTCGCAAGGTCCATCGCCCCAAACCCCCTCCTAAAATCATTCAGCTTCACTCCTTTAAATCCCTAGATATTGCCCCACTTCTGTCTGAACTTGCCTCCTCTGACTGGGCCCTTCTGTCTACTGCCCCCTCCAATGACCATGCCATCTCCTACTTCAAGGATAAATTCATCACCCCCTGGAACACTTTTGCTCCCTTTAGGTAGACCAGAGTTCACAGGTTACACCTCCCCTGGATCACCTCTGAATTATTGGCCTGTCTTAGGGAGGGCAACTGCACCTGGAAAAAACACAAAACATCTAAACTCCCCAGTGATTACACCTCATGCCGAGTACTCCACAACTTACGTACCAAAGCTACCAGACTGGCAAAATCTGAGTATTTAAAATCCACCCTCCACTCAAACATCAACTCCTCTTACAAATTCTGGTGGTGGTCCATGCTCTTTTCTCTCCCCCTTCTCACCCCCTTCCTCTGTTCTTAAAATCAACAACTCCCTGATATTGAACCCATGCTTGGTGGCCAGAAAATGTAATGCCTACTACACATCCTGTGCCAAGTCTCTCCTAAACTCCATCCCTCCCCACTTCCCCCCCCCTCCTTCCCCTTCCTCTTCCTCACCTCCCCATCCCTCATCTGACTACCCTACCTTCTCCTTCTCCCACATTTGTCCCACTGAAGCTCTAAGTGCCCTGCTCTCCTTGAACATATCAAAAGGCTCCTCTCCGGATAACCTTGACCCTAGACTTCTTTTCCTCTCTGCTCCTGCTATTGCCTACCCTATTTCCTTAATCCTAAACCTCTCCTTTCTGACAGCACAGATCCCGTCCTCCTGGAAACATGCTGTAGCTATTCTTCTGCCCAAGGGTGGTAACTCTTCTACTCCTGGCAACTACCATCCCATTTTTCTCCTTCCTACCCTTGCCAAACTTCAAGAGCACCTGGTTCTCTCCCAAATTTCCTCCTTCCTCTCTCATTCCTCCTTCTTCACCCCATTCCAATCTGGCTTTCGGAAGAACCATTCTATCACCACCTCCCTCCTCAGGCTCACCGACTCCATCCTTACTGGGATGGATGATGGCCTGATCACCTCAGCCATTTTTGTCAACCTAGCCAAAGCATTCGACACAGTCTCCCACACCCTCCTTCTTGGTTCCTTCTCAGCAGCAGGCCTGGCCTCATCTGCCATAAACTGATTTAATTCTTACCTCTCTGGAAGGACACAATTGGTACATATCTCAGACTCTACATCCCCCCCCCCCCACTTCCTATCAGCACTGGTGTCCCCCAGGGCTCACTACTAGGTCTCCTGTTCTTTTCCGTTTCACCAATGATCTCACTACAACCTGCTCCTCCTCCTCCATTCAAATGTACACTGATGGTACGGTCTTGTACAGCTCCGGCAGTAACCCTGCCAAGGTGGAAACCAGCCTACAGCATGACTTCAACCAGGTTCAGCTCTGGTTCACTTCACACCAGCTCTTTCTCAATGCCAAGGAGACTGTCTCTATGACCTTCAGCACCAGGCAGAGACACTCTCTAGGCTTTCTGGCATGCCTTCCTTCCATACCCTAGATGGGACAATCCTTGAGGACACATCCTCATTTAGATACCTTGGGGTTTGACTTGACCAACACCTCAACTTCTCTGCACACATCAATGCCATCCTGAAGAAACTGTGCCCAAAGCTTGGTGCCCTGTACAGGAACCGCTGCTGCATCCCGTTGACTGCGAGGCGTGAACTTGTTCAGAAGATGATGCTCCCCAATTTTCACTACTGCGATGTAGTCTATGGTGCTGGTCCCAAATCTTCCCTGGCCAAATTGGACTCCATCTTTAACTCCTTTTGCCACTTTGCCTTCTACACCCCCTCTTGTATTCATCACTGTGATCTTTATCATGCCCTAGCCCTTCCCCCACTGTCTAACCAGCAGCTCTCCCACTGTGCCAAACTGACCTCCAAATTCTGGCTTGGAGAACTCCCTCCTTACCTCGTATCTTCCTTCACTTCCCCTCCCACTCCCTCTTATTCCCTGAGATCTACTGACATGCACTCTGTCGGTCCCACACCAATCTACCCTCGGTCAGTCTGCCTTCTCCCATCGCTTCCCTAAACTGTGGAATGCTCTCCCCTCACAAATACGTCACTCCTCTACCTATTCCCTTAGTACTGCACTACACAACTTCCTCGCTTCCAGCTGTACCTGTTTTAATCCTCCCTGACTGCCTGTCATTCTTTGTTCTGCTCACCTACACCCCCAGACCCCCTGGCAGGGTTCTTACATCCTGAAGGGGAATCAGGAAATGGCTTGCCCCTAACTCCTTATTTTCACTGTTTCTGTCTTGTTACTTGCTCTTTCCCCTCACAGGACCCCCAACACACTGAGGGGAAATTGGTCTCTGCAGTTTCCCCTCCCCCCCACCTCCCTCTCCTGCACTCTTCCCTACAGCTCATCATTGCTACTTCCATACTCCTTCCTGCTCATCTTAGCTTCCTCCCTCACTACTCTATCAATGGTAATTTCCCCCTGCCCTGGTTTTCCCCCAGCACTTGTTTACTGCCATTAAGCAAAGCATTGAGAACTTCATAGCACTATGATTGTATTGTTGCATTGCTATCTGTCGGGTTTATTGTATCAGTTCTTTGTTGTCCACCCACTGGTTGTGCCAGTTTTCTCAAGCTGTAAATGTCTGTACTGCTCACAATTGTATCGACCAAATGCTCATTTTTTTGTAATCTATTCTTACCTTTATCATTTGTAATTCTCTATGTCGCTAATTCCTCATAGTACCCCCCCCACCCCAACCCCCAGGTCACATCGGAGACAAGCAATTTGTTGTTCAGTGTGCCTTCCTGGTGAAACATTTCAATAAATAAATGTGACTTAGAAACTGGTAATCCTATCTCACTAGGCTGCTGCACTCCCTGGGATTCTCAGTTAGATTCTTCCAGAGCTGTACCAATGTTCAGATGTTGGATCTGAGGAAGGAACCTTCTTAACACAATGATAGATAACAGTAGTAGCAGAAGGCTGTATGAAATAAAACAAATTAGGCATCAGTGTGACTAAGAACTATTTATTTATGGATATAACATTGAGACATATACTTACCAGTCCATACAGCATGCAGGTTAGAACAGTGTTTTTACCTGCATACTATTGTTAGTGGGTGTGTCAGGCTCTGAGTCTGGGAGGGCCGGGGAGTTGCTCTAAAGAGATCCTCATGCAATTACCTTTACCAGGTGAGTAAACTATCACTGTAAATCACATCACTTTGTGGCACCCCCATATTCCTTACAGACCAGGTAGTAAAAAGTCATAATATGTAATAAGGGTTGTGAGACCCGATGTGTCTAGTTATTAGACACACACTCTGAATTGAGGACCTTTGATCCAAAACTTGCTCAGCCTTTGTCTAACATGTCCAGTCCATAATGTCTTGTAAATGTATGAATAGAGGGTTAGGTGACTGCTGAGCAAATTTCTGCTGCCAATGCCTTATTTTGTTCAACCCACAATGAGGCAGTGGCTCTTGTGGAGTGGACCTTGATGCTGAGTGGTGGCTCCTTGTTAGTTATTTTGTAAGACTCCTGTATGACTCTCTTCAACCATTTGCCAATTGTGGCTCTGGTTGCCACCATACTTGTCTTGTGTCCCACGGTAATGATAAAGGGTCTGTCTGTTTTTCTGATCTCTGCTATTCTGTGCAGGTATATGGAGCATGTCCTTTTAACATCAAGTGTGTAGTGCTGTTTCTTACTCCTTAGATGTGTTTGTGAGAAACATAGGTAGTTCAACTGATCGTGACTCATGGAAGGGTGAGGACAGCTTTTGGAGTAATGCTGGTACTGTTCATATTGTTACCCTGTCTTGATGGATTGTTAGGAATGGCACTCTAGATGACAAAGCGTTAATCTTGCTTATTCTCCTGGCTGAGCATATGGCATTCAGAAATACCATGTTTAGTGATAGCCATTGAAGTTCTATAGTCTGTAGTGATTCAAAGAGTTGTCTTGTCATCACCTTGAGTACTATATTTAGGTTCCACGGGGCTGAGGTTTGTTTGATTTTCAGACTGATGTTGCTTGCTGCTTTCAGCAACCTAATTATGTTTGGGTGTGCTCCTGGAACTATGTGGCCTATTTGTCCTGTGGCTGCATCACTGGCAACCAGCTGTACCCTGATGGAAGACATGGATAGCCCTTTATCCAGACCATGTTGGAGGAGTAGGAGAACTTATGGGATGGATGCTTTTGATGGTTGTATAAGGTGACTATCACACCACTTGGTGAAGATGCTCCATTGACTAAAGTAAATATTTGTGGTTGAGAATCTTCTGGATTGTAACAAGGTGGTTACAACTGAGCCATGGTTGCCTGTTCTCAACACCCTCTACCTCTCAGGAGACAGGCCATGAGGTGTAGATTCCTAAGATAGAAATGACTGATGGAGCCCTGTGTGAGTATGTCTGGTCAGTGAGGAAGGTGCTGCAGACTGTCCTTTGCATTACCACCCCTTTGGCAAACCATGCCCGTCTGGGCCAAAATGAAGCTATCAGCACCACTGTGGCCTTCATCTGCTCTATCTCTCTGAGGACCTGTGGGATAAGTAGAAAGGGTGGTAAGATGTAATCTCAGTGGAATTTCCATTGTAGCAAAAGAGCATCTATGCCCTTCAATTGTGGCTCTCTGAATCTGCAAAAGAATGCTTTTAGCTGGGTGTTCTTCCTTAAGTCCATCAAGTCTATCTGCAGTGGTTCCCATCTATTGTTTATTGAGTTGAAATCCTGTGGGTGCATTTGCCACTCTCCTGGATTTATATCCTGTCTGTTGAGCCAATCTGTGATGCGTTTAGCTTGCCTGCCAGATGGATTGCTGTTATATGCAGGAAGTTTGTCTGTGCCCAGCTGATTACTTTCCCAGCTTCATGAAGTAGTGTCTTATTTCTGTCTCCCCCTGCTTGAATATGTATGCAACTGTCAACTGGCTGTGTGACCGGATCACAGCAGCTTTTACTGTATTTTTATGCTGATGTGGAAGTGGAGAATTGCCAGGTAGACTGCTCTTATCTCTAGGATGCTTATGGGAATGTGGGATTCTGATTTGATCTATTTCCCTTGTACTACTCTGTGACTCACTGATGCTCCATATCCTATGAAGCTGGTGTCCATGTCTATTATTATGTCATTAATGATGCCCAGTGGTGTGCTCCTTGTCAGGTTCTGTGCAGTGGTCCACAATTTCAGTGATGTTCATACCATATTGATTAGTGACATTGGTTTGTTCAGTTCATGATCCTGTTCTGCTCTGTATTGCATTGCCAATGTGTGTATTGGCCTCATATTCCATCTGACCATTGGTACTAGCTCTATGCATGACTTCATGGATCCCAGCATCTGCAATAGGTTCTCTAGAGTTGGGGAGATGTTGCGTAAGAGTGTTTTTGCCTGTGACATCACTTTGTTGACTCTTTTGATTGAAGATGTTATGAGATCTACTTCGGTGTCTATCTAGACTACAAGGTACTCTATTCTTTGGCCTGATGTTAGGCTACTCTTGTTCCTTTATATCACCCAGCTGTGTGAGGTGAGTGTTTGTATGATTTGTTTGGTATCTTCCTCTGCTTGATGCCTGGATCATGTCCTGATCAGCCAGTTATCTAGCATGTCTCAATGTTGCTAATAGCACTATGGACATTTTCATGTATACCCTTGGGGTAGATGGTAGTCCGAATGGTAGTGCCTGCTACTGGAGATGCTAAAACATAATGTTGAATCACAGAAACATGAAGTGTGACAGTCTGATGGGAATGTGGAGATATGTGTCTTTCATGTCAATGAATGGTACAATGTCACCCCTTCTGATAGATCTCAAGGTTGATCATATTGTTTCTATTTTGAATTTCTTTGGCTGAATCCATTGATTTAGAAATCTGAGGTCCAGCACTGATCTGAGATTGCTGACTTTCTTGTGTAGCAGGCAGAAAATCGAGTGGACGCCTTGTCCTTGTTCTTCCTGTGGGACTGCTTCAGTGGTCTTGCTTGACAGGAGACCAGGGATGATGCCTGCATATCCTCTATTTGATATTTTCTTTTTGGAACCGGTGATATAATCAGCCTGTCTCTGTAGGACTTGTTTGAAAATCCAACTGCATATCCTCATGACACGACTTTGAGGACCCACCTGTCCAACACTGTCTTTGAACACTGGCAGCTAAACAACAGTTTTCTGCATCCTAGAAGTCAATCCAAGTTGTGTTGATGTTCTCTGTCATTGTAAGGTTGTCATTGAATTTCAGCCTCCAAACATGAATCTGTTTCCATTGTATGTGGGCTGGTTTGGGAATTTTTTGGATTGTGAAGAGTAGGATTGTTTAAAGTTGCTGCCTTTTGTTTTTGATTTTTGTGGATGTGTTTTTGGTCATGCTTGTTCCTGTTGAACTGAAACTTGCTCCAAAAGGACAGCTGGTGGGATGGGTGGCTGTTTTTGTCTTTTGAGAAATTCTATCCATCTTCTTTTTGTTTGATGACTTGTCTGAGTCCCTCCCCAAACAGTTCTATGCCTTTAAATGGCAGTTTCTGAAGCAGCGACTTGGAATCTATATCTGCTGCCCAGAGATTCAGCCATAAGGACCATATGCCTCTGTCTGATATTGCCCCTGCTCTGATGCTGAGCTTAAGTGTACCATCTTCCATGCTCCCTAGATATCTGGTTGCTTGGAGAGCATATTTAAGTTGGTTCATTTGTGCCAACTTGGGGACTGGGGTTTTGTTAAGTCTTCCAGCCATCAGACTTGATTTCAACTAACACAGATGGCCACAGTGGCTGCCCATGATGTCTGTCCTGCTAACTCAAAGCTTTTCTTCATCATCTCTTTGAGCTTTCTGTCTACTGGGTAAAGTAGAGTAAAGGCACCAATCCTTCTGCAAGTAACAGGGTTTTTCTGCTGAGGGCCACTATCAGGGGGTTCACAATTGGTACAAGGCACCAGATGTTCTCCTTAACTTTGTGTATGGGCATGACCTATCCAAGGCCTTCCATTCTGATAGTCCACTGAGATCCTTCCACTCCTTGGATACAACTTCTTTAATGGCTGGGCAAACCAGCAGAAAGTTAAGTGGTTTCTGTTTTTGTCTGAGCATGTGGTCGAGTTTAGTCTTGGGAGGTGGAGCCAGCACTTCAAATCCTTCTGTTGTTCTAACTGATCACATTTGTGATTGGTGACTGCCTATGGAGGCCACAGTCTGGACATAAGTGAGAGTTCTTTGGGTTCATCATTGATGTCGTTATCGCTGTTGGTTGCAGTATTGTAACCATGTTTGCCATCAGGGTCTGAGATTCTGTCCCCGTATGGCTTTTCTTGCTTGGGTTGGTTGAGTGGGTGGCTCTGGCTGAGGATGGGGAGGATATTGTATGGGTGTCATTGATTGAGGCTGTGGAGTGGGTGCACCTGGATTGGTGGTAGTTAATGTCTCCATCTTCTCCATCATTTTCATTATCAACACCTGCCGATTTGGCATGGATGCCTCTGTCATGGGATGCATTATCCACTTACTGTATTGTGGGGTACATTTGTCTTCCTTGCATTAAATCCTGAATCCTTTGCTTTCATATTGTCTTGAAAGGACAGATCTAATGTTTCATCTGTTGAGCAGGTGGGCAGTGAGGTTGCATGATTTGCATTTTCTTGCCTTCACCATTTTTGTACCTGTGGGTTAGAGATGTATAATAGGGCGTAGGAGGCATAAAATAGCTCAGTAAAGGCATGAACTGTATGATAGCAGCATGTGCTGTGTGTGTCATAGCCTGAGCCAGGGTATATCTTTCACTGCTTTGGCGTGGAGTACCCCAAGAATAACATAGTATAGAATATGTATCTATATCAGCTATGAATGTGCCTTGCATGCTGATCTACAGGCTATCTCGTGTGTCTATCTTACATGCTCCCCTTGAAAAGTGGACAAGGTGGCAGCTGGGTTATGGCTTCATTATATGAGGAACTGTGGTTGATGGTGTGTGGGATAGGGACTGCTTATAAGGAGGTCAACTGTATGTGTAATGGTAAAATATTGTCAAAATGACCCAAAATTACATAAAATGGCTGCCTCTATGGGCAGCATAATAGGGCCTATATGATCCAGTTTAACAAAATGGTGTCAGTGTCATATTAAAAATGGCACTATTGGAATCCACATTTGCAGAGAGCAGCTCGGGTAGGCAGTGAACTACTTCTTCAAGATGGTACTGCATGAATTCACGTGCACGAGAAGCGTTGTGTAAGGGTAAGGTATTACCTATCCAAGATGGCACTGGGAGGATGGAACAATATGGCACCTGCATGCAGAGCATGTTGTTAGTGCTAGCAGTAGGGCTACTAGATTGAGTCTAGGAACCCAGGATATTATGACTTGGGAGCATTCTTTGTGGCCTGGGGGAGCTGAGTGGGAAGCTGATACTGGAGCTGAAAAACATGGAAGTATGTTTTCCCTTAGTAATGACACCTTGTCTGCAGCAGAATGTGTTTTGCAGTGGTCCATTGTGGCGTAGTTTGCTCAGATGGTAATCTAAGTCAGAAACCTCTCTATCTGAGTAAGGATCATGGAGGGCCACTGGCCGCTGCATTGGATCCCAACTCCACTGCAACCCTCGAGAGAGGCCATGGGAGCTAGCTATTTCCTTAATTTACTCCACTTAGGAGGGGGGTCAGTGAGGACAGTGACATACTGAGAAATGTAGACCCCAGATCGCTCAGAATGGACCTGGGTCTAATTTGGTGGATGAAATCTGCTTGATGTAGTCTTTCTGGCCCCGCTCAGGAGGGGGCTCATCAACACAGGGAGTCACCTGCTGAAGCCAGTTGATGCATAATATGGTGCTGAGATTTGGGCTGGAAAGGATTAACCTTTGTTAGTGTAGACACTCTGTACAGAGCATCTGTGCTTTTGCATGTGCAGGGCGTGACTGGCGCAAAATTAAATTTACACAAACCAACGTTTCAGGCAAAAAACAGGAGAGATGAGGTGGTTATGCTAACCAATGAACAAGAACTAAGGAAGGCTATGAAAAGGGAGCACAAAGCATTTAATTCCAGCACACATACTATCGTGCTGAGAAAAGAAAGCCCTTAGATCATGGGGCTTAATAGTTACTGTAGAAAAATATTACAAGTTTCAGTAGGGATAGAAACTTGACTGGCCAAGCATACAGGCCTTAATTATTCTTTTCTGGGTTTATAGGAGTGCTCTTACCATGTAATAAAAGATCTTTTGGTGCTTCAGTTCAGCTCGGTAGCCATGCTGTTAGCTTAATGATGCACATAAAAGAACTGAGAGTCCCAGGGAGTGCAGGAGACTAGGTGAGATAGAAACATAGAAACATAGAAGTTGATGGCAGATAAGGACCGCAAGGCCCATCCAGTCTGGCCATTTTTTCTACCCTATGAATGTGCCGTAGACCTTTATTCTGTCAATGGCCTATCTATTCATACTCATCTGTATTGCTCCCTTATGCCTATCCCATGCCTGTTTGAAGCCCTGCGCTGTTTTCATATCCACCACTTCCTGAGGTAGGCCGTTCCATGCATCCACCACCCTTTCTGTGAAAAAGAACTTCCTCACATTACTCCTTAACCAGCCTCCCTCTAATCTCATGCTGTGTCCTCTTGTCCTGCTATTTTTCTGAGATTGAAACATGTTGGGCTCTTTCACTTTGTTAATGACCTTAAGATGTTTGAATGTTTCGATCATATCACCTCTCTCCCTCCTTTGCTGTAGGGCATACATATTGAGCTCCGTTAATCTCATGTTTTCTAATGCAGTCCCTGCACCATTTTGGTTGCTCTTCTCTGGACTGCCTCCACTTTGTTAATGTCCTTGTGCAGGTGCAGCCTCCAGTACTGCATGCAGTACTCCAGATGGGGCCTAACCAGTGTCTTGTAAAGAAGGATTATTACCTCCCCCTTATGACTTGTGGTACCCCTACTAATACACCCCAACATCTCTTTAGCCTTACCTACAGCTTTAGTGGTCTGCTTGGATGATTTCAGATTATCTGTGATGATAATGCCCAAGTCTCTTTCTTCTCTTGTGATTGCCAGCAACTACCATCCCAACCTATAGGTGGCTTCAAGGTTTCTCTTCCCTATGTGCATAATATTGTACTTCTTTGCGTTAAACCCCAGTTGCCACTCTTCCGACCATGTTGCCAGTTTATCCAGATCTCTTCTCATTCTGCCAACCCCATCTGGATCATCTACTCTGTTGCAGATCTTGGTGTCTTCTGCAAACAAGCAAACTTTACCCTCCAGTCCATCTGCAATGTCATTGATGAAGATATTGAAGAGGACTGGCCCCAGGACTGATCCCTGAGGTACCCCACTTGTGACTTGCATTTCTTCTGACTGTATGCCATTTACCACCACTCTCTGTTTTCTTCCTGCCAACCAGTTTGCCACCCAGTTGACCAACTTCTGACCCACTCCGAGCCTACCCAGCTTATTAATCAATCTTCTATGTGGAACAGTATCAAAAGCTTTGCTGAAGTCAAGGTAGGTGACATCAGCTGGTCCACCACTCTGGTTACCCAGTCAAAGAAATCTATGGGATTAGTTTGACAAGATCTTCCTGTTATAAACCCATGCTGTCTTGGATCCTGTGCTCCTATGAATTCCAGCTGTTGCACTATCCTTTCCTTAAGAAGTGCCTCCATAATCTTGCCCACTACTGAGGTAAGACTGACTGGTCTGTAGTTCCCTGCCTCCTCCCTGCTACCACTCTTGTGGATCAGGATCATATGAGCCCTTCTCCAGTCTTCTGGGACCTCTCCTGTGCTCAGAGACTCACTAAACAGTTCTGATAATGACTCTGCTAGTTCCACCCTTAGCTCCTTTAGTACCCTGGGATGTATGCCATCAGGTCCTATTGCCTTGCCACCCTGAGATTAGTGAGCTCTTGTAGGATCCCTTCTTTTGTGAAGGGACTTGTGCACACCTCCCTTCCCCTGCGTCCATGGTGCTGAGCTGTGGACCCTGCCCTATCTTCTCCTCAGTAAATACTGAGCAGAAGTATCTATTTAGGATAGATGCTTTTCCTTGGTCCTCCTCCACCCACTCCCCCTTATCCCCTTTGATCTTAGCAATACCCCTCTGGACTTTCTCCTTTCATTAATGCATCTATAGAAAGTCTTGTCCCCTTTTACTGTTCGTGCTAGTGTTTCCTCGGTTTGGGCCTTTGCCTACCTTACTGCCTTCCCTGCTTCCCTTAGGGAAATTTGATATGCCTCCCTATCTTCATCCCGCTGCATTCCTTTATAGTTCCTGAAGGCCAAACTTTTGGCTCTGACCTTTTCTGCTACTGTTTTTGAGAACCAAAGTGGTTTCCTCCATCTTTTGCCCTTGCTTTTCTCCCTAACACAATGGGATGTTGCTACAAGTATTGCATCCTTAATACTTGACCACTTTGCTTGTACCCCCTCACATGTATTTCTTCTTGCCAGGGCTAGCTTAACTCTGTTGGCCATTTTATCAAAGTCAGCTCCTCTGAAGTCCCATATATTTGCCTTGGAATGGGATGATTTAGTTCTAGTGGCCACCAGGTGATGGTCACTGACCCCCAGGTGACCTTCTACCTGGAGATCTGTGATCCTGTCCCCGTTAATAAGTACTAAATCTAGGATAGCCCTGTCTCTTATGGGTTTTTGTACCAGTTGTTTGATGCCCTCCCCTTACAGGGAATCCTCTTTGTGTCTAGTTCTGGTGGATGTTCCTGCTGATATTGACCAATCTGTATCTGGCATGTTGAAGTCTCCCATTATCAGAACATCCTCTTTAGCTGTCATGTTTTGTATATCTTCTAATAATAATGTGTATATGACCTTCCACTGGTCTGGAGGCCTGTCGACAACCCCAGTTCATATGGCTGTCCCATTTTCTGTTTCCAGGGTGACCCACAGTTCTTTTGGCTCCTTATGTGTATTCTGAATTTCTGTAGCTTTGATATTTTCATTGACATAAAGGGCCACTGCCCCCTCCCCCCTTTTTTTGCACCTCGGTCTCTTCTGAACAGTACATAGCCATGTACTGAAGCCTCCCACGTGTGGTTGCTGGTGAACCATGTCTTGCTAATGGCTACTATGTCCAGTTTAGCCTCTGTCATTGTTGCCTGCAGGTCTGGGATCTTGTTTCCCAGACTGCGGGCATTTGTTTACATGATTTTCCATTGGCCAGATTTTGGTGCATTAGTTGTTGAGCGAGGTCCGGCATTTCCCCTGCTCATCGTAGAGGGAGCCAGACCCTTTTTCTTACCTGGTTATTCAAAAGAACTACAAACATGCTGAACTCCTGTTTGATCACTAGCTGAGGGGGGGAGGGGTGTTCTTCCCATTCGATATATTAGGTGCTGCACCCCTCTCCCCATTTACTAGTTTAAATATTCTGCAAAGATGTCAAACTTCTGCCCCAATGCACTAACTCCCGCCTTAGTCAGATGCAGTCCATTGAATTTAAAGAACTTTTGCTCCCAAACTGTTGCCAGTTACCTACAAATTTGTGTCCTTTTTCCTGGCACCAGCTCTTGAGCCACATGTTTAGCTCATCTGTCTCCCTTTCTTTGACCTTCCGTCCATCTGCCCCCCTCTCCCAGACTGGCAGGATCTCAGAGAAGGAGATGCCAGGCAAAATTAATGACAGTTTGTCTCCAGCCTGGTCAGGTGTTCTGTGGTTTCACAACTGACCAGCTGGTGAGATCACTAATCCCTATATGTACCATTATGTTGATGTTTTCTCCTGTTTCCTGCATGATTTTAGCAATGTGATCAGTGTCTCTCAATGCTGATGTACCTAGGAGACATCTGACAATTACCCCCAGCTGGAGGTCGGTATCAACTCCCTGAATCATGGAGTCTCCTATGATCAGAAGTGTTTTGGATTTCCTTTTTGATTTTTTTGTTTTGCTCCCTGTTTTGGGTGAGTTTTGTAGCACTAGCTCCTGTGCTGCAGTGTCTTGCTCTTCAGTGTCCTCTGCCCCTTTGTTTGATTTTGGAGATAGAGGCAGATACCTGTTTGTAGTTTTTATATAGTTTGTGGAGGTGATACGTTGGAGAGCATTGAGTGATGGGGCACCCAATTTGCCCCTCCTAACCACCTGCCAACCTCCTGAACCAACTACCCTCTGCAGTCGAGGTGCTTCAGATGGATGTTAGGAAAATGGTGGGTAGTTCTTATAATTTATTTCCTTCTGAATATGTAAGTTGAGGCACACGATCTCTGCCCATGCTGCCTGGAGCTGAGGCCTGAGATCTCCAATGGTCCAGCATGTAGGATAGTGTCCTAAATCCTATATAACTGCCCTTTTGAAAAGTGTTCCACAGTACCTGCAGTTAATAATATCCATTCCAGTTGAGTTGCCAAGTTTATAACCTGGTCTGAGTAATTAGAAGGAGGAAAATGAAAGCAAAAGTTTGATTTTTTTTGTTTTGTTTGTTTTTGTATAACTTGTTATATCAAGTTAAATTGCTTGTGCCCCTATAAATGAGGTCACTCTGTGGATACCACTCTGATCCTCCCCTTCCTGCTTTGCTACAGAAAATGTCATGACTGTGCTACTCTATAAAAGGAGTGTAGCATGGGGTGGTTGGGGATGGGGCGGGTGGCTGGGCCTTTCCCCTACCAAAAAAGAAGAACCACAGACAAAAGAAACAAGAAGGTAAGAGCAGAAACATTCACTCAACAACAAATGCAGTAGCCCTGAAAGCTTAACATAATGATAGATGAAACTGTAAAACCTGTAAGCACCACCTGTAACAATTTCACAGAAGATATAGCCTGCAAAAAACACTTTGCTACAGAGAAAAAGCAGTAACAGAAGATATACCTTGCAAAAAACAATTTGAATCAGAGAAGATTACAGCAGTAATCTGTAAGCACAAAACAGTAACAAACCTGTGGGCACACCCTGTAATAATGCAGCAGAAAGTATACCCTGCAAAGCAATTTGAATCAGAGAAGATTACAGCAGTAAAATGTAAGCAAAAAACAGTGACAAGCCCTGTGAGAACAAAAGAAAACAGTAACACACAGTAAATCTGCCTAGCCAAAAGAAGCCTTAATCTTTTTCCTTGCACTGATAATGTTGTTCCTTGCTCTGTCCTTACAAGCAAACCTAGAAGAAAAGAGTTCAGGTAAAGCTAGGTGCCTTTGCCAGCAAACCTAGTTTTCTACCTCAACAACATCGACTAGCCTGACCTTTTTAACTCTTCCTTCTGTTGGAAGTTACTAAGACTTTGTCAGCTCCACCCCTCCACCCACCCCCAGTTACACTCCGAATCAGCTAGAAGAGCTTTTGGAGGAAAGCAGTTAGCTCCTTCAATGTGAAAAGAAAACTGCAACACCTTTGAGACCAAACAGAAAACCTTTCAGCAAATAAATAAAATAAAATAGTAGCAAACAGTAATTTTGCTTAGCCGAATGATAGATAAAAGAGTCACAAAAATGTAAGCACAACCTGTAACAATTTCACTGAAGATATACCCTGCAAAAAACACTTTGCTACACAGAAAAATAAAGCAGTAACAGAAGATATACCTTGCAAAAAGCAATTTAAATCAGAGAAGATTACAGCAGTAATCTGTAAGCACAAAACAGTAACAAACCTGTAGGCACACTCTCTAATCATGCGGCAGAAAGTATACCCTGCAACAGCAATTTGAATCAAAGAAGATTACAGCAGTAATGTAAGCAAAAAACAGTAATAAATCCTGTGGGCACAAAAGAAAATAGTAACACACAGTACATCTGCCTAGCCAAAAGAAGTCTTAATCTTTATCCTTGCTCTGATAATGTTGTTCCTTGCTCTGTCCTTATAAGAAAACCTAGAAGAAAAGAGCTCAGGTGAAGCTAGGTACCTTTGCCAGCAAACCTAGTCTTCCACCTTTGGATTGGATTTCAAGTTTCTAAGTCACATGTGCATAATTAGCCTATCAGATGAACATAACCCAGTCTGTAAGGAATGTGGGGGTGCCATAAAGAGATGCAATTTGCAATATGCGCTACAAACATGAACCAATGTATAAGGAGTCCTTACCATTCTATTACTCATGGTACCAAGAGTTTCCCTAAGTAAGTAGATATGTTTTCAGGTGTACTTCACAGGTTTGTATTGTTTTCTTTTTGTTTTTGTCCCCATTTTGCAGCCAGCTGCTGGGACTTCTTTCCACCTACCCAAGCCTTTATACCCACTGCAGGAGTCCTTCACTGGTCCTATCCACCACCAGCCTTTGCTCGACAACCTTCCCCAGATACCCTGACTGTAACCCATGGCTTATCCCCCATAGGCAGGAATCCCTGGTTTCCCCAAGCCAGAAGGAGATACTTCATTCAATGGTCAGGGCCTGAGAGGAGGAGCCTGCAAAGCATTGGAGAAGTCAAAGTGATCCTGCTGTGGCATGGAGGGTGGGTAGCTTCATCTGCCCAGTGCTGCTGGGGATATTTAATCCCCTGCTAAGCCCTCCCCTTATCCCACACCAGGACATGGTCCTGAGAGGTGACCCAGTATCCACCTATTAAGGCCATTGGAAGGATGGGTAAGCCTTTCTTTACTTTCAGAACTCCCCTGCCTCACCTCACTCTGAGAAGACAACACCTTCATAGCAAGTGCCAGGCAAGTGAGTGCGTGCTGACATGAGATAGCCCCAGAGGGACCACTTATTCCTTCCTGCACAACATCCTCTCCCCCTGGGTCACCAGGGTGTGGTAATGCAATGGAAGGAGGTGCCCTCCCACCCTGAGGCAGGAGGTGTCCAAAGGACTCCCGACCCTGTCTTGGTCAACACCAGATGTCCTGGGCACGAAGCATGAAACTGGGTAATCTGGATGGCAAGCAGCAACTGTACCGCTGTGCATGCTGGCTTTTTCTACTGTTTTCATGTCCACTCTCTTCACTGATAGGCTGGTCCATAGGTCTACCACCCTCTGGGAGAAAAAGACCTCCAAAATTACTCCTGAATTCCATACTGCTGCAGGACGCTGAATTAAACATCTACACTGTTTAATCTTGTTGCTGCCCTTGATTATGTGAAGAATCCTTTTCTCTAGGGTGAGCATGTTAAGTGTCTCCATCATCTCTTCATAGCTTTTGTCCCCACACAGCCAGTACTTTTTGTGGTCTTGTGTCATTCCTTTTTAACTACCTTGATGTTGTGTGTATTGAATAGACCATAACTATACACAGTACTCCAGATGGTGCCTGACCAGGGGAAACAAGTAAGCAATACAGCACCATCTACAAACTATACTCTTAGTGAGAGGTGAATTTTATTTGCTCATGATACAATCTGAAGCAAATAACTCACAGTAACAGCCCCAATATCATAGTGGAGATGCCATGCACATCCTTGCATCATCAAGGAGGGCCTTGTAATTTGATGCACCTCAGCATTCTACTGGCCCTCTTGATAGTGGCCATGCACTGCTTGTCCTGCTGTAGCCTCTTGTTTATGATGACTTCCAGGTCTTTTTCCTGCTTGACTATAATATGAGCAGCCCAACACACTCTGTAATTCCAGCCTTTGTTTTTCCTCCCCAAGCATAACACCTTGCATTTGGCTATAATGAATAAGGCCCTGTACACACAACAGAACTGTTTTTGAAAACCGTTTTTAAAACCAGTTTAGCTAAACTATTTCAGTGCATCCACACTACTCAGTAACCATTTCTGATAAGGGTTTAGTGTGTTCACACTGCTAGTGTTAAACCTGTTCTCCTTGTAACTATCTTGTGTTAAGTCTAACGCACATAACTGTGCTTGCCTGTACACAATGCAGCTAGAACTGTTTTAGTTAAACCATTACAGCTTAAAACATTTTTACTCCTGTCCAGGCCTGTGAGTAAAACCATGGTAGATCTAAAATGTTTTTAAAAATGGTTTTAAGATGAGGTATCTAGTAGGGTTTAAAAATGTTTTTGTTAAAACAATTTAAGGGGTTTGTAGTCTGGATGCAAACAGTGCTAGGGAGATTTAAAACGTTTTAAGGCACTTAAACCATTTTAAGTTCCCCAGTGTGTACAGGGCCTTAGAGGCTCCAGGACTCAGACAGATCACTCAGATTGTTCAGGTCATTCTGAAGTTTGCCCTCATTCTGAAGTGAGTCCACCATCACAGATAGCTTTGTCATCCACACACGTAAGCAAATGAATCAAGATCCCAGCTTCTAGATCATTGATGAAGATGTTGAAAGCAGTGGCACCATCACTAATCTCTGAGAGATGCCATTGACTACTCCACTCCACTTGGAGTAGTGCCCATCCTCCACCACCCTCCTCTTCCTGCCCCCAAGCCAGATAGCAATCCTCTTGGTTAATGTCTTGTGTATACCACCTTGGTTTACCTTGTCCAGAAGCATGTCAAGTGCAACAGTGTCAAAGGCCTTACTGCAGTCCAGATAATTTGCACTTATTGTGCTACCCCCATAGATCTCGACTCCATGGGTGCTGGGGTGCTCAAGCACCCACAAAATTGATCTGAGCACCCTCAATTTTTTGGGGGGGCTGCCTACAAAAAGAGGATTACTAGGGAACCAGGACATAGGTAAAATACTATCTACTGGCAGTGAGCACCCACAAAAGTTCATAAAAGCTGGAATTCCTGCCCATCCACCTCCATAGTCATCACTTTGAAGAAGGTGATATGGTTGATTTGGCATGATCTGTCCCTCATAAAGCCATGTTGAAAGGAGGAAAGACCCTTGGCCTTAATCAAGTGCTCAGTTATTCTATCCTTGATAATGGCCCCCAGGACTTTGCCATGCATTGATGTCAGGCTGGCCAGCCTACTGTTGTCTAGGTCTCACCTTGCCCCCTTCTTGAAGATGGGAACCTCATTTTCCACATTCCAGTACTATGGCACCATACCTGTTCAGACAGATGCCTGAAGGATTATTGCAAGTGACACCATCAGTTGTTCCTTTAGCTCCACTATGATCCTGGACTGTATCCCGTCCACCACTTGGGACTTACAATATCTGGCTTAAGTTTTGCCGGGCAGTCAACTATCAGGAAACATTATAACTCAACAGAGAATAGTCTGTCAGACATAGCTGATTCTATCAGACCTAATTGGACTAATCCTCAGAGGTTCCAGGTGACATCAACTTTCAAAAAGTGGTATTTTTAGATTTAAAAAGATTTGTAATGGTTGTATACAGTATATATGCCTAAAGGGAAATTTACATTTTTTGGAAATGGCTTTATAGGCATTCCAAAAGAGGAATAAACAGTAAAGGGGAACATTATTTAACAGCACCCATCATTGTTTGAAAGTCAATGAAAAGCAATTTCTAATGAAGTACTGGGCTTGCCTGTAGCTGGCAACAATTAAGAGGTATCAGTTACTAAGTCTACCCTTTTTAGGTAATACATTATCACAATTTTTAGAATCTTGTCATGTCACTGAAGGTGAATCCATCTATAATCATATTGTAGCTGAGAACAGTTTCAACCCCGATGACATCACAAGGTTGTAAAGTGGTGGCAATGTGGTATCAATATAGTGCAGACTTAGTCACCAATATCTCTGGATTGTTGCCAGCTACAGGTAAATCCAATGCATCATTTAAAGGAATGATCCACAGCTTTCAAACTGAGAAGGGTGATTTTAATAAATTATTTTATTTATTTTATTTTAAAAGTTTCACCAGTAAAGCACACTGAGCAGTAATTGTTCATTTCCAGGCGTATCCTGGGGGGGGGGGGAGACACATAAAGCACACATACAATAAATTTCAGCAAATAAAAAATGCAAACAAAACTCGTACATAGAGGAAATTACACCACATATCATTACAGCATTACAGTCCAGCATTACACATTACCAGTACACAAAAATGAGTACCATATGATGGAACATTTCAGTGCAGCATATGCATTTCCAGTGCACATTTTTAAGAGATAAGTTGATAGGGAGGCTGTCACTACTACAGAATGGATTTCCATGGGGGGTGGGAGGAAGGTTTTAAGAGCATTTGCAGGAGGGGGAATAAATGTTTCATAGGAGGGAGGAGAGAATAGGAGGGGAGGAGGTGTGATGGATGGAGGGGAGTGAGTTCCACAATTTAGGGAACCAGTGAGAAAAAGTAGTCTGGCCAGCAGTGGAGGACCTGTGAGGGACAGACATGATACAAGAGTCATAGTTTCCAAGGGAGTGGGGGGGGATAGCGAGGAGGAGAGGTAGGAAGGCAGAGATCTGAGTCAGAATTTAGATAAGAAGTTGGCAAAGTGGGAACGGCATCTGTCATCAAGAGAGGGGAAAGAAAGAGATTGGTAAAGGGCACAGTGGTGGGTGTGAGGAGGGCAGTCGAGGGCAAAGCAACAGAAGGAATGGAACAGAGTGTCCAGTCTGGCTAGGGAAGTCTTCAGAGCAGCATTGTAGACTACATTGCCATAGTCGATATCAAGGAGAATCATTTTCTGGATCAGGGCATGCTGGACTGTGGGATACATACTTGATTTCTGTATAGGGCACCAAGCTTGGGGTGCAGTTTTTGAGTATGGCATCCACCTGTCCAGAAATGTTGAGGCGCTGGTCAAACCAGAGCCTGAGGTATCTGAAGATGGTGATGTCCTCCAATGGAGTCCCTTCTAGGGTGTGAAAAGAGGAAAGGGGGGAGTCGAGAGAGTCTCTGCCTTGTGCCAAAGGTCATGGAGATGATCTTCTTGGTGTTCAGGGACAATTGATTTGCGTGTAAGCAGAGCTGAACCTTGTCAATGTCAAGCTGAAGTCTGGACACCACATTAGAAGGGGAGGGGCAAGAGGTATACAGGACGGTATTGTCTGCATACATATGGATAGAGATGGAGGAGCAGAGAGTGGGAGGTCATTGAGGAAGACAAAGAATAGAAGGGGATCTAATACTGAGCCCTGGGGAACTCCAGTGTTGATGGGTAGCAGGGTGATAGAGTGTCAGCAATCCAATCGGATTGAGCCCTTCCCACCAGGTAGGCATGGAACCAACTTATGGCAGTGTTTGAAAGTCCTGCTCTTGAGAGCTTGGCAAGAAGGATGGGGTGGGAGACAGTGTCAAAGGCCTTGGTGAGATTGATGAAGATGGCAGAGGTGATGAGGCCCTGATCCATCCCAGTAAGGATGGAGTGGGTGAGCCTGAGGAGAGAGGTGGTAGTGGTATGTTGCTTCCAGAATCCAAACTGGAAACAGGTGAAGAAACAGGAGGAGTCGATGTAGGGTGAGAGCTGGGATAGCACCATGAGTTCCTGAAGCTTGGCAAGGATGGGGAAGAGTAATATGGGCCAGTAGTTACCTGGAGTAGAGGGATCACCACCCTTAGGGAGGGGCACTACAGTGGCATGCTTCCAGGCAACTTGGACAGAGGCAAATGAGTAGGAGAGGATTAAGAGTGAGGCAAGGGGGATGCCCTGTTAATGTTCACCTTTAAGAGGATTTGTAATGACTTTACAAGTATGACTAAAGAGCAAAGCACCATCATGCTGGATAGGAGTCTAGGAGTGCTCAGTCCCAGGTACAAGTGAAAATCAAGCATGGTTTACCCTCTGTATTTTGTAACCCTGACCTTTAAGGAGGTACTTCATATGTGGCAATCCCAGAATAGAAGCCAGTCAAAAAATATCCACAATGGTGAGACTGAAAATCCAACTGTCCATTTATTTTCAAAAGCATTCCATTGGCTGATACAGAATGTGCACATAGATAATTGCTATGAGAATTTTTCATATAAAGGCTTTTTTGAGCCTTATTGTTTTGTGAATATTTGTAGGTATTCCTTGCCAGCCTTCAAGTCTGGGAGTGTTGTCCTTGAAAAATCTCTTCAGAGGGCTTAGTAGCAAAGTGGGGAGGTTAAACCCTGATCTATAGGCAATATATTCTCTGTGCCTGTATTAAAGAGTTGGCACTTACAACTTATCAAAAACAAAAATCTGCAGATCAGCTTCTGGTTAGCAAGCCAGTTCACATTCCATATCACAAATCCAAAACCTTCCTAAGAGGATGAATCAAGATGTTCATATGTTTCCTCAAGTCACTTCCTTCATATATAATCTATTAAAGAGGGGCTTCACCCACCTGCAAAAAACATTATTTATTTGTTTAGTTTTTTGGTAACCGAGTAAAACCTATGGGTCAGAAGTCTCATTTACATGGGTCACCCATGAAAGTAAGAAAAGGGCACAAATGACACTTTATGTATGCAATACAAAGTGTTCTGACAGGATTAGAGCTACACAATTACCTAAGTTTCCATTTAAAAAAACAAAATTTCAAGCCCTAACACTTCAAAGGTAAGACCATACTAAAAAATAATTTATTTAAAGCAACAGTATTTGTTAGTTGGCAACATTTTTCATCATGTAGTTTTTAGCAAACATTTATTCTGTATCCTCAGATTGCTCTTCATTGTATTTTATTGTTCTCAAATATTTTTAAAACAGCTTGTATAGCTAATTTTGTAATTAATTACTCATATCATTAAAGAGGTCCACCATTCAGAATTTATAGAAATGTCTTCCATTGAGGTTATCTGATTGCATACTAAATTCATACCGTAGATGTACTAGGATGGTGTTTCCACATGTTTCTGATGGTAAGCAACACTACACTTTAGAAAGATATTTAGTGTTTTCATGGCAGGCATGGCGCAGGAACTTTTAAAAATGTCAAAATCCCATGTTCAAGAATGAAAAAAATCAAAAATTAAAATTGGTATCTCTATGTTTTTACCAGAATAACATTGCTAAAAAAACGACATGGTGACTAAAACGTACTGCTGCTTTAAAGGCCAAGGAACTATCTTTTGAACTGTAAGTGTTAGGAACTTAATTTATTTTAAAAATGAAAGCTTAGAGTCAGGTTGATTTAATTCAAGTCTATTCATGTAGACTGAAAAAGTGCCCTTTTACTGCAGTATGTTGACATATTAATTTTTTTTTTAATATATCAATATGTATTGATGTGTATTGTTACATTGAATTTGTATTGACAGAATGCAACTATAATGGTTTAACTCCAAGCTTTCATTTTTAAAAACTTCAGTTTTTAGCCTAATGGTTCTACATTTGCTCTTTCTATAGATAATTTCTACAAAAAGAGTTAACTTTTGAACCATAAGAGCTGTGAACCTATTTTTTTATTGAAACTTGGAGTTAGATCAATACAACCACATCATGTTGATATATGTGTAATGTGTCAATATGCAGAACAAATGCACATTTCCTATATTAACATAAAATATAATAAGTCAATTTATGCAATAGGCATGGACACAAAACCCATTGTATAAATCCATTTATAAAATGGGTAGAAATTTCCAGGTTTCTGATTGGATGAGAGGCAAATTTTTCTGTGCTCTTATCCAGTCATAATTTCCCAAGTGGTCCTAGTTAGATCCAGAAGGATGCTTCACAGCCAGATATCCATCATATTAAATCATTTTTACTGGAAAATTTCTCAGCTCCTTTCTGAGTTTCCCCAAAGACTCCCTGCTTGTAGGTGACCAAATCCCGCACCACTAACACCACCAGCTGAACAGCTTGCCCACCTCTTTGTACTGAAACTGTAGTGAAAAGAAACCATTTACTTATTTTAAAGTATGGCAGCTGGTGAGGAACATGCTTGCTCATATTAAAGCTGGTGGCATGTTTACAAACACACAAGATGTGCTATCAGTGTTTTCATCTATAAAAAACACGCAAAAAATCAATTTACAAAATTAAAAGTAAGCAACATAGGTTTTCGCTGTGTGTGTGTCTCTGGTGGGGGGCTGCAGGAACATCAAGAGAGACCACCAGAGATACACACTATCTTTCTATAATCACTGTCTTGCAAACTATTTCTTTCCTCCTCACCCTTCACCCCTTGGAGTGACTCTGTCCCCTGCTCTGTCTGCTACCTGCCCAATGCTCCTGCTTCTAATTTAGACCCCTCTCTCTTTCCTCCATTCCCAGCAGGTGGCCCCAACCTGGGGCACACAGGTCCACTGGAACCTCCAGCTTCATCAGCAGAGCGGCGGGCCTGACTAAGCCACCGCTCAAGCTTTCCTCCCTGGATCAGAGCTGCAGGTATGCCCGCTATAACCTCCTAAGCGGCGCTAGCTCCTGATTGATCCTCCATCTCAGCTGCTGCCCCTGATTGGCGCAACTTTTTTGGCAGCCAAAACTCTACTTTTCAAGCTCTTTGCTCGCCTCTGACTTCTACTTTTCTACCAGTAATTTCTCCCGCCCACCCACCCTGACCCTGGCCTCTATTAAATACACACTTGCCCCACCTCTTCCCTTTTCACAAGCACCGATTGCTTTCCTCTCTCACCTCCTCTAGGTACACAGTCAGTGCTCCTGTAGGACACATCCCTGCCATTTATCTTCCTCTGACATTTATACTAAGCAGCCATACACTTAACGTTTGGCACCTAAGCCCCTCGCTAACCACATCCCTCTTTCTGAGCTCAGCCTGCCCTATTTCAACTGTAGCTTTTCTCCTTTACCTGCATCCTATACTATACTAGCCAAAGCCTAGGCTGCATGCCCCTCAACCACTTTGCTTCTAAGGCCTGAGCCATTTGAACCCTTCTCCAGAAATTGGTCCAAATGCTATAATGCTACTCCTGCTCCTCCTTACTGTACTAGCCTTCCCTACTGCCAGTATCCTAAAGTCCCCATCAGGTGGCACCACAGATCACATTGATGTATACACACTACACACTATGGGGATGGCTACCTGTAGTAACTGCATAAATTGCATCTATCCATTTTGCCGAATTCCACAACATGTGAAAAGATTCTTCACCCAAGGATGACCCTGCCTACTAACTACTGCTCCCTATTACTACTATCAGGGTTCCAGGCTCCACAGCCAATACCAGTTAAAGTGTCTAAGGAAAAAAGGGTACAGGCACACAACAAAGCCCTGACTATAGCATCAGTCTACATCCCACCCAGGCAGATGAAATCAAGCCTCAATCCACTCCTCACCTGCTTAAACAGCCTTAAGCACAGCTCAGAAGTAATAGTGCTCGGGGACTTCAAAGTAAACTGGCTTGCTCCAGCACAAACAATTACAAGGATGCCCTATCTGCAGCAAATTTCACCCAACTCATTACCTCACCAACAATGGTCTACTATAACACAGAGACTAGTACCATACTGGACTGGATTCTCACAAACCGCCCTGAACACATCACCAACACCTCAGTCCTTCCTGACACTATAAGTGACCACTCTTAAATCCAATAGCTATGGACTAATAAATTCACCAAACCACCAGCTAAAACTGTCAACAATAGGGTACTACTCTGGGGACACCTTGATGCACTGAGGTCCCATCTACAGCAACAAGACTGGTCTCCACTAGATACTGTCCCAGATGTAGATACTGCACAACAATTCTTTATCACCCAATTCAATGCAGCTTGTGACACCCACGCCCCATACAAGAAATGCAAAGTTAAGGGCCTTGATAATCCATGGATTATGTACAATCTCCTTCAACAAATGAAAGCACGGGACAACCTCTGGGCATGGCCAAGAAATTTGGGCATGTAAGCAAATATACAAGCATAAAGGGCCACCAGGAACACCAGTACCAAAGCCATTCACCAGGAAAAAGCCAGCTACCACAGGAGTGCTTTGTCCAACTCTTGCTTGGATGGCAAGAAATTCTGGAACAACCTATCTCAAGTCTTGGGGAAAGAGTCCAAAGTAACACCAAACATGTTAAACCTAAATGGCACCATCACCCAGACCCTGCCATGATTGCTAACACCTTCAATCATGCATTCATGGACCTTAGCAATGTACTCCCTGCTAACTTTTTTGACCCCTCACACACCACTGCACCCCAGGATCACCCAGAAACTGAGCTAAGTCACCCACTTTTTTATTTCAAGACAGCCACCGAAAGAGAAGCCAAGAAATATCTTCTCAAGGTACTAGGAAAGGCCAGAATAAGTGCAGATACTCTGGACATGAAACTGATTGCCCTCACCCTTGATGCCGTCCTCTCCTCCTTACCAAAATAATCAACTGATCCCTCATGCTCTCCCAGTTCCCACTCAAATGGAAGTCTGCCCTAGTGACCCCAATACACAAGTCTGGGGACAGGGCATTACATGAAAATTACAGGACTATCTCCATCTTTCCTCCACTATCCAAAGTACTTGAAAAAGTAATTGCTGACCAATTAGTGGTGTACATGGAGAAGTATAATCTGTAATGTCCGCAGCAACATGGTCTCTGAAAAGGTCACAGCACCACCACTGCCCTTCTTGAATTCACTGGTCACATCCACCAGGCACTTGACCAAGGACAGCTTGCTGGTGCCACCTTCATCGACCTTACAAAGGCCTTTGATATGGTTAATCATCCTTTACTAGAACACCTGACAAAACTAGGGCTATCACATGACACCCTTAAATGGTTCCAAAGTTAACTCTCAGACTGGCTACAACAAGTCAAGATTGGTGATACACTCTCTTCCAAACAACCTGTCCAGTCTGGAGTGCCCCAAGGGTCAATTCTGGGACCTCTACTCTTCAGTATATTTCTGAATAACCTCTCTGCTGCCTGCAAGATACGCATCATCCAATATGTGGATGATGCAGTGATTTTTGCACTAAACTCTGACCCCACTCACTTGGAACACCAACTCCAGGCAAGTTTCACGGAAGTTGAGGCCTGGTTTGCAGCACAGAAACTTGTACTGAACCACAAAAAAACTAAGACTATGCTATTCCATGGCACACATAACAAATATAAAAATCAACAGCTAACTATCAAAAACTGCTCTGGTGTCTGTCTAAAACAGATGCAAACTTTCAAGTACCTCGGTGTGACCATGGACAGTATCCTGTCTTTCTCCAGTCATATAGACATGGTCGCTAAATCAGTGACTATCTGCATCAGCCTTCTCTACAAACATAAGCACAGCTTGACTCACGAAGCCCTAAACCTAGCAATTCAAAGCTCCATTATCTCCATCATAGATTACGGGCTTATCATCTATGGAGCAGCCATGGCTACAGCACTACAACGGATTTCATTAGCACTGAATAAGGCCTGCAGATTGTTAACTGGAATGGCCCACTGCACACACATGTGACCTTTATCAACAGGCAAATTGGCTATATCTACAGGAAAGAATCATGTAGCGGACCTGCCTCATAGCAAAAAAGGCATCCATAGGTCTCATGCACCCTGGGGTCCAGATTCTCCTTAGCCAAGCCATCAGCATTTTCAACACCAGAAGCTCAGAAAATTGCACACTACTGGTTTCCCACTGTCACACCTCCCAAGGCCAGAGATCCTTTGCCAGAAGAGCCACTAAAATGTTTAACTCCCTGAGCAGTGATACCGCCAATTCATGCACCCTTGACCTCTTTAAACATAAACTATGGCAGACACTAATAGCCAGAACAAAGTGTGACTCTTTCACTTAGTCTACCACTTCCTCTATATCCCACCCTATTTCTCCCCTTCCCACCCCTCCCTCCTACACCCGTTTCCTCCACACATCCTGTTCTCTATCTCTCCCTGACACAGGCTACCTCCCCTCCCCACCACCCTGTTTTTCCCTGATTTTTCACATACCCTCTTTGTACATTCTCCTTTTCCTCCCTCCCTCCTCTACAGACCTCCCCATCCTCTCATAATCTCTCCAATAAGCTCTGCCTACCCTGTTCTACTTAAAGTTAATTTCTAGATTATATTGTATTAGTTTCTATCTGACAATGGTGTATTGGCTGCATTAATAACTGTTTCACACTGGGTTTTTTTTTTCTCTTTCATTGGGTCTTACCCTGAATATGTATAATGTGTCACTGATCTTTGCTATTGCCTCATTGTACTATTACCTGTATATACACATTTTCTACATTGTATTTAATGCTTTCAATACTACAGTATCTATGTATCCTGACGTGGAACCTTTGTAATAGAGCCTCTGGCTCAAAAATGTTGAATCCAAAATTTAAATAAATAAATAAAATAAGATGTGCTCACTCCCAGTCAAACCAGCCACTATGTTGTTCCTTGACAAAAACAGCCTGAAAAAGACAAACATGAAATGTTTGTTTCCGTAGGTGTGGGTGTGTGGGGGGGGGAAGAGGACAGATAGACATCACCTCCCTGAAATATTACAAAAGGTTTAAAAATGTTCTCTAGCTTTGCATCAAAAGGAACTATTTTCTTCAAACCTGAATAAAAGAAACAAAATGATTAATAAATAACATTTTAGTTTTCAGACTGCACTAACTCCTTGAGAAGCTATATTGAAAATGTTCTACACATTTTATAAGTGGAATAAGACACTTTGAGCTGCGGTTTATTGGCTGATAAGAGCACTTCCCAATTGCTAAAGGCACTCAGTGCAAGGGCCTTTTGCCTCATTACAGAACTGGGGCATGCTCTTATCAGTCAATGAACTACACCTCATTGTGTCATATTCCTTACTTATTTTCATGTATGTTGTATAAATAAAATGGTAACACTTTATTTTAAGTGTCCTTAATTACACTGTAATTACTGTACAACTATGCTGTAACTTCACTGTAACCACTGTGTAGTTACATGTAACTACTATGTAGTTGTTAACTATTTTCACATGTGGGTATGGTGTAGTTACACAATGTGCATACATGTGCAACTACTACAGTATCCTTTTTGGCACAAATAATTTCATTCTGATAAGTGTAACTACACATGTAACAGCTGTTGCAAAGTGTAACAGAAAATATATTGTGCAACTACCACTCTGTCTCTTCTGGCATTGTGTTATTTATTCTTATAAGGGCAACTACACATGTAATAGCTATTACAAATTGTAATAGCACATCTGTTGTGTAACTACTATATTACTACTTTTGGCATTATTAAATCTGTTCTCACAAGTGTAACTATATATAAATGCAGTTTGTGTGCACTCTTTCAACTGTCTATGTCTGTCCGACATTTATTTAAAAGGTAATCACACAGCAAAATGTTAAGGTGTAATCAGAATGGTAACTAAAATATGAATACAATGCAACTTCAGTCTGCTGCAGTTAAAGGGTACCTAAACAAGCAGTTTTTTAAAACTGCAAACTCCAAAATCTGGCTTGATTGTGAGGTAAAGTAAAGGCTGCTGTTTACATTTATGCTAAAACTGCATTTATGTAAATAACTTATATGCAGTTTCATAGCTTTTGAAAAATGTAAACATCAGCCTTTCACTTTCAGAAAACAGTCTTGGTTTTTCCCTAAGATGTCTGCCAAGTGTGTTAAATGATGAGTCATGATGACATCATCTGAGCCAGAGACAGAGAGCCACATATATTTCTCTAGTGTTAACTAGTTCTTCTTTCCCCTCTTTATATTTAATTGTACCAGAATGATCAACACCATGTATTACCTCATGGATTATTTTGATCAGTACCCATGTTAGGCTAAGATATTGTTCATTTGTTTACTTTAACTTGCAGAAAATGTTTGGCAATCCAGCTTACTTTTTCTTTGGCAAACTGCATTACAGTACAACACTTCAAATACCTGATGATCTAGTGATTATATGATGCACTGAATTTTGTTTTTTGTTAACTAGGATAGACACAATAAGCTGAAAGCTTGTTTACAGGTGTGGCCTGGGAGCACAAGGAAGTTTAGTGACTAGCTCAGGGTCACACAGCAAAGTACCAGTCTTGTTCAGTTCCAAAGCTCATGCTTTCTTGTTAATCCACAAATAAGGCTTTCTTTTTCCATATGAACCCCCTGCACCTAGCCTGCCTTCTGTTGAACACCCCACCATCCATACCCTGTCCTTAGTACTGCCTGGGGTTGCATATGAGCTTATAGTCCCATAAAGAGAATTATCACACCTCAAATTGTAATCTTGTACCTCAGAGAGTTGTGCACACCTATACTGATACACATCATTAGCTGGTACTGTTAGAATATGACTCCCAAATCACTCTCCAGTCCACATTCTCAATGTCTGACTTCTGCTCCCACAGTAAACATTGAGTGGATCCCCACCCTTCTGCACAGTGAAGGTAGTATGTACAGTTCCCTATTGTGTTTTTTCCCCCATCTCATCAACCAACAACTAGGTCTTCCTGGAGGGCCAAGCAATAAGCATCATGACCCGTCAGAAAAACTGCTGTTCATGTGTCAGAAAAGACTTGCCTGCTCCTGTTGGAAGCTGAGAAACTTGCTATACTGCAGAGAACAAACTAGAACGCATTTGAGGAACTGGGAACTTGGTAAAACATAATATTGTAGGGGACTAGTTGCTGTAGGAAGGTAAGCTACGCTTTCTACAGAAAGTTTCATTATTTTCTTATTGGCATTAAGAATTGCAGGATTCCATTAAAGTGTAGTAATTTTATAACCAGAGGGGTTGAAATACAACTGAAGTTGCTTGATTTCTGTGCTAGACACATAGGATTTGGAATGAAATTTGTGCAATATTTTAGAAGTGTCCTGCTGGCTAAGCAGTGAGTTTATCCCTGGTTTCAGATAAAGGGTTTGTGTGTGTATTAGGAGCAGACATAGCAAATTGTCTTCACTGAAAGGCCTGCTTACATCACAGGTGTCACTAATCAATCAATTGATTCTGGGTGGGGCTTTTATCACTGTGTTGTCTTAGGCAAACTAAACAGAGAAAAGTCAGTCAGAAAAGACTTGCCTGCTCCTGTTGGAAGCTAAGAAACTTGCTATACTGCAGAGAACAAGCTAGAACACATTTGAGGAACTGGGAACTTGGTAAAACATAACATTGTAGGGGACTAGTTACTGTAGGAAGGTAAGCTACGCTTTCTACAGAAAGTTTCATTATTTTCTTATTGGCATTAAGAACTGCAGGATTCCATTAAAGTGTAGTAATTTTATAACCAGAGGGGTTGAAATACAACTGAAGTTGCTTGATTTCTGTGCTAGACACATAGGATTTTGAAGGATATTTGTGCAATATTTTAGAAGTGTCCTGCTGGCTGAACAGTGAGTTCATTTTTATCCCTGGACTCAGTAGAGTGGTTTGCATAAGAGCAGTGGTCTAGTACATTGTGGTGTTGGTTGACTTACTATAAAGGGCAGTACTCACCAGGGTGGTGGAGCAGTGGTGCATTTGATTGTTTCTAACAGTCACCAGTGGTTGTGGCCTACCCACCCACCCTTCCCTCACCCGCCACCCCAGGCATGGCATTTCCTTTATAGCCAATGTTCTGACATCACTTCCTCAACAGGTCTTGGAGTAGAACTGTCATATTCTTAATTACCCAGCACAGTGCATATAGGGTAAGTACAAAAAAAAAAAAAAAATTATTACTTATTGTATATTATAAGTAAGAGGGACATGTGGGGAGTGGTGCAACGCACTGGCTGTGGGGCAGCAATTTTCTGGGAGACATTCTAGAACCTGCATTGCTGCCCTATTTGCAGGCAACTGTCAGCTCTGAGGGAGGAGGTTGCCCACCTCCAGGCTGAACTGGCAAGGACTAAGGAGGCCTCCCCCACCCAAAGAGCACCAGTTCCACAACCACTGCCACAGATGTTGCCATGTGTGAAGAGCAGATGGACCACAGTAGGTTCTGGGAGGGTGAGGGTCGTGGAACATAGGCGTAGCCCCCGAGTTGCACCTCTACACAAATCATATGTCAGTCTGGCAAATCAAGGTTCCTGTATGATGACACCCTCATTGGAGACCAAGAAGAATGCTGGGGACATCCACAAGGGAGACCCACAAAAGAGTGACAAGGGACACCACAGGGGAAAGAAACAGCTTCTGATAGGGGACTCAATTGTTAGGGGTGTAGACCTGGGGAAGGGAGAGGAGAGGGAAGTAAGGTGCCTGCCTGGTGCCATGGCTTGGAGGGACAGGAAGCGAATCCTCAGGATTGCAGAAGCAGCATCACAGGAGAGGAAACTAGATATCATTGTCCACCTCGGGACAAATGACTAGCTAGGCATGAGATCAGTGCAGTGCAGGATGAATTTGTGGAGTTGGGGAGGGGCCTCAGACAGGCAGCAAGCACGGTAACCTTCTCAGAGGTGCTGCCAGTCTATGGCAGGGGTGAGTCTAGGGTACTGCACACCATGCAGTTTTGCAACCATTCATTAAAATGAATGGTTGCAAAACTGGTGCAGAGCACGGGGCTTTGGCTTCATTGGGGACTGGGGGGCCACCTGAGAGATGAAGGTCTATACTGGCATGATGGTCTGCATCTGTCCAGGAAGGTAAACATGCTCTAGGTGACAGGTTTAAAGGCTTCCTTGGCAAGCTTTTAAACTAGCCAAGGGGAGGTGCTGATAGGAAACAGGAAAGTTCAAGCCTCCCCCCCACAAAACATGGCAGGTAATAGGGTAAACACTGAGGTACAGAGCTTGAAAGAGGGCAGGACAGGGGTAAATGGAAAAATGGACAAGGGCAATAAAAGCAGGGATGGGGCAAAACAGGATAAAGCCAACATTAAATGGAGGGCAATGAATACCAATGCCCGTAGTCTGGGAAGCAAGCTTCCAGAGCTAGTAGCCCTGATGGAAGAGTAACACTTGGATATTGTGGCAGTCACAGAAACATGGTACACGGAGAACCATGACTGGGATGTCAACATACCAGGGTACACAATCTACAGAAGGGACAGGGAGGGTAAAAGAGGAGGTGGAGTAGCTCTCTACATAAGGGAAGGGATCAAAGCTACAGAACTAAAACATAAAGGGGGAGGACAAGTGGAACTCTGAGTCACATTGGAGACAGGGAATGGTATCACAATCCGCACAGGGGTTGTATACAGACACCCGTCTCAAGGAGAGGAAATGGACAAGAAAATGATAGAGGGCATTCTCAAAATGGCTGAAAAAGGGGAGATACTGTTGATGGGGAACCTGAATATGCCAGATGTTAACTGGGTGACATGGACTGCAGCCACATCCAAGAGCAGGGTCATTCTCGATGCCCCACAGGGGGCATGCCTTAGACAGCTAGTGGGGGAACCCACTCGGGAGGGAGCAATATTAGACCTGGTACTCTCAAATGGAGAGAGGATCACAAACTTAGAAGCCAGTAGACATCTGGCAACAAGCGACCACTACACAGTGTGCTTCACAATAAACACAACCATGGAGACAAGCCATACAAAGACAAGGATACTGGACTTTAGAAGGGCTGACTTTGGCATAATGGGTGAATACCTGAGGAATGCATTAGCAAATGGCCAGAAAGGAGGGGTGGAAGAACAATGGAGAAAAATCAAAACTGCCATCATGGAGGCAACAAGCCTTTGTGTGAAACAAATAAAGAAAACAAAGCAGAATAAAAAACTACTATGGCTCTCAAAAGAGGTGTCAGGGAAGGTTAAGGAGAAAAAGGCTGCATTCAAAAAGTATAAGGAATCACAGACGGAGCACGACAGGGAACTGTATCAATTAAAGCAGAAAGAAGTTGGGAAGGCAGTCAGAAAAGCAAAGGCCCAAACTGAGGAAAAGATAGCCAACTCAGTTAAGAAGGGGGATAAAGCCTTTTATAGGTACATTAGGGAGCATAGAAAGGTTAAGGGAGGGATAGTGAAGATTAATAAAGGAGAGGGGAGGTGGGCAGAGGGAGACAGTGAAAAGGCAGAGATACTGAATGAATACTTTTGCTCAATATTCACAAAAGAAGAAGAGGGGGAGTTACCTAAACCAAACAGTAGAAGCACTCTGGATAGTGGGGTTGACACCAGTCCATTTACAGAAGAAAGAGTATTGAAAGAACTCCTAAAACTCAAGGTGGACAAAGCAATGGGGCCTGACGGGATTCACCCTAGAATCCTAACAGGGAGGACCTAGTGACACCACTAACCACACTTTTTAACAAATCATGGGAAGATGGGGTGGTACCTGAGGACTGGAGGAGAGCAGATGTGATTCCCCTTCACAAAAGTGGGAGCAAGGCAGAAGCAGAAAACTACAGACCTATTAGTTTGACCTCAATGGTGGGGAAAATGATGGAATCACTCTGAAAGAAAGAATTGTTGAGTACCTAGAGGATTAAAGGGGCACAGGACCCAAAGCAGCATGGATTCACAGCAGGAAGGTCATGTCAGACAAATCTAATTGATTTCTTTGACTGGGTGACCAAAGTAATAGACCAGGGAGGGGCTGTGGATATGGCCTACCCAGACTTAGTTGCATGGATTTGACACAGTCCCAAGACAAAAAGATTAATAATCAAGTTAGCCAGCCTGGGAGTGGTCCCAGGGTGGTAGCCTGTAGCAAACTGGCTGCACAACAGGACACAGAAGGTAACAGTGAATGAAACACATTCTGAAGAAAGGGGGGTTACTAGTGGAGTACCTCAGGGCTCAGTACTGGGTCCAGTCCTCTTTAACATCTTTATAGGTGACATTGCAGAGGGTCAGGAAGGAAAGGTATGCCTCTTTGCAGATGACACAAAGATCTGTAACAGAGTTGATACACAAGAGGGGGATAGAAAGGATGAGAAGGGACTTGGCAAGGTTGGAGGAATGGTCAGACATATGGCAACTTAGATTCAATGAAAAGAAGTGCAAAGTAACGCACCTGGAAAATAAAAATCCAGGAGAAGAGTACACAATAGCAGGGGAGGTACTAACGACAACAATAATGGAAAGGGATCTGGGTGTAGTCATATCAGATGACCTAAAGGTGGGTAAGCAATGTGAGAAGTCAGTAAGGAGAGCCAGGGGGATACTGGGATGCATAGGAAGGCATCACAAGTAGAAAAGGAAGTGGTTATCCTCTATACAGGCAGTTGGTGAGACCCCATCTGGAGTACTGCGTGCAGTTTGGAGACCTCATCTACGCAGGGACATTGACAGGATGGAAGCAGTCCAGAGGAGGGTAACTAAAATGGTGCAGGGTCTACACCAGAAACCATATGAAGAGAGACTGAGAGAGCTTAATATGTATACCCTTGATGAAAGGAAGGATGGGGGACATGATAGAAACTTTTAAGTATCTCAAGGGAATCAACAAAGTCCAGGAGGGTAGAATCTTTCAGAAAAGAGATGTAAGAACAAGGAGCACCATTTAAAGTTAGAGGGGGACAGCCAAGGGTAATGTGAGAAAATTCTTTTCATGGAGAGAGTGTGGACGCATGGAACCGCCTTCCTGAGAGGTTGTGGGGTCTAAAACAGTGGGGGAATTCAAACATGCATGGGACAGACATAAGGCAATTATAGTGGGGGGTTGCAGGAAGTAGGCTGTTGGTTAACTAGAATCTGCAGCTTATCCAATAGGTAGGGAAATGGGCAGACTGGGTGGGCCAAGTGGTCCTTATCTGCCATCAAAGTCTATGTTTCTATGCCCTCCTAAGGGCTGCACTTACAATGCATAACAATATTATTAGCAAGAGAGGCATACTAATACCTTGAGCAAATCCACCTGACTTCCAGTGTCAGTCCACTCCTTTACCTGTGATCTGCAGAACCTCGCAGGACAGTTCCCAACAATTCTTCTCCAGTGCTTTTCTGTGCTCTACTCCACAATGTGAGTTGGCTGGTTACCACCCTTCCAAATCTTGAATGAGCTATACACAACTCCCTTAATACTGTCCTAACAAACGTCAACATCCCCCCCCACCTGAAGGCAATCTCCCTATGCTGAATTCAAGTAACAGTTTAGGTGCAGCCCTGCCACTCTGAGTATTTTTCATTGCTGGCTACCCTCATCCATAGTCAGGTAGTGATCACAATGCTGGCAGCCCCACATTTCAGATCTCACAGTGATCTGCTCAGCATCTTCCTTCATGTCTTCAACTAACCTGAATATAGCTGCACCCTGCTGGAATGGCCTCTTCAGTCCCTCTCTGGCATTCATTCTTCTCAACTGCTCCCCACAAAAAAAAACTGGTGAGTACACTACCCTTCCGCATCATGAATGTGGTTAGTACAGTTGCCCATGTTATATTTACATATAATGTATGGTAAGTGCCTATTAACCACCATAATCAGCAGTCACACAGCTTTGTTATGCACTGTTTAGAATTTTAAAAGTTGTTAACCACACTTCGGAACTTCCAAACAGTGGCATAACAAAAAAGAATGCACCAGAGTTCCATAATTCTCTCACATAGAATGCAAACAGTGGTTTTTTGACCATACACTATGAAAGATGATGGCTGGGGATCAGGTGACAACCACGCTGAAATCTCCTCTCGTGGTTGATAGGGCTACAGTAATCCTGTCGAGCTGCGCTCTTGAGGTTTACCATGTTGCCCTAGCAACCACTCGAGGTGATTACAGCGTGGTTATCACCCGATCCCCAGCAATTATCCTCTATATTAATAATAAACATGATCTTCTGGTAAGCCAGGCTGATAGTAGCATGGCAGAAGTGGAAAAATAGGCTTTCCTATCCATATAAGATCTAAGCCACCTATGATTAGGCACTATTAAATGACGTGCATAATGATGTGCACAACCATCATTTAATAGTGATTAATCAAAGGTAGCCTAGATCTTTTAAGGAAAGCCCATCATTCCCATTGTTCTCTGCTGCTATGAGCCTGACTTACTGGAAAGATATGTTCATATTTGATATGTCAAAATAAAACAGGGACTGTACTACTTGCATTCATGATGCAGAAGGGTGATGAGCTCACCAGTTTTCGGTGTGAGGAGGAATAGTGAAGAATGAATACCAGAGGGGGACTGAGAAGGTCACTCTTGCAAGGTACTGCTATATTCAGGGAAGGGGAAGACAGAATGAGAGAAATATGAGCAGATTACTGTGAGAAATAAGATGTGGGGCTGCCAGCACCTTGATCACTACCTGACCCCATTGTCCTGGCCAACATTCCCTTTCCCATAAACCAGTTCATGCAGTTGTCCAAGGCTGTGTGTGGATATTAATGTATGAAATGGCTGCCACTACATGTTCAGCCACTTCACTACCAGTCTAGTATTGCTTGTAAAGCACTTTGGGATACAATGTGTATGAAAACCGCTATATAAATGCTGATTATTGTTATTTTTCTTATTATTATTTCCCATGGAAAAAGAAGACAAGACAAGCATATATTTGAGTTTCGAGAAAGTATGAACTCTAACATTGGACTGCACAAGAAATTTGCTACAAAAAAGTGGTGGCTCTAGGGGTGGTGAAGGGTGTGTCTGCAACCCCCCCCCCAACACATAGTGACGTATCTGCTTGCTGCTGCTGCATTTCACTTTGTTGAAGAAGTCTGATTAATGGATTGTACAAATGTTTACATTCAAACTATGGATTACATTTGTAGGTTCTGTTAAAAACATACTAGAAAAGAATAATAGCAGAAAATATAAAGGTTTAATAAAAATGTTAAAAAGTGCATATTAAGCATGCGCACCACCCCAGCACTCCCATTCTATCATCCTGGATCCACCATAACCACTAGACTAACAGGTTATTCAAGATTTGTACTGCACTGTGGTTTGCCACAGAGAAAGTCGGTTGGATTAAAACACATTTTCAGCATGTTAAAGTAAACAAAATGAACAGAACCATAGCCTAACATGTGCATTTTACAAAATAATGCACGTGTTTTTGATCATTTGGGTGAAACAGTTCTATACAAAAGGAAAAAAAGAACTAGTTAGCACTATAGAGAGCCATATATCTCTCTTACTTTGGCTCCAATGATGTCATCATGTAACACATTTGGCGGCCATTTTAGGAAGTAGGCAGACAGTTTTTTTGAAATTGGAAGGCTGATTTTACAATTTTCAAATGCTCTGGAACCACATTTAGGTAAATTATGTAAATGTAGTTTTAGCATCAATGAATACAGCAGCCTTTCCTTTAGTCACCTACAGAGTCAGATTTTTGAATTGTTTGTTGTCAAAATGTTGTTTAGGTATCCTTTAAATGCACTGACTGGCAACTCTTTAGATGTTGTTCCATATCTGTATTCCAGTGTTTCATGAACTTACAGGTTAGTAAACATGCAGTCTAATATTGTGAACTGATATGTAACTGTACACAAAAAAAATACATTTGCATAATTACTAATTGGCACTATAACAATATTGTGGCTAAGAAATAGCGGTACTGTTTTCACAGTTGATGCCTAGGTAACATGTATTTGCAGTTGTACACACTTACATCTACCATATGTCAGTAATGTAGCTGTGATGTAAGTTCTCACTCAGAAATCAGTCCCTGATGTACTTACTGCTTACTAAATATGCAATCTAATATTAGACCCTATTTACATAGGCAGCAGGGAATGTTCCAAATGTGCATTCCCAGACCTGGTGATCAACAGCAGCCATCCAATCAGATTGACTGACCAGGAGCAGACTGGATCCTGCACTCTGTGCAGATAGGGGAATTGTGGGTTATGTGCTGTCTTCCCATTACTGCTGTTTTCCAGTAAGGGGACCTACTGGTCTGCCGATGTTTATTGCCTTGCCTGCAGCCCTCATGGTATAGTCAGAGGGCTAGGATAGCTTGATGTGAAGGATGATGCTATGGCAGCCACACCGTTCACCCAGTGGGAAGGGCATGTAATGGCTAAGGAAGGTTCCCTGCCTGTGTATCAGGCACCACCCACCAACACTCCACAGAGCAGATCGGTGGTAAAGCATGGTATGTAGTCATGCCCCACCAAAACTTTAATTGCTACTTTATTGTATTTCAGCTGTATTCTTGCACTTAATTGTACCAAGCTGTACTCGATATAAAGTGTGTAACTACTATAGGCTTACATAGTTAATGCTGTAGTTCTGATGTATATTTTCCTTCAGAAATAATTCCCTCATGCACTTACTGTTTAATAAACATGCAATCTAATAATGTTAATTGCTATACAACTACATTGTTTACTTATACAATACAAATCATTTACATAATTACTTATTGGCTTGTAACAGTGCTATAGATACTAAGAAATGTGCTGCTTCTGTTGCATTGACCCACAACTCTTCTACACCCACACTCCAGGTCTGCTACTGCCCAGGTGGGTAGCTGGGGTGGGGCATGACTACATACCATGCTTTATCACCAATCTGCTGTGTGGAGTGGTAGTGGGTGGTGCCAGATACAGAGGTAGGGAACCTTCCTTAGCCATTACATCCCTTTCCCACTGGCTGAACGGTGTGGCTACCATAGCATCTTCCTTCACATCAAGCTATCCCAGCCCTCTGACTATACCATGAGGGCTGGTGGCAAGACAGTAAACATAGGCAGACCAGTAGGTCCCCTTACTATAAAACAGCAGTAATGGGAAGACCACCCACCAAAGAACAAAAGCACCAAGCTAGAGAATGTAACAAGAGGATCAGAGGTGTGTCCCTTGACATTGGAAATCATGTCCTATTAGCCAACAAGAGTGAAAGAGGATGCAAGAAACTGGCAGACAAATGGGAACCAACATTATATAATGCAATTTCTCATAATCCACAAATACATGTCTACAAGATCCAGGACAACTCTGGCAAGATCAAAGTGCTGCACTGAAATTTGCTACTGCCAGTAAATTTTCTGCCATTACCTACTGTACTCCAGATGAGGTTCCTTCATTTCTATCCAGTAATGCAGAAGTTTAAATAGCTTGTTAATCCCAGTCTGTAAGTGCATCCCTACTTTGAGGAGGACCCAGCCATTTGTACAAATTATTGAATAATAGACAATACAAATTACTAGAGCAACCGTTGCTCCCAGATTTCCAATGCAGTGGACTTGGAATCCATTTCAGCCCTTGCATCTGATGCTTCTGACACAGTAAATGGTAAAGTTGCCTATTCAGAGACTGCTGACATCAATATTGTTTTTGATCCTGTTCCCTCTATTTCAGAGTCTGTTCCCATCCCTACTATTGTTCAGCCTAATGAGAATACTGGCTGTGAACCTATTAAAACCAGAGCAGGTAGAGTTCCAAAACCAGTGACCAGACAAATTGAGACTATAACCCAACAAGTTGTTCCTTTGAACCCCAAACCCTCTTTCAATAAGTGGAACAAATCAGTATCCAACATTTTTAAGGGTTAAGATGTGTGATCCTGTGCTATTTGTATTCTTCTCTACCTGTTTACACATTAGTGAACCTGTCTCTTGAATGCTGCATTGTTACTGTGGTGGTATTTCTCTGGACTGTTTGTTTACAGAGCCAAGGTATGTGCGGTGTATTCAGCATGACACTATTATAAAAGGATCTTGAGACCTGATCAACCTCATTGTCCACTAACCCCTCTGCTGGATAGCTTTATGCTTAGGTTAAAGATGTGAATCTTTATGGAACCTGTGCTTGAGTCTGTCCCATATGTATCCACAGTATAGGCATGACCAAACCTGACTAAGTTCATCCTAATCCTATGCCCTTTCCACAATATTGCAAATTTTAGTGGAATTCATGGAGGTTAGTGTAACAAAGATGCTTAGTCTGTTAAATCTATTCCCCTAAAATTCTTGCTAAAGTACAGCTTTTAATAGTACAGTACTGGAGCACCTACTCTCTGCTGCCACTAGCTGTTGAGTGCTGCACTCTGTTGTACAGCCTAGCCATGTGACTGTGGCTCCCTGTGCAGTTCCAGCCCTAGCTGGAAGGAGAGAGGTAACAGAATACTCAACTCCCTTTTATAGTTTCTGTTTTAAAATATGAAAGTTGTTAAAATTGTTAGAACCTAGCTATTGTTTAGTTAAATATGTTCTGGTACTTGGGAAATGTATTCTGAAGCTATAGATTTTACCCTGAATTGAATTTATTTGATGTTTTAGTAGCTGTTCTTTCAGACCATGTGGTTGTCTAGAAAGCACATGGAGCTCTATCGCTGTTGTCTGTACTTGAACATCTAGTTGTGCTTGCTCCATTTGTATATTCTTAGCCTGTTAATTCTTCCTGTGCTTTTCACTGCAAAGGAGGGGACTGTGGCACCTTGTAGGTTGGAGCTGGCTGTGATGTTTTATATTGTTTTTATGTATTTTCAGAAAATAAACCAGCTGTTTGAAGCTCCTGTGTGTCTACCTGTAACTGTGTGCTGGGTACTGGGATATGAAGCGAGAGTAGGTCGAGGTGGGGGAGAAGGCATTCACCATCTAAAATCACAACACAGAGACTTTACCAACAAATATCTTGCTACCAATCTAAAGTCATATTTAACTGGAGCAAGTCAAGCCCCCATTACATAGTGAAAGCTGTAAAGTTGTGCCAGATGAGTACCTGTTGTAAGAAATAACTAAACGTTTGAGTCTATGGAGCCTTACTGCATACCAAAGCTGCTGAGCTGTACCGAGGTGGAACAGAGATCTGCATCCTACTCAAGTTGCTCTGGAGACCTGCTAGCTATCTAGTGGGGTAGATTCGGGAACTGGGAGCAATGGGCACATGCTCTGAGTACATAGGTACTCTCAATCAGGAGGAAAGTTGGTCCATGGGGATCTCTCCCTGGTCTGGGCTCCTTGGGAACCAGTAAGCCTCTGTGTAGTGCTCCTTTGACTGACAGCTGAGCTAGAAGGGCTGTGTCCTGAGAGGTGTGAGTGAGAAGGGCCATGCTGCTGCAGTACATCTGAGGGACTCTGAAGTGCTTCATCTCCAAGCCACTGGGTCCTGTTCCCTATGGCTGTCCACCCTGTTTCTGGGTGCAGTCCCCTTCCTCAAATAAACTGCTTCATCCATGGGTTACATGAGTGTTGGCATTCCTGGCTGGGGTCTTTTGAACTTTTCCAGCTTGAATTACAATTACTGTATTTGGATTACAAGTTGTTTTTCAAGCATTTTCCATTTGGATTTCAAGTTCTTTAAATTATGCTAGCACACTATGGCTTGTTGTTGGGTTAAATTGCAAGCTTGCTAATTTGCATCAAATGCACTACTGAAAGAACTTGGGCAACATAGCTACCAGATCAACACTGGGACTGTAGTGTAATGCCTGAGTACCCAGAGTCATTGGATATTGCGTCATACTTGAAATTGAAGTTTTACTACTGGTACCAGCTGAAGAGTTACCACACCCTGTGTAGTATAAGTCCTCTTTTTGTGCCACTTGATTGGGCTGATGCTACGTAGACTATGTAGGATGTCAGAGGGTGGTAGTGACCCACAATACTGTGACTCCCAAAGGGCATTGTTATAAGGTGGGAGTGTTAAGAATACCTGCAACTGTCTAACCCCATCTTTTCCTCCAGTTTCCAGGCCTAGATTCTTAAACAAAAGCACTGTTAATTTGTTGAATTTTACCTGTGTGTGTGTGTGTGTGTGTGTGTGTGTGTGCGTGTGTGTTTGTGCCCAGTTTGTTTTACCTGATTGAAGTGTTTATTGGTGAAGGTAACAACTGTCCTTTTGGTCCCCAGGGGGTGGTCCAGTCTAGTGTAGGGAGGTGGATAGGTACTGCATCCTAGGGGGTGGCACTGCACACAACATCTGTCTCACCTATTCTCTCTGGGTGGAAGCAATACACTGTTTCTTATTTCTTCTAGGACAAGTCCCCCTACCCCAGGAGAAGCAGTGAACCCAAACCTCTCAACCAGGCGGGCCCTGTACAGTCACCAGGCAAGAGTATTAACCTAAACATGGTGATCTGGGTGATTTGGTCACTGCGGGTACAACTGCTAGTAATTAACTCAGTCTTTGCATAGGAGTAAAGGATAAATCTTTTTTTGGCTGTTTGTTATAACAGCATACTATAAATTGCACTCATTAATTATGCGGTGGTAATAACCGAGACGTCTCACTTTCCTTAGATATGAATTTCATTAAAGCAGTTTATTTTCTATCATTTCAGACAACAACATAAACACAGTAAAATTCTAAATAATCCTAGGATACCAGAGTAGACTCAGTCTGTTGTGTGTTTTTACAACTACGCACTTGTAACCTTTTCTTTATATAGCCTTAATCTGTCTCTGTTTCTGGGTCGAAGGCAGTGTTCTGTCAAGAACCATTTTAACTAACGCATGTGTACAGTTCTTTAGCAAAAATGATCATAATAGCTTTAAACAGTACTGTATTGCATTTTATTCTTATGCATTCTTATGGAACCTTGATTTTTAAATGACACACATTAAGTGAGCACCTTAAAATATTTAAATATACTCAGCCAAAGTCCTTCAAGCCTTTATTCTTTTCTCTCTTGTGTCCTGAGATTGGAGTTTCCTTAGAGGCTGGATGAGCTGTGTCTTTTTTTTGGTTCCTTGGTTTGAAGTCTTTTTTTTTCTCTGAAGCTTGATGCAAAATTAATTTGAACAAAGTGACTATAGTGTTAGAGCTATTAATGTGCTCTTTTTTCTTTGGCTTTAGCCAAAGACTTTTGCAGAATTAGAGACATGACAGCCTATGAGTCAAAGAGTGAACTATAGCTGAGGTCTCTTTTAGAGAAGAGAGTGTATAGTAGAGATACGAAGTAAGGCTGGTATACCGCGTTCTGTCTCTTGACATCCTACTTTTATGTAGGACTTTCATATTGCAGATAATGTGGTGTCTTACGTTGGTTTAGCAACAGATACTTGCCAATCTCTCATTGGCCCAGCTGGATCTCCAGGCAGATGTTCTAGTCTGATTGGAAAGTCCGGGAGTCTACGTACTTTGATTTTCCAACTGCATAACATAAGTCAGCATATTTATGCCCATTGTACTTTTGACCTAACCAGAAGACAGCAATTAATAGACTCATGACTGCAGGATCTTGCACTGCGTATGCTTAGGACAAGGTGTTCAGAAGTTCTGTAACTTGTGGTTAGAGTACTGCAGTTTTTTTTTTTTTCAAATGTTATATACTTTATTCAAACTATAAAAACAAGGTACAGAGTGGAAAAACACTGGCAATTAGGAGCATATCAACAAGTACAGTGGTGAATACTGAATTTCCAATAATTGCTCCCAGTGTTACAGGTATATAAAAAAACATACAATATTGGAACATGGTTTAAGTAAAGATAATCTAGATAAAGGACACATACAAATACCCCCCTTCCCCCCAGTCCTCCCCTCTTCTCCCCACCCCACACCACTAATAACATTATGAAAGGACAAGGTGCCACCAGGCACCAATCTGGAAATATGACAGACACTGAGTTGCATGGCAACATAATTGAGGAAAGAGTGAACTGAAATATAAGAATGTCACCTTTATATTAAAACACTACACTACCTTGACTCTAACGGTACCCTGAATTACTAGTTTGTTGATCTTTCCTAGCATGTATTCTCTTACAATATTGCTTGTACTCTTATGTTGTTCTTATTTATTTATTTGTACTACTGTGACTATCTGTACTTTTGTCTTGTGCTCTCCCGGGTCGTGCCTGAAAATAGGCAGGATTGTTGCCTAGCGCACTTACCCGGTTACCAAAAGCTAATAAATAAATAAATAGTCAGTAATGTGTGGAGAGGGGCCCACACTTTTTGGTAATAATATACTCTTTTTGAGATATGGGCTAGAAGATTTTCTGCTTGTAGGGCACAAAGGACCTCATGCAGCTACTCCATGAGAGTGGGAGTACATTGATCCAGCTAGTGGCGTAATATCACATTTTTAGTGCATAGAGATATTATAGCCATATATTTGCGTTGGTTTCCAATTAAAATAGTACCATATTCTCCCAAGATACATATCTCGGGGCAGAAAGCATCAGAGAGGCTGAGAATGGGATCCAACTTGGCCTTAATAGCTGACCAGAGCGGGGAGGCCCTATTGCATTCCCACAGTATGTGAAGTAGAGTGCTGGGTTGGTCACATCGGGAGCAAAGATTAGTTGAGAGCTTCCCCATTTTATTGAGCTTGATTGGAGTGTAGTATAAATCATGAATTACCTGAAACTAGAGAAGATGATATCAGTCCCATTTAACATGCTTATATAACTGGGACCAAATCTGTGACCAGGAGTGAGTAGTAGAAGGGGCAGAAGGCAGTGCTTGATCCCACATGTAGTGAGGATGTCCTTCCATGTCTCCCAGAACGTCCCGCAGATGACAATAGAAGAAGGAGATGAGGTGGGAGGAAGGAGAATTTGGAATAACTGGGAGGATTGGGCCAGCCAGATTTTGGTCCCAAAGCCCTAGATCAAAATGATGAAGAAGATGTGGGAGAGCTGGATATATTTATAACAGTCGGATATGGGGATGTCGAATTTGAAAGACAATAATTTATGGTCTTTTAATAAATCACTAACAGTTGGTATCATCCTGTGTGGCCAGAAAGTTGAGCTGAGGGTCCATCCCCCAATTTTAAAATTAGGATTATGTAGTATAGGTTGCGAAACATCTCGTATGAGAGAAGTATGGGTAATAGCACCAAGTTGTGAGTGTATACAAATTGCTGCCATGCTAGGGGTATCTCGCAACTGCTTAGGAATGTGCTTAAGGGGATGTAGGGGATGTATAGCAGGGAGCCTTAGCTAAGGCTATGTTGAGTGCATATCGATCTCTCAGTTTTTAGCCTAATGGTAAGTAAGCCATCGAGCGGTTCGTTTCGGCAGTCTCAACCAGGGAAGAAAGACTGAACAGTTAATAGAGATATAATAAATGAGAAGATTAGGTAATTGGAGGCCACCTCTTAGCTTTGTATGTTGTAGCTTGGAGAGGGCTCTCCTATTGGGTTTGCCCAGCCAGATAAAGTTGGAGATGATCCCGTGTACTTGTGTAAACCAGGCTTTCGGGAGGAAATGGTTATACATCTATAAGGGATATAAGAGATGGAGAAGGACATTCATTTTCACCATACTTGTCCATCCTCAGAGGGAGATGGGAAGTAAGGCCCAATGGTTTAGGTCAATTTTAATTTGGATGAGGATCCCATCGAGATTATTTTGCTTCATTTTAGAATTAGATAGAGAGAGAGATAGACCCCTAGATATTTCATTTTTTCTTTAACCCATGTGAGTCCCAGATGTTGAATATCTGCTTGTAAAGTGAAAACATTAAGAGGCATTACTTCTGTTTTGGAAATATTTAGTTTATAGTTGGAAAACCACCAATTCTTTGATAATCGCTAAGGTAGCGATGGGGGAGTGTAATGGAGGAGTATATTGTCTGCATAAACTGATAATTTATATTGATTGTGTCCAGTAGTTACCCCCGATACCAATGGGGACGTATTAATTTGCTGGATGAGGGGTTCTAGGTACAGATTAAACAGAAAAGTGGAGAGCGGGCAACCTTGTCTGGTGTCCTGTTGGAGAGTAAAGGATTGTGAGAGTACTCTGTTGCAGAGTATACTGGCCATGGGGGGTGTGTGTGTATAAAATCTTAATCCAATGGATAAATTGAGGGGGGAAATCGATATGTAGGCAGCAGATGAAAATGATAATCCCAGGATACCCTGTCAAAAGCTTTCTCTGCATCCAGGGATACCAATGCAGCAGGAGTAGGGGAGTCCCTGGACGCAGAGATCGGGTACGTTAATTTATGCAGATGGTCAGCAGAAAATCTACCAGCCACAAAACCAATCTGCTCTGGTCTTATAAGCGCATGCCAAACTTTAGTTAGTCAATTGGCCCGGACCTTTGCAAGGATTTTGAGATCCAAATTAATCAGGGAGATGGGCCCGTAATTAGAATCGAGAAGGGGATCTCTACCCAATTTAGGGAGAACTACTATTGTGGCGTCAGTAAAGGAGAGATCTGACAGACTGTGTTCATCGATATAGTTATAGGTATTTAAGATAATATGTGCCAGTTGGGACTTAAAGGTTTTATAGAAGTCCATAGTGTAGCCGTCAGGACCCAGTGCTTTTTCTGCCGGGAGCGCATCTATGGCTAGCTTAATTCCTGTAAGTTTCATGGGGGCTTGTAAAAAGGCAACCTGTTGCCATCCTAAATGTGGGAGCTGAACATCTTGTAAGAATTGGTCTTCAAGGTAAGGGTTAAAGGCACCAGAGGGCTGGGAGTATAAATTTTTATAGTATTCCTGAATACAGGTTCTGATTTCTCAGGGAGAAGTAACTATATTGCCAGCAGAGTTACGGAGAGAAGGCACAATTTTGTTTGTGGCTTGAGCCTGGAGGCATAGTGCCAGTAATTTACTGGCCTTGTCTACCAGGTCAAAATAGTGGACCTTTGAATGTAGTATCAGATGCTCCACTTTATCATTCAGTAGAGCGTTGTAACGAGACTGGAGAATTTCCAATCGGTTGTGTTCAGTGGAGGTAGGTTGGGCTGAGAGGGACAGCTGTAGCTGCCAGATTTGCTGAAGGAGACTAAAGGTGGCCTGTGTAGCAATCTTCTTTCAAATAGAAGCAAGATGGATAATTTCTCCTCTTGTGGTGCATTTCAGTGCCCCCCAGATGATATCCAGCTTGGACTTGGTTGGAGACATATTAGTGAGGAAGGTAGAAAGAAAGGTACAGAGATGAGATATGAATTGATCTGACTTCAGTAATTGAGTGTTAAACTTCAGACTTTGTCCTGATTAGTGGAAGGACCCAAGTGCCAATGTAATAGAGTGGGGTGGTGATCTGAAATTACTTCAGATAGATAGTTACGAGACAAAACAGCAGGGAGGTGCCCAATCCCCAAAAAGAAATAATCAGTTCTAGAATATGAGTTATGAGGGATAGAATGAAAGAAGTAGTCTCTTTGAGAGGGAAAAATCACCCTCCAGGGGGTCAATGATCCCCACAGAGTCCATCATGTCTCTGAGGGCAAGTTGGCTGGTGTGAGGGAATGGTTGCAAGACCTGGATCTGTCCAGGGCATTGCAATACACTAAATTCCAATTGCCACCTAACAGGATGGGAAGAGTGGACCAAGGGGCTAAGTGTGTCATAAGAGAGGTGAAAAATTGGGGATCGTCGGTTGCTGTTTCATAGATGGAGCCAAGCATAACTTCTGAGTGGCCTAAAAGTGCCTTTAGGAGAATGTACCTCCCCTGATGGTCAGTAACAGAGTCCAGCAGTCTAAACAGTATTTTGCAGGCCACCAAAATGATGACCCCCTCCTTTGTGTGTGTCCGGTCCTGTTCCCAACGCCTGGCCCACCCAGGACCTCCTAAACTGGAGGATCTGAGAAGGGGGCAGGTGGGTTTCTTGTAGAAAGGCAACATCTACATTTAATTTGTGCAAATGCAGGAGAATTCTGGTCCTCTTGGTGGGAGATTGGGTGCCCTTTACATTCCATGAACAAAATTTAAGACTTATTGTCATACTTTAAGATGATATTATACATTCTAGCAAGGTAAAATGGTCTGCCCCGATTAATATCAACCTTCAGCTTGAAACTTAAAATAGCAACAGTAGTGGTGCGTTCCATGTCCCCTAAACCCCCAATCCCTGTTAGAAATACCCAGTTGATGAATGAGGCTTGCAAAGAGTGGTGTAACCCTGCAAAAAAGGCTTGTTAGTGCAAACCCCCTGTCACAATCCCTTGCCCCCCCATATTTATCTCTACAATCCCCCCTAACAACAACAATCAAAATGCAGCCAAAATTGTAAATGGAAAGAAACCCAACAAGGTCAGCCAGTAAATATCCCACCCTAGCCCCCTACCCAAACTTGCCCACACCCACAACAATAGAAATGATGCCCCTGGCAACCTGGCATCTTATGTGGTATGAATAACCAAGTCTGTCAGTAACCCCATAGTACTAGTTGCAGAGGTCAAAACAATACTTAATGCCCATGTAACTGTTGTGAGCACCTCCACGCCCAGCTATGATATGTGATACACTCCTCAGATAGCAGGATTAACCACTCACGCCCCCACCCCAACCCCAAGTTATGGTGCCCAAAGACAGTGCTAAATCCAAAGGAGAAATAAAGGTTGTGGCATTCATTAATTTGTGTAAAAGAGAGGGATAAAATAAAACATAATACTAAGTAAACTTTCCTTGAGGTGCCAGGTCCTGGTCCCATCACATGTGCACAGCAGATGTATAGAATAGCCATCGTAGCTGTTCCAGCATGAAAAGAGGGCAGGAGAGAGAAAAAAGTCACCTGGTAGTAGCTGTATATGAGGAAAAAGAAAGCAAGTGGAGCAGTGTCCCGAGGTATAATCGTAGCACAGTCCCCAAACTGCGTCCCAATGCATGTAATTACTAATGTGGATTATAAGCAGGCTGTGGGATACTGCAGGAAAAATTGATGGCAGAGCTTTTAAACTTGGCATACTGCTCTGTAAAATAACCTGAGAACAATTTAGTGGAAACTGGAAGAGGCCAAGGTCACTGAAGCTGATTATGTCCATAAAACAATGCTAACCTCTAGTGGAGAAAAGAGAACTTGACATCCATCGTGGAGGTGATGATGCACATGTTAGTGCTGCTAAAAGTAGTAGAAGGTAGCCCTCTATTGGTGGGCTTCAATGAGCACTGAATAACTCTGGGAACATGGCCTGCAAGGCAGGGAGGGCTGTGCTGGGAGCCTTTATTTAGGATCGAAAGGTGGCAAGGGTATACCACTTTGAACTTAATGCCAGCTGCGATCAATTTTTTGACCATAGGATGGTATGCTGCTCTCTTTTGTCTCATAGCCACAGAGAGATCTTGGGCGAACTTCAGCTTCTGACCCTCCCAGAGTACATCTTTGAGCTCTCTGACCTTGCTAAGGATGTGGATTTTGTCCAGGTAATTCAGAGGCTTGAGAATTAGAGGCCTGGGAGGGAGCCGGTCACCTGTTTCGGCTTCAGTGAGTGATGTACCCTCTATATAATATATGTGGTGTTGGAAGAGGGTCCCATGATTTTTGTCAGCATTTTTTGTAGAAACAAAATGGGAGTTGCCCCCTCTGCCTACTCTGGAAGGCCAAAGAGGACAATGTTGTTCCAGTGACTTCGGTCCTCCAGATCTTCCAGTTTGGATTCCATTTTGTGGATTTTATGTCAGAGAGAGACCAGCTTGGGGTCTACTTTTTCCTGCCATCGCTCCAGGGATGTAGTGTGGGTGGCCACATCGGTGATGGCTCTTGTGGCATCTGTCAGGACCCCCCACATTGACTTAAGCTATGCGGTCAGATCTTGCAGGCCTGATTTGAAGGGTTGCAGCTCCTCCAATAATTTTTACTCAGTGAGCAGTACAGGCTGTGGTGAAGTTGCTGCCAGTTTAGTGCTGGTGCCTGGCTGGCCCTTTGTGCACTTTGAGACCTTCTCAGGGGTCTGTGGTAGTGTGTGGTGCAGCGGGGCCTGGCACATCTCTGATTCCATACTGCGGTAGATCAAAAAAAAGATTAAATACTGCTTTTTTCTTCCTTTCTTCTCACCTCGATTGCTCACTACAGCAGTGAGAGGTAGCAGCTGCTGTTGACGAGTGCTGGATACTGTGGTTTAGCTTTTGAAATAAGTAAAATTGAGCTACTGTAGCTGGAGCTGATCCATGGAGCTACTATTCTGGCAAGGTCATCATGTGGCTCCCCAGAGTACTGCAATTTGCAGTAGCAGGTGGTCTTTGGTGACAGAGAGTTGTGGTCAGCTTTGAGGAACTTGGACAGAGGATGAAATGGTTGGAGTGTCTGGGGTCATCACAATCTGTGGTTTCATTCCTGTGACAGGGTTAATGCTGAATTGTAGTTTTTTTAAAATAAGTCTTCCATTATTAAGCTCTCGACATATTTTCATTAGTTTGTTTAAGCCAAAGTATGCCCAGTTAACATTTATCAAGGTTGATTGAGCTGGAAGGCCTGAAGAGTGTCTTTTAACACAAGTCTTTTTCATATTTGTATTCTCCAAGCACGTCTCTCAACTGAGTTATGTCCATGTATATGAATTAATATTTGATAGAACTGTTTGGCTGTAGAATGCTTTGAAATAAGTCTTTCAGGACAGGCTCCTCCGAGCATGTCTCTTGCTGGTTAGGCTGAAGTATACACATCTTTAACATTTCGTCAGAATCCTCTAGTCTGTAGGCCGGAATTCAGCATATATCACATTAGTGTAGAATTGATTCCCCAATTATGGCACAGTGTTATCTAACTTTCTAAGGTCTTTTAACCTAGATTGTATCAGTAGCCCTATTTTCTGTAAACTGTGGGATTACCCAACCTTGAATGCTTTGCTTCTCTAACATGTGTGCACTACAATTGTCTACTCTATATTGTAACTTGCTTAACTCTGTACTTTTGATGTGGAGACTTTGCAAAGGAGTCTATGACTCAAAGGTTGGAAAAATGATTGTGTGAAATAAATAAAATTAAAAAATAAATAACTTTTATGACCATCGACATGGATGAGAAAAAAAAACCCAGTGGGAAAAAACACTGGGGAACCAAGGCCTAGGTCAACATCCCTCAAGGCCATCTTTTGAATTAATTAAATTGAGCAGAATGATCACTACATGCTGTAACAGATTCTGATGTTGCTCTGAGTAGCACCAACTACTCACTGCTTTAGATTGAAAAGGGAAGTATGGTAAGCCTTTCCTTCCATCTCATGCAGGAGACCGCCACCTCAAAAAGGAGTCACTGGACATAGCCTGGTGACAAAGAAGCTCACACTCTTGAGGACACCCCCATTTTAAGGTGCATGAATGCTAACTGGAATGACCTTAAAAGAGCCATGAGGCACAACTCACTGACAAAGGAGTCCACACCTTTGCAGCATACCCAATTAGGCACAGATGCTTAAGGAATGAAGACCCCAAAGAGAAGGAAAAGGTTTCATAAAAACAGCTGTGTGATGGAGTGTATGTCCACCATGCCCCTTTCACCTATAAACTGCTTTACAATCCTGCAACACAGGCAATGGAAATTTTGACAAGGGCTGTGATGCAATTTGTACCAAACCCTTTTTGTTTTAAAGTTGTCCCTTTCAGACCTCACTGCACTGGATGGCCAACCTGTTGGCTCCATCTCAGGGAGAGTGTGAGTGCTAACAAGCAACACCTGCACCCAATAAAGGAAGAAGGGTGAACAGGCAGAAGGAGGTTTCTGTTTCAGTGAGAAGCAAATGGAGACAGCAAGAGACTGAACTATAAGACATTTCTTTTATGCTGAATACAAGCTGTTTGTTTATTTTTTCTTGATAATGAGAGTAAAGTAGATTTAATTTGATTTAAACTGGTGTCCAGACAGTTCTCTTTGACAGTGTTCCACTGAAGCCACCCAGTTCACTACCCTGTCACAAGCTGCTTAAAGCTTGGTAGCTCTGTACCTCTGTTATGAGTGCAAGGCTCACAGTTAACCATGTTGTAGGGAACCCTTTTGCGGTAAGGCTCAGAAGTCTGAAATGTAACAGATGAAGCCCCTTGATGCACATACAGAGTATTTTTACCCTTGAGGGGTGCTGAGCATCTGAATGAAACCTGAGTTAGAGCACAAAGTCCAGGGCATGGTGCAGTAGTCATCAGATGGTTTGAGAATAATGGTATGAATATAAGGGCATACCCTGGAATGAGAACACATATTTATTTAATTTTTATTTATTTATTTATTTATTTTTATTTTAGTCTTTGGTAACTGAGTAAGGCCCACTAGGCACAAGTGCCTGTTTTCAGGGGCGACCTGGGAGCACTGGGCGGTTAAGTGACTTGCTCAGAGTCACATAGTATGCAAGTGGAGGTTGTGAGAATCAGACTCAGGTCTGGTCTGCTGGATGTGCCAAGCTCATTCACACCTCATTCCTCTAACCTCTAGGCTATACTGCCAGCCATATGAACATATGGAACATAGCTTGGTATGAATATGACATGATGTATCAATGGGACATGGGCCTGTGATTAGATGGTGTCAGTGCTGACCTCCAAGGAGAGGAGCTGGGTGGCAGCCTGAGCAGGCTGGTGGAAGTAATTTGGAAGGAAGCAGCAGCAAGTGAAAGATGCAGACCAAGATTAAGTGTGCACTTGCAGAATCTAGAGCCTGCTGATAATCGATTGTTAGATGAAAATCATGAGGCATGGAGAAGTCAGCTAGCCAGGAGGCAGGAGAATCACCATCATGTAGCTGCAGCATGAGCAGGAGAGCTTGTGGTTGTATTATTGGAGTGGTAGCAGGCAAACCATGTACTGGTCAGTTCCATGCATGTTACTGGGGTGCATATGCTCTATTCAGTAGCTACAAGCAGGAATGAGTAAAGTAATACGTGCATATACAGAGTAACTTTGTATATTGTGAGGGAAGGTAGGAAATGCAATAGTCTGGGTGTATGAAGTGAAGTTTGGTGAATGTACAATAGGACTGAGGATAGGTGTGTGGTTACTCAAGGTGGCAGCAGCGGGATGCAAAGCAATCAACTTGCCGAATGTCAGGTGACCACAGCCATGCAGCAGCAGCTGGAAAAAGGGGGAACGGAGAAAATATAGCACAGGAGAATGTTCACAAGGAAAGGTTATTCAACACAGGAACTGCAGGACATGGAGCAGTCAACTTGCTGTGCAGCAGGAGAACAGTAGCCACACAGCTGCAGCATGAAATTGTGAGCAGGTGAGGTCCATAAGAGGACTGTTGAAAGTGAGCACTTGGAGGCCTTGTCTGGCTCATCGTGGTTGTAATATGACACAAGAGCCCAATGTACAGTATATAAGGGGTGGCCCCTCTGAGTAATGAGGGCATAGGCCCAGTAAAAAGGGAGTAGATACAGTCCTAGCAGTGCAGCTGTGTGAACTTGCATGTGGAATTCACACAAGTGTATTGGACCCTTCATGTAGGATTGGTGCGAGTGCATAGAACTCGCATTCTCAATCAATCAATCAATCAAACTTTATTTAACCAGGCAGTTACATCATTGAGCAAGCTCATTTTCAAGATGGTCCTAGAAACAGAGGACACTTTTTGCTTACAGTAGACAACACATCCTACAAAAGTAGACATCGGTACAGGAAACTACAATATACAACTCAGTACTTGGATGAATAAGACATGTTAAGCAAGTGCAAATATAGGCATTTAAAGTGCAGCATATACAGGTTGTAGCTTATAGAGTACAAGTGAGGAGAGGGAGGAGGGACAAAGAGAAGGGCAGTGGGAAGAAAGGGTACCAGAGACATAGTAGAGAGGAAAAATAGGGCAGCCTAATAGAATGGGGCCCCCTGCAAAGTTAATTGATGAGAGGGAGGAGGTGGAGGGGGGGATAGTTGCCCTAAAGGGATGCTGGCCGACACAGGAAATAGGCAGTCCAGGATTACAGAGGTTAAGGGACTCAGTTGAGTGGAGTAAGACTTTTCCTGAAACAATCACATGCCATTTTCAGGCCTCTATAGAGCAGCCCCCTAAATATAAAATGGCTGGGCAGCAGGGAGATTTTAACTAATTTTTGCATGTTATTCCAAAGCGCTGGTAAAAAGGAGCTAATGGCAGTTGAGCCAAGACATGTCCTGGTTCGTGGTAGCTTAAGGAAGACAAAGGAGGAGTTCCTTTGTCAGTAGGCACTCTTTGAACATTCAAACAGGTCACAGATATAGGGGGGTAGTTTGTTGGACAAAGCCCGGAATAGCCACATGAGGGCATTTATTTGCCTCCTCGTGGAGAGGGACGGCCAATCTAATGCTTAGTACAATAAGCAGTGATGAGTCTGCAAGAGCAAGTCAAGAACAAATCTCAATGTGCGATGATAGAGTGTATCCAGCTTTTGGAGCACATACTGGGGGCAATGGCTGTATAGGAAGTCAGTGTAGTCAATCAGGGGAAGAAAGGTTGTTTAAACCAGCCGCTTTCTAGCTTCCAGGATGAGTAGGTGTCTTATGTGGAAGAAAATACAGAGGCACTGACTTAGCTTTTTTGCTAACTTGCTTAGATGGACACCAAAGGTGACTTTGTTATCCAGCCAGACTCCCAGATATTTAAGTTTATCCACTAGCTCTAGTGGTTCATTAAGAAGGGTAATAATCTGTGGGGTCCCAGGCATCCCTGTACTGTGGGATGGAGAGGTAATCATAGCTTTTTTTTTGCATTTGACAAGAGCTTTAGATTCAGCAGGTTGTGCTGGAGGATAATAAAATCCTGCTGTAGCTCATTGTACGCAATGTCCAAGAAGGGGTTGGTCGTGTAGAGGACTGTGTCATCTGCGAAGAGGTGAACGTTTCCAGCAACCAGGCCAGAGTCGATGCAGTTGATGTAAAGGGCGAAGAGGATAGATCCCAAAATGGAACCTTGCAGAATACTTCGGGATAGTAGTTTAGTGGGGAGAATTCCCCTTCAGCTTTAATTAGCTGTTCATGATTTGTAAGATAGCAGCGGAACCACTTTACTGCAGCAGAGGTTAGACTAATGCTACTCAGGGAATCAAGAAGTATGGAATGATCAGCCATATCAAATGCCTTGCCGAGGTCAAGGAAGAGTGCATAGATGTGCTGTTCACTGTCCAGGGTTTTTAGCCAGTCATTTGACACTTTGGCAAGAGCAGACACAGTACTGTGCTTGGGTCTGTAACCTGATTGATCTGGATTGAGGATTTTCTCATGATCCAAGTACTCCCTTAATTGAGAGTTTACAATTTTTTCAAGTAGCTTGGATAAAACAGGAAGCAATGAAATAGGTCTATAGTTGTTCAAGTCAGTGGGGTCTCCTGACTTGAAAGGGGGATAATGTGTGCAGGTTTTCCAACTAGGCAGCAATCCACCTTGGGCTAATGAGCTGTTAAAGAGATGGGCAATTTGAGCAGCCAGATAATAACAACCTGCTTTTAAGAAGAAGGGTTCAAGCGAATCGGCACCAGCACTCTTTTTGGTGTCCAGTGAGAGGAGCAGGTCCTCCACCTGTTTGTAGGAGACTGGCTGGAGCTTGAAGAGGGGGCGGTCGCTGGGGCGGCTATGGTTGGTCTAGTAGCTATGCTGGTGGTGGTGCTTGTGGTGCTCAGTTTACTAACAGGTGACATATTGAATGCGAGGCCTGCAGTGGTGAAGTGGTTATTGAGCTGATCTAGGATCTCGGACCTATCTGTGTAGGAGGTGTTATTTGCCACAATTTTAGCTGGTAGAGGGTAGCAGGGGAATGTCCCTCAACCTCTCTCAGTATCTGCCAAAAATTGGTGGAATAGTTTTTGTTTGCCTCCAGTGCTAACTGGAAGAACCGTTGTTTTTCCAACCTTACCACTTTGGTGCAGGTATTTCTGGTTACCAGGAAGGAGAGCCAGTCTGAGTCAGACTGCGACTTCGTAGCCCTTTTCCAAAGGGTGTCTCTATGCCGTAAGGCCCTCTTAAGTAATGGGCTAAACCACTCAGGTGCGTGTTTCCTGGATTTGATTTTCCTTAAGGGTGCATGTTGGTTGATAATGTTTACTAACAGCTCCTGGAAGATACAGAATGCTTCTGACACAGAGGGTGTAAGGTAGACATCCTGCCACTTTATGTTCCCAAGATCTGTCAGAAAGGCCAGGAGACTGAAGTATTTTAGGTTGCGCTTAAGCTTGAAAGTAGAGGTGGAAGGGAGGTGTGGGGAGCACCTAATGCAGGTGACTGCACAGTGATCACTCAGATCATTGTGGAAGACCCCTTTACGAGAGATATTATGTGGCTTGTTGACAAGTATATGGGCCAGAAGTGAACTTCAGTCGGGATTTTTCTTGTTAGGTCGTGTAACATCAGAGATAATCTGAGTGAGCCAATGCTTGTCGCAGAAGTCTTTAAACTTGTTTGCGCTGACATCATTGCAATTAAGGTTAAGATCACCCATGATAATGCATTCTGTGTTCGATTTTTCCAGGAGAGAGTGAATATGGGGCAGTATACACAGGCCCACTCCAGGGGGTCTATAGCATGCAGCTACCAATAAGGCTATACCAGGGGAGAGGGTAATTTTGAAGGCAAGACATTCAGATTCTTTGGGCATTGATGTGCTGACAATATTGGTGGTTAGGAATTTATCTTTACTATATATTGCAACACCACCATCTCTGGTCAACCTGTCACACCTGTTGTATCCCGGTATGCTGAATGTTTTGTTAGGTAAAGTATTTTTCAGCCAGGTTTCCGAGAGCATTGCTACATCAGGCTTGGCATGTAGTACCCAGGCATGGACCTGGTCAAGTTTGTTAGCAAGGCTGCATACGTTCATATGCAGGAAGCTCAGACCCTTTAGCTGTGGGAGTTCCCCTAGGGCAGTTAGAAGTGGGGGGGCCCGGGTTTAATTCCACACTGCCTGCACAGAGTAGCAGTAGTACTAATAATTTCCTGAGACATCTTACCAGGAATCTTAGGAAGGTTTTGTCTGGTTGTTTGCCTTGGACACTATCAAGGGCAGTGGAGCGGGAGTTTGGTGGGCAGCGAAAGTTGATCAGAGCAGATAATACTACCCTAACAGAGAGGGTAAGGGAGGGTCTGCTTAGAGAATGTTGGGCAGTAGGAGGTGTGCAGGGTTGGAAATGTGTAAGGATTACTGCCTTTGGAGGAAGTTAATTGGTTGGCAGACATCATTGGGCTTATTTCCAGTCCTATAGGAGTATTCAGGCAGGATGAGTCTTTCCTTGGGTCCAAATTTGGCTCCACTGTCAGAAGGAGGATGTAGCCAATGAGGAGAAGGGGGGCTGCAGAAGTCATCTCTTGGATTTATTACAATAGCTAATGAAACAGTACTATCTAGAGCTGTAAAACAACAGCCAGGGCAACAGAGAGCAGGGCTTTAAGGAGAAAGTGTCTTATGAGGATGCCTTTAAGAGGAGGGTAGGATCAACAAAGATCAACAAGGGGGCTGTGAGACAGAAAGCTTTAAGCTCAGAGCACTTGTATTGGGAGCCAATGGGTCAGGATGGGGTAGGGGAGAGAGGAGCTTAAGTGTATTTAAGGGTCGCCTAGAAGGGGGAGGGAGGGTGGGCAAAAATTTGGCAGCAGGAGCAGCAGACAGTGAGGCTGGGGCTGTTTATAGGCCATACCTGATGCTTGATTCCAGGGGGCTGGTTGGCAGCAGTCTCCTTGGTGCTAAGAGAGGCACAGAGTGGCATCCAGCTGTGCAGGAGTTGAACTGTGGGTAGGTAGCCCAGTGGGCTACAAGGACGCCAGTTGGAAAAGGGAAAGAACAGGAATTTATAGCCATCCAAAGGGGTGGGGGTGAAACTAAGATTAGCACAGAGACAAAAGAGCTGTAATTTACTAAAAGAGGGACAAATAACGTGTCAGGCAGCAGACAGATAGGGGCAACTAAGGGAGAAATTAAAATGGTAACTGCACTGGATTAAAATACAATTCAGTATGCTATGCAGACTTTCAGCAAAGAAATCTTAAACTCTGAAACCTGACTCTCAATTCTAAATTCTAAAGTAATATGAGTGCATGGAAACTTGTATGCTGGATTAGTGCAAGTGCATGGTAACTGGGTGCAGATATAAGACAAGTGCAAGTGAACCTGTGTGTGTATTTAGCACAAGAGTGTGGTAACTTGGGTGCAGGACTAATGTAAGAGTGAGTAACTTGCATGTAGTGGTAATGCAAGTGATTTAAAATTTGCATTGGGAAAAGCAGAAAAGAAACCAAGAGCTAAGCATGTCCTGAACAACAAAGATCTTCAAAGTGTGGACCCAGCAGGAAACAGAGGGTAGAGCACAGGTTTGAGCTCCACCACAGCAACTGACACATGGTGTGACTACAAGCAAAGCAGCTGATTCTTCAGTGCATTAGCCCACTCATGAATAAATGGAGAAGAAGGGGACCTCACAGAATACTGGAAGTCATGTAAACCCAGACATACTATCCTGAATAAACCACAACAATGACCCAATGAGTGCACCACACTCAGCAAAAATATGGAGGCTTAAGAAGTCCTTCCACAAAATGACAAATGTATTCTCCTAGCAGAGTGCTATGTACAGTACCGCACTAGTTTCCATAAACAAAAAGCCATAACCATCAACCTAGTGATCAGAAGGGCACAGGCGGAAGAGCTGTGTACTGAGAGCTGAGCTTGGCTCAGAGATAAGCAGGAAGTCCTGATGGACTAATGAAGAACTGGCTAGGTAGGACATGAGACATTGTTGGTAGCTTCAGTCTTTGAGGGAGAAAGAATGGAGTGCAAATTCAAAAAGATGGCCATCAGGATCAAATCCATGTCTTCTGCCAAAAGAATGAAGGGACACTCAGGCTACAGCTGTGCAGCAGTCACCTGGTAAAGGATAACCAGGAAGGTGATGGAGATGATGACTGTGCAGCTGCAGGGTAAAATGGGTGTCCCTCCAGAAGAAAATGGGCATCTGCTGCCCACAGAACAGCAGGCTGGACCATGGCTCAGACTTCACATTCTTGGGATTTGTGAATGGCACTGCTGTGAACAACCTTAGAATGCAAATTAGGTTGGACATACTGTACGTACATGACAATTTCATCCCTGCATTTGACCCTATCCTACCTAAATAAAATGTACCCATCCTAAGTGATGTCATTTTGTTTTAGTAGTAGTAGTAGTAGTAGTAGTAAAATCTTTGTTCATACAGGATTTGAGAAATATCACCATTAGGGTAATCATAGAATCATAGAATCATAGGAGCTTGAGGGCAGTAAAGGACCATACTGGCCCAGCTAGTCCTCCCTTTTTCCCCCCTACACCTCCCCGTCCCTACCAGCCCCTGTCCTCAAACCAGTACTCAGCCCCATATGCTTGTCCCATGCCCTCTTGAATTCTTCCACCAATTTAGCCCCCACCAGTCCATCTGGTGGTCTGTTTCAGGGCTCCACCACCCTCTCTTTGAAGAAATGCCCTCTCACATTGCCTCTGTATCTTTTTTCCTTGCAGTCTGAGGCTGTGCCCTCTAGTTCTGACCCCCTCCTTCCTCTTAAGTAAACCCCGTTCTCCCACTTTATTGAGCCCCTTTACATATTTAAAAGTTTCAGTCATGTGTCCCCTTTCCCTCCTTGTCTCCAGCATGTACACTGTGTAATAAATAACCTTTTTACAAGGTGTTCCTGTAAGATGGTACTTTAATATAAGTTACACATTAAACATACACAGACACTATTACAAAGTCATTAACAAACAAATTACAATAAATTACAAATGTTATCTAAATAATCACAAACAATCAACTGGGTCTTAATGTGATGCCAGATTACCTGTTACATTCACATCTATAGTTAAGTTCTAACTTCATTGCCAATTTAAAGGCTGATGATGATAGTTGAAGCTTTCTAAATTGTGGGGGAATTACATTCCAAATGCAGGCTGCCTTATGCTGAAAGGTCATTTTGCTATAGTTATTTTTGATGTTGGCTCGGGCGTCCGCACCAGTCAACATCTTGTGGCAGAAGCAGATTTGGAGATGGGGCCACTGTGGGCGAATGCAGAGCACGCATCAGTAGGTGCATCCCTCATTCCCCAATAAGCCAGCATGCAGGCACTGACAACAGCAATATGTAAAGTGGCCACCACATCTAACAAAAGTGCCACTGCGATGAGAGGCAAGCTCGGCGTGTAGTGGCACAACACACCTCTCAACGTGCCTTTACTGGTGAAGTTTTTCACTAAACATGGCAGCACTGACTGCCGCTGCCAACTTCAGGGATGCCCAATCCCCCTGTCAGCATGCCCCTACCCACTTCATTTGCCCGACAGGGAAGCCCACTCCCGTCGGCATAATGCCCTCCTATTTCAAGTGTGTGCCGAGTAAGCTCCAACTTCTCGGGCATCATGTGCCCCCAACAGTCTTTATTTGCCAAAGGGGCCCAATACCCATCGGGCTCAGTCTCCCTTCCCAGTTCAATTTGCTGATGGGGGAGCCCACCCCCTGTCATCATAATGTCCCCTCCCATTTGTTGTGTGCTGAGGTGGTGCCCAATCCCCTCAGCTCTTGCACCCCCTTCGGTATGAGCCGATGGGGGTGCCAAATCCCCCATTGGTTTCAGGCCCCCCAGCACACTCAGGTGGCACACTGGGAGCTCACCCCAGCATGCCAAATGTCCCTAAAAAAAAACAACCCACGATGTTCTTTTTTTTGTAAACCTGTAAATCAGAAAACGGTCCCTCGTGGTCTCTCCTGCCCCCTCCCACAACCCACACCCACCCTCTGTGTACCCTGCCTCCCGACACCCCTCTCACCCCATACTTACCTCCAGAACCCGGTGCAACAATCTTCAGTGGATCAGGAACACATCTGCACTCTTCAAAGCTGACCATGAACTGAAGAAATGCCGGTAAGTTGTATAATGGCATAAATAGTTTTTTTTCAATGTTGGTGCATATCTCGGGCATTTTGGGGAATTTTGGCACCAAATTTTCAACATGGGGTTATTGGGCCCCTCATCATGAATTCGGTCACTGTCATGGTGTTATTTGGTCCCAAAAGGTGATTTTGCAGTCACTGCACAGAATCACCTTTTGGGACTGATTCATGAAATGACAGTGCCACTGTTCATGAGGTGGGCTCTCAAAAAGCCTATGTTGCAAATTTGCAAAAAATCCAAAATGACTGTTTTATGAGCGTACATTACGCAGTTTCCACACACGCTTGTAACTTTGTGAATTTATAATATTTTCTTCTCCAGATTTTCAACATTGTCATTTTTCCACACCACCTTATGAACAGTACAGCTGTCATTTTACATATCCTGGCCAAAATGTGTTTCCGCACTTCTGGGGCAGAATAGCACGGTCGCTGTGGTAAAACAGTTTAGGGACAGATTAAGAAAATGACAGTGACACTGTTCATGAGCAGAGGGCCTAAAATACCTATGTTGAAAATGTGATAACGAAAATCCATAAAATGACTGTGTTACAAGCATGCGCTGTGCAGTTTCCACTCACCCTTGTAACTTTGCAAATTTGCAATATTTTCATGCCAGATTTTCAACACTGGCATTTTTTCACACCTCTTTATGAACAGTACAGCTGTCATTTTCACAAAATGTGTTTACACACCTATGGCGTACAATGGCGTGGTCGCTGTGGGAAATCAACTTTTTGGACAGATTAACAAACTCACAGTGCCATTGTTCATGAGGGGAGGTCCCAAAATGCCTATGTTGAAAATGTGGTTAAAAAAATCTGAAAAATAATTGGGTTATGGACGTGCGTTGCTAAGTTTCTATGCATGCTCATGACTTCACCAATTTTTCATATTTTCACTCCAGATTTTCAATGTTGCTGTTTTTTCACACTTCCTCATGAACAATACAGTTGTCATTTTTCACATCCTGCCCAAAATGTGTTTCAGTACCTGTGGCACCAAATGATTCAGTCGCTGTGCAAAATCACCTTTCGGCTAACAAACTAATAGTGCCACTCTTCATGAGGTGGGGTCACAAAAAGCCCATGTTGATAATTTGGAGTGCAAATACCAACACACGCCTATGGCGTTAGGGTATCCAACTGTAACACCCCACCCTGTAGAGACTGACAGGTGTCAGGGATGTGACTTGGGATCATCAGCTGTAATGCTCATGCCTTTCCACCCCCACCTCCACCCTGCAGCCAGTGACAGGCATCAAGGTGTGCCTTGGAGTGCTCAGCCACAAAGTTCACTCCATTCTTCTATATTGCACCCACATCAATGTATTTCCTTATGGAATGTAGTAAGTATAAGGCCCAAAGACCCCAAAGCACACCACGACACTTGTCAGTGTCTATAGGATAGGGTGAGGTAAAATGGCATGAGTGTTATAGCTGACAACCCAAAGGCACACCCCAACACCTGTCAGTCTCTGCAGGGTGGGGGTGGAGTTGGCATCAGTCCAATACTTCAGTGCCATTCCTATCATGCATCTCTAACTCCTGCACTACCAATGCCAGTGCCAATGCCAGCAAGACAACATTCGGCATTGACAAATGCTTGTTATTTTTAGAATAATTAAGTTTCTGGCTCTCTTTTTTCTTGGTTGGAAGTCATGGTGTGGTTTTAATAATTCACTTGATAAACTTACAGGTTGATTATTTTTAGAACTCCATGGGTATGGGTTGCCCATATACCCTTTCTCCTCACTTCAAGTTTTTTAACGAGATGTGTTGATTCTGTTGGCCCAGTGTTCACCATGATTGTCCAGTGCTCATTGTTGGAGGTTTTTTTTCTGGATTCCCTGAAAGAAGCTCTGGTGAGGCCCCTTCTAAATAAATTATTTCTTGACCTGGATATCTTGGCAAATTACCATTCTGTCTCCAACCTTCCTTTTTTGGCTAAGGTTGTTGAGAAGATTGTGGTGCAACAGCTTGAGGAGCACCTTGTGGCCTTTGACATCTATGAGACACTCTAGTCAGGTTTTAGAGCCAGGCATAGCACCAAAACAGCATTAGTCGGGATGCACAATGACCTACTCAGGACTAGGGATAGAGGAGACAGGTCAGTTCTTGTTCTCTTCGATTCGATCTCCTTCAAATTTTGACACTGTGGATCACATTGTGCTTCTTGATTACCTCAGAGAGTATTGTGGACTCACCAGCACTGTCATCAGCTGGTTTGAGTCCTATCTCACTGGCAGGAAGCAGCAGGTAGTGAAGGGAGATTTCTCCTCCTTCCCAAGGCTTCTGCCTTGTGGAGTACCTCAAGGGTTGATCTTGTCACCGATGTTATTTGCAATGTATATGCTGCCCATGGGAGAGCTCATTAGGCCATAAAATGTGGGTTTTCAGTGCTACGCAGGCGATACCAAATTGTATTTGTCCTTTGCCCGTGGAACATTGGATGCTGTACAAGTACTTAACATCTGCCTGGGCTAGATCAATGACTAAATGTCCTCTAGCTGGTTTCGACTGAACCCTGATGAGGTGGAGGTGCTGGTGGTTCAGCTTGGTTGAGGGCATGATGAGAGTGCTTCCAGAGGGGCCTTAGGTCTTTTTCTGCGACCTACACCATTGATAGCCTCCTCTAGGGTGTGAGATGTTGGTGTGATCCTGGAAGACAGGTTGACATTTGAAGCTCAGGTGTCATCTGTGTTTTTTTTCAAAGTTTTTTTTACCACTTGATGAATATCACCAGGATCAAACCCCTAGTTCTACCTGAAGACCTGCCCACACTAGTTCATGCCTTTGTGACATCAAGGCTTAATTGCTGTAACACTCTTTGCTATGGGGTCTCTAGATGTACCCTCCACCGGCTGCAGCTGGTGCAGAATTCTGCTGCCAGGTTACTGACTGGCCTTTCTAGGCCCAGTCACATGATCCCAGTTTTGCAGGCTCTGCACTGGCTGCTGATCAGGTGAAGGGTTATCTTCAAGGTGAGTTTACTCACCTACAAGTCCCTAGATGGACTAGGCTCTGGCTATTTGGCTGACATTCTTACACTGGCTGTCTTGGTCCGATCCCTCTGCTCCTCAACCAGGGGCTTCCTTAAGGTTCCCAGGACCTGACTTAAAACTGTTTGCAATCAGGCTTTTAGCATCACCAACCCAGTGTTGTAGAACATTCTTCCACCCTACACTGGAGAGGCTCCATCGGTCAAGTGTTTTAAGAGTGGTCTCAAGGCCTGTTTATTTTCATTGGCCTTCCCAGATGATGTGATTTAACCAGCTTTTTAGATCTGATTTTAATTGTATCTATTGTTTTAATAGTTTTTATTGATATTTATTTATTTTTCTTCTTGTATTGTGTTTTGATTTTATTTCATCTACTTTTGTGTATGTTAGGCGCCCAGAACCTCTGGGTTTGGATGCCCTACAAATAAACTTTGCCTTGCCTTGCCAAGTGGATACCTATTCAGATTTGCATACAATGAGCAGTGATGAGCATAATAATCACATTTTAAAACAAATCTTGCTAGTCTGTTATAGCCAAGATCTAATTTGTATAGTTTTTTTATTAGCGAATCCATATATGTGGCTTCCATAATCAATTACTGCCACAAATAATTGATTTGCTGCTGATAGTTGAACACTTTTTGTAGTGCAGAGTGAGATTCATCTTAATGCTCCTATTCTTGTGTTGACTTTCTTAATTAAGTCCTTAATGTGCAGTTCAGTGTTAAGTGCTGGTCAAAATAAACTCCCAAATATTTGTACTCCGATGATGTGGCTAGAATTGAACCGTCTAGTGTTTTTATTTCTAAATTAGAGGATTTCTTTGTATTATTATTTCGTGGTGGGCTAAACATCATAGTTTGTGGTTTTTTGGTATTTAGTTGTAGACCTGAGGAGGTGAGCCACTCCTACATCTCTATAAAACTAAAGTGCAGGTTGTGTTCCACCTCCTCAGCTTCCCTCCAATACCAGAACTGATATTTGTATGTTTCATGCAACCAGGGAAATTATTTATATAGATCAGGAACAAAAGAGGACCTAAGATTGATCCCTATGGCACACCACTTGCCACAGGCAAAGACCCTGATTGATGGCCACCCATGGAAGCTATCTGGGTCCTGTCAGTCAGATAGGATTTAAACCATCTGCATTGTTCCTCTGCTACTCCAGTGTCCTCCTATCTATCTAACAGGATCCCATGGTCCACTAAATCAAAGGCCTTGAATAAGTCCACAAACACCGCACCCACAGACCTGGCAGCCCCAATGGTGAAACCACCAAATCAAGAAAGTCTGTGAGTGCGATGGTCATGGACGTATCCTTTCTAAAGCCCAATTGGAATTGAGTTAGTTTATTATGTTTTTCAAGCTATGTATACAATTGTCCGTGTAATATTCTCTCCATTAGTTTAGAGACTGCTGATATAAGTGCTATTTGACGGTAATTGGAGGGATTGGAAGGGTCTCCTCCCTTAAAGACTGGTATTATTTTTGATTGTTTCCAACTCTGGGGTTTTGTTTTTTTGTTTTCCCCCAATCATCCTGTCTGCCCTTATCAGCTGTGCCATCATCTCTTTGACTTACCCATCTCTGGTTCCTCCCTATTTTATCCCCCTAGGGCTGAGTCAACTGGGTGGGCAAGGTGTTGTTGGAGATCCTGTTCAGAGTGAAGGTTGGTTCCTTGGTCACTCTGTCATACCTGGAGTTTTCTGCCATTCATTCCCCTTCCCTAGGGCACCAACTTCCTGGTGCTCTCTGCGTGCATGCACATGAATGAGCATCAGTGAATTAGAACTCCATTGGCATCCACCCTTCCTGTCTACCAGATCCACATGCACCACCCCCTGGGGTTACCCAGATGGCTGTGGTGCAGTACAGTCTGTACACCTTCCCTCCCCAAGATGGAGAGCATTCTCTCAGATGCTTGATCCTTCTCCCCTGGCTGGCTCTTCAGTAACTTGTGCTTATTCCTGAATGACTGCCATCATTGTGAACAGTAGCATTTCCACTGAGCCTGTGGGCTGGCATTAGGAGACGTCATTGTCATCAACCCAGTGTGAGAGCCAAGATTTAGGCACAACAATAACATCAGAGGAGATTTGGGAGGCAGAATGCTTGAAGTGGTGGATTTTAAGGAGAAGGCTCCTAGCATTGAGGTGGAAGACTCTAATACCTTTGTTAAAGGTGGGCAGAGAGGGGCAGATGTTAGCTAAACATCACCTGCCACTAGCAGAGTGAATGTGAAGATGAGCTTTGGTGAGCTAGGCTTCTTCAAGTGTGGGTAGGCAGGTGAAGGAGAGTGAGGGGGTGGTTAGGAAGGGAAAACCAGAGAGCTTTGCATTGGATTTAGGAGGCAGGGAGAACAATGGGCCAGTTCCACATACAGTAGTATGATAGGTGGGGTGGGAAAGAGGGAATATGGGGGGCCATGAGTGGGAGATGAGGGATGAAGGAAGAGAGGCTCAGAATCAGGAGGGGAATAAGGACAGAAATGGCAGACAGGGTGAAGCAGTGGCAGGCTACAGGTAGGAAATAAGACTTGGAGGTTAGTAGACAGGGTGACCCAGTGACACTATACAGAGGAAGTGGGAAAAGTTAGGAAAGGGGAGGAAAGAGACAAAGCTACTTTCTGAGGTAGAACCTATAGTTATCTACACCCTGGAGCTTTGTGAATATTGATCCACCACTCCTGCTGGTATATATATATATATATATATATATATATATATATATATATATATATATATATATATATATATATATATATATATACAGTGGCGTGAAAAGTATTTGCCCCTTCCTGATTTTCTCTATTATTGCATATTTGTCACACTGGATGTTTTCAGGTCTTTAGAGAAATGTAATATTAGATAAAGGGAACCTGAGGAAAATAACACTTGTTTTTTTATTTTTTATTTCACCTATTTAATGAAAAAGTTAACTAACACTAACTGGCACTGTGTGAAAAGTAATTGCCCCCTTACACTTAATAACTGGTTATGCCACATTTAGCTGCAATGACTGCAACCAAACACTTCCTATAATTCAATATCAGTCTTTCACATCGCTGTGGAGGAATTTTAACTCACTCTTCCTTGCAGAACTGCTTTAATTCAGTAACATTTGGTAGGTTTTCAAGCATGAACTGCTTGTTTCAGGTCCTGCCACAGCATCTCTATTGGGTTTAAGTCTGACTTTGACTAGGCCACTCCAAAACTTTAATTTTACTTTTTTAGCCATTCTGATGTGGACTTGCTTTTGTGTTTGTATCATTGTCTTGCTGCATGACCTAACTACGCTTCAGCTTCAGCTGACGGAAGGATGACCGACATTCTCCTTAAGAATTTTCTGGTACAGAGCAGAATTCATGATTCCTTTAATTTTGGCAAGTCGTCCAGGTCCTTAGGCAGCAAGCATCCCCACACCATCACACTACCACCACCATGTTTGACTGTTGGTATGGTGTTCTTACTGTGGAATGCTGTGTTTGCTTTTCGCGAGACATTATGGGATCCATGTCGTCCAAAAGTTCCACTTTGGACTCATCTGTCCATAGAACATTTTCCCAAAAGGCTTGTGGATCATCCAGGTGCTTCTTGGCAAATGAGAGACGAACATTTATGTTCTTCTTGGTTAGCAGTGGTTTCTGCCTTGCTACTCTACATGAAGCCTATTTTTGCCCAGTCTCTTTCTGATTGTGGAGTCATGAACACTGACCTTAGCTGAGGCAAGAGAAGCCTGCAGTTCTTTGGATGTTGTTTTAGGATCCTTTGAGACTTCCTGGATGATTTTACGCTGTGCCCTTGGAGTAATTTTGGCAGGCCGCCCACTCCTGGGAAGATTCACTACTGTTCCAAGTGTTCTCCATTTGAGATTATGGCTCTCACTGTGGTTCGATGGAGTCCCAGAGCCTTAGAAATAGCTTTGTAACCCTTTCCAGACTGAAAGAGGGCAACAAATTTTTTCTGATCTTTTCAGGAACTTCCTTTGATCATGGCATAATGTGCTGGTTGAATCTTTGTGCTGGCAACGTGACTCTGATGGTAAGGGCCAAAATAAGTGAGGTTTATATTGAGCAGGCTGGCTGTAATCAAGCCTGGCTGTGTTCAATCAGCTGACTCTAATTATCCTTCTAATTGGGTTGATTTAACTAGGGGGCAATTACTTTTTCACACAGTGCCAGTTGGTGTTGGTTAACTTTTTTCATTAAATAAATGAAATAAGTAAAAAAAAAAAAGTGTTATTTGTTCACTCAGGTTCCCTTTATCTAATATTATATTTTGTCTAAAGACCTGAAAACATCCAGTGTGACAAATATGCAATAATAGAGAAAATCAGGAAGGGGGCAAATACTTTTTCACGCCACTGTATATATATGCTGGGAATGCTAGGAGGAGAAGCTAAGGTTTAAAGGCTGATAATTTTCATCTCTGGTGACTTAGTTTGCCAGCAACAAATCAGTGTGGGCAGTGGTTAAGTGGTGTTCTATCTCAGAATGGAAAGCCTCATACCACAGATACATTTCTTTGGTGACATCCTGGGGTCAAATGATAGTGGCAGCAGCTGCATGAAGTGGCTGTGTGGCTCCAGAGGCTTCAAGAAAGGCATCTAGTGATGAATGAGGGAGCATAAGCTGTTTAAAGGCTAGGAATCTGCATCCCTGATGAACCAATTGGCCAGCAGTTAATCAGACTGGGCAGGGGGTTTGGCTTGCCTGCTTGGAAAATGGATGCTTGAATTTGTAGCTCTAATCTGGCCCCAGCAATATCCTGTATGATTCTAATATACCGTCTCCCATCTAGAAACATAGAAACATAGAATTTGACAGCAGATAAGGACCGCTTGGCCCACCTAGTCTGCCCATTTCACTACCGAACGGATAAGCTGCAGATCTAAGTTAACCAACAGCCTACTTCCTCCTACCCCCCACTAGAATTTCCTTATGTCTGTCCCATGTATTCTTGAATTCCCCCACTGTTTTTGACTCTATGACCTCCTCAGGAAGGCTGTTCCATGCATCTATAACCCTCTCTGTGAAGAAATACTTCCTCACATTACCTCTGAGCCGTCCCCCCTCTATCTTCAAATTGTGCGCCCTTGTTCTTGCACATCTCTTTTGAAAGATGCTACTCTCTTGGACTTTGTTGATTCCCTTGAGGTATTTGAAAGTTTCTATCATGTGCCCCCTCTCCCCCCTTTCCTCAAGGCTATACATCTTAAGCTCCTTTAGTCTTTCTTCATATGCCTCCTGGTGCAGACCCTGCACCATTTTGGTTGCCCTCCTCTGGACAGCCTCCACCCTGTCTATGTCTTTGCAGAGATGGGGTCTCCAGAACTGTACACAGTACTCCAGATGTGGTCTTACCGACTGTCTGTACAGTGTATGTTAAGAACCAGGCAAGAATTGGCCAAGGGCGAGCCTCGGTGCTTAACATACACTGACTACTAACTTTTTCTGTTGGAACGAATAGACACTTACCTGTGGAACATCGCTGGGGCAATTCTGTGTCCATACCACCCAGGAGACAGCATTTTGCAGTGCCCCAACATTGTCCTGCATCTGGGCCCTTGGCTCATCTCATTATGGCCACCTCGTGTAAACCAGATCCCAATCTACAAGGAATTAAACAGATGTTTTCTACAATGATGGCAAAAATGGATCAATTAGAAATATCTTCACAAAACACTAATGCTGACATAATTTTCTTATCAAACTGGATGAATGTAGCACAGCACAGGATTGCCGACTCTGAGGATGAGTCAAACTGCGTTATGTCCTACATTTGGGAGCAAGATCAAACCATCCAGCTGTTGTGGCAAAGGGTCGAGGACTTAGAACATCACAGCTGGAGGAATAATCTGTGCTTTGTGGTATTCACCATGGGCTGCAAAGGATCGCATGCCCTCTGATTTCTGAAATTCAGCTTACCCACCTTACTTGGACTATAACTCAATGAACCATTTGAAATTAACAGGACCCACCACTCGCTTGCACCCAGACCAGCACCGAGGCTCACCCTTGGCCAATTCTTGCCTGTTTCTTAACAAACACTGACCAGGAAACAATCATGCAAGTGACCCTAGAGAAACAAACCCTGGTCTGGCAGGGGCACAAAATCCAAGTGTTTACAGACTATTTGCAGGAATTATCAGAGTGAAGGTGCCCCTTCACAGCCGCCAGAAAGTCCTGTGCAGAAGTGAGTTTGCAGTATTCCCTCCACTACCCCATGGTCTTGCTGGTGGTGGAATCCCCAGAATGTCTGATGACCTGGAGGAGGTTGAGGCCTTCCTCACCAGACAGTGATCCTCTTCAGCCCAGGACAGGTCAAAGCAGATTGACCACAAATCCCTGCCCCAGGACCCACCACAAGACATGGAGACTGGGTCTCGACACACCAACACCAGAGAGAGGGGTGGCAGATTAGGGCCTCCTTTAGGGCTGTTGCCCTCTGATCCTAATCCCTGGCTGCCAGCCCCCAAGGGCCAGTACAAAAACAGAAAATGGCGCCAAGAAGAAGGGAAGCAGAAAGATCATTCTCCATTGATTAAATCGCAGAGCCGCAGCCGGGAGTCCAAAGTCTCATCTGGCTCTCCAGCTCCGGTAAGGGGAATCACACACTACAAAGTCCTGGCCAACTTACTGGATGATTTCTTAACATTGCAACCAGCAATGTCAGTACTGGTGCTTCCGTCCACTGATCCACCACAGGTATGCTCCTGAGCAGAGAGGACGTCCCTTCCAGCACTCCCCAACAATGACTCATCCAGTGTGGATGATGCAGCACCCAGGGAGGTACAAACGGAGGTGCAGCAAACCAAAGGTGCAGCAGGATGACTTACCCTATTTTTTTTTCTTTTTTCTTTCTCTCCTTAATTGCTGCTTTTCTTAGTATGCTCCCTGTTGCAACCTCCTCCCTAAAAATAACTCAGATTGAAGGATACGCTTTCCCTGGTGGCAGGTCTGTACTGGAACATGGCAGTTCTTAGCACAGTAAGGGACAGGGTAAATGGCTCCAAACATTAGGCCGTCTTAAAGGCGCAGTTCGAAAACGGAATATATTACAATACATTGAAAAATATGCTTTAATGTATGTCAATACACTGAGAAATACATTGTCTCACTGTAATATATTATATAATTATAATATATTATGAAACATATTTTCAAATATACTGACATAATATATTTCTAACCCACAGTATGCAAAAATATATGCCACTGTATTGAGAAATACATTGACTCAATGAAATATAATACACAGTGTATTTCAGCATATATTGAAACCATATATTCTGCCTCATGCATTGCTTGAAAGCATGTCAATCTATTTAGTAATACATTGTCTGAAATATATTATTAGTATATTTCAAAATATACAGTATACTGTATTTTTTCTGTTATGTATATTTTTATATATGTTACATATATTTTTATATGTTACATATATTTTTTATATGTTACATGCATTTTTGTAAATGCTTAGTTTCATCCCATGTGTATATTTGCATAACTAATTTGCATATTTCAAAAACATAGTTTATCAGCCAAAATCATGATAATTTAAAGCTTTACAATAATTTCAAATTTACAACATTAGCTTACAGACTGAAAAGAAACATACAAGTAATAAAGCAAGTGCATGTAGGATCTCAACCTGACCTAAAGTGAAACAAAATGGAGTGGTATAAATACCATTATGAACTGGTTGCCAAAAAGGGACAAAGCTGATTGGCTGACAGCTCTTTGAAGCCGTGATGATATCTAGCTACATCATCATGGCTTCAAAAAGCTTCCGGCCACCAGCCTCCTCACCCACAACAAAGCTATCCAAGGGTGAGTGGCAGCTACAGAACCCACTAAAATCGTGGTGAATATGAGCAGTTCCTCACTCGCTTTCATGCAGTAGGAGTGTCAGCAACCATGAAGAATTTTTTATTTTTTTAAACAAAACACCCCCCCAACCAAAACAACACAACAGGCGACTGCCGACTGCAGCATTCACAAAAGCACCCACTCCCAACAAAGAAATACCGTAATGCCACCATGCTGCTCATTAACGGCCGCTCGTGACAAGAAAACATTCCCGGTATCACAACGGCCCCTCCCAATTACAGAAAACTTCTTTACTAACCTCACCTTCACCCTTAAAAATGAAGCATGACAGTTTTCCTTTACTCCAGAGTTGCAATAATCACATCATTTGGAGGGGGGGGTAGGAAATCACAGACCACAACGATCACTATCCCCGGCAACATATTGGGCTTGCAGCTGCACTCCTACATGAACTCCACTTGCAACAGCACCACCTGCTTCCCAAAGCCCTCCATGAACTTTTTTTTTTAAAGATGGCCCTCCAACGCTTTAAAAAAGGGCATTAAAACATTTTAAAAGTTTCTTTTTAACTGTTTCTCCTAACAAAACTGATAAATAGAATAATAGATGGGTTAGTGTGTATTACAAGGCTATAATTTCATTGAGAGTTTCTGGGGACATAGATAACCTCGAGAGCGGCTTCGAGGACACTGTCCCAAACTAGATGAAATTTCAGCCAATAATACTCACTAACCCATTTGTTATTTTGTAATATATGGATGAAGGAAGTTGGTGAGTTCTTACCTGCGATGGCTTGAAAGCTGAATCAGGAAGTTGATAGAAGAATTATCAAACTCTGTAAAAGTTCGTTGTGAAACATGAAAAAACATGAGTTTTTTTTTATAGATAGCCAATGATTGCGGCAAAAGAACGATGAACTGAGGTGCGAACTGAGTGTTGTTACTGACTCGAGTCTGAGTACATTACATATCTTCTTTTTTGGTTTAGAGACTTCGGATGTTGATGGCAACGCTTCCAAAAGTAGGAGTGGGAGCCAAAATGTTGCCGGACATCCGAGAAAATTGGGCACTTTTATTGGTGAGAGTCAGAGCTGCTGTCATTTCCTGTGCGAGTAGTGTGCATCACTAGTCGGTTCAGATGTGGATTTGGAGATGCGGCTTGTGGAGGGATCGAGGTGGAAGGCTGCTCAATGCTAGGATTGAGCACATTTTCTTTGCTTTGTTTCAGACAAGGTAGAGTAATTATTAATACTCTGAATATTTTTGTGTCCAGACAGCTGAGCAACATCAGTGGGTGGTATGTTCGAGTCTATGAGCATCTGTATTGCTGTTTTTCTTGTAGAATGATTTGTGATTCTTTTTTCTGGGGCAAGACCTGCTGTTTGTTGAAGAAGCTTCATAATACCTCGGATCTTGTTCTCTCCTATAGTCATTGCTCTGTACCAGTGGCTTGAGGGTTTAAGCTTCAAATTTAGAGCAAGGTAAAAGGGGGCTTCTGGTTTGTTCATCGATGGGGGTCTCTTGGAAGCATATATGTGGTAGGCAGCTACAACATCTCGTTCTGGGTGCTGTGTGTTTTGGTAGAGTCTGGGTGCCACTGGTCTGACATCTCAGATATTTACTCCTGTTCTTGTTTTGGTGGCTCGCTCATGATATTGTAAGTATTTTTTGCCCTCTGTGTCTATGCCTGCCACAATGTCACCCCAGCGCAGCTGGTACTGTTCGCTTGTTCGGAGTACAAAGTGGAGAACTTTGTTGAAAAATAAAAGATGTAAGAGAGCAGTGGGTGTGTTGAGCCCGAGGGTGCCTGTGGTGTACAATTGATTTATTTCACTTTCAGTTAGTGGCTGCGCTTGCTTAGGTCGATTCCCCATGCCCAGTTTTTTGAGGTACTTTTGCTTGGCTATGAGTGTGCTGTGGGTCTGTTTGAAAGTTACAGTTGCAGTTTGGAATATTGAGTCTGGGTAGTTTTTTTTAATTAAATAACGGTCTATGCTGCCCAGAATACCTCTGATTGTGCTAGGTTCATATTCTGTACCATCCTGTTTTTTTAGTTGAAATATAAAGTCAGCTAGGAAGGTGTCTAATTACACTGTTTCAATGTTTTCAATAGAGCGTGACTCACCTATGGTCGTGAGGTAGTTGTTGAGGAGTTTTAAATCGAAGGCAGTTTTTTTTTAAGTATTTTGATTTTCTTGTTCAGAGATAAATTGAAGTCTGCTTTCTGTTATCATTTGTGGCTTTGATAGTGCCATGTTTGCGATTTTTACTGACAGAGTATCGTGAAACAGAAGCGAGCATTACTTTCCTGTGAATGACTTTTTTAAACTATTACAGCTATGAGGTGATTAAGGTGGCTCGTGGTGGGCGCGAGGTTGAAGAGTGCGCTTGCGTTGTGCTGTTGCAGTGATAATACCATCGTTTGTTGGAACGATAGTATTATTGAGAGTGAAGTGTGGTATTATTGAGTCTGCAGAGTGCTGTAAGATGTGTTACAAGGAATATTTTGAATCGTTTTCGATAGTATTAGTTTGGAAATCCATATATTACAAACCAGTTCATAATAGCAATAACGCACTTCAGAGTATGGTATATCATGGGATAGCATCACTTCTTGGGCAGTTGGAGGCATGAGGCCTGCAGGTTCATGCCCAACCACCCGAGGCATGATGATATTTAATGATATACCACACCCTGTCATGCCTTATTGCTTAAATCTGAGCCTCTAACAAGCATGGGCATGTGAGGTAAATCCTACGTGTAAGTATAAATGTGTAAAATGTATGTTTGAGTTAAAGCTGCACTGCAAAACAATAATTCCAATGTAACTATTTCCATAATTACTAACAATGTGAACTCCAGTTGCATAGATAGAGGTACATGTCAATCGTAAATAATTTAGTTTGTTTTTGTCTGTGTAAGTTAACAGTTATAGTCATATCTATTACATGTGTATATTATATATATTTGTAAATATAGGAAACAACGTCTGAAATGTAAAAAAAAAATACATTTATACATATATTGGCAATATAACAATAACATATACTGAGACCCCTTATATTTAGCATCTTCCTCAATAATCTTCCGACATCCTGTTCCGAACCAGTACTCCTCTACGCGGATGATGCGGTCATTTTCTCAAACACTGCTGACCCTACCTTCCTTCAGGCTCAACTTCAGAAAAGTTTTGCTGAAGCTGAGTCCTGGTTCATCTTTCATAAGTTGGTGCTTAACTGCAAAAAAAATAAGGTCATGCTATTCCATGGTACCCACGGCAAACACAAAGCCAAACAACTGGTGATTAAAAACAGCGCGGGTGTTATCCTTGATCAGACTCACTTTTTTAAATACTTAAGATACTTACTCTGGATAGTACGATCTCCTACTCCAACCATGTTGAGAATGTTGCCAAGGCAGTTAACATTCACCTGGGCCTTCTACACAGGCATAAACACTGCCTTACTATCGAGGTCTCAGATTGCCTATCCAAAGTTCAATTGTGTCTATTATTGACTATGGTTTGGTCATTTATAGTTACGCCACAGACACTACCCTACATCGGCTCACCATAGCTCTGAATAAGGCATGCTGTGTACTAACTGGTGCAGCATATCATGCTCACACTTGTGACCTTTACGAACAGTCAAACTGGCTTCAACTCCAGGCTCACATTGAATATCAAGCCTGCCTTCTGGCTACGAAGGCAGATCTTCGTCTCCTACCACCAGGTTCTCTTCAGCTTTTCAATCCCTTCTGGGGCACTCGGAGCATGCGAAGTTCTGTGAGCCAAACATTTACTGTCACTCGCTGTTGAACCTTGCTCCGACAACGATCCATTGCAGTTAGAGCTGATAATTTATTTAATTCCCTTCCTCCTGAGATTGCGACAACTGCAACCTTGGGACCATTTAAGCAGAAGCTGCATCAATTCCTAGTTTCCAGAACATCTTGTGACTACTATACCTAATCTCTGCTGACAGCTAAATGCACTGGGACCTCCCTCTTTTACCATTTGCTCCTGTATAGCCCTATGCTGCTGCTGTGCTATTCCACTCACAGCACTTCCTCCCTTATCCCTTTCCCATTCCTGCCCTCTTTTCATCCTACCTCATCCCCCTTTCCTTTACCCCTCCACTCCCACTTCCCCCCTCTCCTCTGTTTCCTCACCTTGTTCTCTCCCTCTACCCCCCGGCCCGTGGGTCTTTCCTGCTCAAGCTTCATTGTAGAATCTCCCTCCTTGCTCTTTTTTTTGCTCCTTCCACCCCCCAATTCACCCCCTGTACTTTCTCTCCTTGCAAGCCCTTTCACCCCTCTTCATACAAGGCCACTGACTGCACTTGACACAATATTTATCTTGCCATATTGTTCTTCTGTTTGTGTAATTACTTTCCTCATGTTGTACTACTTACTGAAACCATTGTAATTTGCTATTCTTGTGACTTGACGTGGAACCTCTGTAAAAGAGCCCTTGGCTCAAAGGTCTTTCTGATTTGTTAAACAAATAAAATAAATATATTTCCCATCCTTCTTTCAATATATTTGGATTTCATCAATATATTTTGAAATATACATAGTATACTAAAGCGGCAATAACGTGTACGTTTACAGTACATTGCAATATATTTGCAAATGTTAAAATATGTTGAAATATATTTGTTTTCCAATACATTACAATATATTATAAAACAAGTAGATTGGAATATATTTCACTGTATGTAAATATATTGTTAATAATATATTTTAAAATATATTTCATTTTCATAAGGGGTCCTAATTTAAAGTGAACAGTGCTTTCCTATGGGCTAATTCTGGTTCAGCTCTAGTTCTGCTGGTGCCTACCCCAGCCCCGTTTGAACCTGGTAGCTTAATAGAAGGTCTCCATACAGCAAATATGACCTCCCTTCTCTACTCCTGGCATCTGATAAGTTGGGGTACTGTGGACCAAAAGGGCCAATCATGCCGAAATAATGGTGGATTCCTAGGGAGACCCTCTTTGTTTGTTATCAGTAATCATAGTGGATGCTATGTTACTGTATTCCTCTCTATGGTGCTTTTATTTGTTTGGGAACTAAATTCCCCTTCCTCAGGCACTACAAAATCGGGGGTCACCTACGCTCCCACAGACACAGTCTAGAGAGGTCACATTAATAATTGGTCCTCCAGGGACATCCTTGGCATGCATTTTACTAGAGGAAGGGGAGCAAGGGGTGTTTGTTTCAGTCCCTTATTCAGATAATTCATGGGGAGCAAGGTGCAACATTGCCATTCCCGCATGCTGGTAGCACTTCCTGGTCTATCTTTGGGCTGGAGTACAGACTGGTTTCTTGCAGCGCAGGTCACCCCTTCCATCTGCCCACTCTGTCTAAGACCCTGACTCCTTGACACTTACGGACTGTCCTATGACTCTAAAGCCCTATGTTAAGTCTTAAACAGCCTTTACTCCTGAATATACATAACTTTTGGGACTCTTTTCCCCCTTTATAGGACCTAATCAGTACTAAGCAGCACCAGATGTTAACTGAATGACGTGGACTGCAGCCACATCCAAGAGCATGGTCATTCTCGATGCCCTACAGGGAGCATGCCTTAGACAGCTAGTGGTGGAACCCACTCAGGAGGGAGCAATATTAGACCTGGTACTCTCAAATGGAGAGATGATCACAAATTTAGAAGTCAGTAGACATCTGAGAACAAGCAACCACTGCACAGTGTGCTTCACAATAAACACAACCATGGAGACAAGCCATACAAAGACAAGGATACTGGACTTTAGAAGGGCTGACTTTGGCATAATAGGTGAATACCTGAGGAATGCATTAGCAAATGGCCAGAAATGAGGGGTGGAAAAACAATGGAGAAAAATCAAAACTGCCATCATAGAGGCAACAAGCCTTTGTGTGAAACAAATAAAGAAAACAAAGCGGAATAAAAAAACACTATGGCTCTCAAAAGAGTTGTCAGGGAAGGTTAAGGAGAAAAAGGCTGCATTCAAAAAGTATAAGGAATCACAGATGGAGCATGACAGGGAACTGTATCAATTAAAGCAGAAAGAAGTGGGGAAGGCAGTCAGAAAAGCAAAGGCCCAAACTGAGGAAAAGATAGCCAACTCAGTTAAGAAGGGGGATAAAACCTTTTATAGGTACATTAGGGAGCATAGAAAGTTTAAGGGAGGGATAGTGAAGATTAATAAAGGAGAGGGGAAGTGGGCAGAGGGAGACAGTGAAAAGGCAGAGATACTGAATGAATACTTTTGCTCAGTATTCACAAAAGAAGAAGAGGAGGAGTTACCTAAACCAAACGGTAGAAGCACTCTGGATAGTGGGGTTGACACCAGTCCATTTACAGAAGAAAGAGTACTGAAAGAACTCCTAAAACTCAAGGTGGACAAAGCAATGGGGCTTGATGGGATTCACTCTAGAATCCTAAAAGAGTTAATAGAGGAACTAATGACACCACTAACCACACTTTTTAACAAATCATGGGAAGATGGGGTGGTACCTGAGGACTGGAGGAGGGCAGATGTGATTCCCCTTCACAAAAGTGGGAGCAAGGCAGAAGCAGAAAACTACAGACCTGTTAGTTTGACCTTAGTGGTGGGGAAAATGATGGAATCACTTCTGAAAGAAAGAATTGTTGAGTACCTAGAGGCCAGCGAGGCACAGGACCCAAAAGCAGCATGGATTCACAGCAGGAAGGTCATGTCAGATGAGTCTAATCGATTTCTTTGACTGGGTGACCAAAGTAATAGACTAGGGAGGGGCTGTGGATATGGCCTACCTAGGCTTTATCAAGGCTTTTGACACAGTCCTGCACAAAAGATTAATAATCAAGTTAGTCAGCCTGGGAGTGGGTCCCAGGGTGGTAGCCTGGGTAGCAAACTGGCTGCACAACAGGACACAGAAGGTAATAGTGAATGGAACACATTCTGAAGAAAGGGGAGTTACTAGTGGAGTACCTCAGGGCTCAGTACTGGGTCCAGTCCTCTTTAACGTCTTTATAGGTGACATTGCAGAGGTATAGAAGGAAAGGTATGCCTCTTTGCGGATGACACAAAGATCTGTAACAGAGTTGATATACAAGGGGGGTAGAAAGGATGAGAAGGGACTTGGCAAGGTTGGAGGAATGGTCAGACATATGGCAACTTAGATTCAATGCAAAGAAGTGCAAAGTAATGCACCTGGGGAATAAAAATCCAGGAGAAGAGTACACAATAGCAGGGGAGGTACTAACAACAACAATAATGGAAAGGGACCTGGGAGTAGTCATATCAGATGACCTAAAGGTGGGTAAGCAATGTGAGAAGTCAGTAAGGAGAGCCAGGAGGATACTGGGATGCATAGGGAGGGGCATCACAAGTAGAAAAAGGGAAGTAGTTATCCCTCTATACAGACAGTTGGTGAGACCCCATTTGGAGTACTATGCGCAGTTTTGGAGACCTCATCTATGCAAGGACATAGACAGGATGGAAGCAGTCCAGAGGAGGGCAACTAAAATGGTGCAGGGTCTACATCAGAAACCATATGAAGAGAGACTGACAGAGCTTAATATGTATGCCCTTGATGAAAGGAGGACAGGGGAACATGATAGAAACTTTTAGTACCTCAAGGAATCAGCAAAGTCCAGGGAGTAGCATCTTTCAGAAAAGAGATGCGTAAGAACAAGGGGCACAATTTAAGTTAGAGGACGCCCAGGGTAATGTGAGGAGAAATCTTTTCCACGGAGAGTGGTGAACACATGGAACCGCCTTCCTGGAGAGGTTGTGGGGTCTAAAACAGTGGGGGAATTCAAACATGTATGGGACAGACATAAGGCAATTATAGTGGGGGGTTGCAGGAAGTAGGCTGTTGGTTATTTAGAATCTGCAGCTTATCCAATAGGTAGGGAAATGGGCAGACTGGGTGGGCCAAGTGGTCCTTGTCTGCCATCAAAGTCTATGTTTCTATGTTTCTGCTCACTCTGGAGTAGGTATTGTTGATATGCGTTGTCGAATGTGACTTCTTATACTGCTACAGGTTTACTCTGTTCATATGGGTCTATGCATGAAAAAGGGCTACCAAAGTGTGACATTAGTGTAATTTTTTTAAATTCTATAATATAACGATTATTATAAGGATTTCTTAATGCTTTGACTCACCTTATAAAAATGTAGTGTGGTGTGGGATAACTCCAATTTTGAGGTCTGAGAAGAAGCCTCCACAAAGTTGCACATGTAACAGGGGACATAAAAGCAGGGCTGCATATGTAACAGGTGACATAAAAGCTGGACTGCACATGTAACAGGGGGCATAAAAGCAGGGCTGCACATGTAACATGGGGCATTAAAGCACCACAGGCACACCACTACCTGTCTGCACACAACATGGAGGCATGCCACCACTGATCTGCAGACAGTATGGAGGCATGCAGCTAAATATCTGATGGAATCTTTCAGAGAAGTTCATCATTAAAGTGTGTATTCTAATCAAGGCATCATCTGTCCATATCACCTAAATAATGGACTGTCCAAGTAAACTGAACACAGACAACACCCACAGAAAACAGTACAGTTTGTTTTCACAGTAAGTTTTTTTTTTCCCCTAGGCAAAGTTGTGTAAACCCACCACACAGGTATGATATGGCTGACCAATATGGCCCAGAGAATAATGTATTCTAATTAGGGCACCACATCAAGCAGCATGGGGAAGGTGCATTTTAACATTAAGCTCCACCCCTCCAAAAACAGTGACCATATGGTTTTGTGCTATGATTAACAATATGCTGTGGTTGCCCTGCGATACAACCAGAAAATCCACAACAGCACAATAATAAACACTGTAAATCTACAAAAAACAGAATACTGCAGGCAGCGACAGACAAGTTAGCTAATGCAGCAGCATCACCCAAACACCATCTGAATCACAGCACACAAACCAGCCACCCCTCCAACATTAATTGTTGCCTACTTAGGCATACAACTCAATTGTGCATGAACAGGTAATTGTGTAACGGTGTAGCAAATACATGTGTAATATGCATAACTGTTTGGTTTTTTCGAGGTCGGGGGTTGTGGACATAGTCACACACAAAATGGGTTTTGCCAAGATCACCAGCCCAGTACAAGCTACTGTACCTGTTTGAATACAAAAAGCACACATCTGGGCCTGTTTGGTGATTTTGACATTTAAACCAAAATAGCAGGTAGGGTTACCATGGTGGTGGTGTCCAAGCTAAAAAAAAACGAAATAAACATTCATTTTGTTCATGTTTTTGTTTTCAAATACCAAAATCCTAACCCAATGTCAAAACAATCACAAATTTGCTAACAAAGCTGTTCAAACTACTAAATCACTAAAAAGAGGAGAAAAACATAATAAAAGCAAAAAGAGCCATGCATCATCCCATCTGCCAAAAAGAAAAAAAAAGTAAAATACAGAACCCAGGCATCCACAGGTCTGCCAACAAAATGGCAGCAAGCATATACCCATCTGGTAACAAAAGGAAGCCATGCATGCACACAGCTGCAGACAAAATGAAGGTAATTATGCAGCCATCTGTCTATAAACAAAATGGAGGCATGCATCCACCAATCTGCAAATCAAAATGGAGGCAATCATACACAAATTTACAAACAAAATGGAGGCATGCATCCACCTATCTGCAAATCAAAATGGAGGCAATCATACACATATCTGAAAACAAAATAAAGGCACGCATCCACCCGTCTACAAACATAATAAAGGGAGGCATACACCCATCTGCAAGCAAAATGGAGGCACACGTCTAGCCATCTGCAAACAAAATGGAAGCATGCTTCCAAATGTTTGCCGACCAAAAATGGAGGCACACCGCAAAACATACTACAGGGACTCAGTCAAAAACTGTCTTCAGACCTGATACACGAGATCAAATAGTGCAGCAAGCCCCCGCGCAAAATAAAATCTGTGACCACATGGGTTTGGTACCCAGATTAACAAAAATGCTGTGGGTGCCCTGTGGTGCACAATGGCAAAACAGAAGTGGTGCGAACCACTAGTAAAGAAGCAGGTAACAAACACATTATACAATGCAATAGCCCATCATAACCAATGTCAAGACTGTGTCGGGCAAACCTACCACTTCACCTAAATTTGTAGTTGCCACCAGCCCAGTGGCATGGAGGGCTGAGGCATCTGTGCTTTACCTACTACCATGCCGGTGACCAAACAGCGTGCCACGGGCAGAAGCATACTCTGCATGGCCATTGCCAACATTGCACGCTCTACCCGGGGGAAACACAGGACAAGGAAAAATGAGATCCCAGGCCAAGCAGGATGATGACAGCCACCTGCCGCAGGCCCCGACTCTGAATGGCATCCCACAGAATCTGAATCCAAGTCAAGGTGAGTTTGAGCGGGGCTCTCACAACCCTGCCATGGAGGGTAAACCGTGGGGGAAGAAGAGGCTAGCTGCCTGGTGTCAGGGTGTGGGGCTGAGCAGAAGGCTGAAAGATAGATGGCAACAGGTGGAGACCTGAAGGAGAATCAAGTAAGGTAAAAAGAATAAAATTTGTGGTTGCCTAATTTGGGTGCACCAAACTAACATGCACATGTGATCAATCCACACCTCTCAGCTGTACCGCATCATGAGGAACAGTTCCTCATTTTATTCAGAAAAGCCCCTTGTTACACATTGAGAGGGTTTGTCCAACATTCGCCAACATTCTAAAGTAAAAATGCATAGCAGTTCACATGAAAAATGTATTACTTATTTAACTGCAAACTTTGTGAACACAGAGGCACACATTTCAATACTGGTCTGAGCTTCCGAGTAATACTGTAGATTTGATTAAGTGTTCCACATTCTAAGGGGTAGTGTTTCACATTTGGGGGTGTACTGAGGCACATTGCTCATACAACTCTTTGGTAGGAAGAAGTACACATTCAGGAGTGTTGGTGGGCAGTAGTGGCAGTGCCCAGGTAAATAAAGAAAATATGTGGGTTTTTTTAAATACCAAAAACCACAATAAATATCATACATCACACTCAATCTTTTTAACAACCCCCAAGAAAAACAATCATTGTAACAGCAGTATGTAAAATACCATCCCAACATATGAAAAACACATTTAGAATAGAGCATTGGAATCAAAAATAAAAATAAATATCAGTATCCCAAAAATAAAGAGCCAAGGATTAAATACAGGTACCAAACCCTCCCCAATAACCAAATAATGCAGTGTGTTAATCCTAGACACTCCACTAAATCTCCATCCCTTCCCAAAATTGACTGTGTAACAGCAGCATGTAAAATAGTTCCAACATAAAAAGATCATTTAAAATAAAGCATAGTAAGTTATAACGTTGATCTATGCAAACTCCTTATCAACTCCTTCAAGGAGACCTCATGGTGAACAGGGACATAAAGAAGTTTAAGGTCCCAAATTCACATTTTAATTCAAATGGCACCCCTTACACCAAATCAGGAAGGTAAAAAGGGAAATCCTGAGTGTGGGTCCATCTGCACTATTAAAGAACCCCACCCCCCAATAGCTCGCTTACATTATCAAAACTAGTGAAAAAAAAACAAACTGTATTTTTGGGAGCAGGTATGATCAGTATTTACCTGCTGCAGTGAGGATAGTGATGTAACGCGGGTCACACAGGAGGACAAAAGTTCTTCAGGACAAGACAGACAATCACAGAAAAGGGATAGAAATTGCAAGGAGTTGTCTTTTAAATCCCCCCATGGCCTGCCCAAATCTCACGCTGATATAAGTACCCAAATGTTTTCACAAGTAGCTCTCCTGGACCCCTGCTGTCACACGTGAACATCCGGTGGTGGGGGACAGAAAAGGATCAGGTGAGTAAAAGGGACAGCTTGTGATCATGCTGTGTACTTAAAGAAACAGGGCAATGAACTGTAGTACCCTAACAAATACAGCAAGTAACCTGGTGACAAAAATACAGCACATATAGCATCAAAGTGCAGATTATTTACAAACGTTCTGAGGTAACACAAGGGGACATTAATGGTTACACACAAGACCACATCTTTAGGGCCCCCTTGAGGTCGGTGGGAATCAAGGTAGCACAATAAGGAAGTGTGATGAATGAGAGCAGGACACGGAATTAGTTACAAAAATATTTTTGTTTCCAGAAAAGTCAAGTTAAATGACACTGAAGGACTATTTCACACACATTGGTAGCCATGTCACAAATTACTAAACAAATGTTCATGCATTTTGACTAATGAAAGTGTGTTTTTTAATATGGAATCATCTGATTCCATTAATGTTATCTTGTGTATCTCTCCACATAGGCTACTTAAAAAGTTCATATCAATGACTGTATTATACTCAAAATCCTGCATATGTACTGCATTACAAACTTTAGGCTCCATTGGTAACCCCTTTTCATGTACAGAGCCATATATATGTTCATTTTTCTTATATCCTCTTCATGGGGACATGTTACTAGCCTCTTAAGGGGCCAGACAGTTCCAGTTTGAGCTCTGACAGTTCCACCCCAGCGAGGGTCGCTGGCAATTGGCCCAATATGGAATCTATGCACAAGGGAACAGCTGGTCTGTTTCAGGGTTATTGGCATATAGAGGGAAGGAATGTTACTGCATATATTGTTTTTTTTATTCAAAGATGTCTGGGGTTGTCATGAATGTTTTACAGTGTTAGCTCTAATAAGCAGGTTTTCACAATTTCTACCCTTGGTATAGCTGTTATGTGTCTTGCCGAAGAAGCCCCTCGGTAAGTTTGATCAGACCCACTAGGACTTGCCCATAATCCAGCCTTTTGGCCCAACAATATACTCTCTAACAAGGCCCCTTATGGAGACAAAAGTATTAGCATGGAATGTCAGGGGTCTCAACTCTCCCATCAAATGGAAAAAAGTATTAGAACATTTGAGGAAGCTGAGACCCCCAAGCAGCATTCCTACAAGAAACTAAATTGTCAGCAAAAGAAGCGAAGAAAGTTAAGCAGGGATGGGTAGGTTGGGAACTTCACAGTGACTCAAAAGCAAAGAAAAGGGGGGGGCGGGGTATCTGTCTTGGTACACATGGATCTTGGATGGATAGTATCCAAACACCAAAGGGATAAGAATGGCAGGTGGCTTATGGTAGAAGTATCCACCCCAAGGGTGCTATAGTTCTGATCAATATTTACTCCCCAATGAGGATGATCCAGTGTTTTTCCACTCCCTCAATCAGGTCTTGGTTGACTTTAATGCTGGCCACCTCCCATTAATCCTGAGTGTGGACTTCAGTCTCACCCTTGATCCATCTATTGACTGTAGCCAAGGAGGCATGGAACCACACTCGAGAGCAACCATGGCAGCCCAAATGCTAATGGCAGAACACAATTTGTTAGACATCTGGTGCTCCCAACATCCAGGCACTCGGGACTATACCTGTTTCTTTGCCACACATGGTACATCCAGCAGGATTGACCAGTGGCTTACCTCACACGACCTGTATGAACATATCTCTCCTATTCACATACACCCAGTCATCATATCAGATCATGCCCTTATGGAAATGGGCCTCCAATGGGGTCTCAAGACCTGGCACTCATCCACATGGAATCTAGATACATTACTGCTGGAGGATTAATCCTTCCTCCAGTGGGTGTGAGGGGTGCTTAAAGAATACTGGATAGAAAACTACACAGTGGATGTGTCAGACTCCATGCTATGGGAAGCCTTTAAAGCCACTATTCAGGGCAGAATCATAGGTTATGCCTCGAACTGGCATAAGAAAAGTGAAGCTGAACAAGCCACTCTCGAACAAGAGCTGGCAGTTCTGGAAGTACAATACAAAGCTAAAAGTAAGGGTAAACCACCCTATGGGCTAATGGCACAGCTTAATAGCACCAGGGAAAAACTAAATGCACACCTTACTAGGAAGGCCGAGCTTGTGATCTGCAGGCTAAGGCACGCCTATTGGGAAGGGGGCAAGAAGTCCGGTAAACTCCTGGCGTATAGACTGAAGACCAGGCAGGCAGCTAAAATGATCACCAGACTGAGGGACCCCCATGGGACACTATGTACATCCCACAAAGATATAAACTCGATCATGGCTAAGTTCTATAAACAGCTATATGCCTCCCCCTCGCCACCTAGCACAGACGCCATATCAGCTTTCCTCTTCTCACTCCTGATTTCCACTATAAATCCGCAAATGGTGACAGCACTGGAGGCCCCTATAACCCCTCAGGAAATCAGTCTAGCCATCAAAGCTATGAATTCACACAAGGCCTTGGGGGAGACAGCTTCCCTATCGATTTCTACCAAGACCTAGGGGAAGACTTGGAGATTTAACTCCTACGAGTATTTCAGGACTCTATGTCAAAAGGAGAACTACCCCCGACCATGCGCAAAGCAATAATTTTAATTCTCCCTAAGAAAGGGGAAAGACCCTATGGCCTCCCAGGAGCTATAGGCCGATTTCACTTATCAATGTGGACACCAAAGTTTTGGCCAAAGTGCTAGCAATCCGGCTAGAAGGGGCCCTACCAGGACTTATCCACCCTTCCCAAGTAGGTTTTATTAAAGGTTGCCTTAGCTTGGACCATCTACGAACCTTGACTTCTCTTATACAGCACTCTAAAGATCTTCCACCCCGTAGCAGTTCTGGTGTTGGACTTTGAGAAGGCTTTTGACTCGATTGAGTGGCCTCATCTGATAGCCACCATAGAAAAGATGGGAACTGGAAAATCCTTCTGTAACTGGGTGAGCCTCCTGTACATGCTCCCCAAAGCCACAATTCTCATGAACGGCATGAAATTCCCCCTTTTAATTTACAAAAAGGGACTTGGCAAGGGTGCCCACTGCCCACTGTCCCCACTGCTGTTTGTTCTCACTATTGAACCCCTGTCTATCACCATTAGGGAAAAGAAGGATATCCCAGGGATACAGGTTGGCACTGAGAGCGATAAGACTTTCCTCTGTGCAGATAACCTACTCATTACCACAACCAATGCTCACCAAGCCATTGGCCATGTGCTCCTCTTGCTGAGTAGTCTCCCCCAAATCTCTGGATTACAAATTAATCATACTAAAACAGAAGTATTACCCATCAACAAACACTGTACCCTTGCCCCCTTTAACAATCTGGGTCTTAAGTGGTCCCCAGATGGGATTAGATACCTTGGTATTAAATTACATAGAGACATAGACAAATTAGTTCCCCTCAACCTTGGCAAGTTAATTTGTGCTACCAGAGGGGACCTAGACTGTTGGAAGACTTTCAGTATCTCACTGTCCGAGAAGTTAGATGCACTGAAACTCATGGAGGCTCCAAACTTTCTTTACCTCTTAGCACACATACTGATACAATTACATCCAAATGGTTTCAGAAGATAGATGCTGTATTTGGGCATTTTTTATGGGGATGTAAACCTCCTCGTTATAGGAGGCAGAAACTGCAACAGCACTGGAGCAGATGGGGATGGGGGCTCCCATTGTTTCAAGCCTATCATTGGGCTTTTGTTACAGTGCTGACCACCTCGTGGTTCTCACCCCTGTCAACTCTGTCCCCACTCTGGCTTAATCTGGAAAATACAATTCTATGACCCTTTCCCCAGCAGCTCTTCTCTACTCTGCCAAGCCCTGCCCTAGTACCCTCTTTCCCACAATGGCCTTATCCATTGTCTATTGGAAAAAGGTCCACATGGGTTTATCAGTCTCCCCTAACCCTTGGATCTTTACCCCCCTGTGGAATAACCCACTTTTAAGGATTGGGGAAAGCCATGATACAATGGCCCCTTTGGCAGGCACAAGGAATATGCTCGATACAGGGTCTCCTCTTCCATGGCTCTCTGTCTGTGGACACTTTTCAGCCATTCGGACTCATTATAACCTCCCTCAATCCCACTTTTGGAAGTATTTACAGATAAGGGATGCTATCTTGCCCTTGGAGAAAATGAAATCCCATGAACCAGATTACAAGGCTAACAATCCCCTCTGGACCACCTGGCCTAAACTTAAAAAAGGCAGGGCCAGCAAGATCCATAGCTCTCTACGGGATGCCCTCCCAGACTCATCCTTAAATGCAAAAAAGACATTAGAAGAGGAATTGGCCATCAGTATTATGGATTCCCAATGGGCCCACTGTTGGCACACGATCCATCAGGCCTGCCATGACAGCAGAAGCCAGTTAATTACAAACAAGATGTTATTACAATGGTACCACACACCAGCCAAACTAAAACAGTTTGGCCTGTTACCCTATGACTTGTGCTGGAGATGTGGCCAACCTGACAGGCACCTATATCACATCCTCTGGGCATGCCCCAATATACAATTGTTTTGGTTAAAAGTTAAAAAAATGTATCACTTAGTTGTGGGCCATGCCCTTCGGATTGATGCCCCTCTCCTTCTGCTGGGCTGCTGTCCCTGAGGCACACCCAAATCCAACCTCAAAGCTCAGTGGGTCACTGCAGCTAGTGCAGCAGCCAAATGTCATCTTAATGAGGTGGAGAACATCTCACTGTCCAACCATTCATGAACTGATTTTATCAGTAGGCCAGTTAGCCACATATGAGAGAATGTTGCACTTTGCCAATGGGTACCTTGATAATTACACTAAATGTTGGCAACCCTTCTTAGACTCTAACCTTTGTCACAATGTCCAGCCAGTGGTAGTATTATCCCCCTAAGGCAAGTCCTGGCAAGACAGTGAGATAAGTTATTTTAATTTCAGTGATACCTGTTTTGTTGTGTATATAGTTATGTTGTTGTTAGTGTTTGCTCTCTCTATTTCCATTTTTGTTAAATATGGTACATTCTGAGATATTTCCAGGGTAATCCATCTCTCTGGACTATAAGATCTCAAATGATAATCTCCACAATAATTTTTTGCTGTGTAAGCAAATAGACATGATATACAGTAGCTGCCATAATGTACCGGAGTGTTACTATGTTTGTATCATTGACACATACAAGCTCCTACTGTATATATAATGCTTGAAAAAGTTCAATAAAATCTTTGAACAACAAAAATCAGGCTGGGCTATAGTTGACAGGGATTCAATACTAGAAAGATAAGACACATGCCCTAAATACATTTCTCCATTGGCATCCTAGGGGTATAATGATGGCAGCAGCCATACACATCAGTTGAATTGCTCTGGGAGCTCCAAGAAAGTTGTCCAACAATAGTCCCCAGCATGTGGAAAGCATACTGAGGTACATACTAAGGTTACAGGAAGGAAGTATGCTGCTAGACCCATCATGTCTATCCCCTCATTTCTAAGTGATAATAAAGCAGCAAATTAGTATTCCCCATGTATAAACTGAACCTTTTTTAAGTGTCAATATCTTATTATTATACTAGAAACTTAGAATTTGTTAGCAGAAAAGGATTGCTTGGACCAGCCAGTCTGCCCAGATGTTCTCTCCCTGTTCTGCCTCCACAGATCCTATCTGGTCTCTCGTAACCCTCCCACTTCTCTGGCTCTTTTCTGATATACTCCTACATTTACTCCATGCATGACTGAAGCCCCACACTCACTGTTCAAGCCTCCACCACTTCTGCTGACAGTATGTCCCAAGCGTCTACCACTCTTTCCGTGAAGAAATAGTTCCTTATCTCTTTCTTAAACTTCCCTTCCTTCCAGCTTCATTATACGCCCCCTGATCCTGGTGCTCATTCTCATTTGAAAGAGACTCACCTCCTTCAGTATTTACCCCTGTGAGGTACTTGCATATCTCGATCATTTCACCTCTCTCTCTTTCCCCCTCTCTTTCAGGTTGAGATCCTTCTAACTGTCCTCATAGGGCTTCTCATGTAAATTATGCATCATTTTAGTTGCCCTCCTCTGGACTGCTTCACCCTGTCTATGTCCTTTCTGAGGTACAGACTCCAAAACTGAGCACAGTACTCCAGGTGGAGTCACACCAGCAAGCTATAACCACATACCTCTGCTGCTGGAGATACCTCTGCCTAGGTACCCCAGCATCCCACTAGTCCTAAATAATAGTTTGTTGTTCCCTAAGAAAAATGAGCACTGACGGTGATAATATTTACATTCAAATAATGAAGCCGGTATCCTGGGCATACACATCACTGTCATCACTGCTCAAGACCTCTGTACTCATTACCCCCATCTCAATAGATATTAAATCCATGGCACTATGAATAATGCTTTAATATTTATAGTACAATATTTATATTATTTCAGAATTTTGAGAAATATGACTGAATGATCTGGCAGTCTTGTATAGTGAGAGCCACTGAGATGGTGGTTAATGAGTGCAAAGGTCTTGAACACTAATATGAATATAGTACACTGGTGAGGTGGAGGGTGTGTAATATGTCAACATATCCACAAGAGTAGTAGCATGGAGGAGGCGGGGAACTACAGACCAGTCAGTCTTACCTCAGTAGTGGGCAAGATTATGGAGGCACTCCTTAAGAAAAGGATAGTGCAACACCTGGAATCCATAGGAGCACAGGATCCAAGACAGCATGGGTTTACAAAAGGAAGTCCTGTCAAACTAATCTCATAGATTTCTTTGACAAGGTAACCAGAGTGGTGGACCAAGGGGGAGCAGTTGATGTTGCCTACCTTGACTTTAGCAAAGCTTTCAATACTGTTCCACATAGAAGATTGATTAATAAGCTGGGTAGGCTCAGGGTGGGTAAGAAGTTGGTCAGCTGGGTGGCAAACTGGTTGACGGGCAGAAAACAGAGAGTGGTGGTAAATGGTATACAGTCAGAAGAGATGCAAGTCACAAGTGTTATACCTCAGGGATCAGTCCTGGGGCCAGTCCTCTTCAATATCTTCATCAGTGACATTGCAGATGGTCTGGAGGGTAAGGTTTGTCTTTTTTGCAGATGACACCAAGATCTGCAACAGAGTAGATGATCCAGATGGGGAGGGCAGAATGAGAAGAGATCTGGATAAACTAGCAAAATGGTCGGAAGAGTGGCAACTGGGGTTTAATGCAATGAAGTGCAAGATCATGCACATAGGGAAGAGAAACCCTGAAGCCACCTACAGGCTGGGAGGGGAGTTGCTGGCAGTCACAAGGGAAGAAAGAGACTTGGGCATCATCATCACCGATGATCTGAAATCATCCAAGCAGACCACTAAAGCAGTAGGTAAGGCTAGGGGGGATGTTAGGGTGTATTAGTAGGGGTACCATAAGTCGTAAGAGGGAGGTAATAATCCCTCTTTACAAGACACTGGTTAGGTCCCATCTGGAGTACTGCATGCAGTACAGAAGACCACACCTTCACAAGGACATTAACCAAATTGAGGCAGTCCAGAGAAGGGCAACCAAAATGGCGCAGGGACTGCATCAGAAGACATATGAGGACAGATTAACAGAGCTCAATATGTATACCCTAGAGCAAAGGAGGGAGAGAGGCGAAGTAATCAAAACATTCAAACACCTTAAGGGCATTAATAAGGTGAAAGAGTTGAACATAATTTAATATAAGAAAAATAGCAGGACAAGAGGACACAGCATGAGATTAGAGGGAGGCCGATTAAGGGGTAATGTGAGGAAGTTATTTTTCACAGAAAGGGTGGTGGATGCATGGAACAGCCTACCTCAGGAAGTGTTAGATATGAATGCAGTGCAGGGCTTCAAACAGGCATAGGATTGGCATAAGGGAGCAATACATATGAGTATGAATAGATAGGTAATTGACAGAGCAAAGGCCGATGGCACATTTATAAGGTAGAAAAAGAAATGGGGAGACTGGATGGGCCTTGCGGTCATTATCTGCTGTCAACGTCTATGTTTCTATATGAGATGATTACTGACTATATATATATGTTGCAAAAAACTTTGCTAATGTATCAGTTAGGGTTCCACTGACAAAAGTTGGGTAATGTGGTGTTAGGGTTTCCAACCCTAACTCCCCACCCACCACCCTACATGCAGCAGCAGGTGTGGGGAGGAGTGTGCCTTGGGGTTGTCAACCCTAACACTCACTCCATTCCATAAGTAAATAAGCTGAGATGGGTACTGTATAGAAGAATGGGGTGAGCATTAGGGCTGACAAGCCCAAGGCACCCCCCCCCCACGCCTGTTGCTACATGAAGAGTGGGGTGGGGTGTTAGGCTTTGGAAACCCTAACACCACATTTCCCAACTTTTGTTGGGGGAACCTAACTGATGCATTAACAACTAATGTCCTTACTTTTTGAGATAGTTTATCGTAGCCTTATTTGCTTGTGGGAGCGCAGGACCCTCTGGGTCCTACGCTCCCATCACTCCATAAAGGTCTGCGTATTTGTGTGAGGGAAAACAAGCATAATTTAAACCCCCAGCACTCCAGAGCAAAGTTATATTCTTTCATGAAAGCAGCAAAATGCACATGGAAATCCAAACAAAAACAGCTCAAACTGTCATGAGGGTGCTCAAATAATGAATATATAGAGAAACAACAAACTTGGCACTCCTCGAGTTGGTGTCAAACAGGCATATTTATTAAAACAAAAGAAACAGACACCACAATCAGCCACAGGTTCAAAACAGCAAGTGATCCCGACCGGTTTTGTGCTATCTGCACGTCATCAGGAGGTGGTACACAGTAAAGACTCACTAGTACATATAGGGAAAGATGGCAAGCCATTTTTATCCTGAAAGTTTCAGAGCAAAACTGAAAACTGTTCCTTTACAGCAGAGTGATGAAGAAAAAACTGTGTACACCTCCCATTACAATGTTATCCTATGGTAACTTAACCAAAATTTAACCCCCCCACAACTCCAGAGCAATGTAATATTTTTCATCAAACAACCAAAAGGCACATGTGTGGAGCAAGCCCTTTCTACCATGAAAATTTCAAACCAAAACCAGAAACCGTTTAGAAACTGGACTGACAAAGAAACAGGTGGTACCATTATAGTCCATGGAACAGCACTATAAAGGATCTTTTTTCACGAAACAGGATTCTAGATTGTGCTAATGCCACTGTGCTCAATGGGAAAGCATGACAAAGGATCCTTTTTCATGGAATAGGATTCTAAATCATGCTAATCCAACTGTGATCAATGGCAAAGCATGATAAAGGGTCCTTTTTCACACAACAGACTCATATTTCATACCATAGCACTCAATGGTAAAATGTATTTCCTGATAGTCTAGCAGTTCCTCCCCCTTCCCTGATGTCTGATGGCTGTCCCCATATAAAATATTATATTTCCCTGGTAGTCTAGTGGTTCCTCCCCCCTCCTCTGATGTCTGATCATCCTCTCCATAAAAAAAATATATATTTCCTGGTAGTCTAGTGGTCCCTTTCTGCTCCCCCAGTGTGTGATCACCCTCCATGTATAATAAAAAATCTCTCTGGTAGTCTAGTGGTCTCAGCCCCCTTCCCTAATCTCCAGTTGCCATCTCTGTATATAAAAAAATTCACTGGTAGTCTAGTGGTCCCTCCACATTCCTGATCCCTGTCGTGTTAAAACCCACTCCATCTGTGCTGGTCTAGGGCACCCTTCCCACCCTGTCAAGTAATCACCCACCACCCACTCCTTCCCCATCCCAAGTCCCAACTGGCAACCAGCACAGCCCTCCTCTCACCTCCATGGCTGGCCACCAACAGAGTTATGAATGAGTGCATACTGTCTTGCATGCACTCATTCATAGCTGTTGGTGGCCAGCCATGGAAGTGAGAGGAGGGCTGTGCTGGTTGCTGACCAGGAGCTGGGATGGGCGGAGCGGGGTGGTGGGTGATTACCTGACAGGGTGAGGGGGGTTGGGGGCTCCCATCAATCCATAGATGCATACATGTATGTTGCCATGGAAGTGCAGGACCTTCAGGGCCCTGTGCTTGCATTTCAGCCAAAACAATAACCAAATTGTCAGCATAGGCTTCCCTTTACCCACCTCATAAACCCAGTACTGTAAATGTTCGAATCCCCACCAAAACATTAATTCACACCACCGGAATATCACTAGATCACCACGGATGGAGTGGGTTTTAACAGGATGGGCCTCGGGAATGGAGAGGTACATTGGGGGAGGGGGAGGGACCACTAGACTACCAGGAATTTATTTATTATATGGTGATCGCACACCTGGTGATGGGGGAGGGACCACTAGACTAGCAGGAAATATTTTTTTTTTCATGGGGAGGGTGATCGGACAACAGGGAAGGAGGGAAGGACCACAAGACTACCAGGGAAATGTATGTGTTATATGGGACAGCGATTGGACATCGGGGAGGGACCTCTAGACTACCAGGGAAACATAATATTTTATATGAGGATGGCCATCGGACACTGGGGGAGGCATCACTAGACTACCAGGGAAATATATGTGTTATACAGAATGCCGGTCGGACATGGGGAGGGACCACTAGACTACAAGGGAATACATTTTGATTTTGTACGGTGACACAATTGGACATCGGGAGATGGGGAAGGACCACTAGATGACCAGGAAAATCATTTGCCACAAATTGTGACAAAGAAACTTTTTCGAGACTCCTTTGACGCAACTTGAGGTAAAAGATAATCCTTTTTCTCAAATTGTGGAAAAGGATCTTGTTTTGCGGAATTGCTTTCCCATGATTTGCGAAAAAGGATTTACAGAAGTCAGAAAAACACATTTCACAACAACATACCAAAAGACTAACAGCAGAATCGGATTCCACGGCTCCCAATTAGCTAGAGACAACTATTCTTCTTCTAGTAACCCATGTACATTTCATGTAATTTAACTTTGTTGCCACCGCTAACTAAAAACAAGATGGCAGACGCATGAAAAAGGATTTCCCATTTGCTGCTCTGGATTACCCATTTGCTGCTCAGGATTGCCCTTTTGCGATCAAGAATCCGGTTTTGAGCCCCACATCTGACATTTCCCATTGGAAATAATGGGAAACTTTAAAAATTAATAACTTTGGAATGGATTAATATTTTTTTCAACAAACCTTCAAAAGGCACCACTGTGACCCAAGACCTATATACCCTAAAAAATGCCAAACCAAAATTTCACACATTTTTTGTGCAACACGGTGGCAAAAAATTGGACAAAAAACAGTAATGTACACATTTTTGACACTTTGTATCTCCACACCCGCACCTGAAAACAACCTGCAACATCAAGAGATCATTGGTCCTTGATGGTGTATGCCAAATTTCATGCAAATCGCTTGAATGGTTGTGAAGTTATTAAAGCGCATACTTTTCAGTTTAACATAGAAGTGAAGACTGAACCCTAACTATAGGGGTGCAACCGCACCCCTATAATTCTTTACCAAAACTGCATTAATCCAGCAGTTAGGGTAACTTAATGCCACAAAAGTAGGGAAATGTGGCATTAGGTTTTTAGCCCTTACCCCCCACCCAAAGCAGCAAAAGGAAAAACATTAGGGTTTTGGGTCTCCGGAGTCTTGGTGAATCAGTGATGGGTCTTCCTTGGGGTTGTCAACCTAATGCCCACCCATTCTGTGAGCAAACAACATCACATGATCTCCCTTTCAAGCATGGGCCATGAGGGGGGGGGAGCATTAGGGTTGACAACCTCCAAGGAAGACCCCATCACTGATTCGCCAAAACTTCAGAGACCCAAAATCCTCATGTTTTTTCCTTTTGCTGCTTTTGAGGCTGGTGGGGGGGGGGCATTAGGGTTGAAACCATAAAGCCACATTTCCCTACTTTTGTGGCAGTAAGTTACACTAACTGGTGTATTAACACAGTTTTTTGCAAAGAATTCCCTTACTTTTTTAGATAGTATAATCAAATCTTCATTTGCCTGTCCCTGCACTCCCATCCCTCTATAGATGCATACATGCATGTTGCCATGGAAGTGCAGGACCCTTGGGGCCCTGCGTTTACATTTCAGTCAAAACAGAAACCAAATTGTCGACATAGGTTTCTCTTTACCCACCTCATGAATCCGGTACTGTAAATTTCAAATCCCCACTGAAACATTATTCCACGCCACCAGAACATCATTCTGCACCACAGGTGTGAAAATAGTCTTTGGGCAGAATTTGAAAAATGACAGTTATCATGTTCATTAGGTGGTGTGAAAAAATTGCTATGTTGAACATTTGGGGTCAGAATATTTTCAGTTACTGAAGTTACGAGGTAGCATAGGAAAATGTCAATGGATGTGCATAACTGTGCCATTGTTACATATTTTGACCCCCAAGTTGGCAACATAGCCTTCTTATGACCCCCACCTCATGAACAAGGGTGAGAAACATTTTCAAATCCTGCCCAAAAGGTGAATTATCCAAGAGACTGAGAAATCACCTTTCGAGCAGGAGTTGCATAATGTCACTGATATTGTTTATGAGGTGAGGTCCCCAAAAGGCCATGTTGAAAATTTGGTGTCAAACTGTCCAAAAATGGCTGAGGTATGCATCAAAGTTGAAAACCTCATTGAAATACACTGAACCATATTTACCTTAGTTTTTCATACTGCAGTCAGCTGTTCCAGCAGCAAGATGTGTCTTCATCCGCAGACTGGATCTTTAACCTGGTACATGTTCAGGTGAGTGAGGGTGTGTGGGGGTGTACAGGGGTTGTGGGATGGTGGGTGCTGACTGGGAGGTGGGGGTGGTGGGGCTGATCAGTGAGGGACCGTTTTTTTTTTTTGCAGGTTTGAAAAAAAAATGTTGAAGGACCGTTTTCTTTATTGCAGATCCGGGCAGCAATGGAAGGGTGGGGGGTGCCACTAGACAGCAGGGAATATATATTTTATTATGGGGACAGTGATTGGTAGGTGAGTGGGTGCCACTAAACACCAGGGAAAGATAATATGACTATGGGGATGGCAATTGGGGAGATGGGGTACCACTAGACACTAGGGAATATTTCATTTGTTGTGGGGACAGCAATCAGGGAGGGTGGGGGGTGCCACTAGACACCAGGGAAACAAACAATATTATGGGGACAGCAATGGGGAAGAGAGGGTGCAATTAGACACCAGGGAAATAAACAATATTACTGGGACAGCGATCGGGGAAGGGGGGGTGTCACTAGACACCAGGGAAACATTAATGTATTGTGGGAATGGGATCGGAAGGTGCGGGGTGCCACAGACACCAGGGACATATTATTTTATTATCATAGCAGTGATTGGTGGGTGGGAGGTGCCACTGGACACCAGAGAGCTACAACAGTTTGAACTGTTATGGATCTTTATTGTTCGAAGTCTTTTCCATTCGAACAGTAACGTTCGAACTGTATCAAACTGCTGAATGGTTATTTTTGATTGAATGATCCTTACCTAAGCAAGTGATGGACAATATGATTCTCTCCCCAGAAAGACACATTTCCCCTGTACATTTGTAAATTCTAAGACAAAAATGTATATGACTGAGATCTACATACAGGACTTGTTCATTCCTTACCAAGCAGTATTTCTGTAAGAAACTATTTTTACAACAACAAAAAAAAAACAAGATGGTATACATCATGAACAGTATTTCTCAGAGCAGGAACAGTAAACCCTTAACTATTACCAGTTCAAACTGTTTTTTTTTTAACCTGCCTGTCTAGTGCCTATCACAAAAACCATTATAATTCAAAAATGGTGTGATCTTTTTTTACCAAACTATCCAAAGGCACACCCTTAGCACATACCCCATCATCCCTGAAAATTTCAGGTAAAATGTTCATACCGTCTGGGCTGTAGATGATAGGAAAAAATCCCAAGTTAAGTATAGGAAAAAAAGTTGTTTTTTTTCTGTTTTTCACCACTTCAAAAACCATGCAAGATGCTGTTGCAAAACTTTTCATCTTTTGAGACACTAGCAGAATGACTGCACATGACAAATGTTGGGCTATTTCACCAAAGTACGCCAAAGTTATTAAGGTGCAAAAGTTTGGATTTAATGCAGAAGTGCTGATCTAACCCTAAGAACAGGGGCGCAACTGTGCCCCTATAATAGGAGGCAGTATAGTGTAGTGGTTAAGAGCACTGAGCTGGAAACCTGAGTTTGAATCCCACCAGCCCCCACTTGCATATTGTGTGACTGAGCAAGCCACTTAACTTCCTTGTGCTCCCAGCTCACACCTGGAAATAAGCTCTGGCTTAGTGTGCCTTTCCTGGTTAAACAATTTCCAATTTCTCTATATGTACTATTTGATTCACATTAATGTCAACTGAATCAAAGATTGAACAAAAGGATATTTAAACACTGGAAAAGTACTGGTCTGTGAAATAATATGGATGCACTTTGGAGCTAAAATGTATCATTGTGAAGCAAGCTCACCGGTTCAGTGATAGGCCTTCCACTTGTGATGCCAACACCCAGGGTTCAGGAACAGACCCAAGGAGTCGAAGGTCTGGCTGGGGGGAGGAGTATTGAACATCCAATGGACTGCTCTCCTCCTCCTCCTCCTCCAGGGGTAGGGTGAGTGAGCATCTGGCGCTCATCTGACCTCTGACGGAGGTCAGGGAAGCAGCTTCTGGAGCCTGGGTAGTGGGGATTCATGCCGGACGTTGGTGCTCTGTGCCATTATGTCATTTCACACCATGCCTCCCAGGGGGATTTAGCAGCAAAAAAAACTGCTGGTCCTGTCCCTGATGCCCTGCTCTGCTGGTCCTACCCCACCTGCCTGTGGCACTCAGTGACGATGTAGTTTAGTGTTCTATCAGGACTGGCCCGATCCCACGGACCCACCCATGGGGGCAAGCCAGGGAGGCACACCAGTCACGAGGATATGCCAGGAACCTGATTTAGTAGTCCTTCAGTGGAGCACCCACTTGGGAGCCTCACCTTGGGGGCAAGCCCAGGAGGATGGTCACTGGAGGGAAGTCCCGGAGGGGGCTGGGGAGTGGGTGCTGAGCTACTGAGGTCATGGCAACAAAAAAAATGCATTGTTGTGAAAATGTAATTTAAATGTTTATAATAAAATTATATTTTTTATTTATGCTTAGAGTGTCCCCAGAAGAAGCCATACAGGCATAACACTGGGGTATTTTAAATAAACACAAATGTAATCAAGTATTATTTGTTGAGGCCTATTTTCTGGCTCAGAGTGGCCCTTGGTGTACAAGAATGCACACACCCATATCACAGAGTGAAAGATATATGCAAGAAATCCAGGACAATTTAGAGCAGGCATAGACACCATGTGGAAAGCCATTTGTCACTGCCTAGGATAGCAAAGGGTTTATTGGGATATTGGTGGAAATGGACGGGTTTATAAAAATGGAATGGCTTCTTACAAATTCTGTAAATGAGTTTATGTACATAAATTTCATGTAATGTCTTTTTCTAAACCATGTGGACATCTTATTCATCGTTGTATCTTTTTGACTGTTTAGTAAGGGAAACACTGTCCCATAGTGTAGCATAGAAAATTTGTGTTCTTGTATACCACACTAAGCTAAAGACCCTCTGTCTCTGTATTGTATTAATTTCCCTGTAAGTCTTACAGTCAAATGTGCTCTAAAAGTGCTCAAACGGTTCTGATTGTAAGCCTTTTGTCCTCTCTGAAACAATTGTTAAGATTTTGTACACATCTACCTTATGTAACCACTTGCTTATACAGGACAATTTTATAAAACAGGGCCTCACAGTCCTATAAGTTTATCTTCTGTTAAAAAATAAAGGTTTTTATCTTATCTATCTATTTATCTGTCTGTCTGTCTGTTTGTCTATCTATCTATTTATCTATCTATCTATCAGGCAAGCCGTGGTTTAAAGGATTTTGATGCATGCCCCAAGGGCATAAGGACAAATGGCAGAAGGCTGAGTGTTCTTACGACCCTAGGAAGTGCACCTAAATGCTTAAACTACTGCCTGGAGAGGCTTTTGCCCAAGCGGATCCCCGTTACCATAATCATAACACATCACATCATTTGTTTGGGTAAAAAAGGCCACAGCTTTTACTATAACTTCAAAATTTAACAAACATATTTACAAGCTTTAATATCCTTGTAGAGACCAATATATACACATACACAATATATACATATATACACATATACACACTCACATGTACAGTTTTGAACAAAGACCCCTGGGGCAGCAAATTCATGTCCCATTTTGGCTTCACCCTTAGCTGTTTGTGTCCTGCATACCTGGGGGAACTCTTGCTTATAGGTCAGACAGACCTGCCCGGGCCATATCTGTCATTTGGACAGTCGCCCCCCCCTTCCCAGCCAGATTCTGGGAAATCCATGACCCTTGCCAAGGAGCATGCCAGCCCAGGGTCGCACTCCCTGCCTACAGGTCCTGTCCACCCTGCATTCTGGTGCTTGCCCTAATTATGTGACCACACCCTTTTTCCATAAAGCATACCTGCCCAACATTGCACCTCTGCCTGGCTGTCAGCAAATCCAAACTTGCTCAAATTCTTGCTTTTGGGTCTGACATGAATTTACTAGCTTTGCTTCACCCTATCATTCAAAACACTGTGCTGAGCTGGTCCAAAGATGGTGATCCCTCTCTGAACCAGCCCTTTTCTTGTAACCCAGGCCACTCTTTAGTGGAGTGGCCTGTGCTGGCCCCCTCAGGTACTTCTTCACCTGATTGGGTTCTTTTGGTCCTGTGACTGTCTTGTTTGCCTGAATACAAAGGCAGCCCATCCCCCCCCAGGTAACTGTGGCCATGTTCAAAGCCAACCCTTCCCCATGATAGGTCATGAGGGTGAATTCCATTTATAAAAGGCCATTTTGAGTTTGTACTGTAGTTTAATGAACTATACAGTAACATGGTTGTTTTGATGCAACCAAGGCAGTAATTTTATTTCAAAGTAACATAATGCAACAGATAGTCCCTTCAACCGAAGTGTGACAGATTCTGATTGTTTTTAGATGCACTTCACAGTTTTGGTTTGCATTTGATTTTTTATTTGTCATTTTCTTTTGATTGCATGTTATCTTTTTTTGTTTTGTTAGTTTATTTTGATTTTGTTGCTTTTCTTTTCTTGTTTGCATTTCAGTTTTTTTATTGTTGCTTTACTCATTTGATTGCATTTTACTTTTTTTTGTTTGCGTTTTGCACTTCAGGGCCACCGTACAGTAGGCCAGTCAAAGCAGCCCTATACAGTATATTTCAGTGTTAGAAAACCATGAAGTATTGTAATCAGTGATATATAGTAAAAGTGCACTGCAACTGGCAAAATACCTACCAATGTCCATTAAGTGACACAGAGTACAAACATAGTCCAGTCCATAGTTTATATCAAAATCTCTCCCTTCTCTCTGGTTGAATCTCTCTCCACCATTACTTTACACTCCTCTGCAGGTGAACTCATCCTCTTTGGGGATTTCAATATCATTTGGCTCTCCCTGGCCTCCAGGCCAACCACCCACAGGACTGAGTCCCTGAATCTCTCACAGATTATTACTGAACCCACCAGGTTCAATCTCCGTTCCCCCAACCACACACTTTTGGACTGGGTTCTCTCCTCTCACCTTCATCACATTATTGCAGCAGATATTTTACCAGGTGCATTCAGCAACCACAGCATATTGTTCTTCATCAGGAAAATCCAGCATCCTCCTTGCTCCCTTAAATATATCTAGTCAGGTCCCTCTGGTCACTTAACATCAATGTGTTCCTGAGTGACCTTGCTGCAATAGATTGGTCAGCCATATTCTCTGCCCTGACATTGACATGGTCCTCTCCCTGTTTCACTCCAAAGTTTCCTCAGTCTGGGACAATTATGCCCACCTCAGAAAATCCAGGATCAGATCTTCCCACCCCTGGATTACCCTAGAACTCAAAGACCACTACAAGAGGGATTTAAACATGCATGGGACAGGCATAAGGGAACCCTAGAAGTGGGAAAGAGAAGAGAGGAGAAAGCCATTGTTCAAGTAGGGTAAGAGGCCACAAACAAGGGTAGGATTTATGGGCAGACTGGATGTGCCAAGCAGTCTTTATCTGCCAATAATTTCTATGTTTCTATGTTTGACCCATGGTCTCGCCTGGGCCCGCTACAAATTACCCCACTCCCTCCTCGACCTTCTCTCTTACAAGGCACGTAGAAACACATGTACTAAGTCTGTCTGGGCTGTGAAATCCTATTGTTTCAAGGCCAACCTCCAGAACAACTGTAACACCCCAGCTAAATTCTGGAAGACAATTCACTCCCTTTTTGGCTCTCCTACCCAGTCCACTTCCTCAGTTCTCATGATTAATGGTTCACCTGTTTCTGATCCTCCCTATGTTGCAGCTCACTTTAGTTGCTTGTGCCATCCCTTCTCCTCCTTCCTGGCTCCTTGCTTCCCCTTCTTGCTCCTCTCTGTCCACCACACCCCTTTCCAGGTTTCCATTGCCCCCATTGCCACCCAAGAAACCCTGCTAGCCCTTTCCTCCATCAACCTGTCCAAGTCCAGCCCTGACTGGCTGGATCTTAAACTCCTCCACCTTTCAGCTTCTGCCATAGCATCCCCCCTCACTCACTTCTTTAACCTGTTTTTCTCACTCTGTGCTGGTCCTTAGTCCTAGAAGATTGCCAAAGTTCTTACCCTTCACAAAGAGGAGGACCTCTCCTCTCTTGGTAACTTCCATCCTATCTCCCTCCTACCTTTTCTTGCAGAGCTGCAAGAGAAACTTGTCTACTCCAGACTTTACAACTTCCTCTCTTCTTCCAACGTCCTCTCCTCCTTACAGTCTGGATTCTGGAAGTACCATTCCACTGTCTCCATCCTACTGCATGTTACTGACTCCATCTTTCCTAGGATAGATCAGAGGCACATCATGGCTGCCATTTCACTTGATCTGGCAAAAACCTTTGATTCAGTGGTCCCTACTTCTCCTGGACAAGCTGAGTTCTGCTGGACTCTCAGCTCCAGCTGTTGAATGGTTCTGTTCCTACCTTACGAGCCATCAACAGTCAGTATAGGTTGGAGGTGTTCTGTCACCTCCACTACTCGTCTATGCTGGGGTCCCATAGGGCTCCATCCTGGGTCTCATCCTATTCTCCATTCTTCTTTTAGACCACCTCTCTACCTGTTCCAAGTTGCATATTCACATGTAAACTGATGACACAGTCATCTTCACCTCTGGTTCCTCTACCGCAGCAGTAGAAGGCTTGCTCCAGCAAGACTTCCACAGAGTCCATTGTTGGTTCCAGTCCAACAAAGTCTGGGTCAATACTAAAAAGACAGTGTCCATGACCTTTGGCACTAGTCAGAAACTGGCCTGACTCCCGACTCTACTTGTCTTCTCCACCTTGGATGGTACCCCCCTTGAAATGATTCAGTCCTTTAAGTACCTTGCAGTGTGACTAGACAGCAGGTTTAACTTATCTGACCACATTGATGCCATCCATGCTAAGCTCCACCTAAAACTAGATGCCTTGTACTTCAACAAAGACTTGTCTTTGCAGGTCCACCAGGAGCTTGTTACCAAAATGATGCTCCCAGTCTTTGACTACACTGATATGGTCTACGGCACCACCCTTTTCACTTCCCTTGCCAGACTAGACAGCATTTTTAATGCCTTTTGCTGCTTTGCTGCCAACCCCCCCAAACTCATCACTGCTCCCTTTACTCCTCCTTATCCATCCTACCCTTACCCTCACATTGCCAGTCCCACTGTGCCTCCTTTGTTCCCATATACTGGTTTGGGTTCCTTCCCTTCTACCTTTCCTCACTCATCTCTCCCATCCCTCTTGCCTCATGCTCCTTCCATTCCAGGGATCATCACAACTTCTCCATTCTACTTTCCCTCTCCTCTACTAGGCAAGCAGCCTTCTTATAGCATCTTCCTTCAATCTGGAACCTACTCCCATCCTCCCTCCAAATCTCCACCTTCCCTGATTCCCAAAGCACCAGCTGAAACTCCTTCCCACACCCACCTGCTCCTATCACCCCTCTCTCTGACACTCCCCCACTTGGAGCCCCTAATGTTCATGTTGTTGGGCCTCCTCCTGGGTTCTACCTCAGCCTGTTCAGGCTCCCAAACTCTTCATCTCAGCACTGCCATCCTTCCCCTGTGCAGGTATCTCTTTTGGTTCATTGTGCTTATTGTGCCTTGTTGCTTTATTTGCACTTCTAGTGTGTCATACTGTACTTTGATGGCACTTTATTTTGTTTTGATTAATTTTTTTTTGTGTCCCCTGTTCCTCCCACCCTCCCACCCACGTTGCACCTGGAAAGGAACCTTGGCTCAGTGCATTTGTCCCAGTTACCAATTTTCAAATAAATAAATAAATAAATATCTATTTCTACCAACAGGTACATATTTGTAACAATTGGATTTAATTTACTGTATATTTTACTTGTTCCAAAATGTCAATGAAATGAATGCGTGAACCAAAACAAGAGTGGAAACAAGAACAATATTTTTTCCACCTTTTGGCTGTATCATTCTCTGAAAGCAGAACATCTGCATGAATTATTTTGGTGTTATCTGACTTTAGAATGATGACATCATTATTATCACCATCTTTATTTGATAACCAGGTTAATCCAAGAACAAAATGTCCATTTTCATGGATATCTCAACACAAATATACAAAAATGTCATACAATTCCAATAGCATTTATGTAACGCATTATTTTATTTTATTTATTTATTTTATTGAAATCTAGGATTACAAATACCTTTGAGCAAGAACTGCTAGTTTACAAAGGTTCCACGTCGAAGGAATGGGGGGTATACATACATACAAAGGTCAACATAATAATACATAGGGATTATACTGTGATGACACACACAGATACAGTTTGAAACATTTTTTTTTTAATTTGATAAAGAACCACAGTTTAACAATGCATGGGGCAACACATTCCAAAATTTAACTGCAGTGTAGTTGAAAGATCTTGTACTAAAACAGTTTTAATTCTGGGAATAGAAAAAAGAGGCTGATCACTGGATCTTGTGAAATATTTTGACAAGCAAACTTGAAACAGATTCAAGAGAGATTGGAACTATATGTCTATAACAAATTATTGAATTATAGTCCACTTAAATAATTCAGCCCTTTGTCAAAAGACAACCACTGCAGACTATTATACAGTTCTCAATGGTGAGTATGTCTGCCAGTATCCAGAATAAAATGATATTTGCTGTTATTCAGAACCCTGACCCCAGAGAGTACTGTGCCATTTGTTGCAGAATAGATCACAAGTCCATACTTTACAAGTGAGACCAGGAGACCATGAGCTGCTAGTCTCCTTGTCTCACATTTAAAATGTTTATAAATTCAGTAAAGTAAACCCAATCTAGACAGCACAGATGTTCTAAATTATCTATATGTGTGGCAAACCACAGAGCCCTATGAGGTGATATTAATGCTAGATATTTCACATTTGAGGCTTTGTCAATAACAACAAGATTAACGTTCAGGACCTGGATATTCAGATGTCTTGCTGCAATAGACACATCTATGTAAATGCACCAGAATGTTAGCGAGCGATTTTCAAATATTCTGGTGCATTTGTAACCCCTACCTGGTCTATCATTTGTTTCGGACAGCAAAACCAGGTGGGCTGGGTTCGGGGAGGAATAGGTCACTCGGCACAAAGGCTAGGTTTGACTACTCTGCACAGGGGCACCTAAGTCACTCCAAACACAGGAAGCAATAACTGTATTGTCCAATACCAGAAGTGGGATTCTAAAGTGTGGCTTTTTATTCACATCCAAACAGAATAAACAAAGCATAGATGGACCCCCACGGGGCTACACTCCTTGTAATGCAGATTAAAAGAGACCAGAACACTTCCTCAACACTTTAGCCCTCAGGCTCTGAACCCACTGGGCACACAGCCTGGACTTGCATGCTGCTTTGGGTTATACAGCCCAAACTTGTACACTGTTCTGGGTTTTCCCTGGCTCAGCTCCCTTGCCAGCCACTTGGACACCTTCCATACTTCATGGAAACATTTTCTGGTGGCTCCTAAACCATCTAAGAGCACCACGGCTCCATCAGGGATCCTTCCTTCAATCCCATGTCTGGGTACTTTCCTCAGGCACTGACCAAGTACCTGAGAGAAAGCAAAAGGTGTCTCAGAGCAAATCCCTAGAGGTGAATTTGGTTACTACTGATGGGGGGGTCTCCCAACTCTCACTCCCACAATTCATACCCGGTCATTTCTCTGGACAGTAAACACCTCATCCTGTAAAGCTTTGCAATGTAGATTCTTGCTAAATGTATTTCACATTCCATCTACTTGTCTTGCTTCCCATTTGTGCTGGACTTGAACATACTTTTAAGTGGCATAGTCCATTACTCTAGACCCCCACTGGTTAAGCAGTCCAATCCCAAATTTCCTTCAGCCCTTTGTGCTGGACTTGAACATATTTGAATTAAGTGGCATTGCCCATTACTCTAGACTTCCCATAGATTAAGCAGACCAATCCCCACTTTCCAACTGTACTTGGCTGTCTTTTCCTTACCCCACAGTAACAGTCCCTTTAGTTTCCTTCTGTTCAGGTGAAAACACTTGGCCCTTTTTCAAAGTGAAGTCACCCTTTGGTTGCAGGTGCCCCACAGGCATTTCCTCCACAAGGAATCTTCCTCTTAGAGCTTCTGGTGCCTCAGCACAACTTGAACAGGCAGTTTCTTTCCCTTAGCCGGACCCAGGGGAGTTGCCCCTTGAAAATAGGCAAACACCTTCCCCCATCCCCTCAAAGATGGGGCTCTAGAACCATTGAAAGCGGTCTCCACCACTTCAATTACCAGTTCCTGTGTTCCTCTTCAGGTGGAAACACACAGCTTCCAAAAGTAGCTCTAAAACAGAGCTTAAAGCTCTGAGAGCCTGCACACACTCAGCTGCACTACAGTCTCTCACTAAGACTGCACACAGACTCACTTCAAATTCCCCAACGTTCTACTCTAACCTCCAACTGCAATATTCCAGTGTGGCTTATGCAGCTGCAAAAATTCTATTATGATGTCATCCCTCAGTCTCAGCTGAGACTGAGAACAGAGTGAGACAGTGCGAAATCCATTTAACTGGAGTTTCACAAGCTGCCTTCCTTGCCTACTACTAGGTCTTACTGGGATTCTAGTAACCCTGGGTAACAGGGGGGTTACACATTTATAGCACTTTGCTTAATTTAAGGCTGAAAAATTATGCATGTATTAAATATTTGATGCATGTATCATTTTCAGTGTACAACTTGGAGCATTTGTAACATAACTTTAGTCCACATTTTTTATGGTCTAACAGTCTTGTCCCAAGTATCCCAAGTGCAGCAGAATCATGCTGCAACTGGCTTAAAATCTAGCCCTATCACCATAGAAGGGCAAGCTATAGCATTTCTTTTATTAAACAGCATGGTCTTGGTCTTTTCCACATTCAGTAGCAAAGTGTTTTCCAACCCCAAATACTGCACTTTGATTAAGTCCTGCTGATGTTAGCAAATCCCCTCCTCTGTAAAATGGCATTATCTGCTTAAGGAATTGATTTGACATTCTGACAAACTGGGTGTAAATCATTCAAAAGCAAACCTAACAATTTCCCCAGTAGTGATACATGTGGGGCACCAATGACTGTAGTGAAGGATAAATAAGAATACCAAATCTAGTTATCTGTTCACTATTTTCAAATATGTATGAACCACTTCACCACATCTTGAGATATACCATGACCCTACAGTTTTGACACCAAGTGGCTATGTTGCACTAAGTCAAATAACCTCATCAAATCTATAAACAATGTGGCTGCAGTTTTACTTGAGTCAAGGGCATTACATAAAAAATCCATAGAACTTAGCAAAGCTGTAATAGTATAATGCTTGGCTAGAAAGTCATGTCAAGAGCATGTCAATATATCATATTTAGTCAAAATAAGTTGTCAGCTGATCAAACTCCACCCTCTCCAGGAGTTTTGGCAAAGAGAACAAGGACACTGGTTGAAAGTTTGCTACTGCTCCCACATCACCACACTTGTAAGTGAAAACTACTGCACAGTCACCTGCTTCCAACCACAGGCAACTGACAAGTGCTCAGTGACAAATTAAATCACTTACAGATGGGACTTTCTACTTCCTATGTATCTAATTTGAACGAGATGGATATATATACCATCCCCCATACCTTAATTTTTATTTTCATTCTTGTCAGATATTACAATGCCTCTGTAACATTTACAACCTTAAAATATAATTTGGGTACTAATGTATTTAATCTTGCAGACTTCTGATTTTCTACATCTGCATCCCAGCTTTTATTGTTAGCAGGGAAACCGTCCCTATGATCACCAAAAATCTTCTCAAAACATGGGAATTTCAGCATGATCAGTTAAAAATGCCTCCTGAGAATGCAACAAATTCATGCATGTATTAACGTTCTTGTTGAACAGTTTTTTTACAGTTTCCCAGGAGTTTTTAAAATTAGAATAATGTTCTGTGTAATTCCAAATAAAACTGAGCTTTGGGCTGATGCAGGGACAATGCTAGACAGAGAGAAAGGGAAAACGTTGCAGCTTGTCCAGTAATTCTCCACTTTCCACTAGACTGTGGGTCCATAGTGGTACACCCAGTCTGCAACAATAGCCAACAGATAGAAAAGTGAACAGTAAGAAAGTATTTTTTCTTAATAAGTTTTAACCTCTGTAAAGGTGAAATTTATACTCTTGATTAGGTTTGGTCCCCGTCATTAGTCATTTCTCATTTTGACCCACATTTGTTACACAAGTGGTTCTAATTTGACCCATATTTTAAACCCCCCCAGGACTGTCACTAGTCTGATGAATTAACTTATTACATTTGTTACAAAGTATTTTATGTTTTCTTAAAAGATCCAAACCCCCATGTAAGTTAAACTACTGTATTTGCACATTTTGCCTCTCTGTTGTATTTCTTTTAACTCATGAAGCTCAAGCCAGCCATTCTGACTAAGGTTACACATAGAATGTTTTGATTTATATATATGTTATGGGAGGGAATTAACCTAGGGTAACACACTTTTGGTTTTACCACTTATTTTTACTTTTCGGAAAAGGGGTAAATATATCACACTTTTCTGCAAATTTGTTGGTGAAAAAAGTAGAAAGCGGTTTCTACACCAGCAACACATCTATACAGAAATGGTAAAAGAGTAAAATATGAGCACCTAGACTTATCTTGACAGTATGCCGGATTTCCCAGTGCATTTCTCACTATAGTAACTGCCATAATGCCTCCAGCACATTTCCTAACTTTGCTGGAGTTACTACCATGACACTTGATTCCACAATGCCATTTCTGAACAAGTTACCTATCACAACAGCTTATGTAGCTTGTAATGATGAAAAAGCACACACATAACATATTTACTGTGTGGTCTGATTATGTTTGATATGTGGATTTAAAGCCTTTTGTAATCAGCAAATCAGAAATGAACATGAAAATTGTATTCTAAGGGGATTTAGAGAAGATGTTCCATCAGTATGGCAAAGTTAGCTGCTGTGTGAGCTGCACAAAAACCCCTGGAATATAATAAAAATGACAGCACTTATTTAAAAGTGTATTTGGTAGGTGATAACAGATTGAATATAGAAGAAACACTGGTCAGGAAATATGACATCAGCCAGAAAAATATCTGTGCAGGTTACAGTAACTCCTTGCCCATGCAGGTTGACTTTGAGAATGTGGAAGACAATTTATATTGATTTTAATGATCAGTCGCAATGGTTTTAAGATTTACTGTTTGCCTACCATGAGGATAACCAAGCTTTTTTAATTACAAATTAAGTGCAGGATTCCTATTTGATAGTGTCACAGCAATGCACTTTTACCTTCCTCAGTCCAGCTGACAGTATGTTAAGTGAGTGCTGATGTAATTTAAACAAGCATGACATCATTTTCCTCAAGGTCCAGTCTGCTCAGTATACCAGTGGTGTAATTTCACCAGTATCATAGAGGTTGCAACTTGCACAGCTCCTGTACCCACCACATTTTATATAAATAAATTCTAGGGAAACCACATTTTCTGGGTTTCTAGGGGTTGCAAGGGGCATAATAGGGGTTTCAAAAAATCATAGGCATCTCAGCTGCCTCCGCTGGCTACCACTGAGTCATGCCCCTGTAGTATACACACAATACTTCAAGTTGTAAAATGGAAACAGAATCAACCTTTGCCTCCAGTTTTCTGAAGGGAGCCTTTCTTAATGGAATTATATCAGTACAACAACATGGGCAAAGATCTGACAAGTTCCTGAGGCTGATCACCAACACTTTAAGCACAGTATCAAGCCCCCAACCAAAAGAAGTTACAACAAACCTGCCAGGCTCTTAAAATGTAACCTGTGGCTTCCTTAGTTCTTTCCAGCCTTGAATGTAGCCCCAATTCCCTCTTTATTTATTTCAATCAAATTCACCCTCTTGAGATTCCACATGACCACATAATGTGTCCTATTACTCCTGAATCACTTGCCAAATGTATAATTCCACAAAACTCTGCACCTCTTCCCCACCCCTCCCTTTCAAATAAGAGGTGGGGTAAGTACTAGGGATGACAGGTGTCAGGTTGGAGGCTGGGTTGAGGGGGGGCAGACCAGCTGAAGACAAAACTCGGTATGCAAAAAAAAAGGTTCAGATACTGAGACTACACAGGCAGAAGATATATATTCCTCAAGAAAAACATGAGAAGCAAAGAAATGATGAGCTTGTACTGGAATCTATTGCTGTGCTGATTATCATTAGGTCAAGGTTTCAGCATTTCATGAAATCCCACAATCAGCCAAATCTGTAGGAGAAGGAAGAGGAAAGGGAATTGTATCTTATATTGTACCTTTCATGCACACTATCTCAAATCATTTTATAGGTCGATGAACAGTTTGAAGCAAACATCAGGCATGCTGAGAGGAAAGACTATTTAAAAAAACTTTGTTTTTGAGTACCAGGGTTGGGATGTTATGTCTCCTTAAGAGAAATATTCAGCTTGAAAGCTTCTTTTGTGAATAATCTTTTTTATTTCATATTTTTAATAGAAAAAAGATACATCTAAACAATCTACTGTATGTCCTGTATGCTCAGATATAATGTATACTTTCAGTGAGACAGTATGATACAGATGAAATGAAAATTCATCCACTTCATCCATAGACCTGAAATCAAAATCATAAATCCTCCATAATTTTTACCTTTCATATTTCTAAATTCGAAGATATAAAATAACAGCCATTCCTCATTAAGCCCTTCTAATATGGTGGACCAAGTGGAAATATTTTTACAGAAGTTCTGTAGATCTAGGGGGACATATTCAGAGCCTGCTAGTTGTGTGCGCACAACAGTGCATCATGCAAAACAGATGTGCCAACTGGCTCTGTTGCCATATTCACCCAGAATGCGCGATCGGCATGGATCGCACAATCTGTGTAAATATGGGACCCAAGAGGCATAGCACAAAGTGGTTGGCCAACAAGTGTGAGCAGAGCATCTAGGGGTCAGGGCTGAAGACTGCCAATGGGGAATACGTGGTGCATACCTGGAGGCACCGTATCTCCATGGGTGATATTCAGCCTGAATATGCTAATGAGCTCATTGTGCATGCATGGTGCAGTGGGGCCTAATGCATGCCCATTATGGGCTTATTAGCATGGCTTCACCCAGCAGAATCTGCCAGGCCAGCCCTCTCCCAGTGCTGATGGCTATACAGAGCACACCAGCCCCCATTCCATAGTGTAGCCCCCTCCTTCCCCCCGCCCGACCACAGTACCACAATAAACAAAACTGGCCCCATGTTTCTATAGTGTAGGGACCCCCTCCCAGTTCTGATCCCTGATTGAAGTGAATCATGCCCCCACCCTGCCCCGGTCCTCGATCAAAAGAGAAACAGCCCTCCCACCAGGCCCCATTCCCTGTTCAAAATAAAATGTGCCACCAACCCAGCCCCAATCCCCAATCATAATAAAGCCACAGCCCTTCCCAGCCCCAATCCTCAATGTCCAAAATAATATACAGAATCCCCCAATATTACCATAGTATAGTGACCCCTCACCCCTCCATCAGGACTTGAACCTTAACCCCACTCCCCCCAACCCAACCAGAGCTGGTGACTGGCTCAGCCCTCCACACACCACCACGGCCAGCCACTGACTGATCTGTCAGTGCAATGTACTGTACATAGCATGCACTCAGTCAGTGAGCATGTACAATACATTGACAGTTCAGTCAGTGGCTGGCCGTGGTGGTGTGCGGAGGGCTGAGCCAGTTACCAGCTCTGTTGGGTTGTAGGGGAGGTTGGGGGTCTGTCCTGATGGGGTCGGAGGGGCTACTACACTGTGGCAATACTGGAGGGTTCTGTAAATTATTCTGTACATTGGGGATCAGGGCTGGGAGAGGCTATGGCTTTATTACAATCAGGGAATGGGGATGGGTTGGGGACACATTGTATTTCAAATGGGGATTGGGGCCGTGAAGGGTTTTTTTTCCCTTTTGATCAGGGTTCGGGGCTGGGAGGGGGCATCACTACACTATGGAAAAGGGAATTGGGCAAGGATTTTATTTCACTGAGGGATGAGAGGGGGATACCACTAGACTACCAGGGCTGGTAGGGGGACTGCATTACGTATCATATGGTTAGGGATAGTTGGGGGGGTACCACTACACTACCAGGGCTGGCAGGCTGCTGTGCACCTGTCTGCACTTCTACAGCCTGCCTGTGGGTGGCTGGCAAATATAGGCCAGCATTTGTTTGGCCTATTTTTGTACCACATATTTCTTGCACTTGGGCTGCTCATCTATTTTGAATATTCACATGTGTGGCACATTCTTGGGAATGCCCCCTCTACATGGGTTGCATACATTATCTTTGGGTCATGGCCCAGTCACATTTGGGTGGCCCATCTCTCCCCTTTGAATATTATGGTTCAGAGCATTTTGTAGTATGTGCTGCACATCTGTGTTTTATGCCAGGATGCACTGCACATCTCCTTTGAAAATGGGGGCCCTAATCAATGCAACTAATAACAAGGTACATCAGAAAAAGGACTAAAAAACACTTGGCTGATGTGTGCTAAATATAATTATTATATACAGAATAGTTTATTATTTACAAAACTGGTTTTCCAACAAAAAAGATAAGGAAGGAGCATTTGATGTAAATGGGATGTAAAAAGTATTATGTCCACAGACAGCTCTCTTGCTGTATGTCTTTCCATCATCAGTGTGAGTGAGGGGTATTGCCCCCAAACATTACAGTTTATCAAAACATTACTCCTTTCTGAACCAGTTAAATATTGTAGGGTTCATTTACCTACTCTGTTAATATCAGTTTAGTTCAAATAAATGTTCAGGTTGAAGAAGTGTCAGTTGAAAAAGTCAGACCATGGTGCTTCAAAAGCAGAACTAACTGATTCACATTGACAAAACAGTTCATTGGTTCAGCAGGCAACTAAATATGTTAAACATGTGCAACATGTGTAGAATGGTTACTGACTGGGATAATTAGTTCTGTATAGTGGAGCCTGCCAGGCTGCAATGCAGAATACTGCAGAATTTTGCAGAGTTCCTGTAGGAAACAGTGCTGTTTCAGTGTCAGTTAATCATGCATCTGTGATACTGCATTGCATCCTGGTGTGCTCCACTGTATGTAGCTTTGAGTGATTATGCAATGCAGATTTGCTTGTTCACACACACACACACACACACACACACACACACACACACACACACTCTCCTCTCTCTCTCTCTCTCCCTATTACAGGGACTACCATTCTTGAGGCACCATGAAATAAAAGCAACCTTCATGAAGGGGTTTCACCTCTGCAGGTGCTGCAGAGACAAGGTACCCCTAGACTAAGATTACCCTATGGAAATTATGGATGAATCCTTAGGAAAGACAGTAAGCTATTGAAGAAGGATGGGATGACGGTTTATCAAAGAAATTAGCATCTGAAGGATACTTGGAGTGTGCCTTCTTATGTAGCTTCAGTGGGGGTGGCGTGATGACATGCTCTGTTCCACCAAACTCCAGGCAAAGCCTTCCAAATATTTTATATAATCAATTCTGACATTGCATTTTAGAGGATATGGCAAAGCAAATGTTCCCCCAGTACAACTGTAGGGAGTACAGAATTCTGCTGGTAGAATTTAGGTGGAATAGCAATTCTGCTTCTGAAATGCTTTTTTGTAATGTTTTGATAAATTCCACAGACTTCTGAAAGCAATTTGTGTTCTTTTATTTATACCTCGGAGTAGTTTTACCAGTCTATGTAAATATAAAACAATACTTTTATGAAGTTTACTTTGACTGTTCAGCATAAACCACAGATTAATATTCTACAGTGTACACCGAAGAATCAAGGGCAGCAGTTGAAAAACGAATCTGCACTTTGTGTAAACTGTGACCACTAATCCTCAGTTTATGTAAACTATGGACCTAATTTGTAATTTAAATATGACACTTCAACACTTTTGGAATGGCAGAATTCTGCTTCTGATGGAGTTCCACAGAGCTAGGTGGACTTTCAGACATTCTGTGGTATTTCCATCAGACGTGGGATCCGAAACTGTCACACAGCTTTATTCCCAAGCCTCTAGTAATTCTGATCTGTATTGAAGAAACTGTCATACTTTCACTTAAACACCCTTGCAACATGTAGAAAGTCAGGTACTTTAGCCCACCAAGATAAAGCCTGGGAATACTGTCTGGTCAGTTTCATGACTGAGGCTCTATCTGTTTCAAAGACAAAGGTGACATAGTAGAGTACCTCTGTGCTCTGAGAGTCCACTGTACTATGTCTCTGATCCATTGTACAATCATTTTGCTGCTTACTGGGGAGAAAATGTGGTGATGGCATTGAATGCAGGTTCTCCGTCAGCAGCCCCAGAGCATCAGTTAGATATTCTTTGAACAATAACATCTTACTACTTCCACTGACTTGAGGGAACTTGATTAAGAATAAATTCCTATACTTTGAAGCATTTCTAAATTCTCCATTTTTTTCTCTAGGCAATAAGGTTCCTTGTGTTTTCAATCAATCAATCAAAATCTTTATCCAGGCGGGCACCATTGAGCAAGCTTCATTTGCAAGGTGGACCTGGTCATGAATACATCAAAGTACAGTACAGAAGCAGGTATACAAAAAGCAATAATGTACAAGGAAGAAAAGGTATATGCAGTATAGTACAAGGTTGAAATAAATAAATAAATAGAAACAGCATTATTTTACAATTGAAGAAGTCAGCAGATGTACAATCAACCATAGGCATACAGGAGTATAAGCAGAGATCTTTTGAGTGAGGCAGTCAGCAACTACACATATAGGAGAAAGAGGCTGTGTATGGGGTGGCAGGTTAGAGAGGTAAAGAAGAGGAGGGATATATTACCGATGACTGGGGGAAAAATTGGGCTAAAACCACAGAAAGTGACGATGGTTGTCGTGTACTTGTTTATTATGATAATGACGGAGGAGGGGTGGATAATTGGGACACTACTATGGATGGGATGGGACTTTAGCCAGGCTGGAGCAGACAAGGAAGGGTGGGTGCTGCAGGAAGAGTTAATAGGGAAAGAGTGAGAGCCAGAGGTAGAAACATGGGGAGCGTCAGGATGGAAAGGGGGAGTTGCAGAATTAGTGTGCCAGCGGTGAGGAAAACATTTACAAGGTGCTTTCATGTAGCGATCGTAGAGCGCCTTGAAGATATTCAGGCTAACAGGACAGCTCAACTTCAAGTTTCTTTGTAAACCATTCCACAATGTTGGTAAAGAAAAGCTTAGAACAGCTTTGCCGAAATGAGTTTTGACCCTTGGAACTTGGAGGGCAATTAGGGAATAGCTCCTTAGAGCGTAGGTGCCTAACACACTCCGGGGAATACAATCTGAGACATATAAGGGGAGCTTGTTGGTCACTGCTCTGAAGGCCCATAAGGCAGCATTTCTATTCCTGCTATAGTGAAGGGAAGTCCAGCCTAACGATGAGTACAGGGAACAGTGGTGTGTGGAAAGTGGAAGGCCAGTAATGGACCTGATAGCTCTGTGGTAGAGGGTGTCCAAATTAGCCAGTGCAGAGGTAGTACAGTGGCTGTAGAGCAGGTCTGTGTAATATATTAAAGATAGGAAGGTAGCTTGAACCAGTTGAATCTTGGCATCCTTTGTGAGCAGGTGGTTAATTCTGTAGAATAGTCTTAATCTTTGCCTTAGTTTCTTCTGTAGTTCTTTGAGATGGCTGGTGAAGGAAAGTTTATGATCGAGCCAAACTCCTAGATATTTGAATTTAGCTACATACTCTAGTGTTTCTCCAAGAACAGTGGTAATCTGTGGGATAGCTCCCCCCCAGCAGGAATTGCCACATGCAAGGAGGGGGAGAAGAGCATGGCTTTTTTCTTTTTCACACTGAGCAAAAGCTTTTTGTTTATGAGCTGGTATTGTAGAAGGCAAATTCAGCTTGGAGGTCTTCACAGCTTTCTTCCAGCAGTGCTTTGTTTGCTGTAATCCTTGCATCTGTTTCAAAAAGGCATATTTACGTTCAGTCACTGATGTCTCTAATGCTACAATCCTTGACTTGTATTGCTGAAAAGTGCTTTGGATATTAAGTTTTGTGTGCATTGTTTACATAATTAGGAGTGTTTTTAGGGACACCTCACTCCCTTATCAATAGTCTCAATTTTTCTGAATGAAATCTAGCAGATATGGCTGCAACCATATTTTAATTGATAGCAACAGCACCCACTAAGGAATTGTTAGGATTTTTCAGCTGGGAAAGGCAACTGAGCCAAAGTTCATTTTCAGGTGGGACCCGGGAGAGAATTAAGTACAACAAGATTAAGTGAATTGCTCAAGGTCAACCAGTATACTGGGGGTGGTTATGGGATTCAAACCCATGTCTAGTGGGTCTCCAAGTTCACAGTCCTGTGTGTTCTAAATAATAGACTACTCTGCTTCCCCAGAGTAATATCCTGCTCAGGGTCATGGCATTCAGTCAGTTGACTTGAGTTCTGGGAAACAAATTGTTGTATGGCGTCCCACTGTAAAAAGTATTTTTTGTAGATTTTGCTGCAATTCGGTCCTGTTATTAGACAAAGAAATCTGGTAATCATGTTAGTCCAATTAATTATGCAGGAACAAAAACAACAAAGTTGCAGGTGAGACCTTGCATTAGACTAACAAAATTGTTTTTGAGAATAACATGTCGAAAGTTATGCTTTCTTCATCAGGTCAGTGGAAATAAAGCTAAATTGCAAGCCAGACATACAAATTAAATGTTGATTTAAATGAGACATGGTGTATCCTATTTAAACATCAAAGCATTTCAGAGTCAATTCAGTTTGTAAAAAAAGAGGCAAGGAGTTTGCAGAACATAATATTTTTATTCAGAAAAACAAATGCACCATTGAGTAAGGGACTCATTTACAATGGTTTCCAAAAGTCACTGGATCTAATTACAGCTTGAAAAAGGTACAGTTTATACATTATAGTTGAAGTGCAAACATAGATTTTTTCAACACAATTTCACAAGATAACATTCCACTTATCCCTCACAGGGAGAGAGGTACTCAGTTCCCACTGTCACACAGTAACAGTTAGTTATCTCCCACTTCTGTCTCACATGAATAGATGAACCCCACCATATGCAAGAAGGGGGCTTGAGTCACAGTGGAGGGTGGTGCCTCTAAAAGCCAGAAACCTAGGGTAAAAAATGGCTGAGTTGCGAGCGATGATGGCTGACAAAGATGTAGATACTGAAGCCATCACAGAGACATGGGCCACACTGAACCATGACTGGGACCTTGCAGTCCCTGGGTATAAAATGTATAGGAGATATAGGGAGATGGGCTGAGGTGGGGAGTAGCTCTGTAGGTGAAGGAGGGGATAACCTGTACCAGGGAAGAAGGGGCAGATGGAAAGGCTGAAGCACTATGGGTGTAGGTATAATCCACTAAGAGGAAGAAACTAAGAATGGTGGTGGTATACCACCATCGCAGAATGAGGAGCTTGACAAGGTACTGGGGTCCAAATCATAGAAATGGCAGGCAAGGGGGTTAGTAATAATGGGGACTTCAGTCTGCCTAGGGTGTATTGAAAAATCCCGGCTACCTCCAGCACTAGGGAGCAAGTACTGCTGGATGCATTTCAGACTGGATTCCTGACACAGGATGTCATGGAGCCCACTAGGAAAAGGGTTGTATTGGATGTGGTCCTGTCCAACTGTACACATATTCAGAATGTTAACGGTGATAGGAAACAGTTTTTTACCCCTCTAGATGCCCTCATGTTGTCCTTTTAGGGTCTGTCTAATATTCTGATAAGTTGACCATTTTTGTTACATTAATAATCTAATTTTGTTGCCTTTGTAACTACCCTGTGTTCTTCGCTCTCAGCAGTTGCTGGTCTCTCTTTTTATATTGCCTGAACATTCTATGACATCAATAACACCATTTTAGACCATTCACATGAAAGGCATGGAATGGTGTTATTGATGTCATAGAATGTCTTAGGACTATGAAAAGAAAAGTAGTAGCTGGTGAGGAGAGTGGAACTCTATGTATATTTGAGAGCACCCCAAAGCTAGATTGTTCATTTATCAAAAATTTGTCAACCCATATCAGAATACATAACTAGCATGGAAAGGAAGATGAAAGGGCAGCTAATTATTTAAAAATAATTTCCTATCTTCTTTAAGGTGGAAGCGTTACTTGCAGAAAGTGACTACCACACAGTGTGGTTTCACTTGGACATGGGAACAGGGATGGTCAGGACCAAGACCAGGGTTTTGAACCACAGGAAGGCGGACTTTAATAAGACTGGATAAATTCTGGTAGGACACCTTGCTGGGATCAGACAGGAGATGGGGGTGGAATAGAAATGTGCCATAATAAAGGAGGGTTTGATGGCGGCCACTAATGAGCGTGCAAAAATTAGAAGCTAGAAATCTTAGGCCAAAAAGCCTTACTGGATCAGAAGGGAAGAGGAAATTGTGATCAGGAAAAAGAAGGCAGCCTTCTGGAAGTACAAACATACTCAGAATGAAGATGATATGGAGGTTTATTGTGCAAAATCCGAGATGGTGAGCAGAATTGTTAGAAAGACAAAAGGCTACAAGGGAGGTACAGCTAACACAGGGAGTAAAATTGGGTGAAGCGGCCTTTTCCAAATATATATAGGAAAAGTGGAATATTAAAGATGAGATTGTCAGATTAAAACAGAAGAGGCTGGGCAGAAGAAAGTGCAGAGAAAATGGAGGTGCTTAACAAGTACTTCTGCTCCATGTTTACTAGAGGGAAGGATGAACCAGTGCCTCAAAGGAGCAGAAGGTGCGGTCAGGAAAAGAGGGAGTTACAGATGCAGTAATACAGGTGGTCAAGGTGCATGAAAGCTTAAAGGCCCTGAAGGCAAACACATCCCCAGTGCCAGACAGTGTGCACCCAAGAATCAAAAGAGAAGTGGTGGAGGTGCTGGAGTTCAGGAGTGTGTCATAGGACTGGAGAACTGCACATCTGGTGGCCCTCCAGAAAAGTGGTCCAAGGGGTGAACCAGGAAATTAGAGGCCAGTCAGCCTGACCTCAATAGTGGGAAAACTGATGGAGATGATCCTGAAGGAAAGACTAGTGAGCTTTCTTGAGGAAAATATGTTGCAACATGAGGTGCAGCACGGGCTTGTGTCAGAGAGGTCCTGCCAGACTAAGCTGATTGGCTTTTTCTATTCAGTGACCAAGACAGTAGACAGGAATCTGGACTTCAACAAGGCCTTTAACTCTGTGCCTCATAGCAGACTGGTCAGGAAGCTGAATGACCTGGGGTGGGAGCTACACTTGCTAGATGGGTATAAAACTCGCTGCAAGACAGAAGCCAAAAGGTGGTGGTCAGTGAAGGGAACTCTCAGAGGCTAGACCAGTGAGCAGTGGGGTCCCACAGGGCTCAGTGTTTGGTCTGCTATTGTGTAACATCTTCCTCAGTGACATAGCGGATGGGATTAAAGGTAAAATCTGCCTGTTCTTGTATGACACAAAGCTCTGTTGGAGGGTGGACATGGAGGAGGGGAGACAGGAACTCCTGGAAGACCTGGCTAGGTTAGAGAAATGGTCTGGCATTTGACAACTGGGGGTAATCATCATGAGTGACCTGAATCACTCAGCACAGTGCAGGAGAGAGCAGCAAAAGCAAATCGGATGCTGGGCTGCATAGTCTGGGAGATTAACAGCAGGAAGGCGGAGGTCCCACTACTGCTGCACAGTCACTGATGAGACTGCAACAGGAGTGCAGTGTGCAGTATTGGTGTCTTTATCTTAAGAAGGATATTAACTTGCTAGAGACAGTCCAGAGAAGGGCAACCATGATTATCCAAGGTCAGCAGAGCAACACCTTTACAAAGGTGAAGAATCTGGATGTCATTCTGGATGAAAGACTGACACTAGAGGCTCATTTGTCACCTGTCGTCCAGAATGGCTTTTACCATTTTCATAACATCTGCTGGATAAAAGCCTTGATCCGCTGAAAGACCTGCCCACACTTTTAAATGCAGTTGTGACCTCTAGGCTTGATTACTGTAATACTTTGTATCTGGGGGTAGGTGGAAGGATCCAATGGTGGCTGCAGCTAGTGCAGAATGCTGCAGCCAGGTTACCGACAGGCTTATGCCATGTGACCCTGGTCCTGTGTGATCTGCAATGGCTGCTGGTGAAGTGGCAAATCTCATTCAAGGTTGGTCTGCTGACCTATAAGCCATACATGGACTGGGCCCCAGGTTGTCTGAGTGACCTCCTGTGTCCTTACTGTCCAGATTACCTTCTCCACTCACCTGAGGGATGCTTCCTAGGAGTTCTTAGGGCCAGGTTGAAGACGTCAGATGACCACACGTTTGAGGTAACTGGATCGGCCCTATGGAACTTGCTTCCCAGGTCTATGAGGGAGGCTCCTTCAATGGAGGCTTTTAAGAAGGGGCTAAAGGTCCACCTGTTTAGACAAGCATTAAATCTAATCTACTGGTCTCAGTATTTATTTATCTTGTCTGCAAAACTTATATTTTATATTTTTGGTTCTAATTTATTATACATTATTTGTATTTTTGTTCTTGCTATGCTGTACAGTGCCCAGAGCCTCTGGGACTGGGTACTAAATAAATAAAACCACTATTACTACCACCTATGAAGAAAGGCACAAGGGGCTCAACAGGTACTGTCTTGGGAGAGGGGGGAAATGTTTGACACCTTCAAATACTTGAAAGGTATTAATAGGGTGAACATTGAGGGCCTCTTCTGCCTTAGTGGGAACAAATCCATCAGGCGGCATAGCCTAAAGCTGGTACGGGGAATATTCAGGAGAGAGAAATGTGGAGGCACTTTTTCACACTGAGAGGGTGGTTGTCAAATAAAACGAGTTGCCAGAGGAGGTGGTCTCCCTGAAAATGGTGGACAGTGTCAAGAGATGATGGGACAGCGTAAAGGGGAAAGTTGTTGTTGGTGGTGGAGGGAGATAGGGGGTTGGGGGACTCGAGGGGGGCTCAGGGGAGATTTGGGGAAGGGGAACATGTCCCTCTGTAGACATAGGAGGGACCTGCCCACTTGAGCAGACTAGATAACTGCAATGCTTTTATCTGCTGGCATATTCATGTGTTCGTAAGTATATCAGGTATATGGCATAGGCCAGTACAGTGTATAGTCACCCATGCCACAGGGTCTCTGAACTTGCTCAGGCACAGCATACCTTAGGCTGCAAGCAATGCAAATTGTGCCATCTGTGTATGGGGCCAAATATGGGTGGACAAGGACCAGGGTGCCAGCCAGTAGGTAGTTAGTTCCAACCCAGAGGACTAGCTTGAGAAAAGCAGGCTGAACTCTCTCTGGTGTTCATGTGGCAGACAATATATTTCAGTCCTGCCACAGATCTAAGGCCTTTTCTGGACTGATCTAGGCTCTACCAGGGACAGGATGTAATCTGGCACCTTACCTGCATTATATTTATACATGAGCTGTAGCAGCTTAAGTCATTTGCGGGCACCTAGGTCCAGCCAGTTCCATCTTCTGTATACAGCAGCATGCTGTGGTGATATCATGAGGTGTATTTAGTACAAAGTGAGCAAGCCTGTTGTACAGGACAGTTAGCTCCTGTCATCTCACCAATTCTGCACCATTGGTTTCAAAGTGAAAACAACTACAGTATCCATCATAATTTCTGCTGCAAATATTTCCTACACTTCCTGCTGTGAAATGCTGTAGATCCCTACACTGGCTGTACCATTGCATTATAACTACACACAGGTCACCTACTGCTGAGTTGCTATCCCTTGGGGAGAACAATATAGGGTAATACACCTTTTCCTGTTTTGCTCAATCACACCACTACCCTAACAAAAAGTCTGCTTCTGGCTATGCCAAGCAGCCTTAAAAATAATTCAGATTAGCATCACAGAACTCCGTTACGTAACATTCCAAATGTCTTTTATTTCAAGAGATTCCTTTATTTATTGCTGAGGATGTCTACATGAAAACTGGATCTGTTCCCTTACAGTTAACTTATGGTTAAAGTACACTAAGGAGCTGAAGTCATAATTGCTTGCTTATGACATCACAGTCTGTTGCTGTGGAAATGACTGTGATGTCACAAGCAGAATATTATGGCATCAGTTTCTGAATAAGCCTCCGCTGTAGATGAATATAAGGGACAACATTGCTGCTTTATAAGTTAAAGGAGTAGTATGCCCTCATATCTTCTAAATGCTATTTGTTTCCTTGTCAACAGACAACTCTTCATGTAGATATAGTGTTTGCTTTAGTTTGTTTTCACTGTCTGCACTGTAACTAGCCGGGGCTCCATTTTCTGGTTGTTGAAATCTCATTGTCCCTGAGAGCTGCACTAGCATATGAGAACATGACACCACAGCACCCATTTACACCATGTAGCTCTATGCTGAAAGTACACGTAACCTGAAAAAAAAAACTCTCTAGAAGCAGACCGACTGAATGTAGTTTAAAGGAAAAAACCTTGCATTACATCTAAGACAGTTTGTAAAGCTAATTGAAGGTAAATGTGGTATTTCACACCTTGCTGCAAGTTGTTTTGTTCAATTATGAATAAGTAGATAGGCATACTGGGGAGTCTAAAGGGTGCTGACACATAATGTTCTCATATGCTAATGCAGCTGTCAAGCACAATGACATTTCAACAACCCCTGTGGTCCATGGCACCCTCCTCTGAGTGACAGCCTGTAAGAACAATTAAAACCCTCCATGGTGTTAGTAGTCCCCCATCCCTCCAGTGCCAGCCTGTAGGAAACATGAAAACCCTCCCAGGTGCTAATGGTCCCCCCTCTTGTCATCAGCCTGTATTAAAAAACAAATCCTCCCTGGTGCCTAGTGGACCCCATCTCCCTCCAATTCCCAGCCTATACTAAAATTTAAAACCCTCCCTGGCATTCAGTGGTCCCTCCCGGGCACTGATCCATGGTACTGCCTGTCACAATTCCATACTCCTTGATATCTAGCACCCCCCATGGTGGTGCTGAACACCCACCCCCCTAGTCACCTTACCAGTATCCTCAGTGCCACAAGTGCACATACGGTGACCTACACAGCCCTCCTCACATGTCCTCGGCCCCCTGCCATACATCCAAGCAGGGAGCACACATCTAATTTATGCCCTGTCCTATAAATAAGACAAGCACTCCCTTCCTGGACATATGGTGGCTGGCTGAGGAGGTGTGAGGAGGGCTGTACACCCATGGCATCAAGGATACTGGTAAGGTTACTGGGGGTGGGTGTTAGGTGCTGTGTTGGGGGTGCTGGATGCCAGAGAGTATGGAATAGCGATGTGTGGTACCATGGATCAGTGCCCAGGTCGGGGGGAACCACTGGATGCCAGGGAGGGTTTTAAATTTTACTACAGGCTGGTGATCGGAGGAAGGGGGTCCACTTGGCACCAGGAAGGTTTTGTTTTTAATACAGGTTGGTGACTGGAGGGGGGGGGACCACTAGAACCAGAGAGGATTTTCATGTTTCCTATGGGCTGGCAATCAGGGGGGCCAGTAGCACCAGGGAGGGTTGTCATGTTTACAATGGGCTGGCAATTGTAGGTGGGGTATCACTAGCACCAGGGAGGGTTTTAATGTTTACAGTGCGCTGGCAATCTGAAGGAGGGGAGGACCACTAGGCACCTGGGATATCTACACATGTCTGGGACCAGGCAATTGGGGAGGTGGTGCCAGACTAACCTGCCTCACTAACCATGCAAATGTGCCCATAATATGAATACAAATGGCCCCATCACTCTTGCATGCCCAATGGGCTCATTTGCATAGGTCCCTTAGAATACTGCAGCTAGTACTCTGGCGCTATCCACTCTGGTGGTGTGCTTTGGGATCCATGTTGGGGCAGTGCTACTTGACTTAGTGCTGTGCCGACATGGCCCTATATTCAAGCGAATAATGCCGGTGCACTATTTCACTGAATATAGCATCCTCATGCTCCCGGGCAATCGCAAGGCACAGTGCAAAGTTTTGCACTCTGCTTTGCACTATTTTGAATATTGGGCCTTTTAAGTGTGAGATTTGGGCAAGAGGACTGCAAACAAATCTAAGTGGTTCTGGCTGCCCAAACCTCATGAGAAAAGTCTTTTATACCATAAGAAGCACCCCACAGAGGTCCAATTAACTTATTATAAACCACTTGAGTTAGCTGCAGTAACTTATGTATTAAGACATTTTTTTAATTTTGAAAGGCAAATTAAGCTGCCCTCCCTTTGGCTGTGAAGTGAAATATTCCACTCATAACATTTCTGCATGAAACACCACTGTACACAGCATAAGAGGTACAGTGGCTCTGTTTGCTGATTGGATGAACTCATGAAAGTGATTTATAATCATGTAAATACCATCAGCAATGAAGGTCAGAATGGCTTGGAACTCAAGTAGGTTTTGGAATGTTTTAAAATTGAGTCCTGCTGATGACAGTGACTTTATTTTTGCTGTTGACCAGATCCCCTCACTTAGATGATCTTTCTGTATAGTATATTTACTTTGACTTATGGATAGAAAAAATCTCATTTGTGAGAGCTGTCTCTCCAGTTTTTTCATGAATACACAGCACTGTCTTATTCAGTGTTCTGCCATCTGTCATTTTGCTGCTCAGTTATTGGTTTTGGGGAGTATAAGGTCTGCCTGAATGGGGATGCTAAATGAAGCCATTTTTCAATGCAATTTATCATACACATTCACAGACTCTTTCTTCTGAAGAACTCTATACCCATGTCCTTCCTACAAATACTTGTTTCAGTTGCACTGTTTTCTGTAAATACGAAAAAGGTTATAATTCAGTTGCTACTGAGAAAAAATAAGTTTTCGATTCCAGTCAAAAACAGGATTTTTCCTAATGATCCATGCTATATGTGAAGAGCATAGAACTTTGAAACATAGAAACATAGAAGTTGACGGCAGATAAGGACCGCAAGGCCTATCCAGTCTGCCCATTTCTTTTTCTACCTTATAAATGTGCCATCGGCCTTTGCTCTGTCAGTGGCCCATCTATTCATACTCATCTGTATTGCTCCCTTATGCCTATCCCATGCCTGTTTGAAGCCCTGCACTGTATTCATAGCCACCACTTCCTGAGGTAGGCCGTTCCATGCATCCACCACCCTTTCTGTGAAAAACAATTTCCTCACATTACCCCTTAACCGGCCTCCCTCTAATCTCATGCTGTGTCCTCTTGTCCTGCTATTTTTCTTATATTGAAACATGTTAGGCTCTGTCACCTTGTTAATGCCCTTAAGGTATTTGAATGTTTCGATCATATCACCTTTCTCCCTCCTTTGCTCAAGGGTATACATATTGAGCTCTCTTAATCTGTCCTCATATGTCTTCTGATGCAGTCCCTGCACCATTTTGGTTGCCCTTCTCTGGCCTGCCTCAGTTTGGCTAATGTCCTTGTGAAGGTGTGGCCTCAAGTACTGCATGCAGTACTCCAGATGGGGCCTAACCAGTGTTTTGTAAAGAGGGATTATTACCTCCCTCTTACGACTTGTGATACCCCCTACTAATACACCCTAACATCCCCCTAGACTTACCTACTGCTTTAGAGGTCTGCTTGGATGATTTCAGGTCATCGGTGATGATGATGCCCAAGTCTCTTTCTTCCTTTGTGACTGTCAGCAACTCCCCCTCCCAGCCTATAGGTGGCTTCAGGGTTTCTCTTTCCTATGTGCATGATCTTGCACTTCTTTGAATTAAATCCCAGTTGCCATTCTTCCGACCATTTTGCTAGTTTATCCAGATCTCTTCTCATTCTGCCCATCCCATCTGGATCATCTACTGTGTTGCAGATCTTGGTGTCATCTGCAAACAGACAAGCCTTACCCTCTAGTCCATCTGCAATGTCACTAATGAAAATATTGAAGAGGACTGGCCCCAGGACTGATCCCTGAGGTACCCCACTTGTGACTTGCATCTCTTCTGACTGTACCCCTTTTACCACCACTCTGTTTTCTGCCTGTCAACCAGTTTGCCACCCAGTTGACCAACTTCTGACCCACTCTGAGCCTACCCAGCTTATTTATCAATCTTCTATGTGGAACAGTGTCGAAAGCTTTGCTGAAGTCAAGGTAGGCGACATCAACTGCTCCCCCTTGGTCCACCACTCTTGTTACCCAGTCAAAGAAATCTGTGAGATTAGTTTGACAGGACCTTCCTTTTGTAAACCCATGCTGTCTTGGATACTGTGCCCCTATGGATTCCAGGTGTTGCACTATCCTTTCCTTAAGGAGTGCCTCCATAATCTTGCTCACTACTGAGGTAAGACTGACTGGTCTATAGTTCCCTGCCTCCTCCCTGCTACCACTCTTGTGGAGCGGGATCACATGAGCCCTTCTCCAGCCTTCTGGGACCTCTCCTGTGCTCAGAGACTCGCTAAACATTTCTGCTAATGGCTCTGCTAGTTCCACCCTTAGCTTCTTAAGTACCCTGGGATGTATGCCATCAGGTCTTATTGCCTTGTCCACCCTGAGCTTAACAAGCTCTTGTAGGACCCTTTCTTTTGTGAAGGGCTAGTGCTCACCTCCCTCCCCCCTGTGTCCATGGTGCTGGGCTGTGGCCCTGCCCTACCTTCTCTTCAGTAAATACTGAGCAAAAGTATCTATTTAGGATAGATGCTTTTACAGGATCCTCCTCCTCACATGCCCCCTTTTCTCCTTTGAGCTTAGCAATACCCCCTCTGGACTTTCTCCTTTCACTAATGTATCTATAGAAAGTCGTCACCTTCTTTTACTGTTCGTGCTAGTGTTTCCTCAGTTTGGGACTTTGCCTGCCTTACTGCCTTCCCTGCTTCCCTTAGTGCAGTTTGGTATGCCTCCCTATCTTCCTCCCGCTGTGTTCTCTTATATTTCCTGAAGGCCAGCCTTTTGGCTCTGACCTTTTCTGCTACTGTATTTGAGAACCAAAGTGGTTTCCTTCTTCTTTTGCACTTCCTTTTCTGTCTAACACAATGGGATGTTGCTTCAATTATTGCATCCTTAATGCTTGCCCACTTTGCCTGTACCCCCTCACCTGTGTTTCTTTTAGCCAGGGCTAGCTTAACTCTGTTTGCCATCTTATCAAAGTCAGATCCTCTGAAGTCCCATATTTTTGCCTTGGAATGGGATGAGTTAGTTGTAGTGGCCAAACTGAACCATACCATGTGATGGTCACTGTCCCCCAGGTGACCTTCTACCTGGAGATCTGTGATCCCTTCCCTGTTAGTCGTACTAGATCTAGGATAGCTCTGTCTCTTGTGGGTTGTTGTACCAGTTGTTTGAGGCCCTCCCCCTGCAGGGAATCCACTATGTGTCTAGTTCTGGCAGATGTTCCTGCTGGTATTGACCAATCTGTATCCGGCTTGTTGAAGTCTCCCATTATCAGAACCTCCCCTTTAGCTGTCATGTTTTGTATATCTTCTAACAGTAATGTGTCTATGTCCTCCCCCTGGTCTGGGGACCTGTAGACAACCCCAGTTCTTATGGCTGTCCCATTTCCTGTTTCCAGGGTGACCCACAGTTCTTCTGGCTCTTTATGTGTATTCTGAATTTCTGTAGCTTTGATATTTTCATTGACATACAGGGCCACTCCACCCCCTTTTGCACTTCAGTCTCTTCTGAACAGTACCTAGCCAGGTACTGAAGTCTCCCAAGTGTGGTTACCGGTAAACCACGTCTCATTAATTGTTACTATGTCCAGTTTAGCCTCTGACATTATTGCCTGCAGGTCTGGGATCTTATTTCCCAGGCTGTGAGCATCTGTGTACATGATTTTCCATTGGCCAGATTTCAGTGTGTTAGTTGTTGGGTGAGGTCTGGCATTTCCCCTGTGCGTCGTATGGGGAGACGGACCTTTTTTCTTACCTGGTGATGTAAATGAACTGCAAACATGCTGAATCCCTGTTTGGCCACTAGCTGAGGGGGGAGGGGTGTTCTTCCCATTTGACGTATGGGGTGCTGCACCCCTCTCCCCATTTGCTAGTTTAAATATTCTGCAAAGACGTCAAACTTCTGCCCCAATGCACTGACTCTCTCCTTAGTCAGATGCAGTCCATCAAATTTAAAGAACATTCACTCCCAGAACTGTTGCCAGTTCCCTACAAATCTGTGTCCTTTTTTCCTGGCACCAGCCCTTGAGCCATGTGTTTAGCTCCCCTATCTCCCCTTCTCTGACCTTCCGTCCATCTGCCCCCCTCTCCCAGACTGGCAGGATCTCAGAGAAGTAGATGCCAGATGAAATGGATGATAGTTTGTCACCCAGCCTGGCCAGGTGTTCCTTGGTCTCCACAACTGACCAGCTGGCAAGATCATTAGTCCCTATGTGTACCAGGATGTCAATGTTTTCTCCTGCTTCCTGAACAATTTTAGCAATGCGGCCAGTGACTCTCCACACTGATGTACCTGGGAGACATCTGACCATTACTCCTGGCAGGAGATAGGTATCAACTCCCCGAATCATGGAGTCTCCTATGATCAGAAGTTTTTTTGGAGTTCCTTTTTGCTTTTTTTGTTTTGGTTCCTGATTTGGGCGAGTTTTGTTGTGCTAGCTCCTGTGCTGCAGTGTCCTGCTGTGCAGTGTCCTCTGCCCCTTTGTTTGATTTCGGAGATAGAGGCAGATGCCTGTTAGTAGTGTTTATATGGTTTTTGGAGGTAATGTGTTGGAGAGCACCAAGTGATGGGGCACCTGATTTGCTCCTCCTAACCACCTGCCAACCTCCCGGACCAACTACCCTCTGTGGTTGAGGTTCTTCTGTTGGATGTTGGGGAAATGGCGGGTGGTTCTTATAATGTATTTCCTCTTGAATATGAAATTTGAGGCGTGCAATCTCTGCCCATGCTGCCCGGAGCTGAGCCCTAAGATCTCCAATGGCCCAGCATGTAGGACAGTGTTTTAAATCCTGTAAGACTCTCCTTCTGAAAAGTGTTCCGCAGTACCTGCAGTTAATGATATCCATTCCAGATAAGTTGTGGGTTTATAACCTGGTCAGAGTAATTAGAAGGAAGAAAATGCAAGTAATGGTTTGATTTTGTGTTTTGTTTTCGTATAACTTGTTATGACAAGTTAAATTACTAGTGCCCCAGTAAATGAGCTCACCTTGTGGATGCCCCACTGATCCGCCCCTTCCTGCTTTGCCACAGAAAATGTCACAACTGTGGTACCCTATAAAAGGAGTGTAGTGTGGGGTGGTTGGGGATGGGGGTGGGTGGCTGGGCCCTTCCCCTGCCAAAAAAGAAGAACCACAGACAAAAGAACAAGGAGGTAAGAGCAGAAACAATCAGTCAACAACAAATGCAGTAACCCTGAAAGCTTATCCTAATGTTAGAAAAAACTGTAAAACATGTAAAGCACCACCTGTAATAATTTCAGAGAAGATATAGTGTAAGAAACACTTTGCTACAGAGAAAAATAAAGCAGTAACAGAAGATATGCCTTGCAAAAGACAATTTGAATCAGAAGATTACAGCAGTAATCTGTTAGCACACACCTGTAGGCACACCTTGTAATAATGCAGAAGAAGGTATACCAGCAACAACAGTTTGAATCAGAGAAAAATAAAGCAATGAAATGTTAACAACAAATAGTAGCAATCCCTGTGAATACAAAATAAAAAATAACAACACACAGTAAATCTGCTTAGCCAAAAGAAGTCTTATTTCTTTCCCTTGCTCTGGTAAGGTTCTCTGCTCTGTCCTTTCAAGCAATCTAGAAGGAAAAGAGCTCAGGTGAAGCTAGGTGCCTTGGCCAGCAAGCCAAGTCTTTGAATTTGGAGATCCAGGGTGGAATTTGTAAAAACCTTGGGGGCTTTATAGCACATTTCAGCCATATTCGCACAAACTATATCCAAATGTTAAACTGCCTAAGAAGTAGTCTAACATTTGGGCACAGTTGCTGAATTTGCAACACTGCAAATGATGCATGCATTTGTTTTGTTATGCAAGCTGCAGAAGTGTCATAAAAAATCTTGTAGCTTTGAAAATATGCTGCAGGGGCTTCAGCACGTCTTGGAGGGGGTGAAGGTTTGGCCAAAAATCAACTGCAAGTTCTGCATGCACCCCTTTAAAAATTCAGCCTATGAGACTCAAATCCCACCAGAATCACTTTCAATGAGGACGATTACATGTAGGTAGTACTGCACTATGCTTCATCATGCACCACTATAGAGTTTAAAGAGGGAATCCGGCGATAAATAAGCATGAAAATTCACTCACCTTGACTGTGTTTGTGTCCCACCAAGTTAAATCGCAACGTTTTTGCATTGATTTGGCAGTCGAATAACAAATTAAATACATTTTATCTGCTGCAGCCTGCCTGCACCCTCCATGAACTCCTCGGCGGCTCACTGGACCAGAAATGACTTCAGCTCCAGAACGGACCTATCAGCGTGCACTGTGGAGCAAGCGGGAATGTGAATGGCACAGAACTTTATTCTACGGTGGTGTCTGCTATTTCTAGTACAGTGGCATAGCATCTGGTGATGAAATTATTCTGGTGCCAATAAAACTTGTATTTCGATCATGATCTTTTGTTTGTTAGATTGTGCTTTCAGTGAATGTACATCCTTGCATTGTTTTTGTTGGAGTCTCATTCCTGTGTGTCAGCTTTCTGATTATTTTGTGGTGTGAATTCCGATTGCCACAAGGACTCACTCCTTTGTCTGCCGTAACTTCAATATTTTAGTGTTGCTGAATGAATTCATTTTTAAAATAATTAGTGCTTTTGTGCGATTATTCACTTGTGAACCTGCCAGATGAGTAGATATATTTCATTGTGCACATAGTTTGTGGGCGTTTGTCTTGTTATTGACTTGGTGAGAAGGTACACATTTCTGAGGAAATCATTAAGTAGCTTTACTTTGTGTGCAGTACATATTGAATCACTGTGGTGAAGAGTAAGGGTATGCATAGGGACAGAGATATTGCTATTTACTGTTGTGTCTGTCTCACTGCTGTGGATGTAAAAAGCTGTAATTTATCTCATAGCTGACTTCTTGTGCACTGTGATATATTTGATACCATAAGTACAACACCTTTTTTTTGGTATTCCTTCATTTTTACAAGTGTTCATATGTACTGTAAGTGCAGTACTTCGTTTTCTTACATATTATGCTATCTACTTGTACTTTCTGATTCCCAACAGTTGTTTTGGATACAATTTGTGATACCCCATTACTAATCAGTGGTGGTACATATTGTCTGGCTAATTTTACTTGTTATCCTGCAATTGACATTGTTGCATACAGACATGCCTGCTCGTTGTGTTGCTGGAAACTGTGGCAATACCACCAAAATGGGGTTTTCTTTGTTTACCTTCCCAAAAGACCTCCATTACAGACTGCTGTGAGATAGTTTTGTAAAAACAAGGAAGGTGGACTGGTTGGGGGCTAACAACACTAGTGTTCTTTCCTCTGCCCACTTTGTAGAATCCTGCTTTGACCTGATCATTTTGGGTATCTACCGAATGAATCTGGCACGTGGTTTGAGGTTGTTACCTGATGCGGTGCACACCATCCATAGCCAGAAGTCTGCTGATACTAATCAAGGCTGCAAATCTGTATCTGATGAATATGTTTTTGAGCTTCCAGTGAAAAAGAGGAAGATTGGCGGAGCATTTTGAAAGAGAGAAGTTGCTGAGATATGTTATATTACCTTGACTTTTTATGTGTAAGTGATTGCATGTATTTATCATGATCATGGTAATTCACAACCTACCCCCTGCTACATTGATCTTTCCTTTTTGATTACCTCACTTTTTTATTGGCTACAGTCAGCAGTGGACATTTGTAATCAAGGTTACAGCAGGCTAGCAGGCCACTGGAACCACTGCGAAGTATCTTGAATTCAGTTGGTCAGATTTTCCCATGATTGGTGAGATATTCTGTGAGGTAGTAAGGGTGGGGGAGGTTATGGATGGAAGTGACTATACGTTCTACCGTGTGATGGTTTCCCCAGTCAACCAGCACCACAGAAGCCACCTGTACACCCCCGAGACAACCTGAGCTGCACCTGATGGTCTAGTGAGGAGTAGGTTGGCATGCCCCCTACTGGCACATTATCCCTCGGAGTATGGAGACCCATATGGCTAATGGTTACAATGCATCACCCCAGTGGTGGCTTCAGTTATGAGGTGGAGGTGGCTAGATGCCATGTAGTTGAGCAGTTAGGATGCAATTGCTTGTACTAGTGCATATGAAGACATTGTTTCTTTCAGTTGGCACTTGTGCCAATTGCTGTGCACTATTGCCATCAAGGTGCTGTCTGACCTTACAATTGGCTCCTTCCCCAGTCCTCCTTTCAGTAATGTACAGTTAATTACTACAGTTAATTACAATTACTACCATCCCTATTATGGTCCTTCATGAAGGTTGTTTTCTCATTATAGCCGAAATGTTTTCTCTGTATCACTCAGAAGTTTTTCCTGATAAACCTCTGTCGGTGACAGCCATGCAATGCCCAGTAGTGGGTATGAACACATGCTGTATGTGCTGAACTTGGATGTATCTCTGTAGTCGGTATGTATATGTCTTGTGTATGTTAGCCATTTTTTTTTCATTTACTGCTTTGATAAATTATCCATATTTCCCAAGGTATATGTGTCCGTGGTATGATATGATTTCCATGCGGGTCACTGGTGGTTTTCACCTCTACACCACACTGATGAGCTCTAACAAGAGCGAAACATGTATATGTCATTACTATTCATGTTTCATGCACAGATACTTCAATGGGAGGGTAAGTATTTCACAAGATGTTTGCTCCATCATGTGAGTGTCGTGATGTAGAAGGCATGCTGGCATGTTTTCTCCTCCTGAGATATTTCGATTTTGCATGATGTCACAAGGGGCACAATTGCTGCATGCGCATGCAGACACAATATTCTTTGGTGTGATGTGATGGCACCTGACGTAGTCATCATGTTGATCTTTTCTGATTTTAATATCAATGTGTTTTCTCCTGCAGGTCATACAGCAGTACGTCTGTGATGCATCTTCCAATTCCCTGTCTGGCACACAGTGTGCTGACATGGAGTCAGCAGCGGATGAAACTGACATAAATGATTCTGGTGCAGATGTTTCCACTGACTTTGCCCTTGATGTCCAGCAACCACAGATACTGGCACAAAAACTGTTTGTTGATAAGACCACATAGTACCGTGCACCAAGGCCGTATCACCATTCTATAGGTAAGAAATATCACCAAATGTGTTTCACTGTGTCATGAAAAAATGCAAATGAGTACATGCAAACATACAAAATTGCCAGCAGAAACAGTCCACCTGGTCTATCAAGTTTGCTCAAGTGTGCAGCTAACACTTCATCTTGCAGCTGCCCCTCCCGCTCAACCCCCATCATGGTATTCCTTCCCTTTAACCTGTCCCACCACCTTTTGAAACTGCCAGCCTTCTTACAGGACACCATATCTTTTGGTAGGGTGTTCCATTTGTCCACTACCCTGTTTGTGATGAAGTGCCTCCTTTCCTGTCTCCTCAAACTTCCCCCCTCTAACCTCATTACATGCTCTCTTGTGTCCCTCCCCCTCCTCTGCTGTAAAATCCCTTTTGTGTTACTATTGTTAATCCCCTTCAGATATTTAAATGTCTCTATTATACATCCCCAGTCCATGCTGCCCTCCAGCAAGTACATCTTCAACTCTCCCAATCTGTCCTTATAGAGCTTTGTCCCCAATCCCTGTATTATCTTCATGTCACTGAGTTACACACCCAGCAACAACCTTATGTCCTTCATGAACAGGCACCAGTATTGCATGCAGTACTTGAGGTGTGGCCTAACCAATGATCTTTACAGGGTCATTATAACCTCTCTCTAACTTGATGAGGTCAGCCTTGCTATACACCCCTGCATTTTATTGGCCTGTGCTGCTACATTCCTGCACTGGGCTGACTTGTTCCTGTCCCCTCTTAGGATTATTAGTCGGTCATTTTCCTCTGTTACTTCCCAACTGCACCCCATTCAAGTTGTAGTCCCTCCCCTGGTTCTTTGCTCCAAACTGCAACACCTTGCACTTCTCAGCGTTGAACCCCAACTGCCACGTTTCCTACCACTCCTGCAGTTTATTCAGGTCCTCCTGCAGCCCCTTCGACCCCTCACTGTCATCCACCACAGGTTCCATTTTGCTGTCATCAGCGAACATACTGATCTTGCTCTGGATCATGTGTAAAATATCAGCAATATATATCCCAAACAGCACCAGTCCCAGTACCAATCCCTGTGACACCCCACTAACACCCTTTACTGCCTCACCCTCAACCAATTCCTGATCCATTTAACCAATTTATGCCCCACATACACATATTCCAGCTTCACTCCCAACCTCCCACGTGGTACTGAATCAAAGGCCTTGCTAAAGTACAAATACAGGACATCCACTGCATGGCCCTTGTCCAGTTTCTGCACCACCCAGTTGTAGTATTCTACTCTGTTTGTTTGGCACGATGTTCCCACTACAAAGCCGTGCTGCTTCTCATTCTGAAGACCATTGTCCTCCATTTAGCTGACAAGTCTCTCCTCGAAGATAGTCTCCATGAGCTTCCCCATGATCGATGTGAGGCCCACAGGCAAATACTTTGCTTGTTGATATGTATGGCTGTGTTTGTGGATAGGTACCAAATGTGCCACCCTCCAGTCCTGTGGTAGACATCCCATGCCCAGGGAGGTGTTGAACAGTTCTGCCAGTGGCTCGCTATGACCTCCACTAGCTTCCATAGCACCCTTGGATTAAAGCTATCTGGTCCTGGAGCTTTGTCCATCCTTAAAACCCTTAGTCCTTCCAGTACCCTGTCCTCCTGAATCTCTACATCTGTGTTCACCTCCCCCCCACCATCACCCAATGAATCCCCCCCCCCCATCTCCTGGGTGAATACAGAGCAAAAGTACTCATTGAGTGCTTCTGCATTCTCTTCCCCCTTCTCCACCCACCCACCATCATTTTTTATACTCACCATTTGGTCCTTCTTTTTTCTCCTCTCTTCAATGTACCAGAAGAAGTCCTTTTCTCCAGTTTTGATGTCCTGCACCAGTCGTGGATCACTGGATGCCTTAGCCTCCCTGACCATTGTGGTAACCTCCCTGGACTTCTCTCCATACATATCCTTATCTTTCTCCCTTCCCTTCTTCCTCTAATGTCTAAATGCCACCCTCTTGACCCTCACCCCTTCCATGACCCCTTGTGTCAGAAAACTTGTCTTCTTTGCCCTTCTCTTCATACTTGTCCTCATTGTGCATTTCAGCATAGCCTCTTCCAACCCCTCCTTTATAATACCTCATCTGTGGTCTGCATCCATGTTCGGTTGCATTCCTGCCAGGTAAGTACCAAGGAGTTCTAACATTTCCCTAAAGACCGCCACCTTAAAGTACATATCATCTACAAATGTGTTCTGACCTTATGTTCTTGACACTGTTCTGCGTACTGTGTTCCTCATCGTGTTCAGTGGATTGAAAGTAAACCTTGAAAGTCTATGTAACATGTTGTATATTGTATGTACCTCAGTGTCCTAACAGTGCATACTGGTTGAAAGTTAACACAGTGAAGTGTTTCAGCTTCTCATTAAAACATGGCATGCATAAAGGGCCCTGTTCAGTAAACATGCCTCCACTCATCATAAAAAAACTTCTGCAATATATCATCACTTTGCTACCTATGCCCTCTCAATACTGCCAGAAATGCACTCAGTACTGTAGTTGTGGCCTCATCAGTGTTTTATCCAGTGTTGTCACAACCTCTTTTCTTCTGTTAGTGATACCTTTGCTGATGTACCAAACCATGACACTGTCCCTCACTGCAGCCTATGTACTGTCCTCCGCTACCTTTAGGCCATCTTAAAACAGAACCCCGTCTTCTTTTATGTCCGTGGTGATTTGCACCACCTCCCCAACCACCATTTCCATGTGTCTCTCCAATGATTCATGTCTCAGAACTGCAGTATCTCGTACATTGTGGAATGCACCCACACTTGCATATGAACATACAAAACTGGCAGCATATAGAGGCCTATTGGTCTATGTAGTCTTCTTGAGTGTGCAGAGCTTCAATGTTTCCAACTGCAGGTGCCACCACCATTCCTTGCATCCATGCCAACCTTTGAGTTTGCTCTTGGATAATTCATTCCCACTCTGTGCTTCCACATCATAAATTTTCCTCCTTCTAACTTCAGACTGTGGCTGCTGGTTTCTCTGCCACCTTTTCATTCAAAAATACTACTGGTGCTGACTATTTTCATACCCTTCAGGTACTGGAAGGTATCAATCATATCCCCTGTCTCCCTTCTATCCTCCCTGGAATACATATTGACTTCTCTCCGTCTAGCCTCCCAATGTTTTTCTCATGATCCCAGGCATTGCACTGTAAAGTACTTGTTAAGGTTCACCAGGTCCAGTGGCATTTTGTGTAACAATTTACTGTTATGTACCCTATTGTGCATATCACATTTCTACTGTAACCGCCATACATTTCCTTCTACTACGTACAGCAATCTAACTACTGACAAAATATATAAGCTGTGTGGCACAAGGACTGTTACCCTGTTACAAGGTAGTCTGTGGTGTGTCTGTGGAATATGGGTTACATGACAAGTAATCACTACAACAGGCACATATGTTGCTCAGTCAATGGTGGTTGGGTTGTCTTTGTAGCCAAGGTTTAACTGTTGGGGTGGGTGGTGGAGATTTTGGGAACACGGTATAACTGCAATGTACTGGTCATGTTATGCACACTATTGTCAGCCACAGTGACCATATATTACAATCCAGGCAACACTGGCTATGAAGAACACCAAAATGGATGCACAAGCACAAAGTTACTTAGCATCTCCAACTGAGAGTGCATTCCTTTGATATGTATATGTTGCCATATACACATAAAGGTCATTGTGTTGCATTGTAGGCTGAATTGGCATTGGTTGAGCTGTGAAACATTACTTGTGCCAATCTGCCATGTGATTTATGTGTTGTCACAGGCTTACAGTACTACAGTGCATACTATGACTATTGTCAGGAAGGGGTATCAACAAATACACTGTTTCCCATTTCTTTAGTAGGAGTTTCCACATCAGTGAAAATGGTTGATGAGGCCTGTCAAACAGACCCTGTTGTTCCACAATTCTGTCATCAGTGCATGCGTACTTCAACACCTGTTCCATCATCTGATTTGGAATGGGATTCCGGGGATGAGATGTTTGATGAAAAGGATTTCTCGTATGAGCCATCCATGACTGACCTTGAAGATGATCACATTGTAAATGAGTCTACGTAATGTCAATTTCACTTAATGTCAATTTCACTTACATACAGTTATGTGTTATGATTCAATATAACACTGTTGTGATGTGGTTGTATGGCAGTCAACAACATACAATCAGGCAAAATGTGCAAGCAGAAAAGTCCACATTGTATAATGAATATGGTTGACTTTGCAGCTGTCACTCAATCAACCATACTTATCCACTTTGCCTACCTCCCCCCCTCATTACGCTCCTCTTTTCTCCTGTCTCACCACCTTGTTTTTTTCCCCTATACCACTCCCTGTCAACATCTCCTTCGGGATGCCAATGGGCTCTGCATCTCACTACACCTACATGACTAGCCACCTCCACCACACTGCATATTGCAGCCACCCCTGGTGGGTAAACCGGTGTAATCCTTCACCAGGTGGGTCCCCCTCCTCCCAGTGAAAATGTTCCAGTGGGGGCCATCCAGTGTGCTCCTTCATTGCCCCACCTGGGTGCTGCTGCTGCAGTCTTCCAGGGGTAACCGGTGCTTCTCTGGCAGCGGGAGACCAGGCAGCTGTCATCCAGCTGAGCGTGGGGCTTTTCCTTCTTTTCTAGCCTGGGTGTGTCTTTACCCCGATGTCAAAAGGTACACCAACATCCACCGCACCACACAGTCAGCGTGGTCCAAAACGCTGCTGTTGTCTGGCCTGAAGGTGCCGGACTGCATCCCGTCCCTCCTCCCCCCCGAGAAGGCGAGCAGTCATCGGATGCTCAAGTCTTGTATCCCCGGCCAGCCCTCTGGCGTCCCCATTCCATTTCTGAACCTGGGTCACCAGTGTCACAAGCAGAAATCAAACTGCTGTACTGACGGGCCTGCTGTCCCACCACCTCTTAAAGAATCGTACTGTCTTGCATGTCACCTCCTCTGCTAATACTGTGTTTCATTCTGCCACCACCCTCTCCATAAATAAGTTCATCCTAATTTCCCTTCTGAATCATCCCACTGCCAATGTCAGGTCATAACCCTTGGTTTCTCTACCAACCCTCCATTTGAAAAGCCACTCCAAGCCTGTCTTGATAACTCCTCGTCTGTATTTGAATTTCTCAGTCATGCCCACCCTGTCCCTCCTCTCATGAGCACTTGTTCAACCCCCTCAGCCCATCCTCATATGATAACTGTATCCCTGTATCATCTTTGTTGCCATAGGTTACACCACCTCCATTTCCATAATGTTCCTCTTTATGTATGTTCGCCAGTAATGCATGCAATAGTCAAGGCTGGGTTTGACCTGTGATCTGTAGAATGGCAGAATCACCTCCATTCTCCTTGAGGTTATAGCCCTTGAAGTGCAGCACTGCATTTTTTTTGGCTATTGCTGCTGCCTTCCGATTCTGTGCGGAGTTGCTCAGTTCTCCTATATTCAGCACCCCCAGATAACTCTACTCCTCGGTGACAGCTAGCTGTACTCCACCAAGATTGTCTTTTCTCCATTGATTCTTGGCCCCAAATGCAGCATCTTGCATTGTTTGCCTTTGAAACTGAATCGCCAGGTGTGAGACAATGTCTACAGCCTTGCCAGATCCTCCCGCAACCACTGCCAACACCCATGGTCATCCACCACTGCTCCTGTGTCGGTGTCATCTGCAAGTACACCAATCTTGCTGTTGATGCCCAATTATATTTTTGTGTTACATTTAACAAAAGCAATCATACTCAGCACCGACACCTGTGAACCCCCCTTTTGTTACTGCCTTTGGGTTATACTACTCCACTCCCAACAATACCCTCTGCTGCTTTCATTGCAGCGAGTTCTATACCCATCCCATCAAATTAGCTCTCGGCACTGTGATCCATAGCTTACTACCAATTCTCCACAGTGGCACTGATTTGAAGGCATTCCTGAACTATGGTAACAGGATATCCACCACTTGGCACCTGACATTTGACTACTCACCCTGTCATACTATTCTACCCGGATGGCATGGCATGATCTGCCCTTGACAAAGCCATGCTGATTACTAACCTGCACCCCCATTGACCTCCTGTCGGGACACCAGACTCCCCTTCATCCCTATGTTCTCTCTTATGGAGGGTGACCACGTGAGCCATCCTCCAATACTGCAGTACACAACCTGATTATAGAGGCTTATTGAATTAGTCTTCCCATTTGCCTGACAAAACCTCCGTCCACTCTTTCACTATACTTGGATGTATACCATCTGCTTACAGTTACTTTTCAACCATCAGCACCCTTAACCACTCCAGCACCCTGGCTTCTATGATTACTCCGTCCATCATCCCCTACCCTTCTGTTGTTATCATTTGCACCACCCTTTGGTATCTCCCCCACACACACACACCCCCACACCCCTTTCTCCTTGTTAAGAACTGACCTTATTTTACTGTTTCTTGCAGGGATGACAGACCACTGACTTTGGAGGACTGTAATGCCAGAACAGAACGTAAATTGTTTGTTTTTCAAAGTTGCCTTCTGTCTTTATTTGATCAATGCCTACAATGCAACAGACTCTCTAAATCCATTATCTCCACAGTGAAAGGTTCTTTCATTATAGTGGAACAGACATGTAGCAAGTGTGATTACAATAGAATTTGGCATTCTCAACCATATCTTTCCGGTTATCTGGCTGGCAATGTAATGCTGTCTGCTGCTATTGCATGCAGCAGAACATTGCCACAAAAAATTGTGCGACTCCTGAACAACATCAATATTGCTACTATTTCAAGCACCACATTTTACAAACACAACCAGAAATTTGTCCAGCCATCTGTATTCAAAGTGTGGAATACTGAAAAATCAAAGATCATTGAAGATCTAAATGCAGAAGGCAACAAACTTAGCCTTGGTGGCAACGGATGCTGCGAGACTCCAGGTCACAGCCCAAAATACAGGATCTATACTTTGATGGAGTTGAAGAAGCATACAATTCTCACTGTCAACCTGGTTCAGGTACTGTATGTTTCTGCATCATGCAACTTATTTCACTTTTTCACTTGTTGCTCTACTTTGGCACTATTTTGGTAGTTGTCTGTTGGATTTGGACTTCATAGAATGCTCGTTAATCTCTTTAAGGTTCCAGGTCATTAACTATGCTACACCTTGAGCTACCACGTTCAGTTCCATATCCATAGTAGCAATTGTTGCGTAACCAGTAGTGCGCAGTTCATAAAACATCAGTGGCACCTGTCTTGCCCATACAACCACTGTATGGTACTCAAGTATCAATATATTGTCATTATTTCATTGGTACAACAGTGGAACCAATTTACAAATCACAATTAATGTGTATGTTACCATGTGATAACATTGGACATGTTATGCCACCAAGCAACAGTTCACGCACACTGAATGTTACATTGCTGATAGGAATGACATGTTCATCATGTATTTCTTACTTCCCTGCAGTGCAATGAGGTACACTCTGCGTGACACATGGAACTGAAGGGCTTGAAAAGGGGACTTGATGACATTCGTAAGGCTGACATGGAAATACAGTGCCTAGACACTGATCGACACCCCCAAATTCAGAAGTTCCTGCAGGAAAATCATCCTGAATTCAGGCACTTCTGTGATGAATGGTATTTTGTGAAAGGCATTGTTATTAAAGTCTCTTCTAAATGCACTCAATAAACTCACATGTGCTATTGTTGACAAAAAGTACAAACTGTTTTTATAGAAAAGCTTTAAAAAGCAGCTTCACAATATGCATCTAATTTTTTGATGTTTTCATTGTTACAGGTCTTCAAGAGGAATCACATAATTTTTATGTATGTGTTCTTCACTTTCTTAGACAGAAATACTAATTACAGTTGTTAGTAAATGTCAACAACATATACTGTAAGCCTGTCTTTGTCACCAGTGTATATAGTGTTGTTGACATTCAGTGATAACTGAGATTAACATCTGACTAAAGAAAAATGTATTATAATTTATACTTTAAACGAACATGCAGTATGTTTCTGCTTGCAAACTTGTATCAATAAGAACAAACAAATGCATGATGCTGTTTACATTCTGCCAAGGTGGTGTCGGGGGAGTTCCGTTATGCTAGCCAGAGGGCTGCTGTAATGACTGCACCCCCAACTGGCATCTAGATGCCTAAATGTCACCCCGCAGCTACAGACACCAACCCCCTTTGTGCCACAGAGGTCTGAGAAGAAGGTGACAGCAGTGGGGCACAGTGTGCAAGTGCCAGAGGAAAAACAGTCAGCAGTGAGGGACACAGCAGTCCTTATGCAAACTGCCATACCACATTATCCCCTGCTCTGCTGTGGGTCTGTTTGGGTTTCCGATCAGAAGCCCATAGTCCAGCCCAGGTCTACCCCCCATTGGTCTTGCCCCATTCACAGACTTATGTGTTTACCCATTGTGCAAGTTGGGGTTCGTGAATCCTAGCCTTGCACCTCTGGCAGGGGCTGGGTACATCGTGTGCATTTGGGCAGCCTGGTACATACCTATAACAGTATGTATCAGACTGCATGATGAATTGGGCCCATTATGCAGTTTTACCTTATTTGGCATAGCTAGAAATATTTGATTAACAGAAGTCCCAGTCTGAATAAGCATAAAAAATGCATTATTGCCATCCTACTTGTGAAATGTGATATTGTCAAGTTGGAGCTCTATTTTCAAAGTTTTTTAGTGCTTTGCACACCACATGCAAGCCTTAAAAGCAACAAAATGCACCCTCAATATGTATCAGTTTCTGTCACAGTATTTGAGCGGATTATGATAATTCATTCATGGTATTATAAACAAGCATAATCAACATGCATTTTAAAAGGACGGAAAGGAACATTGGACTGATTAGGAGGGAACATTATGGAGTAGAGAGGCAGTGATAGGCAGAGGCGTGGTAGGATTACAGTCAGGCAGGCCGGAGGCCCTATAGGAAACAGCCACAACAAGCATTAGCAGCCAGATGAGTTCTAAGCTCATGTTTAAAGGGACCTAATGTAGGTTTGACAGTGATGCTTGCAGGCAGGTTGTTAAGCCATTTAGGCACCTGATGGGCAAAACCTCGTTGTCCTAGAGAGGTGTGACATCTTGGGATTTTGAAGACCGTACTCCCGGAGCTTCTTGTAGGGCGGGCACTTTCATTGGGGTGAGCAGCTTCTGGACACCAGTGGGCAGCATACCTAGACTTGCTTTTTTGGCCAGCAGGCAGGTCTGGAACTTGAGTCTGCCCTCGAACTGAAGCCAGTTGCCTCGGGCATATAGGTCACAAGTGAACGTGTACCACTCTGAGCCAGTGGAGAGGTAGCAGGCCTTATTTAAGGACATTTTGATGTGACTGAGGGCTGAGTCCTTTGCAGACCCATATATTACAATTCCATACCCAACTAAGGGGAGACAACAGAGCTGCTGATGGCCAGGTTGAGTGCTTCAGGAGTAAGGCTTTGCTTATGCCTATAAAGAAGGTCAATACATATGTTGAGGGCCTTTACAACATTGTCGATGTGACTGACAAAAGACAGGGTGCTGTCAACTGTGACCCCCCCCCCAGATATTTAAATTGCTGTACCTGGTCCAGTGATCCCCATCAGCACTCGTAATGCTGAGAGGGTGCATTCAGTGTCTGTTCTGCAGAATGGAGAACATCATTGACTTAGTTTTTTTGTAATTCATGACCAGTTTATGGTCCTTGAACCATCTTTCAACTGCAGTGAAGTTGTCCTGTAGAGTGTGCTCCAAGGTAATAGGGTCAGTGTCATTAGTAAATAGAACTGCATCATCTGCATAGAGCAAACTTTTGCAGTGGCAGACACATAGTAGCTGATTTAGGAATATGCTGAACATTAGGGAACCCAGTACAGAGCCCTGGGAAACACCAGAGTGGACTGATCTGCTGTCAGATAGGACATTGTCAATCCTAACTTGTTGGGTCCGGTTGGAGAAGTATGACTTAAACCATCTAACTGTGTCATCGGAGAGACCAGTAGATGCTAGTTGCTCAGCTAGGAGGTCATGATTAACTGTGTCGAATGCTTTCGATAGGTCAATGTAGGTTGTGCCAACTAGGTTACCCTGCTCAAGGGATCTGTGAATATGGCCTGTAAGCTAGAGCACAGCAGTCATGGTGCTATGACCTTTGAGGAAGCCATGCTGTTCAGTACACTGTATGTTATATTTAGCCAGGTATTCCACTAATTGATCTGTGACAATCTTCTCAAGGGCCTTAGATAGGGGTGGGAGAATCAAAATGGGTCTAGTTACCAAGCAAGGATTGATTGCCACTTTTGAGGACTGGAGTCAGTAATGCCACTTTCCAGGTCTGGGTGAACTCCGAGAATCTTAGTGCAGAATTTATTATGTAGGTAAGAGGCTTCAGAATATCTTCCAAGATGAGAGCTACAAATTTTAGATCAAGGGAGTCCCTGCTGTATCATGATTTTCCCAAGACCTTTAGGAGGTATTTCCTGGCTTCCTTTAAAGAGATAGTTCTGAAGCAAAATGGAGGCTTCGAGGGTGACTGTTCCTCAGTTTGCATAGCAGTAGCAGAGTGAGTAAGGAGGAAGAAGTCTGGGAGGAAGCACTCCAGAGAGATTTGTGAACGCTTTGTTGAATGTGTTTGCGATCGTTTCCTGGTTGGCTGTGGGTAGGCCTTCAACATTGAGCATCATAGGTGCTGACTTGCTGTCTTTTCCCATGTCTTCCTTGAGGTTAGCCCATAATTTTCTACCATCACTCCAAGACTGGGTAAGTGCTTCCTGGTAGTATAGATTTTTTGCAGCACGTATTTTCCTAGTACAGTCCGTTCGTGCCTTTTTGTAATTTTGGATATCTGCAGGATTGCCAGTCTCCTGGGCTCTATGCCAAAGGTGGTCTCTAGCTTTCAAGCTCTCAAGAAGCATAGTAGAAAACCAAGGATTGCTCCATCCTTTTATTGTATGCTTTTTTATTGGGGCATGTTTATCACATACTGCATTGAAGAGCCGGATGAAACACTGAAGAGCTGTACAGAACAGTATTGGAAGAGTAGACTTGGGACAAGTCCTGTTGGTGCAGGTCAGTTCTGAGTTGGCCCAGGTGACCATGTTTGAGGACTCTATTGGTGACAGTCCTAGCAGGGGTGTTGGAGTAGGAACAGGACCAGCGACATAGAACAGGTGAGTGATCGCTATAGGCATCAGAGAGGACAGTGGTCTCGGAGATATGTTCTGGATGATTTGATAGAACCCAGTCCAGTAATGTGGAAGTGCCAGTCTTATAATTTACCCTGGTAGATGACGTGACAAGTTGGGAGAGGTACTCTGCTGACACTGCATCCCTGTAGGGGGTTGCTGCTGGGGAGAGCCAATTAGCGTTGAAGTCACCCAGCAGCAGAGTTTCTGTGTTAAGATTGAGAGAGCTGACACACTGAATTAATGAGTCGAGCCCAGGTTTTTTTTGGCCCAGAGGTATATACACAGAGAGGGCAGTAAGGGTCCTGTTGTGATTTCCAAAGAATATTTTTATTGCTAGTGTTTGAATGCTGGACCCTGTGTTGGGTAAAGGTAGGATGTGAGCTTGTAGGCAATCCCTGAGGTAGATTATGCACCCACCACCTCTTTTGGTAATGCAATCGGCCCTGAACACGGTATATCCCAGGATCAAGACTGAGGCATCCGCAATATTGGGGGATAGCCAGGTCTCAACTACTGACAGGATGTCCGGGTTATGTTGCTGTGTCCAGGCATGCAAGTTGTCCATTTTTGGGAGGACACTACATACATTAAGTTTGCCTAGTATAAGATGACCAACATTGCCTTGTGTCCCTAAGGGATGAGTTAGAGGTCCCAGGTTGGGGTGAATGTTTCCGGCAAGTAGAAAGAGCAGGAGAGCTTTGAGGCATAGATAGTCCTTCAGTAGTTTCCACTGTTGGCATTGACTATGGTAGTATGAGTGTCTATCCTTGATGTTGATAAGCCTAAGATAGAGGGCCATAGTGTGCAAGCACCTGGGATAGTGAGCAAGATCTTCCTGTATGCTAGTTGTTTTCAGCTCCATAGGAGGAGCAGTTAGTGTGACAGTATGGGACAACATTGCTGTGGAGTGCACATTTAGGGATGTCCTTGGAGGGGACGTAGCTACACCCTGCAGTGGTATGATGTGCAAGTGGCTATGCAGGTACAGGAGGGAGAGAAGCATAGCACCCCTCACTAGTGTTGCAATAGATGAAGACATGTTTAGGGTGAAAAATTAGGCAGGAAGAAGCCACAGTAGAGTATCCCTTTAAGGGGGAGTGTATGTAGGGAGAGGCTAAATGAGGACCTACCAATAGTAGGCTGTGGGAGAAGATGCTAAGAGCATTTAATAGAGGTTGGGGCCGGGAGAGCAATTACGTACCAGCATGTGCCACAGACCAACCCTGACCCATGAGCATCTAAATAATTGCTCAGTACAGCTCTAGTCACCCAGTGTGTGACAGTTCAGGCTCGGGACTTGACCGTGAGTCATTTGAGATGGTAAGCAAATTTTTAACCCTGAATTTGGTTTTATAAAGCACCTGTTGTACATACTATATCCCAAAGTACTTTACAACCTATGAACAGTTTTCAGCAGCCATGTGGTATGCCATGCATAGAGAAATTAAGTGAGACTGGCAGGGATTATCAAAAGCTTAGAGGTTCCTTCCTCAACCCCTGCTATACAAGCACCTCTGGTCATGTAGCATTTCCCTAGGGACTCTGTTGTCTGTTGAACAACTCCTTTTCCTTTCTTCCTCTTCCTCTTCTTTTCTCATTTAGCCACCAGAAGAGCAGCTGCCAAGCTGCATTGCAGGGCCAAATTGCTGTTGTTGTAAAATACATAGAAACAAAAATGGAATAAGTTTTGTTCTGGGTTTTGGTCTGAAAGTAAGGGAAGTGGGCAGTGTGCATAGTGGGAGACAGTGGGGTGGGGTTGAGGGCAGTCGACCTCAGTGCCAACATTATGGGACCAGGTCACATGACTGCAGCCACCCAGTAGCACAACTGCAGTCTGATATTTAAATCCCCTATGACCAGCAAACAGGGAGCATTCAGGATGCCCCGAGCATGAGGACCATGGAGCAAGAGGACAGCATCTACATGTGCCTCTACAGGGAGTCCACAGGTCTGCATGAAATTCAGCTCATGGAATCTCCTAGGTACAGGTAAGACTCTGGTTTCTCCCATCAAGGAAGTTCATCACTTACCAATGAGGGTACTGTGGTTCCAAAGCAGTGTACTTGGTACACTCTGTGGGGAGTGCTGGGTTGGAGGGTTCATGCTGTGACAATTAAGAGATCTAAGGGACAGGCAGAGTAGCTGCTGCTGCCAGCACACTTCAGGTTTCCTAGCAAAACCCTTTCTGGTGTACCTTGATAAACAGATAACTGTAAAGGGAACTGTTAAAGGACAATTAAGTAGGTAGCTAGGGTGGGGACTCCCAGGGAAAATGGAGAGGTAGGATTACAGGAGGGGCAGTGGTGGAGGATGTGGAGAACAGTGAGGGGGCTGGTTGGGGTATGGGGCTTAGTGGAATGGGACAGCTATGGAGACACCATCTTCAGAGAGGTCCTCTGGAAACAGTATTGCTGCCAGTGTGCAGTAGATTTGTGGCACTTGCTGGAGAACTAGTTACGGTAAAGACTGAATTTAGCCTGTATGGGGCATGGTTGAGCATGGGCTGGTGCAAGTGGTTACTACACCACATCCCCCAAGGTCACAAAGAGTCCAGACAGGGAAGGGGTGGACAGTAGTCAGCAAAGGGTGGAAGAAGAGTCCACTTGGAAAAGGGTGTGGGCTCAGAAGTAGCAGCAGCTAATAATTTTGCTCCCCTGATCAACTCAGTCTGTTTGATCTCCCCCTAGGGGTGCTGGAAACTGTTGCTCCTCAAGTAACCAGATATGTCCCTAGGGGCAGCTTAGATGAAGGACAACGTAGGGACTAGAAAAGTACTAGTATTTGGAGACTCCATACTCAGGAGGATGAACAGGGTAGTGTGTGCAGAGGACCAGGAAACAAGATGTTTATGCACCTTTCAGAGGCCTCAGCAGAACGGGATACACACAGGATTGGGAGGATTGTCAAGAGCATGGTGGAGAGGCTCAACGTCATTGTCTACCTTGGGACAAATGACCAGACTGAGAGAAACTTGGGAAGGTGAGCAGCTCTAGGGAGATGGGTGTGAACCTCAGACTGGCAGCATCCTCAGTATCTTTTTCAGGGGTTCTGACAATTTGGTTCAAGGGGGAGGGCAGGCTGTTCCTAGTCACTTGCTTCAACTCTTGGCTGATGGAGTGGTGCAGGGAAGTCTTTGAGTACGTTGGGAAACTGGGGGCATTTCTGGTGGGACAGAAGGCTATACAAGCAGACTGGTCTTCATCCCTCACTAGAGGTAACTACAGTCTTGGGACAAGAGTTTGATACTTTTATAGATGGCTATTTAAACTGATGAAACGGGAGGATAATCTGGGAGCAAAACACAGCATGCTGGTGGCACAGATGAATCGTAAGTGTGGAATGTGCTGTAAACTGTAAATTTATTCAGTCAAAGCATAAGCTCATATTCAAACCAGCAGATTTATTAGTGCAAAAAAGTGCCAAAAAAGAGCCTATTCAAACTGCTTGGCGCTTTGCTCCAGCATGGAGTGTCATCAGGAGGAATCAGCTGGTAGCAGCCATGGTATTTTACTAGCTGAGGAGGCCAGGCAAGCACTTCTTCTTCAAGCAGTAACAGGCAGGGTCCTATTGAGATCAAGGGCAATAAGGTAGTATTAGCAGGGGAGGTTCTGTCAGGTGAAAAAAAGGATCAGATGGGAGTAAGCACCAATATGTTCCTGGAGAAGATGGTTAATGCAGATGACAGGAGTCTGGGAAATAGGCATAGTAGCAGAAGGGGAAGGGGTGATAAAAGAAGAGAAACAGAGAAAATATGGGGCATAACAAATGAAGGGAGGAGACTAGGATGAGTGGGAACTTGAGAAAGAGAATATAATTCTAGCAGTAGGATGCCACAGTTGCAAGTAAGTGGAAGGGGCTAAGACACAGGGGCAGCTAAGGCAAAAGAGTCATGGGACACAAACAGGATCAAATGTGGCAAGGAGCAGGAGTACTGGAGAGCACTGTGTGTCAATGCCAGCAAACTAGGAAATAAAATCAACAAACTTCAGGCAACAATAGCAGAAACCCAGGTGGATTTGGTGGTGGTGATGGAAACTTGGACCACAAAGTGCCATGACTGGTAGCTATCAGTCCCTGGTTACTCACTATTCAGGAGGGATAGGGGTCAGGGGAAAGGAGACGGAGTGGCTTTATACATGAGGGCCAGCATAAAGGCCATGGAGATCAGGGACATGGGGAGGGCACATATGTGGAAACATTGTGGGTTCAGGAAGTCACAGTAGGGGGATAGACAAAGTGGTGTAGTATATAGGCCACACTCTCAGAAGGAGGTGACACACAGAAAGACAGTTAAGGAAATCAGAAGGACAGCTGAATAGGGGAAGATGCTACAAGTGGGCGACTTTAACATACCTGACATGGACTAGAGTGTCGCTGAAACCGTGAGTGCTAGAAGCTAGATAGTATTAGAGACCATACAAGAGATATTCCTAGTACAGAAGGTAGATAACCCAACATGGGATGGGCTATTCTAGATTTAGTCCTCAAAAATCGGGACAACATAGGAGTGGTTTCAATTCATGAGTCTCTGGAATCCAGTGACCACCTGACTGTGTGATTCAAAATAAGACTGGAATTAAAAGCAAGCAGTCACTAACAAAAGTATTGAACTTCAGAAGGGCTAATTTTACCAAGATGCTGGAGCTACTCATGGAACAGCTGCTGGGGGGGGGCAATGGGTGTGAACAGAAAGTGGGGTTAAATTAAGCAGATTATTGGAATATACTTGTCTCTGGGTTAGAACAGTTGATAAAATGGAAAGTAAAAAAGACCATTGTATTACATAAAAGAGGTAGGGGAGGCAGTGCGGGAGAAAAGCTGGGCCTTCGAATAAGGCCAAACAGGAGGGAATGGGGAAGTGTACCTGAACAGAAGTAGGAAGGCCAACAAGAAGGTGAGAAGGGCAAAATCAGACACAGAGCTGAGGAAAGCCAATGGAGTAAAGAAGGGAGACAAGACATTTTTTCCATGAAATCAGAGAAAAATGCAAATCATAGGAGGAGACAGTCAGATTGAAGGAGTGGAAGATGGCGGAGGGGAAGAAGGCAAAGGCAGGCATATTCAATGAGTATTTGTCCTCAGTATTTATGGTAGAGAACAAAGATGCACTTGCAGAATGTGGTCTCTAGGTCAGAAGGGAAGGGAGATGGCAATCATCATGGAGCCAATAACTGAGGAAAGGGTGCTGACGGGTTTCTAAGCTCTAAAAGCTGATAAATCATTGGATCTGGTTAACCAACATAAGCTATAATGTCTCCATTCATAGAAATAGTATAATGTTGTGATTTACCTGACATTATCTAAAGCTAGAAATTTCAGTCAAATACTTTCAGGTCACAGTTTGTTCTTCAATAATTTTGCCACACTGTGGATCTACTTCAATTTGGATAGTGTTTAAAATGCCTTCAGAATGCAATGAGTTAACAGCATTGATTCAGGCAAACTGTGTTTTTCCATCGGATTTTCATTAGAATTTAAGCCAAACTTATCCTCCAAATCGGGCTATGCTTTTGTTGCTTTGGCACTATTTTGCTCCATAAAGTATTTTTTTCAGCTGCTCCTCATCAAAGGAAGACATGACTTGATCTGCCAGTTTAACCGTTGCCTTAAAAGGGTGCAGAACTGAAAGATGTACCCCCAAGTCTTCTACCTCCTCCTGAAATTGCAAAAAATGGTGGCATCTTTGCTGGGTAACAGGTGCCATGTCTGAATAGGTAAACACTTTAGGACTTTTAAATAGATAAGCACTCTTGATATGAGCAGCTTTAGTAATAAGTTCTCCATCTGTTAATGCAGAAAAACACAATGATTGTAGCTGGTCTTGATGTGTCTAGTTGTGTTTCAATGAAAGATTTTCTTACTGGTATTCAAAATGCTCTTAGATGCTGGGCATAAAAGTGTCAGTACATTTTAGCTGTTCCACAAATAAAAAGTTTAATCGAGTCCCAAGTAGAAGAAGCATCTTTTTTTGTGAAGGAGCATTCTGGCAAAATACAGATTAGTCTCTGACCATTTTTGAGTAGCCTCATCTTTCTGTAAGTAAAGTAAGCTTTTTTATTTCTCAAGGACCCAATCCCAGAGGCTCTGTGTGCTTTAAAAGATGTAAGAGACATATAATAAAATTACATACAGGGTCAACACAATAAATATAAACAATAAATAAACAATTCCATCACTACCCATTGCATCCTGCCCATGAGAAAGGATTCAAACCAGTTGATGACCATATCGGTGAGTCCACAATACTCTCTAAGGTGATCCAGAAGCACAATGTGGTCCATGGTGTCAAATGCTGTGGAGAGATTGAGGAGAATGAGAATTGACCAATCTCCTCTATCTCTTGCCCTGAGGAGATCATTTTGCACCTTGACCAGTGCTGTTTCAATGCTATGCCTCATCCTGAACCCAGACTTGAATAGCTTGTAGATGTCAAAGGCTGTGAGATGTGCCTCGAGCTGCAAGGCCACCACTTTCTCAACAAACTTCCTCAAAAATGGGAGGCTGGAGATGGGTAGATAACTGGCCAAGATGTCGGGGTCTGTTAAAGGCAATAAAATGTTGCATGAAAGAAATGGAAAGAGCTGAAGTGAACTCAGTTTTAACTTTTAATTCTTTGCTTTTTTTCTGAAAATCTTTGATACCAGTAGTATTTTCATTAATTTGAGTTTTATTCCTATGCAAAGTATTTTCAATCTTTGCTAGCTTACTGTTGAATTTTTGATCCAATTTAGCTATAATATTGATCTAAATGTTAAAGCTTCTCTTGAAGTTGTCAAAGCTCGTCATTTTTGGGTGGAGAAAGAGAAAGAGAAAGTTGAGTGTCAGAATCAGATATTTCAAGTTCGCTAGTATTCTCAACCAAATTACCAGTGGTAACCTTTTTAAATTTAGACTCACCACTACCTGCAGCTGCAGAAACGTGGTTTGATCCAGCAATGGCACAAGGACTTCAAAATTGCAGCAGCTTCTGCTTGCTTTTACTCTCAGTAGCTGGGGAAGCAGGACCCCCTGTAGAGCTTTAATATTGCTTTCAAGCTTCGGCAGCTGGGACGCTCCAAATTTAGAATCACCCATGGTCTGAACCTTGTTGGGGCCAGGGCTAACATCTCCAGTCAAGGCAGTGGATATTAACGTATCAGCCTCTCCCAGGCTTGGGCTCACATATTGTCAATTGATCCTGCCCTCTCTTTCTTATTTGGATTTTGTATGTCAGTTGAGAGGATGCCAGTTCTCTATGTTTTTTCCTTTGTTTTCAAGTTTGAGTAGCTTCTTCCACTCTTTTTTAGTCAGAACTGGTGAGGATGTATGTGGCTGCATAGGACAGGTCTGAAAAGCAAATTCACCAGTCCTGAACTTGATATGTTTCCAATGAAATGAATGGGCAATCAGAGAGCATGAAACTAACTTGTCTCCTTTACTGTGACCAACTTGGATTTTCAAAGAGGCAGTCTTTGCCATGGTACAGGTCACCAAGTTAAAGACACGGCTTGCTGTGAATGGTGTCAATGTGGGATGGGAAATTGAGCCTACTGTCTATCCACACACTGAGGTATTTGAAGCAGAGATCTGCTTTGAGGGGAGAGCCATCCAGAGTGGTGAATATGGTGACAGAGGAGAGTCTGCCCAGTTTCCGACTGGTGCTAAAGCTCATGGACACTATTCTCTTAGTGTTGACCCAGAGTTGGCTGGATTGAAACCAATGCAAGACATTGATGAAATCTCACTGAAGCGATTCTTTCAAGGCTGAAATCGAGGCACCTGTGGTGAAGATAACAGTGTCAACCGGAAGCACCAAGGGAGGTCAACAGTGAAAATGCCAACCTCCCACACAGCGATGGCACAATACTGACGTCGGTATTGTGCCGCCCATGCAGCAAGTGTTTTCTGTGGGGGATTGTGCCCCCACACCCCTCATGTGGTGGCCTCTGTTCTCTGCACCCCCCGCCGGACCTTAAGATTCTCAACTCCAGGTCAGAGTTGATCCAGGGGGGGCGGAACACTGGAAGAAAGCGAAGCACCAAAAAAGGACCATTACAGCGAATGTTGCCGTAATGGGACCATTACAGCGAATGTGCCGTAATGGTCTTTTTTTGTGTTTCGCCATCGGGGTGTCGACCTGAAGGGGTGCATCGGTGTCAACCACATACATGTTACTATATGGACTGGCACAGACAGCTTTAAAAATATGAAAAATAGAATGGGACCCAGAAAGGAGCATTGGGGACCACTAACTGGATCAGTAGGGGAGACAGGGTACCCTCAAGTTGTGCCAACTGGAGATGGTCGAAAATATAAGACCCCAAACAGTCAGTGTGACAGAAGTTGAGAGGCCAGCTGTACTCAACTTTTCCAGGAGGAGGGGTGGGCTACCGAGTTAAAGGCCTTTGCCAGGTTGATGAAGACAGTGGCTGTGATAAGTCCCTGGTTCATCCCAAAGAGGATAGAATCAGTGACACAAAGCAGGGAGGAGACTGTGGAGTGGTATTTGTGGAAGCCAAACTGGAAGGGAGAGAGGAAGTTGTAGGAAAAGAGGAAATCAGTAAACAAGAATAGACTAGTTTCTCCTGCAGCTTGTTGAGAGTATGGAGGAGGGAGATGGGTCTGAAGTTACCAGGAGAGGGGAAGAACCTTAGCAGATTTCCAGGACTGAATAACAGCACAGAGGAAGAAAGAGAGGTTGAGAAAGTTGGTGAGGGCAGAAGCAATGGTGAGGGCAGAGAAATGAAGTAGCTCTGGGCCCAGCCCATCGAGACTAAATTTGGAGAAGTTAAGGAAGGAGGGAGCCTGTAAGGTCTCCTGGGGAGTGACAAGAAGAAAGTGGAAACCCTAAGACAGAAGAGGCAAGGAGGAGGAGGAGGACTGAGAATAGGATAGAGAGGCTACAGGATGAGAGGGATGGGGGAGAGAGCACAGGTAGCGAAGAATTCATTGAAGTGAGCAGCAACTGAGGAGGGAGCAGAGATAGGCGAGTCATTCACTAGCAGGACTGGGCAGAAGGACTGGGTGGGATCACAAAGGAAGTGAATAACCTACTAGAACTTTGCAGGGGAATTAAGGTTACTCTGAAGGTTAGTATTGAAATAATTTAATTTCACAGTTCCAATGACCTTGGTGCAGTAGTTGTTAGCTTCCTGTAGTTAAGGAAGTCTGGAGCCGGGTAAGACAATTTGAAATGGGCCCAGACATGGTCACAGGACTTACACAGGTCTATGAGGTCTGCTGTAATCCAGGTATGGTGGGTGCCCTAAACCTGGACTTTCTAAAGACTGCATTCTTGTCCTACACATGTAGTTTGAAGTGTAACCAAGAGATGGCTACATCAGTATCTGCAGCAGAAAGGATGGGAGATCAGACAGCGGCTGCAAGGTCTCTGAGGAGGGAGTCAATATTTATTGACAGGAGTGACCTAGGCCATATATATTTAGGAGGGGCTGAGGGAAGGGGGAGTCAACTTTTCTGACACAGTATGTCATTCAGTGGTCATTCCAGGATGGATATCAGCATATTAGCATCAGTTCACCAGGTCACAAAGGCAGCTGATAAAGGACAGGCAGTGGATATGCTATAGCTGAACTTTAGCAAAGACTTTGACTCAGTCCCACATGAATGGCTGGTGACAAAATTTAGAGACCTGGGGTGGCAGAGTTTTATGATGAGGGTCAGGAGCTGGCTTAGTGGAAGAATGCAGAGGGTCATCTTGAACAGGGAAATTTCACAGACTGGGAAAGCTACAAGTGGGGTTCACTAGGGAACGGTCCTAGGCCCAGTCCTTTTTAATGCATTCATATGGAACATTGGGAAGGGTTTTCAGGGAAAGATCCGTATATTTGCAGATGACACAGAAATCTGTTGCAGAGTGAACAGTGAGGAGGGTGTAAGGGTACTGAGGGGGAAACTGGGGAAGTTGGAATATAGCAAAGCCCTATGAGAAAAGGCTAAGGGATCTGAACATGTCAATTCTGGAGGCCAGCAGGGAGAGTGGTGACATATTTGAGACTACGGGATAAACACGTTGGACACCGGGAAGTTGTTCACAGTGAGTGTGAACATCAGGGCAAGGGAAGCTTCTGTGAAACTGATGGGAGGGGGCTTTGGTAGGATTTATTTATTTGTTTATTTATTGAATGTTGTTGACCCGGTAGGCCCACCAGGACTAGAAGTCCCTTTTTCAGGGACAACCGGGGAGGTACAGATGGTAAGCAACTGAAATTGAACCAGATTAAGCTGTTGGTGGTATTTTTAGTTGAAGTTCAGAAGTACTTCTTTACAGAGAGGGTGGTGGAGAAGTCGAACATGTTGCCTTGGGAAGTGGTCTGTGCCAAAACAGTAATAGGATTTCAGCAAAGGTGGGATAGGTATATGGCACAAGTAAAGGTGTGGGGGAAGGGACGATATGGCATGAGGGATGGGACTGTGAGTGACCACTAGGGTACTTGCAACATTCCATTGGTATGGTTGGGCAAACTAGATGTGTTGTGTGGCCTTCTACCATCATTATCTATGTCTCTATATTTCCCTATTCACTGTTAAATCCCTGCTTACTAACCACACCTGTATCTGCACCTACAGTAGCTTCCCTGCCCTTTCTTGTGTCACCCCGACCTATTCTACACTGACTTCAACATTGGCCTGCCCCACTGCTTTACTCGTATCTATCTTCCACAGGTGCTTTAATCTCTCTGCGTGCTTTTTTTTAAAAGTTCGCACTTGAGAGTCCAATCCTGATTCCTTCTTGACTTTTTCCTGTGGTTCATTAGGCTACAATATCTATTATAGTAAATTAAAAATGTAACCAACTTATAATATTTTCAAAAGTGGATCAAAAGTTTGGATAGGTGCTTAGGGTTCTACTTTCCAGTTATGACAGCCCTATGTTTTTGTTTCCCTGTCCTACCTATCCTCCCAGTCGCAGTCCTCTTTTATGAAGTGTATTTACAGTATATACATAGACGTTTACAAAAATACACTCAATGCTGCCCCCCCCCCAAATTAGAACAGCTGACTGGTTAAATTTAAATACAGAGGTAATGTTACTCTCTCCCAATTTCATGGGTTATAGGTAGGTCCTTTCCACTCTATCCCCAAGGTTCTCTTTTGAAGGTATAAAGGAATGGAACAATTAGTTCTAGAAGGTGGAGAGTGGTTCTTCGAACCAAGAGAGTTCTTGCAAAGTGACAGGGCATTGTCTGGTGAAGGACATTGAAGGCCAGTGGGCCCAGAAGTGGTCTTCTCCTTAGATCACAGTCACAGTGCATTCTCCCCTGATGGGGTAAGGACACCGCATGTACTAGAAAGGGGCAAAGATGCAGCTGCTACACAGCGCCAATGATGGCAAGGCAGCAAGTTTGCTTTTTCGATCTGAAAGCAGAAAACAAAAATTTGCATGTGTAGCAGAAAAGTATTCCAGTGGAAATGGGAGACTCGGGAACTGTATGGTAACAAGGTACCCAGACACAAACTACCTGTATTAATGGAATTGCAGTGTTTCACTCCCATACTATCTGATAGAAGAAAACACCATTCCACAGGGAACACCATTTCTAAGTGAAGTCACTAATAACATGTAATGCCTGAGGGAGATTTGGGCAGAAGTTTCAGTTTAATCAGGGACTTTTTCAACATACCCCAGTAAGCATGAATGATGGGGGAGGCCATGAAGTTTATTTTCTTGAGTTATCTTGTGACTTAGTAACTATCATGAAGTTATGTGCCTCAGTATCTGGGACAAAGTAGGATCTACAGACAACCAAGTTAACCTCAGCCATGCAGAAAATATGTAGCCAAGCACACCAACTGGGGCTACACGTCTGTGCAATCCCAGGATTCTGCCATGCTTGAAAGAGTGGTAGGAAGAAAGTCTATGTTCCTTCCAAGGTATAAAACAGGGGGCACCACAAGAAATCAGAGGTACAAGAAGACATGTATGGAGATTGCTTGAGGTGGAGCTGCAGCTCGACCCAGCTGTCTGAGAGATTTCCCAATTGTGACAGAGTGTCTCCAAGGGTCCTGTGCCCAGTCCAGGCCAGGTAATCCATATAGGCATGAAGCCCTGCCAGAAGAGTAAAGTGAGTTCAGAAATGAACAAGGTGTCTGGTATCATAAGGTCACCAAGGGCATCAGGCTGTTTTCAATGTGTCCCTACAAGAATGGGAAAACTGGACTTACAAATAGGGACAGCTGGTTGCTGGGGGAAACTGAATTATGAAGTATAAAGTTCAGTCTCTGATCTTGGAACTCTGAATGAATTTGGGAAGTCAGACGCCTAAAGACAGTGCTGAGTGCATCTAGCAAGGGACCCCTGTCACTGCTGAGGTTTGGTCAGCTGGTATGTGGTAGCAGGGTAGCTGAGGATTTTTACCCTCTGGTCAGGAGGAGAAGATTACTGTTGGATATTCTCTGTGTTTGTGCATTTGTATGGATATTTGGAATCAGGAGTACCGTATACCTCGGTGCTAATGAATAGAAAACTCAATGGCAGGGTCACAAGCACCCGTGAACTTGAACTGTTCATGCATTGCACTTTAACTACTGATAACATGACTGTGTTTCTTCCTCAGGGCTCCTCGATCAGATTAACAGCAAGTGCTCTTTCATGCTAGGTGGGACCTGAATGACTTTCTGGCATTTCAGTGTAACTTTTCTCTGCAAACCTCAAGGGAATCAACAAAGTCCAAGAGGGTAGCATCTTTCAGAAAAAGAGATGTGCAAGAACAAGGGGGCACAATTTGAAGATAGAGGGGAGACAGCTCAAGGGCAATGTGAGGAAATATTTTTTTATGGAGAGTGTGGTGGATGCATGAAAGGGCCTTCCTGAGGAGGTCATGGGGTCAAAAACAGTGGGGGAATTCAAGAATGCATGGGACAGACATAAGGCAATTCTGGTGGGAGTTAGGAAGAAGTAGGCTGTTGGTTAACTAGGATCTGCAGCTTATCCAATACGTAGGGAAATGGGCAGACTGGGTGGCCAAGAGATCCTCATCTGCCATCAAAGTCTATGTTTCTATGTAATCTGTATGAAGAGTGTTCCTTGGTGACATCATCTGATGCCATAAGTCATTGAAAAGGAGGTGAGTGGGTTTGTGTATGCACCTTTAACACCTATTGGATACCAGGGGGGAGAGGGTAGAGACAAATTTTGGAAGTAAGAGATCGCACTGGAGAGTACTCCAACATCTGAATCTTCCACCTCATACATCCACTAAGGGATCGGTTAAAGAACTCTGTCCTAGCTACCTTAATCTGTCCCAGTAGTCCTATTACCACCACCACCACCACCACCACGAGGGCCCATGTTACAGTTTAATACCTGTTAAAGCTTAAAGAGCAACTCTGCACTTCATCATATTCTTTCATAAACATGATGTTTCAACTATAATAATTTACTAGAGAATACTTTTTAATTTTCAGATTTCCTGTCCAGGGTTTGTAACACATTTTGATAGTCTATCCAAAAAGCCTGTAAAAAAGCATTTTGCTATCACCTGCTTAACTCATAGAGGATGCGTCTGGCATCTTTGTGCTGGACCTTTTAGCAATAAAATGATTTAGCCTGCACACACTTTATGATGTCACAAACAGCAACTGTGTGGTCAGTAGGAATCAGTTAGATGCTTTTTGAAAGATTTAGTGAAATATGTACTGCGTTATCTGAAATTTTTAGCAGATCAAGAACAAAAGTTCTAACACAACTAGAAAACACTTAAGTTAAACATAATTGTTGAAAATAAAACAGTTTTAAGCTTTTCATTTTAGTAGAGAGCTGCTCTTTAAATATCTCTGAGAGAACTCTGAGCTCTGCTCATTATTATATAATGATCAGCTCTGAGAGGCAGATGACTTGGACAAGGAGTTAGCGGAGCAGATTAGAAGGGTATGCAGGAAAGGAAACATGGTGATCGTGGGGGACTTCAGTCTACCAGGAGTGGATTGTGGAACCCCAGTCACCTCAAGCACAAGGGAGCAGGTGCTACTGGATGCATTCCAGGATAGCTTCCTGGTGCAGATGGTCAGTGGGCCAACTCGGTTGGAAAACACTCTGGACCTAGTGCTAACTAACGAGGAGGCTGTGAGGGATCTGAGGGTGGAGGACCCACTAGCTAGGAGAGACCATCAATCGGTGTAGTTCACGCTCAGCATGGACAGGGAGACTGTAGGTACAGGAACCAGGGTGGTTGACTTCAGGTGGGCAGACTTTCAAGATGGGGGAAATTCTTTGACAGCACCTGGTAGGAATTAGGCCTGACATTGGTGCAAATCAGAAGTGGGATATTATCAAACTTGGGCTGATTGAGGCTACTGGGTCATGTACCAAGATGCTGAGCAAGAAGAGTAGGGATAAGAAGCCAAACTGGCTAAACAAGGAGGTTTTTGAAGTGGTAAGGGCAAAAAAAGCAGCTTTTAGGAGGTTCAAGAAGTCCGGGAGGGGGAGGACAGGGAATTGTATGTGAAGAAGTCCAAGGAGGTAACCAGATAGGTCAGGGCAGCCAAGACTTCCAGGGAGCTGAGGCTAGCACAGGGCATCAGGGAAGGGGAGAAAGACTTTTTTAGATACATAAGGGAGAGAAGGAGCTGCAGGGACCAGATAATGAGGATTAGGAAGGACGGGGAGTGGGTGGAGAAGGGGGCAGAACAGGTAGAAGCACTAAATGGGTACTTCTGATCTGTGTTCATGAAGGAGAAGGGTGGACAGTTACCTCAGGGGATGGGGAAGGTGGGCAAGGGGGTAAAGGGTGACAGATGGGGTAATTATAGAGGGCAGGGTGCTGGAGGGTCTGAAGGCACTAAGGGTGGATAAGGCACCAGGTCCAGATGGCATTCATCCCAAGGTGCTGAAAGAACTGGCAGGGATATTGGTGGGGCTGCTGGTGGGCCTGTTCAGTACCTCCCTGAACACGGGTTGCGTACCACAGAATTGGAGGATGGCTCATGTGGTGCCCCTCCACAAGAGTGGCCGAAAGGATGAACCAGGCAATTACAGACCTGTAAGCCTCACATCCATTGTAGGAAAACTTATGGAAGCAATCCTGAAAGAGAGGCTGATGACCTTTTTAGAGGAAAATGGACTCCAGGATAGTCAGCAGCATGAATTTGTCTCTGGAAGATCCTGCCAGACCAACCTAATTGAATACTACGACTGGGTAACAAGGGAACTGGATAAAGGCCATGCAGTGGATGTGCTGTATTTAGACTTCAGCAAGGCCTTTGATTCAATGCCTCATGGTAGGCTGGAGGTAAGTTGCAATATGTGGGGGCAGGGACAAAGATGGTAAACTGGATAGTGAACTGGCTGAAGGGGAGGCAGCAACAATTGGTGGTGGGGGGGCACTCTCTTCCCCAAGGGGGGGCGTGACAAGCTGGGTGCCACAGGGCTCAGTCCTGGCCTGGTGTTGTTTGGGTTATTCATATTGGATATCTCACATGGCATTAGGAGCAAGATCAGTCTGTTCGCAGATGATACCAAGATAGCGGTAGTGGTGGACAACATAGAGGGGTGGCAAGGGCTACAGGAGGGCCTGATCAAATTGGAGGAGTGGTCGGAAAAGTGGCAATTGAGCTTCAGTGCGTAAAAGTGCAAGGTTATGCACTTCAGAGCAAGGAACGCAGGGAGGAGCTACCAGTTGGAAGGGGTTCAGATAGAGGTCACAGAGGAGGAGAAGGACCTAGGGGTGATCATAATGGCTAACATGAACAACTCAGCTCAGTGCAGGAAGGTGGCAGCCAAGGCCAACAAGATGCTGGGGTGTATTGCAAGAGGAATCTCATCTAGAAATAGGGATGTGATCCTGCTGCTGCACAGGTCACTAGTCAGGCCACATTTAGAGTACTGTATGTAGTTCTGACATCCCTTTCTGAAAAAGGATATCAGATTGCTGGAGGGGGGTGCAGTGTAGGGCAACTAAGATGATCCAAGAGTTGGAGAGCAAAACCTATGAGGACAGACTGAGTGTAATATGTACACCCTGGAGGAGAGGAGGGGTCGGGAGGGATATAATTGAGACCTTCAAATATTTGAAGGAGATTAACAAAATGGGCACAGAAAGGATATTTAAGCTGAAGAGAGGAAGGGACACCAGAGTGCATGGTCTCAGGTTGTAGGGTGGAAGATATCGGAGAGAGATGAGGAGGCATTTTTTCATAGAGAGGGTGGAGGAGAAATAGAACACTCTACCCGAGGAGGTGGTATCCTGTAGCACAGTGGGCAGTTTTAAAAGGGCATGGGACAGGGTGCAAGGGGTGGGTAAAGGTGAGGGGGGAGAGGACGGGGGGGGCAGCTGCAATATAAGGGTGCTAGCTGTGCATTCGAGCAGACTAACTTGAGAGACCATATGGCCTGTTTCTGCTGGCAGATTCGTATGTTCATAGGTTCGTAACTAGTTATGAGTGTTTGTTGGAATGAGACATTGCTGCGTGCTAGGCCCAGTTGTTACTGTCATTCAGATAGTTCTTTAAAGCGCCTACTTCAATCAATAGAGGCCATGTCTGTTTAAGACAGACATCTATGTCTGAGTGGGTGTTACAGGTTTCAGATGGAAAGAGGGAACCAAGGATCTGAGTGAGTGTTTCCACCTGAGAAGATGACTGAGGCAAAATTGATCAACTTTACTCAGCTATAAGCCTTATACTTTTCTCTGGCTTGTTCTCCTGTTTCACTTTCCTGCTCAGGATTTGGTAACATTAACAGTGAACCCTGGCCAGCCCCCTTGCTATTTAGGTAAGCCCCCAAAGACCCCAGGTACACAGTCATCTGGTCAGCAAAGATAGTCCCTTTATAGCTCTAACAGATAGCAAAATTGTCTGCATACCTTTCTGCAACAAAAATATCAATGCACTCATTTCTGAAGCTAGTGAAAGACAAAGTCTGTTGCATTTTTTTCATAAAAATGTAAAAACATAGAAAAGTAAGGACAGTTAAATACACAAAGTCCATCCAGTCTGCCGTGGGACCCCACAGCACCTTGAAACTTCTGCCCTTTTGCCCTCTCCCATTTCCTCCCATTGACTAGCCCTTTAAAATCATCCACACCAGCTTTGAACCCAACAGTGGTACCTGCATTGACCACTGTGCTGAGCAAGCTTTTCCACTTATCCACTGCCCTCCCTGTGAAGAAGTACTTCCTCACATCATTTTTGAATTTGCCTCCACCAGTGTAAAATTATGCCCCCTGTGGTCAACTTCTCATTTACTTGGAAAGGTTCAGAATAGTCTATCCTATTATACCCCATCAAAAACTTGAAAGTCTCTATCATATCCCTTTCCTCTCTTCTTGCTTCCATGAAGTATACAGTATATTTAAGTGCACCAATCTTTCCTCATATGATTTACCCTGTTGCCCTTGAATCATCTTAGTGGCCCTCTGTCAGATTGTTTTTAATCTGTTCTTCTTTTTCAGGTGTGGACTCCAGAACTGAACACAGTGTTTGAGGTGTGACCTTATCTGAGACTTGTAGAGTGGCAGAATCACCTCCTTCCTGTGACTGGTAAAGTCATGCCCCATAACCCCAGCATTCCCTTGGCTGTCTCATACGCCTTGTTGCATTGGGAGGTGGCCTTCAGATTGTTACTGATAATTATCCCCAGACCCCTTTCTTCGCTTGATTGTTCTACCTTCATGCCAATGATCCAGTGTTCTGTTTTTGGATTCCTGTTACCAATGTGGGTTTTTTTAACAGTTATTCTTGCACTCTTCAATGTTCTGTTTTTGCTGTCAATTCTGTAGTATTTTCTCTGTGTATGTCTATAAATATATTTATTGTATGTATGCTCTATAAACTGTGTTAAAGGAATTTATTCTAACTTGCATTCCAGGTTTCAAAAGCTGAGCCACCATCTGGACGTGCTCTGCCCCCACCCCAACTCCATGCATATTCACAGGAAGAGCTGTGAGCCACAGGGATGGGAGGAAAGCGTATTAGGGCCCACAGTGGGCCCAGTGGTGGTAGCAGTATTTTACCCACACTATCCAATGCCACCGCCGCCCCCACTGATAAAATGCAATGGAAAGTGTGCCAAATGTGGGAGTCAGAGCTGGTAAAAAAATGTTTTATTCTGTGGTAATTGAGTGAAATCCACTAAGCCCAACCCTGTTTTCAGGGACAACCCGGGAGCACTGGGTGGTTACGTTACTTGCTCAGGATCACACAGTATGCAAATGGAGGTTGTAGGGATCAAACCCACATCTTCTGAATGTACCAAGCCCATTCATAGCTCGTTACTGTAACCTCTAGGCTATACTGCCAGATATACTTCCATTAGTACTACTACATAAATGGCTCTGATCCTGCCTTTTTTCTGGCAACACATCATTGGTGGTCTCCTGTCTGGCACTGCAGTTCATGAGGCAGCCACCAGGAAGCTGTTGTGCAGGGAAAAAAATAAAATGTTAATGGGCTCGATGGGGACTTCAACACAAGGTAGGTGATATTTTATGCATTTCACTTGTATCACTTAACATACGATTCACCATTAAAAGGATAGAAAAAAACTTTTACTAAAAAGCAGACCTATCTAGAAAAGAGGGCCTCCGTTATCTAGTTGATATCAACTGCATTGATCTACCTTTTATAAAGATCTCCAACCAAAATAAATAAAACCATGTCCTTGCTATTTGAAATAATGAACTTTTGACCTAGGTTGGAGTTGTACCTACTAACTCACTCACAGTTCAATAGGGTGGAAGTGAGAAGTACTGCAGCAGTAAATGTAGCAGGCTGAATGCAGGGTCTATCATATCCAATTCAGTAGCTGGTCACTGAAATTAAATCCTGACCCAAGCAGTACAAATGGTACAAGGCATGGATGTGCTACAGCTCACACAGTTGGTCAGAGACCGCTAGTATGATGGGGTTTTACTGGAAACCCCCTTCCCCCAATGACCCACACACACATGTACACTTATAGATCCTCCTCTATATCACCTTCATCCTTCTTTCTTAAGATCTTCCTCCCCACTGGGATTTTGAATCACCTTGCTTCTCCTAGCTTGTCTCCTGTCTTCTATTCTTCATTAAACAACAGATGACCGATCAGATATTCTTCTTCTTCTCCAACTGACTTCCTGTTACCAGCCTTCAACGAGAATAAAGCCTGCAACCCTTTTTATCTTCATTCTACTGCTGTTTCTGTTCTTTTTTTCTAAAGATCATTTGCCAGCATTGCTTTCTCAGTTTTACCCAGTGGAACAAGCAACGTCTTCAGAACTGACAATTCTGACTTTTTGCTGCTTGTGATTCTTCTAAAGCATGACAACCACTCGCATGAAGACACTGTAAACCTTTTCAGATAAGGTCTATGAAAAGAAAGCCCTTTCAAATAAAACAGAGGCAGTTACTGTAACAGCTTTGTGAAACCATTCTGCAGTATAATAAATTTATTTGTAACTTTCCAGTAGCCATGCTTAATTAGACGTGTGCTTTTGTTTAAACACAGTTGTATTTACTGTCTGTATGAATTAATGTAGTAGCTGTTTACAGACTAAAACTGAATTTTCAACCATATTGCAATGTCTGCTTGCTCGTACTAGTGGTAAGGGAATTCAGAAATAAAACCTATTCTGATAATTACTTTCCATCTAAGACTGCTTAGATTTTAGTATACTGTTACATGTAGTATATTTCATACAACACATTCCCATTCTGGGCATAAATAAACATCTGCTAATTACTTTTTGGAAAAAAAACATATACAAAGATAATGATTATTTCTCTACACTGACATGAAGCAATTGGGACACACAGGAATCATAAAAACTATTCCAACTTACCAGGAAGATTCTTAGATCAGGGGCCAGACTTCATAAGGGTGCACTTGACTCCTATATGGAACCATATTTTGTGATGTTGTTCCTACTTTATGGACACTTGCAAGGGAAAACTTCCCCCAAGCAGCTGTACATAGCACAGATGGTAGATATAGTTAAAGCATTTTCCCAGTATCCAGGAAAACCTTTAAAAAACAAAATATTCATACACAGTTCAACTTGTAGCCATGACTATGTTCCCTCAGTCCTAATTACTGAAGGCTTTTGCACAGAAACATCATATTTGCCTTCTAGACCCCATTTCATCCTCTTGTTTCTCTTCCCACTGTCATAGTTGTCTGTTTGTTACATCATAATCTGTTGCTGTGGAAATGATTCTGATTTCACAGAGAAATATTATTGTGCGAGGGCGAGGGCATCACAGGAGGAGGAGGAGGAAGAGGAGATGAAGTCTGAGACCCAAAAATCCTATTTTCATGCAACTGTTCTTAGTAATAAAAAAATAAGGAGATATTAATACAGGCAACAAATAAAATAAAAGCGGAATTGTGTCTGAATATTATATTTTAAAGAAGTTTCCCTGCATACTGGAAAAATACATTATTGTTCACCTACCACATCCAAGGTACCACAGGTAAAGCACTTTATTGGGAAATACAGAAAACTGCTGCAAGGTAACCGGGTGACATATTTGGCAGAGCTTGTGCGTGGCATGTCATTAGAATATCTGGCCCCCTCATCCCTTGCTTTGTCTATGAACAAAGCCTTCACTCCTGCAAGGTCTGAATCACTGGAAGTGGAGTACTGGCACAGGAAGGTCAAGTGACGTACCAAAGGTTATACAGTGAGAACAGTGACTGTGGTGAAATGCAAGTTTTTAATCTTTTATGTCATCACAATGTCAGCTAATTCACATTTACTGACTTTGCATAACTGCAAGTCTCATTAGAACTGCTCCTTTTCAGCTCTCCTGATTCTATCAGACTACCCTCCTCATAACTGGCTTTAGATGACTTTTAGTGGCAATAACATAAAATTTGGAGTGGGCTGATGTTGACTAATTAAAGGAGAGTTGCAATAAACCAATATGTAATTTCCCTCTGTAGAAGCTGATTTTTAAATACTGGTTCCAGTTCTTTTACTATTCAATCCCTACAGACTTTTTAGTTATCCAAGTGGGTGTTTCTGATTCATACACAGGTAACGAGAACCAGTCAGCTCTTTCATTTGTTCTACTATAGGACTGTGGTTGAGAGGGACATAAACTACATCACACAGTTCTAAAATGGTGCTTACCAACTGAGTGTAACTCAGAAACACCTACTGCAGTTATGCAAAGGCCCATATAGATGAAACAATAATAGAATTAGAACCAGTATTTAAAAATCAGGTTTTAGTGGAGAAAAATGACTTTCATATTCAGTGCAGTTTTCCATTAACACTAAAAAATACTGAGCACCCCAAAGGGTTCCAAATGTCATTTGCTAGTTCCTGTTTGTTTTCTGGGTTGGTGCACTAGGCAACTACAATGCCAGTGCACATACCATACTGTCATGGGGGTGTGGAAGACTGCGGGTGGGCAGCAGCACATGTTCCCTCCCACCCAGGGAAGGCTCCGGGGGTGGTGCATGGATGGTTTGGTCAGCCTGGACTTGTCTAATTGAATGTGTGCCCTCTGTGAAAGTTTCCTGAATCCCAATGTTGGGGATATCATGGCTTATGTCTACCACAAGCCGCCAGCACCCTGGCACACCCAGCAGCTTGGTGCAGGGCCAGTTTGGCGCATTGGGTCCTGGTTTGGCACAAGGGGCCTTCCTGAATTATGAACTCTGCAAGTTTTGATGCAAGGTGCCCTTTGTGTCAGTGCTGTGTAATGCAGGCATCTTGCATCAACTTCTGAGTTTTGAGAATCAAGCCCCATATAGCAAAACAGACAGTGATGTGCCACACAACATACAGCACAAGACATTACAACTGCATGGTCACAGGGACATACATGACACGCTTTACTGAAAATAATGCTAGGACGCCAATGCCCCAGCTCTTTTTTTCAGAATGACCTACAGGATTGTGAGAGAAGCCTTTAGCCTCATGCTTCTACTACTCCAGAGTGCGGCAGACATCATGTGGTTTGGTGGTGGGTCACCTTCAAGATGGGTTTGTTGACCTATAAGGCCCTGCACAGTCAGGGGCCCAGCTACTTGCAAGACTTCCTATGGCCCCACTGCTCTGTTTGTCCCCTCCACTCAGCAGATGAGGGTTTCCTGGAAATTCCTAGGTTTCATCTTAAGACATCGGGTGCTCATGCATTTTCTTTCAGTGCACCAACCCTGTGGAATTCCCTCCCCTGGTAACATAAGAGAAAATCAGTCATTAGAAACTTTTAAATGGGAACTGAAAATGTTCTTGTTTAGTCAGGCTTTCCCATCTGACCAGATTAGCTGACATTGCTAGGAAATGATTTATAATATTTGTTTTATGATATGTGTTATCTTTGTTTTTATTAATTAGTTTTTTGTAAAGCGCCTTCAGTCCGTACGGTAGAGTACACTATATAAATAAAGTATGATGATAATAATGATGATGTGGTTGCAGAAAGCAATACAAACACATAGGGCTCAATTTTCAAAACTCCGAAGTTGACACAAAGTGCCTGCGTCACACAGCAGTGACACAATTGGCACCTTGTGTCAAAACTTACAGAATTCTCAATTTGGGAAGATTCCCCTGCACCAAACCAGGACCCAGTGCACCAGACCATCCCTGCACCACGTCTGCACTTAGCTGCTGGGTGCACCATGGTGCTAGGGGGCTTGCAGCAGATGTAAACTGTCATATCCCCAACACTACAATTCAGGAAACCCTCCGAGAGGGCACAAGTTCAAGTACCATTAGACCAGCCAAGGCTGGTCTAATGATCCATTTGCATCCCCTGTAGCCCTTCCTATGTAGGAAGGAACAGTGCCGCCACCCACCTGTGGTCTCCCATGCCCCCATGATAGCATGGTATGTGCACTGGCATTGTATTTGCCTAGTGCACCAACCTGGAAAACAAGCACTAACTAATGAAATAAATCTGGAGTCCTTTTTGGTGCAGTGCCTGCAGCAGCCCCCCCACGGTGCCCCGCATGTGTGGCCCCCACCACACTGGCGTGGCAGCAGCCTATCTACAGCCCCATTGAGGTTCTGGTGCCACCCCTTCCATCACACATCTGTGTCCCACCAGCCCTTTCAATGCACTGCCCCATCCCCCACAACCCCAGCAGCCTCCCAGTCAGTCTCAGTCCCTGGGCGCAGGTGCTGCCAACCATCCTGCAGCTTGTGGAAAACCACTCAGGTGTGCTGTCTTTGTGCAGCACAGCCACATTTGCTGTAAGCTGTGGGACACTGACAATGGGAATCTACCCGATAGTGAATTGGGCACAGAGTACCTAACGTACCGGTGATCAGCGCAAGCTGCCGTCAGCATGACTTATGCAGATCTTTAAGAATTGAGCCCATAATCTGTCTGCATTCATCTTCTCTGCCCTGTTACAACATGTGGTTTTGTGGAGACAGTGTGCTCAATTCTCAGAGATCAGCACAAGCCATGCCAGTGTTGGCTTGCACCGATCACTGGTCTGCCAGGGACCCTGCGCCCAATTCACTATTGGGTAGGGTCCTGGCACCAAAGTCCCACAACTTGTGGCAAATTTGTCCATGTGTCACAATGGCACACATGAGTGGCTTGCCACAAGCTGTGGGGTAGACTGGTGGCACCTGCACCCAGGGACTGAGACCAACCGGGAGGCTGATGGAGGTGTGGCAATGGGGCTGTGCATGGGAAGGGCTGGTGGGACACAGATGGGTAACGGGAAGGGTGGCACCAGCACCCCAATTGGGCTGTAGAAGGGCCACTGACTTGTCAGTGTGCTGGGGGTGCCCACATGATGGGCACAATGGGGGGCTGCTGTGGTCAGTGCCCCACAAAGGGCTTCAGATTTATTCTGTTAGTTACTGTTTGTTTTCTGTGTTGGTGCACTAGGCAAATACAATGCCAGTGCATATACCATGCTGTCATGGGGGCATGGAAGACTGCGGGTGGGCAGCAGCACATGTTCCCTCCCACCTAGAAAGGGTTTATTTTTTTTTTTATTATTATTTATTTATTGGAAACAATCGGAATTACAAACCTTTGAGTCACAGACTCTTTTGCAAAGGCTCCACGTCGGTTACAAAGGGTGGAGGGTAGACAGATACAGTAGAGAACATACTTGAAACAGACAGAATATACATAACAAAATCAAAGGAGCAGTCCAGGCAAAACTTAATGACTGGTAAGGAAGTTAGGCCGCAATCTTGGGTTACCCAGGCGGGGATGGAGATTTTGGTGAGATACGTGGGCCTTGTGAGACCCTGAGTCAAGAGTAGGGGAGGGGAGGGAGGGCGGTCATCTGGGTGAGCAGAGTTAGCAGTAGTCACATATGGCTCTTTCAAGGAGGTGAGCTTTGAGGCCTGTTTTAAATTGAGAGATGCTGTGGTCTGTGGAAAGTGAGTGTGGTAACGCACTGAGCCAGAGAGGGGCTCGGTATCAGAAGGATCTTTGCCCTAGAGAGGTTCTACATTGAGGTACAAGGAAAGGGGAGCTTGCGGAGAGTCTTGTATTGCATCTGTGAGGTGCAGAACTGATTAAGGGGAAAAGTCTGGCAGGGGCTAGGTGAAGGTGTATTTTTTTTGCGAGGATGCAGGTGTGGAACTGTAATCGATGTTGGAAGTTTAACCAACCAGATAACGCATAGAGATCACAGGTGTGGGTTAGCCTATCACAACCAGTGACTAGGCGGCAGGCTTTGTTCAGGACAATGTTTATCCTATTCAGGGAGGTGGGTTCAGCAGAACCATATATAGTGATCCCGTAGTCCACCAGGGAGAGGATGGAGGAGGTGACTGCGAGCTGCATAGCCTTGGGGGGTAAGCAGTGCTTGAGCCGGTACAGGATGCCTACCCTAGAGCTGATAGAGGAGGAGAGAATTTGGGTATGCCTCTGGTAAGAGAGGGAGGTGTCTAAAGTGACACCTAGGTATTTGAAATTGGAAACTTGTTCCAGAGGGGCACCTAGCGCGTTCTTGATGAGGAGAGCAGACTGACTATAAGGACTTTGGCGGTGGACAAAAATCATGGACTTAGTTTTATTATAGTTGATAATTAGGTGGTGTTCAGAGAACCAGGTCTCTAGTTCCCGGAATTGCCTTTGAAGGGTCTGCTGGAGGGCGGTAGGGTGGGCGTGTTTCCAGAACAGAACCGCATCATCAGCATAGAGGAGCAACTGACCGCTGCAAGCCTTAGGGAGGGAGTTTAGGAAGAGGGTGAACAGCAGTGGGCCAAGGATAGACCCCTGAGGGACCCCAGAGGAAACTGTTTTAGGGGTGGAGAGGGTGGAGCATATCCTGACTTGTTGCGAACAGCCTGAGAGGTAATCCTTGAACCAGGTTAATGTCTCGGGGACCACATTTAGTTTAGGGAGGACCTGAAGCAGAAGCTCGTGACTGACCGTGTCGAAGGCCTTGTTTAGGTCCACTTATATGGCCCCGGCAATTGAGCCATGGTCGAGGGCTTCGTGTAGGAACAAGGTGAGCTCTGTGAGAGCGGTGATGGTACTATGACCTGAGCGGAAACCATGCTGCTCCTGGCTGAGGAGCATATGCTTAGTTAGGCGTTCGGTTAACTGGTCAGAGACTATTCTTTCTAGGGCTTTGGAGAGAGGTGGAAGTATAGAGATGGGTCTGTAGTTGCTGGTGTTAGTGGGGTCACTGCCCTTCAGGATGGGAGTGATTATGGCTCTCTTCCAGGTAGAGGGGAACTGGCCAAGGCAGAGCGAGAGGTTAAGGGTTACTGGAGTGGTGCATGGATTGTTAGACCAGCCTGGACTGAACTAATGGTACTTGGATGTGTGCCCTTTGGGAGGATTTCCTGAATCCCCATCTTGGGGATATGGCAGCTTATGTCTGCCACAAGCCCCCAATGCCCTGACACATCCAGCAGCTTGGTGCAGGCCTGGTGCAGGGCCATTTTGGCATACTGGATCCTAGTTTGGCACAAGCGGCCTTCCTGAATTGGGAACTCTGCAAGTTTTGATGAAAGGTGCCCTTTGTGTCACTGTTGTGTGATACAGGCATCTTGCATCAACTTCTGAGTTTTGAGAATCAAGCCCCATGTAACAAAACAGATAGTGATGTGCTATACAATGTACAGCATAGGACAATACAACTGCATGGCCACAGGGTCATACATGATGTGTTTTACTGAAAATAATAGCAGGGCACCAGTGCCCCAGCTCTTTTTCTCAGAATGACCCTCAGGATTGTGAGAGGAGCCTTTAGCCTCATGATTCTACCACTCCAGAGTGCAGCAGATATCATGTGGTTTGGCGGTGGATCACCTTCAAGGTGATTTTGCTGACCTATAAGGTCCTGCACAGTCAGGGGCCCAGCTACTTGCAAGACCTCATATGGCCCTGCTGCTCTGTTTGTCCCCTCCACTCCACAGATGAGGGTTTCCTGGAAATTCCCAGGGTTCATCTTAAGACATCGGGCACTTGTGCATTTTCTTTCATCTCACCAACCCTGTGGAATTCCCTTCCTGGTCACATAACAGAAAATCAGTCATTAGAAGCTTTTAAATGGGAGCTGAAAAATTTCTTGTTTAGTCAGGCTTTCCCATCTGACCAGATTAGCTGACCCTGATGGCAAATAATTTATAATATTTGTTTTATGATATGTGTTTCACTGTTTTTATTGATTTATTTTTTATAATGCTCCTTGAGTCCTATTGGTAAAGTACACTATATTAAATAAAGTATTATGATGATGATGTGGTTGCAGAAAGCAATGCAAACACATAGGGCTTGGTTTTCAAAACTCCAAAGTTGACACAAAGTGCCTGCATCACACCACCCTTGTGTCAGAACTTGAAAGAACTCCCAATTCATGAAGATCCCCTACACCAAACCAGAACCCAGTGTGCCAGAACAGCCCTGCACCAGGTCTGCACCAAGCTGCTGGGTGCATCAAGGCACTAGGGAGCTTGCAGCAGGCGTAAGCTTCCATATGCTCAACATTGTGATTCAGGAAACCCTCCCAGAGGGCACAAGTTCAAGTACCATTAGACCAGCCAGGGCTGGTCTAATGATAAATATAAATTCGCCACCCTTGGAGCCCTCCCTGGGTAGGACAGAACATGAGCCACCACCCACCAACAATCTCCCATGCCCCCACAACAGCATGAGAGGCTGCTGTGGGCACTGCACCACAAAGGGCTCCAGATTTATTTTGTTAGTTACTGTTTGTTTTCTGTGTTGGTGCACTAGGCAAATACAATGCCAGTGCACATACTATGCTGTCATGGGGGCATGGAAGACCATGGGTGGGCAGTATCACATGTTCCCTTCCACCTAGGGAGAGCTCTGGGGGTGACGCATGGATTGTTAGACCAGCCTTGACTGGTCTAATGGTACTTGAATGTGTGCCCTCTGGGAGGGTTTCCTGAATCCCTATGTTAGAGATATGGCAGCTTGTGTCTGCCACAAGCCCCAGCACCCTGACACACTCAGCAGCTTGGTGCAGGGCCAGTTCGGCACACTTGGTCCCAGTTTGGTACAAGGGCCTTCCTGAATTGGGAACTCTGCAAGTTTTGATGCAAGGTGCCCATTGCATCATTGCTGTGTGATGCAGGCACCTTGCATCAATGTCTGAATTTTGAGAATCAAGCCCCATGTAGCAAAGTAGATAGAGACATGAAAAATTCTCCAGCTTTTTGCATTTTTAGTGCGTCAGCATTTCTAAAAGCGAGTGAGCGCCTTTTGGACTCTGTCTCCAACTGGTCCTCGCTAGCTCAACTTTGATTCAACTTGAATTTCAGCATTGCTTTACTGTATGTGTGACAAATTAGCAAACTTCTGTTAGCTACTAGCCTCTGCTGATTGTAGAAACAGTTTTTGGGTAAAAAAGCCTTAAAATGTTCTATTAGGAGCTAGTGATCAAAACCCCTTCTAATTTGTGTGCCTAACCCAGACGCCCAGGTGCCAGCCATTCTCTTCTTGTGCTAATTTGGATTCCCCGCCTGTGTTGACGACCCTTTGTCCTCAGCAGGCACTTAAACTGACATTTTTTCTTGTTTTCCCAGCCGAGGAACAGCCACAGTAAGGCTCCCAGCTTGAGCCGAGGGAAACCTGGCCAGCAGGCGGGCGGCACTTCCACAGCCACTGCCTGATACCTCCAGAACGGACACTCGGCAGCACAAGGTACTGCTAAAGCTGAAATTTCGAGCCCACCAGCCCACCCATCCCCCACCCCCACCACTTATTAAATAATCTTCCTCCATGCCCCTCTCCTAATTCAATGCCCACCCTTTTCCTTCCATCCAATAAACTGCTGTCTGCCTTATCCTCCCTTTCTCCATGTCTCCCATATGCACATATTGTTAAGCAGAGGTCCCCTGTAACTACTACTTATAGCTTCTCTGAATCTTGACACACTTCTCTGATAGCCAATATTCCCATTCCTAATCCTGTGTTTTGGCAACCCCTCTGACCTATACGATCCCAACTCATTATCTCCTTTCCAACTGTCTTACGCTGCTTCTTCCTTGCACCAGTAGCTACTACTCTTTTGATTGTTCTAGCTCTCCTCCCTCCTGAGTCCACTATGTGGGTTAAACTGTGTATTCTATTCTGGTCCCTTCTCTGTTTTATACCTTATGGCCAATACCTGTCGCCACAAGCTTTCATTAGTATAGATTCTGATATGATCTGCCATGTATCTAACAATTGTCCTTACATTTATGTATGTGTTTTCAATTCCCCAATTCTCCAAGGTTGTACTCTATGTACCTCTGATGGTGGAACATGAAGTGAACTATCCCCACAGCTTATGACATCTGCTTACCCCATAGATGTATCACTGTTACAGATAGCAGTCAGAGTCCTAGTCTCTGCTGCCCTAAATCAGAAGGGCACAAGTTGTTGGGGCGTGCGCAACCGGGATGATAATCTGCACCGACGAAAAAGTGATAGAAACTTTAAGCTAACTATTGTTGCCCTAAGAAAATTGCTGCTCCTTCTACTTCTGTACTCAAGAAATGTTCAGCTCAATCCTGGGCCACCAGACACTATCACGTCACCTTCAGACCTAGCTAAGCTGAAAGGTATGAGTTTTCTTCATATCAATGTATACAGTCTATTAAAAGAGATTTCTATGATCCAGGCCTGGGTTCTCCACAACCTACCGGATTTCTTAGTGATCTCTGAAACCTGGCTTAGACCAACCACACCTGATAGAGAGGTTAACATCTCAAACTATTTACTATTTAGAGTGGATAGGCAGTCCAGGGGTGGAGGGGTGGCCATCTACGTCAAGGATAAATATTTGGCATCCTGTCTGAATTCATCATCAGTCACAAATGCTTATGAATGCCTGTCACTTAAGGTTGTAATCTCGCATACTTCATCGTTATGTGTTATAGTGTGTTGTAGACCCCATTCTGTGGATCTACAACTGTTAGCATATCTAAGCAACATCCTCGAACAAGAATCTTCGGAATTAATTATTCTTGGGGATCTTAAGTTAGACTGGCTATCTAAGACCTCCTCACCTCTCATATCCTTCTGTGATACTCATGGTTTAACACAACTCATTGATGAGCCAACATGAATTAATAGAAAAAAACATGATAACAGCTCCCTGCTAGACGTTATCTTAGTGAACAAACCACATTTTTTCTCTCATGCTGGCACCTTCTTCAGTGATGTCAGTGATCATTGCTTCGTTCCTGGTGTAAGATCAATTAATAAACGAATATCTACACTGAAGTTCGCTGCTATGAGATCTAGATGGAACTTTGACCTTTCTGCCTATATTAATGAATTAAAACACTCCCTGCACTGGCAAGATTGCTACCTGGCAAAAAACGTGCAATCAGCCTTCGACATATTCAGCAAAATAATCATAGAAGCCCGAAATAAATATGCCCTTATAGTCAAGGTGCGTGTAGGAAATATAGCATGTCAATGGTTCACACCAGAATTAAAATCTGCATTGTTTGAGAGTGACAAACTATGGAGAAAAGCAGGCAGAGCTTGGACTTCTATGGACTGGTGCCAGTTTAAGAGGGCAAGAAACTCATGCACTAGAATGGTCAGAGACACAAAAGCCACTTATTATTGTTCTGAATTTGTCTCTGCCTCTAAGAATCCAACAACATTTTGGAAAACCGTTAAGGATTTGTCCAGTCATATGCTCGGCTGCTCCTTACTTGACAAGACCTCTTCTGGCAACAATACTATCAGTTATAGGTTGGGGGTTTTGGACACTTTCAATAATCATTTTGCTACTGCAAGCTTAGCATTCAACAATTCTCCTGCAAATTTGATATGCTCCCAGGTGGACAATCAAGATGCTGAACCCCATGTCACCAACTCAGTATTCTCCTTGCACCCTACTACATTGAAAGAGGTCGAAGACCTGTTTTCTGAAATTGGATGTTAAAAAAAAAGTGCTGGTGTGGACACCCTTGACCCATATTTTTTGAAGGTGGCCATTCATGTGCTAGCCGTGGCCATAACCCACTTATTTAACCTATCCCTGGCCCAAGTATTCATTCCTTCTATCTGGAAAACAGCACATATCATACCCCTGTTCAATTATGGGAATCCCTGTGATCTTAATAATTACAGACCAATCTCAATTCTTCCTGTCCTGTCGAAACTACTGGAAAAATCCTAAGTGACCAACTGAGGCTTTACCTAGAAGCTAAGAACCTGTTAAACCCTGTCCAATCCGGTTTTAGAGTAAAACATAGCACTATCACAGCACTTGCCAAAGTGACCAACGATTGGCATAGAGAGATTGATAACAGAAATTATACCTTTGCTGTGTTCTTGGACTTAAGCAAGGCTTTCAACACTGTCGATCATACTTTGCTGCTCTCTTCCCTAAATTCACTAGGTGTTGACCCATTATTTTTGCAATGGTTCAACAGTTACCTCTCTGACTGCTTCCAGTGGGTCATGGCTGAAAGAGATCTTTCAACTCTCAAACCTCTCTTAAGAGGTGTCCCTCGGGGATCTATCTTAGGCCCACTATTATTTGCTATCTACATCAATAACATTGATGACAACATAACCAAGGCCAACATCCATCTGTTTGCAGACGATACAGTTCTTTACATGAGCCACCCAACATTACAAGCTGCATGTAGTGACCTTCAATCTGAATTCAGCCTGTTGCAATACCAACTTTTAAATAAAAAGCTATTGCTTAATGCCAAGAAAACCAAAGCAATGCTTTTTTCTCCTTCCATTCATGCAGCAAATTCAGCCTCATCAGAGCCAGCACCACAGATTACTACAATTCTAGGCAAAAAGTTGGAATTCGTCTCAAAATTCAAATATCTGGGAGTATGGTTTGGACCATAGGCTTTCATTTACAGAGCACATCGAAGAGCTACTCAAAAAACTACGACAGAGACTCAGTCTTTTCTTCAGAATAGCTCACTTCTTAACTAGAGATGCTAAACTGCAGCTGATCCAAGCAACCTTTCTCTCATTGATAGACTATGCTGATTTCCTGTATAGTCAATGCCCTACCTCCTACCTCACAAAACTTGACAAGCTCTGTCAGAGAGCTTTGAGGTTTATCACAGGTCTTCCCTATACTATGCATCACTGCTCCTTATATGAAGCAGTAGGGTGGACTTCCCTACAGTACAGGCATGATAAAAATGCAGCTTTATGGACCCTTAGAGCTATTTCAAAAAAACTTCCCCAATATATTACAGACTGTCTTCCTCTAAACTTAGTAGGCAAATATGCCCTGAGAAATTGCACATCTATCCTATTGAAGGTACCCAAAGTTAATTCTCACTTTGGCAGGGCTGCTATAAGCTTTGTGCTGCCCTCCCTGTGGAACAAACTTCAAAAAATGCTAAAACATAGAAACATAGAAACATAGATTTTGACGGCAGATAAGGACCGCTTGGCCCACCCAGTCTGCCCATTTCCCTACCTAATGGATAAGCTGCAGATCCTAGTTAACCAGAAGCCTACTTCTTCCTACCCCCACCCCCTAGAATTGCCTTATGACTGTCTCATGCATGCTTGGATTCCACCACTGTTTTTGACTCCACAACCTCCTCCGGAAGGCTGTTCCACGCATCCACAACCCTCTCTGTGAAAAAATACTTCCTTAAATTACCTCTGAGCCGCCCCTTCTATCTTCAAATTGTGCCCCCTTGTTCTTGCACACCTCTTTTTTTGAAAGATGCTACCCTCTTGGACTTTGTTGATTCCCTTGAGGTACTTGAAAGTTTCTATCATGTCTCCCCTCTCCCTCCTTTCCTCGAGGCTATACATATTCAGCTCCTTAAGTCTCTCTTCATATGTCTTCCGGTGCAGACCCTGCACCATTTAGTTGTCCTCCTCTGGACAGCCTCCATCCTGTCTATATCTTTGCGGAGATTGGGTCTCCAGAACTGTATGCAGTACTCAGATGGGGTCTCACCAACTGTCTGTACAGAGGATAGTAACTTCCTGTTTTCTACTGGTGATGCCTCTCCCTATGCATCCCAGTATCCCCCCAGCCCTCCTTGCTGCCCTCTCACATTGCTTGCCCACCTTTAGGTCATCTGATATGACTACCCCAGGTCCCTTTCCATTTTTGTTGTTGTTAGTATCTCACCCCCATTGTGTACTCTTCCCTGGGTTTTGTTTCCCAGGTGCATTACCCACTTCTTAGCATTGAATCTAGCTGCCATACAATTGACCATTCCTCTAACCTTGCCAAGTCCCTTCTCATCCTTTCCATCCCACCTTGTGTATCAACTCTGTTGCAGATCTTTGTGTCATCTGCAAAGAGACATACTTTCCTTCCAGTCCCTCTGCAATGTCACTTATAAAGACATTGAAGAGGACCGGTCCTAATACTGTCCCTGCGGTACCCCACTAGTAACCCCCCTTTCTTCAGAGTGGACTCCATTTACTATTACTCTCTGTGTCCTATTCTCCAGCCAATTCTTTACCCAGGCTGTCATCTTGGGACCCACTCCCAGGCTGGCTAACTTGTATATTAATCTTTTGTGTGGGACTGTGTCAAATGCCTTGCTAAAGTCTAGGCAGGCCATGTCCACAGCCCCTCCCTGATCTACTACTTTGGTCACCCAGTCAAAACTAAGGACACACATCAGCATCTCTACATTTAAGTCTTTATACTCCCATCTCAGAAATGAACAGTGCAATTGTTTTCCATGATCCTAATCTGTTGTCATGTTCAATCTGTTCCATTTGTTACGTAGCCCATGGCACCCTAACTAAGCTGCCTTACCCAACTTATGTTTTATTTTAACCATATATTCATCCATCTTCTGACTTCTGTTGCCTCTACTTCTCTTTTTGGTACTGACAAACATCTAGCATTTTCTTCCCCAGCTCCCCTTACAGGGTGGATTTACTGTCATCGCTTGGTCAAATATCACCAGCCCCTCTTCCCAGCTCCTCCGTGATCCCCCGCCAGTCCTCTCTATCATATCCCTATTTATGGTAGTTACCCTCCTCACCTCAAAGTCCTTCTCTGACACATTATACTCCCCTCCTGGTCCCCCCATCTTCCATTAGCTGGCTGTTCTTGTCATGTCTTCATCATGGCTAGGTTTATTACTGTTCCTGGCAAGTTGGATATATTGGTACTGTTGTACAATGTATATGGGCTGTATGACACTTTATTTATTTATATAATACTGCTAATGGTGTGTCTGCAATTTTTGTAATTGGATTCTCCTCTGTTATGGTTCCTTGTTACTTTTCTTCCTTGCTTATTAGAACCTCTTTGTATTCATTTGCACCAATGTGTATATATATATATATATATATATATATATATATATATATATATGAATATGTATGTTGTATATTGTACCCTGACCTTGTTCTAACCAGGTCCATCTTGTAAAAGAGCTCCACTCAATGATGTTCACCGGGATAAATAAACATTTTGATTGATTGATTGATTGATTGATAAAAAGTAGCAAATTAAAGCAGCAGTGCAACAAAAACGGGCTAAAATTTGACCATACCTTTTTTCTACTTAATCAATGCCAGATGTCTTCCAGTTTAATTTGGCGGTAAAATTTTCAGTTTCTGTTGTCATTTAAAAATGTTATGAAAGTTTTAAAATAATTATTTCTCAAGAAAAAAAGATGGCTGCCTTATTTTTACATAGAAATAATATTGAGGACCCGAGGAGGGTAATAATCTAGACAAAATGCAAATTTAGAGTACACAGCATAGGAAGCATCCAGAAAACCCAAATCAACAATTCTGACAATATTTTTAATAACCATAGCAGAAAATTTGCTTTTTATAATAACTTTTTTCATTGCACTGCTGCTTTAAGGACTTTAGTGTCATAACTGATATTTCTAGTGTTTTGGGGCTTGTTATCAGTGTGTAAGGAACATGCGTTTAGTTCAAAAAAGTATTTTTTTTCTCTTTATTATCAGTCGGTGTCTGGTATTCTAGCCATTTAAACACTTTCTTTTTTCAGAACTCTGTTGTTTTAGGTCTATATTACTTTTTTTAAATGTTTTTAGTGTGGGTTAGAACAACGTGCTGTGAACAAGCTTGGTACATCCAGCTGACCTGGATTTGATCCCCACAACTTCAAGTTGCATATTGTGTGAAGCAACCCTAAGCAAGTCAAGTTCAAGTTCAGTTTATTGTTTAACAAAATTTAAAAATTGTTTTTACAATTTATTTATACAAAAAATTAAAAACTCACCAATACTCTAGTTTTCATATATCATAATTTATACACTTTCCATAATATATTTCCATTAAAAAGCAATACACAGAATCACCTATTCTCATTCCAGAGATGCTTCTGTTTCCTCATTATTACCCTACAGAATCTAGCTATTTTATCCAACCAAGAGAGCTCCTCGGATTTCAATAATGCATTAAACTGGCATTGAGGCTCCATGTCTAGCACTTTAAGAACATTTGCAAGAATCTTTTCTCTTTCAAATTTATATAATGGGCACAGAATCAATAGATGTAATGGGATATCTTCTCCTTCTTCACAGGCGCAGATTGCTGAGTTAATCTTTTTATATTGTTTTATTAAAGTTTGCAGATTAACATATCCAAACCTAAATCTGGTTCATGCCTTTCTACTTTTAGGATTAGAGATGTTATATAAGTATTATTCTAATCCCCCATTTCTCTTTCTATTTTCTGCCAACCACCTACTAATATTTTACTTTTTTGCAATATTAACTTCATAATTATAATGAATATCCTGAATTCTTATTTTTATTTTCTCTTCTATCAGCTTCCATGATTTCGTGATAGATTCAGTTATATATTCCAGAAGTCCATATGGTTTTATTATTTTTTCAAGAATATAGGTGCTTGGACAGACAAACCCTCTTTCTCTATAGTTCAATGATTCTTCTATACATATTCTTGGGAAACTTTTTCCTTGTTTGTTATATGCCTTTACCCAATAATTACATTGCCTCTGTTTTATGATTTTTTGAATAGGAGCTTGCCCCAATTCCAATCTAACTAAGCCCGAAGGTACACAATTTGGCAATCCCAATATTCTTTTATATGCCTTGTTAAGAGCACTCTCTATTTTTTTATTATTCTGTGTTCCCCAAATTTCTGCTCCATAAAGTATCTGCAATTTTAATTTTGCATTTTAAACTGCCAGACATCCCTTTGCCAATTGGCCTCCTCACTTACATGAGAATCTTTGCTGAGCTGGATAAAATCTCTATTTTTTTCTTTTATGTAATTCATATGCTCATTCCATTTTAAGTTGTACTGTAATTGAAAGTAATTCCCAGATAACAAAATGATCTAACCATTTCAATTTTGTTATTATTACAATATAAGTCTCTTATTTTTCATTTCTTAATCATTTGCTTAATGCAAATCATAAATTTAGTTTTTCCAAAATTGATTTCCAATGCTGCTTTCTTACAGCCCTCATTTAATTTTTGTATACTTCTCTTGATCCCTAAAAAGCTAGTTGAAATTAGCACTATGTCATCTGCATATGCTAGGTATGGGCACGGCCTGGAGCCCAACTTAGGCACGTGCAGCTCAGGATCAGACACATTTTTTAATACCATATTTAAGAATAAAAGAAAGTTGGAGAGAGAACACATCCTTGCCTTAAACAGATATTGGATCCAAATTTCTTAGTGCAATCCCCTTCTTTATTATATCTTACTAATGTGTAGTTATCCTTAAATGGTACTTTTAGAATATTAAGCACCTCTTTATCTAATCCGTAATTCCCCAAAGCTTCCCATAATTTTGTTCTTGAAACTTTTTCAAAAGCTGCCTTTAGATCTATGAAAACACAGTATAATTTTTGTTTCTTTATATGTACATATTTGTGAATTAAATGTGTTAGTGTGCAACATTGATCAATCGTAGAATGGTCCGGCATAAAGCCAGCCTGTGCCTCACCTATTAAATCATATTTAATTATCCAATCCATTATTTTTTGTTGAAGTAATTTAGTACAAAATTTTCTGTGCAGTATCTAGGAGACTTATGGGCCTATAGTTCCCAGGATGAGATTTATCCCCCTTTTTATATATTGGGATTATTATATTAGTTTTCCATGTTTGTGGTATAATACTTTTCTCCAATACAATCTTAAACATTCCATTTAATATGTTGGACCATAATTCTGGGTCATCCTTCATAATATCTTGGGGAACCCCATCGGACCTAGGAGCCTTGTGGCATTTTAATACTTGCATAACTTCTAAGATTTCTTTTACTGAAAATGAAAAGTTTGTCACAGGTATCCAACTAATATGTTCACTATTTAAGTCATGATTATAAAATAATGTTTTATAATATAATTCCCATATTTCTGGGGTGATATAATTTTCTATCTCTTTATTATAGTCATCCCATCCTTTATTTACCATTTTCCAAAATGTTATATTATTATTTTCCTTTTCCATACTTTCAAATTCCCTCCATAATTGCGCTGTATAATTTTTCTTTTTTTCCTCCATTATCCTTTTATAATCTTTTTATAGGTTGTTTAGTAATTTCTTACCCTCTTGATCTCTGCTTTTTTTGTAAATGTTTAACCAATTTATTTATTCTACCTTTATAGTGTTTGCATTCTTTATCATACCATTTACTATCCATTTTATGTTTACTAATTGTAACCTTCACCAGGTTTTGTGAAATTACATTCATTATATCCTCAAATATGTCAATATACTGTTCTTCTTCCTTATTTTGTATCAGATCTAACAATTATTGTCTGGCACCTATTTCATTCAACATCGGTACAGACCTATAGTTATCTATTAAATCCCATTTGACACCCTTTTTTACTTTTATTATTTCCAATCTTTTTTTTTTTTTTAATTTAAGGTCAGTATATCAAATTTGATCATAATTTTCAATGGGTAATGTTCACTTTCCCCTCTACATCCTATTCTTAAATCTTTGATCCAGGGTATCATATTCTCTGTACACCAGCATAGGTCTATTACCAATGATCCCCTGGATCCTATGTATGTGAAGGCTCCCAATGAGTCTCCTCTGGTTCTTCCATTAATTAGTAACATATTTTGATTATTCATTATCTTTATAAGCTCTTTCCCTCTTTCACATACTTTTGTATCTATTGTGCCTCTATTTATTATAACATGCATAGCAACATGAGCTGCACAAGCCCAAGTTAGTTCCTCAGAGGGCTCCAGGCCGTGTCCCACCCTTACATTCATATCTTCCAATAAAATAATGTCACAATCCAGATTATAACATATTGTTCCATCGAACCAGCTATAACATTTCTCTCATTTTTTTCAATATAATTCGAAGGAGGAAAGTATATGTTAATAATATAAAGGATCTTGTCTCTCTCTTTTATTCTGACCACCAGAATATGTTCTGCTTCAATATTCTCTTCTGAGTATTCTGTATTTTCTTTTATTTTACACCACATTTTTATTCCACCTGAGAGTCTTCCAAATGTCTTAGTACTTCTTGCCTTCTTACTAAATAATCTATAATCATTTATATTGATTTCTGTATTTACCCAAGTTTCCTGTAAGCAAATATAATCAACTTTGGCTACATATTCTAAGAAGATCGGATCTGGTAATCTTTCCTTTAAACCTGTTACATTCCAGGATAATATTTTTACTTCAGATCCTAGCTTTATTCATTCCTCCATTCCTTGTTTGTTCATTCTTATATTATGACAGTCCTCCTTAATATCTTGCAAAACGTTGTATCTGTTTGCCGTTTTTATCAAACTTATCCAATTGTCACTATAGATAATTTCTTCCTTTACTTGCTTTCTTGGATCTTCTCCCACCATATATATTTCTAACTTATCCAAATTCTCTGCAAATGACAAAATCCATAGGCATGGTTCTTCATTCTTTACCCATACTGCTATTTGTCCATCCTTTTACCATCTTCTAACCTTTGTAATCATTTTATTTAAATGATTAACTTTCAATAAATTTTGGAGAAGATCCAAAATCTTACCTCTAATATTTGTCCTGGTCTCATTTATAAACTTTCCTATCCCATATAATGAAATCACATACTTCTTTAATTTTTCCATTTCTATTTTCCCTTCTTTTTGTCAGTAATCTGGGAATAGGGATTTCATGCTTACAACACTTTCCATCTGAAACCCAAGGCTCTCAATTCCTCTTTCTTATTTTCTCTTGCCTTTAATATAAAGTATTGATCAGAAATTAGTAATACCATCTCCAAACTTTCAGATGGCCTGATGATACTTAAATTATGCAGCATGCTATCTCTATTCTTATTTCCATCTAATAAAGATGCCAAAAACTATTTTAAATGTAAGTTCAACTCTTTTTCAGTCTCTTCCGGTAACACATTTATATTACAGTATACATTGGATATGCATAATCAGTATCCAAAGTCATTTTTAACACTTTCCTCAAATCATTTACTTCTTCCTCCTTTTTTCTTTAATATTTCTTGCTCAAGAGAATCTGTGTTTATGTTATTATTTTCCTCCCATTCCCTTTCTGATGTCTCTACTATCTCATCCATTTCCATCTTACTTTCTATTTGTATCTGAGCATGATCCTCCCTCTTCCTCCTTTTCTTTATTAGATTTATTTTTGACTTCTTCTTCTTAACATCCTTTCCTTGCTTTCTATTATTCAGCCCCTTTCCCAGATTTCTCAACAACTTTTTATTTGGCTTTAACTTTCTTTTTCCTTTTATCAGTTTCTCCTCCCCACATTTTTTCTTATTGTTTAATACTTGTTTCTTTCCTTCCTTATTAGCACACCTCTCTTTTGCATTCTTCATTTCCACCCTATCAATTTCCAGTTGCATTGTTAGAAGCATATGATCTATATTTCTTACTTTCTTTTTTCTTCACATTCCCTAAATACTATACTCCTTTCCTCCTTTCCTTGTTCAAATTCTGAACTATCTTCCATAGTATCCAAATCCTCTTCCTTACCCACTCTCCCTCTACTACTTTTCTTCATATTATTGGATGTCCCTATCTCTGAAACAGAAAAAGCAAAAAAAAAAGGAGTAGGAGGGGAAGGTCCACTGTCTAGGTGAAGCCCTCCCTGGGGCTTCAATTAGCTGACGTCACCATCATTCTCCTGACCATTTTCTAGTTCTGCAGCTCAGCTATGGGGGTCCAATGCCATGGCCCCACCCTCCAGGGGGGAGGCCGGGGCTAACTATGGGAAAAAGATGGCCATAGATGATGGTGGAAGTCCCAGGGGCTGTGACCAGGGCTGAGGGATGACAGTAGGGACCCTCCAAATAAAGAGAATATTAAAAAAAGTCCAAAGGGGGTCTCTATTTCAATTAGGCTCATAGTTAATGTGCTTTCCCCAATTTCATCTCCCCCTTCAGTATCAGTGCTATCTCCTATATCTTTCATCGCTTTACTTACAGCATCTATTTCAAAAGCTGATAAGAGATTGGTTTTCTCAATTCTTAGTTCCTTAAACTCTTTTATTTTCTGTTCAATTCTATTATTTGTTTCAGTAGTTTCTTTTATACTGTCAATTGTTTTTGACACTTCTCTATGTACGCTTTCCAATAAACCCTCATCTAGTCCTTTAACTTCATCCTTTTTTATTATTTCTTTATCTAGAGAAACTGGTATACTATGTTTCATTAAGTCAATTGAATCCATTTGTGTTAAACTTTTACCTTCCTTCTGTTTATCCTTCATGGGTTTTTTAGTATAAAATTACTATCCAGTACTTTCCACATTAATGGTTGTATCATTTTGGGAGTATATTGCTCTTTTGGAAATGATTTAACATCATTACCAATAGTTCCTTCTATGTTGATTAACTCTACCTTTAATCTATTCTCAAGCATTCTATTCCTATTTTCTTCTAATAAGCTGTCTTAATTTCCTTCTGTTCTCCTATTACCTTTTTTATTTCCTCTTGTTTTTTGATTTAATTTGTGTTTCTTTCCTAAATCCATCCTCCTTCTCTCTGTTTCTTTACTATTAGCCAAACTCTTTCCACTTCTTGTTTCAACTGGCATTGTTTACTCAATTTAACAAAAAGCACAATTTCTATAAAATAACAAGGTTATCCTTTTAATAATAACAATTAATTAGGTCTTAATCAAGATACCCCAAGCCCCAAATCCAACCTAGAGCTTAGTTCCTCAATTTAGTTCAGCTAATCCAATTCTATATAGTTATCAGACCCTCTTAATCCTTTTATTTCCTGTATTTGTTTTCTAATTAGACTTATTAAGCCCTTAGATAAAATATCCAAGAGGCAAATTATTCATAGAGACAAGAAAAAGAGAACCCTTTTTCACAATTTCAAATAATGGTCTGACTTAGTGAATAAAAATGAATGGTTTTAAAGAGTTGTATATCTAAATTATCAGGTCTCCTTTAGTTCAAATTTGTTTCATAAATTTCTCCTATCAGTCTATACAAATCATAAACAAAATATCTAAATTATTTCTTATGTATTATAGACCTTATACCTTACTCTCCCTTCGATCAATTAATTGCAATAAATTACAGAGAATTGCACTTTTCCAGTAAATTACTAAAATGTATGCTAGCACCAGTAGAGTAGACTAGAGTAATCTGCCCCACACACTAAAAGAAGAAAAATATATCTAAAATACACTCTATCTATACAGATTCACCTACACAAATGAGGGAAATGAGAGACGTGGAATCTATTAATGATTAATTATTAAGTGTGAATCCTTCAAAGACCTTCAGTTTAGTTATTACTTGTTAGTACTTATGATTCAAAAGATCTATAGTCCCATATTTTGTAAATTTCACCTCTTGCTTTCTTTCCTTCTCCTTCTCCTTCTCCTTCTCCTTCTGTGCTCTTATTCTTTTAATTGGATATCAAACTTTTCTTGAAGTCCCAGTCCCAATCACAGTCAAGCTTTTTCAAGACAAATATTGCACAAAATACTTTGTCAGTGTTAGTTCTTTCCTTTTGCTTTATCATATTATCCTCTGAGCAATTTAAGTTCCAGTTTGAATTCCACTTTAGGTTCAACATCAAAAACAGCTCTGCATCGATTCCGAACACTAAGGAAACATTAAAAAAACACAACACAAGTAAAATAATATCGGGAACATTAATAAATTCCCAAAACTGGCCTTTTAAATAAAATAGTTAAATAGTTAACTAAGAATTAGAGATTTACTTCTGAGGTTTAATTCCCGGTAATCTAAATAGATTTTCCTGCTTGTCCCTCATATTAGTGCTGCAGTTTCATCAATTCTCTCTCTTTCACTTATAGATAAGCACTAGTACAAGTGCCCCCACAATGCAAATTGCGAAAAAGAGAAATAAACTAAGACGATAAACAGTTGCACACAACTAGGTCCAGTGCTCAAGCAGGTATATGATCAGAAGAAGTAAACTGCTGTGCAAATCAAATTGATCTCTTTCACTTTCTTTGTTTAAGCTCCCCACACCCAGTTTCTTCTGCTTCCTCTGTCTCCACAGCTACTCCTTGACTGGCGATCTGATTTCATCTGCTAGCGCATGCCCTTTATCAAGCAAGTGTCAGCTGACTACAGTTCCCCAATCAGAGCACTATCAGATCGCAACCAGGAAGTGCCCAAATCTTACTATTATTTTAATTAAATATCTTTAAAATAAAGCTCATACACAGAAACCAGGTTTTTCCTATTTTATACATCTGTAAAAAACCCCGTGTCTCCTAATTTATTCATTTATTTTATTTATCAAGTCTAGGATTACAAATACCTTTGAGCCATGGCTCTTTTACAAAGGTTCCACGTCAGAGAAATACAAATTATGGGTAACATCAAGACAGGCATTACAACAATGTGGACATTGCAAACAGAGTACAGATTAATACAATTCAAGGGTAGCATTGTAACAAGGCAGCCAGTGGCATTTGTCAGAGAAAACAGACAACAGATAAGAAGTGCCAGAGTCATAGGGAGAGGGAAGAGGGTAGGAGGGGAGAAGGAATATAGGAAGGGTGGCAAGAGGGTGAAAAGTGCAGCATTGGGTATACCAAGATGTGAGAGTAGAATCCAGTGAGGAGGGGGGGACAACTAGAGCAGAAAGGGAAGTGGAGAAACAAGGTTAAGTTGGGCAGTCACAGGAGCTGTTGGTAGTGAGATAGTCCCGGAGCCTAGTTTTAAACATACCAATAGTTGGGGCAGAGGAGATGGTTGGGCTGAGGCCATTGAACCAGAGTGGTGCTCGATAAGCAAAAGAGTGTTGTCCCTGTGAAGTGTGACAGTGGGGGACTTTCAGTAGCTGTGGCGTGGATCTCTAAAGGCACCATTTGTTAATTGAGTGTTGTAACAGAGTTGAGACCCCAGAAGGTGCAAGGCCAAGGTAGATTTTTTTTGACCATGGAGCAGGTGAGAAACTTTATGCGGTTTGATAATTGGAGCCAGCCGGTCTGAGTGTACAGGTCACATGTGTGGGTGAGACGGTGAGCATCAGTGATGAGCCGACATGCTTTATTTAAGGCAGTTGAGAGGCGTATAAGGGTTGTGGTTGTGGCCAAGCCATAAATGATGAGACCATAGTCTATTACAGAGATCACAGAGCTCAGAACTGCAACCTTCAAAGCTTTTGGTGTGAGGTGTGGTCTGTGTTTGTAGAGGAGACCAAGCCATGTATTAGCAGCTCTAGCTACATTATCTACATGAAGTCCATAGGAGAGATTAGGGTCAAGCTGAATCCCTAAGTATTTGAAGGACACCACCTGATCTAGAGTGTTGCCCTGGGTGGTGGAGATAGCCAAGTGGTGTAGCTAGTGTGGGTTATGAGAGCTGCAGAAGAGCATAGATTTGGTTTTCTTGTCATTGAGGACCAGTTTATGATTAAGAAACCATGTCTCTACAGAACTGAAACCAAGTTGAAGGTTGTCTTGAAGAGTTGCAGGATCTTTGTGAGTGGAGAATACAACAGCATCATCGGCATATAGTACGATCTGCTCAGAGCAGTGGTAAGGGAGGGAGTTTAAGAAAAGGCTAAAAATGAGGGGTCCCAGTATGGATCCCTGTGGGACACCCGAGCGAACAGGCAGGGTGTTAGAAACAGCGTCCGCAATTTTTACTCTCTGTGACCGGTTTTCTAAGTAGCTTTTAAACCAGAGAGAAGAGTCGGGTGATATCCCAGCATTCAGTAGTTGGTGTATTAGTAGTCCATGGTGTACTGTATCGAAGGCCTTGGAGAGGTTGATGAAAACGGCCCCTGTGAGAAGGCCATTGTCAAGGGATTTGTGCAAAGCTCCAGTGAACTCAAGAAGGGCTGTGGTGGTGCTGTGACCTTTCCGGAAGTTGTGTTGTTGTGGACAAGGTATATTGTATTTATCCAAGTGGTCGTTAAGTTGATCAGCCACGATGCACTCAAGTGCCTTAGAGAGTGGGGGCAGTATGGAGATAGGGCGATAATTTGAGTGAATTGTCTTGTCCCCACTTTTATGGACGGGTGTCATGGTGGCTGTTTTCCGTAGGCCCAGGAATTTTCCACAGCTGAGAGAGAGGTTTAGGATTTTTGTTAATGGATGAATTACCTCATCGAGGGTGAGCAACAGAAGCTTAAGGTCCAGGGTGTGCTACTAGATCTAGATTTAGAGATAGCTGCAGTAATATAGTGGTGAGCTTCATTCAGCCTTACCTTCCTGAAATAGAAGAGGGGATGGTTAGACTGAGGGGCTGAGGTATTTGGGAAGTAGGCCCTGTTTTCGAAAAAGTCATGGGGTAGAACAGCACTAAGGTCTGAAAAAGCCATGTTAAAGATGTTTGCGATCACCTTGGAGTCAAGGGTTGAGGATCCATCAACCATTAACATGGCTGGAGAGGTTTTTGGCTGCTTCCCTGTGACATCCTTGATATTGTCACAGAAAGCACGACCATTTCCCCATGTATTGGTGAGAGCGTCTTTGTAATAGGTGGATTTCATTAGCAGTATGGCTTTTGTGCAGGCATTTCATGCTTGTTTGTAATTTTGGATGTCCAGTTGTTTGCCAGTGGCCCTGGCAACTGCCCAGAGGTGATCTCTTAGTTTCAGCTGTGAGAGAAGAGCCGCGGTGACCCATGGGTTAGAGAGAGATTTTGTTTTGCGTCTTTTAGCAGGAGCAAAGAGGTTGCAGGCTTTGTTGAAAATTGAGATGAAGTGATCAAGAGCTGAGTTAACATCTGTTGCTTCATAGATGGGTAGCCAGTCTTGTAGAAGCAGGTGTTGTTTGAGATGTGGAAGCTTTCCACGAGAAAAGACTCTGCTAGTGATAATTTTGGGAGGGAGCTTAAGGAATTTGTTAGACCATGCACACATGACTGGGGAGTAGTCACTGAGTGAGTCTGGGAGAACGGTCATACGAGAAATCCTTGTGGGGTGAGTGGTGAGGACCCAATCCAAGAGGGTACTGGTGCCAGTCTTGTAGTTAATCCTAGTAGGGGAGTTTACCATTTGGGTGAGGTTAGCAGCTGAGATGGAGTCTTTATAGGCACTGGCACTCGATGCTAACCAGTTTATGTTGAAATCCCCTAGTAGAATAAGTTCAGCTTCCGAACGATGAGAGTTGATAAAGTTTAGGACATCATTGAATCCATGTTTAGGGTCCCTGGGCAGGATGTATATGGAGACAATAGTCAGGGCTTTATGGTTGGGACCTAGGACGATTTTTATTGACAGAATCTGGGCTGAGGCAGAAAGTGATGGAGTTGCTACAGGGTGCCAAGACAGGGAGTCTTTGATATAAATTGTGCAACCACCACCTTTTTTGGATATCCAGTCCAGCCTGTGGACATTGTAGCCCTGTATTGTTACTGCTGAGTCAGGAACTTTAGGTGTCAGCCAAGTTCCCACCACTGCAAGGATGTCAGGGTTGTGTTGGCATATGAAGGCTTGGAGTGCATCCAGCTTTGGTAGTAGGCTGCAGATATTAATAGTTGCAAGGATAAGGGCACCTGGAGTTTGTGTGTGGCCTGAGTTTCTAGGGCCAGGATTGGGATGGACGCCTGCCTGAGATGAGAAGGAGGAGGAGTAGGAGTTTTAAGGAGCAGAGTCGCAGCTCTTTGAGAGATAGTTTTGATTGTTGTTTCCTGGAGTAGAAGTTGCAAGGTTCCAGGCGGTGTCCCATATGGACTGCAAGGTGGTACAGTGTAGAGAGGTGGTCACACTTATTGAGAGTAGTGGTCTGGTTAAGTAACCAGGAATATCCAATCGGTGTGCCAAGCACAAGACTCGAGTGGAAGTGGAGAGTTCCCTTGGAGTAGCAGTGGAAACCAGAGTAGAGGGTGGCGGGGTGGGGGTGGGGTGGGGGTGGCTAGGACCAGGGAGAGAGAAGAGGGGGGCCAGGGCAAGGAGGAGGAGGAGAGGTGAGAGAAATGCAGAGAGAGCCCACATGGCTTACGTACTAGATAAAGAATAAGAGATATAGCCCTCTAGTGGTGAGAGGATATAATCTGCTAATGGAAAAGTCAACAGTTAAAAAAAAATTAAAGCTCTAAATTCACTTCTAATATCAACTCAGAACTTAAAATGACTGTAAGGATTAAACAAATTATTAAACCCTAGCACATAAATTCAACTAGAGACACAGAGGGAGATACAGTAGTTAGAGGTGTGTTCAGCAGGAGATAGTGGGGCCACTTGGAAATCAGCTTCCACTGGTACCAAATCCAAAAGTCAGGGCTAGTACCTTGCAGTACAGAGGATTTCTGAAAAACTGTTTAGGTTCCAGAAATTGAGGAGTCCGTGGCCTGGTCAAGGCATGCTGGATCTCTTGGAGTACAGAGGATTTCTGAAAAACTGTTTAGGTTCCAGAAACTGAGGGGTCTGTGGCCTGGTCAAGGCATGCTGGATCCCTTGCAGTACAGAGGATTTCTGAAAAACTGCTTAGGTTCCAGAAATTGAGGGGTTCGTGGCCTGGTCAAGGCACGCTGGATCCCTAACACACTCAAATGTTTTAGTAAGCACCCCCACTCATTCTTGCCTCTCAACAGCTGATCCCAGCATAAGGTATCTTTATTTCTAACTTTTATTTCTAACCGTCTGTCAGCTAAAATGCAATTATGCATATGTATATTACTAACAGTAAGAGCAGACTATAATTGTGTGTCAGTGTGTCTGTATAACATTTACAATCAGCGTAGTTAAACACGGGCCAGTAAATTTAAAAATAAAACAAATGAAAGTAAATAAAGCAAATAAAACTGATGGAGATCAATGGATAAGCTCCCTCAGCAGTTTCTGTAAGTTCACAGACTCACAACATTTACAATTCAACCAGTGTCAAAAGGAGAAAAAGGAGATAAGTTAAGGCTGCTATCTCAAAGGGGCAGGCCAATAGGCCCCCGCAGGCTTTACTGGAGCATTTTCTCTGGAGGCAGGTAGCTTCTCCCACCGCTAAGAACTCCTCACTGCTTCCCAGGATGTCCAGAGGCCTAGCCCCTAGCTCTCTTCATTCTTGCCTTCTCTCTCCTTAGGTTGAAAAATGCCAAAGATGGCCTGGAAAGAATGCCACTATTCACCTCTTTTACTGTGGCAACAGTGGCATGCCTTTTCAAAAGAAATTTATGCATTTGTTTTCCCTGCTGCAATCACTTGCTCTCTGTGACCCAGCGACTGCGTTTCCCACCTCCTCAAAAGATCAGCCTACAGCAGTAATCACAAATACATCCCTAAGCAAGTCATATAACCTACCCTGTGCTCCTGGGCCAACCCTGTAAATGGACTTTGTTTCCAATGAACCTTACCAGGTTACCAATGAATAAAAATAAAATAAAAGTTCCACTTGTAGTAAAGGCACAAAAAATGGTCTGTAAAGTACAATATAATTATGTGGCCAGAAAGAAGGCTGACAGGCTTCCACTTGCAATGAAAGGGAAGTGGCTTGGGAGTTAGTGTCTGAAACACTGCCTGTATCAGGATTCAGGGCATAACAAGTATACAGCAACACAGAACTATCCCTCAAGTAATTAACACAATTTGTAAGGGGACAAAGGCAAACAATGGGGTTGATTTTGCCACTGCACATCTGGGGGTGAACCTTAGACTTCAAGAGTCCCCTAGCAAAATGTGCTATTGATGCCCCTTTCCCACTATGTATACAATAATTTAAGTATCATACAAATACATTGCAAGACATACCCACTAATTTCTAGCTGCATATAGAAATCCACACTGTTCAAATCAAAACATTTATTCTGTCTGCAGAAGTATAGACTCCTGCAGCCACAAATGCAAATCTATGATCCCCAAAGTACAGGAGTTATCTTGTCTGCAGAAGCGCAGACTCCAGGCACTCCTATCACATGTGTATATAAGTCATATACACATGTGATAGGCCTACGCATCTGCAGCTGCAGGTGTAAGACATACACACTGACCTCTGGCTTCAGAAGCACAACCCCCACAATATCCATGATACCAAAATTGCAACAGTATTTCTATGTGCCACAAGTGTAAGACATATACACCAAATGCTGGTTCTTGAAGGGCAGGACCCTAGTACTGTTGCAATGTGAGTAAAATGGTTTCAGCCAGGCAAAGTCCCAAACTGAGGAAACACTAGCACGAACAGTAAAAGAAGGTGACAAGACTTTCTATAGATACATTAGTGAAAGGAGAAAGTCCAGAGGGGGTATTGCTAAGCTTAATGGAGAAAAGGGAGCATGTGAGGAGGAGGACCCTGTAAAGGCATCTATCCTAAATAGATGCTTTTGCTCAGTATTTACTGAAGAGAAGGTAGGCAGGGCCACAGCTCAGCATCATGGACACAGAGGGAGGAGGTGAGCACTACTCCCTTCACAAAAGAAAGGGTCCTACAAGAGCTTGCTAAGCTCAGGGTGGATAAGGCAATGGGACCTGATGGCATACATCCCAGGGTACTAAGGAGCTAAAGGTGGAACTAGCAGAGCCATTAGCAGAACTGTTTAGTGAGTCTCTGAGCACAGGAGAGGTCCCAGAAGACTGGAGAAGGGCTCATGTGATCCGCCCACAAGAGTGGTAGCAGGGAGGAGGCGAGAACTACAGACCAGTCAGTCTTACCTCAGTAGTGGGCAAGATTATGGAGGCACTCCTTAAGGAAAGGATAGTGGAACACCTGGAATCCATAGGGCACAGGATCCAAGACAGCATGGGTTTACAAAAGGAAGGTCCTGTCAAACTAATCTCATAGATTTCTTTGACTGGGTAACCAGAGTGGTGGACCAAGTGGGAGCAGTTGATGTCGCCTACCTTGACTTCAGCAAAGCTTTCGACACTGTTCCACATAGAAGATTGATAAATAAGCTGGGTAGGCTCAGGGTTGGTCAGAAGTTGGTCAACTGGGTGGCAAACTGGTTGGCAGACAGAAAACAGAGAGTGGTGGTAAATGGTATACAGTCAGAAGAGATGCAAGTCACAAGTGGGTACCTCAGGGATCAGTCCTGGGGCCAGTCCTCTTCAACATCTTCATTAGTGACCTTGCAGATGGACTAGAGGGTAAGGCTTGTCTGTTTGCAGATGACACCAAGATCTGCAACAGAGTAGATGATCCAGATGGGGTGGGCAGAATGAGAAGAGATCTGGATAAACTAGCAAAATGGTCAGAAGAGTGGCAACTGGATTTAATGCAAAGAAGTGCAAAATCATGCACATAGGGAAGAGAAACCCTGAAGTCACCTATAGACTGGGAGGGAGTTGCTAGCAGTCACAAAGGAAGAAAGAGACTTGGGCATCATCATCACTGATGACCTGAAATCATCCAACAGACCTCTAAAGCAGTAGGTAAGGTTAGGGGTGTTAGGGTGTATTAGTAGGGTATCACAAGTTGTAAGAGGGAGGTAATAATCCTCTTTACAAGACACTAGTTAGGTCCCATCCGAGTACTGTGTGCAGTACTGAGGCCACACCTTCACAAGGACATTACAACCAAATTGAGACAGTCCAGAGAAGGGCAACCAAAATGGCGAGGGACTGCATCAGAAGACATATGAGGACAGATTAACAGAGCTCAATATGTATACCCTTGAGCAAAGGAGGAGAGAGGTGATGTGATCGAGGCATTCAAACACCTTAAGGGCATTAACAAGGTGAAAGAGTCTAACATGTTTAAATATAAGAAAAATGGCAGGACAAGAGGACACAGCATGAGATTAGAGGGGGCCGATTAAGGGGGAATGTGAGGAAATTCTTTTTCACAGAAAGGGTGGTGGATGCATGGAATGGCTTACCACAAGAAGTGGTGTCTATGAATACAGTGCAGAGCTTCAAACAGGCATGGGATAGGCATAAGGGAGCAATACAAATGACTATGAATAGATAGGCCACTGACAGAGCAAAGGCCAATGGCACATTTGTAAGGTAGAAAAAGAAATGGGCAGACTGGATGGGCCTTGCAGTCCTTATCTGCTGTCAACTTCTATGTTTCTATGTTTCTATCTAGAAATGGTTTAAGGGGGTAGCAGATTTCAGTTACACGGCGGCATATAGAAAACCATGCACTAGCAGATCATGCTATCTAGCAAGGCACCTCGTACAGCGTACATGAATACCTCTGGATTTCATAGCCACAGGCCCCATGTACTCATGCACACTGTATGACATGCATACCCTGTGGGGCTTGTACTCATGCAGCTGCAGATACAAATCCATGAAGGCAGCATATCAGTGCTACTGCAATTGTGTCATCTGCAAACAGTGGTATGATGCTTGTCTTACAGTACCTGATGATGGCTGTCTGTGGCTACTTGCGTGGTCTTGTCCTTTTGCTGCCTGGAGGGCAGAAGTTATTGTTAGAAACCTTGACCCCACATTTCCCTACTTTTGTGGCATTAAGAACTTAACTGGTGTATTAATGCAGTTTTTTTACAAAGAGTTTCCTTTCTTTTTGAGATAGTGAAATCGTATCCTTGTGCAGGTCCTTTTGGAACCTGTGAGAATAGATGCAGACATGCAGGGCACTCTGGGCCCTACACCGAGGGAAGACTCCATCCACCTAAGGAAGAGCAGGGCCCTGTGGGCCCTGCATTTCCATGTAGCAGTGGATATCAAGAATTCATAGGGCTGTCTGGTGGGCTGTGGAAGTGCAGAGCCCTCTGGGCTCTCTGCTTCCATACAGCTGCATGTACAGATGCACAGGGCAAAGAGTCCTTCTCTCAGCCAAAGCACAGGGCCCTATGGCACCCATGAGTGCAGAGGTACAGGGCATTATGCCAAGAGAAGAGTTATCTTCACTATATGGGACTTGGGCTTGTGGGAGCAAACCTGAACCTTTCTTTCCCAAGCTGGGGGGTGGAGTTCCGTGACAACACCATCCCCCAACCTCAATCCAACCAGCTGGCTCACTGAGCTCACCTCCAAATTCAGCTCACTGGCATGGGATCACAAAGCACTACCCACTGGGGTCTAGGCTGGCACTACACATAACATTTCTTAAAAATAATAATATTTTTTCTAAGTTTTGACTCCAGATTTTCAAGATAGTCATTTTATGACTCACCCTTATAAACGTGACGTGGTATTTGTAGAATACTGGTGAGAATATTATTTAACACCATAAGTGCAATTTTCTCATATCTGAGTGGTGAGTCAGGTGGTGTAAATGGAGGTGTGTGGGAGGTCAGATCAGATCAGCAAGGGACCATTTTCTTCTTTTCAATTTATGTTAAAAAAATGGCAACAAGGGACTGTTTTCTGTTTCTCACATCATTGAGCTGGCACTGGAGAATGGGTACCCCAGTATTGGCTTTTACAGTACAGTGGCAGAGGGGGGTGGGCACCCCAGTTTCACCAACTATGTATTGAGAGGTGTGATCTGGATGGGAGTGGCTTGGGCAAGTGGTAGAGGGGGTGGACACCCCAGTCCACTTTTAATAGTAGTTTTCTGTTTTGAATTGGGGAAGGGTGAAGGATGGCTGGCTAAACTAGGATGGGGAGGGAATTAATAAAAAGATAGACAGGCAGACAGATAGATGAAGTGAGATCTATTAATTGCAGGCTCATTGCTAGCACTCAAATCAGCAGCACGCATCCATCTGTGGCTGTAGATGTCAATAAAGTCCCACTGTTCTCATATAGAGAACATGTGCGAATGGCTCCTCTCACTAAGCTGGGTAACAAGGATTTTTGGATGCCCAGAAACCTTTTTTCCAGGCCAAACTAATACAGCTGAACAGGCCCCATTTACCTAGGATCAGGTGTTTGTTTTTTTGAAAATACTTTTGTAAATACATAATTTTTATTTATTTTCAATGTTTTTTTAGTTTAAAAAAGATGGCTGCCATCACGATTGATATTTTTTTCTCACAATTGATAATTTGCAACAGACTGTCATGATTTATATTTTTTTATCATTCACATCAGAGGCTTCTCCAAAAATCCTACTGAGCATGCTCAAAAAATTATTTAAAATCTATAACTCTGGAACCATTAAATATTCTTTCATGAAACCTTTGAATTCAATCCCTTAGCAAACGCTGCTTCTACCCTGAACAGTTTGTAAAAACATTCTGTACCATCTAGGCTGTACATGACACCAACAAAAAGTGTATTCAGTATATAAAATATGCACTTCATTAAAAACTGATATTCCATATCTTGGAAACTGTACAAGATGCCATCACAAAACTTTTCATATCTTGAGACCCTGCCAGTGAGACAGAGCATGTAAAATGTCAGGCTATTTTATCAAACATTGCCAAAAAAAGCTATTGTATAAATCCTGTTATCTGAACTAGTATAGGTATAAATGAAATTGAAATGAACTGTCCCTCACTAAACATTCATTCCGCATTTTTTAAAACACATCACTATGTAGTTTTTTTGTCACCCATTTTAAATGCCTCCCAAACTGCAAAACTCACCCATGCTGTAATCCTGCAGAAGCACATCTCGCTAAGCCTACCCATCATTCATACTTCTCTGATTGCCTGCCCAGCTCTACATACCAACCAGTCAGCTGGGATTTTCTGTCCTCGCTAAAACTCCACAGAGATTTAAAAAATTAAGTAATAGCCAGAAAATAATAATAAAAGCCAGAAAATGCAAGTAATAAAAGAAACAGCAGCACATATCTTCGGTGACTTCCCCTCTCACTAAAAGGCATTACCATGTTTCAGCCTTAATTATTCATAAATGCTCCTTACAGCCAATCACTGCCCACATTGAGGGCATCATCACCATCTGGATGCTGGTGTGTTCCAAGCAGCCATCTAGCAACCTCACAGTACAGCAGATGTAAACTAGTTAGAGCACAAAAAGTTCTTCATAATTTATATTCATATAGGCACTGTGAAAACTTAGGAAGGAAAAAAGACTATGCGGGGTAGCACCCACAGGCAGACTAGATGGATCGTACGGTCCCCTTCTGCTGGCACTTTCTTATGTTCTTATATAAAAAAAAAATAATAAACATTTTAAAACAAATCTCAAAGCACTATTTACAATAATGCCTGTTGCATATATGGAACATGCAGGGAGAATGTGTGTGATACATGATTTATCTATACTCATGCTGTTTGCTTATGCCACTCATGAGGTTACCCAAGGTCAAACAGCACTTGTATAGATAAATCATGTATCACACAACTCCCCCTTCATATCCCTTTCATATATGTGTGTAGATATAAATATTCTTTGCAAAGAAACTTTGTTAATGCATCAGTTAGGATAACTTCACAATAAAAAAGTATGGAAATGTGGCATTAGGGCTTCCAGCCATAACTCCCTAACCTACCCTAAGTAGCAAAAGGAAACAAGCATTTGTTAATGCTGAATGTTGTTTTGCTGGCATTGGCATTGGTAGTGCAGGAGTTAGAGATGCATAATAGGAATGGCAGTGAATTATTGAACTGATGCCAACCTCACCCCCGCTGTGAAGAGACACATTTTTAACATAGGTATTTTGGGACCTCCCCTCATGAACAGTGGCACTGTGATTTTGTTAATCTGTCCCAAAAGTTGATTTCCCACAGTGACCACGCCATTCTGCACCACAGGTGCAAAAACTGATTTTGGGCAGGATGTAAAAAAATGACAGCTGTACTGTTCATACGGAGGTGTGAAAAAATACCAGTGTTGAAAATCTGGCATGAAATTATTGAAAATTTGCAAAGTTAAAAGGGTGCATGGAAACTGCGTAAAACATGCTTGTAACACTGTCATTTTATGGACTTTCATCACCAGATGTTAAACATATGCATTTTAGGACCTCTGCTCATGAACAGTTTCATTGTCATTTTCTCAAACTCTCCCTAAAACTAATTTCGCACAGCGACCACGCTATTCTGCACCGGAAGTATGAAAACACATTTCAGCCAGGATATGTAAAATGACAGCTGTACTGTTCATAAGGAGCTGTGGAAATATGCCAATGTTGAAAATCTGGAGTGAAAATATTAGAAATTCACAAAGTTATGAGCGTGCGTGGAAACTGTGCAATGCACACTCATAAAACAGTCATTTGTTGGATTTTTTCACCAAATTTGCAACATAGGCTTTTTGAGAGCCCACCTCATGAACAGTGGCACTGTCATTTTGTTAATCGGTCCCGAAAGGTGATTCCACACAGTGACTGTGAAATCACCTTTTGGGACTAAATAATGCAATGTCAGTGACTGAATTCATGAGGAGGGGCCCCAATAACCCCATGTTGAAAATTTGGTGCAAAAATTCCAAATAATGCCTGAGATATGCACCAAAGTTGAAAAAAAAACTATTTATGCCATTATACAGCTTACCGGCATTTCTTCAGTTCGTGGTCGGCTTTGAAGACTGCAGACATGTTCCCGGTCCAGCAAATATTATCATACCAGACTCCGGAGGTAAGTATGGGTTGAGGGGGGTGAGGGGAGAGAGGGTGCACAGAGGGTGGGTGCGGGTTAGGGGAAGGAGCAAGACAGACCATGAGGGACCATTTTATTCTTTTACAGGTTTAAAAAAAACAATGCAAGACTTTTTTTTTTTACTGGGGCATTTGACACACTGAGGTGGGCTCCCAGCATACCACCTGAGTGTTTGGGGAGCTAGCCAATGGGGGATTGGGCATCCCCATCGGCACATACCGAAGGGGAAGCTAGAGCCAAAGGGGATTGGGCACCCTCCTTGGCACACAACAAATGGGGGAAGCATTATGCCAACAAGGAGTGGGCTCCCCTGTTGGCACATGAACTGGATCAGGGCATGCTGAGAGGGAGATTGGGCATCCCTGTAGTTGGCATTGTGGCAGGTGGTGGTGGTGGCAGTCCCTGCTGACATGTTTACTAGAATGCTTCACCAGGAAAGGCACATCAGGAGGTGCCGCTGCATGACGAGCTTGGCTCTTATTGCAGCAGACCCTTTCTTAGATGTGCTCACCACATTACATGTTGCTTGTGTGGATCTTGCATGCTGCCTTATTGGGGAATGAGAGAAGCACCTACTGATGTGAGCCCTGCAGTCACCCACAGTGACCGCACCTCCAAATCTGCTAGTATTGCAATATGTTGGCTGGTGCGAAAGCGTGAGCCAACATAAAAACATTAGGGTTTTGGGTCTCCAGAGTATTGATGAATCAGTGGTGGGGTCTTCCTTGGGTCTGTCAACCAAAATGCTGATCCTCCACATAGCTTGTAGCCTCCTGTCTGAAGCACAAGGTACAACTCCAAGCCAGTGTCTCTTAATGAAACACTCTTCAAGCCAGCCCATCGGCGCAGTGGTTGGATTTCCGCTTGCAACGCTGGCGATCCGGGTTCGGGAACGGACCCGGGTCGCCAGAGGGCCGGCTGAGAGGGGAAGGATTGAGCATCCCTTGGACAGCTCTCCTTCCCTCGGGGGAGGGCAGGGTAGCACTCGGTGTATGAGCGGCACCTAGCGGAGGCTGGGTGGACGCAATACGTCGGCGCATAACAGTACGTCAGGATGGGATGGACATGGTCGTCATTGCAGGTTCCCATCCTGCTTAGGGGGGGATAAAAATCCCGAGCCTCGCCGTCTTAATGGCACTCTGCCCCTGGGAGCCCTAATCAGCCTCGGGCCGATCCCCGACTAGTCATAGTTCCGCGCCCGGCATCGGGGCGAGCTGCAGCCCCCGCCTCTGGGGCAGGCCAGGATGACCGAGGGGATGCGGTGATATCCGGAGGTGGGGGCAAATAGGGGTCTGTGACCAGAGCAGAGAGTTGACGGGAGCAGTAGGGGGCCAAAATAGATAGTAGAAAAAAAAAAAAAATGAAACACTCTTCAAAGGTAGAGAAGTATGTCTCACTGCATGTTGCCAACAGTTTTTTTTAGCATTCTTGATGCAGGGCCCTGCATGAAGTAAGGAAATCATGTGTAATAGTGTTTACTCATCGAACAGGGTGGGCATTAGCATTGAGAACCCCAAGAAAGACCCCATCACTGATTTGGCAAGACTCTGGAGACCCAAAACTCTTATTGCTTGAGGAGTAGGGGTGGGGAGTTATGGTCGGAAGCTCTAATGCCACATTTACCTACTTAACAAAGTGTTTTTGCAAACAATTTCCTTTCTTTTTGAGATGGGGAATCATATCCTCATTCAGAACTTGCATGAACAGTTGCAGATGTACAGAGCTCTTTGGGTCATGCACCACGGGAAGACTCAATCTGCCTACAAAAGTGCAGGGCCTGGCACATTCACCCTCATCCATGGAATGCAAGCTGCTGAGTTGTCCACATGGGGCCAGGTACCATATAATGAAGACAACTGACCTCCTTTACTCTTTACACATTCACTCTTTGTTCTTTCAGATTTAAAGAGACAAAGACATCTGAATGAACAAAGAGGGCATGTGTAAAGAGTGAATGTATAAAAAGTCTATGGTAACCTGGGCTCACGTGGATAACCCTACACCTTGTATTCCCTTGCTGGGGGGGTCACATAACAGTGGCATCCCCCCACCCTCACCCATCCAGCTGGGTCACTGAGCTCACCCCTGAACTCAACTCACTGGCATGGGATGACAAAGCATACCCACTGGGGTCAAGACTGGCACTACATACAAAGTTTCTTGATAGATAGATAGATAGATAGATAGATAGATAGATAGATAGATAGATAGATAGATAGATAGATAGATACAGATATATGTATTTTATGACTACCCTTATAAACATGATATGTAGCATTTATAGTATATTGGCTGAAATGTTGTTTTGCACCAGAAGTGAAAAAACATGCCTCATCCAGGAATTTAAAACTGACACCTGTCACATTTATCATATGGTGTAGACAACGCTCATGTTGAGAGTTTGGAGTCAAAATACTGAAAATTAGCAAAGTTATGAATGAACATTGAAATACTGCAATGTTCACTCATAACCAGGGCATTTTACCATACTAGTACAGCAAATTTTCAGCATAGCCTTTTTATTACCCCACCTCATGAACCCGGTAGGTGAAAATTTTCAAATTACTGCTGAAACATCATTGCATGCTACCAAAATGACAGTTCATGTCATAGGTGAAAAAACAGATTGTGGCCAGGATTTGAAAAATGACAGCTGTCATGTTCATGAGGTGGTGTGAAAAAATGCCTATGTTGAAAATTTTGGGGTAGATTATTTAAAATGACTGAAGTTATGCGCTAGCATAGAATAATTTCAATGTACATTGATAACTTTGTAATTTTTACATATTTTGACCCTAATTTTTTGGGGGGGGGAAGAGAGCTGGCCCATGATCCTTACTGGAGCTCTGCCCTGCCCTGTCTACCATCCCCCCATGCCCAGGCCTACCCCTCTGGGTGGGGCTGCTGGGTGGGAACCCCCCCGATGGACTCAATTGGTGAGCCCTGGTTTACCCCCCCGGGTCGGGGCCACAGGAGCGGGACCCCCCGGCAGACATCAGTGGCAGTGGACATGGCAGCAGAACAGGGCATCATGCCCAGGGGCTGACTTTTTCCTGAATGCTAGACCCCTGGAGCAAGGACGTGTAATGACATCCAGTGTCCACCCTGCCCCCATAAGGTGACAGTGCCAGCTGCAGCTATACCCCCACCCTCTGCAGGGGTCTGTAAATCACTGGACACTCTTCCCCCCTCCTCCCAGGGAAGGAGAGTGATCCACAGGATGCTCAATCCTTCTCCCCCCCCCGCCGGCCCTCTAACTCTGGAGTCTGTCACCAAACCCGGGATGATGGCACCATAAGCAGATGCCTTGCCACTGTGCTGGCGGGTCAGCCTAACCCTAAATTTTCAACATAGCCTTCTTATGACCCCACATCATGAACAAGTGTGGTCAAAAATTTCAAATCCTGCCCAAAAGGTAATTTCACCAAGTGACCATGAAATTGCCTTTCAAGCCTGATTTGTATACTTCCACCACCATTGGTTGTGAGATGGGATCCTAAAAAGGTCTTGTTGAAAATTTGGAGTTAAAATATGCAAAAAATGACAGTTATGTATCAAACTTCAAACACCCATTGAAATACACTGAACCGCACTTACCTTAGTTTCTTATATTGCAGTCACCGGTTCCAACAGCAGTTTATCAAAGATCATTACTGCTACACACATTCTAACAATATTTCACTACATATGAGGTTTATTCAGTAGTTCCTCAAATGTAAAGACTAACTGTAACCACCAACAGGATTTGAAATCAGGAATTTAAAGCAGCTTTTGTATGCACTAAAAGTTCTGTGTGCCATTTGAACAGAAGACCATCTGCTTTGCCATAAACAATCCAGGCATTTCACTTGACTGCTATATATACAATCAAAGAGAAAGTCCCATTCAACAATTTTGATAACATGCTCTTAAATATCAGGAGGTATTTGTGTAACATTTGGTAGCATTGCTGTATAGTCCACTACCCTATTGTTGGGACACTATTAAAAACAAACTCTGGTCAGAGCCAATATGGCTGTGGAGTGCTTTTAGGAGTGGCTAGAGCAGTGAAAAGAATATGCGTTTCTCTTGATGCACCGGAGTCAGCCGTAATAATTCAGCGATTGCAGTACTGTGCATGCATGATATTCACACAAGTGCAATTTGCCTCAGAGTCAGCCTTGCACAGCATGGTGTTGCTGACATAACTACGTGTAACAACCCAGTCCCCTCGGGTTACTAGAATCCCATTAGTACTAGTCTTAGGCAGGTAGGAAAAGGCAGCTGGTGGGGAGCTCATTAGGGGCTTTCTACATAATGACATCATTGTTTACTCAGCTAGCCTGAGAGAAGGATGATTATGCCATTAGAATGCTCAAAGCAGCATAACCATTTTAGTGTCAGCTGCTCTTGGGGAGCATAGAATGTTCATCAGTAAGTTCAAGTGTAGCAGTCAGAGTGGCAGAAGGTCAGCCATTGGAGCTCTGTCAAAGGGAGCCCTGGTATTTCTCACCCTAGTTTGGTAAAATCTTTGGTTTGCCAACATAACTCTTTAGTTTCACTCCAGGGAGAGTGAGCGGGAACGTAATTCTTGTGGATCCAAGAGGTAATCCCTGAAGTTCCTGAAGTTCACAGCTGCCTTAAGGAAGAACAATCAGTAGAATCTAGCAGCTACCAGAGAAAGGACAGTGCCTTTTGTTCTTTCCATGACTGGGAAGAAGGAACAACTAATCTGTGAGTACAGAATTTGAGACTGTTCTCTGAGGGAGTTGTCTGAGAGGTGTGTGTGCCCTAGATAAGGCTAGATCACACCAGTCAGGATCCCTTTCACCACAACTGTGCTGAATTGAAAGTTAAAGTTGAGAGTCTTTAGCCAATCATTGGGGATTGGAGACTAATTTGGTATAACCCAGAAGGAATGGCAGAAGCTGTTTGGGGCAAAGTGTGGGAGGAATGCCATCCGGAGTTTCAGGCAGGGCTAAGTGGTTCATGGATGGGCACCATTGTTCCATGGGCAAAGACCATGCACCAGGAGGATTTTAAAATGTGTGGCATATCCCACAGATATACACTTTGGAAATGGAAATGTATGGAAAATGTTTAAATTGTGTGGCACATCCCACAGATATAGACTTTGGAAGAGAGATAAAGATGTTTTTGTGGAAAACATTTCTGCCTAGCAAAGTGTCCTACAAAAGACAATGTGCCTGTATTGCAATGAAAAACCTTTTGGGGACCACCATTGCTTTAAGTAACATCTGTAAATAAAGCCATACTGCAAAGTCCCAGTTACTGCCTTGGACATTCTGTGTGTTACTTCTAGTGTGAACATTATTGAGGCCCCTTAGCAGTTAGGTCTAGCATATGCCAAGCATCCTTTCCCCTGAACCTGGTTGTAAATAAAAAGGTTAATTTTAGTATGTAAACCCCACCCCTCATCCTCTAGATAATGAGCATGGTACACACCCCAATGCTAGGGGTGGTACCATGAGTGTTGTTCTGCCAGAAAAAAATTGTATGCCATGTAATTGACAGTAGTTCTTTTAAGAGGGGTGCCAGCTAGCCAAAGATGGTGTGGGGGTTACATACGTTTGCACAATGCTCGTGCATGCACACTTTAAGTCAGCACCACCATGTTGCACACGGCGGCTGTCATTTCTGAAGTTGGGGAAAGGAAATGTAGTGCACCAGGAAATGGGTAAGTTTCTGCAGCCCACAGAGGGGAAGGGCTGCATAAACAGAAACACTGAAAACTATGCTGGAGCACTGTAGCAGAATATCAGACAGTGGTCCAGTTTTGTGCTTCCACAGTGCTCTTATACAAATCTGATGATGGCATAACATCTATCGAGCTTGGCCCACACAGCCATAAAAATCAGACTCAGGAGGAGACTATTAACAAACTAGAGATCTGGTCTGGGATTTGCTCGTTATCACAGCCGTGTTCTCATTTTTTTCTAAGCAGTAATTTCTAGTAAATATGCCTTAACCATATTGATCTCAGCGCTGGTAGACTACTTCTGGTTTTCCCCTGATTGTATTAGGTGGGGGTAGTAGCAGTCTTGAAGTGGTAGCTGCTGGTGGTGACATGCTCTGAAAAAAGTGGTCCCCATGCTCAGCTGCACATTTTAGAAATGACCCCTTTAACATAAAAACAAGGAGTCAGTTATGGCCTCCACCCCAACCCTTTTTGCTTCAAGTAAGGAACGTGATTATGGGTTTGCATCAGATGTACAGTGGCGGCAATAGATGCTTAATATTCTTAAACAGCAATTAACTGTATGTAAAAGTTTGTTTTTTTTTGAAAGTGTGCTTTCTTAATGTTGTCAATACCACGCCACCCATTTTGTACTCTGCCCCTGGATTTCTGTGCTCCAAGTGCATTATTATACATTTTGAGTTCAGGACAAAAATGCCTTTTAAATGAGGGTAGTCACTAATCTACATTCTTTATACTTTTTTTTTTAATTGCCATCAGAAATGAATGTGAATTTTGTAAAAACCAAAATGGAAATACAGGTAATAAGGTGACCATATTTTACAAAATATAAGGAATTCAGATTAGTGACTACCCTTATTTGAAAGGTCTTTTTGTCCTGATCAACTTTCAGGCTGGTTGTTTTTGTGCACCAGAATAGTTTTAAAGATATTTAGATTTGTTTGGAATATGTGCACATTTGCTAAGAATTCTGCACAGTGCCTTAGGAAAGTTCTCAACAAAAAGCAATTTGGAGTTCTGTCTCCAACATTCTAAACACACAATGAGCCAGATATTGAAAGCTTAGCACAGCGCACAAACCAATAGCGTGGGAATAGCACAGGTCTAGCTAGGAGCAAAGACATTCAAAGGACCTGCTAGCACACACTAACTGCAATAGCGTGGGGCAAAACAATAATGTATGCAAGGGGCAAAGGGGGGTGGCCTGCATATATGTACTATGGGATATTCAAAGCCATAGCACCATGCTAGGACACATAGCGCGATATGTAGCACGGCGCTAGCTACCACCTATAAAAGGCTGGTCTTAACCCAGGTCAAACCACCTGGGGGAGTGACCACACCAGGAAGTGGAAATGTGTGCTGCACTGATAGCAGTGATGCTGCTACTGATGGCAGTAGTAGTGAAGGAGGAGGAGAGGGAGCAGGCCCAACATGGGCTGCAATGCAGGCCAAGGAGATGGTATGCTGCAAATAGGTGGTACCGGCCCAGGGTCTTCCTTCAAGACCCTGCCAGATGAGCTCATCACTGGCTGGTGCAGGATGAACAGGGGTATGTTGAGGCAGCTATGTGAACTCCTGCATGAGCAGCTGTACCCCAACACCAGATGCATCCATGCCATGACAGTAGAGGAGACGGTGACAGCAGCAATGTGCTTCTTTGCCACAGGGACATTCCAATGACCAACAGGGACACCATTGGGGTATCGCAGTCTGCCACCTCATGCCTCCTGACTCAGTTCCTTGAGTCTTTCCTGCCACATGCTGGGGAGTTCATAGTATTTCCAAGCACAGCAGCAGAGCACAAAGAAACCATTCAGCAATTCCATTGAGTTGTGCACCTACCAGTGGTATTAGGTGCCATTGACTGCACCCATGTCCCCATCCATGCACCACCTGGTGATGGCAGTGAGGGTATATGTCAACAGGAAGGGGTACCACTCCATCAACTGCCAGGTGGTGTGCGATGTGACTGTGTGTATCAGCAATATCTATGTGCAGTACCCCAGCAGTGCCCATGATGCCTTCATCTGGCACCAATCCCAGCTGTGCCAGGCATTCGAGGATGGCAGGATACCCAGTGGGCACCAAGTCGATGAGTAGCAGCAAACAAGGCACACACACACACACACCACAGCAGGGGTGGGGATAAGCATGGGAGGCCAAGGAAGGTGCATGGAAGGGCAACACAGGTGGTGCAAGACAGCAATGGGCATACAGCAGTACATCACTAACAGGTGCACATCTCTCAACAGGGGACAGCGCCTATCCTCTGCAACCCTGGCTGCTGACACCGGTACCCCGGCTGGCCACAGTGGCCAAAGAGATGTACAACAAGGCAAATGCCAGCACCAAAAACATCAAAGAGAGGGTGTTTGGCATTTATTTATTTATTTATTGAATTTTGGTAACCGGGTGAGCCCGCATGTGGTGGTGGGGTGGTGTGCTTCCGATGCCTAGACACGTCAGGTGGTGCCCTACAGTATAGGCCTCAGAAGGTATGCCATATCATTCTAGCCTATTGTATGCTGCACAACATGACAATGAACCATGGGATACAGACTTCTGTACCTGAGGGACAGGCCGACAGTGACCCAGAGCCAGCGGTCAGAGGGATAGTAGAGCAACTTGAGAGGAGGGATCCTCGCATGGCCCACAGGGCCCTAGAGCACAGGGCTGCCATCATCAGGACACTGTCACAAGCAAGAGGGTGAGTACAGACTGCATGGCAACATGATACAGTACAATGGTGAACAGTTTACTATGTACAGACATCCACAACAGTGCTGACAACAAACACAGCAGAAGCACAACACAGTGGCACTGAATGCACGTGTGAGGGCGGTTCAATGGGTGGGTTGTGCAGTTCACACATGTGAAGAGGACACACAGCCATGGTACAGTGATGTGAGCGATGCCTGATGTGAGCTGGCAGTGTGGGGAGGGACACCATGGCCGTGCATGTGAGACTGTGCAAGTGACAGCGTGTGTGAGTGTGTGTGTCAGCGTGAGTGTAAGTGTGAGCAGGTGTGTGGGAGTGCTAGTGTGCACATGGGAGTGTCAACCATGCACATGTGCATGGTGGACGTGCCTATCTCTGGTGACAATCACCACGCACACCGCATACACCACATGTGCGGGACACAAATCCAGGGGTGCTCTGAGCTGAGAACACAGTAGGGGAGGACCACGGTGAGGAAGGCAGGGCAGACCACCTATGCCCCCCACCAACCAGTGAAGCTGGACAGGGTGGCTGGATGGCCATGGCAGCGTAGGGTGCTTGTCGATGTGTGCGATGAAGTGGTGCTTGTGACAGTGCCAGTCATGTGGCCGCGAGTGGCCTGCCTGTGGGCCCCTGTGCCACGGGCACACTGACCCACTTGCACAGCCTGCTGTACACCATGCACCCCACGCAGCACTGTGGCAAGGTCAATCACCACAGCCGTGAGCCCAGCAAAGCCATGGTCCAGTGTAGCAACCATGCGGCCCAACCTGTCCACGGCCCGCTGTTCCACCTGTGCAAATCCCAGGGACAGTGACTCCCACATCTGTGAGAGCTCATGCCTGAGCTCCCACCACAGGCCATGCAGGTCCAGCTGTGCCTCCTGCTGGGATGTGAGTGCAGCCTGGAGCAGAAGGCGGCCCCCATGGCATCCGGCTCCACGGCCGCAGCACCCTCAATGGCAGCTGGCACTGATGCCTGCAGCTCACCAGAGTGGGGATGCCATTACACTGGTGGCCTGTCCTGCCACTGCAGGCCAGTGGCAGTGGGCCATGATCCCTGTGGGACCTGCACCCCTACCCGTCGGGGGCACTGCATGTCCAGCGGGGCACACCCACCCCCCACATGGCCAACCACCGGCTGCATGGGTACACCCATGCTGTCATGGCAAACCCTCCCTGGAACCCATGCCATGGACTGCACCCTGCCCAACCCCTGTGACCCCTCCACAGGCCCTTCCACAGGCCGGATGTAAACCCTCTCCGACACCCCCATCTCGCTGGTTACTGTCAGCAGGATCACTAGCCCACCACCGAGAGCCTCCACTTGGGCATCGTCCAGGGCTGCACTGAGGTCCAGATCCCCGCCATCATTGCAGCCCCCCCAGTAGCTGTATCCCATGTCCTAGTTAGTGACACTCATGGTGCATGTCTGAGGGTCCATGACCGGCACCTAGCCCAGATGTTGATGGCAGGTTCTCCTCCTCTGCCTCTGCCTCCAGTCCAAGACAGCCATCCCAGCCTGTTCCTGGCATCCTGCAGGCCCTTCACACACTGCTGTGGAACAAAATGGGACAGGGGCACTGACCGGTATGTGCACAGTGCACCCCACCACCACCACCACCAGTATATGCACACCCTAGGAAACATGCCACCCGCCGCAGACATGCACACCCCATACACCAGCCCCACAGCCATAGACTGTGGCCACATACACACACACACCCCACAGTGCACATGCTCTGGCCTGTCAGCTGTGCTGGCAACCATGCTGGGCACTGTTCACATGCAAACGTGCCCCAGGTGCACAATGTGCACAGCAGAGCACTCCCACAGAGCACCCAAGACACAACGCCAACATCAACACCCAGAACCTGTGCTGTCACACCATACAGGGTGCACACATGTGGATACAGACCTGTCCTAGGTGGTGTGAGAGGCATCTCACATCCACCACCTGGTACACCAGCAATGGCCACCGGGTGCAATGTGGATGCCACCACAGCCATGGGTGGGTCCTCCTCCCACTGTTGTGTGGATTGCTGGCCACCACCAGTATGCAGCCTATCACAGAGCCACTGTGCCTCCTCTTCCTTTGCCCAGTGCAGCAGGTTACTCCAGCACTTGCACACTGCATCCATCGTCCTGCCACGTCTGCCGACAGCGTTCACCCCTGCCATCACCTCATCCCACGCTTGGTGCACCACCGTGTCTGTCACCCTGTGCTGCTGCAGCACCTGCTCCCTCTCCTTCACACCATGTATCATCGTCCTAAGCTCATCCTGCAAAAAGCGATTTGCCCATATGTGTTCAGGTCATGCTGCACTACCTATGGGAGAGATGGACAGGAACATGTGTCATCAGATGTGGCGGGCCTGTGGTGCATGGCACATGTGAAACAGTATGTGCATTCCACCCGCAACAATGGCACTGGTCACATGGATGTGGCACTGGCCAGCATGTGTGTGTATGGCACACACAGCCACAGTGTTCTGGGGCCACCCCTGCGTGCACAGTGCCACTGCATGGCTGTCAGTGTAGGGACTGCACACACTGGACCCTCAAGGGCACTGCCGACACCCATAACAGACATATGTACCCCAGGATGGGGCCATGCCAATGCCCACCACCTGGCAGTGCACCGTGCCCCCATCTGCCACCTAGGGGGACATGTGCATGGCACGCAGGGTGTGGACACTGTTGATGGTACACATCCAATAGCAGGCTGCCAGGCATGGACCACATGGTGCTGTTGATGTCACATTGGGAGCCACACAGTCATGACACTGTGACCCCTGGACTGTGACCATGTACCACCATTGGAGAGTCTGTGACCCTCCACATCCCGCATCCAGGGCAACTACCTAGGGTCCTTGGACCACATGTCAGTGTGCCACTGTTGCAGGGCATATCTGCAGGCCACATTGAGGGCCCCCAGTGCCTGGCACACTCAGTGTGCAGGTGGTGCCCGCATGGTGCCAGCTGATGCAGGAGCATGGGCCCGTCACATGGACTGATCTGCAGGACAGCTGGCCCAGTGCCATGTGCACCATTACGCAGCACCGTGCTGGCCTGGGGGCCTGCAGTCAGTGGCCTGTCCCCAGCCTGTACAGCTGTGGTCTGCAGGTACACAGTGTGTATGCCCCAACCCTGTGTTGCACCATTCCCCTTCCACCAGGCCTCTGGCTGCCATACAGACCTGCCACTCACTGCTCTGCCTCCTGTGGCATGGCTCCTCCTGTTGTGTGTGTACATCTGCAGCCTCAGCTGTGTGTTGCATTCCCACAACACACCACTGGTGGAGCACTGCTTGCCCTTTTAGAGCCCAGCCGGGCAATCCAGCCTGTTTTGCATGCAAATCATTGGATAATAATATGCTAATCACAGTGTTTGCACCACGCATGCATGAGTACCCTCATTTGCATTTGCCAGTTGAATATGGGCCTGACTAGCACCGTGCAAACTGCTTAGCACCGTGCAAACATTAACACCGGGCTAAGTGGTGTCCAGCGCTGAGCTTTCCCTGTAGCACAGCACTATGTGGCATAGCGCAGCACCCACGCATGCAGGTGTGTCCCTGTACCATGCTAGCACCCCAGTTTAGCATGGCATAGCACCACGCTAGACCACACAATGCAGTGCTCCACGCATGTGTGGTGTTGTGGCTGAGGGTCATGATGGGGTCATGCATGCGCAGCATGGCCACTTCCGGGTAGCACCGTGCTAGGTCATGTGATAGCACAGCACTATGGCACAGTGCTGGAGGGAGCAGAGTGTGATACAGGTAGAGTAGTGTTACAGGTGGCAGGGTTACTGTGGTGTTTGGGCAATACCAGGGGGTAGGCAGCATTGAGCTGTAGTGCACAGGGACAGGCATTGGGGGAGGTGGAGACTGTCAACCTGGTGCAGCTAGTGCAGCAGTGGCACAGACAGCTCTTTGGGGAGGTCAGGGAAGGTGACCTCCCATGCCAGCAGGTGTGGGCCTCTGTCACCCGAAGGCTGAGTGCCCGCATGGGCATTGTCCACAATGCAGTGAATTGTTGGCATCGCTACACCGACATGTGACATCGGCAGTGGCAGCAGCTGGATCACTTCAAGCTCATGGTGTGTGATGGCACTGTGCCTCTACCTGGTAAGTGGTGTTGCACATTGATCACCACTATCATGTGCCTGTCGGACTGCATGTGTGTGCATGCGCGCGTGTACGTGTGTCTGTGTGTACAGGTGTGCTACTCTGCATGGTGTTTGGGCACATGTGGCACAGGCAGGGCACACATGTTGGCCACCTAGGAGGGCATCATGGTACAGGGTGTGTGGCAGCATGCATGGTGGAAGCACGGTGCATGCTATGTCCATGAGGGTGGCATGGGTGTGGGTGGTGGATCAGGACATTGTTGGTGGTGGGTCCTGGTACAGCACCGGCCTGCAGCCAACACCACTGTGGTGGAGGGGTGCTGTCCCTGGTACACTGACAGTCTACACACAGGTATGCAGACAGTCAGAGTGCACCTGCATCTGGCACTGTCACACCACTGTGCTGCCATGCCAACATGTCCTGTGTGCCTAGCGCATGCTCCATGGGCCTTGCTATCCTCTGTATGGGTGTCCCCTATGTTCAGCCACTGACCCTGGGCATCCCTGTGTGTGTGGTGATGTGGGGGTTGCATGCGCATCTTGCTGTGCTGCTCATGGTGCAAGCTGTGTATTGCGCTAATGCTGCTGTTTCCCCTGTCCACTGTAGAACAGACCGAGCAGCCCAGGACTGCAGAAGAGGGCTGAGAGGTGCCCCAAGACAGGTGGAGGGGTGGCCCGAGGGTGCCATCCATGCTGCTGTGGGTGCAGAGCAGCCCTGAGGACAGGGTCCTGTTGCGTGAATACCTGTATTGTTACTCTGTGGTGATTCACTGTGATGTATGGTTCATTCTGTGGTCTGCCAGTGACTGGACTGGTGGCATGGCTGCCACAGGCATTGGGCCAGTGGTGTTGTGGCACTGTGCTGAGTTGCACACCAGTGTTGCACACTGCTGCTAGGATCTAGCTGTCAGGCCGCTGTGCCCTGTGGGGGGGGCTGTGGGGCACTGTCAGCATGCATTGCTGTGAGGGTGCCAGATGGTGGTGGGGGCTGTGGTGGCAGAGAATCAGTAGGGCACACATGCTGCCAGTTGCCATGAGCACCTCTGCGGTGTGGTGTGCTCTGTCCCTTCCGACCCCCCAAAGTTTCTACGCCTGTGCGCAGTTGGCATTGCCTTGCTGTCCATGGGCTTCACTGGACAGGGTCAGATGTTTGCTGCCTGTGTGCATGTTGTGGCTGCAGGGCACCACACTCCATGCCATCTGGGGGCCTTTCTTGCTGGCATGTGTCAGCCCACCCCTGCCACAATCTGCACTCTGTATGCCTGTTCTGTCTTGGCATGGGTCAGTCATTGGCTGGCCACTATGACTGCATTTCACTGATCTGGCCCACCTTTGGATGATGTTGTTGTGTTCTGCATCCTGGTACATTGCCATCTGTCTTTGGGCAGCATGTCTCAATGTGTGAGTGCCCTTGTGCATGTTGTGGTGTGGCCCTTGCACACAGCTATCCAGGGGACTGGCTGTGTGTCTGCCCTGTCTCACTGTGTGCAGTGCTGGGGTGGGTGGTGTCATCTGTGCCATGGTGCTGTCAGACATTTTGTTATCATGTCTGTTGGTTACTGGGATGGTGCCTCTGTCACCCAGGCCTGCTGTGTGGGCACCTTCCAGGTGGGCCTACCATTGTGTCCCTTAGCTTCCCTCGGACATGTCTGTTTGGACATGCTGTCCATCCCTGTATGGCCATCTGTGGCTGCAGTATGCCCCCTGGCCAGTGTCCCATCCTCATGGTTTCCACCTTCCTCTTGTAGGTCCACTCCGATCCTCCTTGTGGGCAATGCGGCCAGAGGCATCTGAAGGCACTGAGGACCTCCTGAGGTGACTCATGTGCCAGCAGCACACCATCATTGAGCAGCAGGCAGTGTTCATATCGGAGACAAGGAGGATGGCAGCAGTACTGGAGGCACAACTGCCTGAACCTCTGGGATCCCAGCCATGATGCCTTCCTGTGGACATTGTTTACCTTGCCCCCTTCCCCTTTACTGGACTGTGTTGACTGTTACTGGATTCTTGCCCCATTGTTTGTGTCCACATCCCTGTCCCCTCCTGTTCCATTGCTTTCCAGTTTGGTTTCTGATCCTGTGCCTCTGTTTTCTATATTCCATTCCCCTGTTGCTGTAGTTCACATAGGTAATATCCTGTAGTTTAGTCAGCTATGTAGTGGTAGTGTTAGTATTAGTAGTAGTCATAGTAGTAGTATTAGTTGTAGTAGTCATAGTAGTTCCTGTTGTATATAGTGGTTGTCATTGTAGTGGAGTTTGTTGTAGGTCTCCTTTTACATGTTTGCATTATGTGTTATATTAATTTGCTTTAGTTATGTTTTGTATTGTTGTTCAGTTGTTGTATACCTGTTACTATTACTGTGCATTTGTCACATTATACTTTTCATTTATATATTTGTACTGTGTCCTGTGTCATTTTTGGGTGCATGGCTTTTACACTTGGGTTATTTAGTTATTTGGTTCTACCCCTGGTTCCTGGTGCCCTCTGGCCATTCCAATGGCTGGGTGTGTTTCAATGTTTGGGTTCTGCACTGCTGTCTGCTCCTGGTATCCCTTTCCAGCCCGGGCTCCTTGCCTGTGGTCCAGGGCATGGCAGCTCCATCTGCACTGTGTTCCTGTGGGTGTTTGCACTGCCTGGGTAGTATATTCAGTGCTATCCTGCTCCCGGGCAATGTTTGCACTGCACTGCCAGCCCAGTTTGTTTGGCTTCCTTAGCTTGTTATATTCAGCCTGTTTAGCACTGGGCTATTCCTTTTCAATATGGCAGTCTTTTTGGTCCTGGCAATGTTTGCACACTGGGCGGGGCTAACCTAGCTCTGGGGCAAAGTTTTGAATATCTGGCCCAATGTGTCTGAATGAATAAAAGGGGACAGGAATTGATTACTTATGTGCAGATGTTTGAAATGTCTCTATTTTCATAAATTATATTCATACCACTAAAGAATTCTTATTTAACTGTGCCTGAATAAAAACTGAAGCTCTCAGTTGTGTTTTGTTTTGGTTTTAGATTTATAGAACTGTTATTTAATACATCAGCAGATTAGGTACATATGGACACATGTTGATATATGGACATATTAGGACAACAGTATCTCAATTACAAGGGGATCTGTGTTAGGTTTCAGTTTTGAATATACACATATACTAGTCACGTTTTACAGAACTGCAGAAATATCATGTTTAAGACAGTATAAGTTTAACTATTCATGAGTAGTACACAGAGTTTAAGAAAAATATATTTGAACAGTACACTGTATAAAATCTGAGTAACACCACTGTATGAAACAGCTGGTGAATGTTTCATTTACACTAGTGCAGGTTGTCTTCGAACCTATTTTTTACTTAACACATAGATATTTTCATATGTACTGTATGAGACTTTTAACATTATTTACTATGTATTGCTGAAAGAACTACTCAAGCCTGAAAGAAAACTTTGAAAAGCATAATAAGTAGGTAAAATTCTGCTTTCATTCCATATATATTCTATATTTCTCCTCCCCATTATTTACTACTGAGGAAATCTGCATGAATGCGTGATTTTTATCCCTTACAGTTACTTTAAAGTTCATCTGCCTCTATAGCTTACTCACTACTTCAAGTAATAATGCTCTGATGTGACATCACAATCTGTTGCCATGAGAGTAACTGTGATGTCACAAGCAGTGCATTATGACCTCAGGTAGGGAGACAACAATAGAAATAGACAAACTCTTCAAGAGCATATTCCTGTTTTCATGCAATTAACCTCAGCAATAAATAATGGGGAGGAGGAATAAAAAAATAATGTGAAATACAAGATGAACTTTATCTAAATATTATGTTTTGTTAAAGTTCTCCTGAAGTTGTCAGCTGCTCTTTAAGCTTTAAAGTTCTTGTGGTTTTTAATCATTTTGATTTATTAATGCTAGCACAGACACACACAGAGAATTTTAAAATGAAGTTGGTTTATAGCTTTTCTCAGGGAGTGAACTTTTAAGTCGTTATCATTTGACCTTGGGATAGTTTTCTTTTGATGGAACTTTTGCTGTCTTTATATGTGTATGTTGTTTTTTTTTAATGCAGTTTTAACCAGTGGGGTTCTTAACTTTTCATCTTTTTTTTTTTGTATGATTTGGGTTTTGAGAAAGTATGCTCTTCTAAAGCAACTGCCAGTGTTCTCTGATGAAGGTTTCTGTGTAATCCAAAAGCTAAAAGCAACTGTGTTCTTTTGTAACAACTCTATTGTTCAAATAAAAGGTATCAAATCATCTGTTTATGTGGATCTTGTGTTACAAGAACCAATACGGCAAAAGGTTTTTCTGTGACTTCATGTTTTCAGAAATGTTAGCAGGAACTTATCAGTACAATGCCCACAGTTCTGAAACCATGAAGTGACATAGTCAAAACTCCAAGTTCTTGGTTCCATGAAAGGAACTGCACGGAATGTTGTCCGTACAAAGAAAACATTACAAAACACAATTGACAGCTTCAGCTTTTATTCAGGCACAGTTAAATAAGGATCCTTTAGAGGTATAAATGTAATTTTTGAAAATAGAAACATTTCAAAAAGCTGCACATAAGTAATCAATTCCTCTCCACTTTAAATCAGGCATGACAAGAGATGAATAAGGTGGTCTGGTTTAGAATTTCACTTGAGTGGCATAGTTATCTGCAAAACTGGGGCTGTTTAGAACTACAATAGTAGTTATGCTAAACAAATGTAAATATCTCTGAAAGTTTGCAAGTTACAGATAAAAAAACAGTATGAAAATTGTTCAGGACAAAAAGACCCTTCAAATGAGCCTGTTCATTAACCTGCACTAATTATATTTTTTAAACTATGGCCATCTGATTACCTCAATTTTCATTTTTCATAGGAGTTATGCCAAACAAATGTAAATACCTCTAAAAGTATTTGTGTTACACATAACCCATCAGTATGAAAGTTGTTCAGGACAAAAATACATTTCCAATAAACCTATTCACTTAGCTGCACTAATTCTATATTTTTAAACTATGGCCATCCAATTACGTGAATTTTTCATTTTTCTTCGCAGTTTTCACCTTTTGGATGGCTATATTTAAAAAACAAAATTAATGAATTCAGATTAGTGACTACCCTCATTCGAAAGTTCATTTTGTCCTGAACAACTTTTATTGTAGGTTGCATATTGGTAACTTCTATACTTTCTGAGATATTTACATTTGTTTGACGTGACTTCTAGTGTATTCACTCAGAGAGAAAAAAAATGAGGTTGTTTGGAAGACCATATTTTACTAAATATAAAGAATTCAGATTAGTGACTATCCTCATGTGAAAGGTCTTTTTGCCCTGAACAACTTTCATGCCGGTTGCTTTTGTGCACCTTGAATAGTTTTAAAGATATTTAGATTTGTTTGGAAGGTGTGCACATTTGCTCTCAGAGAAAAGCAGCTTGGAGTTCTGTGTCCATCATTCTAAAAAGAAAGAAGGGAGTATGTTTTAACTGCCATAGGGATTTGCAGTGTTATAGAAGGATACACTGAAAACAACTAAAAAATGTGTTCCACAGAAACCCCTTTTCTAGCTAAAGTGATGTGACTGTAGGCTTCACCCACAACCATAATGAGCTGGTTGGCAGCTCACTAGTTGTTTTTCCCTTTCAAATGCTTTTATGCATTGAATAAATGCATTTTTAAAGATATCTCCAGATTGTCTTAAACGTAAAATTGATTGCAGCATATTAAAGTTCTTTGGCATTTCAAACTGTGTAGGGAGGTTCCCCTTTTTATATACACTCCCATCCCCTGCCACACACATTGAAAGCTCCACTATCATCTGACTCTTTCAGTTCCACTGCTGCTGTTGCTATGGGTATGTACAGATCATTCCTCATGGGGCAGGGGGATTTCATTACTTTAGATACATTAAACGTAAAATTGATTGCAGCATATTAAAGTTCTTTGGCATTTCAAACTGTGTAGGGAGGTTCCCCTTTTTATATACACTCCCATCCCCTGCCACACACATTGAAAGCTCCACTATCATCTGACTCTTTCAGTTCCACTGCTGCTGTTGCTATGGGTATGTATAGATCATTCCTCATGGGGCAGGGGGATTTCATTACTTTAGATAATTGAAATACCTTTAGGTAATAAAACAGGCAATAAACTTTCCTCTCAGACTCAGAAGGCCACAATGTGTGTGTGGGGTAGTGGATCTGGCATCAGTCACAGCAGATGTTGCTGGTTTCTCAGGCTGAGCTGTGTGATTGTGTGAGCTGTGTGAACTCACAGCCAAAGCTGCAAACAGTTAGGTAGTGCAGCTCCAACCCTGTTTGTCTGCTTCTGCAAAAGTGGGATATTTGATGTCCCACTGATACTTGATACACATGATGAATTGGGAGTGCAAATAATGGGGCTGTTCCACATGAAATGGGACAGGTGGTAACCCTAGTATGGGTGACCTGGAGGGGAGTGGAGGAGAGGGGAGTCACAAGAAGTGGTCCCAGGGTGGGCAGCCTGGTCTACTTACATTTTATTTTATAAATAAATAAACAATGTAAAGGGAGGGTGACCTGGGTGGGAGGGGGAGAAAGAAGCAGAACCAGGGGTGGGTACCCTGGTCCACTTCACAGTTATTTTAACAAGTCAGATAGATAGATAGATAGATAGATAGATAGATAGATAGATAGATAGATAGATAGATAGAGAGAGAAAGAGAAAAGAGAAAAAGAGAGAGAGACAGAGATAGGAAACGGGATCACCAGCTTACTGCTTCAACTGAAGCCAGCAACATGACTTCCAGCTGCAGCATCAGCATTTCTCAAACAGAGAACTCAGGCGAACAGTTCCTCTTGCTGAGCTAGGCACTCTGGATTTTGGGGTGCCCAGATAAGGTATTTGTGGACATTATTTAAAAAAAAAAAAAGAATCTAGCATAACATGTCCCGTTTAGCTAGATTCTGGTGTTTGATTTTTAAATGACAGCATTTTTATCTATTTTCTGTGTTTTTTAGTTCAAGTGGGAAAAAAACTAGATGGCAGCTCTCACGGTACCCAAAAGATGTTGCTGCTGTGAGAAGCAAATTGAGAGAAACCAAAAATGGTCTTGTAATACAGAATTTTTGGTGTTGTAGCAGAATGTTATCTCAGAAATCCTACTGAGCATGCTCAGAACAGAAAAAACAAAACTTTAAATCCTTATAACTCTGGAATCATTCAGTATTTTTTTCATGAAACCTTTCAAATGCACTACCTTGGCACAAAATGCTTCTACTCTGAATGTTTTGGAAAAAAATTCCATTTCATGTGGGTCGTACATGAGAGCAAACCCAAATACCATGTTAAGAATAAGGGAAAAAATTAGATGTCTACAGGAAAAAAATGACACGCGTATCTCAGAAACTGCATAAATTTCCATCACGAAACTTTCCACAGATTTTGATCATGCCTCCTAGACAACACATGCAAAATTTCAGCTAATTTCAGCTGGCAGTATAGCCTAGAGGTTAGAGTAACAAACTGTGAACGAGCTTGGTACATCCAGCAGACCAGACCTGAGTTTGATTCTCACAACCTCCACTTGCATACTGTATGACTCTGAGCAAGTCATTTAACCACCCAGTGCTCCAAGGTCACCCCTGAAAACAGGCATTTGTGCCTAGTGGGCCTTACCGGGTTACCAAAGATAAAATAAAAAATAAATAAAATAATGTTATCAAACACTGCCACAGCAGTTTAACATTGAACACCCTACTCAATCCTAACTATAGGGCTGCTACCATGCACCTGGATAGATAGATAGATATCTGTTTATGTAATCTCAACCACTATGCATATGATGTTCTTGTACAGTATGTTGTAAATGAAACTTGTTGTTTTTCTATGAATATATCACAAGTTAATGAATAGATTAGGTGACCTCACAGGTGGGCTATACCCTCACACCCACCCACACACACATACCCACACACACACACACACACACACACAGACACCTGCAGTGGAGTTCAGTAATCAACATTTTGTCAACTTGAAGTAATGCTTCCCACTAAGCTGCATTCAAACCTAGACAAGCCTCAAAGTATCAGCTGGAATTAATTAAGTTGACTGCAGCAAAGCAACAGTTTAATATTCTGTAAGTCTGCTTTAAACCTTGCTGAAATTCTTATCACTGACATCAGCAATGGCATTTAAAATTTTCTCTCATACTACATAAACTGTAGTGAGAAAGATAAAATGTGCTTCACTGGGGATTAAATACAGAGCCCCTTCAACTACTGTCTTTATGCTCTACCACTAATGTGCAAGCAATTGCCTGTGCGTGACACACAACCTGAGCCTGATACTTTGCCTAAACTTGATACCCTGCCAGAGCATGACTCACTGGCCAGTTCTGATTCTCCACCCAAAGAGGCCTTTGGGAATTCATAGATATCTTTGGTTTAGTAGACCATTGGAGGGTCCTTCATCCCTCTACCCGGCAGTTCACTTAATTTTCACCACCCCACTCCTCATACTCCCGCACTGATTACTTTTTAATAAGTAAGGATACCCTCCCCTGTCTCGTTAATACCTCTGTAATCCCCCTATCAAAATGGGGGCTTACCTGCATCTCTGTAGCTCCTGTTTCAAGCCTTCTCTCTTTCACATGCCTCCTGTTAGCCTGCATATTTTGTTTTCTGTCCTGCCCTAGTCCTTCTCTGTCTCGTGGTCTTGTTTGAGACCCGTGAAAGCAGCCCAAAAAGTCATTCCAGCCCTCTGGGGCTCCAAAATGTGCAACCATGATCCTACTCTTGAAACAGGCACTCCGGTGCAGCAGGGATAATGCAGGCACCGGTGATACCTTTGATCTAGTGACCACTCGCCTTGCGGTCTAACGGAGGAGGTGTTCGGTGGTCCCGGTGTCCCCACCTGATCAGTGGGGCCTGGTGACCACAAGCAGGGCAAAGAGAGCCATTTTTAGGAGAAATAAAAGAAATCCACAAGTTGTTCACAATTGAATATTAATGAGCCGGAGCCCCGGTCATCGTGAATATAAATGAGGGTGTTTCTGCTCTCGGGGAAGCTGTATCTCGGCTACAGCCGAAAGCAAGGGAAAAGTAAATGGTAAATAAATAATGTAACTGAAATGTGTGATTGGGGAAAATGTTTTACAAGGGCGAAAGTGTTAAAAATAATTAAACGCTCTTTCCTGGCTGCACCAGCAACTGTTGGGAATCAGATAAGACAGCCTGTCTGCTGCTACATGGCGTCCTTAAATATTGGCAGCAGCAACAAGAAAATAGACTGAACAATTTATAAAATCTGAGCAGCAACAGCACACAATCAGGGCTAACAGACTGTGGGGCATTTGAGCAAATATTCAGCGTATTCTGGCTGCGTCAGGACTTTAATTTGGGACTGTCATTGGTCTACTTAAGGGACTATGGACTAAGCAGCCATTACAAAGCAACACAGTGAATCAGAAAGCTAGAATAACAAAGTCAGGAAATGTGGGTCATTAACCAAAGCTCATGGGAAAATACCAAGTACTCATGAGGAACTGCAGGGACCTAATTTCAGGCACCAAAATGGCAAACCAACTGTGCATTGAGTAAGGTTCATGCATAATTCCTTTTTCTTGATTGACAGGCCCTCTAGCCAATAGGAGGCCATTCACCAAAAAGCTTCAGCCAATAAGGAGCCTCAGGAGAGTCCTATAAGAGGCTGTTTTTCAGCCTTTTGCCAGATTCAAGCAGGAACCCCCACGGGGGTGGGGGCTCTGACCTCCAGCCATGCATCCAAGCCTTGAGATCCAGCTAAACCTCTCCATCCAGGAGGGGGTATTTGCCTTCTTAGTAGTTAAAGCTAAATTTATTTAGTTTATGTGGTACCTGCTAGCCTGGGGGTTGCCAGAATATCTCCCAGGTGCTAGCCCTCCCTTCCACATTGTGGAAAGATGTGGACCTGCAATCTGATGACATTAAGCCAGCTGTGAAAGAGAGCTGATCGAACCTCAGTTGTGGGAGGACTGAAGAATTCAGGAACCTTGAATGCAGGAATCCTACAGTGAGGAGCCTGAGTGAGTACTCTTGAGCAACCTTGTTAAATTGGGGCTGCCTATGCCCAAGTGAATGTGCTAAGTGAGATAGTTTTTGGTTTGCACCTTGCAACTGCTGCCCATAACCTTAGCCCAGTGCTGGTGGCCTTCTCTTGAACTGTTTTGCTGATTGCAACTGTCTATTTGGCTTGCACCTTGCAACTGTTGTGCATAACCTTAGCCCAGCAAGGGTGTGACCATATGTTGGAAACTTTTACTGACCATGACTGTTCTGGGGGTACCCATAGTGAGCCCAGAACATAGTAGAAATGCACTGATATGTAATGTCTGCTGGAACCTACAGGACTGAAAGGGGAGCACTCAGTAAGGAGCTCATCCTGACTTTGCCTGGGAGATACAGTGTTGTGCTACTTATCTGGTCAAGATGTCCCATGGAGATGCCAGCCTTAGCCGCAAGCCACATAATGGACTGAGACCCCAAAGTTAAAATTGGATTTTCTGTATCCTGGAAATGATTGTTTTCCTGATAGTGATCTGATCAGGGCAGCCCTCATGGCCCCTGATTTAAGGCGCTATCCCTTCATTGAATGTACCAGACGTGTCTGAAATATGAATGTACTGAATGTGCTAAACATATAAACATGATGGATGTTCAAAAATAATAATTGATTTTCCAACCGACATAACCGTCTGGTTACCTCATGACTTTGTTCAGTTTGCCAAATGCAGGGCAACCCCTGCACACATCTAAGGATCCCAAATTGTCTATTAGATTGCTTTCAAGTTTAATCCTATCTCTCCTTTAAATCAAGCTGGCCAACATACAGCAGCACCATCCACCAGGCCTGCAACCATCTAAGGACTTTTGGTAACTGGGTACCCAGGGTAAAATATATGAGATTGCAGGATTTCATACCGAGTCTGGGAAACTGGTACTAGTGGTGGGAAAAATAATGAGATATGTTCCATCTGATTCATATGCAGTTTAGATAGCGAGGGCTCTAGATATCTACAGTGGTACAAAGTGATTGTTTCTTCTAGATAATCTGATATCTACCCAGCTGGAGGGTTTTCACCAGCACTGACCGAAAACCAAAATCAACCAAATGTAAATTCTGTAATTATAATACTCATTGCATAACCTTTACTCCTCCTCTTTCCCTGTTCCTAATTCCTATGCCCGTTAAATAAATATGGTTGTTACTGTTTTGCAAATGTGTTGTCGTGAGCATATTACTAGAGAGAGTCTTTAATTACTGATTTGTCTGAAATGTGGGGAAATGCTTTTGGGTTATGAGTTGGGGTGGCTAAAGATAATAGTGGGTGGTATGACATCCTAGGAGATTGTAGCAGGTAACAGCTAACCCCCTTAAAAGCAAAACTCTGGGTGGAGGCACTGCGCAAATGTAACAGCATTGAAATGAATCAGTTTAAAGTAAGTTTGGGAACCCAGGCCCCTCAGCCTTGTTTAGGCCAGGCAAGGCAGGGGTAGTAGCCCTTGGAGTAGCACCACCTAGGGATTACACCTCCATTTTGCCTATGGTTATATCCGACCATGCCCATTTTATTAGAATGTACTATTATGGGGTGAGGAGACATGGATAAAATCTGGCAGCAACACCCATCTCTCCTTACTGACCCAGCTTCTAGAGACGCCCTCAGACAATACCTTATGGACTTCCTTAAACATTATGAGGGTACTGTCTCCAATTTGGATGTTCTTTGGGCCACTTTAAAGTGTGCAGTGTGAGGTGAGTGTATACGTTTAGCCATGGTGGCCAAGAAGTGCCGCCTTCATAGGACTGAAGTGCTTCTCTTTCAGATTCAGGCATTAGAACTTTCCCTCTCTGCCTGCTGAGATCCTGCCTCATGGTCCTGTCTGCAGGATCTATGGAAATGATATTACGAGCACCTCACTGAGAAGGCAGAATTCACTCTACAGCACACTAAAATGCAATACTTGGAGGCCGGAGAGTGGACTGGATGGTTACTGGTGCTCTATTTGAAGCAGATGGATTCAGCACAGGCTATTCCTGGCATCCGGTCCTCTCCCCAAGGTCCTGTCCTCACCCAGCCCTGAGATATTGCTAGTCTCTTTCAGCAATAATATAGCTTTCTCTACTGTGAGGACACTTCTCCCCCGACCATTACACAGGCTATGGTAAATTATTTAGACCCCCCATTCCCTCCCCACACTCTCACCACAACAGCAGGACCTTTTAATGGCCCCTATACAGGAGCTGGAGGTTAGACAGGCCATTACAAGTCTCCCAAAGGGGATGCCCATGGTCCCAATGGTTTTCTGAATATTTTCTCTGTTACTTACTTTGATATTCTAGCCCCCTTTCTTACACATCTCTTTAATCATTTTCTTTCTTCTGGTATTTCGGATGCCTCCTTTACTTAGCCCTGGATATCACTTATACTCAAACCAGGCAAGAACCCCCTCATGTCAGGTAGCTACTGCCCAATGTCTCTCCTAAATACTGATTTTAAAATTTTGGTGAAGCTCCTAGCAAATAGGTTGCTCCAGGTATGGACGGGTTTGGTGTCATTGGAGCAGGTGGATTTTATGGCTGGAAGCTATTAGACTGATCATGTTCTTAAGTTGCTACATTTGATATATGCATCCAGAGAGGGCAGGGTCCCAGCAGTCCTGGTCTCCCTGGATGCAGAGAAAGCTTTTGACAGGGTCTCCTGGCCCTTTCTGTTTTTTTTTTTTCCTATTGGCTCCTTCCCTCTGGGGACCAGAGGATCTGGACTCCCCACTCACTGGCTGCCCCCTAAACCCCGGCTTGCCCTCCTGATGGGGACCACCAGGTGGGTGCCCCCTCCCCAAGGAACTTGGTTACTAGCCCTGGCTTGCCCCCCAGGATGGGGTCATGGGAGTGGGACACCCCCCCAGCAGACTGTGGTCTGCAGCGGGAGTGGCGGCAGAGACGGGGAGCATTTTTGGTGAAGTTTTTTCCCCTCAGGGGCTGCAATGATGCCAGTGCCCACCCTGCCCCCCTGATGTATGGTGTCAGCCATGATGGTACCCCCAGCCTCTGAAGAGATCCGCATTGTGCTGGACTCTCTTCCCCCTTCACCTCAGAGAAGGAGAGTAGTCCCTGGGATGCTCAGTCCTTCTCCCTTGGCTGGCCTTCCAACTCCCAAGTCTGTCATCAAACCCGAGATGTCGGTACCGCAAGCAGACGCCTTGCCACTGTGCTGACGCACCTTCTTGGCCCTTTCTGTTTTTGGTTTTTGAAAAGTTTGGTTCCCCAAAAATATTTGCTCTTGGCTTAAGGTTTTATGCCACAATCTTGCAGCTATGATTCATTGTAATGGAGTATTGTCGGTCCCGGTGCTGCTTTAGAGGGGTACAAGACAGGGCTGCCTCTTATTCCCTTTCCTCTTCAAGTTGTATCTGGAGTCACTCCTCCAGTGGGTACAGAGGAACTCAGATATTCTGGGAATTCAGATGGGGTTCTCCAGATACAAAATATCAGCTTATGCTGATGATCTTTTATTACACCTGGAGTCCCATACTTCCTCCCTCACTGTGGTGCTGAAGGAAATACAAGAGTTTTCTGTGGTTTCAGGATACTGGCTCAATACTGATAAATCCCAAGTGATGCCATTAAACAACCTGGTATTTAAGCAACAAATATTAGATTTGGGTCTGCGTTGGGCGCACGAGGCAGTCATCTACCTTGGCATTTGTATATCTCCTGCCCCTACTGATCTTGTCAAATTAAATGTTATACCCCTTCTGTCTCGTATCAAAGAGGACCTCGCAAGATGGACAGCCCTTCCTATCTCGCTTTGGGGGAGGGTTAATAATATTAAAATGAACATCCTTCCCAGGGTTCTTTATCCTCTGGGAATGCTAGGTTTATACTTTCCCAAGGCTTGGTTTGACCGACTTCCAAGCCTGATCTTGGAGTTCCTATGGCAGAAGGGAGCTATATGCCGGGCTTACTTCAAGCTGACACAGCCAAAGGAAAGAGGCGGCCTTTGCCTGCTTGACTTTTTCCTTTATTATTGTGCTTTGCATAGTAATAAAATATTTAGATAGGGACAGATTCCGGAGGGTCCAACCAATAATGTTTATTGTCCCTTATGGCTCCAGTTGGAATCCCAGCTTTGCCATCACCATGGCATTAACTTATCCAGTCTACTTTATTCTCAACCCTCTGCCCCCCCGCCCCATCTTGGTAACACTTCTTTAAAATGGTCTGTACAGGCTGTTTTGCAGCTGCTGTCATATCTCAAGAAGGATTGGACTCAAGATCTTTCCCAACCTATTCTGGGAAATCCTAACATTAGAATCGCTAATTTCTCTATCCTTCTCAGCTTATACCCTTCATTCTGGAATTCCCTTATAGAGGCATTTCTTTCCAGTGGCAGGCTAGCCCCCCTGGATTCAATCCAACAGCATTTTTCCCTTCTGGTTTGTCACCTTTTTAAACGTTTACAGCTATCCGGAGTTCTAAAGACCTTTTTGAGCCTGTAGCCGTGGATGTCATCCTACCCCTTCCCTCTTGTAGAACTCCAGTTGATCACCCAGAATTCACACTCTGTTTCTCATTTCTACTCTTACTTTCAGGTTAATGACCGCAGGGGCCTTTCAGGAACTGGGTTTTATTGGCAGAATACTTTGAATTTGGGGCTTGGACCTGGGGTCTGACAGGCCATCAGGAAGAGGATGTACAAGTATATTAAACAAGACAGGTACCGTTACACCCAATTTCGTATTTTACATAATACATATTACACTCCCCTGAGGTTATACACTATGGGCCACCTTTCATCATCGGTTTGCTCCCGGCGTGGATCTGGGGTGGGCTCTCTCCAACATATTCTATGGGACTGTTCTAAGGTAACCCCCTTTTGATTTAGTATTTGTGATTCTCTTGTGATCCTCCCTTTGTTGTCTCTGGACTCTTTTTTCATTGCTGAAGTATGCTTAGCAGGGCATTTTCCTAACAAGCTCTTTGGACCCCGAAAAGCATATCTTTCTCTAATTTCCATTACTGCTAAACTGGTCATCCTTCATCACTGGAAAGATAACACTGTTCCATCATTTTCTGAATGATGACAGGCACTTCTGCATGCTTTGGCAGTGGAGAAACACATTGCCAAATGGCGAGACAAAGTTGGAGAGGTACTTGGATTTCTGAGGCCCATTGGAGGCTCTTATCTAATAGATCTCTAAGCGTTCATGAAGAGATCTCTCAATTTGTCTGCTGTAATGTTTATTATGGCTTCCCCCTCCTTCTCTATTCTGTGCCCCCCCTTTTCCCCATTTTCTCTTTCTTTTGCATTTGCTGCTCTCTTCTTTTGATTTGCCCCCCCTTGGGGTTTGGCAGTGTTCTGAGTTGGGAGGGAGGGGAAAGAATGAGGGTGAGGGTTGTGGGAGGGATGGATTTGGTTTGTTGTTTGTATTGTCTTCTAGTCATGTTGTTTAATGTTACTAATGCCTTTGGTATTTTGAGAAGTTGAAAGCTTTATTTGTTGTTTGTACTGGTTTAAATTCAATAAAATATAGTAAATTGGAAAAATAAGTAATATACATCAACAATCACCTACTACATAGCCCAGCATAGACATAGTAAGTAAATTCCATAAACCACTAATCAATTACTTAACTAAAATCAGTTAAAACACACAGTAGAGCCAAACATAGACATAATAAGTAAAATTCACAACCATTAGTAAATTAATTTACTAAAATCAGTTAAAATACGGTACTGGGTCAATACCGCGCATGTAAGACAGCGCGGTATTAATCGCACTGTATAGTAAGCACCAGGATTTACAGCGATGGGTAGAACAGCGGTAGGGGAATACTGCTACCCCAGTCACCCCATACTTAACTAGAGAGTGGACAAGTACCCACATGCTGGGTGCCTGGTCAAGCTGCTCCCATGAAGGAGTGGCTAGGGCACCTGCACACAGCGCAGTCAGGAGACCTGGGATCCCTGATACAACTTTTTACTGCGATTTAAAAAAAAATACAAACTCCCCCCCTCCCGAGTTTCTCCCTATAACTGCCCATTGTTTTGAATGGGTGCAGAGCGTGAAACAGGTCGGTGTTTTGCCCAACTCTGTTTTTGTTGGGCGCCGTTTGGCTGTGGCATTTTTAGCCATGCTGTTTTAACTTGCGGTGGAATCACTCCATGCCTAAAATACACAGTTGAGCCAAAAGCTTGGGTACAGAGGTAGATTTTAAGGTCTTTTTGTACATATTTCAACTGAACATGCCTCCCTCAGAGCCCTCGGTGATGAGTCCCAAAGTGTTGGTCCAGCCTCCTCAAAGGCTCTGTCCCCAGATGTTTTTAATTGAGTTTTGGGGACTATCCGGAGGCCCTCATTGGGAGAAGGGAGGTGGTGGGCAGGACAGTATGGATGCAAGAGATAATGCAGGTAGCCAGGTACCAGGCTGTGCAGGGCCTTGTAGGTTGATAACCTGATCTTATAAGAGATGTGCCACTTTACTGGCAGCCAGTGCTGATCCCACAGCACAGGGGTGATATGGCTTGACCTAGAGAGACCTGTCAACAATCTCACAGCTGCATTCTGCACCAGCTGCAGGTGTTGCAGCCCACCTCCACTGACCCCAAGGTAGAGGGCATTGCAGAGGTCAAGGCGTAATGTCAGAAAGGCATGCACTAGCAAAGGCAGATTCTCACAGAGAATAAGAGAATGAAGCTGGCTGATATTTCTGAGATGGTAGAAATCTTTCCAGATGACAGATGACACCTCAGCCTCCAATGTCAGCCCTTTGTCTAGAATGAAACCTGGATTCTTCACCTTGTGGACAGCATCAAGATGAGAGGTACTGAGACAGAGGTTTGATAACCACTTAGACACCATCCACCCCCTTTCCTACTCGGCTCAAACACCAGTACTTCAGTTTTTTCAGAATTGAGCCTCAGCCACCTCAAGGATATCTAGCTCTGGATTTTGGCCAAACATTTGTTCAACCTGTCCCCTGCCCCCTCCTGGGATGCAAAAGACAGACAGCGTTGATTATAATCTGCATAGCAGTGAAACCCAACTCTATACTGCCTGATGATCTTGCCCAAGGGTGGCATGTACACTGAAAACAACATAGGTGAAAGGACCAATCCCCGGGAACCCACTGTGAAAGTCCCTTGGGTGTGATAAGTTACCCATCACCACCCTTTGAGACTTGCCTGCAAGGAAGGACTCAAACCAGCTCGAAACTGTGCCTGTGAGTCCCACATATTCCCTGAGATTATCCAAAAGCAGCCCATCATAATGGTGTCAAATGCAGAAGAGAGAGATCTAGGAGTATGATAATTGATCTTTCTCCTCTGTCCCTTGCCATGAGCAGATCATTTTGCACCCTGACCAAAATGATTTCAGTGCTGAATCTCGGTTGAAATCCCCTGACTGGAGAGGCTTATAGATATCAAAGGTCTCAAGGTGAGCCTCAAGCTGTAGCACAACCACCTTATCAATAACCTTACCTAATAATGACAGGTTATAGACAGGTCTGTAATTCTCTAGGACATCTGAGTACAATGTCATTTTTTTCAAAGGCGTGGCCCCATGTAATATAGGCACCCTTCACCATTAAAGCAGGTCTATTAAAGTCCAATGCTCCCCGCAGCACATGGGATGGAATATCAACCAGTTCTCAGCCAAAAGTCCAAACGGGGGCCAGAGGTGCAAATATGCTTAGATAGGAACAAACAAAAACCAGCTTACCAGTGACTGCAGGCATACAGGAGAGGTAGACCTACTATAGTTCAAGGAGTCATTTGAAAAGGTCAGAGAACCTCGCCTTTAGCTCAGCCACTGCCTTCTCTGGAGTTTCAAAGCTAATCCAGCTGCTGTCCTGAAGCACTTGAATAATAGAAGGATAGCACACCCAAAATTTAATACTAGACGCTATCAGCTTGGAGACCAGGGGGTAGAAAACCACTGTCTTTTGCCAAACAGAAAAAGGAATATCCTGGGCAATCCGGAGGTGCTGCCCCTCCCAAAGCACCTCCTTGAGATCTCAGATCTTGACCAAAACATGTTGCTTGTTGAGAAAATTTAAGAACTGGCAAATAATCATCCATGGAGGAGAGCCAAGAGAAGGCATGAGGCATAAGGACTGGTGTGCTTGCTCCACCACATACACTGTAACATTGGGCAAGGGTCCTGCTAGTTTTTCCAGCAACTTATGAATAAACAAAATGGCTTGGGGACCCTCAGCACCTTCAAGTAGCCCCATGATCACCAGATTATTCCAGTGGGACCAACCTTCAAGGTCCTCCAGATGATCTTCTATCTCCCTTAGGTGCTGCCATAGTGAGACCACCTCAGGGTCCAATCGACTTTGCCAGTCCTCCAACGATGATATGTGGGTCTCAACGTCTCCAACCAGCTGATTCAAGGAGTCCATAGAGGAGTGGAGTTTCTGCAGTTCTTCTGTAAGCAGTTGTATGGAACTTCATAAACAGGCCATCTCCTCCATAAATTTCTCTTCAATGAGAGCTGTAGGAGTGGGAGAAGAACAAGAGGCCTCTGCAGCCTGCTGCTTAGAGCGTTTGTTAGTCTTCTCCCGCTTGGGAGTCAGCGGAGGAGTGTGATGAGGAAGCAGGGTTTTCATATCTGTATCCATCCTGGCAGATTGAACCAAAGCCACAAAAATGCAGCACTTGTCAAGGTAAAACAGTCCACACCAGAAGCCCATCGGGAACTTTGAGAGGAAGGATAAAATAAAACAATTAAAGGCTGAGAGGGCAAGAGCAGAGAGCAGGCACGTCTTCTCAGCCTGCCATCACATGACCTCCCCCCATGTATATTACTTTGTAATGGTGCCCTGGGCCTCCGGGGAAGGGCACCAGAAATAAATGGCTCTACTACTACTACTACTGTTACTTTTGAGCCTGCATTTGCAACTCAGGTCAAGTGCAAAAAGCAAAGTATAAATGCAGTGAATTGCCTGAGCCTTTGTGGACCTGAGATGTTGCCTGAAAAAGAAGATCTTTTTGAGCCTGCAACTGAGGGCTCTCATAAAAGTCAAAACCACAGGCATTGGCTCCAGCCCAATATCATGCTTGAGCCTCAAATGCTGCCAGAACAACAGGTCCACTGGGAGCCTGCATCTTCAAATGATACTGTATGGTGCTTGCAATTCAGGAAGAGGACAGTTGCAAAAAGCACAAAAAAGTGTAAACATCTGCCACAGCCCAAACTGGAGCCCCTGCCTGAGCAAAAGCCTTAGCCAAAAAAAAGTGCAAACTAATGTGCAAGCAATTGCCTGTGCCTGACACACAACCTGAGCCTGATACTTTGCCTAAACTTGATACCCTGCCAGAGCATGACTCACTGGCCAGTTCTGATTCTTCACCCATACATGACTCCCCGCCTTAGCCAAACACTCTGCTCAAGTCCCAGACACCCTCACCAGATCTGTTGCCTTATCTGAGGGAGACATGCAGCTTGAGCATGATGTATTGTCTGAACCTGACACCTTGCCAGAGTGTGAGTCCTTACTGATGTCTAGTGCCACTTTCTTGAATTAATCTTATCCCTTAGCAATGCCTGACTCTGAAACAGCTGCCCCTGTGCTAGCTATAGGCCGTCACATGCACCACAGTGGTTATACTCAAGTTTATTAATGGAATTCCCCCAACTATGGAAAACAACACGTGTTTCCCCACTTGTAATACAGCTGTCAATGCTGCCACAAAGGAGTTTGCCCCCAATAGAATATTTTCAGTATTTTTTAGTGATGAAATATTGACTCATATGGTGGTTCAAACAAATTTATATGCAGATCAGTTTGGGGCTTAATTTGGGGACAAGTTAAAACAACATGCAAGGGTCTGACTCTGAAAGTGGAATCCCACAAATTTAGAGGAAATTAACAGATTCTGGGGTTTGACAATGGAAATGTGACAGTAAAAAAAAAAACATCAACATGTACTGATCAACCCACCCTGCTCATTCTACCCCCGTTTCCAGCTATAATGAGTAGGAAAAAGTTTCAGCTGAGGTTTTTTGCAAGACAATGATAACACTCGGGCTTTGCCAATGGACCATCCACAGAATTAAAGGCTTTTAAATTAAGACCTATAATTGATCATCTATTTAAATGTCTTCTGTGATGTAAACCCCATTCCAAATCATCTGGATCCCCATTTGCTATTCGAGGGGGAGAATAATATTCATAGGATACATAGGATTTTTACAAGTCTAAAGTGTCAGCCATTAAAGACTCACCAATTTACACTGGTCTAGTTAATTACCAAAGTAACTATCTAGTGATGCCTTAAAAATGTCCATCGTTGCTCTACTGATGATAGTCTCAGGTAGGATGTTCCACTGGGACACAATCCATTGGTTAAACCACTTTCCCTTTTAGATGATTTTATACATTTCGCCCTGTAGTTAGTAGTTGTGAGCTCTTAGTTCTCTATTATATTATTACAATCCTAGGCATTTCCACAAATCCCTGTTTTTAAAGGCCTTAAAAACTAGACAGAAGCCACCCCCAATATGCCTATACTCAAGGAGGTATAGGTTTAGTTCTTTTAATCTTTGCTCATATTGTAAATGTGTGATGTTAGCTATTCTTTTTGTTGCCTTGTGCTGTACCATTTCCAACAGTGAGATGTCTTGTGCTGTATGTTGTGCCCAATACTGAATACAGTACTCAAGGTGGGGCCTAACCAGTGTGCCATATAGAGGCATTATCACTCTTCTGTCTCTACTTTTAATGAACTTGAAAATACAACCCAGCATTCTGTTTCCTCTTTCTACCACCTCTCAGGTTTGGTCACTAAGGGATAGTTTGTCGGTCATAATTACTGCCAAGTCTCTCTCTCTCTCTCTCTCTCTCTCTCTCCCCCTATCTGTTGTCTCTAAATGGATTCCATTTAAAAAGTATTTTGTCATTCTATCTTTTCCCAAAGTGCATAACTTTATACTTGTTTTCATTAAAGCACAACTTGCGCTTATTTGCATATCTCACTATTTTATCTAAATTATCCTGGAGTTTTATACTGGCTGATCTGTCTTGCACAGTGGTCCCCAGCTTGGTATCATCGGCAAATTTACATATCCAGGATGAATCAGATGTTTCCATGGATGATACATATATATTTAAGAGAGTTGGCCCCGATACCGTCCTCTATGGCGCACAAGTACACACCTTCCCCCCCCCAGATGGAGTTGTAACCTCTAATAGATACCTGCTGCCTTCTTCTGTTCAACCATGATTCAATCCATTTTACAATGTTATTGCTAAATTTTCATTCAGTCAGTTTCTCAGTTAATTATTTGTCTGTTACCAAATCGAATGCATTGGCATAATCTAGGTAAATGACATCCACAGGCAAACCGTTACCTAACCCCTTTCTGATTAGTTTGAAAAAATGGAAAAGATTTGTCTGGCAAGATGTTAATGTTTTGAACCCATGTTGTGATATGTCCCCTAGGCCATTTTTTCTGGATATGTACTTCCATGAACTACTTCACAAATTCTTCCAATATCTTTCGCACAATGGAGGTCAAGCTTATTGGCCTATCGTTATTAAAGTCCTAATTTACTAATTCATTTTTATTATAATTAAAATGTACCTGCCTCAGAAACAGGTGTGATATGGAATCAAACTGTACAAACATGGTGAAAGGTCCACTGGGTACACATACAGTTTCAGAATCCACAAAGGATAAGATGTTGCACAAGATGTTCCAGGCTTCCCTCATGTCTGTGAAAAAGTTGTGTAGGACCTAAATTTACCTTTGCTAAGCTCTGGCTACATCTTCTACATAGCTAACCTCTACACTGGGATTCCTCTGTTTAGTGTCATCTATCAGTTGGATACAGTAGCTTGTGCCATTATAATGTCCTACATGCAGAGATTTCACATAGAGTTGGAGCCAGAAAGCGGAAACATGGTGAGATCAGTGTTTTCAGATGTGATGAACTGCTGGCTGTACAACTCACAGACAAAAAGGATGTGTACCTCTTCAGTACACTTCATGAAGTATCTACATCAGCAGTTCCAGTTAACGGTGAGGACCAATTGATAATAAGCCTTACTGTGTCCTGGACTATAACAAGCACATGGGATGTGTGGACAAGAAGGATCAGATGCTGGAGTCCTATAATGGCACTCAAAAATCTATGGCATGGTACAAGAACTAAGCTGTTTACCTATTTCAACCAGCAATGTACAATGCTTTTATTCTGTACTGGGCAAAGGCATCTGGTCCATTAAGTTCCTTCCTAGTTTTCTAATCTGTGATCTTGAGTCTCCTGTTTTATTCAGCAGAAATCCATGAAATGGAAATGAATGAGGGTGTAGCCAGACAAACTGAAAGACATTACTGTAGAATGTTCCCACCTACTAAAAGGAAGACTAGACTCCAAAAGAGAGATAGAGTCTGCTACAAAAACGGCATCAGGAGAGACTCGAGATATTACTGTCCAAAATGTATGGAAGGAGAAGTCCTATGCAGACATATGTTGACAAATGTTAAAAATCTTTGGGAGGCAGGTTATTATTTTACCCATCTCATCAACCTCAAAACTTCGTAAAAGTGACCTCAGGCTCAGGTTTAAAATTGACAGAGTGAAATATGTTTATTCCTGCTGTATAGGAAGAACAGGCCAAGGCTGTCACTTGATGTGTTTAAAACCTTTGGAGGAGGGCAGGTTACTTTACATATATCAGCACCCACAAAAGTAGGTTCAAAGAACCTGTCATTGGTTTATAATTGATAGAGTAAGGTATGCTTGTTTATCTGGTACAAGAGCTGGCTGAAACTGTCACTTGATAGGTTAAAAACCCTTGGGGGAGCAGTTTATTATCTTACCCATCTCAGCAAAGAGTGTATCACTGTGAGGCACTGGCCTGGAGATGTACCTTGTGCTTTGGACAGGAGGCTATGGGCTGAGGGAAGGGGTGGGTATTAGGGTTGACAACCCCATGGAAAACCCCACCATTGATTCACCAAGACTCCAGAGACCCCAAACTCTAATATTTTTTCATTTCCTTACTTTATGTGCTTTGTGTTCTTCATTCCTAATGTCTGCATTAACATACATGTTTGCAATGAATGTGTATTATGCATGCATGGTAGCACATATATGTTAGGGTTGAGCACAGTGTTCAGTGTTAAACCCCAATCTTTGCACTTTAGTAACTATATCACATGAAATTTTGGCACACATAGTTTGGGTGGCAAGTTCGCGAGATGTGAGAAGTTTCTTTATGGGCACTTAACCAGACTGTGTGATCCAGAAACATAAAAAATACATAAAAAGCATAATTTTTGGCTTTTTGCACTCTTATCTACAGCCAAGATATTATGAAATAGTGTTCCAAAATGTTTAGGACTGAAGGGGCTTGCACCAAGGATGTGCCCTTTCGAAGGATTCATGGAAACATATTCCTAGTGTTTTATTCATAGCCCTTTACTTTTTGGACTTTTTTTAATTATTTGCCTGCTGTGTGCCAGAACTGCCAGAATCATTCTCTATGCCAATGATGCAGTCATGGCAACCAGAGGAAGATCTGTTTCTGACAAAGTTAAGCCACTCCAGGATGATTTTTGTAGTGTTCAGGAATGTTTTTTTAAGGAGTAAATTGGTTCTGAACATTAACCTTTACTGTGCTGCCAGCATGTATACGAGTCCTAAAAATCTATACTTTCTAAATCTTCTGGTAGCCTAAGGGTTAAAAAGGCTAAAATTATGGTGTACTGTATCAAAAAAGGGATACAAAATTGCAGCCCTCTGAAATTTACAACTATTACTGCAGAGGAATTAGAGCAAGTGCCCTATTTTAAGTATTTAGATACAGTATATATTCAGGCATTACTATGTAGCCGGCTATGCATATTTATTTATTTATTTATTTATTTATTTATTAAATTTTGGTGACTAGGTAGGCCCACTGAGCCCCGAAGGTCCCTTTTTCAGGGGTGACCCGGGATAACAATACAAGTTATAAGAATGAACAAGGACATAAGGAACATTTAAGGCATTGTGAGTTACATCATGAGGTGGTTACAGTAAAGAAAAATAGTGGATACAGACATGGTTACAGGCATGGTAAAAGAAAAGCAGTGGATACAGGCATGGCTTACAGGCATGGTAAAAGAAAAACAGTGGATGCAGGCATGGGAACAGGCATGGTTATCATCATGACATGTAAGCAATTGGTAGTACTTTGCATATAGTTTATTCAAGGGTTACACGTGGCCTCTGGCGAGCAGTCTGTATAAGGCAGGTAGTAGGAGGGTTAAGCTAGGAGACGGGAGTTGGAGAGGAGGGGAGTACCTTAGGAGCATTAAGTGCCGTGACAGTGGCATGTGCTTGAGATCAGCAGATGGGACTTAAGCCTGGTGTGGAAGTTCATTAATGAGGAGGAGGCCTGGACCTGGGGAGGGAGCTTGTTCCATTGGCAGGCTGCTTGGGAGGAAAAGGATCTTCTGCCAGCATTTGTCCTTACTCTAGGGACTTCTAATAGCATTCTATCTGAGGCCCTTAGGTTCCTTGGGTTACGTTTGAGGGTTATGGTCCTGGCAATGCTTGGCAGAGCGTGGGGTTTGAGAAGCTTGTAGGCCTGGACAAGCAAGGGGTGTTGGAGGCAGGCGACCAATGTGGGCCAACGAAGATTGGCCAAAGTGTCACAGTGGTGATGTTTCAGGTGGTCTAAGGTTGTGAAACAAGCTATTTTATTATATAGGGTTTGCATCCTGGTAATCTCTTGTTTAGCCATGCCCTGTATAATAGGGGCCGCTAAGGTCAGGTTGGGTAGAAGGATGCTGGTAGCTATGGAGAGCCTGGCTTCAGGAATAAGTTTGTTCCTGAGTCAGTACAGGGTGCCAAGTTTCCGATGTAGGGTCCTGGTGACCTGGTCCACGTGTTCCTTGTATGTGATATTCTGATCCAGTGTGAAGCCTAAGTATTTAAGGGAGGGGACTACGTTAATGGCTTTACCAGAGAGTGAGGTTAAGGAGAGGGATGAGGACCTGTCAAATCCCAGGGATCTTGGCCCGAATAGCATTGCCTTGGTCTTGTCAGCATTTAGTGCCATTCTGTTCATACATAGCCAAGTCTCTAGTGAAGTGAGATCCTTTTGGAGTAGAGGGCCTAGGGCAACCACGTCACGTAGGGGTCGGAAGATGACAGTATCATCAGCGTACTGCACAACCGAGCTCTCCCCGCAGTGAGTATGCAGGTCATTGGTAAACAAGGAAAACAGGAGGGGGGCTAGAATTGAGCCCTGAGGTACACCCTGGTTTAGGGGTAGTGGGTCAGACATGGTCCCTTTCCATGAGACCCTCTGTGCCCTGCCTGATAAGTAGCTCCCAAACCATTTCAGGGCATGATTGTCTAGGCCTATATTTTGCAGCTTCTGTAGCAGCAAGTTGTGGTCGACAAGTTTGAACGCCTTGGATAAGTCTATAAAGACTGCGCCAGTGGGTATCCCTTTGTTCATTGCCCTGAGAACTTCATCTGTGAAGTTAATGAGGGCAGTGTCAGTACCATGGTTTGTTCTAAATCCATGTTGGGAGGGGGCAAGGAGCTGATGAGCTTCCAGGTAGTCCCTGAGTTGATTGTAGATGACTCTTTCTTGCACCTTAGCAAGTGAGCAGAGGAGGAAGATGGGCCTGTAGTTGTTGAGTTTTTCCCTGAGCGCCCCTTTGTGAATAGGGACAACATTGGCATGTTTCCACGGGTCAGGGAATGCTTATAAACAGATTATAAACAAATTAATATTAGTATGAGTTTGCTATATATAAATAAAAATAATTTCACTTTGTAAGTTCAAAGGTTAGTGGCTCAAAGTCTGTTATGTTCTTTGGTGGATTATAGCCTGCCCGTATGTGCAATAGCAATAGGCTGTGCACTTGACAGGTTGAGAATTGTATGTAAGAGTATTTGTTGTTTTCTGTTGGCTGTAAAGAAGGATTGTCATCATTGTGAGTTATATCAGAGACTGGAGTGGTTTGCTTTGGAAACTAGAATTGCCTATTATTGATAGCATTTGGACCTAGAAAATTGTTAATGGCCAGAGCACTAGTGCTTTGAGTTAATTGTTACATAAGGGTTCTAATTTGTATAATAAAAGAAGCATAAAAAACCTACAAGTGGGGATACCAAATTTTAAAATTTCCTTGAAACAAAGATCTTTTAAATTTAGATTTGTTAATACCTGGGGCACACTGCCATTGACATAGTGAATGCTTAGGGCAATTTAAAAGTGGTTTGAGATTATATTTGAAGGATTTGGAGACATGCAACTATTTTAGTTAGTTATAATTTATGATGTGGCTTTATGTAAAATGCAAGGTATTTATATACTGTTCTTTGTTATTGTCTTATTTGTATTGTATTATAATTTTGACTGGTCACCTTTGAAAATAGGCACTTGTCTCTAAAGGTTTCTTCCCTAATAAAATATTTAAAAAAATCAAATTCAATATTAATGGATTCAAGAGTTACACAGTTTTGAAATTTGGCTTCTGAGCATGTTACCTGGGGCTTTTGAGATAACCTGCTGATACAAAAGAAGAATTTTACTTTTTTGAGTTCTTTTACTTTCATGAGAAAATGTGTTTTACTTTCAAGAGAAAAAATGTTAATGTTGTGAGTTTGAGTCTTAATATCTTTGGCACTGTTTCATGAAATTGCATGAAATTTTACATCTGTGGTCAGGCTGTCAGGTTTTTATGATTTGGCAATTTTTGTAACCATCTCTTGTCCAGATTTTCAAAACCCAGGGAGTGTAAAAATAAAACAAATGCTCTTTTTTGGCCATTTTATTACTCATGTCTAGAACAAAAATGGTTTGCAATTTTGCTCTGACATTTTTAGGGTAGAAGTGGCTCAGCCCAAGGAGGGGCCTTTCAAATATTTTATGAAACAATATTTATTGGTTCTTGAATTATAAAGTTTTAAAAATTTCCACAGCCAGCCAGACTCTTTCCTTGACACAGGGCTCAGAGGACACTGTGTGTCTGCATCAGTGGCTTCTGTATACAATTCTGCTATCACAAAAAGAAGGGAGATTCACTTGGAGAAAAAACCTGCACTTATACAGTGATTAGCGTTCCCAAAATGTCAAAGTGCACAAAGCTGTGAAATGAAAACGTTAGGGTTTGGAGTCTCAGAAGTATTGGCAAGTCTGTGGCATGGTGTTCCCTTGGATTGTCAACCCTTCTCTCAACAAAAAAAAAGTTTACATGATCTCTTGCTTCATGCAAGGCCCTGCATGAAGAAAGTTACAACTGATTGTTGGTCACATGTGGCAAGCCATACTTCTCTACCTCCAAACAATATATGTCTCTGAGGCATGGGCTTGGACCTGCACTTTTTGCTCAAGTAGGAGGCTAGGGGCTGGAGGAGTGGGTGAACATTATGGTTGATAACCCCAAGGAACACCACATCACTGATTCATCAAGACTCCTGAGACTCCAACCCTTAACATTTTCAGTTCTCATCTTTGTGCACTTTGACTTTTTTGGAACCTTATACATTGCATAAAACTATGTTAATGCACCAGTTAAGGTCAAACGTAATACCACAAAAGTAGGAAAATGTGTCATTAGGGTTTCCAACTCTAACTCCCCACCTCAACAAGCAGCAAAAGGTCAAGATCACAAAAGCAACCACAAACAGCCATCATCAGGTAAGACAGACAACATGTAACTGTTTCCAGATTACACAAATGCAGCAGCACTAATGTGCTACCTTTGCAGATGTGTATCTGTGGCTGTAAAGCAGCTGACCCCACATGAGCCTGACCTTCTGCAGCCTAAAGTGCGTGTATATGTCTTACAGTGTGTGCACGAGTAACTGTGGCTGTAGACGTGCTGTCCCACAGGGGCATGTTCTTCTGCAGACAAAAGTAGTGCTGTAATGTGGGTATCATGGATTGTGATTGGTTGACCATCCATGGCACTCCAGACATTACCTCATGGGTTTTAGCCCACCTGATAGGCTAGGTGATGCACATGACTCTAGGATCAAATTTCTAGTATATCCAGGTCCCAGAAACCCCAACTCTCCAGTTCAAATTGTGCATCTGATCAGGCTACAAGCACACCAGGATCTCTGCTGTCCTATTTTACAAAGGTAGGCCTCTTCATATTCAGATAATTTGCTCAACTTGATTAAGGAGATGCATCCTACTATACTATGCAGTTGTTTTTTAAAATAATATTATTCACCAAACGTGAGTACAGTTTTTTCAGCAAGGAATTTGTTTGATATACTGTCTTTTTACTGTTTTTAAGTTAACCCTGAGATCAGGGGAAAAAAAGACTTAGCTCTCTGGGCAAGGGAAACTTACACTACTGTGTTCCCTTCCTACCTAAAGCTCAAGATTACTATGTTTTCTGCTAGAGTTGTGTTCTTTTACCAGCTTTTAATTGACTGTTGTTAACTCACATGAGTGAAATACAGCACTACTTTTATTTACAAAAGACAAGTTTTTAATGTTGTTTTCTTTTGCTTAAGTTCATATTGCTGTGCTAAACAGCTTCTCAGAAGGCCTCTCACCAGGCCTGGTAGCTTAGCATGTTTGTCTGATGCTCACTTAGCTTCTAGTTTGATGCGCTAGGCAGTGCTCCGCTGGCTTCCTGAAAGCCTTCTTGGAAACTGAGCGTTTTTACTGAGCCACGCTTTGGGAGCTTTTCTCTGCTCATTTGCCTTCTTCCCTGCGAGACTGGTTGTTCCTATGGCCTCTCCGCACCCACTCCACGTGGTGCAGCACACCAGGACATGACAGGCCTCTGGCCTCCCTTCTCCTCGCATCGCTCGCTTTTTCACAAGTGACTGGGCATCTACCACCACGATATGTGGTGCGATCACCAGCACAACACAGGGGGCAAACATTAAAATGGAGTTCAGGCCGCCCACATTGCTACAGCATTGGGGACATCCTTGTGACCTCAGGCCTGCTCCAAAAGCACAGTGTGGTGCTTCTCCCCTCCCCCGGCCACATGGCCTGGCTGCTTAGCCCCTTACAGGTCGCCTCCTCCCTCCATTCCAGCGTGACTACACCCAGAAAACAAAAAAGTCCTCCATGTGCTCATGGGCACATTGTGAACACCTCTGGTCTGTTTCTCACATCCCCCCTCACCCTGTAAGCTCATGGCCAGCCTAGGCCCAAGGCCTAGCATTGCATGATGGGGAGGGGTTGGGGTTCTCAGCTGACCATGCGCACATGCCCTGCATTGCAATACCCAGGGCCCAGTCACATTCCTGCACTGTTAGGAATCACACACCCTGGAATGCATAATAAAACCCTTTTTTCTTTATCTCGCAACAAGCCTAGGCCCACAGCATATGTGGCAATTGTATCCTAGGTATCAGGTGGGCTAACATGTCAGGGATACAGCCCTACATTAAATCTCTGCATAAAATGCCAGGCAGCTTGCAGGCTGCTTACTAAGGGGCCACATAAACAATCTGCAGCCTTGCTCCTTAGCTCCATATTGGGTCCCTCCCCCCAGCGACCTTATACTCCGACGTAACCCCACCCTGGTCCATATGGGTTCCTCCCTATAGCAACCCATGTATCCAAGACCTCCTATTCTGATGTACTGGTGGTCCATCTCCATAGCGACCTCCACTCTGCTTGTCTCCATGCGGGTCCCTCTCTACAGCGACCCCCATGCGGAACATAGCCTGCATCACTGCACGCATCACTCCTAACCCTATCAGCAGCACTAAGAGATATGGGGCATCCATACATTGGAGGCCCATTGTTACGCAAGCCTAACAAAAATGCAGCCCTCTTTTTGTCTTCTTCTCATTAGATGGTCAAGGCCAAGAAATGCACTGCCTGCAGCGCTAACCTCCTGCCCCACACCCCGGGCCCCCTATGCACCGCCTGACTACATGACAACTACGACATATTGCTGGAACAATCCACTGGCACGGGCCCCAATAATCCTGGGCTCAGTGGTTCCATATGGATGGATCCGAGTGCATTCCTACTCCAGAACCAACAGGCCACCGTTGCGATGATGGAGAGCCAACAGAATTTCATGCTGAAGATGATGGAGAAGTTAGAATCCCTCACTCAGCACAGAACACCGACTATGCCACCTCCAGAGCTAGACATTGTGGGGGGCCAATGAGGACCACCTGGATCATGCAGAACCAGTACCAGATAACCACAAGCCGTACTCTGGAGAGGACAAGGACATGTCAGACGAAGAAGATGGGGCAGACAGTGATGATGAGGACATGAAGCCGCAATCCGTTCCATCCCTCACATCAAAACTATGCTCCTTCGACATGGTTCCAGGCCTCATGAAAATAGTAAAGGCCACTATGGGGTTCGACATCAAAGACAGCAAACCGGAGTCGAAATTGGACCCCATGATTCAGCAGAAGGCAACCGTTAAGGAAACTTTCCCGGTATGTCCAGCGATCAAGGATATCATCAACAAGGAGTGGCAATCTGCGGAGCCTAGCAGGATGTTGAACAAAAGGAACTTGGACCGCATGTACCCAGTCCAAGAGGACAAAGCCAGCAACTGGTGCACAACCCCGACCATTGATCCTCAGGTGGTGGCACTCAGTAGAAAGACCATCTTGCCATGTGGGACCATATCTTTGAAGGACCCCACAGACAAGAAGGTGGAAGACATGATAAAGAAGGCATTCAATACTGAGGGAATGGCAGCACGGGCATCCACTATGGCCATTTACACAGCATGGGCCCAGGTACACTGGCTAGAAGAACTTCTTGAGCAGGCCAACCCCAAATCTAGAGATGCAGAACTGTTGGAATGCACTCTCGATGAAGCAAAATACCTGGCTGATATGGCAGTGGACTCGGTCAGATTGAACGCAAGGGCCACAGCCATCATTAATCGGGCCAGAAGAGCATTGTGGCTTAATCTATGGGAGGTTAACAATGAATCCAAGACATTACTACAAAATTTGCCCATGAAGGGGAAACATGTATTTGGGGAGGGCCTGCAGGAGTTCCTCAAGCAGAAAGAGGAGGGAAAAGAACTCCTCAAAAACAAAAGTAGGCACTCCTACCTACCCTCCGCTAAGCGGAGGTTTCAGGGGGGAAACAAGTCTTACCACACACGTAAAGATACCTCATACCCAACCAGTACATTTTGAGGCAGAGGTACCCACACCACACACCGTACCCCTTTCTCCCACTCCTACCAGCCCTCCTCCTTCAGATCCCGCAGATCACGGTTCAGAGTAAGAGGTAGAGGACAGAGAGGAAAACAACAATGACTACTCAGTCAGATCTCCACGTGAGTGGGATTGGTGTCCCCCCCGTGGGACAAAGACTGTCACTCTTCAGCCACCAGTGGTTCTACATGACCACGGATAAATGGGTTCAAGAGGTGGTGTCAGGAGGATACTCGATAGAGTTATCAAATTCCCCCATCACACACAGGTTCATCACCTCTCCCATTGCCAAAAGGAAGGCTACAGCCCATCAGGTACAACAAATCCTGTGGGACCTGATCCAGAACAGAGCTATACAGCCCGTCCCTCCACATGACCTGAAGCTAGGAGTATACTCCATCTTCTTCCTCATCCCAAAGAAATCAGGTGAACTATGCCCCATCCTGGATCTGAAGCACCTCAACAAGCATGTAATTCCCCAGAGGTTTAAAATGGATGCACTAAAATCGACCTTACGCAGTATTCGCGTAGGAGATTTTCTGACATCCATAGATCTAAAGGACGCATACCTTCATATCCCCATCAGACCAAAACACAGACAATACCTCAGATTCCACATCCTAGGCCAGCACTTCCAATATCAGGCCCTTCCCTTCGGACTTACCTTGGCACCAAGAGTATTCACCAAAGTGTCAGTAGTGCTAGTGGCCAGGCTCCGAGAACAAGGTCTCAACATCATCCCCTATCTGGATGACTGGCTGATCCCAGCATGCTCCAGAGAGTGCTCCCTCCAACACACCAGGCTCACCCTGAGGGCTCTCGAGGAGCACGGATGGGTGTTGAATCAAGCCAAGAGTCATCTGGTGCCCACACAACAGATAGAACACCTAGGGGCACACATCAACACGTTGCAGGGCTGGGCAAAACCATCCCAGACAAGGTTGCACAACCTCATCAGATTGTCACACCAACTGCGCCACTGCCATCAGTCAACCATGGGATGCCTAGCCCAGCTACTAGGTTACATGGCATCTTGTATCAACCTGGTCCCTTGGGCTAGGTGTCACATGTGACCACTACAGACTTACATTCTCACATGGGGGTCACTGAATGAATACAACTTACAGGTCACAGTCCCATTACCACCATCAGTGAGACAATCACTGACATAGTGGACAGCACGCACCAATCTGACCCGAGGGGTTCCACTGGAGGCATCTTACCATGCCTCCATAGAGACGGACGCGAGCCTTCTGGGATGGGGTGCTTGCCTAGTCAACAGGACAGCACAGGTCCAATGGACAACATCTGAGGCCCAGTTGTCCATCAATGTCCTAGAAATGCAGGCAGTATACCATGCTCTCAAAGCTTTCAAAACCTCCATTGCCGGTCAGTCAGTCCTGATACATTCCAACAACTAAGTCACTGTGGTGTACATCACCAAGCGAGGGGGGCACCAGAAGCAGAGCTATGCTAAGAGAGGTGGCAATGGTCCTCAACTGGGCACAGATCCACCTCTCCCATCTCTGCGCTGTTCATCTCATTGGCAAGCTCAACATTCATGCAGATTTGCTCAGTTCACAACAAGTCCACCCAGGAGAGCGGCATCTACACCCCAGCCTCTTCAATCTGATCCAGGAGCCCTGGGGACCTATATCCATGGACCTCATGGCCACAGCAGAAAATGTACAGGTCAAGAAATATTACTCAAGATACAGGGAACATCAGTCCCAGGGGACCGAAGCCCTGTCACAACCCTGGTCCCAGGATCAGGCGTATGTCTTCCCACCCATACCCATGCTACCCCAAGTACTAGCAAGATCCGATCTTCACAACCGACCATCATTCTAGTGGCACCTTACTGGCCATGAAGAGCATGGTTTGCCACAGTGTTGGCAATGACAATGTCCAGTCTCAGGTTACCCTACCTACCCGACATGTTGACCCAGGGACCAGTACTACACCCGACCCCACAGACACTAAAGATCACAGTCTGGCTCCTGAGAGGAAGAGACTGATGAATGCAGGGTATCACAACTCAGTCATTTCCACTATACTGCAATCCAGATGATCCTCGACCACTTCTACCTGTGGTAGACAATGGTCGGTGTTCAGGAGGTGGTGTCGAGATCAGGGCAAGGATCCTGAGCTAGCAGACGTGTCCACTATCCTCTTATTCCTTCAACAAGGAGTAGAGAAAGGATTGGCCTACTCATCCCTTAGAGTACAGCTCTCAGCCATTGGAGCAGCCATTGGTCCCATAGGGGGACACAGCCCAGGGGCTCACCTGGACGCATTGCATTTCCTGAAAGTAGTAGAGATACTGCGACCCAGAGTCAGACCATCCATCACTCTTTGGTACCACCCTCTGGTACTAGATTCCCTCAGTACAACCCCCTTCAAACTGCTACAGGAGGTAGACCTGTTCTGACCTGCTTCCTCATTGCGATATGTTCAGCCCAAAGGATCGGGGAACTGGGGGCACTGTCCTGCAAAGAATCCTACATGGTGTTCACCCTTCAAGGGGTCTGCCTACATACGGTCCCAGCCTTCCAACTAAAAGTCTCCTCCGCCTTTCACAGGGGACAACCCATTGAGTTACCTACCTTTACTGGAAACACTCAACCTGGAGACAAGCCCGTCCCACACTGCCTAGATGTATGGATCACCCTATCCATATACATATCTAGAACTCTACCCCTATGCAAGACTGAGAGGCTATTCATTGTCACAAGGGGACAAAGACAAGGCAAGGCAGCCTCCAAGACTACCATTGCTGGCTGGCTCAAGAAAACCATTCAGGAGGCTTACAAAACAAAACAGATGACACCCCCGAGGGTATAAAGGCCCATTCCACTAGGGCAGTAGCTACTTCTTGGGTGGAAAGGGCCAACATGTCTGCAGAAGACATCTGCAAAGTGACAGCTTGGACCTCCATCCATACGTTTGCCAGGCATTATAGACTAGAGCACCTGTACAGGCTACAGCCAGCCTTTGCAACACAGGTCCTCTCAGCCGCCAGCTCTTCCTCTCACTCCTAGACCACTCTGTCTCCCTCCAGTGAATACAGTACTGCTTCTTATCTGCCCATGAGGTAATGTCTGGAGTGCCATGGATGGTCAACCAATCACAATGCGTGTTTACTCACCTGGTAAAGGTGATTGTGTTGGTTGACATCCATGGCACTCCAAGACCCTCCCGACACAGATGCTTAGAAGTGATTAGGTTACAGAATAGGAATTATCTGGAAATAACTGATTCCATTTTCCCAATGGACATCCAGGATGTCGACCATCAACTACTTACGGGTCGAGTTTAGATTGTACTAATAGGAAAATAAAATAAAGGCTGCCGGCCCACTTGTACATGTCGCCTCACTCTGCATTATTTATACAGGATGGTTACTGTTTTTTTTTTTGTTAGTAGTGGCTGTGTTACTAACCTTACTTTCAGCTTTGGAAGATTTGAACTGGAGAGCAGGGGTTTCTGGGACCTGGATATACTAGAAATTTGATCCTAGAGTCATGTGCATCACCTAGCCTATCAGGTGGGCTGAAACCCATGAGGTAATGTCTGGAGTGCCATGGATGTCAACCAACACAATCACCTTTACCAGGTGAGTAAACACTAATTTATGCAGTATATCCAGAAGTAGAAGTACAGACCACACAGGAGCATGTGAGTATGTAAACAGAAGGCAGTGTCTATGTCTTCTTACAGCTGCAACTGCAGAAGCATAGGCCTCATGGAGGCTGAGCTTCTGAAGCCCAAAGCAATGTTGTGATTTGGGTATTATCGGTTTCTTTGTGCAGTACTACAGGGCCTGCACTTCAACAAACAACAGTTGGTATGTATGTCTTACACCTGCAGATTTAGAAGTGTGGGCCTCTGAAGTGCCTGCACTTCTGCAGACAGTAATTTTACTATTTGGGTATTATAGATAGAAACATAGAAACATAGAAACATAGAATTTGATGGCAGATAAGGACCACTTGGCCCACCCAGTCTGCCCATTTCCCTGCCTACTGGATAAGCTGCAGATCCTAGTTAACCAGCAGCCTACTTCTTCCTACCCCCATACCCTAGAATTGCCTTATGACTGTCCCATGCATGCTTGAATTCCACCACTGTTTTTGACCCACGACCTCCTCTGGAAGGCCGTTCCATGCATCTCACAACCTCTCTGTGAAAAATACTTCCTTAATTACTCTGAGCCGCCCCCCGTCTTCAAATTGTGCCCCCTTGTTCTTGCACACCTCTTTTTTTGAAAGATGCTACCCTCTTGGACTTTGTTGATTCCCTTGAGGTACTTGAAAGTTTCTATCATGTCCCCCTCTCCCTCCTTTCCTCGAGGCTATACATATTAAGCTTCTTTAGTCTCTCTCTTCATATGTCTTCCGGTGCAGACCCTGCACCATTTTAGTTGCCCTCCTCTGGACAGCTTCCATCCTGTCTATGTCTTGCGAAGACTGGGTCTCCAGAACTGCACGCAGTACTCCAGATGGGGTCTGACCAGCTGTCTGTACAGAGGGATAATAACTTCCTGTTTTCTACTGGTGATGCCTCTCCCTATGCATCCCAATATCCCCCCAGCCCTCATTGCTGCCCTCTCACATTGCTTGCCCACCTTTAGGTCATCTGATATGACTACCCCCAGGTCCCTTTCCATTTTTGTTGTTGTTAGTATCTCACCCCCCATTGTGTACTCGTCCCCTGGGTTTTTATTTCCCAGGTGCATTACCTTGCACTTCTTAGCATTGAATCTAAGCTGCCATACATTTGACCATTCCTCTAACCTTGCCAAGTCCCTTTTCATCCTTTCCACCCCACCTTGTGCATCAACTCTGTTGTAGATCTTTGTGTCATCTGCAAAGAGACATACTTTTCCTTCCAGTCCCTCTGCAATGTAGCTTATAAAGACATTGAAGAGGACTGGTCCTAATACTGAACCCTGCGGTACCCCACTAGTAACCCCCCTTTCATCAGAGTGGACTCCATTTACTACTACTCTCTGTGTCCTATTTTCCAGCCAATATTTTACCCAGGCTGTTATCTTGGGACCCACTCCCAGGCTAGCTAACTTGTATATTAATCTTTTGTGTGGGACTGTGTCAAATGCCTTGCTAAAGTCTAGGTAGGCCATGTCCACAGCCCCTCCCTGATCTACTACTTTGGTCACCCAGTCAAAGAAATCTATCAGATTTGTCTGGCATGACCTTCCTGCTGTGAATCCATGCTGCCTTGGGTCCTGTGCCCCTCTGGCCTCTAGATACTCGACAATTCTTTCCTTCAGAAGTGATTCCATCATTTTCCCTACCACTGAGGTTAAACTAACAGGTCTGTAGTTTCCTGCTTCTGCCTTGCTCCCACTTTTGTGAAGGAGAATCACATCTGCCCTTCTCCAGTCCTCGGGTACCATCCCATCCTCCCATGATTTGTTAAAGAGGGTAGTCATTGGTGTCACTAATTCTACCCTTAGTTCTTTTAGAATTCTGGGATGAATCCCATCAGGCCCCATTGCTTTGTCCACCTTCAGTTTTAAGAGTTCTTTCAGATCCCTTTCTTCTGTAAATGGGCTGGTATCAACTTCTGTATCCAGTGTGTTGGGGCTTGTGCTTCTGCAGCCAGAGCTCGGAGTTTATGTCTTACACCTGCAGCTGCAGAAGTACAGGCCTCTCAGGGGCCTGTACTTCTGCAGCTAGAAGTGTATGTATAGCTTACAGTGTGCATAAATATCTGTAGCTAATAGGAGTCTACACTTCTGCAGACAAGAACTCTTATAATTTGAGTATCATGTATTTGTATTTGTGGCTGCAGGGGCCTGTACTTCTAGAGATAGAAGCAGTGTTTTGATTTTAACATTATGGATTTCTATTTGTAGCAAGAAATGAGTGTGTATGTCTTGCAATGAGCATGCCATAAATACAAATCCACAAAGGTAGCACATCAGTGCTACTGCATTTGTGTTATCTGGAAACAGTTGCATGTTGCCTGTCTTGCCTGATGAAGGCTGTCTGTGGTTGCCTGTGTGGTCTTGTCCTTTTGCTTTTTTAGGAGGGGGGTGGTGAGGAGTTAGGGTCGGAAGCCCTAATGCCACTTTTTCCTACTTTTGTGTTGTTAAGTTGAACCCTAGCTGGCACATTAGCACAATTTTTGCAAAGAATTTCCTTTCTTTTTGAGATAGTGGAATCATATCTTCATTCTCACAGGTCCCTTTGGGACCTGCATGTACAGATGTAGATACACAGGGCCTTCTGGACCCTGCACCAAGGGAAGAGTCTGTTTGCATTCAAGTGTGACCCAATTATTCCACTTTTGGTGCACACAGAAAATGTTAATGTTGCTACTTTTTGTGTTACACTTTAGTGTTGCACTTAAATGTGTGACACAAAAATTTATTTCGACCCTACGCCATTAACATGGTCTCTACAATATGTTAAATCCCACATAAAGGGTGGCTTCACAATGCAAATGTGAAATCAATTTTGACCTGTGCTTGAAAATTCCCACCACCCTAGTTCATGAGGTAGGGTCATTATTTAGTGTATCAAAATATGGGATTCAAATATTATAAAATGGCCCAGTTATGAGTAAAAGTATGTGAGACACAAAAGTGGTATTTTAGTGTCACACATTTAACTGCAACACTAACATTTATCTGTTGCAAATTTTATTACTGCAGTTTTGTGTCTTAGTTTCTTGCATTTGAAAATGTTCAGTCTTTGTTCATAATGTAGGGTCATGTAAATAAGTATATACGTTTGGGACTAAAATATTGTAAAATGGCCAAGTTATGAGTAAAAGTACATGAGACACAAAAAAATCTGAATGTATGTGATGCGCATCGTAGTGTTGCGCATTTAAGTGTAACACTAAAATGTGCAACACATAAATTTTTGCATTACAAAGTTATTCGACACTCTGCAAAATCACCTTTCAACCTATACTTGAAAATGTCCTTCATCCTTGTTCGTGAGGTACGGTCATGTAATCAGTATATTCAGAATTTGGGAAAAAGTATTATAAAACTGCCATGTTATGAGTACAAGTATATGAGATACAAAAATTGAATTTTTGTGCAACACTGAAATGTGTGACATATAAATTTATGTGTCACAAATTTATGTGTCACACTACAAAATCACCTTTTGACCTGTACTTGAAAATTCCCACCATCCTTGTTTATGAGGTAGGTTCATGAAAACAGAATTCTCAAAATGTGGGACAAAACTATTATAAAACAGTCAAGTTATGACAAAAAGTATGTGAGACAAAAAATGGAAATTTTTTGTGTCACACATTTTAGTGTCGCACACTTAAGTGCGACACTAAAATGTTCAACACATCAGTTTATTTGTCGGAAGTTTATCTGTTGCACTTAAATGTGGAACACATACATCCACCATTTCATTACAATGAGAGCCAAAGTATCAAAAATGTATTTATGGCTCATTTAGGGGAAAACAAAGAACAGAATATTGCTTAACAGGTCCTGTTTAGCAAGATTCATGTATTTGTTATTTTTTTAAATTCTTCATTTTTATGTATTTCAATTTTGTTAACCAATTACAAAAACAAGATGGCAGCTTCCATGAATATTTTTTTCTCATGAATGATAATTACTTAATTTTCCAAAAGGTAAATCACTGCAAAAGGTAAATTTATCTTTTGTGTCAGAGTGTTATCCAAAAAAGTACCAAACATATCCCAAAAAAACTTGAAATCCTTATAACTCTGGAACCAATTTATATTTTTTCACAAAACATTGGAAAAGCACCACTTTGGTACAGGCCACTTCTACCCTAAAAGTTTTAGAAAACAATTCTGTACTGTCTAGGCTATAAGTGAGAGCAAATAAAGCGTAGTAAGTGTAGGAAAAAAACACAACACTTCATTAAAAATCAACATTCTGTGTCTCAGAAACCATGCAAGATGCCATCATGAAACATTTTATGTCTTGGGAACATACCAGTCAGACCATGCATGCCAAATCTGGGGCTATTTCATTGCATGCTGCCAAAGTTTTAAGGTGCAAAAATTGGGGTTTAACATTGAATACTTTACTCAACCATAACTATACTGGTGCAATACTGTATATACATGGATGGGAACTTCCCCCATGGAAAAGAACATAATTTATTTCTGGTATACCATTAGTGCTGTGACTGAATTTTGGCACCACAATTATGGCACCACAACAAGAGCAACAGTGACAGGGGCAATCGTGATTTTAGATCACCCCTCACTGATGCTGTCCTTTGCTCCCACACAATTTCTGAGCATGGAGGGTGCTTTGTCACTGTAACTTCTGGGAGATGTAATGCCTGGCACTGCAATGCTGGGTGGCATGTTGCCTGCACCATAATCAGTGTTGGCAACATGATTTTCACACCAGCATGGGTGAACCTTTATTTTTGTATGCCTGTGAATAATCTATCAAATAAAAGTATACCTGTGACTAACATATCAAATCAGAGTATATACCTGCATTAATTAAACAATTACAGTTATACACCTTTTATTTATTTATTTATTGAAATTTCAGATAACACCTTTGAGAACAAGCTCATTTCATAGGTTTCACGTCAGATGAACAATACATATTGGGAAAGTATGAGACAGAGAACAAACAAAACAAGGAATTATACAAGACATTACAAGAGTGTATGCTGTAACTAGAGAAGTTCCAATACATATGGCATTGTACAATGTATGCCATGGTGTATATTTGATTAAAACCTGTAATTCAAAGGGTCATATTAGAGGGGATGGGGTCTTATGAAATTACCCTTAACAGGAAAATGAGAACAGACTCAGCCTAATATCTAATAATCAACAAGGTAAGGGGGATGGCATCAGACCAGGGGCATTGTCAGAGGTGAGCAGGTATGGGACAAAGCATTTTAAAGTGAGCAAGGGAGTTCAGGAGATATAACAGGGAGGGGAATAAGGGGAAAGTCATGGGGGGTGAGGGGAAAGAGTGGAAGGGATCAAGAGGAAATATGAAGGAGAATGATTAGCAACTTAGAACAGTTATTTACATGCTGAGAACAGTTATGCATAAGGCCAGGATGGCATAAGGTTAAAATAAGTGCTGGTCACAATAAGGAAAGTTATTGGAAGCAGTCACAACTGGCATCAGCAACTAGCTGTTGCTTAAGTTTAACCTTGAAGGAGCCCAAGGTGAATGCTGAAGTAATGTCATGGTGCAGCGAGTTCATCCATAGTGGGGCACAGTAGGCAAAGGACCTTTGTCCCAGAGAAGTACGACAGCTGGGTATATTAAAAATCTGGCTACTAGAGCTTCTGGTGCAATGACGTTGATAGTGGGGGTAATAAGCTTTTGCACTCCTGGGGGCATTTTGCCTAAGCTTACTTTTTTGAACAGTAAACATGTTTGGTATATGACTCTACCTTTAAATTGGAGCCAGTTAGCCTGAGCGCACATGTCACAGGAATGGGACAGATGGGCTTATCCAGTAAGGAGCTGGCATGCTTTGTTGAGTGCAACTATGATGTGGCGAAGAGTTGATTCAGTAGCTGATCCATAGATTGGTAAGCCGTAATCAATAAGTGAGACAAGAGAGCTTTGAATGACCAGGTTAAGAGCCTCTGGGGTCAAACATTGCTTATGCCTATAAAGTAGCCCAATGCGGGTGTTAACAGCCTTAGCAATGTTGTCAATGTGATAGGCATAGGTCATTGTACTGTCAGTAGTAATCCCCAGATATTTTTAAAGAGCTAAACTAGCTCCAGGGGAGAGCCTTCTTCATTGGTGATAGGAAGTGGGTAAGTTCTGTGCCTAATTTGGGAGCTGGAGAACAGCACCTACACTAATTAAAGCTATAAACCTACATTACTCAAACAATTAAAAGTATATACCTGCACTAACAGAAAGCATACACTTGAACTACATTAAATTCTATAGGACACCATGAATAACACAACACACCATTAGGAGCTAGCCAAACCAATTAACAAGCTGCAAAAGAACCTGGAAAAAAAGACACACAAAACCCTCCCAAACTCAGAAATCCCCTAAACTCCTACCTGCACTCACTACACACCATTCCCTCCTTGCTGCAAGAGACCTTCAGGTGCCATTATATGATCTCAAATGTGATCTCCATAACAATAACCATCCTAATGTATTATATTCAACAAACAAAGGGTAGGCCCCTCGGGCTCATGGCCTTATAGCCCTAATTAGCCCCCTCAATGGGTATACATCCATGTATACCAGCCTTAACCATTATTTATTCTATATACATACATATAAAATATATAATAGTGGTGTGGTCGCACCCCTATAGTATGGTTGCATAGGCACTTCAAAGTTAAACCTGAAATTTTGCACTTTAATAACTTTGCAACTGTTTTATGGATTTGCAAGGAATTTGGAATGTGCAGTCCTGTGGGGTAGATCTCTTGATATACCAAGTTTTGTGAGAGTTGGATTGGCGGATTGTGTGCTACATATTGTGAAAAAACACTAAACTTTGCCTTTTTGGACTGTTTTTTCCTCATTGCACTGTGGCCAAACCATTTGGCATTTTGGTCTGAAATATTCAGGGTAGAAAGAGTTTGTCCAGAAGAAAAAGCCAGCATTGGTTTGGTGACAAAATATTAATCAGTTCTAAAGATATTAAATTTTGACATTTTGGGTTCTGAGTATGCTCAGTTCAGTCTTTTGGATAGCTGCATGGAACGAAAAAGGATTTTGGTCTGATGAAAAAGGATTTTGACAGCTTATGAAAAAGGAGCTTTAGAATCCTTTTTTGGGAGAAAAAAATTCCTTTTTCGTCAGTTGCCATCTTGTTTTAATTCTTTAGCCCAAATACACTGCCATAACTCTGCCCAGTATTCTGCAGACATCCAAGAATGTATCTTGTTCAGCAGGATGTTCTTTATTGTTGTGTGCCTTTACTTTAATTTGTGTGGCCTCAGAATGCTTATTTTTATGTTTTAAAATCCTTTTTCGTGACTCGCTTCCATTCCTTTTTCATGAGGTGTCAAAATCCTTTTTCACATCATGAAAGGGATTAGGACATCTCATGAAAAAGGATGACTTTTTAAAATCAATTTTCATGAGATGACCAAATCCTTTTTTGCCAGCAAATTCCTTTTCGTGAGATGACATAATACTTTTTCATGATGTGAAAAAGAATTAGGACTTCTCTGACCAGATGGCCCTGCCAGTAGTCCCTTTTCATAAGATGTCATATTCCTTTTTTGGGATGCGAACAAGGATTTTGACACCTCACGACAAAGGAATTAATGTGGTGAAAAAGGATAACTTTGGTCCATAACTTTGCCATCTTGAGATTTTGACTCCAAATTTTCAACATGGCCTGGTAAGAGGACAGGGATCCAAACAAGAATTTGGAGTGAAGGAAGTGTAGAGGAACCAGTGATGTGAGGGTAGGTGAAGGTTGGATAGAGGGAGCAGTGGTGAGTATGAGGTGGGGGGAGTTGGAAGCAAAGGGGCAAATGGCATTGCAGAAGGTGTCCAGTCTGGCAAAGAAACAGGAGGGGTTTACCACAGACCACGTCCACATAGTTGAAAACTGGAAGCACTATTTTGGTAACAAGCTCCAGAAGACCTGAGAGGATAAGTAGTATTTGTCACGGTACAAGGCACCAAGTTTAGGGTGGAGCTTGGATAAATAAGATATAAATTTTTCAGCAGGAATCACAGCTGAAGGATTGCTCTCATAGTTATTTGCCCCTTTACCAACCATAAGGCAGATAGGCAGTGCATTTTTATTAACAATAACCTTATTCATCAATTCCCATGACTCCAGTTGAACTTTTTTTATTTCTTCTTCTATAATATTATTATATTTCTTATGTGCCTGATTAAGTTAATTAGTTTCTGTCTACTAGGTGTTTTGTTGCAATCTTTACTAATATGGATAATTCCTTTTTTTCTGTTTTGCATACTTAGTTAAACCATGTTCTGTTTTGGGGTCATATCTTTCTGTGAGTATGCAAAACACACATAAGCACACTGGTTCCTGAAGTGACATATGATTCTTTATATTCTCAATTGTTATATTTTGAGAGAGAAAAGTGATTCTTCAAATTGTTGCTTCACTGTAGATTCTAACTGTAGATGTTTCTTAGCAAAAACTTCTAAAGATTGGTTTCAGCATGTGCTATACTACTTAGGTTAAGTGTATTTATTGGTCAGAATTAACATGATGATAGCAGCGTGATCACGCTCTATGCTCAGTTCCACCCTTAAATCCTCAAAATATCAATATTCAAGGCTGGTGTAATAGCATAATCTATGAAACTTCTACCATTACTAGAAAACAAATCTGAAATTACCCTCAATATTTGCCTTTGTGCACCCACTCAATATGATGAAGTTATAGCTTTCAAGCAACAATTTTAATCTAAATTCATTATCATTAATTTGTGTATCTTTATATTTTCTAGCTATATCAATATGTGACAGAATACAAATAGAGGTATCTACAATTGTGTTATGCAAAGTCATTCTTAAAATAAAGACTTCGACAACCAAGAGACTTGCTCTATCACTCATCTCAGTTGCTTCTATATTTTTTATTCAAGATTTTTCCATATTTCATTCCTATAGTAGTCTGGTGATCCTGGAGGAATATAACATTCAGAATAATAATAGAGTTATCCTCTATCAACAGTCCAACCAAATGAAAATGATGGTCTTCGGGTAACAGCTTAAATGACTATAAGTTGGGAGAAATTTTAGCAAATGTAGCAAGATCACCTTCGGATCTACAACAAATGCAGAATTATCAGCTCAACCCATGCCCATTCACAGTTTTTGAATTGTTTTCCTCATTGGGATGCAGCTGGTTATGGCACAAATAAGTTAAAACAAGAAACCTATTACACACCCTCCCCTCAAAATAGCAGATCAGTAAATTATTATAATTTGCTTTCTGCTTCAAATGGCTACTCATTTCATCTCAAAGGCAAGTAGGGGTCTCTTAGTGTTCAATTTCAGAGATCTGTTGTGAAATATCAGCTCATCCAGATGAAAAAAGTAAGTAGCTATTTGTGGCAGAAAGCAAATTTTTATAATTTATTTGCTATTTTGAGGTGTTCACTGGGTCTCTTGTTTCACCTACTGATCTACCATTTTCAGACATTTTTTTGCTGGTGAATAAATTAATTGAAAAGCATTTAGTTTGCGCTCTTTTGATGACCATGTTTCATGTAAACAGATTAGCTGAAAGCCATTTAGAAAATCCAACTACTCATGGTCAAACACGTTTGTAGTAAGACCAGCAATATTCCATTAAATGAAATTTAATTTTCCAGAAGTGGTTACATGGCTAGCAGATATCTCAAGAAAACCAGTTTCAATTGTACAGAATCATTAAAGTAAAACACTATTGAGGTTTTGAGACAATTCTGTTACCTGCTCCCCATTTAGAACAGCTTGGTTCCTATTTACATGGGTGGCCATAACATTTGGTTGGGCGATGTGACATACTTGCTTTGGGAGGAAGTACATGAGTCAAAAATACTCATCAGATCTACTATATGGATATCAAGATGATCTAATTTATTTTACTGTGTTAGAATCTGCAAGACCCATACCTTACTGTTGACCCACATATCAATTAGGGAGAACATGGAATCACCATTGGATCTTTGGACCTTTTCAAGGCCCTATAGTCCAGGTTTATATCAAGAGATTTAGAGATTAGAAAACATACAAAATGCATTAAAGGGACATGATTTTCATACCTTAGCAGTTCTAACCCAAATAAGCTTAGAATGACAGGCTCAATAACCATTGTCTTGCTTCCATGGTGGGAATTTTGGCCTAGATAATACAGTGAAATAGACAAACAGATTTAACAGCGGTATATCTGTTAACATATTTTGGTAACACCATGAGTTCTTTTTCACTGTTCCTACTAATTGATTGCCAGGAAACAGAAGATATATTTTAGACCCAGATCTTCCAATCTTTTTTTGAGGTTCCCCATACTAATTTAGCTATTTCTAAATTTTGTAGCAGAACAAACACCACATTAGAATCATTAGCTGTGCTGGGTCTCTAAACACATGAAGGATCTCATCTCTGCTTTATGGAAGTTCTAAGTCAACAGAATAAAGATGGTAATTTGACAAGGTAATAACATTGTCTAGATTTTCATAAGATTCTTTATACATTCCTTAAATTCTTAAAACCATTGCTCTGCCTGCCAATAATATTTCCTTTTAATTATTTTCATAGTTATTGCACATGCTGTCTGAGTCTATTCCATAGACACAGTATCTTGTGAGGTTTTTAAGCAGTTGATCCCAGCTCACTCCCAGCCCTTTTATTCTCTTGCCAAAAATGAGATGTTAATTAGGGTTTTTATTTGGCAATGGCTTGAAGTCATTGACAAACACTTGTTTTTACCTGGTCTAGGTGTGTGTGTGTGGGGGGTTATGCTTGCCAGCATCCCCTCCCTCAATGAATGATCCCATGGTAGATGTTTGGAGCTGATAGGAGTCTTGTTCCTAAATGACTTGTTGCATCATGATTTTAGGCATGGCAGATGGGACAGGATTCTACATGTTGTTGTCTTTCTTCTGTGATCCCATAGCTTTGACTTGCTGCAGATAGACTTGTTGCTCTCAGATGAGATAATGATGGTATTAGATGTTACAAATTCCACCTTGATGGTATAAGATGTTCAAAACACCATAACTGATGGCACTGTATCAGATGTTGAGAATATCATCTCTTGATTGTACTGTTTTTGAGAAACACCATATCTCTCGAGAAATGGTTGTACTTTTATACAGTACCTTTTACAGAGCAAACATTTTTCATCTCACATCATCAGACATTAAGGCAGCTAAATTGAATTTTGCTTACATTTCAGCTAGGAACATTTGATGAGCATATTTTCACCTATGTCAACAAAACATGGTTCGAACTTGTCCTAATTCATTACATTTTAACACACATTGGTTTTGTAATAAGAAATGCTAGGGTGCACTAGTTTTTAATTTACCAAAATGGATAACAGAGGTGACTTACTTGCTAATGCACATTCAACACTGCTGTCTGTGTGATGCCCTTAAAATTTAAAATGACATTGTGTTCTTACAATACACTGAGAAAAACAAACATATCTCTGCGTATCCTTGAACAGTAGAGATAATGTGAAAAAACTTGCAGAAAAACTAAACAGACATTTCCAAAATAAAAAAAAATGACAGGCTGGCTTTTAGCAGAAACAGAACAAACTTCAAATAGTGTTACTTCCATTATAAGTGAACCAGGCCTATAATTCAAGTTCAAACTGGACTAGAAAATATATGACCCTATATTGCCCATAAGAGGATGTCCCTACACCATCAGACTTTGCGCTTGATTTTTTCCCTTTACATTTATCTGTGTGTATTACTTTCTTTATAATACTTTTGTTTCACTTGAAACATATTCCTTATGTATGTCTATGATTTTCTCAGTTAAATCCATCAGCACTTCTTTGGTACCCTTACTTTTCTTTTTCTTTTTTGATTCCTTTTTCCACATTTTTTCCTTTTCATTTATTTTGCTTCAGGGCTACAGGGTATCTGGAATAACTACTGTGTTTTAGAGAAGGTAATCTGTTCTTGACTTTCATGCCTATTATTGTGGCTACATGTAAGGCAGTTTACTCCAAACTTGGTCTTGCCTTTAAAATTAGGTCCTCCCTCAAGGATGCTGCCCGGCTTGCTATAGCACAAGGTTTTCTCCTCCCTTCACTGACATACTGCACACAGGTTTACCTTAAAGCTATCAAAGGAGCACTCCAGAAATGGAGCACCTGCTATAACAGCATATGCAGATTTGCTCTTTCTGCTCACAGACTTACCCATCATTGTCATCTGTACTCTAAACTGAATCGGCTCTCCCCAGCTTCACTCAGACACTATTCTGCTGACTGTGTGATTGATAATATTATCAGAACAGGGGCCCCTGAATACCTTGCTAAACTGTTAACGCAGCCGTCCCAAGCATACCTTCTCAGGTCATCTGCTCAAACCCAACTTGAAATTCCCAGATATCTCACAAAAGAGAGAACTTTCCTTTGCCATATCTGCCCCCCATTCCTGGAACTCCATCCCCCCATCAAACTCTTCAAATCTCACAAGGCCTTTAAACTGGATCTTGGGCCCACCTAATAGAATCCGATTGCTGCTCTTGTGCTGTAACTTGAGACTTACTCCTAGCAGCTTTTCCTCCCCATGGCACTTACTGTTTCCCTTCTTGTTTCTAAAATCTGCATTGTTCCTACATCCATCAGGAATCCTAACGTTACAAAAGCTACTTATTTCAAGTTTGTTTGCTGTTTATAGTTCAGTTAGTCAATGATGTATCATCTGGCAAAATTAATTAATGTAATGTTATTTGTTTTCTCTTAGTTGTCTCTGATAAGGACTGTACTTGTCAGTATACTGTCAGACGTTTTGTTCTCACTTCATGCTGCATCATGAAATACTTTTTACTGTTGACTCTGGTCTCTCCTGCCTGTACTCTCCCGGGTCATGCCTGAATATAGGCAATACTCTTGTCTAGTGTACTTACCTGGTAAACAAAAACCAAATAAATAAATAAAATAATAAATTATGCTTTCCTAAAACTTGCTTTAGCAATTCTGATTGCTGTAATAAGCTGCCCTTTATTTCTTCAACTTCTTCATTTATTGGTATAATCATTTTCATAAACATAGTGTTAGCCATTTGAAGAACTCTTATCATTTGTATTAACTCTTTAGAAAGTTTGTCCGGAGATTTCATTCTTCCATCATTATCTGGGCTATCAGTTTCTTCTGATTTCTCGGTACGTGCATTATTCTCAGTTTCAGCAGACATGTTAAAAAATCTTGAGTAATCTGGTCCTGCATTGCTCAAGATGTCATTAACTCAGTCATGGTTATTATCAAAAACATCTGCCTTAGAGTTATCTCAGCTTGATTCAGCAAAGTATCGATACCAGAGTTAATGCTTAAGAGACTGAAAAGTTCTAGCCTACTCTTTGGCAAATTCTGGGAATTACTGCATCTAAAACAAATATGTGTGAGAAAATAGTTTACTTAATTCAGTGGGATTCTGTCTGGCATTAGAATGTACTTCAACCTGCACGATGTTCATATTTCCCAGGGATTTCCATTAGTTATTATGTTTGCTTTTTATCTCTAGAAAATTTAGTGATTGGCTGTTACACAGGATCAGACTTTTCAAATCCCCTTTTACTTTACCCCATTTTTTTGTACTGCTAAATTATCTGAATTATTTACACAGGCATCTTCTGTTAAATTTTTACTGTTTCTGTCTAGAGCAATTTCCTCTGCTTGTATTATTTCTGGTTGTTCAGGTTGTTCACCAGTAAAAAACGAAAAGCAATATCCTCCATTATTAACCTATCAGGGCCAGGATTCACAAAACTTTGCCCCAGCACAAACCTCGTTTTGGTGAGCAAACTGTTTTTTGTTTTTTTTTGCTGAGTTAGTATTCACAGAAACCCAGTTTGTGCGCTCAAACTGGGTTTGCACTGGGGCAAAGTGTGGAGGGGGTGCAATGCAAGTAAAGGTTAGGGGACCTCAAAATCAGCTCAGTCCTATTCACAGAATATTTGCTTTGCACAAGGACCTTTTGCGTGGTCCCCTTGCACAGAGCAAATATCACTGACCAAGACCTTGCCTTTTCCCATGCAATCCTAGTGGTTGGCAGAGGTACTACAGTGGCACCCTCCACACACACATACCATAATTGCCAGCCCAATTACAGGACATCAAAATAAGTTTCCCAGGTGCCAGTGTCCCTCCACCCCAATGCAATCACCAATCACTGGACCAAACACAGAAGGAGCAGGACAGAGAGCTGTACCAGTTAAGGCAGAAAGAAGCAGGGAGGGAAGTCAGAATAGCAAAGGCCCAAACTGAGGAAAAGATAGCCAACTCAGTTAAGAAGGGGGATAAAACCTTTTATAGGTATATCAGCGAGCGTAGAAAGACAAAGGGAGGGATAGTGAGGCTGAATAGAATGAACGGTGGGTGGGCAGAGGGGGACAGTGAAAAAGCAGGAATACTGAAAGAATATTTCAGCTCAGTATTCACAAAAGAGGAGGGGGAAGTGCCTAATCCAATTAACAGAAGCACTCTTGATAGGGGGGTCGATCCCAGTCCTTTCACAGAAGAAAGGGTTCTGCAAGAACTCCTAAAACTGAAGGTGGACAAAGCAATGGGTCCTGATGGAATTCACCCCAGAATTCTAAAAGAATTAAGGAAGGAACTAGTGAAACCACTGGCCTCTTTTAATAAATCATGGGAGGATGGTGTGGTACCCGAGGACTGGAGGAAGGCGGATGTGATTCCCCTTCACAAAAGTGGGACCAAGACAGAGGCAGGAAACTACAAACCTGTCAGTCTGACCTCTGTGGTAGGGAAAGTGATGGAGTCACTTCTGAAGGAAAGAATAGTTGAGTACCTTGAGGTCAGTGGAGCACAGGATCCAAGGCAGCATGGGTTCTGGCGGGAAGGTCATGTCAGACGAATCTAATAGATTTCTTTGACTGGGTGACCAAAGTAGTAGACCAGGAGGGGCTGTGGACATGGCCTACCTAGACTTTAGCAAGGCATTTGACACAGTCCCACACAAAAGATTATTAGTCAAATTAACCAGCCTGGGAGTGGGTCCCAGGGTGGTAGCCTGGGTAAAACATTGGCTGGACAACAGGACACAGAAGGTAATTGTAAATGGAGTCCACTCTGAAGAAAGAGGCGGTTACTAGTGGTGCCATGAGGTTCAGTATTGGGTCCAGTCCTTTTAATGTCTTCATCAGTGACATTGCAGAGGGACTGGAAGGAAAAGTATGCCTTTTGCAGATGACACAAAGATCTGCAACAGGGTTGATACACAAGGCGAGTGGAAAGGATGAAAAGGGACTTGGCAAGGTTGGAGAAATGGTCAGACGTATGGCAGCTAGGATTCAATGCAAAAAGTGCAAATAATGCACCTGGGAAACAAGAACCCAGGGAAGAATACTCAATGGGTGGGGAGGTAGTAACAACAACAAAACAGGAAAGGGTCCTGGGGGTAATCATATCAGATGACCTTAAGGTTAGCAAGCAATGTGAGAAGGCAGTAGGGAGGGCCAGGGGTATATTGGGATGTATAGGGAGAGGCATCAGCAGCAGAAAACAGGAAGTTGTTATCCCTCTGTACAGACAGTTGGTGAGACCCCATCTGGAATACTGTGTCCAGTTCTGGAGACCCCATCTCTGCAAGGACATAGACAGGATAGAGGCAGTCCAGAGGAGGGCAACTAAAATGGTGCAAGGTCTGCAAGAGAAGCCATATGAGGAGAGACTAAAGGAGCTTAATATGTATACCCTTGAGGAAAGAAGGGAGAGGGGGGACATGATAGAAACTTTCAAGTACCTCAAAGGAATCAACAAAATCCAAGAGGGTAGCATCTTTCAGAAAAAGAGACTTGAAAGAACAAGGGGACACAATTTAAAGATAGAAGGAGGGCGGTTCAGGGGCAATGTGAGGAAGTATTATTTCACAGAGAGGGTAGTGGATGCATGGAACAGCCTTCCTGAGGAAGTTGTGGGCTCTAAAACTGTGGGAGAATTCAAGAATGCATGGGACAGACATAAGGCAATTCTTGTGGGGGGCAGGAAGATATAGGCTGTTGGTTAACTAGGATCTGCGGCCTATCCTGTAGGTAGGGAAATGGGCAGACTAGATGGGCCTAGTGGTCCTTATCTGCCATCAAAGTCTATGTTTCTATGTTTCAATGTGGAAAGACAGCCTTCCCTGGTGGGAGTGGTTCCCCACGTACCCATGCCCAATGTTTGTAGAAGTATTCCCTGGTGTCCAGTGGTCCTTCCCCCCTCCCACACCCATTCCTGATCTATACATAGCATTCCCTGGTGTCCAAATGTCCATCCCCTCACCTGATATATGCCAAGTGTTTCCCTAATGTCCAGTGGTCACTCCCTCTACTCGATCACCCACCCAATAATAATAAAGTTTCCCTGGTGTCCAGTGGTCCCTCCCCCCAACCAGTCACCTGCCCAACAGACACAGAGTTAGTCCCTCATGGCTGTGGGCTGTCAGTCAATAAGTGCATACTGTATACAGTACATGCTCATTGATAACTCAGTCAGTGGCCAGCCATGGTGGAGGGCTGTGCTGGTCACCATTGACTCACTGCAGCACTGTGGTTTGCAAGTGGGGTGGGTGGGATGGTCAATGCCATGAGGTAGGAGGTGCCACTAGTTGACAAGGACATACTTTTGTTGTGTGCTGCAGAAGATATCTGTAAGAGGGAAAGATTTTTATTGATGACATCTGCCTGTGCTATGTGCCAGCATGCCAGTCCCTATTCAACACCTCTCAGCAGGGGGTTGGTGGTGGCTGGTCTGCTATAAGAGGGATCATTAGGTTTGGGGGAAGGTTTGCTGAAGGATGGGGGTGCAGATGCCAGTACCAGCATTGGTCCCTGAATGTTGGGGGGTGCTAATCAGGCCACCTAATGTTTCACCATGATTCTGGCTGCCATAGCAGCCTGGGAGGACACATGCACAACATTTGGACCATGACACTGGGTAACTGGGTTTGACAGTTGGTAAAGGAAGTGACCACTGGACAGCAGGAACACAGATGATGGGGTAGAGCCATTGATTGGGTGGGGGAGGGACCAATAGCCACCAGGGACTGGCTCTGTGTCTATAAAGTGGGTGATTGGGTGGTGAGGATGGACCACTGGACACCAAGGAAACTTTGTTATATTATTGAGCAGGTGATCGAGTGGGGGGAGGGACCACTGGACACTAAGGAAACTTTATTATATTATCAGGTGGGTTATTGGGTGGGAGGAGGGACCACTGTACACCAGGGAAACCATTGTCTTATACTGAGTGGGTGATCAGGTGAGGGGAAGGGAGGGACCACTGGACACCAGGGAAACTTTATTATATTATTTGATGGGTAATCAGGTGGGGGCAGGACCACTGGATACCAAGGAAACCATTATCTTATTTTACATGGGTAATCAGGTGGGGGAAGGACCACTAGAACCAGGGAAACTTTGTTATATTATCAAGCAGGTGATTAGGTGGGGTAGGAACCACTGAAGACCAGGGAAAACATTATCTTATATCACGTGGGTGATCAGGTAGGGGGAGGGACCACTGGACACCAGGGAAAATATTGTCTTATGTCAGTTGGGTGATCTTATATTGGGCGGGTGATTAGGTGGGAGGAAGGACCACTGGACACAAGGAAAACTTTATTATATTATTAGTTGGGTGATCAAGTGAGGGAAGGGACCACTGGACACCAGGAAAACACATGCATATATCAGGCAAGGGATCAGGTGAGAGGAGGGACCACTGGACACCAGTGAAATGGATTTCCTACATCAGGCAAGACATCAGGTATGGGAGCCACCGGACACCAGGGAAAATTTTTAATTTTACATTTCGGATGGTGATTTGTTGGGGGGGGGAGACTAGCACCAGGAAACTTATATTTTTACAATCAGGCTAGCGATTGGTGGGGGAGACCAGTAGCACCAGAGAAAACTTAAAGTTTTAAGCGCACCTGCACTATTCATTGTGGAGCCATTCTCCAGGATGCATATTGGTGCAGCGCTAGTGGGGTTAGCGGTAGCAGTATTGGGATTAGCACTGACTTGTCCTGGCCCTGTTCACAGTCAGATAGTGCAGGTGCATTGTCCGACTGTGAATAGCAACCTTTGACACTTGAGTAATCACAAAGCACAATGCAAACTTTTTCACTATGCTTTGTGACTTTTTGTGAATCTAGTCCCTGGTCTTATATGTACATCAGACCCCTGCATGGGTTCCAGAAGTACTGGAACTTCTGTATCTTCAGACATGTTATTCTCTGATGCAATGGTTTTAGCAACAGAGATAGATGTTTTTAAACCAGGAATTGTATTAACACACTACCTTTACTTGCTTGCTTGACTTGACTTGCTTGATAGGTCAGTATTTCAAAACACCTCATCTGAGTGAAGTGTGTATTTTGGTATCAAATATAAGTGTGGGCTACAATTCTGCCTGCTAATCATCATTATTTTATATAATACTGGTTGCTGCCACCCTTATCTTTATGGTAGTATTACTAGCACCCTCAATACATGGATTGTGTCCTAAGGTTAGCTGGGCAGGAACCTACAAGAATTGACTAATGCTAGTACATTATCCTGTACGTTAATAGTGTCTAAAATGTTTATGCCTTGTGATATCATCTACATTATTATTGCAATTTTACTCACACCCCTTTTAGCTGATTGTGTCCTAAGGCTACAGGTCTGTACCTACCCGTTTTACTTGCAAATTGCTGTCACCCTTCCTTTCTGCTAACATGTTCCATGCAACGTTAATGCTGCTGACCTACTTACCCTCAGTATTACTACCTGAATCTATAGAGCCCACACAGATAAAGGAGGCTGTCTCCCTTGGTCCCATACTGGTACCTAGGCCTGCTGATCCCTCTGAACAACCCTACAGTACCCAAGCCCCCCAGGCATATGCCTCCCCAAATTGAACACTTAACCCTGGTGGCACATGGGGAGTGCCATGAGTTTGCCTGACTTGGCCTGGTCTCCAGGGCCACATGCCTGCCCCCTTCTTGGAAAACATTGTTACTGTAGACTGTAAACTGGAGCTTTATGAAAGTGGCATTAAGACAGTTTGGCTTCCAAAATCAATTTTTAACTGGATAGATTTAATCTATAATAATTCAGAAGCTAGAATTAACACCAATGGTAAACTCTCACATCAAATTTTGTTATTAAGGGGGTCAAGACAGGACTGTCCCCTATCACCTCTGCTATTTGCAATTTATATTGAACCCTTAGCAATTACAATTCATGAAACTAAGTGGGTGAAGGGTATACCTACAGATGGAAGAAATCATTATATTGCTGTATTCAGATGATTCCCTTTTATATTTATAGGACACTCCAAATTCTTTGCCTAGACTGCTATCAATAACTTTGGTAATTATCAGGCTATAGAATTAATTGACATAAATATGAAGTAATGCCTCTAGATCCAGATCAAGACATGAACAGGCCTCTTCATTTGACTAGTGGAAAACCAACAACAAACATGTGATATTTGGGAATTATTTTAAATCTAGATATAGGAAAGTTGTTCGAATTAAACATATTTCCAGCAATGAACAACATGTACTTGGACTTAGATAAATGGTCATTACTTCCTCTTACAATGGGATGGGTCAATATTAAAATGAGTGTTTTACTGAGAATCATGTTCTACTTTCAGGCCCTTCTCATTAAAATAGATACACAGTTGTTTTTTTAATAAAAAAAAACAGGTAAGGGGATTTCTCTGGCTGGAAAAGAGACCTAGACGCTCTTTGGAGAAACTACATTTTCCTCAACAATGGGGGTTAAGCCTTCTGAATCTACTGATATTACTTAGCTGCCAAGTGGAGGCAGCCTTTCTTTGGCTGAAGACCCCAGATACACCTCCATCATGACTCTCAAAAAGTTCATTTGGGATCATGTCAATTTTTAATTGCCTCACTAGAATTAGATTAAGAAGAAAGGTCAGCATTAAAAAATGTTACTGGGGCATTGCAACAAGCTATCTAACTCTTCTCCAATTTTTTTCAATCCTAATTTTCCCATGACAGTGATTCCAAAAATTGGCTACATGATAATTTCATGTTGCTGAAAGATCTATATAGAGATAATAAATTGATATCTTTTGAACATCTTAGGAACCTGGTAGATCTTCCAGTGGGCAGCTTTATAAAATACCTACATCTTAGAGAGAGTATTAGACTCTCAATAGGAAGTTTAGATCCTCCATTACAGAAAAAAAGTTCTTCTCAATGATTAACTCTCCAGATAAGCTTATAGGAAAAATGTATGTTTTGCTGAAGGATGGTATGGCCATAGAGCTTACTTCTTTAAAATAAATGTATGGAAAACAGACTTAGGTATTAATGTTTTAGAGAAACAATGGTTGGATATAATATTGTCGTGTATGCTACTTTCACAAAACAGACTGAGACAGATTCAATTTAATATTACAATACAGAATTTATTACACACCAGAGAGATTAAACACATTTAATTACTCTATATCAGAACTATGTCTTGGATGCCCTGATGCAAAAGGTGTTCTCCTTCATATATTTGCAACTTGCCCATTACTCTCCCAGTTTGGGGGAAATATTTAAACTATTGTCTAAATTATTTCGAATGAATTTTCCATTTGATTCTGGAATTATCATGCTGGCACTCATAAGTAATATCAATGTATCTGAAGAATCACAAAAACTTCTTTTATCACTAATAAATGCAAAAAAAAAAGTAATTCTTCAACAATGGAAAGATCTGAATCCCCCAAACGTTAAGAAATTTGTGAATATGGTACTCAAAAATTTATGAATATGGTATTCAATGCTTCAAAAATAGAATGAGCACATTATTACATTATTGGAGATGCTGAAACATTTGAGGCAATGTGGCAACCACTCTTGAATGCTATAAAATAGAGTATGTACAGTTTGACATACAATATGATCTATACTCTGCTTCCATCTGTTCTTTGCCTTTAAGCAATGCACCTTGGATCACCTATTTTGTGATATAATGAATGTGTCTACACATACTGAAAAAGGCTTTTAAATATAGGAAGGGATATCTCTTTCCTATAAAATGGCCTAATAGACAAAGACACTTCTGCCACCCCCCCCCCCAAAAAAAAAGAAGAAGAAGATGAAGCATGTTTGGCAACAGAAGTGCATTATACCTTAAACATTTGCACTTGGAACTTGTTATAGTGAAAATACTTTTTTCTTACTTGACCAAACCCTGAAGCCAATTTGTATAAAATGTGTTTGATGGACAGTTTTCTCAACACTTTCCTCCCTGATACAGCATCAAAAGAAAAATGGGATTGATATATAATTCTGAAAGCAAGAACAAAGACAATATGTGAAATATAGAGGACTTAACATGTTATTTATGTTTTATTGAATTTTGCTCTTAAAGCGGTGTCAATATACTTGAACTTTTGCCTTAAAGTAAAATGCATACATGTCTTTAAAGGGGGGAAATGCTTAAAACAGAAACACTGGGAATGAAAAAGGATTGTAATATTGATTGACTGATTGTTTAATTGATTGATTGATTGACTGATTGATTGAAAACCTCAGAGATTACCTTTGTGTACAAGTGCTCATTTACAAAGGTTCTACATCAAATACATATTCACAAAAAAAATTACAAGTAGTAGAAATGCAGTAGAGTAAGGCTCCAAGCACTTCTGGCAGAACAATTACATTCAGTTTTGAAAAATTGATGGAGATCATTGTATAAAAGGTCACAGATTATGTACAGTGAGAAACCAAATAAAACTGTTTAATGGTTACAATTGCATTTGAGTGAAAAGGCAGATCACAAAGATCTTTTAAACTGATTAAACTTGGGAAGATTCAGCAGTGTATCAAACAATTCATTTAACCAGTTAGTGGCCCTGACAGAAAAAGATTACTTTCCCAGATGACTACAGCAGAAAGGAGGCTTAAAGGTATCCTTGGCCATGTTTATGGTGTTGTATTGGTTGGGACCAGTGCATAATCAATTTATTAAAGCAGGGGGTGTTGGGCCCAAGATCACCTTTTTGGCTAGCAAATAGGTCTAGAGCTTTATTCTGCTGGGTAAAAGTAGCCAGTTAGTGAGTGTAGAGGGTACAACTACTACTACTACTATTGTTCTCCAGTTCTCTTATTTTTTTTCATTTGTTTCTTTTTAAATTAGACCAAACAAATGAAGCATCCTCTAAAATATGTTTTTAAAGCATCACACACTGTATTTAATGAAGTGTTTTGATTTGTAGTTTGATCCCAGAACATCTTGATGTCTTCATTTATTTTCTCTGTAGATGATGTGTCTCTAAGTAAATATGGATCCAGCTTCCAAACAAAAGCTGATCTTATCACTGTTAGTCCTACGGTTAAGTTAAAAGGAGTGTGAGCAGATATTTTGATGGTGTCATATTATATTCATTTAACATGTAAAAGATCATCACTAATTAAAGCAAAATCAGTTCTGGAATATGTATTATACACTGGAGAATAATATGAGTATTTTCTTAAATCTTGAAATTTAGTGCAGAATGGGTCAGTCAGATATAAATCCTTCATAAAACCTGAGATTGTATTTACTGTTTTAGTTTTCCATTCCTTACTTGAAGATCTCTCTAAGTGTTTTAATGTAATGTTAAAATCTCCGCTCATTATGCAAGGGCATGGTGCAGGAAACTGTACTAAATTTAAAAAGAGGTCTACAAAAAAATGGGCTCTTCTTCATTTGGTGCATATATGTTTACTAATGAGAATTGAAGACAGAATGTTTTCATTTCATTATGATGAATCTACCTTCTGAATCACATATAAAATCTATTATTCCTAATTGTAAAGATATTTTAAATGTTATTGCTACACCTGTTGCTGTATTCGAATAAGAGGCATGGTTCCCTGTTCCTTGTAACAGATTTGATATATATTTAAAGTCTGTCTATGTAAAATGTGTTTCCTGCAAAAAATAAGACAGTTTATGATTTTCTTTTACCTCATTCAATATTTTTTTTAATTTTATCCTGTGTCATGCCCCTTTGACATTCCAACTCATGCAATTTAGAGTAGCCATTTTATCAGTTTTTTTATTAAGTGTAGAGAGCTGAAATCAAATGGAAATAATGAGGAAAAGGGTATAAAAATAGAAGTGTGTGCTTTGGTACGCTCCCTGTCTGGTCACCTTGAATATCTCTGTTTAATATGTTCTTCTTTTATCTCACTTCTTCCTTTACTCAGAATAAGAATCATTATGTAGTAATAGCCTGTTCCTTCCCCCCCCAAATATTTTAACATAATCTTTTATATAGCTAATATTGACTCCCATAGCATTATTGAATCCACCTCAACCCCCTTTATGGACCCCTCTCTCTTCCTGTTCCCTTACCTGAATGGAAGAATTTTCCCACCCCTCCCCCTTGATAAAAGTCCCTTTCTATATCATGAATTTTAGATACTATTTTAATTTTCCCTATCCCCCTCTTTTCCACATATAAGCCTGCAAAGACAGCCTTGCACTAGAGCTCCTAACCATAACTGTTGGTGCCCCAGAGCTCTGACAGCATCCTATTCTGGTGGTTCTTTTCCCATATTTTTTAAATAAAATGATATAAAACTATCCCTGCCTATTTATTTTTTTATTATCCCCTTCCACCCTCCCCTCACCTCCATTTATTAATAGTTACTAATGGTAGGGTTCCAAAACACATCTAGCACAATTTATTCCTTTGCTTTCAAATCTTCATCTGTTTATTCTGTTGTTGACCTGCCCGTAGAGCTTCATTGCTCTTGAGGTTTATACATTTCTGGGTTCACATGTTCCACTACCATTTGCAGTTCCTGGTCTCTTTGGTTATTATGTGCTGTAGATCTTGAAGAAAATGAGGCAGACTGTATCATCTCCCATTGGTCTGTGACAAGTTTCATGAACTGGGTGATTGTAAATAAGAATTATTAGGGTAACTTCTGTTTAATAGATGCTTCATAGTATTTTCTGCTTCAGCAGGTGACAGGAAGAAGTATATTGAACTTTGATAATGCACACTTAATTTAGCAGGTGGTTTTAGAGCAAAACAGACTTGATGTTCTCATAAAACATTCAATGTAGGATTGAAGGCCTTTTGCTTACTCAATACTTCTTGTCCAAAATCTGGATAAACTTGTAAGGTGAGCCCTCTTACGTACAAATATCTCTCAATTGGAGCCTTATTCAGAATTATTTCTCTGTCTTGAACATGATGTGATCTAATGTATACAAATCTTTTTTTTTTTGGATAGTTCAGGTTTAAAGCCTTTCTATGCACTCAAGCTATATCTATTGACTTGGCATTTTGTGCTTCATCGACAGTTTCAGAGATCAAATCTTGAAAAAAGATGAGTGGATTTGACCACTCTACTCCTTCAGGAATGCCAGCAATTTTTATGTTCTCTCTCTCCTACTCTGAACCACAAGTTCTTCAATTTTTGCTTTCAATTCAGTTAATCCTTTAGAATGCTTCTCCACAGTTGATAGCAAGGGGTTTAATTTATCCTCCTGTGCACTAATTCTACCTTCTGTCTCTCCCATTCAGAGAGACAGTGATTAATATTTCCTGTGAGGGAACTCACAGCTTCTATGAGAGTAATCAAGGTTTGGGTTACTGTCTTAAACCCTGCTCTCATCTCTAAAAGGATTTGAGAGTTGCTAGTCTTTTCTTCAGGGAGATGGCCCTGTAGGTCTGTTTCATTTCCACATTGGTTATCTTTTTCAGCTGCTACTTTATATGTTTTTCTTCTCCATTGTATTCTTAGATTTACTGTTAGGAATTTTTATATCATGTAAATCATTCTACTGTACTGAAGACTGATGTGGGCCCTGTAAATTGAATCCGTGTCAATTTGGAAAATCATTATTAGCTAGTGTAATTTCAGTGAATCAAAAACAGTGACGGCAATATTAGCACACTGCAATTTCAGCACATACATATTCAGCTACCCAATTACATCTGTAGCTGAAAACTATATGCCAATTCTTGCAAATAGTCATACCTAGACCATATATCATACTCGTGTACTACCTGGCAAAGCCGTTCAGTCAATTCATGGTACGGACAACTACTGACTCCAAATGTATTCCATCGACATCCTACAACACCCCCACCATACACTGAGTCCCCTTTATATGGCACCCACACATGTCCCTCATTAACCACATTACTCCTTCCTTATTATACTCCATCATGCAGGGAGGCTATTCCCCCTGCACCCCCCCAATTCTAAAATAACATCCTCCAAGGTGCACCTGGGTCTTTGAGGTAGGCTATAAACCCATTGTCACTGAAAGTGTCCTTCGCTGTAATGCAGTGATCGCTATTATTGCATTCGCTATAATAGCATCACTATAATTGACTTGCTGAAAATGAATCGCTGTATTGACATGCTACTGTGGATCCTTCCCTTCTCTCCTATCTGTCTTTAGTTCCAATTTCTGATCCACTTTCTGATCATTTTTCTTTTAGATCTTCCCCCCGCCATATTGACTATGTGGCTTAAGTTACTATAGATGACTACTATATATGCTACTGTGTGGTAGAATATTTCCCCATTGGATTCTGAATTTATGTCTATATTAGAGCTATTCAGATTTGCAGTAGTATCACAGATCAGTTCTTCAAGATCTTTCATGCAATATTTCATTTCTCCAGACTTACTGGAACAGGGTAATGGGCTATGTCTCTGAGGAGCTCGTAATTTTTCCATATCGTATTCTACAGTAGCTGTTAGCAGAGTGCAAGTGAGTGTTTTGGGGGCTGCAATTTTAATCAGTTCTGATAAAAAGGAGTGTTCAATGGCTTCAGGTTTATATGTAAATTAAGTGGTGATTCCACACCACTCCTCCCGGCATTAAATAATTAAAATCTCCTTTTATCTCTCTTAATATTCAACGGTGATGCCTTTTAGGCAAATGACACAACTTTTTTTCACAGTTGAGGGAGACAATTCATTTTTAAATCTGTACTGAAACTTGCAACCAGACAATCATAGTTATTTTTGCTGAACAGTTTCAGAAGTTGCCCCTTCCTCCAGTGGAGAAGGCAAAACTGTGCTCGGTAAGGCATGTTGTATAAATTTAGATTCAGTCAAGTTGAATTTTATTTTTTGATCCATATTCAAACAAAGTCATAAACGAGACTCAGATTGAAGTTCTCTAATGTCAGCAGTTCCACAAAATTCCATTGTCACTTCCAGCAATGCTGAAAACTGTTGACCTAGCCCTCTACAGCCATTCATAAGCCATGTCGCATCAACTTTTGCTGAAAGATAGAATCTCAAAAGCTTAATCTCACAATAACTCCGAAGAAAAAAAATTTAAATCTTTCAGTGCTTACTCACATATCAAATTATGCCCATGGATCATAATAAGTAATTAGTTTAGTTTAGTTTGTTGAAACACACCATTGCAACATAGCCAAAGGTAAGTTAAAGTTGGATACAATATACCAAAAATTCATACATACATACAAACTTTACCTTACAAAAGTAAAAAATTCTGCAACTAATACAGTTCACCATCTATTTCAATAAGATAACCAATAAAATTTTGAACACAAGTATGCTTTCTAAAAAATTCATGAAACTTAAAAAGTTTTAAGATTCTGCATTTGCAGACAATGTTAATCAAGAATTGTGAAAATACGCCTCTTCCTGTAATTGAATTATAACATGCCACCTGTTTATGAGGTGATTTGAAGACACGTGAATGTCCGTGGCAGTTTACTGAACCTCCATTTTCATTTTTGCCTGTTTTCTCTTACGTATATTGTTAAAATGTATGTTTAATTGCAATGCACGCCATGTTTGTTTTTGTGCAGCCAGTGACCATACTATTGCCACACACTGTGTGTACAGTGTCATAACAGGTACTATTGTCCACAGGGAAAAGCTGACTGCAGTGTAGTACTCAACTTGCAAGCACAGTCATGTCTGCATTGTGAGGGAATTTCAAGTGTGTAAACATTCAAATACATATATCGCCTCAGTATTTGACACCATTGTCAGGAAAATTTTTATTCATATATGTGTTGTGTCATTCAGGCATTATCATTATATAATTGGCAATGTGATAGCAGCAGTGATATATGTGTAACATTTGACAGCTATCATTTAGTTGTTATCTGCTGAAGTACATTATCTGATGGAAAAAAGGTCTTTACTTTTTTTTTAATTAAAAAGTCATACCTAGGGATGCAGCGAAGTTTAATTTTGCCAGTGAATTTCATGCAAAGTGTACAATTTCACATCCGCACATCATTTTGCATAACTGTGCCTCTGAACCCAAAATTCGCCATGTCGATTTTGCTTTATAATTTCGCTTTATGTCTATACCACTAATTTCACATTTTGTATTCTTTGTGAAATTAGCAAAAACAAGGTCTTATCACATGTCTGCCTTTTCATCAGGTCACATGATGGGCAGGAAGTAACTGAGTGAGACAGTAAGTAAGTGTCTCACTTTCTGTTTCACGGCAGCAGAGAAAGCATTATATGTGTCTTTGTCTGTGTGTCTGAGAGGCGATCCAAAAAACAACCTTTATCCTTTTGTTTTTATATAGTTTCTTTGTTTACTCTAACTGAACTTTTGTTATACACCTGTAAGGTGTTTTTTGAGAACCTAATTTCTTTGCAAAGTTTATTTTTTGTTTGATTCCCTCTTGTTCATTTTGTAACTCTTGTTACACTCTTTTTTCTTAGTTTACTTTTCTTCCTGTCCCTTCATTTTTTTATAGTTAAACTTTAGTTGAAATGGAGAGCAAGAGAGGTAAAATCTGTGGGCAGTGAGGGCCAAAGACACAGGGTGGGAGAACTGTAAGGCTCAACCACCATCCTTGTTTGTCTGGTCACGGACCAGAAACAGTAGCAGCAGCAGTAGTGGCAGCACCAGCACTGGCAGCAGTAGATCCTGCAGCAGTAGCACCAGCAGCAACAGTAGATGCTACAGCAGCAGCACCAGCAGCAACAGTAGAAGCTACAGCAACAGCAGCAGTAGTAGATGCTACAGCAGCAGCAGCAGTAGTAGATGCTAAAGCAGCAGCACCAGCAGCAACAGTAGATGCTACAGCAGCAGCAACAGTACATGCTACAGCAGCAGCACCAGCAGCAACAGTACATGCTACAGCAGCAGCAGCAGTAGTAGATGCTACAGCAGCAGCACCAGCATAACAGTAGATGCTACAGCAGCAGCAGCAGTAGTAGATGCTACAGCAGCAGCAACAGTAGATGCTAAAGCATCTTTTGACAAAGACATGTTTGGGAAACCTTTTCTCCTGCTATTGTCTGCTCCCCACACCTTTCACTTAACCTCTCTGTTCTGGACTTTTTCCCTATTTGTTTCTCCTAATCTGGCATGACCTCTTTCTTGTAATAATAATGTGATTATTGATATCTCATGTCCTTTTGCACAAGTGATTTGATATGTATTTGTATATGTTTTCTTGCTCTTGACACAACACAAATTGTTGTGTTATCTATGTAACCTTTTGTACTGTACCTAATTGATGTGGAACCTTTGTAAAAGAGCCTCTGGCTCAAAGGTAGTAATTCCTAGAACAATAAACTAAACTAAACTAAACTAAACTAAACTAAAGCAGCAGCACCAGGAGCAACAGTAGATGCTACAGCAGCAGCAGCAGTAGTAGATGCTACAGCAGCAACACCAGCAGCAACAGTAGATGCTACAGCAGCAGCAGTAGTAGATGCTACAGCAGCAGCAGCAGTAGTAGATGCTACAGCAGCAGCAGTTGATTCTGCCTCTGTTAGTGGCACCACAGCACAGGCAGTTGATGCACAGACCCAGCAGCCAGAGCAGTCAAAACAGCAGCAGCAGCCTGTTGTGCCTGCCCCTCCTCCTGTTTGTTCTGCCACCACAGCTAGCACCCAGGCCCCACCTGCTGATCAGCCCATTACCATCACACCTGGTGCCCCCCCTTCCTGTTCCCAGACAACCAAGGAGCTCTGTAGTTTGGTAATATTTCAAGATACCCAGGAATTATCCCAGTGTAGTACATTGCAGTATTTGTGGGATTCATGTCTGGCATGGGAAAAAGGGAAGCCACTTTGGTACGAGTGGGTAGAGCATCCACCTTATTAATCACCAGCTTGCAGAGTGGGAGGCCAGGCTGCAACAGGAAGCAAGAAATCCTGTTCCTGCAGCAGGGGATGTAGTAGGACAAGACAGTGCCAGGCAGTGAAAACATACCAGAAAGAGAAGGACTGAGAGCAGACCTACATGTGAGAGGGTGGCTGAATCTGTGTCATTGTTTACATGATACACCATCTTCCTATCATCCATGCACACCAGGAGGACCTGTAGCTCAAGTTCACCTTGCCATTCTTTGGTCTAAGATAGAGGATCTCCACAAGGAGATCACAGCAGAACGTGCAGACATACAAAGGGTACTGGAGAACCAGGAGACAGTGATACGTCTCCTGAGAGAGATCCATGATAGTCTTTAGTTTTTCTTTTTTTCTTTACATATGTGTCACATTGTTATTTTGATGGTTTTCAGTGGATTTGTACTGTACTGTAAATTATAATTTTGTTATTCTCATTTCCCTTCCCTCCTCTCCTGTCCCAACACCACAAAATAAAAACAGCAAATTTAATATAAAAGATGAAACAGAAAAAAAAACGTTTTTGGTCATACTCCTGTTTACTTCTCAAAATTCTTTTCATTTCTAGAGCTCTTCCTATTACATCTTTCTTATCCTTCTGAAGTCTCATTTTTTTGAGTGTTATTGAGAGTTGTACCCTCCCACTCTTCCCAAAAATATATTAAAGCAGCAGTGCAATAATCAGGTGAAAATTTTGACCTATACTTTTTTATGCTATTTTAGATTGCCACTTACCTCCTGACATGTTTGATGCCCTTTTGTCCATAGTTTGAGTCTGCTTTAGTACTTTTTTTCATATTTGAGATAACAAAAGGAGTGCTCCTTTTAATGTGGCTCAGAACAGGTCTTCATTAGTATTCTCATCTATTTTTGTCCATCAGTTGTTTAAATATCACTTATGTTGTGACTAAAATAAAGCATTATGCAGTATGCAGTGCTCCCTGACCTTATGGAACAATAGGTGTAGGAGCACTCCTGTACAGACGTGCTCAGAAATTAATTTCTGAACACATCTTTACTGGAGTGCTCCTACAGCACTCAGTCAGTGGCTGGCCATGGAGGTGAGAGGTGGACTGTGCCAGTCACCAGCTTGGGATGGGTGGGGGGTGCTGGGTGGGCTGGCATGGTTGGGTGGGGGTCACTGGACTACCAGGGCTTATTGGGTTATTTGCCACATTTGAGGCCGGCAACTTGGGGGTTGAGGCATGGGTGGGGGGATTACAGAGCTGCCCTGTGAGGCATTTTACAACAGGGGATTCAGGGGGCTGGGGGTGTGGGCAGCCCTGCGGGGCATGTAACATAGGCATGAGGGGTCAGTTGGTGTGAGCAGCCCTGCGGGGCCATTACTGTACAGGGGGGCATGTACAGTATGGGGATCGGGCAGGATTGTACTGTGATGCCCATTGGGGCATCAACAGGGGTGGTCTGGGCATTGTGGGGCACATGGACTGGGTTCTACAGGGTCCTTGGAGGATGGATGTAAGTTACACCAGCTAAATGCAGGTGTAACTTACATTGCCGATTCTCCTCTGGGGGTTCTTGTAGAATCCTGACATTGGAGACTTGTTGCTGCCCATCTGGAATGGGGCACAACTGCTTCTGTAAACCCCCTAGTGCCATGTCACAGGGGGTTTATGACACAACTGCTGGCGTAACAGCTGTTCGGTGCAAGTGGTCTGCGACATGTCGCAGGCCACTTTGTAGAATAGTGCAAGTCACAACTACTGGCATAAGTTGCTACTTGTGCCATTCTACTTGGCGCAAGTGCTGTTACGCCAGGCGCAACCTTTTTAGAATTGGGACCTGAATCTGTATTTCATATGCCAAAGGCACAGGTCTTATTTTCTACCACAGGGAAATCTGGCAAGTGAAACTGCACATTGAATCAGTATTTTATACACCCAAAACACAGGTCTGGTTTCCTAGCACAGCAAAATCTGGCAAGTGAAACTGTACACTGAATCTGTATTTTATACACACAAAACACAGGTCTGATTTCCTAGCACAGGGAAATCTGGCAAGTGAAACTGAAAACTCAATCAGTATTTCACACACAAAATGTGCAGGGATTTAATTTAGCAGTGGGAAATATGGCAAGAAAAATAACAAAAACGACATATACCACAAAAAAACACTGCTTAACTAAGAAAAAAATGAAAAAACTACAGATCTTGATTGAACCTAGCCTCTTACTATGCTGCTGCCCCCACCCCCACACACAATCCACAGACACAAAATGCAGAAACAGAAAAACGTACTTTACACTATCTAATCAATGAGTGAATATAAAAAAAAAAATACTGTGTATTCACAATGCAGTAGCAAACCAATTTTGATCAAAATTTTGTTCAGATGGAATTTGTTTTATGTTTTAACAGGTTTTTATGATCAGTCAGACTAACACAATGTGCTCTCTGAGAGACTGTCAACTACACTGCACTCAGACATGACCTACTCAGCTTCCTATAGGCTATTCAGCAACATATGACCCCCCCCAGAGTGTCAGATGACATCCTATCCCATACTGCAGTGTCAATTTCACATCAGGTGCAAATTTCACCGGTGAAATTGTCATTTCACGTAACAGTAATAACCAAGATAGTGGCACAATAGAAGCAAAGTCAGCAATTTCGTATTTTTCACGAAATCACCAGAAAAGGTGAAACTTGGATTTCGCATGCTGTACAATTTTGGGGAAAGTCAAAACTCCATGAAATATTATGCACAGCAAAATTTGCTGACTTTGCACACCTCTAGTCATGCCATATGTCTGGGATTTCCTAATATATTTTTTTCATTCTGTGGGACTGTACATTACATGACAGTACATATCATTGAATTCTCATATGGTACATTGCTGTCAGTGCAGAGAACATATATTTTAACTACCCAGATAGTAAGTGCACACTGGAAAGGTGGTGCTCATGATAAAACTTGGATTTAATGCCACATGAGAAAATCAGGCTCTCACCAGCCTAAAAGAATATTGACTCCACAGCTCTTATATTTCTAAAACATTTATTAAAACAATGAAAAGTCTCACAGTACTAAGACTGTGCATGGCTGTCGCATTTCAGATTTACTAGAATCCTTTATCAAAGGCTGGTGAACATCCACAATCAAAGACATTAAGTACTCGTGGGTAACTGCCACTGAATGGCATCACACATTATAAGTTTAAATTCATTGTTGCATAACAATTACATCAAAAACCAAAAGATCACACATCAATAATCACTTAATTGTTTAGTATGAAACATGTATTTTGCTGGTAAACAAACTCCAGACCCAAGGAAAAAAATAGCAACAGGGAAGAAAGGGGGGATGCTTGTTTCATACTAAACAATTACATGATTATTGATGTGTGAACTTCTTGTTTTTGATGTAATTGTTAAGCACCAATGAATTTAAACTTACAATGTGTGATGTCACTCAGTGTCAGTTACCTATGAGTATTTAATGTATGTGATTGCAAATGTACACCAGCTTTTGATAAAGGATTTTAATAAATCTGAAATGCATCAGGCATGCACAGTCTTAGTATGTGGGTCTTTTTATTGTTTTAATAAATGTTTTAGAAATATAAGACCTGTGGAGTCAATATTCTTTCAGGCTGGTGAGTGCCCAATTTTTTTCGTGTGGCATTACATATATTTTAGGTTTGAAAACATAAATTTCAATCAATCATAATTAGATATATGTGTGGTATTTACTGTGTATGATTTTTATCTTTCTGTACAGTTATTTTATTGAGTTCACATACCTTTTAACTTGTCATCATTGAATTGTTCATACATACATAGTGTGTTTAAGTGTCAGCTGTGCATCCAGCTTTATAAATATTTGATACTGGTATTGGAATTTACTCTTCAGTTTTATTATGTGCATACCTCAAGTAATTACAGGGCACCTAATCTATTAAAAGTAAGTTACATGCTGTCAGTCCCACAAAGGTCATTGGTGGTTGTTACAAGTAAAGTGTGCAAGCATGGTTAATTACTGTGTAGTGGCAAATTGTAGCAATAACCCATACGAAAATGTCTCTGTTTGAATTTCCAAACAGAAAAAAATTATCAATTAGATTTCAAAAATGGGTGAAATTCATATGCATTGATAGGAAATGGGACTGGCAGTCTGCTGTTACCCCAACCATATGCTCTGAATATTTCACAAGTGAATGCTTCCAAAATTATATGCAGTTTGTTTAAATTCTGTAAATGTTTAAAACTTGCTAAATGCACAGTTCTATTCATATGCCCAGTCTGAACTACAAAGCTGGCATCAAGCAATAATTCATATACATGCACATATGAGGGAAATGAATGTTTTGAAACAGCATTACAGTGAAGGAACAGAGCTGTCAACAAACTGACAGTGTCATGGATCAGTTATCATTTTTTTATATCAGTTGTTTCAAGTGTCTTATTTGCTATTACTCTAACAATTTTATTGAAAAACTTCTGCTATATTTGTAAAGGTTATTTCTTTGTTCTTGTTTTGCACAGAGCATTTCAAGTCACAAGTCCTCAGTGAGCAGAATGGCTGATTTAACAGCATGTGAATCTGATATCTCTACAACAGATAACTCTCAAGTTAAAGTTGTAAATACAATTTATCTTTATAACATTGTGACACATATGCAGTTACCCAAATGTTCCATAGCTATCAATGGGGGAAAAAGGGGGTTGGGGAAGAGAAGTAGTTTGTGCTACATGAAGGAAATAGTAGGTTATATGTGTGTGGGATTTTTAGCCTTCTCCAACCCCTTGATTCTTGTGGCAGATACAGACACAGATGTCAAAGAGACAATCTGTCATTCAAAAACAAACATAGATTTTTTTTTAGAGTAACTATGGACTTACTGAAAGTGTGAAGAGTGACTGCATAAACAGTCACTGTGAACACTGAATGTGTGACCTGTGAAAGCTTGAAGAGTTAATGTGTACAGAGTGCATGAAGGCTTAGTGTGTGATGATTAAAATTTGGTCAGAAAACATGAATATCTTGACTTGGCTCCCCTTCGCAAATTAATATTGGGTGTTTGTTATAGACCTCCATTAACTGAACCATGTAGTAACAAATTAATATTACAAGCAATTGAGGTAGCATCTGGTTTAGCCAATGTATTAATTGTTGGTGATTTCAATGCCCCAGGTATAAATTGAGAATTATTATCAGGTCTAAATGAGTTTGAAAAAGATCTATTAAATTCTATTACTTCTTGTGGTTGTGATCAGTTGGTAAATGAACCCACCAGGGATGCTAACATTTTGGACCTTATTATTACTAATAATGCGGAATGTATTGTTGACACTAGGGTCATGAGTGACCTGACAACCAGTGACCATAATATGGTTGGATGTTATATTGACTGTTCCAGGTCCAAAACAAATATAAAAGCTGTTACTAAACTCCTGATTATAAAAACACTGATTGAGTAAAAATAATAGAAGAATTAAACAAAATAAATTGGGATGTAAGTCTTAATGGGCTTAATGTAAGGAAAATGTGGGACAAAATCAATATTACCCTCCAGGAAGTGATTCATACATTTGTACAGATGAGGAAGAAATATAATAATAAAGGTAAAATTCCTTTATGGTTCATCAGATCAATAAAGAAACAGATATGTAGAAAATATAAGCTATTTAAAATATTTAAATCCAATCCTAGTTGAAAAAATCAGATTTTATATAGAGCTGAACAAGCTAAATTACATAAAATGATAAAAAAAGGAAACTGGGACTTAAATTGGCATGCAAAAAGGATTTAAAAAGTTTCTACGCTTATATAAATACTAACAAACAAAAAAAAACCACAATCACCTCAGTTGTACATAATGGGAAAACAGTTACAGATCCTGAAGAAATAGCCCTAAACTTTAACCAGTATTTTGTTTCTATATTTAATCCATCTACCAGTCCTGATTCTGTGTTCTCCGTGGAAGGTATGCAATCATTCATAACTCAGAAAGAAGACGTTTTTGGAAGAGTTAATAGAATTAAAAACATCTTCCTCACCTGGTCCTGACAATTTGAGTACTGTAATTTTAAAGAACTTGGCAAAACCACTTTCTTATCCACTCACCATGTTATTTAATACATCGTTATCATCTGGTAATGTTCCCGATGATTGGAAGAGGGCTGTAGTGGTCCCAATTCAAAAAAAAGGAAATTGTTCTAGTGTGTCCATTATAGACCAATTAGTCTAACTTCTATCTGCTCTAAAGTGATGGAAAGGATAGTTAAAAATAGGATTGAAAGTGAACTGGATGTATTACATCTTTTGGACTTGTCACAACATGGTTTTCATAAAGGATTATCATGTGTGACAAATCTTCTGTCTTTTTTATGAGTTTGTAAGTGACCAACTAGATAGTAATGTATCCACTGATGTCATCCTCCTGGATATTAGAAAAGCATTTGATACAGTACCCCATGATTTACTGATATCCAAGTTAAACAAAATTGGAATCAACAAATATATTGTTAGGTGGATTAATAACTGGCTTACAAATAGCAAACAGTCAGAATAAATGGTAAATTGTCCAGTGAGGAGGGTGTCACCAGTGGAGTATCCCATGGATCAGTGTTTGGTTCTGTGTTGTTTTCTGTGTATATTAGTGACATGGGGAGAGATATAAAGGGTGTTATCTCAAAATGTGCAGATGATACCAAGCTAGGTCATGAAGTAGACTCCATACAGAGCTATCTAGATTTTTGTCAGGACTTGGAACTAATTGAATCTTGGGGAAGATATAATAAAATGGAATTTAACTAATCAAAATGCACAGTTCTGCATTTTGGTAAAAAAATTCAAAATATAAATATAAACTCTATGGAAAAATACTTAAATCTTCTGAGAAGGAACTAGATTTGGGAATTTGGGTAAATACTGATTTAACCTATGTTGATCATTCTCGTCATTTCTCAAACACCACAAACAGACTGCTAAGAACTATGAATAAAACGTTCATAACTAGACATAAAGAGTGTTTAATGAAAGTATATAAATCCTATATTATTCCTCACCTTGATTATGGTTCTCCTTTTTGGAGCCCATATTTGAAAAAGGAAATCAGTTTATTAGAAAAAAAACACAAAGGAAAATAACAAAATCTTTAGAAGGTTTTAAAAATAAGGATTGTAGATCTAGAATAAATGAATTAAAATTGTTTACTCTGGAGACTCAAAGGATGAGAGGTGATTTACTCATGGCATTTAAGATTCTGCAAAGTTCTAATATAATGAAGTTATGTGGCTTCTCTAACAAAGATATATCATCAATGGATTTAAGATCACATAAGAGACAAATATATGTTCCAAGGGTAAAACTGTCAAAAGACATTTTTTTTTTTACTGTAAGATCAGCTAAACTATGGAACTCCCTACCTAGTAAGATTGTAATGGCACCGAGCTTTGAGCAATTTAAGATGAGATTAGATGATTACTTGATTCAAAATCAGTTGGGTGACTCACCCCACTAAGAGTGGGAGACAATTAAATGGGCCTTGAAGCCTACTTTGTCTTATCCTACCAAGTATTACCACGTATTACCAAGTAAGACTGACTGTATCATGAGTGATCATATGAACAGTGATTGTGTGATGAATGAAGGTGTACAGAGTGTGTGAAGAGTTAATGTGTGGAAAGTGAATATGTGAGGAATGAATGTGTGATCAGTAAATGTGACAAGACTAAATAAGTGAAGACTAAATGTGGGAAGGTTGAATGTTGCAGTAGCATGCAGGAGGATAGAAGTTAGGTGATGGGGAGACATAATGAGATGGTATTTCATGGAAAACAAAAAACACCATAATGATATCTGATCCCCACCCTCCCCTTGGCATTAGCCCACAGAAATAGACACACAGGGCAACCAGTCTATCTGCCAGCTAATGCACAGAGCCATGTGTCATACACAGGTGCACAGGTGCATGCCATATAGCAAGAGGTCAGTTACCTTCACTATATGCTACTTATGCCACTGCGGCCATCCCTGCAGATTGCATTTGCTGGCATTTGCTGCTGGCATTGCATTACAGTAGCATCCAACCACCCTCACCACATCCAGCTGGGTCATTGACCTGTTCCTTGAACACAGTTCACAGGGATAGAGCCACAAACCATACTACCTGCCATGTAAAGTGACACCATGCATGCAGTTTCAAAATAGTAACTTTTTTGTTTTTCCCCCCAACAAATTGCCAAGATATTACTTTTATTGCTGTTGCTAAACATGTCATATGACATTTGTAGTACATTTGTTGAACTGTGAAAGTATGTCATTAATTGCATTTAAATCTAATTTTAAAATGTATTTAAAGTCCTTGGATATTTGTAAATATCATTTGTAAGTGTTAAGATTTACTGTTGTTTGTATTATGTCTGTCTTGCTTGTTCAGTTTGAGCCTGAAAAAGGACTTTTGGTCCAGTGTTCCTACCCGGTTAACAAATAAAACAAACAAACTGTCCTGTTAATCAAGAATTGTGAAAATACGCCTCTTCCTGTAATTGAATTATAACATGTCACCTGTTAATGAGGTGATTTGGAAAGAATGGCAGTGTTGAAAGTCTGAATGTAAAATACTGGGAGTTAAAGTTATTAGTTGATGTTAATATACTGAGACAATAACTCATAACACGTGCATTTTCCCATGTTTGCACATCACATCTTCACCATACTCTTCTTATTTCCTCACTTCACGAATCCATTATGCAAAGATTTTCCATTCCCCAGTGAAACTTCATTCCAGCATTTGGGAACAATTGCTGCTTTAACATTAAGCTACCTATGGAATCATGCCAGTGAGAACAGTAGCATATCATCCATTCTGCCAGAGACCCAAGATGTGGAATCATGTTTACCTCATGATGGTGATCTCATTGACAACTCTGTGTTGATGGTCAGTGCTTCATTTGATATGAACATGGCAAGCCATGTAGACATGACAAGTGATGATTTCAACATTTATTCCCTTCCCCATATTACATTGACATCAATCAAAAGTCAAACATACAATTACCTCCAATATCTCTTCGCAGTCAGTGCAAAGATGTTCACAAAAAGCAAAGGTTTACATATATATTTTTGTTCTAACCTTCATGACATAAAGAATTACTTTAATATTTTTGGAAATGGGTGGATTGATATGTTCACTTTTAGGAAATTGCAACAATTTTCTTTTTTGTTTAAGTATGTATCACAAAAAGATGCATCACAGATACCGTTAAGATGCTCAGTGTGTGTTGGCTTTGTAGCACCGAGTGATGGGGATCCCTCTAGCATGGTGGCAACCCACGTTCACACCATGAGCCATGATCCTGGGATGTCAGGAGCAGAGACCAGTAGGAAGGCTCAAAGAACGCCTCTCGGGCACTAACTAATCAGAGTTTACATCAATGCTGTGAATGCAACAAAACAGTATATGTGTCAGGTTATCAATGCAATTTCTATTTTAGGAACAATTACTGAAAAACTAATAACATGTGCAATTGGAATACAGTGTGAATTGCTGTGAGATGAGCCGCTTCCCTGTTCCACTCCAGTTTCCAGCCTTTAATATGGCAGTGGGGAGGACTCCAACCCTAAATACTTACCATCGAATATATCAGTGGAGGCAGCAGATAAGGAGTACATCAAAGGTAGGCCTAGGTATATGAAGTTGTTAATTTTTTATGTTAATTTCCTCTGAGTTATATCTGTTCGCAGTACTAGTCCAATATCGGCAGTACATCCACTTTTACCTACTTATATAAACACATAAAAAAAAAGAATGCTGGAACATAAATGCTACTGTAAATGCAGCCTGTCCAAACTCCCGATATAGACATGTGACCTACAGTTTACCCAGGCTCTTCCCTTTCCCTCTTCTCCAATTGCTTCTCCCAAAGGATGACACTCTGCATAAGCATCATAACCTTCAGTCTATGCCCATCAACCTTACAATGGCTAATGGCATTAGCAAGTGCCACCACAGATGGCAGCTGATTACACAGTGCCACCACCATTTCTGTCAAATATTACTTTTCTATGTCCTTCCTGTGTCTTCACCTACTTACAGAAGATCATGTTGCAGAGGACCAGTCCCACTGTAGATCCATGTGCCTATGACCTCTCTCCCATCAGATTTAACTTGACTGATAACCAGCATCTACTGGATCACCTTTATTCAGTTAGTAACCCCATTGACTATGGCATTGGCTGCACCCAGATCATGAATCTTCCTCAAAAAGTTCCTTTGCAGTATAGAGTCAAAAATCTTTCTGAAGTAAACTTGCTGAAGATATACAGTGTAGCTGTCACACAGTTACCTGGTCACACAATGTAATAGCACTGTCGTGCTAGTCTAAGTAGACCTCCCTGACAGGAATCAGTGTTGTCTGTTATCCTGGTGCACAGTGTGTGGAACCACTGTGTATTCTGTTTCTTATGTCTGTCACTGTTCTCAATTTCACAAGTCAGTTAGAAATGAATCATGTTGACTATAATTTTGCACACATTTTAACTATGTTATTCCTTTCTGTCAACCAGAAATAGGAAAGTTGATGGTGATTAGCAAACATGATGCACAGATGAAGAGAAATTCATAGTTGCCAGGAATTGTTTACAGGAACTTTTTCAGAAATGTGAAAAGTGTGGGAAAGACTGTACTGTTTTTCCCCCACAGATGACCCTGTGAGAAAACAGGGCACCTTCCTTGTAGTGACAAATGACCTACCTGTTGTTCTGACTGCTGGTACAAAAATAGGCCCTTTTGAAACCTCACTCAAGGAATTTCTCGCTAGCAACTCTACTTGTGACTGCTCCTAGTAGTACTATACTAACTCAGCCCATGCCACCTCCTTCACACCAACTACATTTTTTTCTTAGAGTATTTATGTCTTGCTATTTTGCATCATGTAATATTTAGCGCACTTCCTCTCAACTGTATTATCCTTGCATCATTATCAGTTATTATGATTGAACCCCTGCCTTACAATCTGTATCTTTGTTTTCCGTAATTTTGCTGCTGTTTTGCACATGACTCTGGGCTGTGTCTGCCCTCTGCTATGGAATGTTACTCAGTTCTTTACCTTACTGTACCTACTAATGTAATATATGGACTGACTGATGTCTTGCACCTGTACTTGTGATGTTGTACTATGTCTGCCGACAAGGAGCCTTTGCAAAAGAGTCTGTTGACGCAAAGGGTGTAATTACAATTTCTCAATAAATAAATAAAATATATGCTTTCATAGCAGGGAGTGGCAAAGTCAGCCAAACATTGGACATTATTCCACTGTTAACTTGTTATTGTCTACAGCCATTTTGCATCTGGATGACTGATTATGAAAGTGCTGTGTATACTTGAGATGTTGAAAATACCATGTGTAACCCATTCAACCGTTCAGAACCATATAAAATGTGCAATTTCCCCAGTGCTGACAAAAATGTGACAGACTGAACAACTTCATTTATTTGAGAAATTAAAATCTATGGATGGCAGACTTATACTTGCCAGTGACAGGCGAGCCAACAGCCTGGGGCATTGTGTGAAATAAGGTTCGTACATACTACTGGAGCAGAGGATAAATAAAGTTATTGACGTTTCTCTTATTGAGGTGCTCATAAGAAAACATATTATTTGCATGGCATCATTATTACCGAAACAAAATGTAACAGATGTAACCCCTAGGTGGCGCTATCCCAAGGGCTACTACCTCTTCCTGCTTGGCTAGTAGCAGGTTAAGGGACCTTGGTAATGAAATGGGTGCCTTGGTCAAGCTAACCTGGGCACAGCCCTCCGGGACACTGTAACCCCCCCTCTTTCCCTTCTAGTGGCCTGAACAATATACAATAATTACTTTCACAATGACCCTTATTCACCATGCAATTACCCACACTGTTTGCACTTACCACCAGGGCAGGTTCCTCTAGCCTGACCCTGGGGACTCCCTGTAAAACAAGGTTAAGTACAGCAAATAGCAACAGTACAATACTTTTGACACAAACTAGAACCACAGTCAGGTTAAATGCAAACAAAGCTAAATCTGATTTATTCAGGGAACTTGAACAAGGGAGGGGCATAATCAGGTTGATTTGCTTAAAAGCTATATTAATCAGACAGTTATGCATGCAGTTCAGAGTCCCTACACAGTCACACACTCTGGGTACCCAGGTAGGAAAACGGTGCGCTAGCCAGGAACGTTGCAGCTGGTTGGGACCCTGTGATGGAAGAAAGCAACATGCACCACACACACTATTTGTAATCCAGAGCTGGAGGGCTGAGTTCATCAAAGAAAAGGCAACAAGACAATTAGATGACAACACTTTTAGGTTTAGCTGTTGTTGCAGGGAGCTACCCTGATGTTTACTCACCATACCCATTACTGGACACTGGCAGGACAAAATCGAGACTGCAGGCTGTTGAGCTGGAGTGCCTGGAGAAGCAGGGCCCACACGAATCACTGAGGTATCATTCCTGTTCAAAGCGTTGAGCAGAGGGCTGATCCCCAGGCCGGTCTCTCATCGATGACTTTCTCTGTGTAGCAGGTATTCTGGCTGAGCCAGCGTAGTAGGGCCCAGGCAAACAGAAATGGACACAGATTCAGTCCGTGGAGCTGGATACAGCCTCCAGCTAGCAAAACACAGTTCAGACACACAGTGGGGAACCAAATCACAACCCACTACAGCACACAGCACATTCACATGTAATAAAATTCCACTGTACCAGGCAAATGGCTCTCCGGTAGCAATTACAGAGTTTCTGCACAATCCAGGAGATCAGAGGTAGCTGTAGGTCCTGACAGGCTGATCGCATTCAACAAATCTTCAGCCTTCTTCAGGTTAAAGCCTGGTCACAATTCAGTGACTTAATTTGCACTCCAAATTCGGATTCAGTCCAAAAAAAAAGGCACAAGTTACAGTAGGCAGGCATGCAGGCCAAACTCAGGCCTTTCCACAGTTCTCCCCGGCGAATCCACTATGGATTGCTGCTCGAACCTAAAGCCCAGAACTACAATTCCAACAAGTTTTGGCCCCACCAAGCCCCAGTAGGCAGGCTCCATTTTAAAGTCCCAAATATACTGATTGGCCCATTTCAGCAGTCCAGGACCAAGATGATGGAAATAAACAGAACTGTCCATGCTGCAAAGAAAGCAGGTTAGAACAAACTGCAATATTATTACTACTCTAACAAATGATCAGCAAACAAGTAATATCTTCTAACAGAGCTCCCTCTCAGATTAATTATGACTGCAATCCAGGCAGCTCTTAAAGAGACAGTACACAGAGGCCATACAGGCACTCTCTGGCAATACATTTAAACTTCTAAAACGCAGGACAGCAGCCTGGCAGTGAGAATTTAAGCAAGCTCAAGGAAGATTTTTCAGGAGCCCCCATTTGTAGGGGGTTTACACCCTTCCCTGCCTGGAAAAAACTTGGCGTACGCATCAAGTCTGTACCATCACACTACTGAAAATGCAATATCAACAAGACATATATATCATTAGCTCATTACATTATTATACACTTCATTATACTTCACATTACTACATTCATATTGACAATACTTATGCATGTTTCATACAGATAATTCTGATTCCACTATGATTAACATATTAGTAACATCACAATACTGATTCACATAATAACTTCTTGTACATTAAACAATGTAAGAGGTTGCCCTTCCCTATCAGCTAACTTCGGGCTGGATGGGGCAGGGGCACCATGGTGAGAGGGAAAAACAAGTAACCTGGAATTGGCCGTCAAGCTCAATTTGGGCAGTGAGCTTGGAGAGATGTAAACCCCTTTGTGAACCACATTGAGAGGCAAATCCACTGGCCTCCGAGGGGAATCTTAACTAAAGCATAGTACTGGCTTGACAGCTCAGCCAGTCTTTCTGGGGGGAGCAGCCACAGTCTCTGTACTTTCAGCACTAACTTTAGAGCTTTTGTCACTTGTGAGAGGTGCCTCTGCATGAATGGGAATGTCCAAACCGGGAGCACCATAAGTTCTGTGCTCTGTAGACTCTGTTTCTACAACACTTTGCTCATTATTATCCTCTGACAAAGGCCCAGGTTGCTCATTTTTAGGAGGCTCTAGCACGATTAAGCTTTGTGGCACTGAAGGGGGGTTGTCAACACTCTCACATTGTTCTTTAGGTTCTGGTGTGTCACCAGGGAGACTCAGACCACCAGCCCCTTCTTCTGGCAATTCACACAGTTCCACAAAATACAGAGTCCTCAACCTCAGATGTGATGCTTTGCACCTGACTTTCAGGGAGCATTGGCTCCAAGGATGAAGCTGGGGGGTTAAGCAGTCCAGAAGGCCCAGCTTCATCCCCACAATTAGCCATAGAGTTACCTCAAAACAGCTGACTCAACTCATAGATGGGGTAATAGGCATTGTCACACTCACTATCGCCAGAGGTGGACTGACAGTCATTATCATTCTGGGCCTGCTGCAGAGGAAACCTTAACTCTGTAACTACTGGGGTAGGTTGACTCTGTCTCTTTTTTGCAGCTGCATGAGTCACCAGCCCAGGGGAGGCAATGTCTGCTGGCTCAACTTCAATAATAACTTGGCCGATAGGCAGCAAGTGGTTACGATGCATGGTCTTTACAGCTTTGGAGTTATTCTCTGGGCATACCTTGTATACTGGTAGATCATCCAACTTTCCAACTACTACATGAGGAAGATGGTGCCACCTATCAGTAATTTTGTGCTTGCCATGTAGTCCCAAACTGCTTAACAAGACATTGTCTCCGGGCCGTAGCTCATGAGCCTTTACTTTCTTATTGTGCCTCTCTTTATTGGTGAGATTTCTTTCAGTGGCCATTGTTTGGGCCAGTTGATATGCATGGTTCAATTGAGCTTTCAGTTTCTGTACATACTGCAGGTAGTTTTCAGCTCAGACCCCATCTGGAGAGACCCCAAAACAGACATCAACTGGCAGGCAGGCCTCACTCCCAAACATGAGGTGGTAGAGGGAAAACCCAGTAGCATCATTTTTGGTGCAATTGTATGCGTGTACCAAGGTGCTAATCTGTTGGCTCCACTTATGCTTGTCTTTTGGGTGGAGGGTGCCCAGCATGTCTAGAAGGGTGTGGTTAAAATGTTCTGGTTGAGTGTTCCCCTGCGGGTAATGGGGGTGGTTCTTGAGTTCTTCACCCCCCACAGAAAGAGTATTTCTTTGATTAACTGACTTTCAAAGTCTCTGCCTTGGTCAGAGTGGATCCACTGAGGGGCACCATAGTGGACAAAGAAATTTTCCACTAGCACCTTGGCCACGGAAGAGGCCTTTTGATCTTTAGTTGGAAAAGCTCATGCATACCATGTGAAATAATCCATAACCACTAACACATTGCCAATATTCCACTGATCAGGTTCTAAACACAAAAAGTCTATGCAGACCAGTTCCATGGGGGTGCTGGTAGTAATATTGACAAGGAGGGGCAGCCCTCTGAGGCAGGGCTTTCCTTTGCAGGCAATGACTGCAGGTCTTTACATGGTGCTCAACATCGGCCCCCATCTTTGGCCAGTAGAATCAAGATTGTGCCAGGTCGAGAGTTTTGTCAATACCGAAGTGCCCCATGTGATTGTGGAGGGACCTCAGTACCAAATCTTTAAAGGCTGTGGGCAGGACCAATTGCTGCTTGTCTACTTGACCACTGCAATCCACTGTCTCTCTCTCTATAACAACTGATTGTGTAACTTCAACCTGGGGCCTTCTTTAAACAATAGGGCAGTTTGCAAGTCAGGGGAACACAACTGGGAGACATCTTTCCCCGCATGCAGGGCATCAAGTGCTGGCTGAATCATAGGATCTTGGGATTGAGCCCACTGGATGCTGTTGTCAAATTGAGGTAGTGCACTAGTATCTAGAGCAGAGAAATGGCAATAGGCAGCTGGTATACAGGTATCAGGAGGCCCCAAGCAATCTACTAAACAGTCCACTGTGTCCGTAGACATCTGTTCATCTCTATCAAACTTTTGGCATAATACTCAGATGTCAGGTTCAGACAATCTGACCCAGTCACTCTTGGCGACTGGTCTTCATGACAGGGTGTCAGCATCAATATGGTTCAGTCCTGGCCTGTATTCAACAGCATAATCATAGGTTGATAAAGCAGAGAGCCACCGGTGCCCAGTGGCATCCAACTTAGCTGAAGTCTGCACATAGGTTAATGGGTTATTGTCGGTCTTCACCAATATCTTAGCCCCATAGAGGTACTAATGAAACTGGTCAACAATGGCCCATTTTAGGGCAAGGAACTCCAGCTTGTGCACAGGATAGTTTCGTTCTGATGGGGTCAAGTTCCTGCTGGCAAAAGCAACTGGTCTCAAACCATCCTCATGGTCTTGATACAGCACAGCTCCCAGGCCCTGCAGACTAGTGTCCGTATGCAGCACATAGGGCTTGGTATGGTCAGCACAGGTGAGGATGGGGGCGTGGGTGAACTGGTATATGACTTCGTGGAGGGCTGCTTCACATTTGGGTGTCCAGCGGAGCCCAAAAGGTTCACCTGTTCAGAAGTATACTTTCTCAGGTTCTTTGACAGCCCCTTTCTTGTATTTACAGTTGGCAGGGGGGTAACCATGGGTGAGATTCAGGAGAGGGCGAATCACCTTGGAATAGTCTTTTATGAACCTGTAGTAATACCCACAGAACCCCAGGAAACATTGTAGTTCTTTCAAGTTATGGGGCTGGGCCAAGTAGTCAGTGACTCGATCTTACTGGGATCGGTCTCTATCCCTTCTGCAGATACTATGTGCCTCACATACTTCATAGAGGTTTGAAAAAACTGGCACTTGTCAATGGACAGCTTGAGGCTGAAGTCTTCCAATTGGTCTAGGACTTTAAACAGTTGGGTCTCATGCTCCTCTAATGTGCATCTGAACACAATGACATCATCTAGGTACACTAGGCATTCCAGTAAGTTCATATCTACCACTGCACGTTCCATCAGTTGCTGAAAGATGGCTGGGGTACCGGAAATCCCCTGTGGCATTCTCAGGAATTCCTAGAACCCCAAAGAACAGATGAAGGTGGCTTTCTCATGGTCCTCCGTGGCCATTGGAATCTGGTAATATCCGCTGCGAAGATCCAATACTGAGAACCATTTGCTCCCATTCAAGCAATCCAGGGCATCTTGAATACAGGGCATGGTGTATTGATCTGGGACAGTCCGCCAGTTCAGGCTTCAATAATCAACACACATCCTCACCGACCCATTCTTCTTATGCACAACCACAATGGGAGAGGCATATGGGCTCCTTGATTCCTGTATCATGCCAGCAGTGAGCATTTCCTACAGGTGACTCCTCACATCATCTGTGTCAGCTGGAGTGAGGCGTCAGGATCTCTCTCGAAATGGCCGGTCATCTTGCAGGCATATGTGATGCTCTGCACCCTAGACACACCCCACATCCCATTTGTTTAAGGAAAACACTTGGTCTCTCTGGGCAAGTTTCTTGCTAATCCTAGCCTTCCATTCAGCTGGCAGTGGGGAATCACCAAAGTCAAATAAATCCGGGGTCACTCTCTCCTTTTGGCCAGAGTACTTGTTATTGGTTAATACTGCAGTGCCTGCACAGTGTACTGTAGCTGGAGTGCACCCTCTGTTCACCCAGACCTCCCAATCTGACACATTTAGAATCTGGACCATCACTCATTGTTCATGGCATGGGCACAGGGAGGCAAGATCCTGGGTTTAGCTAATAATCCTTCTGGCAACCTTCCATAACCTGGTGCATTCAATATTAATATTTTGTTCTTTACATTTCTCTTTAGGTGGACTTCTCCATGGATTGTGCACTGGGTGTTTGGGACCAATACCAAGGAGTCAGGTTCCTTTTTCCACACTACCCCCACTGGCTCATCTGGGTCCTATTCATTAGGTTTATGTTGTAAGTCATATGCCCTTTTTACTAAGGCTTGAATTCTTAGTCCAGTCAGTTGCCTTTGTTTCTCATGGCAGAGTTGTGCTAGTCTCCCAAACAAGTGGGCTTTTGTTCCAGTTAACAGGGGAACACCATCATACAGTCCAGTGGGGGGACACACTAGGGCCAGTGTCTCTACTTGCTCCTCTACACCAGTTACAGTTGCAGGAAAAGACAACCAGAGGTGGATATATCCTAGGTAGGGATAAGACTTCTCGCTCAGCCCCCACACATGTAGGCCTTCCAGGGACTGTAATGGCACACCAGATAAGTGTTTGTCATACCAGTCCTGAAATACAATGGTCACTTGCAACCCACTGTCAAGCACAGTCCAAATAGGAATACCATTCACAGCCACAGTAGTCTTCATCGAAGGGCCCACTATTTTGGACCAGTTTGGAGGGACAACAGCAGGGTCCTGGACAGATGATTTAGCCACAGAGGGGTTTGAGTAAGGATGGCAGAAGCCTTCACTGTGGTCTTTTTGTGCACCCCTTGACCACTGACTCATTTTCCAAGGCTCTCCTTGAAGCCAGTTCACCACTTTCTCTAAGTTCTTATGAGACCAGCATTCCCTCTTCATATGGCTATCCTTGCTGCAATTGTGACAAATGACAGACTCTCAGGGCACCTTTGGGGAAAACATAGCAGGGGATGCTGGAGCATCGATGGGAGATTGTGATCTAACTTCTGCTGGTAGTGTACCATGTCTCAAAAGTTTCTTTAGGGTGGCAGTCAATTCCTTGAGCTCAGCCTAGAAGCCGCCCTCAGTAGAGGATGCCTAAGGGTGCACCCCCACCCTCATAACAGTCACGTCCTGACAGGAGCCAGGGTCTCTGTCAGCAGGGGATACCTCAGCGAATGCACCAGGTTGTACTTTTCTGACTTCCTTCAACAACTCCTCCCCCCACCGTTTAGCCCACGGCTGGACACTCATAGTGGTCTCCATTTCAGAAGGACCTTCCGGTGCCATGATCACTTGGGCTGCACTCACTCCATAATTCCAGTCTCCCTCTTCACCTTCTACCTCAAAGAGTTCTTTTATCAAGTCACAGTAGCCAGGTGGGTTACCTCTCCTATCCTGGAGCCTTAACTGGATGATCTGCAGTTTAGAATGCTTGGCATGTTGCAGTATGTGCTCCAATCTCACACAGTTCAAATCACTGGCGGCTACCCCACCTTTCTGATAAGCTTTCTGAAGAGCTCTTTCTAGTTGAGTAACATACACAGACAAACTTTCCCCCGTCCATTGTTTGGTACCTTGGAATTTCCACATCAAAGTCTCTCCTGACTCAATGCTCCCAAAATTGCCTTCATGTACAGATAGGTACTTCTGAGCAGATGCATCAGGGTTCGTGGCCCTCAAAAATGTAATAGCTTCAAGGGCAGGGCCCCTCAAACTTTCTATGATTCTTTTCTGCTTCTCAACCTCTGCACACTGCCACTAGGGTACCAAGGGGGCAACATAGTCAATCCAGGTCTCGCAGTCATCCTCCCCCTGGGGGATGGGGAGGGTGCCGGAGAAGATTCTCAGCCTTCGGTAGGAGTTGTGACTAATGGCAGGTACAGATATAGGGGCCAGCATTGGCATGGGAACAGAAGGTGGTGCAGTAACAAGTGCTGGAGTGGAAGGGGGTGTTGGGGAAGGAACACCCCCAGGTGGCAGGAATAGTTTCTTAAAGTCCTCTATGGTTTTCCCTTCCTCCAGCAACAACTTAACAAATTTCTCCTCAAAAGTCTCAGATAATGATGGGAGCTCATCCTCCCCAGGGTCTTTACTGTCTTTTGTTATCACTCTCCAGGGGGCTAGGACCCCTTCTAAGGCAATAGTCTGTGGCACTTTAGAGCTATCCTTGAGGTCACTATACTCTACCAAGGCTATGAAAGTTTGGGCGATCAAATCAGCCTGCAACCCACCACCACAGGGTTTTTTAAACATTCAACTTTGGAGAGTGCTTCCTCTACAGTGTCCTTACTGGTACCCAGGGGAATATCCAGTATAAGCAGAACATTTTGGGGATCGATCTCCTGCCCATACACCACTCCACCAACTGGTGTATAACCATTTCTACTGGGGTAGCCATTAATCTTTGCAGCAGTGAGCCTCCAAGATGTAACCCCTAGGTGGCGCTATCCCAGGGGCTACTACCCCTGCCTGCTTGGCTAGTAGCAGGTTAAAGGGCCTGGGTAATGAAACAGGTGCCTCCACCCGGGGGTCAGAGTTGTTGGTGGTCAAGCTAACCTGAGCACAGCCCTCTGGAACACTGTAACCCCCCCTTTTTCCCTTCTAGTGGCCTGAACAATATACAATAATTACTTTCACAATTGCCCTTATTCACCAGGCAATTACCCACACTATTTGCACTTACCACCAGAGCTTGTTCCTCTAGCTTGACCCTGGGGACCTCCTGTAAAACAAGGTTAAGCACAGCAAATAGCAACAGTACAATACTTTTGGCACAAACTGGAACCACAGTCAGGTTAAATGCAAACTAAGTTAAATCTAATTTATTTAGGGGACTTGAACAAGGGAGGGGCATAATCAGGTTGATTTGCTTAAAAGCTATATTAATCAGACAGTTATGCATGCAGTTCAGAGTCCCTACAGAGTCACACACTCTGGGTACTCAGATAGGAAAACGGTGAGCTAGCCAGGAACGATGAAGCTGGTTGGGACCCTGTGATGGAAGAAAGCAACATGCACAACACACAGTATTTGTAATCCGGAACCGGAGGCTTAAGTTCATGAAAGAAAAGGCAACAAGACAATCAGATGACAACACTTTTAGATTTAGCTGTTGTTCCAGGGAGCTATCCTGATGTTTACTCACCATACCCAATACTGGACACAGGCAGGACAAAATCGAGACTGCAGGCTGTTGAGTTGGAGTGCCCGAAGAATCAGGGCCCACATGAATCACCGAGATGCCATTCCTGTTCAAGGCATTGAGCAGGGGGCTGATCCCCAGGCCAGTCTCTCGTCGATGACTTTCTCTATGTAGCAGGTGTTCTGGCTGAGTCAGTGTAGCAGGGCCCAGGCAAATGGAAATGGATACAGATTCAGTCCGTGGAGCTGTATACAGCCTCCAGCAAGCAAAACACAACTCAGACACACAGTGGGGAGTCAAATCATGACCCACTACAAGCACACAGCACATTCACATGTAAGGAAATTCCACTGTACCAGGCAAATGGCTCTCCTGTCACAATTACAGAGTCTCTGCACAATCCAGGAGTTCAGAAGTAGCTGGAAGTCCTGACAGGTCAATCGCATTCAGCAAATCTTCGGTCTTCTTCAGTTTAAAGCCTGGTCACACTTCAGTGGCTTAATTCACACTCCAAATTCAGATTCAGTCCAAAAAAAAGCACAAGTTCTCTCTCAGAGACAGCATGCAGGCATGCAGGCCAAACTCAGGCCTTTCCACAGTTCTCCCACACAAATCCACTATGGATTGCTGCTCAAACTATCTCGAGCTTTTACTTCTTCACTTCCCAACTCAGATCTAACTGAAACTGCAAGCACTGTGGGACTTTCCCCAAGATCCAAAGGGTTCGGTTGGCTGATTTGTCTGTCAGTCACAACAAGGGCTCCCCCTTCAGGTTATTTTAGGCACCAAAAGCCCAGAACTACAATTCCTACAAGTTTTGGCCCCACCAAGCCCCCATAGACAGGCTTCATTATAGAGTCCCAAATGTACTGATTGGCCCATTTCAGCAGTCCAGGACCAAGGTGATGGAAACAAACAGAACTGTCCATGCTGCAAAGAAGGCAGGTTAGAACAAACTGCAATATTATTACTACTCTAACAAATGATCAGCAAACAAGCACATCTTCTAACAGAACTCCCTCTCAGATTAGTTATGACTGCAATCCAGGCAGCTCTTAATGAGACAGTACACAGAGGCTATATAGGCACTCTCTGGCAATACATTTAAACTGCTAAAACACAGGACACCAGCCTGGCAGTGAGAATTGAAGCAAGCTCAAGGAAGACTTTTCAGGAACCCCCATTTGTAGGGGGGGTTACACAAGCATTTGTCAATGCTGAATGTTTGCTTGCTGGTGTTGGCATAGGTAGTGCAGGAGTTAGAGAGATGCATAATAGGAATGACAGTGAAGTATTGAACTAACACCAACCCCCACCCCAACCTGCAGAGACTGACAGGTGTTGGGGTTGTGCCTTTGGATCCTCAGCCATAACATTCATGCCATTCCACCTCATCCCACCCTGCAGACACCGACAGGTGTCATGTTGTGCCTTGGGGTCTTCAGCCCTTATGCTCACCCCATTCCATAAGAAAATAAGCTGAGATGGGTGCAATATAGGAGAATGGGGTGAAAATGAGGGCCAAAGACCCCAAGGCACACCTCAATGCCTGTCAGTGGCTTCAGAGTGGGGGTGGGGTGGAATGGCGTGACCATCATGGCCGACTACCTCAAATCACATCCCCAATGCTGTCAGTCTCTACAGGGTGGGGAGTTACAGTTGAAAACCCTAACATCCCAGGCATTTGTTGGTATTTTCACTCCAAATCTTCAACATGGGCTTTTTGGGCCCTCACCTCATGATCAGTGGCACTATCATTTTGTTACTCAATCCTGAAAGGTGATTTTGCACAGTGACTGTGCCATTCAGCACCACAGGTGTGAAAACACATTTTGGGTAGGATATGAAAAATGTCAACTGTAGTGTTCATGAGGAGGTGTGAAAAAATGGCAATGTTGAAAATCTAGAGTGAAAATATGAAAAATTGGTGAAGTTACGAGTGTACGTAGAAACTGTGCAAAGCACAGCCATAATGCAACAATTTTTGGGGAATTTTTTCACCAAATTTTCAACATGGGTATTTTGGGACCCTGCCTCATGAACAGTGGCACTATCATTTCGTACTCATCCCAAAAGTTGATTTCACACAGTGCCCACACCATTCTGCTCCACAGGTGCAAAAACACATTTTGGACAGGATGTGAAAAACTACAGCTGTGCAGTTCATAAGGAGATTTGAAAAAATTTCAATGCTGAAAATCTGGAGTGAAAATATTAAAAATTGGCAAAGTTACAAGCATGCATATAAACTGTGCAATGCACACTCATAACACAGTCACTTTTTTGAATTGTTTCATCAGATTTGCAACATGGGCTTTTTGGGACCACACCTCATGAACAGTGGCACTGTCATTTCATTAATTTGTTCCAAAAGGTGATTCTGCACAGTGATCACAATATCACCTTTTTGGACTGAGAAATGAATTGACAGTGACAGTGTTCATGAGGTGGGGTCACAAGAACCCCATGGTGAAAATTTGGAGCCAAAATTCCTAAAAATGCCTGAGATATCAACCTAAGTTGAACCCCCCCTTGACTCCCATTATATGGCTTATCATCATTTCCTCAGTTTGCCAGTCGCCTTTGAAGACTGCAGATGTGTTCCGGGGCAGAGAAGATGACATTGCTGGACCTCCTGAGGTAAGTATGGGGTGATGAGGGGTGTGAGGTGGTGGTGTGCACAGAGGGTAGGTGGGGATGGGGGAGGGGGGCCTGGTGAGACGACAAGGGACCATTTTCTTTTTTACAGGTAAACAAAAAAAATAATTCGGGGGACAGTTTTCTTTATTTTACAGGCCAAAATAAAATAAATACTTTTAGGCACACTGGGGTGGACTCCCAGTGTGCCACAATAGTGGGGTGGGGGCCATCCCAACACAGGGGTTGGGCACCCCAATGTCGGCAAACATTACAGATGGGTTTGGGGAAGGGGTACATCCGACACCGGGATAGAGAATCCCAATGTCAGAAACTGAATGATTTTGGCACACTGGGGTGGGCTCCCACTGTGCCACATTAATGGAAGGGGGATACATGCCGACACAGGGATTGAGCACTCCGATGTCAGCTTTCAAGCGAGTGTGTAAGTGGGGGTGGCAGGAACCATCAATGTCCAAAGCCACAGTGTGGCTCATTTTTTATCTTTAATTATTGATATGTTTCAGCCTGAAAGCACACTGATCAAATGGGTTGCTCATAACTCCAGCCATGCGCATTAATGTGCACTGTAATGCACATGCCTGGAGTCTTCTTTGCTACTGTGTGTACTCAACTCCTACTGCACCAACAAATTATTAACCAAACCACAAAACATCAGAAGTCTGACCACCTTAGTTTGCAGAGCAACTGCTGTGGTTTCAATGTGAGTGCCATTTGAAAGGAACCTGTTATGCCATGACTTTGGACATTTGTCTGAGTTTGTAAGTGTTCTGCCACTATGCCATGAGTTTAAACATTCAGCTGACTTTGCAAGTGTTCTGCCACACTTTAAGCTGTGACTGCCTGCCAACAGTAACCACAGAGATGTCCATGACTGCTAAATGACTATATTATGTTCTACACAGCTATGCCATGAGTTTGGACATTCGGCTGAGTTTCCAAATGTTCTGCCACACTTTCAGCTGTGACTGCCTGTGGGTGAGGGAGGAGCTGCCACTGCAATGATGAAACTGACAGAACTGTCCCTGACTGAAGCAGCAGATTTCTTTCAACTCCTTCTGTCTCTTTGAAACTGCTGTCATCTACAGCATACTCACTGATTGGTAGCTACCGAAGGAGCCCATTGGCTAAAACACTGACACACCTCTGAAATGTACTACTACCACAAGATGTTTCTTGCGCATGCACGTAAACATAAAAATGTAAAATAGCTGTCATTTGCACTACAATTTTAGATGCATGCATTGCTGTTACATTTCAGTGTGTTCAACATTTTTTAAGATAATGAGGTATGCACAATGGCTGTGATTGTAGCACTGCAATATGTTGAAATACTACAGAGTAATGAAGTCAAGAACTCCTCCTTGATGGAGATTGAAGGATTGAAGTGGTCATTGGATCTTGTCATTCTTTCACATGGACTGAAAATAGAATTGCTAATTACTGACAGGCACCGTCAAATTAATGCTTGGTTAGCCATGACACGGCTAATGGAAGGTGCCAAACTATGATGTACTACTAGTATAAACTACAATGTTTGGCATGTTGCAAAAGGTAAATGTAACATTTCTTTTTGTCATGCGTAACAAAGTTGCAAGTGCTGGCATTGTTCTTAAAACAGTAGTTAATAAACAATGTAACAGTTATATGCATGATGTGGTATCACACAGTAATGGAAAATGAACAAATGTAAAAAATGTGGACAGCATTAGTAGAAAAGACACTCTTTACTTACAGTAAATGTGTGATTTTAAAAAATCACCGTTTGGGCTTCATAGCCCACTACTCTGGGGTGGTGATAGCCCCCTCTGTGTGAAAATGAAAAATTTGTATTCACTCCACAAAGTTTGGGAAGTGATCATAATGTTGTACAAACTGGGAGACAGCCAATCCCTTCCCACTTCCGAGTCTGCCTGCTCCGCCCTTGCATTCCCCCATTTTGTGATGTGGTACCAGGGAGAGCGCGGGGATGTGCCCAATACAAGTCTATGGGGCTAACTTTTAAAATGATTTTACTAAACTTTAAACTGACATTTGATAAAAACAAAAGCCACGGCTCAACAAATTTAGCTTAGAACAAGAAGACTGTGTTGAAAAGGAATGGCCATATCTTGGATTCAAAGATGTTTATCAGCTGGTAAGCATGCTTCCATGCATACAGAGTCCAAAATGGTGCTAAGAAATTCAAGGAAGCAGCTGGGCCTAAGGTTTTATCTTTGGCTATAGGAATGTTTAGAGATGTAAAAAAACTGAACAAGGGTATTTATACCTTCCTCTGGAAGGAATGGAGTCTGGTGGAACTATTAGAAGGAAATCATTCAAGAAATTGAGCACAGCTGGTCTATGGTATTGGAGCACAGCTAATCTATGGTATACATTGATTAAGGCCCAACAAAGTGCTTCAGCAAATTTATCAAATAACCTGTGGCTGTTCCTGCATGCAAAGGTAAGCCAGACCGCAAAATAGTATTGATTTTCCTAAGACATATCGTACAGGTGCCAAAGCAAGGGATGAATAGATAGTAGTTTAAAGGCATCTGAGATATTGGCCTTAGAAAGCCATGCTCCTGAGCCAAGGTGCTTGATTAGCATGATGGCATTATTGATACAAGCATAGAATAAGGAATACTCATGAGCTGGAGTTAATGAATTATTTTTGGGTGTGGAAGAAGCATGAGAAGCAGAGAGATCCATGATGAGATGCCTTTTCCCTGAGAACTTCAGTGTTGCAATACCATTAGGATTAATGCAAAAGGTAGGAAATAGAGGCCGAATAAATGGACCTATGATGAAGTCCTTTTGAAGCTCCCTCTCAAGTAGTTGCTTAACAATATCCAGTTCATGTAATGCAGATTGCAGATGGTGACAAATGTAAGATTCAGAAGGAATGACAGCTATACTGGCATAAAAGCCATGTGAAACCCCATAAGGAGATGAGCAACGGCAGTACAGAAATGATGGGAAGTCAAAGCATTTGCCAACATGGAGATGTTGATAGGGGTCAAAGGATGGGAAAATGGTCATTTGGAAGACTTGAGAGCTGTAGGACAAACACAACGAGCCTGGGCATCACCACAATAATTGTAGACTTGCAGAAATCTACAATCCAAATGATAACAGCCCCGGTCATTGAAACTGCAGCAGACAGAAGGAGTGCCAAAGGTCCAGACAAGAGAACCAGAGGCAGTGGAATGAGCTCAAGTGTTCACAATGGTACGCGTGAGTCCAAAATGGTTAGCACTGATGGATGAGAAGAAGGCCTGGAGTCCAAGGATGAAGTAGTGGCAGAATGCACAACCAACAAGCACAGTGGAGCAAAGTGGTTAAAAGAACCACAGAGAGCGCAGGTATAAGCCCTCTGGCTGGTGAAATGGCAGTAAAACAGTTTGTTGTCGAGGACCACCCAGTGTAACTTGGTATTACAGTGATGCAAGGCGGCAGTCACCTTAGCAGAAAAGGACTTGTAATAATCATAAAAGAACATACTGTCATAGCAGAAACTAAGATCCACCATGGTAGGAATCCAATTCAGCATGACTATCAGGAAATGCAGAGCAAAGGATGTCCAGATAAAGGCTGAAGGCAAGAACAAACTCGGAAATCATCAGCTTGTGTGGAAGGTTGGGATCCCTGGATTTGAGGATAACTGCAGCGTCACTACAGGAAACAATGTAATTGAAACTTCATGAGAATTGGAGTTTTAACATCATCTACAGATGACCTACTGAGGGTGTGCTTAAAGAAAAAATATAAAATGAGCATGCTTGGTGCTGTTTAAGACATCTAGTTGGAATATCATCATGCAACAAGTAACTCCATACACTGAAACATAAGTGGAAAGTATCATTTTTTCATGTCTCAATCATAAGGAAACACTTTGAAAATTACTTAAAACCACCTCATTTAGTTATTATGAACATTAAACATTTCCAACAAATGGGAATCACATTTGAACACAGCAAATAAACACATTTTCATGGTGGTATAATCCTCTCAGGTTTGAAGTGGGTGTATGCATTACCTGGTTAGGGTATCGGTCACAAATTCTTGGAATAGCGCATGCAGGTAAGGCTACATGCATGTCCTTTCCCAGCACCATCGAACTAGCTGTTGAGATCTGGTATGTCTATATTTCCTTAAAAAAATAAGAAAAGGGTAAGATAAATCAAGGTGCCTGCCATTTACATATGCAATCTAACAATGTTTACTAAATACAGAGAAGAAGCACTACAATAACAAGCATTTGTATAGTACAAGTCATGCGTGTTGTACCTCAAAGAGCTTTACAAGCACTACTATTATGTTGTTAATGTGAGTAAACATGAGCTGGCTTTCATGTTGTATATCAACACCACAAGACAGCCTGGGCAATTTCATCAATCAGTGTTCTAGGAAGGCTGATCTTGACCGCAACACTGCTGATTGTCACCAACTGTTGCAGAAGTGACTTGAGTTCTTGTCTTTTACTTATACCTAGACACACTCCAGAACAGTTCAAGTGGTGACAGCAAGGGATTTCAGTGTAACATCACAAACTATTGACAGTACATGATGTCAGTACAGTACATCCATAGTAATGCAGTACTGTGAAACTATTTCTGTATGGGCACAATCCCAGTGTGTGCGTACTACCCACAACTTTCTGACCCAGAGAGAGTCATGCCATCATGTGCACCACACTGACAAATGATAATAAGAATAATATGGTATGTGAATACAGTACCATTCCAGTACAGCAACATACACGGTAAAACGATAGTGTGCATGAAAATGTAAAAACATGGATCCTTGCAAGTGATGACATTTGTACATCAGGTCAAGTGCTTCAGTTATCTGGGAATGCTTGATACGTGCAAGTATTGACACACATTTAGATAACAGAAATAGTTACATCGGTTGAAATCACATAATATTGCCAAAAACATATTAAATACACTACAAGCGCATTGGGAACTGCAATCAAGAAAACGGCATACATGTATACTACCAGCATTACATGTAGAGTTCATTTGTCTACCTGCATGTCAATTGATCCACCTGCCAGTGAACGTCAGAACACAACTGGGTATTGTGTCTAGGGGATATGGATGTGCCCTGAAGGTCATCTGACACAGATAGGGTAAACTGTAAGTAGAACACAGAGATGTGAAAAGAAAAAACCTGGAAAAAATGGATAATGCGGGTTATAGAACAACTGTAATGTGTAACTGCCTTACCCATGAACTGAAAATGTGGTAAACAAAAAATAAAATGTAACAGTGGAATGCAATGGCTTGCATTTCTTGTCATGTAATCACATTCTACTGGTGTGATATGTCACTCTGATTTGACTTGTGACGCATACTCCTAATGTGTGATTAACTGACAAGTAATGCAACCCTTCAGAATACCTTCTTGCCTTTTTATCAGTATGAAATACCAAAACAAGCATTTGTCAATGCCGGACGTTCGCTTGCAGGTATTTGCAGTGGTGTTTGGCACGTATGGTGCTTTACCCTAATGCCCTGTGCGATTGCTGGTATTTGCACAATAAATTTTCAGCATGACCTTTTTGTTACCCCCACCTCATAAAAGCATTTGAGACCTCTGCTGATGAACAGTCCCACTGTTATTTTGTTAATCTGTCCTGAGTGTTGATTTCCCACAGCGACCACACCGTTCTGCTCCACATGTGCAAAAACACAGTTCGGGCAGGATGTGAAAAATGACAGCTGTAGCATTCATAGGGAGGTGTGAAGGGATGGCAATGTTGAACATCTGGAGTGAAAATACAACAATTTCTCGAACTTACGAGCGTGCATGGAAACTACGCAATGAACGCTCATGACGCAATCATTTTGTGGTCTTTTGTCACCAAATTTTCAACATAGGCATTGTGGGACCTCTGCTTATGAACAGTGTCACTGTGATTATCATAATCTGTCCTGAGCATTGATTTCTCACTGTGACCACACCATTGTGCGCTGGATGTGCAAAAACACATTTCAGCCAGGATGTGAAAAATGTCAGCTGTACTGTTCACAAGGAGGTGTGAAAAATGCCAGTGTTGAAAATCTGGAGTGAAAATACTGAAAATTAGAAACTTACGAGCGCAGCATAGGAACTCGCGAATGAACACTCGTGAAACAGTCATTTTAGGATTTTTCACCAAATTTTCAACACAACCATTTAAGACCTCTGCTCATGAACAGTGTCACTGTGATTTTCTTAATGTGTCCATATATTAAGTTCGCACACCGACTGCGCCATTGTGCGCTACATGGGCGGAAACATGTTTTGGGCAGGATGTGAAAAATGACAGCTGTACTGCTCATGAGAAGGTGTGATAAAATGGCAATGTTGAAAATTGGGAGTGAAAATGTTGAAAATTCGCAAACTTACGAGCGTGCATAGGAACTGCGCAACGCAGACTCGTAAAACAGTCATTTTTAGGAATTTTCACCAAATTTTCAACACAGCCATTTAAGACTTCTGCTCATGATCAGTGTCACTGTAATTTTCTTAATGTGTCCCAACATTGATTTCAAGACATCGACTGCGCCATTGTGCGCCATATAAGGGCGGAAACACATTTTGGGTGAGATGTGAAAAATGACAGCTGTACTACTCATAAGAAGGTGTGGTAAAATGGCAATGTTGAAAATCTGGAGTGAAAATATTGAAAATTCGCAAACCTATGAGCATGCATAGGAACTGCGCAACGCACGCTCGTAAAACAGTCATTTTTAGGAATTTTTTCACCAAATTTTCAACATAGCCATTTTAAGACATCTGCTAATGAACAGTATCATGTTGATTTTCTTAATGTGTCCCATACATTGATTTCGCACACCGACTGCGCCATTGTGAGCAACATGGGCGGAAACATGTTTTGGGCAGGATGTGAAAAATGACAGCTGTACTGCTCATAAGGAGGTGTGGTAAAATGGCAATGTTGAAAATCTGGAGTGAAAATATTGAAAATTCGTGACCTTTTTTAGGAATTTTTGCACCAAATTTTCAACATGGGGTTTTGGGACCTTCTCATGAATGATGTCACTGTCATGGCATTATTCAGGCCCGAAGGGTGATTTCGCACAGTGACTGCGCAGTGACTGTGAAATCAACCTTCGGGCATGAATAACACCATGACAGTGACATCATTCATGAGAAGGGGTTCCAAAAACCCCATGTTGAAAATTTGGTGCCAAAATTCCAAAAAATGCCTGAGATATGCAATAAAGTTGAAAAACCCCTATCTAGCCCATTATACAGCTTACCGGCATTTCCTCAGTTCGTGGTCAGCTTTGAAGAGTGCAGACGTGTTCCCGGTCCACCGAAGATCATCGCGCCGAGCTCCGGAGGTAAGTATGGGTGAGGGGTGGGGAGGCAGGGTGCGAGTGTGGGTGTGGGTGTGCTGGGAAGGGGTTCAGGAAAGCGCTGTGGGCCGCTTTTATTTCTAGGTAACAAAAAAAAAGACACCGCGGGACATTTGCCATGCTGGGGTGGGCTCCAGCGTGGCACCAAAGCTTTGGGGGCATTTGGGGGATGTGAGCCGATGGGGATTGTGCACCCCCCTCGGCAGATGACGCGGGATGTTTGCCATGCTGGGGTGGGCTCCCAGCATGGTACCAAAGCTTTGGGGGGGGCGTGAGGCCTACCAGCGCTGTGTATGACAGCTGTGTTTTTCTTTGAAGCAAAGACCACTGCTGTCATACACAGCTCCCGCACCCATTGGTGCAGGACCGCCATGCCTGCTCAACGGAGCAATGGATTGAACAGGAGAGGCACACCTCCAAAGTGTGCTACTCTCCCAAAACGTTCCTTGCGCATGCGCGCAAGCGAATGTAAAAATTAAGTATTTTTGTAACATTTATTTTTACTTATCATCCCTAATTGTGACGTTCAATAGTCCTACCACTAAGTGATCTGCATGGATAACTACATCTTCCTGGTTCTGTACATTACACACAATACAAAACATTTACTCGTATAAGCTTGGTGGTGCATTACCACCACTGTATTGCTGATAGTATGCTGTTTGTAGAACGTCTGGATCAAGCACAACTGCTTGAAAGTCAGGATGAAGTGTAATGCATGTGACATTTTTTTTTTGTCTTTGGTAACCAGGTAAGGCCCACTAGGCACAAGTACCTGTTTTAAGGTGTGACCTTGGAGCACTGGGTGGTTAAGTGACTTGCTCAGAGTCACACAGTATGCAAGTGGAGGTTGTGAGAATCAAACTCAGGTCTGGTCTGCTGGATGTATCAAGCTCATTCGCACCTCATTCCACTAACCTCTAGGCTATACTGCCAGCCCATTAGCATCTTCCTTCCTCCAATCCATTTTCTGAATTCCCCCACAGCAGAGGCACTCCAAGGGATCTGTCATGATGGTACATTGACCACAAATACACCTACAATCAAAGATACAATGGAAGATTAAATATTTATAAACAGTATATGTGTATATATATATATATATGTGTGTGTGTGTGTGTGTGTAGATGTCAGCACGGAGATGTTTGAAGAAAAACATTTTATACTGAGGGAAGACCTTATTCTAATTCTAATGTGCATATAGCCTTTTTTTCTTTTAACTTTCTGTTTCTAAGCCACCTGTAATCACCACAGCCAGGGTTTTCTTCCCAGCTCTCCTAAGGTATCCTACAGCTCAGCATAGCCTACAGGTACAGGTTTCCCCGTATAACCATAGTGCACTAGTTTGCCAGCCCCACCCAGGTGGGGAAGTAGGGAGTCCACTCATTGCCCTCATAAGCTACTAATGTCAGGTTGAGTCAGAGTCCATGGGTCATGGACCGGGCCCAGGCTAAGTTGTCAGGGGCTCTTTATGTGGCTTGGCTGTGGGAACGTGCTCTGTTGTTCAACGTCCATCCACAAACGTTGGCCCACAAGGAGCTCATGGGAATGTGGGTATGCAGAGGTGTGTCCAAACTGCTCCAGAGTTTAGCCAACGTCTTCCTGTATTATGATGCTCCCAGACTGCACCTCCACCTGTGGTCACCCAGGTGGCAGTATAACAGCATAGACATATGGATCTACCTCCCCTGGAGGAGGACAGCATCCTTTGGTACGCTCAAACCTACTCCATCCATGCCGGCCCAACAACCCAAGTCCATTCATGAACCCAGGTCATCAGTGTTGGCATCGGGACCACTAACAGTACACTGATGGGCCAGTGATCCAGCCAATGTTATGAGAAGAAAAGAAACTTTAAAAAGAGCAGTATTCATTTACTGCAGCATGACTGCAATGTAGGTACTGTGTCATACATTCAAAAAGTGTGGCAGAAAATGGAAAGAGACACATGTGTATTCATACTGGATGGCCTAAAGGTGAATAGGCACCGTGACATGGACATCGCTTTGGATAGCTGCATGATGGTTTATTATTCTGCACCATCCACATAAAGGGAATGCAGCCTTCAGAGATGTCTGCTTTGTCACACGTACCATTGTGTTAAGACAACTGTCATCTTGATATAGGAACCTCTGCCTGTACACATTCACACTTCGCACATTCACTTTTCACACATTCACTGCTTACGCCTTCACTCTTCACACATACACCGTTCATACACACTGTACACATTCATTATTCATACATACACTCTTCACACACTCTTCACACACTCTATATTCAGACATTCATTCTTTACACATTCTACCTTAACACATACAGTCTATACAAATGAACTCTTCACACACTCTGTACACATTCACAACTTGTGACTGATCATCATCTGCACAGATTCCCTCCAACAGTGACTGTAACACACAGTGAGCAGTAACACACAGTGTGGCATAGGTACTGGTGTCATTATCACACTGTTGGCTCTATGCATGAATGCCTACACATTGTGTAAGGGCAGTACATAGGTCTTCCTATGCCCAGATGCCATGCAGTAGTGCTATGCACACACCCAGTGGCATTCACCACAAGCGTGCTAGTGCCTTGCATGATGGATCCCCCGGCTGGCTGCGCTGCACCAGGGGCAGGATGTAGGCATGCCAGAGGGGTGCCCGAGCAATGTATATGCATGATGTCACTTGCATGCCATGCTGCAGTGGGTAATGCTGCACAAGGGGGGACCCTGCCATAAATATTTACAACCCCCAAAGGTTAATAGAGGGTCACAGCAGCAACTGGATCACCCTGCACACATCTGCACCTGCCCACAGTGCTGTCTGGGAGGGCTTGGGGTATCCATTTGGGCAAACACCCTTTGTTTAAACTCTTTCTGGCTATGTACAATCCCAGAACCCTCTGAATGAGTGCAGCAGGGGACCCACTCTAGGACCTGGGATGGGCATCCGATCAGATGCCTGCCCACACGACCATGTTCCTCACCCACACTACTGTGCACTGGGGGGGCAGGGCTGCAGACAAGTGGCTGGCAATGGTGAATGCTTGCTGGTGCAGATCTGTCCATGTAAAGTAAGTAAGTAAGGAAGTAAAAGTTTATTTTTAAGCACTTTTCGAAATCAAAGCGCTGTACAATAATTAAATACATATAAAACATACATATAACGTAACAAACAACAATAAAATATAATTCCAATTTCAAATCAGTGCAATAACTACTCCCCATTAGCCTTTTGAAATAAGTATGTTTTGAACTCTGATTTAAAGCTTTCGACGGTCAGGCAGCTTTCGTATCCGACGAGGTAGATAATTCCACAGGGTAGGGGCAGCATAAGAAAACGCTCGTGCCCCAGATGTTTTTAAACGAACCCTGGGAACCTCTAGCAATCCCTCGTCGGTGGATCTGAGTGAGCGGGAGGGACGGTAGGGAACAAGCAGATCTTGCAGGTATGTGTGAGGGGCAGCGTGGGTCAGATATGTGCCTTTGGCACGTACACATTCCCAGGTCATGCATAGGCCCCTGTAAGGGCATAATAGTGTGTTAGGATGCAGGATGACTGCCTAACTGCCCATAGGAAATTCAGAGAAGATAGCAGCACACTTAGCAGTAAGTGTCTTATTGCACATATAGTCAGTCACATAACATACGTGGACAGGGAATGTCGGGTTCACAAGAAGAAGTGATGGACTGTTCAAAGAGCAACACAAAAAGGCATGCATACATACATACTAAGCAACAATGTTCACAGAAATAGAAAAGGTGATGAGACCAAAAATCTCACTCTAAATTATGGCAGTTGAACAATACTAATTTTTTGGAGGGGGGGTGAGAAACTCAAAAATGGGCTGGATAATCTGAATTTGGACAAAGCCATCAGTCCAGATAAAGTACACAAAAGAGTATTGAGAGAGCTAATGAAAATATTGACTACACAACTGACAGTACGCTGGTAGCATGAAATAGGCTGGTGATCATAGTCCTCTCAGCCTGACATCAATACTGGGAAGACTAATGGAGCCACTGCAAGAACAGAGGATAGTGGAATATCATGAATGCAATGGGTTACAAGAAGCTACAACATGCAGTCATGAGCGGGATGTCAACTCAAATTATACTGCTAGATTACCTTGATTGTGCATATCATGAATCACAACATGCTGGTGCGGTGCATGCTTCATAATTACGTTTCACTGTGGCATTCAGCAAGAAACATGTTAACTACATTTAACGACACCATCTGCATACTATGTCCAAACCAATCACCTTCTGCTCAGCAGATATAGTACTGTACCTTCACTACAAGGATGAGAAGATGACCACCAGGACCCATCCGGGGTCAGTGCCAGGACTGATAATGTAGTTCAGATGTTGTGATGTGCTATTAGGCTGGAGGGTGGTACATGAACATGCTGAACTATCTGGCCTATAGGTCTGTGGTGTGACAACCTCAATGCTCATTGATTGGGAGTGTAGGGATGTGATAATCTACGACTTAAAATGGGAGTTGATCTGTGAAAGGGTCAAGCTGAATGTCAAGTGAGGTTGGATGACTTCACTAAGGGCCAGAACTATAGAAACAAATGTTAAAATAGGCAATGAATGAATGCAGGTAAATATGCAGGTAAATATGAATAGCACTATAACTCTCTGGAATTCCCCTCCACCCCCCCCCCCATCCACTCCCATCCACTAAACAATAAAAAATTATGTTTCTCTTACATGTCATGAACTATAATGGGAAAACTATGTGACAGCAGTGTAATGATGTGAATGTTTGATGTACGTGAATAAATTTTCAAACTGACCAGTCTGTGTGACCCATTCTCCCTTCACTTCCACAACCGCCTTCAGCATCAGAATGCATATAATTTGCCACAGTACAGGAGGCAGAATCATAGGGATCATCCTACCCATTTTACAAGTGAGGAACCCCACCACAAACGTTTAAATCTTGCCAGGTTTGGGATCTATTTTACACTCAGTGAGCTGGGTCTGGGTTTCAGATCTAGGACCTGAGACTGAATTAGGCTGAACTAGCCCTAACATTTTCTGCTCAGGTTAAGATATGCAGGCAAATGTGAATAGCACAGTAACCTGTAACTGTCTGGAACCACACACACACACAAACACACATACACACACACACACCACCACCACCCATCCTCTAAATAATTAAAAATTGTGCTACAGTATAATGGGAAAACTATGTGACAGCAGTGTGATGATGTGAATGTCTCATACACATGAATACATTTACAGACTGATCAGTCTGTGTGACCTATCCTCCCCTCACTTCCATAGCCGACTTCAGTATTAGAATGCACATTATCTGCTATGGTCTCCTCACCCACCAGCATTTATGTATACAGTGCTTATGTCATCAGCCGTTTATCCACACAGCGCTTATGTCATCTGCCATTTATCTATACAGTGCTTATGTCATTTAGAATGTTCGGCCTCAGTAGCAGTATTAACCATATTCAAATGCGAATAACTAAAACGAAAAATGATAGCATGGTACTGTGAGCACGAAAGTTGTTCAGCACGGAAATGTCTACAAAATGAATATATGAATAGACATATATGTGTGTGTGTATATACAGTATATATATATATATATATATATATATATGTATGTGTGTGTGTATATATATATATATATATATATATATATATATATATATATATATATATTATACTGGCCTGGTAAGGCCAGTATAGTTAGGGTTGGAGGGCCACTTTAATGTTAAACCCCAAAGTTTGCACTTTAATAACTTTGCAACCTTTTGTTTGATTTGCCTGAAATTGTGCATGTTTGGCAGCCAACTAAAGATCTTTGGATCTGGAAAGTTTTGTTCCAGTCGGATGTTTGGAAGCAAAACCGTAGAGCATCAAAAATGTGAAAATTAGTCAACTTTTGCACATTTTTCAGTCGGGCATAATAGACTGAAGAATGCATCTGAGTGGATTCAGATTTGCATGTCTATGTGTTGCCTGGGTTAAACTGGTGCCTTTTGAAGATTTGGTGAAAAAATATTAATCCATTAAAAAGTTAGGCAATTTTTTTATGTCCCATTGTAGCCTATGGGAAAATTTGTATGTGCATTGACAAAACTTTCGCGAAAACATTTTTTGTGCACAACAACATTTTTTTGAACGTGAAAACATTCCATTATAAGGTCTAGGGAATCACAAAAACATTTTTGTTGTCGCGAAAGCATTTTTGTTGTTGCGAAAACAATACTCCACAACATTGTCCCATGTGTTGTTTTCTTTGTCACTTCATTGTGCCAAGGTGGATTGTGTTTTTGGACTGAAATTTGCAGGGTGGCAAGCCCTGGTCCCACAGATGTGCCTTTTCATGGTTTGGTCCCAAATCATTCAACTAGCACATAGTTACAGCTTTCTGAAGTTGAGAAATTTCCCATAGGATAACATTGCAGCACCCACGGTGCCTTTCAGTGCCCATATCTCAAAAACTATTCGAAATACGGATTTTTCGCTACCCGCAGCTTAGTCCACTTTGGTGGACAAAGAATATGAGGAAGTTTTGAAGTCATAAATTACACCTGCAGTGGAATTTTTTTCATAGCTGCTGCGGTTACTGAGATATTGCCAAATAAATGTTACAAGGGTTATTTTACAGTACTATGGGGCTTCTGTATGGCTCCACATTTAAGTGTATGTGGGAAAGCAGGGCCTGGAGGGCCTGCGCTCCTGCATATGCATACCAGTATGCAAAAAATGGGCAACGTGAAAGGAGTGCAGGGCCCAGAGGGCCTGTGCTCCCACAAAACATACAACTAACCACTTATATTACACTTTTCTCAAAAAGAAGAGAAATTCATTGCAAAAAACTCTGTTAATTCATCAGTTAGGGTTGATGTCACAGCAACAAAAGTTTGGAACTTCGATGTTAAGGTTACCAACCCTACCACCCCACTCCCACCACCCTACAGGCACCAACACACATTGGGACATGCCATGGGGTCGTCAGACCTAAGTCTCAACTCATTCTCCTATACTGTAGAGTGTTAGCTTGTTTACACATGGAATGGGGTGAGAGTTGGGCCTGATGACCCCATGACATGCCCCAATGCCTGTTGGTGCCTGTAGGGTTGGGGTGGTGGGATATTGGCAAATTAGTGTTACAAGGGTTCCCTTTCAGATCTATAGGGCAACTGCATGGCTCCATTATTATGTGTAAGTGGGAGCACAGGGGCCAGAGGGCCTGTGCTCCCACAGACGCATATCATTATGCACAAATGGGCAGTCGGGCCCTGCGTTCCCACTAACACATACCATTTAGTAGTTACATTACACTTTTTCAAAAAGTAAGGAAATTCATTGTAAAAACTTCATTAATTCATCAGTTACGGTTGATATCACAGTGACAAAAGTTTGGAAATTTGATATTAGGGTTACCCTCCTACCACCACCCCACCTCCCCATCCTCCACACACCAACAGATGTTGGGGTGTGCCATGGGGTCATCAATCCTAACTCTCACCCCTCTCTCCTATACTGTAGCATGTCAGCTTGCTTACACATAAGTACACATGCAGTGTCAGTGGCTCAGTAGGTAGCACACTCACCTCTGAGGCTGGGAGATCAGAGGGCTGTGGGTTCAGTTCCCACATCTGGCACTTGGGTTAATATCCCAGTACTCACACTGTAGTGCAGCATGAGAGGGGTGCTGCACTTCTGATGTGCCGTCTTTTGGATGAGACGTTAAACCGAGGTCCCATCTGCCTGGATTGGTGGTAGTTCAGGTGGATGTTAAAGATCCCATGGCACTTATCGAAAAGAGTAGGGGAATTTCCACGGTGTCCTGGCCAAATTTCCCTCATTCACTAAAAATACCACCAACAGCTTAATCTGGTTCAAGGTCAGTTGGCATTCATCTGTATCCACCTCCCCCGGTCATGCCTGAAAATAGGCAGGATTTGTCTAGTGCACTTACCCGGTCAACAAAAACTAAACAAACAAACACATAGTATGGGGTGAGAGCTGGGCCTGACAACCCCATGGCACACCCCAACATCTGTTGGTGTGTGGAGGATGGGGAGGAGGCGGTGGGGGGGATACTAACATCGAATTTCCAAATTTTTGTCGCTGTGACTTCAACCCTAACTGATGCATTAATGATGTTTTTTTGCAATGAATATATATATAGATATATATATATATATATCTATCTATATATATATATAGATAGATATATATATATATATATATATATATGTATTATACTGGCACTGTTGTGCCAGTATAGTTAGAGTGAAAGGTAACATCTATGTTAAACCCGAATGTTTGAAAGTTAATAACCTTGGAACCATTCAACGGATGTGCATGACATTTGGAATTCTTAATGTCGAGGAGTAGGTCTCTTGATCTGCCAAATTTCATGTGAACTCATTGTGTGGTTTCTGAGATACAGAGTGTTGAAAAAACAGAAAAATCTGTGTTTTTGACATTTCTTTGTCCACCTGGATCAATTAGGTTATGGTCTGTAAAGTAGAAAGCCTTTGCCTCACAGATGTGCCTTTTGAAGGTTTGGTGAAAAAATATTAATCTGTACAAAAGTTATTAAACTTTAAAGTTTCCCATTATAGCATATGGGAAAAAAATATATGATCTGAAAGTGAAAACAGGTAAACAGCCCCAAAAAACAGTTTCTTTGCCACTTCATAGCAGGAAAACGGTTAGGACTTTTGGGCTGAAATTTGCAAGTTCGCAAGCCCTTGAGCCACAGATGTGTTCTTTTCTGGTTTGGTGAAGAAATTGACACCAGTTCCATAGTTACAGCACTTCGAAGTTGCAAATTTTCCCATAGGATAACATTGTGGCCGTCATGGCACCTTTCCGCAGCTATATCTCGAAAACAGTTTGAGATACAGATTTTTTGCTAACGCAACTTAGTACACCTTTAGGTTTGGGCCTAACTCTCTCTCTCCCTACACCTTTAGGTGTACTAGTTACACGTGGAGGTGGCCAGGCCATGAATACAACTGTGAAGGAATTTTTTCCAAAATTCCTACAGTTCCTGAGATATTGCAACTTTTGCAGCACAAGGGTTACCTGGAATGGCTCTAGGCGTGCGCTATGGCTCTGTACTTATGGGTACATGGGAGTTCCCACATTTGGATCCCATTATGCAATAATGGGAGTGCAAGGCCCTACGTTATGCAGTAGTCTCCGGGCCCTGCGCTCCCATATGGAGATGTGATATCATTAAAATATCAGTACACTTATGTATACATGGGAATGCAGAGCCCTCTGGGCCTTGGGCTCCAACATGAAAATCAGAGACAATTACAAAATGTATGCATGATGGGAGAACAGGGCCCAGAGGGCCCTGCGCTCCCATAACCACATACGAGTAACATTATACTTTCTCAAAAAGAAGGGAAATTCATTGCAAAAAACTTTGTTAATGTATCAGTTAGGGTTGTCATTACAGCAACAAAAGTTTGAAAATTCGATGTTAGGGTTGCTAACCCTACCCCCCAACCCCACTCTCCACACACCAACAGGTGTCAGGGTGTGTCTTGGGGTCATTGGGCCTAACTCTCACCCCATTGTCCTATACTGTACCACTCAGCTTCCTTACAAATGGAACATGGTGACAGTTAGGGCCGACTACCCCAAGGCACACCTCAATGCCCGTTGGTGTGTGGAGAGTGAGAGTGGAGGTTAGTAACCTAACACTAATTTCCAAACTTTTGTCGTAATGACAACCCTAACTGATGCATTAATGAAGTTTTTGCAACAATATATATATATATATATTTTTTTTTTTTTTTTTTATTGCAAAAAACCCCATTAATGCATCAGTTAGGGTTCCTATTATAGAGACAAAAGTATGGAAATTCAGTGTTAGGGTTTCCACCCCAACCCACCATCCACACACCAACAGGCATCGGGGTGTGTCTTGGGGTCATCGGGCCTAACTCTAACCCCATTCTCCTATACTGTACCATATCAGCTTCATTACACATAGAATGGGGTGAGAGGCCCAATGACCCCAAGGCACACCCCGATGCCTGTTGGTGTGGAGAGTGGGGGTGTTGTGGGTGGGGTGGTAGGGCTGGGAACCCTAACATTGACTTTCCATACTTTTGTCTCTGTAATAGGAACCCTAACTGATGCATTAACAGAGTTTTGTGCAATGAATTTCCTTACTTTTTGAGATAGTATAATTGTGTCCTTATTTTACTGTGGGAGCCCAGGGTCCTTTGTACCCTGTACTCCAGTCCCTCTGTAGCTGTGCATATGTATGTAGGTGTGGAAAGCAGAGCAAGCATGAAATGCTCCTCTCTAAAGAAATCTGTAGTGGAAGTCAGTCCGTCTCTGCACTGACAAAGGCACACTGGGAAGTTAAAAAGCATGGGTACAGACTAAAACAGAGCAGATCAACAACAGCAATATTGTGATGGAGATTTGGGTTACAGAGTGGAGGACTACACCATATCTTAAACTAGTTAAATCATTTTTTCAGTGCATACAAAAACAGCCATATCTAAAAGAGTGGTGCCGTGATAAAAGCAGATTATGGTAAGTGTTGCAAAACAAGGGTAGTCAGACTAGATGGTGCACAAAACAGGGAAAAAAATAAAGGCTGAGGACTCTAAAAAAACTATGCAAAATATGATAGACACTTGCAAAAGCAGTAACACTGTATAAGTCATTGACTAACATATGACACATAAACAAAAGAGAATTGGGTGTGAGCACTACAGTAAACACCGCACACAAGCAGGAGCACAGTAGGAGTTGAGACCAGGAAAACAAACATGGAGGGTGGTAATTTAATTCAGGTGAAAATCATAAAACAAACTGAAAACTCCATTACAAGCAAAACAATTAAATATTCTGATATCAGAAGTAACAATGCCTCACATAGGTAGTAAAACAATTGAACTTATTTTTTGTGACTGTTCCTTGCACTGCTGCTTTAAGGCACAGCGGCAGATGAACCTGGGTCACCAACAGCGAGACTGTGAGAGACTCACACATAGCCCAATCTAACTAAAATCAGGACCCTAAGTACTGCAGGGCTGTAAGTTAGTGAGAGTCTGAGGAAGACACACTGGGATACAGAGTGGGTTGGAGTTAAGAAATAATACTTGTGGGGGGGACCTACCTTCTGCTCCTGCTGCTACCCGGAATGCCCACTGGAATCAGTGTTTCCTCCTTCTCCTAATCACCTGTCTCTCTCCTCATTGACTCTCAGATCAGGTATGCTGAACTCTCAGTAGTGTTATGCTCCTCGGCCCACCACTTCCTGGTGTTTGCCACCAGCCACAACTGTTCCACTCCTCTAAATCCCAAGATACGCTCCTCAGCATTCCATTGGGTGAGAGTCGGTGTTGGTTGGATCCTTGTGATGGGTTCAACTCATTGTCTGTTTCACCACCCTGTTTGATCTCCTCATGGCCTTGGGGTCACAGCATACCACAGTCTTCTCCCAAGTCCCGAACAGAAAACATAAATTGATTTGAAAGAGCCTGAAGTGGTACTTTATAGGGAAAGGGATGGCAGTTTAAACTTCCTGCTGCCTGGCTTGCTACCCACAAAGCAGCCAATCAGTAGAGAAATGACCACCCCTTTCCTGCCTGACCAATAGAGCAGAGCCCAATCTCACTCACAGACCAATCAGAGGATATTGGTGGCAGCAGCCTGAGACAATCTGATACAGAGCACCCGACCATCAGTACCAATACTCACCTCCCTCTTGGTGGTTAGGAAGCAAAAAAATATACAAAGAAAAGAGTATAGCACTGCGTGGTTTACAGCGTGCTGGCCCCCACAACTGACTTCAAGTCACCTGCCTGCCACAGCCCACTTATACTTGCAGCACAAGCAATAAATAACAAATATGCCAGCAGCCCACTTCGTTTTATTGTCCCCTTGATTTTCACAGTATGCTTGCTCCTACTGATTCTATGCCTGCCAACAGCCTTGAATGTGGGAGAATGTTTTATTCAGTTGGGGACAGTGGCATCTAGTGCCGACAAAGGGATTGGGCACCCTAATGTCGGCAGAAGTGTTTATTTTCTTTTTTAATAAACATTCCTGCACTTTTGGCTCAAGAAGTAGGATTCTACTTTGTATCTCATCATACGAAGCAAGATCCTACTTTGCATGATGCCGATATGAAGAAGGATGTAAATGTAAAATAAAACACATTTTAAGGGCATTTTCAAGCAGTAAAGTGCAGAAGGCACCTACGGGGTCCCAATAAGCAAGCTACATGTGTTTGTTCCTCCCCAGAATGTCATTTTGGGAGGTTTCCAAATTTGAATTTCAGGCAAAACTGAAAACAAGATGGTGGCCATACGAAGAAGGAATTTTCCCATATGAAGCAGGATTCCTTCTTCATTTCATACAGCTATATTGAAGTGCTTATTGAGCATGCCCAGAAATGATTTTTTCTCATTTTTAAATTGCAATAACTTAAAAACTGCTTATTATTTTTTCACCAGACTAGCAAAAGGCACATCTGTGGGGTAGTCCCTTTCTGTCCTGAAAATTTTAGACCAGAAAACCAAACCATCTGGTCTGTAGGCAAGTTCAAAGAAAAATTGCAGCAAAGTCAATGAGTGAAAACATGTTGTTTTCACCTCTCCATAACTCAGAGACCGCACATCCAACTGAAACATAACTTGTTTCATCAAGAGATCTATGCCACAGGATAGTGTATGCCAAATTGTGTGCAGTTCCATTGAACAGTTGTAAAGTTATTAAAGTGCAACATTTTGAGTTTAACATTGAAGTGCCTACTCAACCCTAACTATAGGGGTGCGACCATGCCCTATAATATATACATACATTCTCTAAGATGCACCACAGGTAAAAAAATAAAAACACCATAAGGGGGAACATTCGAACCCTATCTAGTGGCCATCCCACAGACTCATGGCCTGCCACTCTAACCACCATGCCACAGACCCAGCTGGTTCACTCCCCATACAATGTGATTGTTAAAGTGCTGGGCCTGAGTGAAAAGAGTTCCCTGTATTGGTCTGTAATGGTCATGCTATAATTCCCTGGAGCTCTTTTCACTCACGTTACCTTTGAAGACGACTCAATTTGAGCATCTGCAAAAAAGGCTACAGTGAAAAACAGCGAGTATCAGGACTGCAACCCTGCCCAAGTATCGTGTGGTCTCAGAGTTAGTTATAAATAGGTATGAGTGTGTGGGGGTGGAGGGGATGAAGCCCCCCTGCATACCATCTAGTGTTGGAGAACGGGAGTCACGATTGTGATGGTCACAAAAGTTGGAGTGGGCTGTATTTGTTTTTGCCATTTTGTTTTCACTGATATGCTCCTTACTAATCTTGTTTCACCCATATCACAAAGAACTCTATTTTTATGGTGCGGTTTTTACTGCGCTGTAATTGACATGCGCATTTGATGTCCTACCACATTTTGGTACCCCCACACACATCTAATTTTTTTTTATTACAGTATTATGATCTATTAGATCAAATGCTTTCTTATAATCCACCAAAACTGCATGTACCATTTATTCCTCACCTCATGCTTTCATACAAAGTAACAACTGTCTCTAATTTACCAAAAGGGGGAAGTCTCTCAACCTGCAAACTCTCTCTTTTTCTTTTTGTTACAAAAAAGACAAAAGAATGGAATTAATTTTCAAGGCTTCTTTTTCTTATTATTTTGGTTACCTCACTAACCCCAGTCTCCCAGTAACAGCAAGATAATGGAATTTAGCAAAAGCCAGTGTGGTTACATGTGGTGCTCACTTTCCGACTGTGTTCTTCATGTTTAATTTCCAAAGGCTACTCCATGGTTGTATATGGTGCTTCACTAACTTAGCACTCTGTATACATTTAGGGACAGTTACTGTACATGTTGCATGTTAGACACCACCTGATAAAATGGGAAAAGACCCAAAAGCATAAAAATGCATAAACTCCTGAGCAATGTTTTTAAGTCTCTTATGATAAATGGAGGGGAAGGGGTTGTCTCTCTTATTTATATAGAGTAATTAAGGTCAGTTTTTAGACCCCTTTTTCCTTTTTCCTTTTTTTCCTCACAAAAGCCACTGAACAGATTTTCTAGCATGCTTCTCTTTGTTCTCCCCTCTGTTTATTCCTGGTAACTCAATAGTTGTAAAACTCATTTCCAGAGGCCACAGTGTGTTTTTCTTTTCATTTATACTTTTTCCCACCAGCCCATCATAGGCAGCTGCTCAGCCCAGTCCCTGCCTGCCAGCCCGGCACCCACTTCCCCTGTCCATTAAGCTCCAGATCCCCCACAGATTGCCCCCTGTGGTGGGGCTGGGAAGGGCAGAGCCACCCCCCCACCTGGTGACTCTCATCCAAATTGTTGGCCAATGAACTGGTGATGGCATGGGTTAGAGGCAGGCAGGCAAGGCTTCATATAGCCTGTGACCACCATTTTTCCAGTTTTCTCCCACTATCCCTGCTTTGGAATAAGGGTGTGTACCTGGAGGCATACACACACTATAGGACCGAGGCCCCTCCCTTCATGCTACTCAAGCTGCCAGCGCTACCTCCAAGCCTCCACCTGGGGGCAGTCAAGGGCCAAGTGCACAAGACTCCCTCCCCCTGGGAGAGGAGAACTGTCCTTTGGATGCTCAAGCTTGTTCCCAAACCTGTGTCACCAGTGTGGTGAGAAGTAAGGCGCACAGTGCCACAGCCCTCTGCACCACTGGGTCGGCATAACATCATGGTTAAATGCAATGCTTTGCCTTGGTGGAATTCTTTGCATTTATGTTTCACGGCCCCTATGCACAAAAAAATTTGCAAGTGGCACATTGGCAAGTGCACAGCTCCGCACCTGTGAGTGTTCTGAGTGTGGACCATATGCACCAATGCCTCCATGCGGCCCCCTTATGTGGCCCCACCCCAGGCATGCAGGATCCCTGGGGGAAGCCAGGTGCAGAGTGGAGGACCCCGGCATGCTGTCAATTCGCTGGCCACCCGGGTCCCCGCAGTCGATCACTTGCGCCCATGGGGCACCATGTTTGCAGCCAGCACACAGTGCACAGACTGTACCAGAGGGGGCCTGTGCCCCATTCTCCACCCACAGAGGCATACCCCCACATCAGGAGCATCCATACTGGGCAAGACAAGGCAATTTTATTTGTAGGGCTTCCAGTCCCGGAGGCTCTGGGCGCTGAACACAAATGAGCACACACAATTATAAATAAAAACATAACTAAACCTCATTAAAACCATAACATAATAAAATTCAACAAAACAGAGGTTTCCAAAGTCATATTCATGGGACTGGCCAAAGCTAAAGATGGTATCAGCAGTCAAAGGCCAGGCTAAAGAGGTGGGCCTTTAGCCTCCCCTTAAGTACCTCAATCAAGGGGACCTCCCAGACTGCAGCTGCAAGTGAGTTCCACAGGGTTGACCCAGAGACACTAAAAGCATGATCTCCTGAAGTCTTGAGCCGAACCCTGGGAATGTCCAGGAGGCTCCTTGAAGAGGGAGTGAGCAGGGAACACCAGTGTCAGGAGCTCAGACAGGTAATCAGTGCCCAGCCTGTATAGGACCTTAAAGGTGAGAAGACCCACCTTGAAAAGGACCCTTCACCTCACTGGCAGCCAGTGCAGAGCATGCAAAACTGGAGTCACATGACTGGACCTTGAAAGGCCCATCAGTAACTTGGCCACTGTATTCTGCACTAGCTGCAGCCTTCAGAGAGTCCCTCCCATGACCCCAAAGTACAGAGTGTTACAGTAGTCGAGCCTAGAAGTCACAAAGGCATGTACTAGTGTTGGCAGGTCCTCAGGCGGAATGAGGGGTTTAATCCAGGCAATGTTTCGCAAGTGGTAAAAAACACTGCTGACTACAGCTAATACCTGATCTTCAAAGGCCAATCTGCGATCAAGCATTATGCCCAGATTTCACACACTTGGAGAAACCACCAATGGAGTAGACCCCAGAACAAGTCCAGAGTCATCCCCCCGGTGGCAACCCATCACGCCTGTGGCCAGGTTTGATCACCAGCACCTCAATCATAGCCAGGTTGAGTCTCAGCCAACTGGCAGCCATCTAGTCATTGAGGTTCGCAGATCCCCACTGTCACTGCCGCGCCCGGTGGCTGTGTCTTGGGGGGTGCGTACCAGGGTTACATCTGCCTGGAGTTGGCATAGTCACCAGCCCCCCATGCACAGCACTCCACACTGTTGTGCATTGCGTGGAGTGCCAGCACACTCCCCGCACCACCCCAGGCCTGCCCACGCATGGAGCTCCACGATAGGCAAGGGGATCAGGTGTGTGGGGGGACGTATGTGTGTAGTGACTGCCGTGGAGGGGGCACAGTGGGTGCAGAGTGGGCTATGTGCTGAAGATACATGGTGCATACCGACTCCTCACATTTATGCATGGGGCCATTATTTGAGGAACTTAAATGGCATTTTATGTAAACCCTATTCTTTTCCTTCTTTTTTAAAGATATGAGAAACAACTATTTTACAAACGTTTAGATACTTAACTTGTCATTTTCTATCAGAACATCGAGTTTGCTGCAGTGCTTCTCACAGCTTGTCTATGCGGCAGCCATCTTGGCTATTCTTCTTAATAAACTTATTTTCTAGTGCCATGTCATTTGGTTTATGCTTGAAAACAATAAAATATTAATAAAAAAAAATAACTTATTTTCTTTAAATGTCTCAGTCCCAAATATATTCCTACACTAAGGATAAGCAAATCTGGGGCAACTTCAAGGGTCCTGGGAAATATACCCTTTCTTCTTCTTAGCCAACATCCAATTGTAGAAATGAAAGGAAAAGTGTGGCTCCTACCAGGATTCAAACCCAGTGACCTTGCTATTCTGTAGCATGCTCTTAACCACTTGAGCCATAGGAGCCCCAAGTCATTAAGCTTCCTGAGTTTTCCCTTGAAACACTCTCATTCCTTTCATGGTGTTGCGAAACAGCAACTAGCCATTCTCTCAAGACTCAAATTACTTTCTATTTCTTTTTCTCCATGCAGTTACTAAGCTACTGTAAGCCAATTTTTGAAAATCCAATTGTAGAAATGAAAGGAAAAGTGTAACTTCTACTGGGATTCGAATCCAGGGACCTTGCTATTCCGTGACATGCTCTTAACCACTTAACCATAGGAGCCCCAAGTCATTAAGCTTCCTGAGTTTTCCCTTGAAACACACACACATTCCTTTCATGGTGTTGTGAAACAGCAACTAGCCAGTCTCTTCTTCATAGCCAGTGCAATAAAACCAAAACTGCATCTACTGCTTAGGGGACTCTAGAAAAGGAGCTGAATAAACTCCAGTACCTAGAAACATTAAACATAAATATAGTGTACATTATTTAAAATGATATATCAAGTTCTTGAGTTACAACTCTTAAAAAAATCTCCCCACAAAACAAGGTGTACTTTTAAGGTCTCTTTTATTACATAAAAATATTTAATTCACTTCATTTGGCAGCAATTGTGTCATTATGCTATGAATTTATTGGTAACATATCGGTGGACGACAGTTGGCTCATTGCAGTTTTCTACTGCGGCTCACCGAAATGTGTTAGCATTCAATGTTTTTAAAGCACTTAAAACACTTAGGAATTGCTTTGGCTAGCACAGGGGAACACTGCTGGTTAAATTTATATCTAATTTTGATGACTGAATGGAAACTGCAGTTGCCCACTACCAGAACCCGTAAGCTTGATCCATCCCAATGCTACAATACATGTAATTGTCCTACAGCTGATCGGGGAGGATTTTATTTATTTTATTTAAACTTAATACGGGTATTTGGAAAGTGTGACCCTGGAGTGGTACTTCCAGGTCACCTGATATAAACACGTTACCCCTCAGTGAGCAGAGCGAGTTTGCGTGGGCAAGCGCTCATGAAGACACACTCAGAGATTCTTGCTTCTGTGCATGTCTGCTGTGTCCACTGGGACAGTGCACCAAAAACCATAGGATAAAGTTAGTCTAAACAGAGCTCCTGATCATTAATGGGTGAGTAATTGTTGGGGTTCGAAGTGTCAAAATAATCCATTAAAGTAAATATCTAGTCTCTGGAGAGCCCAAACTAACAATAAACTACAAAATGAATGAAGAAATAAACTATTGTGATTCCTGCAAGATGCACACAAAGGGAGGGAGGATAGAAAACGTTGAGTGTGACAAATGTATCCTGGTAAAGACTTTACAGAAGAAATAGATCAGTTGAGCAAGCGCCTAAGGGTCCACAGTGATATATTTACATTAGAAAAGTTTATTGACAATGCAGTTACTAACATGGAAAGTTTGAATAAGTGGTGGGAACTGAGGTAGCTCTGTCACTGTCACAGGGGGCCAATATTAAGGCAGCACCAAATGATAAAAGAAAAAGAGATACATCAGAGGAGTGATGCGTCCAGGAGGATGGAGAAATAGAGGAATGAGTGCAGTACAGGGAGGAACCAAACATAAAAGGAGACAAGATTTATCAAAAACTATGAGCCTTGGCAAGGTGCACAAAGAGCACAACCGACTGGCAGGCATTCAGAACCACTAGGAACGCATGTGTCAAACTAATTCGCACTACCAAATCAAACTTCTACGTGGAATCACTCAAAAATGCCAAAGGCACCCTTACCAAGATCTGGCAAACAATCAAGTCAGTTGAAGGACACAAAGCAACTCCATCCATCTCCACCAAGATAGTCGTTAATGGTGCTGAATATGATGAGCGTGGCCTCATTCTAGTAAGCCGAACACTCACTTTGCCACCACTGATCTCGCATTCGACTCCAGCCCCTATGCAGGGATTACAAGCCCCCTACCCCGTCCCATCCTTCCATGTCCTTGCCTCCTCATCCCCTCCAGCTCCACCCTGTGACCTACAAACAAGTTGAGGACCAGCTTCATAAAATCAATATCAAAAAAGGGGCCAGAGCTGATGGCATAGATCCAGTCTTCCTCGGGCTGGGTTACTATTACCTATCGCTACCTATCCTCCACATCTTCAATCTCTTCATCACCACAGCCATAGTCCCAACCTACTGGAAATCCACTCACATCTTGGTTCGATTCAAATCAGGCGACTCCTGTGACCTAAACAACTGTAGACCCATCTCCACCCTCCCTGTCATGTCCAAGATCCTGGAAAAACTCATTCATCTCCAACTTAAAGACCATGTAGAAATGTTCTCACTTTTCAACCCTGCCAAATCCGGGTTCAGGCAAAACCTCAGCACTTCTTCTGCCCTGGCAACAGTCACTAATGACTGGCTCACTGTGCACAATTCAAAGCGAGTCACAGGTGCCATATTCCTTGACCTCAGTAAGGCATTCAACAGCATCGACCACAATCTCATCATTAGCAGTCTGAGTAAAATAGGTGCGGATGACACCTCACTACATTGGTTCTCCAGTTACCTCACAGGTAGAGTTCAGAAAATCAAAGCAGATGGTCAAGTCTCCAAGCCTCTTCCTATCAAAAGAGGTGTCCTGCAAGGATCCATTTTAGGTCCCATATTATTTTCTATCTACATCAGTTCTCTGGACTCCACCATCGACAATTCTAAAATACACTTTTCCCGGACAATACCGTTTTATATGCTTCCAAACCACCACTAAGTGAAGTACGTGATGTACTTCAAGATGATTTCATTCGGCTAGAGCATAACCTCATCAGCCACAAGCTGTTACTTAATGCAAAAAAAACAAAAGTAATGTATTTCATCCCCAAGAGCGACAGACCCTCCTCTTGTTGCAACACAAAGCCAATACCAATCATGACCATTTTAGGTGAACCATTAGACGTGTTTGATAAATTTAAATATTTGGGTATATAGCTAGATAACAAGCTTTATTTTAACATACACATTGACTGCCTCACAAACAAGCTGAAAGCAAGGAATAGGCTTCTTCTTTAGGAACAGAGCCCTCTTCCCCCTGATATCAGATGCAGACTAGTACAGGTCAATTTCCTACCTCTCCTAGACTATGGTGACATCATTTATAATTGTGCCACTGCTTCCAACCTCTGCATGCTTAACACACTGTTCCATTGGGCACTGAGATTTATTACTAAATCACCTTTCCAGATGCACCACTGTGACTTGTACAAAGAAGTTGGCTAGCAGCCACTCACCACCAGGTGTCTGCTACACATAGGTACCTGGTCCCTAAAAAGCCTTCTAAACAAATTACCGGCCTACATCTCCTCTTTTGTCAACACCTCACATCACCCCTACTCCCTTAGAAAATCTGACTACATCCTTCTTGATGTGCCTCGGATGCGTATCACCCTCAGCGTGGGTGCCATTAGCTAGGCCATCCCATCAGCTTGGAATTACATACATGAGACACTGAGACTCCCTGGTATCGTCTCAATAAATATCTTCAAATCTCTGATTTACAAACTCTTCCCAGTAGTCTGTCACTGCCCCAGGAATTAGGACCCTCTGCTACCAGCTCTACCATTAAGGGTAATATCTGTCACCTCTTTTTCTCTACTTCCCATCCTCCTTGGTCCCCCCAGGTCCCTGTCTTTCTTTCCCTTCCTCTACCCCTCACACCAGGCCACCAAAGTTCTCATTTCCTCCTTATCCCCTCATCCCTGCCCAGCCTCTCTCCCTTGAAGAAGAATTCTCCTCTCTGCTTCCTTGCACTATATTTATTGTGCACAAGTCTCCCCTGAAGAAGAATTTCCTGTCTGCTTCCTTGCACTATGTCCAGCATACGCAGGTCCTCAGGCACTGCATTGTTTTATATATATATATATATATTTTTTTTTTGTAGATATGCTACTGTTGTTCCATGTTGTCAATGTGATCTATATCTGATGATGAATTTACCTCTCTGTTTCCTTGCACTATATTTATTGTATGCAAGTCCTCAGGCACTGCATTGTTATATATATATATTTTATTTCTTTCTTTTTTTATAGATATGCCAATGTTGTCTTATAAAAACAGAGGTGATAAAGAATAAGTGCCTCAGCTGGGACTTGAACCCAGGCCACCCAGAATACCCTTCCAATTGCGCTAACCAGCTACGCCACTGAGACAACTGGAACCCAGGCCATCCCTGAGCACATTACATTTTCTCAAATGCACAATCCAATGGCAACACAAATATTTACTTGTAACAATCACACAGGAGTGTGGTGTTCATATTTTATGGAACACATACAAACAGAGGTAAGAAAGAATAAGTGCCTCAGCTGGGACCTGAACCCAGGCCACCCGGAATACCATTCTGATTACGCTAACCAGCTGTGCCACTGGGACAACTGGAACCTGGGCCATCCCCAAGCACATTACTCTTTCTCAAATGTGCAACCCAATGGCAACACAAGTATTTACTTGTAACAATCACACAGGAGTGCAGTATGCATATTTATGGAACACCTACAAACAGAGGTGAGAAAGAATAAGTGGCTCTGCTGGGACTTGAACCCAGGCTGTCCAGAATACCATTCTGATTGCACTAATCATCTGCGCCACTGAGACAACTGGAATCTGGGTCATCCATAAGTATGTTACTCTTTCTCAAATGCACAACCCAATGGTAACACAAGTATTTACTTGTAACAATCACAAAGGAGTGTGGTGTGCATATTTTATGGAATGCATACAAACAGAGGTGAAAAAGAATAAGTGCCTCAGTTGGGACTTGAATCCAGCCACTGTTGTCGCTGTAGTGTCAGTCATGGTAAACTTGTCACTGTAGCGATGGCATACCCCCTCTTAGAACATTCCAATGTTTGTTCACAATTGATGCATCATTATGGAAGATATGATTGTAAGTAGTGACCAGTGTTACTGGCTGTTCCTAATTCTCCACTCTGTTTTTTGTTTTTAATAAATCCATCCTGTCTAAATTATTGGTTGTATTAAGAGCCTCATCCTAGATATTTTCTGTATAGCCCCTAGCTAAAAAGCAATTTTTCAGGTGTACTGCTTGTTCCATATAGCCATGTAAGGTTGTACAATTTTGTCTAATTTGGGTGAATTACCTGAATGGAATTGACCTGATTTGGTGCAATAGATGTGCACTGGCTGCATGCAACATGTTTTTTTTTTTTTTTTATTTTATAAATTTTTTTATTTAATATTCTTTGCCATGTGGACCGCCTTTACAGCTCAGCCACTCATCAAACCCCAGTCCCCCTCTTAACCCCCTAGATTTACCTCTGTGCAGATGATACTCCCTGGATTGCCTCCCTGGTGGGGCCAACTCACCTGCATGAGCCCATGATGATGGGAGAAGGGTGCCTGATGGGGTGCCTACTGGCATTGCCTCCCTGGCTTGCGCCCCCAGGTGGGGTGCAGGGTTGGCTGGGTACAGCGGATGATGGGATAGGTCATTTTTGGGACTGCCACAGTGGGCGATCAGGGCCAGGGGAAGCGGGTCATCGAGGATGGCAGCCGCTTATTTTTTTAGATTTTTTTCCCTGAAGAAGGTGTGGCATGCAATGATGCCAGTGTCTGACACACCTTCAGAGGAGTATGTGCTCCAGTCATGTTGAAATCTCCAGTCTCTGCTAGGGGGCCAGTTTGCACCAGACACACAGCGCCCCCTTCCCCTGGAGAAGGAGAGCCATCCCTTGGATGCTCAATCCTTCTCCCCCCTGCTGGCCCTCCTATTTCCCGGGTCCGTTCCCATACCTGGGATGTTGGTGTTGCAGATGGATGCCATGCCGCTTTGCCAGTGTGCCAGCCTGTGCAACAACATGTTACCTGCAGTAGGTTTCCTGTATGTCAGACCTTGCACTGGTTGGCCATTTACTGTCTGCCTTTCAAGGTGAGATCCAGAAAGGAAATAGTATCCAAGTTACTTGTATAATTAAATTTCAAACCAACATCATTTAGATTTAAATACTATTCAAATAGATCTACAGATAGTTCATCCCCTTTCCATACAATTAAAATATCATCAATAAATACCTCCCACATAATTATGTGTGGGGAGAAAAGGGTTACACTCATGGTTTAACACTGTGGTCCCCTCCCACCATGCCATAAGAAGACTAGCATAAGAGGGGGCCACCGTGGTATCCATGGCCGTGCCCTGTTTTTGGAGGTAATATTTTTAATCAAAAAGGAAGTAGTTCATGGTCAAAATATATTCCATTGCTACTGTGATGAAGCTTGATGGAAAATCCCTGGTAAGATGTAAGGAATGATACAAATGGTATTCAAGTGCAGCAAGACCTAAATCGTGACTAATTGACATATAAAGACTTTCCACATCCACTGTGATCCATCTATATTCATTGGACCAGACAAACCCACACATTTAGGTGGCAGGATAGTTATTATGAATAAAATACAGTATGAAAAGGAGATTAATAGAGAAGTGACACTACAAGATGTATAAGAATGCAACAGGATCCTACTAGAACTTTTAAATGTAGAATTGATTCTTTTTTACAGGAGTTTTTTTCTTTCTGGTTGCATAACAAAATTAGAGTTTGAATACATGCAAGTGGACTACACAACAACACCCACATTTTATGTGCTACCTAAGATTAATAAGATTCATAAGGACCAGACAAACCCACCTGGCAGACCAGTTGTTTCAGGTTGTAGATCTCTTATGGAAAAGATATAAACATTTCTGGATTATTTTTTTAAAGCAATTGGTTCCCATCCAGCCTTCTGACATAAGAGACAGTTTAGATGTTCTGCAGAAAATGGGTGGGTTTGTCCTCACATCTTACCAGGGATTTTCCATCAAGCTTCATCATGGAAGCAATGTAATATATTTTGTCCATGAACTATTCCTTTTTGATCAAAAGTATTTCCTCCAAAAACAGGGCACGGCTATGAATACCACAGTGTGGTCCCATCCTATGCCAATCTTTTTATGGCATGGTGAGAGGGGACCACCATGTTAAACCATGAGTGTAACACTTTTCTCCCCCACATAATTATGTGGGGGAGACTTATTGATGATATTTTAATTGTATGGAAAAGGGATGAACTATCTATAGACCTATTTGTGCAGTATTTAAATCTAAATTATGTTGGTTTGAAATTTACTTATACAAGTAACTTGGATACTATTTCCTTTCTGTATCTCATCTTGAAGGACATAAATGGCCAACCAGTACAAAGTCTGACATACAGGAAACCAACTGCAGGTAACATGTTGTTGCATGCAGTCAGTGCCCATCCATCGCACCTAATCGGGTTGATTCCATTTGGGCAATTTAATCAAATTAGACAAAACTGTACAACCTTACATGACTATATGAAACAAGCAATACACCTGAAAAATCGCTTTTTAGCTAGGGGCCATTCAGAAAATATTTTGGATAAAGCTCTTAATAGAGACAAGAATTTAGACAGGATGGATTTATTTAAAAAAAAAAGAGTGGGGAATCAGGAACAGCCAGAAACACTGGTCACTACTCACAATCATATCTCCCATAGTGTTGCATCAATTGTAAACAAACATTGGAATGTTCTAAGAGGGGACCCTGTTCTGTACAAAGCAGCAGGTGAAGCACCTCGTAATACTTATTGCCGGGGCCAAAACCTTAAGGAGGAGTTGACATGAAGTCTATATACTAAAGACAAACTGAGTATTGGGCCAGATTGGATGCCCACTCCCCATATCAGATCATTTAGATGCAGCAGATGTAATATCTGCCGCTTCTGTGTACAAAGTCTTATGTACATCCTGGGTTAAATCTAAATGTGACTATAAATCAGTTCATTAATTGTATTATCCCTTATGTAATTTATGTTCTGTCATGCCCCTGCACAAGAATTTATGTAGGTTGTACAATAAGACCACTCAAGGAGTGGATTCAGCAGCATGTTCACTCCATCACCAACATGGAAATTGATAGCCCAGTGGGCATGCATTTTGCAGAAAATCATGGTGGGAATATTGAGGGTTTTAAATTTCTAGGCTTTGAACATATCTCAGCACACCCACAGGGAAGGGACAGGAAATGTAAACTTCTACAACAAGAAGCTAAATGGATTTTCATGCTAAGAGCCCATTCTGTTTTGGGTCTTAATAGCCAAAACATTAATATTTCATCTTATTTATAAATTAGAAGGAACACCTGTATTTAGCCTTGTCTTAAATTATCATGTATTTCAAGTAAGATAAACTAAAAAAGCTCTAAAATAGGAAATGGCCTCAGCTGCACTGGGGTCCTCTAAAAAGACAAAAATGAATTTATTTATTATTGCTCATCTATTCCTGCTATCCATGGGATGTGTGCTCACTATTTGATTTGACTTGTAAATAATACTTAATATTGGGTCCATTTGCACCAGTGTTTCCACACCAGTGAGGATGATAACTATTGAGAATTTTATTTGAAAATGTTTCCAGATTTAAATTAAGGATCATTTATTTTAGCAGCATCTTAGAACAAAGCACCTTTTACTCTGGCTACATCAACATGGTGGAAAACATTGGTTCTAAGTGCATATTAAATGCTGCTCATATAAGCTTAAATTTCATATTTCCTGCTTTTTGAATTTTCTATTAAATGTTTAAAGTGATATGCTCTTCCTGAATCAACTTTTAAACCTATTGAGCAATACTGCACTATAAAATGGTGATTTTTTTATGTAATATGGCAGGATTGGGATTTTTTGTATAATTGTATGCACTTTCATTCAAGAGTTTTTCTAAATATGTACTGTCACTTTAATGTCTGTAACATTTAAACAGAGCCTTACCATGTTGAACTCCACTTCCTGACGTAGCGTTACATGGTAGACATGAAGCGCTGAAGGTGGAAGGTGCTCACTTGGGCTCTCCAAAGTAAAATAATGGCAAGGATCCTCTGAGTTTGTATTTTATTTTTTCAATGTTGGACTTGGAGTGCATTTTTGGTGTTTGTATTGTGAATATAGTTTAGATTGCACCCCTCCCCAGTTTCCAGAAGCACAGTTCTCTGTTGAGTGGTTAATTACAAGCAAGGTGGGTATGTAGGAGAAGGACCATTGGTAGATAGGAATGAGGAACTGGTTACAGAGGTAGCACTTATTGCAGAGCTCCAGAATCAGTACTTCAGTTCTGTATATAATGGCAAAGAAGATTGGGCCCCATTGCAGAAAAAAAGGGAAACAAACAGCCCACTCCTCCTAAGAATGCAGGAGATCAGGGATAGATTGTTGAAGCTAAATCCCAACAAGGCACCTGGACCTGGTGGAATCCATCCAAGGATTGTTAGGGAGCTGGCTATTGAACTGGCAGGGCCTCTAACTTCCATTTTCCAGAAATCTTTAGAACAAGGCAAAGTAATTCACTCCTGGAGGCTGTCCAATGTGACCCCTATCTATAAAAAGTGAAATAGGAAGGAACAAAATAACTACAGATCAGTGAGCCTAACCTCTGTTTAGGGGAAGTCCTGGAGGGGAGTATTAAGGATTATATTGAAAGGACAAAAAGTGAGAGTAACAGGAGGGACAGGATGCAGCATGGTTTTGCAAAGGGGCAGTCATGCCAGATAAACCTTTTGGATTTCTGTAGAAATATCAATAAGGCTTTAGACCATTGCAGACCAGTGGACATTATATTTTTGCTTCTTACCAAAGCCTTTGACAAGGTGTCGCACAAGGAGCTGATAGAATCATTAATACATATGAATATTCATAATAATATTGTTAACCAGATAGCATCTTGGTTGGAAGCTAGGAAACAGAGAGCATGTTTAAGGGGCATTAACACAGAATGGGCATGGGGTGACTAGTGGAGTGTGTAGGGATCTGTACTGGGTCCATTTTTATTCAACATTTATATAGCTTCCATGGGATGTGATGACAGTATATGGGTAGCAAAGTTTGTAGATGACACAAGGATAGGGGCAGCGGTAGAGACAATGGAGGATATTGAATAGTTGCAGGGAGAGTTAACTAACTTAGAAAGATGGGTTGACACACATAATCTACAATTTAATGTAGACACATGTTCTGTCATGCACTTGGTTAGGAAGAATACATCTGCAAGATATAGACTGGAGAATCAATCCTTGAGGGAGTCAATAGAAGAAAGAGATCTGGGAATTATAATACTTTAAAAGCAACTGTCAAGCCGCAAACAGAATATTCACCAGCATAAGCAGACATATTACAAGTAGAGAAAGAGAGGTCATGGTCCCTCTGTATGTCTCACTAGTTAGGCTTCACATGGAGTACTGTGCCCAGTTTTGGGCACCAAACACAAAAATGAAGACCAAGGCACTGGGGAGAGTCCAGAGGAGTGCCACTAGGATGGTTTGGGATATAAGTGGGCTGAAATATAAGGATAGACTGGAAAATTTGGGGATTTGAGTATAGGAGACTGTGAGAATATGTGCCTGCTATTTGGGGCACTGACAAATCATGATTTGTGGGACCATTTACATCTAGAAATGAAAGGACACACAATACAAGATCATATGTCTTACAAATAAGTGGGGAAGTGTGTCATACCAGGAACAGATCATATTGGTATAGCCAGAGAGTAGTGACATTATGGAATTCACTCCCCAAGGAACTAGTTGGAAACATAAACATGGCAGAGTTCAGGAATAAATTTGATAGACACTGTGTTGATAATAAAATTATAGGGTACTTCAATTAACTTATGGTGAGCAATACGGACATTTATCTACTATGCTCTGGACTAACATATGAAACCTATGAAACACTTCCTTTACTGACCCAGGTATATTCCTGCTATTTAACATGTGTGCATGTATAATGTCAATTGTTTTAGACAAGGAAACAAAGGGGCACAGGATTCAAAAATACAACTTTGTTTGTTATAAATTTCTGAATAAAAACAATATAAACTATAAAACACTAAGGGCGAGATATTCAGACTGCGCCAGGCAGTGGCGCAAGAGGGGGTTCAGCTCAACAGAGATGCGCCAGGGCCATGACAGGGCAATATTCCAAGGTGATGCATCAAGACACATCACCATTGAATATGACATGGAATGCGCCATGCGCAAGTACAATGTGCTGGCACATCCACCAGACAGGAAGGTCCAGGAATGCTCCAGCGCAAATGTAGTTGCGCTGGGCACAGCACCCGCGATATTCAGAAGTGCACATGCAAATGAAGCCATAATGTATACATGACACAAATGGGGCCATTTGCATGTCATTATGGCCCCATTTGCATGCAGTCCACAGGGCCACCTGGCGCAATGCGCCTGGTGCCCAGCATAGCTGCTGCAATAGTACAGATAGTCCCTGGTAGGTCAGTGGACCCCACCCCTCCTGGTTGCCCAATCACGGGCAGTACCAATGGAGAATAGTACCTGGTTGGCCAGTAGTTCCCCCCTTCCTCCCAGCTGTATGCGCAATCGAAGGCATGTGCTTAGTACCACCCAACCTGGTGGCATACTTCTCAACTGTCCCTGATATGCTAGGACATCCCTGATTTTGCATTGGAATCTTCTTCTGTCCCTCATAAAATATGTGTTTATGTGACAGAACAGCGGGGCTTAATATCACAACATAATGTCAAACATTAATGTTACAGACTTGTTCTTCTTAGAAAAATGCATTGTAACACATTAACACTTATTCTATTAGCCTTCTGAATGAATAGTATCAAGTTGTAAGATGTGTCCCTGATTTGGGGTCCTTCTCCCTGATCCTTTTAAGTCTTGTTCCTGATTCATGAGGCAAGAGATTGAGATGTAGGCCTGGTGGCTTAGTGGTCCCCCCCTGCTACATGCCTGATCGCAGGCAGTCACATTCTGACACCCAACCCAGTGGTCTAGCGGTCTCCTCCTCCCTCCCTTCCTTCTGTAAGCCCAATCACAGGAATTAGTAATGCAGAACTATACCTGGTGGTCAGTGGTACCCCCTTCCTCTCCACCCACAGAGGACCCTGGCCACCCAGCTCCCCCATCATTGGCAGGCAGCTGCACACCACCACATTCCTCCGGCAGCCCTGCAAATGACAGCATACAGTATGATCTGTAAGCCTATTGGTGCACAGTATATGTACCACTAGGCTTACATATCATACTATGCGCTGTCATTCGTGGGCAGTCGGGCGTATGCAGGCTGGGTGCAGCCGCCTGTCGATGACTGGGGAGCTGGGTGGCCAGGGTACTCTGTGGGTGGGAGGGGAGGGGTACCACTGGACCACCAGGTATGGTTCTGCATCACTAATGCCCACAATCAGGCTTACAGAAGGGAGGGAGGGGGACCGCTAGACCACCGGGTTGGGTGTCAGTATTTGACTGCCCACAATCAGGCATGTGGTGGGGGGAACCACTAGACCACCAGGTTGGGTGGTACTATGCACATGCCCCCTATCAGGCATATGGATGGGAAGGAGGGGGGAATCACTGGCTCACCGGGTACTACATCTATGTTGGTACTGCCCGCGATCGGGCAAACAGGAGGGGGGTACACAGGGCCACCGGGGAGGGTGTGGGTGCCTATGGCTGGTGTCCCTGCTGGGCGGATGGCCACCCACGGCTGGCAGGTGCTGTGTTGCACCATGCAATACAACAGCCCACCTGTGGAAGGCCTGGACTTGAGACTTTTTTTTTCCGGCTCAACTGTGAGCCCCTGTATGCGGCATAACTCAGGGTTGTGCCTGCATATGCGCCACACATTCCGGACTGAATATCGGGATGTGCCGCATATGCATGGGCATGCCCACTGCATTTGCGCTGCATACATTGACTTTGTGCCACAGTGCATCAGGACTTGCACTGCACAGGTACCTCTTTCAATATCGCACCAGGGCGCATTTCTGGGGTTGCGCCGGTGCAACTTGGTTGCGCCAGGTGCAACTGCTTTGAATATCTGGCACAAAGAATATTTCTAAATTTATCACTTTTACATAATATATATTATTGTGAGAAAGTCCAGGATTTCAAGTTTAATATCTTTTTCACTCTGTTCACTTCTATTTTTTTAAGATATTTAGGTATTAAGTAATATTTCTTTCATTTTGCTCTGCTCTGATCAGGAGTCTGCTTCAAAAAATATAAGCTCTCAGCTTCAGATTATATTGGGTTAGTAGAATCCATAAGCTCCTATTGCTCCTTTTTCTCCAATTTCTTTGCTTTCTTTGCCTTCCCCACTATCTCCAATTTTCCACCCTTAGGCTCCACCACTTCTTTGCTTTTGATCCCCTCAACTCCTCTGTGCTCACTGTCTCCAAGCTCTCCTCCATGTTTTTTCAGAGTACTTTCTGAGAGTTCAAATCTAGGGCATCCTTTTCATCCAGCCTCCACTCTCCAGCTCCATCCCAGCTCACATGCTCTCAATTATCTTCATCCCTCCAGGGATATACCGCTGCAAATAAAAAACCTTGATTCAAGGTGACATGCAAGTATAACATTTAATAGGTGCAAAATCACTATTTTGGATTGGATGGCATACATGTTTATAAGCACCGTCAAGCCCCAAATATTTTGAGTTGTACTCTCTTCCTCAAAGTAACAGCTCAGAAGTGATCCACCACTGTTCTGGCCAATGTCAATACACACTGCAGATAGACAGACAGACAAATAGAGAGCTAGATAGATAGACAGATAAACAGACTGACAGATAAATGTGTAGATAGACAGAGTGACAGACAGAGAAACAGATTATACAGGTGTGATAGCAGCTGTATGTTAGGGTTTAGTAATAATTTCTATGTTAACCCCTGATTTTGTATTTTAATAACTCAGTTCCCATATGACAGAGTAGCCTGAAGTTTTGCATGTTTGGAGTTAGTATCAGAATCTTTGGGTTTTTTCAATTTCATGATGATCAGTTTAGGATGGGCAAAATTATAGAGGGGAAAACCAATAAATTTACCAAAATTAAGAGTTATTTGCTTACGTATAACTTAATAATGGTTTGGATTTGAAAATAGAAACTTTCAGGTTTGATACAATTGTAATTTATATTTTCCTAGGTTAAGCAGTTTTTGAATTATTAATAAAAAAACTATCCCTTTTTTGCACATGCATAGTAGCAAAACTGAATGTTCTAAGGAGAACTCCATTTTTGAGAAATCATTTTTTTGTTGGCAAAATCATAGCAAAATGGTTTCATTCTCTGTGGGAGGGGTGTTGTGCAACACCAAGCATGTGCCTGCATGGTACAGCACTAATGATGCTGTACAGTGATGTGAGCTAGTATTATTGAGCATCTCGATTTGAGCAACTCAGTAATACCGCTCGTATTGAGAGCGAGTGGGGGAAAAACACCAATCAGCAGGTTACAGCGAGTGTAGCAGTGAGCTGGAACAGGATATAGGCATTTGTTTGGCCAAGCCCTGCTGAGCTGGTCATTTGGCATAGTGGCTAGAGCCACTGCCACTTGAGCTGGTCAGTCCAGGTTCAGGTCTGGCTGTCGGGGACAATTTTTTTCCTACTGTTTGTTCTTTTCCCCTGTGACCACACCCCCCATGGAGTTGGTTATAAAAAGTTTAGGGGGTGTGGGGGGCTTTCCCCCTCAAAGGGTGTGTAAGGGTATGCCCCCCACATGCAAATACTTTTTTCACTTACAGTTGTTCAGGGAGTAAGTGACCATCACTATTTGCGATGACCGCTGTAATGTTGTTCGCCCTTTTGACACTGGGCACTTTTGTGGTCACTGTTTGTGATCAGCGCAGTTAAAAACTTGCCGTTATCACATGAAGCCCTAATGATTTCATTTAGTGCACTATGTGTCCATTCTCAGGGAGTGGGGCCATGTCAGCATATCTGTGCATGTGTACACCATGCCTCCCTGCCTGCTTCTGTCTCCAGCAGGGTGCTCATTCCCACTGCTGGTGTCTTTCTCCAGCATGACCAGACCATTTTTTTTAAACCCTTGGTGGGTGCTCAGTTGGTGGGTGCTCAATCCCTCCAACAGTATTACTCCACCCCAACATTGTCTGATTTTTTATTTTATTTTTAATTTAGTTGAAACCACAGTGGGTGCTTAGTCCTGCCACCATGATCCCACCTCTTGCCTGACCCAAATATTGAGAAAAAAATGCTGCTAATATCATACACCACCTTATCCCACACACACACACTCCAACACCAGAGTGTCTGATCCCTGGTGCTGGCCAACACCCCCTGCTCACCTCCAGTGATACAAATGGTCACACCAACACTGGGGTGCCCAATCCCAGTGTCGGGACCCCCAAATGTATGTAACACCAGCAGCTCACCCCCAGTGCCACCAAACACCACACCAACAATGGGGTGCCCAATCCCCCATGTCAGTAACTGTAAAGAAAACTATCACTCATCTTTTTTTTTTTGCTTTACCCTGTAAAAAAAAGAAAATAGTCCAGTGATGCTTTCTGCTTATATCCAGACATTCTGATACCCCACCCCACAACCTGACCACCCTCTCAACACTCACCACCCCACACAGCCCCACCTTCACTTAACTATACACTGTCCACAGACGTCATCCTGTCTGCAGCTGGAGAATGTACTGCTACTGAGGTTGACCACAAACTGACTCAAAATAAAGTAAGTGTGGCTAATGTCTTTTTAGTCTGTTTTGAACTTTTACTGTGTTCAATGAAATAATATCACTGAGGGGGCTAATGAGCTCATAAAGTCATGAGACTGAAGGCTAAGTTTTTTGAAGCTCATTAGTTAAGGATGGTGCTGAGGGTGTGTGACATTTGCTGTTTGCACCAGTGTGAGTGTACAGTCAGCAGCAGGGTTGAGAGACAGCAGCAGCAGCATGACAGTAGTAGCATAGAGGACTAGCTTGTGAGAGAAAACTGAATCAAGGGGCTTGACTGTTTTGTGAGTGAGGCTGGAGGGAGCTGTTTGGTTAGTAATAGGATTTTGGGCTAGAGTAGTTTGGGCAGCTAGAGTTTTTGTATTTGTGCTAGTATTTAGGGTCTGTCTCTGTAAAAGGTCATGAGGTTTTAAGGGTGGTTGTTACATATGTTAATAAGGTACAGTAGTTGTTACATGTGTTAATGAGGTGGTTGTTACACGTATTAATAAAGTAGTTGCTACATATGTTTCTAAGTCTGTGCCTTCTAGTGTGTTTGCCTGGCGTTAATGTGATATAAAGGTGTTACTACAGTAGGTTGGTAATTACATAGTTCTGGTTAATTGGATGTGTATATGGCAATTAAGTACTGTCATACATGAGGAAATACATAATGACTTTCTATGGGGAAGAGGGCCTATTCTATGTAGAAGAAGACCTATCCATGTAATATGTATAGGTAGATATATAAATATATATATATATACAGTGTATATATTATAGTGGCATGGTAGTGCCACTATAGTTAGAGCTGAGGAGCCATTTACATGTTAAACCCAAAATGTTACACCTTAATAACTTTGCAACCATTTGACAGATTTGTCTGAAAGTTGGAATATGTGATCAAGACCCATATGCCTTGGGATCTGCCAAGTTTTGTACCGGTCGCATGTATGGCTGCGGAGTTATTAAGCATGATCTGTGAGCGCATTTACGCTTTTCTGGAATTTTACAGTCGCACATACAGGTCATACGGTTTGCGCGACCGGTCTGAAATCTTCAGGGAGCCAGGGTCCTTGATGTGCCTTTTGAAGATTTCGTGAAAAAATATTAAACGGTTCAAAAGTTATTCAAAAAACAAGTTCCCATTATAAGTCAATGGGAAAAGTTAACAAGAAGTTCAACATTTGCAGTTTTTACTTTTGCAAATGGCCCTTTTACTGTTGCAAATAAACCATTTTGTTTTCAGTTGGTGATCAGAAAAATGCTTGGCATTTAAAATTGGGACCCTCTAGCAATCTAATTCTTTTTGTATTCACCTAGTCGGACCCTGAGGATGCTAGCCATGTCTTTATTTTGGGGTAAAACACCCCAGAAATATGTTTTCCAAATTTCTGGAAAAAGTACTTTCACAAAGTACTGTAACACTTGCGACACTGTAGAATGAATTTGCAAAAGCTTTCTCAAACTTCAACAGTACTTTTCTAGGCTATGGGAAAATAACAGCAATTCTTTGGCACCCTGCTGCAAAAGAACGGTTTGGTGTTTTGACCTGAAATTTGGAGGGAACGCAGCCGACATCTCACAGATGTGCATTTCACTGTTTCATTGAAAATATATTACATGGCGGCAAAGTTACAGCACTCCAAAGTTGATGCTTTTTCCCATAGGATAACATTACGGCATCCGACGCATTACAGGAATCCTTTGGTGCCCTGCTGAAAAATAACGGTTTGGTCTTTTGGGCTGAAATTTGGAGGGAACACAGCCAACATCCCACAGATGTGCCTTTTTATGGTTTGGTGAAAGAATATTACAGGGAGCTAAAGTTCTGGCACTCCGAACCTCTCTTTTTTTCCCATAGGATAACATTACGGCATTCACCGCACCTTTCAGGGCCCGTATCTCGGAAACGGTGCGAGATACGGACTTTTTGTCAGAAAAATGATTAGCTCCCTAATAGGGCTAAGTAAAAAACTAGCCAGGAAAGTCATAAATCATAAGACTTTTAAATTTTTTCTCTATGTTGTACGGTTCCTGAGATATAAGCAATTTAGTATTCCAACTCCTCATTTTCTGCTCCGAGAACCATTATTATGCATACATTCTTTGTACTCACTGTCTTTCTTTATGCAGCTTTTGGGGAAAACCAGCCTGTGCACTTACATTGCTGTTACCATTACCATTTTCGCTTGATTCGTTCCCGTTTCACTTACCCGTTCACGTCTCATACCATGCGTTACCTCTGCGTTTTCATTTGCGCTTGCTTTTGCGTTGTTTAAACATTTCTGTCTACACTACTGTTTCTCTTTCTGTTTTGCTTTGCATCACCATGCGCATTACTATTTGCGTTTGAGGGCACAATGTTACTATGTGACAAGACATCATGTGGTGGGAGCGCGGGGCCCCCGTCGCCGCATTACATTCACTATTTCTCGTAATCATTCTCAAAAAGAAGGGAAATTAGAGGCAAAAAACTCCATTTAATGCATTAGTTAGGGTTGTTGAACACAGACAAAAGCAAGATAATTCAGTGTTAGGGTTGACCCCCTTGGCCCCCCTTACACTAACCCGGCCGGGGTGCACATTAGGGTTGTCAGTCTAACTCTCACCCCATTCTCCACACCTATGCTTCTTTACACATGTGATGGGGTGACAGTTATGGCACGACAACGTAATGCACCGATGCGGTTAAAATGGGCTTGGAAGGGCTTTCAACCCTAACACTATTCCTCACTTTTATCAGTGTGGAACAAGCCTAACTAATGCATTAAACGGAGTTTTTTCCTCTAATATATATATATATATATATATATATATACAGTATATATATTTATAAAAATACATTCACAGCAAAAAACTGCATTTAATGCCTCAGTTAGGGTTAAAGCGACAAAAGTCAGGAAATGAAATGTTAGTGTTGAACCCCTAACCCCCACACAACCCACACACACACATCCTCCACAGAGTGACAGTCGCCAGGGTGTGCCATGTAGTCGTCAGGCCCAACTCTCATCCCATTCCATGTGTAAGCAGGTTGACATGCTACAGTAAAGGAGAATGGGGTGACAGTTAGGCCTCATGACCCCCAGGGCACACCCTGGCATCTGTCACTCTGTGGAGGATGTGTGAATGGGTTGTTTGGGGGGGTTAGGGGCTCAACCCCATCATTTCATTTCCTGACTTTTGTCACTTTAATCTTAAATGATGCATTAAACACAGTTTTTTGCCATAAATTTCCTAACTTTTTGGAAAAGTATAATATAACTAGTAAAAATGTGTATTGGTGGGTGCTCCATGCTCCCATCAAGTTGTACATTTCTATATAACAATATGCATCTGTGGGAGTGCGGTCCACTCCCACTTACGCATAGCTACGGAGCCATACAGCAGCCCAATAGAACAAGGAACCCTTGTAACATGAATTTGACAATATCTCATTAATCATGCAACCCACGGAAAAAATTCCACTGCATGCTTACTCTATGGTTTAAAATCTTGTTCCAGCAGCATCGATCACCTTTAGGTGATCGATGCTGCCAGCAGCAAAAACTCTGTATCTCACTTCATTGTCAAGATAACAGCGCTGAAAGGCATGACAGACACCGCAATGTAATCCTATGGGGAAACATCAACTTCCTCATGGCATATCTATTTAACTACTTAATTCCTCAACACCTAAACAGCATAATTCACACCTGTAGGGCATCCCCTCAAACACTCTGTAAATTTCAAGTAAAAAGACCAAACCATTAATGAGCTATGCGTTTCTAAAGTTTTTACACCTTTAACAATTGTTCAGTCGTGAGATAGCAAAATCTTAGGCGGCGAGATAAATACTAGTCCATGGCCTAAGAAAATTCTAGTCCACGAGGGGACATCTAGTCATGTCAGTCTGAGCCATCTGGTCATCCCCAGGGACATCTGATTGTGAAATTCTGGCTAGCTGGTCGTCCCCTCATGAATGAAGCTCGCGGGCTAGGATCGTTTCGCGGACCAGGATTTTGCAGGCTCGCGAAAGAAGATCGTTAGCGAGACATGACAGAAGAATTTTTAATTTTTAAAAACTAATTTTTTTACAGAAATGAAGCAAACCAAAGGCATGGCTTTGTAGAGGGGGTCACCCTGAACAAAATCCATGCTTCATTTGGCCCAAAAGTCACCCACAGAGAAAGCTACGACATCTTGTTTGACTGGAAAACTAAAAACAACATGGTGGCTCACAAACTAAGAATTTTTCTGATGGACTAGGATTTTCCTTCGCAAGGTATCAAAATCCTTGACTGTGAGGCAATTCTTAGGTCTCAAAATATACATATAAACTTTGGACTGAACTGAGCATGCTCAGAACTCAAAAATTAAAAATTTAATAACTTTTGAATGGATTAATATATTTTTATCAAACCACTGCTGGATTATTTCTTGACTGAAACTCTTTCTATGTTCCAAAGTTCAGACCAAAAGACCACATGGTGGGATTGCAGCACCATGGGCAAAAAATGCATGAAAACTGGAGAAAAGTGCATTTTTGGCATTTCACTGTGCAGAAACTGTACACCCAACTGAAACACAACTGGGTAAATCAAGAGATGTACCATACCAGACTATACAATCCAAATTTCATGCAAATCCATTGAGCGGTTGCAATATTATTAACACACAAAATATGAGGTTTAATATTAAAGTACCTACTCAACCCTAACTATAGGGGCGCAACATGCCCCTATAATATATATATATATATATATATAAAATCACACATGCCCCCACAATGCAAAGCATCATGGGCTACATAGACACGTGTTTCGTCCTACCAGGACTCATCAGTATGCCTCGTATGTTTGACACCCCAGTGGAATGGACCAGCTACCCTTAAGGCAGTGTGCCTTGGATATATTGTGGTGAACCCATTAAAATAAAAAACTGTTTAAAAGACAAAGGGTTTAAGGGTAGCTGGTCCATTCCACTGGGGTGTCAAACAGATGAGGCATACTGATGAGTCCTGGTAGGACGAAACACGTGTCTATGTCTTCTGTTAGCACCCTTTGCAAACTGTGTGAGAGGCCTTTCGGCACCATGCAATTCTGCTTAAAGTTGGACCAGCATAACATTCTGTGGTGATTTGCATATGTAGCCCATTATGCTTTGCATTGTGGGGGCATGTGTGATTTTGTATTTTCTTGAAACTTGGCTTCCCAGCCAAATGCCCTTTGGGGTAACCCTTGCCTCAGTGTTTGTGCACAGAGGTTCTTTGTCTTTTAAATAGTTTTTTATTTTAATGGGTTCACCACAATATATCCAAGGCACACTGCCTTAAGGGTAGCTGGTCTATTCCACTGGGGTGTTAAACAGACGAGGCATACTGATGAGTCCTGGTAGGACGAAACACGTGTCTATGTCTTCTGTTAGCACCCTTTGCAAACTGTGTAAGAGGCCTTTCGGCACCATGCAATTCTGCTTAAAGTTGGACCAGCATAACATTCTGTGGTGATTTGCATATGTAGCCCATGATGCTTTGCATTGTGGGGGAATGTGTGATTTTGTATTTTCTTGAAACTTGGCTTCCCAGCCAAATGCCCTTCGGGTAACCCTTGCCTCAGTGTTTGTGCACAGAGGTTCTTTGTCTTTATATATATATATATATATATATATATATATATATATATATGTTGCAAAACATCATTAATGCATCAGTTAGGGTTGCCACAACAAAAGTAGGGAAATATGGCATTAGAGTTCCACCCTAACACCCTACCCCTAAGATGTGCAGATCAAGAGGCACTGTGGGGGTGGTATTGGGATTGTCAACCCTAACGGTCACCCCATTCCATTGTAAAATAAGCTGGGTGTGTACAGTATAGGATATCTGCAAATGCTCGCCGGGCTGTGCAGGAACCCAAAAGGCACCATAAACCAACCCTAACTGTAGCCGTTATGCCCCCCTCCTTTCTTTTCCTCGTCCATGCCCCTACTCTCCTGAGCACCACCTCACATGTGACTCTTTTTCTGACTCACACCGTCTACCTGATAGGCTTTCTCAACTCAGCCTGCTCAGGCAAGATGCCAGCACAGGCGAGTCTACCTTAGACCAAATGTCAATTTGTTTGCTGGTTTCAACTGATCTGGTCTAGTTTGTGCAAATGCATAACTACTTTTTCCTCTGTACTTCTGCCTTTATTTCTCTGTTCTTTTATTCTGTCAAGTCAGTATACAATATGTAATTTATTTTTGTTTCCACTGTCCATAACTGTTTGCAGTTGACTGATTACCATAATGTATATTGCGTCCACTGATGTTCTTGCTGTATACGTACATACGAACATGCGAATGTGCCAACAGAAACAGACCACCCGGTCTATCTAAGTCTGCTTGAGTGTGCAGCCAACACCCCTAGTTTACAGCTGCCCCACCTCCCCTCCCCTTTGATATCCCACTGCCACCCCCCACCTCCCCCACCCTCACTCTCCCCTGTTCCCTGTCCCATGCCCTTTTGAAGCTGTTCACAGATTTATATGATACCACCCATTCTGGTAGGGCATTCCATTTTGCTACCACCCTCTCTGTGAAATAGTGTCTCCTCATTTCCTTCCTAAATCTTCCCCCCTGTATTCATAGCCCATGTCCCCGGTGACCTTCCCCCTTCTTAACTTAAAGATCCCATCGGCCCCATCCTTATTGAGTCCCCTCCTATACTTGAATGTCTCTATCATGTCCCCCCTGTCCCTTCTATCCTCCACGGTGTACATATTCAGGTCTCCCAGCCTGCTATCATAGTCTCTACCCCCTCCATTCCACATATCATCTTTGTTGCCCTCCTCTGCATCCCCTCCAGTAGCCTGATATCATGCTTTAGGTATGGCCTCCAAAACTGCACACAATACTCTAAGTGCAGCCTTACCAGTGACCTGTTGAGGGGCAAGATCACCCTCTTCGCATGGATGAAAACCCCCTCACTATGCTCCCCAGCATTTAGTTCACTTTTGCAGCCACTCTCCTGCACTGGGAAGTGTTGTTCATGGTCCCTGTTATCATTACCCCTAGGTCCTTTTCCTCCTCAGTGTTCCCCAGCTTAAATCCTCCCAGCCAGTATTCTCTCCTTGGGTTCTTCACCCCAAAGTGCATAACCTTACACTTCTTTGCATTGAACCTCAGCTGCCACCTCTCTGACCACTCCTCTAGCTTGCATAGGTTCTCCTGCAGCTGCTTTCATCCCTCCTCGCCATCCACCACTACTCCAATTTTGGTGTTGTCAGTGAACAGACTTGCCTGGTCACCTCCCCATGTGCAATGTCTGATGTGAAGAGCCCAAACAATACTGGCCCCAACACAGAACCCTGTGGCACCCCACTCATCACCGGCCTTGGAGTTGAGAGCTCCCCTCTCACCACCACCCATTTCAGCCTGCCACTCAGCCAGCTTGTAATCCAGGTTATCATTTTTGCCCCTTCCCCTACACCAGTTATCTTCTCCCTAAGCCGCCCATGAGGCACTGAATCAAAGGCCTTGCTGAAGTCCAAGTAAAGAACATCCACCGCATGACCCTTATCCAGCTCACCTGTCACCCAGTCATAATATTGTATGAGGTTGGTTTGACAAGACTTCCCTGAAACAAACCCATGCTGCCTGACATCCTGGAGGCCATTGTCCTCGAGGTATGACACCAGTCTTTCCTTTAGTATCATTTCCATGAGTTTGCACACTATGGAGATGAGACTTACCAGAAGATAATTACCCGGTTCATCTCTTGGCCTGCTCTTGTGTAGTATATCACCACCTTGTGGCCCAGGTCATGACTGAAAATGGTCCTCTGGATCAGTGCACTTACCTGGTTACCAAAAACATAAATAAATAAAGAATGGGTGAGTGTTAGAGTTGATGATCCCAATACCACCCCCTGATGCCTATTGATATATACATATATATATATATATGCATGGTAGCACCACTATAGTTAGGGTTGAGTAGGCACTTTCATGTTAAAACCCAATTTTTGCACTTTAATAACTTTGCAAAAGGTCCTGTGAGGTATATCTCTGGATGTGCCACATTTCATTCTGGTCAGATATGCGGATTATAAGTTCTGGTAAGTGCAAAAAGTGAATTTTTTGGACTTTCTTCCCATTGGTTTGAATGGGTTTTCCTTGAATTTGCCTATCACCCAGATGGTTTGGAACTTTGGTCTGAAAATGTCAGTGTAGAAAGGGGCTGGCCCACATGTATGCCTTTTGCTTGTTTGGTGAAAAAAAATATGAATCTGTTCCAAAGTTATTAAATTCTGAAATTTTCAAAAATTGGTTCTGAGCATGCTCAGTAAGTACTTCAAAATAGCTGTAAGAAATGAAAAAATCATCTTTTTCTGTATGGGACCAATCTTGTTTCATGAGGGGAAATCATTGTTTCATTTGCTGCCATCTTGTTGTCCTTTTTTTCCTAAAAATTTAAATTTTAAAACCCACAAAAATTACATGCTGGAGTGACACCAACACATCTATGTTGTTCATTGGGGACTCCATTATGTCTACTCTGCAGTTAACTGTTGGACAAAGGACTCTGAAATGTGTGTTTTTTTTATATTCTAAATCCGTTTTTGTGACTCACTTCCACTTGTTTCATTTGACATTCATACAAAACATTTCATATAAATGAAAAACTTGGTGACTTTTTGCTGTTTTTTCAAGCGCCCTAGCACTGAGACAGTTTGGAATTTTGGTCTGCTATTTTCATGGTATAAAGGGGCTGGCCCACAGATGTGCCTTTTGCTTGTTTGGTGAAAAAATATTAATGTATTCCAGAGTTCTTACATTTTTAAATTTAGGGTTCTGAGCATGTTCAGTTGTTGTTTTCCCCGGTGTCTAGAGACACCCCCCACCCACTGATCACTGTTCCCATAGTCTTTATTATTTCCATGGTGTCTAGTGGTATCCCCCCAACCACTGATTGCATCCCCATAGTTTTCATTATTTCCCAGGTATCTAGTGGCACCCCCCAGCCACCAATCACCATCACGGTGGTCTTTATTGTTTTCCCTGGTGTCTAGTGCCCCCCCAGCCACTGCTTGCCATCCCCATGATCTTAATTATTTCCCTGGTGTCTAGTGGCACCCCCCACCCTCTGATCACCATCACCATGGTCTTTATTGTTTTCTCTGGTGTCTAGTGGCACCCCCAGCCACTGATTGTTATCTCCATGGTCTTTATTATTTCCCTGGTGTCTACTGGCACCCCCCACTCACCAATCTTCATCCCCATAGTCTTTTTTTTTCCTGGTGTCTAGTGGCACCCCACACCCTCTGATCATCACCCCCATTTATGTTTATTCTTTCCCTGGTGTCTAATGGCACCCCCCAACTTCTGATCACATCCTCCCTGTAATAAACAAAACAGTCCGTTGATGTCTTTTTTAACCTTTAGAAAGAAAACAGTCCCTTGCTGAGCCCACCTTCCCACCCTGACATCCCACTGAGTACCCACCACCCCACACCACCCACACAGTCTCACTCACCTGAACAGGTCCCAGGGTAAAGATCCACTTTCTTATCGAAGACCCGTCTTATTGCTGGAAACGCTGACTGCTACATGAGAAAGTAAGGTAACAGCAGTTCAATGTATTTCATTGGGGTTTTCAACTTTGTGGCATTACTTTGCTGTTTTTGCATATTTTTAGCTCAAATTGTTTACGTGGCCATTTTGGGATGCCACCTCATGAACAATGTTGATGGAATTATGCAAATCCAGCCAGAAAGGTGATTTCACAGTCACTTGGTGAAATCACCTTTTTGGCAGGATTTAAACATTTTTACCACCCTTGTTCATCAAGTAGGCTCATAAGAAGGCTATGTTGAAATTTTGGGGTCAAAATATGTAACATGGCAAAGTTATGCACACATGTTGAAATTTTGCTACGTTCCCTCGTAATATTGGCAACAGGGTTTTTTCAACTTTAGTCAATATCTTGAGCATTTTTGGGAATTTTTTCACCAAATTTTCAACATGGGGTTTTTGGGAACCCTCCTCATGAATTCTTGAACTGTCACTGCATTAATCAGCCCCAAAAGGTGGTTTCGTGGTCACTGCGCAGAATCACCCTTTGGGGCTGATTAATGAAATGACAGTGCCAGTGTTCATGAGGTGGGCTCTCAAAAAGCCTATGTTGCAAATTTGCTGGAAAATCCAAAAATGACTGTTTTATTTAGCGTGGCTGCGTAGCTGCTATGCACGCTTGTAACTTTGTGAATTTGCAATATTTTCACACCAGATTTTCAACATTGGCATTTTGTCACACCTCCTTGTGAGCAGTCATTGTTCACATCCTGGCCGAAATGTGTTTTCGCACTTCTGGCGCAGAATAGTGCTGTCGCTGTGGGAAATCAATGTTCAGGACAGATTAAGAAAATGACAGTGGCACTGTTCATGAGTAGAGGTCCTAAACTGCTTATGTTTAAAATTTGGTAATGATACTCCATAAAATGACTGTGTTACAAGCGTACATTGCGCAGTTGGCACGCACACTCATAACTTCACGAATTTGTAATATTTTCACTCCAGATTTTCAACATTGCCATTTTCTCAGACCTACTTATGAACAGTAAAGCTGACATTTTTCCCATCCTGGCCAAAATGTTTTTCACACTTCCGGCACAGAATAGAGCGGTCCCTGTGGGAAATCACTGTTCGGGACAGATTAAGAAAATGACAATGATACTGTTCATGAGCAGAGGTCCTATAATGCCTATGTTGAAAATCTGGTAATGATAGCCCATCAATTGACTGTGTTACAAGTGCGGGTTGCACACTTTTCATGCACCCTTGTAACTTCGCAGATTTGTAATATTGTCACACCAGATTTTCATCAGTGGCATTTTTTCACACATCCGTATAAGCAGTACAGCTGTCATTTTTCACATCCAGACCAAAATGTGTTTTCATAGTTCCAGTGCAGAATAACGTGGTCACTGTGGGAAATCAGTGTTCGGGACAGATTAAGAAATGACAGTGGCACTGTTCATGAGCAGAGGTTCTACAATCCCTATGTTGAAAATTTGATGATGAAACTCCATAACATGACTGTGTTACAAACATGCATTGAACTGTTTCCACGCACCTTTGTAACTTCGCAAATTAGTAATATTGTCACGCCACATTTTCAACAGTGGCACTTTTTCACACCTACTTATGAACACTACAGCTGTCATTTTTCACATCCTGGCTAAAACATGTTTTTGCACTCCAGCCGGAGAATAGCACAGTCACTCTGGGAAATCAGTGTTTGGGACAGATTAAGATAAACCGAGTGAGAGGGGGGAGTGACCGAACTCAACTGAGCTCTGTTGGGACTGCTGCAGATTTCTTTGTAGGCAGACAAAGTCCCCAACACAAGAGCCCAGTACAAAAGGGCACCCTGCAGCACTGGGAGAAACAGAACGAGAGAGCAACTGAGGGAGGGGGAGTGAGCGAACTCACAAAAACGCTGTCAGAACTGCTGCAGATTTCTTTGTGGGCAGAAAAAGGCATCAATGCAGGCAGGGGCCCAGTATAAAATGCCAGCCTGCAGCGGTGAGAGAAACAGTACCAGTGAGTGAGACAGAGGGACTTAGTGAGCTCAACGGAGCTCTATCAGGACTGCTGCAGATTTCTTTGTGGACAGATAAAGGTGCCAATGCAGGCAGGAGCCCCATACAAAAGGGCAGCTTGCAGTGCCAGGACAAACAGAATGAGCACATGAGAGAGTGAGACTGAGCGACCTCAATGGAGCTCTGTCGGGACAGCTGTGGATTTCTTTGTGGACAGACAAAGGTGCCAATGCAGCCAGGGGCCCATACAAAAGCGCAGTCTGCAGCCAAGAGAAACAGAACGAGTGAGTGACAGAGCGGTAGTGAGCCAGCTCAACGGAGCTCTATTGTCACTGCTGCGGATTTCTTTGTGGGCAGAAAATGCGGCAACGCAGGCAGAAGCCCAGTACAAAAGGCCAGCTTGCAGTGCCAGCAGAAACAGAATGCGTGAGTGACAGAGGGGGAGTGAGTGTGCTCAATGGAGTTGTGTCAGGACTGCTTCAGATTTCTTTCTGGCCAGAAAAAGGTTAAGGTAAGGGTGTGGCAGGGTGTTGTACCCAGTGTGGGAGGTGCAGGGAGGAACTTGACACCACTAACCTCTACAGAATATTGGTGGGAGATCAGAGGGTGGGGAGGACCACTGGATGCCAAGGAATCATTTGAGTCTACCAGGGCTGGGAATTGGAGGGTGGCAGGACCACTGGAAATCAGGGAATCTGTTGATTCTACTGAAGCCATGGACTGGAGGGTGGAGGGACCACTGCACACCAATGTATGATTTTTTTCATACTGAGGCCAGTGATCAGAGGGTGGGGGGACTGCTGAGCACCAAAGTGTAATTTATTTATACCAGGGCTGCCAACTGAAGGATGGGAGGACTGCTGGACACCAGGGATTACTTTGATATTAACAGAGATGGGGACACAGGACAGGGGGATCGTTAGACACAAGGGATTTGTGTACTTTTAAAGAGGATGGAGATTGAAGGATAGAGGTTACCACTGGGCACCAGGGAGTAGGTGTGCTACCCGAACTGCCAACATTGTTGTTGACTGCAGTAGCTCCACCAGCCACTAGGGTTGCCCAGAGTAAGTTGGGCTTCTTCTCGGTGGTAACTGCACAGCACAAGAAGGCCTGCGCTAATCCTTTTGTTTAATGCTACCACACTGAATATTGCACTACATCAGTAGTCATTTCCTTGCCCCTCCCATTGTCCACCAAGTTATTTTTTAGTGAGTGCAAAAGCCCTTTTAGTGCATGCAACTGCCCCCTTTGAATATTGTTCTTGGGTGCAAACTCCAGGCAAATGAGGTGCAATCACTTTGCCCACTGGGCAAAGTTTTGAATTAGGTTGGTAGTTTTCATAGTACAGTATTTGAGATCATTTTGGGGTTCTACTGTGTTATTTTAGTACTTTTCTGAAGTGTAGTGTTTTTCCATAGTGTAGTGCTCTACCTTGGTAGAGTAGTTGCATTTTGTCTGTAGTGTAGTGGCATTTTTAAGGCTGTAACTGTTTTGCCCCTGTAGTTTTTCAATAGTGTAGGGGCTGTCTATAATGGAGGTATGGCTGCAGCAATTCTTCTCTTTTTTGTGGTCAGGATAGCAAGTGGTGCTGCTTACAGTCTGGACCATTGTGAAGAGTGTGGTTAGGGGTGTACAGAGTGTGGTCAGGGATGTACAGAGTGTGGTCAGGGGTGTACAGAGTGTGGTCAGGAGCATCACGCAGAGGATGGCAGGACTGATGGTGGTGTGTTATGTGCTGCTAGAACTATAGTTAGGAGTGGAAGTTAGGAGAAGTTTGGTGATTTTGGTTGGGAGCAGCATCGGAGTCAGCAGTAGCATGGACATAGCAGCAGCAGTGTGAAGGACCTGTGTAAGTGAGAGAGAAAGAGAGAGAGAGAGAGATAAACCTTGAGCATTAAGGGACACGGCTGTTTGGTCAGTGAGGCTGGAAGAAGGTGTTGGGTGAGTGATAAGATTTGAGGTTACTGCATGTTTTTAAGCAGAAATTTTAAGCAGTCTAGCTTTTCAGGGTCTGTAGTTGTAAGAGGTTTGGAGGTTTTTTGGGGTGGTTGCTTCATGTGTTTATAAAGTGGATGTTATGTGTGTTAAGAAGGTTGTTGTTGCATGTTATTAAAGTGGATGTTACATGTGCTAATAAGGCTGTAATTAAGTGGTTTCTTAGAGTATTTTATAGGTCTTCATGTGTTATTGTAGTGTTAATAACACATTACTACAGTGGTAGAAGTTAACTGGGTGGGTATCTTCTAACCGAATAAAATCAGATGTGGGAAATATGTTTTGCTTTTTTATGGGGATCAGGGCTTAAAAAATAAGTGTCTGTGTATAGATATATGGTGTGTAGTAGTGTCTCTATATTTAAGGTTGAGTAGGGTGTTCTATGTTAAACCCCTAACTTTGCACCATAATACCTTTGCCCCCATTCAGTGGAATTGAATGCAATTTTGCATGCAGAGTTTCCGGGGCAAGGTTTCTTGATCTGGCAAGTTTTGTGCCAGTCAGATATCCAGATTCTGAGAAAAAGATTGCAAAAAGTGGAAAAATCAGATATTTTTTGCTTTTTTTTTTTTTACTCAGTAGGGTTCTTCATTTATATGTTTGATATGAAAGAATTTGGACCTGGTATTTTTCTCATAAAAGAAGAATCTTCTTTAATGAGCTGAAATGCTTCTTTCAAGAGAAAAATTCTTCTTTCATATGGCAGGCATCTTGTTTTTTAATTTTTCAAACAAAAGTGCTGAAAACCCATAAAACATATGCCTGGATGGAAACAAATACATGAATCTAGCTAAACAGGACCCGTTTAGCTAGATTCTGGTGTTTGTTTTTTGAAGAAAGACCCCAAAATGTGATTTTGGAACATCCTTAAAATCCTAGCTGTAAGTCTTAGTTAGGGATCCATATTCTTCCTTCATGAGCTGAGATTCTTCTTTTGTGAGTCTCACAAAATAAGACTCTCGGCTCAAAAATCAAGAATATCAGCTCACTAAAGAAGACGGTGGGACTTAATGTATTTTTCATAGTCCTTTCAAGAGCTGACCTCCTTCTTTCGTAAGTAACTAATTAACTCATAATAGAAGATGGTTGGCTTGTGAAAGAACTATGAAAAAAATTAAGTCCCACCATCTTCTTTCATGAGCTGACCTCTTTCTTTCATGACTTCTTTCATGACTCATGAAAGAAGAGAAGAAGAGGTCTGTTTGTGAAAGAATTATAAAAAAAACTAATTCCTACCATCTTCTTTCATGAGCTGACCTTCTTTTGTTATTTCTTTCATGGCTCATGAAAGAAGAGGTCAGCTCACAGAAGAACTATGAAAAAAACTAAGTCCCACCATCTTCTTTCATGAACTGACCTTCTTCTTCTAGCATTATACAATGGCAAGAAAAAATCCTGGTCTCTGATTGGTCAGTCTTGGGCTGGACACGTGATGTAAACCAGTACAACATCACGGGTCTAGTCTCAGCCTCACTGTGAACCTGCAGATGAGCTTGAGGCCACTTGATGATCTTGAGCTGGATTGTTTCATCTGCTCTTAAAAAACAAAAATATTTTTCCACACAAAAACATCTTTAAAATTATTTTTTATTCTGTATAACAACGAGCCATTTAGATAGATATCGCTCAGGGTAGTACCGCTTGATACATCACCAGTCGTTGGACGCACTCGGTCTGCGGCCTCGTGCCCAGCCACCTGAGGCGTGACGTTATCCCAGCACAACACACACCCTGTCGGGCATTATTGCTTACATAAACAACAGGAGCAGCAGATGGATCACAACTGATCAGGTAGTCAATAATCATACAGTATGAGTGGCCCTGTTTCAAACATGCTCGTCATAGGTAAACAGTCGAGTGCTCACAGTTACTGAACTGTGTATGCTTCATGATTTACAAATTGTTAATAATCATGAAAACAGACAGATAAACGTGTGATTTGTTTTTCCGGGAAACATATTGTGACTGTCTTGAGACATTGGCTGCTGCAGCCTAGCACATGAGCAGCTGTTATTGATGTCACTCCTTGAATGACGTCAGTGACAGTCAGCACAGATCTGAGATTGGAGAAAAATGACACGGTGAATTAGTACAGATAGCAGATATGAAACATAAAAAAGTGTTAATAAATAGAAAGAAATGACACAAGACACACATCAGATATGGTTTTCTAGTGTATTTTTTAACATAACTTCACATAAAAAAAGCAGTTTATTTGATTTTATAAACCTAGCATTGCCATTGATCTTTAAAGTTATCTCTCAACAATAATGTACATTGCTCAGGCTGCACGTCCCTCCTTTAAACCAGACAGACAGATACCGTAGCAAGACAGATATGTACAGATCACCTCTGTATTGAAATACTGTCTGCTTTCTCTGGTATGAATGCATGATTCTATAACTAGTCACATGCTCATCAAGAATAACTGCTAGTTTACCATGCGGCTGGAAGCTGTCATCAATTTGTAACATTTGTTTCAGCCTTAGAATGACAGTATAAAATAGCATGAAGTTTCCAGATGACACTCTTACAGAAGACAGGATCTTAAATAATGATAAATCATACCTAACTGCCTTTTATATTACCCACATAAAGCAAGTCCTGGGTTAAAATACATTTGCTAGCTAGGGACACTTTCACATAAACCATTGCTACAAAAGAATCCATCAAGACTGTGTAATTCATTTTGTTCAACTAAAACTGAACACACACAAAATGGTAACAAATGAAATGCATTTCCATTGAAAACCCTGCTACATTTGAAGTCACAAATCAGCTTTAAAAAAAACTTAACATGTTTTGTCATGTCAGCCTCTTTTGTCCCCTTTTATCTTGCTGACTGAATTTGCTCATCATTTAAAACTGCTAAAATGAAACATGCTTGGTAGCATTTGTGTGCATTGGGGGCATATAACAAATGTTACCCTTTAAGGGCATCCTTAATAGATCCATTGTACTAAAGGCACTTTCCTCGATTGCCAAATGTATTTCTCACATTTATTACTCATCTGCCTACCAAGGGCTTGCACATCCCATTCCTCGTGGTTTTCTCTTGTCAAGTACAGTACCAGTAGTGCCTGCTTAGAGGTGTGGGCTCTGGCTGTCTGCGTATGCACATGCAAGCTCACCCAGCTCCTGTAGCGGTAGCAGCAGCAGATCTGAACATGTTGAATATCTATGACTCACAGCACCTCCTAACAGCATGGCCAAATCCAAAGTCACAGGCTTTTGGCCCTGCTCCCAAAACAGAGTTGTAGCCAATATATGTGTTCATAAGGGATTGTTGATAGGAATGAAATGAAAATATGAGAGTAATAAGTGAGGTGAGCAACAAGATAAGATATTTCGAAAACGTCAGAATCAATGCACAGCACTCACTCTCTCGCTCTTTATCTCCCATTCTCTGTATCTTTTGTCTATGGAACTAGCAGTCAAACTGAAAGAGCTGCCTTAATGTCTACTGAACAGCAGCATAGGTCCCTTTTTAACACGATCAGAGACAGATATGAGGGAGACCGAGTGGCACCAAAGAGGTGTGTGTGTGTGTGCGTGTGGGTGGGGGACTGGCAAGGCAGCAATGTTCTTCCTGTTACCCCTGCACAGTATGCAGTTAACTTAAGTACTGTACTCTGCAACATTCTTCCATTCTTCGCTCATGTAAGGTCTCCAGTTTTATTTATTATTTATATTACTATTGCTAGTGGTTTATCTTAAAATGTCTTTCTATCCATTGTAAACTCACTGTCTTGTCCATTGTTCTGTATGTAGTCACTAGTTCCAGATTCTTCCAAAGAATAACTTATTCGGACTCAGAGGGTATAATACGTTTGTCTAAATTCAAGTAAACTAACCTAACCAATGTATTCACCACTGATGTGGGGGGGGGGGCTTAGTGAGAGAGACAGAGGAAGAGAGAAGAGTCTTGTTAGCTGTATAATCTAAGTGCAAGGCAATTTTATTCTCTTAACAACATTAATCTGTTATCAGTTATTACTTTAAATGGCCATTCAGAGCACACAACACTGACAAAATGTGAAAATTAAAATTCATTCCTTGAACAGGTGTATTTATAGCCTTAGTTCATGGTAATTTTATTTTCTTAACAGAATGAGTCTTTTATCAGATATTCCTTTACAGGGCTATCCAGGGCACACAACATTGGTACAACGTGAGCATGACATTCATTCCTTGAACGCATATGTTTGTATTTAGAGCAGAACATCAAGATCTACCATTTTGTATTCAGTTTTTAGTCTTTTAATATGTTTTTTTCCTGCATTAGGTATAACAATTTAATGCACATCATGAATACAGATAAATCATTGTATAGGAATTAATTAATTTAAAAGTCCTGGTCCTGTATCAGGTATTCTTTTGTGAGACACAGACAGAGAAACAGAGATATAACACACATACAATGTATTCGCACTAATATTTATTTTTTTGATTCACCAGGTAAGTGAGCTAGGCATGAAGATGCTCATTTTCAAGCATGACATGGAAGAGTACAGTGCAATAGTAACAGTGGCAACATAATAACAAAACAATGATAATATCACAAAGATTTTTTTTTTTTTTGCAAATAAAGTTTATGTTTTAGTAGATCAGTTGGCAAGTGAATAATTTCAGATTTTGTCATTATAATTTTTATCAAAGATTCCTATAATGAAAATTGATGAGCACAGATGCACCTCAGTTTGCTCAGGGTGGGCCCTCGTCTCAAAACACCAGTTTGTAACTACTTCAAAGTTTAATGTGGAGTCTCCAATCATGTGGAGATTGCAGGCAGTGCCACTTCCTTCATCGTAAGGGATTTCACTGAATACACATCTCAGTTTTGAGATAATTCAACTGATTATTCATTTTTGCAAAGGTCCCTCCATTTCAATAGGGTTACAGCTCTAAATCCAAGGTGTGCATCCCAGTTTGATTTTGTCATAGATGTTTATTTATTATTTATTATTCATCTAGGAGTTACAACCTTTGAGCTAAGAACTCATTTACAAAGGTTCCACATCATGACAAATACATTATATGTGTACAATAGGACATCAGTGTAAGACAAGGAACATAGAATATAATACATCAAGAAAACATAAATTGCATTTACCAAAGAATTCGTAATTCCAAGTACAGAGGACATCAGGTTAAGAATAATGTACAATTAGATTTACATCTGTGTGTATTGAGCTTGAGGGAGTCACGTGATGCCCTGCCACTGATGACCCACTCCCTAGCATTGCTCCATTCTCTTGGGCAGTTAAATCATTAATATATGATAGTTGTTGCCTTTTGGGAGCCCGTTTGACTTACCAACTGCATTCCACATGTTCGGAGCTTTCCATTGATGTCCGCCATGGCCTCCAAAACGGAATTAACTGACTACTCTACTGTAGTGCGTCACTCACCCCCAGCTACTCCTGAAAAGAACTGAGGCCCGAAACAGCAAAACCTGCTCCAGATTCTGCAGCTGTACCCTCCAAGGGCTCTGATCTTCTCACAGTGGCTGTTTTTCTACAAGAGTTGGTGCCCCTCTGAGAATTCATCATCCACCTTACGGAGGAGGTCCAAACTTTCAAACTTGCCCTCACTGAGCTTTCTCAACAGATCGGATACACCAGGACCTGGATTGCTTCTCTGGATACGTAGAGGGAGAAAACTGACCCCGCAATGATATCCCTGCAACAGAAAATATCTAAGTTGGAGCTCAAGGTAGGGGACCTTAAAGGACACAGCAGGAGGAACAACTTGGTTATTCTCGGTCTGCCCGAGAAAGCAGAGGGTAAGGATATCATCGGTTTTGTCAAATGTTTTTTCATGAAGGCATCGCTGGTCCCTCCCTGAATGGCCCACAATATGTGATGGAATGAGTGCATTGGAATCTTCGTCCTATACCAGGGTGATGGATAGAAACCCGGCCACTGCTATTTCAATTGTTTAATTTTTTAAACAAGCAATACATCTTGTCTAAAGTCCGGAGCCAACCTAAATTGTCTTGGGAATGTACACGGGTCTCTGTGTTTCAGGATCTGCCATTTGAGACCCACCAGCACTGTGCAGCTTACTGCCCCAATTTTTCTAAATTGGCGGCTGCTGGTATCCAGTTTAAGCTGCAGTACCCTGCCTGACTTCAACTCTCCCGAGATGGCTCTCAGAAAACCTTCAATGACATAGAACAAGCCAAGCATGACGTTTCTCAGCTTTTTCCCGAGCTGTTTAAGCCTGCCATCTGAATCCCCTAATTTGCAATGTTGCCTTTGAGCTGTTTGGCAGTCTGGACATGCTGCTTCTGTTTGGATTATTTGAGGGGATTGTCTGGTTAATTTGACTTGGACAGGCAGATGTGGATGCTATTATGGTGGACATTTTCTTTTTGTTTTATTTTCTTTTTGCTCTACTTATGTACTGTGGACTTAAATGTTCTTTTTGGATTCATAAGGAGTATGAAAACTTCATCCACCAACTGTTGGAAGTGAGTTTTGATTGTTCCCTGCACTACTTTATTTGGGACACTCATCAGTTCATATTGTTTTTTTACTTAGATTTTATTGATCTGTCGAAGAGACATTGCAGGGTATCATTACTTAGTTGGCTTTGTGTGTTTTCATATGGCTCTCCTGTTGTTGATTGCTATGTCTTAAACTTAAAAAGAGATGTATTTTCTCTTTTCTTTATCTTATGCTGCCATCTTGTGGATTCATTTATTCATTGCGCTCCCTGGGCTATTATCCCTAATATATATACTCTCTCTTTTTTATGTAAGATCTTACACCTACAGTTTGGGTTTATAATCATGGGGGCTTGATGTGTATTACAGGAGGGGGGGGGGGGCTGGATGGTCTAACCCTTTTTTTAGTTGCTTATATTGGGTTTTAACCTGGACTGAGAGAGTGCTGTCAGACTTTTTCTTTCTATTACAGATCTTGTCTATTTTTTGTTGTTTATTCTTTGTCACTTGCCCGTTTCTTATCAGAATTGTTTTTCTAGTCTCTCATCCTTTATTTTCTTCTCCCAGTCCTTTGTCTTCTCTTCTCTGTTTTATCAATCTTTATTACTCCCTCCTTCTTTTAATTTATACTTTTTTTACAATTGTTATTCTTCTTTCTTTTTCTTGTTATTTATTTTTGTACGCTGCGATCCTACTACTTTCTTATTTAGCTCGGGGTTGTTTGTCTTTCTGGTCCTCCTTTAAACTGTTCATTCCTCCTTTTGTTAGGATAACACTTGTTTTTTCTTCTTAGGTTTTTTATTTGTCTTCTTTCCCCCTTCCCTCCCTTTTTTTTCCTTCCTCTTCTTTGTGTGCATTCTTAGCTCAGGAGGATGAAGCGCACTGCTCCTAGGGTGTTGGCTGGGATGCATCACAGACCGAGCGGGATAGGAGTTAGGGTCCTTGGTGCCCTGGGTATAGCATGTAGTTATATTGAGATTGTTTGTGACGGGTTTGTTGTTTTAGTTGGGCTACTTGTTGGGTGGGTGGGGGTTCAGAGTTGGATTATTATCTTTTTTTTTTATATTGGTTTGGGCCACCAGCGGATGGTTTGCACTGGGGGGGTAGGTGCTGCTCAATTTTATTTTTGCTCGTTGGACTAGCTTGTTGATTTGTTCTCTTTTATACCTTTGTCATGAGTAAAACTTACACATATGTCTCCTGGAATGTTAAAGATGCTCAGGGGGTCCAAAAGAGATATATGCTACTTAGACCCCGAAGGCAATTATGTTCTGACATTTTTATACAAGAGACTCACTTGGTGAGAGATAAGATTAATCTTTTATAATGCATCTGGGTTGGATCTGTTTTTGGAGCTGGGCACAGCTCTAAAAGAAATGGGGTTTGCATTCTATTGCATAAGCGCCTTTCATTTCAGCTACTTACAGAACATTGGGATGCTGAGGGATGATATATATTTTTACATGGTAGAATGGACTCTACCAAAATATTATTGGATTCTGTTTATGGCCCAACTTTGGTTTCCCATCCCTTTTTTACACAGTTACTAGCTTTGCTTGCACCTTACAGTCATATCCCAATGGTGAACGAATTTTGGTTCTTCAGACTGACCTGGGCAAATCTAGTAATGTCAGGAGAGGTTTGTCTCCTGCACAACGTGGTCTCAGGGAACTCATGGATTATCTATGCCTTGTAGATCCCTAGCACATTTTACACCCCTCTGATGACACCTATACCTTTTACTCCTCCCCCCACAATTCTTTTGCATGTATTGATTACTTTTTTCTCACTAAGGAAAATGTTTCTGGGGTGGTTCACTGTGACATTAAGGAATTGGTTGTTTCTGACCATGCCCCGGTGTGTCTCATTCTGAGACTTCAAGGGGACACACAGCGGGACTATGTTTGGCTTATGAATGTGCAACTATTACAGGACTCTGTGGTGGTTGACTCATTGCATCAATTTATAGGGAATTTTTTTGAGGTTAACCGTACTCCAGAGGTGTCACTGGATGTCATTTGGGGAGCAGCCATGGCTTCTATGCAAGGTGAATATATTCGCCTTGCTACCAAAACGGCATGGGACTGGTGCAAGCAAGTACAAGATCTATCTGCACAGATTAGGACCCTTGAGTTGACATTATCCTCTACTACACCAGAGGCTACTTGGTTGACTCTTAATTCTTTACGTGCCAAGTATTGTTCCCTTCTGAATGAAAAGGAAGATTTAACCATTTTACTTACAAAATATATATACCTGGAACAGGGGGAATGGGCAGGAAAATTGCTTGCTTTACATTTACGTCAGCTGGCAGGGGCTAAGGTAGTTTGTGGCCTATATAAGCCCGATTCTGACACCTTAGTAACCCATCTTTGGGACATTGTGTATATCTTTTATCAATACTATGTGGTTCTTTATACAGTTCCTTTAAACCTGACACAAGATCCCACACATACAGAGCAATTCTTGCATTGTGTTGCCCTTCCCCAATTGACAGATGAGCAAAGACAACACTTGGACGGTCCCATTTTGGTGACTAAAGTTACTGCGGCCATCTCCTCTCTTTCTATTAACCGTGCCCCTGGCCCTGACAGTTTTCCTGTTAATTTTTATAAAGCATTTTCATCTGAACTTGTTCCATTTTGGCAAAAATTCTTGCTGTTCATCTGGAGCAGTTCTGGTCTTGTTTTATTGGGCCAAAACAGGTTGGCTTTGTGGTGGGCAGGCACTCAAGTGATCACACCCAAAAAATATTTCATTTGCTCTCTGCTTCCAAGGAGTCTGGAGTACCTGCTGCCCTGGTCTCCCATGGATGCAGAGAAAGCATTTGATAGAGTATCCTGGCCCTACTTGTTTGCTGCTTTAAAGGCTTATAATATACGGGATGATTTTATTAAGGGGATATGCCTTTTATAGTCTTACCCTTCATATTTATTTATTTAGCTTTTGTTAACTGGATAAGTGCACTAGCCATAAAATGACTATTTTCAGGCACGACCCGGGAGAGTACAGACATGCAGAAACTTAACAAGATAACAAATTATAAGTGCTTTACATACAATGAGTTAAAGTGGATACAATATATCAGAGACATGCAGAGTAGACCATTCATAAGTTCATAGGTGCCTACCTATGCAATGAATGGAGGACCTTGGACAATAAATTATCAGGTGACATATCATATGAACAGAACAAGGTACACAAAAACAAAAACAGGTAATACAAAAGGAAGAAATAACCATTGAGAGCAGGGGATGTCATTAAGGAAAAGGTAGGTAAGTGAGGAAGAGGGGAGCAAGTCATGAAATTAGGTTATATGAGTGTATGTAAGTGTGAAGGAGATGCCTGCAGTGCAAGATTGTATATGGGCAGAGAAAGGGAGCCAGGACAGGCTGAGGTAGTAAGAGGGTTATATAGAGGTGAGGAAATACTATTGTATGGCCAGAGACATCAGTCATTAGGTAGGGTGAAAGCAGGAACTGGTATCAGCAATCAGCAGATTCAAGCGCAGTTTTCTCTTAAAGTATGTGTGGGAGCTAGAAAGTCTAATGTCGAGGGGAAGGGAATTCCACAGCTGTGGAGCTGCATGCTCAAATGCAACAGTTCATTTCCTAGTGCAGTGCCTCCGCAAATTCAGAAAGGATTTATCAGCTGATCGTAGACCATGGAGTGTGTCCTGAGGAACAAGCATAGCTGCAAGACACCTAGTGGTTTGATTTTGAATTATCGAATCAATAAGAGAGCCAAGGTAGTATTTCCTACTAGCTAACTGAGAGAGCCAACCAAGATCATTATAAAGTTGACAGTGGTGTTTAAGCCGAGGAGCAGAAGATGCATAGTGACATATGTTGTTATATGTAATATCCCATCTGAGTAGGTCAGTTTTATGAGCAGCCCCAAATAAGGGAGTCCCATAGGTTAGGGTGTGGAGCAGAATCCCCCTCGCAATGGCCATTTTAGCCGATGGCATGAGCATATATGTTCATAGGTAAATTACGAGTTTGGGGGACTAGTCCATTATGAACTCATTGCCTAGTGGTGAAAATCAAACTTCTACTCTCCCATAAACGTATCCAAATTAACTTTGAACTGGGTTAAGTTATGACTACAGACTACTTCTGAGGGCAATGAGTTCCAAATAGGAGGAAGTCTTGGAGTGAACAACTTATTCATCTTTGAAGTAATATTCAGTTTCATTTTAAGCTTTAAATTATGTGTTCTTGTATTATATCCTATTCCAGTTTTTTGAAGACAAAGTGCTTCACATAAGGCAGGATCGTGAACCGATCTATATACTGTACAAAGATCACCCCTATATGCTCTATATTCTAAGGAAAACAGTCCAAGAGTTTTAAGTCTGGTATTATAGTCTAAGTTGGAAAGACCCTTAACTTTTTTTGTAAGTCGTCTTTGGACCTTTTCAATCGAGGCTAATCCTCCCATTGAAGTTGGAGTACAGAAGGAAGCATAATAATCAATGTGTGATCTAACTAGGCTTGAATACAGAGGGATCAGTACTTCTGGTTCTCTACTCTTGATATTCTTAAGGATACAAGAAATTATTCCATGACATTTTTTGATAATAGTGCTGTTATGTGTTATGAATTTTAAATAATTTGAAATGATTATTCTTAAATCCTTTTCATTTGTAATAGATTGTAATCTGTGGTTACTTATAAAATATGATGCTTGTCTGTTATGTTTTCCCAGGTGCATCACCTTACACTTAACAGAATTAAACGTAATTTTATTTCTTTCAGACCAATTAAATAAATTATCAGGATTAGATTGTAAGGATTTAATTGAATCTGTATTATTAACAATGCAGCCTAGCTTGCTGTCATCTGTGTATTTATGTATCCAAATGCCATTTGAGCTTTACATACTAGCAATTAATATGTTAAAAAGTAAAGGACCCAACACAGAGCCCTATGGAACACCACTACTCACATCTCCCCAATCAGAGAAAAACCCTTTAATACTGACCTGTTGTTTTCTATTACTGAGCCAGGAGTTGATCCATCTAACAATATTTACATTAAATCCATAACCCAGGAGTTCCTTAATTAAAATTCCATGAAGGACAGAATCAAATGCCTTTTCAAAATCCAAGTAAATTACATCCACAGAGAAACCTCAATCCAATGCCATACTTACTGGTTCGAAGAAATTGATAAGGTTGAGTTGGTATGATCTACGCTGGACAAAACCACATTGACTAATATCCTGAAATTTTATCTTTTGTAAATGTTCTTTTATTCTTTAGAATCCTTTCCATAACTTTACCTATACAGGAAGTAAGACTCATCGGTCTATAGTTACTAGTGAGATGTTTGTTTCCACCCTTATGTATAGGGATTACATTTGCTATTGTCCATTCCCTTAGTGCATGACCTTCATGTAGGGATACGTTAAATAGTAGGGTAAGTATGTCTACTAATTCAGTAACCAACTCTATAATGAATTTCACTGGTACATCATCCAGACCAGCTTTAGTAGCCTGAATGGCTGTTTTAACTTCCTCAGGGGTGATAAGCGAATATTGGTCATTAGGTTCAGTATTTTCTATATAAACATAATCCTTTGTTTAAAAAACATTTAAAAAATAGTTATTAAATTCTATAGCCATTTCTAACTTATTGGTGAGCGGCACATTATCTTTAATTAGTGGACCAATGGTAGGTACCTTTTCTCTTATTGCTCCAATATAACTATAGAATTGTTTTCTGTTATCTTTGGTTACATTAGCTAATTTTAATTCCATTTTTTTTGGCTGCCCTAATAGTTTTTTTACATTCATTAGAAATCTTTATAAATTTAAGCCTTTTTTTAACCGTGGAGCCTTTCTTGTATTTATAATAAGCTTTTTTTCTTTTTCTTATTACACAGACAACTTTCTTAGTGCAGTAAAGCTACTCCAAGATGGAAATGTGAAAGGAAAAGTGTGTCTCCCCCGGGAATTGAACCCAGGCCCCTAGCATTCCATGCTAGTATTCTAACTTTCTGAACTATGGGAGACTCCATGATTATCAGGCTTCTGAGCTTCCCCATGAGGCACACACTTTCCTTTCTTGTGTTGTGTAACCAGCAATGTAGACATATGTCAGAGACACTGACAACTTTCTTAGTGCTCACAGTGGCTTTACTGCACTAAGAAAGTTGTCTGTGTCTCTGATGTATGCTTACATTGCTGGTTACTCAACACAAGAAAGAAATGTGTGTGCCTCATGGGGAAGCTCAGAAGCCTGCTAATCACTGAGTCTCCCATAGCTCATAAGGTTAGAGTACTAGCATGGAATGCTAGGGGCCTGGGTTCAAGCCCTAATAGGAGGCTCCTGCTAAGATTCCTAAAAGATGTTGTTGCCCAAAGGAGGCACGAAGTTGCATTTCAGACTGTAAAAACATGTAGGCATTTTACTGTAAAACAAAGAAAGAAAGAAAAAGTAGCCTATCGTTCAGGAAGGCAATGATTAAGAGATAATTTCCTTGCACTATGGATGTCTTTGTAATTGAATTTTAGGTACTAATGTGTCCTGATTTCAGCACTGCATTAAAAGTAGTATATATTATAAATGGCAAATGTTTATAATTAACATTTAGGTACCTGTGTGTGTTTGTGTTTGTGTGGGGGGACATATGTGTGTGGTTAGTAGGTGTTTTTTTATCAACCTGCCTTCCTAGTTTCCTCCCATCTAAGTTTCACAACAGTTATATGTACAGGTAAAGTAAATATCTTACTTCTAGATATATTACAGTGGTGCAGTAGCACCACTATAGTTAGGGTTGAGTAGGGGTTTCTATGTTAAACCTCAGATTTTGTGCTTTTATATCTTCACAACGGTTAAACAGATTTGCCCAAAATTTTGCAGGCACGGTCTTGGGGAGTAGATCTCTTGATCTGCCAAGTGTCATTCTGGTTGGATGTGTGGATTCCAAGACGGTCATAGTAAAAATGTTTTAATAAAATTGCTGTTTTTTTGCTGGGTTTTTTTGTCATCGCCTAGCACCCAGACAACTTGGAATTTTGGTCTGAAATTTTCAGAGTAGAAAGGGCTTGTCCCACAGAGGTGTCTTTTGCTGGTTAGGTGAAAAAATCTTAAATAATTGCAAAGTTACTATATTTTGAAATTTCAGTTTTGATCATGCTCACTACAGTCTTTTGGATAGCTGCTTGTAATGAAAATAGAATTTGCTCCATATGAAAAAGGATCCTTTTCATATGGAGTAATCCTTTCTCATGAGGAAAAAAATCTGTTTTCTTAATGAAGCCATCTTGTTTCTGTTTTTAAAAAAAAGGCAAAATCCAGAAAAATGACATCCTGTACACACTCATCGGGATCCTGTTAGGTGAATTTTGTACCTAGTTTGTGAAAAAATTACCCACAAACATCTTTTGTTTAACATTAAAAAATCATTTTTCATCAGCCAATTTTATTTCTTTATATGGGCATATGAAAAAAGAATTGGTCCATATGAAAAAAGGATGGCTTCATGCAAAAAAAGAATTTGGACTTAGCTTTTTTCTGATTCTTTTTTCGTATGAAGGCATTCTTTTTTGTATGAATGAAAAAAGCATACAAAAAAGGATGCTTTCATATGAAAAAAGAATGGGAAAAAACTAAGTCAAAATTATTTTTTCATATGAAGGCATACTTTTTTCTGTGCTTTTTTCATTCATACAAAAAAGAATGCCTTCATACAAAAAAATGTTTTGGACTTAATTTTTTTATATGCATACATCCTTTTCAATATGGCTTTTTTCATTCATACAAAAGAAGAATGCCCTCATATAAAAAAAGATTTGGGACTTTTTCCCACATTTCAACTTCAACAAGCCACAACTCTCTCTATGGGCCCTATGCACGATGCCAATGCACCACGTATACTGGATGCGTTGGCATCACAATGTCTGAGTGCTGCAGAGTGGGGTCCCATGGATCCCACATGGGATTCACAATTAGGGAGCAAGTCAGCTATGCGCCCACTGCCCTGGCCATGTGAAGAGCAATGTGCCGGGGCTGGGCAGTGGGCCTGCCATCATTACGCGCCATGCACCAAGGTGCATAGTGCACTCCACAGGGGGTGCAGAGCAGAGCAGGTTACAGCAGCAGGGACCCTGCTGTAACCCACTGTGCACCCCTTCAGACATGTCCCACTAGTTGTGGCAGAACAAAGGAACTGAGCTGCGTAATTCCCCAGCCCATTAGGGTGCCAGTGGGGGAAGCATTGGCTGGCCTGGGGTGCATTGGCTAGGCCAGATGGTGTGGGGCAAGAAAAAGGAGTGCTAGAAATGAGCGCGAGTGGTGTGGCCACAGAGGCCATTGGTGGAGATTCCTGCATGCTGCCAGCAGCACGAGGCAGCAGCCTTAAAGGCAATTTTGGGCCAGGAGGACTGGATGCAGGTCAGGGGCCACAGAGGCATAACCCCATGGTGTGGCCACCATTTTGGCAGTGTTGCATAGCCCCAAGGTGGCTACTACAATGTAGGTGCAATTGGAGGGCCAGTTCAGCCAGTGAGACTGAATGAATGGGAGGCGCTGGCATATTAGACATCCAGACTTCTTTGGGTAGGTGTGTGGCTCAAGGGTTTTTTCTCACAAAAGAAAAATAAATTAATTTAAACAAAAAAAAAAAGAAAACTATATAAAGTAGGAAACAGTAAAAGCAAGCAAAAAGACACAGCGCTATAAGGATAGGATGGCAATGAGGCCTGGTTGGAAATGAGGGGTTTCACATTAATTCCTTGCAGAGAGACATTGGCCCAGCAGGCCAGAAGACACTGGGAGGCCGCAGAGGCCTGGCCATGTGGCACGGCCACCATCTTGGATTGGAAGGCCGACCAGAAGGTCGGGTGGTAGGGGGAAGATCTTTTGACCATTTCAGCCAGAAGTGGGGATGAGGGGCCATCAAGGCCTGAAGGGAGGCCCAGTCACCATTTGAGGGCACTGTTGCCTACCCCATGAAAGCACATAGGCCAGTAGGCCGGGGGAGCATGCCTGGGCCTAGCCATATGGTGCAGCCGCCATACAGGGGCTGGGATGGAGGTGCAGGGAGGTCCCTTGGTGGGGGTTGTTGCCACAGGGCACCAGCAGTCTTTGGCAGTATAGGTAGTGGTTTATTTATTTATTATTTATTTGCTTTTGTTAACCGGGTAAGCACACTAGACAGCCAAGTGCCTATTTTCAGGTGCGACCCGGGAGAGTTACAGATGAAAACATCATAAATAAACAGTTGAGGAATCGAAAGAAATACATAGGAAAACAACAGGCAATTCAAGACTGGCTCTAGAGCAAGTTAGGCACAAAATGCATTCATAGACAGTTGAGGGATGGAGAAAATTACATAGGGAATAAACAGGAATTTCAAGGCTGGCTCTAGAGCAAGGTTGGCACCAAGTTCACACATGGACAGTAGAGGAGTCAATAAAATACCAAAAATAACAGGCATTTCAAGGCTGGCTCTAGGACAAGGTTGGCACAGTGCATTGCAATAGAATGGGGCATGCGGGATATAATTAGGAGGTGAACAGCAGAGTAAAACAGAAGCAAAGACAATGGTAAGTGCCTGCAGGGGGGGAAGGGAGGAGCCCTAGGCAGGAGATCAAGTCCAGGATTCCTGGCCAGTTACTGAATAAGAAGTGCAAGGGCACTGAGCTTCAAGCCTGGAGACTTAGGTTTGAATCCCATCAGCTCCCATGTTGGGGCCAGGTGGCAGTGGGCTGGCTGGACTTGCACAGGCATGGGCAGCAACCCAAGAGCACCAGGGGAGATGGGGCATAGATGCGGCCAGGACACTGCAGGTATATGAGGAAGGCCAGGACAGAGTGGGCCCCATCCATATGGGGCAAGGCAAAATGGGGCTCAGGAATTAAGGGGGCTGGAGCCCTCAAGGAGTGAGGAGCTGCAGACTGCATGTTTTGCTGTGTTTCATTTGTGCTTGTTGTATATCTAGTAGCAAGGCAGAGGAGATGGCACCCAAGAGAACTCCAATGTCAAGTTCTAAAATGATGGCAGAAGCAGTGAAACTGATGACCCAGATGACGGAGCTGGTGGAGGCGGCAAAGAGAAGGGAAGCAGAGGAGGAAGCCCAGAAGAAGCGGAAGGAGCATGACAAGAGGGCAGGTGCAGGGAAGGCAAACAAGAGGCCGAAGAGGGTGAGACCCAGCCAACCAGCGGTGCCCGGGGCAGTGGCTGAGCCAATCCTTGTTCTGGAGGGACCACGACTGGATAGTGGTAAGGATGAAGTGGATGTAAACAACGAAGCAGATTTAAAGGAGTATTTTGAGGGTTTGTTGGGAGGTATGGGGGAGGAGGGAGTTAAGAAGATGGAGTGGGCCTTGCAGGCCATCAAGGATGGGGGCAAAAAGGGCAATGCGGGGGGCACGGGGAGAGGAAGCAGTATGATGGACCACCAGGTTTCACGCTGGGTGACCACATGCCAGCCTCAATAAAGGAAAAGATCTGGAAAGGGGAGTATGTTGATATTTTCGGCTTGGTCGACAAATAGAAAGCCAAAAAATATGAACAAAAGGAATCAGTGGGGAAGTCAGAAATGACAGTGGCTTTGGCAGTGGTAGGACACAAAGCGGAGGAAGTGAAATTCAAGGGGAAGAGCACTGACACATGGCAAGCTGGCTTACTGATATACAGTGCACTGGTGCTGGAGAAGCAGCCAGACCTGGCACTCCCACTGCTGACTTATATGGTGATCATCAGGGACGTGTATAAGATGAAACTGGGCTTTGGGTGGCTGAAATATGATGAGGCTTTTCGGAGGAGGATGGCGGTGAAAGAGGACCTGAGGTGGGACTGCACCCACTTGGAGTTGTGGGTAAGACCCTCTCAGGGCCAGCTGTAGAACAGGTAGCGGAGCCGGCAAAAAGGGTCGCACCGGCCCAGGGCACCAAGGCACGTTGGACCTTTAATAGGGCATTGTGCATGTGGCCTAGCTGCAAGTTCAGGCACATCTGTTCACGTTGTGGGGGGTCACACCCGGCAATATCCTGCAGGCAAGGGAGCAACAAAGCCAGGCAATCAAGGGGCAGCTCCAGGAACAGCACTTTTGAGGGGGAAGGGGGCATTGGGGAGAGGCCAGGGGCCCCAGGACAGGGGGATATAATCCCTCCTATGGATGAAATTAGGAGGGGACCAGTGTGTGGAAGGTGGGGCTACACCCTGGCCTGTACCCCCATCAAGCTGGAGGTGGTGGAGGTGTGGACGGAAGGAAACCCCGATCAGAAAGCAGCCATGCTGCTGAGGGAGGGTTTTGGGGGAGATTTCCCACTGGGCTTTGAAGGTGAATGGGTGGGAATGAGGGCAAAGAACTTGGGGTCTGTGAAAGGGAAGGAGGACACAGTCCAGGCAAAGATTCAGAAAGAAATCAGGGTGGATAGGGTGGAGGGGCAACTATGAGAACCCCCTTGCAGGCATTTGTGGGTGTCACCGTTGGGGATGGTTCCCAAGGAGCAGGCAGGGGAGTGCAGGCTCATACACCATCTGTCCTACTCGGATGGGGGGTCAGTAAATGAGGGGATCCCAGAGTCACTGAGCATGGTCTCTTACACCTCACTAGACCAGGTGGTGGAGTTGATCTGGGCAGTGGAAGGGGCCTGGCTGGCAAAGGCAGATACTGAGTCCGCATTCCATTTATTGCCAGTATGCCCATTGGACTGGGACCTGCTCGGTTTCCAGTTTGAGAGCGGATGGTACTTCGACAAGGCCATGCCTATAGGCTGTTCATTGGCGTGCTCAACATTTGAAACTTTCAGTTCATGGGTGCATTGGGTATTTGAGAACCGGTATGGGCACAGGAGGGTAGTCCACTACCTGGACAAATTCCTGTTGATCTGGGTCAGCCAGGTGGAGACCTGAGGAATGTTGAGGGATTTTCAAGACATGTGCAGCACCATGGGGATCCCCCTGGCAGCAGAAAAGATGGAGGGCCCAGCCCGCAGGCTGGAGTTCCTAGGAATCGAGGTGGATGCCAAGTAGGAGTGTTTTTGGCTGCTGGGAGACAAGGTGGCATGGCCAAAAGGGCTGCTAGAGCTAGTGGGTGGGAAGAGGAGGGTGCCACTGATACAGGTACAACAGCTGTTGGGGCACCTTAATTTTGCCTGCAAGGCCATAAGCCCAGGCAGAGCATTTACAAGGTGATTGGGAAGGGCCACGGATAAGGTGAAGCAACCCCACCACTGGGAGGACATCAACAAAGATGTGAGGGAGAATCTCCAGGTATGGGAGACCTTTCTAGAGTCATATAACAGGGTGACATTCTGGCAGGAGGAGTGGGCCTACAATACAGACATGGAGCTGTACAAGGTTGTGGCCAGGGGTTTCGGGATCAGGGCTTACTTCCAAGGGGAGTGGATCTCTGAGGCATGGCCAGCACTATGGCAAGAGTGGGAGTGGACAAAGGACTTCACCTTTCTTGAAATCTTCCCAATATGGGTAGCTCTGGAAATCTGGGGAGAACAGATGACAGGGCAGCACATTCTATTTTGGTGCAACAACAAGGGCGTAGTGGAGGTGATCAATAGGCAGAGTGGCTATACAGAGTTGGTAGGTCAGGTCCTAAGGTGCATGGTGCTATTGGGGTTACAGCTTTGTTTGAACCTGTCCTTTAGGGCACAACACATCGAGGGGAAACGGAATGAGGTGGCTGACTGTCTTTCTCATTTTCAGATGTAGTGGTTCTGGGAGTTGGCACCACATGCCGCACCTGCCCAGACCAAAGTCCCAGACTGCTTTTGGGAGATTGGAGGGAGAGAGCCAGGGCCCTGTACAGAGGGTCATAGTTGGCCAACACCCTGAAAGCCTACAAGAGGGTTTGGGCAGGTTTCTAGGCATTTTGGTCCACAATGGGCTGGGATATGGTGGAGCCAGTCCAAGAAGAACAGGTGATGCAGTACGTAGTGGAGAAATGTGAGGAAGGGTTGGCTCACACCACCATGGTGGTCCAGCTGGCAGGTATCAGCTGGATGTGCAGAGATCGGGGTCTGTTGGACGCTGCTGGAGGCCAGGCCATTAGGCGGATGGTCACAGGCTGGCAGGGGGGCAGGGTGCAAGGCAGGACAAGAGAAGGCCCATAGTGGGACCTGCTTATTCATGGCCCTATTTGCAATCTTGGCCAGGGGGGCTTTCAGGGTTGGAGAGGTGGTGGCATCCAAAAAGGGGGCAGCCACCAGAGGTTTACAAGGGGAGAGTGTGAGATTGGACAAGGATAGGGTGGTCATCTGGCTGTGGAGGTCCAAAATGGACCACAGGGGAAGTGCACCACAGTGGAGGTGCACAGGCAACTGGGGGCAGGAGTGTGCACAGTCCAGGCCATGAGGAAATATGGCAGGGGAAGCGGCCTGATGAAGGGGGCCTGGTTCTTACACGAGGATGGGTCTCCAGTGATGGTGTTCCAGGTAGGTGCAGTGCTGAAGAAAGCATTGGCGTTCATGGGGGAAAACCCCAGCAAGTTCACTCCACACTCATTCAGGATAGGTGTGGCTTCAGAGGCGGCCGCTGGAGGGGCAGGGGAGGACGAGGTCAAACAGGTGGGGAGATGGAAATCCAACTGTTACAGGAGATATGTGAGATGTTGACATGGCTAATTTGTGTTCCTTTTCTCCTTCAGCAGCGTGCTCCAAGAGGCAGGTGTGAATTGTGGGGCACTCGTTCATCTACTGGGTGGAGAGGTTTGCAGCTGCCACAAGGAGAGGGATGCAGTTGTGCCCAGAGGCAGAGCACACCAATGTGCGGTGGAGAGGGTTGAGGGGCATGAGGTGGTATCAGTTGCTTCAACTGCTGGAGAGGCTATGGGTGCGCTGGGCCAGGCCTGACTGTATTATTGTCCATCTGGGGGGGTAATTATCTAGGTGTATATCCATGGGGGTTTCTGATGAGGGACATGATCTCAGACTTGGAGAGGATAAAGAACTGGTGGCCGGGGGTGGTGATCGGCTGGTCCGAGATCACATCCTGGAGGGTGTGGAGGGGAGCAAAAGAGGTTAAGGCAGTGGAGGTAGCACAAAAGCACCTGAACAGGAAGGTGGCTAGGGCAGTGATTGAAATGGGGGGTTACACATCCAGCATAGGGACATTTCATACTAGCGGGCCGAGGTGTACCAGGCAGAAGGGGTACACCCGATGGAGTTTGGCATGTGCCTGTTCCTGTGGCCCTTTGTGGAATTAGTGTGGGAAACTAATAAAAAAGGCCTGAGATTTTAACCCGCAAGGGGGGAGCCCCATCTTCCATTGCAAGCTGGAGATGGGTCAGTGGAAAGGGTTGAGAGCAAGAGGAAAGCGGGCAGATAGAGGGGGAGGGAGGGAGGGGAGGGAGAGGCATCATGGGCTAGGGACAAAGGAACCCAGGCATGGGAGTAATGGGAGGGAGGGATATAGAGCTGAGGCACAGATCACTGTGTCCGCACTTAGTGGGGGAGAGATCCGTAAGTGTGGTGACCCGGTTATGGTGATTAAAGGGGGGGGCTAGATCAGTGTCCAGACCCCGAGAAGCAACTTTGAATGAGGAAGAGAACAAGAAGGAAGAACCACAAGAGGGAAGACAGGATTGCTATGTCCTAGAACATGATATTGGACTGATATGTCTAAATTGTAAATATTAATTGTTAGAAATTAAATTGGGATGTAAATATATAATTGTGCCTTTTTAATAAATATTGCCAGTGAGCATCCAAAGTGACAAAGTAGTAGCCTGAGTTATTTCTGAGTGGAGATCCAGGGACAATTAAGCTTGCCACTAAAAGGCAAGCCAGGTTGTCCTGGGACCCAGCCAGAAAGGAATAAGAAAGGGAGGGGTGAGGGGGGGAGAGGGAGGAGACAAGGAGAAAAGGGGGAGGGGCTGTGACCTCACAGGTGTATAATTTGACCAGGATTTGGGGCTTGCTGGCTATTGGCCAAAGGGAAGGGCCACATGGGGTCCTGATTGGGGTCCTTAGTGTCTTTCATAAGGGCCTGCAACCCTCAAAGAGCCCTCTTTCTTGCTGTAAATGTCCCCATCCACCCTCCCTGCAAGAAAGAGGTGGGAACATGAAATAGGCAGTAGATAAGGGGAGGCAAAAGGAAGGATGGTGGCCTCCAAGGGGGCCCGGCACAGGTCAGGTGGTGCTGCAGATGGGTGGCCGGTGTCCGGAGGGCTAGGTGGAGCCTCACCGGTGGGCATAAGGTAAAAGGAGATGAAAGTAAAAGTGGGGGGAAAGGGTTGGGAGCAAGGGGAAAAAGGGGGGCAGGTAGAGGGTGGAGGAGTAGGCACCACGGGCTGGGGACAAAGGAACCCAGGTGTGGGAGTAATGAGGGAGGGGGAGGGATATAGAGCTAGGGTGTAGATCACTGTGTCTGTACCTAGTGGGGGGGGAGAGGTCCAGGTAAGTGTGGTGACCCAGTTATGGTGATTGAAGAGTGGGGGCGGATCACAGTGTCTGGACCCTGAGAAGCAACTTCGAATGAGGAAGAGAACAAGAAGGAAGAACCACAAGAGAGCAGACAGGACTGCTATGTCCTAGAACATGATATTGGACTTATATGTCTAACTTGTAAATATTGATTTATAGAAATTAAATTGGGATGTAACAAAGTAATAGCCCGAGTTATTTCTGGGTGGGGATCCAGGGACAATAGTTATGCATTCATATCACTTGAATTTCAATAATTTCTGATTTCTCTAAATGAAGCTAACAAATGTATAAAAAGAGCTCAAAAGCACATTATTTAATACTTTTTAAAAGCAAACACGCGATATTAGGGAAAACAATTGTACATATTTGGTATTTTTTCAAGGAGCAATGCTTTGACTGTTTTTCCTGTGTTCACATTAAGTCATATGAATGCATGACTTTTTACGATACGAACACATGGTTTCAACATACAAGCACATAGATTTAATGGTTATGCATTCATATTACTTAAATTTCAACAATTTCTGATTTCTCTAAATAAAGCTAACAAATCTGTAAAAAAGGATTCAGAAGCACACTATTTAAAACTTTTAAAGGCAAACACAAGCTACCAAGGACAACAGTTTTACATATTTAGGGCCAGATATTCAAAACTTTGCCCCGGGGCTAAATTAGCACTGCCCAGTGGGCAAACTTAGCCCGGGAGCACAAAGCAAGCTATATTCAAAAGGAAATAGCCCAGTGCTAATCCTGCTGAATATAGCAGTCTAAGGAAGCCGGGCAAACTGGTCTGGGAGTGCAGGGCAAAAACAGCCCGGGAATAAGACAGCACTGAATATAGCAACAGGGAAGTACAAACTGCAACTGCAGCTCATTCCACTCTGTAGCAAGCCAGTGTTGCAGGTGAAGAACATTGCGTGTGATTGCACAGAGATGTCTCACAGCTACTGCAAACACACCTCTCAACCCCCCTGCCTCATCAATCAGGGACAAGGCTTAAAACAATCAGGGACAAAGGTTTAAAATCAGGGACACATCTTAAAAATTGATGATATCCACTCAGGAAGCTGGTAGGATAAGTGGTGTAGTGTAAAATGCACTTTCTAAGAAAGAACACGACTGTAACATTAATGTTTGACATTATGTTATGCTTACAGCCCCCACTGTTTGGTCATGGAAACACGACTTTTAGGAGGGACAGAGTAAAACATTGAGGTAAAACAGGGAGGTCTGAAAATCAGGGACAGCTGAGAGGTATGACTGCAAACAACAATGTACAGTAAGCCACACACTACAGAACTGTGTTATGCTGAAGTGAGGTTTGCCCAGGGCTAATGTGATTGCACAGTGCTAACACATTAGCCCGGTGCAAACTGGTTCGCCTGGGGCAAATGGGAGCTATATTCAAAGCTCCCATGCAAATGAGCCTACTTAGGTAATCCATAGGCAAACAGGTACATTTGCATCTCATTAAGTGCTGCTTAGCATACATTACCATGCAGTTTGCCCGGTGCTACTGCATGGAGCACAAAGCTCCCCCTTTTGGTCGGAATGGAAGTACAGGCTGGATGCTGCAGGACAAGGCATGCCCACAGCATCCCCTGTTGGTCAGAATAGAAGCACAGGCTGGAAGTAGCAGGAACTGTGTGCTGGCAGGTACAAGCAGTGCATACAACATACTTATGCAGCACTGCAAGCAGTACAGAATGATAGATATAGATAGATAGATAGATAGATAGATAGATAGATAGATAGATAGATAGATAGATATATGTGTAGATCTGTAGCGATCTATAACTATAGATAGATACAGAGACACATGAATATACATATACATATATATATATATATATATATATAGACACACACTACCAGTAGCCATACGTGCCCTGGATGATGCCCCACTCCACACCAACAGCAGGGTGTGTGTGGAACACAAGTATGCATGGGGCAGGCATAAGGCAAACCTGCTGTAGGGTCACTGGCTGTGCAGTGCAGCCATCCAGTGTATAGGGACCTGGGCAGACAGGCTGGGCCAGGCAGCCTTTCTCAGCCGTCATGGTCCCTGTTCCCACCTATGTTGGTTCCACTCCCTGGTAGTCCAGTGGTCCCCCCCCAGCACATATCCCCCCCGTTTTAAAAACGAATTAATTTCCCTGGTAGTCTAGTGGTCCCCACCCCCAGCATGTATCCTGACCCAAGTTTCAAATAAAAAATAATTTGTTTCCTGGTAGTCTACTAGTCCCCACCCCCCAGCATGTATCCCGACCCTGTTTAAAAGAAAAAAAATTGTTACCCTGGTAGTCTAGTGGTCCCCCCAACCCCACCACGATCCCGACCCGTTTTAAATAATATATCACTCATTTCCTTGGTAGTCTAGTGGTCCCTCCACCAGCCCCCAGCACGTATCCTGACCCCCAGTCAAAATAATAAATCACTCATTTCCCTGGTAGTCTAGTGGTCTCCCCAACCCCCAGCACGTATCCCAACCCTCATTTTAAATAATAAATCACTCGTTTCCCTGGTAGTCTAGCGGTCCTCCACCCCCAGCACGTATCCCGACCCCTGTTTTAAATAATAAATCACTCGTTTCCCTGGTAGACTAGTGGTCCCCCCAACCCCAGCACGTATCCCGACCCCCATTTTAAATAATAAATCACTAATTTCCCTGGTAGTCTAGTGGTCCCCCCACCCACAGTACATATCCCAACCCCCATTTTAAATAATAAATCATTATTTCCTGGTAGTCTAGTGGTCCCCACCTCAGCACGCATCCGACCCTGTTTAAATAATAAATCACTTGTCTCCTGGTAGTCTAGTATTTTAAGCACGTATCCCAACTCTGGTCAAAATAAAATCACTTGTTTCCCTGGTGGTCTAGTGGTCCCCACTCGGCAGTGACACTGACAACTCGCATCTGGGCAGCATCTTAGACAGAGCCGGCGATTGGCTCAGCCCTCCTCACACCACAGTCAGTGGCTGGCCATGGTAGTGAGAGGAGGGCTAAGCCAGTTGCCGGCTCTGTTCTGAGATGCCTTTTGGATGTGAGGTTGTCAGTGTCACTGCCGGGTGGGAGGACCACTAGACTACCAGGGAAATGAGTGATTTTTTATTTTGACTGGGAGTTGGGATACGTGCTGGGGGGTGGGGGGACCACTAGACTACCAGGGAAACGAGTGATTTATTATTTCGATGGGGGTCTGGATATGTGCTGGGGGTGGGGAGACCACTAGACTACCAGGGAAATTATGTCATGGGGTGGATACTGGGGATCAGGAATTGTCCTTTGGGAAGGGGGCACTGCCGACACATTACTGCCTGCACATTACTGCCGGCCTTCACTGAGCGGTATTCAGTGCCGCGCTACAGGTTGCGCTAATGCCTGTAGCGTGGCGCTATACTTTTGAATATGCCGGTGCTCTGGCATTCAGGGAGCCTCCCCTCAGCCCCTCCTTTGCATACATTATAATTTAGCGTTGGCGCTAACACCTAGTGCCGGCGCTAAATGTCCTTTTCAATATAGCAGTTGGGCGCAAATTCGGCACTAGTCCAGTGCAACGGATTTGCACCCTGCGCTAACATTCGAATATCTGGCTCTTAGTATCTTTTCAAAGAGCAGGGTTTGATCAATTTTCCTGCATTTACATTGCTAAGTTATACATACACATAACTTTTACAATACGAACATATGGTTTCAACATATGAACACATGGCTTTAATAGTTATGCATTTGTATTACTTGAATTTCAATAATTTCTGATTTCTCTAAGTAAAGCTAACAAATCTATAAAAAGGGTTCAAAAGCACACTATTTAAAACTTTTAAAAGCAAACATGTGATATGAGGGAAAACAATTTTACATGTTTGGTATTTTTTCAAGGAGCAATGGTTTGACTGTTTTTCCTGGATTTGCATTGCTGAGTCATATGAACACATAACTTTTACAATATGAACATGTGGTTTTAACATACAAACACATGGCTTTAATAGTTACAGTATGTGTTTGTAGTACATGAATTTCAACATTTTTAATTTCTCTAAATAAAACTAACACATCTATAAAAAGTGCTCAAAGGCACACTGCTTAAAACCTTTAAAGGCAAGCATACGCTATCAGGGACAACAGTTTTTACATATTTTGTATTTTTTAATTAGCAATGGTTTGATTGTTTTACCTGTGTTCATATCACTAAGTTATACAAACGCATGACTTTTGTGTTATGAACACTTTTTTTGATACAAACACATATAAAGTTGTATTTGCAAAAATTCAGTTATCCTTAGAATGCGTGTTTTTCTCAACATGCATGTTCAGAAACGGAACTGATTTTCTCAAATATTTTAAAAATTATACATTTTTGAGACATACAAAGTGCAAAAGCACATACCTTGCAGCAAACTCTATCAAATCTGCATGTTTCAGGTTTCAAATCCTCCTACTTTTTAAGTTATTAGTGAGCAACAAAGGTCTTAATTTATGCAATGTTGTTTTTTTTTTTTTTGCCCCCTTATAACTTTGCCCCAATGACCGATTGCCACAACATGTTTTCAGGATCTACAGATTATGGCAACATGTCTGTGCTTTTCAAATTTCAAGTAAATCACCTGAATTGGGGCAAAGTTATTAATATGCAAAATTGGGGTTTAACACTAAAGTGGTTAGTCAACCCTAATATACAGGCATGACCGGACTTGTATAATATATGATTTGCAAAAAACTGCATTAATGCATCAGTTAGGGTTCAAGTTAATTCCACAAAAATAGGAAACTGTGACTTTAGGGTTTACAATCCTAACTCTCCACAACCCCAAGCAGCGAAAGGCCAAGACCACACAAGCAACCACAGACAGCCATCATCAGGTAAAATATAGTGGATAATGTATGGGCAGTCATGCACAAAAAGCCTGTAGCTGCATCAAGAGGTTTCTATGACAACCAGGAACCCGACGAGCAAAGCTCAAGAGGTTAACTTGTTGCCATAGAAAACTTGAGTTGAAGACACAATCTTGTCTGTGTATGGAGGCCCATACATTATCTTTTATAATATATGGGCATCCATGGCCATTTCAGACACTCCTCTTCCTTTCAGTGAACTGGTGATTGAGGGGAGGCACTCAAGGATTGGTGGCAGGCTCAGATTATTGATTCAATGTGCTGTAGCTGTTTCTGTAAGTTCAAGTTTTAAAAAATAGATTCAACCTCAAATGGATAGAGGAGCACAGCTGTGTGGCAGCATTCTAAGTTGTTGTGGTGCAGTACTGACATCACTACTGCAGCACAACAAGCATATTCCAGGTATGGAATTCCATGCATAACAGCATTCTGCCATACACTATAAATAACATACAACTGTTTTCAGATGACACAAATGTAGTAGCACTGATGTGCTACATCATGGATTTGTATCTGTGGTACACACACTGCAAGTCATACATAGTCTCTTCTGGCTGCAGATAGAAATCCACAATACTAAAATCACAACACTGCTTCTGTGTGAAGAAGCACAAGCCCCTGCAGCCACAGATACAAATCCATGACCCTCAAATTGCAAGAGTTCCTTTGCCTGCAGAAGTGCAGGCTCCATGTAGCTACAGGTTCTCATCCACACTGTAAGACATACACGCAGTTCTGTCTGCAGAAGCACAGGCCCCTGAGGGGCCTGCACTTCTGCAGCTGCAGGCGTAAAATGTACACACTGACCTCGCTACAGAAATGCAGCTGCCACAAAATCCATGATGCCAAAATTGCAACAGTACTTCTGTCTGCAGAGGTACATGCTCCTAAGGGGCTTGCACCTCTTCAGCCACAGATGTAAGACATACTCACTGACTTCTGGCTGCAGAATCACCAGGCTCCTTTGGCACCTGCACTTACACAGTTGTTTATAGAAAACCATAGTACCAGATCCAGCTTTGTAGTAAGGTAGCACCTGCTACCCTCTTAGGCCAGCAAAATGTAACTCTTTTAACCTAATCTTAGCTTTCAAATGCAACATTTTACTTTTTAAGGGAAAGTGCTACCCCTAAACAAAACTGCTACCCTCTTGAAAAATGTTTAGATCTGCTGCGAAACCATGATACCCACATTGCAACAGTACTTCTGTCTTCAGAAGCACAGGCCCCCATGGGGCCTGTGCTTCTGCAGCAGCAGATACTCATGCATGCTCTACAACATACACACACAAGTGTGGCAGCATAAGCACAGGTCTCTGTGGGGCCTCTGCATATGCAGCTGCAGATACAAATCCACAAAGGCAGCACATCAGTGCTACTGTATTTTGTCATCTGGAAACAGTTGTATGTTGTTTGTCTTGCCTGATGATGGCTGTTTGTGGCTCCTTGTGTGGTATTGTCCTTTTGCTGCTTGGGGGGTAGGGAGTTAGAGTCATAAACATTGTGCTTCATACAGGAGGTTATTGGCTGGGGGGTAAGCATTAAGTTTGACAACCCCAATGAAGATTGCACCACTGATTTGCCATGACTCCCAAGACTCAAACCCCTAATGTTTTTCCCTTTTTTTCTGCTTGAGGGTGTCCACTCCTAGTGCAGCCAAAGATCTTCCTGACACTGAAAAGCCCAATCCCCAGTGTTGGTTTCCCTCTAAATAAAGAAAACCATCCCTCTTTGATCTTTTTTTAAGTCTAAGTCAAACCTGTAAACAAGGAAATGATCCCTCACCGAGCTGACCCCCCACACCTCTGCATCCTGACTCACCAATTAGCACCCACCACCCACACATTCACAAACCTCACTAAAAGTGTCCCATAGCATAGATCCATTCTTCCATTGAAAATATGTCTTGCTTCTGGAACCGGTGACTGAGATGTGAAAAAACAAGGTAGGTCCTTTTCATGTATTTCAATGTGTTTTGAACTTTTACACATCATTTTGTCATTTTTAAATATTTCTATATCAAATTTTCATCATCGCTTTTTTGGGGCCCCAACTCATGAACAAGATAGGTGAAAGTTTTCAAATCCATCCCAAAAAGTGATTTTATGGTTGCTCTGTGACATTATCTTTTGGGCAGGATTTGAAAATTTTCACTTACCAGGTTCACAAGGTGGAGTCACAAAAACCCTATGTTGAAAATCTAGTGGAAAAATATGGTAAAATGACCAAGTTATGAGTAAACAAAATATTTCAGCATTCACTCATAACTTAGCTGTTTTTCAATATCATTACATCAGACTTTCACCATTGCTTTTTTGAACCCCAATTCATGAAAAACACATGTTAAATTTTTCACAGGTGCAGAGGTACATGGCCCTATGCCAAGAGAAGAGTTCTCTTCACTATGGTACTTAGGCCCATGTGGGCAACCCTACACCCATCCTTCCGAGACTGGGAGGTGGTGTCAAATGACTGCGCCACCCCCTCAAAGCCTCAGCCCATCCAGTTGACTCACTTAGCTTGCCCCCAAACTCAGCTCATTGGCATGGGATCACAGAGCACTACCTGCTGGGTAAAGGTTGGTACTACACATGGTTTCTTAAAATTTCTTTTTAGAGTCTGACCTCAGATGTTCAAGATTATTGATTTATGACTCCCCCTTATAAATATGACATGTGGCATTTATACAATACTGTCCAAAATATCATTTTGTACCACATGTGCAAAAAAAAAGTCTCATCCATGATTTGAAAATTGATACCAGCCACATTTATGAGGTGATGTGAAAAAATAGCTATGTTGAAAGTTTGGAGTCCAAAATATTGAAAATGTATCGAAACTATGAGTGAACATTGAAATATTTTATTGCTCACTCATAACTTGGTCATTTAGCCATATTTTCACATCAAATATTCAACATGCCTTCTTATAACCCCACCTCATGAACCCAATAAGTGACAATTTTCAAATCCCACCCGAAATGTGATTTTGAGCAGCAGCTGCAAAAATCACCTCAGGGTCAGATTTTATTTTTTTTTAAAAGTGTATTTTATTGAATTTTTAAACATACAGTAAGAGAAAAAAACAGCAACAACACAAACAGGCAACCATAAAAGTGCAAATTGTTCATATCTTCCAGCCTCAATTCCTGGGGGGAATTGAGGCTGAGCTTGGTGATACAAAGGAAATACAGATGCAAAGCAGTGTGCTACAGGTAAGCAAAGATTGGCAAGTCATGTATACAATCAGTCAGTTGTCTGAATATAATTATCAATAACAAGGCACCCAGCCCCCCCCCTTTTTTGATAAGTCCTGTATCTATTATATATGCTATAGATCATTATTTCTAGATGAACTCCATCCAGTATTGAGCTATGCCATTCTTGGTAGGAGGAGACTGTGTCATCCAGACAATGTTTAAGGATGAGAGTTTTGGCAGCACCAGCAATCAATAGTATATGGTACCACCTTTGGCCCATGACCTGATCCAAATCTAGACCAAGTAAGTAAATTTGCAGGGTAAAAGCCAAATTAAAGGCTAGCAATTCTCCACGCATCTTTGAATTTCTTCCCATAAGGGCTTGGCTTTAATGCAGTTCCAGAGGATGTGTTTAAGGGTGCTTATTTCCCAATTTGCACCTGCAGCAGATGCTGGAATGTAAGTGCCACATTTTGTGGAGTTTCATCAGTGTGTGGTATAAATGATGGGCTATTTTGTACCGAGTGAGTCTAAGCCCATCAAATTTAATGTATCTGTAGATATTACTCCACGTTTTTGTTATGGCGCTGGGACCTGTTAGTTCTCTGAATTATTTTTGCCAGTATCAATAAAAGTCCCTGTCCTCAGGTGTAGTGAGGCACAGAAGTTTTTTATATATTAGAGAGATGGAATGCCTTTGTGCAGAGAGTTCCCTTAGCTCCTCATAGGCCTCCATCTTTGAAAAGACCCATGGCCGAGGGCCCAGTGTTGCAGCCAGCGTATGTTACAGCTGGAGAAGTTGGAAGACAGGTACATTAACAGAGTTACTGTTTTGTTTAACTCTGTCATGTAAGGATTAACCCATGACAGAGCATAGGTGTATCAGTTATTAATGTATGGCTGGGGGAGTGGACCACGAGGCCGAAGGTCAAGCAGTTCCAACCACCCAGCAATACATTAATACCTGATAGAGCCATGCTCTGGAGTGGGTTAATTTACTTGTAACATGGGCAAGAAAAAGGGTTCAGCTCCCTGTTTATAATGTTTTCTGGCCCATATTACAAGGTGTAACACTATGCTATTATCTCATTCTGTTGCACTGGTACACTTCTGGGAGTGTGGTGTTGCAAGGCTTTCATGTAGATACCAAATTATAGAGCATGATATTCTGAGTGTTTGATTGCTGGCGTTGTGCAGCAGTGTGGGAGGAGAGTGCAGCAAGTGGGCTGGCAGTTTCTAAGCATTCAGCACTACAGCAGAAGCAAACTTTGAACTTCCCTTGCTCACTCTCACTTCACACTGACACAGTGCTCACAAGCTGATGAGAGAGCGAGACACACAAAGACATCTGACAACCACTCAAAAGTGTAAGTGAATTAAAGTCAAGTGGTCCACTCAGTCACATTTCAGCTACACAAATAGCAGTTTACAGTAGCTGGAGTTTCTATCTCTCCCACACTAAATAAAGTAGTAGTAGTATTAGTAACATTTTTATTCAATTGACAAGCAAAAGAATAGGAAGCTCAACTGAGACAAGCTCATTTCCAGTGAGGTCTTTAATACATACATGAATAATTAACATCATCATAGAAGAATATCTCACAAAAAACAACGATAACACAAAAAAAAAGAATTTTAAAATAACACTAACATCCATACAAAAACAACATAAAATCACACAATTCCCATTTATAAAGTGCAATTATATAACATATTTTGGAGCATAACATACACAATTACTCATCATTTAACCTTTTGTCAGCTTCAGATTTAAACCAACTTTTTATTTCTCCTCAATTAGGGCTAGAACCAATTGGCCTCAGGTAAGTTGGCAATGAATTCCATATATTAGGACGCAAGTAGAAAAAATGTTCTCTACCCAAGTCCGTCCTTCTTCTGGGCAAAACATATTCCATACCCTCAGCAGAACGTAACCCTCCTCTGATTGTCCTGATCTGAAATTCTTCAGTGATGCATTCTGGTACCCTACCCTTAACTTAAAAGTGACTACCGGTCCCAGCTTACACAAGCGAGCCTGTAACCGCTCCCTCTGTGTCCTCTACTCCCTGTCTGTAGCCCCAATTCCCCATCACAGAAACACAGATCGGAGGCACATTGCTACAAGTTGGAAAATCTGGAGGACTCACACACAGAGACACACATACTAGCGGCAGATAGCCACAAGTTGACAAACACTGAGAGAGAGAGACACACACAGACCGCCAGCAGAAAGCCTCAAGTTCACAAACATGCACCCACTCTGTGCTGTGGTCAGGACTCAGGGTGTCACAGATCGTGAGGGGACCATAGACAGGTTGCCTCTGGTGCAATGCTCCAAAGAGCAGATTCACCCATTACCTCTCACTTTGTATTTCACATCTCCTGGGCTCTGTCTGGGTGACTGTGTCTCTCTCGACACTGTCCACTCAGTCCTCGTTGATGCCGGTGCAGGTGGTGTTTACTTCTCAAGGCTTTTTATTTCTATTTTTCCCCCTACAATGCTCACAATGTTGGCATGTGTAACTGGCATAATTCAAAGGAGGGAGTTACAATGTCTGTGTAGTGGTGACTCTAGCAGCTACAGCATGCATTGATTGAATTATGCTGTGCATGACAGTGAAGGATGATCAGTGGATCTCTGAAGGGGTACAACACCATACATTAATTCCTGCGTGCCCATACATTACTTGAGAATTAATGTATGGGTACGCTGAGGACACCTGGTGCTCTTTGTTCAATCAGTCGTAACCCTTTTTCTTTCCCATGTTACAAATGAGATTAGAGTATGACCCTCAATCATGCAGCCTAAAGCAGAGATGTCAACAGTACCTAGAATGTATGTGTAATGTTTTTGTTTTAAACTCTAAAACTCGGATTGCCGATGAGTGGTTGGTCAAGGTCATAGAGGGGCTTTGTTCCAAGAAGTCTGTGCAATTCTTTACTAGCTACAACAGAGATACCTATGGGTGCATCTTTCAAGGCTGTGGGGAGTTTACTGTGAGGCAGTGACAAGACAGCCTTACTATTAATACCTGCATTGTGACATAGGTCTAATTCCAGTTTAGGTGGGAGCATATTGGTTATTGCTTATATCTATTGTGTCATCTCTCCACCAGAGAAACTGTCCAGCATGCATGGCCAGATAAAAAAGCCTGATATCTCAGCCCTCATAAGTCTAGCATTAACTGGCCTGCTTTCTATGGCTGGTTTGGTAATGTCCTGTCACTCTAACCAGTCCACCCCTTGGGCTTAACCTGGTCCCCCCACCCTTTAGAACCAGCACCCTCCCAAATCACATCAGTGATTAACCGCCCTTCACATTCCCCTGTATCTGCCCAATTAGATCCTGCCCCTGCTGAAAAAATATCTTTCTTCTAACTGGGAACCCAGGGTGCTTGCATAAATGCAATAAGGGCGTAACCCACCCCACCAAAAAAAGATGTCTAAATACTACCTAGTGGTTTGACAAGTCATACTACCTCCTATTCCTTGGAGTAAAATATTCATCCCAACCCCAGCCCCCCCCCCATACAGCCCTACAAGGGATACCTGGAAGCAGATCATATCAACATCATGGGTCTTATGCCCAAGCTTGATGAGTTTAGACTGTGGGTTTCCGGTCCCAAATTTTACATTGTGGCAGTCACAGAATCCTGGCTCACTCCCCAAATCACTGATAATGAAGTCTACCCAGACTCCTACACCATGTTTAGGAGAGATATGAGCCACTAAATAGGTGGAGGTTACCTACTATTCATCAAGTCTCACTTGAAAGCTACTAGACTCACTACTATTCCAGTGTCTACAGACCTGGAATGCATAGCCATTAACCTCATCCTAGGTGCCAGGAGTGGGAAAAACACAAACCTAGTTGTAGCCTATATTCCCCCCACTAGTGCTGGCCAGGGCCTTGGCAGCTTCATCAGCACCGTAACTGGATTAAACCCTCACCAAGAAAAAATCATACTCTGGAACTTTAACTGTAATTGGCTTTCAGGTAACAATAAATGTTACCATGACAAAATAGCCAACCTCTACCTAACACAAGTTATAGTCCCCCCCCAACTAGTGTCAGTTACAAAACTGGATGTGCCACGCTTCAAGACTGGGTGCTGGTCAGCCACCCTGATGGGATCCTCTCCTCTAAAGTGCTACCTGACTTCCTGAGTGACCACTCCCCTGTCATGTGTAGATGGTTGGCGAAAACACCCCCAGCTACTCCTTCTCACACTAGGGCCAGGGTATTTCATTTACATAGTCTCACCCACCTTCATGCACTGCTGCAGCAGATAGACTGGTCCTTCCTGTGGCAGACTCAGGATGCGGATCCTGCCCTGGATTTCCTCAGCAGGCAATTCAACAAAGTGTGTGACCTTGTTGCCCCATATAGGACCCGGATCAAAAAAGGCTCATCCCAGCTATGGCTCACCCCAAATCTTATGGCGCTAACCAGAGAACGAGAGACAATCTGGGCAGAGTACCGAACATTTGGTCACACTTCTTTCCTCAAAAAATATAAAGAGCTTAGAAATAATATAAAAACTCAAGTCGAAGCAGCCAAGGCTAATTATCACAAAAACAAGCGATTTACCTTCCTCAACCAGCCAAAACTTCTATGGAGTGGAATAAATGACATTCTTAGCAATACTAGACAACCTCTTCCTCACTCATCTAAATGTGTGGGTCTTTGATAGAGAGAGATATGAACATAGCAAATACCTTTAACAAAACATTTAGTGACCTATCCGCTACACTCCCATATCCACCACCCACCCTGCTGAAGCCTACAGCACACCAACCTGCACTTCACACCCAAAATTCTACCTTAAGAGGCTAACTTGGGCTAATACCTACAAATATCTAGCCCAAACAAAAATGTCAATGCTAATTGGGCCTGACAACTGGATACGAAGCTCCTCAAGTCTGCCTTAAGGGAGGTCACATACTCCCTCTCTAAAATGCTGGAAAAAATTGTAATCGATCAGCTTACTCAATACCTGAGCCAATATGACCTACTATCCCATGAGTAGTATGGTTTCTGAAAGAACCACAGTACCTTAACCACCCTGTTGGATTACACTGACTATCTTCACTGTGCCTTGGACAGAGGGGAGCTTGCAGGCTCCATCTTCATTGACCGCACCAAGGCATTTGACTTTGTTAATCATGCCTTGTTCTGCCAAAAGTTAACCAAGCCAGGCCTCTGTGATGAGGCCAGCCAATGACTCAAAAATTACCTGACAGGCAGAACACACGCAGTAAAATGCCAAGCATCCCTGTCAGACTGTTGGTCGGTAACAGTGGGTGTCTCCCAAGGATCAATCCTTAGTCTCCTTCTGTTCAGTCTGTTCATCAATGAACTGCCTGATGCTTGCAGTTCAACTAAACTCCTCCTATATACAGACAATGCTGTTATTACCTCGACAAACAGCAACCTAGCCAAATTCCAGCTTAATCTTCAAACCAATTTCTTAGCAATCCAAAACTGGTTCACCACCAATCTTCTTGTCCTAAATAAATAAAAATCCACACTCTTCTATAATAGATATATAGAATTAACTAGAGATTAGAACCTTTACTGACATGCCTGCAACAAATATACAATTGAAATTACAGCAGGTAAGCAGAATTACTTTAAGGCAGAATTATACACAAATAGTAAGTAAAGCCCAAGACTTTTTTGGAACATTATGGAAAATTTGATGGGTAAAGCCAAGAACACACAAGTAAATAAAACTGATATAAATAGACATTTGGTATCCTTAAGTAATGTAGTTGCAAATACCTTCAATGACTATTTCATAGAAACAGGAACACAAACTTTGAGATCTAACTTTCCCTCTACACTTAGTTCTGTTGGGATTGAAGCTTATGATAAGGAGGGTAAACAGGGACCACATATGTTAGAAACTTTTAAATGTAAGATTATTCAAATACATTAGGTAAGGGATGAGTTGTTGAAAACTGATATCTAAAAAGCAAGAAGTTTGGATAATATTCCTTCAATGTTATTGAAATATGCTGCCCCCTGCATAGCCCAACCATTTGCATATATTATCTCTCCCTCTCACCTGGCAAATTTGTGGCAGGCTTGAAGACTGCAAAGAATATACCTATCTGTAAGAGTGGACCGAAACAAGATATTCATAATTTTCTACCTATTAAAACTGGTCTCTGGACAGCTAAAGAGCTGCCCAGAATTAAATAATATGATGAATGAGTATCTAGAAGGGTGGTGCAAGTTGCCGCTGAACGCAACTTGCGCCACCCGCACCTGCGACATTGACCCTGCGCCCTATTCTAGTAGGGGCAGGGTCTTCGCAGCTAAGTCCTGCGATTTGCGACATGTGTCCAGTTACACCAAACTGCAGGCATACCTGGCGAACATGTCACAAGCCATAACAGCAGTACTGTGTAGTCAACCCCCACACCCATGCCCCAACCCCTAGTTGCCAGCCGCAAATGTGGCATATACCCAGGTAGCCCTGGTAGTCTAGTGCCCCCAACACTGTTACAAATGATACATCACCCCCAGATCCTTGGTAGTTTAGAGGCCCCTCGATCATCATAAATGACATGTATAAAGACCCAAATCCCTGGTAGTCTAGCGGTCCCTTCAGCAATATTAAATACATATCACAAGCTCAATATCCCTGGTAGTCTAGCGACCCTCCAATCATTATACAGGAATGTATATCTAAAATTCTCTGGTAGTCTAGGGGCCCCCACCCCCACCCAGCTGTTGCCAGCCACCCACACCCCACCCATCCCCAGCGGAGACTGGCACAGCCCACCTCTCCCTCCACAGCCAGCTGCCAACTGAGATCTGATGAGCGCTTACTGGAAGAGACACATGAGAAATTAATTTCTGAGTGTGTCTTTACAGCAAGCACTCATACGGATCTCAGTCGGCAGCTGGCCATGGAGGAGAGAAGTGGGCTGTGTCAGTCGCCTGCTGGGGACATTTGGGAGGTGCAGAGTGAGCTGGTATGGATGAGTGGGGGGGGGGCCTAGACACTAGGAATTGGAGATATACATTCCTGTATAATGATCGGGGGGTACTACACTACCAGGGAGATTGAGCTTGCAATATGTATTTAATATTTCTGAGGGGACCACTAGACTACCAGGGATATGGGGCTTTATAGTTCATTTATGATGGTCGGGGCCACTCAGACTACCAGGGGGTAACTGCCGCATTTGTGGCCGGCGACCCGCTGTTCAGGGCATGGGTTGGGGGATGGCAGCGCTGCCCTGCGGGGCATCTGCCAACAGATGTTTCAGAGGGCTGGGGGTATGAGTAGCCCTGTGGGGCCCCACTGGGGTGTGCTGGGCATGGGGGGAGCAAAACTATGCACTGACTGCTGGACAGCCGACGGGTCTACAGGACCCCGAGGGCATCCATAAGTTATACCAGCTAAATGCTGATGTAGCCTACATTGCCAGATCTCCTCCAGTGGTTCTTGTAGAATCCCAAGGTGGGCACATTGTGGCTGCCCTTCTAGAATGGGGTGCAACTGCTGCCGTAAACCCCCTAGCACCATGTTGCAGGGGGTTTATGCGGCATAACTGCTGTTTACATAGTGGCTCAGACATGTAGCAGGCCATTTGTAGAAATGCACATGTCGTAACTGCTGGTGTAAGTTGCTATATGCGCCATTCTACTTGGTGCAACTGTAGTTACGCCAGGTGTAACCCTTCTAGAATCTGGCCCATAGTACTTAATTTGCACTAAGAAAGGTTGTGGGAGATATACAGCAAAGTCTGGACAGGAGAATGATAGTTGATACCTTATTCATAGATTGATCCAAGGGCTTCAACACCTTGAATCATGACATTCTCCTGGCCAGACATGGAGAAATAGGGGTTCAAGGAAATGACTTTGCTGGTTTAAAACACACTTAATAGGACAGGAACAGATGGTGTGATTGGGTCCCTTTAAATCCACAACAGTCCCTATTAAATCAGGTGTCCCTCAGGGGTCAATACTGGGCCCTCTTCATTTCAACATATATGTTAACAATCTGCATTTTGAGGACCCAGAGACTAAGTATCATATATATGCAGATGATACATTAATTTACGTAGAGGTAAAGTTAATTGAGAATATCTCAGTTAAGTTACAAGAAGTGTTTTTGCAATTCCAGACCTTCCTTGGGAAACATATGTTCATCCTAAATGCTAAAAAGATGCTGACAGTGCATTTTGAAAGTGGCAATAAAAGTAATTCCCCCTTAGGAATCCAAACATTGGATGATGTACATATACAACAAGTCACAAAATATACGTATTTGAGAGTCTGGTTGGACAACAAACTAAAATTGGATGTACACCTCGATATCTTAGTTAAAAGCTTAAGTAGAAAACTGGGAACACTTTACAGGTTGAAACATTTTATGTCCACTGATGTATGATTAAGACTTATTAATGTTATGATTCTACCAGCTTTGGACTATGGGGACATGGTATATGCTGAGGCATTGAGGATGGAGCTGACAAAGCTTGATGTGATGCACAATAGGATGGCTCACTTCATCTGTGATGCCCCCAGAAGAACACACCATTCTGACTTGTATAGAGCCTTGAACTGGTGGACGTTACAGGAATGAAGAAATTGGCACCTCTTGGCCTTTATGTTTAAAATAAAGTAGAAAGAATTGCCCAGATATATCTTGGACAGCTACAGGATTAGAGAAACTAGGAAGAATCTAAGATCCGCACAGGATTTGGAATTTGTAGTCCCAAAATGTAATCTGGGAGTTGGGAGGTCTTCAGTAATATATAGAGAACCTCTTTTATGGAACTCAATGCCCATTCATCTTCAGGAGGTACCTATGCAATGTTGTCTAGAATGTTTAATCTGATGAGATAAACTGCTATGTAACTTACTTTCATGATTACATTAATTCTGTGTCTCAACACTTTATTGTACAATTACATGTATGTATCTGTATAATTTATTTGTATATATATGTACCATATGAGTAACTATTAGATAGTGAAAAAGGGACCTGTTTGGAAATGAACATTGCTCAATAGATCTTTTATCCCTGTTCATAAATTTTCTTATAAATACAATTTTACTACTACTACTATTATAAATCCCCTACTCCCCCTTCTCTGGACATTACCTCTACCTTGGGTGCCCCAATTGAGCAGGTGTGCTTCTTTAAATCCACAAGTCGCTTGCCAACCCTTGGGATGCCCAGTAGTCTCAGGGCTGGGGTCCCTAACTGAACCCCTATCAAAATTCATGGATGTCTATATTAACTACTTAGTGCCTTCACTTCACTCTTTTATTAGAGATACCACTGAGGTTTTGGGCATTCTGGGGGATTTGGAATTGGAGCCCCAGTGGTTACTGGTAACCCTTGATGTGGAGGCACTTTACTCTAACATACCACATGATGGGAGGTTGGCTGCTATCAGGTATTAGTTGGATCTTAACTCTCCATATAGTGTGGACTTCACTGATTTTTTGTGTGATGCATCAGAATTTGTTTTGAAAATGAACTATTTCTTTTCCCAAGGTAAGTTTTGTTTTACAAACAAAAGGTACAGTACAAGTCACATTAAACTGTTCCGCCAATGAGTTGGTTTAGCATTGTTATTTTACAGTTCTCAATGCATTGGCAACTCATATTGCATTATTTTTCAGTGCTTAACCTGCTCAAGAACAATGTTTGTAAAGTGTTGTTGCAGATCATTTGGATCGCATCTGCAGTCCAGTCACAATGCAATGCAAAACTGTATCTTAACTCTTAAGAAACAGTTTGTGCAGGGCTTTGTGCTGGATCCAGCAACACTTATGCAACTCAGTCAGAAATGCTAAAGCAACTCATTGGAGGAACTGTTTAATGTGACTTGTACTGTACAACAATGGGGCTACTTTTGCCCCCATGTATGTCAACTTATATTTAGGATTTGGGGAAGAAAATGTTATTTATGACAGTGATCACAATCCTTTCTATGGATGCATTGATTTATGGAAGAGATATATTGACGATGTGTTGATGGTATGGTGGGGGGAAGTGTGGCACAACTGTATGCTTTTGTGACATATTTGGAAATTTCCAATCCAAATCTTAGGTTCACGGTTACATATGCATCTGAAAGTGCACATTTCTTGGATTTGAATATTATGAAAAACTTGGATGGGACGGTTTCCACTGATATTTTCTATAAGTTTACAGACAGAATTAGTCTTTTAATGTCCATCAGTTGCCACCCCCGTCATACCATCAACAACATCCTGAAGTCACAGCTGTTAAGAGTCATACACAATTGCTCTGACCCAGAGGTGGCTGAGAGATGTGCTGACATGTGCCAGAAGTTTGCTGATAGGGGTTATAGTAATACCAAGTCACAAGATACTAAAATATGGGTGAGTCAGATAGAGAGAGAACAGAACTTCTACAATATAAACAAACAAAAAAAATGTATGGAAAAACTTTATCATGAAATATGGTGTTGACAGTGGGAAGGTGAGAGAAATATTGAATACGTTCTGGCATATTTTGACAACAGAACCTTCACTGTCTGAGGTCACTAAAAATTCCCCTTGTATTGTATACAGGAGGGGTAAAAATCTATGTGATACATTGGTTAACTCCTATCTAGCAAGTCCTAAGATGTTACCCGTGAATTGGTTACCATCTCTGCCCTGGGGCAGTTTTAAGTGCAGTAAGTGCACACACTGTAAGGATGTGACTAAAACCAAGACATTCCACATAGCGAACAACCAGGGTCCTTTTGACATCTGACATTTTATTAATTGCAACACCACATTTGTGGTGTATTTAGCTACATGTACATGTGGCTTTTTTTTATGTTAGAAAGACCACCCGTGCATTGAAAGTTAGAAGAGGGGAACATCTGAGCTCAATTAGGCTCCGGGATCATAAAAGTGCATTGTGTACCCATATGTTGCAGGTCAGAGACCCTGAAAACTATCAGTTTATGTTTGTAAGTATAGACCATGCCTTTGTAGGACCCAGAGGGGGAGATGCAAAGGCAATTCTGACACACAAAGAATCATTTTGGATTTACACACTGGGCACATTGAGGAGCCCAGGTCTCAGTGACGGAATTGATTTAACCATTTATTTGGATAAATGGTCAAAGTATTGTTAGAGAACTCATCTTACCTTTGAGTACATACCCTATATTTTAGGGAGTGGTTCTGGTTTCCTACTTATCTGCATTAATACAAATCCACATGAAATTTGTGGGATGGTATTTAGTTATTTATTTACTGTAATTTTCAATAGGACAAAGTGTATTTGTATGAGTCATTCTTTAGGAATAATTACCCTGGTACAGTACAAACCTGTGTTGCTCCCCTTGATATATTGGTAATTTATTGTATGTATGCTTATATGACTGAACACATTTCAGTGTATATTGTATGCATATACCCACATAGGTCTATATGCAGGTATGGCCTAGATATTTATTGAGGGGATAAAATACAATAACTAAAAAAACATATACATGGATGCTTGTACTGTGTGATACTGCCCTGGAATCTGAACCTCATTAGTTCCATGTACATATTTTTGTACTTTAAATACACAGACACAGGGATTTATTAATGTCTTATTTTATGCACTTTTTAGATGATATATATCTTCACATTGTTTATAATTATTAAATGTTGCTGAGAATGGGTACGGGCATATGGATGTATGTGTCCATGCTGGTATGTATATATTTTTGTGTATAATGTTCTAGTATATATACATAGATACACAGATAGATATAGATATAGATATAGATATAGATATAGATATAGATATAGAATAATAGATAGGCTCCTGTGCATTACAAGGTAGTAATTCCATCGAGAGGTTCTGGGGACATTGGGAACCTCGAGAGCAAAGCTCGAGAGGTTCCATGTCCCCAGAACCTCGAGATGGAGTTACTACCTTGTGATGCACAGGAACCTATTTTTTAATTTTTTTTAATATATGGATGCAATTTTCTGATTTTTGTTCTTTTCACTCAGGCAGTTGGACGCTGCAGTGAACAAGTCTCTCCGTCCTGGCCAGGCGCCACACTGTCTTACTGCTCATTTTTTTTGTTTGTTTTACTAAGGATAGCCTACCTTTTCCATGTCTGGAGAATGCAGGATCAACTGGATATCTTTATTTTTCGCATTTTTAAAACAAAAAAGCCTCAAAATGTTCTAGTTGAGAAACACTCTCGGTAAGCGAGACAGTGGCCGCCATGTTTTTTGAACTGTTCTGCCCACCCTAACAGGAGAAACGGCCAATTGGAAGGCACATTTTGAAAGACATTGGGAGCTAGACTAGAACATGCAATGTTGTGTTTTGGTGATAATACTATCGTTCAGGTCCCAAACTATAATATTACGGCACCTGAACGATGGTATTATCACTCCTGAAGGTTAGTATTATCACTTTGGGAGTGATACTATTATGGAGAATTTGTTGTATGCTTTTCTACTGTATTATTTTCATGATCCATATATTATATATATATATATATATATATAAATATATATATATGTGTGTGTGTGTGTGTGTGTGCGCGCCTTTTGGTATATAACAGGTTATGCACTATATACTTTTATTATTTATTTATAATTTTATTTTACATATATCTGTTTAGTTTTTAGCAGTGTATGAAATATGTGTATACAATCATGTGGTAGTGACACTGTTCCTTTAAATCTGTGCTTTTATAAGGCAAAAGTAGTAACACATGTGGGAACACTTCCTGGTGATGCCTAGAATGAAACCGGTTGAAGTTCTGTGGGATTCTGCCTTCTTCTTTTCAGCTTCTGCATGTGCATTTGGGTGAGAGCTCTTCTATTTTTTGCCTTCAATAAAATGGTTTTGTCAAACAAAGATTGGTGTGGTCTTGGTTTGTGGTGAGTGGTGCTTGACTTTGGGAGATTTGTGCTTCTTTAAGTACCTGAGGCTAACCCTAGATCCAGGCTTAACCTTCTCAGAACATGTGGATGCATTAATTAAGCAGACTCGACTTGCTTTACAGGAACTGGAATGCCCCCCTCCCAAAAGCAAAGAAACTACTAGTTAGAAGCTACATCCTCAGTCGCATAGATTAAGGCCTTGTGATGTATGGTGCTGCCTGTGACAGAGTGCTTGCCAGGGTCAGATGCTTGCTGAATAGAATCTGTCACGATGTACTCCTTTTGAAGTGGGATTCTCCTACATGCACTCTATATAATAATCTAGGTTGGCTGAAACTTGACTCCTGGTTACAATATAGTACCCTAGTCACTGGCAAAAAAGCCTTGCTGGGACTGTTATCCCCTGTGGTCCTGGCCCTGCTGAGCCCAGTGGAAACCAGGTATCCAACTAGAGGTACAGAACATAATTCTTCAGTTCTTCCTCATAGGAAAACCTCCCTGGGGCAGACTTGTTTCTCCTTCAGATTCCCCAAACTATGGAACTCCCTTACCCCAGTCCTTAAAGTCATCTACTCCCGAGCCAACTTTAAATCCCATCCATCTCCTATATTCAGTCAATCCCACCAACATATGTGCCTGCTATCACTGATTGCTTGACCCCCCCCCTTCTCCTTAGGTCCCCTGGCCTCTGAACCTTTCTCCACAAGGCTGTTTTTACCCATTGTAATGTGCACTTTTTATATAACTCACCATTTATCTATGCCTGACTTGGAAATTACAGTTCAAAATAACTTATGCAATGTAACTACCTAATTGCCTTTTGTACAGTGTACCCTGTACCTTGTATTTGCCAATATGCTGTATCTCTTTTTACTGCTTCTTTGTTTTATTTGGCCCTAGACCCTTTGAAAATAGGCTCTTCCTTAAAGGGTCTTGTGTGTAATAAATAAATAAATATCTGGTAGCTGAAAGCTCCCTCGATCTTTAGGAGGGGAGGGCCTGAGCATTCTCTGCGTGGTGCTTCATTATTCCACGGGTATGATGTCAGGGTGGATTTCAGTTGACTAGACCAGTGGTTCAGCACCACTTGACCTATCATGCCCAATGGGTAGAGCAGCCGTGGCAGTATGTTCATTTTTATGGTATTACCTGTAATGTGGGCCCATAGAGTCAGGGGCAGTGTCACCCACCTGGCTAGATCTTGTTTTATTTGAAGTAGCAGATTATCTAGGTTTTTGGTAAACATAACCTTTTTGCTCCTGGTGATTAAGATGCCCAGGTAGGGGTATACACACTTTATAATGCTCCTTCAGCTGTAGCCTTAATCAACCATACTTCATATTTCCCCTTTACTCTCCAGCGGGGTTAATATCAGGGATGTCCTCTTTCCCTTTTTCTCTTTTTACTAGCTTTGGACCCCTTACTTTGTGAGTTGTTGGCAACCCCTGTCATATGTGGTATTCCTGTGAGAGATTCTCCCTATTTCATGTACACGCATGTAGATGATCTCCTCCTCACACTGCAATCCCCTGCAGATTCATTCCTCCAGTTTTAAGAATTCTCACCCAATTTATGACGGTATCAGGTCTTGTGGTGAACCTCAGCAAGACTACTTTATCCCTGTTGAACACCTTTGTGACAATAGCTGCTGCACTGGGCTGCAGAGTAAATGTGCTGGAGAGGGTTTTAAATACCTGGCAGTCCGGGTCACCACTAACTGGGAGGAGCTGATTCGGGCTAACTTTTCATCTCTTCTCATCACACTGTATCGTGACATTCACTGGTGGCTTAAGTTATACCTCACCTTTATGGGCACAATCAAAATTATTGACATGTTTGTCCTGCCAAAATTAGCCTACCTATTTGCCAACCTCCCAATGTCTATCCCCACTAAAGTTTTCCATCACATCGACCACTTTATTGGTTCACTTCTTGTGGGAAGGCAGAGCCCCATGACTGACTAAAATGAAATTATGAGATTTTGGCCCAAGGGCAGCCTTGGCCTCCTCTGATTTGAAGGTCATGCCCTAGCATATCATATGACCCAGGCGTATTGGTGGCTTATTCCTCCCTCAGTAGACACCCCACAGTGGTTATGGTAGGAGACATACATGGCAGCTATTCTCTGCCTCAGTACCCTACTAGGACACAAGCCTCCAGATAGGGTTGTGATGCACCCTACCATGCTTGCCATGCCGCAGGCCTGGGAGAAATGCATGGCACTTATTGCTGTACCAGTGTTATACAGAGTACCTCACAGGTCTCTTACTTACTTATGGTTTAATCCCAACATTCTTATTGGGGCAAAGCAGTTAAATGCACTGACTGGTAAAACAGGTATTTACAAAGTGGCTGATATTTCCATACCACATTCTGACACCTGTCATTTCTTCCAAAAGCTACAGAAAGAAAATGGTTTTCTCCAAATGGCTTTTTGGCACTTCCTGCAAATTAGAGATGTGATTCACACTTTTGAGAAGAAGTTGCTACCCCAGTTCCCATGGTTTTGTTTGCAGATGCTTCATTCTATGGTCAGCACCAGGGGATTTGTGGGTAAAATATTTTTTTCCTTCAGGATGCACAACCACCCATCCTTGATGAAAGTAAAGGTAGATGGGAAAATGGACTTTGGCAAGGACATATGGTATCTTATGAGGAATGGTCTGCACGTGTTTTACTGGTACACCATGCCTATAGGGATACCAAGAGCCAATTGATTCACCTAAAAAAAATTCATAGATGGTACAGAACCCCCCCCCCAAAGCACTTCATTCTATGGCCTTATTACCAAACTCTGCATGTTGGAAGTGTTCCAAACGTGAGGTGGGACTTCATATACTCTGTAGTTGTCCAAAATGTACAAATTGGTGGTGCGATATTCTGTCTGACTGTTCTCGGATATTGGGCATGTCCATACCACACTCTCCTGAACTAGTGGTTTTGGGCATCCCCACTTGTGTTTCCTCATTACCTAAGCCCCAGCAATGTTGGCTGTTGGCAGCAGTAATGAAGGCTAAATGCTTACTCCTAATGTCAGCCTTATCCAAATTGGCTCTCTTTGAAAGGTTGTCTTATTTCATTACTGGTAAATTCGATCACTACCGTAACAAACTGGCTCCTTTTTACACTTGCATCTGTGCTTTGTCCCCATTCCCCAGCTTCATAACCCTCCATTACCCACCTAGACTACCAGATCATGGAGTTTCCTTTATCCTCTTCCTTCAGAGACTGACATGATTGTGAGTCCTTTCTTTTTCTTCGCATCCTATTTGGGCCTTATACAAGGTTTCTAACCCTATGGCATGGTTGAGATCTCTGTAAAATATGATTGTTCTCCAAATGTTAGGATATCTATTTTATTTTTGGGGGCTTTCTAAAACAAGATTTTGATGTTCACTTTGTGTTCCTGTTGTTGTTATTTGGAATTGTTGGTTGTATTTTAACTTGCTCCCAGTGTGTCTGTTATGTTTTTGTTATACTTCTATACTGTTGTTGTTTCTTGCTTTAGTCATTTGAAAACATTCAGTAAAAAGGCTATGTGAAAAGAAAGATGCCCAGGTGTCTACAGGACTCTGAATACCATTTATCCCCTCCATTCCATTACCTGTTGTTTAGTTGTGTAGTGGTTAAGGGGTACTAGGCAAGTTTTCAAGAAGTTCAGCTTGTAGCCGGTTAATTGTACAAATTTGTGCAGTAGATCTAGTGCAGCAGGAATTGTATTTTGTGGGTCTTTCAGGCGCAGAAGCACATCATCAGCGTATGTATAGGTTTTGTATCTGTGATCCCCTAATAGTATTCCTTTAATCCTATTGTCAGCCAGGAGCTGTCTTTTTAGAGGTTCTATGTACAGTATAGGTTGAATAGCTGTGGGGAGAGAGGCACCCTTGTCTTGTCCCTTTTTGCAGCATGAATAGCTGGGACTGGACACTATTGCAAGAGGTCTAGGCTGATAGATGAGAATGCAGCAGCTTAACCCAGTCAATGAATATATTAAGAAAGCCAAATTCTTCCTGGATTAGTTAGAGGAAGGACCAGAAACTCTATCAAATGCTTTGTCCACATCCAGGGACACTAGGACAGCTAGTTGTTTGGAGTGCCTGGATGCGGAAATAATGTGACCAAGATTGCAGACATGATCTGTAAAGAACCTCCCCTGCTTGAACTTCACCTGCTCTGGTCCTAGTAAAGGGGGCAAAACCTCATTCACTCTGGAGCCCATAATCTTAAACAATATTTTGATATCTAACTTTAGGGAGGAAATCGGCCTATAGCTTGTTAGCTGTTTTGGGTCTTTGTCCAGTTTAGGGATGAGGGTAATGATTGCTTCCTGGAGGTAAGGATCTAAGTCCCCCTCCTCTCTGGCAGCGTTGACTAAATTGGTCAAGGATCCAGACACCCCCTGTAAGTGGACTTTGTAGAGGTTCGGAAAAAACACATCTGGGCCAGGAGCCTTTTCTAGCATAAAGTTGGAAGGGGCTTTTGTTACCTCCACGGGGGTGATCAGTGAACCTAGTCTTTAAAATTTGTAAGGGGCTAATTTAAGAAGGGTAGCCTTGGTCAGAAAGTCCCAGATAACTGTGTCTGCTACCAGGGGCTCCCTAGTATATGGGATTTTATAAAATGCTCCAAAGGCAGCTGTTATTTATCTACGGTTAGTGACCAGAGATTTCTGTTGGGGTGGTGGACTGCCTTAATGGCTTTGGCCATTTCTTGCAGTTTAAGCCTCAGGGCAAGCAGCTTTCCTGCCTTCTCTCTGTGGTGCACATGTCTAGTTTTAACTCTAATGATTGATTTATCTGCCTATTCTCAGAGCAGCTGTTCATATTGTGCCTTGAAGCTTTAGCCAGTCCTCCTGTGAGGCAGCTGCCAGTATTGTTCTCTCCCTAGACTGTATCTCTACTAACAGTTGGGTACTGTCCTGCTCCCTTTTCCTGCTGGTTGCAAGTCTAATAAGTTCCCCCTTTAGTGTATGCATGAAAACTCCCCATAATCGTATCTGTCTGTCTGCTGTGGTGTTTGGAAAAAGTGTTCAGTGCATTCCTTGATTTTCTCCATGCATTTAGTGTCCTTCAGTAGGTTATTGTTCACTCTCCATATTCTATCTGCTTTTCCTGGCGGCATAAAGGAGAGTAGCTGGAGAGTGATCTGAGACCACCTTTAATGGTATTTCACATTGTGAAGTGACCCTTAGAACATCTTGACTAATAAGGAAATGGTTAAGCCTTGATGCTGTTTGATTGACAGGAGACCAGAAAAGGTAGTCCCTAACATCTGAGTGTAAGGTGCACCTGACTTCTGTTAGTCCAAGTCAGTCCTGTAGTTTCTGACAGGCTCTCTGGTTAAGAGACAAGACCACTCATCTGCTGCCAGATATATCTAATATATTGTCAGGGACTACATTCCAGTCTCCCACCAGTACAGTTGGGGTGTTAGGGAGGGTAACTAGAGTGGAGGGAATGGTGGTAAAAACTTGTGGTTATCCATTACTGAGGCCATATATCGATGCCAGCACCACATCAATTCTCTCTAGTGAACCCCTGATAATGAAGAATATATGATTTGGATGATTTGGATCAGCTATCTGCTCATTTAAGTGAAAGAGGATGCTCCAATGAATTAGAATGGTAGTTGTAATGTAGCTCTTTTATTGCTGTCCCCAGCTGCAAACAGCTGTCCCACCCACTCCTGCCTCCTCAGGTTGTCCTGATCTGTCACAGTACACATCTCCAGCAGAAACACAATTCTTGTCCATGATGTTTTCAGGTGTTTGAGAATTTGGTACCTTTTTTGTTTAGTCTGTGTCCCTTTGACATTCCAAGTAACCAGTCTTGGTGTGTTACTCCTCATCATTATCTTTTAGAGTCTGCAGCAGTCTAGCTAGGTTCCTCCCATAAGTGGAGTCGCTATTGTGCTGAGCATTACAGTGTAGACTGCTTACTGGTAAAGCCAATCCATAATCTGGGTAAAGGTACAGATAAGGGGGCTTTGTATCTCCAAATAGTATGGAAGTATGGCGTTAGTGTATCACACATTTGGGCATAATAATAGAACTATAAGAAATTCTAACCAACATCTAAAACTGTTACTATAAAAAACACTGCACTTAGCAAACAGGACACAGCAAATACTCAAGGTGATAGGACAGAGAGTATGGAAAGAGCAGATGCCTATTATTGTCCCAGGAGGCTGTGTCAGTAAAACGGTGTTGGCAAAGGCTGCAACAACAAAAATTTGGTCCAATCAGGGCCCGTATGAGAGCATCCCTCTGCCCATGAACCAAAGTAGACATATTGTGATTGAGTACACCCTATCAGCTGCATGTTGTGTGGCGGTGATCCCTCCAGCAACCAAGTACAGTGTAAATGTTGCGTGTGACTCCACTATTGCTATGTGGTAGATAACAGGCTGTGGAAGGTTTGAGTCCCCCATCCCCCCCCCCGATTAATGATAATTTGTGTTAAATGAGACTCTCCATTTACACATAGCAAGCCTGAACCTCTGGTACAACAGAAAAGGATACTACAGGATCATAGGTATTGTGGAGTTCAGTCTGTGACATGTTATAATTCTCTTCCCATATCTCTGAGTAATCAAGGGAGTGTCTATAAAAATCTTTTCTGGAGGTGGTACATTCCTTGTGTTGAGCTGCCTGGGTTCAAACAATGTGAACCTGCTTCTGTGTCCAATGCTTCCTTGTTCTGCAGCTGTGGGTAATGCAGCATGAGTGGATGCCTTCATGGTAGTGTGATGCTTCCTGCATGGCAGTTGTTGTTGCCAAATGTTGTGAGGCCACAATATCTGCTAGCTCCAAGTGTCAATCAGGATTAGGTAGGTAGTTGTTAAGGGGCATAGCCGAGGGTTGTTTCATGACACATCTGGCTACCTGACACTTTTGACAGCTCCTGTCAAATTGCTGGAGTGCAGGTGCACAGTGTCATGTAGTGTAAAGCTGAAAGCAGGAAAAAAGTGATTACCATCATGAAGGAGGTCAGTTATTGTTGTTGCTGAATCTACCACATTGGCGTCGCCATATTAACTGGCCATGAGCCTCATTCCCTACTCCCTAGACAACCACCAGTTAAAGTTCTGTAAATGCCAAAAGATCCACAATCCCCACAATTCAAAAGTTCAAGTTCTTCTTAAAGGGAAATTCCCCTCAGCCTATTATCTGTTTACCTGTGTAATTTATGGGCATGAACAATGATTCACTCTCTTGCATCCCCCAAATTTCATCCTACTTTAAATATGAGTTTTTTTTTTGTGGGGGGGCATGGCTACCAACCAAGCTGAATGGACGCTTGAGCTCTGAGCTCCTGCCTAAGCCCTAAGAATCCGCATGTTATCCGTATTTCTTCTACCTAAAACTGTGCAATTAATTTGTATTTACGCCCGGGTAGTTTATGCACGGTAAGATCCGGTGTTTTTGTTTTGCCCTCAGCGGACCTGTTTTGTGGTTACTACCCTTCGTTGTGTGGGGTTCTGGTAGCAGGGTCTACTGTTCGATAGGATGAAGTCAGTCTCAGAGCTCAACCAACAGCAAGGCGATATGCCTGAAATCCGCCAAATGTTCTCTGAGATTTTACAGTGAATGGACAAAGTAGATGTGGCAGCTAAACAAAATTCTGCTAACATTATTGATTTGGCCCAATGGGTGTGAATTACTGAGCATAGATTGGCAGAAGCAGAGGATAGATGGCACAAAGCAAGCACCTGGCTCCAAGAACAAGAGTGCCTTATCCAAGTATTATGGGGCAGGGTGGAGGACTTGGAGAATCAGAGCCACTGGAATAATTTGTGGCTAGTGGGCTTCCGCAGAGGGTGTAGAGTACTGGACGCAATCAGCTTCCTGCAAAAGAATTCCTAACTTGCTGGACTGGCCAGGTAAGGCCCCAATTGAAATCGACAGGGCCCATAGAACTCTGGCACCTCGCCCCGAAGCGAGGGCTCGCCCACACACAATCCTGGCACGCTTCCTCCATTTTCAAGACCGGGAGTTGATTACTAGGCTGGCACATACTAAAAAGGATTTACAATGGAAAGGGCACAAAATACAGATATTTGCGTATTATTCTCAAGAGGTTATTAACAGGCGTCGGGCCTTCACAGCTGCCCGTACAGCCTGTGCAGAATTGGGACTAGAGTATTCCTTGAGATACCCAGCTTCCCTTGGTATTATCTATAATGGGGCTCCTAGAATCTTTGATAACCCCACCGCTGCAGAGAATTTCCTTTCAGAGCAAGCCCCTAAATTATCCTGGCCCGCAAGCTTTCCATAACAGGTCTACGCCGATGGAGGTAACACCACAGGGAACTGACCACAATATCCAGAACCTCCTTGGGACCCAGAGCACTCCTAATCGCCCATCCCCACCCAAGCCCTCAGGCGGCAACAGTAAATGAAGAAATAGGAGACGACAAAGGCTGGAGGGGCTACATGTCGATAAAACTCCTCATCTCCGGTCAAGGAGCTGCAGTGGAAGCTCGGATTCATCTGCTTCACAGGACTCTTACAAGTCAGACATGAGTAATAATAAATACCAGGCATTGATGGATCTGCCAACTGAAGGCTCCCTGGCTATCCCCCCCCCCCGCCTCCCCGATCTTCTCCCTCTAGGGATACTGGGTCTAAAGGTGCCAGGAACACTACTAGGTCAGAGGTTCAAGACACCTCTGGAGATGCTCCACACAGCTTGAGTAATCGGCAGGAGTTAAAACTGATGAAGAATGCGGTCCCAGTCAAGGTGGCCGTGGGCTGATGTCCCCCCAGTATATTTGGCTACTGCCCTTCTTTTGGGCTGGTATATGCTCCCCATGATGCCCCTCTTTGTATAAGGGTTGCTATCAAGTCATTTCCCCTTGTTCCCTTCCCCCCCTGTGAGAGCTAACTGAATTCGGACTAAAGGGGATTACGCTCAGCAACTGCTATAGCATCGGTTCATTCGGATCAAGGGCTTGAGGGGTTTTACTAGGACCACTTGAGCACACTCCTCCATATTTGGATTACACGGAATAAGTGTGGACTAATGGATGCTACTACTGACTATCTTGCTGCCTAGCCCCATGTGCGGGATGCTGGGGTCAATGTTTTTTTTTTCCTTCTTTCTTTCTCTCTCCTGCAATGACAATGTGGGTAGAAGGACTCAATTAATGATGGGGGGTTGGGGGTGGGTGACGTCGGAGTTTGAGAGTCCTCCCTATCTAGTGTAGTCTGTGGCTACACTACCCCCAGTGACCTCCACTGATATCTGGGCCTCTGGTTGGCCAGTACGTTCAGCGGTTGCTGGTCTGGAATGGAACTGTTTTTGGGTTTGGGTAGCAGGTGGGGGCGGGCTCAGGGTATGGTTTTTTTTGGGGTATTTAAATTAGTTGGTATTTCTGCTTGTTAGGGGCAATTTTTGCCCTTGGATATACTGTTGTTCAATGTTGTTCTGTGTTCTATTATGGCAATCTGAAATCTAGAGTCATATATGTTTTTATAGGATTAGATAGGGAGTCTGGGACTATTGGGCACAGTGTACCTGGGTGGGGCTTCCTCTTATATCTCCTTTCAGCCATGTTAACTTATTGGTCACATGGGGACTAGACTTGTCTCTTGGAATGTGAGGGGGCTCAACTCACCAGTTAAGCATAAAAAAGTATTGCTCGATTTAAAGAAGCTGCAACCTATGGTGGTGTTTCTTCAGGAGACAAGGCTGTCCTCATGTGAGGCCATGAAGCTCAAACGGGAATGGGTTGCCACAGAGTTTCATAGTGCAGCAAAGGCCCATAAAAGGGGAGTTTCTATTTTACTTCACAAGAACTTGGTATGGAACGTGAAGCAACACAAACAGGACAAGGAGGGAAGATGGACCTTGGCAGAGATAGAGACCACAGAGGGTCTCTTGATTCTTGCTAATCTTTATGCCCCCAATCAGGATTGCCCTCAGTTCTTTTTTACTTTTAACCAGGCCCTTACTGATTTTAATGCAGCTAACACTCTGGTAGTTATGGGTGGAGACTTTAATTTAGTTTTAGATTTTTCTATGGATAGAAGCAACAAAACTCCTGAACCTCATAGACAAGCACTCAAAGCGGTCCAGACATTAATGTCAGAGCATACTTTGCTGGATGCCTGGAGAATTATTCAGCCAGGTGTCTATGATTACTCCTGCTATTCTCAGGCTCATGGCTCTTCTAGCAGAATTGATTTCTGGCCTATTTCATCTAGCCTCTTTGAGAAGGTAAGCAGCACTGATATGCACTCCATTTATGTCTCAGACCATGCGCCTATAGAGTTAGAGATTCAATTGGGCTCCGACCCCACCCCTACTTCCATATGGCGGTTGTATCCCCTGTTACTTGAGGATGCTGAGTTTTCTCATTGGCTGGGGTCTATGGTGCAAGAATACTGGGAAATCAATGACAATGAGGAAGTGAATGATTCAACGCTTTGGGAGGCATTCAAGGGCACCATTCGAGGTAAAATTATTGCTTATGCCTCTGCTAGACGGAGACGGCGCCAAGCTGGCCAAAGGGCTCTAGAAAGGGAGTTAGCCACTCTGGAAGCCCAGTATAAGTTGTCAATTCCATCTCAGTCCTTAATAGCTCAGTTGACTAGTACCAGGATTTCTTTAAATGCCCACCTGACCCGACAAGCGGAATTAAATCTTAGACAACTGCGTCATTCTTACTGGGAAGGGGGGGAGCTAGTAAACTTCTGGCTTATCAACTTAAGCAACAACAGGCATCCCATACCATTCATGCGCTGAAAGATATACATGGTGTCTCAACCCACTCTTATAATGGGATAAGTAAGACCATGGCCCAGTTCTATGAGACACCGTATTCAGTTCTTCACCCTCCCGACCCCTTGAGTATTCAAAAATTTGGGGGGGAACTCCCTATTCCCCGCCTAACGGTTTCTGATGCAAAACTATTGGAGGAGCCTATCGCTGAGGCAGAGGTGGAACAGTCCATTTCATCCCTAAACTCTCGAAAAGCCCCAGGGAAGGACGGCCTCCCTATCGATTTTTACAAAATAAAGGGAACTAATCTGGCCCCATACTTGATTAGGATGTTCCGACATTCATTACAGGTTGGCTTTCTCCCCCGCTCCCTAAGGGAGGCTACTATTACAGTGCTGCCGAAAAAGGGAAAGGACCCTCTTTTGCCAGGTAGCTACCATCCTATTTTCCTCATTAATGCGGATGCTAAAATTCTGGCTAGGCTTCTAGCTAGTAGGCTAGAGCGCCTTATGGTTGATCTGATCCACCCTGCCCAAGCAGGCCTTATTCAAGGGCAACTAGGGTCAGATCATCATAGAACGCTGCTGTCACTTTTACACTATACCACACTATCTAGCATACCCTCCGTAGCCATAGCAATCGATTTTGAAAAGGCATTTGATTCTGTTCAATTGCCCTTTTTGTTTCTCATTCACTCTAAAATGGGTTTTGGGCCCGGTTTTATCTCCTGGGTAAAATTGTTATATTCCTCCCCTGTGGCCTCATTTTTAACAAATGGGGTTATGTCTCTGTCCTCCCCCCCTACAAAAAGGAACCAGGCAGGGGTGCCCCCTTTCCCCTTTTTTTTTTGTCCTGGCCATCGAGCCACTGGCCATTGCTCTTAGAGAATCATCTAATATCCCCGGGCTAAGAGTGGGTAATAAAACCTTCAAAACGTTTCTATATGCAGATGACCTGCTTATCACCACGGAGTCCTCTTCTGGGGTGATTGACAGTATCCTTGAGATTTTGGCTACTTTTGCGGAGGTATCAGGGCTTAAGATCAATCACTCCAAAACCGAGGTGCTTCCGCTGAACTCCAAGACCCCTTGGAATGACTTCATAGAGGCCTCCACTGGTTCCCTAATGCTATAAAATATTTGGGTATTATCCTTAATTTCAATATAGGAAAACTGCTCTCTGCTAATTTTGTGGCTTTATTCTATTCCCTTAAACAGGACATGGGTAGGTGGAAGGCTTTAAGAATGTCGTTAGCGGGTAAGATTGACTCCATCAAAATTATGGCTGCCCCCAGGAAATTATATTTATTAGCTCACGTGCCCGTGGCTATCCCTCAAAGATGGTTTCAGAAACTAGACGCATTAGTGGGTAATTTTTTATGGAAAGGGTCCCTGCCCCGGTTCAGTAAACTCAAACTCCACTAACATTGGAGTAGAGGTGGATGGGGCCTTCCCTGGTTTCAGAGATACCATATGGCCTTCATTACCTCTCAAACTATCAGATGGTTTGCTAGGATTGGTCTGACATCTCCAACTTGGCTCCCCCTAGAGGCATCACTGGCCCAGGCTCCTTCACCGGAGGTGTGCTCTATAGTAAGAAGAAGCTACCCCATGTTCTCTCTCCTCCCATGCAGGTCTCCATTTTGTACTGGAAACAAGCTTTCTCAGTCCTAGGGCATGATCCAACCCTGTGGAGACATATGCCCCTGTGGAATAATCCAGCTCTACAGATAGAGAGGTCCCCAATATACTGGAAATACTGGGAGGCCAAAGGCATTTCTAAGATCCAGGATCTGTTGCTCCCCAATACTGACACATTAGATACTTTTGAATCACTGAAAGAAAGATTTGGCCTCCCCCAGTCTCACTTTTGGAGATACCTGCAGATTAGGGATGCTATTCTTCACTTGCCTAATGCACCACGAGATGGAAGGGGGCAGCATCTACCTCACCCGTTAGCTGTCTGGGGGAAGAAATGTAAGGGCAGGGCCAGTTTGCTCTACTCGGCTCTTAGGGATGCTACTGTAGACTCTACTCAGCGGGCCAAAGCGCAATGGGAAAGGGACCTCCAGGTCCCAATCTCTGACAGGCAGTGGCAGTACAGCTGGTTCAGAGCACATAAGGCCTGTCGGGATGGGTGCACCCGTCTTATTATGAATAAGACCAGTCACAGGTATTATAGGGAACCAACTAAACTCCAGAAGATGGGCCTCCTGTCAAAGGATATCTGTTGGAGATGTGGCAAGGATGGAGCACATTTGTTTCATGTTCTCTGGTACTGCTCTAACCTGCATCCCTTTTGGACATCGGTTAGGAGTATGTGCAAGCAAATTTTCCCAGACATTAACCCAGATCCACCCCTTTTGCTTCTTGGTTGTGCACAGCCGAATGTATCCAAATGCAACCCTGGGGCCCTATAGGTCACTGCAGTAGGGGCGGTGGCCAAACGACTCATTTTACTAAAATGGAAATCCTCAGCGACACCATCCTTTCAAGACTTTTTGCTGGCACTAGCCCAGTGGGCTATGTTTGAAAGGATCTCCAGCTTAGCAGTTGGCTCTATAGCCCAATTTGAGAAATGCTGGCAACCCTTCCTGCAATCTAAATTTTGCCACAATGTCCCCATTAGAACTGCCCCATAGCTTGCTAGTACTGCTGATTTAGGTTGCTAACCTTCGTGGAGGTGGTGCCCCCTTCTTCTCTTGACCCCAGGCTCTCCCTTATATTTGTTCTCTATCTAGTGAAGATTGCCTATCTGTAGGTAGTTGATATGGTCGCATGATCCTTCTTAGGCACACACTGCTAATACATGCTATGGATTTGACCCGGCAGGATTACTTACCTTACCTCGGCTATGCTTGTTATTAATTGTATCAAGTATTGTATGCCCTTGAGGTGCAGAGTACTCAGGCAGATCCTTCATTAAGTTTGTTTTGTCATGTGGTTGTTATGTCCTGCTATGCATTCCTATGGCCATTATCAATGGACATCTGTGTGTAATGTAATGTAATGTTTGTCTATCCATGTTATCCTGGTTTCTCTAATGGATATGTTCTGGCTTGGCTCTGACTTATCATCCTGAGATGTGTGTGTGTCTAGCAAATAATAAAATAATAAAATTGTTAAACTAAAATATGAGTTTTTTTCCCTCTTTTTTGCCCTGGTGTGAAAACCTGCTTCTCTCCATTGCAAAGATCATGACCCCACTCAGACATCATGGGAGTTGATCATGCATACCTGCACAGGCCAACATAAGTTCTGTTTGGTCTTGTAAAGTCCCTGTATTCTCTAAAAGCATTTTTTTCCTAACTCAGATACACTTTAAACTACAGAAATCAGCAGGGCACATGCTATGCCTTGAAAAGTTTAATGGCCAACATAAGACGAGAGCATAGGGACTGCAGAGGACAGCATCAACACTGACTAATACAGTATAGCTACTGCAGACTTTAGCAGTAAAACATCATAAAATTCCAGGATGCCATACATGAGTTGGATCATGACATTTGCAATGGAGTCAAGCAGGTATTCACATAAGACTTAAGTACCTTCATTTGCACTTAAATTCTAATGAAATTAGGAGGGTGCAGTAGATGCAATCATTGTTCATACCTATAAAAGGCTCAGGGGACCTTCCCTTTAAGCAGCTTGCAGTGCATTTAAATCTGTGGTGAGAAGGCACAGAAGAAAGTCCCACTGTTAGCTATCCTGTAACTGTGCCTCAGAGATGGTGGGGTAGATCACGCACCACACAAGTTCTTAAGGTGCCAGCATTAACCAGTAAAACCTCATTTTGCATTAATGGTGCCACTAGTGCTTCCTATCACCCCTGGTGTGGTACAGATTCCAGGCAGGAGTTAGGTGAATCCTTTCTGGGCAATCTCTGCATTGGCAAACTCATGTGTTCCCCAAGCAGTGGTCATAACCAGGCAGACTGGATACAGCACCCTCAATTTGACTTGGGGCATGGATAGATTTCTTAATCTGTTTGTAAGCCATTTTCTTGTCTTAAACCGCCGGAGTGACAGCACTGTAGATATATTCTGAATTTTCAGCGCCAGCACTCTGATTGGAGGATCTCAGCCTCACTGACTTCTTCCTGCTGGTCTCCATTTTACCTGGCTTAATTAGAGACGTTTATCAGTGCCACTGACATTAAGAGACTATCCTTTTTTGTAAAGCAAGAATTTCATTTTTTTTTTTGTCTACTTTCTCATTTGCAAATTATATTACATAGCCACTAGAGGGCTACAACAGCTGTCTTTTCTGTTAAAGAGGAAACACATTATATTTTCTACTTCCTCTTCTGCTCTAGTGGACCTGGAATACTGCTCTTTCTGAGGACCTTCCCTGGGGTTTTTCTGCCTGTTTCTCAGGCCAAATCATGCTCATCCACTAAGGCTGCAAGTCTTGAACACCTGCCCCCACTTCTATTTTGTACTGATGGAGCAGGGCCAGAAACAGAAACGAAAGCTACAGACCAATCTTGCCACACCGGATTGCAGCCTTGAGCCACCTAACTGGCTCAGCTGCAAAGAGTTGCTCTACAGATACGTTCAGCACCAAAACTGCCTCTCAGCCAACAAAAGGATTTTGAACTTATGACACCTGATCACCGATTGGTCTAGACTTCTAGTGGCGTTTACTGCCAGCTGTTGTGGCGTTTAGATCTACCGTGGGAAATTACAGCTGGTTCCTCGGTGAGTCACTAGCTTTACTAGCGCTCAGCTCAATTCTTCAAAACCCTCATCCCTCCCTAAAGTGGAATGACCCTTGCACTTCTCCCTGTCCTGCATCCAACAGCTCCTTTCAGGTAGCCATTCTGGACTGTTGGGCTTCTCAGCTGTCTCTGCCGGAGAGTGGGACATCTCCTGAGCTGCCTCTGCAGATTACTCCCCCATCCAGACTTGAGACTTCTTACTCATTGCAAATTTCTGCCAGGACACTAGTGGCTTCAACACTAGACCAGTATAACACCAGGAGTGGGTGCAGGCCTACCCATCAACACCACCTCCCCTATCGCTCAAAAAATAGTGTTTACAAATTACAGTTTGCTGCTTTAAAAAGAAACCTGCTTCTTTTACTATTGTGCTCAGGCAATGTCAAACTCAGTCCAGGACCATTAGGCACCCTTGCTTCTCCATCAGACCTGGCAGGTATCAAAGGAGTGTCTTTTATGCATCTTAATGCCTGTAGTTTGCTGAAAAAGTTCACCCTTATCCAGGCTTGGGTGAGCCGCACCCTACCTGGCTTCAAAATGATCACTGAGACCTGGCTTAGTCCAGCCACCCCAGACAATGAAATTAATATCCCAAATTATTTACTCTTCTGAGCGGACAGGCAATCAAGAGGAGGTGGGGTGGCAATTTATGTAAGGAACAAATACTCAGCCACATGGGTAGATGCATTGCCCTCCCCCAAAGAATTCAAGTGCTTGACCCTAAAGAGCAAACTTTCTCCTTCCAGTGCACTCTGTGTAATAGGCTACTACAGGCCCCCTTCTGCCGGGCCTCATCTACTGTCTCACCTCAGTTCCGTACTGGGGCTCAGTTCCTTGGAAACCATTATTCTTGGTGACCTGAGCTACTATTGGCTAGTAAGTGCATCACCTCCCTTGAAATCCTTTTGTGACACTCTAGGGCTGGTGCAACTCATTGGTGAGCCTACTCACCCAAATAAAAAGAACCTTAACAACAGCTCCCTCTTAGATGTAATTTTGGTTAGCAAGCCACTCCTGTTCACTCATGTTGGAACATTTTTCTCAGACATTAGCAATCATTGTGTAATCACCACCATTAGATCCGTGCACAACCCACAGTTTGTGGCAAAGTTCTCTATCAAGAGGTGGAAACACATCTTTGATTTGTTTGCTTATGTCCACGACTTGAAACATTCACCGCAATGGCAGGAATTCTTCCTAGCCAAAACGGTTAACAGGGCATATACTATTTTTTACAATATTTTAAGTGAGGCTTTAAATAAGCATGCACCCTTGGTTAAGGTGTGGGTCAGGAGCAACACCTGCAGTTGGTTCTCGCCTGAGCTCAAAGCTTCCCTGTTAGAAAGGGATACTTTATGGAAATAAGCCAGAAGAAGCAAGAATGACTGGGATTGGTGTCTTTTTAAAAGAGCACATAACAAGAGCACCAAGTTGGTCAGAGTAGCCAAGGCCACCTGCTATCGTTCGGAGCTAGCCTCTGCCTCAAGAAATGCTTCAAAGCTCTGGAAAACATTAAAAGACATGTCTGGATATGCACCTGGTAATTCCATTCCAGCAAAAATTAAGTCATGTGGCAGCGTTATCGCTAACCAATTGAAGATATTGGAAGCCCTCAATAACCATTTTGCAATGGCAGGGCTAGCATTTGATACTTCTCTTGCCAATGACCTCCGCACAGCTCAGGGCCCACCAACCCAAAAGTCCCCCTCTACCGGGGAGGCTTCTCCCTCCTGCCTGTCTCTCAAAAAGAGGTGTAAGACCTACTGCTGCAACTGGACACCAGGAAGGGAGCAGGCTCCAACTTCATAGAGCCATACTATCTGAAATGTGCCTACCATGTGCTTGCGGTGCCAGTCACCCACCTATTCAACATGTCACCTTCCCAGGGTAGCTTTCCCCCCCCAATGGAAAATAGCACATGTCATCCCTCTATTAAAAGCAGGTGACCCCTGCAATCTAAATAATTACAGACCGATCTACCTTCTCCCCATCCTGTCTAAATTACTGGAAAAAATAGTGTGTGGCCAGCTAGCAGTATACTTAGAATCCAGAAGCCTATTAAACCCAGTTCAGTCTGGATTCAGAGCAAAGCAAAGCACCATAACAACCCTAGCTAAGGTAACCAATGATTGGCTCCTAGACCTTGACAAGAAGAAGCATGTCTGTGCAGTTTTCTTGGATCTTAGTAAGGCATTCGACACAGTCGATCACAGCCTGCTTCTTTCCTCCCTAAGCACCTTAGGCCTGTGCCATAAATCTATGTGCTGGTTTACAGACTACCTCGGAGAACGGAAACAGCAGGTTAAAGCTGAAGGTGATCTTTCTCCATTAAAATCTATGCTGAGGGGTGTGCCCCAGGGCTCTATCCTTGGTCCCCACCTCTTTGCAGTCTACATTAACAACATCAATGACCCCATCAAAAAAGCCAACATCCACTCATTCATGGATGACACTGTACTGTACTTGAGTCGTCCCATGCCAGAAGCAGCCTGTGAAGACCTCCAAGCTGAATTTAACCTTCTACAATACCAGATCATAAACAAAAAGCTTTTGCTGAATGCGAAAAAGACAAAAACCATGCTCTTCTCCTCCTCCTTGCATGCAGCAATTCCTGCTGTGGGGGGAGCTTTCCCACAAATTACCACTGTTCTTGGAGAAATAACAGAGTATGCCGCTAAATTCAAATATCTAGGAGTTTGGCTCAATCATAAACTTTCCTTCGCCAACCATCTCGAAGAACTACAGAAGAAACTAAGGCAAAGATTAGGACTATTCTACAGAATTAACCACCTGCTCACAAAGGAGGCCAAGATTCAACTGGTTCAAGCTACCTTCCTATCTTTAATAGATTACATGGACCTGCTGTACAGCCACTGCACTGCCTCTACACTGGCTAAGTTGGACACCCTCTACCCCATAGCTATCAGGTTCATTACTGGCCTTCCACTTTCCACACTCCACTGCTCCCTGTACTTTTCATTAGGCTGGACTTCCCTTCACTATAGAAGGAATAGAAACGCTGCCCTATGGGCCTTCAGAGCGGTGACCAACAAGCTCCCTTCATATGTCTCAGATTGTATTCCCCGGAGTGTGTTAGGCACCTACTCTCTAAGGAGCTATTCCCTAATTACCCTCCAAGTTCCAAGGGTCAAAACTCATTTCTGCAAAGCTGCTCTAAGCTTCTCTTTACCCACATTGTGGAACAGTTTACAAAGGAACTTGAAACTGAGCTGCCCTGTTAGCCTGAATATCTTCAAGGCGCTCTACGATCGATACATGAAAGCACCTTGCAAATGTTTTCCTCACCGCTAGCCCACTAATTCTGCAACTCCCCCTTTCCATCCTGACACACGCCATGTTTCTACCCCTGGCTCTCACTCTTTCCTTATTAATTCTTCCTGCAGCATCCACCCTTTCCTGTCCACTCCAGCCTGGTTTAAGTCCCACCCCGTCCAAAGCAGTGTCCCAATTATCTACCCCTCCTCCGTCATTATCATAATAAACAAGTACACAACAGCCATTGTTGCTTTCTGTGATTTTAGCTCAATTTTTCCCCCAGTCATCAGTAATATATCCCTCCTCTTCTTTACCTCTCTAACCTGCCACCCCATACATGGCCTCTTTCCCCTATATGTGTAGCTGCCGGCTGCCTTACTCAAAAGATCTCTGCTTATAACCCCTATATGCCTATGGTTGATTGTACATCTACTGACTTCTTCAATTGTAAAATAATGCTGTTTTTTTTATTTCAACCTTGTACTGTACTGTATACACTGCATATTCTTTTTTTCCCTTGTATATTATTGCTTTTTGTATAACTGCTTCTGTACGGTACTTTGAGGTATTCATAACCAGGTCCACGTTGCAAATGAGCCTTGTTCAATGGTGCCCGCCTGGATAAATAAAGATGTTAATTGATTGATTGATTGATTGATTGATAAAATCCTTTGCCATTCCATGCCAGGGTACCTCGAGTCTGGATGTTGATTTTGTCTTGGAAATTGAGGCACTTCAAAATAGTAGCTCTTAGCTTGCCCCCAGTGGTGGCTGGGGTCATAGAGACCAATGGGATCTTTCTGTCATGTGCATTGTCCCAAATTCTGGTGATCCAGCAATCTCACATAGAAGCTTCTGCATGAGGAATAGCATATTATCCCCTTCAGCTTTCTCAGGGATACGAATGAGAACCAGGTTGTTTTGTCAGCTTCTTCCCTCCTGGCCCTCTATTCTGTCCACCAGTTTGGTTATCTTTTTCCTAAGCTCCTTGAGTTCCATGAGGTCTCACAGTTATTGGTCCTCAATAGAACTAATTCAGGTTTCTGCAGTACCAACCCTCTTAGTCAGGGACACTAAAGCTTGCTTGAAGGCTTTCAAGTTGCCAGATAGTTCTAGGAGAGTGATTTTAATTGTTGTTAGTTCCACAAAAATGTGTCTGTTTTGTCCACTGGATCCTCACGGCATTTGGCTCTGGCAGTGAATTTAAGGGTGACCCCTGCTTGTTCCTCTTGTGTGCCGGGGCTGTCAGTGGCACTGGGAGCACTTCATTAACAGCTATTTTGGGGAGGTTCTCCATGCTCAATTTCAGCTGTCAAGGTGTCATCAAATGCCCAGTGGTTTACTCTGTCAACTAGTTAAATTTAAAATAATAAGCTGTATCTTTAGATAGGTTGAAGCTTTGTTTTAAGGACCTGGTTCATAGAGCGAAGAGAAAAGCTGCCTCTCACATATCATGCCCCTCTCTCGGGCTGGATTTGAAAAATTCCACTTACCTTGATCATGAGATGGGGTCCCAAAAAGTTATAAGAAAAAAGCCCGCTCCACCATCAGCATGCTCTGAGTAAAACAATTTACATCCAACCGAAAAACATGGCAACTGCCACTAGGTACATTTTCTAAATGCTTTAATTAGTCGAAAATGGCAAAAAAACAACTTACATATTCAGTGCAAAATCATGGTGATCATGGAGTGCTCAACAGGTGCCCCAACCAGTTTTGTGCAAGTACGCTTCTTCAGCTTCTTCAAGGAGGCCATGTAGGTGCAGTTACTTAACTTACATAGTGCAATATATTCACAATGGCTCACCTGTTAAAGTGACAAAGTGCAATGTCAATAAATATACTGAGAAACATATTAAAAAAACAAAATAATTACACAATAAGAAACAACTTCTAAATCTAATAGTATATCTAAACTGCTGCAATCAAAAGAAGGAGGGAAAGGATGATGAAAACATAGTTTTAAAAGTTCCTTAATTTTTAGGCTGGCTTGCATGCATGTGCAAACAACATATTGGGGTAGTAGCACTTTCAGAGGCGTGTCAGTGTTGTCGTGAATAGAGGGGATGCTGTAGTCAGTGTGTGTCTCAGCTGCCGACCAGTGAGCATGCTGTCTATGACAGCAGTTTCAGAGAGTGCCAGCAAGTTGAAAGAAATCTGCTGCTGCAAGCAGAGACAGGCTCATCATTGCAGCAGCAGATGACATGCCTCCATTGCGTGCCATTCCTGGTGAAACATTTCAATACATATGGCGGCTCTTGCCGCCCACTACACACTCCTGAAAAGCCAACATCGGGTGCCCAATCCCCGTGTCAGCATCCCCCCCCCAATAGTGTGTCTTTCTTGGTTAAACAACATCTCCTTTCTGAAACCGGGATGCCAGCTCCCGGTGTTGGATGCACCCCACAACCCATCTTATGGCTTGCCGACATCAGGGGTTCCCAATCCCCATGTCAGTATCCCCAAATTGTGGCAGACTGGGAGCCCACTCCAATGTGCCAATTTTGTTTTGGTAAGCTGTGTAGAAAAGAAAACCTTCCTTTGTGGTCTTTTTTTCCCCTGCAAAAGAAAATGGTCCACCATTGTCTCCTCATCCCACCCCATCCCACCCTTCCTCTGTGCACCCACCTCTCCGCACCCACCTTCACCAATTTTACCCCCTGGAAGTCAGGAGCCATGATCTTCTTTGAAGCGGGACTCGTCTGCACTCTTCAAAGCCAAACTGCGAACTGAAGAAATGGTGATAAGCATTATAATGGGGGGGTTCAACTTAGGTTGATATCTCAGCCATTTTTAAGAATTTTGGACCCAAATATTCAACATGGGGTTCTTGGGACCCAACCTCATGAACATGTAACTGTCATTTCGATTCTCTATCATGAAAGGTGATTTCTCCGTCACTGCACGTAATCACCTTTTGGGACTGATTAATGAAATGACAGTGCCACTGTTCATGCAGAGCTGTCCCAAATAGCCCATGTTGCAAATTTGGTAAAAAAATTCCTAAACATGACTGCGTTACTAGCATGCATTGCGCAGTTTCTATGTACACTCGTAACTTTTCCAGTTTTTTATATTTTCACTCCAGATTTTCAACATTGCCATTTTTTCACACCTCCTTATGAACAGTACAGCTGTCATTTTTGAGATCCTGCCTGAAACATGTTTTCACTCCTGTGGCACAATGGGCATGGTCGCTGTGCAAACTCAACTTTCAGGGCAGATTAACAAAATCACGGTGCCACTGTTCATGAGCAGAGGTCGCAAGACAAACACTCCACGGAGCAGCAGCAGCAGCTGAGCTAGGACAAGCTCCGACAGGCACGGAGGTAATTAAACTACCTCCTGAAGTGCACCCTAGGGAGGGGTGTTAGCCCGTCGATGTGCTGCGCGCATCGACTGCCACACCCGCGCACCCTGGGTCGACTTTACTTATATAGTCTCTTAACTATGACATCACATCCTGTTCCTAATTTTTACTAAGTCCCCACTTTCCCATTAGCAGCTTATACCAGCCTGCCACCAGAGGGACCCCTGACTACCCACATTGGTTTTCACTGTTTGAACTTCCCTCCTCCTACCTCCTGGGAACCCCTCTATCCGCACACAGTACTTCTCTCTCCTTACTCCACTCCTGTCGCTGAACTCTCCACATTCCTGTACCCAGATGTCAAACTAGCCTGGCACACTGATCTGACCCAACTATCAGACAATACCCTAGCCTGACACTAACCTTCAGTGACCACTAGGAGTCGCTATTTCCACCCTGGTTTTGGCCCAGTACTAGCCCATTTTGAACCTCCTGGATAGTGGAACCTGCCCCTGCCCAGGTCCTTTTTCCTCTTGTCCCATCAGGGGTTAGAACCTTGTACCCTGTCCACCAGAGTCCGTGACCCCACCACTAATCCAAAGCGGTATCCACACTTTCCTGGGGGCATACAAGATACTTGTACTCTTCCTGCCTCGCTGCTTACATAGGCATTATGTTTGTGCCCCTTCTCCTCAAATGTCTCCCCCCCGTTCTCTTGCTAGTACACACATCCCATCAGCCAATCATATTCACAGGCCCACTCATCCCAGCACCCACAACTCTCCCTGATCTAGTATGATCGCACCCTACACTTACCATGGACCCTGGCCCGCGGCACCCACCCCCTATCCACCCACCCCGCCGTCTACCCTGACACTCCGTGGTTGGAATTCATCCATGCCCACCCAAACCTTCGAACCCTGCCCACTCCTTTCACCACCGTGGCCACCCCCCGTCCCAGCGTACACCAAAGAAGTTGACTTGCTGCCACGCCCAGATCAGAACCATGGTCCTCCTGCTTCTACTTTCTGGCAACATACATCCCAACCCAGGACCAGTCCCCTCCCACCCATCAGCTTGGCCCACTGGCCTTAAAATAGCCTCTATGAACATATGCAGCCTGCTGAAAAAATTTGACGCCCTTCAGTGCTGGGCCATGGCACACCAACCGGACATCATAGCCCTGGTAGAAACCTGGTTGTCCAAATCCACCCCTGACTCTCTTGTCTCCCTTCCCGGCTATACCCTATACCGGGAGGACTGAGGAGGCAAACGAAGGGGAGGCTGTGCAATCTACACTAGGGACATAATTACTGGTCAAGCACTCCCTACCCCTGCCCTTGTAAATGAGGCCCAGGCCCTCACCCTCAAGCTCACCCCTGACCCCTCGAGGGGCCCTCTCTATTTCACCACTGCCTACATTCCCCCCAAAAACCAGAACCCAGCCCTGGTATCACTAACTGACTATCTGGCCACCCTTCACCATACGGCGGAGCAAATCCTAGTTGGTGACCTAAACATAAACTGGCTCAGCCCTTCCTCTTCCTCAATCCAGGACACTTTTACTGCCCAAGATCTGATGCAACTCGTCACCCAACCCACTAGAATAAACCCCAAAACAGGAACCAGCACCCTACTGGATGTACTCATCACCAATCGACCCCAAAAAATCCAAAACATCCAGGTCCTACCAGACGCCCTAAGTGACCACTCCCCTATCCTATTTCTATGGGCAGCCCCCAATCCCAAACCCATAGCACAAACCACCCTCAGAAGGCGCCTTCGCCCCGGTGGGCTGAAAAAACTTAGGCAGTTTCTTACCCAGATAAACTGGTCCCCCATTCAGCATGCACCCGACATTGACACTGCCCTCGCTTTCTTCTCCCAAACGTTCAACAATGCCTGTGATCTCTTTGCACCCTTCACAAAAACCCGATCCAAAAAACAGAATGCACCCTGGGTCAGACCTGCCCTCCTACAATTACTTAGAGATCGGGATAACCTCTGGCACCGTGCCACTGAAACAGGCCAGCTAGCTGATAGACAAGCCTACAATGCAGCCCGGAATAAGTGCTCTTGGGTGGTCCGTAAAGCCAAGGCTGACCACTACCAGGCCACCCTCACCTCTTCATGGGGCTCGGCCCGCAAGTTCTGGGATAATATTAAACAGTTAAATGGAAAGTCACAGTCCCCTTCCCCATCTCAGCTCTCTAGTGATGGTACTACCTCCACCGATCCTGCCTTCATCGTTAACTGCCTCAACACCATGTTCACCGACCTCAGCTCAGTCCTCCCCAGTAATTTCTTTGAACCGCCCCCAAAACAACCCCCCCCCATCCGTCACCACCCCAGCTTCCATCTGCACAAGGTATCTGCTCGGGAAGCCAGACCCATCCTTATCAAAGCTTTAAATGGCAACAATCCCGGCAGTGACTCACTGGACCCCAGCATCCTCAGGTTGGTGCTAGATGAAGTCCTAGCCCCGCTCACCAGCCTGCTAAACTGATCATTCTGCCTGGGACAATTTCCTTCTGCCTGGAAAACAGCCATAGTCATGCCCATTCATAAAGGTGGTGACAGGTCTGCAACCAACAACTACCGACCAATCTCCATCCTCCCTCCCCTCTCAAAAGCCCTGGAAAAAGTCGTGGCCATTCAAATCACCGAATATCTATCCAAGCATGACATCTTATGCCCTGAGCAGCATGGCTTCCGTGTTGGCCACAGTACCAGCACTGCACTAATTGAATTCTCCAATTTTCCTTCACTCATCCCTGGACACCAGCTCACTAGCTGGTGCAGTGTTCATTGACCTATCAAAGGCTTTTGACACTGTCTCCCACCCTTTTCTGCCGAACACCCTCTGCCACACTGGTCTCGCGGCTGGCCCACTAGCATGGTGCTCAAGCTACCTAAGCGCCCGGTCGCAGTGTGTTAAAATCAGTGGAACACTCTCTGATACCCGTCCCATACATTCAGGAGTTCCCCAAGGCTCCATCCTGGGCCTCCTCCTCTTCTCACTCTATCTGAACACCCTGCCCAGTGCTTGCTCTGGCAAAATGCTTCTGTATGCTGACGATGCTGTCATTTTTTGCCACCCACCGCAACCCCATCTCCCTTCAGGATTCCCTACAACAGTCCTTCAATGAGGCAGATGCCTGGTTTAAGGAGCACAGCCTCATCATTAATCTTGAAAAAAACAAAGCTATGCTTTTTGCCCACCCCCAAAACAAAGCTAGCAACCACCCGCTCCATATTCTTCCTAGTACCAAACAACCTCTGGAACAAGTCTGCTCCTACAAATACCTCGGGATTACCTTGACTCAGCACTCATTCCACGAACACATTGATGCGTTGCCTCCACCACCAACATCTGACTTGGCATCCTCTTCATCCATCGAAACTGCCTCCCCCCAAATGCTCTCCGGCTCACTGTCACATCCTCAGTACTGTCACTGGTAGACTATGGCCTACCAATCTATGGTGCTGCTAGCACTACTGCCCTCAGAAAAATTCACATAATCCTAAATAAGGCTTGCAGACTGATTACTGGTGCCCCCAGGCTCACACACACCTGTCAACTGTATAACGATGCTAAACTCCTGATCCTAGATGAATGGCTTCACTATCATACCTGCCTACTCACAAAAAAAACCCTACTCGGGCTTTCTCCACCAGGAGTGACTGCATCCATCCACCGGATCCCGCCCACTGTTTCTACACGGTCCTCCTACAAGACCGCTCTACTGGTCCCCAGATCAAGAACCACTCATGGTCAGAGGTCCTTCTGGTACAGAGCCCCACTCTGGTTTAACTCTCTCCTGCCACCATCTCCAATGCCACCACAATATCCAAATTCAAAACCACCCTTCGCTAGCCAACTCCTCAACACTAGTAGCTGTTCCTGTCTCTGATTGAGGCCCCACCCGACCTCTCCACTCGTGACAATGCCCACCGGGCAGCTCCCCACCTAGCCCACCCCATCCCTTACCCAGCACACCATTCCTAAGTATATCCTGGCCAGAGCCTGCTGTCTCATGACAGTTGATTGCTCAGCTAGTGAAACCAATTGTGTCAGACCTATTTATATTACATGTACCATGTAACTCAAATTTATTTTGTTTGACCACAGTGTGACGTGGCGCCTCTAACAAATGCCTACTTAAGAAAACCTGTACTATGTAATCTAAATGCTATGTATGTCTCAATGTGATGAGGTACCTTCGGAAATGAGCCTCTGGCTCAAAGGTTGTAAACTGATTCTCACAAATAAAATAAAAAATAAAATAAAATGTCCATGCTGACAATTTGGTGAAATAATTCCAAAAAATGACCGTGTTACAGGTGTGCGCTGCACAGTATCTACACACGCTTGTAAGTTCACACATTTTTCTTATTTTCTCTCTCCAGATTTTCAACATTGCCATTTTTTCACACATCCTCATGAACAGTACAGCTGTGATTTTTTACATCCTGCCTGAAACATGTTTTTGCTCCTGTGGCACACAATGGGTGCGGTTGCCGTGTGAAATCAACTTTTGGGACAGATTAACAAAATCACAGTGCCACTGTTCATGAGAAGAGGTTCCAAAATGTCAATGTTGAGAATCTGGTGAAAAAATTCTAAAAAATTACCACATCATGGATGTGCATTGTGCAGTATCTACGCACACTCGTAAGTTTGCAAATGTTTCAAATTTTCTCTCCAGATTTTCAACATTGCCATTTTTTCACACCTCCTCATGAACAGTACAGCTGTAATTTTTTGCATCCTGCCTAAAATGTGTTTCTGCACCTGTGGCTCTGAATAGCGCAGTTGCTGTGTGAAATCTCCTTTCAGGATTCAGTAACGAAATGACAGTGCAACTGTTCATAAGGTGGGGTCCCAAAAAGCCAATGTTGAAAATGTATAGTGAAAATATCAACAAACACCTGGGGTGTTAAGGTTTCCAACCATTCACCCACCCTGTAGAGACTGATAGGTGTTGGGGGCGTAACTTGGGTTTGTCATCTGTAATGTTCACAGCATTCCACCCCCACCCCACCCCCCTGTATAGCCTCTGACAGGCATTGAGATGTGCCTTGGGTTCTGTCACCCTAACATTCACTCCATTTTCCTATATTGTACCCATCTCAGCTTCTATCCTGATGGAATAAGGTGAGCATAATGGCCGAAGACCCAAAAGCACACCACAACACCTGTCGGTGTCTGCTGGGTGGGGTGAGTTGGAATGGCATAAACGTTATGGCCGATGACCCAAAGCCACACTCCCAACATGTTTCAGTTTCTGTGGGGGGGGTGGGGTGGTGTTACTTCAATTCTTCACTGCCATTCCTATTATGCATCTCTCTGACTCCTGCACTACCAATGCCAATGCCAGCAAGCCAACATTCATCAGTGACAAATGCTTGTTTGAAATACCATCTGAATGAAAACTTGAGTCTTAGACACTGTCAGTCCTTGCAAGTTTCAGAGATCCAAAATATAGTTGTGTCCATTTCATTTCAATAGAGATCGAGGGGAGTGTATAGCATAATGGTTGCTGCCTTAAAACAGAGTCTCTGTGTGTTACTCAAAGACAGGCCTTGAGAAGTATTTTTGAAGTAAGATAATTGAGGAGGATTTTTGAAACAAGGTAAGTGGAGTAAGTTGTGGAAAAACTTGCTGAACTTGTGTTTTTAATTTTGTCTATAAAGTAACTGAAACCACAGTAGCCCACATTTTAAGGGCCTTACACTAAAGCTGTGATTTTGCCCTGTAGCTTGGGGGCTAAGTTAGAATTGTTTGGCTTGGGGCCTCTGCTAGGTGATAACTTAAAAAGGAATAGCAACAATTTGAAAAGAATAGCACAGGCGTTCCTAAGGCAGTTCTCCCTCGTGGCTAGATGCAGGAACATCAGAGGGCAGAACTTAGGGTTTGGGCTCAACTGCTTTATTTTTCTCTGATTGAAATTGCTTTCTGCAGGTTATATGTTCTGTTAAATTGTTGTGTAGGTTGTCTTGCTGAAAGGAAGGAAAGCACTGACCAGGGTGGTGTGTCAGCTGTAGCTGATTGTTTCTGGAGGGCAGGAACTTGGTCCCACCAACCCTGCCCCTCACTCCACCCACCCCAAGAATGTCATTTCCTTTATACCAGGGGTTCTGACATCACTTTTCCAAAAAGGCAAAGGACATAAACCTATCATATCCTTAATGACCTAGCGCACTGTGTAGGGGGTAAATGCATGCACACACTCGCACACACTAACAAAAAAAAATTAAATAAGAAGGGAAAGGGACATGGGAGTGGTGCAATGCACTGGATGCAGGGCAGCAGTCTTCCAGGAGAGGTTCTGGAGGCTGCAATGCTGTCCTATTTGCAGGCACTTCTCTGGTCTGAGGGAGGAGGTTGTCCATCTCCAGGCTGACCTGGCAAGTATTCAGAAAACCTCATCCCCACCCAGGGACCACCAGGGCCATCACCACTGCCTCAGATGTTGCCAAGAAAGAGGAGCAGTTGGACCACAGTGGGCTGTGAGGGGATAAGGGTGGTGAAACAGAGATGCATCCCTCAGTTGTACCTCTCCATAATTCATACACCATTCTGGTGGAGTGTGGTTCATTTATGGAAGCATCCACAGTGGAGACCAAGGAGGATGCTGGGAACCTCCACAAAGGAGACCCACAGGAGAGTGGCATGGGGTGCTACAGGGGAAAGAAACAACTCCTGGTGGGGGAGTCAGTCATTAGTGGCTAGAACTGGGGGAGGGAAGTAATGTGCCTCACTGGTGCCATGGCTTGGAGGGACAATAAGTTAATCCTCAGAATCTCAGGATCAGCAGCATAGGAGAGGGAGCTGGACATCCTTGTCCACCTAGAGCCAAATTACCTGGCTGGGAATGGGATCAGAGCAGTGCAAGAAGAGTTTGTGGAGTTGAGGAGGGACCTTAGACAAGTGGCACACATGTTAACCTTCTCAGAGGTGCTGCCTGTCTATGGCATGGGTGAGACTAGGGTATTCTGCATCATGGGATTCAATGAATGGTTGAAAAACTGGTGTAGAGCTCAGAATTTTGGCTTCATTGAGGACTAGGAGTCAATCTGGAGGGATACAGGCCTATACTGGTGTGATGGTCTGTATCTGTCTGGAAGAGGAACTAGAATCATATGTGATAGGTTTAAATGCTTCATTGGCAAGCATTTAAACCAGCCAAGGGAGAGAGGTACTGAAAAGAAGCAGGGAAATCCCAGCACCCCCTCCAAACAAAACAGGGTAGTTAATGAGATAAACACCAAGGCAGAGAAGTCGATAGGGAGAAGGACAGGGGTAAATGGAGAAAAAGGCAAAGGCAGAAAGGACAGGGATAGGGCTAAAATGGGTGAGAGTGTCACAAAATGGAGAGTGATGAGTACCAATGCCTGTAGTCTGGGTAACAAGCTCCCTGAACTAGTGGCCTTGATGGAAGAGGGATGCCTGGATTTTGTGGCAGTCATAGAAACATGGTACACAGAGAACCATGACTGGGATGTCAACATATTGGGGTACACAATCTACAGGAGGGACAGGGAGGGTAAAAGAGGAGGAGGAATAGCTCTCTATGTAATGGAAGGGATCAAAGCTATGGAACTAAAAGGTAAACAGGGAGGACAGGAGGCACTGTGAGTCACCCTGGAGACAGGAAATGGCACCACATTCCGTACAGGGGCTGATAACAGACTCCCGTCTCAAGGGGAGGAAATGGACAAGGAAATGATAGAAGGCATCCTTAGAATGGCAGAAAAAGGGGAGATATTGCTGATGGGGGACTCGAACATACCAGATTTTAACTGAAGCACCATTGCTGCAGCCACATCCAAGACCAGAGTCATTCTTGATGCCCTACAAGGGTCATGTCGCAGACAGTTAGTATTGGAACCCACTCAGGAGGGAGTACTTAGACCTGGTACTCTCAAATGGGGATGGAGAAAGGATCTCAGATTTAGAAGTGGGTAGCCATCTGGGAACAAGTGACCACCAAACAGTGTGGGTCATGATAAACACAGCCATAGAGTCAAGCCATACAAAATCAAGGATACTGGACTTTAGGAGGGCTGACTTTGGCAAAATGGGAGAGTGCCTCAGAAAAGCACTAGCAAATGGGCAAGAAGGAAGGGTGGAGGAACAATGGGGAAAAATCAAAGCTGCCATCACAAAGGCAACACGCCTTTGTGTGAAGCAAATAAACAAAACACAAGAAAGCAAAAAAACACCATGGTTCTCAAAAAAGGTGGTGGGGAAGGTTAGGGAGAAAAAGATAGCATTTAGGAAGTATGAGGAAACACAGAAAAAGCAGGACAGACAGCTGTACTAGTTAAAGCAGAAGGAAGCGGGGAAGGCAGCCAGAATAACAAAGGCCCAAACTGAGGAAAAGATAGCCAAGTCAATTAAGAATGGGGATAAAATCTTTTATACTGTAGGTACAGTACATTAGGGAGCAAAGAAAGACCAAGGGAGGGATAGTAAGGCTTAATAAAGGGAAGGGGGTGGGCAGAGGGTGACAGTGAAAAAGCAGGGATACTGAATGAATACTTCTGCACAGTATTCACAAAAGAAGAGAAGGGGGAAGTACCTAAATCAAACAATAGAGGCACTCTGAATAGGGGGGTTGGTACCAGTCCATTCATAGAAGATATGGTCCTGAAAGAACTCCAAATACTGAAGGTGGACAAAGCAATGTGGCCTGATGGAATTCATCCCAGAATTCTAAAAGAACTAAGGGAAGAATTAGTGATACCACTGGCTATCCTTTTTAACAAATCATGGGAGAATGGTATAGTACCTGAGGATTGGAGGAGGATGTATGTGATGCCCCTTCACAAAAGTGGGAGCAAGGCAGAGGCAGGAAACTACAGACTTGTTAGTTTGAACTCAGTGGTAGGGAAAATGATGGGATCACTTCTGAAAGAATGAACTGTTGAGTACCTAGAGGCCAGCGGGGCACAGGACCCAAGGCAGCATGGATTCACAGTGGAATGGTCAGGTCAGATTAATCTAATAGATTTCTTTGACTGGGTGATCAAAGTAATAGACCAGGGAGGGTCTATAGACATGGCCTATCTAGACTTTAGCAAGGCATTTGACACAGTCCCCTACAAAAGATTAGTAAACTAGTTAGCCAGTCTGGAAGTGGGTCCCAGGGTGGTAGCCTGGGTAAAAAATTGGCTGGAAAATAGGATGCAGAGGGTAATAGTAAATGGAGTCCACTCCAAAGAAAGGGGGATTACTAGCAGGGTGCCGCAGGGTTCAGTACTGGGAACGGTCCTCTTTAATGTCTTTATACTGTAGGTGACATAGTGGAGGGACTGGAAGGAAAAGTATGCTTCTTTACAGATGATGCAAAGATCTGCAACAGGGTTGATATATGGGGGGGGGTGGAAAGGATGAGAAGAGACTTGGCAAGGTTGGAGGAATGGTCAAAAGTAGGCAGCTTAGATTCAATGCAAAGAAATGCAAAGTAATGCACCTGGGAAACAAAACCCCAGGGAAGAGTACACAATGGGAAAAGGCACTAACAACAACAAAAATGGAAAGGGACCTGGGAGTAGTCATGTCAGATGACCTAAAGGTAGGCAAGCAATGTGAAAAGGCAGTAAGGAGGGCTGGGGGGATACTGGGATGCATAGGGAGAGGCATCACCAGTAGAAAATAGGAAGTTGTTATCCCTCTGTACAGACAGTTGGTGAGACCCATCTGGAGTACTACGTGCAGTTCTGGAGACACCATCTCTGCAAGGACATAGACAGGATGGAGACAGCCCAGAGGAAGGCAAGCAAAATGGTGCAGGGTCTGCATCAGAAGCTATGCAAAGAGAGAGACTAAAGGAGCTTAATATGTATACCCTCGAGGAAAGGGAGGCAGAGGTGGGGGCATGATAGAAACTTTCAAGTACCTCAAGGGAATCAACAAAGTCCAAGTGGGTAGCATCTTTCAGAAAAACAGATGTGCAAGAATAAGGGGGCATAATCTGAAGATAGAGGGGGGATGGCTCAGGGGCAACTTGAGAAAGCATTTTTTTATGGAGCGTGTGATAGACATGTGGAATGGCCTTCCTGAGGAGGTTGTGGAGTTAAAAACAGTAGGGGAATTCAAGAATGCATGGGACAGACATAAGACAATTCTAGTTGGGGGTAGGAGGAAGCAGGCTGTTGGTTAACTAAAATCTGCAACTTATCCAATAGGTAGGGAAATGGGCAGACTGGGCGGGCCAAGCGATCCTTATCTGCCATCAGAGTCTATGTTTCTATGTTAATGGAGGAGTACAGTTTTCAAAGTCCTTTGTTCATTTCAATGGTGGTGTACAAGACTTAGTCAATTTCAATCCTTGCATGATACAATAAAACAAAAAAAAACATCTCTTGATGCCTTTGTTTTTCAGTCTGTAAAAAAGAAAATGGTCCATCACCGATATGACCTCTCGACACCCCCACCCCCCCCACTGAGCACCAACACCCCTCACACCCTCACTCACCTGAACATGTCCCATGACATAGATCCACTCACCATTTGAAGACACATCTTGCTGCTAGAACTGGCAATTACCATATTAGACAGTAAGGTAAGTCTGGTTTAATGTATTTCAATGTGGTTTGAACTTTTGCTCATAACTTTGTCATTTTTTAACATTTTTACACTGAATTTTCAACACAACCTTTTGGGGGCCCCACCTCTTGAAGAAGGGAGGTAAAAAAATCTTCTAATCCTGCCTGAAAGATGATTTCCTGGTTGCTATGTAAAATCACCTTTTGGGCAGGATTTAAAAAAACAATTTCCACCCAGATTCATAAGGTAAAGTCATAGGAAGGCTGTGTTGGAAATTCAGTGTAAAATTATGTTAAAATGACCACATTATGAGTGAACACTGAAATATTTCAATGTTCACTCATAACTTTGTTAATTTTTAACTTTTCTCCACTAAACATTCAACATGGCCTTTTTGGGATCCCACCACATGAACATGGCAGGTGAATTTTTTTCAAATCCATCCCGAAAGGTGATTTTGCAATCACTCCATGAAGTCACATTTTGGGTGGGATTTGAACATTTTCATCAATGACATTCATGAGGTGGGGTCATAAAAAGACTATGTTGAAAATTTGCTATAAAAATATGGTAAAATTACCAAATTATGAGTGAACACAGACATATTTCAACATTCACTCTTGACTTCACTAGTTTTTAATGTTCTAACTCCAAACTTTCAACATACTCATTTTTTCATACCACTTCATAAACATGACAGGTGTCATTTTTCAAATTCTGGATGAGACATGTTTTTGCATGTTTGGTGCAAAATTAAATTTCCAACAGTAGTCTATAAATGCCACATGCCATGTTTATAAAAATTGGGGGTCAAAATTACAAATAATAATAATTATTATGAAATGTTGTGCGTAGCACCAGCCTTGATCCCAGAGAGTAGTGCGTTGTCATCCCATGCTGGTGAGCTGAGTTCAGGGACTAGCTCAGTAACCGAGCTGGATGGGCTGAAATTGCAGGGATGGTGCTGTCATGTGACACCACTCCCCAGGCTGAGAAGGGGAGTTGTAGGGTTGCCTGCATAGGCCCAAGCACCATTTAGTGAACAGAACTCTTCTCTTACCATAGGGCCCTGCATCTCAGTGCACATGGGTGCCAGAGGGCCCTGTGCTTTGTCTGACAGAGAGATTATTTGCCCTGTGCATCTAAATCTCTGGCCACATGAAAGTGCAGGACTCAGAGGGCCTAGAACTTCAACAGTCTACCAGACAGCCTCATGAATTCTTGACATCTGTTTTTGCACATAATGAGGATATGATTCCACTGTCTCAAATCGAAAAGAAATTCTTTGCAAAAAACTGAGTGAATGTACCAGTTAGGATAAAAGTTAATACCACAAAAGTAGGGAAATGTGGCATTAAGGTTTCCAAGCCTAACACCACCCCCACCTCCCAAAGAGCAAAAGAAAAGAACATTAGGATTTTGGATCTCCAGAGTCTTGGCAAATCAGTAGTGGGGTCTTCCTTGGGGTTGTTAGCCCTAATGCCCAGTTCCTCCCCTGAGCAATCAAGGTCAGACATGATCTCTTTTCTTCACACAGAGCCCTGTATAAAGAAAGGTACAATACATTCTGTTGGCAGCATGTGGTCAGACATACTTCTCTAGCTTTGAAGAGTGCATCATTATGAGTCACTGGCTTAGAGCTGTAACTTGTGCTTCAGTCTGGGGGCTATGGGCTGGGGGAGGGAGGAGCATTAAAGTTGACAACCCCCAGGAAGACCCCACCACTGATTCACCAAGGTTCCAGAGACCCAAAACTCTAATGTGTTTTCCTTTAGCTGCTTGAGTGGTGGGGTGGGGAGTTAGGATTGGAAACCCTAACACCACATTTCCCTACTTTTGTGGCATTTTTTTGAACCTTAACTGGTGCATTATATACAGTTTTTTTGCAAAGACTATATAGAGAGCTATATATACAGTACAGTATATAAACATTTTTAAAGCCTTCATCCCCTTTATAAACATCACTCTGCAGTAATGCATACTAAGTTGGCAAGCCTAAAGACTCATGCACTTTCACATGGCTAATGGCTGGCACTGCCCATTCCATACTAGTAAAGTATCATGCAGCTGGTTACCAAGACATATTAATCCCATTTTATTACAAACTATATAAATCCAATTCTTTTTTGCAAGAATTGTGTGATGGATGGAATGGAATGTCCCCTCTCATCAAAGGGGAATGCACTTCCTTTAAGGCACCTATAAAACTCATTACACCAACACTTTGAAGCCAAAACCAAACCTTGGCTGTTATTCAAGGATGACACCTGAGGAATCATTAATTGGTTGCTTAATATAATTTCCTCATGATTCCATAGCTTTTAAAATGCAGTTTGTATTCTTATGAAGCCATGTTAGCATTCTCCCGCACAAAGATTTGCATACCTTACATGAGCAGTTAAGTTGGCTCAGATGGTTGCACATTTGCTTGTGGGGCCAGAGGATTGGAAGGTCATGGACTGTGGTCCCATACCAGAAACAGAGACGAATACCTGCTAGTGAGACTGTAGAGCAGCACTAGGGGTGCTGTACAGCTAAGATGGCATCCTTTTGATCAGACAGTTCATGTATTTATTTGGTAACCTGGTAAGCCTTTTACAGTAGCAGTACTTGCCTGTTTTCAAGGGTGACATGGGAAACGTATACATAAAACAAGATGTGTACAAGGATACAAAGGTACAGAACACTAATCATACCTTGTAATACACTAACTTTTGTACAGAGGAATCAGATGCAGATTGAGTAGATATTTGAAGTTGGAAATTGTCTTATATTCAAAAAGATTAATTGGGAGTGAGTTGCAAAATGTACTGCCTTGATAGAAAAAATATTCTTTGGGCCAGGGAAGACCTTTTTAAAGGTAGAGTACATTTGAATTTAATTGTAGAATGAGTGAATGCTGAGCAGACCTAATGTGAAACATTCGTAGGACTAATGCTGGAGATTCTCCACACAAGATTTTCTAACTCATATTGCCTACTGTAAGTTTTAATAGTACAGTCTGACCCATTTACAGCGGACACCATTATGGCTGGCACGATTGATAATGGACATGTCCATCCTGCCATTTGCCACTGCCTATACCACTCATTTTAAATTTAGCAGATATACCATACCTGCAAACCCCTGTATAGTGGATAACTTCTTTCAGTTTTGGAATCAGTTGGCAAGTCAGTCAGCGAGCACAATGGGGGTGTTTACATTTACCACTACCACACTTCCTACATCCAGGTACTGCTTCATGTCAAGGCACATGATCAGACATTTTTCTTATAAAGGGCAGTAGTTTTCTCACCTGACAGGTGACAGGTCCAGCTTTTAAAATGGCATCCAAGTGGGCTGTCATGACATTAGTGCAAAAGGTTGAGATACTGCAGGAAATTGACAAGCGCCCAAAAACCAGCATTTAGGGAGTTTGTGAACCACTTCAGCATTTGAGGACAGCCCTTTTTGACCTTTTGAAAGGTAAACAGCATATTCTTTTGGAGTGACATAAAAAAAATCCTGACCACAAGAGAAAGCAGGATGGGAAGAAGTGTGAAAATTGAAGAAGTGCTGCTGAGATGGTTCATTAATGTAAGAGGGAGGGAAGCTATGATCAGTGGTTCATTGCTCCTTTAGAAAGTCTCTCAGCTAGAAATTGCCACAGGTAAACCTGATTTTTCACCTTCCCTGGGCTGTCTTCATAGATGGAAAACAGGAACAATATCAGCTTCAAGAAATCCCATGCGGAAAAACAAAATTCAAAAAGTTTGCAACCAGTACTCATGTAGAGAACATGGTGTGCTGGATTGGACGGCCAGCCCAGAAGGTTAGAACTCAGTCCAAAAAGCCACAGTGCTACTCCAGCAGTAAAATACTAAGCAATGATACAGAGACTGTTTGCCAGTGAAATTCATTTTTAATACTGTCAAAATAACAAAACAGGTGTAGACTACATCTCAGAACAACAATGTGCAGCTAGCCCCAGTGCTTCAGCAACAGCCTTCCTCAGGGGGCTCCCATTGCACAGTGGTGATCTGGTGTCTCCACCTGTTTTATGTATTGAACAGCAATAAAAGTGGTTGCGCTGGCAAACAGTATCTGTATCATCGCTGTATTTCACTACTGCAGTAGTGCTATGGCTTTTTAGACTGAGGGGAAAAATAAAATGCTGATGTGACAGGGGCTGAGCAGCGGGTTAGGGATATGCTGCCAGCCTTGTTGGCAGGCTATGCACCAGCCAACATCTTTAATTGTGATGAGATGGGTTTCTTCTATCTGTGCATTGTGCTGGGCACTACGACATTCAAAAGTGAAAAATTGCATTGTCACAAAAGACAAAACAGCACCTATCAGTACTGTGCTGCTGCAATATGGGAGGCACAAAGAAGCTGGATCTCATTGCTGTGGGTAAATCTGTAGAACAGAGGTGTATTAGGGGCATAACACATTTGCTGGTGGATTACCACGTGAACTGGTTGGCATGGATGACTGGTGACCTGTTAACTGAATGGATACATGCATGGGATCACCAATTTTGCCATCATAAAGTTGCTTTAATCCTTGACAACATTACCGGCCACCCTAAAGCACCCAGTCTAAAGAACATCAAGTTGGTGTTTTTGCCAGCTAACACCATTTTCCTTTTCCAGCCCTTAGACCAGGGCATCATCTACTCCTTCAAATAGCATTATGTGTGAGCTATGTGGTCCAGGGTCATTGAAATGCTAGACAGCAGTAATGACCTGACTGCAGTTGTTTGTGTGTGGAAGATCTCTCTATTGAATGTGGTCCAAATTATGAAGCAGTCCTGGGATTGCATAGTGCAGGGAATGCTCGTGTGTTGCTTTGCCAAGGCTAGGTTCCATACAGATGCATCACTAGATATGCTGACTGAACCTGAGCCTGAGATTTCCCTGCCAGCCAGTAGGAGTGCCAACGACTTCCTTGAGGACTATCACTTAGGTGATCAGATGGAAAATGACCAAGTAGATGAGATGTCTGATGTGGAGGAAGTTCTAAGCCAAACAGCCATCTTGGCAGATCAAGATGAAGCTGAAGCTGAAGAGGATATGAAGGGGAGTGAGGACAGTGAGGACATGGAACCACAACAACAGGTTACAACCCATGATATAAGAGAGGCACTGATGGCCCTTAATTGGGTGATGGAGCAATGAAAGGGAATCATTCTGAAATGGGAAAACCTTGCTGCCACAGAAAAGATGTGGGAACCTTACGTAATCCAAAAAATATCCCTGGCATCAATTAGAGAACACCTGCACCTGCAAAACCCATAACAAAGTAAAGTAAAGGAGAAAAGTAAAGTAAGCACAACACACAGCACTGAAACTTAAACGTTCTGTAATACACCATGATCCTGACCCCCAACTCTAAGCACAAGCAAGCAAAAACATAAACAAAATGAAAAAGAAAACAAAAACAAGCTGAGCTCTAATAAGCACTAATAGTTATGAATAAGCCAGTACTAAGCTGTAATCATAATAAGTGTCATAACAAGTGCAGCATCGAAATCCAAAGTGCCAAACTGTGTTTGCAAGTTACAATGGACACCCAACATAATGGACAACACATGTCCAAATGGATGAGTCAGTTGTCAATGAGCAGGACTGTGTATTTGAGTGGCATCCAAATGAGTAGTGTATAGAGGCCACAATGGTGAGTAGGTAGAGTGATCTCAAGAAGAATAATTCCCCTGACCCGTGACAGTGCACTGTCTGAGGCAACTGTGTAGATAGTACCATAATCAATCAAAGGTAGAAACAAGCCTTGGGCAGTTAATTTTCTTATCTCAAGGCAACATTTCACCGTATTACAATACAATTAGCCCTGTTGCATGTATGCAGTTTAAACTGGATAGTCAGTATGATCACAATAAGACAGTACTGTACAGTACCAAGAATTAGTCCAATCTAACAGAAATGGATTCAATTGGAATTTGGTCTAAAATGACTAGATTTAGTGGTGTCAAAGATATATCCCAGGGTTAACAAATGAGATTGATTTTGCTTTGTTTGATTCAGTATAAAGTTATTACTAGCAAACCAGAATCAAAGTCATATTGGAGGTTTCTAGTAAGAGGGGAATGGCTTTTCCTCTGGCAAACAAGACCACGTCATTTGCATACAGAATAATGCTTAAGTTGATAGACACTTGGGGAACATTTTCTTTTCTCCTTCCCTTGCAAATAATCTATAAGTCAACCTACTACATTTTTGAATAATCCTAAATTCTGCAGCATATATAAAAATGTTTGTTGTTAACTAGGTTTAATGCTTTAGTTACATTTATAAAGATATCAGTCCCCAGGTCCCCAGCCATGATCCACAGTATTATGTTAAATTAAGGTCACTTCTGCCGATCTAACATTTCTAAAATAGCAAAAAATGTTTTCCTTTTGCTATCAACTCCCCAAAACAGAATGATAGTGGGTGAAACTAATAAACAAAATTTTCAAAGGAGGAGGAGTAGCAGGTCCAGGGGAAGTGCAGACTGAATGAGTGGGGGAAGGGCTTAGTTCATAAAAAAGTCAATATTGATCAAGAACAATGGGCTAATTCTTTTTTAAACAGAATTTTTGGGGGGATTCATCCCCCTCATGCCCACTTGGAGCTGCCTTTGAGTGTGTCAGTCTGCAGTTGTTCACCTAATAAAGTGAAAACCTGACACCAGGCATTCTGTGAAATACACCTACAATTGTACCCCACAATGGAAGGTAAATATACTATTGCACTTATAAGAGTAGCTGAAGTCCCCAAGTGTCCTAGCAAATATCCCTCCATCAATAAAAGATGTATATGCCCCTTCACCCAGCACACACCAGGAAATGATCTCTCATAGCTCAGTGTGTCCTAAAAGTACAAATAAATGTATTTACATAAAATACCCTTGATGCCTTTCTCTGGGTTTGAAGCTTTACAGTGTACAGTATGTGTGTGGTTTGGAGGTACACACAGAAACCAAATAACTTGGATAATTGTTCTCTCCTTGCATCCATTATGGATTCTATATACTGCTCATATTTTGAACTGCCTCTTTGGTATGCTACCTTCAAGTATAGTAAATTATTCATTTCCAAATCAGTGGTTACAATTATCATTATTTAGTAATGAAGATCAGTTAGACTGATGCATGTTAAAAAAGTTCTAAACATTTCAATTTATTTTATTCAACTAAAAGCCATCTAGGAAGATTGATATAATGCTGGAACCTCATTATGCATGTATGTTTTAGGAGAGCTGTGCAAAATAGTAAAAAGTGTCAGGTGAAAGTTCCAAACAAGTGTCATGAGTACAGCTGTGTTAGAGTAATATGATGAAAAAACATGTTGAGAAACATATGCATTATTACAGTGAAAACACAAATAAGCACATTTGTTGATTAAATGAGACCACAGCACATAATTTTTGTAATATATAACCATGCTAATAAGATAAGAAAACCAAAGATTTAGAACTTTGCTCATATAAATTCTCCATGTAGCCTTTAATAGACACTCTTTTGTTTGTTTTGACAAAGGATCTTATCTTTCAGTGAGAAATGTGTTGGGGGCTATTATTACCCTAAATAAAAGCCTTATAGTCCTTTTTCCACTTGTTCAGTAACACCAGAGTAGCAGAGCAAATTTAATCGACAAATGCAGCACTGGGCAGAGCCTTCTGAGACTCTTCCCTTTTTCATAATGCTGTTATCTCCCTTTCCTTGTGTTGGGAATGCATAAATATCACAAAAAAAGTCATTCTGAGTATATTCTCCCCGATAATTATTGTCAGAGTCTGAGATAAGTACCCTACGTGATGTACTGTGTGTAAGAAGTGGCTTACTGAATGCAAATAGAGTAGTGCTTGTGGGTCTAAACAATGGTAGCCTAGACACAAGGGCCTGGCATTTTGCCACAGACAAGAGAGAGCTTTGATTTTTTGTGTTTTGATAAGCCACAATCTGGGTACCTTTATCTTGGCTGTTATATTTAAAGATGACATTCTAGCCTTGCTTCCATGCCTATTGTTTTGACCCTGATTATCTCCGAATGTTGTTGTTTAGTCAGACTCACCAGCTTAATGAAAGGTCTGCTCCCAATTTAAGGAAAATTATTTAAATGCAGAGTATCCTATACACTGCGGCTTCAGAAAGAGCGAGGCAGTTAATCAAAAGTTAATTGTATAATTCTCATGCAGATGAGGGCCACTTGCAAACGAATCCCAGGTTGTGATTACTACAAAAAGAGAACTGCCTGGCAAATGCACAGGGGCCTTCACTCTAGTAAACAATCAGCTAAAGTTTAATTTGTGGTAAACAAAATGATGATACACCAGGGGTCTCCAAAGGAGAAAATAAGGAGAAAATAATTAAAAAAGAACTTACAAATACATATCTTTTACTTTGCCATCCCCAAACTGTAGGAACATGTTATCTATGTGAACTAGAGGTTTTAGCAAAATGCAAATAACAGCGATGTAAACATGCACCACACATACATGCACACATTATGTACATCACTGACAGTGTAACCTCTGATTTATGCCAGTCTTGAAATGTGTGGAATTTTCTAAAAAACAATATAATTTATAGGGGCAAAGCACAACATGAGTACTTCTCCCTCCCTCTCTCCTGAAAGTGTATTTTTTTTAACAGTGCTCTGTGCTTTGCCCAAGCAGATTCCCCAGCCCAAAAAACGCACCAAACACCATGCCTGGACACAAAAAGACTGCAGCTTTACTCAACATTAATTTTAAATAATACAAGAAAGCAGCTCTAAATATGTTTCTATACATATACAAATGTGGACCTTTGGGGCAGCAAATTTGTTTTTTAAACCCAGCTAAACCTTAACCATACACACATGGAGGAACTCTGGCCCATAAGGTCAAAAAAACATGCATGAGGCTGTGTCTTTCCCCCTGGACAGTTTCTACCTCCTACCCCCTTGGATTTGGGAATTTCAGGACCTTCTAAAAAGGGCATGCCCACCCAAATATATTTCCCAGGGTTAACAAGGTGCACCCCCAAGGTACACCACCAAACCCATCAGGAGTTCATGGTGTAAGCCCACCCAGGGCCTCACTCCTCAACTACTGATCCTGATCACCCTTCATTCCAATGCATGTCCTGAACAGAGCCCCTCTGACCAGAATACTTACCCCCTGGGTCATGCATCTGGCCTAACTGTCACCCACCCTCAGATGACTCCAATTTCATCTAATGGAACGTCTCCCTTACATAAATCTTGCATGAATTTCTAGTACTTACCAAAGTTATTATGTGTGCTTCCAGCTGGGCAGGAGGGCTGGTTCATGGGGTGGCCAGTCCCAGTCAAGTATCCAGTCTCCCAGAACAAGAACTACAGCATTTGTTGTCCACACCATTGTGTAATTATACGCAGCAGAACCAAACTTGATCCATCTGCAGGGGCTGATGAGTGTCTCATGAGCAAAGCACTGGGGCATTTGTTTGGGCACTCTATGTAGATTATCAATTTGGCTGTGCTGTATTTATTTACACAATTGTGTGGAAACTTGATGGTATCTGGCAGCACTCTCATGTGTGGTTCTTTTGATGTGAGATTACATGAAATCCTGTGCACACATCCCACTAATGCCCCAGGGGCCCTCATTAGGATTAGTAAAGAATGGATACGAGCATCCTGAATCTCTGATTTGAAAATGTAATTGCCAATGTCTGACACATGCCCCCCCTCAACAATATACAGTGTTTCACATGCCCTGATGATGTGGTAATGCCAGATCACCTCTATGAATCCAAAGAGAGTAAAATGGGACACCTCTTATTTACTTTTCTAAGCATCTTTTCTATGACCAGTAGTTTGTAAGACCTGCACCAGTGAAGCAGCGGCATGATATGGAATCACACCAAGACTGTGGCTGATAGGAGATGCTCCAGTCAGGCCTTTATCTTAGTCATCAAGTTGCGAGATCTTGTGGCTGACCAGGTCATTTCCCCCAAGGTGCACTACCAAACCCACCAGGGGTTCATTGTGTAGACCCAATTGATGCACTGCCCTCTCAAGCTGGTCCAACCATATGGTTACAGCATGTCGGTTCAACAACAATATTGTCAACCTGACATTACATCGACAACAAGATGCTGAGGGCGATCATGTCACCCGGCAATCATGCAGCCCAACCGCAATTGTAGCAATGCACCAGGGCACATCCAAAGCCCCCCCACACCCCCTCAAAAATAATATAATCACCTCCAGATTGGAAGTGTAGAAGGTACACAGCACAACATCCCTGGGGCAGAAAAACAGAGGGCACTGCAAAATCCCAATCAACAGAATGACTGTTAATTGGATTGAGGCACCCACATTGTCATTGATGAAGGGATTTCACTGTGCTGATGGCACAACCCCACCATATCCCCTCTCTTCCCATCCATTTGATCACATCCATCTGTGTTGGGAATCCCAGCTGGATGCCATGTGGTAGAGTCTTTGATCTGCTGTGTGCCTCTCAGATGTAAGCATGACCCACTATCCAAATGGCTGGAGAAACTGCAAGCTTGCCTGTAACAGAGAAACAGATGTGAGTAAAAGGCAAAATGGTTCCTTTATTTCAATTTGCTGCACTGAGTGCAGCGCCACCTAGAACTGTGATGGCAAATTACCTAGTTGTGGTCTGATACATTCCTTGTATGCATCTCAATCCTATCAGCCCACTCCCTTAATATGTTCTGTGGACATCCTGAATCTGGCTGTCTCAGTTGCAGCGCCTATCTTAAAGGAGTGTGTGTTAAATTCCTTTGCTCCCCCAACAAAAGATCTTTTTTCTAAGTACTGTCATGAATTGTAATCTGGTGACTGTCTTGCTATCCCCATGCACAAATAGGTGCCCCTTCCCCGTGGCCTGGCCTGCAGGTAGCGACTAAGGTGTTGCCAGGGACAGACATTCCCAACCTCAGCCCTAAACAGGGAAGTGACCCTGTTTAGTCCTGGGCCTGTGCAAGTGGAAGCTGATCCTGTCATTGTAGGAGGCAGTTGTTACAAAACTGTATGTTGTCATGTCCGCAACCTGTCACCAAGTCTGGCATGAGCTCATATACCCTGAATGCCCCAAAGAACACAGAAGCATACAGGGCCTTAAACAGCAATACCTCATATAAGGAGCTGCAAGATATTGTCAGTGCCCTTAGCAGGCTGAATAGTTCTTGGAGGCCTATGGGCTTCCTGTTGTCCTCTGGTCTGCCCCATGACCTAGCCCACCCCTCTACCATCTTCCAGGTTGTGAAATAGTTTAAGGGATCTGGACAGCCATTTGCCTTGCAAAAATATGCCATCACTGCCAGGTGTGTCCTGACTGCTGCCAAAGACCCGCCCTGCTGAATAAGTACAAAGAGGTAGTTTTGCACCTCCCTCTGCACCTGCTACAGAACCTCACTTACCTCCTGTCCATGGAACGCATGGAAAGTGGAAAAGCTCCTTATGTACTTTTTCAAGGTTGAGGTGGCAACTGAGAGCTGTACCAGTTCCAGAGTTCTTGGGTTACTAAGTGCCATACTGCATTCAGAATCTGTGTGGACAAAGGATCTGCATCTAGCACTAGCTGGTAAAAGTACCTGAACTGAAATAATGTCATCAACACTAACATTCACCTTACCCGGAGGGTGGCACACCCTAAACATAATGTTCAGCTGAAGGCAATGCAGGGTAAAGACCCACAGCAGATACATTACCTTCACAAACTTGGATATCAGCGAGTTGATAATTTCTGCCAGTGCTTTTTTGTCAGTGTTGAACAGGACATACTAGATCACCAACAAGTACCCCCAAACCTCCATGGCCACCAGTGTAAGGAAGAACTCAAGGAAGTTTATGTTTTCTTGTGAGGCCTTTTATGACCCAATCCAGCTGCCAAATCCCTGCAAATTAGAACTCCCAGAAGAATGCCCCAAAATTTAGGATTGGAGGCATCAGTGTCTAACTCCAGCTCTCTGTTTCCTGTTTTTGTCTTCCCATACTGCCATTCCATTAAAATCCCACACATAAGTCTCCCAAGCCAAAATGTCTTCCTTCATTCCTTATGTTACCTGAATATGATGGTACAGTCACCTGGGCCACAGAATGCTCTACTGTTGGGTGACCACCCAGCAGGCAAAATTTAGGTGCACCGCTAGTAACTAGCTGCAGTAGTCACCTTCCTGCTTTATAGCTGTGAGCTTTTCTGCTGACAAGCATGATACCATATATCTGGAGTCCAATTTGATGCCCTAGCATGCGATTCTTGTGGAGGGTCCTCAATCTTGTCAGATGCTAGTGGAACCCTAAATTGTTTCATTAATGTACAAAAACACTCAAAGCTGTCCCGACATGGTGGGGGGCAAGTAAACAGAAAATCATGAGGTAATGGGTGATAAGGGGATTCCCTGTGTACCTCTTGGTAGCCCTTTCAAGTAAAGAGGTAAAGGCCTCAAATTTAGAACAAAATCAGTGTGGCCCATTGCTATAACCTTATCAAAATAGTACTTTTCTTAGAACTTGAAAAAACATCAGCTCAAAATCTCTTGGTTTAATGAGAAGGAAATGGAATGTAGATTTTATGTCACTATTTGCCTTTAGCATACAGAACCAAGGACATGTTCCAGGCCCACTAGAACATCAAAAATACATACCTGACTGTACTGTCTTACAATGCTATGAAATCATTAACAGAGCTGCCTTTTGGGTAAGGTGGTGAGGTTGCCAGTATTTGCCCTAGCTTTTCTCGGGGACTACCCTTAATGGCGATACCCACAAGTTCTACAGTAGCAGTTCCTCAAATGGGCCCATGCAGGCCTCAATTTCCTTTCAGATCTTAGCTGCAACTACTCTAGGGTGTGTCTCGACAGATTTTTAAGCTCCATGCTGTCCTGGTGACTCTAGGATCCCTGTAATAAATCTCAAAACCATTATTGAAATTGTTGATCCAATACTTTATGGCTGATCTGTCAGGCTACTGGGATGGCTAAGGGATCAGGTTAGCCACCTTTACTGGTGTGCTGGCTAGACTTAGCAGTCCTTTGCTTGGTTTGTTTGTCTGTATTATGTGCATCTCTCCCATTATGCTTTGCTCCTGAACTGCAACAGGTGGAGACTTTATGCTATCTCCCACACTTCCTGCATTCATGACTCGATTTGCAGTGATTATGAAAACAATTGCCTGACTTCTAGTCTCAGAGAGCTTCCTTGTTCTCCTCTTTATTTGCCCTCCTGGTTTCCCTTGAACTTTGCCTGGCTATCTTGTGCCCACTGCCTGGTGATGTCACAAACTTGGGTTTTTCACTGGCCATGTAATGAGTCCACAGGTCATATGCGCATGTTTTTCCACTTCTTGTTGCTTTGTCATTCCAGCTTTAACCTCAACTGTTTGTTGTACTTTAGTCATGCATACTCCGCAAAGGACAAGTATGTAGACTTTATGGTGTCCCAGTACTTCAGTAATGACACCAGTGTCTCTGGGCATTTCATGCCATAGACAGACATAAATATGTCAAATGCAGCTGACCAGTTCTTGAATATGTATGGTATTTTAGGCTTCTATGGCCTGTCATATTGACCCTTTTTGTTGCTGTCATCCACCTCTGACAGCTCCCGATGGAGAAGCAGGAACATATCAATGAACTTCCCCTCTCCATATTGTTCCTATATGGCATCTGATAGGTGGTTACCCAGCGAGTCAGCAACACCTGCATAGGTCCACATTTTCTTTACCTTGTCCAGCTGTCAACTATAGTAGACTGTGTCTTGCTAGGTCCTCCTGTGGACAGCCCACATGGTGCCAATGACCTGCTGGGTGTAGCTGCTGGAGTTAACACAGACACACCATCCATCCCCTATTCTTGAGTATCCTACTCTGCTGGTGCCAGTGGCACCTGAACAGGAGCAGGCACTGTGGTAACTGCAGTCATATCCTCCATCCCTTTAACTTGGATACCTGAAGCCAATGGTGCCAGTGGGGTTTGGGTTAGTGTAGTACCAGTCCACACTTGAACCACTGCATCACATGCAATCTGAGCTATCTGCGGTAATCCCTACCCCCACCCACACAGGGCTACATGGGTGTTCTGGTCCTGTTTTCCCACCAAGCTGGGTCCCTGCATCCAAAAGATGGCTACTGCACTAGGAGTCATGCTCCATGTCCACAATGGGTTTCTAAGTACCTTTGTCTCTATTGTGGGCTATGTGGCCACATGTGGACCCATGAGTGCTACATTGGTGTACACATAAATCCAGAAATCCAGGCCATTGGTGCACATGTGCATTGTCTATCAACATGGTTAGGGCCCCAGGCTGACCCAAGCACCCCCCCCCCCAAATATGTACCTGTAGCAGTGGTGGAGCCTGCTCACTGCAGTGAAGCAGTGGGTTGTCCAGCCCCCACACACCCAGCTAGAATTCCTTCTTCCTTGGTGAAAGCCAAACAATTTAAGGGACCACCAGGCAGTGCATCCATGTTAAGCACACCTGTGTCACCTGGTCTGACTTTGGTAGGCCGGAATTCATGGACATTATGAGGATTGTCTAGACTGTACGTCCAACCAGTTGTAGTTTGGATCCGGGCCCTACGCCACTTTTATTGGGTTGCGTAGATATTATCTGTCCGACCATTGCTGAAATCGTCTGGAAATCCTTGGAGCAGGGGATCTTTCCTGAACCCTTAAAGGAGGCAGTCGTTCGACCACTCCTAAAAAAACCTTCATTGAATCCGGACTGTCCAGCTAACTACAGACCTATCTCTAACCTGCCCTTTTTGGGTAAGGTTATTGAAAAGGTGGTTGCACTGCAACTGGATGACTATCTTACAAATCATAATGTCTATGATACTATTCAATCGGGATTTAGGAAAAGACATAGTACTGAAACTGCTCTTGTCCGGGTTCTAAATGATCTCCTGATAGCGAGGGATCGAAAGGCTCGTACTATTCTAGTCCTTCTTGATCTCTCTGCAGCTTTTGACACTGTGGACCATGGTGTGCTTTTGGAACGCCAGTTCTATTGGGACTGTCTGGTACGGTTCTACAATGGTTTCAATCTTTTCTCACAGGGCGGAGACATAGGATTATCACTGGAATTTATTCCTCTGATGCCGTCTCTTTGCCTTGTGGGGTTCCGAAGGGTTTCATTCTGGCACCCATGTTGTTCGCTGTCTATATGCTGCCATTGGGAGACATTATTAGGCAATATGGCTTGGGTTTTCACTGCTATGCAGATGATACCCAGCTATATTTGTCGTTTAGTCCCGGGCAAGAAGATGCAGTCTCTACACTTAACAACTGTCTATCCGAGATCAGTGATTGAATGAGTGCCAGCTGGCTAAGGTTAAACCTGGATAAGACTGAGGTGTTGGTGGTGGACCCAGGTCGTCGTGAGGCGGATTGTAGGGCTGGTCTTCCTTCGGGCATATGGATCGATGGTGCCCAGCTCTCGACCTCAGACGGGTGCGTAACTCAAGCGTTATTATTGAGCGACAGTTTGACGCTGAAATTCCAGGTGTCATCTGCTGTCAAATCCTCCTTTACCATCTGAGGAATATTGCTCGGGTGAAACACCTTGTTCCTCCAGCTGACCTCCGACATTAGTCCATGCCTTGTTGCTTCTCGCCTCGATTACTGCAATGCCCTGTACCTAGGGCTGCGGGGGTGATATCCGCCACTTGCAGCTGGTGCGAAACGCGCAGCCAGGCTTTAGCGGGGACATCTATGAGGAATCATATTATGCCTGTGCTGCGCGAGCTGCACTGGCTGCCAGTTCAATGGCGGATCACCTTTAAGTCGGTTTACTGACCTATAAAACCCCTACGAACAGGAACCGCGATATCTTCAAGATCTGCTTGTTCCTCATGTCCCTCTCGCTCACTCCGCCTCCAACGGGCAGGGATTGCTAGAGGTTCCCAGGGTTCATTTAAAACATCAGGGCACGAGCGCTTTTATGCTGCCCCCTACCTGTGGAATTCTACCTCGTCGGATACAAAGCTGCCTGACCGTTGAAAGCTTTTAGTCAGAACTGAAAACCTATTTATTTCAAAAGGCGTATGGGGAGTAGTTTATTGCACTGTATTGTAATTATAATTTATTGTTGTTTGTTATGTTGTATGTATGTTTTTATATGTATTTAAACTGTTTTATTGTACAGCGCTTTGATTTCGAAAGGCGGCTTAAAATAAACTTTTACTTTACTTTACTTTTACTAAGCATGGGTCCATTGGGGGTTAGCCTGGGCCGACCAATAGCTAGACCCTGGACCACCCCGTCCACCTTTTGCATCCCTTCTGAGAGTACAGAACCTTAGGACGTATGGGTTGCAACATATACTGATGGAGTATTGTCTAGTTGGTTGGTCCATGCATGCTGCCACAATGGAAATGGCTCTTATGTTGCCGTGTGTGCTGCTGCTTCCATCCCATATTGAGGCTCTGCCATGTTCTCATACTCACCATCTGACACCTGTGCCAAATTGCTGAGGGTGTATACATCCTGTAGGCCTTTGCTACTGCTCTCTTCCATCCACCATACTCTGGCATCCATTGTTTCCATATTCCAAGGGATCCTTCATCATGCTCCACAATTGACAGGTAATTGTATCTGTCTCTTCCACTTCACTGGCTTGTTTTGCCCCCAATTGCTATTATGAGGTTCCTGTGCCATGGACTCCAGTAGCCTTGTGGATGACTGCCTTCACCTGCAAGCTTACCCTTCCCTTTCTGAGGCTGGGTGAGGGCCAGGGTCATAGCCTTCCCAACGTGACCTGTAGTACCAGCCTGGCTGTTCCCTGCCAAGGCCTGTAGACCAGGTTCCAGGTGCAGTACAGATTGCATCCAGTTAGGACCCAAAGGTCCTTCAAACACTGCATGGCATCTAAGAATGCCTAGTTCTAGCCCCTCATTCTAGTATCACTAGGACCCTGGTGATTCTGACCCCTTTCTGCATCACTAGTGAAGGTATGAGCCATGTTTAAAACCCTTTTCCTTTTTTTTTTTTTTTTTTTTTGAAAGCAAGTACAAGCCAGTTGACAGCATGAACCTACTTGGAAAATTATAACGAAAAAGCATTACATATGGATCATTTTTTTTTTAACTCAGCTTTATTCAAGACATAGCATACAGAAACAAACTCTAGCCAGAGCCACGACAGCTGCAGTTATGCACGAAGTGCATGCATGCGCATTGCAGCTTTGATCCTCGCGCATGCATACAAAGTGATCGCCAGCCATCTTGGACATGGCAGGCTCTGCTGAACATACGCAGTACTGCTATGATGTTTGCACATGTGCAGTGGCATAACGGCAGCCATCTTGGGTACAGCAGACTGTAGTGGAAGTGACACCAGCTACAAGTTCGCCAAGAGAGAAAAAATACTGCTGGAACTGGTCTACTGAATGGAGACAGCGGAGTGTTTCAATCAGCTGGTGGAGAGACAGTGCTGCAACTTCAGCATTGCTGTTCAGTTGGATCTGGTGAGGTGAGCTGCTTTTCTCCAATAGCAAGATGGCTGCAGAGCTCCACCCCGGCAGCCTTAAAAAAGAAGACTTGTACAATAACACTGATCATCAGGTTTAAACTTCCTGTAGGGTATGGTTACAAAAGCCCAAGCTACCTCATCATCACCTAATGATCTGAATGATAATCCAAACTGAAACAGAGCTACAGTATCCCATGGTATACATCTGTTAAGAGTGACTTGGGTTGACCTTAATTAATAACCAAACTGTAATGCAATGAACACAAACTAATTTAAACTGAAAAATAAACCTTGCAATCCTACACTCGTATCAGTTCAAACTAATTTTCTTTTTTTTTTCCCTAGATTAAAGGAACATGGATCCCCCACTTATGCAGGGTCCAGAGAGTATGTCTGAGGAGATTCCCCCCACCCCGCCCTGCTTCACAGTCCACCACAAGCACATGACGGGGTCTTGCCCCACTTACTCAAGCATCTGGGGACTGGCCTCCCTCCAAGGAGAGTCAGGGACTTTGGCTTGCCTCATTATTATCAATCCTCTCCACCCCTCTGAATCTGTGCCAGCTCACCCACAGGGCCTCATGCTTGTCTAGCACCAGCCTAAGAGTGGCCATAATCTACTCCATGCTGTACATTTCTTCCACCCATTTTACCTGCATCTCATGTGTTGGGGATATGACTGCAACCATGCAACCACAATGCCTTAAGAGGTGCCACAAATAGGGCATGCAAAAATCCTATTACACAGCTTTGGGAGGTACCAACGTCTTACTCTTTTAAACACCTGGTATTAGGTCTTGTAACCCTAATACCAGGTATTTAAAAGAGTAAGGGATTGTACCTCCCAAAGCTGGGTTAGCATGTTGTGTACATCTGTCCAATCATTATGGAGCCATGGGAAGTCCCAAAAGATGTGGAAGTGTATGCTTAGTTGTCTACATTCTCTCCACCACAGGTTACTTGAGCCTTGTCTAAAATGCCAGGTGATAAAGGGCATGTGGAAAAAGTGCATACGTAATTTCTACCAAGACTCTCACCAGCTCAGTGAAGTGGTTACCTTCCAGCCCTTTTTCCAAAGGTCCTTCCACTCCTCATCAGACAGTGTCATGTTGACCTCTTCCTCCCACAAGGTTTTAAGTCAGAAGACCTCTAGATGATTCTGTCCCTGTAGGACCTGATATCCACTAGAGATCACCCCTTCTCTCCCCTGTAGCATGGTTGACAAGTATAGGATGTTTTCTAAAGAACTGAGATCCTTAGTGACTTATTCAATCCTCCCTTCTGCTATGAAGTCGTGCCTCATTTGCAGCTATCTGAAAAAATCCTGTGTGGAGAGTCCAAAATTCTGCTGTACTTCTGAAATGGGAACGCAAGCTGCCCCCAGGACCAGCTGCATGTACCTTGTGAGGGCCTGTCTACTCCAGGATTTGAAACCAGGGTTTAGGCTTGCCAGCATGAATCCTGAGCCTCCAATTATAATTGTGAGGGGACCAATGTCATTGGGAGTACCCGTCACCAGCCTAGCTTTTTGCACCATACAAAGACTATGCTTTGTCCAGGGTTTTTTGTGACCTTGGCCCAAATCGACAGCATCTGCCTGATCGACAGGAGTGCATATATAGGAGCAGGCAGTGGGACGTCTGCCTCCAGTTCTAACCGGCCAGTCTCCTCTTTTTATTTTATCCAGGAAATTAGAGGTAATAATGAGGATTTTTAAAATATTGTTTGTAACAAAATGTTTTAACAGATAAATGAAAGAAACTGGGGTAATAGTAAGAATTTCTTGGGTAATATTAAAGACATGCTAGGGAGAGACACCGGAAATCCACCTTTGCTTCTCAATGTTAATAGAAAACTTACTAAGGACCCCTTACCATGGCAGACACTTTTAATGCAGCATTCATGGACTTGAGTGGTACCCTTCCCCTGACTATCTGTCTTCACAAGTCACACCAGTGTCACAACCCCTATCACGTCCACCCAACTTGGAGCATAATACCCCGCAGTTCAATTTCAAACAAGTAGCTATATTGGAAGCCAAGAAATATGTTAAAAGGGCCCTTGGCAAAACATGTCTGCTCAGTGATAACATTTACATGAAAATGGGGGTTTTCGTGCTGAAGGAGATAATAGCCCCCATTACAAAACTCCTTAATAAATCCCTCACCTTGATCACCCTCCTGAACCTGTGGAAAATGGCCCTTGCCACCCCAGTCCACAAAAGTAGGGATTACTCTAGTATATCCAACTACTGGCCCCCTCTCCATCCTACCCCTGCTATCCAAGGCCTTAGAGAGGATAGTGTCTGATCAACTGAATTAATCTACAAAAATGCAACTTGCAGTGCCCCCAACAACATGGGATCCACAAATGTCATGGTACTGCTACTTCCTTGATCGAGTTTTCTAGCCTCATTCAAGAGGCTGTAGACGGTGGCCATCTAGTGGAGTCAATTTTCATATACCTCACAAAAGCTTTTGACACAGTAAACCATCAGCTATTACTGGAAAAACTGCTAGTGCTTGGCCTGTCACCTGCATTAGTCAGTTGGTTCAGAGAGTACCTCTCGAGCAGAATTCAATGTGTAAAAATTGGCTCAGCCCTGTCCAGTGCCAGGAAAGTCTTGCTAGGGGTTCCTCAAGGGTCCATCCTGAGACCCTTGCTGTTTAGTCTCTTTTAAAACAACCTACCAGATGCATGTCCTTCCAAAATCATACTCTACACTGATGATGCCGTTGTTGTAAACTACAACCTTTAACTAGCACAACTTTCCCAAGACATGCAAAACAGTTTTCATCAACTGGAGGACTGGATTACCAGACACAATCTATTGCTCAATTGCAAGAAAAAACAAGACAATGCTGTTCACTAGCCCATATGCCAAAAAGAAAAAACTCCAGCTGAACTTATTGACAAAATGAATTAACCTCTGGAACAAATTCATATGTTTAAATACCTGGGGTACATCTTGATAATGCCCTCACCTTCACCTTTCACACAAACCATGTAGTCAAAACTGTTAATGCCAAGCTTGGCATTCTATATAGACACAGACATTACCTAGCTTTAATAGCACCATGCCTCACAGTCAGCAGCTCAGTACTGTCTGTAACATAGAAACATAGAAACATAGAATTTGACGGCAGATAAGGACCGCTTGGCCCACCTAGTCTGCCCATTTTCCTACCTAGCAGATAAGCTGCAGATCCTAGTTAACCAACAACTTACTTCCTCCTACCCCCCACTAGGACTGCCTTATGCCTGTCCCATGCATTCTTGAAGTCCCTCACTGTTCTTGACTCCACAACCTCCTCAGGGAGGCTGTTCCATGCATCCACAACCCTCTCAGTGAAAAAATACTTCCTCACATTACCTCTGAGCCATCCCCCCTCTATCTTCAAATTGTGCCCCCTTGTTCTTGCAATCTCTTTTTCTGGAAGATGCTACCCTCTTGGACTTTGTTAATTCCCTTGAGGTACTTGAAAGTTTCTATCATGTCCCCTCTCTCCTTCTTTCCTCAAGGGTATACATATTAAGCTCCTTTAGTCTTTCTTCGTCTGTCTTCTGGTGCAGACCCTGCACCATTTTGTTGCCTCTTCTGGACAGCCTCCACTCTGTCTATGTCTTTGCAGAGATGGGGTCTCCAGAACTGCACACAGTACTCAGATGGGTCTCACCAACTGTCTGTACAGAGGATAACAACTTCCTGTTTTCTACTATTGATGCCTCTTCCTATGCATACCAGTATCCCCCAGCCTTCCTTACTGCATTCTCACATTGCTTGCCCACCTTTAGGTCATCTGATATAATTACCCCCAGGTCCCTTTCTATTTTTACCGTTGTCAGTATCTCACCCCCCCCATTGTGTACGCTTCCCCTGGGTTTTTGTTTCCCATGTGCATTACCTTGCACTTCTTTGCATTGAATCTGAGCTGCCATACATTTGACCATTTCTCCAACCTTGCCAAGTCCCTTCTCATCCTTTCCAGTCCGTCTTGTTTATCAACCCTGTTGCAGGTCTTTGTGTCATCTGCAAATAGACATACTTTTTCTTCCATTTCCTCTGCAATGTCACTTATAAAGACATTAAAAAGGACCGGTCCCAGTACTGAACCCTGCGGTACCCCGCTAGTAACCCTCCTTACTTCACTGTGTACTCTATTTACTACTACCCTTTGCATCCTGTTGTCTAGCTAATTTTTTATTCAGGCTACCACCTTGGGACCCACTCCAAGGCTGACTATCTTGTGTATTAATCCTTTGTGTGGGACTGTATCAAATGTCTTGCTAAAATCCAGGTAGGCCATGTCCACAGCCCCTCCCTGGTCCACTGCTTTGGTCACCCAGTCAAAGAAATCTATTAAATTTGTCTGACATGACCTTCCCATCATGAATCCATGCTGCCTTGGTTCCTGTGACCCACTGGCCTCTAGGTACTCAACAATTCTTTCCTTCAGAAGTGATTCCATCATTTTCCCTACCACTGAGGTCAAACTAACTGGTCTGTAGTTTCCTGCCTTTGTCCTGCTCCCACTTTTGTGAAGAGGAATCATATCTGCCCTCCTCCAGTCCTCGGGTACCACCCCATCCTCCCATGATTTGTTAAAGAGAGGAGTCAGCGGTGTCACTAGTTCTACCCTTAGTTCTTTTAGAATTCTTGGGTGAATCCCATCAAGCCCCATTGCTTTGTCCACCTTCAATTTTATTAGTTCTTTCAGAACCCTTTCTTTTGTAAATGGACTGGTATCGACCCCCATCTTCAGAGTGTTTCTCTTGTTTAGTTTAGGTAACTCCCTCTCCTCTTCCTTTGTGAATACTGAGCAGAAATATTCGTTCACTATCCCTGCTTTTTCACTGTCACCCTCTACTCACATTCCCTCCCCTTTGTTAAGCTTCAGTATCCCTCCTTTGGTCTTTCTTCGCTCCCTAACGTACCTATAAAAGGTCTTATCTCCCTCCTTAACAGAATTGGCTATCCTTTCCTCGGTTTGGGCCTTTGCTATTCTGACTGCCTTCCCAGCCTCTTTCTGCTTTAAACTGATAAAGTTCTCTGTCCTGCTCCTTCTGTGTTTCCTTATATTTCCTGAATGCTGGCCTTTTCTCCTTAACCTTCCCTGCCACCTCTTTTGAGAACCATAGCATTTTTTCCTTTGTTGTGTTTTATTGATTTGCTTTACACAAAGGCTTGTTGCCTCTGTGATGGCTGTTTTGATCCTCCCATTGTTCCTCCACCCTCCTTCTTGCCTGTTTGCTAGTGCTTTCTGAGGCACTCTCTCATTTCTCAAAGTCAGCCTCCTAAAGTCCAGTACTCTTGCTTTTGTATGGCTTGATTGTATGGCTGTGTTTATCAAGAACCACACTGTTTGGTGGTCACTTGTTCCCAGATGGCTACCCACTTCTAAATCGGAGATTCTTTCTCCGTCCCCATTTGAGAGTACCAGGTCTAAGATTGCTCCCTCCTGAGTGGGTTCCAATACTAGCTGTCTGAGGCATGCCCCCTGTAGGGCATCAAGATTGACCCTGCTCTTGGATGTGCCTGCAGCAAAGGTGCTCCAGTTAACTTCTGGCATATTCAGGTCCCCCATCAACAATATCTCCCCTTTTTCTGCAATTCTAAGAAAGCCTTCTGTCATTTCCTTGTCCATTCCCTCCCCCTGAGATGGGGGTCTGTATACAACCCCCATGCGGATTGTGGTGCCATTTCCTGTCTCCAGGGTGACCCAAAGTGCCTCATCTGCTCCCTGTTTACTCTTTAGTTCTGTTGCTTTGATCCCTTCCTTTACATAGGGAGCTACTCCTCCTCCTCTTTTACCCTCCCTGTCCCTCCTGTAGATTGTGTATCCTGGTATGTTGACATCCCAGTCATGGTTCTCTGTGTACCATGTTTCTGTGACTGCCACAATATCCAGGCAACCCTCTTCCATCAAGGCCACTAGTTCAGGGAGCTTGTTACACAGACTACATGTATTGGTACTCATCACCCTCCACTTTTTGATAGCCTTACCCCTTTTAGCCCCATTTCTGTCCTTACTGCCTTTGCCTTTTTTTACATTTAAATCTGTTCTGCTCCCTAATAACTTCTGTACCTTGGTGTTTACCTCACTAATCACCATGTTTTGTGGGGGGAGGCTCGGATTTCTCTGCTCCTTTTCAGTGCCTCCCCCCCCTTGGCTAGTTTAAATGCTTGCCAATGAAGCATTTAAACCTCTCAACTAGGATCTTGGTTCCTCCCCTGGACAGATGCAGACCAGCGCACCAGTATAGGTCTGCATCCCTCCAGGTGGCTCCCCAGTCCCCAATGAAGCCAAAACCCTGAGCTCCACACCAGTTTTTCAATCACTCATTGAATTCCCCGGTGAGAAGTGCCCTAGCATCTCCCTTGTCATAGACAGGCAGCACCTCTGAGAAGGTTACCGTATGCGCTACTTGTCTAAGGCCCCTTCCCAACTCTACAAACTCCTCTTGCACTGCTCTGATCCCATTCCTAGCCAGGTCATTTGTCCCTAGGTGGACAATGACATCCAGCTCCCTCCCTCATGCAGCTCCTCCCACGATCCTAAAGATTCTCTTCCTGTCCCTCCAAGCCGTGGCACCAGGAAGGCATCTTACCTCCCTCTCCCCTTCCTCCCCCATTTCTACCCCCCTAATAATTGAGTCCCCCACCAGGAGTTGTTTCCTTCCCCTGTGGGGTCCCATGCCACCCTCCTGTGGGTCTCCTTTATGAAGGTTCCCAGCTTCCTCCTTGGTCTCCACTGCAGGTGCCTCCATAGAGGAACCACTATCCACCAGAAGAGCGAATGAATTGTGGAGAGGTACAGCTGGAGGGATGCAACTCTGTTCCACCATCCTTTCCCTCCTTGAGCCCACCCTGGTCCAGCCTCTCCTCTTTCTTGGCAACCTCTGAGGTAGTGGCATTGGCCCTGGTGGTTCACCCAGGAGGTTTCACGAATCCTAGCCAGGTCAGCCTGGAGACGGGCAACCTCCCCTCTCAGACCAGAGAGGTGCCTGCAAATAGGGCAGCATCGCAGCCTCCAGAATGTCTCCTGGAACACTGCCGCCCCACAGCCATTGCACTGCACCACTCCTATCGTGTCTTATTTTGTGTCCTCTCTACTGTTTCTCTTGATGCTTATTCTCTCCTCTTCTTAAAACTCTCACCCTTCCTGTTCTGGGACGGCAACTTCCTATCTTTTTCAGTAGCCTCCTTCTTTCTTGCTCAATATCAGACCACCAGCAGCTGGGGGGGGGGGAGAGTGAGCTATTTTTTTCCTTTAGGGTTGACAAAATGAAAGTTTCTCTATGATCCCTTCCTTTCTACTGCCAAACAGGAAGTTCCTGTTGACAGTCAAATCCAGTGGCTATAAAAGTAGAACTGGCTTTGGGTGGGATGGAGGGTAATTAGTAAGAAAAAAGGCTAGTAACAGGAAGTTGTAATTTGACTCACCTGCTTTTATAGTGTCTAAACCACACCCCCAGGTAAGCTCTCTTTCCTCCTACTGGTTTAGCAAAGTCAGCTGATACAGTACCCTTCCCTGCACAGAACACACACTGACTTTCTTTCTTTTCTTTCTTTTTTAACTCTAAATAAGACCCCTTCTACTTCTAATAAAGTTATCTGTCTACTTAATCTTAACAGACACTGACTCCTGCTGAGATATAAGTTTTAAATTAATAAGAAAATGTAGCTTCTTTTAGTTAGCTACTTTCTGCTCTACAAGCAAGGCTAGCAACAGGAAGTTGTAATTTGACTCATCTGCTTTCTAGTGTCTAAACCACACCCCCAGGTAAGCTATCTTTCCTCCTACTGGTTTAGCAAAGTCAGCTGATACAGTACCCTTCCCTGCACAGAACACACACTGACTTTCTTTCTTTTCTTTCTTTTTTTTACCCTAAATAAGACCCCTTCTACTTCTAATAATTGTAATTGTAATTGACTATGGGTTGATAGTATATAGTGCTGCCTGTGACATGGCTCTAAAGTGCGTTAAAATAGCTCTCAACAAAGCATGCTGTCTTGTCCCGGGTGCTGACAAGCTCACCCATACATGTAATCTGTATGGCCAAACACAATGGCTCAGTCTGCTAGGGCGGATAAAGTACCAGATCTGTCTCCTAGGAAAAAAGCACTACTAGGCCTCTCCCCTCCTGCTATGCTCAATATACTGCAGTTCTCTCAATCACAGCATTTCAACAGAGGTCTTGGACGTAAAACCCTCCTAGCCCCTCTCAGGAGAACCTCATTAGCACAACGGTCTTTTACCTACAGAGCCCCGCAGTGGCTCAATGAACTCTCTGCTGAACTAGCCAATGCCACAGATATTAACACATTTGAAAAGGAGTTTAAGTTTGACCTTGCCAACACTAATGGCTGTGATTGCTTCCCAGGTACTTAACTCTAACACGATACTTGCACTTACTGCTCCCACTCCTTTTCCGATCAGGTCAGCCCTGCCTCACCTCATTTGGTATACTACAAGGCTAAGCACAGGTGACAATCCCTAACTATCTGGGTGCTGCAGAGTTTCTTGAGTCCTTCCTCAGTTGCTAATCACTGCTGTTCAAGTAACAATACCCTGACTATGTAATGTGTAAAGGTTTTATATAATACTTCCCTGCTCTCGATTTCTCAACTACTTGTTGCACACTGTTAAGTTTATGTTGTGTGTTATGTTTATGTTATTTGATGTGGAACCTTTGTAAAAGAGCTTCTAGCTCAAAGGTTGTTACCAAAGAATAAATAAATAAATACATTCATACATACATAAATACTGTACATACATACATGATACGAACATACAAAATTTGCTAGCAGATAAAGGCCTAGAGGTCTATCAAGTCTGCTCAAATGTGCAGCAAGCACCCTTATTGTGCAGCTCCTTTCACTCCTCCCTCCTCCCTCCCCTCCATTGACCCTCCCTTGTCCTGTCCATCCCTTTTGAAGCAGTCCACTGTTCTCCGGATACCACTTCTACAGGCAACGCATTCCACCCAGCTACCATCCTCTCTGTAAAAAAGTGTCCCTCATCTCCCTCCTGAACCTTCCTTCCTCCAGTCTCATATCATGACCCCTAGTGTCCCTCCCCTACCTTACATTGAACAACCCCACTGTACCTGTCTTGTTTATTCCTTTCATGTACTTATCGGTTTCAATCATGCCCCCCCGTACCTCCTCTCCTCCAGCGAGTACATGTTCAACTCCCTCAGCCTCCTCTCATATGATAAGTCCCCCAGACCCTTGATCATCTTTGTTGCCCTATGCTGCACCCCCTCCAGTAACTTAATGGTCCTCCTCAGATATGGGCGCCAGTACTGCATGAAGTACTCCAGGTGCGGTCTAACTAATGACCTGTACAGTGGCAGAATTACCTCCGCCCCCCTTGAGGATATACCCCTTGCAATGCAACCCAGCATTTTGTTGGCCTTTGCAGCTGCCTTACTACATTGTTCCAAGTTGCTCATTGATCCTGTAATGAGCACCACCAGATCCTTCTCCTCCTCTGTCTGGGCTAGCTGCACTCCCCCCAGCTGGTAACTCTTACTTGGATTCTTCACCCCAAATTGCAGCACCTTGCACTTTTTGGCATTAAACCCCAGTTGTCAGGTGTCTGACCAGGTTTCAAGCTTTGATCTGTGACCCCTGCCATCCCCTAGGTCATCCACCACCACTCCCATCTTGGTATCATCAGCAAACAGACTGATATTGCTCTTTATGTCCAATGATATGTCTGCAATGAATATCCTAAACAACACTGATCCCAACACCAAGCCCTGTGGAACATCGCTCATCACTACCCTTGGGTGTGAGAGCTCCCCACCCACCACCACCCTCTGTTGCCTTCCCTGAAACCAGTTCCCTACCCATCTCATCAGCTTTGCACCTGCCCCTGTGCCTTCTAACTTACTTCCCAGCCTCCCATGCAGCACCAAGTTGAATGTCTTACTGAAGTCCAAATACAGGACATCCACTGCATGGCCCCCTGTTCAGTTACCTAGTTACCCAGTCATAGAACTCCACCAGGTTGGTTTGGCAGGATCTGCCACATATTAATCCATGCTGTCTGCTGTCCTGTAGTCCTCTGGCCTGTAGGAGGGCCACCAGCCTCTCCTTCAGGATAGTCTCTATCAGCTTATCCACGATGGACGTGAGGCTTACCGGTCTGTAGTTCCCCTGTTCATCCTTGTGACCACTCTTGTGGAGGGGCACCACATGAGCCATCCTCCAATCCTGAGGTACACACCCTGAGTGTAGTGAGGCATTAAATAAGTCTGCCAAAAGGTCCCAAGGACCTCTGCCAGCTCCTTCAGTATCCTGGGGTGGATGCCATCTGGGCCTGGCACCTTGTCCACCCTCAAGTGCCTTCAAACCCTCCAGAATTCTGCCCTCCATGATTTCTCCATCTGTCACCCCATCCCCCCCATTTCTGCTGTTCCTCCCCCCTTGGGTATCACCCCTCTTCTCATTAGTAAATACCGAGCAGAAGTAATCATTTAGCACTTCTGCATTATTGCACCCTGCTTCCACCCAACCCCTCTTCCTAATCCTTACTATGTGGTCCTTACAGCTCCTTTTCTCCCTGATGTACCTAAAGAAGTCCTTCTCCCCCTTCTTAATGCCTTGTGCCAGCCTGAGCTCCGTAGATATCTTGGCTCCCCTTACTTCCCTGTCACCTCCTTCGATTCTGTCAGGTACTCCTCCCTGTCCTCCCTCCTCCCTGTTTTCTTGTACCTCCTAAAGGCAGCTCTTTTCCTCCTTACCTTTTCCATGACCTTCTTGCTCAACCAGCTCGATTTCTTAGCCCTAGCCTTCTTGCTCTGGGCCTTGCAGCAGGTTTTGTTTGCCTCCACTATCCCCAGCTTTATGAGCTCCCACCTCTGGTTAGTGTCCATACTAGGTTGAATTCTGGCCAGGTACCCTTTTACCACTTCCCCCATCCTCCCAAAGTTGGCCCTCCTGAAGTCCAGAACTCTTGTGCCAAATTCCACTCCTTCCTTGCCCATATCCAATGTGAGTCATACTGAGTGGTGGTCACTCCCCAACAGTGGTTCTTCCATCATAAGTTCTCTCACAAACTCCCCATTTGCCAGCAGAAGGTCAAGGGTATTCCCTAACCTGGTTGTTTCACTGACCAATTACTGCAGGAAGCTATCCTGGAAGGCATCCAGCAGTACCTGCTCCCTTCTATTCCTGGTTGTTGGGGTACTCCAGTCCACTCCTGGCATGTTGAAGTCCTCCACAATCACCACACTACCCTTCTTGCAAGTCCTCCTGATCTGTCCCACTAGTTCCATGTCTAACTCCTCTGACTGAGAGGGCGGCCTGTACACCACTCCCATTCTGAGAATCCTATTCTTGGAATCCTGGATTTGCATCCAAAGTGACTCCATACTACCCTCCTCCCCTTCCTCCCTTACACACTTCAGTCCTTCCTTCACATATAGTGCCACCCCCCATCCTTTCCTAATCACCCTGTCCCTACAAAATAACCTGTACCCTGGTATAGACAGGTCCCAGTCACTGTATTGGGTGGCCCATGTTTCTGTGATGGCTGCAATGTCCACCTCTCCCTCTGTCATGGGCACCTGTAAATTTGCAGTTTTCCTCCCACAGCTCCTAGCATTAAGGGTAACCACCTTCCACCCTTTCCTCCCCCTCCCATCCTGCTCTGCTTTACTAGCATCACCAATAGTACTTGCCATTTGTCCTTTGTCACTGCTATGGGGAGTAAGCTCATATGGTTTCCCAACCTGTGGACTCTGCATGTCTCTTGCCCACTTGCCACCCCTCCGTTCCTAGTTTAAATTCCCAACTTCCTCTATGTACTCCTCCATCCTCTGTCTCAATGCTTTCTTTCCCTTCTCACTCAAGTGTAGTCTGTCCTTGGCATAGAGACTGCTGTCCTCCCAGGTCCCTCCCTACCCTCCCAACAGCCCATACTCTTTAGCATGACACCAGGTTCTTAGCCATCCATTAAATTCCTCTAGTCTCAGCTTTCTTGTTGTGCTTGCCTTGGCCACTGGAAGTATCTCTGAAAAAGATACTGATCTTCCTGCCCCCTCACATAATTGTCCTAGTTCCTCAGACCTCCTCTGGACTATATCTACTGTCTTGTCAGCCAGGTCATTCGTCCCAAGATGTATAATTAAATGAGGCTTGTCCTTACCCCTTCTAGCATATTTCAGAACAGACTGTCCACTCTTTCCGCTGTCATTCCTGGCATGGCCTCCACCCAAATGTGACTATGCCTCTCCCCCTTGCTACCCCACCTGACTCCTCTTAGTATTGAGTCCCCCAGCACTAAGATTCCATCCCTCTTACTCCCTGCTAGCTTCCATTCATCTCCATCTCTCATTCCCAGCTCCTCTTCTTCCTCCTGCACATTATTTCCCCCTTTTGCCCCATTGCAATTTCCCCAACAGAACTTCCCCCCGCTCCAGTTTGGTCCAGGCATTTATCAACTACTCCTCCAATTGCATTACCTTCCTCCTCCTTCTTCCCCTCTAGTAGTGCAAAACTATTTTCTGAAGACCCTTCACAAATGCTCATTTCCTGTCTCTTCATAGTAACCTGTTCCTCCTTTCCACTCCATGACTTTTGCCACTTCTTCTCCTCCCCTCACAAGTCCCTGTCTCCTCCTTCCATTTGTCTTTTGTCTCCTGACCTTGTTTCCCCGGCAATTGTTCTTCCTGGCCTGGGCCCCTTTGCCTCCGCTTCCCTTCTTCTGACTCTCTCTTCACCACTGTTGGCTCAAATTGCCCTCCCTCATCTCCCCCCCCGTCCAGTATTGGGCTAAACCCGCCTCCAGTCTGCCTTGCCTGTCTTAGTTCCTCCTACAGATCCTCGATTTCCTTTCTGAGTTTCTCTATGTGGTTGCACACTAAACATCTCCCCACCCTCCAGGCAATTTTTAGAAAGATTGGTGCACCACAGTTATTGCAGCCTACCACCCTACCCATTGCTCTTGTTGCCCACCAGTGACCCCCCACCCTTCCAGATGAAGGATACCAAACACTCCCCCAAGTCTCCCCTCTCTCCCTTCTATCAGTGCACAACATTCTTCTCCTTTCCTTAATTTCCCTTACCACCTTTGTTGTACACGTCTAGACAGATTGAGCAACTGCTTTTTACATTCCTAGCCTTCCTGTCCACACCCAAAAAGAGACTTTAAGTAACTCTTGCACAACCTTCTTCAAACTTCTGCTCCTCCTTTCCACAATGTAGCAATGCAAAGAAGTAACAATGAAAGCTTCTTGTTTTGCAGTTACCTCCCTTCCACTGAAAACTGAACTGAACTAGAGGTGCAAGCTGTACAGCCAAATAGTACAGTTTGGAAGCTGACATCACCATTCCCCTTCATTCTCTTGGAAGGATTAATATCTTCTTGTTAATTCTGTGTTTCCTGATACCCATGACTGCAACAACGGCTCTACATATGACATGGAAGGAAAGCCTGGAAGGCTCTCCTCATACTAGGGTAGCAGATCCACCAGGCTATATCTGCCTGAGCCTCAGCAAAATGTTTGCCATGATTAAGGCAAAAGATGAAAAATAGGTTCTGGGAGATTCTCACTCTTAAGTAGAGGTCTTCATTATTCGAAGCCCACTTAAATGGGAAACTTGCTTGAAAGACAACTGGGCAAGTGTCACTCAGTCAAATTCCTCACATTTATCTAGGTTGATCTTATGGCCTGATAGTGCACCATATTTCTGCAGCTCCTGTAATAGTGTGGGCACCAAGAACACTGGGGTGGTTAGAAAATTAGGAAATCATCAACATATAATGCTGTTTTAGCTCTCTATCCCCCACCTGGATACCATGAGTGTTCTAATTCTGTTTCATTGTCTCTGCCAAGGACTCTCTACAGAGTGCAAACAGGAGGGGAGAGAGAGAGAGAGGACAGCCCTGCCTGGTGCCCTTCATGAGGTAGAATCTGTCTGAGAGCACCCCATTAACTATAACAGCTGCTGAAGAAAAGGCTGAAGATGTGTTTTTTTTTTGTTCTAAAATAAGGTGTGGCAATCTTCTGTTGATAAAATCTGTCTGAGTCAGGTGCATTAAGGACCCCACACATCTCTGGTGTCAGTGTGGCTCATTTGGTAGTACTTCATCCCCTGGGCCAGAAGGTCATGGGTTCTACTCCTTCACCAGGATTGGGCTCAAACCTAAACATTGGCACTTGAGTGCAGTATTGGGGGGTGCTTTACTTTTGGGGTGTGCCATCCTTCACATGAGATGTTAAACTGAGGTCCTTTCTACCCACCTCTGGTGCAATCCAGATGGAAGTAAAAGACCCAAGGCACTTTTCACAAAGAGTAGGGGAATCTTTTATTGATAAAGTAAACCAGCAAATTACAAACAGCAGAAAAATACATATTCAATTAAACATGTAGACTGCAACTAGAAAAGGGAAAACTCAGAAAAAAGGCTAACAATTAAAAAATAAGAAAGGGATATGCAGTCCAATCACAGTTGCAGAACAATAGCCAAATATTGCCACTTTCAAAGTATGTGTTTTAAAGGTAGATTACAACTTTTCAGCCAATAAAGAGAGCATAATTCAGATTCAATCAGACTAATTAAAACAGCTGGTGACAAGACTTGTTGATGGAAAAGGAGAACACATCTAGAATGCCATAGGAAATATTTAATCATTGTGAAAATCAGACAGATGGTTCCAGGATCATAATCTGGTAGGTAAATGACCTAAAACAATAGAATCAGTAGAAGGTCTGCCTAAGCCAAGTCACCCCATCTACTTGCCAAACTGTGCCAGGAATCCCTGGCATATGGACAGGAGACACAAAAGTGTTCCATAGCTTCAAGGTCATTAACACACCCTGCACAGGGGCACGTTCTTTCAGAATCTCTCTAATGTTTAGCATTCGCTTTAACGTTAAGCTTGCCATGGCAACTAAGCCATAAAACATCCCACATTTTTTGGGGATGTACATTTGTTTACTAAATAAGAGGACATTTTGTCTTGATCCGCACTTGGAATCCCATTATAAGAGAAAGATTCCTGATAATTATGCAACATAATAGAATCATAAATACTGTGCCAAGATGTACAATTCAGCTGTGAATAGGGAATCTTCCATCATCTGAGTTTTTCCATTAGAGTAGCTACATAACTCAGAGTCATCTGTAACTTTTTCAAATTAAAAACAATGCATTGCCATACTGACAACAAGGGTCCTAACCAGCCCATGAATGCCAGAACTTTAAATTTTTATTCAAGAAAAGTAACACATTTTTAAACAAAAACATAATAAAATAACTGATTAAGGGGTTCAACATGTGTAAACTACATTGGATATAGGTAAGTATAGAATATTCCTTTTAATAGGATTTAAACGACTGCCCCAAATAATTTGAAAGAAAAGACCAAGTAATCTAGCTTCCAAATCTTTTGGAATGGGATAAACTACACTAAGATAAGTAAACTTTGGTAGGAGAAACATTTTAGTAATAGCACCCCTCTTTTTTTTTTTTTTTTTTTGTGAGATGCTAATTTTTCAAAGATTGGACTTGTTCACAGACAGAAAACTTGGCTTATAGTTAGCCTGAATACATTGTCTAAAGACTTAAAAATGGTCCTGTCTAAGTCTCAGAGGTGAGACTGTTACACAAACAAAAAAACGTTTTGACTTACTGTACATAAGACAAGGCTTAGCTTGAGGTATCCTAGCAACACAGACAAAACTTTAAGCTGGACTTAACCATACACTGCTGGTGGAAAAAAAAAAGATAGCTACCAACAGCAAGATTAGAGAGGTATGTTGCTACAGTCCCAAGTTAGAGCAATGTCATAGAAAAAACTGTTATTGTGTAGTACAGTACTGATGCTAAATATTTTAAAACTGTTTTTATTTTCTGCCTATTTTGTGTGTTGATTTGTTTCCTTTTACATGTTTATCCCCCCAACACAACTGGTGGCCTGGAATCACCTGTAGGATGTTTCAGATGCAGCGACCTGCCTTGTAGCTTTCTTAGCTCCTCCTATACCCAGCGATACCACCCCAGTCTCAGTCTCCCTAAATGCAGGAACCTCCTCTGAGTCCATCCGTGTCATACAGAGTGCTCCTCATATTCAGCTCACACAGTGCCATCACCCCACCATTCCCCCATCTATGGTCAGCCCATCCGGTGAGATAAACAATCAGATGCAGTGCATTTTCTCTTGTTCCTTACTTGTTATTGCATCTGAGGAATTATTTATGTAAAGGAAGCCCCTATGGACATGTAGAAACAATCATGTGGCTAGTTTCTGACTTCTTCCGCCCTGACTGGGAGCTTGCAGCAGGCTATAAAAGTGCTTAATGTATGGAACTTCCCGCTGCCTCCTGCTCCTAAACTCTGTAACCGTCGGAGAACAGGTTGACTCACAAGGGTGAAGGGAGACACTGGCCTCCTCCACACAAGATCCTTTCCCTCTAGCTCCCACTCACATGGAGCAGGCCGCTGCCTGAGATCCATATGGTCTGGGAGTAGAAAGCTGCCACCTGTGGTGCCTGGCTGCCTGACACTTTCTATTCACAGTGGTCGCTCGCGCTAACTGCGGCATTACCCATAGCTCGCTTGCCCGCCTCACTGTGCGTCTCGCTGTCTGCAGCAAAACCTCTCAACATATCACCCCCAGATCGTGGAACATCATGGCATGAAATGGTATACAAGTAGGCAACATTTGATACACTTACATATGGCACATCGTACAGTATATATGTGAGTGAAATGCACTACGTGTGCTGTTACCATAACAACACATTTTTCACATCCATTGCAAAGAATCTTTGCATCAAATTTCTAAAACTGAATGTGGGACAATCCTCTCAGTTTGTAACAGGGGCCGGGAACAGGGGGCTTTGTCAAAATAAAATGGGGAACAGCATTGGGACTTATTGACCCCCCCAACAGGGAAAAGGTTATTTGTTTAAATACATTGTCCGCTAGGAAAACTAGCCCTGTAGTCCCTGTAACACCTCTAGCCCCTGGATCACCAATTATAAATTATTTTAATTGAACTGGGCCACTATCCCCATGTCCCCCCCTTTTCAGGCTACTGCTTATAATTACTGGCAGATAGGCTATCTAGGTGTCAGTCAGTTGTTTTCCTGAGCCCCCCACGATAACAACACTTTCTCTTCTCTTTTCCCATTGGTTTACAATTTTTCTTTCCCTATATCTCTGCCCCTTCCTAATTTGCCTTAGCTAGTTTTTTTCTAAAGATGCTCTCTTGAATTCCTATGTTGTCCTACACCCCCTTTGTTTCTCTCTACTCTCTGCCTCTGCACGTGCTACTGTATTTTTAAAATTTTAAATTGTTTTTCTCTTTCCTTTAACAGATGTGGCATGATGCTGACTGCCTCACCATCAGATAAGTATTATTCTATGTCTAACCTGTCCTATCCTTATTATTCATTCCCTAAGAATCATGGATCCTTTGTGACCTCTTTCCTACATTTTATTTCACGGGTCTGATGGACTTCATCTCTGCAAGTCCTACTTCTGGCTCCATAGCACCCAGGTAAGAGACCCTTTACATATTACCTACACTGACCCTATGTAGTGGTTTGGGGTGTGTGTGCATGAGGGGGAGAGAGAAAGACAGACAGAATTAAGGTTACACATACCATAGCACCTTTTGTTTTCCAAAAAGCTTTTTGCCTTTGTAGTCAATGAAGTTGGGCTTGCAGCTCTGTCCCCGCCTCTTCCATCCGGCACTTACCTCCCTCAGACTGCTGAACCCAAAGTCCCCCCATGGATTTTCCCTCATGGTGGGGCTGGGAAGGAGAGGGCTGCCCTCCCCCCATGCAGTGACTCCCATCCAGAATTGTGCTGGAAGTCCAGGTGGTGGCATGGGACAGAGATTGGTGGGCAGGGCTTTATGAAGCATGCGCCAACCATTTTTCCATTCTCTCCCCTTGGATCCCCTGCAGTTGTGGCACATAAGCATGTACATTTGGAGGCACACAAATACTATGGAATTGTGGTCCCTCCCATCAATGTCTCTCATGCTTCTAGCACTACCCCCAGGCCTTCACTTGTGGCAGCCAGCTGCCAAGTCAGCATGCCTCCCCACCCTGCAAGGGGAGAGCTGTTTGACAATTGCACAGTCCTCTCCCCCACTGGACAACTGAACATGTTCCTGAACAAGAGTCATTGTCTTTGTGGGAGGTAAGGTGCACAGCTCCTACAGGGCCTCAGCCCTCTGAGCCACTGGGTCAGCCTTATGTTGCAGCTATTTTTTAATTGCATGAAAGGTTACCTGTTTGGTGGGATGTATGCTATGCTCAACAATTGCCACAGAGGTGTGTGTGTTTGTTTCTGTAGGTGTGTACTAAACATAGTCTGTAGATACTTGTAAATAGCCAATAGTTTTCCGATTTTGATGGGGGGGTGAGAAGTACAGTTGTCAATACCCGCCATGGAAGACTATTTCTGTATGTGTGTTTCTAATGTAGGATGCACACACCACAACATTTGTATTATACTGGAACTGCTGACTTGGTAGTGCTATGGTCAATTGCTGTTTCTGTTCATGGGTGTGTGTGTGTGTGTGTGTGTGTGTGTGTGTGTGTGTGTGTGTGAGAGTCCTCAGCATTTTGTTGTTGGCAAAGAGTGGTGCATTTGATATTGTCAACATTTGACTGTGTGTGACTGTGTGTATGTATGGGTGGCAAAGTCTTTGTCACTTTGTTGATATCAAACCATTTGATCTCTGATAGTGGGGGCGGGGTAGATGATTCATTAAGCCCTTGGCCGTGCATTACAAATATCTAATGCGTGGTCCACTGGTGCAGCAGAAAGATTCCCCCTGTGGTGCCAGTGACCTGGGGTCAGGAACAGACCTGAATGTCAAAGAGCCAGCCGGGGGACAGAAGGCTTGAGTGTCCGGCGACTGCTTGCCTTCTCTCGGGGGGAAGGTGGGGCAGAAGACTGGTGCCTACTGACCCCTGACAGAGGCCAGGAGGCAGTAGTGCATCTGGTCCCGCTATCCAGGGGAGCGTGACAGATGCCGGTGTACACCATGTATCCTGCATGCCACAATCCTGGGGGAGAACACTGGAAAATGGCAAACAGGCTGGTAAGGTGATGACCTCCTGGACCCTCATCACCGGGGACTCCTGATCCACAAACTGTGCCTCAGCAGCACCCAGGACCACTGGATTGCCGATAAGGTGCTTTCCTTCATAGGAAGGGGACCCACTCGATGAAGGGATACATCAGGGTACCTGGGGGTGGCTGCGATGTGGGGCGGTGGTGGACAGGAGCTACCAGTGAATAAAAATCAGTCCTTTAATGAGGCCTGAAAGAGTGACCAGCAAGTGTACAGGGTGGAGAAAAAAAAAGAAACATCCAATGCACACACCCTTGTGTCATATTGCTTACTTATGTGATGGCATGCATGTTACCCTTTAGATATTGTAGATTTGGTATATTTGGTAGCAGGGCAGGAGGGGAAGAGGGAAGGTACCTAATTGGTGCCTCAGTGTAGAGGGATGCAGAAAAGCAAAACCTGGTATGGCAGGAAAGCAGTCACTGTTCATCTGGTGATAAATGACCTGACAAAGGATGCAGTAGGGGGTGCTACAAGAAAGGTCTAGGGTGCTGGGATAGGGCCTGAAGTAAGTAGCTTATTCAGTAGCCTTAACTGAGGTACTACCTGTATATAGCTGGTTGGAGAAATATAGAAACAGAGACTTTGATGGCAGATACCAATTGCTTGGCCCACCTAGTCTGCCCATTTCCCTATCTATTGGATAAGCTGCAGATTCCAGTTAACCAACAGACAACTTTCTCCTACCCCCGCTATAACTGCCTCATGTCTGTCCCATGCATTCTTGAATTCACCCACTGTTTTTGACCCCAAAACCTCCTCAGGAAGGTGGTTCCATGTGTCCACCACTGTTTCCATGAAAGAATATTTCCTCACGTTGGCCCTGAGCCGTTCCCCCCTCTATCTTCAGATTGTGCCCCCTTGTTCTTGCACATCTCTTTTTCTGAAAGATGCTACCCTCTTGGACTTTGTTGATTCCCATGAGGTATTTGAAAGTTTCTATCATGTTCCCCCTCCCTCCTTTGCTTAAGAGTATGCATATTAAGTTCCTTTAGTCTATCTTCATATGGCTTCTGTTGCAGACCCTGAACCATTTTAATTGCCCTCCTCTGGACTGCCTCCATCCTGTCTATGTCCTTGCAGAGATGGGGTCTCCAGAATTGCACGCAGTACTCCAGATGGGGTCTCATCAACTGTCTGTACAGAGGGATAACAACTTTCTGTTTTCTACTGGTGATGCTTCTCCCTATGCATCCCAGTATCCCCCCAGCCCTCCTTACTGCCCTCTCACATCGCTTTCCTACCTTAAGGTCATCTGATATGACCATACACAAGTCCTTTTCCATTTTTGTTGTTGTTAGTACCTCCCTCTGTCAGCGTGGCTCAGTTGGTAGCACATCCGCCTCCGGACCAGGAGTTCATGGGTTCTTGTCCCACACCGGGATTGGGCTTTCATCTAAAAATCACTGGCATCCAAGTGCAGTATTATGGGGGTGCCGTACTGCTGGGGTGTGCCGTCCTTCAGATGAGACATTAAACCAAGGTCCCTTCTACCCATCCTGGTGTTGTCCTGATGGATAAAAGAACCCAGGACACACTTTGCAAAGAGTAGGGGACATTCCCAGTGTCCTGGCCAACATTCCCTTTCCCATAAACTGGTTCATGCAATTATCCAGGCTGTGTGGGTGATGATGTGCGATATGGCCGCCACTACACATTCAGTCACTTCACTACCAGCCTAGCATTGTTTGTAAAGCGCTTTGGGATACACTGTGTATGAAAAGCGCTATATAAATGCTAATTCTTCTTCTTCTTCTCCCCCACTCCCACTGTGTACTTTTCCCCTGTGTTTTTGTTTCCCAGGGGCATTACTTTGCACTTCTTTGCATTGGATCTAAGCTGCCATACTTTTGACCATTCCGCCAATGTTGCCAAGTCCCTTCTCATCCTTTCCACCCTCCTTGTGTATCAACCCTGTTGCAGATCTTTGTGTCATCTGCAAAGAGGCATACTTTTCCTTCCAGCCCCTCTGCAACTCTCCAATAAAAGACATTAAAGAGGATCGGTCCCAGTACTGAACCCTGCAGTACCCCACTAGTAATTACCCTTTCTTCAGAGTGTACTACATTTACTATTACCTTCTGAGTCCTGTTGTCCAGCCAGTTTGTTACCCAGGCTACTACTCTGGGACCCACTCCCAGGCTGGCTAACTTGTTAATTAATCTTTTATGTGGAACTGTGTCAAATGCCTTGCTAAAGTCTAGGTAGTCCATGTCCACAGTCCCTTTCTGGTCTACTACTTTGATCACCCAGTTGAAGAAATCTATTAGATTTGTCTGACATGACCTTCCCGCTCTGAATCCATGTTGTCTTGGGTCCTGTGCCCTGCTGGCCTCTAGGTACTCAACAATTCTCTCTTTCAGAAGTGATTCCATCATTTTCCCCACCATTGAGGTCAAACTAACAGTTTTGTAGTTTCCTGCCTCTGTTTTGCTCTCACTTTTGTGAAGGGGAATTATATAAAACTCTAACTCACTGAGACAACGCTAGCCCATGGATCACCAATGATAAATTATTTTAATAATGTTGGGTCACTAGTCCAAAGATTCTCCACTAGCCACCACCATGGCTGCTACTTATAATTACTGGCAAGTAGGCCATCTAGGTGACAGTTGATGTTTTTTTTTTGAGTCCGCCCCAATGAACAACATCTGTCCTCTTTTCCTATCTGTTCACTGATTTTCTTTCTTTCCCTATATCTCTGCCTTCCTATTTAGCCTCAACTGTTACTTTTTTTGTCTAAAACTCATTTTTTAACTCCTATGTTGTCGTATTTCTACTTTGTATCTGTCCACTCTGTGTCTCTGCTCTCGCTATTGTAGTTTCTGCATATTAACCTGTTTGTCTCTTTTCTTTTAATAGGTCCGACAGGATGCTGACTGCTTCCCTATCAGAAAAGTATCACTCTACATCTAACCTAGCCTGTCCTTCCTATTTACTTCCAAAGAACTAGGGATCCTTTGTTACCTCTTTCCTCTATTTTATTTTACAGGTCCAATGAACTTCGTTCCTTCAGTTCCTACTTCTGGCTCCCTAGCATCCAGGTAAGACACCCTTCTACATATTATCTACATTTGATGGGTTTACTGTCATGATTTGGTTGTGCCTGTTACAGCGTGTGTATGTGTAAGGTTACACAAACTGTAGCACTTCTTTTTCATAAAGCCTTTTGCCTTGGCAGTTCATGCAGGTGGGCTCTCAGCCCTGTCCTTGCCTCTTCCATCTGGCACGCACCTTCCCCAGACCACTGAACCCAAAGTCCTCCCATGGATGCCCCCCCATGGTGGGGCTGAGGGGGAGAGGACTGTCCTCCCCCCATGCAGTGACTCCCAACCAGAATTGGGCTGGTGGTCCAGGTGGTGGCACGGGACAGAGGTTGGTGAGCAGGGCTTTATGAAGCATGTGCCAGCCATTTTTCCATTTTCTCCACTTTGATCCCCTGCTGGAGTAGCACATAAGTGTGTACACATGGTAGCACACACATGCTATGGAACCATGCTCCATCCCTTCGATGTCACTCATGCTTCTAGCGCTATCCCCAGACCTTCACCTGTAGCAACCAGCTGCTGAGTCAGCATACCTCCCCCCCCCCAGGAGAGGAGAGATGTCTGACAGTTGCTCAATCCTCTTGTCCCCCTCCATGGCAACCCTTCAGCAACCTGAGCATGTTCCCAAACTTGAGTCATCAACTTGGTGGGAGGTAAGGTGCACAGCGCCTCAACCCTGTTGAGCCACTGGGCCAGCCTTATGTCACGTCTATTTTTAACTGCATGAAAGTTCACTATCTGTTTTGTGGGATGTCCTGTATACCATGCTTATTAGTTGCCACAGGTGTGTGTTGTGTGTGTGTGTGTCCTCAGCATTTTGTTGCTAACCAAGAGTTGTGGATGGATGGGGGCGAAGAGTGGTGAGTGTGATATTATCAGCATTTGGCTGTATGACTGTGTATATATGGGTGGCAAAGTCTATATCACTTTGCTGATATCTAACTATTTGATAGCTGCTAGTGGGGGGGCGATTTGTGGTGCTATAGTCAATATATGGATTCTTATGTTACAGTGTGTGTGATACCTGTTAGAGCCGGTAGATAGCATAGATCTGACAGTAGGACAGGAGGGGAAGAGGCTGGTGAGGTGCCTGCCTGGGGCTTTATCATGGAAGGTTAGAGACAAGCGAATCCTGGTTGAGGCAGAAGAGGGAGTTTGATGTCACTGTCCATCTGGCGACAAATGACTTGGCAAAATGGAGCAGCAAGGAGAGAAAACCCAAGGGAAATAAAATATCCAGGGGCAGAGAAGAGTAGGGACAAGGGAGAGGAAAGGTCCAGCGTATTGGGTGGTGGATGTAAGACTGAGAGTTGAAAGAAGCAGGGTAGGCAGGAGGACAGAAAAGGGTGGCAACAGTACCAGGGGCAAGATAAGGGCAAAGGGTGTAATTTAGAAGGGAGAGCAGAGTAGGGGGTGGGAAGGACAAAATAAATGAAAAGCCATGTGTGCCAATGCAAGGAGCCTAGGAAAGAAAAGGTCTGATCTTGGAGAAACCATTGCAGAGAAAAACCTGGATCTGGTGGCCATAACAGAATCATGGTACACTGATAATCACAACTCAGATTTGGCAATTTCAGGATACACCATGTAATGGAAGGAAAGGGGAGGTTGGTTTGGTGAGACTAATGGCAGAATGGCTAGCAAAGGCGAAGTATTGGTTATGGGAGGATTTAATCTGCCAGATATAGACTATAAGATTCCGGCCACAGCAACATCATGAAGCAGGGTTAACTACTCCCTTCAGTGGGTGTTTCTCAGGTAGATGGTTACAGAACCCACTGGAGATGGAGCAGTGCTGGACCAGGTACTTACAAACAGGGACAGAACTGCAGACATCACATTCGATATCCACCTGGGTACAAGTGATCACTGCACTGTATGGTTTGGCATATGAATTGGGCAGGAGAAAAAAACACACTAGGAGGAGTTTCCTAGATTTCAGGAGGGCACATTTTAAGGAAATAGGTGATTGCCTTGTGTTTACCTTGAAGTGGTGATGGCCAGGATGGGGGGAGAATGCTGTCACAATGGAAAAAATTCAAGTAGGGAATGACTAAGGCAACGGAACACAGTTTGAAGAAAGTAAGCAAAGGTAGGAGGTGAAAGAGGCAAATATGGTTCTCAAAGGATGTTGCTAAGGCTGTCAGGGAAAAGAAAACAGCTTTAAGGATGTGCAAGAAGACCCACAGAGAGGTAGACAGGGAGGTATATCTAGCAGGGATTTATTTAACTCCAAAATTTGATTAGCGTTTTGCTCATAAAAGTGCTAAAACATTGTGAAAATACATAGCACTTGTCTCACCGTGTTTAACAAACATAACACTTCTAGAAAACCTACATAAATACTTTCTGTACAGTTAGCGTTATCCCAAGAAAAAAACTGCTAATCAATTATTTAAAACCCTGTCTAGATTAACAAAAAGAGGCAGGAAGGAAGGTGAGGGCAGCTAAGGCACAAAACATAGGTGATATTTGCAAAGGAGGTCAAAAGGAGGGGTAAGACCTTCCTCACTTATGCAAGTGAAAGGAGTAAAGCAGATAATAAAGATCCAGGGTAGGAAATAGTGCAGAAAATGGGCAAAAAAAGCTAAAATTTGAAATGAGCACTTCTGCTCAGTATCTACATTGGGGGGGACGCAGACCAACATGTATCAGCAGGCTCTGGGGTGAGGGGGGAGTGGACAGAAGTCCGTTCTCAGGAGTGAGTTTGAAGGGAATTAGAAGCCATAAAGGAAAGCATGGCAATGTGACCAGATGGGATTCTTTAAGTGACATGGCTGAGGAACTGGAGGGGAAGGTATATCACTTTGTGGATGATGCAAAAATCTACAACTGGGTGGACACCCAGGAGGGGGTAGAGAGAATGCAAAGGGATCTTGGGGAAACTATGGGTGTGGTCTAAGTGGTGGCAGCTGGGTTTCAGTGTTAAAAGCAGTAAAGTTATGCACTTGGTGCAGGGAAACTCAGTAGCTGTGTATAAGATGGGGAGTACTTACAGTAACTACGCAAGAGAGGGACATTGGAGCATTCGGATCTGATGATCTAATGGTGGTGGGACAGTGCAATAAGGCAGTTGGTTACTGGGATGCTAGGCTGCATAGGGACTGGGTTTTCAAGCAGGAAAAGGTAGATGGCGTTGCCCATGTATCACTCAGTAGTGAGATCTCACCTAGAATTCTGTGTACATTTCTGGAGGCCACAACTCTGCAAGGATATTGACAGGGTGGAAGCGATCCAAAGGTAGGCTGCCACAGTGGTACATGGGTTTCACGAGAAACCATATAAGGACAGGCTGTGGGAACTCAGTATGTAGTCCCTGGAGGAAAGAAGATGAAAGCTTGAAAGGACATGCTTGATACCTGTAAGTACCTCACAGGGTTAAACAGGGTGCAGGAGGGAAGTCTCTTTCAGAGAAGCAGGAACACCAGAACTCGGAGGCATGCAAAGAAGCTTGAGCAGGTGATGTTTAAAAGTGATGTGAGGAAATAATACTTCACAGAAAGGATGTGTGGATCTCTGGAACAGCCTGTTATAGAAGGTGGTGGGGTGAAGACAGTAGGGGCCTTTAAGCATGCATGGGGTAAGCACATGGGCATAAGAAGTTGAGGAAAGGGAAGGAGATAGGGCTGTGTGGAATTTTCAAATTCTGACAGAACAAAATTTCGAGGAATTTTCAAAATTACACCAAAATTCCACAAAATTTCTTCCCCCCGTGCCAACTCCCCGGCGGCCTGAGGTTATTCCTGAACCAGGGTTGTTGTTGCAGTGCGAGGCAAGGCATCCAGCATCTCAGCCCTCCATGTCATTGGGATGTCCTAAGAGATGATTTTCTGCTGGGAAAATGCTATTCCGTGGATCACGGCAGGCAGAATTCCGCAGAAGAATCAGCAAAATTCCAGTGGAAATTCCACCGGCGGAATGGTCATTCTGCGCTAATTTTGTCAGCAGAGTTCTGCATTCCACACAACTTTAGAGGAAGAAGGGACACCTGAGACTGATTAGGGCCCAGGGAGTATTAATAGGCAGGGAAATAAGGCAGACTGGATGGGCCTACCTGTCCTTTTTCTGTCATCAAATTCTATGTTTCTGTATTTATAGAGTACATGGATATAGATGAGTGAGACCCTTCTAAACCAGTAGTGCATATTCTACTCCCCCTTATGAGGAAATGCATACAAAATACATGAGTCTCTCTGCAGCAGCCAACTTTTGAAGTGTGGAACAACCAGGTTTTAAAAGTCTTACCAAAGAAGAGACTTGCTTTCGAGATAAAGGGGCGGGCACAAAAACTTGAAAGACAGTGGGGTCCCTATACATATTCCCTGCCTCCCAGTAGGCCGTGCTGATATGTAGCAGGTGCTGAAAGAGCAATATTACTGCCAAATGAAGAAATACACCAGACACACCAAAACAAAATGAAATCATTTTTATTATGCAGGCATGACAAACAATGTGATGAATGCAATCATTGCTTGCTTGTAAGTTTCCTGTTAAAACCATTTCGTTCTTCTAAAGTCCAAACACTAAGGTTTAACAAGCACTATAAAATATAAAACATGTAGGGCCGGATATTCAAAAGGGTTGCACCATGCGCAATAGGGTTGCTCATGCGCAAGTCTGAAAATGCGCCATTCTGCCATATTCAGCGGGAAGCAGTTGCGCCACCGAAAACATGCTGAGCAACAGCGCAATGCAAATGAAGGCATGTGCAACCAAAGGGGGTGGATCCATGCATAAAGAGCGCAATGCAAAATTTAAAGGCTTGCACAATGCGCAACAGCGGATCAGCCGGAAGGTGCGCCACGGCAGAAAAGAGCCAAAATAAAAAGGCTCAAGGAAGAGGCGCAAGAACACTACAGGGAAGCCACATGAGGCAGGGAGACAGACAAGGCAACAGTGGTAAACAGTGCAGGCCAGGGAGTGCACAGGAGAGAAGAGGGACAAGGGAGGGTGTGTGGGGCCACAGACTGTAGCGGCCAGTAGGTGTACCCGGTGCAGTGGAGGTAGCAGTCAGGACAGCGGGGGTAACAGAGCAACAACAGCCAGGGGGGGACACAAGCCAGGGACATGGACAGTGCCAGCTTCCTCATGGAAGCTGTAATGAGGGGAGTAAGAAGGCATGCTGCTGGGGGGCGTGGCTGTGGAAGGGCCCGTCGGCGGTACGCCCCCAACAGGCAGTACTGTGCCCGTGTCAGCTTTGAGCTGTACATGGATGTAGAGATTGTGGGCCGGTACCACCTGAACAGGGCAATACTGAGGCGGCTCTGTGAGCTGTGCAGTGATGTGATGCAGGCACCCTCACGACAGAGTCACGCTGTCAGTGGAGACAAAGGTAACAGCCTGCATGTGCCTGCTCACCACGGGTACCTTCCAGAGGCCGATAGGGGACACCACAGGCATAACACAGTCAGCCACGTCATGCATCCTCACCCAATTCTTCAGCGCACTGCTGCCACATGCTGCGGAGTACATCCATTTCCCCAGCACCGCGGCAGAGCGTACAGCAAACATGCAGGAGTTCCACAGGGTAGCACGTATGCCTGGCGTGCTAGGGGTGATAGACTGCACCCATGTGGCTATTCGCATGCCACCTGGCCCCGATGGGGCTGCATACCGAAACCGGAAGGGATTCTCCAGTGTCAACTGCCAGGTGGTGTGTGATGCCAGTGGGCGCATCATCAATGTCTGTACCACACACCCTGGTGGAGCACATGATGCCTTCATATGGTACCAATCTGCACTGTGCCATCGATTTGAGAGTGGGGACATCCCCACAGGACATCTAGTGGGTGAGTATGCATGTAGGAATGGCAAAGTTGGGGCAAGGGTGGGAAAGCCACAGGTGCCATGGTAGTGGCACACAGGGATATGGACAATATGGACCTGACCATGATACTCATCTCCACTATCTCCACACAGGTGACAGCGGATGCCCTCTCCGTCCCTGGCTGCTCACACTCCACCGGCACCCCATGACCCCATCGCAGCAATGCTATAATGAGGCACATGCCGCCACACGCAACATCATCGAGCGGGTGTTTGGGATGCTTAAGGCATGCTTCCGATGCCTAGACACCTCCGGCGGTGCCCTACAGTACAGCCCCTCAAAGGCCTGTGGGATATTCCTGGCCTGTTGTATGCTGCACAACATGGCCAAGGACTGTGGGATAGCTGTACAGGTCAAGGAGGGGGACAGCAATGGGGATGCCGGTGACGCCGGTGATGATGGAGATGAGTAGCCCCCCCTTGGACGGCGGGACCCCCGACTGATCCGGCAGGCCCAGCTGCACCGGGACACCATCACAGAGGAGCATTTTTGCACGACACAGGTAAGTCAAGGGGCCATGTGCAATCAACACTGTCTAGGTGCAACCCACAGGCACACAGGGAAACACACCAGGGGTGCATGACGGCAAGGGGAGTGGAAGGGTCCAGGCGCACAAACACACCATCAGGGAGGGGTGAATAGTCATATGGACACACACACACACACACACACCAGGCACAAAGCATACATGGGCAGGTGCACAGCAGAGCTGGAACAGATATGGCAAACACACCGAACAATGGACCACCACCACCACCTGTACTGTCCAGGTACATGTGTCAGATGCTGGGCACCCTTGCACCTTGGTGTACAGTACAATGCAGGCATCATCATGCACACGCACCTGTGGACAGCAGTCGGGTGGGTGTGCAGGTGGTCCGTGTGTCGGCGTGTTGGGCAGGGCACCCACCAGTGCACTGCCCACCATGGCACACATTGCACAAAGGGCAGCATCAGGCAGGGCCTGCACTGGGAGACAGGTCACTCAGGTGGCACTGTGCCATGGCCACCTTGGATGCGTGGGCGGCCCCACCGTGACCCAGCAGCACTGGCAGGCTGATCATGGGCCACATTGGGTGGCACCGATGGACCACCAGGGGTCCCACTGCACGATCGCGACCTTGTCCGCACAGAGGTGTGCAGCATGCCGAACATACCTGCACCAGGTGTGCTCGGGATGCCCACAGCAGAACCCGGTGTCGACAGGCTGGGTGTCGCATGACGCCAGGAATGGGGAGTGGAGCACGAGCTGTGTGGGTTGTGCGGTACAGGGGCACCTGACTGTGTGCCCAATGCGGCCACGACAGAGACCACTGCCTGGGTCAGCCTGTCAATGGTGGCGGTCACATCCGTCCGCATTCTGACCATCTCTGCAAGGATCAATGCATTGTCCCTGCTGTTCTGCTCCACAGCCATGCACAGTGCCTCCACGGACGTTGCAACCCGCATCTGCTGCTGTACTGATGCCCGCAGCAGGCGGGTGTGCTCGTTAAATGGGTCCTGTGCCACATCGGCATTCTGTCCCCCAGGGTATGGAAGGTTCTGATGCTCAACACCCCTTGAGGGTGGGCACTGTTCACCAGGCCCAGGTGTGAGCATGTCAACAGGCGGTGTGCATGTGCCACAGCTGGACCCTGTACCCCCAGACCTGGTGGGTGACTGCTGCTGCTGCCCCTCCAACTGCTGTGCCCCAGGGACCATTCATTCCACTGCTGTGGCCGCAACAGTGCCAGGGACCTGCACAGCCACCAGTGCTGCCCCACCGGTGCTGACAGGCACAGCCTGGGACTGTGCTGACATGCTGGCACACACATTGGAACCAGCTAGGTCCAGGGGCACATGCTGGCCTGCTGTGTGTCCGTAATGTGACACACACATGTCACTGCCCATTGCAGTCCTTGCATCATCAATGGTGCAGGTTCGTGCAACAGCCACAGTCACAGCGTGCTGGCATGCTTGCATGCCAGACTGCTGGGACACAGGCTGTGCACCCCCCACACCTGACTCACCGACAACAGAGGTGGCAGCCAGGCATGCACGCTGGTGCAGTGCATGCCGGCTGGCAGCAGAGGTGGATGGACCCTCCACCAACTCTGGCAGGCCTTCCACACTGCATGGTCCCACAACCACCATCCCCTGCAGATGAACAGGATCTGTAACAGAGAGTGAGAACATGTTAGTGCATGTGATCAACCTCCCCCCCAACACCACCACCATGTCATACCGTGCAGTGATGGGCTTCCACCTGTCTGGAATCCACCTCCTGGTGCGCCCTCTATAGCACTACACCGCATTGATGCAGCCAGATGGTCCTCCACCGGGGTCAGCTCCGCCACCTCTGGCTGGCCCCCGCCTGTGGCAGCGCGTGCCGCCCTGAAGGCTGCCACCTTCTCTTTGACCTGTCTCCGGTCTGTCCCCATCTTTTTTTTTGCATTCCTGCACAGAGCGCTGGTGGCTTCTGTGCAGGTTTATCATACGGGCTACCCCCTCCCATGCAGCAGCACAGGCCTGAGGGGTGCCCTGCCGTCCACTCAGTAGTGGCTCCTCTTCCAGGTAGGCCTGGAAGAGTGCCTCTGTCTCTGACTTGGTGAAGTTGGGCTCCTCTTTCGCCCACCATCTTCATCCTCACCTGGTCTTTGCTCGGTCATGTCGGTCTGTATGGGTGGAAGTGGACACCTGTCACTGTGCAGTCTACAGCGTTAACCCATGACCATTGCCCAGAACATCACACAGCATGCAACTCACCTCTCACCTGCAGTAACCGAATCTGGACAGCGCTGTCCACTGTCGCATATTGATAGCGCAATGCATGCAAATTAGGAGTGGCGCAACTGTAATGAGATGCAAATCGCGCCACTGCGCCTTTGAATGGCAGATCAGCTGATTTGCATGTGTCGGCTGAATATCGTGCTGTTGCGCTTTGCACAATACGGTTGAGCCAGCTGAGCCAATGGCGCATTTCTGTGACTACGTAGTACACCGCATTGCACATGCCCAGGTAGCTTACGCAGGCGTCTGCCACGCTGATGACGTGCTGTGCACGATCAGCAATTCAGGACATGGCCACCATTGTGCCAGTGATGCTACAGCACTGGTCACCATATGGTGCTGTGGCACAACAGCGCAATAGTCCACTGTGGCACTGGCACGCAGGTGACCGATCGCGCCGGACGTGTAGATGTCCGATGGCGCTCTGCGTGGCCTTGTGCCACTGACCCATGACCTTGTGCCCGACCTTTGCCCCCTGGCACTGTCACGTCTGGCATGTGTAGCTTCTATCGCGCTGTTGGGTGACAGCGATGTGGAATAACGGTACTGTACGAACAGCGATAGGGACTCATGGAGTTGTATTGTGCAACATTTCCACGCAAGATGCACAAGCTGGAGCACCATATTGCCACTGTACAACCTCTAGAATGGCACGCAGGAGAGCTCCACAGTGGGGGCCTTGGAGCTGGCAAACCTGGTGGCTGTGGTGGAGCCTCACCATGGGACACTGTTTGGGGGAGTGCCCCTGCAGATGGCACGCACCCATGTGTGGCAGCAGGTGGCAACTGCCCTAGAGCAGGCCACTGGGTGGAGGAGGACTCCTGAGCAGTGCAGGCACCACTATAGTGACCTGCAAAGGAGGGAGCATGCTCTGCTGGAGCGCCTCAGGGCTCGTGCCAGGAGGGGCATTGTGCCTAGGCCAGGTGGGTGTGCTGTGTATGCACTGGTATTGTCCGCATGGGTGACACTGTGTAATGTGACCTGCGCATGGGGGTGGGTTGGGCTATGGTTTGCTGTGCAGGTGTTTGCAGGTGTGTGCTGTTTGGGTCTGGTTGTGTGGGCAGGTACACTCAATGGGGCAAGGGGCTGTCTGCTTTGGGATCTCACTGATGTGTTTCTCTTCATTTGTCTCCCACAGGCGTGGAGGAGCAGAGGCGGGCCCAGGCTGAGGCATGGGATGGCGGTGCCGGGGTGGCTGGCAGAGGTAGTGTGCCATAGCCGCAGCAGCAGCAGCAGCCACAGCCACAGCAGCACCAGCAGCAGCAGCTTGATGAGGGTGAGTGTCATTACATCTTGGATGCTATTGCATGCTGGGGGGGAGCACGGCCACCGTCCATGGACTACACTACCATGCACGCAACATGTGACAGTCATCACTGTCCAGTGGCACTGCATGTGTGTGTGTGTGCACCACTGGTGGTCCATGCATGCACTGAGCACATGGCTGTGGCACTAGCATCCCACCACGTAGCCACGTCACTGGGCAGCCTTGGTTGTGCTGTGCTGGACATGGGCGGTGTGTGTGTGCAGTGGTAGACATGGCTGTTGCTGCCTGGTTGGGCATGTCTTGTGCACAGTCACTGTGGGTGGGTGCAGTCCATCACAGGGGCGGGGCACTTGGCCGTATGCCATGCATGATGGGTGGGCTTCAGGGATGTGGACAGTCACAGCCATTTACTCTGTTCCCTTGTCCTAGATATCCAGATCCTGCATCGGATCGAGTGGTCCCTGCGGAGGCTCACGCAGGTGGCCATGGATTCACATGCCCTCCTTCTTGACATGCAGCGGCATGGGATACGGTGCCGGAGGAGGCCCCGGGCACAGCACCAGGTGGAAGGAGGGCAGGCTGCCGGCCGGTAGCTGACCATCACCACACCCCACCTTCCCTCTCCCGGTTGTTCATCCCTGCCCCTTACCCACTCCTACCTTATACCCATACCCCCACCCCTGCTTTGTATATTTGTACATAGTTGCTTTGTTGTTCTTGTTATTCTTGTTCATTACATTTATATTTTGATATGAATACTGTGGTGGTCTCTGATTTGCAGCTGGCTATAGGTGCTCAGTTGCAGTGGTGTGCATGGCATCTGGGGTGGTATGGTCATGGGTATGTGTGTGCGTGTGTGTGGGGTGGTGTCTGTGTTGTGGGTGTGGCTTCCAGTCAGTATTGCCGTGTGCTGCCACCCACTGCTGGGTGCTCATGGTGGGTTTGGCTTGTCTAGTTATGTGGTTCACGAGGTTGCAGTGTGCCGGGGGGGGCCTGGGGATTCCTGCAGTGCTGGTCACTGCACATGGGTGGTGTCTTGGGGTCACAGTGCTGGGTGTGCTGTGCACACGGGGGGGCTGCTGGACACTGGGGTGGTCCGCCCCATTGTGTGGCACTCTCAGCTTGCCATTGGGTGTGCTGCAGTAACACGGCCGGGATGTGCTTTCTTTGGTTGTCCCCATGGTCCGGTGGCTGTTCCATCCCTCCCCAGTTATGCTGTGCTTGGGGTGTGGGGATACATTGTTGGTTCTGCAGTGTGTCCCTGTGCCCATCTGTGGCATGGGTGGTGGGCCCCTGCCTACCTCCCTGGTTGTGCAGTTCCATTGCTCTGCTGCTGGGGGTCTCTTTGCTTGTGCTATGGTGCCTCTGGACTGCTCAGCTGGGCTGCCTTTGTTGCGCTATGGCACATCATCTCTGCTCAGCTTCCCCTTCCTGGTTGCGCTATGGCACAGGTTGTGCGATATTCAGACGTTGGCTGGTTGTGCAATTTGTCTTGCTCCATGTTTGAATATCGCGTGTATTGCGCATGTGCGCAATTGACTTGTGCTTGCTCCTGCTGTTGCACACTTTTTGGGCGCAGTTTGAATATCTGGCCCGTAGTGTCTAGCTATATCACTTCCCCATCTCAGCATTTGACTGCCCTGTGGTGGAGGCGCATTGCTAGTGCAAACTCCGAGAAGCTTCAGAGGATAGAAACTGCAGTTTTTTTTTTTTTGTAAGATGCCAATTTTTCCAAGATTGGACTTGTTCACAGAGAGAAAACTTGGCTTATAGTTAGCCTAAATACATTGTCTAAAGGCTTAAAAATGGTCTTGTCTAAGTCTTAGAGGTGAGACTGTTGCATAAACAAAAAGCTGCTTTGACTTACATAAGACAAGGCTTAGCTTGAGGTATCCCAGCAACACAGACAAAACTTTAAGCTTGTACGTCCAGTGACTCAAGTGATCTCTCTTCCCCCCAGCTTGCCCCTTGTCATCAGCCTCCTGTCCCCCCCCCACAGTGAGTGAACATGGAACCCATGAAGTCCACATGCATCTGATGGTGGATGGCAGTTCTTCAGCATTAAAGCCTGTGCTGCATTTGAATGAAGCATTAGGTAATAGTTTTTTGGCTTTGGTGTCTGGAATGACTTCTGAGTGGGTGTTTAGGGACGGATGAGCCTACCACTGGCATTGTCCCCTGCCCTTGCCATGTGACTGGGCTGTCTACATGCCACCGGATGTGACTGGCATTAAGTCATCATGTGTTACAGCTGGCTGTACACCCCTGCAGGTTGGCTGTCATGTGTGGGTTGTGCTGGGGTGCTTGATGGTGTCGTGGTTGCAGTGTATGACATATGGGGATTTGGGGGTTGGCTGCCATGTACTGGATATGAATGGGAAACATTATCCTGCTGTAAAGCAGTGATAATTATGGTCATGCCATTGTCTGAGGTCCCACACAGGTTGCGGAACCATTGCTGTCTGTCAAGTCTGTGGGCTGTGACGTCACTGTATATGCCCTGTATTTCTTGCAGCTTTCCCTGCTGAGCCTTACCCTCCCTGATCCAACTGTCTCAGTTCATGGTACATGCAGATAAAGCAATCAAGACCTGATATACATCCTATGTCAATGTTGGGCCTTGAGGGACCCTCCAGTGAGTCCTGGGGGGCAGAGTCTGCTTTTCAGGTTGCAAGGTAACAAGTGCAATGCCTGCTGCGGTGATAGCTGCCTGTACTCAAGATAAGTGGTATACTGTTGGGTGTTCGAAGGGTGGCCGGAGCAGGAATTTTTGCTTTAGGTTTGACAATTTTTTTTAAGAAAGTAAAAAAGTAGTTATTTTTATAGTGATATTGGTCAGTTGTAACAAGTCAAAGAAGAGTTTAAAAGCAGCCAAATAGTGCAACATGACCTTGAAAATGCACCAGAATGCATCTAAAACCTGATAGCTTCTGGGGTCCTAGGCAGCCCCCAAATCATCAGCCTGTGGGGGGTTGGGAAATCATAGTTCATGAAGACCCAACACTTCTAAATTTAGCACTACACCACTGCCTGTTCATCAAAACTGAGTTTGTAATGAGACTGCTTTGATCCAGCAGAGACTGAAATTACACTTCTCCTCTGTCCCCCAAGAGTGTGTGTGTGTGGGAGGGGAGGGAGCACTGTACATAGAGAATACTGGAAGGGCAACCATGCTCCACCATTCCTCTTCTCTCTCTGTCTCTCTCTCGCTCTCTCTCTCTCTCGGAACCAGACTTATACAGGGAAATGTTGAAAAGTGAAGCTGACCAAATGTAATAGCTTACTTGACTTTTTTGTCAGCTTAAACTTTTAAATGATTTCCCAATCTTTTACAAATAAAGCTTACTATATGCACTGAATGGAGGCTGATGGCTCGGATAAAAAAATATGTATTTCTGAAATCACTGACTATAACCTACAGAATATGCGCATTATGTAATGTTCATCACTGCTGAGCTTAATGGAGTGCTTAGTATTATATGGCCGAGGTGTTTAATTTTTTTTTGTTTGATCCTCAAGTCCGCATCTTCTTAACCCTCCCCCAACAACCACCACACACATTTGTATCTAAACTTGCTCTGCAAACCAACAGTGTGAGTGCAAAACTGGAACAGCTGTGTGCCTTATCCATTTGAATCACATAACCTGTCATACATAGAAATGTAGCCCTCCCTCTGTGTCCAGAGGTATGGATGGAATATGTCCATGGGGAAGGGACACCCACAGCAGCAGAAATATTTCCAGTGGCCACGTTACCCAGGCCCAGATGTCACACACAGGGTCCCTTTTCCTCACTGGTGCTGGATGAAAACAATAGGTTAATGCACATTAAACAGTTCCTTTCAATAATGGAATGTCCACACAGAACTTAAAGAAACAACAGGGATCCCAAATTCATTAAACATATTCACACATAGCTCTGGGAAGCATCAGTTAATTAGTGGGAAACATATTCAGCTCTCATATGGCTGGTATAGCCATAATAGCAGTTTTTACCTGGACCATGGATGTCGCACAGTCTTTAGGGCAGCATTAACTCGGGACCACCATAGTTACAAAAGTTTAAAGGCAGCACAAGTCCCAGAACAGTTCACAGTGCCTAACAGACCATTATTCTTCACCGGCACCCAAACTCTCAATGATTCTCTCTTTCTCTCTCCCCCTCTCCCTCTCCCTCTCTCTCGCTCTCGTTCTCACTCTCTCGCTCTCTCCATACTGACTCAGCAGGTCCCCCTCAGAACATGCAGTCCTCACAGCTTGGGGATTTGCAGGTTCCCTCATGACCTCTGCATCCTTTCCCTGGACTGGTAGCAACTGTCCCCAAATTGAGAAGGGGGACAAAGCTCCAAATCAGCTTGCTGTCTGGACACTACACTCCCTGCCACATTCTTGTCTGCACAATCCCTACATGAATCAGCGCAGGTTGCTAGGGCACTCTGTGACTTGTGGCTGCTGGCTCCCCTCTTGACTTTAGCTGCCCTCCAAGATACTATGCAGCTTTTGGCTCCTAACTCAACTTCTTCCTCTGTGTTCCCCCAAGTTTCGCCAGCCAGGGGCTGGAGCGAGCAATCGACCCACCCAGCCCTGACTCACTCTCACCCCCACTCCCTTACCACTCACTCCTCAGGCTGGAACTCTCCGTCCCACCTAAACTGATGGGCTTTATCCCCCCACACACCCATGGTGACTTCCAGACCCATGTGAGGCTCTACCTGAGTGCTGAGAAAAATTAACCATTTTTTCTACTGGGCCGAATTAGGCCACAAAAACCCAGGGAGGGCTGAACAGAACTAGTAATCTCCCAAATGGAGGGTTACATAAACATAGAAACTGATGGCAGATAATGACCACTGGGCCCATCTAGTCTGCCCATTTTTTAATTATGATCATTTTGCTGCAGACTCAAGTTGCCCTACAGCACTGTTTCTTCCACCCAACTCCTTCCTCCTAGGATTCCTTTGTGCCTGTCCCATGCATTTTTGAAACTCACCACTGGTTTCACATCCACTGCCCCCCTTGGAAGGCTGTTACAGGAATCCACCATACTTTCTTTGAAGAATTACTTCCTCACATCTCTCCTGAATGGTTCCCTGTCAACACATTGACAATAATGTTGTTGACATCCCCGAAAGCAACAGGAACAATACCATTGTCGGCATTGTTCCTGTCAGGATGAAGTGTTTATTTTGCAGGGGGCTTCACCACCCCACACCCCCCCCCTCCATCTCTAAATAACCAATTCTGAGTCAGAGTTGTGTCAGGGTGGGGGCATAACACTGGAAGACAGCAGGACCATCACAGTGATCTGGCAAGATTTGTTGCTGTGATGGTCTTCGCTGTAAAAATGTCAAAGTGCTGATGTGCTGATGGTATACGCTCCTGAATCTACCTCCTTGCAGCTTCATATCAAGACCCCTTGTTGTACATCACCTTTTTCTCTGAAACATATCTCTCTCCTGTACCTTATTAACCCCCAAGAGCTATTTTGAAGGTCTCCATAATAGCCCCACTCTCCCTCCTGTCCTCCAGGGTGTACATATTGAACTCTTTCAGTCTCTCCTCATAGGGTTTCTGATGCAGACCTTGCACCATTTTGACAGCCCTCACCTCTCTTCTTGCTGTTTTCTCCTTTTTCCAACTGTTTGTCCTTCCACACCTTTCTCCTTTGACTGCTCTTTTCTCCCTTCTTCCTTTGCTAACCCCCTGCTTCCTTGAATAACTTGCATCCTGGTGGGACTCCCTTCCCTTGGGATCTCCCTACTCTCTATCTCAGCTTGTGGTGGTCCACTTTCTGCCTCCCATATTTCTTCTATCACCCCCCTCCACCGGCTACATTAAATGCCCATAGAATTGTCATCTGAGTCATCTACTGAGGACTGTGTTTGCCTCCTGGATGAAAGCAGACCATCACCTCAGTATAGATTCTTATCCTTCCAGGTTGGCCCACAGTTCCCAGCGTAGACATACCTCTACTTCCTGCACCATTCATTCTACCATTACTTGAAGGCCTTGGTGCAGAGCTCCTTCTCCTTTCACATATAGTATAACACACACTTCCCGCTCACATTTTAAACACATGGGAAACACAGGATCAACCAGATAAATTATCTACCTTCAGCAAACATTATATTTACACATGAGGATGACTAAGGCAATTCATCTTTATATTTAAGGCAATGAAACGCCCTTATCAAGTTACTGTATTAGCAGCCATATTGGCTCTGACCAGAGTTTGTTGTAATCTGTAGATATCAGAAAAAATGTAATTGTATTTCATACTGTCCTGCATAGTAAAGGTGTTCTGCAGTCACTCAGAAAGTCTGTGCACTGCACAGTTCACTTGTATTTTGTCATAGTTTACTCATGGGACCTGAAAGTAGTGATGTCCCTGTTCATTCCCAAATGAGATGGCACCAAGTTTGTGCTATTCACTGCATGCGTGTATTCCACTATTTAAAGCCTGGGCAAAAAAAAAGTTTATCTTGCAATTGTTTTTTAGTTCACTTCATGGTTTTAGGAAGTAAATATACATAAAAATAAAAAATAAAAAAAGTAAATATATAGTGTGTTGTGGACAATGCTACTGAATTCCAGATGCAGAAGCACTGTAGCTTACACAGCTTGATTTGCTTGAGCTCTCTGGATCATTTTTCTTTGCAAAGTCCAGTTAAATCAATGAGAAACTGTTGCATTCCTTTTAGATGCCTTGAGCTTCTACAGTGGCATTTACCTTCAAAAATTTGGAAATGGTGCATTTTATTACATTATTAAGCTGTTTTCCAGTCAAAAAATTGCAATGTGATGTGTGGATTTTACCATGGTGAACAAAAAGCATGACCTGTACCAACATCATGCCCTGCACATAGTGATGGTGGCTGTGGAGCACTCTTTGCTTGGTGCTCCACATCCACCATTTTTTTAAAACTTTATTTGTATCAATTTTTCAATTGTAATACACACAAGTAATGCATATGGTGTACAGTCCAATGACAGCTTAAAATCACTGAGGAGGTGCCCCTTAATACAAAGGATCAAAAGGTGCATCAACCATATTTTGATACAGCATGTGGGGGAAAATCCCAATCTATAACAGTATGTAACATTAGGCTTCAACATAACTCATAGAGCAGTGCCCACGATCAGCATGGCTAATCTCTAGATAAAAAAAATCCATAGATAATCTGAGAAAGTACAGCCCCCAAACAGGGGTATTGTATTTGCCATGCATACAGCCTCAATTTAATAATCAAACCTAGATATTTAATATAGCAGCAGTATAAAAAATTAATACTGTACTACATATCCTTCTTTTCATTTTGGCTCCCCTTTCCCCATGAATAAATGGAGCACACATACATCTCAAATCAGGGATCCATAGATACCACCTTACTAGAACAATACTGCAGGCACAACCAGCATAGCAATATTTAAGCTAACTTGAAAGACATGGCCCTCAATCTGGATGACCAACCAAACAAGAACATGACATATTATGTTAACAAAATCAGATCAAACTTTTAGCAGATACCAGTATGATCAGATTTAAAATGAGCAATGTTAATGTCCGTAAAAGTCATAGTATGGCTGGTCGCCACAGATTCAGAGGGTTGTAGTGTAAGTCTCAAAGGAAAACCCTCTGTATGGGAAATATTCAAGTGTCTGTACCCTCTCTTGCCTCAGAGCTCAAGCCTCCCTGCCCCCGGTGTTCTGCCGATATGCAAGCTGCCCACTTGTCTGCCTCAATAGGATTGGTGAATACCCATGCCTCCCCTCTTGGACTGTACAGAGGTTGGTTGGAAACACAATGGAGTGGGCTATGTTGGCTAGTCTTAATTCTGCTTTCACACTATCAAGTTTTTTGTAACGCTGTCTGGTGGCATAACTGAGATCAGGAAAGATATGCACAGAGTGGATATCCTGTGATAGTGGGTCATTCCTTTGTACAAAATTCAGGATCCTGTCTCATTTCCCTATGCCCGCAGTTACCACTAGCATAGTCCGTGGCTTGTTGTAGGAGTTGGACCACCCACGTGACATGATACGGTAGGTCTTCTGAATTTCGAAGATAGTCGAGTCCCCCTCTGGCAAACAGTTGCTCTGCCAGCCAATCTCGGATGAACATAATTGGATGGTCAACTTATATTTGTTCGGGCAGACCCAGAATGTGAATACTAGAAGCCTGACTCTGATTCTCCATCATCTCAAGATGGGCTAGAAATGTTGGGTTTCTTTGACCAACATGGTGATGGCACTCATGGATACTGAGGTCTGTTTTTTAACATCCAGCATTTCCATTTTTAGACAGTCCATCATAGTTTCCTCCACAGTGACATGGGAATTAAAGGTATCTACTTGCTGACTCCAGTCCGTGACAGATGAGATTAGGCACTGTAATTTATGCCCCAAAGTTTGTAGGGTCTCCACTCCTCTGGAACTCTGTAGCTCCACACTGTCAGGAGCGGCCGTCGCAGAGAGAAACTGTTTGGCTGTCAGATTCTTCACTTTTTCCTGTTATTCTATAGCACTTTTTTCTTTTTGTGGGCTTCCCATCTTAGGCTTCTTGATGAGCTCTTTCCAGTGATGTAGTTTATTCAGACTTGCAACATCAAAAAGTACACTTTTAATGCTCTGATACTATAGAAATTGTAGGAGCTAATGTTAACTGCTACTGCTATACTCGGGCTCCACAGCCTCTACAGTACATCCACCATTTTGAGACCATCTGGTATGTGTGCGTGTGGGGGGGAGTTGAAGGGCTAGCATAACCACATGCTGCTTAATGTGGGCGCCTTCATCAAGGTACATGTATTTTTTTGTGTTCATTTACACTGTTTATTTGCTTGTTAATTTGTTGCTGGCTTACTGTTTGGTGGATGCTAACATGGTGGATGTGGAGCACTCCTTGTGTGTGGTGGGGGGGTTCATGCTGCCTAGTTCTCATTCTGGCGCAGCACATGCTTTTTGTGCACTTTGAATGTTTGCCTTTTTTTTTTATTTGTTCAATGTACCTTATTTTGAGCACCAATATTGTGGCCTAGTGTTTGGTGGATGCTAACATGGTGGATGTGGAGCATTTCTTTGTTTGGTGCTCTGCATCCACCATGTTGGAACCCTGTGGTGTGTGTGTGTGGTGGGGGAGTGCATGCTGCCTAGCTGTCATTCCGACACAGGGTGTACCATTTTTGGAGCACCTATTTTGTGGCCTAGTGTTTGGTAGATGCTAACATGGTGGATGTGGAGCACTCCTTTCTTTGGTGCTCTACATCCATAATTTTAAGACCATGTGGGGCGTGTGTGCATGTATGTGTGTGTGTGTGCGTGTGTGTGTGTGTGTGTGTGTGTGTGGTGAGGGGATGCTGCCTAGCTATCATTTTGCCACAGCACATGCTTTTTGTGCACTTTGAGTGTTTGACTTTGTTTTTTTTTATTTCATCTGTGTGCCATTTTTAGAGCACCTATTTTGTGGCTTAGTGTTTGGTGGATGTTAGCATGGTGGATGTGCAGCACCCTTTGTTTGGTGCTCTATATCTGCCATTTTAAGATCACATGGTTTCTGTGTGTGGGGGGGGTACATGCTGCCTAGTTATCATTTTGACACAGTCCATGCTTTTTGTGCACTTTGAGAGTTTGACTTTGTTTTTTAATTTTGTCTGTGTACCTTTTTTGGAGCACCTATATTGGGGCCTAGTGTTTGTATGTTAACATGGTGGATTTGGAGCACTCCTTTGTTTGGTGCTCTGCATCCACCATTTTAAGACGTGGTGTGTGTGTGTGTGTGTGTGTGTGTGTGTGTGTGTGTGTGTGGCAGGATGGCATGCTGCCTAGTTATAATTTTGGTGCAGGGCATGCTTTTTGTTCACTTCAACTCTTACTTTGCTTTATAACTTGGTCTGTGTACCTTTTGTTGTTCAAGTATTTGTGCCCTTGTGTTTGGTGGATTTGCTAGTCTGCTAATTCTAATGCTTGCTTTATTGCTGATCTAAGCTGTGTGTCATGCTTTCATCTTGTTTGCAGATGGGTAGATGCCTGCCTCCATCTTGTTTGCAGACAGGTGGATGCATGCCTCCATATCATTTGCAGATGGGTGGCTGCGTGCCTCCTTCTTGTTTGCAGATGGGTGGATGCCCTCCCCTATCTTTTTTGCAGATGGGTGCATATCTGCCTTCATCTTGTTTGCAGATGGGTGGAAGCCTGCCTCTATCTTATTTGCAGATGGGTGGATGCCCACATCCATCTTGTTTGCAGACGGGTGGATGTGGATCTCAATCTTGTTTGAAGACGGATGGCTGCATGCCTCCTTTTTGTTTGCAAATGGGTGGATACTTATCTCACCTTGTTTGCAGATGGGTAGATGCCTGCCTCCATCTTGTTTGCAGATGGGTGGATTCCCACCTTTATCTTGTTTGCAGATGGGTGGATGCATGCCCCTATCTTGTTTGCAGACAGCTGGATGTGTGCCTCCATTTCATTTGCAGACGGGTGGCTGCATGCCTCCTTCTTGTTTACAGATGGCTGGATGCCGGTCTTTATCTTGTTTGCAGGCAGGTGGATACCTGCCTCCATCTTGTTTGCAGATGTGTGGATGCCCGCGTCCATTTTGTTTGCAGATGGGTGGATGCATGCCTCTATCTTGTTTGCAGATGGGTGGTTGCATGCCTCTATCTTGTTTGCAGAAGGGTGTTTGCATGCCTCCATCTTGTTTGCAGAAGGGTGGTTGCATGCCTCCATATTGTTTTGTAAATCCTCTCTTCCTGTGGCGAATGTTTTTTTGTGACTAATCTTTTGCAGTGACTATTGAATAATCTTTAATTGCATGTCACTGGTTTTGTGAATCATCTCTTCTTGCGTTGGATGTTTTTTGTTACTTATTTCTTGTGGTGACTATTGAATAATTGGTTCTTGCATGTAACTTATTTTGTGACTCATCTCTTCTTGCGTCAAATCTTTTTTGTAACTAATCTCTTATTGCATCAGTCTTCTCCTGTGAGTCACCACTACCTGCATCACAATATTGTCATTTTATTGTGATGACATGTTTCATCATATCAGCTGTCACTTCAGTCTTATTTGGCAGCATGCTCTTGCCTTAATTTTTTTGTATCAACCAAACTTCTGTTACTGGAAAAGGTAATAAACTGTCAGTTTTTAAACTGAATTGTGTTTTGACAGTTTGCTTTGGAATAATGGAATCCAGAAGAAGACCATGTGTGTCTGCAGCAGCTCTGCTCAGTGAAACTCGGTGGAATATGGCCACCCCTCAATCGGCAAAGGAAAAAAGAAAACGTTACAGAGTAAACATCAAGAAGGACACAGAATGCTACCAGCACAATTTGGAGAAATGTGCAGCACGCTCACGTGCATACCACAGCAACATGAATGCTAAGCAGCATGAACACTACAACCAGAAGGCTAAAGAGAGAATGCAAAGATACAGAGAAGCTCAGAAGGAGAAGAAACGAGTTCAAGTTGACACAAGTAGTGCACTGACTAAAAGAGAAACAAGGGTCGATGAGCACAAGAAAGAAATAGAAAGAGAAACATGGAGGGAGAAAGAATGGTAACAGCATGCTGAAATGATAAGACAAAAATGGAGATGAATCAATGAAAAGCAATGCCAGAAATACGCGCCAAAAGAAAGGAGCTACAAAAGCAAGCACAAGTCACTACCAGCACCACCACCACTATCAGCACCCCACCAGCAGTACCAGATGTCATTTCAGAGAGAGAGAGAGAGAGCTGTTTGTTACACCGGGGAGCCAAAAATATGATGGTGCCCTAAGAAAGGTCATGCAGAGAGCCAGAAAAGGTCTACCAAAATCTCCAAATTGATTCACTTATGTAATGCAGAAGATCCTGTCTGCTTGTTCACCAGCCAAACAAAGTGCACTGGTTCAGCAAAAAGTTCTTCTCAGTTCAAGCAAACTACAGAACAAACTGATGTCTGCTATCATGGATAAGATGTCGCACCTACAAAGTAACAAAAAGTGTCACAGACACCTGAACAGAGTTCATTAGCAAGATTCTTGTCTTAAAAAAAATACAGGCTGCTGAGAACAGCAAGCACAGCAATGGGTATTAGCTGGAAGAGGCTTATGAAGGTATCCTGTGGGGAAAAGCAATGCACCACACAGCACAAGTCGGCACTACCAGAGTCAACAACGCAGAAAGTGGCAAGCTTTTTTGAAGACTCTGCAACCCCACTGCCTCACAAAAAAGCCTTTCTGAAAAAAGCGAAACATGTCGATCATAACTTGATAAACCCATTTAGACTCTTTATACAGAATTCACCCAACAAAACCCGGACACTCCAGTGGGAACCAGGAAATGTGGAAGTCTTCGACCCAAGCACAATAAACTTTCAAAAGAGGAAAACCTAGATCAATGTCTCTGCAAATATTGCACAAATACTGCCCTTAAGCTGAAGACGCTGAACTGTATTGCGGATCTTCACCGCCTGACATCATGTAAAGTGCTGAATGTGTACCATGCAGTAGAGCTAACAATGTGTCAAATACCTCTTTTGGAAATGTTTTACAGGTTAGACTGTGTAGAGAAAATATGTGAACAATGCAGCACGGGAAATTTTGGAAAAGCCATGGAAGAGCTAATTTAGGGGCATGGTCAAGGCAATGTAACATGGCAGCAGTGGGTGACTATAACTGTCATGCAAGATGTCAATGGCATACAGGTGCGGCAGACAAGAAATGTTTAAAAAAATAAAAGATCAACATTGCGACAGCTGGTGGAAGTCATAGAAGATGAACTTTTGTCTTTGGGTCAGCACTTACATGTGGCAGCATGGCAGCGCCATTAGTTTGCTCTTATCAAAAAATTCCTACCCAAGGGTTGGGTAGCGATGGTCATGAACTTTGCTGAGAGCAATGTCTGCAAATTACAGGACGGAGTGCAAGCAGCCCACTGGCATTATAAACAAGCCACAGTTCACCCGGTAGTACCCTACTACCCGTGTGACCACTGTGACTCCACAGTGATGAAGTCATTAGTATTTATCTCTAGTGATTTAAAATATGATCACCATGCTGTGCGACACATTGTTGAGATAGGAAATGCACACCTATGAAATTAACTCTCCTTAAATATAAGCAAAGTACATTTCACAGATGGCTGTAGCAGCCAGTGTAAATAAAAATGGGCCTTCTTTGACATTTCAATGTCACCCATTAAATATGGATTACCCATTGAGAGGGCTTTTCTCGGTTGACACTATGGAAAGGTTCCTGCAGATGGTGAGAGTCCCACTGTAAAATCATCAGCAAGCAGAGCTGTACAATCACAGCAGGCCATAATTAGAAAAGCAAAGGAGCTGTACAAATTTTGCAGGACTCAACTGACCAGAAAGCCAGCCACAGAAGGGTGTGGCGATCATTTCAGGTGGACATTCTTCTGGGTTGGTGAAAATCAAATAAGAAGACATGCCAAACCAGATGTAAAAATGGTACCTGGGACACACAAGATGCACAGTGTGAAGTGTGCAGCGTATGGTGTGGTGACAACAAGAAACTTAACTTGTTTTTGCACACACTGCATTACTGAAGATGGGTCCTGTGACAATGTGAGTCATGTTGAAGCATGAAAGATTAGAAAACTAATGGCTTCCACCACAGATAGGATGGTTTCAACAGATACCAACATTATCATGCCCAGTGGTCACTCTGGTGGTACAGCAAACCAAACAGCATTCCACAATTCAACTCCCCATGTTGACCATAATCCTCCTGACTTGATGGCTGAAAATGCTGATCCTGCTGCGGATTACCACACAGCCTCCCATATCTATCAAGCTCCAACTAAGGCCACACCAGAACCAAATACAGCAAATGATTGTGCATGTGACAGTGCATCAGATGATCCTGAAGTGCATGCCACATCAATGGAATGCACTACACTTGCCACCAACGTTTCTGCTCCATTCTCCATAAACCACCAAGTTCCAAAAAAGGTGAGAACATCTGTCGATTAAGACATGATACAGAATAATCAGTACTATGCCATGTACTACTCAAAGGAATTTTATTTTGGGCAACTAACCGCTGTGTCCTGTAGGACAATGGTACTCCTTTACATTCATGAAACAGCGTGGGAATGTTTTTACATGGCACCTGCTGTTTGGTGTTTGGACTTTACTTCAATGTCTTCCTGATTTGAAATCCAGTGCATCTTGCTAGTTTGGCCGCACCTGTGACGGCTCTGTTCAAACTGTCACTAGAAACAGGGGAGGTTCCAGGGGACTGGAAGAGGGCAGAGGTAGTTCCACTCCCCAAAAGTGGAAAAAGGGAGGAGACAGGAAATTACAGGCCGGTCAGCCTGACTTCGGTAGTTGGCAAAGTAATGGAATCACTGCTGAAGGAAAGGACTGGCGAATACCTGGTTACCAGCTGTCTACAGGATCTGAGGCAACATGGATTCAAGGGGGGAGGTCCTGCCAGACAAACTTGATTAAGTTCTTTGACTTGATAACAAAGGAAGCAGACAAGGGAGGGGTGATTGACATGGCCTATCTGAATTTCAGCAAGGCCTTCAACAATGTTCCATATAGAAGGCTGGTAAACAAACTGAGTAGCCTAGGAATAGGTCCTAAAATAGTAAAAATGGGTGGAGAGTTGGCTTAGTGGTAGGAATCAAAGAGTGATGGTAAATGGAGTACACTCTGGGTAAGGGAAGGTGACAAGCGAGGAGCCACAGGGGTCAGTATTAGGCCCAGTCCTCTTCAATGTCTTTATTAGTGACATTGCAGAAGGACTGGAGGGGAAGGTATGCCTGTTCATGGATGACACAAAAATCACCTAACGCTTACCCCACTCTCATAAAGTCTACACATGTGACCTTATTTACAGATGGAATGAGGTGAGCATTAGGCTTGAGAAGCCCAAGGCACACCCACACATTCTCTCCTGCCTGGTTTGGGAGGGTGGAGTGTTAGATAAACTCTAACATCTCATTTCCCAACTTTTGTCGCTTTGGCCCTAACTGAAGCATTAACAAAGTTTTTTGCAACTTATATATAAGTATATATAGTAACTTGATTTTGTCGAACTTGAACTTGATGAACTTTACATAAATTTGCCAGGGTGGGGGAGGACGGTGCTAGCAGGGGGATGGAAGGAGGGTTATGAGATTCAAAAGTGTTTGGGAGGTGTGAGGGAGTGGAATTACACCACAGTGAATGGGGAGGGATTTTATTTAATTTAAAAACCATAATCTCCATATTCCCCACTGACAAATTGCACAAATATGAGGAGTGAAACTATGTGAATGACCTAAATTGCCTGCAAATTGGCAATTTTTGCAGTTTCGCCGTGCAACATTGGACAGTTTGCTGGGTAAATAAATACATGATTTCCAACTGTCAGCAAAGAAAATTTGTCTAAATTCATGAACTGAATTTCAGTTACTTTGCACACCACTATTGGTGATATGAATCTCCTTGAAGTCTTGGTTTACTTGGATGACTTCATAGTGTTCTTTATGCAGACAACATCATACTATACACAGCAGGCACAAACCACTCAGAAATTGAACCTAGACTACAAGCGGTATTTGATGAACTCCAAGACCATTTTTTGCACTCAAATTTAACACTGAATGCAAAAAAAAAAAGGTTATATACTTTAGTAGAACTAAAGGTCAGGACCCAGCTACAAGCAACTTACAAATCAAAACAGCAGACCAAATCACTTTGCAGCAGGTCCAGTGTTATCTCTAACTGGGTGTTTGGTTAGATGAGAAAATGAGATGGAACGCCCACATAGATAAACAGACAAAGAATCTGGGGAAATGCCTAGGTGCCTTTTACAAAATTAAACATTCAATGGACGTACAGACCAGAAAACAAGTTATAGAAACTATGGTTTTACCAGTCTTCGACTATGGAGACCTGTTGTTCTCAGAAGCATCCAGTCTGGAACTAGCAACATTTGATGCCATGTATGGCAGATTCATTCTCTTCATTCTGGATGCCCCTTGCAGAACACACAGGTGCAAACTCTTTGGCAGGCTGAAGTGGTTAGAGGACCGAAGGAGATTATACTGCCTAGCACACATACACAAATGTTATAGTAACAAAGCACCAGGTTATGTGAGAAGAAATATCCACATAAGAGGTATCAAGGGATCCTTAGGGTCTGCAGGAGGATTAGAATTCTCACTCCCCAACAGAAAGTGGGAGGCGGGTAAACAACACTTCTTATATATAGGTCCTAAAATCTGGAACTCCATGCCTATCCATCTCAGACCTGCAGACAAACTCATCAGTATGTGTAAAATCATAAAATGGCACATAAAATAGACTAAAAAGCCCCTGCCTTGCTGCCTAGTACCGGGATGAAAAAAAGTATCAATGTAGTTAATTAACTATATAGCTGCAGACTTGCATCTATGCATAGTAAAGACACCTTTGACTGTAATGTGACTGTAACTAGAAACATGAAATGTTCAACCGCAGACTGACCCTTCCTTCCATCTACATATGTCTGTAACAACATCTGAAACTTGATACTTTCTGTATTTTTTATACCTTCCTTTTTACAAATGCTGTAACAATGTCTGAAACGTGATATTTTCCATATTTTGTTGTATCGTGTGTAAATGTACAGAACCTCACTGAAAATGAGATTTGCTCAACTGAGTATCTGATTCATATGATGGATAACATATTTTACTACTACTACTACTATTACTACTACTACTACTACTACATAGTGTTCGGAAGAATGCTAGAAGAGCATAAGGCCCAGATGATGAAAGTCTTGGACCAGGTAGCAGAATTCAATCTGCAATTAACAGTGGGCAAGTGGCAGTTCTGCCAGGTGTTTATGTATTATGTCAGACATATGATATCAAAACAGAGCATCAGCACAGACACAGCAAAAGTGGAAGCCCAAATGACATGGCCAGGCTCTGTCAGCTCGAAAGTGTTGCAGTCGAACCAGGAATTTGAATCGATCCTGAAAACTGAATCTGACCTTGCTTAAAACATTGCAGCAGCCTGTTTTGGACACTCCTATTAATGACCGCTTAGTTTTTTTTTTTTTTTTTTTTTATATTGTTCAGCGCATGTTGATAAGATGTAACAGACATAATTTATGGTTAAGGGACTACTATGTTTGTAGTATAGCACAATGTAATGCTGGTGCTGGAGGTCTCTCTTTTTTTTTTTTTCTCTTTGGTTTTCCTTTTACTTCTTGATATTTCCTTTGAGACTGATTCAGTAAGCAGATTCAAACTATGTTTAATTTCATGCACCAACTCAGTTATGTGTTAATACTTCCCCTGGAGCCACTCGCTGAAAATGAGTGGTTGCATGTGCCTTCAGCTGAGTGAGAACAGTGAAGCGAAGCTGAGCTATTCTGGCTCAAGCTGAAGACAAATGAAACCACTCATTTTCAGCAATGAGTGGCGATGGGGGATGTATAAATATATTATTGATTGAGAGTGATCAATAATATATTAAAAAAAAAAAAACTTCCCAGAACATGCCCATTTCCAGGGCATCTGCACATGAGATGCTCTTCACATAAGAAGAGTGCCTCATGCGCAGGGGAAAGGAGCGCTCCGATTGGTCAGAAGTGCTCCCTCGATCTATAATCAGGTGTGGAATGCAGAATTAAAAGCAGGAAGATGTCTCGACTTAGACAACTGAATTGAACATTGTTTAACCTTACAGCACCAGTTTGTTTTAGACGTGAAGCTGAACTGAACTAGAATGCAGAAAACTGTGTTATACTTTGACTAACTCAGTTTCCTTTTATTTATGTACACACACATATATATATATATATATATATATATATACACATATACACACACACACACACATATATATATATTTTTTTTTTTTGAAGGGCATTTTATATAAGTGAACTTGGTTGTCCTGCTATAGGAAGGGGATTGATTGTTTTAAGTACTCCCCACACCATTTATCTGGGGCCTCATTTCTGGTTTGGTGAGGGTTGACTGTTGTTCCCCCTTTCTTTTTCTTTTTTTTTTCCTTCTTTCTCTGACAGTTTCGGTCCAGGGGAGTGGAGCATGCAGCATCCAGGGTGTTGGTTGGGATGCATCACAGGCCGAGTGGAATGAGAGGTTGGATCCTAGGGGTCCTGTATGCTGTATATACTTTGGTTGGGTTGATTTTTGTTGGGGTTTACAGTTCTTGCTGGGGTTTTACAAGGGGGAAGGGTGGGTTTGGAGTTTGGTTTTTACTTTTGTTTTATGTGGCTTTGGGTTACTGGAAATTGTATTGTCGCGGAAGAGGGGATGCTGCTAAATTGTTCTTCCTGCTTGGTTGCCTTGCTTTTTTCTTCTACTTTGTGTCTGTTATGAGTAAAACTTGTACGTTTGTTTCACGGAATGTCAAAGGTGCTCAGGAGGTCAAAAAGAGATATATGTTATTAAGACACCTGAGGCAGTTATGTGCTGACATAATTTTCATACAGGAATCTCATCTTATGAGAGAAAAGATTATTCGTTTATGGCGCACTTGGGAGGGGCTGTCTTTGGTGCTGGGAATAGCTCTAAAAATGGGGTTTGTGTTTTATTGCACAAACGTCTTTCATTTCATTTAATAAAGGAGCACTGGGATGCTGATGGAAGATATGTCTTCTTACATGGTAGATTGGATTCCACTGAACTTTTATTTGGATGGGTTTGGATCAGTTTATGTCCTACTTCAAACTCTCCCTCTTTTTCCTTTTCACAGAAAGGGTGGTGGATGCATTGAATGGCCTACCTCAGGAAGTGGTGGATATGAATACAGTGCAGGGCTTCAAACAGGCATGGGATAGGCATAAGGGAGTAATACAGATGAGTATGAACAGATAGGCCATTGGCAGAGCAAAGGCCTATCTCTTATTCATAAGGTAGAAAAAGAAATGGGCAGACTGGATGGGCCTTGCGGTCCTTATCTGCCATCAACTTCTATGTTTCTATGTTTCTGTTTCTTCACTCGCTCACTTACTTCCTTTGCTGGCTCCTTACAGCAACATTCCAAAAGTGATTGGTGGGGACTGGAATCTAGTCCTTCAGGCTGACCTGGACATATCTACCGCTGTTAAAAAGGGTTTATCCCCAGTGCAGCATGGCCTTCAGGAATTCATGGATTCCCTAGGTCTTGTAGACCCCTGGTGCATTTTCCACCCTTCTGAAAGAGTGTATACTTTTTACTCCCCCCCCCCCAAACTCCTTGTCACATATTGACTTGTTTTGCTTACCCAAGAACATACATCTGAAGTGGTCCTCTGTGACATCAAAGAATTGGTAGTATCAGACCAGACCAGTATGCCTGTTTTAGGGATTTCTGGGGATTCAGAGCAAGACTATGTTTGGCGCCTGAATATTCAGTTGTTGCAGGACCCTGTAATAGTTGACTCACTATGTCAATTCATGGGTCCTTTTTTTGAATTTAACCATCCCTCCAAAGTTCCACTGGATGTATTGTGGGCAGTAGCCAAGGCTGCTATATGAGTAGTCTGTATCTGTCTTACCACCAAATGGGTCCAAGAAAAGCGTAAGCCCATGCAGGATCTGTTAGTGCAAATTCAGACCCTCGAATCAACATTGTCTTCCTATACAACTGAAGCTACTTGGCTGTCCCTCAACTCTCTTCAAGCCAAATACTACTCTCTTGTAAATGAAAAAGTGAAATTAACTATACTCCGTACTAGGTTTAGGAACCTAGAGCATGGGGAATGAGTGGGGAAGCTGCTTGCTCTTTGCCTACATCAGCAAGCAGGTTCCAAAGTTATTCATGGCCTATATAAACCTGGCACAGATACTCTTGTGACTCGATCTCGGGATATAGCATCTATTTTTTGTCAATGCTATGAGACCTTATACTCCATCTCCCCTAACTTGTCTCAGGAGCCATCATGCATGGAGCAACTTTTACTGGGTGTTACTCTTCCTCAGTTATCATAGGAGCAGAGACAGCATCTGGGCAGGCCCATCTTGGCAGCTGAAGTCGTCACAGTAATTTCGGCCCTTTCTGTCAATAGAGCTCCTGGTCCAGATGGGTTCCCAGTTGATTTCTTTATAACTTTTTCTTCTGAATTGGTCCCAATTTTGGTTGACATCTTTAATTTCATATTTGAGCATGGCCTCACTGACTTCTTTCTCAACAGAGCCTGTATTATTTCATTGCCCAAGTCAGGTAAAGATGAATTATCACCTTCCAATTATCGCCCGATTTCCCTTATTAACATGGGCTTTAAAATCTTGGGAAAAATTCTTTCCACTTGCTTGGAGCGGATCTGGTCTGGTCTTATGTGGCTGGAGCAGGTCAGCTTCATGGCTGGTAGGCACTATAGTGATCACATCTGGAAAAATGTTTATTTGCTATCTGCATCCGAGGAGTTCGGGGTATCTGCAGCCCTGGTCTCCTTGGATGCAGAGAAGGCATTTGATAGAGTATCTTAGCCTTATTTGTTTTCTGCTTTAAAGGCTTACAATTTCACTGAGAATTCATTAAGTGGGTACACCTTTTGTACTCCCATCCCTTGGCATTCATATTGTGTAATGGAGTAGTGTGCTCCCCATTCTCTATCTCATCTGACACTCGTCAAGGATGTCCCATCTCTCCATTCCTTTTTAACCTTTACTTAGAACTCCTCATACTTAGGTTGAAGAATAATCCTCAAATTTGTGGTATCTCTGTGGGAGGTGTGAAGTATAAACTTTCAGCCTATGACAATGACATTTTTCAACATCTTTCTTTTCCCACCTCCTCCCTGCAGGTTGCCCTTGAGGATAGTGCTCATTTTGGGGATATTTCTGCTTATAAACTTAATCTCAATAAAACTAAAGTACTACCACTTAGTGTTTCTGTTGATAAGGCTTTTGTTCTTTCTTTAGGGTTACAGTGGGAATCGAAAGCCCTTTCTTACTTCGGCATCGTTATACCCCAAAGACCCTCCCTTTTGTGTGAACTTAACCTGGATCCCTTGCTATAAACCATCTATCATGATATGAAGAGATGGTCAGTGCTACCGTTTGAGGCAGGGGAAATGTCATCAAAATGAATGTGATCCCCCATATTTTGTACCCATTAGGTATGCTCAACATTTTTTATTCCCTAGATTTGGTTTCAGCATTTCCATTCCTTATTATCCAAATTTGTGTGGACAAACGGAGCCATTAGGTGTGCCTACTTTAAACTCACATTCTCTACAATGTTGGGCAGCCTTCAGCTACCAGATTTTTTCTTATATTATTTGGCCCTCCAAGGTTCAAAATATTTTTGTTGGGGCATGCACACTGAATCTTCCCATCTACCATTATGGTGCACTCTGGAAGGCTCTTTATGCCAGTGGTTGAATATAGATCCTTACTCTCTCCTTTTTGTTCTCCCTAAGGCTCCTCTTTGGCTCCTAAAACCAATGCGCCCAAGCTTCTGCACAATTTTGTCGACACTTTAGTCTGGAGGCATAAAATTGTGCTTCCCAACCTTTACTGGGGAACCCCAATTTCTTTATTGGTGGAATGATTATCCTGCTCTCCTTTCTCCCTTTACCACCATCCACTCCAGTGTCTGCACTAGTGCAAGCAAATTGTTTACTAGAGTTCACTATATTTCAATGGTAAAATGGTTTAGAAGCTAAGTCTTTTTTCAAGTACCTACAATTGTCCAGATCTGCCGGAACTCATCTGGGCCCCCCTTGGACTGATTCTTTTTCCCACTATTTGAATTAACTGAAGTTAGCAATTTTTTTTTCACATGCAACTTCTCAACTATATCATCGCTATCAATCCCTCCATCCTTCTGCTCCCACTGGGATAGCATATTATTGGCAAAATACTCTTTCATTACACTGGGGCTCACAGGAATGGGGAGCAGTCTGGCAAGATTTGTACAGGATTATAAAGCAAGATCATTATAGAAAAACTCAGTTTAAGATATTACACAACATGTACTTCACTCCCGTTCGGTTAAATCGTATGGGACATCAAGCACATACTAATTGCCTCAATTGCCAACAAGCGGATGGCTCGCTGTTCTGTATTTTATGGCACTGTTACAAAGCCGCTCCATTCTGGGCAATGATCAAGGCACAGGTAGACCCTTCCTTTGATTTGAACCCTTTTTTTACACCGAGATGCATTTATTGGTCTGGTAGTGCACTACTCCCTTTACCTATCAAAGGATCTGTATAGTCCTTGTTGCAGCTACCACTAAAATGGTTCTTCTTAAACATTGGTTAGATTCTACGATCCCATCCTGGGTGGAATGGCATCAGGAACTCCTCAGTTCCTTAAATTTGGAATTGCACATTGCTAATGTTAGACAAAACTGGACAGGGTTTCTCACAAAGTGGGGCCCCTTTATGCCTGGCTTTCTTCAGTCTAATATTTAACTTGTGTTTACTTTCTTGTTCAACTTGTATGTATTTTAGTGTTTTTACTTAACTATTTTACTGTCAGGGGGATTTTGTTTTTTATACTGAACAGCATCATATTTTTTGGGGGGGGGTGTTTGGGTCTTTTTCTTTTTTGCCTGTCCACCTCAGCCTTGTTTCTTTCTTTTTCCTCTCTTCTAGCTTATTAATCTTTTCTGCTGTATAGGTTTTTTTCAGTGCTATGTTTTTTTTTTCCTTTTTTTGTACTTAATTCTTGTTGGTATTGTAAAATTTTCAATAAAGTGCACTTAATTAAAACAAATAACATCACCGGTAATGAACCATTGTAGCTAGTCTGGTCTGTATGGACATCTTAGTATTATGTATGACCAGAGAGTGGTTTCCACATAAGAAAGAGAGAAGGCAGTGGTAGCTCAGCTCATATTGACATATTAAAATTTAAAGTGTAGCTACCTGACCAATGAGGGGATAACCTTGTAGTTGGTGGTCAGGCTAATTGTGATCCAACTGAGTGATGAGAACAGGAACCCTTTTAAAATGTTAAAATTATTTAATGAAGGTAAAACAATAACATGGAATTAAATAAATTGCAGGCTTTAAAGCTGCTTTTTTTGAGGGGGTACCATTACTGTAGCTGATAGAAATATTTTGTGCACTTTGTTTTCCCCAAACACCTCCACTCTGACCAAGAGAGGGACATTAAAAGTAACCATATAAAACAATTCATTGAAATAATGGGCATTAAAAAACCATTAATCACTCATCATCTATAAGGTGACCCATAGCTGGAGAGATTAAGTAAGACATTATTGAATATGTTGGAGACATTGGATGCAAAGACAAGGGCCAAATGGAGTCAGACAGTGCACTTTCTGGTCCATGCATATTACTGCACCACAAATATATCCCTAGGGTTCTCCTTATATTACCTCATGTTGAGGAGAGAGGCCAGACTCCCTCTAGACCTCTGCTTTGGCATATCAGTTGCTTGAAGAACTTACAGAAGCCTATTGGGTAGCCAAAGAAGCAACTAGGAATACTAAGCTGTCCAATAAGACCTGCTATACAAGCTTTGTAAGAGAGCAAGCTCTAATGCCAGGAGACAGAGAACTGATCCAAAATCTAGTGAAAATGATCCATTTGTAACAGCTTCCTAATCTGCCTGTATACTGGCTACATTTTGGAAAAGTACAAAACAGTTATTAAATCTTTGTCAATACACTAACTACCTGTTACCAATAGGCCAATTGTTGCCTGTAACAGTCAACCAAGTACCTTCTTGTCCACCTAGGAGACCAGTCACCAAGGAGACCAGTCTCCAGACATGGAAAGCAACAGATCAACTACAGTCTGCAGCATACATTAAAGGTAGAAAAAATGGGCAGAGTATATGGGCCAGGCAGTCCTTATCTGCTGACAAATTCTATGTATCTTCAGTATGTATCTGTGTATCAGTCACCAGGAATGAGACAAAGATGAGGAAGATACATAAAGTTTAGCCTGAGAAGTCTGTTGCCCATACAGTAACACGGCCTGGTTTGGTCTGCGGTAGCTCAATTCATTTGTCCATGGACACCTGGATACATGTCACACCAGTACTATACCCTATTGAATTCTGCTCTTCAGTACCTAGAGGGAGTATTGCAAATAACTGGGTGTATGGATCTGACTCCTGTAGCAACACTCTTTATTCTGCCTGACCCTTGACTGGAAGTCGTGGCTAATGCTTCCATTGTAGCTGACTGTGGGAATCCAATTGAAACCCACATAATGGATATATAGAGACACAGAGTTTCTGAAGGTATGTCTGTGCTAAACAAACTCCATTAATGACAGTGTATAGGTCACTGGAGAAGAAACTGTTGGAGATCATCATTCAGAGGGAACTATCACACTAATCATAAAGCTTAGAAACATAGAAGCTGATGGCAGATAAGGACCACAAGGCCCATCCAGTCTGCCCATTTCTTTTTCTGCCTTATGAATGTGCCGTCGGCCTTTGCTCTGTCAATGGCCAATCTATTCATACTCATCTGTATTGCTCCCTTATGCCTATCCCATGCCTGTTTGAAGCCCTGCACTGTATTCATATCCTCCACTTCCTGAGGTAGGCCGTTCAATGCATCCACCACCCTTTCTGTGAAAAAGAACTTCCTCACATTACCCCTTAATCGGCCTTCCTCTAATCTCATGCTGTGTCTTCTTGTCCTGCTATTTTTCTTATATTGAAACATGTTAGACTCTTTCACCTTGTTAATGCCCTTAAGGTGTTTGAATGTTTCAATCATATCACCTGTCTCTCCCCTTCCCCTCCTTTGCTCTAGGGTATACATATTGAGCTCCATTAATCTGTCCTAATACGTTTTCTGATGCAGTCCCTGCACCATTTTGGTTGCCCTTCTCTGGACTGCCTCAATTTGGTTAATGTTCTTGTGTAGATGTGGCCTCCAGTACTGCACGCAGTACTCCAGATGGGGCCTAACCAGTGTCTTGAAAAGAGGGATTTTTACCTCCCTCTTCTGACTTGAGATACCCCTACTAATACACTCCAACATTCCCCTAGCCTTACCTACTGTTTTAGTGGTCTGCTTACATGATTTCAGGTCATCTGTGATGATGATGCCCAAGTCTCTTTCTTCCCTTGTGACTGCCAGCAACTCCCCTCCCAGCTTATAGGTGGCTTCAGGGTTTCTCTTCCCTATGTGCATGATCTTGCACTTCTTTGCATTAAACTCCAGTTGCCACTCTTCCGACCATTTTACTAGTTTATCCAGATCTCTTCTCATTCTGCCCACCCCATCTGGATCATCTACTCTGTTGCAGATCTTAGTGTCATCTGCAAACAGACAAACCTTACCCTCCAGTCCTTCTGCAATGTCACTGATGAAGATATTGAAGAGGACTGGCCCCAGGACTGATCCCTGAGGTACCCCACTTGAGACTTGCATCTCTTTCTGACTGTATACCATTTACCACCACACTCTGTTTTCTGCCTATCAACCAGTTTGCCACCCAGCTGATCAACTTCTGACCCCCCGAGCCTACCCAGCTTATTAATCAATCTTCTATGTGGAACAGTATCAAAAGCTTTGCTGAAGTCAGTGTAGAGACATCAACTGCTCCCCTTGGTCCACACTCTAGTTACCCAGTCAAAGAAATCTATGAGATTAGTTTGACAGGACCTTCCTTTTGTAAACCCATGCTGTCTTGGATCCTGTGCTCCTATGGATTCCAGGTGTTGCACTATCCTTTCCTTAAGGAGTGCCGTCATAATCTTGCCCACTACTGAGGTAAGACTGATTGGTCTGTAGTTCCCTGCCTTCTCCCTGCTACCACTCTTGTGGATCGGGATCACATGAGCTCTTCTCCAGTCTTCTGGGACTTCTCCTATGCTCAGAGACTCACTAAACAGTTCTGATAATGGCTCTGCTAGTTCCACCCTTAGCTCCTTTAGTACCCTAGGATGTATGTATCAGATTCCATTGCCTTGTCCACCCTGAGCTTATCGAGCTCTTGCAGGACCCTTTTTTTGTGAAGGGACTAGTGCACACCTCCCTCTCCCCTGTGTCCATGGTGCTGAGCTGTGGGCCCTGCCCTACCTTCTCTTCAGTAAATACTGAGCAGAAGTATATATTTAGGATAGATGCTTTTACACAGTCCTCCTCCTCACATGCCCCCTTATTCCCTTTGATCTTAGCAATACCCCCACTGGACTTTCTTCTTTCACTAATGTATCTATAGAAAGTCTTGTCACCTTCTTTTACTGTTTGTGCTAGTGTTTCCTTAGTTTGGGCTTTTGCCTGCCTTACTGCCTTCCCTGCTTCCCTTAAGGAAGTTTGATATGCCTCCTCATCTTCATCCTGCTGCGTTCCCTTATATTTCCTGAAGGCCAGCCTTCTGGCTCTGACCTTTTCTGCTACTGTTTTTGAGAACCAAAGTGGTTTCCTTCTTCTTTTGCACTTCCTTTTCTCTCTAACACAATGGGATGTTGCTTCAAGTATTGCATCCTTAATGCTTGCCCACTTTGCCTGTACCCCCTCACCTGTATTTTTTTTTGCCAGGGCTAGCTTAACTCTGTTGGCCATCTTATCAAAGTCAGCTCCTCTGAAGTCCCATATTTTTGCCTTGGAAGGGATGATTTAGTTCTAGTGGCCAAATTGAACCATACCATGTGATGGTCACTGACCCCCAATTGACCTTCTACCTGGAGATCTGTGATCCTTTCCCTGTTAGTCAGTACTAGATCTAGGATAGCCTTGTCTGTTGTGGGTTGTTCTATCAGTTGTTGAGTCCCTCCCCCTGCAGGGAATCCACCATCTGTCTAGTTCTGGCAGATGTTCCTGCTGCTATTGACCAATCTGTATCTGGCATGTTGAAGTCTCCCATTATCAGAACCTCCCCTTTTGTTGTCATGTTTTGTATATCTTCTAACAGTAATTTGTCTATGTCCTCCCCCTTGTCTGGAGGCCTGTACACAACCTCGGTTCATATGGCTGTCCCATTTCCTGTTTCCAGGGTGACCCACAGTTCTTCTGGCTCCTTATGTGTCTTCTGAATTTCTGTAGCTTTCATATTTTCATTGACATAAAGAGCCACTCCACCCCCCCTTTTGCACCTCGGTCTCTTCTGAACAGTACATAGCCAGGTACTGAAGTCTCCCAAGTGTGGTTACTGGTAAACCATGTCTCGCTAATGGCTACCATGTCCAGTTTAGCCTCTGTCATTATTGCCTGCAGGTCTGGGATCTTGTTTCCCAGACTGCGAGCATTTGTGTACATGATTTTCCATTGACCAGATTTCGGTGTGTTAGTTGTTGGGTGAGGTCTGGCGTTTCCCCTGTGCATCGTATGGGGAGCCGGACCTTTTTCCTTACCTGGTGATGCAAATGAACTACAAACATGCTGACCTCCTGTTTGACCACTAGCTGAGGGGGGAGGGGTGTTCTTCCCATTCAACATATGGGGTGCTGCTCCCCTCTCCCCATTTGCTAATTTAAATATTCTGCAAAGACGTCAAACTTCTGCCCCAATGCACTGACTCCCTCCTTAGTCAGATGCAGTCCATCAAATTTAAAGAACTTTCACTACTGTATTATACCCATAGGGCTGAACTTTCAAAGAGTGATGCAGGGCTTGCATCAAGCACTGCCTCACACCACTTTTTTGTGCAGTTGCGGCAAACCCCTTTGACACAACTGCACCTGATTTAGTAAATCGGGCACAGTTACATTTTCCTCAATTTATGCCAGCTTGCGCCAAAGATGTGGCTGAAGCCCCATAAAAAGGATCCCCCAAATGGCACAAGTTAGACCAGGCACAAGCTGGTCTAACTTGTGGCATTTGATGCTCAGAGTGGAAAATCCCAATTGCCGATCGCGAGAATGCCACAAGCTCCTAGTGCCAAATGATCGGCACACCAGGGGTTTGCAGCATTCACAGGGCTTTGAGAATACAACCCATGGTGTCTCAACTGATCTCCTCTTAAACATCATAAAAAAAGAGTATAACTGCTGCCCAACCCACCCACTCCATTTTTGCTGCCTAACCCCCCCTCCTCTTTTACTGTCCCAAATCAACTTTGGAATTGTGGGTATGTCCCCTTGGGGTAAACAGTAAAGACTAAAAGTGTGCCCAGTATTTCCTAAAGTACTGTGCTTACATTATTCAAATAGGATGCAAGTGTATTGGACTGTTGTGCTTGCTGTGTTGCAATTTTCATGTATTTCAGGCCTTGACAAGGCCACCACAGATTTCAGTGAAATCCCCAGGCGACTTACCTTATAATCCTTTTTGGGAGCACTGGTGCTGCCTTCTCCAGAAGCTGTTCTATGTGTCATTGTCAGTTCATTGTCAGACTGCTACATCAGCACCAGGGAGAGGACACTGGACAACCACTCACTCCTGGCATAGGTCTAATTCTTGGCAACCAGAGCTGCACAGCATTCCTCTACTTTCTCAGCCTCGTGGACTATGCAACTAAAATGGTGAGCACTGACACAGTTGCAGCATGCCTCTTCCATACCCTGGAGCACCTGAGCATCATAGCTGAAGTTGCACAGCAATGCATTCACTCTCCTGACTCCATAGATTGGCAATCTGGGTCAGGGAGCACTAGGAGAGTTGCCACCATATTACCTTTCAATTCTGAAGCCACACAGAGCCACAGAAATCACCCCAAGCTGGGACCACAGCACTGGGTGCCTGACACCACTCTGATGCAACCAGATACATCCCAGTCCTACTGGACAGCAGCAGGGACTGAGAGAAAACAGACCTAATGACAAGAAGACACAGTGAGGGACACAGACAATTTAAAAATATTAAAAAGGACTGATTGCATAAGTGCCACCATATGTGTTGCCCCTCTGCCTCCAGGAGTGCTGGGAAATGTTATGAGGTATATAACCAGCCTGGGTAAAAGGCAACCAGTCCTGAGCTCATTTTTGCAGTTGTTGTGTGCTGCAAGCTGATGCTGATTCTGCTACATGCTTTGCCCACAAAACTGACAATAAACCAGATATCTAAGATTAACATAACCTGCCCAGAGAAATTGTTTGGCCAATCAACACCGAGTCCCCGGATCTGAGTTTAAGGAATTATCTGCTTTATGATCTCAGATCAGCTTCAGAGTGTGAAAGAGTCAGATGTGGTTTACCTGTGTAACCCCCCACTGGCCCCTTATTTAACCAGTAGGCACACCTCCCATAGTCTAGGGGAAAAGAGAGGGGTGGGGGTACAAAGCAATATAATTTGCAGATGTAGTAGAAAAACACAAGGTGTGTGTACTAGACACAAACAGACCTATAGCAAAACCCAGGTCCTGAGGAGAGAACATTTGCAAAGGGCTATGCTAGGTTTGCACTTCTGGACAGGGGTACCCAGTAAATCCACACAGGAAGCAGTAACTAGATTGTCCATACCAGGTTGGGATTCTAGAGTATGGCTTTATTCTGAAATGCAGTTGGAAACACAAAAGCAAAGATGGCCCCCAAGGGTTTACACTGGCACAAGGCAATGCAGAACACATCTGTAGAAACAGAACTCGAATCTCCCATATAGCATGGGATTAGAATCTGGAATGTGGAACTAGCCACAGAGAACAAACACAATTTCTCCTTGAATGGCACTAGGCCAGTACTTAGAACAGCTCCCATATGACATAGAATTAGACATCTGGAAAATTGTGGAACTAGCCACTGTGAACACATACAAAATCTTCTGGAAAGTGACACTAGGCCATTACTTAGCACATTTCCCATATGGCATAGGATAAGAATGTGGCACATGGGCCATGACGAAGCACTCAAGGCTCAAAACTTGCAAAACCCACATACAAGGGGTGAACTTCTTCAGGCATTGGTCACATGCACTGACAGAAAACAGGCACCCTTTCAGAACCCGAAGTGCTGAACTGGTCACTCCAGATGGGGGGGTCTCCCACCTTTTGCTTCCACATCCATACCCAGTCATTCTTTTAGAGTTACACCTCACAAATACTGAAACTGTAGAAAATTATGCCATCTTGAAATGTTTATCACATTTAACATCAGGAACACCACTAGGGTGTAAGGTTAAAGTCCTGTATAAAGGGAAAGCCACACATGGGACATCCACTATTGTCAGAGATCTTTAAAACACAAATATCTTGAGGGAATCCTCACAGAAATGGATGAAATCATCCCTTTAGCAGAGAGTCACCCCACAAAAAGAAAGGCGGGTACATATCCTGGGTAACTCTCAGACAGAAATCTACTCACAGTTTGTACTCCAAGGCAGCTTCACAACAGTTCTGGGTTGGATCAGGGGATTGCCCCTAAAATCTATGGCAGACCCCTTCATCCCACATGAGATAAAGACACAGAAACCCCTGAAGACGGTTTCCACCACTTCATTAGTCTGGAAAAGTTGTCCTCCACTAGGGTGAGAAACACAGACACTTCACACACTGCAGCTCACACTCTGAGCTCCTACACTGAACTGACCTCAGAATTCTAAGACTTCCCATCTCACACAAGCTGTGTGGCTTATGTTGCTGTGAGAGTTCTAAATGACATAACCTCTCAGCTCTCAGCTGAAACCAAGCAGCAGGGAGGAATAGAGTGAAAATCCATTTAACTAGATAATCACTAGCTGCCTTCCCTACCTAACACTGATACTGATGGGATTCTAGTAACCCCAGCGTACGGGGGGGGTTACAGTCCCCCCCAAGCCAGGTAAATGACTGTCTGAAGTCATTCCTCTACCCGGCACCAGACCATCCTACCATCTGTGTTACCTACGGGGAGGAAGTGCTACTTCTCCCCTACCACATGCCAGGCACAGGCAGGCAACACTAAAGGCTCAGAGGCTGGCTGATGAAACTTCAGCTGCTATCCTACAGTCTATCTATGAATGATCAGTGGATCCAAGAAAACTGCCTGAAGCATGCCATAATAGACCAGGACTGCGGCCACTACTGCAGGTCAGGACCACAGCCTGTCTATCCCTTTAACCCGCTAGGGACAATCTGTCTGACCAAGCTGCCCACAGGGGAACCTCCCCCCAAACCAAGGGTACCTGCAAATCAAAAACACCAGGAAACAATTCATTACAATGCATTGCATTTACCACACTTTCCCCACTTACACCTGTGAAGAAAGGCATGTTAACACCTGTTAACAACAACAATTCTAAACTCTACAAAAATAGAAGATGAGCTCCCACATCCTCTTCTTTTCTTCTCTTCTTTCTTTGCCAGGAACATCTGAAAGAGAAGAAAAAACACAAAAACCACATTCTTCTTACAACACAGTGTCTAAACCTCCACCTGAACACTAAAGAATCCCAAAAATATTTTTTTTTGGAAAAGTACGAAAGTTAAAAAATAGCAAAACAGACATTATATAACACATTTTGGGGGATGGAATGCCCTGAATGTCCCATACTAGTGACAGAATGTTGTTGCCAGAGGGCAAGGTCCATAAAAGAGTCTCTCCTGGTCCGAAGCCCACTGAAGAACAGTTCTGGAACAGGGCAGGGCCTGAAAAGCACTGCAATTCATGGGGAGAGTCTTTGAGGACAGTTCAAACCGTTTGTGGTAGTCTGCCAGATGTAGGGTGTGTTGTGCAAAGTCAGTTAAAGCATAGAAAAATGGGTCTTACCAGTTCCTTGAAGACCAAACAAAAAGGATCACCTGACTTCTTCAAGCTGAAGACTAACTCCCACTAGGTGGCATCTTCAGATACAGCTGGGTTGATGTCCTCCGGAAAACTAGGCAATGAAACAGGAAAATAGCTGGATGATGTCATCTCGGAAATCGAACCATGGAACAGGAAAACAGCTGAGCTGATGCCATCTAGGATACCAGGTGATGAATCAGGAAAACAGCTGGGTTGAGGTCATCTGGAAGGCCAGGCAATGGAAAATGGGAAAACACTGCTGGGATGACAAATCTGGACACACCTGTAGATCCTGGAAAACCAGTAGAGCTGCATCTTCCTCCTTGGATACTGCTGCTGCTGGATGGCAGACACTGCACTGCCACTGCTTTGCTTCCCTCAGGGCACGCTGGGAATATTCACAGGGAGTGGCACCATTAAGGGTAATACCACTCGGGTGAGGTGCAAGAACTATGACACCATCCGGGCATTCAAAGTTGATGTTGTGGAATGTCTCATTCCCTGCCTTGTCCACAATTCGAAGAGTGTCCATAAACAACGTTCTGCCCAATTTCCAGAATTTCAGTCTATCACTGATGACTATCTCTGACACATGCTGCTCTACCAGGATACAAATTCTTGCTTGCCTCTTCCAATAACCAGGATTGTCAGCTCTGTTCAATTTCCTCCCAGACTCTACGAGGAAAGGTAGGACAGGACCTCCAATATATGGCGTCAGCCCTCCTACGTACCAGTCTCTCCTCCTTACTACTCTTTATAAGTGTACGGCCCATGGCTTGGCTTGGGGGTGACCAGTTCTGGTTAAGCCAGTGCTGCATGCTTAACAAATGAAAAAACTTGTCCCCGCCCATTTCTGTAGGCAGTGCAGTGGAGCCATCTTCTTCTGTCTTTGGCTCCTCCAAGGCAAGAGCCTGAGGCTGAAAACTGGGACCCTCAACATGAAGATACATATCCTCATCCTCCTCTTCCTCACTTAGGATCTGGACCCAGGAGTGAGTAGTCATCCTCACTTCTGAGACAGTCCACTCCTCACTGGGCATGGAGGCAGACACATCCCAGTTCAATGTCTCTCAAAGTTCATCCTCCCCTACTAGGCTAGGACTAGGACCTTCCATCCATGGGTCCACGGATCCTTCCTTCGCACTGCCCATCTGGGACACAGGCATGGAAACATCTCAAGGGGGTCTGCCCTTGCAGTAGATCTATACTTTCTCCTTCTGTGTCACACTCTACAGGGCCTCCTCCAACAGGTTCAACCTGGTGCTGCATGCTGCTGCTTGCAGGGTTTCCTACTTTGGTCCAAGTGGGAGTCAATCAAAGTCATGATTCCCTCTCTGGTGGTGCACCCCTGCTCATACCATACTTCACTAGGCAATCCAAATAGTGGGTATCAAAAACACATCCCTTCCAGCCCTGAGGTACATAATGCAAAGTCTCGCTGGATAACTTGGGATCACAACATCTGGAGGCAACCCTTCACCATAGAAAGTTCTCTCTATTTCTCTTAGTGTGGCAACCTCCTCTGCTTTCATAGCTTGAGCATGATCCAGATAGCGGGATGTTCCTGAAGCCATGTCTGCAATTAAAACACATAAAAAGTTCATTGCTACTGTTTGTTTACAAGTCTCAGCACAGTCTCACAAAATGGCTCCCTGATGCTATGTTTACATTGCTAACCCCACCCTGTAATGGTGGCTGTAGCTCTTCTCATGCATCAGATCTGTTTCTGACTCAAAAACTATGCATCTAACCTTTTCTGCTACTGATTTTGCTCAAACCGTTATCGATTTCACTGCTTGTATATTTCTCAGCACATTTATATGATTTTTAGGACTTTGCAATTAGCACACAAATCAGTACTATTTTCACATGCTCAAAGTCACTTGCAAGCCACAGTATTTTTTTTACAGGATTGCCTGTTTGCTACAGGATAATGCAACTCACAGTCTCTCACTTGCTTTAAGAACACGTTACAGTTGCTGAACCCATCATAAATGCTCACAGTCTATGCTCAGAATTTTGTTTGCTGCACTTGCTGTTTACAACTCACAGTCCTCTTTGCAAAACAATCTCACTGCTTGCACACAGATTCAGCTGGCTTTGAAAATCACAACACAGTTTGATGCACAAATGTTTGAATTGTACTCACTGAAATCAGCAGCTGGCTTTCTCCGGTGGAAATTTACGGCCTGGTGCCAATCCTGGAAGGCCTCTGGGGTGAAACAGGCTGGCGAGCCCACCGATTGTTACCACAAATGCCACGCTCATGTTCTAGTCAGCGAGATAATGGGTTGAACCCGAATTTCTACAGCAAAAGTCTGTATTTCACAAAATAGAACATTCACAAGCCCCTCGATGGTTGATCCTGGTCTGATCAGCTCATACACCACTCATTCTCTCCTTCTCGAATACTGGGCTGCACTCTGAAGCTGGCTAGGGGGCGGGACTGATTGCAGTCGCACCAGTCACTCGACGCCATGCAAATGAGCCTCTCTCTCGCTCTCTTCCTCCACGGCAATCGTCGAGCAGGGCAAATTCAAACTGCAAACTGAACTTTTTTTTTTTCCCATGGCTGCAATTTCAAGCCGGGGTGCCATTTTTGGCCATTTTCACATACGGAACTTGGCAGTTTCTTTAGCAACTCCCCCAATTTGTACACAAAGTACATGAAGCATTCAGGGCACATTTCTCTCTCTCTTTCCTAAAGTCCACAATGCTTTTGGCAATAAAAACTTGAGATTAAAAGTTATGTAAAACATTCTGATGCAGGGAAAAGGACATACACTTTCTGGCTTTACAGTCCATTGCCAAGTTGGCACAAACACACAGCAGCACTGCAACAGCAGGCACACATCAGCACATGCAGATGGCACTATCCTATGCAGATCCTTTTGTGCAAAGCTTCCTTTCCAATTTTGAGCTACCACACTGCCAGAAAGACAAAACGCTAGCCATACCCTAAGCAAGCAATCTCCTGTTCTCTCCCCAAATTAAACAATATCGATGGACGAGCCCCCATTTTTGTAACCCCCCACCGGCCCTTTATTTAACCAGTAAGCACACCTCCCATACTCTAGGAGAAAAGAGAGGGGTGGGGGTACAAAGCAATATAATTTGCAGATGTAGTAGAAAAACACAAGGTGTGTGTACTAAACATAAACAGACTTATATCAAAATCCAGGTCCTGAGGAGAGAGTGTTTGCTAAGGGCTATGTTAGGTTTGCACTTCTGGACAGGAGTACCCAGTAAATCCACACAGGAAGCAGTAACTAGATTGTCCATACCAGGTTGGGATTCCAGAGTGTGGCTTTATTCCAAAATGCAGTTGGAAACACAAAAGCAAAGATGGACCCACAAGGGTTTACACTGGCACAAGGCAATGCAGAACACATCTATAGAAACAGTACTCGAACCTCCCATATAGCATAGGATTAGAATCTGGAATGTGGAACTAGCCATAGAGAATACACACAATTTCTCCTTGAATGGCACTAGACCAATACTTAGAACAGTTCCCATATGACATAAGATTCGACATCTGGAAAATTGTGGAACTAGCCACTGTGAACACATACAAAATCTTCTGGAAAGTGGCACTAGGCCATTACTTAGCACATTTCCCATATGGCATAGGATAAGAATGTGGCACACGAGCCACGATGGAGCACTTTAGGCTCAAAACTTGCAAAACCCACAATACAAGGGGTGAACTTCTTCAGGCATTGGCCACGTACACTGACAGAAAACAGGCACCCTTTCAGAACCCGAAGTGCTGAACTGGTCACTCCAGATGGGGGGGTCTCCCACCTTTTGCTTCCACATCCATACCCAGTCATTCTTTCAGAGTTACACCTCACAAATACTGAAACTGTAGAAAATGATGCTATCTTGAAATATTTCTCACATTTAACATCAGGAACACCACTAGGGTGTAAGGTTAAAGTCCTGAATAAAGGGCAAGCCACACATGGGACATCCACTATTGTCAGAGATCTTTAAAACACAAACTTCTTGAGGGAATCCTCACAGAAATGGATGAAATGGTCCCTTTATCAGAGAGTCACCCCACAGGAAAAAAAAGGCAGGTACATATCCTGGGTAACTCTCAGACAGAAATCTACTCATAGTTTCTACTCCAAGGCAGCTTCACAACAGTTCTGGGTTGGATCAGGGGATTGCCTCTAAAATCTACGGCAGACCCCTTCATCCCACATGAGAAAAAGACACAGGAACCCCTGAAGACGGTTTCCACCACTTCACTAGTCTGGAAAAGTTGTCCTCCACTAGGGTGAGAAACAGAGACACTCCACACACTGCAGCTCACACTCTGACCTCCTACACTGAACTGACCTCAGAATTCTAAGACTTCCTGTCTCACACTAGCTGTGTGGCTTATGTTGCTGCAAGAGTTCTAAATGACATCATCTCTCAGCTCTCAGCTGAAACAAAGCAGCAGAGAGGAATAGAGTGAAAATCCATTTAACTAGATAATCACTAGCTGACTTCCCTACCTAACACTGATACTGATGGGATTCTAGTAACCCCAGGGAACAGGGGGGGTTACACCTGTGTCATTCTTTTGTTTAAAATAGCAACTACTACAATCCCTGCACAGGAATTACTCCTAAAATGAACTCTGAAAATGGGCCCTTACATTCCTTTAATGCGAGCAGAGGTTGCTATGTTTGTGCTCTGTTTTTCTGGAGTAAATGTGGCAGCCTTGCTTACCAAAGGGTTATTTGCTTAGAACCTGTGTTGCATTTAGCACTGTTTTCCCCATTCCAGATCTCATTCCTGTTCTCAAATAAATTCTCTTTATTTGGCTGCAATTCTTGAGTATCTTGCTGTTTTCGCTATTCTTCATCTGCAAGCTTAGAGTGATAAGTAGTGAGATATTGTGTTATTTCATTATCTCTGTCACTGAGGATGTGGGTTGCATATTTTTCCTGTAAGAAAGCACCTTATAGCACCCAGTCAAAAGGATCCCCATAGGTGAAGGCACTGCACAACATTTTAAGTTCCCCCCAATACTCTGAACCCAGACGCGGTCCACAAAGCCTTTAAGATTTGGCCCAGGTACCATCCTATACATACCCTCTTGTATATAGGGCTTAGTCACACATCTGATGGGTGGGGGTTGTTACAAATACTGTATATCTTGTTTTTTGTTTGCTTCAAGTGGGGGGGTTACCATTTCTTTTTTTAGGCCACTGATATCTTTCCTCTTGCATCATGTTAGATCTGGAGGAGACAAAGAGACTGTGCATTGATGGACAGTTCCTCGTGTCATACCTTGCACTACCTATTTGTCAAATGAGCTTTTCTCTGTTCTCTGTTCTGTACCACAACAGTTGATATTGGTAAAAATATTATACTTCTCTGCTCCCTTACAATGTTTAATTTACTGTATTGTCAGACCACCCCTTTCGTGAAATTTGCCCTTTTCTCCACTTCCTAGCAGAGCTTACAGATTCTCTTCATGGATTAAAGTATGAGTCTACAACATTTTGCTTTCAGATATTGCTTTCTCCATTTCTGGTTTCTTTTATGAACCCCTACGCCCCCCCCCCCACACACACACACATACATACACACACACACACTACATACTCTTGGTCCCCCACATTCAATTAGTGCAAAATGTGAATCTCTTAAAATATAAAATAATTAGATTTTTTTTCATTCAAACCTATCAATGCTGAGTAACTGTAAGGGTTCTGCCTATTTTGGGAGCAAGAGGAAGCAGAGAGAAGAGAGAAGCATTTATTTTAATATTTGGATGCTTGCAATGTTTGATGAAAAAAAGGACTCACAAATCCCAAAGAAGTCACACTTCAAAGAAAACTGGGGGCAAAACTGGCAAGTGCAAAATGCACAAATGTAATTCACCAGTCACAGATAAATTGCAGCACAGAACCCTAGTTCTTTGCATCCAACAAATGATGCTTCATCAGGGGATGGAGAATTCTTCACATGTCCTCACATTTTATGCAAAGGATTTAGTGAAACATTCAAAAATAAATGCTGCCAAATTAATATACACTAAAAATCTTGTATGTATCTCAAAGTAGATATTGGTTATAAATTCATAATGCAGCTTGGAAACTGCTTGCAGTAGTATAGTATATGGAGTTAAGACAGAACAGCAAGGGGTAACTTATAGGCTCTAACTGACCTACTTTCGGAAGGTAACAATGTACAGGCTATGGATAACTTCTTCAGCTCCCAGGGAAACCTTTGTTTGTGGGCATCTTAGAGACAGAAGACCACATGTATAATACCACTCCCCCTTCCCTGGATGAAACAGCTTTACAAATATTGCACAAAAGGAGATATAAGTTTACAGTATGCCTCAATCCTAGTTTTTTCCTCCTGTCCTTCTGTATCTTTCTGTCTGGCATTGATCACTTACCAGAAACTGATTCTATAGGAATCCAGGGCCTTATTCAATTCTGAATGGGGCTACCATCATGACAATTTGATAAAAGTTGCAAAAACTGAGCTAATCGGATGCTGATGGCAACCATCAAAATCAAAGGTGGTAAGATTGCCATTATGGACAAAGATAAATACATACATGAGGTTCTTCAGTAATGTTATTCAACTAGCTACAGACTACTTTCTGAAAACCCTACAAAGCATTTTAAAACTGAATTGATGACAGTATTGACCATTCATGTGGCCAGGAATGGCTCAACAAAAATAAAGATGACTTTTTTAAGACTGAATATCCCTACCATATACACAGCATACTTCCAAAACTTCACAAGAAATCAACAAAGCCCCCAGGATGTTGAATCATATATGGAAGCAGATCTTTAACCAGAATAATTTCTGGGAATTGGTAAATGATTGAATCTGAATTACCTTAATTTTTGGTTTACGGCTTGCATTGAACTGGAATGCATTGAATTTCTGGATTTAACCTTAGTGTGGATCCCAGAGCAGGTTGTCAAGGCTGGTGGTTACCATAAGCCAATGGCTACAAATGGATTACTACAGTACATTCAAAAAGAGCCCTTCCTGCAGCACAGAAAAAATCCATACCCTATGGCCAATTTGTCTGTAAATAGTTAACAGACCACAATGTACAATCAAAAGAAAGAGCAATTACTCACCATAGTAGAGATCTTCAAGAGAATTTTCTCTGCTGGGCCACATCAACAATGGTCCGGGTGGGGGCTGTTGTTGACGCTGCCGGAGCAGTCAACCACAGGGACTTACCTTACTTCATTGGAGACCTCAGTCTCACCAGTGAAACATGTTTTTCCCTACACTTATTGTGATAGCTCGATCAGGAGGGCTTCAAAGACAATTTTTCCTACAGTATCATCATATCACAGCATTTATGGACAAAATATTAGGCCATGACCCCTCAAGTTTGACCGCAGCCAGCTCAGTGGATGAGGCTACTTGAAGGATACCTAAACAACATTTTGACAACAAACTATTCAAAAATCTGACTTCATAGGGGATTAAATGAAAGGCTGCTGTATTCATTAATGCTAAAAGTACATTTATATAATTTACCTAAATGTGGTTCCAACGCATTTGAAAAATGTAAAATCAGCCTTCCAATTTAAAAAAAAAACTGCCTTACCTGCTTCCTAAAATGGCCACCAAATGTGTTAAGTGATGACAACATTGGAGCCAGAGTCAGAGAGCTATACGTCTCTCTATAGCTAGTTCTAGCTAGTTCTTTTTTTCCCTTTGTATAGAATTGTTTTACCAAAGTGAATTATTTTGATCAATACACATGTTAGGCTATGGTTCTGTTCATTTTGTTTACTTTAACATGCTGAAATTGTGTTTAATTCCAACTGACTTTCTCTTTTCTAACCACAGTGCAATACAAATCTTAAATAACCTGGTGGTCTAGTGGTTATGGTGGGCCAGGATGTTACATTGGGGGGGTGCTGCGGTCATGTACATACTTGATATGCAGTTTTTAACATTTTTATTAAACCTTTATATTGTCTGCTATTATTCTTCTTAGTACATTTTGAACAGAACCTACAAATGTAATCCATAGTTTTGAATGTAAACATTTGTACAATCAATAAATAAGACTTCTTCAACAAAGTGAAATGCAGCAGCAGCAAGCAAGTTACAATGGGGGTGGGAGGGTGCAGCCACACCCTTCACCACCCCCTAGATCCACCACTTGCTTGTAGCAAAGTTCTTGTGTAGTCCAATGCCAGAGTTCATACTTTCTCGGAAATCAAAAATATGCTTTTCATATACATTGTATCTCAAAGTGCTTTATAAGCAATGCTAAACTGGTAGTGAAGTGACTGAACGTGTAGTGGCAGCCATTTCACACATTAATACCCACACACAGCCTTGGACAATTGCATGAACTGGTTTTATGGGAAGGGGAATGTTGGCCAGGATAATGGAGTCAGGTAGTGATCATGGTGCTGGCAGCCACACATCTTATATCTCACAGTGATCTGCCCATATTTCTCTTCTTCTGTCTTCCCCCTTTCCTGAATATAGCAGTACCCTGCAGGAGTTGCCTTCTCAGTCCCCCTCTGGTATTCATTCTTCACTCCTTCTCCCCACACCAAAAACAGGTGAGCTCATCACCCTTCTGCATCATGAATGCAGGTAGTACAGTCCACTGGTTTTTTTGACATATCAAAAATAAACAAATCTTTCTAGTAAGTCAGGCTGATAGCAGCAGGGAACAAGGGGAAAGATGGGCTTTCCTATCCTTAAAAGATCTAAGCTACCTTTGATTAGGCATTATTAAATGACAGGTGTGTGCATAATTATGCACATCATTTAATAGTGTCTAATCATAGGTGGCTTAGATCTTATATGGGTAGGAAAGCCTATTTGTCCCCTTGTGCCCTGCTGCTATAAGCCTGACTTACCAGAAGATCATGTTTGTTATTAATATGTAAAAATAACATGGGAAACTGTACTAACCACATTCATGATGCGGAAAGATAGTGAGCTCACCAGTTTTTGGTGTGGGGAGCAGGTGAAAAGAATGAATTCCAGAGAGGGACTGAAGAGGCCATTCCAGCAGGGTGCAACTATAATCAGGTTAGGGGAAGACAGGAAGGGGACGTTGAGCAGATCATTGTGAGATCTGAGATGTGAGGCTGCCAGTACCGTGATCACTACCTGACTGTGGATGAGAGCAGCCAGTGATGACAAATACTCAGAGTGGCAGGGCTGCACCTAAACTGTTACTTGAATTCAGTGTAGGGAGATTACCCTAGGGTGGGGGGATGTTGACGTATGTTAGGACAGTATCACGGGAGCTGTGTATAGCTCATTCAAGATTCGGAAGGGTGGTAGCCAGCCAACTCACATTGTGGAGTAGGGCACAGAAAAGTACTGAGAAGAATTGATGGGAACTGTCCTGCAGGGTTCTGCAGATCACAGGTAAAGGAGTAGACCAACACTGAAATCAGGTGGCTTCACTCAAGGCATTAATATACCTCTCCTGCTAATAATATTGTTATCCATATTAAGTGGATGAGGGCATGAACAACATTTTTTCTGGTGGGTTCTGATGCTTATTGCTTGGCCCTCCAGGAAGACCTAGTTGTTGGTTAATAAGGTGGGGAAAAAAACACAACAGGGGGACTGTGCATACTGCCTTCACTATGCAGAAGGGTGGTGATCCACTCAATGTTTACTGTGGGAGAAGAAGTCAAACACTGAGAAAGTGGACAGGAGAGTGATTTGGGAGGCATTTTTTGACAGTGCCAGCTGATGAAGCGTATCAGTATAGGTGTACACAACTCTCTGAGGTACCAGATTACAATCTGAGGTATGAGTCAGTGCATTGGGGCAGAAGTTTGATGTCTTTGCAGAATATTTAAACTAGCAAATGGGGGAGAGGGGAGCAGCACCCCATACGTCGAATGGGAAGAACACCCCTCTCCCCTCAGCTAGTGGTCAAACAGGAGTTCAGCATGTTTGTAGTTCATTTGCATCACCAGGGAAGAAAAAAGGTCTGGCTCCCCATATGACACACAGGGGAAACACCAGACCTCGCCCAACAACTAACACACCGAAATTGGGCCAATGGAAAATCATGTACACAAATGCTTGCAGTCTGGGAATAAGATCCCAGACCTGCAGGCAATAATGACAGAGACCAAACAGGAAATAGTAGCCATTAGCAAGACATGGTTTATCAGTAACCACACTTGGGAGATTTCAGTACCTGGCTATGTACTGTTCAGAAGAGACCAAGATGCAAAAATGGGGGGTGGAGTGGCCCTTTATGTCAATGAAAATATCAAAGCTACAGAAATTCAGAATACACACAAGGAGCCAGAAAAACTGTGGGTCACCCTGGAAACAGGAAATGGGACAGCCATACAAACTGGGGTTGTCTACAGGCCTCCAGATCAGGGGAAGGACATAGACACATTACTGTTAGAAGATATACACAACCTGACAGCTAAAGGGGAGGTTCTGTTAATGTGAGACTTCAACATGCCAGACACAGACTGGTCCATACCAACAGGAACATCTGCCAGAACTAGACACATAGTGGATTCCCCTGCAAAGGGAGGGCCTCAAACAACTGGTACAACAACCCACAAGAGGCAGGGCTATCCTAGATCTAGTGCTGACTAACAGGGAAAGGATAACAGATCTCCAGGTAGAAGGTCACCTGGGGGCCAGTGACTACCACATGGTATGGTTCAATTTGGCCACTAGAACTAAATCATCCCATTCAAAGGCAAAAATATGGGACTTCAGAGGAGCTGACATTGATAAGATGGCCAACAGAGTTAAGCTAGCCCTGGCAAAAAGAAATACAGGTGAGGGGATACACGCAAAGTGGGCAAGCATTAAGGATGCAATACTTGAAGCAATATCCCATTGTGTTAGAGAGAAAAGGAAGTGCAAAGAAGAAAGAAACCACTTTGGTTCTCAAAAACAATAGCAGAAAAGGTCAGAGTCAAAAGGCTGACCTGCAGGAAATATAAGGGAACGCAGTGGAATGAAGATAGGGAGGCATACCAAACTTCCCCCTAAGGGAAGCAGGGAAGGCAGTAAGGCAGGCAAAGGCCCAAACTGAGCAAACACTAACATGAACAGTAAAAGAAGGTGACAAGACTTTCTATAGATACATTACTGAAAGAAGAAAGTCCAGAGGGGGTATTGCTAAGATAAAAGGGGATAAGGGGGCATGTGAGGAGGAGGAACATGTAAAAAGCATCTATCCTAAATAGATACTTCTGCTCAGTATTTACTGAAGAGAAGGTAGGACAGGGCCCACAGCTCAGCACCATGGACACAGGGGGAGGGAGGTGTGCACTAGTCCATTCACAAAAGAAAGGGTCCTACAAGAGCTTGATAACTCAGGGTGGACAAGGCAATGGGACCTGATGGCATACATCCCAGGGTACTAAAGGAGCTAAGGGTGGAACTAGCAGAGCCATTATCAAAACTGTATAGTGAGTCTCTGAGCACAGGCAAGGTCCCAGAAGACTGGAGAAGGGCTCATGTGATCCTGCTCCACAAGAGTGGTAGCAGGGAGGAAGCAAGGAACTACAGGCCAGTCAGTCTTACCTCAGTAGTGGGCAAGATTATGGAAGCACTCATTAAGGAAAGGATAGTGCAACACCTGGAATCCATAGGAGCACAGGATCCAAGACAGCATGGGTTTACAACAGGAAGGTCCTGTCAAACTAATCTCATAGATTTCTTTGACTGGGTAACCAGAGTGGTGGACCAAGGGGGAGCAGTTGATGTCACCTACCTTGATTTCAGCAAAACTTTTGATACTGTTCCACATAGAAGATTGATTAATAAGCTGGGTAGGCTCGGGGTGGGTCAGACGTTTGTCAACTGTGTGGCAAACTGGTTGACAGGCAGAAAACATAGAGTGGTGGTAAACGGTATGCAGTCAGAAGAGATGCTAGTCACAAGTGGGGTACCTCAGGGATCAGTCCTGGGGCCAGTCCTTTTCAATATCTTCATCAGTGACATTGCAGATGGACTGGAGGGTAAGGTTTGTCTGTTTGCAGATGACACCAAGATCTGCAACAGCTTAGATGATCCAGATGGGGTGGGCAGAATGAGAAACGGTCTGGATAAACTGGCAAAATGGTCAGAAAAGTGGCAACTGGGGTTTAACGCAAAGAAGTGCAAGATCATGCACATAGGGAAGAAAAACCCTGAAGCCACCTATAGGTTGGGAGGAGAGTTGCTGGCAGTCACAAGGGAAGAAAGAGACTTGGGCATCATCATCACAGATGACCTGAAATCATGCAAGCAGACCACTAAAGTAGTAGGTAAGACGTGGGGGATGTTGGGGTGTATTAGTAGGGGTATCACAAGTCATAAGAGGGAGGCAATAATCCCTCTTTACAAAACACTGGTTAGGCCCCATCTGGAGTACTGCGTGCAGTTCTGAAGGCCACACCTTCACGAGGACATTAACCAAATTGAGGCAGTCCAGATAAGGGCAACCAGAATGGTGCAGGGACTGCATCAGAAAACATATGAGGGCAGAGTAACGGAGCTCAATATGTATACCCTAGAGCAAAGGAGGGAGAGAGGTGATATGATCAAAACATTCAAACACCTTAAGGGCATTAACAAGGTGAAAGTGTATAACATGTTTCAATATAAGAAAAATAGCAGGACAAGAGGACACAGCATGAGATTAGAGGGAGGTCGATTAAGGGGTAATGTGAGGGAGTTCTTTTTCACAGAAAGGGTGATGGATGCTTGAAATGGCCTACCTCAGGAAATGGTGGATATGAATACAGTGCAGGGCTTTAAACAGGCATGGGATAGGCATAAGGGAGCAATACAGATGTGTATGAATAGATAGGCCATTGACAGAGCAAAGGCCGACGGCACATTCATAAGGCAGAAAAAGAAATGGATAGACTGGATGAGCCTTACGGTCCTTATCTGCCATCAATTTCTATGTTTCTATGTTTCATGAGGCCGCAAGCTCATATGCGGCCCCAGGCAGTACTAAGGACACAGTATGGATGGTGGGGTGTTCAACAGAAGGCAGGCTAGGTGCAGGGGGTTCACGTAGAAAAAGACTACAAGAGAAGCTTATTTGTGTATTATCAAGAAAGCATGAGCTTTGGAATTGGACTAGACCAGTACTTCACTACACATTTTAGGGCATCACATAACCACTAGATCATCAGGTATTTGAAGTGTTGTACTGTGCTGCAGTTTGCCAAAGAGAAAGTCAGCTGGATTACAAAACCTTTTCAGCAAGTTAAAGTAAACAAAATGAACAAAACCATAGCCTAATGTGTACTGATCAAAATAATCCATGTGTTAAACACATGGTGTTGATTATTCTTGTGAAACAATTCAAAACAAAGAGGGAAAGAACTAGTTAGCACTATAGGGAGCCATGTGGGTATCTGCCTCTGGCTCCAATGATGTCATCATGACTCATCACTTAACACACTTGGCAGCCATTTTAGGGAGCAAGCAAGGCTGTCTTTTGAAAGAGAAAGGCTGATGTTTACATTTTTCAAAAGCTATGAAACTGCATTTATGTTACTTACATAAATGCAGTTTTAGCATACATGTAAACAACATCCTTTACTTTACCTCACAGTGAAGTCAGATTTTGGAGTTTGCAGTTTAAGAAAACTGCTTGTTTAGGTACCCTTTAACAAAAGTTGGGAAATGTGGTGTTAGGGTTTCGAGCCCTAACACCCCAGCCACACCATGTACCCACCAACAGGCATCAGAGGGGATGCCTTGGGGTTGTCATCCCTAATGCTCACCCCATTCTATGAGTAAATAAGCTGAGATTGGTACAGTATAGGAGAATGGGGTATGTGTTAGGGCTGACAACCCAAAGGCACACCCCCGACACCTGTTGGTGCATGCAGGGTGGGGCTGGGGTTTTAGAGTTGGAAGCCCTAACACCACATTTACCAGTTTTTGTTGTTGGAACCCTAACTGATGCATTAATGAAGTTTTTTTGCAATGAATTTCCTTACCTTTTGAGATAGTATAATCGTAGCCTTATTTGCTTGAGGGAGCACAGGGCCCCCATGGGCCCTGCGCTCCCATCCATAATCTTTGCGAGACTGTAATTATATCCTTATTTGCATGTGGGAGTGCAGGGCCTTCCAGGTCCTCTGCTCCCATCTATGCATAATTTTTGAGCTGGGTAGTGGTATCCTTATTTGCCTGTGGGAGCGGAGGGCTTTGTGGACCCTGCACTCCCATCCTGTAGTGTACAGTGCCCAAAACCTCCTCACATTGCAATGCTATCCTATAGAAAATACAGAAAAATTTGAAACCTGTGTAACTGGACACTAAATTAATATATTTTCATGAAACCAGCAAAAGGAACATCGGTGGCACATGGTGTTTTTACCCTGAAAATTTCAGATGAAAATTGCAAACAGTTTCTTCACAGCACAGTGACAAAGAAATTACTGTGTAAACCTCACATTACAATGTTATCCTACGGGGAATGAACCAAAATTTAAACCCACAGAACTCCACAGCAAAGTAATATATTTTCAGCAAACAAGCAAAAGGTACATGTGTGGGGCAAGCCCTTTGTACCCTGAACATTTCAGACCAAAGTTGACAACTATTTGTGAACTGAGGAGTGACAAAGAAACAACTGTCTTAAAATTCCTTCTTCAAAAATTGTGAAAAAGAATCCTTTTCAGCTATTTATTTTTTTTTGCGATTTGCGTAAAAAGAAAATCCTTTTTTGCAAATTGTGAAAAAGGATCCTGTTTCACAGGGTGTTTTTCTGTGGTTTGTAAAAAAGGATTTTGCCACTTTTAAACAAGCATGTGTCAATGCCAAATGTTGTCTTGCTGGCATTGGCATTGGTAGTGCAGGAGTTAGAGAGATGCATAATAGGAATGGCAGTGAAGTATGGAACCAACGTCAACCCCACCCCAACCTGCAGAGACTGACAAGCATTGAGGTGTGCCTTTGAGTTATTAGCCATAACGCTCATGCCATTTCACCTCACCCTACCCTGCAGACTCTGACAAGTGTCGCGTTGTGTCTTGGGGTCATCGGGCCTTACGATCACCCCATTCAGTAAGGAAGTACATTGAGATGGGTGCAGTATAGGAGAACGGGATGAAGTTTGGGACCGAAGAGTCCAAGGCATACCTTGATGCCTGTGACTGGCCACAGGGTGAGGGTAGGGGTGGAATAACTTGAGCATTACAGCCGACAATTCAAAAGCACACTCCTGATGCCTGTCAGTCTCTACAGGGTGGGACGTTATGGTTAGAAACCCTAACGTCCTGGGCATTAGTTGGTATTTGCACTCCAAATTTTCAACATGGCCTTTTTGTGACCCCTCCTCATGAAAGCATTTGGGACCTCCGCTCATGAGCAGTGGCACTGTGATTTTGTTAATCTGTCCTGAACGTGGATTTCCCACACCAACCGCGCCATTCTGCGCCAGATGTGCGAAAACACATTTTGGGCAGGATGTGAAAAATGACAGCTGAACCATTCATAAGGAGATGTGAAGATATGGCAATGTTGAAAATCTGGAGTGAAAATATTAAAAATTCTCGAAGTTATGAGCGTGTGTAGAAACTGTGCAATGCATGCTCGTAACACAGTCATTCAAATTTTCAGCATAGGGCATTTTGGGACCTCCACTTATGAACAGTGTCACTGTGATTTTCTTAATCTGTTCCAAACATTGATTTCCCACAGCGACTCTGCCATTGTGCGCCAGATGTGCGAAAACACATTTTGGGCAGATTGTGAAAAATGACAGCTGTACTGTTCATCAGGAGATGTGAAAAAATGGCAATGTTGAAAATCTGGAGTGAAAATATTAAACATTCTCAAACTAACAAGCATGCGTGGAAACTGCACAATGCATGCTCTCAACACAGTCATTTTTAGGAATTTTTTCACCAAATTGCAACATAGGCTTTTTGGGAGCCCACCTCATGAACAGTGACACTGTCATTTCAATAATTGGTCCCAAAAGGTGATTCCATGCAATCACCTTTCGAGACCAAAAAACGACATGACAGTGACTGAGTTCATGAAGTGGGGTCCCAAGAACCCCATGTTGAAAATTTGGAGCCAAAAGTCAAAAAAATGCTTAGATATCCACTTAAGTTGAACCCCCCAACCCCATTTATGCCATTATACAGCTTACCGGCATTTCTTCAGTTCACGGTCAGCTTTGAAGAGTACAGGCGTGTTCCAGCTCCACCAAGATCATTACACGGGCTCCAGAGGTAAGTATGGGGTGAGGGGGGTGTGAGGTGGGGTACTCAGAGGTGGAGTGCGAATTGGGGAGGGGCACGAGGACAATGAGGGACCGTTTCCCTCTTTTACCAGGTAAAAAAAAAAAGACGCCCTTGGGACTTTTTACAGGTGTCTTTGGCACACTGGGGTGGACTCCCAGTGTGCCACCTGTGTTTTTGGGAGGGGGACTGAAGTCACTCAGATTGGGCCCCCATTGGCACAACTAACAAACATGTCTGTGTTTGGGGGTACATGATGCTGAGGGGGATTGGGCACACTCTTGGCACACAAATTAAAGTAATAGGGGGGCATTATGCTGACAGGAATTGGGCTCCCCCATTGGCAAATGAACTGGGGAAGGGGCATGCTGACAGGGGGATTGGGCAGTCCCGACGTTGACTGTGAGAGGCGGATGGCAATAGCCACCACCATGTTTATTGAAATGTTACACCAGGCAAGGCACGCCTTGTTAAAAGGGGTCGCTCTCTCATTGCAGCAGCAAAATTGTTTCAAGTTGGTGGCATGCTTTTGCACAGCTTTCATAAACCGCATGCTGTTTCATTGATGCCACAGAGCCCTGCCCGAAAAAGCAGAGCGCCATTGGCCACAACATGGCCGCAACTCTAAAACCTGCTATTCCAAGCTACCTCAATATGTTGTTTGTGCTTGCACACAAGACAACATAAAACCACATTTCCAGGCACAGAATTTAAAAACTAACCCCAGAATCACAATCTACAGGCCCTGATTAGGTAAAGACAACTGTTGCCACATTCAAAATCCAGGTATTTTTTGATTTTTTAAGTTTTTGCCACCGCTAACTGAAAACAAGATGGCAGCAACACGGCACAGGATTCTGCTTTTGTGGCAAAGGAGTCCACATTTGAGACAAAGAATCCTTTGTCAAGCAGGACAGCTATTTGGTCCCATAGGAAATAATGGGAAACTTTAAAATTTTATAACTTTTGAACGGATTAATATTTTTTCACCAAACTTTCACAAGGCACCACTGTGACACAAGACCTATACATCCTAGAAATTTCAGACCAAAATTCTACCCCATTATTGCATAGTGGCATGGCAAAGAATTTTAGCAAAAATGGTAAATTTCACATTTTTGACCTCCCATATCTCCGCACCTGCACATTCAACTAGAACGAAAGTTTCTACATCAAGAGATCTATGGCCCTTGATAGTGCATGCAAAATTTCATGTGAATCACTTGAACAGTCGCAAATTATCAAAGTGCAACATTTCAAGTTTAACACAGAAGTGACTGCTCAACCCTTAATAATATATATATATATATGTATATATTAAATGCGAAAAACTTTGTTAACGCACCAGATAGGGTTTCGATCATGCCCTTGATAGTATGGAAATATCAAGTTAGGATGTAGAATCATAATAGCACACCCAGACTCACAACACAGCTACACACATGGCTAACATACAGAACTTTAACCACAACACTTACAACAGCTTATGTTACACACACTCATAAGGGTCAGCATTTTTAAGCCAACTCATGTCCCTAACGCTCAGTAGAACACATTAATCATTTATATGAAATCACAACAGTACTGCAGACTTTCTATTCTTACCTGTTCTACTGAGCATTGGGGACATAAGTTAACAAAAATGACCTTATATAATGTGTCTTCTATTAAATCTGGAGTAAAATATGAAAAATGGTGAAGTCACGAGCGTGCGTAGAACCTGCACAATGCATACTCATAACACAGTCATTTTTTGGAGTTTTTACACCAGATTTTCAACATGGACTTTTTGGGACCTGACCTCATGAACAGTGGCACTGTCATTTTGTTAAATCAGTCCTGAAAGGTGATTCCACGCAGTGACTGTGAAATCACCTTTCAGGTCCAATTAACAAGATGACAGTGACAGTGTTCATGAGGTGGAGTCCCAAGAACCCCATGTTGAAAATTTGGTAAAAAAATTCCTAAAAATGGCTTAGATATCTACCTAAGTTGAAACTTCCATTGTGTGCCATTATACATGCTTACCTTGATTCCTCAGTTTGCAGTTCGGCTTTGAAGAATGCAGACATGTCCCAGTCTAGAGAAAATTGGTGCTACCGACTTCCAGAGGTAAGTATAGGTAGAGGGGTGTGGGAGGTGGGTGCACAGTGGGAGGGTGGGATGGGGAGGGGGACTGAGGAAACTAAATGGACCATTTTCTTATTTACAGGTTATAAAAAGAAAAAGACCACCGAGGACGGTTTTCTTTTTCATTAAAGGGGGACCAGGGAATGAAGGTGGTGGGTGGTACTGCACAGAGGGAGTGAGAGAGAGGGTAATTTATTTACATGGACCGGAGACTGAGGGTGGCAGGTGGTACTGCACAGAAGGAGGGAATGGGAGGGATTTATATATGTTTAAGAAAGGGGAAGGGCTACAAGGGTAGTGGGTAGGACTGCACAGAGGGAGGGAGATGAAGGGTATTTTTTTTAACATGGACCAGGGTATGAGAGTGGTAGGTGGAACTGCACAGAGAGAAGGTAATTTATTTACATGGATCTGGGAATGAGGGTGGTGGGTGGTACTGCACAGAGGGAGGGAGCGAGAAGGATTTATATGTGCATAAGAAAGGGGGACCAGGGAATGAGGGTGGTGGGTGGTATTACACAGAGGGAGGGAAAGGGAGGGTAATTTTTTTACATGGACCAGGGAACAAGAGTGGTGGGTGGGACTGCACAGAGGGAAGGAGCGGGAGGGATTTATTTATAAGAAAGGAGCACCGGGAACGAGGGTGGTGGGTGGGACTGCACAGAGAGAGGGAGAGGGAGTGTAATTTATTTTACATGGACCAGAGAACAAGGGTGGCGGGTGGGACTGCACAGAGGGAGGGTAATTTATTTACATGGACCGGGGACCAGGGAATGAGGGTGGTGGATGGGACTGCACAGAGGGAGGGAGTGATTTATATATGTATAAGAAATGGGGACTGGGCTACAAGGGTGGTGGGTGGGACTGCACAGAGGGAGGGAGAGGGAGAGTAATTTATTTACATGGACCGGGGACTGGGGAACAAGGGCAGTGGGTGGGATTGCACAGAGGGAGGAAGCAGGAAGGATTTATTTATAAGAAAGGTGTACCAGGGAATGAGGGTGGTGGGTGGAACTGCTCTGAGGGAGGGAGCAGGAAGGATTTTTGTGAAATGACAGGGATACAGGTACGAGGGTTGCAGGTGGGACTGCTCAGAGGGAGGGAGTGGGAGGGTTTTTTGTTAAATGACAGGGGTACAGGGTATGAGGGTAGTGGGTGGGACTGCTTAGAGGGAGGGAGTGGGAGGGTTTTTTGTTAAATGACGGGGGGATGGAGTACAAGGGTGGAGAGTGGAACTGCTCACATGGAGGGAACAGGATTTTTTTTAAAATGACAGCCGCACTACAGGGTGGGGGCAAGCTTTCTATGGAGGGGTCATTTGGCCCATTTGTCTGCACTTTAATGTGGCCATACATGGCACTTTGATGCAGGATTCTGCATCTAACATGGCAATTAGATGCAAGATTCTGCATCAAAAAATTGCGCTTTGATGCAGGATTCTGCATCTAACTTGATAGTTCGATGCAGGATTCTGCATCGAAAAAGCTTGTAATCCTGCATCGTGCTTCACATATATTTTTCCCATAGGAAATAATGGGAAATACCCAATTTAATAACTTTGGAATTGATTAATATTTTACTCCAAATTTTCAAAAGGCACATCTGTGAGGCCAAAGCTTTCTGCCCTGAAAATTTCAGCCACTAATTTTAACCCGTTTTGAGAAAGAGGTGAGCAAAAAAAACAGCCAAAAGAGCAAAACCCTCTGTTTTTTCAACACTCTGTATCCCAAAAACACAAAAGGGATTGACACGAAATTTGATATATCAAGAGACCTTTGACAAAACATGCCACATTTCTTGCAAATCCATTGAATGGTTCCAAAGTTATTAAAGTGCAAAGTTTGAGGTTTGACATTAAGCACCCCTCTCAACCCTAACTATACTGACGCCGTGCCAGTATAATTTATATATATATATATATATATATATATATATATATATATATATGTTATTTTTAAAGCTGTGTAGGAATTATTATCTACCACTTCACTCAGTAATCCATTCCAAGCTTCAACCACTCTTTGAATGAATCAGTGCCCTCATTTGTCTGTCCTACGTAACTCACCCTTCAGCTGGTATTTGTGTCCTCTTAAGATTGTATCGCATCCCTTCTCTTGAATGCAAAAACATTCAGATAAGATTTTATCCTTAATTGTCTTATATGCAAGGATCATATCCCCTCTTATTCTTTTCTCCAATGAAAATAACTTCAGTTCTTTCAATCTGTTCACACAATCCAACCCTCTGATGTTGTAAATCGTCCTGGTTGCTCTCCACTGGACCACCTTCAATCTAACCACATACTCCTTCCTATACGGACACCAGAACTGCACATTGTACTCCAAGTGGGGCCTTACCAAAGATTTCCTTTTCTTTATTCTTCTCCGTCATCCTTGCCAACAGTGTATACTTTCACTAAGTCTCAAAACAAAAGCCAGCACTAGTCCTTGAAAATGTAAAACAATATTTTAGTGCCTTAAACTTCTTACAGATATCAAACAGCTAATGCCAGACCATGCAGCGGTGGCAGCTTCCCAACCAGTTTTGCAGGCAGTACGTCTTCAGAGGGAGGTACTTTCAGTAAGCCCTACAGTTCTGACATCATTGATGTGCTGGATTTAGTCTTGCTGTTCTGCAAGGCCTTCTGTCCTGATTGCATATCAGACTTTGCCATCCTCCCTGAGTGTCTTGTGTACAGCTTTAAAATTGCTCCTATGGTGTGTCCCAATGTAGGAGACCTGCTCAATGAAGACAGAACAGTTACTCACAGTAACAGTGGATATTTGAAAGAATCTCCTTCATTGGGTCATAGGGCACCCATCCTCCTTCCCCCTTTCTGAGGTATAAGCTGGCAGGTTTGTCCACTGCCTCATCTGGAAGTGTCCATAATTGACTTATGTATACTATATTTCCAGTCCCATGCCTCTCTTTGTGTGCCTGGTACTGGTTTGATCTCCTGATTCCTCATGGTAAGAGGCCCTCCAAGCTTGTCTCTGGTGGGAACTGAGGAGCAATTGTACCACCCACATTTTACAGGCACCAACAGTGCACCTCATCATGCTATCTGGGTGCTATCATGTGCTATCTTGGTGGCACCCAGATAGCACAACTTTCCAAGTGGTCCTGACACTGATGGCTTACAGTTTCAAAGGTATGACCCAATGGAGAGATATCCTTAATGAAGATCTGACAGACAGGTTCAGTAGGAGGGGGTATAATATTGAATTATTGCAGCAGGCAAATGAGAAGGTGAGAAATATGGAGTGAGATAGTTTAATTGTTTCTAGGGTGTGTGAAAGGACAGAGGAGGCACGGGTAACACTTTCAATTGAATATACCTGTATAGCAAGTAAAACTGGGTCACTGATTCTTAGTAACTGATAGGTTCTTATGAGTGATAAATATTTATAGAACAAATGTGGGTGAGAAACCACATGTAAGCTTTAGGAAAGCTCCAAACCTGAGGGTTAAGTTAGTTCACAGCCAATACAGACAACAAGATTCAAGAACAGAGATAGAAATTGACTACTACCCCCAAGTTCAGGGTTTCACCTATTTAAAATATGCACTGTGTGTAAAATGGGAAAAACAGGGAATGCTTTTCCTCACACAGCAATGGGAACACTTTAGAAAATAAAGTAGTTCATAATATGTGACATTGCATATGTAATATGTGGAATTATATATTTCTGTAACAAAATCTATATAGGCAGGACAATAAGACCTGTGAAACAAAGGATTCAAAAATATGTCTTAAACCACATCACTTAAATAATGAATTCAACCTCAAGCTCATATTGATGTACTTTATGGAAGAACAGCACTTTATTCTGTATGAAACATTGGGCATAGCCCACTTGGAGCATAGTGCAATACTGTATGTGAGAAACATAAGTGAAGAAATAAATAGAAATATGGCGTAAAAAGACTTTTGACTCCAGAGTGATATGCAATTTTTATGGCTACATGGGTGGAGCCATGCTGACATGTTGCTATGATGTAGAAGAGTGAAGGGAATGTGGAAGCATGTGACTGGATACATAGGGTGTCTTCTTCCACATAGTGCTCTGACTGGAAATGAGCCACATATCTCAACATTCTCTGCATTTATGACAGTGGTGTGTTTGTGTCTGGATCCCTGTGACCCCCTGCTGCCTGCACCACATTGCACAATTTCATTGCTCACTCATCTCACACACACACACACACACACACACACCTCTTCTGTTTTAGCCTGCCAGTGTGTGAACATTACCAACATTAAAACACTCTGTCTTCTTTTAAACTAATGCCTATGCCCAGCTGCATTGAAACATATTAGTCACTGTGAACTGAATCAAATTACAGTAACTTGCATTCTCAGAGCTCAGGTCACACACACACACACACACACACACACACACCTCTTCTGTTCCGCTGGTTGCAGCCTGCCACATCTAGCTGCTACAGTGTTGATTTATTGGAAAATGTGTCTTTTAAACAATGTATTTATATTAATTATTTAAGTTAATGAAGTTGTGTGCCTCATAATTTCTTAGTGTTGAAATTCCTAGCTATTTCATGTGCTTTTGTCCTGTAGCTCAGCCCCTCCTCCCTCCTCAATTTACATAGGGACAGAACTTAGTTTTAACCCTTGATTATCCTGGTAGTTCATCTTCAGTCTTCTTGCAACTTGTAATGGCCAGTTCTTTGCTACATTTCCCTGTTCAGATCAGACCCATAAAGGCATTTTATTTTTTAAAGTATTCCTCACCTCTCATTTTATTATGCTGTTCAATGTGCATCTCCACACATACTTTTTTTTTATTTCTAATTGACAAGCTTCACAGCAGGTGGGGCAAGGTAGGAGGAAGCTTAACAGCTGTATCTTTATAGTGCAATGTGCAGTATGTATCTCATTCCATTACCATGTTTTGCATATCTGCAGCAGCCTGTATGTTCAGGGCCCAATCCTCAAATGGTTCGCTGCCCTCCACACATGCAGAGGTCCTGGAAAAGTCATTCAGTCCCCTATGCACCACTTCCACACCATCAAGGTACTACAAAGCATCCACAGTATTGGTGTGTTCCCCCATGTACCCTATGCCTGACCAGCATGCCTCTCTATGCAGGCGGCTGGGACAATGGCTTACCAGGGGGCATAGGTCAGTATCCCACTGATCCTAGACACAAACTCCTCAAGGCATAGGACCAGTGGAGGGGGGAATTTGCTATGCCTCCCTAAGTGCAGCAGCAGTAGCAGCTATGTGGCCCCCTCTGTCTGTCCACAAACCACAAATCCTACCCTGTTTGGCCCTATCTTCTCCATCTTCCTAGTCCTCGGAGCCTCTGCAGTTTGCTGGGGGTCATCACTGGCATCAGGAGATGTTCAATAAAATTCTGTTTCATTTTCTTAGGGGATTTTGGTAGTCCAGGAGGACTGCACCCTTCTCAAACCCCCACCACCACCACCACCACCACCACCAATGAAATGTTATTTAAACACTATGTAAATGATGAGCACCCCATTACTTGTTTAACTTCCTATTTATGCTCCTTTCAGTCTCAGGTGCAGCTCTTCTTTGGGCTACCCCAAAGTACCAGACCTCTATCACCTCTGACTGAAATACATCACTTACATCAAGCAATGGCACTGCACCACAGACAGGGACAGGAGTGGGCAGCAACTTCCTTCAGTCTCTAAATTTGCATTAGGCAGCATGGCAGGAGTGGTGCAGAGTCTAGATATACTGGGGGATCATCTCTGACTGCTGCTGGGGCAATTTTTTGCTGTTTTCTCCCTATCCCTGGGACATCCACACATGGGATGCAGAGCTACAGTATGTGCATCTGCCTGCCTGCTGTTAGCCCAGCAGATGTCCCCCTCCCCACCATGCTTCTGCTCTGCTTCCACCTGTGATCACCCAGGTAGCAGCACTGTGGCAGAGATAGAGACCCTCCCACTGTGGAGGAAAGGAGAATCCTGTGAGACACTTAGTCCTCAACTCCCTGTCCAGCCTTGAATGACTCTGGCCTGTTCCAGAACTCAGGTTGCTGGCCCTATGAATGGTAGCTCTACTACTACTGTGTTGATGCCAGCCTTTGGCCATTTTCCACCTGCAAAAGACAGAAGACAATAGGAACTTAATTTGCTATGTACTGTACTGTGTGGGAAAAAAAATCTGTTGTATTAAGGGAATGGGATGAAAAAATGTAAAGGGCAAAGGTCACCAGCAAGTATTAATGGCTATGCGGTGTGGCCCTTTAGATATGTGGCTTGAAAACCACTGGTTTATTGTGGTATGCCTGTGTGTATCATATGAGTGTGCTCAGTGGCCTCTCTATGTGTGCTGTACTGTATATAACCTCTTGCTACCTGTATGTAACTTGTTGCTTTGTAAAGCACTTCGAGTTATAGTGTGTATGAAAGGCACTATATTACATAGTTAGGGTTTGTTCTGCATGGCTTTCTATCCAAACTGAAAAGCTTTGGCACCACAGGTCAAAGGACATAGAATGTTGCTGCACTTGTCTGTGATGTAATAACTTTTTAATAAGAATGGAAATTCAGTGCCACCTGAGCTCTGTTCTCACAATTGTTGTCTCCCCTCACCACACATGCACACATAGACCCAAACACAGAAACTTTCTTTTTTTTATTAATTTTAACAATAAACCCACCCTGCACCCAGCTGCTAATGCCCCACCCAATGTCACTGATAGTGTTTTGCTTTCAAAATCATTTAAAAAGAAACTTACTTACAAAAATGAAAGGAATAGGGAAACATGTATGAGCACGATCTACACTATAATGTATTTGTGTGAATCCGTGTTGATTTAAATGGAAGCACATAAGTGCAGATCTTTCTCTCACTCATCACCCAGGTCTTCCTTTTTTATGAAGTAAGGTTTTTTCAAATGGTTTAAAAGCACATAAACTGACAGTTGCATGGTAAGGAGTATTAGCAGTTGTATGGTGGGTTTATTAGTTTTAAAATTTCTCAAAATTATGTGCCTTTTGTGTATGTGTGTGGGGGAGCAACAATATAGTTTTTTAAGACAAACTACTGTATAAAACAGTGGATGCTTAGTCACATGCACAACAAGCCTACGCTGCCAGCAGGGTTCTGACTACTCCTGAGGTTGGTGACAACACATGCTTGGTTTGCATGGCTGGCCATCCACTGTCCTCTATACACAAAATTATAAATTCTGACATCATTCTTGGCTAATCAAGATTGTTTATTTCTAAACATTTCAAGTACTATTTTTCCCACAAAACATCTCATGCAAACAGTTTTAATGCTACAGTTCTAAGTTTAGTTAGTATAGCCCATTTAGTCACAGAGTGGTTTCTGTAATTTTCCACAAAATCTAATAGTTGTATTTTAAATTCAAGTTGCATTTCTTAGCAGAAATCTTCAGCATGATTTATAATACATTTATATGTACAGTTTCCATGTGTCTTTGTGGCTACAAGAGTTTCTGCTCAAGTCCTTTGTGTCACAGAACTACTCAGCCTCACTTAGCAGTTCTGTCACCTGAAGAACTCAAGAATGCACTCTTATAACCATAAGAAACACAGTAACTGTATATGCAAGCATATACAAAATTATATTCTGTTCTATTATTCTAAACTAAACCTGAAAATGCTTGCAGTATTTTGGGACTCCTCCACCTGAGCGGCTCAGGGTCTTGAAAGCTATTTCACTCCAAGGGTGTTCTTAGTGTTAAAGCAGGCAGGGGACCACACTCCAGGAGTAACACCAATTTGCAGAGGGGAAAAAAACATTGGATCAGTACTTTCAACTGTAGGAACATTTTACAGTATGATGTTATAGCCAAACACAGAGCACTTACAGCCACACAGAAAGTGTACATGTATCTGGTGCTTCAGACTCAAACTCGATTCTTCATCAAGGGGCCCCTGACGAAGAACATAACCGAGTTTATGTCTGAAGCGTTAGGTAAATGCAACACTCTCTGTGTGGCTATAACTTAACAAAATGTTCCAGCAATTGGAGATACTGATCCAGTCTGGGTTTTCTTACCTCTACAAATTGGTGCTACTCCTGGACTGCAGTCACATGCCTGTTGCTCCTCTTGATTTGTTATACTGGTTAAAGTATGGTGTCAGTTGCGGCAGGAGCTTCAAATAGTTTTCATTCAGACTCGTTGCTCTGAAGCAGCCAAGTTGGCTCTACCCAGACTTGTTATGTTAGCATCCACTGAATGCACCCTGTATTTTGGGGGAAACTGAGCCTATACGTACGAACATATGAAATTTGCCAGCAGATAAAGGCCTAGAGGTCTATCAAGTCTGCTCCAATGTGCAGCTAGCACCCCTTATTCTGCAGCTGCCCCTCCCTTCCACCCTTCCCCGTCATTAACCCTCCCCCTTGTCCTGTCCCATCCCCTTTTGAAGCAGTCCACTGTTCTACTGGATACCACTTCTGCAGGTAACGATTCCACCCAGCCACCACCCTCTCTGTAAAAAGTGTCTCCTCATCTCCTCCGAACCTTCCTCCTCCAGTCTCATATCATGGCCCCTGGTGGCCTCCCCTCCTTACTTTTGAACAGCCCCTCTGTACCCATCTTGTTTATTCCTTTCATATATTTAAAGGTTTCAATCATGTCACCCCTGTCCCTCCTCTCCTCCAGTGAGTACATGTTCAACTCCTTCAACCTCCTCTCGTATGATAAGTCCCCTAGCCCCTTGATCATCTTTGTCGCCCTGAGCTGCATCCCCTCCAGTAACTTAATGTCCCTCTACAGATACGGGCGCCAGTACTGCACACAGTACTCCAAGTGTGGTCTAACTAATGACCTATACAGTGGCAGAATCACCTCCTCCCTCCTCGAGGATATACCCCTTGCAATACAACCCAGCATTTTGTTGGCCTTTGCAGCTGCCTTCCTACATTGCGCTGAGTTGTTCATTGACCCTGTAATGAGCACACCCAGATCCTTCTCCTCCTCTGTCTGGGCTAGCTGCACTCCCCCACGCCATAACTCCCTCCTTGCGTCCTTCATCCAAAATGCAGCACCTGCACTTTTTGGCATTAAACCTCAGCTGCCAGTGTCTGACCAGGTTCTAGCTTTGCCAGATCATCCTGCAACACCTGCCATCCCCTAGGTCATCCACCACCGTGCTCTACCTTGGTATCATCAGCAAACAGACTGATCTTTGCTCTTGATGTCCCATGATATGTCTGCAATGAATATCCCAAACAACACTGGTCCCAACACTGAGCCCCTGGGAACACTCGTCACTGCCCTTGGGTGTGAGAGCCCTCACCACCACCACCCTCTGTTGCCTTCCTAGCCAGTTTCTACCCATCTCACCAGCTTTGCACCCACCCTGTGCCTACTAACTTCCTTCCCAGCCTTCCATGCGGCACCCAGCTCAATGCCTTACTGAAGTCCAACACAGGACATCCACTGCATGGCCCCTGTCCAGTTGCCTAGTTACCCAATCATAGAACTCCACCAGGTTGGTTTGGCAGGATCTGCCACATGTAAAGCCATGCTGTCTGCTGTCCTGTAGTCCTTTGGCCTCTAGGAGGACCACCAGCCCTCCTTCAGGATAGTCTCCATTAGCTTACCCACGATGGATCTGAGGCTCACTGGTCTGTAGTTTCCGGTTCATCTCTGGGCTACCTTGTGGAGGGCAACACATGAGCCATCCTCCAGTCCTGAGCACACCCCTGAATGTAGTGAGGCATTAAATAGGTCTGCCAAAGGTCCTGCAAGGATCTCTGCCAGCTCCTTCAGTACCCTGGGTGGATGCCATCTGGGCCTGGTGCCTTGTCCACCCTCAGTGCCTTCAAACCCTCTCGAACTCTGCCTTCCATGATTTCCCCATCTGTCACCCCCTTCCCCCTACTTCTGCCATTTCTCCCACCTTGGTGTGTCACCCCTCTTCTCTTTAGTAAATACGAGCGAAGTACTCTTTTAGTGCTTCTGCCTTATCGCACCTGATTCCACCCAACCCCTCCTTCCTAATCCTTACTATGTGGTCCTTATAGCCCTTTTCTCACTGATGTACTTAAAGAAGTCCTTCTCCCCTTCTTAATGCCTTGTGCCAGCCTGAGTTCCTTAGATGCTTTGGCTCCTTACTGCCCTTGTCACCTCCTTCGATTCTGTCAAGTACTCCTCCCTGTCCTCCCCCTCCTGTTTTCTTGTACTTCCTAAAGGCAGCTCTTTTTTCTACCTTTCCATGACCTCCTTGCTCAACCAGCTCAGTTTCAGCCCTAGCCTTCTTGCTTGGGCTTTGCAGCAGGTTTTGGTTGCTCCACTATCCCCAGCTTCATGAGCTCCTCACCCTGGTTAGTGTCCATACTAGATTGAATTCTGGCCAGGTACCCTTTACCACTTCCCCATCCTCCAAAGTCAGCCCTCCTGAAGTCCAGCACCTTGTGCCAGATTCCACTCCTTCCTTGCCCATATCCAATGTGAGCCATACTGAGTGGTGGTCACTCCTGACAAGGTTCCTCCACTGTAAGTTCTCTCACAAAGTCCCCATTTGCCAGCACAAGGTCAAGGGTATTCCCTAACCTGGTTGGTTCACTGACCATTTGCAGCAGGAAACTGTCCTGGAAGGCATCAAGCAGTACCTGCTCCTTCTGTTCCTGGTTGTTGGGGTACTCCAGTCCACTCCTGGCATGTTGAAGTCCCCACAATCACCACTACCCTTCTTGCAGGTCCTCCTGATCTGTCCCGCTAGTTCCCTGTCTAACTCCTCCATCTGACATGGTGGCCTGTACACCACTCCCATTCTAAGAATCCTTCTTGAGATCCTGGATTTGCATCCAAAGTGACTCCATTACTCTCCCCCTTCCTCCCTTACACAGTTCAGTCCTTCCTTCACATATAGTGCCCACCCCTTCCCAATCACCCTGTCCCTATGAAATAACCTGTACCCTGGTACAGACAGGTCCCAGTCATTGTATTGGTGGCCCATGTTTCTGTGATGGCTGCAATGTCCACCTCTCCATCTGCCATGAGAACCTGTAACTCTGCAGTTTTCTCCCAAGGCTCCTAGCATTAAGGGTAACTACCTTCCACCCTTTTCCCCCCTCCCATCCTGCCCTCCTTTTCAGCACCACCAATAGTACTTGCCATGTGTCCTTTGTCACTGTTAAGGGGGTAAGCTCATGAGCTTCCCAACCTGTGGTGTCTGCATATCTCTTCCCAATTGCCACCCCCCCCACTCCTAGTTTAAATTCCCAACTTCCTCTATGTACTCCTCCATCCTCTGTTTCAACACTTTCTTTCCCTCCTCACTCAAGTGTAGTCTGTCCTTGGCATAGAGACTACTGTCCTCCCAGGTCCCTCCCACCCCCCAACAGCCCATACCCTTTAGCACAACACCAGGTTCTTAGCCATCCATTAAATTCCTCTATTCTCAGCTTTCTTGTTGTGCTTGCCTTTGGCACTGGAAGTATCTGAAAAAGTTACTGATCTTCCTGCCCCTCACATAATTGTGCTAGTTTCTCAAACCTCCTCTGGACTATATCTACCGTCTTGTCAGCCAGGTCATTTGTCCCAAGATGTATAATTAAATGAGGCTTGTCCCTACCCCTTCTAGCATATTTCAGAACAAATTGTCCCACCCTTTCTGCTGTCATTCCTGGCATGGCCTCCACCCAAATGCGACTATGCCTCTCCTCCTTGCTACCCCACCTGACTCCTCTTAGTATTGAGTCCCCCAGCACTAAGATTCCACCCCTCTTATTCCCTGCTTGCTTCCATTCATCTCCCTCTCTCATTTCCAGCTCCTCTTCTTCCTCCTGCACATTATTTCCCCCTTTTACCCCTGTTGCAATTCTCCCAGCAGAATTTTCCCAGCTCCAGTTTGGTCCAGGCATGTATCAAATACTCCTCTAATTTCATCATTTCCCTCCTCCACCTTCTTCCTCTCTAGCAGTGCAAAACTATTTTCTGAAGACCCTTCACAAATGCCCGCTCCCTCTCTCTTCATAGTAACCTGTTCTCTTTCCACTCCATGACTTTTGCCACTTCTTCGCCTCCCCTCACAAGTCCCTATCTCCTCCTTCCATTTGTCTTTTGTCTCCTGACCTGGTTTCCCCGGCAATCGTTCTTCCTGGCCTGGGCCCCTTTGTCTCTCTTCCCTTCTTCTGACCCTCTCCTCACCACTGTTGGCTTAAATCGCCTCCCTCATCTCCCTTCTTCCTCCCTCCAGTATTGGGCTAAACCCACCCCAATCTGCCTTACTTGTCTTAGTTCCTCCTGCAGACCCTCAATCTCCTTTCTAAGTTTTTCTATGTAGTTTTTCACACTAAACATCCCCCACGTTCCAGGCAATTTTTAGAGATTAGGTGCACCGCAGTTGTTGCAGCCTACCACCCTACCCATTGCTGTCGTTGCTCACCAGTGACCCCCCCACCCTTCCAGATGCAGGATACCAAACATTCCCCAAGTCTCCCTCCCCCCTCTATCAGTGCAAAACATTATTTTCTTTATTTCCCTTACCTCCTTTGTTGTACACATTTAGATATATTGAGCAACTGCAGCCTATGTTATTTTCCCTGTAGCCATAGAAACATAGAATTTGTCAACAGAAAATTACTTGACCCACTCAATCTGCCCAGATGGTCCCTCCCTAATCTGTTTCCACAGACTCTGATTTCCATTGACCCTCCCTCCTCCCTGCCTATTTACTTATATTCCCCTATGTCTATTCCATGCATGCTTGAAACCTCTTACTGTTTTGGCTTCCACCACTTCCACTGGCTGGCTGTTCCAGGCATCCACCTCTCTTTCAGTGAACTAGTGCTTCCTCACATCCCTCTTAAACCTCCTCCTCCTCTCCAGTTTCATTACACGCCATCTAGTCCTGGTGCTCTTTCTCACTTGAAAGAGTCTCCCTTCCTGCACCCCTTTCACCCCTGTAAGGTACTCAAAAGTCTCTATCATGTCATCTCTTGCTCTCCTCTCTCTCTGGGTATACATGTTGAGTTCCATCAGGCTCTCCTCATAGGGCTTTTGATTCAACCTCTACATCATTTTAGTTGCCCTCCTCTGGACTCCCTCCAACCTGTCTATGTCCTTTCTGAGGTGTGGCCTTCAGAACTGGACACAATATTCCTGGTGGGATCTCACCAGATGGCGATACAATGGCAATACTATCTCATGCCTCCTGCTGGAGATGCATCTTCCTATGCATCCCAGCATCCCACTGGACCTACACACTGCTTTATCACACTGTCCTGTCACTTTGAGGTCATCAGCTATGATAACCTCAAGGTCCATTTCCTACTTAGTGACTGTTAGTACCTCCTCCCAAGCATATACTCATCTCCTGGGTTCCTATGCCCTAGGTGCATGATTTTGCACATTTTGGCATGAATCCCAACTGTCTTGCTCTTGCCCACTACTGGAGTTTCCCAAAGTCCCTACGCATTCTCTCCATCCCCTCCTGAGTGCCCAGCCTATAGCAGATTTTGGGGTTATCTGCAAAAAAGGCATACCTTCCCTTTCAGTTCTTCTGTAATGTCACTTATGAAGATATTGACAAGGAACATCCCAGTACTGAACCCTGCAGCACCATGCTGACCGCTCTCCTCTCATTAGACTGAGTAACATTAATCACCACCCTCTGTCACCTATTCATGAACTGGTTCCTTACCCAATTCACCACTCTGGATCCCATCCCTAGGCTGCTCAATTTCTTAATCAGTCTACTGTGCAGCACAGCATCAAGGGCATTTTTTTAAAGTCCAGATAGCCACATACACTTCCCTCCCTTGATCCATCTCCTTGGTCAGCCAGTCAAATAAATCAATTAGATTCATATAGCATGACCTCACCCCCTCCCCACAGGGTTTCCATTAATTTTCCCACAACTGATGTGAGACTGACAGGCATTTAGTTGCTAGCCTCCTCCCTGCTGCTGCTCTTATGGAGAAGGACCATGCTTGCTCACCTCAAGTCCTCCACAACCAAGCCTGTTTCTAATGAGCTGTTGAATAAGGCCATCAGGGGGGTAGCTAGCACCTCCCTGAGTTCCTTTAGTACCCTTGGGTGTATCCCATCCAGTCCCATAGTCTTCAGAGTTGCAAGTTCCTTCAGGATTATGTCCTCTGAAAATGGACTTGTGTCACTTTCTCCCACCCTTGTTCCTGCTGTGCCTTGGTGGTTTGAGCCCCCTCCCTTCCCACTGTGAAGACTGCAAAGAAGTACCTGTTCAGGATGTCTGCTTTTTTCTTGGTCATCTGTGCAGTTTCCACTGCCACCCTCCTTATCCTCACTATCCATCCCCTTGCTTTCATCCTCTAACTTACGTACCTCATGAAATTATTATGCCCTTTAGCTAACCTACTTGGCTATCCTTTTCTCTGTATGAGCCTTTGTTACCATCAGCACCTTTCCTGCTTCCCTCTGTTTCACTTGGTATACCTGCTTGTATTCCTCCCTCTGTGTTTCCATTTATATTCTGAATGTGACTCTTTTTTTCCTCACCACCTTGGCTACTTTCCTAGAGAACCATATCAGTTTCTTTTTCCTTCTACTTTTACTCATTTCCTTCACACAGAGGTTAGTTGCCTTAATTATGCCTTCTCTTATTTTCCCCACTGTGCCTCTATCCATCCCTGGTAATCCCCCTTTCAAGGCAGTTTTTGAGGCAGTATCCCATTTGTTTAAAATCTGCCTCACTACATCCAGGGTCCTCGTCTTCGTGTGGTTTTCCTCTCTTTTCCCATTTTAATGTTAAACCACACTGCATGGTGTCACTGGTACCTAGGAGACTGATCACTTTGATGTCTGTGATGCTGTTCCTGTTTGTAAGCACCAAATTTAGCATTGCCTCATCCTTGGCTAGCTGCTTGAGAAAAGCCCCTTGCAGGGAGTCAAGAATGTCCCTGCTCCTTGCTATAGCTGCAGTTAGAAGGCTCCAGTCCACATCTGGATGACTGAAGTCCCCAACTAGTAACACTTCCTCTTACTTGTCAGCGTGGCTCAGTTGGTAACACATCCGACTCTGGACCAGAAGGTCGTGGGTTCTCATCCCACACCGGGATTGGACTTGCACCTAAAAATCGCTGGCATCCGAGTGCAGTATCGGGGGGTGCTGTACTGCAGGGGTGTGCTGACCTTCGGATGAGACGTTAAACCAAGGTTCCTTCTGCCCATCCTGGTGTTGTCCTGGTGGGTGTCCAGGTGGAAGTAAAAGAACCCAGGGCAGTCTTCAGAAAAGAGTAGGGAACATTCCCATGTCCTGGCCAACATTCCCCTTCCCATAAACTGGTTCATGCAATTATCCAGGCTGTGTGTGGGTGATGATGTATGATATGGCCACCACCACACATTCAGTCACTTCACTACCAGTCTAGCATTGCTTGTAAAGCACTTTGGATGCATGAAAAGCGCTATATAATACTGATTCTTCTTCTTCTTCTACTTACTGTCCTGATGATCACTTCCCCGAGTATCTTATCCAACTCTTGTCCCTGTGATGGAGGTCTGTATACCACCCCTGTGTAGACAGCAGCCCCAATACCTGTCTACAGGATTGCCCACAGCACCTCATCCCTTGTTTTTCCTTCAGGTGCCCCTGTACTTCAGTGCCCTTGATTTCCTCCCTAACATATAGTACAACCCCCTACTCCTCTCTTCCCTGCTCTGTTTCTCCTGAACAGAAAGTAGCCAAAATGGTCATGTCCCAGTCATGGCTGTCAGTGCACCACAACTCCATTATGGCCCCCAAATCCAGGCTAAGCTCTGCAATGATGGCTCCAGGTCTGGAATTTTGTTTTCCAGACACCTTGAATTGGCACGCATGGTTCTCCAATCCTTACTCCCTCCCTGCTTGCTTCCCTGCTTTTCCCTTCCCTCCTGCCAGTGCTGACCCCCATTCCCTTATTACCTTCTATGTTACCTGCCTCCTTTACTTCTTTCTTCTTGCTTTCTTGATTTATGCCCCCTTGATCTCTGCTTTGATCCCACCACTTTTTTCTTGTTCCCCAGCCATGGGAGAACCTACTCCCCTGAGGCTTTCCCTTCCTGCTGCTTCATCATCTGGGGTGACAGTTTTTGCCTCCCTTGGTTTTACAGCTTTCTCCCTTGTTAGTTTGAATGTCCATCCAAGTAGCATTTAAAGCTACCACTAAGGACTGTGGTCCCCCTCCTGGAAACATGCAGGCTTTCTCTCCCATATAGGCCCATATCCCCCAAGGTTGGCTGCCAGTCCTCAGTGTAGCAGAAACCCTCCTCCATGCACCATGCCTTCAACCAATTGTTAAAATCTCTGATGCAGAGTGCCCTATCCTCTCCCCAATGGCTTACAGGTAGCACTTTGGCAAAAGCCACCATGTGTGCCACCTGCTTGAAGCACCTCCCCAGCTTCCTGAAATTTCTCTGCACTGTCCCTACCCTGACCCTTATCGGATCATTTGTCCCCAAATGGACAATGACATCTAGCTGCCTTCCATCCCCTGCTGCCCTAGCACTTCTCTGGATCCACTCTCCATTCCTTCAAGCTGAAGAACCTCTCAGGCACTTCACCTCCCTCTCCCTTTCTCCCACCGCTCACAAGTCTATTCCACTAACAACTTTTTCATTACAATGGCATTCGATGTTCCATGTTATAAATAGAACATTCCATAAGGCATCGGAAATAAGCTTTCTAATCAATCTGAAATATTGCAACCAATGTTTAACTAGAATGCAGTGCTCCACTTTACACCACCACTCATTGCTAGGCAGCATTGTTGGCAGCATTCCAGACTGAACAAAAAAGCTTATTTCTGTATGCCCTGTGGAATATCCTCTATTTATACAACACCAGTGGTGATAAATTTTCCCTAATAAATTTGTGTATAAAGCATGTGTTAGCTGATAAATAACAAGATAAAAAGTGTTATCAAGACCCACCATAGCTAGATAATACTATCTTGCAATGCTGGGTATGTTGTAATGCACACTGAAGCAATCCAAGAGCAGCTGTCACAATGCTGATGACATCACAATAGCCATGTGCAGTACTGCAGCTTGCAGTTGAAATCAAAGAGAGACAGTTAAAGGGACACTGTCAAGATTTTTTGCATCATATTATTTCTAGCTGAAAGTCTGCATTTTATGAGTGCTAACATTCTCTAAAATTAATTGATGTTGTGGGTTGTTTTATATGTTTCAACTCTTAATAAAATGGAAATGTGTGCTAATGGTGTAAAAATATCCAACCCTTTTTGTTTCAAATCCATGGTCTACTCTTATTACATACTTTCTGAACATTAGGAACACCCCCAAACAGTGCAGCCACTCATGACACAGAGTTCTTTCCTTCCTCTGCATCGTGAGTGGGTAGACTGTCTAGGGGGTGCTCCCAAGTCCATGTTGATGCAGTGGGAGCTGCTCAAGGATTGTAAACAAACATGCTTCAGGTTTCTGTTCTTCTTCTGATACCAGCATCAGAAATAATTTTATGTAAGTTGACCCCTTAGTTAGAAATAATATGATGCAAAAAATTTTGAATATGCCACAACACCTAATTAAACCCATAAACTATAAACACCAATATCATAATCGATTGACTACCTGGCATAGTACAATGGACCCCAGCTGGGTGCCACATCACCAACCTGCACTGTCTTCATCTCTCTTATGCCCCTAGGGTACCCCGTGCTCTGTCTGCCCTCAACCCCCTACTGGCAGGTCCCCACTCCCCCAATGGCACCATCATCCCACATTGGTGCAAGGCTCTTAGACCACCTCCTGGCTGGTCTAACTTGAGCCCCCTGTTGCATCCATGGCAGGGCTTGCAAAATCCCCCAAAAGGGGATGGTGAAGCCGCACCATGGCAAGCCCCCTTGTAACCTGGTGCAGGAGAGCTTTTGACACAAGGGTAGTGCTGGGTGGGTTGGGCACAAGGCATCCTGATTTCAATACAGCCTGCATTCAAAAATCAGGACTGCCACAATGTTTGATGCAAGCTGCTACTTGTGGCTTACCCATTTAGTGCAGGCATTTTGTGCCAAACTTCAGTGTTTGAAAATCAGGCACATAGTCATAGAGCACACAGGAAGGTGGATCACATGTAGAAGCAGAGAAGTTATCCTTTCTGGGACTATACTTAGCCCAGAGAGGAAAGTAGAACCAGCAAGCAAAAGATCAGAGCTTATGGGCTGGCCCAGTGGTGCTGAGGGTTGAGGCGCTGGATGCCACTCCTCGCACCACGCCAGCAACCCAGGTTCAGGGATGGACTTGGACCACCGGGGTTTGGCAGGGGAGGGAAGGGACTGAGCATTCAGAGGACCGCTCTTTCTTTCCGGGGTGGGTTGAGGGACTTGCACCACTCCTTAGTGGTCCCTGATGGAGATCAGGGGCCTTGTAAGGAAGCGGTGCCATAATTTGGGTGTGGAGTGGCAGCGGACATTGGCACATCAGTGCCTGGATGTCATTGAACATCCGCGCTGCAAGGGGGCAACCACAATTGAAATACCCCAGAGGACCAGGGAAGTGATGAGGGCTCCAGGAGCCTAGCTCACATTCCCCAATGCCAGATCATCCCTCCACTGGCTCTCCAAAGCCCACCCAACCAAGGACCGACCCTCTAATCTCAGAAAGTCTGCCAAGGTAGATGGGGCCGGCCCTCTCTGGGGGGGTGATCCAAGGTGCTGGAAGGTCCTTGGGAGGGGGTGCACTAATTTCATTCCCAGAGGAGGGGGATCTCGGTTGGGAGTAGAGGCGACGGCTGAGTGGCACCTCTGAGAGATGTCCTGGTCCACTGGAGCCAGTAAAAAGATCTACCAAAAAAAAAAAAGATCAGAGCTTATTAAAACTTTAACATGCACTGAATCTCCTGGTGCTGCAGCCTTCTTCTGATGTCAGCTGCAGGGGATTCTGTGATTTGTAGTTACAGAAAATGTCAGCTTGCAAGTCCACAGAATAAGTCTGATACTATCTACCATACTGCAATAAACAGTAAGTAAAAAAATGTACTGACTGTTCCCCTTTAACTTTTTAAAGCATCTTGATCACTTTAACAAAGGTTCTCTCCAAACAGATCATTTTGAATGGAATGAGCAATTCAAACTTAAGGTTTTTATTTTGACTTGAAAAGGCTTATTAAAACATTGTTGTGGCAATAGCAGTAAGCACCTGTTCTATTATGTTGCTAATGTGGTGAACCTGGAGGAAATGGGAGGGTAAGATGATGGAGAATATTCACTCTTTATAGTATATTATAGAAATGGATGAGATGGCCTTAAAATTAAAAGAGTCTCCTTATGGAATAACTATACTGAATATGCCACAACACCTAATTAGACTCATAGTGAACTATAAACAAAACCAGGTCAGAGCCAAAACAGCTGCTAATGCATTAACTTGATAGGAGATGTAGAATGAAAGTAACTAAAGTAAGTACAGTAAGTAAGTAAAAATGTATTTGTTTGGTACCCCATCCAGGAGGATATGGGCACTGTACAGGCAGGTAGGAAAACATGCATCAATAATAAACATAAAACAAATGACAATAATAAGAAAAAGTTTAACAATTTGATCCTAAGTTAAAATAATGAATAGAGCAGCAGTTGACTAGTTCTTAACTATTAACAGTTTTCAAATGCTTTTTTAAGAAGATGGGCATTGAGCCCCGGTTTAAAGACCTCCACCAATGGAGCCTCCCTCAATGGTCTAAGTATCAAGTTCCACAACGCGGGGTTTGCCACCTCAAATGAGCGATCACCAGAGGATTTCAGGTAGGCCCTGGGAACTGCTAGGAGGCCCTCAGTAGATGAGTGAAGTGAGGTCACAGGATGGGCAGGTCATTTAGGTAACCAGGGCCCGAACCACGTAGGGCCTTGTGGGTGAGCAAGCTCACCTTGAAGATGATTCTCTACCTAACCAGCAGCCAAAACAGCTAGCACAGAAATGGGGTCACATGACAGGACCTAGGAAGGTCCGTCAACAACTTCACCGCTGCATTTTGCACCGGCTGCAGGCAGCAATGAACACCTCCATTGACCCCAAAGTACAGAGTGTTACAGTAATCGAGCCAAGAGATCACAAAGGCATGTACTAGTGAGGCCAGGTCATCAGGTGGAATCAAGGCTTTAATCTAGGCAACATTCCTCAAGTGGTAAAAAACACTCCTGATGACAGACAACACCTAAGCCTCAAAGGTCAGTCTGTTATCAAGGATGACACCCAGATTTTTCACCTTGGTGGATGCCACCAAGGGAGTGCGGCCGAGGAATAATTCCTTTTCCATCCCAGCAGCACTTACATCCCGACGATGATCAGGATCAATCACTGGCACCTCCATCTTATCTGGATTGAGTCTTAGCAAGCTAGAGGACATCCAGTCCTGGATCTTGGCCAGACATTTGTTCAGCACCTCCACAGCACCACCTGTCTCAGTTGCAAATGACATGTACAGTAAAGTGTGGCTTGGATATTTTAAAGTGATTTTGCACACTTCCAAATTATATGCACTGCTTACATAAAATGATACCTGATGCTGATGATAGTCCATGTCTGTAAATTTTGATCTTTTTTGTGCAGCCATTATTTATGGGGAGGGGATGGTAGTTTAACCTTGACAAGGTGGGCAACTGATTCCTTCCACTTCCCAATTGATTTCCACACCCCCATGTGTGTTAGAAGGGGTTCAGGAGTTCTGGAGGGGGTGAGGGTGATAAAAAGCAGCGGTGAGTGGCACAGCTTAATACTTATCATGTCCTATAGGATAGACTATCCTATGGGAAAGATCTTTATCACTAACTCCATGGCTCCTCACTGACCCACTGTCATATAATTGATCATTCGTTATTAGTGAACATGCAGGCTCCCTTATTACTTTTTATCTTTCCCTAAGGGCTTACTTTTTATTTCCTCTACTACTGAAGCCTCCTCTATTATAAATCTAGTTATACAAGAATACAGTTTTTGCATGTGTGCTGTGGATCACACTGACTTATTCAATGGGACTGCCTTTAGGACTGGCAGTGGTTTACTGGCTTTCTACTGTTCCTTTTTACTCTGAAGTAAGCATATTTGGGGTGGTTGTGGGATGGATGCTCTGATGAAGGCATAAATGGTTCTTAACTTCATTTTTGTCCAGGTTCAAATTGGATTCATGGGGCATGGACAGATTTCAAGTTTACCGCTGTACCGTCAGTCTGCCATCAGATGTTACCCAGGAGTGGGGTTTTATACCTTGCTCTCTACCTAGGAAGTCTGTTGTTTTTAATTCAATAATGGTTGAATGAACATAGGGTGCTATACCCTACTCTAAATTCTAGAGGTTTCAACTGTTTACAAATTGTTCTTTCTGTGATTTTGATGGATTTGCTATGCACAAGGGAGTATATAGTTTTCCTTTTTGTACCCTGCCCAGTTGGCTGGATCTTGTATTGTTGTTCTTCTTTCTCTTTACAGATTGATTGTATGGGACAACTATTACAGCATTCTTGTGATTATTGTTGCTTCAAATTTATGGACCAGGTATGGGGGTTTATCTCTCAAATGGTCCTTTAGTTAGGAGTCTTTGCTGCACTGGGACTAGCCCAGTTTACTACTCCTGCCTCCTCCCTTATTTCTGACAATGGTGTGAAGATATTATATTTATTCAAGAGACACATCGGTCCCCAATGGAACATAGAACATTTTTAGTTTGGCTTTAGTCAGATTTTTTATTCATCCCATAAATCTGGCCGACGAAGGAGAGTTTTGATACTCCTACAATGAGGGCTGCCCTTTTAAATTCAACATTTTGAAGGTGATACAGAGGGTAGATATGCCATTGTCACTGGTCAGCTATATGGCCACCCTCTAACAATGGTTAACACCTATTTCCCTCAGGGAACGGACCAAAAAATTATTTTTTTTTCTTGTCTGCGCTACTTTAGTTGCTTCAGGGACAATTACTTTGAGGAGGTAACTTAAACTTTACACTTAACCCAGATTTGGAGGCTTCTAACCTGAAGGCTTACAGATTCTCTGGTACACAAAAATGTTTGAAAAACACCCTGTGACAGGTGGGCTTCCTTGACACCTGGCACCGCTTGCACCCTTCCTGAAGTGACTATACACATTACCCAGCCTGCCATGATAGTTTTGCCAGGTTGGACTATCTCTTTACAACTATAGAACACATTGATACCCTTCATGATGCCCAACATGGCCTTTTACACCTTTTGGAGCACATTCTATTATGAGCTCTTTTCAGTCTGGGTAAACTGGATCATCAAACTACTTGGCACCTTCAACCCGGCCTTCTATGCCATTATCAGCTCCTGCAAAAACTCGCAACCAAGTGCCACAGTTTCTTACTGAGAACGATACTGAGGACGTCACCCCAAGCATATTATGGGACACACTTAAATCAGCCGTTCAGGGTACTATTATTGCCTATTTTTCTGCCCTATGTAGGGAACATGAACATAGGATACTGGACCTACAACCTACAGCGCACATACTGCAATTGTTCCATATACAAGGGGATACCACAGTGTGTGTGCAACTTTTAGAGGCAAAGGCTCAACTTCAAAAATGACTCGATCAAAAGTAGAGCACGCTCATTTTTATCTCCATCATTGCTATTACGAAAGAGGTGCCCAAGGAGCCTGCACTACAGCTAGGCATCATAGAATGCATAAAGTTGAAGTTATAGGTTCATAGTTAATTTCCAGTTCTGTGACAATTTGTCCTTAATGAACTTGCCACCTAATTACTCTATTGGTGGTACATGAATGTTTTCCTTCCCATATATTTATCTAATTTGTATTTGAAACTTCCCATAGTTTCATTTTCAATCAAGTATCTGGATAATTCATTCCAGCTTTTTATTACTCTTTGGGTAAAAAAATCCAAACCTTTTTTGTCATATTTATGTCACCTTTTAATCTACAGTTGTGTGATCTAGTCTTTTTATTTTGTTCTTTTGTTTCTGGTCACTAAGCTTCGAAACCCGGATACAGGACTTATGACTCATGAGGTGGATATTTTAAATATATTTAAAACTTTTTACTACAATTTATACATGCCAGAAGGGGATTCTACCATCGGAGCTGCAGATACATTCATTTTTATGCCAAGCCTGTCTACCTACACTATCTCCTGAAAGAACTCAAGCTTTTTTTTTCACCTGTATCTTTAGATGAAATTTTAGTCAGCATTCACTCAGCTAAAACTGGAAAATGTCCAGGAATAGATGGATTCCCTTTGGGATTCTGTAAAACCCCATTTATTGGAAATTTACTTACCCCCTTTACTTCTCGGTCTTTATCGCTCCCTTCAAGAGGGAGATGCCCCCCCCTCATGGCAATATGAAATTATAACTGCTCTCCCTAAACCAGGGAAAGGTTTGACTACCTCAGCTTCCTACCATCCCGTTTCAGTATTGAACTTTGATTATAAATTATTTATGTCTATCTGGGCACTTCGAATGGAGGGTCTTCTCCCCTCCTTGCTGGACCGGGACCAGGCTAGGTTTGTGAGACAATGTCAAGCACATAACAATGTCCACAGAACATTGCTGTTAGTGGAACATGTCATCCAATGCTCAATACCCCTGGTCCTGGCTAGCTTGGATGCAGAGAAGGCATTTGATTGAGTGTTTTGGCCTTTTCTGTGGGCTACATTGTCAGCATTTGGTTTTCCTTCTGATTTTATTATTATGTCACAGTCCCTTTACTTCTGTCCGCTAGCCTACATTAAAATTAATGGGACTATTTCTTCACCATTTGCATTAAGGCATGGCACTCAGCTGGGTTGCTCTCTTTCTCCTGTTTTGTTTGTGCTATATATTGAGCCCCTAGCCTCCCATATTCGTAAATCCCATAATATACAGAGTATCCCAATTGGGGGACAAGACTATAGAATAACATTGTTTGCTGATAACATTTTGCTTACAGTTACTGACCCTACTGTGTCTTTAACTGCAGTTTCTGAAGTTTTGGCTTTCTTTGAATCTTTGGTTGGTTTTCATTTAAATAGGCAAAAAAAATGGAAGTTTTAGTTTTTAATTACACCCCTCCTTCTCACATAAAAGCATTATTTAATATTCGATTGGAATCAGAATTCCTTAAACTATCCTGGAGTACACTTAACTAAACATCTGGACTACTTGGAATTGTTTAATTATGAACCCATAGTGAATGTTATAGTGCAGGATTTGAACTGGTGGTTGCAACTGAATCTTTCATTTTTCAGGAGAATATAAGTTATACGCCTAAATGTTTTATCCCTGATTGGATTAACCATCCAGGTGCTGCAGCGCTTGTTTTTTTTCACCGGCATCAGCCCCTGCCTGCAGTTGCAAGATACATATCAGATCTGAGCCCCTAATTGGGATAACCATCCGGGGGTGCTGTGCTTTCTTTTTTTCGCCATCACCCACCCCTGCCTGAAGCCGCAAGATACATATGAGATCCAGCCCCTGACTGGGCTAACCATCCAAGAGGTGCGGCACTTGGTTTTTTCACCACTGCTCACCCCTGCCTACAGCCACAAGATGCATATCAGATCCAAGCCCCAATCAGGCTAACCATCCAGGTGGTGCGTGACTTGATTTTTTTGCCACCACCCACCCCTGCCTGCAGCCACAAGATACATATCAGATCCAGGCCCCTGATCAGGCTAACCATCCAGGCAGTGCGGCACTTGTTTTTTTCGCTGCCGCCTGCCCCTGCCTGCAGCCACAAGATACATATCAGGTACAGATCCCTTGGATCACTGGTTCTTCAGTTTTGGCAGTTTCTCCTGGTGCTAGCTGCAATTGGCCGCAGTAGTTCTACCAGCACCACCTGATTGGCTAGACTAGCTAGCCCTAGGACTTGATTTTCTGCAGCACCTGCTGCTACTTATTTTTGGGGAAATTTTTGCCTGCCTTCCATCCCCACCCCATCCTTCTTTAAATCCACTTTCTTGCCCTGTGAACCCCACCCACCTCTCCCCAGATAGGGCTGCTGCTGCAGCAACCAGACTTAACCTCTACACTTAAAGTGACAACACCAGCCACTCCTCTTATAAGCCCTCTCATACACTTCTCCTACCCTTCCTACCCCCTCCCTTCTTGAAACCCCTGAAACATCCTTCCATTTCTCTGGATATTCTCTCACTCCCTCCTTCCCTTATTCCTCTCAACTTAATAAACTCCATTGTCCCCCAGTGTTTACCTATTATCTATCTTGACCACCAATAATTTTACTGTCTCCCAGTGCACAATTATGCTGCTCCTCTTTCTTGCCTGTGTTCCCCTACTCATCACTCCTACTTCCCTTCCTCCATCCTCACAACCCCCTCTCTCACTCCCAACACCAATCTGCTCTCCCTTGATCTCACCTATCCTTGTCTCCTCCAGTCAGCCCAGCTCGCTACACTCCCCTGGCACCCTACTGCTGGTTTCCTCTATGGAACGGGGCTCCACTTGGCTACCATATGAGCCTTTACACTGCGCTGCAATTGAAAAATTGACACCACCACAGCCACCAGCCATCCTTGCCCCCAGATAAAGAAATGGTTGGCTATAGTATCTAGATTACTAATATTACTTCTTCTTCTCACATCTGGTGACGTTGAGTCCAACCCTGCCTCCCCCATCTCATTACATCAAACTTTCTCAAGGGGTTAAGTATAGCCCACTTAAATATTAGAAGTCTCCTCCCCAAAACTGACCTTCTGCAGCCACTCGTATCACAACTAAAACCCTCTGTTCTTTAATCTCAGAGTCATGGTTCAGCACTAAAATCCCAGACACAGCCATCTCCATCACTGGATACTCTGTCATCCATCAAGATCATAAGTCCAGGGCTGGGGGTGTCACTATGTATATTCTATCTGCTTATCCACCTCTTGCCCCCTCTACATATGAGCTGCAACTAATAAAAATATCCCTCCTTTCCCTCCCTATCTATGTTGGTGGCATCTACTGCTGTTTCAACCTTTCTGTCTCTGAGCTCTCCTCTATTTCCGATCTCCTCTCCACCATCTCATCCATCACTACCCCTGGGGAACTGTACCTCCTTGGGGATTTTAACATAAACTGGCTCGCCAGCAAGCAGTCCAAAATCTGCAGTCACACAGCTTCCCTGAACCTAAAGCAATTAATAGAAGATGCCTAAATCATAAAACCGGTAAACATACCTCACTCGACTGGGTTCTATCTTTACACTCCCACTGTGTCATTAAGTTTTCTATACACTTAGTGACCATCACATGGTCTACTGCGTGCACAAAATCTACCATACAAAATCCCCTTCTATCATTCTTAAAATCCGCTCTTTCCGTTCCCTCAACATCTCTGCTGTCTATAGCAAACTGACCAGTATCAACTGGTCACCCATCTCCACTGCCCCATCAGTGGATGCAGCCCTGTCCTTCTTTACCACGCAATTCTTATCTGTCTGGGACCACCATGCTCCACTAAGAAATGCAATGGTCTGAGGTAGCCACCTTCCCTGGGTTTCCGCCAAACTCATTGCATGTCAACATGTGCATGACTAAGCATGGACTGCATACAAGACCTCAGGCACCCCACAAGAACTTCAGTGCTATTGTGCACTCCAAAAATGCCTGTACCCATGCAATCCACCTTGCCAGGGTGGACTGTTTCAATGCCTCCTTCCAAGATAACATAAACAACACTTCCAAATTCTGGAAGGTTATCCAGGCATTGTTTTTCCCACTGTCCTAGCTCCCCTCTCCTATCCTAAAAATTGGCTCCGGGATAATTGACAACCCATCCACCGTGGCTGAGGAGTTCAATAACTTCTTTCCTACCTGTGCCTCCTCCCTCCTTGCATCCCTTCCCTTATTGCTCCTCTTCCCTCTAATGCCCCCCACACTCAATCCCCAACCACCTTGTGATTCACCTTTAAACCTGTCCTCTCTGATGACACCCTGTCAGTATTACTTGCCCTCAATCCAAACAGAGGAAAGATCCCTGATGGTCTTGACACTAAACTTCTTCACCTTTCTGCCTACACTATTGCTCTCCCTCTGTCATATCTTCTGAACCTCACCTTCTCGCACGTGACTGTACCTAAGGTTTGGAAGTCAGCTACTGTGGTCCCTCTTCCCAAAGGAGGGGACCCTTCCAATCCTAGCAATTTCCATCCTATAACCCTTCTTTTTATCCTGGCTAAGGTCCAAGAACACCTGGAATTGGAGCAACTCTCCCTCTTCCTTGACTCCACTTCCTTCTTCAGCCCTTTCCAGTCTGGATTGCATAAAGTCCACTCCACTACCACCTCCCTCCTCCAGCTCACTGACTCCATTCTCACAGGAATGGACCAGGGATGCATCACCTCTGCCATCTTTGTCGACCTGGCCAAACCCTTCGACACTGTTGCCCACTTCCTTCTCCTCTTCAAGCTGACTACAGCTGGCCTCTTAGATACTGCCATCGACTGGTTCCGGTCTTACCTCACTGGCTGGACCAAATCTGTCAGAGTCAGCAACTCCACTCCCCCCCAGTCAACAAAGGTGTCCCCCAAGGCTCGCTACTTGGACCATTTCTGTCTTCCATCTTCCTTTATGATTTCCCTGATGTCTGCACATCCACTAGTATACACATGTATGCAGATGACACTGTGTTATTCTCCTCTGGGAGTTCCCCTTCTGAAGTGACTACCAGCCTTCAACGGGATTTTAACAATGTCCAGCACTGGTTTAGTGCTAACCAACTCTTTCTAAATGTCAAAAAAAATGGTCTCTGTGACATTTGGCACCAGGCAAAAGCTGTCTAGATTAGACTCCACCTCATCTTTTATACTCTGACAGGTTCCAAACTAGATGACGTCCCCTCATTTAAGTACCTTGGGCTGTGGCTAGACAAAAATCTAGATTTCAGTGTACACATTGATGGCATTTACAAAAAACTCCTCCCTAAGCTCAGTGCCCTGTACAGACACTGCAGCTGCTTGCCCATGCAAGCTAGGCATGCAGTTGTCCAAAAGATGATTCCCCCAGTCTTTGACTTTGGGGACAGTCTACAATTCTGCCCCTAAAACCACCCTATCCAGGCTGGACACTCTCTTCAATTCCTTCTGCTGCTACATATTTGCTCCCCACCCACCACTACAATCTTTATACCTCACTTTCCTTCCCTTCACTCCCTTGTAGACGCCTGTCCCACACTGCTAACCTAGTAGGTAAGTACTGGCTCAGCTCTCTGCCATCTTACTTGTCCTCCCTCTTATCGATCCCTCCCCCTTCCTGCGATTCCTTCCAATCCTCAACACACAGAATGCTTGCCCTTCCACCATGGCATACATCCGCTGGTCACACCACCTTCTCTTACTACTTCCCTAGCAGCTGGAACTCTCTCCCCCTTGAAATTCGCTCTGCCCAATCTTGGTACTCCCTTGCACTTCTCCTTCAGGCACACACTGTTCACTGCTGTGACTGTAATTAACCCCCATGCATAACTTGCCCTACTTATACCCCTCCCCTCCTTGTCTTCATCTTTCACAAACCTCTCCAGAGTTCCCTCCACCCTCCCTCTTCTTCATCTACCTCCAATTCCTACCACACACACATCCTTCCCTCCTTTTGGCAACCTTTTCCCCTCTCCTATTTCATGCCCTTCTAACATCTTTCTATTCTACCTCTAAATTGCCCTCACCCACCACCCCTCACTTTTCCATCCTCCTTCTGTCCACCCCTACTGCCTCTCCCTCTCTCTCTCTCTCTCTCTTGTTACCCCCTTCCCACTATCTGCTTCTTTCTATTCATATGCCAATTCCCCATCCCCTTGCAGGGCTTTTAACATTATGAAGGGGAGAAGATCTTGGCCACCTTTTCCCTCCCCTTCCCCTCCTATCCTCTTTAATTCTCCCTACACATTTTCATCATACAGGGAAATTAACTTAGCACTTAGTATCCTTCTACCCTTTACTATATGCACTTATATCCATATGAAAGCTTCTTTCTGTACACCTGCTTTCATCTTCATGTTCTTAGCATTGCTCACTGTTCACAGTTTCACACCTATGTACTTAAATAGGATTCATTCAAATGTTGTGTCCAAAAAGTTATTGCTTAGTCACCATGATGCCCAGATATTGTTGCATTTGATCTAGGTATTTGCGTTTTATCTAAGTGTGTCCTTGTATAAATCTGTGCAAATTCCATGTTTATTTTACTTGGCTTGTGTCTTATAATGTATTTCGACCAAAACACTGTTCTTTTTGTTGTTGGCTTTCTCATACTCCTTTTGTAACCCCCTTCCCCAGGATGCTTCTGGAAATGAGCTGTTTCACAGTTCATGTTGTTTTCCTGGTGAATCTCTTCTAAATAAATAAATAATATTTTACTTGCAAACCCTTCCCCTCTTCTCTGCTATTACTTTCGTGACTGGCAGAAATTGATTTCTCATTTTATTCGGAAAGATCACCCGGCTAGAATTAGATTGTCATTATTGCAACTATTTCCTGCACAAGGTGGGATTAGTTTACCTCATTTTTGTTTATATGCATTAACTCCTAGCTTCACTTGGTATGTCTCCGGACTTCAGAACAATATCAAGCTCATTGGAAGGACATCAAATTCACGCTTAACGATTTACATAATATAAGTTGCATCCTTTATTCTTCATTTTCAAATTGTATCCCCTTTTCAAATTTTTCCTCTTTTACTGCAATGACTCTTTGGGCATAGCATAGAACATAAAGTTTGCTGGCAGTGTTTGAGTGAGCTGGTCCCCCTTCTTCAAGCCCTGGCCCGGCACCGAACCAACTTGTTAAATACTTTGGATCCTTTCTTGCATAGATGGGCCAAGCAAGGTTTATAGAGCACCTATGAGGGTCACTAACAATGGTGTAGGTGCTTGTAAGTCCATATAATTAGTGGCAACAGCAAAGGACTCAGCACCCAGGGAGGCCACCCACTGTAACTAACATTTCACACTCACTTCATAAGTGCTTTTTCAAGGTAGAATTCACCCCATGAGTCCTTGTACTATATGACATCATACAAATTGGTCCCATGCTCAGGTGTTTGGGTAAAAGTCGACTGAGTCCAAACAATTGGCTTGAATAGTGGGGCATATGGAAGAAAGACCCTGCACTGCATAATAACTCACAAATTGGTCCCTCGAGGTATATTAGAACTGCCAGGGTTCTACTTCATCAATGTAGTGGATGATTAATTGATTGTATTGGCATTCTCATTTTTTTTTATATCTTTCACAGTTGGGTGTATGTATATATATATATATATATATATATATATATATATATATATAATGTTATACTCATATATATATATAATGTTATACATATATATATATATATATATATATATATAATGTTATACTCTAGGGTGTGCACTTTACCTTGAAAAAGCATTAGTGAAGTGAGTGTGAAATGTTGGTTACAATGGGTGGCCTCCCTGGGCTCCACTGGCTGGCTGTTTAACTCCAGTTTTAAACCATAATAAAGGTATTAAGTTGTGAACACTGAGCCACAGTGTCAATAGAACTTTCCTTCATGTGCACCATGTACTGAGTCCTTTGCTGCTGCCACCAAGCAAGGTTTAGTTTATTTGCATCAGTTTTTAGACTCTCAGGAGGTCCACCCCTTTTCTGATTTACAAACTCAACATGCCTTACCATCCTCTGATTTTTATAGATACTTACAGAGCCAAGCTTGTATACATCCACTTACCTGTTAGCTCTAGACAGCTCCTGGACACATTTCTGGCTCTGATTGCTCTGATATGATTCCATCAATGAGGTGGGTTCAAAAACACTTAATAGGTGGTATGTATGCCTCTCTTCATGATCAGTTACATGATTCTACCCTTTCAATTTTACCTTATTGGAATAAGGAGCTTCAGATTACCTGCAACCTTCCCCTTTGGGAGAAATATTTTCCCCCAACCTTTAAAATTTCAATTATTGCATTGTAATTTTTGAATTACCTCAAAGAATTTGTTTGGAAGTACCATTTATGGTTCTTTAAGACACCAGTGATCATGATTAAATATTTAGGGAACCAGGTAAGGGCCTGTTGTTGGGTCTGTGGTAAATCAAGGGGGGATCACACCCACATTTTTTAGTCATGCTCACTTCTTCGAACCTATTGGTCAGATATCTCTACTGCTCTTGCAGCAATGTTTTATTTCACACAGCGCCTATCCCCAGTCTTAGTTCTCTTACATATTTCAACTCACCTTTGTCAGATCTGGAACAGGCAACTCAAACTTTTACTGATTTTAATCATCTGTGCTATAAAAGCGATAACTAAACTATAGCTTCAACCTACACTGCAACAATGGATTGCTTTAGTGGATACCAATTATCAATTAGAAAAACAAAACTTATTATTACTTAAATGTGCTTCCAGCATTCAAGGAGACCTGGAGATGCTGGTGTTTTATTAATTACAGACTGACTCTTCATTTGTTCTGTAAGTTATTTTTTTATTTTTTACTTTGAGGGCAATCATTAGTATCCATATCATCATTATTATTAAGCAAAGAGTTAACTGATATTGGATACAGGTCCCTTGATACTTCCCCTGCCTTGCATGCATCATCATTTTTTACCTTTTTTATTATTTTATTATTATTTTAATTTAGACTATTACCTTTATAATTATTCTAGCCTTACTCCCTTTTCATTATGTTATTATTTTGTCTTCTTTGTATAATTTATCCTAACAGAGGTCTACGAAGTCCACTGAGCTTTGACTGTGGATATGAGTTGTCCTGTGATTTGGGGTTATACTATAAGTTACTTGTAACTGTTCACATTTTTTCTCAATAAAGATGTTATTACAAAAAAAGAAAGAAAGTGAGAGAGGAAGGGCAGTCATCTGATTCATAAAAATAAGGTGATGTGATTGCACTGCAGATGTAGAAGGTAATGTGCATTGATTCCTGTTTAGGTCATTCTAATTTTTCTCTTCTACTAGCATTAAAACTTGCATAGCTATCACTATGCAACCATGTTGTTGAGGCACAAGTCAGGAAGCATAGGCAAACCAGGAGAAGTCAAAAAATGTGCAAGTAGCATTTTATTATCATCAGTAACAATAAAATAAACATAATAAAATTGTGCAGGATAGCTCTTATACAGGCAGTTCAAACAAGACAAAGTCCTTCATCTGAGGGCATCTTAACTCTTTCTGCATAACAAATGAGACAGGGTCTTATTCAACCCTGTCACAAACCATAAAAAAAGAAAAAAATGGAAAAAGTAGAGTCTGTCTTAGGGGCAGAGATGAGGCAGAGGAAAAGAGAGAGAGAGATACCAGTAGGGGGAAACAGATTTCTTTGAGTAGAACTGCATAGAAGTCTGAATCCTGGAGTTGGAATCCTGGCTGGAGGCAGGGATTAGACATAAATGCATTGCATTTTCCTATTGAAAATCTGAATCTATTATTTTAAGCAGTGATGTTTGTCTTTTATTTCTAGATATTTTGTTATTTAGTTGATCATGGGGGAGTTATATCTTCTAATAGTAGGTATCCAACTCAGTGGGACTTTTAAAAAGTATTCCTAGTGTATTACAGCAGCCCAATGGTAGCCTCAGCCAAGCTACATGGACAGTGTTTGTTTATTTTTTTTTATCATTTTCTGCCTGGCTACTCAAGACACTCCATATCAAGTCAACCCTTTGTTGAAGAAACTCTAGCAAGAGCCAATATGGCAGCAAAATAATGGTATTGTGGGCAGTGAGAAATGTCTAAACTAGCAATTTTTGCACTAACCACTGAGCCATCTAACTGCACTATCTAATTGGTGTGATATACACACACACACACTGACTAATACATATATATATATATATATTCCGTGCTACCATAGTTAGGGTTGAGGAGCCATTTACATGTTAAACCCACAATTTTGCACCTTAATAACTTTGCAACTGTTTAATGGATTTACCTGAAAGTTGGAATACGTAATCAAGACCCATACGCCTTGGGATCTGCCAAGTTTTGTACCAGTCAGATACACGGCTGCGGAGTTATTAAGTGTGATCTGCACATGCGTTTAAGCTTTTTCTGGAATTCTACTGTGTCGCCGCTTCTACAGATCGCGACGTTTGCTGACTCGACCAAATCTTCAGGAAATGTGGCCAGGGTCCCCGATGTGCCTTTTGAAGATTTCATAAAAAAATATTAAACTGATCAAAAGTTATGGCAGTCCGAACTTCTGTTCTTTTCCCATAGGGTAACATTACGGCATTCGCCGCGCCTTTGAGGGCCCGTATTTTGAAAACGGTGCGAGATGCAGAGTTTTTGTCAAAAAATGATAGCCCTACATATAAAACTAGCCAGGAAAGTGATACTACATATGACTTTTAAATTTTCTTTCTATGTCGTACGGTTACTGAGATATAAGCAATTTACTATTACAACTACTGATTTTTGTGTTCCGAGAGTCATTATTTTGCATACATTCTTTCTACTCACTGTCTTTCTCTGTACAGCTTTTGGGGAAAACCAGCCTGTGCGCTTACATTATTCTTACCATTACCGTTTCTGCTTGTGGTTCCATACCCGTTTCACTTACTGTTCACGTTTATGCCACCATGTGCGTTACCCATTGCATTTTCATTTGCGGTTGCGTTTCCATTGTTTTTAACATTTCTGTCTACAGTACTGTTCCTCTTTCTGTTTTGCTTTGCATCACCATGCGCATTACGATTTGCGTTTGCGGGCACAATGTTACAATGCGACAAGACATCACCCCCTCCCGCCGCTGCATTACGTTCACTATTTCTCATTATCATTCTCAAAAAGAAGGGAAATTAGAGGCAAAAAACTCCATTTAATGCATCAGTTAGGGTTGTTCCACAGTGACAAAAGTGAGGAAATTCAATGTTAGGGTTGAAACCCCCTTTGCACCCTCAGCCCACCCCAACTGGAATCGGGGTGTGCATTAGAATGTCGGTCCTAACTGTCACCCCATTCTCCTATTCCTCCGTTTCTTTCCACATGTGATGGGGTGACACTTAGGGCGATGACCCTAATGTTAATCCCGATTCCAGTTGGGGGTGGGATGAGGGGTAAAGGGGTTTCAACCTAACATCGAATTTCCCTGCTTTGTCGCTGTGCAACAACCCTAACTGTTGCATTAAATGGAGTTTTTGCCTCTAATATATATATATATATATATATATATATATATATATATATATATATATATTTAATATATGTGTATATACTGTATATTCCAGTGTAACAAAGCAGTGCACTATCTACACACATTTTTACAGGTTAACAAAATACACTGAGGGATGGTTTTCTTCTTTTCTGGCTCTGAGGGACATCGGAAGGTGGGGTGGTGCCACTAGATACCTCATTTAAATCACCAGTGACATGCATAAGGCTGAAACTGATCTAGATAGCAGGGGAATGTAGACTAGCAATTTTTGCATTAACTACCAAGCCACCTAACTGTACTTTCTAATTGTTGTGATATACACACACACACGGACTAATACATATACACATATATGCATATATGTTCCAGTATAATATAGCAGTGCACTGTCTACACACATTTTTATAGATTAAAAAAAGACATTGAGGGGCCATTTTCTTCTTTTCAGGCTCCAAGTGACATCAGAGTGTGGAAGGTTGCCACTAGATGACTAATTTAAATCAGTAATGACATGCATAGAGCTGACATTGATCTAGATAGTGGGGGAATATAAACTAGCAATTTTTGCACTAATCACTGAGCCACCTAACTGCACTTTATAATTGTTGTGATACACATACACTAATACATATACACATATATGCATACATATTCCAGTATAGCATAGCACTGCACTGTCTACACACACACACACACACACAGTATTGCCACACACACAGTAACACACACATGCACTGCCTGTATGGCATTTATTTACTTATACATCTAACCCTAATGTTTACTTTATTTAGGATAAGCACTGTGTTTTGCATTAACTCATTGTACTAATCTATGACATGACTGGGTAAGTATGGTAGTGGACCAAGGAGGTGCAGTGGATGTGGCCTATCTGGACTTCATAAAGGCCTTCGACATCATCCCCCATAGAAGGCTGATTAACAAGCTGCACAGCCTAGGGGTGGATCCTAAAATAGTTCTATGGGTGAAGAACTGGCTGAATGGCAGGAGTCAGAGGGTTGTGGTTAACATGGACTACTCTGGAGAGGGAGAGGTGATGAGCAGGGTGCCACAAGGGTCTGTGTTGGGGCCGGTCCTCTTCAATTTCTTTATTGGGAACATTGCAGAGGGACTGGAGGGGAAGGTATGCCTCTTTGCACACAATACAAAGATACGCAATAGGGTGGGCATGCCAGAGGGTGTTGAAATAATGAGGGAAGACCTTAAATAACTGGAGAAATAGTCTGAAGAAAGTCAGTTGGGATGCAGTGCAAAGAAGTGCAGGATCATGCACATGGGGCACAAGAACCCAGGGCAAAGTACAAACTAGGTGGGGAGGCACTGACAGTCACAAAGCAGGAAAGGGAACTGGAAGTTATCATCTCAGAAGACCTAAGAGAAACTAGGTAGTATGATAAGGTGGCTGGAAAGGCTAGTCAGATGCTTGGATGCATAGGGAGGGGTATCACGAGTAGAAAGAGGGAGGTCATCTTTCCCTTGTGTAAGACACTTGTGAGAGACCATGCCTGGAATACTGTGTCCATTTCTGGAGACCTCATCTGAGAAAGAACATAGACAGGGTGGAGGCGGTACAGTGGAGGGCAACTAAAATGGTGCAGGGCCTGCAGAATAAGACCTATGAGGAAAGACTAAGGGAATTAAATATGTATTCCCTGGAGGAAAGGAGGGAGGGGGGGACATGATTGAGACATTCAAATACATCACCGGTACAAATAGAGTACAGGAAGGAAGCATCTTCCAAAGTAAGAGATGCTCCAAGTCAAGGGGACACAAAATGAAGTTTGAGGGGGAAGGCTCGGGGGAAATTTGAGAAAATATTTTTTTTTCATGGAGAGGGTGGTGGACACCTGGAATAGCCTACCAGAGAGGGTGGTAGGGACTAAAGTGCTCACAGAATTTAAGGAGTGGGATGAACACAAGGGTATCCTGGAGGCAAGGGGGGGTTCCACAGTTCAGTTTGGGCATGGAGCCTCACACTATATAGGGGTTAATAGTGCAGACTGGGTGGTGATGCAACTCCCACCCCCCAGTCCAACCTCCCACTGAGCACCCACCACCCCACCCCCGGATCTCCCTCACACCCTACTTACCTGAACAGATCCCAGTGTGAAGATCCACTCTTCTAACAATGCACTAGTTAGGGTTACAGCAACAAAAATAGGAAGTATGGTGTTGGGGTTTCAACCCTCACCCCAACCAACAACCTACAACGGCAACAGAAAAAACCATAATGGTTTCACCTCTCTTGCCTCTTCATAAAATCAGGTTTGGTGTGTGCCTTGGGGTTGTCAACCCACATACTCACCCCATTCCATCAGTAAATAAGCTGAGATGGGCACAGCACATGAGAATGGGTTGTGTGTTAGGTTTGGCAACCCCAAGGCACACCCCGCACCTGATTTGCAAAGAGGCAAGAGAGGTGAGACTGTAATAGTTTTTCCTGTTGCTGCCTTCAGGTTCAGGTGGGGTGTTAAGGTTGGAAACCATAACAACACATTTCCCTACTTTTGTCACTTTAACCCTAACTAGTGCATCAACAAAGTTTTTTGCAATGAATTTCCTTACTTTTCGAGATAGTATTATAGTATCCTTATATGCAAAATTTTGTGTAAATCCACTGAACTGCTGAAATTTGAGGTTTAACATAGAAAACCCTGTTCAATCCTAAATATAGTGACACTGCTGTGCCACTATAATATATATATTGCCTGCTGGGAACAAACAAGCTTATGTCTAAAATTCAATCCTGAACATACATAAAAAAAATAAACAAATAAAAACAGCACTTTGAAAACTTTGGTTGTCTTGTCTCCTTAATTTAGCTCTTAGGATACACTTATTGTGGTGGGGTGGGTAGCCCTGGTGAGCTCACCTGTTATTTATGTACTCATATTGCTGAAGCTGGATTGAATTTCCTCATGCCCAGGACCACACAGCAAGCAAGATTCCAAGAGGGTTTTCAAATGGCATGGAACTTATCTAATCTATCTAATGCAAAATATGCTATGCATTTGTTGGCTTCTAACATCCCCATCTTTCAGATCTAGTCTTCAGCTAACGTTTGTTTTCTTTTTTGTTTCCTTTGTTCAACTGAAGTCCAGATGAGAAATCTTGGGTGGACCATAATGTGGCAGAAATGTTGGGGTTCTATCCTGCACCATATCCAATATTTTATTTGCCCAAATATTAAGCAGCAGTCATTTTATTCTAAAAAAAACTATGTTAGTCCATAGGCAGAGATTAATCGAACAACAATAGAGAGGAGAACTCATCAAAAGTAGCAGCTTGCAGGCTGTTACAATTTTATATAATGACTGGAAACTGCCACAGAGTCTTGGTGTGTGTGGGGGGGTGGGGTCAGGGGGCTCACCTGCCACTTGCAGAGCTTAGAGAAACACAGAAAGCACCTGGCTCCTCTCACTACAGCCTGCAGCATGAGTTCCAGCTGCGGCTACAGAAGTCAAGGAAATGACGCTGTTCTTATACAGATAACGTGAGTGAAGGGCACCTCTCACTAAGATGGGCACCAGGGATTTTGGGTGGCCAGAAAACATATTTCTGGGCCTTATTGTGAAAAACAAACATCAGAATCTAGCTAAACAGGGCCAGTTTAGCTAGGTTCAGATGTTTGTTTTTTAAATATATAATTTGATTATACTGTTACTGTTCATAAGTTTAAAACCGTAAAAAGAAAAAGGCAGCAATCTCAAGTGTTTTTTTCCAGCATGGCAAGTAAATCATGCAAATAACCTTCTGTGATTGGTTCTTTTCTAAACACGAACAGTAAAGTACGACCTGTTAACACTTGCAAACATTTTTTTTTCTATCACAGTTTTTTATCTACCACAGTTTTATTTTACCTGTCTGTCTAACTATTATCCCCCAAATTGTTATAATTCAAAAATACTATGCTATTTTTCACAAAACCATCCCAAGGCACACCTTTGATACAGACCCCATCATCCCTGAAAATTTCATGAAAAAATGTCATACCCTCTGGGCTGTAGATGAGAGCAAAAAAAACCATGTTACGTATTGGGAAAAAAGTTTGGGGGGGGTTCTGTTTTGTAGCACTCATATCTCAGAAACCATACAAGATGCTGGCACAAAACATTTCATCTTTTGAGACTCTGACAGCCTGAGTGCTCATGCCAAATTGTGGGCTATTTCATCAAAGTATGCCAAAGTTATTAAGGTGCAAAAATTGGGATTTAACATTGACATGTCCAACCCTATCTATAGGGCACTACCATGCCACTATATATATATATATATTAGAGGCAAAAAACTCCGTTTTATGCATTAGTTAGGGTTGTTCCACAGCGACAAAAGTGAGGAAATTGGGTGTTGGGTTGAAAACCCCCTTGGACTAGCCCACCCCCAACCAGCATTGGGGGTGCGCATTGGGTCATCAGCCCTAACTCTCACCCCATCACATGTGTAAAACAGCAGAAGTATAGGAGAATGGGGTGAGAGTTAGGACCGGCGACCCCAATGCGCAACCCAATGCCGGTTGGGGTGGGCTGGGGGTCCAAGGGGGGTTTTCAACCCTAACACCGAATTTCATCACTTTTGTCGCTGTGTAACAACCCTAACTAATGCATTAAATGGAGTTTTTTGCCTCTAATTTACCATCTTTTTGAGAATGATAATGAGAAATAGTGAATGTAATGCAGCGGTGGGAGCGCGGGGTGCCACGTGATGTCTTGTGGCATAGTAACAGGAACAGCAACGCAAACAGAAGTGCTAACAGTGGCGCACATGGTAACGCAAGCATGAATGAGAACAGAAAGGGCAAAGCACACAGTGGCGTAGACGGGAACGGTCTGCCACGTGATGTGTTGTCACATAGTATCATAGTGCCTGCAAACAGACATGTCAATGGGCATGGTGACGCAAAGTGAAACAGAAAGAGAAACAGTACTGTAGACACAAATGGCAAAAAATAACAGAAATGCAAGCGCAAAGGAAAATGCAAAGGATAACACACATGGTGGCATAGACGTGAACGGTAAGTGAAACGGGTACGGAACCGCAAGCGGAAAGGGCAACGGTAACAGTAATGTAAGCGCACAGGCTGGCTTTCCCCAAAAGCTGCACAGAGAAAGACAGTGAGTACAAAGAATGTATGCATAATAATGGGTATCGGAGCAGAAAATGAGGAGTTGGAATACTAAATAGGTTATATCTCAGGAACCGTACAACGTAGAAAAAAAATTTAAAAGTCATGTGATTTACAACTGTCCTGGCTAGTTTTGTACTTAGCCCCCTAAGCATTTTTATGATGAAAAGTCCATATCTCACACCGTTTCCGAGATACGGGCCCTGAAAGGTGCTTGGCCGAGCATAATGTTTATCCACGGAAAAAAGAAAGTTCGAGTGCCATAACTTTGCCTCCTGTAATATTTTTCACCAAACCACTGAAAGGCACATCTGTTGGCTGTTGGCTGTGTTCCCTCCAAATTTCAGGAAAAATGACCAAACTGTTATTTTGCAGCAGGGTGCCAAAGGATTCCTGTAATGCGTCGGGCGCCGTAATGTTATCCTATGGGAAAAAGCATCAACTTTGGAGTACCGTAACTTTTCTGCCATGCAATATTTTTGCAACAAAATACTTAAAGGCACATCTGTGAGATGTCGGCCATGTTCCCTTCAAATTTCAGCCCAAAACTCCAAACCGTTCTTTTGCAGCGGAGTGCCAAAGAATTGCTGTCATTTTCCCACAGACTAGAAAAGTACTGTCGCAATTTGCGAAAGCTTTTGCAAAAATTTGTGACACTTTCATGAGCATGAAAGTACTTTGTGAAAGTACTTTTTCCAGAAATTTGAAAAACATATTTCTGGGGTGTTTTACCACAAAATAAAGACATGGCTAGCATCCTCAGGGTCCGACTAGGTGAATACAAAAATAATTAGGTTGCTAGAGGGTCCCAAATTTAAATGCCAAGCATTTTTATGATCACTAACTGAGAACAAGATGGCGGATTTGCGAAAGTAACAGGGCCATTTGCGAAAGTAAAAATGCATTTGCGACACTGTCGAACTTTTTGTTAACTTTTCCCTTTGACTTATAATGGGAAATTGTTTTTTGAATAACTTTTAAACCGTTTAATATTTTTTCATGAAATCTTCAAAAGGCATATTGGGGACTCCAGCCGCATGTTCCCTGAAGAATTCAGGCCGGTCGCACAAACCGTGCGACCTGTAGGTGCGACCGTAGAATTCCAGAAAAAGCGTAAACGCATGCGCAGATCATGCTTAATAACTCTGCATCCGTGTATCTGACTGGTGCGAAACTTGGCAGATCCCAAGGTGTATGGGTCTTGATTATGTATTCCAAATTTCAGGCAAATCCATCAAACAGTTGCAAAGTTATTAAGGTGCAAAATTTGGGGTTTGACAATAAAATGGCTCCTCAACCCTAACTATGGTATCACTACCGTGCTACCATAATATATATATATATATATTTATATATATATATATATATATATGTAATAGATATACCACTCTGAGGTGTGTGGTTGCACTCTGATATATGCACACCTTGGTATTAGTTATGCCGCACCAGGCACTTGGGCGAGTGTATCAGCCGCCCAAAGGCGTCGCGTATATCAGAAGCCGACTCCCCACACCTCAGAGTAGTTTATCTATCTTATAAAAATGTCAAATTGTTTTGGAGGGGGTAAAAATGCAGGTGTGTGGTCACGCTCTGATATACGCATGGTCATGTGATGCTCATCATCCAATAAAAGAACAACAAATTCCCTACCCATTTTATAAATATATATATATACATATATATATATATATATATATATATATATATATATATATATATATATATATATACATATATTCTTTTCAAAAACCTTTTTCTTAATGTATCAGTTAGGGTAACTTAACACCACTAAAGTAAGGAAATATGGCATTCGGTTTTTCTAACCCTAACTCACCCTCCTACCACCACCACCCAAGGCCCTGCATGAAAAAAAGGATGTCATGTGTAACATTGTTTTCTCAGGGAACAGAGTGGGCATTAGAGTTGACAACCCCAAAGAAGACCCTATCATTGATTCACCAATACTTCAGAGACCCAAAACTCTAATGTTTTTTCTTCTGCTGCTTGGGGGGAAGTTAGGGTTAAAAACCCTAATGCCACATTTCCCTTCTTTTGTGGTATTAAAGTACCCTAACTGGTGCACTAACAAAGCTTTTTTTTTTTACAAAGAATTTCCTTTCTTTATTAAATAATGAAATCATATCCTCATTCAGGCAGGTCCATTTGGGACCTGTGTGAACACATGCAGATGCCCTGTACCAAGGGAAGACTCTGTCTGCCTACAGAAATGCAGCAATGTGAAGAATTCATGGGGCTGTGTGGTGGCCTGTGGAAGTGCATGGTCCTGTATGCACAGGGCAAAGAGTGCATCTGTCAGCCAATGCAGAGGGCCCTCTGCCACCTGCTGGTAGAGAGGTGCGGTACCCAATGCCAAGAGGACAGTTGTCTTCACTATATGGTAACTATGTTTGTGCACACAACCCTTCACCTTTCAGTAGGAAGAGGGAGACAGTGCTACCTCTATACAGATTGCTGGTAAGACCTCACCTTGAGTACTGTGTCCGGTTCTGGAGAACACACCTCAGGAAGGATGCAGACAGAGTGGAGGTGGTTCCAAGGAGGGCTACCAAAATGGTGCAGGGTCTGCATCAAAATCCCTACAAGGAGAGACTTAAGGAGCTAAATATTGACACTCTGGAGGAGAGAAGGGAGAGGGGGATATGATGAGACCTTTAAATACCTCACAGGCGTTAATAAAGTACAGGAGGGGATATTGTTTAGAGAAAAAGGTGCTCTAGAACAAGGGGGAATGCTATGAAGCTGGAGGTAAAAAATTCAGGAGAGATGTGAGAAAGTACTTCTTCACAGAAAGGGTGGTGGATGTCTGGAACAGCCTGCCAGCAGAGGTAGTGGGAGCAAAGACAGTGGTGGGGTTCAAAAATGCCTGGTGCAGGCACAAGGGAATCATAGAGTAAGGGAGGGAAAAAAACAGTGCTGCAGATCAACAGCAAATCTGCAGCAAAAAATGAAGGTTAAAAAAAATTGGCAGACTGGGTGGGCCCAACGGCCCTTATCTACCATCACATTCTATGTTTCTATGCCCTGAATGGGGGGATATCAAATAACAGTGCCATCCCCTCAGCTTCTCCCCATCCAGTTGGGTCATTGAGCTCACCACCAACCTCAGCTCACCGGCACAGCATCACAAAGTATACCCACTGGGATCAAGACCAGCACTATACACAAAGTTTATTAACATTTTTTTTTTATTTTGATCCCAAATTTTGAAGATACTCATTTTATGATTTGCCTTACAAGCACGACATATACCATTTACAGTATATTGGCCAAAATTTCATTTCATTGTAGAAGTGTGAAAACATGTCTCATCCTGGATTTAAAAAATGTCACATGTCACATTTATGAGGTGGTGTAAAAAAATGGCTATGTTGAAAGTTTGAAGTCAACATATTGAAAATTAGTGACATTATGAGTGAATGTTGTAATACTGTTATGTTCACTCATAACCTAGGCATTTTACCAGATGTTTACACCAGATATTTAGCATAGTCTTCTTATTACCCCACCTCATGAACCCTGTAGGAGAAAATTTTCAAATCCCCACCAAAACATCATTCCACACCACCAAAATGTCATTCTGTGCCACAGATGTGAAAACACATTTTGGCCAGGATTTGAAAAACTACAGCTCTCATGTTCATGAGGTGGTGTGAACATATGGTATGTTGAAAATTTAGGGTCAAAATATTTAAAATTACCAAAGTTAAGAGCAAGCATAGAACATTTTCAATGTATGTGCATAACTTTGCCATGCATACATATTTTGACCCCAAATTTTCAGCATAGCCTTCTTATGACCCCGTCTCATGAACAAAGGTGGTGAACATTTGCAAGTCCTACCTGAAAGGTGATTTTGCCATTGAACTGCAAAATTACCTTTCAGGCCTGATTTACATAATTCCACCACCATTGGTCATGCGGTAGGGTACCAATAAGGCTATGTTGAAAATTTGGTGCCAAAATATACAAAACTGACAAAGTTATGCATCAACATTCAAGACCCCATTGAAATACATTGAACTGCACTTAATACTGCAGTCGGTGGTTCTAGTAGCAAGACATGTCTTTGATCAGAGAGTGAATCTATGCCATGGAACATATTCAGGTGACTGAGGGTGTGTGGGGGTGTTGGGGTGTGGGGTGGTGGGTGCTGAGTGGGAGATCAGGGTTGGGGGTCTGATCAGCAAGGGACCATTTTCTTTATTGCAGAAAAAAAGAGGGATGGTTTTCTTCATTACAGGGGACCTGACAGATACTTTCTTACATTGGGGACTGGGCACCTCAGTGTCAGGCTACTGCTCAATGGCACCAGAGGTGGGCACCCTGGTGCCACCATATACATATTAGGAATGAGGGGCAGATGACCTGGAGGGGAGAGGGATAAACAGAAGCAGTACTGGGGGTAGGCACCCTGGTCCACTTCATAAAAATTATAAATTAGATAGACATACTGTAAACAGATAGATAGACAGACAGATAGATTTATACATACCTACAGACATACAGACAGACAGAAAGACAGACAGACAGGCAGACAAAGAGTGATAGGGAGAACAGGGGATCGATGGCTCACTGCTATCACTGCAGCAGCAGCAGGACTCCATTTGAATCTGCAGAACTCAAGAAAGTCCCACTGTTCTCATACAGAGATCGCAGGTGAGTGGTTCTTCTCGCAAATGGGACCCTGGATTTTGGAGTGCACAGAAAAGGTGTTTCTTGCAACTTTAAAACAAATAAACAGCAGAATCCAGCTAAACTGGTCCCGTTTAGCTAGGTTCAGGTGTTTGTTTTTTAAAAGAAACAAGTTTTATGTATTTTCATTGTTAATACTTTGGTTTATAGCACAACAGAAGGTCAAGGCCCATGAGTGCTGTCCCCTAATGCTCAGTGATGATAACCATAGTTATCTTCCTTGAAATATTGATTATGCCTAGATTTAAACAGTGCAAAATTTTCTGCCTCAACAATCTCATCAGGAAGATGGTTCCATAGTCTTAATGCTCTATGTACATAAACATGCATGCGTAGCTCACTGTTTGGCTTGGTTTCAGTCAACTGGTGTTTGTGCCCCCGTAAATTGTATATGCATTCCTTGAAAACTAGCCCCAGTTCTGCCATAAGGATGGGGTCCCTGATCAGTCAGTATAGTAATAAGATGTCACCTCTTTTCCTTCTGAGTGCTAGGTTCCATAATCATAGGTTCCTTAACATGTCATAATATGATTTATTTTTACAGCATGATATAAGCTTGGTGAACCATCTCTGACTTCAATGACATCTATATCCTTTTTTTTTTAAATTGCAGTTTTTCTCTCCTCCCTACACCAGAGCCCCACTCAGTCGGGAGATGCCAAGGGAATTACCCCACTGCTGCCTTATCTGGATCCCCAGAAGACCCCTGTGGAGCCATGGCTATACCTCCTAGGTGGGTACAAGGTGGGGCCCATACCACCCCAATCAATCATAGTTTCATTGGGTCCCTCAGTGGTCAGGTAGGCAGCAGCTATTAGGGTCCATTCCCGGTGCTCTGGTTTCATTTTACCCTGTTCTAATGGAGTGGCTATGCCTTGATGTCAAGGCGTCTCCACCGACATCCTCACTCCCGACCCTCTTTGTGTGCTCATGCTCTTGCTGTGCCTCCGGCTTCTGCCAGAGGCCAGTCAAATGCCGAGTCGGAACCCCCCTCCCTCCTGGGAGAGGAGAGCTGTCCTCTGGATGCTTGATCCTCTCCCTCCCCTGCTGACCCCTGATGGCCCGGGCTCATTCCCAAACCTGGGTCACCGACGTGGCACGAGGTGTGGCATCCAACGCCTCAACCCTCAGCGTCACCGGGCCAGGCATCTATATCCTTTTTAGATGGGGGCTCCAGTATTGGTAACAGTAGACTAAGTGTGGTCTGATATATGATTTGCAGAGGGGCATGAGAATGGCTTTGGATCTGGAGTGGAATGATCTTCAAACACGTTGATCAGCTGCCCAGTTTTATTAGCTATCTGCTTGCAACGTTGGGAACTTTTGAAGTTGTTACTAATACATATGCCCAGATTTCTTTCACTACCAACTTTCCTTAGCTTAACCCCATTAATGAAGTAATCCTGCTGGACATTATTCCTGCTGAAGTGCATCACTGCACATTTAGCAAGACTGAATTTTATTTTATTTTTGTTTGCCCAACTGACAATACCCTCCAGGTCACTGATGATTTTCACTCTATTACTTTCAATGTTAACTATGCCTCCTAATTTCATGTCATCAGCAAATTTAACTACTTTGACACTGTTCATGTACGTCACATCACTGATAAAGATATTGAACAGTAGAGGGTCCAGTACAGAACCCTAGGGCACCCTACTTGTGACTCCTACCTCGTGTGATACAAAACCATTAATCCTAACAGTCTGTGTTCTGTTGGTTAACCAATTCTGTATCCACTTAATCAAAGATAAGTGTATGTCCAGTTTTACTAATTTAGATATTAAGATTTGTGAGTTTAAAAGGAGAAACAAAAAGGTGGCCATCACAACTGGTATTCTTTTGAGCACGAGTGGTAAACAATAAGCACTTGAGAAAGGTTTTTTTTTTACCGGTCAAACCTGAATGTTAACATAAAAATTGTTAGAACTCTAAAACGGTATGGTATTTTTTCACCAAACCTTTAAAAGGCACACCCTTGGCATTCGTCCCTTCAAACTTGAAAATGTATTGAAAAAAAACACACCATCTAGGCTGTAGGTGAGAGCAAAAAATATGCAGTGTTAAGTATAGTTTTTTTTTTTGTTGTTTTTGGCACTCTGGATCTCAAAAACCGTACAAGATGCCATCACAAAACTTTTCATGTCTTAAGACTGAGGAGCCTGACCATGCTTGCCAAATTTTGTGCTATCTTGTCAAAAGATGATAAAGTTTCTAAGGTAAAAAAATTGAGATTTAACATTTAACAGCCAACTCCACCGTAACTGTAGGGGCACTACTGCGCCCCTATAATAATATTTTATGTATAACTTTTTAAAATTAAAATAAGGCATTTTAAAAAGCAACACAGAGGAGCCTGCTCTTGATTGCTCAGATAAGGATCACTAGCTTACCAATTAGAATGCTACATTTACAGTTTCATCATTCCAAGAGGTCAGTAAGACCATTCCATGAGGTTAATATATGTGTATATGTACAATTCTGGCACTTCTTATGCTTATAAGAGCACCTTCTTGAGTTCTTTGGGTGAGAGAACTGTGAAGCACAACTGAGATGTTTTGGTGCACAAAGAACTTGAGAAAGCACTCTTATAACCATAGGGACACAGTAGTTATAAAAATAAACATATACAGTATTATAAATCATATAGTGTATGGTAGAACACTGTTCTAGGTAGAAATCCACACCTACAACTATGATGTTGTGCTGCAGTAGCTATGTAGCTACTGCAGCACAACAACTTTGAACATCTTTGCTCATGTGCATTACTTGAACTTCCACTCTTCCTGAAATAACCACAGTGGTGAGAGCTGACCCTGAAAGAGAGCAGGGCTGGAAAAGTGAGTGATATTTTAAGGCACATAGACTCAGTTTTCTTGTGCATATTGGATCAGACCATACACAATAAAAGACAATGTATGGTCCACTATCCACAAGCATGAGTAGCAATCTCGAGGTTGCTACAGCGACCAAAACCTCTCAACCTTCACTCTCAAAATTTAAATGGCCACCATGGCAACCTTTCGATGGTTACACACATTTCTTGTGGATAGCAGACCATACATTATATTCTATGTTAAAGACTTATGTTTTGTTTGGTTTTTAGAGAGCTAGTGTATTGCCTAAAAATACTATTCATTTTTAAAAGCAGTCAACCATTACCTTTTATATCTAAGATACTTTTATTTTCCCTTGGTTAATTAGAAGATTATTTTACCTGATGTTAGTTAGTGTGATGTGTGAGACAGCACTCTGCTTGGCAGCTGACATAACTAACTCTACCCCCCCACTAGATCCTCAGCATTGTGACCTCACTGACTGCAACATCACTGATGCTTAGGAACAGCCACTCAGTGGCTGCCACGTCAGTCACCTGTGATGTCACTGTCAGTGAGATCACAATGCTGATGATGCAGTGGGGCAGTGGAGTTTGATATGTCAGCTGCCAGACTAAGAGCTGTTCCACACATCCTGCACAATATTATCACATAGCAGACTTTGTAATGAGCAAAAGAAAAAGTAAAAATACTTCAGAAATAAAAAGTTAATGTCCGGCCCAGTAGTGCAGAGGGCTGAAGTGCTGGCACCTTACCTCATGCTATGCCAGTGACCTGAGTTTGGGGTGCTGGGTCAGGGGGGTTGGAGTGGGATTGAGCTGTGGCTCTCCCTTCCAAAGGGGTGGATGTCCACCTATCCGTAGCCCTGCTCCCATCGGGTGGAGGTCCAGTGGGCACGTAGTCAGTACAGTGCAGTGACGGAAGTCAGGAGAGGGGAAGAAGGGGCCACTGGATCCTGTCATGTGCATGCACCTCCATGCGCATACATACATGTGTACGCCATGGCTTCGGGGGGTGGGAGAAAACTGAAAAATAATTAAAATGTACTGTATATAAAAAAAGAAATAAAAAATTACAGCGGACTACTTTTTAAAATATGTAGTATTTTCCTGTCCGCCTGTTTTGGCTTCACTAGCTCTTTAAATAGAACCTGAGTTTAAAGGCAAAATGTTTTACTCTGTAGAAAATAAGAGAGGCCACTGTGTGGGAAATGGACTATGCCAATTGAATGTAGAATGCAGAACTTAAGAAATTTAGAATAGTTTGCAAAGCATCATGGGATATATATATATATATATATATATATATAGTAGCACGGTAGTGCTACCATAGTTAGGGTTGAGGAGCCATTTCTATGTTAAACCCCAAAACTTTGCACCTTAATAACTTTTCAACTGTATGACAGATTTGGCTGAAATTTGGAATACATGATCAAGAACCATAGGCCTTGGAATCTGCCAAGTTTTGTACCAGTCAGATACACGGCTGTGGAGTTATTAAGCATGATTTGCGCACGCGTTTGCGCTTTTTCTGGAATTCTACGGTCACGTGTACAGGTCATACGGTTTGCATGACTGGCCCAAAATCTTCAGGGAATGTGCAGCCAGGGTCCCTGATGTGCCTTTCAAAGATTTGGTGAAAAAATATTAAACGGTTCAAAAGTTATTCAAAAAACAATTTCCCATTATAAGTCAATGGGAAAAGTTAACAAACAATTCGACAGTGTTGCAAATGCATTTTTACTTTCGCAAATGGGCCTGTTACTTTCGCAAATCAGCCATTTTGTTTTCAGTTGGTGATCAGAAAAATGGTTGGCATTTAAATTTGGGACCCTCTAGCAACCTAATTCTTTTTGTATTCACCTAGTCGGACCCTGAGGATGCTTGCCATGCCTTTATTTTGTGGTAAAACACCCCAGAAATATGTTTTTCAAATTTCTGAAAAAGTACTTTCAAAAATTACTTTTGTGCTCACGAAAGTGTCGAACTTTTTTGGGAAAGCTTTCGCAAATTGCGACAGTAGTTTTCCATCTGTGGGAAAGTGACAGCGACTCTTTGACACTGCGCTGCAAAATAACCATTGGGAGTTTTGGGCTGAAATTTGGAGGAAACGGAGCTGACATCTCACAGATGTGCCTTTCAGTGGTGTATTGAAAAAATATTACACAGCGGCAAAGTTACGGCACTCCAAAGTTGACGGGTTTTCCCATAGGATAACATTACGGCGCCCAACCCATTACAGAAATCCTTTGGATTCCTGCTGCAAAATAACGGTTTGGTCTTTTTTCCGGAAATTTGGAGGGAAGACAGCCAACAGCCCACAGATGTGCCTTTCAGTGGTTTGGTGAAAAAATATTACAGGGAGGCAAAGTTATGGCACTCTGAACTTCTCTTTTTTTCCCATAGGCTAACATTATGGCATTCGCCGCGCCTTTCAGGGCCCGTATCTCGGAAACGGTGCGAGATACGGACTTTTCATCGGAAAACTTCTTAGCCTCCTAATCAGGGCTAAGTACAAAATTAGCCAGGACAGTTGTAAATAATATGACTTTTAAATTTTTTTTCTACGTCGTACGGTTCCTGAGATATAACCTATTTAGTATTCCAAGTCCTCATTTTCTGCTCTGATACTCATTATTATGCATACATTATTTGTACTCACTGTCTTTCTCTATGCAGGTTTTGGGGAAAACCAGCCTGTGCGCTTACATTACTGTTACTGTTGCCCTTTCTGCTTGCGGTTCCGTACCCGTTTCACTTACCGTTGACGTCTGCGCCACCGTGTGCGTTATCCTTTGCGTTTTCATTTGCGCTTGCTTTTCCATTATTTTTTGCCATTTGTGTCTACAGTACTGTTTCTCTTTCTGTTTTACTTAGCGTCACCATGCCCATTGAAATTTCATTTGCAGGCACCATGTTACTATGTGAAAACACATCATGTGGCAGACCGTTCCCGTCTACGCCACCGTGTGTGTTACCCTTTCTGTTCTCATTCGTGCTTGTGTTACCATGTGCGCCACTGTTATCGCTTCTGTTTGCATTGGTGTTCTTGTTACTATGCCACAAGACATGATGTGGCAGGGCCCCGCGCTCCCACTGCTGCATTATATGGCAGGAGTGTGGGGCCCAGAGGGCCGTCTCCTGCCGCCGCTGCACAATCGTGTGTTACCCTTTCTGTTCTCATTCACGCTATGCTATCATCGCGTGCGGCACTGTTAAGCGATTCTGTTTGCATTGGTGTTCTTGTTACTATGCCACAAGACATGATGGGCAGGGCTCGCAGCTCCACTGCTGCATTATATGGCAGGAGTGTGGGGCCCAGAGGGCCTGTGCTGTCGCCGCTGCATTACATTCACTATTTCTCATTATCATTATCAAAAAGAAGGTAAATTAGAGGCAAAAAACTCTGTTTAATGCATTAGTTAGGGTTGTCCCACAGTGACAAAAGTGAGGAAATTTGGTGTTAGGGTTGAAAACCCCTCTTGGACCCCCTGGCCACCGTCCCAATCAGCATTGGGGTGTGCATTGGGGTCATCGGTCCTAACTCTCACTGCATTCTTGTATTCTTCTGCTGCTTTACACATGGATGGGGTGAGTTAGGCCAACGACAACCAATGTGCATCCTGGTGTTAAACCTTGTTCAGAAATGGTTATCCTCTTCATGTATGTCAACAAAGATTAACATAAGGCTGTTAGAATGTTTGCAGCCAATCAGAAAGCTCCATTTCTCAGACCCTTTTTATAATTAAGTAATAAGGCATGAGAAGGGGTTATGTTAATGGTCTGTTAATCACGTTCTAGGGGTGTACTGTGGCATGTGGTGTAGCCGAGTGCCACATGTCCCTACAGGGTGATTAACTGACCATTAACATAATTCTTGGGAGTGACCTATTGCTATTATAATGAAACATGTTTTTAGACAGTGTTAAACCTTGTTCAGTGTGTCGTTAACCTCTTCATGTATGGTAATAAAAGATTAACATAAGGCTGTTAGGATGTTTGCAGGGAATTACAAACCTCCATTTAACACATCACGTGGCAGACCGTTGTCGCCACGCCACGTGTGTACGTTACCGTTTATGCTCTCATTTTCGCTTGTGTTACCATATGTGCCACTGTTAGCACTTCTGTTTGCATTGCTGTTGGTGTTACTATGACACAAGACATCACCAGCAGGGTAAGGTAGGTAGTGGAACACCCAATGGCAGACAAAATTAGGTAGTATATTGTAATTGTAGATGCAGATGACAACACAGATGTATTTGTCAACTGAAGCATACTGCATACCCTCAGCTTGTATATGTACCATTGTGTTCTATTTCATCTACTGTTTGCTTCCCGGGTCACCCCTGAAAAAGGGATGTCTGGGGACCTGTGGGCCTACCCAGTTATCAAAATTCAATTAAGTAATAACGCATGATGCAGGGTTATGTTAATGGTCTGTTAGTCACCTTCAAGGGGTGTACTGTGTCACGAGGTGTAGCCGAGTGGCATATGCCCCATAGGGTGATTAACTGACTATTATGATTACCGTTAGTAATGCCTTATTGCTATTATAATAAAAATGTTTTTTAACTGTTTAAAAGCTTGTTCAGGAAATGGTTAACCTCTTTATGTATGTCAATAAAAGATTTACATAAGGCTGTTAGAATGTTTGCAGCCGATCAGAAAGCTCAGTTTCTGAGACCCTTTTTATAATTAATTAATAAGGCATGGAAAGGGGTTATGTTAATGGTCTGTTAATCACGTTCTAGGGGTGTACTGTGGCACGAGGTGTGGCCGAGTGCCACATGTCTCTACAGGGTGATTAACTGACCATTAACACAATTCTTGGGAGTGACTTATTGCTATTATAATGAGACATGTTTTTAAAGAGTTTTAAACCTTGTTCAGTATATCGTTAACCTCTTCATGTATGGTAATAAAAGATTAACATTAGGTTGTTAGGATGTTTGCAGCCAATTAGAAAGCTCCATTTCTCAGACTCTGAAGTACACATAGTAGTGACTGCATGGTACGTGTATAGTCACAGCTGTGTACTGTTGGGTGCTGATGTGCGGCACCTTGGTATAGTAATAATGACTGCATAGGCACAGGAAAAGTAAGTACATTGCTGAGTTTTTTACACTGTTAGGAATTATGTCAAATGTGACATGCAATGTGCCACATCGTTGCATATGCTGTGATACTGACTGTATGTCATAGGCACCAAACAAATTGATGGAGGTATAGTTGTAGCAGTATTAGTTAACATTGATTTGTATGCTTAAGTCAGACATACTTATTTTTATGTCATAATGGTATCTAAAGTAAAGAGTCGACACAGGTGTTATGGTTTTAAAAAAAAAATTATTGCCAATTTGTCAAATGGAGAAAAGGGCCAATCAAGACTGAAATTTAGTTAACAGAAGCAGTCTCACAATACAATTTTTGTATGTGTGCAATCATTGCTCGTCATATATGTAAATGTGTAAGAATAATGAGAACTGTATAATATGGATTGGAGTAAGTATGTGATATTATAGGAAACTAATCAGGTGTTGTGTGTTTCTAGTCATGTTTCACTACTCACTACTCTTTATGTGAGGAAGTAGTTTCTGAAATTCGACCTGGAATTCTAATAGTCAGGCTGAAGCTGTGGCGCTTCATTATATATTTACTACTGAATGTGAATAGAGTTTGTAAAAAATTGTTACTTTTTTTAAAATGGTTGTATGTTGTAATTATGTGTAGTGCATTACTTGTGTGGTATGTTAATAAGGCAATGTCAGTAGGTTGTAAAGTGTGATTACACATATGATACACAAGTGTTTTGTTGTTATTGTGTGACTGCTAATGTGGACGTTCCTGGGGTGGGCAAAAAACATATGCTGACTGTCTAAGTAATACAATATAAAAAAATGTTAGTTTTGTGACATTTGATTGGTGTGATTTAATTATATGTCACTGAATAGGTGCAAATGGAAAATTCCCACCATTACCTCAATTGAGGCGATCATAAATATTGTCAGGAACAGGTATGCAGTGTGTGTGATCAGTAACAGTGTCTGATTTACAATTGTCAATATTTTTATATACTGCTAGAATTATTTATGTGACAAGTTGGAAATAGAATATTCTTACATGAACAAATGACATTGTTTCATTTTACATTATCTTCTATGTAAATTCTAACTTGTAAATAGTAAGACTGTGCATGATATGCATTTTTAACAAACTTATGGTTAATTAGATGTAGTTAGTATAGTGATGAATAATATGTAAAACATTCAGTTGTACTTTAGTGTTAGACTAGTATTTTAGTACAAGTATCAAAGTAGTTATTAACAATGTACACCTGAATACAAATCTTTATATTATGTACAAGTAATTGCAAACACATGTAAACTCAGTAAATGATATTCTGCAATTGGTTCTTATTTACAGTTGTGTAATTCAGCTTTGCATTATCAATAAAGGTAGTTATTTTTACATATGTACAGTACTAGTATTACGCATGAAGGTGGGATAGTTCTACACTGTTGCATGGTGAGTGAATGATGTTCTCTATATGTCAAGAGTCAATAGACAAATTGAAGTGTTGATAGACAACTTGTGACAGAGTGGAATGTTTGGTGAATGTTAGAAGTGTTGCTCAGTTAATTACGATGATAACTGAGAACTTCTCTTTGTTTGCAAAGAGTAACACTTTATAACTCATATCAATTTGTTGTTATGTATGAGTTGATACATGGATAATTAAAGATATGTACAGAGGAGGAGAGCAGTAAGGCCTCAGTTTTTAGATGTACAATCTTTGAAAGACATGTAATCATGGTTTCTCTAGTAACTGTAAATATTGTTGGCGCCGATTGAAGCCACTACAACAATTTTCATGTAGTCACTGATACACACAAGATCTTACATGTTACAGTGTATGGAATGTCTCTGTCAGAATATCATTTTGTTGAAATTGTATGGTTTATTTAGAGTCGTACATTATACAACATTGTAATGAGGTATGAATGTTTTTTGGACAAAGCAGTCATTTTTTAAATGCAACATGTTTTGTCCTATTCTTCTGAAATATGAAGGTTATCATAATTCTTCAATATTAGAAGATATGCATTTTTTAAGTGTCATGGCAGTCTCTGTTTAAAACTGCTTGTAGAGTCGTCACACTCTAACCATCCAGTTCTGCACCTTAGTAAGGAGGTGTAATGCCCAGAATGCATGGATTGACCATGGTGATAGATTATGCCTGAGTGTCAAACACTGATTGGTTGAAGACTATTCTACCAGCTTTGTAATCTGTGATAGGAGTATCAACTCTGAGCCTGTTGGGTCAAATCTGTGCAACATAAGCAAGGCAGATATTGAGATGAACTCCTGAGACGTATGGACTGAGTGCATCTGCTCCACACCTTCCATACAGGCATGACTACATTCAGCATTGGTGAATAGCTGTTGAAATTTGACACTTTTGGTTTGAGGGACAAAGAGAGTAATCCACAGCATGTCTTGTGTGGTTTCACGCTGTGAATTGCCACATGAAACACATACATATTTTGTAACATATGTTACTGTGAAGTACTGCTGCATTGGGGTGCCGTCTTCATCCAGGTTGTTTATAACAGCCATCATAAACTCAGTAGTGTCTTTCTGTATGTCTGCAGCAAATGTACTACATCCAGCATATGTAGCTAACACCTGTCGTAGTGGTGTTAGTGACTGTACATTGTCAGACTGGTCAGAAGTCATGTTGATAATCTGCTTCAAAGCGTTTGATAGGGGATTGTCTTGTGAAGCAGATATTGCCTGCATAAACTGTGGCATGTGTAGAAAAACTTGCATAGCTGAGTTAGCATAGCAGTTTACTCTACTGCTGTTGTCAAAGACTGGTACAGCAGCTACACCAACTGATTTCTGATGAATTGCTGGCTGTGAATGTTTACTTGAAGTTGTGGCCTTTCTTGAACTCTTTTGTTGAATCACTTTTGGAAGCTTGCTGCTGTTTGTTGATACTCTAGCTGTGACTGAATTGTGTGAGACAGACAGATATGTAGGCAGTGGTATTAAAGACATTTGTGGCTGATGTAGAGTATCGTACCTGTTGTACTCTAAGAATACATCGCTTGTCAGCCTGCATTTCTGAGGTGCTATAATAATGTGCAACCCAAAAGGCTGCATACACGTGAAAGTGCGACGTAGCTCATGCCATCCTTGAAAATGTCTGTACCTATGTCTACCATTGCTGAATCCAAACTCAATCCCTGAGATCTGTGAATGGAAACAGCATATGCAACACATAATGGAAACTGTTTCCTGTTTACATAGACATCCTTAAAAACCTGGAATTTTACGCAGGTTCGATCTATGTGTACAGAGTGTTCCATGTTGTCAAAGTGAACTACAAGCGTCTCGATATATGTCTTCTGGACATTGTAGACAAAGTCAATGATGTTTCCCATGGTGCCGTTTACCATGCCTTGTTCTACATCTAGATTACATCACAGCATGATACGTGCATTCTTACAAACTGTGAGAAACCAAATCAACAACCAACCAGACATCCAGCAGCAGGTGACAGAAATAACAAACAATTGTCTAAATGCTACGAGACATCCCCACCCACTGACCAGGTACTGCATGCTCAGTGGAATCAACAGCAAAACTGAGCCATGTGCAAACATACTTCTGATTGCAGTTGCACACCACCACACACTTAGTAGTTGCATGGCCTTACTACCGTGCCTACCCAGATCACACAGTATGGTACCTGAGCAATAGAGTTTAGCAAAACAAGGAGTTGTATAGGTGGCATTATCTCCTGATTATACAAAGGTTTGAAATGCATTTCTAATTGACTGTAAACATTAACAGCCTTATGTTTGGTTTTTTTAACATTTTATGAGAGGCCTAATATATGAGTAGACATGGTTTAAATATTTGGCAAAACAGTTTTATTATATGAGCAACAAGCCAACCCTCCAGGTATTATGTTAATGGTCAGTTATCGCTGTCTAGCGACTTGTGCACCTGCCATGCCCTCATTCAACATTAAACTCTACAGGTGATTAACAGACCATTTTAAATTATAACTGTTATCATGCTCTCATTGCTAACTTCTTATGGTAATGCTCTCCTCTGCTGGGCACTGCAGCTTTTTTAACACAGTGTCCCACAGTTACACCATACCTGTCTAGTTGCTGGAGAATGGCTGTGATATGAATCATGAGATGAACAGTAACTTGACTGCAGTCGTAAATCTTTCGTTGATTATACTGACAGAGTCAGTGATAGAGGATAACCCTGCTGTCCTAGTACACTTTTATTGTGAGTTAATACTAAAGATATCTGTTTATATCTACCCATACCCATGATTCCTGTTGTACACAATTAACATAGTTATCATTTTGATAGACAGTGATGAAGTTGTAGACCTAAACTCAGGTATGGCCAGAGTGTGAAATAGCTGTTAAAAGGTTACATTGTGTCCATATGGGATAGATCACTTCTTGCAACAATAGGTATTACTATTTGAATAAGAGTATCACAGATGCAATGAGGTTGTCTTTATCAGGTACAACATACCTATGATACCTGGAAAATCTATCTTATACATCTCTGTACGGTACATCATTGTTGGCTCAGTGCTATGATATTAGAAGTTTTGGCCTGATCCATGCAATTACACTGTTTCATAAAGAATAATTTGCTGCATCTTTAGTGTTGAAACACGCTAAGGTCTATGTATGTACATCAGCCGCTTCATCAATGGAATGCATCTGATACTGGCAGTACAAATTCACAGGCGTTGAACAGGCAGTAGCATTCATACGTTTACATCAGCCTCTATCTTGAGTAAACTGTTGTAGTAAATGTGCTACTATGTAAATCCTCCTAAATGTAACACTACTTTTATCTTGAGCATGCTATTCTGTTTAGTTAATTTGTGTACTTCTTTAATTAATGTATACTCACTAGCAAGTTAAACCTTCTCACAACTGTCATCATGCACCTTCAGCATTTATATTACTAGCGCTGAGTACCAGTTGTGGTGTGGTGCATCGTAGTAAGGCCATACAACTACTAAGTGTGGTACGTTGTGTGCAGCTGCAATCCCGGGATGTGTACATTTGGTGTGGCCTCAGTTTGCTGTTGAATCTCCACAGAGCAGCCAGTACCTGGTCAGATGGTCGGGGATGTCTCACTTAATTACATTTAGACAATTCTTTTGTTATTTCTGTCACCTGCCGCTGGATGTCTGTGTTGGTTGTGTTGACTTGGTCCTCCCATATGTGCGTGTGTGTGTGTGTGTGTGTGTGTCTGTGTGTGTGTGCTGGGGGTGATTTGGAGTTGGGTTTCCTTAGCATCAAATTCTCACTTTATCACTGTGAACAACCCTAACTGATCATTAAACAGAGTTTTGCCATGAATAATATATATATATATATATATATATATATATGGCAAAAACTCCATTTAACTCATCAGTTGGGAGTTATTCTAACTGCTAAAGTAGAGGAAATTCAGTGCTAGGTTGAAAACCTTGGACTACAGCTGCCTCAACCCCGGCGGCATCGTGTGGTGCGCCAGCAGGGTACGTCAGCCCTAATTACACCCATCGCATGCAAAAGAATTGGGTGTAGGAAAATGGGAGAGTTGACGGATGACCCCATGGTGCACCACGATGCTGATTGGGGGTGGCTGGGGGTCAAGGAGTTTTCAACCCTATCACCAAATTTCCTTACTTTTGTCACTGTGGAACAACCCTAACTGATGCATTAAACGGAGTTTTTGCCTCTAATTCCTTCTTTTAGAATTATGATGAGAATAATGAATGCCCTCCGCCACATGATGTCTTGTGACATAGTAACAGGAACAGCAATGTAAACAGAAGTGCCAACAGTGGCGCATATGGTAATGGAAACATAAATGGTAAAGGAAACGTGATAGAAATGCAAGCTCAAGTGACACTAGAAGCTTAATAGTGACGCAAAACAGACATTGAAGCATGTATGAAAATGCAACTGGTAATGTGAACAGTGATGGCAGCAGTATTTAAAATGGAAATGTTAGTGTCACAGCAAAAAGAACGCGAAGGGGAACAGAAACGGAAACGCGAACACAAGTGCACACGTAAACGCAAACCGTAACACGCACAGGCATGGTACTGGAATTGTAAATACAAATGGTAAGGATAACAGGAAGAATAACGACAAAGGAAACAGAAACAGAAATGGGAACAGAAATGGAAATATGGAAATGCAAACCGAAACGCGCACAAGCACAGTACCGCAATTGTAAATACAAATGGTAATGGTAACAGCAACAATAACACCAAAGCAAAGAGAAATTCAAAAGGAAACACAAGCACATATGGAAATGCAAACCATAATGTGCACGGGCACAGTAAAGGAACTGCAAATGCAAATGGTAACAGTAATGAGCAAGGAAGACGCAAAGCGAAAGAGAAAACACAAGCGCCAAATGAAAGAATTTCAGAGACAAGAAATGGCAGTACTGCGGTGATACAAACAATGCAAAGAGAGAAACAGAGTAAAATGCAAATGGTAACAGCAACGAAAATGCAAGCACAAATGACAACGCAAAGGGTAACACACACAGTGACGTACACGGGAATGTAAACGCAAACGGGGACAGAAACGCAAGTTGAAAAAGTAACTGCAACAGTAACGGAAGCACATACCCTGTTTTTGCTGAACAGGTGCATAGAGAAACACAGTGTGTACAAAGAATGTATGCATTGTAATGGGCATCAAAGCTGAAAACGAGCATTGGAAGTACTTAATTGCTAATATCTCAGCAACCGCACAACGTGGAAAAAAAAAATTAAATTTCACAAAAATCATGATTTTCCTGGCTAGGATTTTGTTGTTACATAGCCCATAGGGCTATGCAACTCTCAACAAAAAATCTGTATCTTGCATCATTTTCAAGATACAAGCCCCAAAAGGCGCGGCGTACGCCACCATGTTAGTCTATGGGAAAAAATGCCAACTTCAGAGTACCATAACTTTGCAGCCATACAATATTTTTTCAGCAAACCACTAAAAGGGACATCTGTGAGATGTTGGCTGCATTCCCTCCAAATTTCAGGCCAAAAGACCTAACCGTTCTTTTGCAGCAGGGTGGCAAAGAACTCCTGTAATTTTGGCCATAGTGTTGCAAAGTACTTTCATGACTTACAAAAGCTTTCACACAGACTTGTGAAAGTGTCATGAGCACGACAGTACTTTGCAAAAGTACTTTTTCCAGAACTTTGAAAAACATATTTCTGGGGTGTTTAACCCCAAAATAAAGAAATGGCTAGCATCCTCGGGCTCCGACTAGGTGAACACAAAAAAAAATCGTGTCCCTAGATGGTCCCAATTTTAAATGCCAAGCATTTTTCTGATCACCAAAATGAAAACAAAATGGCAGATTTGCGAAAGTACTAGGGCCATTTGTGACAGTAAAAAGTGCATTTGCGAAAGTGTCAAACTTTTTATCAACTTTTCCCATTGACTTATAATGGGAACTTGTTTTTTGAATAACTTTTGAACTGTTCAATATTTTTCATGAAATCTGCAAAAGGCACATTGGGCACCCCGGCCGCACATTGCCTGAAGTTTTTGGACCGCTCGCGCAAACCGTGCGACTTGTAGGCACACGTAAAAAATTCACCATGTAGCATAAACGCACGTGCAGATCATGCTTAATAACTCCACAGTTGTATATCCGACCAGTACAAAACTTAGAAGATCCCAAGGTGTATGGTTCTTGATCGTGTATTCCAAATTTCAGGCACATCCGTTGAACGGTTGCAAAGATATTAAGGTGTACAATTTGACCCTTTAACCTCAAAAGGGCTCCTCAACCTAACTATGGTAGCACTACCATGCTATATATATATATATATATATATATATGTATGTGTGTATATATATATATATATATATACACACATATATATATATATTAGAGGCAAAAACTCAGTTTAATGCATTAGTTAGTTGTTCCACAGTGACAAAAGTGAGGAAATTCACTGTTAGGGTTGAAACCCCTTGGACCCCACCACCCCCAGCGGCATTGGGGTGCACATTGGGATGGTCAGCCCTAACTCTCACCCCATGACATGTGTAAAGCAGCAGAAGTATAGGAGAATGGGGTGAGAGTTGGGACCCACGATCCCAATCGCACCCCAATGCTGGTTGGAGGGGTGGGCGGGAGGTCCAAGGGGGGTTTTCAACCCTAACAGCGAATTTCCTCACTTCTATCGCTGTGGAACAACCCTAACTAATGCATTAAACTGAGTTTTTTGCCTCTAATTTCCCTTCTTTTTGAGAATGATAACGAGAAATAGTGAATGTAATGCAGCGGCAGGAGCACGGGGCCCTTCGGGCCCCATGCTCCCACTGCATAATGCGTTAGCGGGAGCGCGGGGCCCCCGCCACATGATGTGTTGTGGCATACTAACAGGGACAGCAACGCAAACAGAAATGCTAACAGTGGCGCACATGGTAACATAAGCACGAATGAGAACAGAAAGGGTAACGCACATGGTGGCGTAGACGGGAATGGTCTGCCACGTGATGTGTTGTCACATAGTAACATGGTGCCTGCAAACAGAAATGTCAATGGGCATGGTGATGTAAAGTGAAACAGTAAGATAAACAGTACTGTAGACAGAAATGGCAAAAAATAACAGAAAAGCAAGCGCAAATGAAAACGCAAAGGATAACGCACATGGTGGCGCAGGCGTCAATGGTAAGTGAACGGGAATGATCAAGCGGAAAGGGCACAGTAACAGTAATGGAGCGCACAGGCTGGTTTTCCCAAAACCGCATTGAGAAAGAAAGTGAGTACAAATAATGTATGCAAAATAATGAGTATCGTCGCAGAAAATGAGATCTTGGAATACAAAATACATTATATCTCAGGAACCGTACAACGTAGAAAAAAAATTTAAAAGTCATATTATTTACAACTGTCCTGGCTAATTTAAGTCTTAGCCCCATTAGGGGGCTACGAAGTTTTCAGACGAAAAGTCCGTATCTCGCACCGTTTCCAAGATACGGGCCCTGAAAGGCGCGGCGAAAGCCGTAATGTTATCCTATGGGAAAAAGAAAGTTCGAGTGCCATAACTTTGCCTCCTGTAATGTTTTCACCAAACTACTGAAAGGCACATCTGTGGGCTGTTGGCTGTCTTCCCTCCAAATTTCAGGAAAAAAGACCAAACCTTTATTTTGCAGCAGGGCTCCAAATGATTTCTGTTAAGTGTCGGGCGCCGTAATGTTATCCTATGGGAAAAAACGTCAATTGTGGAGTGCCGTAACTTTGCCGCCATGTAATATTTTTTCACCAAACTACTGAAAGGCACATCTGTGTACTGTTGGCTGTCTTCCCTCCAAATTACAGGAAAAAAGACCAAACCGTTATTTTGCAGCAAGGCTCCAAATGATTTCTGTTAAGTGTCGGGCGCCGTAATGTTATCCTATGGGAAAAAACGTCAATTGTGGAGTGCCGTAACTTTGCCGCCATGTAATATTTTTTCACCAAACTACTGAAAGGCACATCTGTGTACTGTTGGCTGTCTTCCCTCCAAATTTCAGGAAAAAAGACCAAACCGTTATTTTGCAGCAGGGTGCCAAAGGATTCCTGTAATGCTTCGGGCACCGTAATGTTATCTATGGGAAAAACTGTCAACTTTGGAGTGCCATAACTTTGCCGTCATGTAATATTTTTCAATACAACACTGAAAGGCACATCTGTGAGATGTCAGCTGCGTTCCTCCAAATTTCAGCCCAAAACTCCCAACGGTTATTTTGCAGTGCAGTGCCAAAGAATTGCTGTCATTTTCCCACAGACTAGAAAATTACTGTCGCAATTTGCGAAAGCTTTCACAAAAATTTACGACACTTTCGTGAGCACGAAAGTAATTTGCGAAAGTACTTTTTCCAGAAATTTGAAAAACATATTTCTGGGGTGTTTTACCACAAAATAAAGACATGGCAAGCATACTCAGGGCCCGACTAGGTGAATACAAAAAAAATTAGGTTGCTAGAGGGTCCCAAATTTAAATGCCAACCATTTTTCTGATCACCAACTGAAAACAAAATGGCCGATTTGCGAAAGTAACAGGCCCATTTGCGAAAGTAAAAATGCATTTGCGAAAGTGTTGAACTTTTTGTTAACTTTTCCCAATGACTTATAATGGGAAACTGTTTTTTGAATAACTTTTGAACCGTTTAATATTTTTTCATGAAATCTTTGAAAGGCACATCAGGGACCCCGGCTGCATGTTCCCTGAAGATTTTGGGCTGGTCACGCAAACCGTACGACCTGTAGGCGCGACCACAGAATTCCAGAAAAGCGTAAACGTGCGCACAGATCACACTTAATAACTCCACAGCCGTATATCTGACCAGTACAAAACTTGGCAGATCCCAAGACCTATGGTTCTTGATCATAAATTCCAAATTTCAGGCAAATCCATCAAACAGTTGCAAAGTTATTAAGGTGCAAAGTTTTGGGGTTTAACTTAGAAATGGCTCCTCAACCCTAACTATGGTAGCACTACCGTGCTACCATAATGTATGTATATTAAAGGCAAAAACTCTGTTTAATGCATCAGTTAGGGTTGTTCCACAGCAAAAAAAAAAGCTGGAAATTTGGGGTTAGGGTTGAAAGCCCCTTGGACCCTCCCAGCCCACCCCAACTGGCATCGGGTGTGCGTTGGGTCGTCGGCCCTAACTCTCACCCCATCACATGTGAAAGAAGCTGAGGTATAAGAGAATGGGGTGAGAGCAGTACCGATGACCCCAATGCACACCCTGATGCCAGTTGGGTGGGATAAATCCAAGGGGGGGCCTTTCAACCCTAACCCCGAATTTCCTAACTTTTTTTGCTGTGTAAAAACCCTAACTCATGCATTAAATGGAGTTTTTGCCTCTAATTTCCCTTCTTTTTGAGAATGAGGATGATAAATAATGAAAGAAATGCAGTGGCGGCAGCGTGGGGCCCTTGTCTTGTTACGCAGTAACAGGAACTGCAAAGCAAACACAAGTGGCAACAGTAATGCATATGGCAAAGTAAATGTAAATGGCAAAGCAAACATTAATAGAAACACCAGCGTAAAGTGACGTCGAACCAAACAGTTATGTAAATGGAGACATCAAACAGAAGTGCATACAGAACGCAACTGTTAACACACACATTCATGGTACCACAATTGTAAATACAAATGGTAACAGTAACACCAAGAATAACACCCAAGAAATGCAAGCACGTACAAAAACACAAACTGTAATGCACACACTCATGGAACCACAGTTGTAAATGCAAAGGTTATGGTAACAGCAACAATAAAGCCAATAAAAACAGAAACGCAAGCGCATACGAAAACGCAAACTGTTACACATAAGGTCATGGTACCGCATTAGTAAACATAAATGGTAACAGTAACAGCAACAGTAAAGACAACAGAAACAGAAATGCAAGCACATATGAAAATGCAAACCATTACGCACACGGTGGCGTAGATGGGAACGGTGATTCGAATGGTAACAGAAACGCAACTGGAAATGTTAGCTGTCACAGTAACAAAAGGGCACACCCTTCTTTTCCCTAAAAACTGCATTGAAAAAACTAATTGAAAACAAAGAATGTATGCATTATAATGGACTTCAGAGCAGAAAAGTACAACTTGGAATACTAAATTGCTTATATCTCAGGAACCGTATAACGTAGGAAAAAAATTTAAATTTTGTATGAATTATTACTTTCCTGGCTAGTTTTTTGCTTAAACCCCCATTTGGGGGGCTAAGCATTTTTTTGACAAAAAGTCCGTATCTTGCACTGTTTCTGAGATACGGGCCCTGAAAAATGCGACGGATGCCATAATGTTATCCTATGGGACAAATTGTCAACTTCGGAGTGCTGTCACTTTGCCACCCTGTAATATTTTTCTCCAAACCATGAAAAGGCACATTTGTAGGATGTTGGCTTTCTTCCCTCTCAATTTCAGCCCAAAATACTAAACCGTTATTTTCCAGCAGAGCGGCAAAGAATTCCTGAAATATGGCTGACGCCGTAATGTTATCCTATGGGAAAAAGCACCAACTTTGTAGTGCTGTAACTTTGCTGCCCTGCAATATTTTTTGACCAGTCTACTAAAAGGCATATCTGAGGGATGTTGCCTATCCTCCCTCCACATTTCAAGTAAAAAGACCAAACCGTTTCTGAGATATTCAATGTCAAAGATTGGCAAAAGTTCCCTATCTATTCCATTATAAGAAATCTGGCCATCTTGTCCCTATTTTGCGATCAAAGGTAATGATCAAAAAATCTCACGATCAAAGAATTTGCAGCCTCACTATCAAAGGATTTGCAAGCTCACGAATAAAGAATAAAAAATTTAATAAATAGAAAAATTGGAGGAATTGCAGTAAACCACCACCATGGTTTGACAGAACGAAGCTCTCTGAGTAAAACTCACCCTCATTTGACTTCCTAGGGCACCCATGGGCTGAGAAAAATGATTTTTAAATTCAGCCATCTCATCCCTCGCTCACGATGTAAGATTGCGATCAAAGAATCTCACGATCAAAGAATTTGCAGCCTCACGATCAAAGAATTTGCAGGCTCATGATCAAAGAATAAAAAAAGGGTGAAACGCAATTTATTCACTGATTTGAACCAAACCAATGACATGGTTCAACAGAACAGACCCTCCTGAGCAAAACAAGCCCTCATTTGTGTCCCTAGCCCACCCCTGAGCCGAGATATTAGTGTATTAGGTCACAATGCAAGATCGCGATCAAAGAATCTCACGATCAAATAATTTGCAGGCTCGCGATCCAACATCATTAGCAAGCCACGAATTAAGATTTTAAAAGCTTATAACTCTATTTTTTGACTGATTTGGATGGAATAAAAGCCATGGATTGATAGATCAGGGTCCCCTGAGTAAAACCCATCAAAGTTTTACTTTAGAAGTGACCCCTGAGCCAAAATATTTGTGTTTGCATGATTGGAAAACTGAAAACAAGATGGCGGACCTCGCAGTCAAAGAATTTTGAAAATTCCTCAGGAACAAAGATTCTTGAACCGCGAGGCTGCAAATTCTTTGATCGCCAGGCGAGACCAGATGGCCAGAACCCCCATTCTTTGATCGCAAGATATACATATAAATTTTCCCATTGACTTATAATGGGAACTTAAAAGTGCCATAACTTTTCAATGCCTTAATATTTTTTTACCAAACAACAATCGGCATGTTCAGCCACCAAAGCTCTTTCAAACAAGCCACCTTGCAGAGTGGCACACCACACGATAGCCGTGCAGGATCACATTAAGAATGCCAAAAGGTGTCTTCAAAAATGGATAATTTTGCATTTTTCAGCACTTTCGTACATGAAGACCAGCACTCTGACACAAATGCAATTTGGCAAAGCAAGAAATCTGGAGCACCCCAACACGTGTGCCAAATTTCAGGCAAATCCATTGAACGGGTCCAAAGTTATTAATGTCCAAAGTTTTGACTTTAGTATGTAAGTGGCCACTCAACCCTAACTATAGTGGCGCAACCGCACCACTATAATATATATATATATATATAATTACCATGACAATTTAGGCCGGTTCTGATTTAAGCAGGAATGCATGGTGCCAAAGGGGATCTCATACAATTTGCAAAGGGTGAGAACAGAAGACAGTGACATGTGTTTCTGCCTACACAGCACTCATGGTTAAGAGCGTATCTCATGCAAATAGTTCTAAAATTCAGAAGTTCCAAGTTCAGTTGATAAAGTCCATTTCCCATAAATGGGATTCTCTAATATTCTGCAAAGTAAAACACTGTAATTTGAAATTAAAATTACATTTTTAAACAGTGGGCATGATTTACAGTATATGTTTATATGTATGGTTACTGTGTTTCTACTAGTTTTTACCTCAAGTCCTTTGTGTGCCACAACTGCTCAGCTTTGAGTTCTCTCAGTCAAAGAACTTGAGAATGCACTGTTATAACCATATGAGACAGAGTAACTGTACATATCAACATTCATAAGAGGGTTTCTCAACCAAACAGTTCTAAAATGCTTAGGAAATGCAAAATCATACATATCCCTGTAATGCAAAACATCATGGGATATGTATGTAAATCACCATGAAAATGTCGGCTGGTTCTGCTTTGAGCAGAAATGCATGGCGCCAAGGGGGGGGTTCACCCATGCCACAGTGACAACCAAGTTGCCAGTGTAAATGTTGGTGCTGGCACTTGACTGACACCCGGCACAGTGCTCCAACAATCTGCCGTCCAGCAGTCAGAGTGGCAGAAATTACAGGGGGCTATGCCCCCCACACCCCTTGATGCAGTGGGAGCCTTGCCCCCCCCACACTGACCATTTATTTATATAACAAACTCCTGGTCACACCCTAGTGGTAAGAAGGGAGACCTGGAGAACAACAACACTGCTGGATGGCAAAAAAACAAGTTGCACAAGATGTGTGTGACATTATTTCGCTGACAACATTCCGGTGGCAATATTATGTTGGCACATTAACAGACTACTGCCAAAGGGCATCTCATAGGATCTGCAAAGGGTGAGAACAGAAGACACAGGCAAGTGTTTCATCCTACACAGAATTCACCAGTAACATTCTTGACTTCAGTTAGCATTGTCCATTTCCAACACTTGAGTTTCTTTTATTTTCTGCAAAGTAAACATTTTTATTTTGAAATCAAGTTCCAATTTTTAAAAACAGAAGTTTTTAAAATATGCTTATATTTACAGTTCCAGTATCTTTTGATTAGTTATTAGAGTGCCTTCTCAAGTTCTTTGGCTGCTAGAATAGTTCTGTTTTGTAGTTCTCTCTCACAAAGAACTGGAAAAGTCACTTTTTTAGCCATAAGAGATGTCGGCGGAACTCTACATATAAACATATATGAGTGTCTGGAATGTTTAGAAATAAACAATCCTCATTAGCTAAACATTATGTCATGATGTAGAATGAGAACATAAAGTTCTGACATTAACATTAAAAGAGTTGTTTACTATCTATTTAACTATCTTATCCATACTACAGTGGGAGGATAAGTGATTAGATGGTAGTAACACAACAAGAGATGAATAATGGCATGAGCATATAATGCCTAATTAACCAGCTTGAGTTTTTAAGATTTGGGGTCAGTGACAGAACTGAGTGTGTCATGTATGGTCTATAATTTAGCTAGATTTTCATAAACTCTTGAATCAAGTTCTTCAGTGCAGGACTGCACTGAGCTGAAAGTCACACAAGCCCAGGGTAGACCATGGGGGGGGGATCAGTCTTGTTAGAAAAACACAAAATTGTACTTTCTGAGGGAGTAATATCAGGATATGTTGAGTTGGGTGCGGCTTTCTGAAGTTAGTGCTCAGACCCTTCTTGTTCCTAGTCTGTAGAAATGGCCTGGACACAGAGACCCAACAGCGGTCTTGCTGTATTCACCAATGACAGGAAATGAGTGGCACAGAACATACAACCTGGGAAAATGTTATGGGGTATTGCATAGCAAAACATTGCTCAGCTCACATCAGCTCCTACACTTAGTTCATTAAGTGTTTATGCAGCAAAATCACTTGCTATACATCTCATTTTACACAAATGGGGCTTTTCTGTTATAGCCATTGCTACATGACTAATTTTTTTAAATCTAGTTTTCACCAGATGGAGCATAGAGAATTCTTAAATATTTGAGTAAACACATAGCACAGAGAATTCTTAAATATTTGGGTAAACACGTCACCTAACATGCAGTGCTGGGTTCCAAATTGCCTGGAAAAAGAGAGCAAAGTTTGTGGTGGGAGTGCAGGAGCAAACCCTTTGAGACATGTGTATGCACTTCATGCGTATAGGTGAGCTTTACAGAGCTCCTGAGTTGGTGGGAAGAGGAAGTCACTGGGGCAGAACAGTAGAAAGTGAAGTGAGCAGAAGGGGAGAAAATGACTAGACTGGAAGGTGGTAGAGTAACTGGGAGGAAGATGGAAAGACTAGGAGGAAGGGGGAGAAATAGGGAGGAAGAAAAAGAGATTGGGAGGAAGGGGAAGAGATGGTTTAGAAGGGGAGAAACCAAGATAAGGCAGAATGGGAGTCAGTGAGAGTGTACGAAAGGGGAAAAGCAAGAAAGGGGCAAAAGCAGAGTGAGGGGTGCAGAAGGAGACAAACTGGGGAGGGTGGAAGGGGAGAAAGAGTAACTCTGGCAGCAACTGGTTAACCTATCAGAGACCTTATACAAAATAAAATCACAGATTCTAATGTAAATGTAATTCACTTAGCTAAAATTCACATGGAAAGTGGTTCTGAAAGAGAATATGAGCAAACACATCAGAATGTTCTCTAGTTGCACATCTACAGACAGGGCACGAGGCCCAACTTCAATGGTATGTAGGTAAAAGTTTATTGCAATCATATTTCAAGTTTTTTTTATTAAATATTCTTTATTGAAATTTTAACAATGCATAATAGGAAAGAACAAGGATAGTAAGACAAGACAATTAACAATACGGAAGATGAATAAACAGATAGACTAGCAAAGCATAACAAATACAAACCCCAACCACTCAACAAACCCCAAAAGGAAAAAAATACCCTCAGAATTAGGCCAAGTGCTCTGGTACAGAAATTACAACTAGCAGAAGGTTGTTCTAGGTCTAGGGTCTGGAGGGTGTTACATAGGTTAAAGATGGAATGGGGTTGATTACAGGCATTTATCAAGCACTGAAGTATGGAGCCACCAGCTTCTGACCATGGGCCCAAGTATTGCACCAGGCAATGTTTTAACTGTGACAATTTATACACAAAGGGGATCTGTACCCCTGAATGTTCTGAAAAGGTATGAAAAGTGGTAAAGGAATTATTGGTCACAGAGTAATCCACTGAAGGGATATCAAGTTTGTTCCAATAATTAGAGTCTAGGACCTTGCCCCAGTCTTAAGATTAGGGTTGAAAAAATGGCGTTCAGTACTGTCCTTTAAAAGATGCAACCAAGGCCTTTACCTAATTGAGTATGGGCTCTGACAGACCATATGAGGGTGAATAGGATAAAATAGGGAGGGAACCCGGATTGTGGGCAAGTACAAAAGGGAGTGAAGGGGGAGGCTGCATCTCCATATCAGCTCTTCTTCAATGATGAGCCAGTGTGGTTTATAGAGTGTGTCAGGGACCAGGTTAGAGGAGGTGTACCAACAGAGATATTTGCTCCCATGTGCAGCAAAACAATAAAATATAAAATTGGGTAGACACAGGCCTCCTATATGTTTAGGACCTGCCAGTCATTTATAAGAACATCTGGCACCTTAATTTACCAACTAAATCTTGTGATTCTGCTCTGAAGTTTGGTAAACCACTGGAAGAGGAGGATTAAATTAAGCATACTAAGAGATAGAGGACCCAGCATAACATGTTCATTTTAATTATATTAGTACTACCTAAAATGGACAAGGGGAGAAATGACCAATGAGACAGATCCTGATCAATCTGTTTGATCAGGGGATCAAAGTTCAGAGTACGAAACTCTGAAATACGCCTGGGGATTTTAATGCCAAGGTAGGTCAAGTATTTAGCCTCCTATTTAAGCCCTAGTTGGAGCATTGCTTGATTATCTACCAGAATATTTAAGGGGAATGTGGCAGTTTTGTGAACATTTATTTTATATTAGGAGAGCCGACTAAAATCCTTAATAATAGCAAGGACCTGTAGGAGGGTAACCTGAGGATCAGTAAAGTACAGTAAAATGTCATCTACATATGCATATGCAGAAATGGAATAAATGTGTGATCCTATGGTGATACTTCTAACCATGTCTGTATTTTTAAGTTTTAAAATAAGAGGTTCCAGATTAAGGTTAAAAAGATAGGGAGATAAAGGACAACCTTGCTGTGTACCTCTAGTTAAATGAAGGGGGGTGATAGTACTCTGTTGCAGTTGACAAATGCCAGTGGTGACTGGTATAACACTTGAATCCATTTGATAAAGGTGTCAGGTATACCATTCCAGCCCAGGACCATAAACAGATAGCCTCAGGCCACCAGATCAAAAGCTTTCTCAGTATCCAGTGAGACCAAGACCACTGCTGGTCTGCCCTCCCTGAATGCTGAAACAAGGTGGAGCACTAAAAAGAATGTGTACCAATGGCACACACCTGGTTTGGAGTGTACTATAAAAAATTAACTGCAGACAGCTCGTACCAGAGTACAGAGATGTCTTCATCAGAGTCACAATGAGTCACAATGTTGGAAACGTCAGCTTAGTATCATGGTCTAACCACGTGGGTGAAAGTCCAGGATGCAAGCTAAGAAGAAGAATGCACAGTCATGGCAAAAAAAGGTTTGAATTAAATAACCGAGCACATCCTGATTCTCCTGGATACTCCTGTAATCTGGCACCACGCAGCACAGAGTGCTGCAATAAATGGATGTAGGCAACTGAGTCATGAAAAAGTTTTTTGTAAAAACAACGTGGCGTGCCTGAAGCAAACTCAGAGAGGAAGCCAAATAAGTGAAAGTTTATGCCATAATGACTATGGTTGTGTAAAACATTCTCTACTATGAGCACATTGCACTATTGCACTAGTCACCTGCTTTGTTCTTGTCTTTGTCAAGTAAAAAGGAAAACTTTATTCAGTCAGAAGCTGTCCTCAGTTCATTTTTTAGAGTGCACTCCAAACCAGGTGTGTGCCATTGGTACACATTCTTTTTAGTGTCATAAGCCCTGGGAGTAGCACCTAAGGTTAACTCTGTGGTACAGAATTCAGTTGAAATTAAGTAAATATCCAAACCCTCAGAGTGCAAGGAAACCTTTTCCTTTCTTTTAACAAGGTGGAGCACTTTACAAAGATGGTCACTCAAAAGCATCCCACCATAAAGCCCACCTGCTCAAGACCAATTAGAGTCTGCCAGACATTCACAAGCCTATGGGCAAGCACTTTAGCTAGGATTTTAGGGTCAATGTTTGTAAGTGAAATGGGGCAATAATTCTCTGGGAGGGTATCGTCTTGGCCAGGCTTAGGAATAAGTGAAATGGTGGCCTCTGTAAGAGTGGGGTCAGAAATGCCTTCTTCAAAAAATCCATTAAAAATAGTGGTCAGAAGTGGGGCAAGTTCAGTAGAGAATGTTTTATAAAAATTTAGCATGAACCCATCGGGCCCTGTGGCTTTATCAGGCTTAATGCTTTTAAAGACTAGTTCTACCTCTCCCTGTCGTATTGGGGCATCTAATAGGGCATTTTGCACCCGGGTAAGATGAGGCAGTTCTACAGAGCCTAGAAAGGTAGTAATAATAATAATAATAAACTTTATTTGTATGGTGCCTTTCAAAAACCAAGGCGCCTTAACAATATTAAAATCACAAAGTAAACAAAACAAACATCTCAGCAGCAAGAGTGTATCAAACTGATATCATCCAATAGTTAGTCACCAAAAGCTTGGTCCCATAAAAAAGTTTTTAATGCCTGCTTGATCCACATCCACAGTCCCAGAATCGGCAGTGTAAAGGTTCTCAAAGAAATCACGGAAGACCTTAGCAATTTCCCAAGCATCAGTCATGGGGGTGTGGGTGGTGTCTTTCGGATACTTTTAATAAATGTTTTAGCTTTATAGTGACAAAGTCTTAAGGCCATGAGTTTCCCTGCTTTATCCCCTTGCTCAATATATGTGACTCAGGATCTGAAAATGGCTTGTTCGACCTTTTCCTGTACTAACTCAGCGTATTGTGCCCATAAAGAATTTAGATGACACCAGGTCGCTTCAGGGGACCTGGACAGTGAGGATTCTAGCCACCTGATATCCAATAGTTGAGATTGGGCTGTCTCTTCTTTTTGTTTCTTTTTACTTTTTCTTCATTGCTAAGTGGATCAATTCTCCACACCAGACACTTAATCACACTCCATAGAGTATCAGCTTGAGATAAGGTACCATTATAAAGTTTAAAATAATTGTTGTATTAAGTCTTTACATTTTTTTTTCTTTAAAGGGGTAATTCAGAAGCATGGCATTAAATTTCCAAACTTTGTCCTTAAGGGTCTCATTACTAAAATCAAGTTGTAAGGAAATAGGATGATGGTCCGAAAGGACCAGGGGGCTGATTCCAAGTCAAATGTCGCAAGTCGCCGGCATATGCAAGTTGCGACATTTGCCACTACACCAGGGACCCTGCACCACATTCCAAGAGCGGCAGGGTCCCGGCGCTTGCAACATGTGGGTTATGTCATGTGCAGGCTGCCGTCACAGGCATGGCATAGAAGCTCCGCATGTCACAAGTCACGGCCTGCTACCAGCAGCCCCCCTGAGGCATCCCCACCCTGGAACACCATGGCGCACACCAGGAGACATGGGGGGCAGGACAGGTGGCACAGGAGTCTGGGGGGTATGCTGGAATATGGACCCCTGGGAGTTCCTGACATTCAGGGGGGTGGGGGCAGGGGTATGCTTGTGGGAGCATGGGAGGCACATCAGCATAATCACTGTGGCACTGTGGAGTGGGCATCCCATGGATGGCACTGTCAGATGCCCCTTAGAGCAGCTCCAGGCTGCTCTAACCTAGCTGTGACAGTGCAGCTCCTAGAATCGCGCTAGTGGGTTATGGCAGCTGCCCTCTTAGAATAGGGTACATTTGCTGCTGTAACCCACCCTTGCGCCATGTCACTGCGGGCTGTGGTGTAGTGGGTAGCATATCCCGTGGTTGTCGTAGCCAACATGGCGCATGGCACCTCTTGGAATCCAGGCTGGCATACTGCTTGGCATAAGTCATGAGATACGACAAGGGGTTTGGGGTATCTCAGCTTAAGCCAGTGTACCCAGTCTTGGAATCACGCCCCAGTTCTTTAATTTCACAAACCTGTGTCTGAGCCAAGTGTTCCTGGGAGATTTGGAAATAGTCAATTCTAGAAAAGGTTTGGTGTGGGTGGGAATAAAAAGTAAAAACTTATTTATTTGGATAAATGGTCATCTATGGGTTCAACAGCCTCAGGATATCCTTAAAATCCATTAGGGCTTTCTGAACTGGAAATAACCCCCTCCTACTAGACTTGATTTTATCTAGGTCTAGTGTCTGAACTAGATTCCAATCACTCTCTAAAACAATAGGCAAAGATGCAAATGGTGTTAGGGCTGCAACCAGATACATAAAGAAGGCAGGCAAGTCTACATTTGGGCCACAGACTCAACCCAGCACCACCTCTGGTATAAAAAAACCCTAATAAATATATAACACCCCTCTGGCTTGGCTATTTCTTGTAGCATGGTAAAGGCCATGGAATGGCCAATAAGTATAGTGACACCTTGTTGTCTACAGCTATTGCCCACCCTAGACATTTGACCCACACATTCCCTCTGAAACCTATGGATATGATCCCTCAGCAAAAGCGTTTCCTGCCAACACACTATCACACTTCCTAAGTGACGTAAATGTTTCAGAATACAGCATTTTTCTCCCTAGCTTGACCCCCCGCCATTCCAGGAAATAATTCTAGCTAGTGTAGATATCACATCCAGTAAAAACATAATCAACATAAAAAGGTCCATAGAAAACCCAAGACCTGTGAAGGGATGCAGGTCAACAGAACCCTCCCCCATTGCATGCCAGTAACAAAATAAAGTCAACAATAAATGTGTAAAAGTAAGAAAACTATCAACCATGCAAAATGGCTCCCAAGTAATTGCCAGGAAGAAGATTACAAAGGTACACCAGCCCAAACGACTGAACTCCATACTAGCCAGTCCATGATACAGTAGGTATGTGGTATGACATAAGCCTTCCACCAGCCCATCTAAAGTCAAGTGTGGCAAACAGGTAAAGTATAAAGAGAAAGACCTAACAAAGAGGGGAGCAGGGATGGTAGTGACCATCTAAGAGTGGTTACAAGAGCAACCTGGGGTCTGAAAAAGTAAAAATAATAAGTTAAAGAATTATAATGTATGGGGAGCCTTTATAACCGACTGTCCTGTAACTTTTTTTGTTCTGACGTCTTCTGCTGATAAACCTTGCCTAAGTATGTCAGCACAGTGAGATTACAAGTTAGAATGCCAGCTGGTAGCTAAACTCTATATTTGGAATGCAGCCCATGGCAGCATGCACTGCTTTCAAACACACAGTGGCAGTTGCAATGATCAGAGTCAGTGTCGCAATGGCTAGCAACGTGATTCTCCCCAGCGAGCAGTCTAACCAGCAAACTTTCATCGTGGCTCAGGAAAATAAAAAAATAATAAAAAAAACTGAGTCTGATTAAAGACTTGTCAGGTCTTACCTGGCAGAAGTACAGGAACCTCAGAGCATCAAGCAAGTTCTGGTCCAGGAGCTCAGTTTACATCTGGCTGAGCTGATCTACAAAATAAAAAAAGGTGATGGATCAGAATATGAGCTGGGTACTTTGCGTGGCACACTAGGCAGTGTGAACAGATACTTGCCGAAGTGTAGTTACAGGCACTCTGTGTTCCACGGTAACAGCACTGATTTTAAGGAAACCTTAAAAACATTGTCCGCCAAACAAAAGTTCCTCAAAAAGCAGGGGAAGAGTAGTAAGCCCAACCGGGCAGAAGCATTGTCATCTAGTGACTGACGAGCTTTATTCCACACGCACTTTTGGCATTTACTCTCCTGCTGCCCTAATGAACATGCTTTTTTAAAAATGGTCTGTACTATGCCCTTAGAACTGCAGAACATCACAGTTTAAGATGGTCCAATTTGGCACTATTAAGTGAAAGTTAGGGCATGGAGTACTTAGAATACACAGCGCGGCAGACTAAAACAAGGTTTGGAGATAATCCTAGAGACATCCGGGCTGTTAAACCGAGGATGTATGAAAATAAAATGCATCCTGACAGAGATCCCATACGTGCATACAAGCTTTACTGTAATCACAGACAACCTGCAATGCAAGGGGCAGAAGCACCATTCTACCTAACACTAAATGTAAATGGAAAACCAGGAATCTCCCTTTGGTTCCATGCCATGCCTCTTGGTGAAAATAAAATGCACAATATTATGCACTTAATTAAAAACTCAGCTGGCCTGCCAACGGAGAAGCGTTTTACAAATCATTCAACTGGAAAAACTGCCATACAATGTTTAGCTGATAATGATGTGCCACCAATTGAAATCCAGCAAGAGTCTGGACACCGTTCACTCACATCAATAAACAATTACAGTTCTCTAAGTGAGTCAAAGCAGAAGCAAAATTCCTGTTTTTTTGGTGCCCAGAGCCACATCCAACAAACAGGGCCCTCTACCAGTACAGCTGCAACTTCAGCTTGCCAGAATAACATCACCAGAAATTAGAAAAACCCTGAGTGACCTGGGAACCAATTTCAACTTGTTTGGAGAAGGCATACAAATAACTGTGAGCAATAACTATTGTGGGCTGCAAAGGAAAAGAAGAAGAGTTGCAGTAGTAGCGGACTCCTCCTCAGATGACGAATAGGCAGTAAGTGTAATTTCTGTAGTGCTGCCTTGTATCTCTTATAGCACACAGCAGATACTGTAGCTCAGTAGTATTCTAAGTTTTTTTTGCTAAAAAATCTTATTTTTAATCCCCTCTTTAGGGTCCTTATCTGATGCCTAGACAGAGCTCCTGCAAACTCCTTCATTGATTCCCACAACCCCTCAGAGCATGTCAAAGACGTTACCCATGATTCAGTGATCACATGATTGCGGTTGGCCAACCGCGCTGCTTCCAAGGAACTTTTTTGACTTTAAGTTTATTGTTTATCGATGTTTGTCAAAAGGTTTTTTTAAATGTTGCTAACAGTTAATTAATTCAAGTATATGCTTGTACTGGCGATCCTAGTTAGAAAATAAACAGAATTTTCAATCGTCCTTGATGTAGATTCATTTGTGACACAAGGTAAAGTTGTACAAGTGTTTTTATGGTGCTGATAGCAGGGGTTTAGTAAGGCATTATACTTTTCATTTGCTCAGGCAGCATGTTAAGCCCATACACTATAAAAAACAGTGCCTGGGGTTTGTGTTGTTAACCGCGGTGTTATCACCTCTCGCAGTTGCCATGACAACTGTAAACATCTCGAACTACACTCGCGAGGTTGACAGGGTCAGCATGGCAACCACTTGAGGTGATTATACTGTGGTTAACAACTGAATCCCAGGCATAATCCTCTATGTTTCGAGTACATCCCAAAGCCAAGTAGGTCTCACTGTCCATGTCATCCTGACCATAGACTCTCGGATAAAGAGGAATACAGCAGAGAACAGGGGCAAAAACTCAAGATAATAAGTAGTCAAACAACAATAAAGCTAACTAGAAAAACATCAAAAAAACACCCATTATCACATATAAAAGTGGAGGGAAGAGTCGGGGGATCTAACTCAGAGGACCCATAATGAGGGAAGTATACTCAGAAAGAAAGGAAAAATTAGATAATATAAGAATGCAGTCCAGTCTAGATGTAGAAGAAAGAGCTCAGATCATAGTAAATACTATAGATGGCAATACATAGGGTATGTAAGGGCAAGGCAATCATGCAGGGACAATATCTAACAAGGCTGGTTTTATTGGCAATATTAAGAACTGAATCCCTGCAATCATACACATCCTCAGCTGTCCATACATCTTGATCTCCCAATGTCTCATTTCTGTAATGACTATACTTTTTCTAATCACATCACCTCAAGGCAGATGTATTTATGCCCCCACTGGTGCTTACCCTGCAAGTCCATTAGGCTTGTTCGACGCTTCCTCATGCATTCACATTATAGTCCTAGGGCTTCTGGTAAGAAAAACTGGATGGTGTGACCGCTTTGGTTTGTCACCCTTATTATTCTCCTTGTCGCTGATGTTGAAACAAACCCTGGGCCAACAATCCCTTTGTCCCTTACCCCTCCTCCCCCCTCTTGGTTCTCCCTTAAGGGCCTTAAAATTGCGCATCTTAATGTCCGCAGGCTTCTACCCAATCACGCTGAGCTCACAGCCTGGTTCACATATTGTAACCCTGATAAACTGTGTCTCACGGAAACTTGACTAAAACCTATCGTTCCTGACTCTGTATTAGCCCTGCCTAACTTCAATCTTATTCAACGTGACCGTGCTGGTCAGAAGCATGGGGGAAGGCTACTAATATACCATAAAAGTCATCTAAACATATCTTTAGTTCCACATGACTACCTTTCCTCCCTAACTGTGAATATCCGTATGCGCTCCTCCTCCTGGGTAATGTTAAAAAAGTCCATATTGTCTGTGTTTATAACCCCCCCAAATAGGGTGTCATGGGCTTTCCTATCTACTCGATAGTAGTGGCCCCTGGGTCTCCACAAATGAGGCACTTATACTAGGGGACTTTAACTTAAACTGCTCTGGGGGAAATATCAACCAATATGAACCTCTACTGTCTGCTCTTGGTGTTTCAAAACTTATAAAAGTAACCACGTGACTCCCTCTGGGGGTAAAGGCTCATTCCTGGACTGGTTTTTCACTAATCAGCCTGAGAGGATTTCTGAGATTTTCTGAGATCTTTTCTGACTCAATATCTGACCATTCCCCAATCTACTGTTTATGGAGAGTCTCCTCCCCTGAGGTCCCTCATAAAATTATACAAGTGAGAGATTTTTCTCATTTCACCCCTGAACACTTTCTCCACAACCTTGCCTCATAGGCTGGACCCCGGTTCTGTCAGCCACTGATGCCACAGTTGCCCTAAATAACCTCCTTGGCATCCTTCCTTCCCTGCAAGACAAACATGCCCCTCTAATCAGAAAGCAAGTTAGAGGAACTGTAACCAAGTGGTTGCATGGTGGCCTACTATCCCTTATGAGAACAAGAGATAAATATTGGGAGACATTTAAGGCTACTAGGGATAACATTATTTACAGCAAATACTGGTGCCTTCGCAATGACTGAAAAAAGCCATTCGTGCTGCCAAGAGCAAGTATTGTAGAACTGCTCTCCTGACCTTAGCTAGGGATCCACAAAGTTCCTGGCATATAATTGCTGGAGATTGTGCAGCTGCACATTAATCTATTGAGGAGCAGCAGAACAAGCAGGGTCACTGACACACTAACCTCTTGCTTTAAACAGGTATGCCACCATTGCGTGAGTGGTCAGAGATGGTTCTTTAACTTCTAGCCAACATTTGAAGCACGAGAGGGTCTGCTGTGGAAGGACCTTAACTCGGTGCCCTTTCCAGCCCAACTTATGTTACTGAAAAGCAGATAAGTTTGTTGCTGCACTGTGGTTTGGTCACAGGAGCCAGGAGTCCAGGTGGAGAAGGAGCCCGCTCCCAAGGCTGAATGCCCAGGGCAACCTTGCAAAGGATTGGTTGCTGTAAAGGAATTTTCTGCTGTTAATGATTACAAACCCTACATTGGTTGCAAATATATTTTATAAGTCCTCTCTGAGCTATGCTGAACCTTGCCGAAGCTCTTCTTTCTTCTCAGAATTTGAGAATTGTAAACTGCACTATAGATATCTGTCCTGCTCAGATAAATGCAGAGACTGAATTTTGTATAAGTGCAGAATCGTATTTAAGTTTAAAAAACATTTTTATATATATTCTGTAGGTGTGCTTTTATTTTTTAATTTTTAATTGTTGTTCTTATAATATATATACAAGGCATAGAGGCACTTATTGCTGGTTATCTCTTCATTTGCACTCGTACTTGTATCCATTTTTATCTCCTAAACTTTCTAAATCTTCCAAAAACCCTATCAGACTAGCAATATTAAGCAATATCAAGGGTTCCCATTGACTGCTAACTGTCAGTCACCACCCAGTGGTCACAAACAGCAGTTTAATTCTTGTTTAATTTATCTTTTAAAGATTTGGGAAATTAGGCTCTCTGAGAAATGGCTTGAAGTTAATTGACTGAGTCAGTTAGATCGGTACATTAGTAGGTTTGTAGACCAGTAGAACTGGCTGATTGGTTAAATAAAATTATCACATACTTTTTAATTAAATATTCATAATAAGGGGTGCTTGGCGCATCCTTTGTGCAATTGAGTCTTTCAAGGAGCACAGAGCACTTAAATATGCATGTGCTGCGTGCCTTACTTAGATTTACCATCTACTCAGTAACTCGGAGATTGTAAGCACGCATCTTTTTGGAGTAAGGGGCTATATACAGAGGTCTTTCCGCTCTAAAAATACTAAAAGGAAAAAGATAATACCTTTACTGAAACCGTCTACATTATTTAACCAATTTGAGGAAAAATGAGTAGCATCTTTTTAAACTTCCAATGAATTTTAGCATTGGCAATGCAATTGAGCTCTGTGTGTTAGTAAGGGAGCCCTAGCTATATAAACCAGCGTAACATACATCTAGCTTAAACAGTGAACAACATATAGATTTAGTATAAGGAGATACTAGTTTATTTGTAGTAGAAGTATAAGTTAAAGATATATATATATATATATATATATACAGTGTATATATACTGTATATATATCTATACACATCCATATATATGTATGTATATTATAGGGGCACGGTAGTGCCACTATAGTTAGAGTTGAGTAGCACTTTTAAGGGTAAAGGGTCAAACTTTATACCTTAATAACTTTGCCACCGTTCAACGGATTTGCCTGAAATTTGAATTGCTTGATCAAGAACCATACATCTTAGGATCTGCCAACTTTTGTACTGGTCAGATATACGGCTACAGAGTTATTAAGTGTGATCTGCACTCGCATTTACGGTTTCTGGTGAATTCTTTGCTCATGCCTACAGGTCGCACGGTTTGCGCGTCTGGTCCAAAAACTTCAGGGAATGTGCAGCCAGAGTCCCCGATGTGCCTTTCGAAGATTTCGTGAAAAAATATTCAACGGTCCAAAAGTTATTCAAAAAGCAAGATCCCATTATAAGTCTATGGGAAACGTTAACAAAAAGTTCAACAGTGTCGCAAATGCACTTTTTAGTGTCACAAATGGCCCTAGCAGTGTTGCAAATCCACCATTTTGTTTTCAGGTAGTGATCAGAAAAATGCTTGGCATTTAAAATTTGGACCATCTAGGGACACAATTCTTTTTGTGTTTACCTAGTCGGACCCTCAGGATGCTAGCCATGTCTTTATTTTGGGGTTAAACACCCCAGAAATATGTTTTTCAAATTTCTGGAAAAAGTGGTGTCGCACTCACGACACATTCACAAATGCTTCCGAAAGCTGTCACAAATCACGACACTACTTTTTCAGACTATGGCCAAAATGACAATAGTTCTTTGCCACCCTGCTGCAAAAGAATGGTTTGGTCTTTTGAGCTGAAATTTAGAAGGAACGCGGCCAACAACTCACAGATGTGCCTTTTGGTGGTTTGGTGAAAATATATTGCAGGGCTGCAAAGTTACGGTACTCCAAAGTTGGCATTTTCCCCCATAGACTAACATGGTGGTGTACGCCGCGCCTTTCGGGGTTCGTATCTCGAAAATGATGCGAGATACAGATTTTTTGTTGTGAGTTGCATAGCCTACGGGCTATGTAACAGCAAAAACCTAGCCAGGAAAATTATGATTTTTGTGAAATTAAAATTATTTATCTATGTCATGCGGTTGCTGAGATATTAGCAATTAAGTACTTCCAATGCTCGTTTTAAGCTTCGATGCCCATTACAGTGCATACATTCTTTGTACATACTGTGTTTCTCTATGCACCTGTTCAGCAAAAACAGGTTTTGCGTTTCTGTTACTGTTACAGTTACTGTTTCCACTTGCATTTATCTCCCCGTTTGCATTACCATTCCAATGTACACCACTATGAGCGTTACCCTTTGCATTGTCATTTGCGCTTGCGTTTTCGTTACTGTTACCACTTGCGTTTCCACTACTGTTTCTATTGTATTTTTCTTTGCGTCACTGTGTGCATTGCCATTTGTGTTTCTGGCAGCCCTTTCATTTGCGTTTGCGTTTCTCTTTCGTTGTGCAGCTTCCTTGCTGTTACTGTTACCATTTGTGTTTGCAATTGCATTACTGTACCCGTGTGCATTACAGTATGTGTTTCCATATGCGCTTGCGTTTCCTTTTGTGTTTCTGTTTCCTTTGCTGTTATTGTTGCTGTTACTGTTACTACTTGCATTTACAATTGCGGTACTGTGCCTGTGCGCGTTTCGGTTCGTGTTTCCCTACAGGCTTCTGTTCCCGTTTCTGTTTCTGTTTCCTTTGGCATTATTCTTCATGTTAACTTTACCATTTGCATTTACAATTATGGTACCGTGCCCATGCGCATTATGGTTTGCATTTACGTGTGTGCTTGCGTTTGCGTTTGCGTTTCTGTTCCCTTTCACGTTCTTTTGCTGTGACACTTAACATTTCCATTTAAAATACCACTGCCATCACTGTTCACATTACCAGTTGCATTTTTGTACGCACTTCAATGTCTGTTTGCGTCTCTGTTAACCGAGCGTCACTTTGCCCTTACGTTTCTATTAATGTTTCCTTTACCATTTATGTTTGTGTTACCATGTGCACCACTGTTGGCACTTCTGTTTGCATTGCTATTCCTGTTACTATGTCACAAGACATCATGTGGCCGAGAACACGGAGGCCCAAAGGGCCCAACGCTGCATTACATTCACTATTTCTTGTCATCATTCTCAAAAAGAAGGGAAATTAGAGGCAAAAAACTAATTTAATGCATCAGTTAGGGTTGTTCCACAGTAACAAAAGCAAGGAAATTCAGTGTTAGGGTTGAAAGCCCCCCTTGGACCCCTCCAGCCCACCGCCCCAACCGGCATCGGGTGCGCTTTGGGGTTGTCGGTCCTAACACTCACCCCATTCTCCTATTCCTCAGCTTCTTTACACATGTGATGGGGTGAGAGTTAGGGCTGATGACCCAACGTGCACCCTGATGCTGGTTGGAGGGTGGCTGAGGGGTCCAAGGAGGGCTTTCAACCCTAACACCGAATTTCCTCACTTTTGTCACTGTGGAACAACCCTAACTAATGCATTAAAAGGAGTTTTTTGCCTCTAATATATACATATCTATATATATATATATATATATATATATATATACACATATACATATAATTGGAATAGACCATTGTGACTATTAGTGACTATCATTTTTCTCCAGTTTTGTTTTCCTTAAATTTACCCACAGTGGCCTTTGCAGGCTGTTTTAGCAATGGAGACAACTGTCATCTTATGGGCTGATAGCAGACCACAGGGGAACACCCAGGAGAATACTGACAGTTTCTTAAAGCCGGGCCTGGCAGAACGCTCAGAAGCAGACTGCAAAAATGTTTTACTTGGGAACTGTTGGACTGTTCATTTCAACTACAGTATTTTTTGGGGATAGAAGACCATTCCCGGATTTACCAATACTTCAAGGAACAGAGGCAGAAACCAGAGACTGTGGATGCAGAAACGGATTCAGAATGGATTGAAGACAGAAGCGAGTGAGAGGGAGAACTTTGCTAATACTAGTAACTAGGCAGATTACAGACTGCCAATTAGATCCCTTAGGTACTCTTTAGGAATGAACACAAATTTTTAGAATTAGATCTATAATTTGTGATCAGTGTCTGGTATATAGTCCATACAAAAAGTAATATACACTCACTTACAATTTTTAGATGGCTAAACAATTATGGTTTTTGATTGTGAGATTTCTTTTAATGGTATTTATTGTATTTTTTTATTTTATCTGAATGTACAGTGCCTTGATTTGTGAAAGGCGCTACATTAAACAAAATTTATTATTATTATTATTATTAATGCTTACCTGCTTTTCTCTATTCGAAAAAAAAAAGTAAAGAGGGATAGGCATATAAATCCATGATAATTAATAGATTGTATTTGGTATTTTGTATTTCAATCAGTATTTTCCTTTTTTTTTCCATTTTTGCTTTATCCTCCTTGGCCTGCAGGTGGTAATCCATCCCCTCTCCAGTTTCCAGTCACCCCCAGTACCCTTGTGCCCTAGTTCCCCCACAGATGACCCCCTGTGGTGGGGCAGGAGGGGAGGGGCCATCCTCCCCCCATGACCATATCTGGAGCAGACTTTTATGGGCGGTCCCGAGGTGGCACCACTGGAATACTGGAAGGGACACCACAGAGCTTGCAGTCATGTTTTTCCTCTTTTTCTGGTCCCTACCCTGCAGCCGTGATCATGCATGCATGGAGGCATGCACATCACAAAGCCACATTCTTGCATCTCCTGGAGTCTGGTGCTGCCTCCCATCCTCCAACAGGAGGCAGCCATGGAGCAGGATGACATGCCTACCCATCCCCAGGAAAGCAGAGCTGTCATTGGATGCTTGATCCTCTCCCTCCCCTGCCAACCTACAGTGGCCCAAGCTCACTCCTGAACCCAGGTCACTGGCATGGCATGAGGTGTGGCATCCAGCACCTCAACCCTCAGCACCACCAAACTGGCTGAATCAGTATTTTTATAATCAGAATTTGCACTGTTATAACTTGAGCACTTTATAATTTGGGCACTTTATAGCTTATTTTTGTTCTGTAAAAGAGCTTGGTGATTATTTTGGATCCAAACACCCGTAATACAGTTGTTTGGAGTCCCACTCTCTAACTGAACTAATAGTGTTAATTGTGTTAATGCCTGCATTGATAACTTGGAGACCCAATCTTTGACTGAATTAATTGTGTCAATTATGTTAATGCTTGCAGTAACAACTCAATTAATCTGATTGGCTGGAGATTGGTAAGATTAACACAACTAACCATAAAAGGTACCTAGATATAGTTACTTTTAAAGCACTGATTGATTCATTGATGGAAAAAAAACTGTTGATTGTTTTTATAACAAATTGGGTGGCTTCAGATTCTTGGTTGAATCTGAAATATACGTGGTGTTCCCCTAATAAAGGGAGACTTTATAAATCTTAATAACAGTTAGAAATACATCATAAGATCTAGGGACATATTACGTTTAAGAATTTTAAAAGAAAAATGGTTAATACTACAAGCAGATTAATCTGCTCCCCTAAGAGACTAGAACAGTCATCTACAAAACTGAAAAAAATCAAGGATGAAGGAAAAGACTAAAATAAATCCCCAGTTAGGGGAAGGGGAAGGCACCCCAAAACAGTTAAAAAAATTACCTTTTTTAATGAAATCAGAGCATATGCAAAATGAAAGTTCTACTCCAAAACTGAAGAAGGGGAATACTCCAACTGAAATAACTGTTACTGGGAAAGGTGATAATAAGACATATTTTTTACATTCCTTGAATTTGGACAATCACATCACAGAATCAATTTCAATAAACACCTACAGCATTAGTAGACTGATAGATAATACCATAAATGTTCAGTCCCATCAAGACTATAATGCTGAGTTTAATTCTATCTCAGATAGCCCTCCATTGTTTGAAGCATCACCTACAGGAACAATTCAGTGCTCCTGAAACAAGCTCCAGGAAAATATAGTCAAACCCAGACAAGGGTGTTTAACTTTACATCACCAAACATCAGGGACTTTTACTGATAATTTAAAAACTCAGGAGAAGGGAAGTATGAAATCTCTTAAATTGGATAACATATCTCAGATCTTACAAGATCTTGACCACACATTACAAGGCCTAAAACAATTGGTTTCAAGCAAGGATAGTTTTAGGAGGGATGAAACCTTGGATATGGATATGAGTGCAGGAGGAAAACAATCCCACAATGGTTCTTCATCTCCATCTCTTTTATTTTCCCCCACACACCCTCCCCTTTGGAAGAATTGAAAGAGGTCAGTAATTGCCCAATACAAAATAAGGAAATAATATATAATAAATAATTCTTTACCAATGATGGTGATTTCACCTCAGACACACCACTTGTGCCACAAATATTAGAGATGATAAAGAACCAATATTATGCTAATATAATAATATTGGAAAATATGTGGGCACTAAAAGAGGAACTATCAAATCTAAGAGGGGATGTAGCCTATAAAAGAGCCATACTAAATTATTTAAACAGCCAAAGAGTTAATAAAACCTCTGATTCCATTCTTCTAGGAAAAACTATATCACCACTAAAAGATTTAGAAATAAAGAGCAATAAAGTAATACAAGTGAATTTGCCTCCACCTTTTCAAAAAGGTATGGAATCTATTGCAGAATTCAATAATTTAATGATAAACCTAAATAAGAAGACGCAACTGACAAATGGTGGAAGGAAGGAAATACAGTTAAGACAAGGAAAAGGTAGAGAACAAACACATTCAAAATAAAAAGAATTTGAAAAATAAAAATCTTCATAAAAATAAAAACAACAACAAAAATCAAACTAAAAAAAGACAAAAGAAAAAATATTTTAGTAGCAAGAATAATGAGGAATTATTAAAAGATGCTAACCTGATAGAAACCAATCTTCTTACACCTAACAAAATTAAAGAAAGTGAAGGGTTTTTGTTGTAGAAAATAGGCAAGTCTCGAAATCTCAGAAGGATATGTCACAAAAGCATCATCAGAATAAAGAAATGTTGAATAGTGGGCATATGGAACAGGAGGCTATGAGTCTCAACAGAGGGGAGGCAAAGGTGATGTCTATAGGTCCCTTAGATCCATGCAAGCTGTGTCAAACAACCAGCTTGTGTCAGATCTAGGTGCCAAATACTGTGTGCCATATTTTGCAGGAAAAGTGTTCTCTGTGACAAAGTCCCCAAAACTGACACAAGAGATCCACTGCATCAACAAAATGACACAAGGGACAAGAATGACACAAGCTGCACCAAAATAAAAAATGCAAGTTAAGGCAAAAAAATAACTCAAGGAACAAAAATGGTGCAAACTGAGTAAAAAATGGTGCAAAAAATGGTGCCAGCTAAGTACAAAAAATGGTGCAAGCTGAGTCAAAAAAATGGTGCAAGCTGAGTAAAAAATTATGCAAAGGACGAGAATGATGCAAGCTAAGTCAAAAAAAACAGCAGATGAAATGGCCACGACTAAGCCCCCAAAATGTTCTAAAGTAGTTCTATTGGAGAATACTGGCCCTTAATAGTAGCATAGTCAAGTCTGACCACCTGCTGTGGGTCTCTTTACATGCTCTAGTGTCCCTTAGACCAGCTCTGGCTGGTCTAACAGCGACCTGCATCTTAGGCACAAGGACAGAACTTGCATTCCTTGAAAATCCCAAATAAGGGGATGGTGCATCATTTCGATGATGCAGGCATCTCTTCTAACATGGCGCAGGAATTTTTTTGGTGCAAGCATGGCACAAGCCACTCTGGCACATACAGACCTGATTTTGATGCAAGCACCATTTGAAAATCAGAATTGGTGCAAGGTTTGACGCATCCTGCTCCTTGCACCAGTTGTTTTTGATGCAAGATCCCTGCATCATTCTCTGGCCTTTGAAAATCCAGCCCTGTGTCTTACTTTATTGTAAAAGACACAATGTGTCACAAAAAGTTTAGGACATGGAAAACAAATTGCAATATAAGGGTATCTCTATTCTCCCCCCTCAATTAGTATCTGTATTGAATCATGATGAACCGGAAAACAAGAAGAAATATCTAGGGATAATTCATGGTTGGAAAAAAATTAAAAATGTGATTTCGAACTACAACAAAACCTTGAGTGCTGAATGGGAAAATAAGACAGTCACATTATTTGGATGGGAAGTTAATAAAGGCCAACCGATAGGATTGTTAAAAAGAGATATAGCAGCCTTTCCATTTTTGCCTTAAACATGAACTTTGGTAGAAGTTCTATTCGATACATTCATGTACATCCAGGAATTTCTAAATCCACACAGACTGACATAACATTTCAATCAAGTAAACTTGCAACTTTGATCCTGGGAGCCTTTAACACCTTAGATTCTTACTTGATTTATTTAACAAATGTCGAATCACTTTCCAATGAAATGGGTAAAGGAAGTGATAGTAACACCCAGAAGATACATTTTGAGACTATAAACTCTTTTTCAGCACTCGCAGGAAAAAGCACTAGTTGACAACAAGTAGCTAGAGCAGTGAAGAATGTAGACCATCTGAAATAAATATAATTATTATCATAGAATATAGAGGGTTTGACAATTAAACTGGCAGATGAGTTTAAGGAATTATTAATGAAATCAGATATCATTTGTCTCCAAGAATCCTGGTTATTAGATGAGGATTCCACACTGCTCCCTGGATATACAGGACGTGTCATACCTGCTATTAAGCAGCAGAAAATGATAGACCCAAAGAAGGGCTGGAAACATTTATGAAAACATCATTGAACTTTAATATTACTGAGATAGAAGTAAGTTTACAAAACCTTCAGGTCCTTAAATTAGTAAACAATAATACTAAATTAATATTGATTAACATTTATGTTTCACCAAAAGACATAACGACTAAAAATGATGATTACTGGGAACAATTCAAATTAACCATAGAAGATATAGTAGAGAAATATGAAATAATTAAACGAATTATCCTATGTGATTGTAATGCCAGATATAAGGATATCAGTTCCTTACCTACACAACAAAAAGAACTGTTAGAAGGAATCAATACAATTAATACCAAATTAAATTGTAGATGCAATTCAAAGGATAAAGTAAATAATAAGAATGGGAAGATGCTAATGGAAATTATGTCAAACCTGGATTTTTGTTTGTTCAATGGAAGAACAATAAGTGATCCAGATGGAAACTGTACCTTTATTGGGCTGAACGGCTCTTCAGTTATTGATTTAGTTTGGGGAAACTTAGAAGCTATTAGTTCTATTCAGGATCTGAAAGTTATCTTGCATCCGGAATCTCATTTACCAGTTCAGTTATCTGGCACTTTGACATTATAGATATTTTATCTAAGGAAGACCCTCATCAACAAGAAATGGAGATATTAAACTCCAGAAGAATAAGATGGCAACACTCAACTATAGCACATTTTTACTGATTATCTGAGTAACTTAAGAAGTATTTTCTTAAAGCCAGAAATTGACAGCAACATAATTAATAACTGGGAACATATTTGTTGTTATATTAAGCCATTTTTTATCAAAACTCATTAAAAACAAAGAACTATGCATGGTTTAATAATAACTGTACAATAGCTAAAAAAAAGTTAAATGGATGGATTAGACAACATAAAAAAACAGCAATAAGGCTAACAATAACATAATAAATAAAGCTAGAATTCAGTATAGGTTGAGGAAAAGAAAAAAATTCAAATGAAAATGTGGAATAAACTAAAAGGGTCAATAATTAAGAAAGATGCCAAACTATTCTGACTTTTGGTAAATTAGGGTTATGCCAGACATACTACTAAAATAGAGGCAGCAATAACACTGGTAATGTGGTAACAACATTTTAATGCCCTATACTTTTCATAATTGGAGGAAGATCATCAAATTATTATTAACAACAAAGAGAGCAAGATTTTGCCGGAACCAATATATACTGTATCAGTAGTCAAGAAATTCTGAATGCAGCAGACAAGATAACAGCTAACAAGGCCCCCATCCTGATAACATACTAGCTGATATCTTTAAATATTTTAAGGAATGGTGGTTCTCAGTATTGCATACATTATTTAATCACTGTGTGCAAAGTGGACATTTTCCGGAAAGTTGGAAGGGGAGTACAATGCGTCCTATATTTAAGAAAGGGAATATAAACAACCCAAGTATGTAGTGCCCTATTAGCTTACTTGACTCTTCCCAAAAAATTTTCACCAGAATATTATTAAACCGTATACAGCAATGGGTAGAAGAGAATAATCTAATTTTGGAATTCCAGAATGAATTTAGAACTAAACAATCAACAACTCAACACTGCTATGTATTACAACATTTAATTTGGAAATATGTGGAAATAAAAAAATCTAAATTATACTGCTGCGTTGTTGACCTGAAAACAGCATTCGATTCGATAAGCAGAATATTACTCTGGAATAAACTTGAAAGGTATGACATGGACCCTTAAATTTTAGGTATTCTTATGAGACTACATAATGATACATGGCTTAAAGTCAAGTTTGATCAACAAGAGAATTTAACTCCTACTATTAAAACTAACCTAGGGGTTCGCCAAGGTTACCTTTTGGCACCACTTTTGTTTAACCTATATATAGACTTTGACTTTGCCGGCAGATAAGGACCACCTGGCCCATCCAGTCTGCCCATTTCCCTACCTACAGGATAGGCCACAGATCCTAGTTAACCAACAGCCTATTTCTTCCTACCCCCCACAAGAAATGCCTTAAGTCTGTCCCATGCATTCTTGAATTCTCCCACAGTTTTAAACCCCACAATCTCCTCAGAAAGGCTGTTCCATGCATCCACTACCCTCTCTGTGAAATAATACTTCCTCACATTGCCCCTGAACCACCCCCCATCTTTAAATTGTGTCCCCTTGTTCTTGCACATCTCTTTTTCTGAAAGATGCTACCCTCTTGGACTTTGTTGATTCCACTGAGGTACTTAAATATTTCTATCATGTCCCCCCTCTCCCTTCTTTCCTCAAGGGTATACATATTAAGCTCCTTTAGTCTCTCCTCATATGGCTTCTCTTGCAGACCCTGCACCATTTTAGTTGCCCTCCTATGGACTGCCTCTATCCTGACTATGTCCTTGCAGAGATGGGGTCTCCAGAATTGGACACAGTACTCCAGATGGGGTCTCACCAACTGTCTGTAAAGAGGGATAACAGCTTCCTGTTTTCTGCTGCTGATGCCTCTCCCTATGCATCCCAGTATACCCCCAGCCCTCCCTACTGCCTTCTCACATTGCTTGCTAACCTTAAGGTCATCTGATATGATTACCCCAGGTCCCTTTCCTTTTTGTTGTTGTTACTACCTCCCCACCCATTGTGTATTCTTCCCTGGGTTCTTGTTTCCTAGGTGCATTATTTTGCACTTCTTTGCATTGAATCCTAGCTGCCATACTTCTGCCATTCCTCCAACCTTGCCAAGTCCCTTCTCATCCTTTCCACACCTCCTTGTGTATCAACCTGTTGCAGATCTTTGTGTCATCTGCAAAGAGCATACTTTTCCTTCCAGTCCCTCTGCAATGTCACTTATGAAGACATTAAAAGGACTGGACCAATACTGAACCCTACGGTACCCACTAGTAACCCCTCTTTCTACAGAGTGGACTCCATTTACAATTACCTTCTGTGTCCTGTTGTCCAGCCAATGTTTACATGGCTACCACCCTGGGACCCACTCCCAGGCTGGTTAATTGACTACTAATCTTTGCATGGGACTGTGTCAAATGCCTTGCTAAAAGTCTAGGTAGGCCATGTCCACAGCCCCTCCCTGGTCTACTACTTTGGTCACCCAGTCAAAGAAATCTATTAGATTCATCTGACATGACCTTCCCGCTATGAACCCATGCTGCCTTGGGTCCTGTGCCCCACTGGCCTCTAGGTACTCAACTATTCTTTCCTTCAGAAGTGACTCCATCACTTTTCCTACCACAGAGGTCAGACTGACAGATCTGTAGTTTCCTGCTTCTGTCTTGGTCCCACTTTTGTGAAGGAGAATCACATCCGCCTTCCTCCAGTCCTCGGGTACTACACCATCCTCCCATGATTTATTAAAAAGAGTAGCCAATGGTTTCATTAGTTCCCCCCTTAATTCTTTTAGAATTCTGGGTGAATTCCATCAGGGCCCATTGCTTTGTCCACCTTCAGTTTTAGGAGTTCTTGCAGAACCCTTTCTTCTGTGAAAGGACTGGGATCGACCCCCTATCAAGAGTGCTTCTGTTAATTGGATTAGGCACTTCCCCCTCCTCTTTTGTGAATACTGAGCAGAAATATTCATTCAGTATCCCTGCTTTTTCACTGTCCCCTCTGCCCACCCACCGTTCATCCTATTCAGCCTCACTATCCCTCCCTTTGTCTTTCTACGCTCACTGATGTACCTATAAAAGGTTTTATCCCCCTTCTTAACCGAGTTGGCTATCTTTTCCTCAGTTTGGGCCTTTGCTATTCTGACTTCCCTCCCTGCTTCCTTCTGCCTTAACTGGTACAGCTCTCTGTCCTGCTCCTTCTGTGTTTCCTTATATTTCCAGAATGCTATCTTTTCTTCTTGACTTTCACAGCCACCACTTTTGAGAACCATAGAGGCTTTTCTTTCATTTTGATTTGTTTATTTGCTTCACACAAAGGCTTGTTGCCTCTGTGATGGCAGTTTGATGATTCCCATTGTTGCTCCACACCTCCTTCTAGCCTGTTTGCTAGTGCTTTTCTGAGGCACTCTCCCATCTTGCCAAAGTCAGCCCTCCTGAAGTCAGTACCCTCACTTTTGTGTGGCTTGACTCTGTAGCTGAGTTTAACGTGAACCACACTGTTTGATGGTCACTTGTTCCCAGATGGCAACCCACTTCTAGATCTGAGATCCTCTCACTGCCCCCATTTGAGAGTATGAGGTCTAAGATTGTATGAGGGTATGGGTTGATGGGGGATTGGGGGGAGACCTGGAAGGATAAGGAGCTATATGCTAGAGATAGACTCCATCTCAATTTGGAGGGAAGGGGAATCCTTAAGTTGAAAATAGAGGGGTTCATGGGTGAAAAGTGGGGTTTAAACTTGTGAAGGGGGAGGGATGGGAGAAAAGGCTGTCAATAGGGTGCCAATAAAGGAGGGACTCTGTCTCCACCCCCCCGAGGAGCTGGAGGATTGCAGGAAAAGACCGACTGGCAAAGTGCAGACCAGGGGAAAACAGAATCCCCATGGGAACACGAGCAGGGGAAATGGAAGTATAGGGAAAGGGTGGAAGGTAGTCCTGCTAAATGCCAGGAGCTTGGGCAATAAAATGCCTGAGCTCCAGGTGATGCTAACTGAGGGAGTAGTGGATGTGGCAGTGGTCACTGAGACTTGGGCCACTGCAGGACATGACTGGGACCTGAACCTGGAGCATTACACTATGTTCAGGAAGGACAGGGGGGGGAGGGAAGGGGAGGAGGGATAGCAATGATAGTCAAAAACTGCATTGGCATAAGGGGAGTAGAGGAGGCGGAGGGAACCGTGGAGGTGATTTGGGTCACCTTGAGAACAAGGGGGGGCAAGAGAGTAAAAATAGGAGTGGTGTATAGACCCCCTGCCCTGGTGGAGGAGCTGGAGGAGAGTCTGGTGGCAGATGCTGGGAGACACTGCAGACTGAGCAGAGGAATGGTGGTGGTGTTGGGGGACTTAAACATGCCAGGAACAGACTGGGAGACTATGACATCCTCTGTGACCAGGGAACAGAGGTTGTTGGATGTCTTTCAAGACGCATTCCTAACTCAACAGGTGGGGGAACCGACCAGGAGGTGCGGGTACTGGATGTGGTCCTGGCAGACAGTGACCAGATTGGTGGCCTGGAGGTAAAGGACACATTGGCGGTGAGTGACCATGCCACGGTCTGGTTCTGCCTGGACCTAGGAGGGGTAGAAGGCTGCACAAAGACAGAAGTAACCAACTTCAGGGGGGCAGATTTTAAGGAAATGGGAAGGATCCTTAAGGAGCATTTGGATGGGATTGGGTCAGACATGGACGCTGATAGTAGGTGGGAAATCATCAGGAGAGGGGTGCAGGATGACCAGCACCTGTGCAAGAGTAAGACGAAAATGTGGTAGGGCCCAAAACCTGCTAGTGGACCAGGGAGGTCCAGGAGGTGGTGTGGGAAAAAAGGCAGCCTATAAGCAATTCAAGTGCTCAAGGAATGAAAGGGATCGAGGGGAGTATGAGCTAATGGCTAGAAGGGCCACTAGGGTGGTGAGGGCGGCTAAGGCAAGGAAGCAGCAGAACCTGGCCAGGGAAATTAGGACAGGGAACAAGGGGTTCTTTAGATACATAGGGGAAAAACAAAGGGTGAAGGGGCAGATTAGCAGGATTAAATCAGGGAGAGATGGGCACAAGACCGGGAAGCAGGCTGAGGTACTAAATGGTACTTCACCTCAGTTTTCACCAAGGAAAATGGGGTGCTGCATCCATACATGGGAGGAGACAGAGATACTTGAGGAGGTGAGGACCCTACGATCGGGCGGGTCTGGGGAGAGGGGAGGCATCACTGGCAGGAGGGGGAGGGCTAAGCAGGGAGAAGAGGTACCAGAAGTGGAAATCACAGCAGAGAGAGTGAGGGAAGCCCTCAGCTCCCTTAAGATGGAGAAAGCACGGGGCGGATAAATTACATCCCAGAGTGCTGAAGGAACTTGCGGATGGCCTGGCGAAACCCCTGGCGAAGCTTTTCACCATCTCTCTGAGGACAGGGTGGGTGCCCCAGGACTGGAAGGTGGCGCATATAGTGCCTATCCACAAGGGGGGATCAAGGGAGGTGGCAGGGAACTACAGGCCTGTCAGCCTGACATCGGTGGTGGGCAATGTGATGGACGGCATTGTCAAGGAGAGGCTGGGGGGGGACCTGGAAAAGTCAGGGTGCCTGGTTGATAGACAGCATGGATTCATCCCGGGGAAATCATGTCAGACAAACCTTGTGGAGTTCTATGACTGGGTGACGAGTGCCTTGGACCTGGGTAGACGAGTGGACGTCCTCTTTCTAGACTTCAGCAAGGCATTTGACTCTGTTCCTCATGTGGGCCTGTTGTATGAGCTGGGAGAAATGGGGGTGGGAACCAGATGATCAGATGGATAGGCAATTGGCTCCAGGACCGGACCCAGAGGGTCGTAGTTGGTGGGATAGTCTCCTCCCCAAGGAGGGTCATTAGTGGGGTCCCACAGGGATCAGTCCTTGGGCCCCTTCTGTTCAACACCTACATCTCTGACATAAGGACAGGAATCAGGAGTGAGATGAGTCTCTTTGCGGATGACTCAAAACTGGGGGGCGGTGGTGGATGGGGAGGAGGGGAGGGTGGCCCTACAGGGGGACCTGGAGGCTCTGGAAAGATGGTCTAGAAAGTGGAAGCTGAGGTTCAATGCAGGGAAATGCAAGGTACTCCACCTGGGGGCCAGAAACCCGGGCCAAGTGTACAACCTGGGGGAATGCTACAAGTCTCGATGGCTGAGAGGGACCTGGGGTGGTGGTGGATGTCAAGATGAACAACTCTGAGACTTGTAGGAGGGAAGCAGCCAAGGCCAACAGGATGCTGGGATGCATCGCTAGGGGATCACCTCCAGAAGGAGGGAAGTGATACTCCCTCTGTATAACTGCTTGGTGAGGCCGCACCTTGAGTACTGCGTGCAGTTTTGGAGCCACACTTAAAGAGGACATTAAACTCCTGGAGAGGGTCAGAGGAGGGCAACCAAAATGATTTGGGGCTTGGGGACAGGACCTATGAGGAGAGGCTTGAAGAGCTAAATATGTACACATTGGAAGAGAGAGGGACCAGGGGACATGATAGAGGTCTTCAGGTACATGAAGAGGGTAAATAGGGGAGGAACAGTCAGGGTGCTTCGAAGGAAGGAGGAGGGGCCACTAGAGGGCATGAGTGGAAGCTGGAGGGGGGAAGATTCAGGGGAGAAAGGAGGAGGTGCTACTTCACTGAGAGGGTGGTGGAGCCATGGAATGCACTGCCTAGGGGGCTGGTGGAGGCAGAGACAGTGGAAGGGTTCAAGAGGGGGTGGGACAGGTACAGGGGAAGGGTTCTGGAAGCAAAATCCAATGCAGCAAGAATATCTGGAACTGGGAAGGGAGAAGCCAGAGAAGGCGAGGGGGGCAGCAAGGTCAGAACCCAGGGTGGGGGCTGACCAAACGAGCAGACACAAAAGACCATTAGGCCTATTCTGCTGGCATTTCAGTATGTTAGTATGTTAGTAAGATTGCTCTCTCATGAGTGGGTTCCGAAACTAGCCGTCTGAGGCTTGCCACCTGTAGGGCATCAAGAATGGCCCTGCTCTTGGATGTGGCTGCAGCAAATGTGCTTCAGTTAACATCTGGCATATTCAGGTCTCCCATCAACAGTATCTCCCCTTTCTCTGCCATTCTAAGAATGTCTTCTATCATATCCTTGTCCATTCCCTCCCCCTGACATGGGGGTCTGTACACAACCCCTGTGCAGACTGTGGTGCCCTTTCCAGTCTCCAAGGTAACCCACAGTGCCTCCTCTCTTCCCTGTTTACTCTTTTGTTCAGTTGCTTTTATCCCTCCCTTTACATAGAGAGCTACTCCTCCCCCTCTTCTCCCCTGCCTGTCTCTCCTGTATGTTATGTACCCTGGTATGTTAACATCCCAGTCATGGTTCTCTGTGTACCATGTTTCTGTGACTGCTACGATATCCAGGCATCCCTCTTCCATCAAGGCCACCAGCTCAGAGAGCTTGTTGCCCAGTCTATGGGCATTGGTACTCATTACCCTCCATTTCCTGATGGCCTTACTCCTTTTTGCCCCATCCCTGTCCTTCTTGCCTTTGTCACTTTTTCCATTTACCCCTGCCCTTCTCCCTATCGACACCTCTATGTTGGTGTTTACCGCACTTACTACCGTGATTTTTTGGGGGGGGCTAGGATTTCCCTGCTCCTTTCCAGTGCCTCCCCCTTTGGCTAGTTTAAATGCTTGCCAATGAAGCATTTAAACCTATCACCTAGGATCCTAGTTCCTCTCCTGGACAGATGCAGCCCATCATTCCAGTATAGGCTTGCATCACTCCAGGTGGAGACCCAGTCCCCAATGAAGCCAAATCCCTGAGCTCCACACCAGTTTTTCAACCACTGATTGAATCCCATGGTGTGGAACACCCTAGCCTCTCCTACACCATAGATGGCCAGCACCTCCGAGAAGGTTACCGTGCATGCTACTTGTCTAAGGCCCCTCTCCAATTCCACAAACTCTTCCTGCACTTCCCTTTCTTAGCCAGGTCATTTTTCCCTAGGTGGACAATGACATCCAGCTACCTCCCCTGTGCAGCTGCTCCGGCAATCCTGAGGATTCGCTCCCTGTCCCTCCAAGCCATGGTGCCAGGCAGGCACCTTACCTCACTGTCCCCTTCCTCCACCAGTTCTACCTTCCTAACAATGGAGTCCCCCACCAGGAGTTGTTTCCTTCCCCTGCGGGGTCCCCTGTCACCCTCCGGTGGGTCTCCTTTGTGGAGGTTCCCAGCATCCTCCTTTGTCTCCACTGCGGGTGCCTCCATAGAGGAACCATACTTTGCCAGAATGGCATAGGAATTGTGGAGAGATACAACTGGAGGGATGCGCCTCTGTTCCACCACCCTCAACCTCCCTGAGCCCACTGTGGTCCAACCACTCCTCTTTCTTGGCAACCTCTGAGGCAATGGCAGTGGCACTGGTGGTCCCTGGATGGAAGAGGGTCCCACAAATCCTGGCCAACTCAGCCTGGAGATGAGCAACCTCCTCCCTCAGCCCAGAGGTGCCTGCAGATGGGACAACACCGCATCCTCCAGAACGTCTCGGGAGACTGCTGCTCCCAGCCACTGCACTGCCTGCTCCCATCATGTCTTGTGCTGGCCCCTTAACTGTTTGCAATCCTTACTCTTTCCTCAGTTTTTTTCTCTCTCTCTCCTTACTTTCTGCCTGTGTGCCCTTTAAGCTCCTGATTGTCCTGTTTTGAGACAAGAATATCCTATATTTCTCAGTAGACCTCTTACTTGCTCAGAGTCAGACCTCCAGCAGCTAGAGGAGGCCAGAGAGCTACTCTTGCCCTTCTAGGATGGTGGGTCTTTGGTGGCTCTGTGATTCCTGTTGTCAGTCAAATTCTGTGCCTATAAAAGTAGAACTAACTTTGGGTGGGAGGGGGAGGGGAGGGAAGGAGGGCAATATAGTCCCAGTAGAGAAGTCCAGTCACACAGCAGTCCTTTCTCCTGGTGTCTTCTGCCAAGCTACTAGCAAAATCTTTCTAAGGCAGTCTTTAAATGTAGCTTCCTTCTAGCTAAGTCACTCCCCTTACTTACTAGATCTTTTTACAAGTAATTTAAACCTCACAGCTATCAAGTCCTTTCAATCACCTGAGATTTACACCTAGATAACTGTTCAGATAACCATTCAGTTCAGTTAACTCAGACAAACACACACTTTTTTTTACCCTAAATTAAATTTCCAAGTACAAGAGTTCTACTTCTTTAGTCTCAGTAGAGAAGTCCAGTCACACAGCAGTCCTTTCTCCTGCTGTCTTCTGCCAAGCTACTAGCAAAATCTTTCTAAGGCATTATTTAAATGTAGCTTCCTTCTAGCTAAGCCACTCCCCCTACTTACTAGATCTTTCTACAAGTAATTAAAACCTCACAGCTATCAAGTCCTTTCAATCACCTGAGATTTACACCTAGATAACTGTTCAGATAACCATTCAGTTCAGTTAACTCAGACAAACACACACTTTTTTTTTTGTTTTGTTTGTTAGTTTTTTTACCCTAAATTAAAGTTCCAAGTACAAGAGTTCTACTTCTTTAGTCTCAGTAGGGAAGTCCAGTCACACAGCAGTCCTTTCTCCTGGTGTCTTCTGCCAAGCTACTTAAACTCAATACTAATGAAATTAGGTAATTTGGATTATCATTCCCCATCTGTACTCTCAATAAACATGATCTGGAACCATATTTGTTTACTTTAGACAACCAGGATGAACAGAGAATTATAACTGGATACTACTTTGAGTTATATGCAGCTAATTACATTCTCTATGACCAGAAAAGGGCTGGAATAGTTCACTCAAAATGCAAGTGTAAGTACGGAGTGGAAGATGATCTCAAACATATAGTATTACAGTGTCCATTGTATGAAACAAAAAGGAAAAGATGGCTGGATCCTGTATTGGCCACCCTTGGTCTCCCCGCTGAAGAGATAATAATTTTCTTATTTTCCTCAAATGATATGTGCATACTTACCTTGTATACATTTTTACAGTCTATCAGGTTATAGGTTTGAATTAATAACTTAGTGCTATTGAATATTGTAAGTTATGACTAGCACATACTAGAAATGACTGTTTATATTACCTGATAAAGTGAGGAAATTTTAATTGCTTAAAGTATAAAATGATTAATATTTAGGGGCTCAGTATGACTTGGATGCAATGAAGTGCAATGTAAATTGTATTGTACAATATTTTTATAAATGTATTGTTTTTATATATGTGTATTGTTTTAAAAATTGTAAAGATTGAATGTCGAGCAAAAAAACATTTACTTACCTTCTGGCATACAATCAGAAATGTAGTTGGTGGCTATAATAGGTGTGATGAAGTTGACATACTTGTTAATGGCAAAAATTGCAATAAACCTGCTGCCATTGCCAATTCCTTTAATGTTCAATTCTCTGACCTGCCAGCCTACACCTCCCCATTTGAAACCACTGATGCCTATGCCTCTATCCACTGTGACACCTTCTTGCCTAAGTCCCTGTCTCACCCCCCCATCTGAAAGCTGTCTCAGTGAGTGAGACTCATAAACTGCTTGCTGGTCTCTCCCCATTTACCAGTGCTGGCCATGATAACCTGGAGCCTAAACTTCTAAATTTGGGGGGCCCCCCTACTCATGTTATCCATCTCTCACATTCTCAATCTATACCTTAGTACTGGGACAGTCCCCCCTTTATGGAAAGTCACCAGGGTTGTACCCATCTTCAAGCAGGGGGACAGAAAACTTATTGAATACTACCGACCCATAGCCATCTTGTCAGCTGCTAGTATGATATTGGAGAAGGTGACTGAAGTACAACTATCAGAGTACCTGCAAAAGCACAGTCTACTGTTCCCAGATCAACATGGCTTTTGTAAAGGTCACAGTACTGGTACTAGCTAAGGTTACCTCCGAAATCAGGACTACAACTGACCATGGTATGTTGTTAGGGGCAATTTTTGTACACTTCTCTAAGGCCTTCAATTTAGTTGATTATATCCTTCTCTGTGAAAAACTTCACTCACTTGGCATATCTCGTCTGGCCCTAACTTGGTTTGCTAAATACCTTGATGGTAGGCAACAGCTTGTGAAATACAACAGAGTTCTCTCTGAACCTACTCCTGTTTCTATTGGTGTTCTGCAGGGATCCATATTAGATCCCATTTTATTCTCTCCGTTTGTTAATGATTTCCCACTGGTTCCTACCTACGGTAATGCCACCTTATATGCTAATGACCTGGTCTTGCTATCCAGCTCGCAGGATATAAATGTTATTAATCACCACTTACAAGCTGACTTCCATAAACTGTAAACCTGGCTCCTGTTTAACAAGCTTGTTTTAAACCTTAAAAAGACACAAACTACCTCTTTGGTTCTTCTGCCAAGATTAGACTGTGCCCTAGTCCTTTGAGGGTTACTAATGACGATGGGTCCCTGGTAAACATGATGTGTTCCTTCAAATATCTGAGAGTCACCCTTGACCCCCAGCTAGACCTCTCCCTTCTGGTTCAAAATGTGTGTAAGTCTACAAATATTAAGTTGGGACTGGCCTACAGGGCCTGGGGGCTCTTACTGTAGACGCATGTCATGCCCCTGGCTAAGGGCATACTTCTTCCTACCCTTAGCTATGGGCTTATGATCTTTTCCCATGCCACAACGACTTGCCTAGCAAAATGAGATGTGGCTTACAATAATGTCTGTCACTTCGTCCTTGCCATCACTAGGCTTACTCATCACTGCAAGCTATATGAAAAACTCTGCTGGCTGTCTCTAAACAGTTCTCGTTCCTTTGCCCTGGATTGTTTCATTGATAAAATAGCCAAAACTGCCACCCCTTCTGCTTTGGCTAAACTCCTCAAACCTGCCCAGCCTTCATGCCTACTTGGATCCATTGACTCGCAGTCTTTTCTTGTCCCTAAATCTCGTACTCTAAAAGGTGACTGAGCCTTTGCTGTCTGTGCCCTGTGCTACTTGGTGTGCTGCCACCCATTATAAGTTTAAGGCATTCTTATGGGAGCATCTCAAGTCTATCTCATCCTACAAGTGCCCCCAACAAACAATAGGAATTGATGTACCTATCTTGTATTATACCTGGTCCCTGCACCTGGCATAATGAGTGGTCCAAAAATTTGGCAACACTCTACTCAGGCAATTATTTTCTCAAATAATTCATTGTGCCTTTTTGCCAAAGATTATGTACGTCTCATGTATTTTGCCTCTAGCCTATTGATGTTCTACATGCTTGTTAAACTTTTAATCTTCCTTCTGTACCGCAGTCTTAATCTTAAGCTTGTATATCCTTTTTATTGCAATGTTTGTTTACTTTTTTATTGTTATCCTTTCCTTTTTTGCAATGTTTGTACATTATTTTTCCTTTGTAATCTCCTGTGTCACAAATGAAAATATACATTTTTTGTTTAGTGTGCTTACCTAGTCAACAAAAGCTAAATAAATAAATAAGTGGCAAAAATAACAGATGGGGATTGTCGATAAGAAGTTAGTCCAACCACTAGTAAAGTAGATAGGGAAAATAAATTATATATAATTATATATGAAAAACAAAGGGGGAGCTCATTGGACAGGATAATATGATATAGATCCCAAGAAAAAGAAAAAGAAACAGGTTTAGAAACAAAACAGAGAAAGTAATGATAAAAAAAAAGAAGAAAAAGGGGAAAAGGGCTATCCCATCCACTGCAATAGCAGCAGGGAAGCATAGAGTGATAAGCTCACCATGTATTATATAAGTTCAGGCACTATGGGGCTGCAGTTTGAAAAAGGGAAAACCTCTAAGGAAGACAGCTAGTACTCAATAATGAGCCCTCATATTTGAAGAAGTGAGCCTGTACTAGGAACACAGATTTACCAAACCACATCCCCTCCCCCTTCATTCTGACCTGATTCCCTCCACTATGAGGAGGATGGTAGAGAAAGGGGCAGAATCCAAAGTGGTAATTGAGTTAACAATGATAACCTGATAATAAACACCCATGGACAAGCTCCGGCTGACAAATCTGATGGTGAGGGGGGCAGAAACATGGGCTATAGTTCCACAATAAGCAAGTGGCACTAAGAAAAAAAATAAGAACCAGATAAATAAGAATCCAGGCTAACCCCATATAAAATAGATAGCCTACTGTAGATCATAGAAGCATGCTAGCAATGTATCACTTAAGGAAAGGCAATTTGAGCAAGTAGAAACAAGACCCAGGAGTGTGAGGCAGAGGAGCTAAAAAAAAACACTCAACCTCCATGGGTTACCATTCTTTCAATTTCCCCCTATGGCCAAATGCCCAATAACACTGGGGACATACAAGAATTGTTAATAATACATAAACTGGCCATCAGTCGTATGCTTAAGAGCATATACTGTAGATGCAGTGAAAAGATGAGGATGGAGTTCATAGGGTGGAATATCACATCAAAGTTCGCAAAATATAGACAAAGGCACCTTCCCAGAGGTGAAACTATTGGTAGAAGACACCTTGCGTTCCCAGCCCCCATTCTGAATGTGGATAGGTACAAATGAACACATTAGCGCTATATCAGAAAATGACAAATGCTAGAAGTCTATGTGCAGAGTAGAAAATAGGGCAGAAATCTCCTAAAGAAGCAGCCATTACTCACTGGGGAACTGGTATAATAACAGCTGAAATCTCTGTACAGAACATTCAGTTAGCAAATCCCTCCCCCCCCCAACCCCGAACCGCCAATAATAATCCTAAGAAAAAAGCAATAGTCAAAACCACATCCACTTTGTAATAAGCTACATCTCTCAAGCTGGACAACACAGTAAAAAAAAAGAATCAGGAAAACCGAAGTCTGAAACCACAGCAAAACTGCCTTTCAACCAGAAATAACAATGGTATTTACTCACCTGGTAAAGGTGATTATACCTGCAACCTTTACAGTGTTCATAACTACTCACAAATGGGTAATAATCTGCCATCCCATTAGCCAATGCACAATCATAAATCTTTGGTCTGCTAGAGGCCAGTCCCTCAGCTCCAGGCAGAGACCAGTATGAAACTTCGCTAGCAGAGACTGAAAACAAAAAACAAGAACACCCACACAAAAAGAATACTATAGGTAAAAGAAAAAACATCCCAGACACAAATAACCCAAACCACAAGATCTTGTATAGATGAGTAAGATGATACGATTTACTTAGTTGAGCAAACGGTAAAATCACTAAACATAATAATCAGCCGAGCAAGGCTTGAATGTGCTGGCTACACAGAGGCATAAGAACAATGGTTAATACATTGCATACTCAGTGAATAATACATAAAGTATAGGAAAGCATGCTTAAAGAACTAACCTATAAGCATAAAATTAGAAGCAAATATGGCTTTCATGCCTAACCACCTTACAGCAAAGGACTAGTTTGGTTGCTAAACAATTGTCCCAGGACCTAAAGGCATCATTAACCACTACCCCTGAGGATGAAACAATATATCTGAGAGACAGTGATTCTGGCTGCTGCAGTATCCAAGGGTCATCCACTGCAGGAGGGAACATGAGCACTGTTAAGGTTGCAGGTATAATCACCTTTACCAGGTGAGTAAATACCACTATCCCCTGCAACCTTTCCAGTGCTCATAAATTCTCACAAATGGGACTTTGTAGCAGTGCCCAGAAAAATATTCCCATGGGAGGTTAAGAAAAAAGGATGAACCCCACCCTCAGTCCAAAACTGCTGAAGCCCGAAGTACCGCTCTTCCAAAAGTTGTCCTGTCAGCCGAGGCGACAGCCAACCTGTAACGGCACATAAATGTGAGAATAGAGGATCAAGTAGCTGCTGCGACACTTCCCCTCTCTGCCCAAGAAGCTGACAAAGCTGTAGTGGAATGTGCCTTCATCCCTTTTGGGGGCTCCTGACCTGCCCCTTGATAAGCTGCAACTATTGCCCCCCGATCCAGCTGGCAATGTCCTCTTTAGAAGCTGCCTGTCCCCTTTTGCTCCCGAAAAAGAACACAGACAATCTGTCTGACTTCTGAAATCCTTCAGTCATCGACAGATAGACTTTTAGCAAAGAAACCATATCCAACAGATGTGGGAACCCATCTGAGTTCCCTTGTTCCCCTCTCATGGTCAGCAAATAGATTGCCTGTTCCACATGAAACTGGGAGACCACCTTCGGAGCAAAGGACGGCACCACTATCAGGCATACCCTTTCATTATGGAAGGTAGGAAAAGATTCCCAGCAGGAAAGCACTTGCAGCTCACCCACGCATCTGCCAGAACACATGGCCATCATTCTCAGGTTAACCCAATAAGCTGACTTAACATCAAATGGAGGCTTAAGTAGGCTGTCCAGAACCAGATTAAGCTGCCAAGGAGCACAGAGCAGGTGAGTCCTTGGAGATGCAATCTGTACTGCCCTGAGCAAGCTAACCATATCACGATGTGACCCTATTTCATCCACCCTGGGGAGACGGCCCCGCACTGCTGCTATGGCCGACACCTGAACCCACAAAGCGGAGTAGGCTAGACCCTTGTCAGCACCATCATTAAGGAAATCAAGAATCTGAGGTAGTCCTGCCACCAAATGACAAACCCTTTGCAAGTACACCACTTGCAAAAAACATGTCAATGACTGTGTTAAGTCCTGTTCGTTGAAACCTTCTGGGACTGCAACAGATGATCCACCACCCTTGAGGTATATCCTTCTTTCAACAGTCTTGTCCTTTCAACATCCAGGCTGTCAGTCAAAATGCCTGGGGATTGTGGTGTGGAACTAGGCCCTGAATCAGCAAGTCCAGTCTGTTTGGCAGCTACCAAGGAAAGTCTATCAACATCGCCTGCAGCAGTGAATACCATGATCTCCTCATCCAGTCCGGAGCCACCAGTAGAACAGTCGCCTCATGGCTCTAATCTTGAGAAGAACTTTTGCGATCATTGGAATGGGAGGAAAAACAGAAGGTCATTGAAAGGCCCATGGTACTGCCATCATGTCCATCTCTCTTTGGGTGACTGTCAGGTAGGCGTGAGTGGAACCAGGGTAGTTGTACATTGTGCCGAGAGGCCATCAGGTCCACTTGAAAAGGGCCCCATCTGCGGACCAGAGTCTGAAACAACTGAGGGTGTGGTTGCCATTCTGCCTGTGTGAGAGTCACTTAGCTTAGGCAATTGGCCTGGGAATTCAGCTTCCTGGCTAGGTATGTGGTGGATAGCATCAGCAGGTGACTCTCTGCCCATCGCAAAGTATGTTGCACTTCCCTGAGCATTGCTCTGCTGCGCGTCCTGCCTTGCTTGATTATATAAGCCATAGTGATTTGCTTGTCAGTTCAGATCAGCACTGGCTGTCCCATCATCCATGGTGCAAAAACTAGCAGGGCTCTGTATACTGCGTGCATTTCCAACATGTTGATGGGAAGGAGGGACTCCCGTGGGTACCATTATTCCTGTGTAACATGTTTTCCCATCATGGCTCCCCAACCCAGAAGGCTGGCATCCATAGTAATCATCACCATCTGGTTCAGTGACAGTGGGATACCCCTGGACAGCTTGTCCCTGTTTGACCACCAAGAGAGGCTCCCGAAAATATCCAAACTGGGTTCAAGTATGCACTCGAAGTCCTGGGAAGACTGATCCCACATGTCCAGAATGTACGTCTGGAGTGACCACATGTGCAGTCGAGCCCATGGTACCACTGTTATCATGGAAGCCATCATACCCAATAGTTAAAGGTACGAGTGCACCAGTCTGTGGGGCTGTGACTGAACAGATCCCAGGAGTCTTAATATATGTTCCACCTTTTCCTCCCATTGGGAAGACTCTGCCTATGCTGGTGTTGATCTTGGACCTGAGGTGGGTGATTTCCTGTGCCGGGATCAACTGGCTTTTGCTCCAGTTGACAATCCAACTGTGCCATTGCAGACATTCGACCACAATCTCGGTGTCCCTCTGGGCTTGATCCGGCAATCTGGCCCTTATGGGTCAATCATCCAGGTAAGAAATGACATGTATCCCTCTCTGCTGAAGTGATACTGCAATCACTACCAGTGTTTTTGTGAAGACTTTCAGAGCTAAGGCGAGGCCGAAAGGTAAGCAGGTGTACTGAAAGTGACCCCCGTTTATTTGGAACCTGAGATAGCAGTGGTGGCTGGGTCGAATCAGAATGTGCAAGTAGGCATCCTTCAAGTCTATTGAGGTTAGGAAGTCCCCCAGCTGAATCACCATCAGGGTGGACTGGAGCGTCTCCATTTTAAATTTCTTGTAGACCACAAATGTGTTCAAAACTTCAGGTTGAGAACTGGGCTTAGACACCCTCCCCCATCTTTTTGGGGATAATAAAGAACATAGACTAGACCCCTGTGTTCCTTTCCTGAGGTGGCATAAGTAATATGGCCTTGCTGTTGATGAGTATGCATAGAGTCTGCTGGATTGCTGCCAGCCTTTGAGGATCCTTGGGTGTCAGGGATATTATTCGTCTGTGTGGAATTATCTTTTGTGTGAACTCTATTGTATAACCATAATACACCAGCTCCCATACCCATTTGTCTCTTGTGGTTTGGGCCCATTGATCAGTGAACAGCTGTAGTCGGCCTCCCATGGGAGAGCTGTCTGCCAGGGCCCACCTGATCTCATTGATTGTTTCCTGAAGATTCTCCACCAGTTTTGTTGCCATGGAAGCCTCTGCATTTACCAAAACCACCCAGAATCTTGATTTGGCCTGGAACCAAGCCTTGGGGATGCTGCCCCTTTGGGAATTATTCTGCGCAGACTTTGCTTGGCCTTTGTTGCCCCTGAACCTGGGGCAAAAAGGCCAGCCCAATGGAGGGTATAGATCATTCTGTTCCGCCATCTGCTTCATCCCCACCTTATCTCTGAGGAACCATGTCAAAGCATCACCAAATAGATGGCCCCCCCCTTACATGGGAACCTCATTAGCATCATCTTTGACTCAGTGTCCGCCTGCCAGAGCTTGAGCCAGAGGGCTTGCCTGGTGCGGTTAGTCAGAATTGTGACCCTGGTGCCGAACTTCACGATGTCTGATGAAGCATCCACTAGATAACGGTTGGTCTGTACCATGCAGCCTGCCTGCCCTGTCAGTGGTGACTCCTCTTGGAGTTCCTCTGCAATGGCCTCTACCCATCACAAGTGTGCCCTGCTGGTATACCATACTGCTGTACCTGCTGACAGGGCCATTCCCATAACCTCATGGATTTTCTTCAGCAACTCCTCGGCTTTCTTATCCATTGGGTCTTTAAGGGCTGCCATGCTCTCCACTGGTATAACTGTGCACCTGGCCCGGGCTGACACTGGTGTGTCCACATTCAGTGCCATATGCTATGCAGTCTGATGCACTTGAGGCAGCGGGTATAACCTCCAGACAGATTTCTTCTCTGGGATCCTTGAAGGTTCCGGTGCTTCCATTTCCTTGTCCAGTATAGCGTCAAGAGCTGTGCATGTGGGGAAAACTAGCCCTGCTACCCTGGACTGTGTTGACAGGAGGGGGTGGGTCAAGGAGTGAGGTGTTTCTGGTTCGTCCAGGACCTGTAATACCTCATGGATCACTTTCAGCAGCTCCACAATGTCCTCCTGCGGTCAGAGCCTGCCTGTGGTCTGTCCGGAGTCCTATTCAGCCTCTTCCTTTTCCAAGGATTCCTCTGTCCCTTCCACCTGCGTGCACCTTTTCTTTGGTGGCTACGGGGCCTGAGCTGACCCCAGAGGCTTTTTTTTCATATTTAAAAAACTTTATTTAACTTGGTTAGAGCAAACAATAGTAGATATCTGAAAATAGTGAATAATACATGTTATCAAGACTAACACAAGTAAATAACCATTGCAGTGCCAAGAACCAAGTCTGTATACACATCCAAACCAAGCACAAAAATAAAATGCTACCCATCCTCTCCCCCCAAAAAAGGAACCCCCTCCCCCTCAAATACCCCACCCCCCGTTCTCCGGAGGCTGAGCCAACCCAATTAGTGACTGAAGTATTATGTTACCATGAGTATGGCATAACAGAAATGGGACCTCAGGTTTTAAGACAAGAGAAAAGGTTGTGGGGCATCATAGAAGTCAGGGACCTACAGTAACTGAGCATCAAGTGTGAGGAAGGTGTAAAGGTATTGAAATACCCGAGTATATCTCCCTTTAAAGTCTGACATATTTGCAATAATACGTTCTGCATGTAGAGCAAAAAGCATTTCTCTATACCATTCCAGATAGGTGGAGATTGTCTGGTCACACCAATGCCGAAGAATAGACTTCTTGATACAGACTGATATTAAAGCCATATGAAGTTTTTGAAGACCAATTAAAGTACCAGTGAAGTCTCCCAGGAGGCAAATCTCAGATGTGAATGCTTGGGTGAGTCCTAACAAGGGATCGAAGCGCTGTTTAATATTTTCCCAGAAAGGCACGACTTTCTCACAAGTCCAAAAAATGTGAAGTAATAAGCCTTGCTACTTCTGACATCTGGTACATAAATCTGACGTCAACTTACCCATTCTACGGAGCATAATCGGAGGGAAAAACATGTTATGTAGAATTTGGAACTGCATAAAGCAATATGTATCCCATTTGATATATTTATAAGTAGATTTCCATATTCTAGGCCAGTTACGGGGACCACCTGTGGGGGGAGGGCCTGATCCCATGAATAGATGAAGGCTTTGTCCTTGCCGTCTTGGATCTCATGCAAGCATGCATGGTAAAAAGCTATGACATGAGATATAGGGGCAAGTGTCCCGAGGGAGAGCAGTACATCTCCATACCATCTGGACCAAACCCCGTTCCCAAAATGATGAAGCAACATGTGCTGAATTTGGAAGTACTTATAACATGCAGACTGGGGCCAACCAAATTTGTTCTGAACCTCTGAAAAGGTAAGAGACTTACCAGCTGGTTCCAGCTGAGTGACAGATAGCTCATGCAATAAAGGCCAGGCTGCCCGGGTGTGAACATTCCCATCAATTTTCAAATTCAGGTTCCCCAGAATGGGTTGGGTAGTGTCTAGACTGAGGTCTAGATGTGGCAGAAGACATAGTTGTCTATGGGTACAGAGAGAGTAGCCTATAGGAGTATCTTTCAGAGATCTGGGAATTTTTTTGAAAGGAGCATAGAGTAAAGCAGTGAGATTCAAACCTAACTGGGAGCACAATGCACGTTCAATATCCAGCCATTGGGGAACATAAACAGACTCAAGAGTTCTGAAGATGGATGACACCAGGAAAGGTATCAGGAACAATGAATGGCTAAATAGTAGAGATAGACATTGGGGGTCTTCAACCCACCAGCTGCCCTTGATCTCATAAGCTTGCCCAAGGCTCTCTGAGGGGGTTTCCCTTGCCACAAGAATTGCATAAACATTCTATTAATATGGAGAAACCAGGTTTTAGGCAGAGTCGGGTTAAGCATTATGAGAGGATATAAAAGCCATGGGAGAATGTTCATTTTGAGGATGTTTAAACATCCCCATAGGGACAGAGGCAATAAGGACCAGTGGTCCAGATCCCCCTGAATTTCAGTAAGAATATGGTCCAAATTATATTGTTTCAGGTTACTTGGGCCAGTACTAAGAAAGATACCCAAGTATTTAAGTTTGTCCTTGACCCAAAGGAAACCCAGGCATTCCACACTGTTCTTAGTAGTAAAAACATTCAGGGGCATGACTTCTGTCTTAGAACGGTTGAGCATATAATTGGAGATCCTGCCAAATTGGGTCATGACGTCCAGAACAGCTGGTAAAGAAATAAAGGGGGACATGACATGAAGGAGGATGTCGTCCACATAAACAGACAATTTATAATGTGATGGGCCCAAGGGGATGCCATGAACTGGGGAGGATAGGTTCATTTTCCTGATCAGGGGTTCTAAATATAAATTAAACAGAAATGAGGATAAGGGACAGCCCTGACGCATTCCTTGCTGTAAGGAAAAAGAATCGGATAAAACCTCATTACACAGAATGCGTGCTGAAGGGCCAGTAGGCCCCAGATGCTTTGAGGCTGTGTCCTGTGGCTGCTTCTGTGCCAGCTGCTGCATCTTTTCTAGCTATTGAAAAAGGAGGCCTGCTTGGGTGGCATTCAAAGTTGGTGGTGCTGTAAGGGGAACTGCCACTGCCCTGGCAGAAACCACATCGATGTTGGGACTATGCTGAGCACTGTTCTCTGACACTGTGCAGACTGCACATAAAGCTTCCCCCACATCAGTCTCTGGGAGAGCGGAGCTACAGTCCAGGCAGGTGGGCATGGCAGTCATCAGATGTGAGCTGTCAGATCTGGAAGAAGGAGAGATAAATATCTGCATCAAGAACATTGCTCTATTTCGCCGTTGTCTGCAAAAAACAGCCACAATTTCTGCCTGGGGGCTGGGATGAATTAGGGACCCTTGATGTACTGGCCCTTTAAGAGCCCGTGGTCACTCCTGATATGGCCGCCTGGGTGTGCTTGGGCACCATTTTTGTAGTCCTGCCACTCACCCCTGTTGTGCCTCTTAAAATGGCGGCCTCCGTATGAACCCCCTGTAAGATGGACGCCAGTCCCGTGATGTTGCACGAGACTTGCTGCTCCTGAGTCCTCATCTCACAGAAGATCCCCACACCTTTGGGATTCCATCCCCCAGGATGAGGGTTAACCTCATCAGGTGTTTAGGGGGTCCAGTGTATAGTCTCCTCCAGTACCTGGGCATCCGCACTTCCAGGGAAGGAAAAACAACATGCCCAGTAGCTCCTGGGTGCTCTTGTCTCCCATCCCTGTCTCATGCGAGCCATCATGTTTCCCTGTAGCAGCGAGACTTCAGACACAAATCTCATGAGACCCACCATCTTGCTGGTGGCTAAGAGAAATGGAGACAGCATGGCAGTTGGAGGAATGTGTGGGGAAGTAAAGAGAAAGTGCCGAATGGCGTAAACTCTCCCCGGACCGCCGCACCACTCAAGGAGACTAGCGGGCCCTGGACTGGTGCCGTGGTACCCGAAGAAAACACCAGAGCCCCAGAGGGGTGCTGCAGGATGAGGTTGGGGCTACAGATGACTACAGGTGAGCCACAGCACAAGGGAGGCAAGGGGGGGACCTCATCGCTGCTGCTACTAGAGAAGTGGCACCTGCAGTGAAAAAAGCCCCTATGCAGAGGACACCAGTCCTGTACCAGCTCAGCTCTAACTTCAGGAAAAAGGAACCTCCAGAGCTGCTGCTATGGCCAGATCCATGCCAAACTTCCCGTTACTGCAGCATGCACCTTTGGAGTGGACGCTACTTGAGGGACCACTCCACAGCACACCATGGTTGCAGACACTACTAGAGGGTCCCCAACTGGAGTAGGGGTGGCAGCCAGATGCTAACTGAGGGTCTGGCTCCACCTGTGTCCTGCTCCTGCAGTGGTGAGCAGCTTGTACCATTTATGTCCTGTTATATCAGAGTTAGTGCAGGCATGCTGGTTAGTGGGAACCCTAAGCTCCTGCACCTATTTCTCCTGTTGCCATGACGACCTAGAAAGTGGAAAGGGTGTAAAAGAAAGAGGCAAAGAAAGTTACCTAAAGTGGGAATGATTTAGATCGTGATCAACCTCCAGGAGAGGCACGAAGAAAGCTGGTCTCTCTCTGCCTGGAGCTGGGGGATTGGCCTCTAGCAGACCAAAGATTTATGATCGTGCAGCGATCAATGAGATGGCGGAAGACTACCCATTTGTGTGGATCTATGAACACTAGAAAGGCTGCAGGGAATGCAGTCCAAGAAACTTCAAAGCAGATAATGCAGCTGTCAGATGGTACCCTCTAATGGCACCCCGGAGGAAATATCAATTTTTTGAAGCTGGCCTCTTCTGTTGTGTCCACCTGGGAACAGGTTTGGAAGTAATATTGTGAGCTCAAGCTTCGTCTGCTCAGCCGAATTAAAGATTTTCTGACTGTCTGGCAAGTTTACTAAGAGGTAGGTGGGGTACAGTAGTTGGTCTCAGATCTGTGCTGCCTGTAGTTTGGGAAACAGGTCCCTGTTCTCCATATGCTTCATCCGGACTGAAGGGCACAAGTCTTGGAAAATAGATATCTGACGATCTTCCCACTTGAGCTCCTGGATGGATCAAACCTGCATCAAAACAAGTTGTTTCTCCAAGTAATTGAGGAAACAGAGGATAATGAAACAAGGTCTCCCACCCTCAGCAGGTTTTGGTCTTAGGGAGTGGTGGGCCCGCTAATGATATAATTAAGGCCATGTGATGAAGGGCCAGCAACTTTTTGTAAGAGCTTCTGGGCAAAGAACAGCATGTTGGAACATTCAGCAGCTTCAGAAATGCCCATGACAACTAAATTGTTGCAGTGACTTTGCTTCTCCTGACCCTTGAATCTCTCTTATAGCTGGGCCACTTTGTGGCATAGGGCAACAACTACTGGCCCCTGCTTTGCTTGGGTATTCTTTGTCAAAACTATGTGAGCTTCAGCATCACCCATACGCCGGGTGAGTTCTTCCAATGCCAGGTGGAGGGTCCATACTTCTGTGGCAATATCTAATATAGAATCCTTCAGGTTGCCCAGCTCAAGTAAAAACCAATCCACTGTGAGAAGTTCAGGTGTTGGGGAGGTCGGCGGACTGACTGCAACCACCTTAAATGGGCGTTTAGGTCCTGGCTTTCTGTCAGCAAGTCTGAGTGGTGCAAATACTGAGGACCTGGTCTCCAGTTCTGGCTAATGTCTGGGATCCATCTAGTTCAGCTGATAGTGAGCTAAGACAAGTGAAAAAGTGTGCCCTGTTGAGAATTAGTCAAATGGAGCCACAAAAATATAATGAAGTTAACTATAGTGAGGGCTGGTGAGACTCAGATTCCCACTACTGTTCCAATGCTGGCATCATGTGACTCCCCAAGTATTTCATGTTAATACAATTTTAGAAAAGTAAAAATTAATAGAGTACCAACTGCGTAATATTAACAGACACAAGCTAAATGAAAAACAAAACCTGTACTCTCAAAAGGTGAATCAAAAAAACATTCCAAGAAAAAAAGTACAGGATATAGTCAGATGCTACCTGTGCCATAAATAGACTGCCTGGAAAAAGGAGCAGTAAATATAATGCCTGCCTGGCATGCCAAGTTGTGGAATAAACTGGCTACTTAACCACAATACAGGAGCATGAGTAAGCATGTGTTCCAAATAAACGTAATATATTCCGAGCCTACAACTGAGAGCCTAAGAAGTCATCCGACCACACTGAAAATAGTGGCTGAAGACTGCACTCCCAAACCGCCCAAATCTACACTGAGACTTCAACATCTGAGCAGAGCGATAGTGGTGACTGAGCAGCTAAAAACAGTCATCTCTCAATCCACTCCAGACCCAATCCTGTGAAATAAAATCCAGGTTTGATTACCCACCCCCATTTGTTTCACTGTGTCAACCTTAGCAAGTCATGGGGGGAGGGTAGATTGATATGCTGTTAAACTGAACAGCCATGTTTGAATCTCACTGCCACTAACTGACTGACCCTGAGCTAGTCACTTAACCTTACATTGTATAACATTAGTGATGGAATTATACTTTATGAGCTTTTGGAGCCCCTGCATCCATGTTATTCAAAGAGCCCTCCCCCCTTCCCATTGCACTGTAAGTTAATGGCAGTGATGCAAAAGCTATATGACTCATTTTGGAGCTAAGGGGGCTGAGCCCTGGCAAGGCCCTCTCTATAATTCCAACACTGTAACATGCAAATACAAAAAGCAAACATTGTTGCTTTTAGCCAACCCTAATTTATGCACAGAGTTTATAACAGAAATTGCATACTCAAGTACCTTCCCGCAGAGTTACGTTTCATCACGTGTCCAGTAGGTAGTGCACATGCCACACTATCCATTCTGCTGCACTAATAGGTTACAGAAGTCATTTCCCTTAGCTATACCATCATTTAGGGTGTTGTTTTGCTTTTACTCCACCAGATGGTGCCTGCATTCTTCAGAAACTCTTTGGATGTCATCCCTTATGTCATCCACCGGGTGGCATAGAATACCCACTGGTTCTGCAGGAACAGCTGTAGCTGTTATAATTTCCCGTTGCTGGTCCCCGCAGTGTGTTGTAGTTTCCCTCCCTGCTGCAGAAGTGAGTGAAGATGGCTATGAAGAAATCAGGGTCCCAGCTGGAGACAGAGATAGAGCGGTGCCACTCATTGTTCCAATGGAAGACAATCTCCAAGCTGGTCAAACAACTCTTGAATAAGCTCATTGATAACAGTATGCGGGGGGAGGAGAAGAATCATGTGGCAAGATACTTAAATTGAAACTTGGTGCCTTCAAATACCAGGGCCCACGTCAAAGAGCACAGCCCTGTGTTTCCTGACCAGATAGCTGGGAGGGCACAGCTTTTATAGAAATATTGTTGTAAATGTACATAGCATAGAGCTATCAGTGTTCCTAAATAATACAGTATGTACTGGGCTAAAGCCACCAAATACTTAAAAAAACACCTTTGACATCAGTTAAAATTATTCATCGCTGGTAAAAATTAGTCTTAGCCAGGTTTGTGCTGTTGAAGGGACACTGTTGCTCTCTAGGCAGAGTGCATGTTTATTTATGCAGTAGGAGCAGGTGGATAAACCATTACATAAATTCATTTATTCTCACTGGTGTTGAATAAACGGTGCTTCTAGGATTTATCAACACCCTAATGTCAATCAACCACCATTTATTTAACACCTGAACGTCAATCACAGTGCCAGCAAGTCGGCACCACTTATTCAGCAATAGTTTCCTGCCACAAACAACACTGCAGAGAGGACCCCCACCCACCCACCCACCAGCCAAATTTTGGTTCTTAAGAACAGCCACTGTCTGCACCATCCAACTCTCTCAATGCCCACAATCTAATTCAGCTGTTTTTCTTTATTTCTTGTATGTACCTCTCTTTACTTCTCTTTCCTCTGGGTTCCCCTCACCACAGCAGTCTGGACTATGATCCTCCTGGCTAACTGGCATACTCTCATTTGGTATACTGCACTGCAATGACTCTGTCACTGTAAAGACCATCACAGTGACAGGAATCAGGCAAAACCATTTATCGCTATGATGGTCTGTGCAGTGACCAGGAAAGCCTCGCTGGGTGTCCCCCCCCACGGTCCAGCTCCAACTTGGAGTAGGACTCCTAGAGACCGGGGGGTGGAGGCAGAGTCCCCCACAAGGGGGGTTCAGGGGTTCAGCTCCTTTATTGTATGCACCAACGTCCCTGAGGCTACAATGCCGACAGTCGGCATGGTAGCTGTCACTGTAGGGGTGTCGGTGCTAGTGCTGTCGAAGAACTATGGTAAAAACCCTCTCAGACTGCAAGCTCTTGGTCTCTCATCTAATGCCTGCATGCTCGCTCACAAGTAAAAAAAAAGAAAAGCAGACTGTATGCAGGATCAGCCAGATAAATGGGCGCGATCAGCCAGATAAATTAAGCGCAATATTTTACATAACATTTATAAAACAAACAGTTGTGACCACACTATTGTGACTATCTATCACTCTCGCTAAGTGAGAGACAAAGCTGCCATGTTTTCCAAAACCTCTGGCCCTCCCACAAAGAACTTACAGCCAATAATAACATGCATTGTTAATGTAGGGGCATGAAGTCCTGAGCAGCCACGTATCCACCCCCAGCAAACTCTTGCGAAGTATGTATTAACACACATAAGCCCTGAACGTAATTCCTGCTATTTCATTTAACAAAAAGCCACAAGAACAAAAACATGCATAACTGAACCAAAAAAAAGCATCACTGTTGCATAAATCAAATATGCAATGGGCACATCATGGAATACATGATTTATCTGCACTTAAGCAGTTTGACCTCAGACATCTCACTTGTGGCTTATGTCGCTCATGAGGTTGCCAGAGGTCAAAATGCGCTTGTGCAGATAAATCATATATTCCACTCATCCCCATTGCATATCCCTTATATATAGCCCCACAGCACATGTTAAAGAAGGCCGGGTGCATTTCATGTTGAGTAAACACTCATATCTGTGGCTGATAAGCTGCAGTGATGCAGCCATGGGAGGGAGAAGAAAAGAAGTGTGAGGGAGAGATAGAAACTGAGAGTGACGGACAGAGGAAGCACCCAATCAGAGAGCTGCAGAGGGGGTGGAGATGGGACGGGAACAGACCGAGAAAGAGAGAGAGAGACAGGAAGTACCCACTCAGAGAGCTGCTGAGGGGCAGGGAACAGACACACTGATTGACGCTGATGTGCTTCAACTTCATTCACTGGGCAGAGTGTGGAGCAAGCATTGTGATTCATTAGGTATCTTGTCACACTCCCAGAGCCCTTTTTTCCTCTCCTTCTCCTGCTGTTCGCTATACATCAGCATAGCTCTGGCTATGCAGCCATAAAAAAGTATCTGTTGCCTTCAGTACTTCAGTATCTTAAGCTACTCATAGTTTATTTTAATGTTATAATTTATTTACCCAGGATAGCTCAGCTGAGATGCAACATCTCATTTTAAGGCGTAGAGGTGTTCCTGTGTCTCTGCTCTTTTACGTGCAGGAGGACTACACTGCAGGGAGTTCAAGTTTGGTGGAATTCAAACTTGTAATCTTCTTTAGTTTCACATTTCGGTGCTGTCAGCACTAGATTACATTGTTTCCTATGTAAAAGTAATAGAACACAGTGTGGTCTAGAGGTTACAGCACTAAACCATAATGCTGAAGATCACAGGTTCAAATACCACCACAGCCACTTGCTTCCTGCACCACTTTGAGCAAGTCACTTGTCCTCATGTGCTTTAGTCTACCCATCCACACAATTCAGCAGATGACACCACTGAAAAATAAAATGTTGCATCTTAGCTGGGTTATCTTAGACAAATATGGCAAATTGTAAAACTAAGTAAAATTCACACAGGGCCCAGATTTCAAACGATTTAAAAGGCTTTCATGTCCCCTGTTTCAAATTCATGAAATTAATCTCTTCTTGAGTGTAACTCAAGTCACCATCTGCATTACTAATTATTATATTCTATGAAAGCTGACAGCTACAGTACAATTAGCCATCTAAAAGAGCATGCTTTTGAAACAGGCAACAGTATTGAATTTCTTTGACAATCACGCTGCTCCACTGCTACTTGCATACAGATTTTCAGCTCTCCACCCTGAAAATAATTGTTCGGGGAGGTGTAGTGAGAGCTTACAGAGCTGGGATTAGTAAACCTGATGGGCACAGATAGGATGTCTTTATATGAAAAATCATAAATTACAGCCAGCTCTTCAGTGCAGCGGCAGTGTTCTGGCCTACAATGCCAGTGACCTGGGTTCAAAACTTAACCTAGAATGCTAGAGTGTCAATGGAAGGAGAAGTTTTGAGCATCATAGAGGATGCTTACCACCTTGAGTGGGAGGCTGTCTACTTCTCCACTGCACTAATACCACCTAGCATCAGTCAACAGTGAGGGTGCTGTCTTGAAGGCCCTGACACTGGGGATAAGCTGTGGGGAGAGGTAAAGGAGCCCTCGGGTGCAGTATGGAGGGGCGAGATGGAGACAGAGAAAGGCAGATCAGGGCTGTGGTTGGCACATGGGGGAAAAGAATAAATAAAAGAAAAGAAAAGAAAGATTATCAATTGTCAAAAAAACAAATACACAAAACTTTTCTCTCGTTTCAATTTTTTATTTATTTATTTATATAAAGTCTCAGAATTACAACCCTTTGAGTCAGGGACTCATTTACAAAGGCTCCACATCATACATTGAATGTGGACAAATACAGAGTATGATAAGTACAGTGACTAAGTAAAGAGACAAAATGGATATTACATATACAGAGCAAACACCGAAGGTGTGTAACTGTGAATCATAAATTAGAATCAGTAAATTTAGCAATGGAACTTAGCTATTGCTAGAGGAGTTTATCTGCAATCACAGTTAGAGCTGGACATAATGTGGGTACATAGCTCAGATTTAAAAGGCCCCAGCCTGGGAATAGCTAGGGCAGTATTAGGGAGGGAGTTCATTCAGAGTGGTGCCCTATAGCAAGAGGACCTTTGGCTGGCAGTGGTCCTTGCAAAAGGGATGCGAAAGGCAGTGGCGACAGAGTGTCTTGTGGCCCTTGTTGGCAAGCACGTCTGGAGGAGCGAGAGACAGCCAGTGGGAGCTTGTCCTAGTTGAATTTTTTTGGCCAATAAGCAAGTCTGATAGAGTAGGCACCCCTGAAAGTTAAGCCATGATCACCGTTGGTAGAGGTCACAGGTATGTGTGAAGTGATCGCAGCCTATGTCCAGTCTGCAGGCTTTGTTGTTTTTTTGTTTTTTTAGACATCTTTATTGACCATTTTTTATTTTCCAGTCTGCAGGCTTTGTTAAGCACACGCTTAATGCTGGTCAGGGCAGTGTCAGAGGTGGCGCCATATATGACTATGCCATACTCTACCAGGGAATTGACTTGCTTCTTGTAAGGGAATACGTTGTTTAGGCCTCTTTGTACTTTCCTGCTGTGCCACATTTGGAAAATACCAACTTGGTTGGCATTTCCATAATTCAGCTTTAAACAGAGAAGGCATTCCCAGCTTTTCTTGATTATACACAGTAGGATAACTTCACCAGAACTAGAGTAGACTGCAAGGGATACCAAAGGGACATACAAAAAGGGGCTTGCCCAAGGGCTGGTAATGCATACGGCTAAGCACAGTCCAAGCAACACAAAAGAAATCACAAAACCCCACAGGCAGATATGTTCACCTTAGACTTAATTCTCCGACTTTGTCACAGTGAATCTCCCCCAAGCCATGGAAATGATCTTGAGCCTCCCCCAAATAAGAAAATAAACTTGGGCCTCCTCATAAAACAAAATCTGGTCGAAGCCAACAAGGCTACATAAAGCTGTTTTATGGGGATTGGAGCCATCTACAGGGAAATTGCTTTTATATGAAACCTCAAGCTGCTCAATATTTCTTTCGAACTGCCTGCCAATAACAATATTCCCCTGTGTGTTTGCTGGCCCTGTTAAAGTTAACATAGTTTCTGGTGTCCACAGGTACATCCCACCCTCTGACTGTCAGGCCCATTAATAAAAAAATCATTCCCTGGTGTGCAGTGGCTCCATCGTTGTCTGATCACCTGCTGTGTTAATAACAAATAATTCCCTTGCTGCAGTATAAGGTCGGTCTGGTCCAATGGTAGGAGGGATGAGGCACTGTGTGCCTTTACTCCTGCTACATCAGTGGCTCAAGTTCAGGAACATGCTCAGATTGCCGAGGGTCGGAGAGAAGACTGAGCATTCATCAGATAGCTGTCCTGTCCCTGGGTGGGAAAGCATGCTGACTTGACCTTTGCTTACCCCAGGTGAAGGCAAGAATCCAAAGGGGGGGGAATGCAGAAATGGCTAGCACAGGCTACTCACCTACCTCAGTCACACACTACCACCTGGCTGACTGGCTTAGTTCTAGATGTGAGTGACTGGTTGGGGGCAGGATGGCTCTCCCCTTCCTTGCCCTATCATGGGGGAGGGCACTCTATGGGGAACTTTGGACTCAGTGGTCTGGGACAGGGGAGTGTCAGACAGGGGAGATGGGGACAGGGCTGACAGCCTGCCTGAGTCAAATAGCAAGGCAAAAATGTTTATGGAGGGGGAGAAAATGCTGCAGTATGTATGACCTTAACACATATACACAACCCTCCCATAACAGGGTTACAATAAACCTAACAAGTATTGGTAATATATACAGGATCTCCTACCAGAGTACTATGGAGCCAGAGGGAGGATTTTTAAAGGAATGCGGTTTCTTAGACCTGTAGAATAAGGATCCACAGTTCTTAGATAGTTACTAGGAAGGATAAGAAAAGTTAGACATATTGTTATACTTATCTGATAGGGAAGGAGTTCACATCCTGTGAGACCTGTGAAAGTAAAGAGAAAAAGATTAATATGGAGTAAATACAGCAGTGGGAACAATAGAGAGGATAGAGATAGAAAGGGGTATAGTATAGCGTAAAAGGTAAAAAAAATACTGCTTTGGATAGAAAATTACAGAATTAAATGAAGTAACAGATATATAGGCATGTTTAATTTAAGTAGTATACTAATATCATTAACTGTTTACCATGAGGTCAAAAACAAAACACAAAAAACAGAATAATTAAATGTTTGTAACCAAGTTACTTGTGCATTTTCAGCTTGACTCGCACATTGTTTTTAATGTGTGATGTATATCACTTTAAGAGATCTGTATAAATGAGATGCATATTTGTATTCCTCAGACCCACCCCCTGAGGACGGCCCATTGAAGGGTTGAAGCACTGGGGCTAGTGGTTGCACACCAGCTTATTGCCAGAAACTAAATATTGCACTGAATCTACGAGTGCTGAGCTTTCTTTTCTTTTCTTATTACAAGCTGGCAGCTTTGCTCATGCACCTCCTTTTCCAGTGAGCACCACTCTACACTTCTTATACAATAGCCACAGCACTGACCACTGACTGCCACAGGACTGATCCTTCCACTCCCTACAGTTACAGGACTGTACCCCCCTGAGAGTCACATGACTGAAACCATCCACTGTCAGTCATAGCACTGGGCACCCACCCCTGACAGTCACAGAACTGATCCCTATTCCCAATGGTCACAGCACTACACCCCACCACCATGACAGCACTGCCCCCATACCCCCTAAAAAGTCACATGGATGACACTCTCCACAGGCAGGTACAGCAGTAATCCTCACCCCTAACAGTCACAGCACTGAAGACCACCCCACACAGTCGGGACTAACTCCCCCCCCCACAAAACAGTCAGTTAGTTTGCCACCTTATACAACCTTCCTGACGCATGAACAACTTCCTGCAAATACTTCAGCCCCTCAAAGCTGTAGAATTGTGCAGAAGCAGACCTTCCAAAAGTCAAAGGAATAACCCTCACTCTGACAGTCACATAAATGACACCCTATCCCTGACAGTTACATATCTGACCCTATTCCCAATAATCCCAAGACTGTACAACCACTTTGACAGTCACAGTGCTGACACCCTCCACCATCAGTCACAGCAATGACCACCTCTCAACAGTCATAGGACTGTACCACCCCCCCACACACACAATCAGAGGACTGCACCAGCCAGCCCCAGTCACAGGACAGTACCACCACCCACACCACCCCACCCCCACAAGACTGTAACACCCCTCCTTCACAGCCACTGGATTGTACCCTCCCACAGTCACAGGACTATACCACCCCACTGACAGTCACAGGACTGACACCCTCCACCGACAGTCATGACAATGACCACCCATCTCTGGCAGTCGCAGCAGTGTTCTACACCCCTGAGAGTCACAACCCTTTCTTACTATTTCTAACAGTCACAGAACTGCCCCCCCCTTCCAAACCTTGTAACCACAGCAATGACCATACACCCCTGAGAGTCAAAGCACTAATCCCCATTCCCCATAGTAGCAGCACTGGTCACAGCACTACACCCCACCTCCATCTTAGCAGCACAGATTATCCATCCCCAACACTCACAGCACAGAAACCTCACCCCCAAAAGTCACAGGACTGACACCCTCTACCATCAGTCAAAGCAGTAATTCCCATCCCCTGACAATAACAGCACTGAGCCATGACTCCTAACAGTCAACGCACTGATCGCGCATCCACAACAGCCACAGCACTGCCCCCTCGCCCACAATAGTCACAGGACAGACCCCCACCCTGACAGTCACAGATCTGAACCACCCCTTCAATAGCCATAGAACTAACACCTTCCACTGTCAGTCACAGTGGCCACCTACCTGACAGTCACAGTGTTGATCCTCATCCCCCAACAGTGACAGCACTGACCTCTACCCACAACAGTCACAGCACTACCCACCACCACTGTCAAAGCACTGTCCCAATACATCTGCAACAGTCACAGGGCTGATACCCTCCACAGACAGTCACAGAAGTGATCCACGCCCCCAACAGTTGCCACACTGCCCCCCCACTCCCAAAAGTAACAGACCTGCCCCCTACCTGGCAGTCATGGCACTGGCCACCCACCCCCTGACAATAACCGCACTGGTTCCCATGCTGACGGTTACAGCACCGAAACCCCCAACCTCAAAAATCACAGTACTGACCTCCACGATTAACATAGCACTGCCTCTGAACCTCCCTCAACAGTCATATGACTTGCCTTCCCCTTACAACAATGCACCTGACAGTCACAGCACTGACCACCAACCACTAGCAGTCCCAGCACTGACAACACCTCAGTCATAAAATCTTTTAAAAAATTGTTTAAGTACTGGCAAACCATTGCAGAGAGTGCAGGGGTCAAAACTGGCACTGGCCTGCTAGCCAAATTCTGGTAGATATTGTGTTTGGCTAGTAAGATTTTCTTTTAACTAGCCCTGCAGACCTGTACTGGAAAGTGTAACCAATATTTATTCATTTATTTATTTAATTCTGGTAACTGGGACCATAACGGTCCCTTTTTCAGGGGCGACCCGGAGTTATTTTACATACAGTAGCAATACATTTACAAGCAGTAGTGTGATATACAAAAGGCATTTCTGTGATATTCCATTCTCACTTACAACATTCAACTAACAGTAATTATACACAAAAACAATGAGTGTCATTGTCCTTTGACATTTGTTAATCCATATAAGACAGTCATGGAACAGATAGCACATATGGTCTACAACAAGTGCTGCGTGATGACTAAGTATATGGCATCAACGATAGCAACTGCATTGTTTCAGCTCTGAAAGGTACACCTTGAGCCCCTTTTTAAATCCCCAGAGGGAGGAGCTATCATTTAGGTTCTCTGGGAGTTCATTCCAGAGGGGTGGGATGTTAACTGGGTATGACCTTTGCCCTAGCGAAAATCTGACTTTGGTATATTAAGGAGTTTGAAGCTCGAGGATCTGAGGGGCCTTTTATTTGGTTTTTCGGACAGTAAACTGGCGATACTAGGAGGAGCATTTACCTGCCTTAGTTTGAAGGCTAGATATAGAGATGGATACTGCAATCTCCCTTCTAGTGATGGCCATGAGAGGGCATGTAGTACCTTGCAGTGATGCTCCCGGGCCGGGGCTCCTGAAGCAAATTAGCAAACCCGGCGATATAGGGTTCTGAGCTTTTGTATTTCTGCCCCCCTGACATTTAGTAAAGCCAGAGCACCATAGAATAGAGTGGGTAGTATTGTGCCTGTGACCACCTTTAGCCTGGATTCATGTGTAAGGAAGGGGCTTAGGTGATAGAGTAGACCCAGTTTCTAGTTTAAAGTCTTGTTCAGCTGGTCGATTGAGAGTGCAGCTTTGGTCTATGTTTATGCCTAGGTACTTGATGGATTCGACCACCTCAACTGTCGATCCATTGGTGAAAGCAGGTGTCTGGATCAGTGATCTGTCTGATCCTAGACTTACAGGTCCAAATAACACTGCCTTTGTTTTTTTGGCATTCAACATGAATTTGTTATTTTCCAACCAACGCTCAAGCAGTTGAAGGTCAGTTGTCAGTCCAACATTTAAAGTCACTGGGTCTTTGGAAGACCTATATAGCACTGCGTCATTGGTGTACAATGTTATTTTTGCATCACCGCAATTTTTTGGCATGTTATTAATAAATATGGAGACTAATAGGGGTCCCAGGATGGACCCTTGGGGGACCCTGTCAAGTATTGGTCGCATGGAGGAGTTGGTAACCTGCCATTTTACAAGCTGTGTTCTCCCCTGTAGGTAGTCGGTGAACAATTTAACTGATAGACTATCTAGGCCTATTGCTTTGAGGTTCTTGAGGAGTGGTTTGTGATCAATCATGTCAAAGGCCTTGGTGAGGTCAATGAAGACCGCACCGGTTAAGTGGCCTTCATCGAGAGCTGAGAAAATGTCTGAAGTGAGGCTGACTAAGGCAGTGTCAGTTCCATGATTTTTTCTGAAACCATGTTGCCTGTCTGTGAATATGTTGTGGCTGTCAACGTAGTCTATCAATTGCTTGTAGATTACTCTCTCCAGCACCTTGCTCAAGATGGAGACTAGTAAGATGGGTGGATAGTTTTCAACATTTTTGTGAGGACCACCTTTATGTATTGGTGTCACCAGGGCAACTTTCCATAGCGTTGGGACTTGGCCCTCCAGAATGGATCTATTAAAGAACCATGCAATAGGGGCCACTATGACTGGGGCAGCGATTTTGAGCAGTCTTGGTTCTAACTTATCGTGCCCAGCCAATCCAGGTGTTTTGATTTTATGAAGTAGCTTAAGGACTTCGTGTTTTGAAGTGAGCTTGAAATGGAACTTTGGGTGGGTGGGGGTTATGTCTGGAGTGACTCACACGGGGGTGGCTCCAGACTGTGTGCCTTAAATTTGTCCAGGTCAGTAAAGAAAAGGTTAAATGCATTGGCGGCATCGGCTGGGTTTTTCAGGCTTACACCATTTGCTGTTAAATCACATTCGCCCTGCGCTGGACGACTTTTGATTAGGGTATTGATTTGCGACCAGAATTTTTGGGGGTCAGAGAGATTTTTCACTTGGAGGTTTGTAAGGTAAAGTTTTTTCGCTGTTCTTAGCTCATTTTTTTCATTTATTTAGTAGTACCCTAAACATCTGCCAATCTTGAGATTGACTTGTGGTTCTGAAGGTCCCCATGCTCTGTTTCATTCCCTCATATGTTTTCTTAGGTCCCTGGATACCCATCTTGCATCCTGATCTTTTACTCTAAGTTTTCGCACTGGGGCATGTTTATTCGCAGCCGACAGAAAACTTTTGATGAAGAAGTCCAGGGCTGTGTCCAAGTTTGGGGCATGTTTGATTTGTATCCAATTTACCTCAGCTAGTGTCCCGAGGAAGGAGTCATCATTGAAGTTTGAGTAATTCCGTGCCCAGAAAATTCTGGGAGGTATGGTGTGGAAGCTGTTCTTCAATATGCCTAATGTTGGCGAATGATCACTTAGGGAATCTGCAAATGCTCCTGCCAGTTTAAAGTTATTGGGTTTGGAGGCCAGGATCCAATCTAGCGTAGAGTGATTTCCAGTTTTTTTATTTAGCCTTGTATTTTCTCTGATTAATTTTGTTAGGTTAGCCTCCAATAGAAGATGTTTTAGCTCTTTGTTCATTTGGGACCCCCAGTGTATATTAAAGTCTCCCAGTATTATTTTCTCTCCCCTTGGGAGGACTGGTAGAGAGGTTATAAGGGAATTTAGGGCAGCTGTGGCCACTTTGGGAGGGTTGTACACGCATCCTATGGTCAGGGGTTTGATCCCACCCAACAGTATGTTTACGAATACAGCTAAGCAGCTGGTATTGTTTAAGGCAGGTGTTGACAGCAGGGAAGCATTTAGAGAGGATCTGACATAAATTAGGACTACTCCCCCTTTTTACCTATCCTATCTAAAGGTTTTGAATCTGCAGATCTCTACCTCTAGATTAAGTACATGGGGTTTGAGCCAGGTTTCTGAGATGGCTATCATGTCTGGGGAGTACAGACTTGTCCAGGCTTCTACTTTGTGTATTTTCAGCCTTAGACTGTTGATATTCATATGGGTTATCCTTAACCCCTTAGCATTATCCCAGTCTGGTTTTGTAGGGGAGGTGATGTGAGCATTGGTGGAGGGTGGGCCAGGGTTTGTTTCTATGTTGCCTCCGAGCAATAATGTTAGTTTTGCCATAAATCTCGTAATGAACTCTGGCATAGAGAGAGGGATCCTAAGTCTATGATCTGTTACATGGTACATTATTTTGTACAGGTTCCCTTTTTTCTGAGACCCAGTAGGTTAATTACTGAGACTTGGGGCTCGCTTAGGATGCATATAGTGGGGTAATTGTGTTGAAGGGGGTTGGAAGACTATTCAGGTCCCTGGCATACATGTTCCAGCATGTAGTCTGACCCTATGACCATCAGGACATATAAGGTAGCAATGATTATTCCCCTGACCATTATTAAAATAGATGTCTGGCTGTGTAGTATAGAGATTTTTTGTTTTCCTAATTTAAGATACCCCTTAGTTACTACAATTCTTTTGGTATCTTAGTTGTCCCACACGGTTTAAGCAGGGAGCAGTGTGTCTCTTATGACAGCCTTCTGATTGGATTTTCTTTAAGCCTGACAGAGAAGCTGAGGCTGTATCTTTAAGAAACCAAGGCTGTGTCTTTAGGTGGAGCTTGCTACTTATCCTTTCACGATTGGTGGGTTTGATGTTATGGGGTGGAGTCTGAGGGCAGAGAGCCCATTTAATAGAGTGTTGAGGTGGGGGAGAGGGGTGGGTGAAAAAATTCAAGTTAGCAGCTCTGCAGGGCGAGAATAATAAATAAAATCATCCCCAAGCTTCAGTTTGTCTTAATTAAAACAGCAGCTCCCCTGAAACTGCTCAGTTACAATTTACAGAAATCCTGCATCTGGACAATAAAAGAAAAAAATGTAGTATATCTGTGAGCAGCCAGGCTACTTTATAAATACAGTCCAAGTCGGCTGCAGGAGAAGGGAGAGATCCCGAGAGTCGCAGCTAGGACAAGCAGATTTAAAAGAAAAAAAACACCAAGTTCAAAACCAGGCACCTGATTCACTCGCAGATATGCTCGGGTTTCCTGCTGTACCTGGCTTGCGGCGGGCTCCTGAAAGCGGCGGCGGTGACTCCCAGTGGCCTTTGGGGGTAGTCTGAGCTGGCTTGCAGTGGGCTCCTGAAAGTGGCAGCAGCGACTCCTGGTGGCCTTCGGGGGTAGTCTGAGCTGGCTTGCGGTGGGCTCCTGAAAGCGATGGCAGTGACTCCCAGTGGCCTTTGGGGGTAGTCTGAGCTGGGCTAGTAGAAGAGTCTATGGGGTTAGTGAACTTTCCTAGTCACTAGTCCTGCTGGCTAGTGGCTGCAAAACTTAACTAAGACCCCTGGAGTGGGTCATGCCATCCACAAGATGGCCCTCTAGACATTCTTGCCCATTGACCAGCTTTAAAGCTGAGTATCCTGCTAAGAGTCAGAAAACCCACATTCCAGTCCCTCCCCCCATGCACAACTGGACCACTTTTTCAGTACCTGTTCCTTGGTTTCTTATACTTCTACCTGGACACCCAAAATGACAGCAACAGAAATGGGTAGAAGGGACCTCGGTTTAATCCCTCATGCAAGGGACAGTCCACCATGACAGTACAGCATTACTCCATATACTATATTATGGTGCCAGTGTTTACAGTATGACAGTGACTATCCTAATAATCAGACTGTCCATACTGTATATGTGGTATGTCATACTTATTTCGGTTCTGGAGTATGTGGGACTCTTGAATGTACTGCAAATACTAAATAACCAACAACAGAAAAAAGATACAACTGCAAGTACTTCACAGTTCTGCTGTATAAGATACACATAATACTGTATATAATGATTCTAAACAGATACCAAGTGGTACAGCACATGGACAACACGCTCTGTATATCAAACTTTACATTGCTTGGCTTGTAAAACATGCTTCTGGAATGTATAAATTCACAGCTGCTTAAGTAAGGGACTTAGACATATGTAGAGCATGATGCTGGCATCACAGTAAAACGCCTGGCTTTCTCAGTCCCAGGCCAGAATATCTCCTAGCAAGTCCTGCAGCCACATTTGTAACACAGAGGCATAGCCATTCTCTGATCATACTGAATAGCAGAACAATAGCAACTGCTATCTGTAAATGGCTTTGCTTACCTATATTTGTGGATCCTGCAGTTCTGTTTACTCCTTGCTACACTACATGCGGTCCTTTTCAAAGATTTATTTGGAATACCATTGTAATACCTGTTCTTTGCCATTGTATTACCACTGCGATTTCCAGTGTATTACCATTGTAGGTTTCATAACTGATATCACAGTGGATTTGTTCCAGTTCCATTGTGATACCATTGTAACCATTATGATACCATGCAGACAGAAGTAGTTCACTGGAAACACCACCTCTGCAGGTACCACAGTAGTAACAATGTGCACCATTGCGATACCACTGTTTGTTGGTATCACAGTGGTTTTGTTCCAGTTGCAGTGGGATACTAGTGTGTCAACTATGACACCATCAACACCCAGTGGTAGCACAGTGGCAAACTCTTGTGCAATGGTAGCACAGTGGTGAATACCAGTGTGATGCCACCGCGCTTGGTATTACAATGGATTTGTTTAAATTCCATTGCACTATTATTGTGGCCACTGTGGTACCATGTGTCAGTGGTAGCACACTGAGTGCACCTATAGTGGAAGAATGGTCATGCAGCATGGTATCACAACAGCCTGTGTGGGTCACTAGTAGCACACAGTCCACATTGTAAGGGAAAACCTGCCGGTAGAGTGATCCAAAAAAAAAAATTAAGACATATCCAACAAGATCAGACTCTAGGACTCAAACCCCTAATGTTTTTGTTTGTGTACTTTGTATGCTTTGCATTCTTCCACTCTAATGTCCTTGTGATAGTGGAATTTTAACAGTATACTGGAGCTATTACAAATGCTACATCACCAACCACTTAACAAGTGAAAGCCTAGTGTCATAATACTTGGGGTAGCACTGTTACAGGTTAACATCCTAGCAGAGGTAAGAGATCTCTTATCTGGTTCCTATGGAGCCTGGGATAAGGGTGTCTCAAGAGAACATGGTACCTGTAAAACAAGAACTGCAATGGGGTCACAAAGGATCTACAACTCTTTATGAACTATTACAAACAAGGTAGGGTAAACAAAAAAACAATACTTATCTGATACGTATGGTCAGTGCCCTCCTACATCTGGTCAACGTCCTGTCAGACCTGTAGATATAAAAGGGAAAATGGGTCAGGAAAAAGAATAAAAATATTGATCAGCTACTGTAGGTCAGCTGGGAAGTACCTATAGAGGTTGAAAAATAAAGTGGATTGTATGTGTGTGGGTAGATGGGGGAGATACTGCACCAGTACTACACCAACAACTTTGGTGTTAGAATAGACTGGTCACTCAGGGACCATCATGATGGGGAGGATTCAGTGTCCCTAGAACTGATCTCTGTTGGGGGTGGGGGCCAGGTTGCTCCACCCATCAACCAACACAGGGAAGGATGAAGACACCAGGGGCCCAATATTCAAAAATGCCCAAGTGGAGCGCAATAATTAGTGCTGTGCTTTGTGATACCGCATGTGTGCAAAACTGCTATATTCAGATGGATAGTACATGACACTATCCCTCTGAATATAGGGACATTGTGTCGTGACATTAAGCTTTAGTGCCCAATAGCGCACCCAAAACTAGGCCCATAATGGCTTGTGTGTGGGCAGCATCTGCAGTATACAAAAGTCCCCATGCAAATTAGTCCATTGGGCATACAAGGCACCAAGGATCATTTGCATGCCCATTATGGGCTCATTTGCATGAGAGTGAGACTGCTTTGCCCAGCACACACCCCACAACTGCCCCAACCCAGTGAGTTGTCCCTGGTGCTAGTGGCATTCCTCCACCCTCCAATCCCAGTTTCATGAAAGACAGATATATCCCTGGCATCCAGTAGTGCCCCCGTATTCAGTCCTGTAATGAAAGATTTATCTTTGGCATCCAGTGATCTCTCCCCACCTGATTGCAGTCCTATTCAAGAATGGTGCATCCTGGCATCCAGTGGTCCCTCCCCACACCCAATCTCAGTCCATGTAGAAAAACAATTTCCCTGGTGTCCAGTGGTCTCTCCCCATACCCAATCCCCATCCTGGGAACACCAACCCACCCAGTTTCCAAATGCCCTCCTCCTGACAGTCACACTGTCCTTGCGTGGCAGGGGCAAAAAAGCACAAAGAACGAACTGCTACTGCACTGAGGACCATAACAAAAGTAAGCAGTCAGGTTGTAGCAATCAAAGTAATTGACCGTTTGGTCAGGTCTTTCTTTCATATTTGGAATAAATTCAATGCTACTAGACAGAGGACCATAACAAAAGTAAGCAGTCAGGTTGTAGCAATCAAAGTAATTGACTGTTTGGTCAGGTCTTTCTTTTATATTTGGAATAAATTCTCTTTGATTGCTACAGCCTGACTGCTTACTTTTGTTATGGTCCTGAGTGCAGTAGCAGTTCATTCATTGTACTCTTGTGTGTTGGGTAGGCTGCCCTTCTAGCTTCTGCACTGACCTGCTAACACTGATCGCAGTACCTATCTCTGGGACTGCATCAGGAGCCAAGAAGTCCCCCACCCCAACGAAGCCCTGTCCCGAACCATGAGTAGCACCGCCCCAACCCATACCCAGTTGGTTGCTAGTGGCCTGCCTCCCACCCTCAGCACTGACACCAATCCCCGGTCTCCCTACCTGTCTGTTGGTGCCACAGTTCAATGATAGCAAGCAGCATAGCCCACCTTGCACAACCATGGCTGCCTTGTATCTATTTGTACCAGGGAGTGAAGCCTATGACTAGGACAAAGCACATCACTGTGCCATATACAGTAAATAAGCTGCACTCCCTGCTACAGATAGACATTGGGAGGCCATGGTCATGTGAGGTGGACTGTGCCACTCATTGTCATTGAATTGCAGCAGTGACAGATTGGTAGAGGGACTGGAGGGTGGGTGTGGGTGCTTTGGGTAAGAGGGGGGCCACTAGCTCCCAACTGAGTATGGGCCGGGGGGCACTGCTCATGACTCGGAATGGGACTTTGTTGAGGGAGGCAGGACTTCTGTAAAACTGCCATGCCAAGGGCAGTGCCACTGTTGGGGGGCACTGGCAAACTAAGACTCATTCCCAGGATGGGGATCAGCTGTGGGGAGGGATCACTGGACACCAGGGTACCTGTGTTCCTACACTGACTGAGATCGGGTTGGGAGAGTGACCACTGAACACCAGGGATATATCTTTCTGTAACTGGACTTGGACTGGGTTGGGGGAGTGACCACTGGATGCCAGGGATATATCCTCCATTAATGGGACTGGGTTTGGAGGGACAGGGGCACCACTGGACAACAGGGATATATCTTCCTGTAATGGGAGTGGGATCAGTGGGAGGAAGGGATCACTGGACAGCAGGGATATATATTTCATTAACAGGACTGAGTTCAGAGGGAGGGGGCACCATTTGTCACCAGGAAGTACTGTCTTGGGATGGGAGGGCACCGACACACTACCTCCAGCAACTGCTAGGGCTGTGCCGGATTAAGACAAGGGTTAGGTCAGCAGTATTTTATCTGTACAAGGGGACAAAGCAAAGCACTCTAGCACAGAGCAACTACTGTGAGTATTGAACTGCTCTGATATTCAGGTTCCCACCCCCGAATTGCATAATTTTGCCTTGCATCCCCTCCCCAGTTTACCTGGCACAAACCCAGTTTGCCCATGCTAACTGGTCTTTTAAATATAGGACATTGGTGCAAAACCCAGTTTGCTCTGGTAAACTAGGATCTGCACCTGGGCAAACATTTGAATATCAGGCCCCAGCTGTTATACTCCCCTTCACCATCAACAGGACTCCAGACCAAACTGGTAGAGCGTCTTGGGGGGTTACCATGGCTGATGAGAGCCTATGGAGGGGGGGTGGGGATGATGACCCCTCCCCTCCCCTCCTGCCTCCCCCCATGGAGGGAATCAGTGGCTGTTCTGAAGGTCCAAATTTAGTCCCTGTGATGGGTGATGTTGCTAGGTAGCTGGCAGCAATATGGTACTTCTTGGTGATGCAGGGCCTGCAGAAATTGGGGCACCATTCTGGCCTTTCAGTTGCTATTTTCCTCTCATTTTCATGCCCGTCCATTTCTTCTAACACAGAGCGTAGTCTAGTCAGACCTCGACATACACATCATCCCAAGTATCTCTGACCTCTACACCACTGAAAGGTAGCATTAAACCCACTAACAAGTGTATAAATTGTTTAACTAACCTGAATGAACCAAGTTGACCCTCAGGCCACTGGCATTTTTCACAAAGGGACCCACTGGCTAAAGTGAATAGCTTCAGTGAGCATTTAATGACACATTTCCAAGATGCAGGTGATGTAATCCCAGCCAGGTACTGTATATATATATATATATATATATATATATTCACTGGACAGTTTGTTGTATCAAAGCCTGTTAAACAGAAACACTTGAATACACTTCGATAAATAAATAAAAAAAAAACATGGGAAGACACTTTAAGTGATTTTCCAATAGAACACATTTTTTGGAAAATAAATGGAACTTTGTGTGCCCCAAATCTGTATAGTCAACAAGCCTGCAGCTCAGACACTAGCCACACTTCCTTCCTCTAACCAAGACACTAGGCTCCCCTCCCTCCACAGACCTCTCTGACACTAGCCCCTTCCCTCCACAGCACCTGACACTAGCAGGTTTCCCTTACAGCCCCCATGAGAGTAGCCCTCTTAAATGCACACCCTCCACAGTCCCCAAAATGTATACAGCTCCCCATCACCCCAGACAATAACCCCCTCCCTCCATTTCCTGACACAACCTAGCCACACCAATCCTCCCCCCTTTCACCACAGTCCATCTGAACACCCCTCCCTCTCCAGGCACCCCACTGTCTAATCTCTGTGGAAATCACCCCACCTCCTGTCCCTTGACTCCCAGAAGCCACAACCCTTCCTCCTTAGCCATTTGAGAATCACCATACCCTTGTTGCACACCTTCTCTGCAAAGTCCTCCTGGACACCACCTACTCAGACACCAGAGGCATGCATACACCTTTCCTTCTACACTCTCCCTCCACATGCCATAACACTAGCCCCCTCCCTCCCAAGCCCCTGACCGCAGCTTACCCACCTTCCAAAGCCCGAAACACTAGCACCTCCCTTCCCCAGACACTAGCCCCCAGCCATTGACACTAACCCCACCTCCTTTGCTGGGGTCAAAACTGGCACCATCCCACTAGTAAATGCTGGTAGATTTTGTATACAGCTATTAAGATTTTCCTTTAGGTAACCCTGCAGGCATGTGCTGGAGAGGGTAACACTTCAGTAAGTACATCAAGTGGGACAGAGGAAAATTATGTGGGAATTTTCCCCAGTCAGTAGCCCTGCTGCAAAACTCAGTTTAAACCCCTGAATGTAATATGACTGACCTGCTCTGTTCAAGTCATAGTGCACAGAGTTGGGTTATTTTGGGTTTAGGGTAATTTATTTATTTATTTAGTTTTTGTTTACCGGGTAGGTGCACTAGCCAAAAAATGACTATTTTCAGACATGACCTGGGAGAGTACAGAGACAAACTTCCAGAGAACATTATGGAACAAAATACAGGTTACATATAGATGTTTGAGGCATTAACAGCAGAAAATGACAAAAATTGAAGTCAGTAAGAACAGTACAGCAGTAGAATTTAACATGTGACAATTACAATCAGGTCAAATAAAGTGACTAAGCAATGTTCAACCAAGTTACATGTAGATGTATGTGGCATTAACAGCAGAACATGACTAAGATTGAGGTAGTAAGAAAAATGCAGCATAAAAATTTACAAGTGACAATACATTCAGGTCAAATAAAGTGACTAAGCAATGTTCAATCAGCGACGGATAAAGTGCTATGAGAGCAGTAGCAGCCAGGCAGTAATAGGTGAAGGGGGAACTACAGAGAAAGTGTAGGGAGTAGGAAGGCAATAGGTGGGGGGGGCGTAGATTAGGTATAGAATAAGTACAGGTTACCCAGTAGGGTACAGCAGGCGATGGAAGAATGAAGCTGTGTTGATTAAGAAGAGAAAGCAAACAAGTTTTAAAGAAAAGTACAGTTAATCTAGTAGAACCTAAAAGGAAAGTACAGAGAAGGTTGCAGAGATGCAAAGGGTCTGGGGTCCTAGAGGAGAGATTATAGGAGTCAGAATTAAACAAGATACTTATCTGAAAGGTAGACCGCCAACCTATGGAAATAAAGCTAAAACTAGGTAAGTATGAGGTACTTATAGTAGCTTGAGTAGAGATAGGGAGCGGAGAGATACAAAGGGTACTATACAGCATAGGAGTAAGATGAAAAGATAGTTAAAGAGCATCTCTCTACTATAATAATAAAAAACTTTATTTATATTGCACCTTTCCAAAACCAAGGTGCATTCCAAAAAGATTAAATACAAACAGAACAAACAGACAGTAATATAAAAACTGTTAAAAACAAGTACGAAACATTGATCAAGGACATATGCCTTATTCCATAAAAAGGATTTAACAGCCTGTTTAAAGCTCCCCACGGTCGAACACTCTCTTATCCGATGTGGTAGAGAATTCCAAACGGTTGGTGCCACAAACATAAAAGCCTGGGCACCAGCTGATTTCAGTGTGACCCTAAGAATCTCTAGCAGCCCCTCGTTGGCTGAGCGGTGCGACCTCACTGGGAGGTAAGGAACCAGGAGATCTTTCAGGTAATAATAAAAAATTAAAAAACACTAGATTTATACCAATTGTGTTTTAACTTTGTTTTCTAATTATTTTTTCCCCCATGCCATTGGTCTACTAAATATTGTAGGTAATGTAGCACTTTCTTCACTAAGTCTTTCAAAATGTATCTTACTCTTTCCTGCTAACCACACCGTTGCTGTTTGTGATATCACAGTCTGTCATGGTGAGCACTAAAAACTCAAGGCACTGTGAGGTTAACAGGCGAGAGGCAAATGTTTTCTATACAGACTTTTCAGATGGACTGTCAAGATGTACTGTAAATTTTGGAAAGGAACATTGACAATTAAAAAAAATATATTTTCTAGTAAACTATAAACAGCTGGATCTTATTTATGATAAATCATGTACTGAAGTACAGAGTTGCTCTTTAACATCAAGGTAAGAGCAATAGAGATATAGTGACAGAGGATAAAATAAAACAAACAAAAAAAGCAGCAACTTCCTGCAGTAATCTTTGTCGTCCCCCCATAACTCCCCAGTCATGTTCTCTGTCCCAGTTAGCTGATCAAACCATCCCATCCCAAAAACTTAATATCCTTACTGGCCCACACTCCATTAATGACAGAGAGACTGAAGGAAATCTGCCTTGCAGGAGGACTGGCCTAAGTGTTTCAGTGCAGAGCAGACCCCAACCAAATGATCAAGCACCCCCTCCATTTTCAACACTGCCAACACAAAATCCTCTTCCTCCTAGCTCAAGCTACACCAACTGCACATCCAGCACTCACTGCAACCGCCCCTTCGCCTAACTCCCTGCAATCTTCAAATCCCCCATGCATCTGATTACCTCTTTATGCCACTATTGGGGTTGCTATGGGAGTTGGAAGGCAAATCCTCCCTCCCCAGGCTGCCAACAATTGGCGACTCAGGCTTACTCTCAAATTAAGGTTGACCTCATGGTGCAGCGCCTCTCGGGTATCGAGGCAGCCTGTAACTAACCCATTTAAACATTTTCAATTTACCTTTAAAAGAATTAAAGTAATGAGCAATAACAGACCAATTTACATACCTGTAAGTTTAGTTCTACTGTTGTCATTCCTTTCACATTCACACTGTGGCAAAGTAGGTTTAGTCTTTGGGTCTGCCACTCACTGGTGCAGCTGTTAAAATGGAAAAGGAAAGGAGCCTGAAATGATTAAAAAAAGCTTTTTAAGGGTAGATATGAAATGAGCCAGATCCTGCATGGAAGGTGTATGTTGCTATTGCTGTAACCCTTTCTTTACTGGTCTCATTTAATTTAGAAAACTTCTAACAGAACTGACTGGTTGCATTTGAAATGGAATGCAAAGCAGAGTGTTATGACTCTGGAGTCTGATGGCTTCTCATAATGACAGTTTTACTGTTCCTCTAACCAGCATGTTTACTTTTAAAATATATTGGCAATTATTTTTTGGACATGCTCTTCTACTGTGCACACTGTGGCTGTGGGGGTGGAGAGGGGTGTGTGTGTGTGTCATGGGAAGATTTTTACTTGTCTGAGTATGAGTAGGCAACCTGGAGCAAGGTTGCGCTGGATTTCATCAATTTATTTATATACATTTACAGATGAAAGGCACAAAAGATGCATTTATTCTGTTATCATTTGACTAAAAACACAAAATAAAACAATAAACAACTCCATCATCACCCAATAACCAAGCACTTGCTGCATTCACAGCACACAGCATGGAAAGCAGCCCTAACACACTTCTACAGGCACAAAGAACCACCAACACCTACAGCCAACACCCAATATGTAGCACAGAAAGTGTCCCCTAACACCAGCAGGAGTTACCCACCACTTAAGTCCCCCCACCCATCCCCATGCCAGACATTTCCAGCCTGGTCTCACAAATCAGGGACTGCAAGCTTAAAAAGTCAGGGACAGAGTATCAAAATCAGGAACAAATCTTAAAAGTAGTTTTTAGCTAAAACAAACTGCAACATTTTTGCTTAGGGAGAAAAGCTGCTCGATCCTGCATTTTGGCTGAAGCATAACTGGAAATTCAATCAACAGCTGCCTTTGACTTAGAGTTCTCCAGGGTCCTAGTGCCAGCCATACTATCAACTGACAGCAGAAGAAACTTAGAAACTGGTGATCATATACTGTGTTTTTAAAACGCTATAGAACTATTTCTTCAGTGCCCCAGCAGGAGGGGAAGGGAGAGGGTGTTGAGAGGTCCGCTGAGGGGAAGGCAGTGGAAAACCAGTTCTATGGACATGACTGCATCACCATGCAAGTGCACACAATAGCTGTCCTGCAAGTCCCTTATCTAATCTACTTCATAGCAAAAAGACAGCATGGCTTTGCCATGCAGCCTTAAAAATAAATCATACTTTGCATATCTCGCCAGGCAATGATTCTTGGCTCAGTGTGCCTTTCCAGGTAACCAGTTTACACATAAATTCATCTGCTATAAACTACTTTCAGTTTGCCTCATCTCTTCACACAAAATGCTTCAAACTCAAAATTTAAACAAAAATACATTTTCAGGCTTGCTTGAGCCTCCTCTGGAACAGGTTGGTGCCTCCCCAGGGAGGCTGGCCTCACCATTTGAGAAACACTGCCTTAGAGAAAAGGAAGCTAATGGGACAGGATCTGCCTTTCATATACTAAAGAGTATCAATAAAACTGAACAGAGGTGATTGGCCTGGTGTCCTCCAGCAGGATGCAGAAATACACTCTGAAGCTCACAGGTGGCAAATTCTGGGGCAATATTATGAGGCACATCTTCTCCTAAACAGTAGTGAACCTATGGAACAGCCGACCAATGGAGACAGTGGACATGAAGGTAATACATGCTTTCAATATAAACCTGGACAATTTTCTGCTTACCAAGGGTAGACTACGGTGGGTAGTGGAGAACATAGGGAATTCCCGATCAATTAGTACATGTTTACATAACATATTCATTTATCCCAGCTTATGAAGCTGATAGTGGAGGGCATGATCTGCTTATTGTCCCTTCCAACCTCAAATTAATGTTACTAGGTTATTTTCATCCTATCATTCATCCAAAATCTCTCATATATACTTTGATTATTTGGAAAGGACTGGGTATAGAGTGTGTGTGAGAAAGCAAAGATCATTTAAATTTTAGTCTCAGTTTATGCCACTAAACAGAGATCAAATAATTAATTTATTTTATTAAGGTATTTGTTAGCTGGGTAGGTATACTGATCCCAGGGACCATTTTCAGTTATGACCTGGGCCATAAAGATAGCACGTACAGTATAACAAAAGAGGCAACATGACATGAGCAATAAGAACATACAGTGCAGGAGAGAGCAATACATAAAATACTAAACACAGAGGTCCAGGAAAACTGTAAGTGGTACAGGCATAAAGTACATGAGAATATAAAATACTCAGCAGTTCAACAAAACAGTAAGTAGGTGCATTATTTACAATGTTTGACAAGCATCAGAATATAAAATACCCAGTAGTTCTACAAAACAATAGTTAGGTGCATCATTTACATGGTTAGACAAGCAGTTAGTTAGGTTACTCAACTGATGAATAATCAAATGAAGTTAACATTTTCTTAACACATTTTTGTATAATATACGGTATGCTGTAAACAGCGTAGTGTTTCATTTGAATCAGAAGTATTAGCCAATACAGTCCTGTTAATGCCTCAGTTTTGGTATATTATAGCACTGGTCAGAGTATGAATCACTAGACATGTAGCAGCTAGTCAATAGCCAGAATCAACTTACCTCTTATCCTGCATACAGTTGTGTTTTTATGATCCCCTCGGCATTCTCAGTTACAGCACATGGCACTTGAAATGATCTCCCTATGAGAAAAATGTCTGATGTAAACTTTCAAGTTGCCCATTGAGTTGGCAAATTTGAAGCACTCACTAAAGAAAAATTGTAATTAATTTGTCAAATGAAAATGGTTACTCAGCTGCTAATTGTACATATCAGAGCTGCCATTTTCCTCCACAGACTGCCACCAATATTGCCAAGTTTGTAGGTCAAACAATGAAAATCCTGCTCCTTTGACATGGCTCACCTAAGCAGTGGGGGACTTGGATACTTAGAGACAAACTAAGGGAGTTCATAGGGCAAAATTTAGATTAAGTGAGGGGGGGACTACTATGGGACAAAATATCCTATGTTTTCCTATTGAGGAGGGCTGACGGGCCCCTCCCAGAATATGAACAAACTGGGTAGGAGGGACTTGGGATTTAAGGAGCAGGGAGGGTGAGGGTGGGAGGTGAGGGCAGTGAGTTAGGTGGGAGGAGGTTAGGGAGAGAGGAGTGGATAATATTTGAGGCAGAAGGGAGTGGATCTGGTAGGAGGGGCATGAAGAAATTCAGGTCAGGAGTCAGGGGTCAGGGAAATAGCAGGAATTGGCAAGGGGGAGAAGGGGAAGACAGGTAACATGCAGGGTGGTATCCATCAATACTAGGAGCCTTGGGAAGATGATGGAGGACCTCCAGGCCTTGGTGATGGAAAGCCAAGTGCAGCTAATGGCAGTCATTGAGATCTGGGTGTCTCCCAACCATGATTGGGATCTCTCCATCTTGGGGCTCACCCTCCATGAAAGGATAGAGCAGGGAAAGGGGAGGTGGGATGGCGCTATATACAAGGGATGGGATTACAGCCATAAGGAAGAATATGGGATTGCTGTACTGGTTCCCAGTTTTATGGGTCTGTACTTATCTAAGTTGATGAACTGCCATATAATGTTGTGTATTTTCCCACTCTCTAGCCCTGTATTGTTTATAATTGCTTCAATTTTGTTTCTCCTCCTGGTGTACCTTAAGTGCCTTCTTTATCACCTGGGCCGTACTGTCTTCAGGACCAGAATACTGCTAAAATCTTGTAAGTGATGCAATTAGTATTTTGTTCCTGTAATTTTTTTCTCCTTTGTTCAATCTCTGTTACATTGTATCTTGCTGTACAGTTCCCTGATATTTCATTCGATGTCTGGATGGACCGTCATGTTTAACCTTTGTTCATCATTTTGTAATGCTTAAAAATATTTTTTTTGTACTGTATGTGCCATCTATGTGGCCTGGGTCATAACTGAAAATGGTCCCTGGGACCAGTGTACCTACCCAGTTAACAAATAAATAAATAAATATAGAAACAATCTGGGTGCAAGCCCAAATAGAGGCAGGGCAAACAATCAGGGTGGGATGGTGTACAGGCATCTGAATTACAGCTAAAGCATGGACCAGGAGCTGGGAATGGAGATCAGGAAGGCTTCATTGCAGTGGGAGATAGTAATAGTGGGTGATTAAAACCTTCCGAATATAAGGTAAATCATCCCTAAATCCAGCAGCAGCAAAAGCCAATTGCTCCTGGATGAAGTCTAATATGGCTTTTCAACTCAGGAGGTGAGTGAGCCGACTAGTGATTAGATAGTCTTGGACCTAGTACTGACAAACTGTGGCCATGTCTGGGACCTCCATGTAGTTGACCACCTGGAAAACAATGATCACCAGTCAGTGTGGTTCCAGGTCGATATGGGAAAGTAAGTCTGAACCCCAAGACACATTCTAGATTTCAAAAGGGCAGCCTTTGTCAAAGTGAGGGAACACCTTGGAGGACATCTGGCCAAGTTCGGGGAGGGGGGATGCTAGGAGTGTGGAAGAACAATCGTCCATAATCAGGGGTGAGATCCAGAATGTCACCAACACCTGTCAAGCACAAAAGCCCCTTTGGTTCACAGGGTAGGTTGCAAGTCCTCTAAAGGAGAAAAGGACTTCCTTCAAAAATACAGAGAGACCCAGCAGGAGAAGGACAGAGTGGACTACCTGGATAAACTTGAAAACAGTTAGTTGGGAGGTAAGACAGGCCAAGGCAGGGGCAGAGTTGAGAACAGCAGAGAGAGTCACTGATGGTGACAAGATGTTTTTTCAGTACATTCAAAAAAAGGATGATGAAGGAGGTATTGCCAAAATGAGACAAGGGACTGAGTGAGTGGAGGATAGTAGAGGAAAGGCAGAGGCATTGAATGAATACTTCTGTTCAATATTCACAAATGAAAAGAATGGACCAATACCACAAGGTAGGGTATGCAAAGGAAGGGAGGTGGTGCAGATGCAAGAGAAGCCAGTCACAGTTGATAGGGTCTTTGTAAGCAATAAGGCATGATGGAGTGTGCATCAAACAGATATTACGCATGCCCAGGGGTGTAGTGAGACACAAGGCAGTAGGCTGAGTGCCTTCAGCCCCAGACGTGCAGTAATATCTGTCAAATGCACACCCATTCACGTCTTAGTGTGCTCATAAAATGGTTTTCCTTTTTTTACAACCATTTTTACATATATAAAAAAGTTTAGATATAAAAAAACTGAAATAACGTGCCCTTTTTGTTGTAAAATAGTCCTTCCATATATATATATATATGTGTGTGTGTGTTTTCTTAATATAGGACACTTGTCCTTCATAGGGACCCAAAGTTCATGGAATGTTATGGAGCGAGAAGGTCATCCCCCCTCCCCCTGACCACGACCTCTGTCAGTATTTTTGATTACCTCAAGCCCTGTCAGTATTTTTAATGATCTCGTCTACTTTTAAATGGACTTGTAGGAGTGAGTGAGAATAGGAGATTGCGTGTCTGTAGTTGGTGACCACACACACCACACACACACACACACACACACACTCACAGGCAGAGCGTTTCCCACCCACTCTCACATCTTGTTCATTGGTGCAGTATGCTAATAAGCACTGGCAAGTTAATTTACTTTTAATTTAAATAACATGTTTGTGCCAGTTGTTTCAAATACAAGCAATAAGCATTTAAAAAAAATGGTGAGAAGAAAGTGCACCAGGGCTAAATAACACACACACACAAACAAACAAACAAAGGTTTACCAGGAAATGATGGTCAGATGGTCAGTGCTAGCTGGCCATAACTGAACTGAAGTTTAAAAATAAAAAATAACTTATAAATGTTTCATTATAATTGTAACAGGTATTTAAATTTAACTTCAGTTTTAATTCTATTTAAACATATATAATCTGCTTATAGCTCAATAAAAAACACTTAATTGAATATTTTGAGAATCAGATATGAAATCATAGATTTGGAAATTCTTTTTTGAATTCGTTTTATTATTATTTTTGTGTATAGGATTAAAAATACCTAAAAGTTCATCAAGCTGGATGTTCTAGCAATGTGCTAGCAAGCAATCTGAGAGAGTAAGTTCATATACTTGAAGTCAGTCATGTACAAATTTAAATTGTGTCTATTTAGGACAGATTATTAAAACATGATGTAGTTATTGTCTATGGGTCATAAGGTATTCTCCTGAGGAAGCAAATATTTGTATATGGGAAACATTGAGATTTATTGCCTGAAAAAAATATGAAAATAAAAAAGGAACAGCAGCAATACAAGGAATTGTCTGTTCATTATTGAAAGAAGCACCCTACCCCCTTTTCTATTGAACATTGTTTGTTGACACATTTTTTTTTTAACCAGGAGAGACACAGTAAGCTGAAAGTTTGTTTACAGGTGTGACCTGGGAGCACAAGGAAGTTAAGTGACTTGCTCAGGGTCACACAGTGTTCAAGTGGGGGTTGTGGGATTCAAACCCAGCTCTCCAGGTTTGCAGCTCAGAGCCTTAAATTACTGCACTATACTGCCTCCTAAGGGGCGGGCAGCTGCACCAAATTAACTGTTCATTTCCAGTGGGACTTATGAAATTTTATTCCATGAAAACCAGACGTTTTTGCATGTGGTGGCATTGAATATGTGCAGTGTCACTTCCCACTGATGTTGGACTTGCTACAAAGGAAGTCGTGAATCAAAGAAACCTATATTGAGACATATTAAATGGACTGAACTGGGTCTTTTTTTTTTTTTTTAAGTTTTCACTGGCTTTACTTAAGTTTTTGGATGCATTTTTTCACATTTGCATGGCTGGTCCATTGTATCAAAATTGCCTTGTTTATTATTCAAGTAAGTCTATAAAAAATATACTGGTATTGAAGTGAAATTTATTAACAATGGATGGTTTTAATGAAATAGGTGGAAGCGTTAGCTCCAAATATTAGTTTGCTTCATTTACAGAAGCAGAGAAAGAAAGGTTGCTGGGGCAAATCAAGGGGATAGGGATTTAAATACTTCTACTACAGATGGTGTAAAACATATGGTGCGAAAGATTGCGTACCAATAATTTAAAGATGTAAGGCTAGAATGGCATATGCTCACACTAAGAGAATATCTGGCTCACAACAGTGCAGGCCCAAATTGGGTGCTGCCTCCAGCACGAATACTATCTCTGCTGCCTCCTGAAGCCTTGCCCGGTTGGTTGGCTCTAACTAAGCCTCCACCTGCGCTACTTAGTCTGCCTGGAAGAAAGCTTCTCTACCCTGCAAAGTGCAGGCCCAAATTGGATGCTGCCTCCAGCATGAATACTATCTCTGCTGCCTCCCGAAGCCTTGCCCGGTTGGTAGGCTCTAACTAAGCCTCCACCTGCGCTACTCAGCTGGTCTGCCTGGAAGAAAGCTTCTCTACCCTGCAAAGTGCAGGCCCAAATTGGGTGTTGCCTCCAGCATGAATACTATCTCTGCTGCCTCCCAAAGCCTTGCCCAGTTGGTTGGCTCTAACTAAGCCTCCACCTGCGCTACTCAGCTGGTCTGCCTGGAAGAAAGCTTCTCTACCCTGCAAAATACAGGCCCAAATTGGGTGCTGCCTCCAGCATGAATACTATCTCTGCTGCCTCCCAAAGCCTTGCCCAGTTGGTTGGCTCTAACTAAGCCTCCACCTGCGCTACTCAGCTGGTCTGCCTGGAAGAAAGCTTCTCTACCCTGCAAAGTGCAGGCCCAAATTGGGTGCTGCCTCCAGCATGAATACTATCTCTGCTGCCTCCCAAAGCCTTGCCCGGTTGGTTGGTTCTAACTAAGCCTCCACCTGCGCTACTCAGCTGGTCTGCCTGGAAGAAAGCTTCTCTACCCTGCAAAGGCCCAAATTGGGTGCTGCCTCCAGCACGAATACTATCTCTGCTGCCTCCCGAAGCCTTGCCCGGTTGGTTGGCTCTAACTAAGCCTCCACCTGTGCTACTCAGTTGGTCTGCATGGAAGAAAGCTTCTCTACCCTGCAAAGGTACGACAGGACTCAGCCATCAGGTTTCAGTTTTTGGCACGTTCCACAGCCACATCTTGATTGGACACTGCCCTCTGTTGCTGCATCTCAAGTAGCTTTCCCCCTGGCTAATTCCTCCTGATGCCACAATTGCGTCTTATACTTAAAATGACTGTTTTCTGTTTTGTTTTTTGTTTTTTCTTTTTAGTGGCTAGTTTTCCATTAGCAGGTTATACAGATCTGCCACTAGAGGGATCTAGTTCTTTCATTTAAAAAAGTCTACCCTCTAAAAGTCACAGTTGCTTTACTTGCTATATACCTTCCTTGTACTGCCTCCCTACTAAATCCTATTTTGCCCAAATTTTCACCCAGTATTATTTCAGCCAATTGTACTGATTCAAATTGGGAAATTCTGTTTTGGGGAAAAGCTTATATTGTCATGCTTCTAATTTTTTGAAATTTGGGGATTTTGTCTTGGGGAAATGTTTTACTGTTTAAAGTTGATTGAATTCCTGTGAAGTTTCCTCCCCTCACCCCCCACCTTAGTTAAATATGCTCTAGCTCCACCCCTGTTCCTCACACTCCGCCCTCGATTGCCCGCTGGTCCCTTCTATTGGCCTACAACACTTGCTTGCCTTTTCTCTTCCTTTCTGTCCCACCTAGCTCCAGCCTACACTACTCTCCCTCCCCAGCTGCTCACATACCCCATCCTCGCTGTTCCTGCTCACTCTCAGCTCTCTTTTCACTATCTTTCCCTGCCTGTTTCTCTTTCTTTTCTTTTCTTTCTTTTCTTTCGCCCTACACCAGCTATGAGTTCCCTCCCCCACCTGCTCCTTTGCCTTGTCTCCCTCCTTGTCCTTTCTTCCTTGTTCTGTCTCCCAGGCCCCTGCCACCCCCACCCCATACCCACTATCTACTTAATCAATACCAGCTGCACCTTGGGAACTCTCCACTTCTCAACCAGTCCTCTCCATGGGCCTCCTCTTGGAAATATCTGGCTGCTTCTTAACACCATTAAGATTGGTCTTAATGCCAGCCTATCCCCACTGTACCACATTGCATACCATTGGGGCTGTCATATGGCCTCTTCCTGCTGCCCATACGCTAAAAAGGAACACAAATTATCCCTACTGGACCTGCGCCTCTGTTCAGTTAAGCTCCTCCTACTTCTCCTACTGATCTCGGGCAACGTCCATCCGAACCCTGGCCCAGGCTGTTCAAGCCTTCTGAAAAAGGCAGGAGCCCTCACCATCGCAACCATTAACATCTGCAGCCTGTTACCAAAGCTTGATGCACTCCAAGCCTTTATCAGCCAACATAATCCTGACATTCTTGCTGTAGTTGAAACATGGCTGACACCAAAAGTTCCTGATCTGGCAATTACCTTACAGGGCTACAATGTTTTCAGACTGGACCATGTCTCTAAAAGGGAGGGGCTGTGCCATCTACATTAAGGATAATCTCCTGGGGCACCTTGTTCCAACCCCCATCCCTGCCTCCTCAGCCCAGCTTCTACCCATTAAAATTCTTCTAGGTCCCAATCAAAAAGCCCTCACCATCATCTCTGTATATATTCCACCTCGAGATCAAGACCTTGGCATCAAAGAAGTTCTTAACTTCATCAGCTCCCAACCTCCTGGCTCTGAACACATTCTGCTTGGCGATTTCAATATAAACTGGCTCACATCTGATGTCTACACTCATAAGGATGCCCTTGCAGTTGCCAACCTCTCACAATTGGTCACCACACCAACTCAGATAAATTACAAAACTGGCACCAGTACCCTGCTGGACTGGGCTCTCACCAATCACCCTACCAGGATCTCTCGTACCTCCGTTCTCCCAGACTCTCTCAGTGACTACTCCCCGGTTATATGTGAATGGTCTAATAAATTTCTAAAGCCACCCCCTATAATCATTACCAGCAGAGTCCTCCCCTGTGGTCAACTTACCCATCTCAAAGAGTACCTATCCTTGCAAGATTGGCTGCCCATCTACAGGGCGATGGATGTTAACCTAGCCCTAGGCTACTTCATAACTGCCTTCAATAAGGCCTGTGACCTCTTCACTCCTTCAAAAAAATGGAAAACAAAAGCTCTCTGCATCCCTTGGTTAACTGCGGAGCTCCTTTCCCAGCTGAAATCTAGTGACCACCTGTGGGCAGTGGCTAAAGCCACAGGCAAACAATCTGACATCCAAAAATACAAACATGCCTGTAATGCCTGCACAAAATCCATTCGTCTAACGAAAAGCTCATACAATAAGGATGTTCTCACCAACACCTGGGGAAATGGTTGTGCTTTCTGGGACAATATCAAGGACATTACTGGGAAACAATCAAAGTCCCCTTCGGCCATGTTAATTGTTGAAGAGTTCACTACCCTTGATCCCAAGGTCATTGCAAATACCTTTAACATGGCTTTTACTGACCTCAGTACTGTTCTACTACCTGATTTCTTCACAGTCAGTCACACCCCCTCTAACACACCCTGCACTCTGTCAAACCATCCTCATTTTTACTTCAGGGAGATTAAGATGAATGAAGCTCAGCGCCACATCGCCTCAGCCATCTCCACTTCCAGAATCAGCAGTGACACCCTGGACCTTAAGCTGCTATCACTTACACTTGACGAGGTCCTCAGTCCCCTTACTAAAATTCTTAACCTCTCTCACCACACCAGTACATTCCCTGAAATATGGAAAACTGCCACTGTGACCCCGGTCCACAAAAGTGGGGATAAGACCTGCCACTCTAACTATTGCCCGATCTCCATATAGCCACCACTATCCAAGGCCCTAGAGCGTATTGTTGCAGACCAGCTCACTGATTATTTGGACAAATATAATACTCTGTGCACACAACAGCACAGTTTTAGAAAAGGGCATAGTACCACCACTGCCCTGCTTGAATTTACCAGTGCAGTTCATAGTTCCCTTGATAAAGGTCTTCTTACTGGGGCTGTCTTCATCGACCTCTCAAAGGCATTTAACACGGTCCATCATCAGCTGCTGTATGACCAGCTACTCCTTGCTGGCCTCGCACCGGACTCAGCCCGTTGGTTCAGAAGCTACCTTGACAACCACTCTCAAAGGGTAAAAATCGCCAATGCTATCTCGGATACCTTGCCTGTCCGCTCCGGAGTCCCTCAGGGGTCCATACTGGGTCCTCTCCTTTTCAGCCTCTTTTTAAACTCCCTACCACAATCCTGCTCAGAACAAATCATCCTGTATGCAGATGATGCTGTTTTGTTTTCTACGCACAAGGACCTTTCACCACTACCACACAGCCTCCAACTTAGATTCAGTGCCTTTGAAACATGGTTCTCCAATCATAAACTAATTCTCAATCACAAGAAAACAAATTCATTGCTATTCTGCAGTTCACATAACTGTTACAAGCAACACCCCCTTGCCATCTCCACCAAGCAGGGGACTGTCCTCGAACAAGTTTACTCATTCAAATACCTAGGGATTCTGCTTGACCCCAATCTCTCCTATACAGCTCACATTGACAGCATGGCCTAAGCTGCCAACACACACCTTGTATTACTCTACAAGTACAGGCAGCACCTCACCCCAGAGGCCCTGAAGATTGCCGTCCAGAGCTCTGTGGTGTCAATTATTGATTATGGCCTCATTATCTATGGCTCCACCATGACGTCTGCCCTCTGACGTATAACAACTGCACTTAACAAAGCATGCCGACTCACAACTGGTGCCCACTGTCTCACCCACACCTGTGCCCTTTATGAACAATCTGGATGTCTCCAACTCTCCAGCCGTATAAAGTATCTCACATGTGCTATTGCAGGAAAAATCAACCTTGGCCTCACATCCCCCGGTGTTACTGCCTTGTTACATCAAAAACCCCAACAGACAGAACACCAGGAGCACTACAACCCAGACTGTACAAGTTCCTCGCTGTCGAACTATGCAGGGCCAATGCTCGTTCACCTATAGGGCTCCTCTATGGATGAATGGTCTCAGCCACACCATCTCCTCTGCCTCACCACTAGGTCTGTTCAAAACCAGGCTCTGGGCCCTTCTCTTTGCCTCTAGCTCCTGTGACTGCCTCTCCTAGCTGATGACCTACAGAGTTTTAACTCTAACTTATATACTGCTTAACATCAGGCCCACCAGTCCCCCTCCCCCCAGCTCCTGAGGCACCACTTCAAATCTCAGGTCTTCCATACACCACTCATTAGTCTCCTTGCCCCATTGTAGCACTTATCCCCCTCACCTGCCCTTCCTTCTCTTCTATCACTCCTTCCCATTTATTTTTTGACAATTGCCTCTGGCTGCATCTTCATCCTCCCCCTCTCCTCTCATCCCTGTTTCTCTGCCACCCCTGGGCACCTGACCCTACCCATTCCTTGAGGGCAGCCTAGCTGTGTTCACCATTTTACTATAGCTACCTCTGTTAACTACCTACACTTCTCCTCCTCCTCTACACCTTACTCTTCCTATAATTGACCCCTTTCAATAGCACTGTTGTACATGAATTGTTTACTGTTATTTCACTGTTGCTTCCCTGTTGTTTGTTATTTCTGACGTGGAACCTTTGTAAAAGAGCCTTGGCTCAAAGGTACTTTTAATCCTAGAATAAATAAATAAAAAAAACAAAAAAAAAGCAAATATGATTCCATGTGGATTGAGAGTATACATAGAACATAACAGGAATTAAATCAGCTAAACTAGACAATAAGTGGGATGGCATTCGTACCAGGTGTTCGGTAGATTTTATAAATGCTTCATAGAAGCTGTTATTGAACAGAGAGAGAGGTAAGATAGCAGAGGCACTTAATCAAGAACAGGAGGTTCTTAAAATTAAGTTGCAGCAGGAAGAGTTCAATAAGACATTGGAACAAATAAAGAAAAAAATAATGATTATGAGAACAATGTTAAGCAACAGAAAATTAAAAACTTTCAAACGGGCACTAATGATTATAAGGATAACAAAGTGTATACCCATGCTAAATTTCTCCCCAGAATAAATAGACATCATCCTTACAGACACTATGATAGTGGCTCAGATAGTGACAACAGTTATGGAAGAGCAAGTAATAGACCTCCTCGTGTACCAACAAAAGAACAACCTACAGGAAGGACACCCCATTTTCTGCAGGAAGGCTCGTATCAAGAACCACCGGGTACATCCCACACAGAGACACAGTTAGAACAGAGGGAGCAAAGATATTACACATGGGCCAGGGGTTGCCCAGACAAGGATGAAGATCAGGCCAGAGGAGGAGGAGGAATAGGAACAGGAACAGGCAGAGGGAGGGGAGATGTATGTGCCAAGCAGCACTCATACCAGGGGTGATACCTATTTTTAACCTAAGCAATAGATCTTTAACCACAGATGAGGCTCTTGTTTTGTCCAGGGGGTTATCACTTGCTCCATCAAGCACGTGTAACCCCTTGTTATTCGGGGTTACTAGAATCCCAGTAAGACCTAGTGGTAGGCAGGGAAGGCAGCTTGTGAAACTCCAGTTAAATGGGTTTCACACTGTCTCACTCTGTTCTCAGTCTCAGCTGAGACTGAGAGATGACATCACCATAGAACTGTCACAGCTGCATAAGCCACATTGGAATCTGCAGCAGAGGAAGTGAGATAGAATGTTGGGAGTTTTCAAAGTCAGTCTCCTGCTTGCCTGCCAGCAGGAAGGAAGTGTCTTTTGTTTACCTTTTGTGTGAGAAGGTCAGTGTCCAGTTTCAAGTGGTGGAGACCGCTGTCCAGGTCTCAGTGCCCCCTCCCTCCGGGGGGGGAGTAAAGTATCTCTATGTAGATTCCAGGGGCAATCCCCTAATTTCTGCTAAAGGAAGAAAGCTGCCTTTTACAGTTTCTGTTTGGTCTTAAAGGTAGAAAGAGTTGTACTTCACCTGTGGGGCACCTGCAACGAAAGGGTGAGTTTGCTCTAATTTGAGAGGGCAAAAATGTGTTTCTTCAGTTTGGAAAATGTGAAGAAAGCTGGGATTTGGACTACTATTTGGGAGGCCTATAGTACTAGGACAAACAAATGGAGTAGTGTCAAAATCTAAAGTCTGTATGAATTCAAGTAATGTTGTAGAGGGGGTGCTACAGTCCATCCACCATTTAATCTACAATTTCGAAGTTTCAGTTTCTCCAGAGAAATGGCCGGGTATGGGCTGTGGGAGCTGGAGGTGGGCAAACCCCGATCTTTAGTAACCAGGTACACCCTCTACGGGTTTCTGCTGTGATTGCTACTTGCCTCATGCACCTGGCCAGTGATGAGGTAGGTACCCAGATGTGGAGTCACAACTTGGGAAAATCTCTAGGAGTCTGCAGACTCTAAGTGGTGTGAGGAGCCACAACTTGGGAAAAGAATTCTCCTTGTGAGATGGAGTCAGAAGAAGTAAGAAGAAAATCTCTCTAGGAGTCACAGACTCTAAGTGGTGTGAGGAGCCACAACAAGTAAAATGGGTTCATTCTTTAAATGGACCGTCAGTCAAGTGGCGAAGGAGCCAGGCCAGTCGGGCTGTGTCCAAAGCACATGCAAGTCCGGGCTGTGTGCCTGGTGGGTCCAGAGCCTGAAATTAGTAGAAATGGGTTCATTCTTTAAGTGGACCGCCTGGTAGTCTCTAATCTGCATTATCAGTAAACGTAGCCTTGGGGTCCATCTATGCTTTGTTGTGTTCAGCTAGTTGTGAATAAAACCACACTGAAAAATCCCAATCCTGGTTCTGGACATTACAGTTATTGCTTCCTGTGTTCGGATTTACTTGGGTGCCCCTGTGCAGAGTAGCCAAACCTAGGTCCCCTTGTGCCAGGTAACCTCATCCTCCCCGAACCCAGGTCCCCACCAGGTATTGCTGCCAGTTCCACAGCATGTCACCTGTCATTTTGGCAAAAAGGCAGGGGTGGGGGTTACACACGGTTAACATATTTGATTTAGAATGCGACATGCAAAATGTTTTTAGAACATTGAGATTACAAGCTCATTTTAAAAATTTACCGGCATAAAGTGATCAATATAGAAAGGATTTGTCTAAAGCCCTACAAATCAGATCAGAGTACAGCCCTCCACCTGGAGGGAATCCAGCTGTGGAAACATATATTCAAATGGTACAGGCAGAATTACACAAATTATTTTGGTCAGATGCTTCTAGAGCACCTGACAGGGATAATTTGTCTCATGCAGAAAGAAGGGCCCTTAACACCCTTAGCAAAAATCAGAGTATTATTATCAAGGCATCTGATAAAAGGGGAGGGATAGTAGTTATGTATTATCCATTTTATATAGACATGTGCCACAGACTATTGGAAGATCAGAGGAATTACACCAGGTTAGATGGGGATCCCATAGGGACACTCAAAATTGAATTGGATTCATTAATAGATGAGTTAGTCCTTACAAATAGTTTAAAAACTTGGGAGGGTGATTTTTTAACACAGTTTTTTCCTAGGATTCCAATTTTATATTCCATACCAAAAATTCACGAAAGCCTGGTGGCCCCTCCAGGTTGACCGACAGTGCCTGGTATTGGCAGTTTGTTTGAACCAGTTTCAAGTTTTATAAATGTTCACTTTCAAGCCCTAGTAGAGCAAACTGACACATATGTGCGGGACACAGATCACTTTATTAGTATGATCAAAGATATTATGTTGACAGAAGAAGAGCAAACACAAGCCCTGTTAGTTATTCTTGACGTATCTGACTTAAATACTTCGATACCTCATGATCAAGGTGTTGAAGCCATGAGTACCCTACTGGACACCAGGGTTCCCCCAGTACATCCATGAACTAGGACATTAGATTTACTAGCAGAATTCATTTTAGCAAAAAAATATTTCAAATTTGAGCAGACTTTTTTGAACAGAGGCTTGGCACTGCCATGGGGTCCACTATCGCCCCTGGATATGTCAATGCATATATGGATATGTATGAACACAAATATATATTAAACAAGGAAACAAATCAATTTTTTGCACAAATTAAGTTCTTTAAGCATTACATAAATGATTTGTTTTTGATTTGGGTGTGACAGGGAGATCCTGCCACTCTTGAGGACCGACCTTTTCTTAAATCAGTTGCAACAGTTCTTCTATTTCTTAACCTAATCTACCCTTTACAACTTCTAGTCCATAAGGTTGGCCACCTATGGGCACCCTCCTCCCCTTTCTTGACTAAGCTATAGTGTTCTCTTTTATTTTCCTTTTCCCTCTCAGGTTCTCGTACAGGGAGGTTATTGTTGTGACCTCCAAGCTGAAGTAAAACAACAGGCTGTGTTCTTCATTATTGGATTTAATATGCAATGGTATTATGTCATAAAATACCTTGATGTATATAGCTTATGTGTATGAAACCTGTAAATGTTAAATGTACCATGGCACTAGGTGTTTTTTATAAAGGAAAAGGTTACTAGGGGAATGTATAATAAAAATTAAGTTAGTTGTGTTATTTAAAATGCATGTAAATTACAGATTATTTGAGAGGCCCTTTGGCACCGTGCATTCCTGTTGTAAACTGAGCCAGTCTGAAATTTCATGGTGATTTGCATATAAATCCCATGATGCTTTGCATTATGGGAGTATGTGTGATGTTATGTTTCTTTGAAACTTTGCTTATTACCAGTGCCCTTTGGGGTAACCCTTGCTTCAGTGCTTCTGCACTGAGGTTCTTTGTCTTTAGCTTGATTTTTTTTTGTTTTGTTTTTCAATTTGAGCCCCCACCACCCAAGCAAACAAGGCCCACACAAGGGAAGCTGAATCTCAACTGGAAAGTTAGATCAGTGGGTTAGTAGGTGCTGACCAAGTGCAGAGGAAAGACTTACATAGTCTGTTGCTGCAAACTAATGTATTGAAGAAGGGATATGCTATTGCTGAAGATTATCTACTGTATTTTGAATAAACCTCACACAGAGATTGTGTGTTGAACCTTACGTTTGGTATCTGGTCCATCTGTTATCCCACAACCCCTCCACATTGGGTAGGAAGTGACACAGATTTGAGGTATTTTTTTAACTATCTGAATGGGTGTTCCACAGATATTCAGTTTACCGTTAATTCAAGTAAGGAAGAAATTCCATACTTGGATGTACTGGTGAAGTTTGAAGAGAAGAGACTGATTGCATCTTTGTATAGAAAAGAGACTGCTAGGAATACAATTTTGCATGCATTAAGTTTCCACTCTGAGAGGCTTATCCAGAGTATTCCCTATTCGCAACTACTCCAGATCCAAAGAAACTGTACTAATAATGAGGATAGTAACAGAGAAGTAGGAAAGGCCATATCAAGGTTCCGGAACAGAGGATATAATCAGAGAACACTGAATAGGGTGAAGAACCGGTTGGAAGGTAAATCACAAAATGAGCTCCTTCATCCATCTAAGGGTTTAGATGTTGAATCATGGGTGGTGTTCAGTATCAAGTAAAACCACAAAATGAAAGAAATTCGAGAGATTGTTAACAACCATTGGCACATAGTACAGGATTTTCCAGAGAATCAAAACATCTTTCCAAGACCTCGATTGGCAGCAGTAAAAAAGTCCAGACAAAGGGAAGGCACATAACTTCTTTTGGGGCCCCTAAGCCCAGGTATGGTGCCTTGCAGACATTGTTCCATATGTGGCCATGCAAATAAACAGACCATTTTCAGACATCCTTACACAAATAAGGAATCCTGTACAACATAAAACAGTTCATCACATGTGACACTGTGGGAGTAGTCTACGTCGTACAGTGTCCATGTGATAAAATATATGTAGGAGAGACGACTAAGATGCTTAAACAAAGGATTCAGGAACATAAGTCAAATATAAGAAACAATATTTTAACACCTGTCGCAGAACACTTTTTAGAAACAGGCCACACTGGTGCCTCTTTATGTTTTTGGGGCCTTGAATCAGTACAACTGATGCAAAGAGGAGGAAGTTTTAAAACACTCATGGAAAAGGTAGAGACTAAATGAATTTTTGAATTAGATACTCTCAAGCCTAGATTTGGCCTTACTAGAGACATTAACTGGAATAGCTGTAGATAAACCAGACAAGGATGACTGATGTTCATAGATGTGGTGGTGAGTGGGGAAATACACTAGGATGGGACCCGAACTCTGGAACCACTGCTGGATACAAAATAATAATGAAAAATTATGATTATTTTCACCCTGGTTAGCTGTTTTGTGCTGCTGTATCCTCTCTAATGCTTTCATGTTTAATTTCTATAAAGATATGTTTAGAAAAAAAAACATAGAATTCAGAAAGGGTCGAATATGAAAAATGTGAGTGAAATTAGTGAAAGAACCATCCCTTTCTTTTGCCTTTGTCCCCTCTTTTCCCCTTTCCATTCTTTCTTCTTCCACCCCCCCCCCAAATCTTCTTCTTTTCTCTCTTCCCCCCCCCCGGTCTTTGTACCCAGACATCTTTTGATCTGCTATAATGATGAGAGGGTAGAAAGCACACTAGAAGTATAAGATTTATACATCTATTTTTACATGAATATAAATTTTGAACTTAAGGCATATCAGTTTTTATGACAGCTGAAAGTCACATCAGTGTGCTCGATCATGCACTGTTTCTCCCACACACCAGGACGTGCTCTGCACACTACACCCCTTTCGCTTTCAGTTTTTTCATTCACCAAGTTACTTTATAAAGATTCTTTTATAGTTGATGTTTTTAATTTTTTGTTTAATCTAATTTGGATGTAACACACAAAGTAGCACAATGTTTACATATATAGAGTTTTGTCTGTGCCATAGTGAATTTAAACACTATTTTTAGCCATTGTGCATGTACTAAGAGCAAAAACACAGGTTACTTGACAGGCAAACTGAAAATTTGTTGAACACTTGAAGTTTTGTGATAGTAAATGCTTATGAGACGTGTAGTTAACGTCCATGGTAATATATCCAGTGCAGGTGTGTCTCGTTCTGAATGACATCACCATCAGAGCTAGAACACAAGCCTATAAAAGCACATGCTTCTTTTTAACTAGTGTGGATCATTTGTTAGTTGGTGTTTCTCTGAGACTAAGGCAGGAAAGGACAGGACACAAATGTTGTAAAATTATTTAAAGATAGGCTTTTGTGACGTAAAAATTATTTGAACAACAGCTTGGTACTTCATAGTGCTTTCTGAGTACAGCATTGAAAGCTAAACCTTCTAACAAGTGAGGCTTTGAATGTTATTAAGTCTGCATTTGGTATAGCACTTTAGTTAACCCTGCAGGAGTTTGCCCTGATTTGTTTAAAATATTGAATGGCATTTACATAGATGATGACTATATAACGCTAAGATGTGCATGAAATATTGAAACTACTTTTTAATTGTTTAAAAGTACATAGCACTTTTGTAGTCTAAGTTACAAGACAGAAGATACAAATCCACTGTTTAAAATGAGGTTTTAAATGCAAAACGGTTTGAATTAACTGAGCATTTTGGCAAGCGTTGCAGGTTTCTAGCTATGGTATGTGAGAAAAGTCAGAGATTACATATCAGTTATATGTTTACAATGGATTACTGCTGGAATTTTCTTTTTAGTATAATAAATTAATGTATTTGTTCTAAAATGAGTCAAGCCATAAAAACTAATTCTTTGAGACTGTAGTAGCCCCAGAAATACACAGAGGAGCAACTTTATACATAAAGGAAGTATAAATGCTTGCTATGAGGCCAATAAATTCAGAATATAAAAGTAAACATTTAAAGCCTTGGAAACATTTAGTGCTTTTTCACATATTAGAACATTATAATTGATAAGGATCTTACTCTAATTGCAGGCTGCAACCTAATTTAGGGGCAATCTACTGATTTAAGAAAAAGCATGAACATGTCTGTCAGCAGTGCCAACTAATAGGTAAATAAATATGGACAGGATATTCAAAGATTTGCACCATGCACAAACAGTTTGCACAGGGTTAGCACTGGATTGCCATATTCAAAACTGGAAATTGCGCTGGCGCAATGCATTAGCGCCAGCACAAAAAGATAATGTTTGCAAGGGGCAAAGTGGGGGCAGGGACCTGCATACAGGCACAATAGTATATTCAAAGGGATAGTGCCACACTAGCCAACTTTGTGCAGCATAACGCGGTGCTATCTACTGCCTATAAAAGGCAGATATTGACCCAGGGCAGTCTACAGAGGGAGGTGCGGTCAGTGCTGCAAACAAGGTGGTGGTCACCAGCAATGCTCTGCTGTACTTCCTGATGGAGGAGGTAGTCCAGGAAGAGGAGAGGGACCAGGCCCACCTTGGCCCACATCGCAGGCCAAGAAGAAGATACGCTGTGCACAGGTTGCACCGGCCAAGAGCCTCCTTTGAGACCCTGCCTGATGAACACCTTGTTGGCCGGTACAGAATGAACAGAGTCATGTTGATGCAGCTATTTGAACTCCTGCATGAGCAACTGCAGCCCAACACCAGACGCAGCCATGCCATGACAGTCAAGGGGAAGGTGATGGCAGCGATGTGTTTTCTAGCCACCAGGATATTCCAAACCCCTGTGGGAGACACCATTGGTGTATTGTAGTCCACCACCTCACGCCTCCTGACCAAGTTCCTTGATGCTTTCCTGCTGCATGCTGCTGAATTCATTGTATTCCCCAGCATGGCAGAAGAGCGCAGAGGAACCATGCAGCAATTCTATCAGGCTGCGCACCTACCAGCTGTACTCGGTGCCATTGACTGCACCCACGTTGCCATTCGTACACTGCCTGGTGATGGCAGTGATGTGTATGTCAAGCGTAAGGGTTTCCACTCCATCAATTGCCAGGTGGTGTGCAATATAACGGGGCACATCACCAATGTCTTTGCACAGTGCAGCGCCCACGATGCCTTCATATGGCATCAATCAAGGCTGTGCCAGGCCTTTGAGGATGGCAGGATACCCAGTGGGCACCTTGTCAGTGAGTATCAGCAGCCATACCAATAAAACCACCAAAGGGGGGAATAGTTCCCAGCAACATTAGACAAGTTGTGGGGGGGTGTGGACAGGGGGCAAAGGGACAGCAACAGAAGTGCCACAGACAGGCAATGTCTATGACACAGGAAACAGCAGCTAACATGTTCATGTATGTTCACAGGGAACAGTGCCTATCCCTTGAGACCCTGGCTCCTAACACCAGTCCTCCAGCCAACCACAGTGGCCAAAGAGGGATACAATGAGGCACATGCCACAACTAGAAACATCATAGAGAGGGTTTTTGGCATGCTGAAGATGCGGTTCCACTGCCTTGACCATTCAGGTGGTGCCCTACAGTATAGCCCTCTGAAGGTATGCTGTATATTCCTAGCGTGTTGTATTCTGCACAACATGGAGCTAAACCATGGTATACATGCACCTGAACCCGAGGAATAGTCAGACAGTGACCCGGACCCAGAGGTCCAAGGGATAGTAGAGCAACTCGAGAGGAGAGATCTTTGAATGGCCTGGTGGTCCCTGGAGCACAGGAGCAGCATCATAGGAACCCTAGCACGGATGGGAAGGTGAGTGAATACAACACAGCCAACCAACATGTCAGGAAAAGTGCCTTTAATTTGAGTGACATACACTGAACAGCACAGAACACTGACAACAGTGCAAACCTGAGTTGTAGCACACTACGTAAATGTGCATAAGTGATGAGTGCGGAAGAAGTCGGTGTGAAGTGCATGGCTGTGATGGGTGTGTGAATGAAGGGTGTGCAGTGTTCAGGGTGTAGGTGTGAGGAGTGTGCATAGTCAGAATATGTAGTGTGTGTGTGTGTGTGTGAGCAAAAGGCCCAAGGTGCATGGCAGCTGACAGCATCACTGGCATCTAGCACCACGCACACGACGTGTCCCTGGGAGGCGGGCCATGGAGGTGGGGGTTTTGTGTGCTGATGACCCAATAGACGAGGACTGCAGGGATGCCTGTCCTGCAGCACATCCGAACCCATGGTGTGTTATAGTCCCAACCAGGGAAGCTGGGCATTTACAGTGCCATGCCAGGCCTGTGGAGGACTCTGATGCAGCAGTTGATGACCCTGAGCCCACACCCCATGTGCAGGATGCACGCCAGGGGACATTCGTGGACTGCCTGTGCCATGTGGTGTTGGTGCCCTGCTGACCCCCCATGGCTGCAGGCTGCACTGCCACATTGAGGTCACTGAAACACCACTACACGGTGTTCAGTATGCATGTCATGCACTCCTCTGCCCGCTGTTCCGCATGGAGCAAGGCTGAATCGACCAGTCTCCCATAACTGGGAGAGTTCCTGGTGAACCTCATGCCATAAGGCATGCAAGTAGTGCTGGGCTGCAGTCTGGGGCTCCAGGGTGACCCGGAGCATAGGCTGGGAACCCTGGCTGTCCGGGCCCTGGGGTGGCATCCCGCCCTGGACTGTGGGTGGGGGTGGTGGCAGTTGATGCTGTTGTTGTTGGTGGTGGTGGTGTTGTTAAGCCACTGCTGTGGCCTAGCAAGAGGCTGTATGATTTGTTAACCCTGTGCTGCACCTTCTGGCCTACAGTGCATATCCAATGGCACCAGCTGGACAGATGTCTGGCCACCCACATGTCACTGCGCCACAGGGCCATGGCTTATGATGTCCTCTGGTTGCCCTGCACCTGTGTGTGTGTGTTCTTTGCAGTGTCCTGGCCACTGCAAACATCACCAATGTCACCTGCTGCCTGCCCATCACTTGATGGAGTGTCCCCCCAACCAAGGTCACTGCCCAGATGGTAAGCGAGTGCAGGGTCACATGAGAGTTCCTTGACCTGAGTGTCCTCAATGTCTTCATCATCCTCATCTCCATCATCCACAATGGTACCCCCGGCCAGACAGTAAGCATGTCCCAGAGTTCCTTGATGTTGTGTGGCCGGTGCACTTTTTTTTTTTTTGGCAGGACCCTGTCATTTTATCAGCCCTGGTCACGGCCCCTGGAAGACTCTACCACCATCTATGGCTGCCGAGGTCCCCCAGTCACCCCTGGCTTGCCCCCCAGAGGGCAGGGCCATGGCCACTGTCTTCCATGACCACGGAACCAGTATCTAGTCGGGGGACCTGCAGCGATGGTGGTTGTTCGAGGTCTTCCGGGAGGGCTTCATGTAGACCGTGGTCCTCGCCCGTCTTGATTTTCTGCCTTTTCCTCATGGAGGCGGGGACGTGCAATGATGCCAGCATCTGCCCCACCTCCCAGAGATGTCAGCTTCGGCAGCATGAGATCCCCCGGCCTCCGCCAGGAGTCCTCCAGTCGCCCGATCACTTCCCCCACCCTCTCCCCTCCCGGAGGAGAAGGAGGCAGTCCATAGGACCTCCATCCTTCTCCCCCGGCCCGGCCCTCCGATGACCCGGGTCCATTCCCGAACCCGGGTCGCCGGCGCCGAAAGCGGAAATCTCACCGCTGTGCCAATGGACCGGCGTGTGGCCAATGTATGTCCAATGGTCACAACCATGCCTGATGTTGACGGGGCCATTTGTGTGACATTATCATCAGCATCTCCCTGCTCCTGTTGTGCCACTTGCTGATGCCCACTCTGCATTGTGAAGTGAACGGAACAGTGTTAGAGGCCTGAACCACACACAGAGATCCAAAGTCACCACCGCAACATGCAAGACCCAACAGTGAAGAACATGCACGCAGCCCATGCAATCCCCCCGTGCTGAATGCGCTCATGATGCTGCAGCCAATGTGGACCCCCCCCCCACAACCAGGGCACTCAGCAAACAGTGCAACTGTACACCACCGAATGCTGTGCACTACCAACCCATGAACACACATGTTGTGCATGCTACCACACAGGTAGTGGCCATGCACCATGTATAGCAGGATGTGCCTAGCCATTCCTCATGCCATATACCTGTGTGACTGGCCACACACAGACTGTCCAACGGACACTTGGCAGGTGCACCTGGTGGCAGTCCATATGTGAGTGTGGCAAACCACAAGGGGTGCATGTGGCAGACACTGGTCCACACAGTATGGTTGTGCAGTCCCACCCAGGCACCATGACACACCACAAGCCCATGGGTATGTGTGGCAAATGCAATTGGGCCACAACGATGGAAGGGTGACCAATACCCCCTGTAGGTGACATGCATACAATGGTGCAGTAGTGTCAGGTATGTACATGTCCTAGGGAGTGACAGTTGTGTCTCACATCCCCCGCCCTCGAAACCCTCCGCCACCACTGGCCTCAGGATAAATGTCACCAATGCTAGGATGGGGTCCCTATCACGCTAGTCAATGGGCTGTGGTCCTCCCCTGTCTGCAGGCCGTCACTGAGCCATTGTGCCTACTCCTCCTTTGCTCTTCGCAGCAGGTCATTCCACCTCTTCCTGACTGCTTCGATGCTCCAGCCATGGCCACCCATAGCATTTACCTTAGATGTTATTTTGGCCCACATCTGGTGGACAGTGATATCCAATGGCTTGTTATGGTACATCACCAGCTCCCTCACCTTATATACCCATGGACAAGGGCCCACAGCTCATCACCCAAGAACTTATGTACACGTAGATGTGCCTGCCCATCTGCATCACCTGTATGGGACAGAACAAATGGTAATGGTGAGTTACAGGCAGCTACATTGTGCGTTCATGTGTTTGTGTGTGTGTGTGTGTGTGTGTGTGTGTGTGTGTGTGTATATACCTGATGGACATGGCACCCTGCAGATTGGACAGGCCATGCCAGTCTCTGTGTACCTGAGGTGCATGACTGTAGTGACATACAATGTTACACACAGTCCATGCATGGCCACAGTGTACTTTAGCAGCACCTCCCATGGCCATACCTACGCATAATACAGAACCACACACATGCTGTTACTGCATGCACAGCATTGGAATCCCTGTATGCCATGCAGGTATCCAACTGAGTGAGTATGGGACTCCGCACATGGGAGCAATGTAGGCACACAGCACATTGGCCCCATGGGGGCTATGAGCCTGGCATGTTGCACATGCTCACATTACTGGGGACGGGGGCATGTGGTAGTATGTTGCAGCCTTCCATCATTGCACAGCACATGCCGTGTGGCACACACATGTCTCTACAGCAGACTACACTCCCCATCCTCCACCTTCACTGTGTCTGCACCTCACACAACTGCCTATGATGGACACAGACCACTGACACAGGCACTGTTGCCTGCCACACCATGCTGCAGTGTTGCTTGCACCCTGCGATCAGCTGCACCAGTCCTGCCATGCTTTGCCTGACCACCAAGGTGACATGCCATGTACTACAGTGGGGATGCATGTGGTGCAGCATAGCTGATGACCCCCCCACCACCCCATACCCCGTTGTGGCAGTGATATTGGCAGTATGCAGGTATCCGTGTCCCACAGTGTGGTGTAACAGGGACACACACAGTGACCACATGGCCTACCCTGTGTATACAGTGAACACTATGTCAGTGTGGGTCTTGCTGCAGGCCTGCAGCATGTTGGCCTACAGTGCAGTGTATACAAAGTCCCACTGACATCACAGCAACATGCCACAACATTCATCTGTCCATTGTGTGGACACTCCAAACAACATCATGCTCTGTGACTGTTACTTACCTGCTTCAGCTTGTTGTAGCTCCTGGGACATCCTGCAAGTTGTGTCTCACAACTACTTCCTCCACAACAGTGCAGCACCTGTCAGCTACAGAGGTGGAGCACTGTTTGCCCTTAAATAGCCCGGTCGGGCAAACCACCTAGTCATCCATTCAAATGAGGCTGTAATGATATGCTAATGTGTCGGATTGCCCAACGACTGCACAAGTAGGCTCATTAGTATGCATTTGTATGCAGCTTTTGAATATTACAACAGTTAGCACTGGGCAAATCTGTTTATGCCAGGCAAACAAGTTAACACAGGGCAGATTGCTTGGCACTGGGCAGTTAAGGCCCTGACATGTGCTGCACTATCGCTTTGGCACTGCGCTACAGGATCATTGCGCAGGTATCTTGAGCATGCACGCTATCATTATGTATCTTGGGGTCATGGTGGGGTCACACATACTCGGTGCATGCACTTTTGTGTAGCGCTGCACTAATGCGTTTGTGCATCCCTAGTACTGCATAGCACTGTGCTACGGTATGTGCAGTTTACTTTGCAGGCCTACATAGCAGGGAGTGGCAGGAGTGAGAGAGAGTTACTCTGTCTGTCAGTGTACTCTTTGATTTGTGTATTCACACTCAGACACAGGACAATGCAATCCAGCAGGAGAGTGTGGACAATGGTCCAAAGGGACCATGGGGGAGAGGTCGAGCTGACCAATCTGGTGGACCTTCTCATGGGAAGGGAGAGGCAGCTGTTTGGGCATGTCCAGAAGGGGGACAGGCCACACAGGGTGGTCTGGGTTTCCATTGGTTGATGGCTGACCCAGCGACGGGCATCATAAGGAATGAGGGGCAGTGCCAGCATCACTACATTGATATGCAGCGTTGGCAGGCCCAGCAGTTGGAGTGCTACAGGCACATGGTCTGTGATGGGACAGTGCCCGTACCAGGTAGGTGTCTTCCTGTGCCGTGTGTATGTGTGTGTGTTACAGTTGCACATCAGTCTTGTGTGTTTGCGCTGCCCTTGGGTATGCGCATCGTCATTGCCATGCGGACATGGGTAGGGTTCACAGTGTCGACACTGCTGGGCATAGTTGGATCCACCATCTCTCTGTCTGTGGTTGTACATGTGGCGCACGCTGCAGTGTGTCCATACATTTGCTCCGGATGACATCTCACAATGGCATTCTATGTGCCATGTGATGTGTGGCAAGGGAGGGCTGTGGTTTGTACTACCACTGTGTGACATGGACATTGGTGGTGCTTAATGTGGCATTCCTGCAGGTACTTACAGTGTTGTACCTTCTTCACCCTGCAGACCACAGCAACAGGAGCCAGAATGATGGCAGGAGGGTGCCAGGACATTCTCAGCACGTGGAGGAGAGCAGTGATGGACAGCAGGGTGTCTTGTGTACGTATTAAACTTTATTCACACACTTTCCTGCATGTGCTGATGGTTGCTTATACACTGTTTGTTGGTGTTGCTTTGGACATCACACATATGTGTCCATGGTATACTGTGTTGTTGCAACTGGTTGGGCTGTGTTCCTGTCATGGCCTGGGTTACTATGCCCATGGCATGGGTGAATGGGGTATTACTGTCCTGCTATGGGGGGTTGCATGGATTGGGTGGTGTTACTGTATAGGCCTGGGCTACTATGTATCTGGATGGGTGGATGGAGTATGGCTGTCCTGCTATGGGGGGTTGCATGCATGGGGCAGTGTTAGTGTAGAGGCCTGGGCTACCATGTGTCTGGATGGGTGGATGGGGAAAGGCTGTCCTGCTATGGGAGGGGTTGCATGGATGGGGCAGTGTTACTGTATAGGTCTGGGCTACTGTGTTTGGATTGGTGGACGGCGTATGGCTGTCCTGCTGTGGGGGGGGGATGCATGGATGGGGCGGTGTTACTATATTGGCCTCTGTTACAGTGTCCATGATGTGGGCAGATGGCATACTGCTGTCCCACCAGGGGGGTGGGCCTCTAGGTTATGTGTCTTCATTACATGGCAAAGAACCTCCTGTGTGCAAACATTGAGGCAATGGTTACCCCATAAAGCATTTGGCCGGGAAGCCAAGTTTCAAAGAAATACAAAATCATACATGCCCCCACAATGCAAAGCATCATGGGCTGCATATGCAAATCACCACAGAATATTATGCCCAGTTCAACTTTAAGCAGAAACGCATGGTGCCGAAAGGCCTCTCACACAGTTTGCAAAGGGTGCCAACAGAAGACATAGACACGTGTTTCATCCTACCAGGACTCATCAGTATGCCTCATCTGTTTGACAGTGACTGGGGTGTCAAACAGGACGAGGCATGCACTATGAGTCCTGGTGACGAAACACGTGTCTATATGTCTTCGGTTGGCACCCTTGCAAACAATGTGAGAGACCTTTTGCACCATGCATTTCTGCTTAAAGTTGAACCAGCATAATATTCTGTGGTGATTAGTATATGCAGCCCACATGCTTGTACTGCGGGGCATGTGTGATTTTGTATTTCTTTGAAACTTGACTTCCCAGCCAAATGCCCTCGGTAACCATTGCCTCAGTGCTTAACAATAGAGGTTCTTCGTCTTTTAAATTGTTTTTTGTTTTAATTGGGTTCACCACAACATAACCCAGATAGACTATCTTAGGGTAGCTGGTTCATTCCACTGGGGTGTCAAACAGACGAGGCATACTGATGAGTCCTGATAGGACAAAACACATGTCAATTTGGCCTCTGTGGTAGGGAAAGTGATGGAATCGCTTCTGAAGGAGAGAATTGTTGAGTACCTAGAGGCCAGTGAGGCACAGGACCCAAGGCAGCATGTGTTCACAGCGGGAAGGTCATGTCAGATGAATCTAATTGATTTCTTTGACTGGGTGACCAAAGTAGTAGACCAGGGAGAGGCTGTGGACATGGCCTACCTAGACTTTAGCAAGGCATTTGACACAGTCCCACACAAAAGATTAATAGTCAAATTAACCAGCCTGGGAGTGGGTCCCAGTGTGGTAGTCTGGGTAAAACATTGGCTGGACAACAGGACACAGAAGGTAATTGTAAATGAAGTCCACTCTAAAGAAAGAGGGGTTACTAGTGGGGTACCACAGGGTTCAGTACTGGATCCAGTCCTTTTTAATGTCTTTATAAGTGACATTGCAGAGGGATTGGAAGGAAAATATGCCTCTTTGCAGATGACACAAAGATCTGCAACAGGGTTGATGCACAAGGAGGCATGGAAAGGATGAAAAGGGACTTGGCAAGGTTGGAGGAATGGTCAGAAGTATGGCAGCTTGGATTCAATGCAAAGAAGTGCAAAGTAATGCACCTGGGAAACAAAAACCAAGGGGAAGATTACACAATGGGGAGGGGTAGGTAGTAACAACAACAAAAATGGAAAGGGACCTGGGGGTAATCATGTCAGATGACCTTAAGGTTGGCAAGCAATGTGAGAAGGCAGTTGGGAGGGCTGGGGGGATACTGGGATGTATAGGGAGAGGCATCACCAGCAGAAAACAGGAAGTTGTTATCCCCCTGTACAGACAGTTGGTGAGACCCCATCTGGAGTACTGCGTCCAGTTCTGGAGACTCCATCTCCACAAGGACATAGACAGGATGGAGGCAGTTCAGCAGAGGGCAACTAAAATGGTGCAGGGTCTGCAAGAGAAGCCATACCAGGAGAGACTAAAGGAGCTTAATATGTATACCCTTGAGGAAAGAAGGGCTGGGGGGACATGATAGAAATGTTTAAGTACCTCAGTGGAATCATCAAAGTCCAAGAGGGTAGCATCTTTCAGAAAAAGAGATGTGCAAGAACAAGGGGACACAATTTGAAGATAGAGGGGGGACGGCTCAGGGGCAATGTGAGGAAGTATTTTTTCACAGAGAGGGTGGTGGACGCATGGAACAGCCTTCCTGAGGAGGTTGTGGGGTCTAAAACTGTGGAAGAATTGAAGAATGCATGGGACAGACATAAGGCAATTTTTGTGGCGGGTAGGAAGAAATAGGCTGTTGGTTAAATAGGATCTGCAGCTTTTCCTCTAGGTAGGGAAATGGGCAGACTAGGTGGACCAAGCGGTCCTTATCTGCCGTAAAGTCTATGTTTCTATGTTTCTGTTGGCACCCTTTGCAAACTGTGTGAGAGGCCTTTCAGCACCATGCATTTCTGCTTAAAGTTGAACCAGCATAATATTCTGTGGTGATTTGCATATGCAGCCCATGATGCTTTGCATTGTGGGGGCATGTGTGATTTTGTATTTCATTACATGGGGTGGTCTGTGCACTACTCGTTCACATTGTGTAATGCTGCTATGGGTCTGGTGCTTGGTGGGGGGCTTGCCACATGACCTGCATCTCTCCAGTACAGCTTACATTCTGTTGCACTGTGGTGTGGCTGTGGGCATTCCTGTGGTGGTTGTGCATTGCTGTCTGTGTCTTTGCACTGTTCCTTTGGGCAGCATGTCCCAACCGGTTTGTCATTACATGGCTTTTTTTGTGCTTGGGTCCTCTGTCCCGGTCACATGAGGTGTTGCTGTGTGGTTGCACTCTGTCACTGTATACACCAATGGGCTGTGTAGCTTCTTCTGGTCTGTGGTGTTGGCTTTTGCCTTCCATGCCTTTCTGTGTACTTTGGCTGGGTAGGTGTGACCTGTGGTGTCCTGCTGCCACATACAGGCACATGCTGGGTTGCACATGCAGTACTCCAGTGTATCACCACATGGCCATGATTGTTGGGATATGCTGTCCACCCCTGGGCCATCAACCTGGAGTGTGCATTGTACTTCCCTTGTCAATGTACTGTCCTGACATGGTCCTCCTTACTCCTGTAGGTCCACGTCAGAGCTCACTATGAGCCACACAACCTGAGGAGACAGAGGGGAGGGATGACCTTCAGTGCTGCATGGTCTGCCAGCAGAGAACTATCATAGAACAACAGGTGGTCCTCATTTTGGAGACCTGGAGGGTGGCTGCATTCCTGGAGGCCAGGCTTCCACAGTCCGGACCCATCATGCCAGCAACATTAGGACTGTTCCCATGTTCATTTGCTTTGCCCCCCCCCCCCACAATTGCTAGACTGCTAGTTTTGTTGCTGGCTTGTGTTCCTTTTGTTTTCTGTGTCCCTTCCCTTTTCCTCCCATTTCATTTCTAGTCGTAGTTGTGGTAGTGGTAGTAGTTGTATTAATGGTTGCATTTATTGTTGTTGTTGCTATTCTTGTGTTACTGTTGGTGCCTTTTTTCTTTGTGTACATTAATACATTCCACTTTCTTGACTTTACTGTGTCCGGTGTCATTATTGGGCGCATGGGGTCTTTCAAGGGTTTCTCATTTGCTTTGGTTTCCATTCTTGGGTCCTGGGCGTTACTGGCCATTGCCATGGCTGGGTGTGCGTCATATTTTGGGTTGTGCACTGCTGTCTGCTCCTGAAGTCACATTCAGGGCTGTACTTCTTTGCATGTGCTCCAGAGCACAGCAGGCTCACCTCTGCACTGTGTTCCTGTGGGTGTTTGCTATATTCAGAGCTGTCTTATTGGCTATGTTCAGTGCTGTCTTACTTACAGGGCTATTTTTTCACTGCACCTCCAGCCCAGTTTGCCCGGCTTCCTTAGCACGCTATATTCAGCATGTTTAGCACCGGGGCTATCCCTTTGAATATAGTGAGCTATTGCTTCCGGGCTAATTTAGCATGCCGGGCAGTGCTAATTTTGCCCCAGGGCAAAGTTTTGAATATCTGGCCCAATGAGTTTTATTTGTACATTACAGAGGTTATTTATACAAGTTTATCACATTCAGTCTAGTTATTTGAGGTGCATGGTTGTAGATTTACTGGCCTGAGGAGGGTTGGATGGTCAGTGCTAGATGGCCACGACTGAATTAAAGTTTAAAATTAAGAAATAATTTACAAATGTTTCATTATAATTATAACAAACATTTAAGTTTAACTTCAATTTTAATTTCATTTAAACATATATAATCTGCTTATAGTTCAATAAAAACACTTCACTGAGTATTTTGAGAATCAGATATGAAATCACAGATTTGGAAATTATTTTTTTAATTCATTTCATTATTATTTTTGTGTATAGGATTAAAAATACCTAAATGTTCATGAAGCTGGATGTTCTAGCAATGTGCTAGCAAACAATCTGAGAGAGTGAGTTCATATACTTAAAGTCAGTAATGTATACATTTAAATTGTATCTGCTTGGGACAGATTATTGAAATAGTATGTATTTATTGTCTATAGGTCATAAGGCATTCTCCTGAGGAAGCATATATTTGTATATGTGAAACATTGAGATTTATTGCCTGAAAAAAATATGAAAATAAAAAAGGAACAGCAGCAATACAAGGAATTGTCTGTCCATTATTGAATGAAGTGCCCCCCACCCCCTTTTCAATTGAACATTACCAGGAAATGAGCAAGCCAACATTAATCCAAGGACTATAGTTGAAAAAAAATTAGGGGCAAAGACTTCCTTAATTTAAAATGCTGGAGCGCAGCACTGCGCAATGTGTACAGCAAGAGCAGATATGAACAGAATGCAGGGGCCATACAAAGAGATGGGCACATAAAGACAGTTTGTTTAGTTTTAAAGGTGAGATTTCTGTTTGGATTATATTTGGATTAAAAGCTGGCCACTGTAGGGATTGGAGATCTTTGTTCTAAGATTTTAAATGGTCATTTCATCACTAACGATTCAGAAAAATGGTGGCATTTCAAAACTTGAATGTTTTAATGGCACACTGATTTTTTATTATCTGTACTGCTGTCCTGTTTTTCAGTACTTGTTTTTACCTGTGTATTGAACATATTTAATGCACAGGTATAAATCAATCAAATCACAGGATTTTCTCTCTCCATTTTATAAAATGGACTTATGGCCATTAAGGTACATAAATCTCCCAAGCCAGATGGTATGCACCCACTGGTACTGAGGGAGTTGGTAGCAGTTCTGGCAGCCTCACTGGCAGAGAAGTTCAGTAGCTCCCTAGACACGTGCATGGTTCCACAAGAGTGGAGAACTGTGAATGTAGTGCCCTTACATAACAGTGGGGCTAAAGATGAGCTGGGAAACTACAGACCAGTCAGCTTGACATGGATCATTGGCACGCTGATGGAAACCATTCTTAAGGGAAGATTGGTTGGGTTTCTTGAGGGAAATGAGCTCCAAGAGGACAGACTGTATGGGTTTGTGGCAGGGAGGTCATGCCAAAAGAACTTCATCAATTTCTTTGACTGGGTCACAAAAGCAGTGGATAAAAGTCAGGCAGTAGGCACAGATAGATTTCAACAAGGCCTTTGACTTGGTCCCCCATAAGATATTGATCAATAATTTGTATGACAAGCGGGTAGGGGGAAACATGACTAGATTAGTGGCAAATTGGTTGGGGGAGAACCCAGAGAGTGGTGGTTGGGGCAAATATTCAATGATGATGGATGTTACCAGTGAGGTACCATATGGGTCCGTACATGGGCTGGCGCTGTTTGATGTGTTCATAAATGACACTGGGAATGGCATTAAGGGCATAATTTGCCTTTTTGTGTATGGCATCAAGCTCTGTAGGACAGTAGACACAGAAAGGAAGTCAGGGAATTGAGGGAGGACCTGGAAATGCTGGAGAAGTGGTCTGGAATCTGGCAGACGGGGTTCAATGCAAAGAAGTTCAAAGTCATGCTCATGTGGAGAGAGAACTCTGGGGTGGAGTACAAGCTGGGGGTGTGACTGTCATGATGTCAAAATGGAAGAAACACCATGATATTGCAGTTACTAGCACCTTCAAGCCCTCTTTGAGTAAGGCAGCGGTGAATGTTACCAGGATGCTAGGTTTTATAAGTAGAGGGTTTACTAGCAGAAGAAGTAGAAGTGCAGAAATTACTGACAGACAGGAGAGTAAGCATCCCGCTTTAACTTAAAGGTGTAAACATATGTTTATTTGTCTGTACTGAAAGGAGCTGTGTTAGTCGGTAGAAAAAAATAGATTTTTAGACAGTGTTTGGGGCACTTTGACATTAGTCTTTAAAACTTTAATAAGTAGTGTGGGGAAACTATCTCAGGAGATTAGTTGAGTAGATTCAGAAAGCTCTGTGAACCAGTCATGTACTGTAATTGGAATGTGGAGCTGCCAGAGGTTTAGTGCCTTCTGACAAGAGCACTATAAAAGGCTCCCTTGATCAGCGTGTTTCAATAAGTGAGTTGAACAGCACTCCTGTGCTGTTCAACATGAGTTGAACAGCACAGGAGTGGAAAAGGATACTGGCATCTTGGGCACTGGCAGACACCAACCAGTGATAGCAATCATGCAGAGGGCTCTGCCAAACTGATAAGGTAAGGTAGGGCACCTGTTACCTGTATAGGGAACAGCAGGTGTGGGGTAGGAAGTAGCTAAAGGGAAGTAACAAGCGGGTAGCTGCTACAGGTTGGAACAGGAGACACTCTATCTAAGGTAGTGTGCAGAAACTGTTCAAGAAGGACATAAAGGGGATGGTTAATTAAAAAGGAAGTACTAAAGAGGCAGAGGGGTACAGGGTGTGAGATTGCAAAGCAAGTAAAGGAGACAGCAACAGAACAAGTGGAAAGCAAGAAACACTCTATCTAGGGTAGGCTGATATTGTAAATACTGATAAACGATGAAGGTGGGGAAAGAACCAAACACAGGAAGGGTGCAATAGGTACAAGGTAGAGTTGATAGCAGTAGGTAGCAATACATAAAGTCAATTATGGGAGTGGTTCAGGGCAATGGATGGAGAGCTACAGTTTTCAGGGAGACATTCTGGAGACACTAAGTCTACTGCTGTTGCCCCACTGGTTGCCTAGTAGAAGGAAGGCCAGCTGAACTGTGGTGGGCTCTTGGAGGTTGGGGTGGCAGGGCAGGATACATTCCTCTGCCTGTGGCACTACAGAATTCTTTTTCAATTCTGGAAGGACGGTACTAATGGGAGGAGGCACCTGATGTAGTGGCAAAGGAGGATTTGGGGGTCCTGCATAGGGGAGGCCCCAAGGTAGGAGGAAGAAGACAACAGCACAGGAGGAAGCAACTTTTGTTGGAGGACTCAACTGTTAAGGAGGCAGATTTGGGAACATGAAGGGGGTGAGAGGGAGGTAAGTTGCCTACCAGTTGCCATGGCTCAAAGAGATGGGCAGCAGGTCCTAAAGATTACTAGGGCTTCATGGTGGGGGGCTGGATGTCATTGCCCACTTGTGGGCTAATAACCTAGCAAGGAACAGGGATGGGATTGTGCAAGGAGATTTCATGGAACTGGGGAGGGGCCTAAGGCAAGCAGCATGTGAAACATAGACTTTGACATACACTTTGACGGCAGATAAGGACCGCTTGGCCCATCTAGTCTGCCCATTTCCGTACCTACAGGATAGGCCGCAGATCCTAGTTAACCAACAGCCTATTTCTTCCTACACCCCACAAGAATTGCCTTATGTCTGTCCCATGCATTCTTGAATTCTCCCACAGTTTTAGACCCCACAACCTCCTCAGGAAGGCTGTTCCATGCATCCACTACCCTTTCTGTGAAATAATACTTCCTCACATTGCCCCTGAACCTCCCTCCTTCTATCTTTAAATTGTGTCCCCTTGTTCTTGTAAGTCTCTTTTTCTGAAAGATGCTACCCTCTTGGACTTTGTTGATTCCACTGAGGTACTTAAAAGTTTCTATCATGTCCCCCCTCTCCCTTCTTTCCTCAAGGGTATATATATTAAGCTCCTTTAGTCTCTCCTCATGCAGCTTCTCTTGCAGACCCTGCACCATTTTAGTTGCCCTCCTCTGGACTACCTCTATCCTGTCTATGTCCTTGCGGAGATGGGGTCTCCAGAACTGGACACAGTACTCCAGATGGGGTCTCACCAACTGTCTGTACAGATGGATAACAACTTCCTGTTTTCTGCTGCTGATGCCTCTCCCTATACATCCCAGTATACCCCCAGCCCTCCTACTGCCTTCTCACATTGCTTGCTAACCTTAAGGTCATCTGATATGGTTACCCCAGGTCCCTTTCCTTTTTGTTGTTGTTACTACCTCCCCACCCATTGTGTATTCTTCCCTGGGTTCTTGTTTCCCAGGTGCATTATTTTGCACTTCTTTGCATCGAATCCTAGCTGCCATACTTCTGACCATTCCTCCAATCTTGCCAAGTCCCTTTTCATCCTTTCCACGCCTCCTTGTGTATCAACCCTGTTGCAGATCTTTGTGTCATCTGCAAAAAGGCATACTTTTCCTTCCAGTCCCTCTGCAATGTTACTGATGAAGACATTAAAAAGGGCTGGACCCAATACTGAACCCTGCGGTACCCTACTAGTAACCCCTCTTTCTTCAGAGTGGACTCCACTTACAATTACCTTCTGCGTCCTGTTGTGCAGCCAATGTTTTACCCAGGCTACCACCCTGGGACCACTCCCAGGCTGGTTAATTTGACTATTAATCTTTTGTGTGGGACTGTGTCAAATGCCTTGCTAAAGTCTAAGTAAGCCATGTCCACATCCCTCCCTGGTCTACTACTTTGGTCACCCAGTCAAAGAAATCTATTAGATTCATCTGACCTGACCTACCACCATGAACCCATGCTGCCTTGGGTCCTGTGCTCCACTGGCCTCTAGGTACTCAACTATTCTTTCCTTCAGAAGTGACTCCATCACTTTCCCTACCACAGAGGTCAGACTGACAGGTCTGTAGTTTCCTGCCTCTGTCTTGGTCCCACTTTTGTGAAGAGGAATCACATCCGTCTTCCTCCAGTCCTCAGATACCACACCATCCTCCCATGATTTATTAAAAAGAGTAGCCAGCGGTTTCACTAGTTCCTCCTTAATTCTTTTAGAATTCTGGGGTGAATTCCATCAGGACCCATTGCTTTGTCCACCTTCAGTTTTAGGAGTTCTTGCAGAACCCTTTCTTCTGTGAAAGGACTGGGATCGACCCCCATCAAGAGTGCTTCTGTTAATTGGATTAGGCACTTCCCCCTCCTCTTTTGTGAATACTGAGCAGAAATATTCATTCAGTATCCCTGCTTTTTCACTGTCCCTCTGCCACCCACCGTTCATTCTGTTCAGCCTCACTATCCCTCCTTTGTCTTTCACGTCAGCTGATGTACCTATAAAGGTTTATCCCCTTCTTAACTGAGTTGGCTATCTTTTCCTCAGTTTGGGCCTTTGCTATTCTGACTTCCCTCCCTGCTTCCTTCTGCCTTAACTGGTACAGCTCTCGTCCTGCTCCTTCTGTGTTTCCTTATACTTCGAATGCTATCATTTTCTTCCTGACTTTCACAGCCACTCTTTGAGAACCATAGTGGCTTTTTCTTTCATTTTGATTTGTTTATTTGGCCATTAAAGGCTTGTTGCCTCTGTGATGGCAGTTTTGATGATTCCCCATTGTTGCTCCACACCTCCTTCTAGCCTGTTTGCTAGTGCTTTTCAGGGCACTCCCCATCTTGCCAAAGTCAGCCCTCCTAAAGTCCAGTACCCTCACTTTTGTATGGCTTGACTCTGGAGCTGAGTTTAACGTGAACCACACTGTTTGATGGTCACTTGTCCCCAGATGGCAACCCACTTCTAGATCTGAGATCCTCTCACTGCCCCCATTTGAGAGTACGAGGTCTAAGATTGCTCCCTCACAAGTGGGTTCCAAAACTAGCTGTCTAATGCCTGCCACCTGTAGGGCATCAAGAATGGCCCTGCTCTTGGATGTGGCTGCAGCAAATGTGCTCCAGTTAACATCTGGCATATTCAGGTCTCCCATCAACAGTATCTCCCCTTTCTCTGCCATTCTAAGAATGCCTTCTATCATATCCTTGTCCATTCTCTCCCCCTGACATGGGGGTCTGTACACAACCCTGTGCAGATTGTGGTGCCCTTTCCAGTCTCCAAGGTGACCCACAGTGCCTCCTCTCCTCCTGTTTACTCTTTTGTTCAGTTGCTTTTATCCTTCCTTTACATGAGACATCTCCCCCTTCTCCCTGCCTGTCTCTCCTGTAGGTTATATACCCTGGTATGTTAACATCCCAGTCATGGTTCTCTGTGTACCATGTTTCTGTGACTGCTACGATACCCAGGCATCCCTCTTCCATCAAGGCCACCAGCTCAGGGAGCTTGTTGCCCAGACTACGGGCATTGGTACTCATTACCATCCATTTCCTGATGGCCTTACTCACTTTTGCCCCATCTCTGTCCTTCTTGCCTTTGTCACTTTCTCCATTCACCCCTGCCCTTCTCCCTATCGACACCTCTATGTTGGTGTTTGCCGCACTTACTACTGTGATTATTTGGGGGGGCTAGGATTTCCCTGCTCCTTTCCAGTGCCTCCCCACTTGGCTAGTTTAAAAGCTTGCCAATGAAGCATTTAAACCTATCACCTAGGATCCTGGTTCCCTCCGGCGCAGATGCAGCCCATCATGCTAGTATAGGCTTGCATCACTCCAGGTGGACCCCAGTCCCCAATGAAGCCAAATCCTGAGCTCCACACCAGTTTTCAACCACTGATTGAATCCCATGGTGCGGAACACCAGCCTCTCCTATGCCACAGATGGGCAGCACCTCCGAGAAGGTTACTGTACGTGCTACTTGACTAAGGCCCCTCCCCACCCACAAACTCTTCCTGCACTTCTCTAATCCCTTTCTTAGCCAGGTCACTTTGTCCCCAGGTGGAGAATGACATCCAGCTCCCTCCCTGTGCAGCTGCTCTGGCAATCCTGAGGATTCGCTCCCTGTCCCTCCAAGCCATGGCACCAGGCAGGCACCTTACCTCCCTCTCTCCTTCCTCCCCCAGTTCTACCTTTCTAACAATGGAGTCCCCCACCAGGAGTTGTTTTCTTCCCGCGGGTCCCCTGCCACCCTCCTGTGGGTCTCCTTTGTGAGGTTCCCAGCATCCTCCTTGGTCTCCACTGTGGGTGCCTCCATGAGAAACCACACTTTGCCAGAATGGCATAGGAATTGTGAGAGGTACAACTGGAGGGATGCACTCTGTTCCACCACCCTCACCTCCCTGAGCCCACTGTGGTCCAACCACTCCTCTTTCTTGGCAACCTCTGAGGCAACGGCAGTGGCACTGGTGGTCCCTGGATGGAAGAGGTCCCACAAATCCTGGCCAACTCAGCCTGGAGATGAGCAACCTCCTCCCTCAGCCCATAGAGGTGCCTGCAGATGGGACAACACCGCGTCCTCCAGAACGTCTCCCGGAAGATTGCTGCTCTACATCCACTGCACTGCACCACTCCAATCATGTCTTATTTCTGGCCCCTTAACTGTTTGCAATCCTTACTCTTTCCTCTGTTTTTTTTTTCTCTCTCTCCTTACTTTATGCCTGTGTGCCCTTTAAGCTCCTGATCATCCTGTTCTGAGACAAAAATATCCTATATTTCTCAGTAGACCACTTACTTGCTCAGAGGCAGACCTCCAGCAGCTAGATACAGATTGGTCAATACCAGCAGGAACATCTGCCAGAACTAGACACATAGTGGATTCCCTGCAGGGTGAGGGCCTCAAACAACTGGTACAGCAACCCACAAGAGACAGGGCTATCCTAGATCTAGTACTGACTAACAAGGAAGGGATCACAGATCTCCAGATAGAAGGTCACCTGGGGGCCAGTGACCATCACATGGTATGGTTCAATTTGGCTACTACATCTAAATCATTCCATTCCAAGGCAAACATACGGGACTTCAGAGGAGCTGACTTTGATAAGATGGCCAACAGAGTTAAGCTAGCCCTGGCAAAAAGAAACACAGGTGAGGGGGTACAGGCAAAGTGGGCAAGCATTAAGGATGCAATACTTGAAGCAACATCCCATTGTGTTAGACAGAATGGGAAGTGCAAAAGAAGAAGGAAACCACTTTGGTTCTCAAATACAGCAGCAGAAAAGGTCAGAGCCAAAAGGCTGGCCTTCAGGAAATATAAGGGAACACAGCGAGATGAAGATAGGGAGGCATACCAAACTGCCCTAAGGGAAGCAGGGAAGGCAGTAAGGCAGGCAAAGTCCCAAACTGAGGGAAAACTAGCACGAACAGTAAATAAGGACAAGACTTCTATAGATACATTAGTGAAAGAAGAAAGTCCAGAGGGGTATTGCTAAGCTACTATGAGAAAAGGAGCATGTGAGGAGGAGGTCCATAAAAGCATCTATCCTAAATAGATACTTTTGCTCAGTATTTACTGAAGAGAAGGTAGGCAGGGCCCACAGCTCAGCATCATGGACACAGGGGAGGGAGGTGAGCACTACTCCCTTCACAAAAGAAAGGGTCCTACAAGAGCTTGCTAAGCTCAGGGTGGATAAGGCAATGGGACCTGATGGCATACATCCCAGGGTACTTAAGGAGCTAAAGGTGGAACTAGCAGAGCCATTAGCAGAACTGTTTAGTGAGTCTCTGAGCACAGGAGAGGTCCCAGAAGACTGGAGAAGGGCTCATGTAATCTCGCTCCACAAGAGTGGTAGCAGGGAGAAGGTGGGGAACTACAGACCAGTCAGTCTTACCTCAGTAGTGGGCAAGATTATGGAGGCACTCCTTAAGGAAAGGATAGAGCAACACCTGGAATCCATAGGGGCACAGGATCCAAGACAGCATGGGTTTACAAAGGAAGGTCCTGTCAAACTAATCTCATAGATTTCTTTGACTGGGTAACTAGAGTGGTGGACCAAGGGGGCAGTTGATGTCACCTACCTTGACTTCAGCAAAGCGTTTGACACTGTTCCACATGGAAGATTGATAAATAAGCTGGGTAGGCTCGGGGTGGGTCAAGTGTGGTCAACTGGGTGCAAACTGGTTGACGGGCAGAAAACAGAGAGTGGTGGTAAATGGTATACAGTCAGAAGAGATGCAAGTCACAAGTGGGTACCTCAGGGATCAGTCCTGGGGCCAGTCCTCTTCAACATCTTCATTAGTGACCTTGCAGATGGACTAGAGGGTAAGGCTTGTCTGTTTGCAGATGACACCAAGATCTGCAACAGAGTAGATGATCCAGATGGGGTGGGCAGAATGAGAAGAGATCTGGATAAACTAGCAAAATGGTCAGAAGAGTGGCAACTGGGATTTAATGCAAAGAAATGCAAAATCATGCACATAGGGAGAGAAACCCTGAAGCCACCTATAGGCTGGGAGGGAATGCTAGCAGTCACAAAGGAAAAAGAGACTTGGGCATCATCATCATCACTGATGACCTGAAATCATCCAAGCAGACCTCTAAAGCAGTAGGTAAGGCTAGGGGTGTTAGGGTGTATTAGTAGGGGTATCACAAGTCGTAAGAGGGAGGTAATAATCCCTCTTTACAAGACACTGGTTAGGCCCCATCTGGAGTACTGCATGCAATATTGGAGGCCACACCTTCACAAGGACATTAGCCAAATTGAGGCAGTCCAGAGAAGGGCAACCAAAATTATGCAGGGACTGCATCAGAAGACATATGAGGACAGATTAACAGAGCTCAATATGTATACCCTTGAGCAAAGGAGGGAGAGAGGTGATATGATCGAGGCATTCAAACACCTTAAGGGCATTAACAAGGTGAAAGAGTCTAACATGTTTAAATATAAGAAAGATAGCAGGACAAGAGGACACAGCATGAGATTAGAGGGGGGCCGATTAAGGGGGAATGTGAGGAAATTCTTTTTCACAGAAAGGGAGGTGGATGCATGGAATGGCTTACCACAAGAAGTGGTGGCTATGAATACAGTGCAGGGCTTCAAACAGGCATGGGATAGGCATAGAGCAGAGCAACAATGACTATGAATAGATAGGCCACTGACAGAGCAAAGGCCAATGGCACATTTATAAGGTTGAAAAAGAAATGGGCAGACTGGATGGGCCTTGCAGTCCTTATCTGCCATCAACTTCTATGTTTCTATGTTAGAGGGGGCCGGAGAGCTACTCTTGCCCTTCTAGGATGGTGGGTCTTTGGTGGTTCTGTGATCACTCACGTCCTGCTCCCAAACAGGAAGTTCCTGTTGTCAGTCAAATCCTGTGCCTATAAAAATAGAACTAGCTTTGGGTGGAGGGGAGGGAAGGAGGGCAATATAGTCCCAGTAGAGAAGTTCAGTCACACAGCAGTCCTTTCTCCTGGTGTCTTCTGCCAAGCTATTAGCAGAATCTTTCTAAGGCAGTCTTTAAATGTAGCTTCCTTCTAGCTAAGCCACTCCCCCTACTTACTAGATCTTTCTACAAGTAATTTAAACCTCACAGCAGTTAAGTCCTTTCAATCACCTGAGATTTACACATAGATAACTGTTCAGATACCCATTCAGTTCAGTTAACCCAGACAAACACACACTTTTTTTTTGTTTTGTATGTTAGTTTTTTTCTTACCCTAAATTAAAGGTCCAAGTACAAAAGTTCTTCTTCTTTAGTCCCAGCAGAGAAGTCCAGTCACACAGCAGTCCTTTCTCCTGGTGGCTTTCACCAAGGTACTGCCTGTCTACAGCTGAGAGAAGGATAGGGTACTCTGCACCAGGAACATCAGCTTGTGGTTGAAGAAATGGTGCAGAAAAGAGGGGTTCAGCTACACTGGAGAATTGGGACTAACTTGGATGGCTGAGGGCCTATACAGAGGTGACGGCCTGAACCCAACTGGGAGGGGAACTGCAATCCTCAGTGGATGGTTTGACTGTTACTTTGATAAACATTTAAACTAACTGAGGAGGGTAGCCAAAAGACAAAGGGAGGCATAAACTGCCCTTCCCCCAGAATGAAGCAGTAGGAAGGGAGAACCTGAGGGGAGGACCCCCCCCCCAGGAGTAGGTTAAATGCAAAAAGAGAGGGGGAAATGAGGTGGGGCATAAGGAGAGGAAGAAAGGCTAAAGGCAGTGCACAAGCAAGGTGAGGAGAGCAATGTGTGCAAATGCAAAGAGTCTCTTGAAAATAAAATTCCAGACCCTGAGGCAATCATAGTGGATGCAGACTGTATAGGAAGCCATGATTGGGACATGCCCATACCAGGCTACCCTCAGTTCAAGAAGGATAAGGAGGGGAGGAAGGCAGGAGAGGGTGTGCTGTATGTAATGGAGGGTATCATTGCAAGGCAGTGGAAATGCAAGGGAAAAAGGGGTGAAAGGAGAGGCTGGAGGTACTGTGGGTTAACCTGGGGACAGAAGCCAGAGTACAGACCTCCAACATGGGAAAGAACTGGGTAAGGCAATGGGGAAAACTATCAGCACAATTGCAGACAAAGGGGAGGTGCTGCTAGTGGGGACCTTCATTCTGCCATATGTAGACTGGATTCTCCCAGCCATGGGCTCAGCGAGAAGCAGGGGTGTCCTAGACTCCCTGCTGGGTGTGTTTTTCAGGCAGCTAGTCAAGGGACCCACTCGTGAGGGGCAGTACTGAAGCTGGTGCTCACAAACAGGGACACTTTTGCAGACATCAAGGTGGAATATCACCTGTGGATCAGTGATCACTGAACAATATGGTTTAACATAAGGACAGTGGCAGAGACGAACCCCACAAGAATGAGGGTCCCATACTTCAGGACTTCAGATTTTAGAAAAATGGATGAATGCCTCAGAGATAACCTAGCAGGGGTGGATTGCCTGAGTGGGGTGGAGGAACAGTGGGCCAAATGAAGGGATGGCATAGTGAAACCAACAAACCTCTGTGTGAAAGGAGTGACCAAGAACAGGAGAAAAGAAGAGACCACTATTGTTCTCAAGTGAATTGGCTGCACATGTAAAGATTAAAAGGGTAGCATTTAGGAGGTACAAAGAAATGCAGAGAGAAGAGAATAGGTAGGTGTCCCAAGAAAAACAGAGAGAAGCAGGTAAGGTGTTTGGGGTACAAAGGTGGAAACTCAGGAATGAATAGCCAAAGGGGTAATCAAGTGGAACAAGATCTTTTTATATACATAAGTGATAAGAGGAAGACAAGGGGAGGGACTGTGAGATTAAGAAGGGCAGGGGGAGACTGCACAGAGAAGGATCAGGAAAGATCAGATATCCTATGTTGGTTCACTCTTCACTCTTCACAGTGAAAGAGGAGAGGCATTGGGACCACATACAAACAGCAGAAACACTGGGGAAGGGAGGCAGATTCAAGTCCATTCACAGAGGAAAGAGTCCTGAAAGGACTTGCAAATCTAAAAGTGGATACAGTCTATGGGACTGGATGGGGTACATCCAACGGTGCTGAGGGAGTTGAGGGAGGTACTGGCTGCAGCTGTGAGAGCCTATTCAATAACTCACTAGAAATGGGCATGGTTCCAGAGGACTGAAGGAGGTCCGATGTAGTCTTGCTTCATAAAAGCAGCAGCAGGGAGGAGGCTGACAACTATAGGCTGGTCAAATCGGACGTCTGTGGAGGTGAAGTTAATGGAGATGCTTTTCAAGACTAGGCTAGTGGGGTGTCTTGAATGCAGTGGATTACAAGACCAGAGATGGCATAGATTCATGGAGGAAAGGTCATGCCAGATGAACCTGATTGATTTTTTTTCAATGGTGTGACCAGGGAAATAGATCAGGGTGGGGCAGTATATGTGGCCTACTTAGACTTGAGAAAGGCCTTCAACAACATACCACATGGGAGTCTCATAAGAAAACTGGGCACTTGGCTGGGTCCCAAGGTGGTAAACTGGGTACAACATTGGTTGAAGAATAGGGGACTCAGGATGGTGGTAAACAGCACTCACCCTGGGAAGGGAATGTGACCAGTAGGGTACCTCAGGGCTCAGTACTGGGGCCAGTCCTCATTCATGTCTTTATAAGTGACAAAAGAGCTGGAAGGGAACTATGACTATGTACAGATGACATCAAAATCTGCACTAGGGTAGACACTCTGGAGGGGGTGAAGAGAACGTGTAGAGACGTGAGAGAGTTCAAGGTGTGGTCAAGGGCATGGAAGCTGGGTTTCAGTATATGAAAAAATGCAAAATCATGCACCTACGGCACAGAAATACAGAGGCAGAGTATAAAATGGGGGCGAGGTATTGATGGTCACTAAACAAGAAAGGGACATTGGGGTAATGATCAGATGACCTCATGGTGGCAAGACAATATAATAATGTAGCAGGTGGAGCGAGTAGGTTGCTGGGATGCTTTGGAAGGAGTACCATGAGCAGAAGGAGGAAGGTAGTGGTACCACTGTATAGATGACAGGTGAGACCCCAACAAGTACTGTGTCCAGTTCTGGTGTCCACATTGCAGGAAGGACATAGATAGAGTAGAGGCAGTCCAGAGGAGGGCAACCGAAATGGTGCAGGGGCTCTATCAAAAGCCCTATGAGAAGAGACTGAGGGATCTCAATATGTACACCCTAGAAGAGAAGAGATAAGAGGTGGGGACATAATAAGAGACCTATGAGTAACTCACAGGAGTGAATGAGGTACAGGAGGGGAGTACTTTTCAAAGGAGACAGTACACAAGAACAAGGGAGCATGCAACAAAGATGGAAGGGAAAACATTTAGTAAGGGTATAAGGAAGTAGTTCTTCACTGAAAGAGTGGTAGATGCCTGGCACAGTCCTCTAATGGAGGTCATGGGGGTGAAGACAGTGGTGGGCTTCAAGTGTGCATAAGATAGGCACATAAGAATCTTGGTAGGAAAGCGGGGCTGAAGTAGATGGAGATCAAGTAGGGAATGGGTGGACTGTGTGGGCCAAATGGCCCTTATCTCCCCATAAATTCAATTTCTATTTAAAAGAGGTAATACTGCCTCTGTACAGATCCATGGTATGACCACATCTGGAATACTGTGTACAGTTCTGGAACCCCTATCACAAAAAGGACATTTAACAGCTTGAGGTGGTACAAAAAAAAGCCACAAAAATGATTCAGGGGCAACAAGGGCTCTCTTACAAGCAGAGATGGAAGAGCTTGAATATGTAGTTGCTCAAGGACAGAAGGAAATTAAAGAACATGACAGAGACCTTTGAGTACCTTGCGAGTATTAACAAGGTAGATCCAGCTAAGCTTTTTTCAGGACTAGTGGAAACAAAAATACTAGGGGACTCAGTTACAAACTGACTGGAGGTAGGTTACTGAAGGAGGCAGGAGGCATGTCTTCATACAGAGAGTGGTGGAGGAGTGAAACATGCTGCTAGAAGAGGTGGTAAGTAAGAAAATTGTTGATGGCTTCAAGAGGGTTGTGATAAAGTTAAAAGGAGGATAAGTGTCTGGAGAATGGGGCCAAAATGACATGTAAAGAAAGATGCATGGGCTCCACATTAGGCAGAACTGATAGACCATAGCGCCTTTTCCTGCTTACTTAGTTCTTATGATCTTATAGAAAACATCAAATATTAGTTGAGCTGGACAGAAAAAAATGCTGATTTCTGTACAGAGAAACAATTAGCACCCTATTGTTACATTTTGTCCGTCAGTGAACTGGCATCTCTTTTGTCAAATCTTTAAACTTCACTGTGAATGACTGTAAGGTCATTCACATAGGTTCCAAAAATGTAATTCAGTGGTGCTATAAAATTGTAAAATAGGTAAGAGATAACATGGCATGCAACTGGTTAAATGTGGTCAGGCATGGGGTTAATATGTCAGGGGAAAACAGCACGGTAAACAACCGAACAGGCATGTTAGTGGAAACAGAGGTAGCGCTCAGCAAAATGGCGAGTGCTACTGTCCCTGATAAAAGACAAACCACATGTTTGCAGGGCATCTCCCTGCACCCCTCTTCTTAGCCAGGCCAGCCCCAACCCCCATCTTTAATTATCTAACCCAAGGGGAACTGTACTCTGGGAAAGGGAGAACTTTGGGGGGGTAGTAAAAACAAACAAAAAAAAAAACAGCACCAGGAATCGAGCCCCGGTCCCTCACTGCTCCACTGCCCACCACTGCCTGTGGCTCTACCCACTGAGCCATGGCGGCTGTCAGCCAGCACATTGCCAGCCAGAGCCTTTCACTTCTCCCCCAACAGCAAAATAGCTACAGGGATAGTGGTAATTTACCTTCACTACGCTGTCCCTGTAGTCATTATTGCTTTAGCTGTTGTAACCACATGGTTTATTCCACACGGTTATTTCCCCAACATTGACCTGCTACCTGTGGTCACATGGCCATGCAGTATTCCAGTGCTTTTAAACTAACAATCGAGGGAGTCATTTTATAATCACAGTAAGGCATCCTAGAGTGCATGTAAATGTGATAACAAAACTTCTTGGCTGTACAAGGCACTTAACCTCACCTCAAGCCTCACATCTTGAGGCATGCACATCCTGTCATGCCTTATTTAAGCAGTGGCAGCTGAGAAGTGGGTCATTTCTGAGGGATTAATGACCGGCTGGGGGGATGGGTGGCCCAAGGCACAGTCGAGGGGCACCTCCCTCCAGCCAGTCATTAATCCAAGGAAATGACTGGCTTCAAGGTTGTTATTGTGACTATAAGTCTAATCACAACTTAGAAAAGAATGTGTTTATAGACAGAATAACCACTAGTATCTTCCAGCCATTTCCAACAATAATCTTTTTATTATATTGTATAATGCTTGAAATTATATTTTGAAAGCCGTAACATTTGAACTGTTAATCATAGAAATCTAAGATTTTTTAAATGAAAGCTTGCAGTCTGATCAACATATATAGATCCTAATGATACAATTCTCCTGTGTTGTTACATTTCTGTCTATACACGTCAATATAATATGTTGTTAAAAATGGCATGACTTAAAAATGTAGTGAAACATTTTATGTTAAAATTTAGTGAAACACTTTATGTTTTTTTCTATCAATATGAAATATTTTAAGTGTTTTTATATTTATTATATGGTCACTGTAGTAATATCAGTACATCTACTTAGCTGACTCCAAGCTTTCATTCAAAAAAAAAAACAAATACTGTAGGTCTCTATCTCTAATGGTTCCAAAGTTATCTCATTAGGACTGGCAGTATAGCCTAGAGGTTAGAGTAATGAGCTGTGAATGAGCTTGGTATATCCACCAGATAGACCTGGGTTTGATTTCCACAACCTCCACTTGCATACTGTGGGACTCTGAGCAAATCACTTATCCTCTCCAGTGCTGCCAGGTCACCCCTGAAAACAGGCATCAGTGCCTAGTGGGCCTTACCCAGTTACCACAGAATAGAATAAATTTTAAAAGAAATGATCATTTGAAAGGTCTAACTTTGGAACTGTTGTGGCTAGAAATGTAATTTATTTTTAAATGAAAGCTTGAAGTCTAGCCATTAAGACTTAGATCAGATGATACTGTTTTTATGTGTCGATACTATTCTATATGTATCAGTTCTGTTTGAACATTCTTTTTCAGTATAATAGTGATACACGGTTTTCAGTTGCAAAAATTGACAAACACATAGAGTCAATTCTATTTTTTGTAGCAAGAGACAGTATTGATACATAAAACACATGGCGGCTTTAAAAAAGTAATAAAACCTTTTTTTAGCTTTTTCTGAATTTTGGAATTACTACACATTATTTAATTAGTAACTGTGTAGTTTTCAACTTAATTTTCATTCATCGTATGACCTTAATCACGTTGCAAACATTTCAGTCTCCCCAGCAGTACCAAGTCTTCCTCACACATGCGAAAGCATCTAAAGATAACTCTCGATTTGACAGGCTTTTTTTTTTAACTTACCTTTAATTTTTAGTGTTCTGGCACAAGCCACACATGCCACACAGCATAAGTTGGTTGCTGTATCAATCATTTCTAAGACATTAATGACCAATCCAATAGCCAATAATGAACCTTGCTAGACTCATGAATATTTAATTAGACTTATAATTAGACTTATAATGAATAACGTTGTAGTAAACAACCAACAGTAAAAGCAATTAGAAATTACCAGGGGAGTCATCATTGCTGTGAAACTGAAACTGTTACAGCAATGTGCAGTGGCAGAGAGTGAAGCAACTCAAATACTGAGTTGCATTAAATGGGACATATGCTGTGAGACTGATGTGATTCTGACTGATGTGCTCAGGACACTGGGAAGGCCACACTTGAAGTGTTTTTTACAGTTCTGATTGCTGCAGTATAAAAAGGATAAGCAGCAATCGAGAGGGTTCAGCCGAAAGAAACTAAAATGATTAAGGCTGTGGTGAGGCTAAACTGCGGGGATCCTCTAGAAAGACTAATTAGGTTTTCCCTGAAAAAAGAAAGAAAAGAGGAAATATGATTTCAGTTTTTAAAATTTTAGATTGGATAAGGTGGATCATTCAAGGAAATCTTTTTCAGCTTGTTCAGGCCAGTAGCACTATAGTACCATGCATATCCTAAAGCTAAGATGGGATGGGATTATAATGTGAGGATGTGCTTTTTCACCCTGACAATAGTAAACCTGGAAAACAAGCTCACAGAGTAAGTAGTGTGAGTGGGGTGTTAAATTTATAAAACTCGAGCTGAATCAGTTCCTAGTGGAGAGTAACATTGCTGAATACAGCATTTAATTCACTTGGGAGGGTCAGAAAGAACACAACTCATTGCAGACATAGTATGTGTGGGAGGAAAATTGCAGATCACATGACCTCAGGTTTCCACAGGTTGCTACCACAGGCAGTTTTCCTGTTCATGGTTCCAAAGTCCATAACCTTTTACTGATAATTTTCTTTTAACAGTTGCCGAGTTCCTCTTCCCCCTCTGTGTTAAGTGGAAAGGATTTAAGACCAATGTCACTTACCCATAGTACTGTGTATCCATAATTGTGTTTGCAAATGGATTTTTGAACATTTGCCATTTTATTTGGATAAGTACCAATTTAGTTCTTTAACTGGAGTCTTATCTACTGTTTTTGTTAAAATTTCTCCACTAATGTCATGAATTTGTAGATCAAAACCAAACTTGTCAAATGTCCAATAGATTTTTCTAAAGCAGCAGCTCTTAATTGACAAAAAATAAAACACTATGAGTTTCATACTGTCTTGATCAGGTAGGTATATCAGTTTCTCTTGGATAGAGTCCAAAGGGATAAAATAGGCAACATGTTCCCAGAGCATACTGTATCTGGAAACAAGCTATCACCAGCTCAGTATGTCTCTCCTGGTAAAACTCTTGAAACTAGTATATAATTGACAGTCTCAGTTGTATTTAGATTAAAGGCAATGTGCCTCGGGGTATGCATTTGGGACTTTTGTTGTTCTTAAATTTTGTCAATGACTTAGTTATCGACAGATAATTGGTAAAATATGTGGATGACACTGTGGGTATGAGAGCATTGTAGATGGTCAATCGAGGAGATGGCAATTGATGCTGAATTATGTAAGCTATAAATACATTGATGAAATCAAACAGCACAAAGATAAATACAATCAAAGCTAAAGCAATTTACTTTATTAAAAAGGGTAATAAAGTCAGCTTAGACTACCTCTTTACTAATATATTGTAGTCATAGTTGAGAAAGTAGATGTCATGGCACCTTTAAGGTTAAAAATCTCTGAAAACCTGAAGTGGTCACCTCATAATTTTGACCTATTGACAGCAGAAAACAAAAGAATTTATTACATTTCAATGTTAAAAGGGCTGGGGTTTCTAGTGACAATCTAGACAATGTATAAAGCAATTTTATGCTCAGTCTTGGAATTAGTTTGCTCATTATGGGATTCCTCTTTGTTCATTCATTTTTGGTTGTAAATGTGATGTACAGGATATAATAGTGGAAAACAAGATTAGCAAAACAACAAGGAGGCCACAACAGAGGACCATGCAATGATCAGCACTAGAGACAGTCCAGGCAAAGCCCCTACTTCTGGCAAAGTAGCTACGGTTTCTGGTAAACATGGCCAATTGGTCATTAAATGCAAACTGCAACAGGCACTTCCTCTGAGACCCCTTTTATAATCCTTGCTGGAGCTGTGGGAATTGATATTGTACTACAGGATTATCAGTTGTATTGTTTTCCTTGTATTAGCAAACTTCTAAGACAATGTATAAAATGTGGTGTGGGGGAGAGGTGAGGGGGGAAGCCTCAAAGTGGAACCAAAAATGAACAGAAACCTGGGAAAGATTAAAAATAAATACAGGGGATAGATTAAAATTAAATATAGGGGATGTGCAATGGGGTTTTGTGTGAAACCTTATTTATCTACAAAAGAGCAGTTGGCCACTGGTAACCTCATGAGTGGCACAAGCCAGGAGTGATGTGCTCAAGATCAAACTGCTTGATATTAGATAAATAATGTATCACACAATGTCCCCATTGCATTTTCTGTTTATACAATAGGTGGACGGGCAGGAGGAGGGATAATTGACAATGTTTATCCAACATACAGTATGTGTGATAAATTCCATGTTCTAAGATTGATCACGCATATGTGGAGATACCATTTTTTATGACATTGGTTTTCTGTCTATGCATATTGTCTAGAAGTAGTTTTTTCAGTGTCCACAGGAGGGAAGGGGAAAGAAAATGGGAAAGCTTAAAAAAACTATAGTACAAATGTTAATTGGAGGAATGGACTATTCAGATATTAATTTAAAAGATGAAATGTGCCTAGATAAGCCGATGTATAGTAGGTGGGCTTCATCTTTGTTTGGTTTTGGTGTTAAGGGTTCATGGAGCATGGTACTTTCCATGACTTTCTTTTTGATGCTGGGTGGAGGGGACATGGAGTGGGGTTAATCTTGAAGAACATCAGAAGGCCATTGTGTATGGGGGAAGAGAGTATGTGGATTTTTTTGGACAGCATCTAGAACATTGTTTGAAAGTCTATGCATGATTAAATTCTATAGACACGTTTAGTTTTTTAGATTGCACTGGACTAAGCTGACCTCTAGGGAAACCATTACTGAAGGGGTTTTTCATTTATATCCTGGAATATAAACAGAGTGGGCAACTTGATAAAAAGAAAATTAATTATTAGTTATGTAAAGTTAAATAACATGGATATACACTTCCTAATGGGAAACATATCTAGTAGACAAGGAATTTGAACCTTTTTTTAAAAGGTCCAGGGGCTCAGAAATCCAAGCTTCCCATTATAGCAAATCTTGGGGAATGGATATAATTCTTTCAAAAAATAGTAGAGCACTTTTTGAGAAATCTTAGCCAAGGCAGATTTATAATCTGCGAAGAAAAATTAGATAGCAAGACATTTTCATTATCTTCACTCTATGGTTCGAGCAAGGACTCTCCCGTTTTTTTTTCAGAATTTTTCCTTCAGCTCCCTCAATTCCTTCAAATTCATTTGATGGGAGAGGACATTAATATGATGCTAGACCCAAAAATGAATAGAACAGGTTCCAACTACACCCTACAAAATTCTGCCCAAATGATAGTGAAGGATCTCGCTACTTTAGACCTGATCAATTTATGAAGAACTCCACATGGAAATATGCAGGATTATTCTTCTTATTCCCACAGATGCAAGACTTGTTCTAGAACTGGTTTATAGTGTCAGCAAGTTGCAGTCAATTCAAAAATATTGAATACCTTGCTATTGTGTTATCAGACCACGCACCAATAAAATGTATATTCCATAATATAAACATTATCACCCATACTAGATGCTGAATGATGGGCCCCTTACTAATAAGTGGTATACACTTTAAAAAGTATACGTTAAAATAATTAGTGCTACTTTCAGGAAAATCTTAAAGAATATATTAGCCAAAACAATGTTTGGGATGCAATGAAAGCAGTAGCAAGGGGTCTGATAACTTCATACACTATAAGAAAGAACAAAGAGAGGAAACTTAAAATTGTACACCTTGAGAAGGACATAAAAACAGTGAAACTAAAACACATTCATACAAGATCAGAAACTGATCAAAATTGCTTAAATAAAATTAAAGGAGAGTATAATTATTTAATGAAATCTGAGAACTGAGGGATTACTGATAAGGACTACATCTAAACATTATAGCGAGGCTGACAAGTCCAGTAAGATTTTAGCTCACTAGCTTCAAAAAGAAAAAAAGAGACAATATATTAACTATAGGAACAAGGCCAAACTATAACAGACCCAGCACTTATGAATAAACCATTTCAAACTGTCCAAACTGTCCATGAACATTTGTAAATATTAGGGGCAGGATTCACAAAAAAGCTCAAAGTGCAGTGCAAAGGTTTGTGCTGAGCCTTGCAATTGCCCATGTTCCAAAAGATACTATTCACAGTCAGATAGTATACCACCAAGTTGAACCTGAGCTAACCCCTGAAGTGCCACTATTGCCTGGAGCCAGAAATACCCCACTGTAATGGATAGCGCCACAATTCACAAAGCCAGCCATGCAAATGAGCCCATTGGGCATGCAAGGTCAATCACAGTCAAGGGGCCATGCTATATACAGTACATGCTTCCTTGAGGGCTCAGTTGGTGAAGTAAGGAGGACAGTGCTGGTCACCAGTCGTCAATGGGGATGGGGGGAGCAGGGTGGTGGGTCACACTGGATAGGGTTGGGGAGGGACCCTAGACTACCAGGGCATGGGATGTTTGCATTTGGGGATGGTGATCAGTGACTGGGGAGGGGGAAGGACCACTACACTATGGGAAATAGTTTTGCAATATCTGGTGGGAGATCGGGTACCAGGGAGGACCTCTACACTATGGAAAAATGCTGTATCAATATCAAGTGGGTGATCGGAGACTGGGGACAGACACTACACTATGGAAACTTTTTTTATTCATGTCAGGAGGGCAATCGGGGACCAGGGAGGGACACTACACTATGGAAACTTTGTTTATTAAAAGTCGAGTGGGTAATCGGGGACCGGGGAGGGACACTACACTATGGACACTCTTTTTTTATTTATGTCCACTGAGTGATTGGGGACCAGGGTGGGACACTACATTATGGAAACTTTAAGTCGGGTGGGAAATCAGGGAATGGAGAGGGGGGATGGGGGACCAAAGTACCTCCACCAACCACTAAGGTTGTGTGCATTATCGCCAGGTTTTTGATGGTGGTAATATCTCCATGCAAGGGCCTTCATAAATGGCCCTTGCATAGAGAAAAAAACTTTGTGAATGATACTGCAGGGATATGTAGGTCCCCTCCCCTTCATTTGCTTTGTGGTCCCCTCCAAACTTTGCCCAGTCACAAACACAGTTTGCTTGGGTAAACTGGACATTGTGGATACCAACTCCAGGCAAAATCTAGTCTGCCCAGGGCAAACCAGGTTTGCGCCCAGGCAAAGATGTGAATATGGCCCCAGAAATTTAGGAATTTAATGAAATATGTTGATAGAATTCCACTTTCAAAAGTATCTATGATTAATAAATTGAAGTGTAATCAAAATATTACTACAGAGGAAGTGGAACTAGCAACTAAAAGCTTAAAAAAATGAAATCTCCAGGCCCTAATGGCCTTCCCATGGCAGTTTATCTCCTTTCATGAATATATTAGTAACATTTCTTATGAAAATGTTTAACAATTTTCTGAACTTGGAGAAATCTCTTAGCACTTTCAACAAACTCTAATTATAGTGATATCTAAGAAAGGAAAACACCCTAAGATATATTCCTCTTATAGACTGATCAGTCTTCAAATTGTCAACTACAAGTCATTTGCAAACATTCTGGCAGCTAGACTGCATCTGGTAGTAAAGATCGTAATATATACTGATCATACAGGATTCATTAAAGAACAGAACAGCTTTGGCAATGTAAGAAATGTATTAAATTTGACATTATCTAATAAAAAAGACTCCTCAATGATAATTTAATTAGATGCAGAAAAGGTATTGAAGAGGGTCAGTGGGGATTACCTCTTCCAGGTAATGCACAACATGAATCTAGGGCACTGCTTTATAAACTTGCTCCAAATGTTATGCAGTACCCCAACAGGTGTGGTAGTGACAGATGAAAAGATCTCTCCTCTATTTAGATTGTTGTGAGGTACAAGACAGGGCTGCCTCTTGTTCCCCATGGCAATCAAACCCCTAGCCATTCTGGTTTGTAATAATGAACAACTTGAGGGATTTTTGTGTAAGGCCAAAGCATCTTAAAATATCCCTGTATGTGGACAGTATCCTTTGATACTGTATATTTGAATATCATCAAGAATACTATTGATAATTTAGCAAAAATTCCAGCTACAAAATTAACGGTACCAAAATTGGAGTTTTCCCTATTGGTAATGCCTGTACACAAGGAGTGACTTCTAGATTTGTCTCAGTTTAGCCAAACATAATTGTACATATACTTAGCCTTGAGAGAACAGCGAAACTGGTAAAACATTTGCTCTGAACATATAAAATCTCGAACATGCACTCCAGGCTATTGAATCTCCAAGTGCAGCAGACCTGCTCTGTTGTCAGCTGCAGGGGATTCTGTGATTTCTGGGTAAAGTGAATGTCATCTTGGAAGTCAGCAAAATCAGCCTGATACAATCTACTATACTGCAGAAAACAGTAAGTTAAAAACAACTTTTTTGCATACAAAGTGCAAATTGGGACCTGCCCCACAATTGGGTGTAAACAGTACTGTGACTGTAAACGAAACCTGCATGTTTACCAAATTTTGCCACACTATAAAATACCCACACATCTTCCCTGTTATATAAAAACTTTGGTTATATCTTCTCTTATATAGCCTGCAAATAAAATTAGAATAGACTCAAACCATTTTTTACATATATTGTTTAAAAGCCTACAGTCCAGAAGCAATAGTTTAGAGGATTGTATCATACCAGAGTGACAGTCACATTTGATACAATGTTTATTGATTTTTCCCATTTAACAAAATGTACAGCCCTGCTCGGCTTGCCTAATGCATATTTTCAGGCAGGTCACTGTGTATCCCCTACATGCATATGATTGCATTCAACAGAATCTTCCAGGAGAAAGATAATTATTCTATCTCCTAGGAAATAGCATTACCCAACATTAATATGCAAAATGCAGAGACAAAAAGCTAAGTGTTGAGATTTACTTGTTACAACAGTTTTTAAATCCATATCTGGTACATAATCAGGTCACCCAGTGAGTGATAGTTTTTGATGTTTTAACATTGGATCTTAAAGAGCTAGCAGCACCAAAAACAGCAGACAAAACCGTACCAATCATTTAAAGTAGCCAGTTACCACTTTTATTTCTAAAATAGCTTTCTTTTTTTTTTTTTGGATCATTCAAGAGTTTTCTACCTGATAGTATTATGTATGTTACATAGAACAGCACTTTCTCTGGAAGATGACGTATCTAGCACTATACCTGTTAATACTGTATAATTTTGTGATTTCACTGATTGTGACATCACTGGTACCTACTCTAACAGAAGGTGATTTGCTCTTCTAGGACAGTAGTGATGTCAGTCAGTGAGGTCACAGATGCTAATGGGGTATGTAGAGGAACAAAACTAGATGTGCCAGCCTCCACGAAGAGTACTATTCCACACGTCACACATAGTAATTTTAAGTTGGGAAATTTTTCAATTCACAAAAGGGAAAAGATAAGGCACTTCAAAATTAAAAAATAATCGTTTAAATCTTTAAAAAGTTCATTTTAATTTTGTCCCTCAAATTCCAAGGGTGCATAAAAGATACACAGGGTTCCGCTCCCAATTCCTTTTGTAACATGGGATAAGTCATGAGAATACCCCAGTATTGTGCACCACAGCACCAATCTGCCTTGCTAATCCATTAAACTCAATTGATAAGGTTATTGGCTGCTTTACAGATGGCTTCCTTCTTCTAACGTGTAACATATCAGTATGATCAAGCTTAGATACTTGGCTCCTTGTCCTTTCCAGAAGGGGCTTCCCATAGCCCCTCTGGATAAATCTTTCCTACAAAGCATCCACATGATGCTCAAAATCCTGATCCAAGCTACAATTGTGCCTAACCCTGAGAAACTGAGAATAAGGTATAGAATTCTTCAGTTTCCCATAGTGGGTACTACCTGTTTGCAACAATGTGTTGGTAGCCCAAAAACAGTTTCCTGCTCCCACAGCCCCTTCATTAAGTTAGCAAATGATGGGGCTATGCACATGCCCACTGTGGTACTGCATAGCTCGAGAAAAAATTATCTGCCAAATTCAAAAATATTATGTGTCAGGAAAAACCTGATAGCTTCCACAATGAACCTTTTGATTGTAGGTGACACACGTCTATCAAAAAATACTTGACAGCTGTAATGCTATCCTCATTCTTGATGGATGAGTATAATGCCTCTGCATTAACTGTCACCCATAGGAAATTCTCTTCCCACACAGATTTCTCCAGTTTGGACAGAAGGTCATCTGTGTCTCTGAGGTGGGACTTTAACACCTTCTTATTGTAAAAAAATATCCCCAAATCTTGAAGTATTGTCAGTCAAAGATCTCACCCCAGAGACAGTCAGGTGACCTGGGGGTCTCTCTAAATGTTTAGCACTTTAGGGAGAGCATAACATACTGCTAATGGATGTTGCATCCACAGACATTAATATTCTGATTCTGTGATCTCACCATAATGAAGTACACCTTCCAACAACTCTCTTGGCTCATTCTTAAAAATGTTAACAGGGTTACTGTTTTTGGGGAGGACTTTCCATATATAGATAATGTCATCTTGTGGCTTTGTTTTATTCATGACAATGTCTATATATGGAAAGGAGATGTAGGAGAGGCTGGAACATGTGTATGCTGGCAGAACAACAACCAAGTGAATTTGAAATTCACATCAAGATTTGAAAACAAAAATTTAAGGTTTTTTTTGGTTTTTATTTTGGATAGCACTCTGAAATGAGCCTGGTAAGAGAGCAATGACAAAGAGCTATAGGAAACTGACAGTCACTAGTGCATTGTTGCAAGTTGGTGGCACCCACTCAGGAAATTAAAGAATTCTATACCTTATTTTCAGTCTCTCAGGGTTAGGCACAATTGTAGCTTGGATCAGGACTGTGAGCAGCAAGCAGATGCTTTGCAGGAAAGATTTATCCAGATGGGCTATGAGAAGCCCCTTCTAGAAAGGACAAGGAGCCAAGTATCTAACTTTAAACATACTGATATGTTACACGTTAGAAGAAGGAAGCCACCTGTAAAGCAGCTGGTAACCTTATCAGTTGAGTTTAATAGATTAATGGGCCAGATTGGTACTGTGGCACACAGATATTGAGGTATTCTTATGATTTATCCCATGTTACAAAAGGAATTTGGAAAGAAACCCTGTGTACTTTTTAGACACCCTGGAAATTTGAGGGCTAAACTCATAAGCAGTAGATTTGTGTTGAGCCAGCCTGGCCACACTTGGCTCTCACTACTGCCAGGGGGAGTTTTACTGCTGCAAATGCTACAATGTTTGCAAATTTTGTCAACAGACTTCAAGCTTCAAACATCAGGAAAGTGCCAATGAATACCATATCAATTAATTAACCGTAATATGACATTTGTTAGTTATGCCCTAACATGCCCCTGTAAAAATATATGTGAGAAGAACTATTAAACCTTTTTAAGCATAGGCTTCAGGAGCAAATCAGGGATATAATTAGGAGAAGACAGGATGATCCAGTTAGACTACATTTTAAACAGTCATGGCTCTGATCCTAAATTTCTTAAGACAGTAGGTCTACAGCATGTTAAGGCTCACTCCAGGGGAGGCGATCAGTTGAGGGCTCATTTGTAGAGAGAGACCAAACAGAATTTTAAGCTGAACTGTTTGAAACTGGCTGGGTTGAATGTAGAGTTTGACTTCAAGCCTTTTCTATAATGTTGAGCCATAATGAAATTGCTATTGCATTTTAACATGATTCTTTTTCATGTTTATGCAGGAGATTTAGATTTGGATGAAAAGTCAGGCCAAATAGAGCATACGTGGTAAGTGGTCATGGCCTGTAATTTGCAGTACTTAAAACATTTTGATCATCTGGATTAAAGACTGTGTAATTTATAGCCATTGCTTACGAATGTTATTTGGTGGTACTTATAGCTATCATTTTCATAGCCATTGTTCATTTGTCCTAAGTCAAACTATGAAATACATATTTTTAATAATATTTATTTAGAGCATTTTCCCCCACCTGATAGTATGTACTACTTATATACATATTTTATGAGGTTATGTTGAAAGATTTATGCTTGTTAGTGACATTTCCATTTTTTGTACACTGCCCCTCTTTGTGGTTTAATTACTGTTCATACGGTAAATGTGTTTACATGATTTTCCTGTGCCTTATGATACAAAATATATGTAATGTCTTTCTGTTATGTGTTTGCTCCAAGATAAAGGCTGTTAGGAGTTGACAACCATCTGGTAATTGAACCTACTACAAGACGTGATACCACTCCATCTGCTGCCTTATGCAGATATCTGAATGAAAAGAGAAAAAGGCTTCTTGAAATTCACAAAGATTTCAGAGCTTGAAATAGCTTCTGCTATGGGCAACATCTGGAGATGGACTTTAGTTTTTTAATGTCTTGATTTTGAGAAGGAATGTGTTATTAGAACATGTTGTCATCCTTTACAATATGGTTATTCAGTCAAAGATTCCTAACTAGCATTTGATTTGTTACATTTTTTCATAAAGTTTGAGTGAAATAGTAACCATTAACTGGGTTTGTATAATTAAGCAACACTTGTTTTTGTTTGTTTGTTTGTTTTTTTAAGTTAGGGGTTATCACTATTAGTACTATGCCTTTAAATTAATTATGTAAGTCTCATGGTGACAACCCTTGGTGATGGGAGCCCTTTATAAAGCAGGACCCCACAAATGATTCGTGCCCCCAGTAGAAGCTTGTGAGAAGTGAGGTGCTAGGGGTTCAGGAGGGTGTATTGGACTAGGTGTGGGTGACTGAATGCATTAACTGACTGCATTTTCTATCTGTTGTAATGTTTGTAATGTTTGGTAGCTTACAAAATGCTTGACTACGATATATCCTATTAATATCTATTTCTGTACAGTATATCTGCACTTGGCAACCTTTTGTGATTTATGAAATATTTGCTTCAGTTTGCACTAATGCTATAAACTTGCACAGATATCTCTGAATTAATGTATTTGCACATGAATCATTGAAAATAAATTGTTATGCCTCAGAGCTTTTGTATGCCTTGTCAGTCAATTTTTTAGGCAATTTAGCTTCTTTTTCTAAAAGTAAATCTGCCTGCTGTTGCTGTTTTAGTTGATGGTCAGTTTTAAATGACTAATTACCTTCTGCTTTTGTTATGCTCCATGACTGTCAACTGTCTGATTTTTCTCTTACACTACATTTGGGGTGCTAGCTGCCCATTCGAGCAGACTTGATAGACCTCTAGGCCTTTATCTGCTGGCAAATTTCATATGTTCGTATGGTCGTAACTCAAACATCTGTACCTGACCAGGCTCCACTTGAGCTGGTGAATGTAAGATATGTATACTAGTTCTTTGTCTTAAACTGACATGGAACCTTTGAAAAAGAGCACCTGTGCTCAAAGGTGTTATCTGAATCACAAATAAATAAACATAAATAAATACACCAGTGTGCATTATATGTACATTATATGAAGTTATTTTTCGTTGGTTTGGTTAATTATCCTGGGCTAGACACCCCTGAGTATTTATGCATGTCCCAGACATTCCAGCAGTTTTAATTGCTCACATTCTGAAACTTTTGAGTATGGTTGACAAGACAGAGAAACCCATGATTAATTTTGCAGCCATTGGGGATTTGCCCTTTGTCCTGGCCAAAATCCCCCTTCCCATGAAAACAACTGATGAAATTGCCCATGGCTGTGAGTAGGTGAGGATGAGCATAATGACTGCAAGTACACGTTTACAGGCACTTCATTACTAGTCTCCTTCTTTGCTTGTAAAGCAAATGGGATACAATGTGGGTCAAAAAGCATTATATACTGTAAAAGCAAATTTGTCTTCTTAATGATGAGGGTTGGCTTGGAATTATCATCAAATTATACTTACAGATAAGCTTGTAACATATCTAGCTTAAAGGGAACATAAAAAAGTTTACTTTTTTTTTTACTATAATTGTAAATTTGGACATGTGAAGTCTGTTATTACCCCAGAGTACTGCATTTCTGTGTTTATTTTGAAATATTCCTATTTTTCCTTATTTAGGACCCCATATTAATGCCAGCTTTTCCCCACCCGATAGTCATTTTTTAGTTATGTAGCAGTTCCTCAACCCTGTGACATCAGTTAAGCTGAAGACTACAGTGAAGAAGAACGCAGTGACATCAGCTGAGCTTATGTCACTGTGTCCTGCTTCACTGTAGTCTTTAGCTCGACTGCCACTAGGTTCTGGAACTGCTAGGTAATTAAAAAAATGATTATTGGGTAGGTAAAGGCCTTTGTTAACATGGGACTCTAAATTAGGAAAAAGTGTAACTATTTAAAAACAAGCACAAAAAATGTGCCGGGGTCATAAAACAGACTTCACACATGCCCAGATGTAGAATTATTGTAAAAACTGTAATCCACATTGCTTATGCTCCCTTTAAGGATTTTTCCCCCAGTTAGCACAGCAATTAAATCCAGCGATCTACTGTAGGAATAGGGTACTGGTTCACATCCAGTCAGGAGTTTTTTATGATCTTGTAATCCCCACAGCCCTGTCCCTTCTGTCTGTTTTGGGCACACATAATAGGTGCTGTCACTTTTCTGTAAGGTACTGAGAAAATTGTACCTACATATTTCAGTTGGATGGAATTCTGTTTGCTTATTTACTGTGTTTGTACTGCAAATTTCTGTAATAAGTCCTCATAATTTCAGAAGCTTTGTTCTGAGTCTTTAAAGCTTAAAGAGCAAGTGTACTGCTTGGGATTAATAGTAATTTTCAGATGCAGTCAGGTATCACTTCTTATATAGCAAGTATTTTTTCTTTTCTGTTTAATTAGATTTTCCACTTGGCAGTACTGGGGTGATGTGTGGAGCAGCACTCTACCTGGGGGGAAAAAAAAGTCAGTTCTGTTCATCCCTCTGCATCATCAGAAATGAGACCAAACACCTTGAGGCACCACAATCCTTGCAGCCTGAGCAGTGACTCTCTCAAACTACCAATCAAAATGCAGAAAATTGTGACATCACTAGTAACCAGGGAGAGCCAGTCCCTGCTGCGTCATGTGAAAGTGAAACCTGGCAGTGAGAAATGGTTCTCATTGGCTACTGATGATATCATAGTCGGTGTGGTCTCAGTGTTGATGTAGTGGGAGGAATAGAACTGACTTTTTTTTCCTCCAGACAGAGTGCTGCTCCACACATCACCCCAGTACTGCCAGGTGGGAAATCTTCTAATTAGCAAACAGAAAAGAAAAAATACTTGAGATATAAGAAGTGATAGCTGACTACATCCGAAAGTTACAATTAATTGCAGGTAGATTCCAGGCAATACACTAGCCCTTTAAGTCTGACTCCTTAACAAAACTTGTCCTTTGTCTCTTGCTCCTGTTCCACCTCCATGCAAAATAATGTGTATGAAGTTGAGCCCAAATTTGCTCCCACAAATATGACTATTTTCTATGTTTTCAGCAGAACTACACATGGAGAACTACATATTTAAATCATGACTGCTTCTCAATGTCACGCTTAACACCAGACTGCTGTTTCTTAGCAGTGCACAAAGGTCAACAGTTGAACTCTGCAAAGATTTTCTATCTCATTTAGCTAGAAGAAAACATTTAAATAAACAGAGTTGCCTTTTAACCAATAAAATCTCTTCAAGGCATAACAATAGCCCTTCTTTCCCCTCTTTTCCCTTACCACTACCTACTAGCTCATCTCAATTATGGAAGGATACTCTTACCCTAACCTCCATGTCTTCCCAATGGAACCGCATACCTTTAAAATGTCCTTGATTATAAGGGATGTCCTTCATTTTATGCATCCAAATTGCTCTGTCCCTCTTTTGCCCTCATGGAAAAGGTGATGCTCACACAGAGACTATGCCGTAAATTTAGAATTTAAGTAGAAATTCATAATATTCTTAGATGCTAAGTCAAAAACAGAAACCTAGACAATGATGGCAGAAAAAGGCTGATGGTCCATCCAGACTGCAAGCAGTTTCCAATCAAATCTTGGGACATATTGCCCATACAGGGTACTAGTCCTCATTATCCATCTTCCTGTTACCCTCCATACTGCAACCACACTGATATATCTTTCACTCTGTATCAGCTATGCTTGAACCCATTTATGGTTTGGTGCACACCACCTCAGCTGGTAGACTGTTCCATGGCTGCATCGCCCTTTCTGTAATATAAAACTTTCTCACAACACTGTTGAACATCCTTCTCATCCATTTCCACTCATGCCTCTGTGCACTTGAACTTCTACTCATGCTAAATAGTTCCTCACAGTTTACCTTGGTTATTACTTTCAGGAACTTGAAGGTCTGTATCATATCACCCCCTCTCGTCTAGTGTCCAGTAAGTACATGTTCAGTGCCTTAAGCCAATCCCCATAAGATCTGCCCTGCAGACTCTGAATAATTTTGGTCTACCTTTGTTGCACCATCTCTAACCTGTACTTATCCTTCCTGAGGTGAGGACTCCAGGTCTTTGCACAGTACTCCACATGTGGCCTCACCAGTGATCTATAAAGTGGTTGTAATACCTCTTTTCTTCTACTGTCAATACCCTTTCTGATACATCCCGGCGGCATCCTATTTGCCTTAATATAGGCCTTATTGCACTGGCTTGATTGTTTAATGTAGTCACTAATGATAAATCTTAGGTCCTGTTCCTCAGCTGTCATGCTTAACATTACCCCTGCCATCCAGTACTCTGCCCTGGGTTCTTGTTCCCTACTTGCATCACCTTGCACTTCTTGGAGTTGAATTTCAACTGTCAGTTCTCAGACCACCTGTTAAACATTTGGCATTCCATATTTCATTCCCTGGAGCTGCAAGCATTGCAAATATGACTTCTAGCCCTCCCCTACATTTCTGCCTGCCCCTTGAACACTATTGATAATATTTTAATTAAATGGAGCTGCCTGGGTCTTACATGTGTACACCAGATGTTGAATCAGCATGGAGTTCTCCCCTTTAACACTCTAAACCAAAAATAGTTCCTCCGAGTGAGGGACCATTTTAAATATTTACAGTTTCTCTCCTTATATTCTTTTGAGACTGCACTTATACTGATGGACAGGAGGGGCCTCTTAGCTACAATATTGATGGGGTCACAGGGGGAACTGTGGCAACACCTTATTAAAAACATCCATAAAGGTCTGCAAGATTTATCTCAAGCTTCTGCTATCTACAGTCTTCAAAAATGAAAAGGGGAATTTGTGACAGATCAACCCTCTGATCAGTGGTTGAAGTATTCCCTCCCAGTTCTCAAGATCTCTCCAGCCCCTTATAAGCAGGAGTTTTCCTAGAAGTGTAGGTCCTGATATTTTAGAATGCTGATTGTTCAGGAGAAGTTCCTGGGGATAGCCCATGGGTTCTGCTGGTGGAGGTGTGGTGCTCAGCATGCAGATCATGGCCACATTTTTTGGGGCTGTCTTAAGGTGTCTGATTACTGGAATAATGTGATACAAGTTTTAGAATCCATTTTTGATACCTTTTTTATTTTATATTTTATCATCTTATATTACAGCACTTATACACATATATTATTTGACATAAAGCTTTACTCAATATTGATAAGCATAACTGTAACTTAAAGATAAAGTCCTCCAGGTGGGGGGGGGTGGATCCAAGAACTTATTGAGAGAACAATTTAGTCGACGTAATAAGACCAAAAACATTTAAACCATCTTGGAGTCCATGACAGTGGCTAAATATTGGTCAAACTATAGCAGAGTTAGCCACAAGTTTATCGTATCAAATTATCAATCAAATAATTTATTTATGTTAGTTCCCTGATTAGCAAACTTGTAGCATTAATAGTTTATTAAGTGTCTATTGTTCAAATTTTTGGAAAGAATTTATCCATTTTCATCTTCTAAAGGAGGCATTTCTTCTTCCATGTTGACCTCAGTTGGTTGCTCTTCATCCTTTTTGCGCATTTTTTTAATCTTGAACAGCTTAAGATGTACATTATGGAGAAAAATAGTGCAAAAAAGATGAAGAGCATTTTTGATATCCCTGAGTTAGTCACACCTTCTTTGGTCCCCCTGTGTATTCCTCCTCAGAGACACAAAATAAGAGACAACACACTGAAGATATTGCTTTTATTCTGTACAATAGCTAAGAAAGTTCTCACAAAGTTATGGCTTAGTCCTAGTATTCCTACGAAGCAAATGTGGTATACTCTTACACATAATCTTCATACTTTGGAGATTAGCACCACAACTTATTCCCAGATGCAAGAAACTTTTTATGCAGTTGGTGCCAATCAGTGTTACATTTTATGGAGAAGGACTCCACCTTTGTGTCATAGGTTTTGTTGTGCTCTATGTTTTTTTCCTGATCCCCCTGCCTTCCTAACTTCTATATATGAATCCGATCTTTCAGTCTTCTACTTATGCATATTATTTTCACTCTCTGCTCATTCTGAATTGCATCATGTTACTATAGATGTATTCAAAGTTGTACAGTGTCTATATTCTGGTCACAGTATCTTTCTTCACACTTGTTGCTTTTTTATTCAGTCTTTTCTGTATCAAAAAATGAATAAACATTTTCTTATTAACAAAAAATGCTTTGGAAGTCACCCTCTTCACTATCTACCCTCTCACAGAGCTTAATGTTATCTGCAAAGAAACAAAACTTGCACCAGATTCTGTCTCCAGTGTCACTGATAAACATATTGAAGAGCACAGGACCCAGGACAGATGCATGTGGCACCCCACTCGTGACCGCCCTCTCTTCTAATGTGACCCAATTGCCTCTCCTTCAACTAGTTTCTTACCCATCTTACTATATCCCTTGCTGTACCCAGATCTTCCATCTATTTCAGCAATTTTCTGTGAGGCACTGAGTCAAAAGTCTTGCTGAAGTGGAAGTAAAGTAAATCTACGGCATGTCCCCTATCAAATACCCTCATCGCCTTGTCAAAGAAAACTATCAGGTCGGTCTGATAAGACCTCCCTGCCATGAATCCATGCTGTTTGCAATCCCAGAGTCCATTGCTATCCAGGTAGTCCACCAGTGGCTCCATCAGTTTACTCACAGCAGAGGTAAGACTGAAAGGTCTGTAATTCCCTGCTTGCTCCTTGTCCCCCTTATGGAGTGGAACTAGGTCAGCTATCCTGCAGTCTTTTGGAACACCCCTATCTGTAATGAACTATTGAACAGCCTTACCAGGGGTTCAGCCAGTTCTGTAAGTACCCTCAGATGCATCCAATCAGGCCCCCTGGCCTTATCTGTCTTTAGGACTTCTGGCCCATACCAAACCCTTTCTCTGGTAAATACTGGCTGCCTCATCTCCAGAACACCATTTATGGCTGTCTTGATGCTACTCTCTGGCAGGGGCCCACTTTGTCCCCTTGTGAAGACTGAGCAAAAGTAATCATTAAGGATGGCTACCTTTTGCACAACGCCCTCTGTTACCCTTCCTCAGAAAGCCTAACAATTCCCCTTCCTTTCTTTCTTTTTTCCCCTAAATACCTGAAGAACTGTTTTTTCCCCACCCTTGATTCCCTCCACAGTACACATCTCAGTGTCTGCTTTTGCCTCCCCAACCACCCTCTTTTCTTCCTTATTTCCAGTTGGTATTCTCCCCAGTCTTCCACCCCCTGCATTTTCTTGTACCTGGCAAAGGCCTTTTTTTTTTTTGCCCTCGCTGCTTCCCTGACCCTTTCTGAGAACCATATTGGTCTCTTGCACCTGTTTCTATTGGTTACCATTCTCATGCATAACTTGGATGCCTCAATAATGGTCCCTTTATTTGCCCCCATCTCTCCTACACACCTCTGATGCTTGAACCAAAAGACATTATGGTCGCTGGACCCTTTCGGCTCCCCTAATTGCACACCTCCTACTACCTCTGAGTTGCTAAGCACAACATCAAGAATGGCAGCCTAATTGGTGGGTTCTTTAACTAACTGTACCAGCAGACAGTCCTGTGATGTATCCAGCTTTGTACAAGTAAAAGCTTTGCACAAGTAAACACACTGGTTTCCCACTATTCTGAGCTTTGTATCTCCATGTTTGAGGCTGTGTCCCTCATTATCCCTCATTTCAGTGACAAAAGGTTGAGAGGTATGGAACCTAGAGTCAGGCCAGTACTTATAGGATCCCAGCCCATTGCTAATGAGCTGCCTTGCCTATTTACAGTTAGCCTATGTGCTGAAGCCTTGCCTCCCTTTTCTACAGTGAGGTAATGTATTTCACAACCTGCCTCAACACATGCTGATTGTTTCCCCCCCTTACATACATCATGATGCTCAGGGCCATCACTTGATGCAGGCATCCAGTTGACCTCCCACAGGACATATTCCATGACACATATGTGGGCCCCAGAAGCCCAGGATAGTCATGGTCTCTTTCTTGTACCGACACCTCCCTGATTAGACCCCCATTAATGGAATGTATTTGGACCCATCAAGGAAGCAGGGGCTATCCCCAGCAAAGTAGACCTGTGAACTATAAACCTCATTGTCATGGTAATTGCACCTTCCCCTTACCTTACCTAATATAGTGAAGCTATCAGAAATTTTATTGTGGATACCCACAGCTTTAATATTAATTACATCAAATGCTAATTGAACATAGCACCTACAGCTAATATCCTTATAATTCATTCAGTGCTTCTTATCCTCTCACCAGGCCTGATGTACTATAAATCAAGACCTGGCAGATGTCCCCAAAGTAAATCTGGTCATAACTCAAGTCATGCCAATCTACCTCACATAACTCAGGATACTGACTCTTAACAAACCTAGGCCCCGGTGTAAACTAGGTGCCTGCCTTGTTAAAGAGAAGGCTACTAGGCCACCTTACACTCTTGCCATACATGGTAGCCTTCCACCATAAGTCTTCAGTTAATTAGGTTCATTTCTCTGAGATCAAGCCCCCAAAGAATTCACAAGGCTTCCCGTACAGCAATGGCTTACTTGAACAGTGCTTCACAAAGCCACCTAAAATTCATCAAAGACCATATCACACACTACATTAAAGTTTTGGGGCTGGCAGAATAGTCTATGTAACCCCCCCCCTGTTCGGGGGCTTACCCATTTGCCCCTCAGGGGGCTGACCTAGCTCCCATTTCCCCATTCTAGTGCCCCAGTTTTTCCCCATTCTGTCCCAGTCTGCCTGTGCCCCAGAATGGTCTCAGATGGAGTCCTGAATCCTCCCTCCTGCACCCGCATAGTTTTTTTAGAACGGAGCAAGAGGAGCTGAAGCATGGAGCCACCAGTGTGGGTTTGCACTGCGAGGGCATTCCAGCACTCCACACATGCGCAGAAGTGCATTTTGGTTTGAGCCATTTGAGTTGCCTCTCTGGTGGTCCTGGTCCCTGTGTTGAACAAAATAGGGACCGGAGACCTCAGGGGGACCATATAGGTAACAGAGAAGCAGAAAAAACATTTTTTTAAGAGTGCCAATTACACTCAAGAATCAGGAGCTGCCTCATGCATATTGATGAGGCAGTGCATGAATATTAGTGAGTTAAGTCCTGTCCAGCACCTGGGAGCTAAAGTAATCGGTGCTAGCGACCGGCTGAAAAATAAAGTGTTTAAATAGTAAGGAGGACTATTAGAGGAAGGGGCTTCTATAAAATGGTGGGGTTACTGTAAAATGGAAATGTATATTTTGGTTGCAGGAGGGCTGCCAATATGGGGCATATATGAACTGCAATAGGTCTATGAATGGGCTGCTTGGGGACAGGTTAAGACTGCAGCAGCAACAACAAAAGGGTTGAAGGAAAGTTCTAAAGAGTACAGTCACTTTAAAGGGTATAGAACCTGCTGCAGAATGGTGGGGGAATTGATTAAAAATGTTTATGCTGACTGCAGGGACTTTGTAAAGTTGGAAACCTGTATGGGCTCTAATGGGACTGTTTTCTCAGCAGCCATGATAGCCGACATGTGACAACTGTGCAGCAAATCAGAGGTCCAGGATTTACTGAGGACTGAGGGACTGGTTGAAAAGACTCTTGGGGGGGGGTTAGGGAAAGTTTAGTCACCTTTTTTAAACAGTCATTAAGGCATAGAGGGAGCCTCATACATATTAATTTTCTAAAGGGACAGTGGCTCCAGCCAATGGGGAGCTTAAAGAGAGCTCCCAAAAGAGAAGGACTTTTGGTTTTTGACTCAGTCCGGTGGGATCCCCTACACAGGGAGGGTGTTTCCAGCCCCTAAGCAGAGAATGGGGCTGCAAGGCTGGGAAAGGGCCTGCCTGGGGGCTGCCAGTAATTTGTCCCCCTGGGCTGGTCATGCCTTTCCCTATCTGAAGAGTGAGGAGGAAGGTTTTTCAGAAAGCTCTGCAGAGAAAGAGAGAGAGCTGCAGGATCCTGCTACAGGCTGCTGTGGTAAGAAGGTGCACCACAGTGGTGAAAGCGTTCAGAGACAAGGTTGACTGGGAATGGGAAAACATATTATGGAAAATGGTCTGGTCTTGTATTGAAGAGAATGGAGAGAGAGCCTCTTCTGTTTTCATCTGCACCACATCGGTGAGACACCAGGAAAGGAAGATCGGTGTGAGAGATCTGTGCAAGGAAAGAGTTCTGGCTGACCCTGTAAAAGACACAGGCCCAGATATTCAAACTGCGCCAGGCTGTGGTGCAAGCTTGGGCACAGCGCAACTTAGCTGCGTAGGGGTGTGGACTGGGCGATATTCAACGGAGCTGCGCCATGGCTCAGCAGCATTGAATATCGCACCCTGGCCACCCGCAGTGTGCATGGCGCAGTGGCACTGTGCCAGCGCAAGTGGCCAGAGTGGAGCATGGGAATGTGCTAGCGCAAGTTCCATTGCGCTATGCACAGCAACCGCGATATTCAAAACTTGACATGCAAATGGGGCCATAATGTATGCAAGGCACAAATGGGGCCATTTGCATGTCATTATGGCCCCATTTGCATGCAGGTGCGCCGATCCCCAATGACTTGTGCCTGGCGCCCTGTCAAGCAGCAGCCATCGGGGACCGATGCCCCCTGCAGCTGGCAATGTGCTCCACAGCCCGATCGCGGGCTGCAGTAAAAAATGGAAAACCATAAATCCTAGTGGTCCAGTGGACCTGCCCGCCTGATCATGGGCTAAGTACGTAAATAAAATCCCCTATCATCCCTGGTGGTCCAGTGGACCGCTGTCTGCCCAATCGTGGGCATTTGTAAAAAATAAGAAGAATTCTGTCCAATATCCCTGGTGGTCCAGTGGACGCTGTCTGTCGATCGCGAGGCATTTGTAATAAAAACAATAAATGTGTCCAATATCCCTGGTGGTCTGCGGTACCCCCTCCCCACCACCCAGTGGCCCACTGCCCGCTCCCCGGGTCAGCCGGTGAGCGGCACCACCACCTGCGCCCCGCCGCCCGGCTGACTGACACCGTCAGTAGGGCTGTAAGCCCGTTGGTCCACAGCAGTGAGCCAATGGGCGTGCAGCCCATACCATACTACACATTCCAGATATGTGAATGGGATCCATTCACATATCTGGAATGTATAATATGACCGGCTGCATGCCCATTAGCTCATGCTGTGGACCAATGGGCATACAACCCTACTGATGGTGTCAGTCGGTGGGCGGTAGGGTGGCAGGTGGTGGTGCTGCCACCAGCTGACCGGGGAGCAGGCGGTGAGGCTCAGTGGGCGGTGGGGAGGGGGTACCGTAGACCACCAGGGATATTGAACATATTTATTGTTTTTTATTACAAATGCCCCCAATCGGGCAGATAGCGGTCCACTGGACCACCAGGGATACTGGACATAATTCTTATTATTTTTTTACAAATGCCCGTGATTGGGCAGACAGCAGTCCACTGGACCACCAGGGATATTGGACATTGTTCTTCTTATTTTTTACAAATGCCCGTGATTGGGCAGGCAGCAGTCCACTGGACCACCAGGGATGATAGGGATTTTATTTATGTACTTAGCCCATGATCTGGCGAGCAGGTCCACTGGACCACCAGGGATGATAGGGAGTTTTTTAATTTACTCAGCCCGCGATCAGGTGGGCAGGTCCACTGGACCACTAGGGATACAGGGGTTCTTTTATGTTACAAATGCCCACGATCGGGCATGGGGGGGCACCGCCAGGTGCAGCCGGAGCTCAGGTGGCCACCCACAGGTGGCAGCTGCCCTGTTGCGCCCTGCAATGTGGCAGCTCACCTGTGGGTGGCCATCCATTGTTCCTTTTTTTTTTTTTGGATCAACTTTGTGCTGGCACAGGTAGGGGTTGCGCATGCATGGCTCTGCACATCCCGGGCTGAATATCGGGCTGTGCAGGGTATGCATGGGCATGCCCCCCCTACCTGCACCTGCATACATTACTGATGCCCTCTGGCACATCGGGATTTGTGCCATGCACTTTTCCCTTTTGAATATTGCGCTGGGGCACATCAGTGGGTTGCGCATGGGCAACTCTGTTGTGCCATGCGCAACCCTTTTGAATATCCGGCCCATAGTGTCTAAAGAGAAAAAGGAAGGACAAAAGGCTTAAGGACTGTTTTTTTGGAGTTGTGAAATGGATTATGGAAAATGGACTGGTTTTGTGAGGCAGAGATAGAAGAGTGAGCCTCTTCAGTGCTATCTGCACCTGCACGGTGAGAAAAATATTTGTTTTGCATCAGAGGGACTGAGAGAAACCCTGTATGAGAGAGAGAGATTTTCTGGAACTGTGTGTGAGCCAGAGCAAGAGTGGCTGCTTTCTTGAAATAGAGAGACACTGAAAGCAAAGTGATGGGCAGGGGTCCTAGGCTTCAGGGACCTGACACGGCTGTTGAGGTCCAGCCAAGGAAAGAAACCGATGTTGTGAAGTTGGAGTTTCAGACTCTACTGCTCAAGGGTCTGAAAAGCAGGAAAGATATAGAGTCTGCTTTGGCTGCACAATGGAGCCGGTGTGCTAATGAGAGGAGAGAGATCCAGAAATTTCTGGTTATTCCAGAGCCAGGTGGGGAACTTGTTAACCCCCACCAAGTGGGGTGTGCTGGCTGCAGGGGATCACGGGTCTATTCCCGAGTGATAGGGCACTCTGACCTGAGAGGGAGCTGAGCTGTGGAGCCATTCCTAGGTCTGGGTCCCCTGTAGTTGGTGGGCCTTGCACCAGTACTCTGCAACGGGCCTGAACAGGCTGAAGGGGACAAGCTGCAAAACTTTCAATCAAGCTTGAGATCCAAGCTGCAGCATCCTTGCCCCTTCTTCAAGTCTGTCCAGCCATAGATCCCAAGGTTCTGCTTCTGCTGTTCCACCAACCCCAGGACTTCAGTCACAGTGCCACCAGAGACTGATTTTGCAGAACCATGAGTAAAAGGCAGGAATTGCACAGCACCTGGGGGCTGAATATAGTTCTCTGTGTTCAAGTTATGCCCACTGGTGTACTGTAGAAGGGAATATCAAAGCTAAAGCCACCAAGAAACAGTTAAAAGTAATGTTTATTTTCTTCAAGTGTACCAACGCCGGCAGACCAGTTGCACCACAGGCCTGCAACTAAAGGGCTGGGTACTCAGGGACAGATTTCTGGGGGGTTATCTAAACTGGTACCATTTGGGGGTCTGTACATGGTAACACCAGCAGCAGTTAGCTAGATAGAGAGTTGGTGGCTGCAGAAACTAAAATGTGGGTCTGAATCAAAGGGGGAAATGAATAGTTGAAAATGCTAATCAGTAATTACAAATATACAAAAACGTTTTGCTTGACCTCTATTCCAGCTACTCGTTCCTAACTCTCCCCATGTAAATAAATTTAGTGTTACTGTTTTGGAAAAGATCTGACTCAAGAGCCTGACTCAGTGAGCATATTAGGAGCTGAAGTTAAAAAATGCCAAGCATTGAATTTGGGGGATCTTGGTTCTGGTAAGTCCATGTGTGTGGGTGACTGTGTGGGGAGGTGGGTTGGTACTGCATCCCAGGGGGATGAACTGGTAAAAATCTTACACACTTAACTTGTACTCTGGGTGGAGGCACCACCAGTTTTATTTTTATATCTTGGGAAAGGACTCCCGGTAACAGCAAATGGGAACCCAGGTCCCTTAACCTGATTAGTGGCCACCCAAGCAGGAGTAGTAGCCCTCTTTAGGATGATGCCAGGGCTGCACCTACAGGTTAAAGTAACAAGCTGTAAATGAGTTTGGTACATCCAGCAGACCAGAGTTTGATTCCCACAATCTCCACTTGCATACTGTGTGACTCTGAGTAAGTCACAATACCTCCCCGGTGCTCTCGGTCGCCACTGAAAACAGGCACTTGTGCCTGGCAGACCTAACCCGGTTACCAAAGGAATAAAACAGAATAAAAATAAACTGTAGTATGCAAATATACAGGGGAACAGTGGTAAGACATGCAGAGAAAAAGTGCCATCATTTCTGTGACAGGCAGTTGTCAGATTACTCCACTTACACATTATTTGCCAAATAGCGACATCATAGACGTTACTGTATTTAGGCCTGTGGTAACAAGGTAGTAGGGAAAAGAGGGTAGACTGGGTGGGACAAGTGGTCCTTATCTGCTGTCAGATTCTATGGGTCCGATTCTCAAAATTTGATGCAAGCCATGCCAGAGGCAACTTGTGCTGATTGCCATGAGCCAGGAACCCTGCACCTAATTTTTTATCAGGTAGGGTTCCGGCGGCAAAGACCTGAAGCTTGCAGCAACTGTGGCCACATGCCAAACAGACGGTGCATCTGGATGGGTTGCAGTAAGCTGTGGGGTGGCTGCATGCCACTCCACCATGTCCCTGGTGGTCTAGCAGACCATCCCGGCCAGCCTGAATATTAAAATATTCATTTCCTATTGGTCTAGCGGCCCCCCCAGCCCCAATCTACTTATCAGTAAATTAATCAGGTCCCTGGTGGTCTAGCATCCCCAAATCTGCCAGAATATTAAAATATTCATTTCCTGGTGGTCTAGTGGACCCCCAGCCCCAATCCCCTTATCATTACAAAACTAAGGTCCCTGGTGGACTAGTGGAACCCTGTCCTGATCTACCTGAATAATAAAATATTCTGTCCCTGGTAGTCTAGCAGACACCCCTCCTTTTCCCCAAGCAGCCCACTATATATATATATATATATATATATATATATATATATACACATATACATATATATTTATCCCCCAGGTGGTCTAGTGGGCCCCACCTTCCCACCCTATCATGCAGTGCTGACCACCTTGCTTCCCCATCCCATGCGAGCTGGTGACTGGCACAGCCCTCCACTAACCACCACGGCCAGCCACCAACTGAACTACAGGGGGCACGTACTGTATACAGCATGTGCTCATTGATTGACAGAGCTGTCAGTCAATGAGTGCATACTATATACAGTATGTGGTCCTTGCAATTCAGTCGGTGGCTGGCGATGGTGGTGAGTGAATGGCTGTGCCAGTCACCAGCTCAGGGATGGGACAGGGGAAGCAGGGTGGTGGGGCACTGCTTGCCGGGGTGGGTGGGTGGAGTCCACTAGACCACCTGGGAAAAATATATATATCTTATAGTGGCACAGTCATCACCCTATAGTTAGGGTTGACTAGGCATTTTAATGTTCAACCTCAAATTTTGCACTTCAATATTTTTGTAACCGTTCAACGGAATTGCATGAAAATTTGGCATGCCCTGTCTCGTGGGGAAGATTTCTTAACATGCAGAGTTTCGTTCTGGTCAGATGTGTGGATTCTATGATCCAGATAGTGGAAAAATCTTAAAATTCACCCTTTTTTGCACTTTTATTTTTCATCACTCTGCACATAGACAGTGTGGAATTTTACTGTGAAATTTGTATGGTACAAAGTGCTTGGGTCACCAAACAGGCTTGTGCTTGTTGGTGAAAAAATATTAATTTGTTCCAAAGTTATTGCACTCTTAAGGTCCCTTTATTTTCAACGGGAATTTCACTTTCCAAGATAGTGGAATGGAACAAAAAAGAACTCTTTTTCATGAGAGGTCAATCCTTTATCCTTTTTCGACAGAAAAAAATCCTTTTTAATGAGCCACCATCTTGTCTTCTCTTTTTTCACACAACAAACTCTCATAACTCTGCCCAGGGGTGTCTTCCACAGACACTGACACATGTATCTTGCTCATTGGAAGCTGATGAGCTTCACTGTGTAATTTTTTTATGGCTCCCATGCCTTCAGAACTTTTTTTCAACAATTTAAATCCTTTTTCACAACTCACTAAGTTCCTTTTTCAAGAGTCCTTTTTCATTCTAGCAAAAAAGGAAATCAGCTCGGGAAAATGGATTTAACTGTGCCATCCCCTTTTAAATAAAGTATGCCATTGGTGTTCAGTGGCACCCCCTTCCCTCCCATCTCCCTATTGTATATCCCTGGTGTCTAGTGGCTGCCCCCACCCTCCGATTCCTATATGTTTAAAAAAAAATAACCATGGGTGTCCGGTAGCACCCCCCACCCACTGATCACTGTTCCTTGTTTTCTTGGTGTCCAGTCCCTGTTGGCAATTTTTATATCACTGGTGACTAGTGGCCCCCCTCAGATGCCCATATATTTAAACAAAAATTGCTGTCCAGTGGCACCCCCACCCACCGATCGCTGTTCCCCATTTCCCTGGTATCTAATGGCACCCCCCACTCATCAATCACCATCCCCATTGGCAATTTTTTATATTCCCTGGTATCTAGTGGCACTCCCACCCTCCCATTGTAGCCCAAACCTGAAATAAAGAAAATGGTCCCTCAATATTTTTTTGTAAACCTGTAAAAAAAAAGGTCCCTCATCAGTCAGCCACCTGTCCCCATCTCACACTCAGCACCCACCACCCCACAGCCCTCAGTACACCCCCACATACCCTCACTCACCTGAATAGGTCGCAGATTTAAGACCCACTCTCCAATCGAAGACACGTCTTTGCTGCTTGAACCAGTGACAGTAATATGAGAAACTAAGGTAAATGCAGTTCAATGTATTTGAATAGGGTGTCAGCTTTTATGCATGATTTAGCCATTTTTGAGATTCTGACTCCAAATTTTCAACATGGACTTTTGGGGGCCCCACCTCATGAATAATAGGACTGTCATTATGTAACCCCCACCTGACAGGTGATTTCATGGTTGCATGGCAAATTCACCTTTTGGGCAGGATTTGGAAAGTTTGCCTTCCCTTGTTCATGAGGTGGGGTCATAAGAAGGCTATGCTGAAAATGTGGGGTCAAAATATGTAAACATGTCAAAGTTATGGCCATTTGTTGCAATTTCACTATACACGCTTGTAACTTTGGAAATTTAAAATATATTCATCCCAGATTTTCAACATAGCCTTCCCATTACCCCACCTCATGTATGTCACAGCTGTCATTTTTCAAATCCTGGCCAAAATCTGTTGTCATGTCTGTGGCGAGTAATGGCATTGCAGTTATGCAGAATTACGTTTTGGCTGGGTTTCGAAAATTTTCTGTACCACGTACATGAGGTGGGATAATAAGATGGCTAACCTGACAATTTGGTCACTGTTATCCTATAAATGTAAGCACAGGACCCAGAAACCCTGTGCTTCCACAACTACATACATAGATACATACATATATACATCCCTCCATAGACTACGTGTCTATGGAGGGATGGGAGCATAGGGCTGGGACAGCCATATGCTTTCACAGATAAATAAGATTACGATTATACTATCTCAAGAAGTAAGGAAATAAATTGCAAAAACCTTCATTAATGCTCTAATTAAAGTTAAAGTGACAAAAGTAGAGAAATGTGGCTTTAGGGTGACCAATCCTAATACCCCAACTCACACGCTGCACACACCAACAGGTGTCGGGGATGTGCCTTGGGATCGTCAGCATTAATGTTCACCCCATTCTCCTATACTGTACCCATCTCAGATTATTTACTTGTAGAATGGGGTGAGTGTTAGGGATGATGACCCCAAGGTTCACCCTTGATGCCTGTTATGTCCGAATATGGAGAGCTGCTTCAGAAAGCATAAACTGAACTGCACTTTAAGCACTTGTTGAATGTTTTGTATCATGACAATGTATGTAAATATGATTAATTATGTTGTTTAAATGTATATTTGTATTGTATTTCATGTTCAATGTCAGGCATGGCTGAAAAAGGACTATGCCCAGTCCATCTCCTGGTTAAAAATAAAAAATAAATCAAAATGAAAAATGAAATGTTTGTGTGTGCAGGGTGCGGGTGAGGTATTAGGGTTGGAAACCCTAACACCACATTTCCCTACTTTTGTTGCTTTAACCCTAACAAGAACATTAACAAAGTTTTTTTGCAATTTATATACAGATATATGGGTTGCTCGGGGATGGCAGGGTCCGCTAGACCACCAGGGACAGAATATCTTATTATTCAAGTAGATCAAGGTGGGGGGTCTGCTAGACCACCAGGGAATTAATATGTTAATATTCTGGCAGATGGGAGGGGGCTACTAGACCACCAGAGACTTGATAAATTTACTGGTGAGGGGATTGGAGTTGGGGGTCTGCTAGACCACCAGAGACTTAATTATTATACTCAAAGGGGGATCGGAGCTGGGGAGAGGGGACCCTGGCACAGTGCTGCAAGTTGCTCAACTCTCCCAAAGGGCACATTTCTAAGTACCCTTAGACCAGCCCTGGTTGGTCTAAAGGAATTTAGAAATGTGCCCTCTGGGAGAGTTTGAGAATCCAAAATTAGGTGATTTGGCAACCTGCATCTGCCGCAAGCCCTCTAACGCCATGCTGTAGCCCATTTTGTGTCACACAGATGGTGCAAGCCCCCTCTGGTGCATGCAGCCTGTGGTTGAGAATCACTCCCGGTGCATCTTTTGGCACAAGGGGCACTTTATGCCATTTCTTGTGGCGCAAGTCCCTTGCACCATTCTGGGACCTTTGATAATCTGGCCCCGTGTTTCTATGTTTCCAACAAATTGTTACTAATTTTGTACAGCCTTTCACAAAATGGATTTTTAGCAGATTTAAAATAATTCAGATAGCTAAAATGTGTTCTCAATGTTTGCAAATAAATGAAAAATTGAATATTTGCAAGAAGCAGCTCTTTGTCATTATCCACAAACTATCCAAGAGGGCAGTTATTTTGCTACTCGCACATTTCTAATATGCAGTAGAGATCATTATGAATTTGCTGCAGACTTTTTCACAGCAAAATAATGGAGATGCCGTGTATGTCTTTATGTTCTATCACATTACTACAATCCTGCCTATGGAATTTAAGGAAACAGAAAGTTTGGGGTGACTGCCACTAAAAGATTTCCTCATCTTTCCTCTTCTGCCATTCAGCCATTTCCCACACTCTTCTCAATTTCTATTTGCCTTGCTGCCTTGTCCATCTTAAAAGAGAACTTTGCACACCGTGAAAGTCTTTTTTTCCCAGTGAAAGTTGTTTCTTAAATAATGGTTGCAATTCTGTTATTGTTCCATCTACATACTGTAGGTCTACTAGTAACCTCAGTGGATGTTTTTGATTTACACTCTGGCGGTCAGTACCATTTTAGAACAGTGTGATGTAGTTTATGTCCCTCTCATCCATAGAGTGCTATAGTAGAACATAGATGTATTATGCAGCCAAAGCAGGAGCTGAGCAAGGACATCAACTACATCATCCATTTCTAAACTGATGCTTACTACATATAAGTAGAAACACAGAAACATAAAATTTGATGGCAGATAAGGACCATTTGGGCCATCCAGTATGCCCATTTATTACTGCCTACACTATTACATCACACCATATCTGATCAACAGCTCTGTCTCCCCCCCACACCACCACCACCACCACTATGATTGCTTTGTGCTTATCCCATGCATTTCAACACCTCTGCTGGAAGGCTGTTTCAGTAATCCACCACTCTTTCTGTGAAGAACTACTTCCTCACATCTCTCCTGAATCTACCCCCTCCAGCTTCATAGCATGTCCCCACATTCAGAAGCACCTTTTCTTCTGAAAAGTACTCCCCTCCTGTAGCATATTTACCTCTGTGAGTTACTTAAAGGTCTCTATCATACCTCCTTTCTCCCTCCTCTGTTCCACAGTATACATATTGAGGTCCTTTAGTCTGTCTTCATAGGGCTTTTGATGCAGACCCAGTGCCATTTTAATTTCCCTCCTCTGGACCGCCTCCACTCTGTCTATGTCCTTCCAGAGATGTGGTCTCCAGAACTGGACAAAGTACTCTAGGTGGAGTCTTATCAGTGCTGTACACAGAGGCAACACCACCTCCTTCTTTCTGCTGGTGATTCCCTTCCCTATGCACCCCAGCATCCCACTTGCCCTCCCTACTGCCTTGTCACACTGCCTGGCCACCTTTAGATCATCCAATATTATTACCCCCAGGTCTCTCTCCTGCTTGGGGGTTATCAGTACCACTCCACCCATTTTGTACCCCACCTCTTGGTTTCTGTGCCCTAAGTGCATTATTCTGCACTTTTTTACATAGAAAACCAGCTGCCATACCTTTGACCACTCCTCTAGTTTTCTCAGGTCTCTACTCATACTTTCCACCCCCGGGAGTATCCACCCTATTGCAGATTTTGGTGTCCTCTGCAAAGAGGCAAACCATCTCTTCCAGCTCCTCTGAAATCTTACTTATAAAGATGTTAAAGAGGACCAGTCCCAGCACTGATCCCTGAAGCACCCCACTGATCACCCTCCCTCCCTTCCTTGGAGTGAACTCTATTTACCACCACCCTCTGTCACCTGTCCCCTAACCAATTTCTTATCGAGTTTACCAACTATGGACCCAGTAAATCAGAAACACCCACTAGGATAATTAAAAATCTTCTAGAGATGGCACAGTAACAGAACTGGAACAGTATTTAAAAATCAGCTTCTAAGAGCAAAATTACGCACTGTACAGGTTCAACGGAGTTCTTCTTTAATCAGTCTCACTTGGAATTATGTGGTTTACTTAAGAACATTTTGTGCCATGATCTCAAATGATAAATACATGGATAGAAAGTAAACTAACTAATTTTTCAAATGAGCAACAGTTCTCGCAAAATAATTAATAATGAGAGACCAGATGCATATCACACATGCAAGGCCCTAAAAAGGAAATTTTCATTTAGGGGAGTGAGCAATGAATGTGCCTAAATGCTGCATAGTTTCACCATTTGTACCGTGTAGGAGAATGGCTCTTTTTCTAAAAAATGGGATTCTATCACATGTCATGTCTCCTACACTATTAGCAGGGGTATACCATTACAGAATACTAATTTAGACCTATGTCAGTCCATGAGAACTCACTACATGGGATTTAAGAAACCCACAACCTCCCAGTCAGAAGGCATTGTATGATAATCTCTGTTCCTTTCAATTGTTTAATCTTACTGGGATAAAGGATTATGTACTAAAATAATTTGAATCCAATTACACGTTGAAACTTTAATTAACACATTTCACCTGTACATGCTAGAACTTCTCCAGTGTCATATTATATGCAGTGTGATGACAGGTATTCTGAGCAGAGTTGTTTTACCAACTGACTCCAATTGTTAACAGCTGAATGTTATAGAAAATCTTTTTGACAGCCCTGGAGTATTTTGTTTTCAATTGAATGAGTGGCAGGCCAAGCACTTCCTTGAGAGACTAATGTTTTTCCACTGCAGACCTGTGGGAAACATGACTTTATTACACTCTTGTCTATTTGATTAAAATATGTATTTAAGTCTTTAGATGTTGACAGTGTGTTTATCAATATCTACTAAAGTATTTATGTCACTGTGTGGAAAAATGTAGGCACAGATGCTCTATGCCAACTTGGGATCCTGTGCATTGCAACAACATGCACTCCATTCAGTTTCAGTAGGGACTGCCTATTTGACAGGATTGTCCTGTTTCCCTATTGTTATAAAACCTCTAGCTCAGATGATCAGGCCCCATGAGGGTATGCAAGGGTTTTGAGGAAGGCATATTGAGCAGCAACTAACACTTTATGCAGATGCTATCCTGCTTTTCTCATTTTCTCTCCATTTGGCATATGGGATTAACCTTGACAAGAGATGAGGGTATGAAATTTGCTGGTTAACCTGATTTTTGGAGAATGTCCATTTAAAGTATCCCCTCGCTTAATTACTTCTGTTGGTTTCAAGGTTCTTAAATATCTTGCCATTTTCCATAAACTTAATATTGCTCTCTCACATGTCAAATAAAAGTATTTTGGCATGTTTACAGAAAAGGTGGTTCCCCCACCAAACCCAGGATCCCCGGTTACTTTGTTGCTTCATGTCTTCATTTATTTTATGCTAGGAAGGCATTGGTTAAAAATATCAAGTGTATAGTAAATGTGGTTATATGCCAGTTAGATTATATATCCGCATAATGAGGCTCAAGTTCCTTGTATCACCACAATTTCATAGGCATGTTTCCCCCACCAAACCAGTAGTCACCATTTCCAATGCAGCGTACCAAGAGTTGTAACTATATTATAGGGGATTACATGTAATACATGTGGAAGTGTGTGTTCCTCATATGCACTCTAAATTCAATGTTAGTACAAGAATGTACATAGAAAGGGTGGCTGACCCACCATACACAGGGTTTTCAATTCCCACAGTGCCTCTTATGTGTTCATTTGTCTTACACTAGGGGTCCCTAGGTGTAAATAGTAAGCCTACATTGAATGAGGTTATATGCCAGTCAGATTATATACCTGCATAATAAGGTGCATATTCTTTACAACACAACACATTTGAAGGTGTGTTCCCTCGCCACACCAGGGAGTCATCACTTCCAAGGTGTCCATCAAGGTTTTTAGCTCAATTGTAGGAGGTTACATGTGGCTACTACATATAGATGTGCAGACTCCAGGTGTGCACTGAAGTTTAAATGTAGGTACAAAAATATAAGTGAGTAGCTATGATTGTACCTCACTAAAGGAAACATCACAGTCAGTTGGTGGATAGACATGGAAGAATAGCCCGCTGAAGTTACAGAGGTGGGTGCAAGGAAAGAGTCAGAAATATTCAATCAGTAGACCAATCTGCCATGAAAAGAGGGTATGCAAGATGCTGCACTAGCCTGCATATCTGCAACAACGAAAGGGATTTATGCAGGATGGTTTACCAAATTGCAGATTTGCACTGATACAGGGACACATGCAGAATGCCACACCTCTTTGCACATTAGTGACAACACAGTGATATGTGCAGGATGTATCATCATTTTGCACATCTGCTGTGATGCAGGGCTGTGTTTAGGATGTGTCACAGCATGTTCATAGAAAGGGTGGTTCCTCCACCAAACACAGGGTCCTTAATTCCTATACTGCCTCTCATGGGGTTTGTTTGTTCAGTTGTTTGTTTGTTTTATGCTAGAGGGTCACTGTTGATAAATACTACGTTTATATAAAATTAGGCTATATGCCAGTTAGATTAAAGTCTTGAATAATAGGGTGAAGATTCCTTATTACACACTATGTTCATAGGTGTGTGTCCCATACCAAAACAGGGGTTTATAGACCACAGTCTCCAGCCACTTACAGGCATGCTGGCCAGCAATTTAAATTTTTATATACTGTTCATACAAAGGGTGGCTTCCCTACCATAACCAGAGTCCCTAGTTCATGTGGTGCCTCTCATGGAGGCCATTTGTTTTATGATAATGAGTCCCTATGTATAAATACCAATTATATATTACATGAGCTTACATACCAGTTAGATTATATACATGCATAATAAGGTGCAGCTTCCTTATAACACCCAGCACTCGTAGGTGTTTTTCCATCCCCAAACCAGAGGTTTTATAAACCAAAGTTCCAAGCCCCTTAGAGGCATGGGGGGGGGATTTTTAAAAAGGTCAGATGCAAATGCAGCCAGTGCTTGTGTCTGCATCTGCCCAATTGTGTCCAAGAAGACCTGCTGCTTTTTTTCAAATTTTACATCCCTTTTCTACAAAAAGTTATAATGTATGGTAAAAATGGGCTCATTTGCGATTTGCATCCAGGTTTGCCACACTTGTATTGGTTTTTGGACATGGGCTTCAGACACTGTAAGTAAAATCAAATAGATGGTCTAATAGTTTGAATACATTTCTGTCCTGAAAAAGCACCAGGATCTTGGAAGAATCCTTTTGAAAAGCCTCCCCATGAGGTGCAGCCATTTTATTTTGTATATAATTTTTACCAACTCATTAAATTCAATGAAGTCCAGGTAATTTCTGATTTGGTAGCAGTCTTTTTTTCATATTTTATTTATCAGTTTGTTCAGCCAAGATGTGGGCTGTGCTTAATAACTCCTAGTAGTCCTGTTACTGGGTCGCTAGGAATAAGTACCAAGTGGATGTTAAATAAGGTCATAGCCAGCTAAATCTCCACATCCAAAATATGGTAACAATCAGATCAGCAGTTCAAAAGTTCTAGGAGGTTGAACGCATGAAAAAAATATACCTTTTAAGACCTTTTTTTTTGCTCACAAATAATTGAAAAACAGCTTAGAGCTTAGAAACAGCATAGCATTAGTGTAGGTGGCTCAGCAGGTTGCACACTTGCGTCAACGTCTGCAACATTGGAAGGTTGTGGGGTCCAGCACCACATCAAGAACTTGGGGTAAAATCCCAATACTGACACTGTAGTCATGCACTCCAGAGGTGCCATCTTTCACAATAAAATAAGGAAATAAAAAAATAATAAATGATAACAGTTGAAACTAAAACTTTCAGTTTTGCTGGATTTAGAATAAAGGGTGTTGCTTTGCTATATGGTTTAACAGGAAAATATGTAGAATTTGAATAATTAACAAAACAAGATTGCATTTTCATGCATGTGCAGTTCTGTTATTCATGACTTTTTCAAAAGATGTTTTTTGCAAAAGTAGTAGTGTACATTTTTCGTGACTCAGTGTCCAATTTCATGATTAGAATGTCTGGTTTCTAAAACCAGACATTCTAATCATCTCAGAAACTTGGTTGAAGAGCAGTATCCCTGACCATTCCTGGCTACTCACTCTTAAGGCAAGATCATGCTGGCAGGGGTGGTGATGTGGCCATTTATGTCCTAGCATCCATCCAATATTCCATCATCTACTCATCCTCCAAGCCTAAGACCCATGATGCCCTAGCTATCCATGTGACCCTCCACTTCACTCTCCCAATATTCAAAGCCAGCATATACTGACGCCCAAATGTCCATCCTTCAGTTGCACTAGACCTCCTAACCTCCATCACTTCCCTTGCTTGCTCTGGGGAAATATTCATCCTAGGCGACTTCAATATAAATTGGTTGTCACCTAAAACTACCAAAACTAAAAATGAAATCGGAGCCCTAAACCTCTACCAACTGATCTCTGAACCCACTGCCGAAACCACAAGACGCAACACTCCCTTCTTGACTGGGCCCTTACCTCCCATCCCCACTGCATCATCACCTCTGGCATCCTCCCTGATGCTCTCAGTGACAATAACCCAACATTCATAGTTAGGAAAGTCCACAGAACTAAGTCGCCACACAAAACCATATAACTACACTCTTTCAAGTCTCTTGACCTTGAACCTCTCTTGAGTAACCTTGCCACTTCTGACTGGTCCCCCAACCTCCTTCCCCACAGTTGATAAGGCCCTTGCCTACTTCAAATAAATCTTTCTTGTAAACTGGAATGCCTTTGGCCCACTCAAACAAACCAAAGTCAGAGGTAACCACTTACCTTGGCTAACCTCTGAACTTCTTGCCTGCCTCAGGGCTAGAGATCAAGCCTGGATGCATCATAAAGCTACCCAGCATCCTAGTGACCTCGTGAACGTCCGCATGCTCAGAAATGTTTGCACCAGGGCTACAAGGTTAGCCAAGTCTGAATATTTCAAATCTGCCATCATCAGCAACATAAATTCCCCTTCAAAGTTCTAGAAAGTGGTATACACCCTATTTACCCCCTCATTTCACCCACCGCCCCGGTACTTAAAGTAAATAGCTCACTAGTGTCTGACCCACCAGCTGTAGCTGCAGAATTTAACTCCTACTATACCTCCTGCACCACTGAGCTACTGAAATCCCTCCCCTCTCTTACCCCTCCCCATCCCCCCACCCTCTACTGGTGTGCCCCTCCACCACCCTCCCACCTTCCCTTCTCTTTCACTACTATAACCCCAAACAATGCCCTAAGTGCCCTCCTCTCCATCAACCCCTCTAAAGGTGCCTCCCCTGATGGTCTTTACCAAGAACTCCTCTCCCTCTATGCTTTGGCCATTGCCTATCCCCTCTCAGTAGTCCTAAATCTCTCATTTTCTACTGCCTCGATCCCATCTTCATGGAAACATGCTGTGGTCCTCCCTCTACCCAAAGGGGGTGACCCCTCATCCCCTGGGCAACTATCGTCCCATTTCTCTCTTCCCTACCCTTGCCAAACTTCAAGAACACATTGTCCTCTCCTAACTCACCTCTTTTCTATCTGACACCTCCTTTTTCACCCCTTTCAAGTCTGGTTTCAGGAAAAAACTGTCAACCACCACCTCGCTTCTATGGCTCACAGACTCCAACCTAACCAAGATGGACAATGGCCAAATTACCGCTGCCATTTTTGTCGACCTGGCCAAGGCCTTTGACACCATCTCTCACTCCCTTCTCCTTGACTCACACCCAGCAGCTGGCCTATCTCCCTCCACCACAAACTGGTTCAAGGTCTACCTTATTGGTAGAACCCAATCAGTTAAGATCTTGAATGCCACATCCCCTCACCTCCCAATTAGCACTGGAGTCCCCCAGGGCTCGGTATTAGGGTCCCTCCTATTCTCCATCTTCTTAAACAACCTTCCTTCTGTTTTTTCCTCATCCTCCACTATACATATGTATGCTGATGATACAGTGCTATATGCATCTGGCTCCTGTCCTGATGAGGTTACAACCAGCTTACAGCAAGACTTTGACAAGGTTCAGATCTGGTTTGCTAACCATAAACTTTTCCGCAATGCCAAGAAGACTGTCTCTATGACCTTTGGCACAAGGCAGAGACTCTCTAGGCTTCCCTCCCTACCCACTTTTCACACCCTTGAGGGGACTTTACTTGAGGACACATCCTCCTTCAGGTACTTAGGTGTTTTGGTTGGACCAATATCTAAACTTCTCTGGACATATTGACGCCATCCAGAAAAAACTGTGCCCCAAGCTTGGTGCCCTGTTCAGGAACCGTAGTTGCATCCCTCCTACAGCTAGGCGTGAACTTGTTCAGAAGATGATACTGCCCATTTTTGACTACTGTGATGTAGTCTATGGTGCTGCCACTAAGTCCTCCCTGGCCAGACAGGACACCCTCTTCAATTCCTTCTGCTGCTTTGCCTTGGATGCCCCCCTCACACTCATCACTGCAATCTTTATCATGCCCTATCCTTCCAGTCTCTTACAAACAGGTGACTCTCCCACTGTGTTAAATTCACCTCCAAGCACTGGTTGGGTGAGTTCCCTTCCTACCTCACCTCCCTCTTTAACACCCTCCCACCCTCCCATTCCCTTAGCTCAACCGACCTCTGCATCTCTGTTGTCCCCACAGATCACCCAAATTGGCTAAACCAGTTACTCTCACTGCCTGGAATTCCTTCCCCCTCAAATCCAGCACTCATCCTCCTCCTACTCCATCAGTTCTGCCCTCAATAATTACCTTGCATCTAGCTGCTCCTGCCATGTCCCTCCCTAATTCCCTCCTCTAAGCCTTGGACAAACCCTACCCCCCTACCCTCACCTTCATTTTACCCTGTGCACACACACCCCAAATGTCTAACCCACCTCCCCTTCCCACTAATTGCTCCCCCTTACTGGCCTCTCTTGATCTCACAGAATGTAAAGGACACCGAATGCTCTCCATGGATCCCTCTCCTACCCCACAAGGGGCTTGCATCTCTCATCTACTCCCTTCCCTCACCATCTTAAAGGAGTCTCTCTGGGACATCACCTTATCCTTTTCTATCTGGTTAGCCCAAGTCCACTTGCAGGGTTCCTCACATCCTAAAGGGGTCTCCAGGGATACAACTCTTCCCCCTCCCTCTCTTTTCCCCCTTTTCTTTCACATAAGCACTTGTTTACTTATTAACCTGGTACTTATTATTTTCCACTCTTTCTACATGTTATGCACAACACTGTTGTAACATTGTTTGCAACACCTGCCTTACAACTGTATGTTAATGATGATCTTGTAACTTGAATGTTGGTGAAACATTTCAATAAATAAATAAATAAAATTAAATGAAAGGTCCATTTTCTTGAGTCTACAGTATATGGTCACAAAAGCGAAAAACTTTTTTTCATATGGTCATTTTTGCTCACTTTGCTAAAAACAGCTGTGAACTCAACTGTGTAACATGTATGTTTGAGAAAGTATAGTGTAAGGGTGTCACTTCTAAGTCTGATTTTGTCTAAAGTATGTATTTCTTTATGCATTATTAAAAAATAAATGCATGTCACAAAAACAGATTTGGTTGTGTGCTGTTTTCGTGACTCAGAATCAATTTTCATGAGACAGTCTCTACTTTTGTGACAATCTGGTTATGAAAGTGGAGAAAAATGTTGTCACACATAACATATGTGGTCATTCACAAAGCATGTTAGACTATGAACATGGGGTCACAGGTCTGCTTTGCAAATGATATGCATACAGTGTTTGCAGGGCCATTTACAAAGCAACCTATGTGGCTGGGACATTCGGTGATGGGTCAGGGCATTTGCAGAACAGGCTACTGTAGAGGCCCAGGGCATTGTGTCATACAGTAGCTCAATGCAGGCCATTCACAAAGCAAGCTATTGGACTGGGGCACTGGGTGATGGATTAAGACCATTGGCAAGGCATGCCTTAGGCCTGGGCAGAGTGTGACAGGTCAGGTGCTTTTATTATCTTTAAAAAGTGGGGCCGGCCCACTGGCGCAGTGGTTGGATTTCCACTTGTGACACTGTAGACCTGGGTTTGGGATCAGACCCAGGTCACTGAAGGGCTAGCCAGGGGGGAGTAGGATTGAGAGTCCCATGGACTGTTCTCCTTCTCCGGGTGGAGGGTGAGGGTCGCGTTCAGGCTTGATGGACCCCTGGCAGAAGCTGGGAGTTTTCACAGTTACTGGCACCAATGGGGATGCTGGACATCATTGCAAGTCCCCGCCCCTGCAGCAAGGAAAAAAACTCCTCATAGCTGCAGCACCAGTGAAGCCTGCCCCTGCTTTGATTAGCCTCCGGGACCTGCTCTCCCCAGACAGTCACTAGTTATTCGGCACTCCAGTGCCACATTCCCGCCATCTGGGGGGCAAGCCAGGGGTGCTGGGAGAGAGCAACAAAAGCCCAGAGGTGGAAGCCTGGGGGTACCGTGACCAGACTGATGTCTGGCGGCCGGCTTCGGGGGCAAAAATAGGAAAAAAAAAATAAGGGAACTAATTTGCTCTGCTGTGAGTAGTTCCTCTATGATCCCACTTATGTGTACAGGTATGGGGCAGAGATCCTTCAGATACCATGCTGCCTCCCTCTGGAACTCAATACCCTTGGTCATCAGAGTGTCAACCTCTCCTAAAACCTTTGTGCTAAAAATGAAGGATCATTTGCTAAACCTTAATGCATGTTCTTGTGCCACTCAACTCCCTGTCCCAAGCTTTGCCTCATAATCTGTTTTTCTTGTTGTATTTCATGTTGTCATATTATCTGTTCCATTTATGTCTATTTGCACTATATCAAAATTTGCACAACTGTCTTACCCTTTTATACCTCTGATGCATCCTATTCGCTTTGTTCTGTAGCATATTTTTGCCGCTCTCAGATTGTACTTGTGATATCTAGGTCATACCTGAAAAAGGCACCTGGTGCCACTGTGCCTACCTGGTCAACAAAGAATGAATATAAATGACAAACATTACAAAAAATGACTTTAATGCATCAAGCTGCTCCCCCCCCCCCCCGAAATGAGTTACACCATTGCAGCTAAACTATCCTGTATAGATAATTTACTTATAAATCACTTTGGCGTACAGTATATGAAAAACACTATATAGATGTAAACTGTATATTGTTCTACAGTTCACAAACTGCAAGTATGTGGTTAAAGTATCAGTACTACTGAGAGGTACAAAGCAATCCTTCTCACGCTCACTTAATTTATCCAGTTTCCTCACTTCTTTTAAGCTTGTCCACCATTCCATCTCATGGATTGTAGGATCATAGTGAGTGTCAAATTGCTTGATGAACAAGAGGGAACAACAACTTGTGTAATCACTGACAGCCACACAGAAGATCAAGACAATGTATAACAATGCAATTACTTCTTCAGTAAAGCACCCGGTCCACTATACTGACCAATATATGGGACACCCAGAATAACTGAAAGAGAGTTTGCAAGAAGAGCAGTATGTAGAATAAACAAGAAGACAAGTAATTTCCAGTTGTTTGGTTCTGTGTATCTTTCCAAGGCATATGCATACATTTTAAAACCTGAAACAATGTGCAAAGCATCATAAATATCTCAACCAGCACTGTATTCTGCTGACCATGTCACCATGTCACTATTTAGACCTCATCACAGTTGACTCACACAGCCACTAATTGCAAAAATACTACCATACTAACATACTAAAAGCCAGAAGAATAGGCCTAATGATCTGTCATGTCTGCTCAGTAGCCAGCCACCTAGTGGGTGCTCGCTTTCCAGCCTCCCCTAGCCCCCAAGAGGGAATTCTTTGGCTTCAGTTTCCCCTTGTACCTGTCCCACCCCTTCTTGAAGCCTTCCACTGTGCCCTCCTCCACCAGCCTTCCAGGCAGTGCATTCCATGGCTCCACCACCCTCTCAGTGAAGTAATGTCTCCTACGCTCCCCCTGTATTTTCCTCTCTCCAACTTCCACTCATGCCCCCTTGCTGTTCCCCCCTTCTTTAGCCTGAACAGTTCCTTGGTTCCACCCTTGGTTATTCCTTTTACGTATTTGAAGACCCCTATCATGTCTCCCTTGTCTCTCCTCCAGCGTGTACAGCCCAAACTCCTCCAGTCTGTCCTCATAGGGCCTCCCCCCCATGCCCCGAATCATCCTGGCCACCCTCCTCTGGACCCCCTCCAGCAGTGCTATGTCCTTCTTCAGATGAAGTCTTCAGAACTGTACACAGTACTTGAGTTGCGGCCTGACCAAGGCATTATACAGAGGGAGGATCATCTCTCTCCTCCTGGATGTGATCCTCCTGGCTATGCAGCTCAGTATCATGCTATATTAAAAAATAATCTTTGCAATCTGCATCAAAGAGTATGCATGACAGCAGGAAGATTTTTTGGATTTGAATGACAGCAGGAAGGACTGCAAGCTATCTCTTGATGCCTAAAAAGTAAGGAAATGTGATATCAGGGTAAAACATTCCCTGAGCATTGCTGAATCAGTGGCATGGTGTTCCTCAGAGTTTGAAGGATCACATGATGCAGCATTGCTGTTTTCCTAACTTTGGCATCCTTTCTCCAAGCATTAGTGTGTGACTATTTTTCTGTGCCCACACAGACAGTGCCAAATGTAGGGCAATGCCAATACTGCATCAGATGATTATTTAAGCTTCAAGGAAAACCATACCACCCTTCTACCCCCACGGCCACCCTGGTACATACCTGTTCAAAGGTCCCATGGGAGGTGACTGGTACAGCCCTTCCTCCACCTCAGTCAATCACCTTCTCCTGCTTTGGTCCCACACCACTAACAGGGATTTTGTCATTTTAAGCAAAAAAAAGTCTTGAATTTGGTGTCCCTGAAAATGTATTTTGGAACTAAAATTCAAGCACAACTTTTAAATGATTATGAGCGGGGGTTGTAAGCACCTTGATCCACAAATGTCTGGGGAAAAAAGGGTGATTAAAGAAACCACCTCTAAATACTAACTCAACCCTAACACCCTGGAGCTACTGCACATGTATCACAACAGGTTGTGCAGCTGTGCTCTGATATATGCATGCCTCAGGTATGTTGTGCAGCATGAGATAAAGCCAAATGCCCTCAGCTACATAAGAAGCACATATATCAGACAGCACTGGTACACCCTGAAGCATGTTAAAGCACTTAAAGAAGGGGGCCCTGTGTAAAGCAACGTCTACATCTAGCACTGTACTTTCTCAAAAATGATGGAACTTCATTAAAAAAAAAAAAAGACTATGTTAATGCATATATTGGGGTTACAAAGCCAAAAACGGAGGGAAATACCCTTCCCCACTCCCTATGTTTGTGACATAAGGCCAAACTTCAGGTCTGGGGCCATGTCACAGAAGTCTGCCACTCCAAACTATAGGTCTTGAACTGTACCCCATACATATGTAGCTTTGGTACAGGGACAGCAGAGCTCTGCATGAAGCAAGCTACAGGTCTAGAGCCATGCCAAACATGTCTGCTGCTTCATGTAAGGCCAATAGAGTCCTACAAAAAATAAGTTGCAGGTCTGGTGCCATGCTCCATGTGACTTCTGCTTCACTTAGGGCCTGCAAGATTGAGTAAGGGTTTGTATCAAACCCCCTGTTTATTGTCAGTTTATACTTCCGCCATCTTAGGGCCCATGGTTTGGAAATAGACATATACCTTCTCTGACCTAGAGGCTTAGTGTATACCAGTTTACAAAACACTATGGGCAGGATTCACAAAACATTTTGAAGGTGAAAAAAATGTGCAAGTCTCCAAAATGTGTGCAGTTGCGGAAAAAAGGGGTAATTGCACTGCATCACATACACAAAATATCTGCAGCTGCAGAATAAATACACTGCAGATTGTGAAAAAATGCAGCTGCAGAAAATTCCTGTACAAAAAAATGCCATTGAAAAGTGTGGCATATCCCCTTAAAGGAGAACTGCATTGAACCCGTAAGTCATTTTTCCCTGTAAAAATTGATTTTTTCAGTACTAGTTCAAATTTTGCTGCTGTTCCATCTCTACAGGCTTTTTAGTTATCCTGTTGTGTGTTTCTGATTTACAGACAGATAGGAAGTGCCATTTTAGAACTATGTGATGTAGTTTATGTCCATTGCTCAGCTCTCCCATTGTTGGAACAATGCATCCATGTTCTACTCTAGAACTCTGTGGTTGGACAGGGACATAAACTACATCATAAAATTCTAAAATAGCACTAAACACCAGAGTGTCAATCAGAAACAACCACTAATGTCACTAATAGGCAAGTATAGATGGAACAATAGAAGAATTTGATCCAGTTTCTAAAAAACTGCCTCTACTGGGAAAAACTACTTTCAGGTTCAGCACAGTTCTCCTTTAAAGGCTATTCTCAGCCACTGTTTTTCCTCAGTTGCTGAAAAAAATGTTGCGCACAATGTGCACCAAGGAAAGTGAGGTGTAACTCACCTTGAGCGAAAGGCAGTGTACTGTCACTTGGGAAACGACCATAGTGGGGGTTCAGACACAAAGCAGCAGCAAACCTGTAGGCTGTCTAGTAGTGTCAGTTGTTACAACAAAAATAGCAAACATTCCCATTGAAAGGCAACAAACCACAACCACATGACCCAGTGCAGCCCATAGAGGAGCCCCACAGGCAGTAGAGGCAGAGGTGGTAACAGCCAAGTGTGTGCTACAGATGCTGGAGAAAGAAACACCTCAGAGAGAGCGACATAAACAACAGATACATATTGCCACTGGATGCAAGGTCCTGCCGTGCTGGTACAGGTGGTGCTACTGTGGTCCCAGTTGTATGACTGGTTTCTTGCCTCACTGGGAGTGCTGGTTCTGCTGCAACTTTTGCAAGACTGTCAAAGTCTCCTGCTCCACTTAATATGGATCACCTGCTGTTGTTCTGTCTGCTGGGCCTGTTATATTATTTCCACAATTGCGGAAAAATGTTGCGTATTTTCTGCACTTGTGGAATTTCGTAACTCGCCTACTTTGCAATTTTCCACACCTGCAGAAATTTTGATTGTAAATATGGTGCACTAGCGTTTCTGCAGTTTTGCAAGCCTTTTGTCCACATGTGCAGATTGTTTTACTCTCTTTGTGAATTTAGCCCAATGTCTGGTAGTTTTTAAGTTATGATTTACATCAAATCCTCCTTTCTAAGACATTTTTGTGCCCTCACATAACAGAAAAAAATCCAAATTTAAAACCTGAAACTTTCAGGTTTGTTAGATTTTGTCCCAAAATAGGGCATTTCATTTGCTTTGCAATGAAGAAAGTCCCAATTAAAAAGATATAAGTGTTGAAAAACTGCAGAACAAGTGCAGAACCCACACACACATATGCACAGTCACTGTGAAACAATAGCTGAAAAACACAACTTTTTTTCATTCATGAGAGACTTTTCAAGTCAATCACAAATCAAAAATATATTAAACCATTGTCTTTTCCCCTTGCCCACTCGAGGAAAACTGCCCCCAGCATGAACATTTGTTTTGTTATTCATGACTGACAAAACAAGCCTTTTTCATGTTTCTGACACCAGGTGGCCAATGCCAGTGCTGCCCCCACCCCCACCCAAACTCCTTCCCAATACCAAGTGCCCGTGCCGTGTCAGGTGCATGTTATTGTGTATTACAAAAAAAGAAAGAATTTGCAGTCACCAGTTGCCCAGCCTTGGTAGCTCAAAAACGGTCAAGTTAAAAAGGAAAAAAACACCATTGCCTAGTCAGTGGCACCCATCCCACCATCGTCCCCCTACATCGCCACCTCAGTGCATACATTATTAGTGCCATAGTGGGTGACCAGCATAGACCTCTCTCAACCTCAGCTGGTTGCCATCCCATTCTCAGCCATCCACAGCTAATCACTGTCATCTGTAAAATAAAAATACAAAAAAAACACTCTCACCCACACCATGCCTCCCACATCCCCCTCCTCCCTCCCATTAGTCCCCAAGTAGAGAAATAAATATGTCACACAATGGATGACTAGTACACCCCTCCCTCCACCTTGGCCAGTCACAGTCCTGGCCACTGTTCCCACTGATCATGAACCTATGCAAATAAAATTGGAAGAAAGCCCCTGCCCTCACCCACCCTCTGCTTTCCATGCCACTATACTTTACCACCCACTGGCCCCCAGTATAGGATTAAATAAGTCCCAGTGTGGATGACTGGCACAGCCCTCCCTACACCTCAGCCAGTCACCATCTTCTTTGCTGTACCCTGCTGATCATGAACCTGTAAAAAACAAACAGAAAATAAAAAAAAAACACCCTAACCCACTTTTTAATATCCATGCCTAGCTCCTTCTTCCTGCACCCATGTTAAAATAATTTTCTCCACCCTTACACACCCTCGATTACCTATGCCACCTTCCTCCCCTTATCCCATTAGAGGGCACTAATTCAAATTTATTGAGATTCACTTTGTACCCCAAAAACAATGAGAACTACATAACTAACTTGGTTATGTCTGGAAGAGAGCACCTTGGGTTAGCGAGAAAAAGCAGAATGTTATCTCCATTCAAGCTGATTTTATAAGGTTGGAGACCACCAAATGGTACTCTCGAGAACTGCTGACACACTCTAACTCTGATTGCAAGTGACTCTATTGCCAAAGCAAAGAGCAGTTGTGAATGTGAGCAGCTCTCTCGAGTATCTCTGTACAATATAAATTTTCTAAAAGTCCCACATTAACCACAGCCTTTGCCATGGGGTTGGTATATAGTGGCCCAACCCAACTAATGAACTCGTCCACCAGATCAAACCAACCTAAGACTTCAAACCAATAATCAGATTTAATCTTGTTGAATTTTGCTAATACGCCTTTCAAGTATAAATAATAAAAATTAAATTAAATTAAATGAATGCTTTGTCAGCATCAATGGGCAGCATATATGTAGCACCCCCACACCTAGTTCCCCAGTGCAGGAGTTCAAGAGTAGACTTACATTATGGTAAGAAAACCTGTCCTATATGAAGCCAGTCTGATCTGGGTGTGCTAAACTAGGCAAAATCCCCTCTATCCTGGTCACAAGGATCTTTGCTAGAATTTTTTGTTAATTTAAAAGGGAACCGGAGCAAAAAGATGAACACAACTCCTCATCATCCTTGCTTGGCTTATGTATTAGACTAACGTGCACCATATAGCATGATTGTGGGAGCAGGACTCTCTCATTCACCTCCAAGAACACTTGTTTTAGGCACCCACTCAGAGTCTTTTAGATTAACAAAACAACACAAACTGTGAACAAAAAATTCATGACCATAATCGAAGCCCTAGAAAGAGCTGTAGATTAGGTGCAGTCTGCACTAATAGTGTAGGTAGGAAGAAATGGGCAGACTGGATGGGCCAAGCTGTCCTTATCTGCTGTCAAATTCTATGTTTCTATGCTTCTATGCTTATAGTACTCGGCTGGAAGCCATCATGGCCAGAACCTTCCCTCCCCCCTGCAACTGAGAGATAGCTTGCCCTATCCCTACTTGTGTTATTGGGCTTCTTAGTTGTGTTGTTGATTCTCCCAGACCTGTGGGAGCCAAATCCAATCCAGGAAAAAAGCTGCAAACTCAGCAGCCCCTGTGCATTCAGCTTTGCATAAGGTCCCGTAAAACTTAAATTCCTTCCTAATATGAGGCCCATGTTTGATAATTGTGTCTTGTCTTTCCTTCACCTATACAATTTAATTAGATATTAGATAAGAGTACTTACTATAGGTCACCCCTTGGTTCCTCTGGAAGTAACCTATAACACTTTTGGAAGTGTATTAAACTGGCTATGGGTATATCTACTGTACTAACCCTCCTCTCCTTGACGTGTATAAATAATGTCAATTGTAACAATTCCAAAACCATAGCAGATGCTTATAAGAGCTACTTCTCAGACCTATCATCCTATACAGGGGCCTTTCCGCCCTTTCCACAGACAGCACTACCTATAAAAGATCCATTCTCTGACACCGTGTGCTATCCTCAGTTTTACTTCCAAGTGGTTAAAGTATCTGAGGTGTGTATACTACTACAGAGAATCCCTATGGACAAATGTGCAGGCTCTGATGGCATAGATCCTAAGCTACTAAAGGTTGCTGCTGCAGAACTGTCCTATCCTATTACTAAGGTCATCAACCTGTCCCTTGTGTCTGGGGCTGTACCTGAGCTAGTGAAACTTTCCTATATAATCCCTGTTTATAAGAAAGATGACGCAAAACTGGTCACAAACTACAGACCAATTTCCATACTTCCTGTCCTCAACAAAATACTGGAGAAGCTTGTTTCCTCACAGTTATCTGAGTTCCTAACCAGGCATAATCTTTTGTCTCTGGCTCAACACAGTTTTCATAAAAATCATAGCACTACCACTGCTCCTCTCTACTTCACTTACCAGGTTGCAAATGCCATGGATAGGGGTGAGTACACAGGGGCAGTATTCATCAGCCTTACTAAAGCATTTGATCTGGTAAAACACCATCTGCTCTGTACCATGCTAAGCAATGTGGCCATCTCCTCCACTGCCCTATACTAGTTTAGGAACTATATTGACAGAAGAAGCCAATGGGTAAAAGCTGGAACTACATTCTCTGTTCCTTTCCCTACCATGATGGGAGTGCTACGAGGTTTAACACTTGTATCCCTCCTATTATCCCTTTATAGTAATAACATACACCAGACACTCACCCACTGCATCCCTGTCTTATATGCAGATGATCTCATCCTGTACCTAAACTCGCACAGCGTGTCTGACATTAACACCAATTTAACCACTGGCCTCCATGGATTGCAGCATTGGCTCCTATCTAACAAACTCCTCTTAAATATGGCAAAGTCACAGGCCATGCTGTTTGGCTCTGCTCCCAAAATGAAAAGCTGCACTATCCCTCTAACAGTACTGTGTAGTGATGGAATCCCTTTTGTAATAGTGGCTACATTCAGTTACCTTGATGTCATACTTGACGCGTCCCTTGATTTCTTCCTGCACATAACGGGCATCTACAAATCTGTAAACACTAAACTGGATCTTTTGTATAAGCTCAAACAAAACCTTACCCCACTAGTCTGCCTATCCACTGTCCAGGGTGTCCTGCTCCATAAACTCAGTTATGGGGTATCTGTAAACCATGCATCTTCCAAAATCAATTTATGTAAATTAGATGTTAAATGTAATAACATCTGTCTAATTGCCAAGTCCTTAAACTGCCATGCACATTTCATTTAATTTTTTATGCTTGAGAGAGATGAGCATTACTGCTCCTTTTTACAAGCATCAAGTTCTACATAAAGACAGATAAATAAGGAAAATACATACAACAATTTACAAACACTAATACAAGAACAGTAAAAAAAACACACTTAAAAATTACTGAGAATTACAAACTCAGTCATTTAGGGTGTTAAGCCAGGATTTCAATCTGTGTTTAAATGTATGTACAATAACGCAATTGAGAAGTGAACCTGGGATGGAATTAAAGAAGAAAGGGGCCTGGTAAAGCAATGACTTTTGACCTACTACCTTTTTACACAATGGAAGTTGAAAAACAACTTTGCTCTGAGATCTGGTGCCCAATGCATTTGTACTTCTAGGAAAAAGTAACTGAGAGAACCCTTTAACATCTTAAACAATAAAGTACCCAGGCCGTTTTTATCCTATTAATCAAAGGACAATTCAAGATTTTATATACAGCACAGTGATGAGTTCTATGGGGAGGATCAGTCACAAGCCTAAGAGCATTATTATATGTAGCATTTAAGTTGAACAAAATCACCTCACTAGTGGCAGAGTAAATTGACAAATCGTAGTCTAACAGACCAAAAATAAAACTACGTGTATTTTTTTTTTATTCTGGAGTTAAAAGCTGATTTTCTCTGTGCAGTATATGCCTCCCAATCTCTGATGCATAGTTTTAATTAAGTTGTTAATATGAATTTCAAAGGTGAAACCAGTGCACAGAGTGATACCTAAATATCTAAAATGATCCACTTGTTCAATGGGCTCACCCTGTAAATCCACATTTGAATCCACAATCTCTCTATTCTTTTTGGAACTAGAAAAGACCATAAATTTCGGGGGGGGGTTACATTTAGCACCATTCTTTTAGATTGTAGCCAAGATTGAAATAGAAGGAAATCACTCTGAACTACATTAACAGCATCTTGAGATTTAACACTAGTGCTGTGAATGACCGCATCATTGGCATACAAAGTCATTAGTGACTTTTACAGACATCAGAGGCAGAATTCGTGTATAAAGAAAAAATCAGAGGCCCCAGAATTGAGCCCTGGGGTACTCTGCATGTAACAGCTCTGGGTTCAGATATTTTGCCCTTAATTTCAGTTCCATATGTTCTATTACACAAATAATTTGCAAACCAATTAGTGACATCCCTAGAAAAATGTAGGTCTAATAAAGAACTCTGTAATAGCTCATGATTGACTAAGTCAATGGCCTTAGTGAGGTCCACAAACACAGCTGCAACAGAGTGCCCTTTATCAAGGGCACCCTGTATACAGCTGGAGAACCCCACCAAGACAGTCTCCATACTATGTTTTGCTTTAAATCTATGATGTGATTTTGAAAAAAAAGACAATTTTTCTCAAGGAAATAAGATGTTTGATCAAAGACAATTTATTTTAATATTTTACTAAGGGGTGACAGCAAAGAGATGGGTCTATAATTTGCTACATCTACTACATTACCACTTTTATAAATGGGCTTAATAACAGGCATTTTCCACTGATAAGGGAATGTCCCATAACACAGGGAACAATTAAATAAAGTGGATAAGGTCAGGACCAGGGTATCAATACCTAATTTACTAAACCTAAAATCAGTGGCATCATATCAAATATGGGGCCTGGGATTATATTTAACAACATAATCTTTAACTTCTGATGGAGTTATTATTTTAAAATAAAATTTGGGGATGAAGTCACTACCTTCGATCTGTCAGTCATTACTAGAGGGTACCCTACTAGAATTATCTCTATACTTGTCCAGATCTCAAAAAAAGTTAACAATCTGAGCTACCCTTAAGGGGTCACAGACCAATTGATCCCCATCTTGCAGTTTTGTGATAGGGTCCTTAATTCCTCTACTCATTAGATTAACACCTGCCATGTTTTTTTTGGATTACTAGAAAATTTGGTCTGCTCGAAATAAAATATGATCTTTTAACTTTATGAATTTCAGTTTTGCATTTATTCCTTAACATTTTGTACTTAACTACATTTGATGATTCCTTACTTTTTTTAAAAAATGTCCATGTCTTGTCCCTGTCCTTCATTAATTTTAACAGGTCATGATTTATCCACTTATTCTTATTGGCCCGAATATGCATTTTCCTTTTTGGAACAACCTTATGAATAACCCAGTTAATTAACTCAGAGAAAACCATAAATAATTCATCTGAATCAGTAGTAGAATCCAGTACTGACCAGTCAACTTCCCTACAAGCACCATTAATCAATTCAGAGTTTAGTCCTTAAAACTTCTTGATTCAATAAACACTGTTTTTTTTTTTATTATTTTATCATTTTGGTTGACCATTCACACTAGCAGGGCAGTGGTCACTCATACCATCAGGCAAAACTCAAGATGCTACAATTTTATTAGGATGTGTTATTACAATCCAGTTCAGTAAGGACTCTTTCCCAGTTTTATAATTACTGTATATCTCATGGTATCCTCAATTATCTGTTGTACTCCCAGTTCAAGGAATAATTCCCTAACATCGACTTTTTGATCCTGGGCCCAATTGCTATTAGAATCCTGTAATAAAATCCATTCTTTTTTCATTAGAAAAGTCTTTTTAATCATTGAAATCAATTCCAAACCTGTTCCTAGAATCCTGGGGGAATGTAGATGGAGCTTAAAATTAGATATTTTTCCCTGCCCAATTCCAATTCTATTGAAATTAAGTCACACCCTTCACCAGTATGATCCAATAATAATAATAGTGGCTTGCTATGACACACTGGGGCTATGGCCCAGATATTCAAAAGAGTTGAGCCATGCGCAATAGGGTTGCGCCTGCTCAAGTCCGAAATTGCGCCATTCTATGATATTCAGCAGGAGGCAGTTGCGCCCCCGAAATCATGCTGAGCAACAGCGCAATGATAATGAAGGCATGCACAACTGAAGGGGGAGGAACCATGCATAAATGGGGCAGTGCGATATTCAACGACTTGCGCCATGCGCAATAGAAACAAGCAGAGATTCGCAATATTGGAAATGAGCCAAAATAAAAAGGAGCAAGGGAGAGGCGCAAGAACGCTACAGGGAAGCCACATGAGGCAGAACCCTAGGCAGACAGACAGGGCAGGAGGGACAAACAGGGCAGGCCAGGGAAAGGGCACTCTGAATAGCCAGGCACAGGGAAGGTGTGGGAGCCACAGCACAGAGGCCAGCACAGGAGATGTTCCCAGTGCAGGGAAGTAGCAGCCAGGACAGCGGGGGAATACAGCAACAGCTGCCGGGGGTGAACACAAGCCAGGAACATGGCCAGTGCCACCTTCCAGATGGAGGCCATTATGAGGGGGGTGAGAAGGTGGGCGGCAGGGGGGTGTGGCCATGGAAGGGCCAATCTGTATGTCCCCAACAGGCAGTACCGAGCCTGCACCAGCTTTGAGCTGTACACTGATACTGAGGTTGTGGGCCAGTACCGCATGAATAGGGCAATTCTGAGGTGGCTCTGTGAGCTGTGCAGTGATGTGATGCAGGCACCCACACGACGGAGCCATGCCCTGTCAATGGAGACTAAGGTAACAGCCTGCATGTGCTTGCTTGCCACAAGTACCTTCCAGAGACCAACTGGGGACACCACAGGCATAACCCAGTCAGCCACATCATGCCACCTCACCCAAATCCTCAGCGCACTGCTGCCATATGCTGAGGAGTACATCCATTTCCCCAGCCCAGTGGCAGAGCGCATAGCAAACATGCAGGAGTTCCACAGGGTAGCACATATGCCTGGCATGCTAGGGGCAATAGACTGCACCCATGTGGCCATACACACACCACCTGGCCCCAAGGGGGCCATATTCATCAATCACAAGGGCTATGCCAGCATCAACTGCCAGGTGGTGTACGATGCCAGGGGGCGCATAATCAATGTCTGTGCCACACACCTTGGGGGAGCACAAGATTCATTCATCTAGCACCAGTCGGAACTGTGCCACAGATTCGAGAGTGGGGACATCCCCACTGGACACCTAGTGGGTAAGTATGCAAATCACATGGACAATCATAGGGCCTGGGGGGGCATGGCCAGAGGTGACATGGGTAGTGGCCTACATGGCATGGAGCAGGGCAATGCTGATCACCAAACTAACCTCCGCCCTCTACACACAGGTGACAGTGGATACCCACTCCATCTCTGGCTGCTCACACCCTACCGGTGGCCCGTGACCCCATCGCAGCAATGCTACAGTGAGGCTCACGCCACCACATGTAATGTCATTGAGCGGGTGTCCAGGATGCAGAAGGCACATTTCTGTTGCCTGGACACCTCTGGCGGTGCCCTACAGTACAGCCCCTTAAAGGTCTGCAGGCTATTCCTGGCCTGTTTCATCCTGCACAACATGGCCAACGAATGTGGGATAGCCGTACAGGTCAAAGAGGGGGACAGCGATGGGGACAATGGGGACGCCGGTGATGATGGTGATGGGCAGCCCCCCCTTGGCCGATGGAACCCCTGACAGATCCAGCTGGCACAGCTGCACCGGGACACCATCACAAGGAGCATTTCAGCCAACCCAGGTAAGTCATGGGGCCATGTGCATCCACCAGTGGCTAAGGCACAACCCACAAACACACATGGATGCACACCAGGAGTGCATGCCATCAAGGGAAGTGGCAGGGCACTGAAGCATACACACAACCAGGGATGGGTGAGGATTAACATGCCACATGGATGGACACACATGCACACACACAATGCACCAAAACGTGCACAGAGGGCAGGAGGCACACCAACCCAGAACACCAACCCTAGCAACACACATGTCCACAGGCCACCACGCCCACTGCCTGTCCATGTGTGTGTGTCAGATGCTGAGTACCATTGCACATTAGTGTACAGTGCAATGCAGGCATCATCATGCACACGCAACTGCGGACAGCAGCCGGGAGGGTGTGCAGGTGAACTTTGTGTCCGCGTGCAGGGCTGGGTACCCACCCGTGCACTGCCCACTGAAACACACAATGCACACAGGGCAGCACCAGACAGTAGCCGTGCTGAGAGACAGGTCAGTCATGCGACACAGTGCCCCGGCCACCACGGATGCATGGGCGGCCCTGCCGAGACCCGCCAGCACTGACAGGCTGACCACTGGCCTCATGGGGTGGCACCGATGGTCCCCAAGGGGTTCCACTGTGTGAACGCGACCGTGCTCGTGCAGGGGTCTGCAGCACACTGAACATACCTGTGCCAGGAGTGCTCAGGATGCCCACAGCTGAACCCAGTGTCGACAGGGTGGGAGTCACATGATGCCAGGAATGGGGGATGGATAGTGCACTGCATGGTGTCCTCGATGCATAGGCACCTGACTGTGTGTCCATTGTGGCCATGATAGCAGTGAATGCCTGTGCATGCCTGTCAATGGCAGCTGTCACATCCTTCCGTAAATGGTCCATCCCTGCCAGGATCAGTGTGGTGTCCCTGCTGCGATCCTTCTCTGCCCACTCCAGAGCCACACGCAGTGCATCCATGGATGTCACAAGCCACATCTGCTGCTGGAATGATGCTTGCAGTAGGTGGGTGTGCTCGTCCAAGAGGTCATCTGCCTCCTCGGCATCCTGTCCCTCAGGGTGTGCATGGCCCTGATGATCAGCACCCCTTGAGGGTGGGTGCTGCACACCAGGACCAGGTCTGGGCATGTCCACAGGTGGTGCACAGACACTGCCGCTGATCCCTGTACCCCCAAGCCCATTGGGAGACTGCTGATGCTGCCCCTCCGGCTGCCAGTCCCCAGGGCTCAGTGGTGCCGCCACAGTGGCCGCAACAGTCCCACTGTCCTGAACAGACACCAGTGCTGCCCCACTGGTGCTGACAGGCACAGGCTGGGACTGTGCTGATACGCAGGCATCCACAGCAGCACCACCCACAGCCATGGGCGAAAATTGCTCTGCTGTGTGGCCATCCTGTGGCAGACACGTGTCACTGCCCATGATGGTAGCGTCATCATCACTAGTGATGGACTCTGCACCGGCCACAGTCACAGCATGCCGGCATCCATGGATGCCGGCATGCTGGGCCACAGGCAGGGCTTCCTCTACACCTGTTACAACAACATCAGTGTGGACAGCCAGGCTGCCCCACTGTCGCAATGCTCCATGTATACCTGTGGAGGTGGATGGGCCCTCCTCCAACTCCAGCTGACTGTCCTCAGTGGACAGGCCTGAGTCGCGTTACTGCATGTGACCTACCCTGCCCCCCCATAGACAGACCATGACTTACCATGCAGTGATGGGCCACCACCCATCTGGAAGCCACCACCCGGAACACCCTCAATGGCACTGCGCTGCATGCTTCAAGCAAGCCTCTCCTCCTGTGGGGTCAGCTGTACCACCTCTGGCTGTCCCCCACCTGTTGCAGCACATGCTGCCCTGATGGCAGTCACCTTCTCCTTTATCCTCCTCCTGTCCATGCCCATCTTTTTCTTACACTCCTGCACGGAGTGCTGGTGGTTGCCATGCAGGTTCACAGCACGTGCCACCTCCTCTCATGCAGCAGCACGGGCTTGAGGTGTTCCCCGCCATCCACTGAGAAGTGGCTCCTGATCCAGGTAGGCCTTGAACAGGGCCTCGGTTTCAGCCTTTGTAAAGTTCGGCCTCCTCCTCCTCCCACCACTGTGTTCCTCCTCTCCAACAACCTGCTTGGTCATTATGTAGCCTGTAAGAATGACAGTTGTTACCTGTGACTGTGCAGTCCCATGCATGTCCCTAAATCCACAGTCCACACTCTCAAACAGCATGCAACTCACCAATAGACTGCAGTAACCGACTATAGCCACTGCAGCACAATGTCGCACTTTTATAGTGCAACCCATGCAAATGAGGCGAGGAGCAACTTTAAGTAGATGCAAATTGCAGTGCTGCACCATTAAATGGCTGATTACATGATTTGCATATGACGGCTGAATATTGCGCTGTAGCGCTTTGCACAATTGTGTTGAATGTGCTAAGCCAATGGCGCAGTTCTGTGACATGCATAGTACACACCTCACTGCGCATGCCTGGGTTGCTGACACAGGCGTCTGCCACGCTGATGATGTGCTGTGCATGGTAGGCAATGCAGGGCATGGCCACCATTGTGCCAGTGGCACTATAGCGATGGTCACTACATGGCACTGTGGCACTGGGCCATCATAGGTGCAATGGGCCAACTGCGCAGTAGGCCGCTATGGCACTGGCACACAGGCAGCCAATCGCGTTACACACATTGTGTTCCAATGGTGCTGTGCATGTCCATGCACCAGAGACCCTTGACTCTGTGCCCAACCTTTACCCCCTAGGCACCATGCGCCAAGCATGGGTGCATCTCTATCATGCTATTCAGTGATAGTGCGATAGGGAATGGCAGCGCTGTACCGCGCAGCATCTGCACGTGGGGAGCCGCGCTACAGAGCACCATATTGCCAAATAGACAACAGAGAATGGCACGCAGAAGGGCAGCCCAGTGGTCTGCAATTGAATTGGCCAACCTAGTGGCCATTGTGGAGTCACACCATGGACCTCTGTTTGAGGAGGTGCCCCTGGACAGGGCCAGGACCCAGGTGTGGCAGGAGGTGGCCACTGCCCTTGAGAAGACCACTCGATGAGGGAGGAGTGCAGAGCAGTGCAGGCACTGATACGGGGACCTGCGGAGGAGGGAGCCAGAGCTACTGGCATGCCTGCGGGCACATGCCAGGAGGGGCACGGTGCCACGGCCAGGTAGGGGTTCCATCAACACACTTTTATCATCCATATGGGTAACAGTGTTGTATGTGTCCAGCACATTGGGGAAGGACTGTCCGGGGTTGACTGTGGTGGTGTTCACAGGGTGTGGGGTGGGTCTGGCTGGGTGGGAGGGCACACACACCTGGGGGCAGGGGGACTTTGCTTCGGGATTGTACTGATGTTCCTCTCTCCTTGTTTGCCCCACAGGTAGGAGGAACACTGCCGTGCACGGGAAGAGCAGCGACGGGTGGAGGATGGTGCAGCCAGACAGGGCGGGGGCCCTCACCGCCCACCTGACTGGCCTAATGAAGGTGAGTGCCATACATCCATGATTACTATTGCATGCTGTGTGACAGGGTGGACAGCGGGGCATGGCCACCATCCATCGACACCACTGCCATGCACGCAACTTGTTACAGTCAACACTGTCCAGTGGCAATGCATGTCTGGGAGTTCATCAATGGTGGTCCATGCGTGCACCAGGTACATGGTTGTGCCACTGCCTTTGCACCACATAGCCATGTCACTAAACGGCCACGGTGGTGCTGTGCGTGACTTGGCTGGTGGGTGTGTGCAGCGTTCCGCATGGCTGTATGAGCCTGGGTGGGCAGGTCCTGTGGACATGATCACTGCGAGTAGTCACACACCATCACAGTGGTATGTCCCATGGCCGTATGCCATGCACAGTGGGCGGGCTGCATGGGGTTGTGCATTCACACCTATTGACTGTGCTCCCTTGTCCTAGGTACCCGCCAGCTTCATGAGATCCAGGAGGCACTGCAGGAGATATTGGTTGTGGCAAGGGCATCGCTGGACATCCTGTGATGCATAGATGAAACCAGGGTACTGAGGAGACACAGGGCCCGGAGGAGCCAGAGCGGGGAGAGGCGCTCCCGCTAGGGATAGATTGGTCCCAGTATTCCCCTACCCCCTGGACCCACCCTCACACCCCTCCTTCCCCATCCCATTTGTCCACCCCTGCCCTTTACCCACCCCCACCTTGTTTGTGGCCCCCCCAACCATGTATATAGTTCATATGTTATATTGTACATTGTTCTTGTATTATTGTATATAGTTGATTGTTATATATTTTTTCAATACATTTAATTTTGATATGAATACTGTGGTGGTCTCTGATTTGCAGTGGGCTATAGGTGCTCAGCTGCAGTGGTGTGCATGGCGTCAGGGGTGGTGCGGTCATGGGTGTGTGATTGTGTCTGTGTGGAGGTGACTATGGTGTGGGGGTAGCTATCAGTCAGTGTCTGTGGTGTGTGTGTGTTGTTCCCTGTGCACTGGATGACTTTGTGCAGTGGTCCATGGTGCGTACTCTGTGTCCATGGTACACCCATCGGGCACGTCCATGGCCTGTGCAGCTGCCACACATGCATGTCTGTGACCTGCACGGTCCGCTGGCATGTCAGTGGTGGCAGTCCCTGCAGGGAAGCCACTGTACCCATCACATTGCTGGGTTACCTCCTGTCACTGGTCTGGTGCATGCCTGCCTTGGGTGGCACTGTGGGCACCACAGTTGTTGTCCCACCTCCATGCTGTGCCTTAAGTGTGTTGCAGGGGATTGGCCCCACTGTCTGTGACTTGTGCTCCGGGGTGACTGATGGTAGTGTATGGGTCCACAGTGCCTGCACAGGGTTGCTGGCACTCCAGTGCCATGAAGGACTGCGGGTTGTGTGTACACAGTTTACATGGGCCCACAATGGGGGCTTGGTTGCCCCAACACTACATCCCTATGTTGTTGTGCCCTTGGGTATGGGTGGGTGTCTGTCCATACACTGTGTGGTATCTGGTGTGGTGCATGCTTCCACGCACCACTGTGGGTGGCTGTGCTGGCTGTTTTGGCCAGTGGTGGGTCGGAGTGTGTCATTGGACTACTGTGCAGGGTGCTGTACCACTGGTGGTGGTGTCAAGGACACGCCCTGTCCCGTGTGGGGTACCTCATGTGTCGATGCATGGTTGGTCTCTCAGCAGTACCTCGGGGGGACTGTGCATGGTGGCACTGCATCTGCCATTGTTGCATTGCTGTGTGCTGCCACCCGCTGATGGGTGCTCGTGGTGGGGCTGGCTTGCATGGTTCTGTGGTGCACAGGGTTGCATTGCCACAGTGGGGGTGGTGGCATGCATAGGGTTTCCTGCAGTGGTGGTCACTGCTCATGGGGGGTGTCTGGGGTCACGGTTGCAGGGTGTGCTCTGCATTGGGGGATGGTGTGGCGCGGGGTGGTCAGCCCTCCTTGTGTGCCAGTCACAGCTTGCCAGTAGGTGTGATGGGGCACCATGGCCCGGCTGTGGGTTGTTTGCTTGTCTCCATGGGCCAGTGATTATTCCGGCCCTCTCCCAGTTGTGCATTGCATGGAGTGTGGGGGGATGATGTCTGTTCTGCTGTGTGTTCCTGTGCCCATCTGTGGCATGGGTGGTGGGCCCCTACCTCACTGGTCATGCAGTTACATTGCTCTGCTGCTGGGGGGCATCTCTGGTTGTGCTATGGCGCCTCTGGACTGCTCAGCTGAACATCCCTTGTTGCGCTATGGTGCATCAGATCTGCTCAGCTTCCCCTCCCTAGTTGCACTATGGCACAGGTGGTGGGATATTCGGTCATCGGCTGTAGGCGCAGTTTAGCCTGTTCCATTTTTGAATATCACGTCTCTCGCACATGGGCGCAATAGACTTGCGCTTGCTCCTGCTATTGCGCACTTTTTGGGCACAGTTTGAATATCTGGGCCTATGAGTTTATACATAAACTCATGAACCCTCCAACTAGGAAAATCTGTGAAATCAGTTATGTGTTGTTGAAATTCAGAGCAACTATTTCTAAAGGTACAGTCCAACTGTATTATGTTAATAATGGACATTAAGAACCTGTATATAAAAAAAGAAAACAACATTTCAAAGAAAAATTACTTTTACTAAGTCAACTTCACTACAAGCAGCATTAATCAATTCAGAGTTTAATCTCTTAAAACTTCTTGAGTCAATAAACACTGTTTTTTTTTACCATTTTGGTTGACCATTCACATTGGAATGGTTGACCATTTCCCCAGGAGCCCTTGACCGGGTGGAAAGCTCATCTTTCCTACAGCAGCTGCGGCTGGACAAGCCAGCTGGCTGCACACCATCCTCACCCTGCTGCAAGCACTCCTAGCCTGGGAGCCCTTGACTGGGCCGACAGCTCATCTTTCCTCCTGCAGCTGTGGCTAGACAAGCCAGCCGGCCATGCACCATCCTCGCCCCACTGCAAGTGCTCCTAGCCTGGGAGCCCTTGACTAGGCAGAAAGCTAGTCTTTCCTCCAGTGGCTCTGCCTAGACAAGCCAGCCAGCTGCACACCATCTTCACCCCGCCACAAGCACTCTTAGCCTGGGAGTCCTTGACCGGGTGGACAACTCATCTTTCCTCCAGCCACTGCAGCTGGACAAGCCAGCTTCGCACTATCCACACCCCACTGCCAGTGCTCCTAGCCTGGGCAAACCTGCCTGTACAAATCAGGATCACATCTTGGGGCTCTGATTGGCTGGAGCATTCTCCAGCTTGCGCTCGATTGGTTACTGCTTTACGACTCCTCCAGGGATTGCACCCAGCTCTTTTACATTGATTTTTATGGCTTTTCTTTGCCTTCTACAGCTTTTTCTCTCCCTGCAACTTTTTGGGGCTACAGATATTTGTAAAAAATCAGCATTTGAACTGTATTACTGCTGTATATTTTTACTTGTTTAAGGGAGAAAACTGCCTGCATTTAAGTGAGAGGATTGTTGTGATTTTAACTGTAACTGTCTAACTTTGCACCTCTGCTCTCTCTGTCTCTACCCAATCTCTCACTTTTCTCCAAGCCCACCTCCTCCCCCACCCTTGCTTTCTGATCCCTTCATTTTAACCTCAATCTTTTGTGGCACCTGACCTATTCAGCCATTTACCTTGGTGTCTGGCTGCCCACCCTCCTCCCTCCTTGCTTAACCCTAGCTCTTTGTCTATCTTCCCACCCCCTAATTTAGGTCTTGTCCCTGTACTTTATTATTTTAACTAACTCCCAGCTCTTCTCTCTTCCCCAGGAGCCCTTGACTGGGTGAACAACTCATCTTTCCTCCAGCGGCTGCGGCTGGACAAGCCAGCCAGCTGCGCACCATCCTCTCCTGCCGCAAGCACGTCTAGCCTGGGTAAACTTGCCTGTATGAACCGGGACCACATCTTGGGGCTCTGATTGGCTGGTGCATTCTCTAGCTCATGCCCAATTGGTTGCTGCCTTACTGCAATCTGTGTGATCCAGTGATTGCACCCAGCTTTTTTACGTAGATTTTTACGACTTTTCCTTACCTACTACAGCTTTTTATCTCCCTCTAACTTTCTGGGGCTATAGATGTTTGTCCTGCCCACGCTTCCTGACCCCAGCCTCTATTAAATACACTATTTGCCCCACCCAATCCTTCACCATTAGCTGATGCTACACTGCATTGTAGTCATCAAGCTACTGATAGCTAACTGATTACTTGTGCCCTTCCCTACTGACAGCTATTTTCCCAAATCTTTATGTTTCTTCCTCATGTCTGGCTTAGCTCTGAACTTCTTGAAACACTGCTTTTTCCTTACCTGATGTACCTCCCTCTGGCCTCTGCTCCTTTGCTAACCTACCCTGCCTTGCCCTGTGCACTATAGCCCCTGTTTTACGCCTCTTCCCACTGTCCTTGCACTAGCTCAACTTCTTTGCCTAACCACCCTACCCTACCCCTTCACCCTACTGTTCTCTATTTTTTGACAACCCTGCCCTTGTCCTATACCATTGATTTCTGGAGCTTTCACTCCCCTGTAACCTAGTGGCTCTCCCATCCCCTGCCATATCCCGTCAATCCTCCTGTGTTCACTTTTAGGCCACCGCCCTAATAGGTTATCTAAGTTGGCTAATCTTGCTGGTCTGCTCTCTTCTTTGTTACTGCAGAGACCAATTTATTGCTGCAACTATACACTAACCTCCATGAAACAGTAACCCTCCTCTGCCATGTCACATCTGGCCAGAATCCTCTTGTGCACTCTTATACATCCCTTGTCTTCCTAAGCCTGACACCACTCTACTTGGTCTTTGGCTTCACAAATGACAACGTGTACCTGATCTCACTTCTGCCTCAGATATAATTTCATCCTGTACCTCATCATGGGTCCATTTGTCCGCTCTCCTACTTCTGATCCATGCTGGGGATGTTGAGCTTAATCCTGGACGCCTATGTCCTACTCTTATCCTCCCACCCCTTTCTAATACCCCACATCTGCCTAAAGGCTTAAAAGTAGCACTTATGAATATACACAGTCTCTGCCCAAAAATGGCTGAACTTGAGGCATGAATCCTACAGATGATCCCTGACATTTTATGTATATCCAAATCCTGGCTCAAGCAGCCTATTGATCAGCATGAGGTGGCACTACTTGATCACAACTGCTTCGGAAAAGATAGAGTGAGCAAGAGGGATGGAAGTGTTCTGATATACTCAAAGTCTGATCTGGACATGGTCGAACTCTCTGATCCCAATGCTGGCTCAACTCCTATAGAATCCCTATTCATTTCCCTAACACTTGGAAATATCAAAAAACTTACCATTGGGTGGGTATACCTGCCCCCCAACAAGGTTTCCCTAGGTTTCTACCCCTTTCTAACTTCCCTGGCCAATCTCCCTCACCATGACCTTATACTCTGTGGTGACTTTTACATTGACTGGCTTAGCACCAATGCAGACAAACTGCATACATCACTTGCTAACTCCAACCTAGTACAACTCATTCGGGATCCAAAGTGTATCAACACCAAGTCCGGAAAACACATTCTGCTAGATTGGATGGTCACTAATTGCCCTCAGAAAATCAAAGCCTTGGATGTCCTCTCAGACTGTATAAGTGATCATTCCACTACTTTCTGTATCTGGAGGAATAACTGTCCCAACCCCAAGATCTCTCTGGTTTGGGACATGTCAAGGTTCGATGTTAGCAGCTTCAATAGCTCCATCAATAACACTGACTGGTGCCCCATTAAGACCCTCCCTGATATAAATCAAGCCTTGGATTTCTTAATTTCCACCCTCTCTCACATTATTGATAACCATACCCCACTGAAAAAATGTAGATCCAACGGTGTCAAGGCTCCTTGGCTCACTAAGGAAATTAGATTAGATCGAGGCAGTATAGCACAGTGGTTTAAGGCTCTGAGCTGCAAATCTGGTGACATCCAGCAGACCAGACCTGGGTTTGAATCCCACAGCTTCCACTTGCATACTGTGTGATCCTGAGCAAGTCACTTAACTTCCCTGTGCTCCCAGGTTGCACCTGTAAAAAAGCTTTCAGCTTAGTGTGTCTCACCTGGTTAAATAACTAAATAACTAGATTACTTATGTCCCACCGTGACAAGGCTTGGCAGACCTATAAAAAAAGTGGACTGCCCTCTGACTGGCAAGTGTATAGACAATTCAGAAACAAGTGCAAAAACTCCCTTAATAAAGCCAAACACCATTATTTCAAATCCCTACAAACCGCGCACTGTTGTAACCCAAAGGAATTCTGGAGACAGGTAAATTCTCTGATAAATGGGAAGGCTGCTGAAGTACCGAGCTCAGTCATTGCCAACGGCATAACCCTTGCTGACCCGTCATCCATTGCTTCCAGATTTAATGATTTCTTTATGGATCTTCTCAAATACACCTCACTCTTTGGTAACTCATTCTGGCCCCCTCCCATCCAACCCCCCCAACACCCCCAGAGATCTACCTGCTTTCCACCTGAAACTGGCATCCCTCAAAGAGGTCCAGAGACTTCTTGCTAATTTAAAAACAGAGAGCTCTCCTGACCATGACTCCCTTGAGCCTAAATTTCTTAAATTGGGTGCTCCAGCCCTTGTTTGCCCTGTCTAAGACCTATTTAACCAATCTTTTCTCTCCAGCACCATACCGGATAAATGGAAGGTGGTGGTAGTCATTCCTGTGCAAAAGGGGGGGACCCAATACCATTGTCAAAAACTTTAGACCCATTTCAATACTCTGCCCTTTGGCTAAAATTCAAGAGTGAATAGTATACAACCACCTTCAGGACTACCTGGAACATCACAATCTACTATGCCCCTGTCAACACAGTTTCTGAAGGAATCACAGTACCCTTACCGGCTTAATAAAAGTGACCACTGATGTATTCCAGGAAATAAACCAGGGGTCTGCCACTGGTGCCATCTTTGTCGACCTTACAAAAGCGTTCAACCTGTGAATCATGGTCTTCTGCTCCATCAGCTTCATGCTCTTGGTCCGGACTCCAGTGCTCTGAATTGGGTTAAAAGTTATCTATCCTGACATTTCCAAAGAGCCAAGTGGGCTGGTTCCGTCTCTAATCTTAGACCCATAACTCATGGTGTTCCTCAAGGCTCCATTTTGGGTCTGATATTATTCTCACTATTTATCAATGATTTACCTAGCTTTTGTGGAGGAGCTTCGGTACACCTCTATGCTGATGATGCAATCATTTATTGCTCCTCTCCTGACATGGATCAAATTAATAGAGAACTTGCTTCTGACTTTGCTTCCCTTAGAGGGCTGGTTCAGGTGTAATCAACTTGTTCTAAATATGAAAAAAACTAAAAGCATGCTATTCTCCCACCTACCCTCCTCCATGTGTGCTCTCTCCTCTCTTAGCATCACCCCTCTCAATGGTGATACCCTTGTGTCTGTTCATTCCTTTAAATACCTGGGCATCACCTTGAACTCCTCACTCTCCCTTAAAACTCATGTTTCCAACATCACAAAATCTCTGAACCAGAAACTTGGCCTCCTCTTTCACATCCATCCCTTCCTCTCTGCTTCCTCCTGGCTTAAGATTGCTTCTTCATTCCTACTTCCCCTCCTGACCTTTGGTGCTCCTATACTGCTTTCAATGAATTCCTTGACCCTTTCTCTCCTCTCCTCTCCCAGGCTTACGTTAGAGTGGGAAGCTTTGCTTTGGGTGTTAATACCCGTTATCACCACTGTGAAGTCCTCTCTTCACTTGGCTGGTTACCTTACAAATCTAAATTGAGGTATTCCTTCCTGAGCTTCATGTTTAAGCTTGTCCATAAAATCACACCTCCTTGCTTCAATGAAATTATACATCTCAGACAAGCTCCTCTCACCCTCAAATCTGCCTTCCTCCCCCTTCTCATAAAACCTAATCTGCATCTTGCCATCACCCTCAAGTCCTTCTCTTTTGCTGCAGTATCTGAATGGAACTCCCTTCCTCCTTCTGTCTTGTCCTGCTCCTCTCTCCTCAAGTTCCAAGCTACTCTATATACCTCTCTCTCAGCCTCTGTATTGTGTTCCTGGTTCCACTGATACCTCTTCTATTTCTTACTCCACCCTTTTCCTTTTCCTTTCTCCTCCTCCTCCTTTCTATCCCCTGAACCTTCTCTCACCCTCTGTCCCTGTCTACCTGCACCACCCGCTTATTTTGCCTTACCCCCTCCATCCCCCCCAAACCAGTCATCCTTATCTTTAGCCTTAGGTCCTTTAGTTTGTAGTCTCAGTTTTGTTTTATGCCTTGTAATTTATGATTTTATTGAAATGTATATAACCTCACCATGTTCTTCCATATTTATGTATAATATTTTATACCTTTCTCTTGCTATGTTGTCAGTTTTTATCTTGATTGCTTCTCTGTTTGTTGCACTGGGCTGTGTCTACTTGTTGTAACCCCAGGTTGACCCTGAAAAAGGGACTGTAATTGTCTCAGTGGACTTACCCAGTCACCAAAATGCAAATAAATAAAACCTAAAACATCATTGCAAACTATACACTAAACTAGGATAGCTTCCTCCTGCTGCCGTACATGACCTAGTGCTCAGGTGGTAATTTACAATGTCATGCAAAACTAGTCCCCTTTTTCACTGCCTGCTGTTCTACAACCTCCAATTAATACCTACTCACTAAGGTCCACCATTCATGAAGAATTACCTATACCAAGAACCAGGATGCAGGTGGGAGACAGTTCATTCTCTGTTGTTATACATACATAGATACATAGACAGTGTCGGCAGATAAGGGCCTATGGCCCACCTAGTCTGTCCATTTGAGGCTGTAACTTCAGTTTATGTTTTCCTAGAACTCTGTTGCCCCTTATCCCTGTCCTCCAGAATTCCTTTATGTCTGTCCCATGCATTCTTAAATCCCGTGATTGTTTCAGCCCCCACCACTTCCTCAGGCAGGGTGTTCCACTTGTCCACCACTCATTCTGTGAAGAAATTCTTCCTCACATTTCTTCTGAATCGTCCTTCCTCCAACTTCATCCCATGCCCTCTAGTCCTGCAATATCTTTTTTGCTTAAAAATAGTGTATTCTTGCACCCTGTTCCTCCCTGTAAGATACTTGTATGTCTCTATCATGTCCCCTCTCTCCCTCCTCTCCTCTAGGGAGTACATATTCAATTCCTTCAACCTGTCCTCATAGGACTTGTGATGCAATCCATGTAGCATCTTTGTTGCCTGCCTCTGAACCTTCTCTACCCTGTCTATGTCCTTACGTAGGTAAGGTCTCCAGAACTGTACACTGTACTCCAGGTGCCTCACCAGTGTCTTGTATAGTGGAATCATGACCTCCATTTTCCTGCTGGTGATGCCCCTGCCTATGCATCCCAGCATCCTATTTGCTTTACCTGCTGCCTTGTCACACTGTTTCCCTACCTTGAGGTCATCAGAGATGATAACTCCAAGATCCCTTTCCTGCTTGGTGCATGCTATATCCTCAGCCCCAAACTGATATATTGTGCCAGGGTTTTTATGCCCCATATGCATTATCTTGCACTTCTTTGCATTGAATTTCAACTGCCAAACCCCCGACCATTCTTCAAGTTTCTGCAGGTCCCTTCTCATTCTGTCTACACCCTCAGGTGTGTCTACTCTGTTACAGAGCTTTGTGTTATCAGTGAACAGTGAAATTCTGCCTTCTAGGTCCTGTGCAATGTCACTGATGAAGGTGTTGAATAGGACCGGTCCCAGCACTGATCCCTGGGGTACCCCACTGGTCACTCTTCCCTCTGTGAAGTGACAGCCATTTACCACCACCTTCTGTGTCCTGCCACCCAGCCAGTTACCTACCCACCACACTAATATCCTGCCCACACCCATATTCCCTAGTTTGTTGCTCCAAGGCTGTGGAATTATATACCTTCTAGCCTACGCCAGTGCCAGACTGCTACTACCTTCAAAAAGGGATATCGCAGCCACCTTCTTAACTCTCATCTTGTTACTAGAGTTCTATTTTTCCTTTTTTTGTGTGTATTGGTTGCTTCACCTTCATCCCTAATGTTAGTCTGTCCATTCTAACAAGACTTGCCTCGAAGGAGCTTGATATACTATTTATATTTGTCTGGTCTCATTAATAAGAACTTGGCTTGTTCCTCCAGTGCCTTGTAATTTTGACCTTATTTGCTTATCTATTTACTGCCTCTGCTATATATGCTGTTGTTAATGTCACTTTTTGTTGCTGCACTGTAACTTGTTGTTAATGGACCCTGACCCTATGCAATCTTCCAGGTCATGCCTAAAAATAGGCATTCGATTGTCTAGTGCACTTACTTGGTTAACACAAACTAAATAAATAAATATTCATCGTCCCTTAATTATGCATGCTGGCAGAGGGCTTGGGCTTGTTACCCAACTGAAAAATATGCTACTTTGCATAGAAAAGGGATGTTATGGCATTATTGGTCAATAACAGATTTAGTGCCTCCCTTGCCATTTTAAGTTGATTTAAATGTTTTATCAGATGGGTTACTGTAAGACTTCTTTTCATGGGCCTTCATTTTATCTTCCCACTCTTGTAATCATAGACTTTTAGCTTTTACCCAAGATGCCATAAAGACTTTTATTTCTCCCCTAACATAGGTCTTTCTGGCTTCCCATTGTGCAGCCTTGGACAGGGCTGATTTTGTGTTAAACTTTCAGCTCCATCAACCTGCCACTTATAAATGTTAATGGCACCCATACATGTTCAGGGATAGATATAGGGCTAATATTTTGCTCTGTGACTGTAGCATAGAAGCTCTTGACACAAAAATATAATCTAGCCTAGACCACTACCTACGAGGGTTTAAATAGAAAGTATATTCCTTGGTACCTAGGTTTGCAACACTCCAGGTACCTATCAGATGTAACTCACAAAGTCCTACTTTCCAGGAGCCCACCTCTGCTTTCATACATACTGTGCCATCAGACATGCCCAGGGCTACAACTATAGCACAGTGAAAGTCCCCACCTAGGATTAGGTTTGAATATTGCACCTTCTGGAGCAGAGTGAGCATATTCTTAGAAAAGTTAGTCTGGGTCAAAGTAGACTGAGGTGTAAATATTCCCTATTGTGAGCCAATCGCATTAAGCATGCCATGTATGAAAATAAACCTCCTTCCTGCTGATCCCTTAGCACTTTCTCCGCCACAAATGGAAGTGTCTTTTGTTTCAAAGTAGGTACATCTCTTATATGAAAGTTGTAAGATGGCAAGTAACACTGCCTGACCCAGTCTCTGACCAATTCCCATTTTCCACCTCAGAAAAGTGTGTTTCCTGCAATATGTTCATTTGCATATAGTGCTTTTTAAGCAGATTCAATATTTGTTATGCTTTATTGGGGAAGTGAATACCTAGAACTTGTAGGCACAGATTTGTAGATTATGCATAGTGATCTAAAGAAACCTTAGTGTGAGGTGTACACCCTGATAAAGGTACCAGATTGTAATATTCTTCTTCCTGCAATGATTGACAACTGGGAGCATGAAATTAAAAATGTAATACAGTCTGCACACTCCAATTAACAATACAACACAAACTGTGAACAAAACCAAACTCACAACCATAATCAAAGGCCTAACCTTCTACCTGAAAAATATCAGTCTTCTTAGACAAAACTAGGCTAAGACACTGGGAACAAAAGAAAGCTATGCCCTCCATGTTGGGGAGGGGGGCATCTTCTGGTCCTAATAATTACTAAAACATAGACAAGGGAATAATGGACTTTGGGTAACTTATTCCCACTTCTTTGGCATGATAGCTCCTCTCGTTCACCTCTCACTTCTCTGCATGTTTATTACATTAGTTATTAACTTCTGTACTTAGCCTTAGAAATCATTACCAAAAGTATCCCCTCCCTTAGAAGGGGAGAGTAGAAATCACATCCCACCTGGGCTCCCTAGGCCTGAACTTGGCAAAGGAGCCTCCAGAGATATGGAAACCATCATAAAAGGCATAATGCTACTGGCTCTGTTGTCTCCTCCCATCCATCAGTTCACACATGACATAGATCTCTGTGTTCCCCATCACACTAGATTGGCTGCACATAAAAACTTACCCCAGTTCTCCCAAGACAAGCCACACATTTACAATTCAGAAGTCTCAAAATCCCATCACATGTCAGAAAATTTAAAAAGGGATTAATACTCCAAACTTTGTCTGTGTGCTGATTGCGAGTAGTCCTTATCCTATGACAGGTCTACTGAAAACTCCCTCCTGTTGTCACCTGATCAGGGTCATGTGTCTGCTTGCCAGCAGGAAAAAGAAGAAAGCCATCCAAAGAGAAGGTGGTCGATAGCATGGCTGTTATCTGCCCCCCTCCATATTGTATATGTGTCTCCTGCCAATATCACCACAAGCCCCCCTTCATCAGACTCTCCACCCATCTTAATAAACTGGTGTGAGATGTCACAATCAAACTATAGCACTAGTTAATGATGTCACACTCAGTTAATATCATTATTTCACTAAAAATGTCATACTCACACCTACTCATTAACCAGTTGCTCTGAACATTTTCAGTGGCATTTCCTCTTGCCAAAAGTGCTGAAATGTCACAAATACTGAAGTAGTGCTAGGGTTTTGACTGTATGTAAAACACAACACAGTGCTGTATACATACAATATGTGTTGGCCTAAAAGAAGCTATCAGAACTGTCTTCTTTCATTGTATTTGACCTCTACTGACCTTACTTGTGTTTGTTTGTTTGTTGTTTGTTTATTTTTGTTAACCAGGTAAGTCCACTGAGCATAACTGCCCATTTTCAGGGATGACCTGAATGCATATCGCAAGCAAACACATTCAATACAAAACAGGGCAATGCAATAGTACATAGTACAATATAGAGAATACTGGATGGGTAATTATGCAGAACCAGTGTGTTCTACCACAGAGGGGTCTGTGGTAGAACACACTGGTTGACCTCACGAGTGAAGCTCGAGAGGTCCTTGGGAATCAGACCCTGTGGTGGCAGATCACACTGTTTCTGCATGGGGTTAGCTATCCTGTATTTTTTATAGTGTATGGTGCCCCTCAAATTATTTTAATAACATTTGTTAGGCTTTATAAATGTATTGTATTCATAGACAAAGATTTTGTTGTCTCCCAGCGCTAGGACATGAAGTTGTGTGGTTGCTAGGGACTGGGCATCCCTACATTAGCAGTGCACACTCCCATTGGTTGCCACTTTACTGTGAGAGGGATTTAGAAAAAAAATAGGGCAGCTGGACAACTCACTTAGTCAGTAAAGAAATGGTCCCAAGGCTAAAATTTGTAAGTAAATACTTTTTTAAGTATCAAATATGGTTGATCCAGCATTTCCCATTAAGTATAATTAACTGTTCCCCTGTCTGAAAACCGCTGCAGCCATTTTCATTTTGTTTTACGTAATATTGCCGTGAGATAGATTTCTGCTGCTGCTTTAAAAATATGGCTCAAGCTTTTCACTCTAAATGAATGGAGTACTGTTCTGCACATATGGTCAGTACAGCATTCCATTCATTCTTGTGTGTGTGGATGAACTGAGTTTCAGTATAGGGTGGAATTTCAAGTTAGAATGGTGTTCTACCATACATTATAATAGTACATTGCCAGAATAAAATAAATAACATCAGGGAATCATCAAGTAATCAAGTAGTAAATCATGTGCATCTACAAGAATTCATTAGAAATACTATATCTTTAGTGCATTTTTAAAGCACACTAAAGCCTGAGCTGTTCTTATTGTTAGTGGCAATGAGTTCTACCCCTTGGTGTAATAGTTAAAAATGTGTTTTGACCTAGTTTAGTTTTAAATATAGGTACAACAAGGTCATTTGTAGCATTTGCTCTAGTAATTCTAAGACCAGATTGAAAGTGAATCAATGTTTTTAAATTTACAGGACAGGTGGAGTCTAAACTTTTCCATATCAATAGTGCTTGATGGTATTGAATGCATTCTTGTAATGGAAGCCACTTGAGTGAATCATATAAACCACAGTGAGGAGTGTATTTGCATGACTTCAGAGTGTAGTGACAGATCCAATTCATTAATACTTGCACACCAGACAAAACAGTAGCATTACCTGAGGAATAGATCAATAAGCCATACTCAACCAGAGAAACTAAGTACACCTGATTTATGGGCATTAAGACTGAATCTGTGATGCAGCCTCAACAACGACTTGTAACCAGTCTGTAGTTTATTGATCACTGTCTTTTGATACTGTAACTATTGTTGTTTACTGCTCACTGTCTGTCTCGGGTTGGATCTCTCCGCCCTTGAATTTGTTACTTGTCCTCTTTTCAACATTGTAATATTGCTTTGTTCTTGTCTTTCTTGTACCCTGTTATGTTATTTCATTTTTGATGTGGAGCCTTTGCAAAGGAGTCCTTGACTCAAAGGTTGTAATTTCAATTCTTTCAATAAATAAAATACATACATAAAATCCCAAGTCATTTGTTTACAGATTTAATCATGGTTTTGACATGTAGGAAGTAAGTCCAGGGTCCTATCTGACATTAAGCCTAAATATTTAAATGATGTCACGTTTTCAAGATATGTACTGTCCAATATACAAATTAACAATTATTTATTTCATTATTGGATTTGATGACTGGGTAGGCTAACTGAGACAAGCTGTCTCTTATTCAGGAGCAACCCAGAATTAATTGCATTGAATACATTGACAGTTTACATATAGATATTAATTATATACAGTGTAAAACAAAATTGAAAATACAGTAAATAGAATGGATTTACATTGCAAAAACACGTGCAACAAATCTGGCTATTAGGTACAGACAAATATTCTTAGGTATTTTGTACTACAGTATCAGAACCTATAATATAACTGTAAGGTGGGGTGAAAAGGATGAAAAGGGACTTGGCAAGGTTGGAGGAATGGTCAGATGTATGGCAGCTTAGATTCAATGCAAAGAAGTGCAAAGTAATGCACCTGGGAAACAAAAACCCAGGAGAAGAGTACACAATGGGGGGGTGAGATACTGACAACAACAAAAATGGAAAGGGACCTGGGGGTAGTTATATCACATGACCTAAAGGTGGGCCAGCAATGTGAGAAGGCAGTAAGGAGGGCTGGGGGGATACTGGGATGCATAGGGAGAGGCATCACCAGTAGAAAACAGGAAGTTGTTGGCCCTCTGTACAGACAGTTGGTAAGATCACATCTGGAGTACTGTGTACAGTTCTGGAGACCCCATCTCTGCAAAGACATAGACAGGGTGGAGGCTGTCCAGAGGAGGGCAACCAAAATGATGCAGTGTCTGCATCAGAGGGCATATGAAGAAAGACTACAGGAACTAAAGATGTATAGCCTCGAGGAAAGGAGAGAGAGAGAGGGGACATGATAGAAACTTTCAAATACCTCAAGGGAATCAACAAAGTCCAAGAGGGTAGCATCTTTCAGAAAAAGAGATGTGCAAAAACAAGGGGGCACAATTTGAAGATAGAGGGAGGAATGGCTCAGAGGTAATGTGAGGAAGTATTTCTTCACAGAGAGGGTTGTGGATACATGGAACAGCCTTCCTGAGGAGGTCATAGAGTCAAAAACAGTGGGGGAATTCAAGAATGCATGGGACAGACATAAGGCAATTCTAGTGGGGGGTAGGTAGAAGTAGGCTATTGGTTAACTAGGATCTGCAGCATATCCATTAGGTAGGGAAATGGGCAGACTAGGTGGGCCAAGTGGTCCTTATCTGCCATCAAATTCTACGTTTCTGTGCATTATCCACATACAATACTACTGAAAGTTTTTCACAGGCACTCAGGATATCACTAATGAATAGGTTGAATAGCACTGGGCCTAATATTGATCCCTATGGGACTCCGATGCTGGTCATTCTATAACTAGAATATGCATCCCCCACCTTAGTTCTGTGCTGCCTGCTTTCCAGGCAACTAGTGAATCATTTAAGGATGCACTCAGACAACTCTACAGCACTTAGCATATAAAGAAGTAACTTATAACTGACTAAGGCAAAAGCTTTGGAAAAATCAACAAAAGCAGACACAACAGGAAAACCTGACTCAACAAACTTAGGACTTATTCAAATCCAAATTTAGACAAAGTAACTGTAGACATAATAAACAGCTACTGATTGGGAAATGGAATTCATTAAGGGGGAAAAACTGGTTTAGCATAAGATCAATTTCAATATGGAATAATCTTCCTACAATTGTAGTAGAAAGTACAAACATGGACACATTAAAAAAAATTGGATTCAGTAATGACAGATAAAGACAAATATATCTAATACACTAAAATATTGGGCAAGCATTATGGACTATTGTTCTCTAGCTTGAAAAACCTATGAAACCTATGAAACAAACGTGCAAATAATTAGTAAAAGTAAATAAATGCTGTGTTTGTGCTGTGGTGTTGTCTGAATCATTGTTGCTGAGATAACAGAAAGTTATACTGATTCAAATAGGAATAAAGTTGATAACCCTTTCCAATAGTTTTGATAAGGGAAAGGAGGGCAGTGGATCTAAAACTTTCAACCATCATCTTAGAACCCTGTTTGTGAATTGGAACAATGTCAGCCCTTTTCCACTGGGCTGGCACGGATTCAGTGCACAGTGACAGGTTAATTATTCTTGTTAAATCAATGGCAATTTCTTCTTTCTCCCATTTCACAATGCCCATGCCTATTTTACCAGATCTATTCCTAGTGTTATAATTCAGTTTTTTTCAAGTACTTTATAATTGAACTTATAGAAAGTTTTTTTATGTTAAAATGGGAGGTCAACATGATCTACACTCCTAGTAGTTTCCATTTTCAAAGGCCCCATGGTTGGTAAATTCCTGGTTAGTTGATCATAGTTGCCAAAGTACTCATCAAAGTTCTTGACAATCTCTACTTTATCAGTTACCACAGCTGTATCCCTAACTAACGTCTTTGGAGTAATTGAGTATCAACATTTGTTAGTTCACCAATCGTTCTCCAGAACTGAGATTACCCTTTTCTCAAAGTGCATTGTTTTTCTCTAAAATAATTACATTCCTCCAATTCGACCAACTGTTTCCACTTATTATGTTTTTTATAACTGCTCAATAATTGTTCATCTCCTATGTCTTGCCAGACTTTCCAGTTCTTGTCTTTGTCCTTGATTAGAACTAATAATTGTCTCATACATCATCTGTTCTGTTTTATTTTCAATCTCAGCCTACAAACTAGTGCCAGTTTATCAGTAATTGCATTTAACTCATTAATAGGATAATCCAATGCAGAATCAACATCTAGTATGGCATCAATGAAAGGCCAGTCTGTATTTTTTACATAACTTTTTAATTGGTTGACATCCAGGTTTTAAGGATCTTTAAAGAATTAATTTCAGCTTGTTGCCTACCCATCCAATTTGACCACCACAATAAAGTGAAGAATGAGCACTTCATCCTACCCAGGACATGAACCAGAACCCACTCCAAAAGATTTGGCACTTGTGAAATCAGATTACAAGTACAATTTATGGAGATCTTTCTGACATCCTTTATTAAGCCAGCATATAGATAGATAGAGAGAGAGACAGACAGACAGACAGATACTGTAAAACTATGTTAAAACATTTATAGGAGTTACAGTGTACAAAAGTATGAAAATTAGAAAAAATTGATTTTAAAGTCTCTGGAACCTTGGCAAATCAGGGATGTGGTGTTCCATGGGTTTGAATGATCATACAGTGATGATAGTCACAATTACATTAAAACATCTACAAGAGTTACAGTGTACAAAGTATGGAACAGAAAAAAATAGTGTTCAACATCTCCAGAATCTTGGCAAATCAGGAATGTGGTGTCCCTCAGGTTTGAATGATCATGCAGCAAAGGATTTGCCTTACCCTAATATCAGTACTGCCCTGTCAGACAAAGTACATGAAACAGCAATGCATGCAAAGAGCTAACATTAGGGTAATGTCAGCCCTACGCCACATGATCACTCAAATCCCAAGAAACACCACACCATTGATTTACCAAGGTTCCAGAGACTTTGAAAACTAGATTTTTTCATTTCCTACTTTGTATGCTGGAACCCTAGTAGATTCTTTAAAGCAGTTTTTGCAATTAACTTCCTTACTTTTTGAAAAAGATACATAACAACTTTTACTTTTAGGTTCCACCTTTCTTACACCTCATGATGAACACTACAGTTATGGTAAAGTATCTACATCATTACACAAAAGTGATCCAGACTTGCAACTGCCTAATCCCACATGTTGTGCCATACCTGTAGTTGAGCTTGCAAGTGGCATAAAGTAACTGTATCATCACATGCATTGCCCCAGACCTGTAGCTTGTTTTGCACAAGGGCCTGCAAAGCCATCTATAGTTTTTCTTCTTGTTTTGAGACTTAGTGTCATGAAAAGGAATGTTGTTTCTCACAAAAAATGAGTTTGTGAGTCATGAAAACAGAAACTACTGTTGCCATGAAAAACACCTTATGAGAAATTTATTGGAAAACTGTACCCCACAGCCATCATCCACTCTCCAATGTTCTGTGGCAAGAGGAAGGCTGGGGTCCAGGGCTACATGGCAACACTGGGTCTTCCAGACACCTGTTGGTGGGGTGTACCTGTTACTGCTGATCTCTGGCTGGTGTAACAAACCCACCCCATGACACCGACCTGGTGGAATGCAAACAGCATCATGAATGCTACACTCTGTCAGCCCACCTCTAACATGCCCAGTCCCCACTGCCTGCTCTGACCAGCCATGTTATTGTATGAGTACAGGTGTGGTCAGGGCCTGGCAGGAACATGCACCAGGTGTCCCTTGGACATCTGGAATGTGCGTATCTCGGCCCTGTGTGCCATATATTGTGGCACACAGAGATGCAGAACATAAATGGATAGAACCCTCAGTGAATAAGAGAAAGTTTTTAAATATATGTTTATGTAATTACAACCTTGTAAAACATTTAAACTGCTGAATCAATCATTGCTAGATTTTCTGGATATGGAGACTCTGGCACCACAGACATAGAGGCCAAATGTCAGGTTCTTTTGTGGAGTGATGGCTGTGTTATTAAGGTGCACAAATAGTTATTTAACATATAACAGCATTTGTTATGTATTTTAAATCTCCCAGAATTACAATCTACTAAACCATTTAGTACCAGCTTGTCCAGATACAGAGATCCTGGCACCACAAATGTGCATGTCAATTTCAGTTTATTTTGTGCTCGGGCAGTTGCATTATTATGGTGCAAAAATAGGGATTTAACATAGAACAAACAGTATTAAGAACATACAGATCATGCCAGCAGAAGAAGACCTTAAGGCCAATTCAATCTGCTTGATGCAGAGTCCATGTATTCTACATTATATGTTGCTCTGCCCCCAACACTTCTATCCTTATAATTGTTTATGTATTTTCAAGGTTCTAGAACTTTGTAAACCATTAGATGATGTTTACAAATGTTTCAGGATACAGAGATCCTAGCACCAGAAATGTGTATACCAAATTTCAGGTTATTCTGTCCAGGGACCGCTGTGTTATTAACGTACAAAAATAGGGGTTTAGCATAAAACAGCATTTTTATGTGATTTCCAACTTCTAGAACTTTTTAACCATTGAACTGATTATTGCCAACTTTTTGTGATTTAGAGATCATGGGCTCCAAAATGTGGATGCCAAATTTCAAGCTAGTTAATCCTGAAATAGCCATAAAGTACAAAAAGAATAGAGTCTGTCTCCGGGGCATCTGTCTCTATGGAGATTGATGCACAGAGTGAAATCATACGTGAGGTATTCCTGGGGTTAGAACTGAGGTTTAATGTGAGCAGAATTTTCTTGTTTTGAGGCACAATAATGAAAACAGAAGCTGTATCTCATGAAAATAGATGTCTGAGTCACAGAAATGGAAAATTCTATTGGGAAAAACACATTATGAACACAATGCTGAGAAAATGAACTGTGTATGCGTGAAAATGGGACTTTCTTTTTTTCAATAATTTAAAAATTACACATTTTTCAGTAAAACCACCAATAAAAGACAACTGTTTGGGTCAAACTGTAACAAACCTGAACATTTTTTTATTTTAACTGTCAGGAATTTTGAGCTATAGGGGAGCAAAAATATATTTTAATGTAATTTCAACCTTTTAGAACTTTTAGCTGCTGAACTGATTATTGCTAAACATTCAAGATCCAGAGATCCTGGCACCAAGAACATTTAGGTTTAAAAATAGGAGTTTTTTGTAACCCTAATCAAAGGGGCACTACCATGCCCCTATAATTATACAGGCATGTTAGAGGTTGAGTTAGTGTTTGTGTCAAAACAGATGTAAATTTGTGTGATTTGTATGCCAAACCCTTACCATGGATTTGTTCTTAGTAGGCAGAGAGACAGTTACAGAGTAAGCATTTTATTAACAGCTATGCCAAAATACAGAAGTATACATACCACCCTGGGAACAAGGGCAGCCCCCCACCCCCCCATCTGCAGTTTGGGCTCTACTCAACTGAGACCTCAAACTTTTCCTGTATTTATACAGTATTTCATGACTAGGGCTATTGTTTTAGCTTCCCTTATCTACATACAGAATAAGCAAGTTCCCAGTACAGAACATCAGCAGCTTCAGCTCATCATGTGTGACTGCTTCATCTTTATGTATCATCACTTCAAATAAAACAAAAATCTGTATGGCTACAAAAAGTTTGCTGATGATTGTAGGGTTGGAGCAGAAGTGAATATTAGACTAAACACTTCAAATCTACAAGACACAATAGATAATATTGACACATGGTCTAAAAAATTCAAACTGACATTAAATCTAGATAAATGTTTCATTATGCATTTGGGCAATAGAAATCCTAAATTACCCTACAAATTAGGAAATACACCACTAAAAATAACAAATAAGGAAAGAGATTTGGGCATAACAGTATCTAGTAATATGACATTCTCATCACACTGTTAGAATATAGCCCAAAAAGGAAATAAAATCTTAAATTGCATACTGAAGCACATATCATCCAGAAGTAGGATGGTTATTATGCCTCTGTGTATATCCCTGGTGAGGCCCATTATGGAGTATGGAGCACAGGTGTGGTCACCCTTCAAAAAACAGGATACAATCCTATTGGAGTGGGTCCAGAAAAGAGCAACAAGAGTTATCTGTGATATGACAGGGAAAAATTATGTAACTAGATTGACGGAGTTGAATATGTACTCTTTGGAGGAGCGCAGAAAGCAAGGTGATGTGTGCTTGGCTTATAGGGCTTGGCAAAGTGATGATCTTTGGGATATCACGGGGTTAAAATTAAATAGTAGTATTTACAAAACTAGGTCCCACCAATTACATAACAGCGTCCAAAGTAATAAAGTGCGAAGTACATGGTGGTTTAATCAAAAGGTGGTTACGCTTGGAATGCATTGCCGTTGGAGGTTGTGGCTAGTCAGTCTATTACTGAGTTCAAATCTAAATGGGACAGGTATATGCACCAGATTAGAAACTAGGAGATAGTGGCGAGCATATAGGATGCAAGTCCATTCAGCTCAGTATCATTCCTATGATTCCTATGATATGAAACTAGCTAACCTTGGGTTTTCTTACAGTTGCAGAGAACAATACATTCATGTCCCCTGCCAGTTCCACATTCAGCATGGTCAGTAAAATTCAAATCTCAGTAAAGCATCATTGCCACTGCCCTTGGGAACCTGCTCTCTATCCTCGACTATTGCACTCTGATTTACTCCTCCTCTCTGTCCTCTGCCCTTCGCCACAGACTCAACTTGGTTTATAATAGTGTTTGCCACTTTACGCTAATGGCTCCCATCCCACCCACCATTGTGACTTACATCAGTCTCTTGGTTGGCCCTCACTTAAGCATCACTTTGACTATGCACTTAGTAGTATCATTGTTGGTACAATGTGTGGGGGTATCAAGTCCATGAATGCTTCCCTCCTCAAGGCACGTATTGTCCCCAGGTGTCTGCATGATACATCGGTCCCCGCGCTGGAGCTCCCCAGAGTCTCTACTCTAATGGGGAGTAAGCTCTTTTGGTAGCTGCACCTTCTCTATGGAACAGCTTCCCAGCAGCTATCCACATGGTTGCCTTACACCACTCCTTCAAATCCCAACTCAGATCCTGGTTACTCCCGGAATCCTCCTGCTCACCTGTTTAAACCCTCCCTCTTTGGGGTGCAGGTACTTATACCCCCTTTCCCTCACTCCTGCCCCTCTTTTTTCTCATTCTCCCCTCACCCTTAAATGCTATCTCTCTTTACCCTCCCTCTCCCCATCCCTACCCCTACTAGTTACCTTGTTTTCCCCTGTGTCTTCACCTCCTTCTCTCCCTAGATATTTTCCCTATTCCCTAACCAGAAAAAAACAATTGATACTGCAGAAAAAAAAGGGATAAACAGGTGGAGGGGGGAGTTTTCTTTAGTTCTCTTTTAACAAATGGTGCACCAGTTCAATGGACTCATTTAGTCCTGGGGAAAAAGATGCACAGGTATGAAAGATCCATTTAGTTTCCCAGGTGCTTACTCTATTTTCCCAATCTCCCCTTCTTGGGTTTTTTCCAACTTTCTGAAACCCCCCAAAAAGTTATGCTATGCTCTCTTTTCTGTTTCCCTTTTATATGTATGCCTATGGCATATTTTTCATTCCCATCTCGTAATGCTGGAACATGTCCTCCATTTTGCAATTTAAAGCTTCTAGTTGTTCTTCCAATATAAAAAGCACCACACTGGCAGGTCAACATATATATCACCCCTATTGTATCACAAGTAATCAGATCATTACATGCATTACATCCCTCGGATGTTTTACTGACTGCCCCGAGTGACATACCCACAGTAAATGCATCTCCCACACCTTTTATTCACTTTTGGCACTTATCATGGTATGTTCATTACCATCTTTTGTTGAAACAATGTAGAAACAACCATATCACCCACATTCTTTACTCTTTTAAACACAAACACTGGTGGCTCTTTCACAATCTGTTTCAGCCTTTCATCACTTTCTAATACTGACCATCTATTATTAATGCCCTCTCTAAGTTTGTTCACCCCCACAGTGTAGGTAGTTACAAAGCACGGTGCTTCAGGGAACTGCTTATTTATTTTTATCTCTTTTCTCAAGCAATTTTTTAGTAATTCCTCTCTCCCCATTTGTTCCACTGAAGCTACCACCCTCTGTATAACTCCCTCATCATAATTTCTTGCATGGAATCTATCTGTTGCTGTTCCCTGTCTTTGAATACATCACCATTTAAGCAATTCTGTTTCACCCTGATCAGCTGACCTTTAGGTATAGCTTTTATTGTGTAGTTGGAGTGACAACTCTGGGCTAAGAGTAGTGTGTTTCTATCCCTTTGCTTGGTATATAAGTCTGACTGAATGTTCCCTAACCCATCTGTGTATAGAGTTACATCTAGACAGTATATACTTTCTTTACCAACTGTTAACTTGAATCTCAATGCAGGATCACAAATATTGATATATTCAGAAAAAGCCTCAAATTTCTTGATCACTTCCCTTCTTTATAACTAATATATCATTTATAAAGCACTCCACAAATCTAGACAATATAAGAATAGATTCATGGAGGTGCTCTTGATATAGTCCTCCTCCCACTTTGCAAGGTACAGGTTTGCAAAACTCGGTGCAAATGTTTCACCCATTGCAGTACCTCATATTTGTAAATAGTAGGTACCACAGAATGTGAACATGTTATATGTAAGAACAATTTGTGCTAGATCTAATACCAATTATGTGGGAGGATCTTCAGGATGAGCCCTTTTGTTCAAAAAATACTCCAGAGCTTGGAGTCCTCCTGCATGAAGGATAGATGTATATAGTGACTGCACATCAAACATTGCAAAACACCAGTTCTCCTGCATCTCAATGTTGCTAACTGTCTCTAACATGTCTGCTGTATCTCTTATGTAAGAAGGGACATCCTGAACCAGGGGTCAAATCCCAACTCAGATCATGGCTACTCCTGGAATCCACCTGCTCCTGCTCTCCTGTTTAAACCCTCCCCCTCTGAGGTGTAGGTACTTATACCCCTTTCTCACTCCTACCCCCCTTTTTTCTTGTTCCCCCTCACCCTTACATGTTATCACTCTCTACCCTCCCTCTAACCATCCCTACCCCTACTAGTTACCTTGTTTCCCCTGTGTCTTCACCTCCTCCTCTCCCTAGATCTTTTCTCTATTTGTCCTACCCTTGTACTCCTGCTCTACTTTCCCTCCTCCTTACCCTAGTACATAGTAACCTTGGTGTGTGCCTCCATGTCACCACTGGCACTTAGTTTCTCTGCATTTCTCCATCTCCTCCCTAGCACCCTTGGTGTGTGCCTCTAGTTACCACCACTGGCACCTAACTTCCTGCTTCCTGCCTATTCATCTGCATCTAGGTATTGTTGCTTGTTGAACTGTTTATCCTACTAAGTTACTGTGGTGCAGTCTGTTTACTCATTTCAAATTAGTATTACCACTTGTAACTGATTTTTTCCACTATCCTGTGTCAATCTATTGTTGTACAGCTAGTTATCTGCTTTCATTGGTCTTGCAACTGTACATTGTTCAGTTACTTCTCTGTACCATTGCTTATTATGCTATGTATGTTTCTGTTGGGACTTGTGTCTGTACAGCTTGTAATTTGCTACTCTTATTGGATTGTAAATTATTTTAACTGTTTGATTCTGTGCCATTGTTTGTGGCCCAGATCATGCCTGAAAACTGTCCTTGGATCAGCACACTTACCCAGTAAACAAAGACTTAAATAAATAAATAAATGTACATAAATGGTCACTCAACAATTCTATGAGGTACTTAGTATTAGTAAACTAAGGATTTCACTAAAACTTAACCAATAGCAAGCAGCAAATGCATTTCTATTATTAGTAGTATACATGGGGAATGCATTTATGACAATGTGTATATAAGACAGATCACAGGTATATGCTAACAGTCTCCCACTTGATACTCTAGCAAAGTGGTATCACAAAGAAATAAAGATCTGTCATGTTATATAGCCTGCATTGGATGACCATATGTCAAGGTCTAAGTTCACTATAATGTTGTTTCAGGAGACACCTGAGATAGTATATAGCACAGTAGAAACAATAAGCACTAAATAACTTATAACATCATTAATAGCATGAAAGTAATCTCAATCCATGAATTTAAAATTAATGAAGCAAAATCACCATTAAGTAATAAAGTATACAGTGATTGTTGTGCTAGATTCATGCTATTGATGATTCTTATCATATGTTCATCTTTACAGTTCAGAAACATTGTTAAATCTAGGGAGAGCAGAACAATATGCACATTGAATGTTGAATGTAGTTTATGACATAATTCTGATGACAAGGTTCATTTTAAATATTGACCTGTTCAACACCTCCCTGAACACAGGATGTGTGCCTCAGGACTGGAGGGTGGCCCATGTGGTGCCCATACACAAGAGTGGTCCTAGGGACAAGCCAGGAAATTATAAGCCTGTCAGTCTCACTTCCATAGTGGGTAAATTTATGGAGATGATACTGAATGAGAGGCTGGTGTCATTCCTCAAGGGTAATGACCTTCAGGATGGGTGGCAGCATGGGTTCATCTTGGAGAGGTCTTTTCAGACCAATCTAATAGAATATTATGACTGGGTAACAAGAGATCTGGATATGTGTCATGCTGTAGATGTCCTGTAGTTGGACTTCAGCAAGGCCTTTGATTCAGTGCCTCATGGGAGGCTGGGGGGGAACTGACTGCTGTGGGGGTGGGGACAAAGCTGACAAACTGGATAAGAAACTGACTGCAGGGGAGGCTGCAATGGGTGATAGTGGGGGGAGCTCTCAATCCCTAGACTGGTGATGAGTGGTGTGCCTCAGGGCTCAGTGCTGGCCCAGTGCTATTTGGGCTTCTTATCTCACATATTGCACACAGAGTTTGAAGCAGGGTTAGTCAGTTCGCAGATGATACCAAAATGGGGGCAGTGGTGGATGAAGAGGATGGATGTGAACAACTACAAGGGGACCTAACCAAACTGGAGGCATGGTTAAAGAAGTGGCAGCTGGGATTCAATGAGAAAAAGTGCAAGGTTATGCACTTCAGGGCAAAGAACCCAAGGAGGAACTATTGGTTGGGTGAGGCTGGGGATCACTGAGGAAGAGAAGGACCTAGGGGTGTTGGTAACAGGGAGCATAAACAACTCTGCCCAATGCAGGAAAGCAGCAGCTAAGGTGAACAGGATGCTGGGCTGTATCACAGGGGGTTTCTTGTCCAGGCACAGGGAGGTGATCCTGCCTCTCTACAGATCTTTGGTCAGGCCACACTTGGAGTACTGTGTGCAGTACTGGCGGCTGTATCTGAAGAGGGATATTAATTTTCTGGAAGTTGTGCAATGGAGGGCAATGAAAATGTTACAGGGGATGGAGGGCAAGGCCTATAAAGACAGGCTGAATGAGCTGAATATATGCACACTGGAGGAGAGGAGGGATGGGGATATGATTGAAACATTCAAGTATTTGAGGGGATAAACAAAGCTAGCATTGAAGGGGTGTTTAAATTGAGGAGGGGTAGGAACATGAGGGGGCACAGACTAAGATTGGAGGGTGGAAGATTTAGGAGGGAGATGAGGAGGCACTACTTCATGGAGATGGTGGTGTCTAAATGTAACGCTCTACCAGAGTGAGTGGTACCATGTAAGACAGTAGGAAGTTTTAAGAGGGAGTGGAACAAAGCAAGAGGGAGAGTCTGGGTGGAGGGGGCTGAGGCCATCATGGGAATGACAAATGGGGAGGGGGTTGTGGCAGCTGGAATCTATGGTGTTAGCTGCACACTCAGGCAGACATTAATAGATCGGGTGGTCTGTTTCTGCTGGCAGATTTGTATGTTTGTATGTTCGTATATTGTTCATCATGAAGTGGTTCTGATTATATAATTGTCTGACCAATGATAGAGCGGGCAGTGGGAGGGAAGCAGAAGTTTGGGGCAGTTACTGGACATGTTAATTCCCATAAGTGAATGATTCATGATTATTGGCTATGCAGTACTGACCATCCATGTTGTAGGTTACCTTTGCCATGGGGCGGTGCCATTTTGTGAGCTGCACTAGGCATGTAAAATTTAGTGTAACAATGACACTGTAATCTGGTTGAGATCCTGATCAAGGCCATAGACAGGTGAAGCCACATAGAAACCTTACAGGGACATACATACCTATTTCCCTTCACTAGACCACATGCTGCATGTAGTACCTGCCATATTGCAGTAGTGGGGTTGTATACTACACGGGATGGTGTGTCCACCCTCTCCTTATAAATATATCCCTCTAGGTAGCCTATTAAATGGATCATAGCCAGTTTGTCAAAAACAGCTTCAGCTGGATCAAACACAGGTAAGGAAACAGTAAATTGTATGTACAAAGTACCCTGAATAGAACAGGATCCACTGGTATAACACTTGCCCTTTTTAGGGTGCAAGGTAGCAAACCCTAGGTTTCTAGCTGTCACAAGTGGAAACCTTTGACAAGCTTTCAAGCATCCTGAATGGATGACCCATGTATTAGTAACACAGGCCAGCCAATACCATTTGGTCAAGTAGTTATCTGAGATGAGGTCAGGGAAGCACCCTGTTTCTACATCTCTGAGTAAATTTAAAATCATTGTGAGAACATTATTTCTCTACCTATATGTTTGTGTCAGACCTTTACATAATTAGCTGCAACTAACTCATTGATCTTTACTTGTGTTCCCTTAAGGGGGGGCAGTATAGCGCAGTGGTTTAAGGCTCTGAGCTGCAAATCTGGTGACACCCAGCAGACCAGACCTAGGTTTGAACCCCACAGCTTCCACTTGCATACTGTGTGACCCTGAGCAAGTCACTTAACTTCCCTATGCTCCCAGGTTGCTCCTGTAAAAAAACTTTCAGCTTAGTGTGCTACTCCTGGTTAAACAACTAAAAAAATAAATAAATAAATAAAAATCATGCTATATCACACATATTGTAGACAGTGTATTTGTCCTCAGTGGCCAAACTCTGGAATCCCTGCGATGCACAGCTAAAATCATACTCAGCAGATTGATGTTAAAAATAACTGACATGTCTCCTGATGGTTTCCAGGTCTGCTCAATGCCAGACCGAGACAAACCGTATCATTCCATCCAGGCTCTGCAGCCATCTGGAGTGGTATGTGTCATTCCATCAGGCATTTTCTTGGACCACTGTGGGATCTTGAGCTTTGACTGATGAACGGCAATCACATATAAAAGCAAAAAAGCATAAAACAATGATACATTTGTTCCCACTCAAGGCCCAAATTCCATCATGTCCCTATGTAAAAGTAAATTCACAAATTAAAAACTGCATGCTTATGCATAAACTGTACATAATTTAATTTATTTATTTATTTTATTTAGCTTTTGTTAACCGGGTAGGTACACTAGACAAGTAGTATGCCTATTTTCAGGAACAACCCGGGAGAGTACAGAACATACAAGATACATACAGGGCAACTTAGGAAATACAGCTTATTACAGGAGGTACTAACAATTGTAGTAAAACATATACACAGGCAGTATTTACATCATAATACAGTCCCCGGGATAGAAGTAGCAGTCAAACCACTGAGTGGCCCCTGTCCCGCTTCAGGGCACAGTTCAATCCTTGCAAAAGTCTCTGGTGCAGAGAATGGCATAACACTGGGAGCTGGTAGTGGTAGTCTAAGAACCCTCAATATGGTATGTGTCACTGCCTGAGGGCTTGGTTCTCCATCACATTCTTATTTAATAGTCAGTTGATAGAAGCCTGTATCGGATTGGTGCACTGGATTGATCAGCAAAGATGCATTGTTGTTATACTGATATATGTGTCCTTGGAAGTTTGTGTTAAAGTGTCCAACACCTGCTGCCACAATATCAAGCACACTGTGGTGGTTGGAATGTAAGTGACAGGCAGCAGAACAGAATCTCCTCATATGCTGTTACCACTCACTGGTGCACTGTCACCTGAAGTCCTGTGGCTGCTAGCCACATATTGCTTAATTTCTGAAGACAAAACAAAGAGGAGGGCTTGACAGTTTAAAAGTTACTAACTAGTGAATGTATGTAAAAATGCTTGTTTTAGTCTTTTTTTCAGTGATAGCAAAAATACTAGGCAGAGTTAAATTACAAAACATACAGGATTATTGGATTTTGTTCCAAGTGCCTTTTGAGAGTTTTAAAACCAAATGTTATTCCATTTTTAAATTCTAAGGGTTTAAAATGATGAAATATCTTGCATACATGGACCACTTATAAAAATAGCTGAATAAAGGTTGATATTTTCATATTTAAAGTTGGACATGAACAAAAAGCTTAAAATATGCAAATGTAAAAAATACTTAAATCAAAAGTTTGAAACTTCTGTGGTTTGTCAGAAGACTTTCTAATGAGATATCTGAGTTGATGTTCCCAAAACAATGAATTAAAGTTATTATTTTAATAAAAAAAATACAAGATCTTCTTAATAAACTGAATATTCTGATGTTAATGAACTCAGTGCACCCATAAAATATAATGCAAAAAAATCATCCCTTAAAAAAACAGTCAAGAACAGGATCAAAAAGAAAATACATTCTTTTTTGGGGGGGGGGGTGGCGGTTGTGAGTTACTTGTACAATTGTAAAAACTGGCACAACAAATATGCTAAGTCCTACATGAACTAAATATTTCCACTTATGAAAATATCAGAAAGTCAGAGACAGAGCTTGGAAGAAGGCCAAAATGACAAATTCAGAAAGTGATTGGCAGAACTCTAGGTGATTTGTAATAAGTATATCAGTGATGTCTGAGCAGCAGACACTTCATTTGCAGGAACAAGCATTTAAGTTCCCATAATGTCAACCCAGACTATTTTGGAAACTATTAAAGGGCTTGAATCATAACCATTAATCTGATCTACCAATTCCATTTTAGTCAGTGGCTGTCACACTGGCTGTCCAGGTCAGACTGTTGAGGCTTTTGGTATACTCTTCAAAGAGACTTGTAATATTTTTAAGCCTCATGACTTCCTAGATTCCATTAGTGCTGCTGATATTTATTCTTTCTTGTTTACTGTCTCTGATAAATTCTCATTCTCAGCAATCATTCCCCAATAAGTACTCAAAGGATTTTTGTTCTTAAAAGATAAGACAGGTGACTGTGATAGGGTAGAAAACAAACTGCTTTTTTATGCCTGCCCATTCATCTATCTGCCTCTGACATTTGGTCAACCTCTTTCTGGTCCCAGGCGCATTTCCTACTGGTTGAACAATTGTTTAGGTCATTTCTATATATAAAGTCAAGTCTGCTAACTAAGTGCAGACCTATTTCCCTTCTACCCATTGCCTCAAAATTGTTGGAGAAGCTGGTATCTAAGCAAATGCTTAAGTTCTTTTTTATTAATTTTTATTGAAGAAACAGGTAAATCACAGACAATACATAGGCAGTCTTGCAGATTTAACTGTTTGTATCATTTTTCCATACAAGCAATCGTGGAGCTCAGGAGAGCTCAAGCCCAGCTCGAGGACCTGGAACAGAGCAGTAATAAATAACAGAGCCTCCCTCATCTGCCTGTTTCTGGAGGGGTGTTCAGGATGCAGCTTTAAGATTGATTGTCCCCACACTCCCACTCAAGGCCATCTCTTCCTTTAAGGACCACCTTGATCACATGACTTCCTGCCTCACTGTTTCCTAAGTCCCTAGTTTCCCATTAGCAGGTTATACAAACTCCCCCCTAGCAGGCTTTTCTTCTTCTCCTTCCTTTCCACTCTGGCCCCCCTCTCCTGTCTCTAGCCTGTCCAAGCCCTCCACTCCTCCTCTGCATTTTTCTCCTGTATCCCACTCACCTGCTGTTTTCCTCTCTTCTCTGTACCCAGTACCCTTCCTGCCCTTCCAACAGCCACCACTAGAAGTCACAACTGAATCTGCTGATTTCAACCTATTACCAACCTCCCAAGAAGGCTCCCTACACCATTTACCTAGTCACCTCTAGGCACATTATGTGATGTCATCCCTGGATCTTGAACATGGTACCTTCAGAACCAAGTGCTGTCACCCTACCACTGCGCTACTGTGTCCACCACAATGAAGGATGTCAGTAAGCACCCCTTATCATCACACTTTGTTGACACCATGCAGTGCATATTTTCTGGCATCCCCAGCCCCCACAAACTAACAATGCTTATATTGTTGGTACTGCCTGTCCTACAATTTCATGTAGCGTCCTGACCCACCACCCTTCCCCTCACCTAAACAAGACTCCTACCCCACCACCTCTCACCAACACTATCAACCCTTTCCATCCCCCACCTCCCCACCGGCCCCTCCACAGCAAAACTCTCACCCCAGCTATCCTGCCCTCTTCTCCAGCAGGCCTTCCCAGCCCTCCTCCTCATGCCCATTCCCTGCTCACCCTCCTGTAAGCACACCCTCTGTTGCTACCTTTGCAAGAGCCTGACTCTTTTCCTTCCTGAGGATAATCTACCTGCTGCTGCTAATGTCCAGGCAATATACACCCCAACCCAGGTCCTGCTACTTGCAACCAGCCACAGCCTACTTCGGGCCTATGTTTAGCATCAATGAATATTTGTAGCCTGCCCAAAAAAATTGCCCCCCTAAATGCTGGATCGTTCAACATCAACCTGAAGTCCTAGTGCTAACTGAAACCTGGCTCCCAAAAAAGACACCAAACACCTTTGTCTCCCTCCCGGGTTTCTCCCTCTTCAGGGAAGATAGGATGGGAAAATGTGGTGGTGGCTGTGCCATATATGTATGCAACTCACTGCTCTGCCAAACCCTACCGGCCCCCACACTGGACCCTAAGACCCAAGCACTCACAATAAAACTCACTCCTGACCCTAACAGAACCCCCCTGTTTCTCACAGTTACCTATATCCCTCAAAAAAACCAAGCAGCTGCAGTATAATCATTCTCAGACCACCTCTCTAGCCTCCCCCACAAAGCAGAACATATGCTAGTTGATGACCTTAATATCAACTGGCTAGTCAGCTCCTCTGCCTATGCCAAGGATACCTTTTCCACCCTAGACATGACTCAATTAGTCTCCCAGCCCACACGGTCAAACCCCTCCAAAGGTACCCACACCCTGTTAGATATCTTGCTTACAAATTGCCCACACAGAATTACTGATCTAGTGGTTCTCCCAAACTCCCTGAGTGATCACTCCCCAATCCTTTTCTCCTGGTCCTGTCATATACCCAAGCCCCCACCTAACATCACCTTCCAGCTCTGCTGGCGGCCTGGTGGTGGTCTCACTAAACTCAAACAGCACCTGGTTAACTGCGATTGGTCCCCTATCTCTCATTCCTTGAATATAGATGATGCCCTAGACTACTTCACCTGTACCTTCAATGAAGCCTATGATGCTTTTGCCCCATCTCCAAAATCACCTCTAAGAAATGCAATACCACTTGGATTACCCCTGCCCTGCTGCAACAGCTCAAGTTAAGAGATGACCTCTGGCACCAAGCCTCCGCCTCAAACATGCAGGTGGACAGACAGGCTTATAGAACTGCCCACAACAAGTGCACCTGGGTGATACACAAGGCCAAGGCAGAGTATTATAGAATCACCCTAGCTGCCTCCTAGGGGAGCTCAAGAAAGTTTTGAGACAACATTAAAGACCTTAATGGGAAATCTCACACTCCCCCATCCCAACTTAATATTAATGACACCATCTTTATTAACCTGCTGTGCATTGCCAACTGCCTCAACTCCACCTTCTCCTACCTCAGCTCAGTACTACCAAGTAACTTCTTTGACCCCATCCAGCCCACACCTGCGCCTACACTCCAGTGCACCCCCTTCTATCTCAGAGTCATTACCCCTTCAGAAGCCAAAGCTTACCTAACCAAAGCCCTCAGCAGCTCTAATTACTGCAAGGACTTATTCGACATGCGCATCCTTTACCTGGTACTTGATGCTGTCCTCTCTCCCCTCACCAACCTGCTAAACCACTCCCTGTGCTTGGGACAGTTCCCAGCTGCATGGAAAACTGCAGTAATTACCCCTATTCTAAAGAGCAGTGACCACTCCTCTCCAAACAATTACAGACTCATCTCCATCCTCCCCCCACTCTCTAAAGCCCTTAAAAAAATCCTGGCTGACCAGCTCACGGAATATCTCCACACCCACAATTTGCTATGCAGGGAACAACATGGCTTTAGGGCAGGTCACAGCACCATGACTGCCCTTACTGAATTATCAAATACACTTCACTCTATGCTGGACATGGGTCACCTTGCTGCTGCTGTTTTCACTGACTTCTCTAAGGCCTTCAACATGGTCTCACCCCCCCTCCTACTGAGGACACTCCATCACATTGGGGTCTCCCAAGGGCCCCTCGAATGGTTCTCCAGCTATCTTGCCTCCATATCCCAGAGTGTTAAAATCAACAACACCTTGTCCTCCACACTACCAGTACACTCTGGTGTCCCACAGGGGTCCATCCTGGGACCCCTGTTATTTAGCATCTATCTTAACTCTCTGCCCAGCTGCTGCTCTGGGAACATTCTCCTATAAGTGGATGACGCTGTCCTATAAACCTCCCACCCAGACCCCTCTGTTCTCTTGCTTTCCCTACAAGACTTCTTCAAGGAGATAGGAAACTGGTTCACTGACCACAGGTTAGTGGTCAACATTAAAAAAAAAAAACATGCTCTTTGCTCATCACCAAACAAGGGTAAAGGACTGTCATCTGAACATCCTCTCCAACTCACTTGCCCCACTTGATCAGGTCCAAACCTATAAATACCTGAGTGTCACCTTTGACACCACTCTCTTATTCCACAAACATATCAAAATACTCTCCTCAGCCACCAATGCCCATATTGGCCTCCTATATAGGCACAAGGACTGCTTACCTCAAGAAGCTCTGCACCTGGTTGTAATGTCCTCAGTCCTGTCTTTCATGGATTATGGGCTCATGATCTATGCTGCCTCTGACCCCACTGCACTCCACCAAATCCAGTTGGCAGTTAACAAAGCTTGTCAGCTCCTCTCTGGGGCAGACAATCAAGTGCACACCTGCACACTCTATGTGCTCACTAATATTCTCTCACTAGAAGAAAGGTTAATCTCCCAGACATGTCTCCTTACTAAAAAAAAATCCACCTGGGTTTGACCCGCCCAGGGGGCACTGCATCTCTTCAGTTGACTACCCTCTCCGTGGCCACTTGCACTTCCACCAAAGCTATCTGGAAGGTCTCCAGGGTCAGGACTGCCTTAGCCAAAGATCTTTCCTCATCAGAACCCCCACCTGGCATAATGCCTTTCCCCCTCTATCACTGCTATACACAAACTATGTCCCTTTAATGCGACCCTGAAAACCCACATCATGTCCTCCAAGAATTGCCAATGCATCTGCTAACAATTCTGTCTCAATGGACTTCAGACCTCACACTCTGACCTCACCTCCACTGAGGCTTCTCACTATCTTCCCCTGTACTCCACAGCCATGGACATATTAACCTCCTTGTGGCTCAGGGATGTGACTCATGACAATGCCTCCTGGAGGCTGCACTCTGTTATTTCTAGCTGCAACAGTATTTAATTCTCCTTAGCTACTTACTGTGTGACAAATTAGCCTAGCTACCTCATGTATAGGTTAGCTCATCATCTGCTCATATTACTGTATCTGTAAATACATTATTCTGTTGTGTGTGTGTGTGTATATATATATATATATATATATATATATATATATATATATCTCAGAAGCAGAAAACTCCATTTAATGCATCAGTTAGGTTGTTCCACAGCGACAAAGTGAAAAATTCCCCAGCCCACCCCCAACCGGCATTGGGGTGTGCATTGGGTTTGTCGACCCCTAACTCTCACCCCATCACATGTATAAAGTGGCGAAGTACTGTATAGGAGAATGGGGTGTGAGAGTTAGGACTAGACACTATCGCACCCTTAATGCGGTTGGGGTGTGGGCTGGGGGTCCAGGGGGTTTCAACCTAACACCGAATTTCCTCACTTTTGTCACTGTGGAACAACCCTAACTGATGCATTAAATGGATTTTTTGCCTCTGATTTCCCTTCTTTTGAGAATGGTAATGAAATAGTGAGCGTAATGCAGTGGGGAGCAGGGTTAGAGGGCCGCACTCCCACTGCGATGTCTTGTGACATAGTAACAGGAACAGCAACGCAAACAGAAGTGCTAACAGTGGTGCACATGGTAACGCAAGCGCAAATGAGAACAGAAAGGGTAACGCACACAGTGGCATACATGGGAACGGTCCGCCACGTGATGTCTTGTCACATAGTAACATGGTGCCCGCAAACAGAAATGTCAATGGGCATGGTGAAGCAAAGCGAAACAGAAACAGTACTGTAGATACAAATGGCAAAAAATAACAGAAACGCAAGCGCAAATAAAAGCGCAAAGGATACGCACATGGTGGCGTGAGACATGAACGGCGAACGGCACGGAACCACAAGCCGGAAAGGGCAACGGTAACAGTAATGTAAGTGCACAGGCTGGTTTTCCCCAAAAGCTGCATAGAGAAAGACAGTGAATACAAAGAATGTATGCATAATATTGGGTCTCAGAGCAGAAAATGAGGAGTTGAAATACTAAATAGCTTATATCTCAGGAACCGTACGACGTAGAAAACAAATTTAAAAGTCATATGATTTATGACTTTCTTGGCCTGAATTTTCTTAGCTACATGAGGGCTAAGTAATTTTGATGAAAGATCCGTATCTCACACCGTTTCCGAGATACGGGCCCTGAAAGTTGCGGTGAACGCCGTAATGTTATCCTATGGGAAAAAAAGAGAAGTTCGCAGTGCCATAACTTTGGCTCCCTGTAACAGTTTTTCACCAAACCACTAAAAGGCACATCTATGGGATGTTGGCTGTCTTTCCTCCAAATTTCAGCCCAAAAGACTGAGCCGTTATATTGCAGCAGGGCGCCAAAGGATTGCTGCAATGCGTCGGATGCCGTAATGTTATCCTATGGGAAAAAATGTCAACTTTGGAGTATCGTAACTTTGCCACCATGTAATATTTTTTCAATACAACACTGAAAGGCACATCTGTGAGATGTTGGCTGCGTACCCTCCAAATTTCAAGCCAAAGCACCAAACTGCTCTTTTGCAGCAGGGTGCCAAAGAATTGCTGTCATTTTCCCACAGCCTAGAAAAGTACTGTCGCAATTTGCGAATGGTTTCACAAAAATTTGCGACACTTTCATGAGTGTGACACTACTTTTCAAAAGTACTTTTTCCAGAAATTTGAAAAACATTTCTGGAGTGTTTTACCCCAAAATAAAGACATGGCTAGCATCCTCAGGGCCCAACTAGGTGAATACAAAAAGAATTAGGTTGCTAGAGGGTCCCAATTTTAATTGCCAAGTATTTTTCTGCTCACTAACTGAAAACAAAATGGAGGATTTGCGACAGTAAAAGGGACATTTACAACAGTAAAAAGTGCATTTGCGACACTGTCGAACTTTTTGTTAACTTTTCCCATTGACTTATAATGGGACATTGTTTTTTGAATAACTTTTGAACTGTTTAATATTTTTTCACAAAATCTTCAAAAGGCACATCGGGGACCCTGGCTGCATGTTCCCTGAAGATTTTGGACCAGTCAGCATAAACCGTGCGACCTGTGAGTAGAGTGTAGAATTCCAGAAAAAGCATAAACGCACGCATAGATCACGCTTAATAACTCCGCAGCCATGTATCCGACCAGTACGAAACTTAGCAGATCCCAAGGTGTATGGGTCTTGATCATGTATTCCAAATTTCAGGCAAATCTGTCAAACAGTTGCAAAGTTATTAAGGTGCAAAATTTTGGGTTTAGCATGTAAATGGCTCCTCAACCCTAACTATGGTAGCACTACCATGCTACTATAATATAGTACATTTATCCTCTTGCCTGGATAACAACTACTGTATCCTACTGTTTAATTTGTTCTGTACTGTATGCTGTCAAGCATATCTGTATTGTTTTTCATTCAATACCTAAAGTGGAGCCTTTGGAAATGAGCCTATGACTCAAAGGGTTGTAATTCTGATGAAATAAATAAATAAATTAAAGACATAAATAACGGCTTAAAATGTGCTAAGTAAATACTTGTGTATATTCAAGCCTAAAAGGTGAAGAAAAGTAAAAGAAAAACAAAGCCAAATATAAAATAGTGTTGGGGGGAAGCTGTTGGTGTCTGTTTTTCCAGGTTTCATTTGCTTTGACATTACTGTTATTTGATTAATATGTATTCAAGATTTCAGAATACCATTTTGAATAATCACATTAAAAGGTTCAAAGACTGCATTAAACTGATTTTCAATATTATTTTTACAATCTTGAATCCACTCTAATTTCATAATATCCAACATGAAATTTATCCAGTTGTGGAATATGGGGATCTTGGGCAAGATATTCAAAACTTTGTGCTGGGTGCAAACCATTTGCGCAGGTTTAGTGTGGGATTAGCACAGGTCTGCTATATTCAAGAGGCCAAATAGCACGTACAAACTGCATTAGCACCGGGCAAAATCATAGTGTATGCAAGGGGTAAATGGAGGGGGCATGTCAGCACAATGCTATATTCAGCGAATAGCACCATGCAAAGTGGTTTAGCATGGCTTAGCATGACACATTGCATGGTGAAAATTATCGCCCAGGAAAAGGTAGTCTTAACCCTGGGCTAACCAGTTTTGCACAACATAGTGGCTTTGCGCAGCATTAGCATGGCTTTTGCGTGCATTGCGTGACCCTAACCAATATGTATGACACATAGAAAATGCCAAACATAGAGGAAACATGCTGCCCACTGATGGCATCACAATGATGTCATCATCTGCCACCAGTCCCAGCCATGTCAGGCAGTAAGTGGTGACCCACTCCCAGTGGACACCTTGGCAGTGCAGCCACATAGCACACACCTGCGGACCACCCTTCGGTGGACACCAATGGCTGCCAGCACACACATGCAGCACTGTGGGCATGGAGGTGTTGAGGGGGGGTGTACAAGTGGCCAGGCTGCACCACAGACTGGGTGTGGCCACATGGCTTGGGCAAGCCATGCTGTGCACATGGGCCAGTGTTGGGAATACTCCAACACCAGTGTGCCTGTCTGATCATATGTGCCCTCCCAGCCACATACCACATAGCTGTACGAACACCACAGCACACACAGCCAGCCATGTATATGTCACTGTGAGCATCCCATGCCAGAGGTGTAACATCTGTGTGTCACACAACAGCATAACAGTAATGTCCACTGTCAGTAAACGCCTGCAAGGTGGGCCTGTCACTGTGTATAGTGCAGTGGTCATCACTGCCCTACACACCATAGGCATTGCTGTGTCCCTCATGATACTGGCCCTCTTGCTACTGTAGTGTCTGCTGTGCACTGTAGCATGACCTACAGTGTGACAAGTTGCATGCAGCACCATCACCACCCGTGCCCAGGCTGTGTTGTCCCCTGGGACACAATATGCTGTGCTGTACTGTATACATGTCGCCTGCAGCTACCATCATGCACTGCCAGACTGACCTACAGGTAGAGCTGCGGGCAGACTTGGCCAGCCCCTGTACTTCCAGACTGACCTACAGGTGGAGCTGTGGGACCCTGCAGTAATGCTGGGCAAATTGCATGCAAATCAGGGCATAATGAGATACTAATCTAGATGTTTGCCCAGAGACTACCTAAGTAGGCTCATTTGCTTGTCACTTTGAATATGGCAAAGTTTAGCACTGGACAAACATGTCTGTACTGGGCAAACATCTTAGCTCCGTGCTAAAGCCGCGCAAATGTGTGAGTGTGGCACTAACGGTTCAGTGAATATTATACAGTTTTGCACACTGTACTTTCACATGCGCTGCTGCCTGCAGCTGTACTGGGTCCACGCATTTGCTGGCACACACATTGGCCACATAGTTCACCTCTACCTACCTTCACATCACTGTACACTGTGCTGCTGTTGTGATTTGCACTTCCTGGTTGCTATATTCAGAGCTGTCTTATTCCAGGGCTAAGTTTGCCCTGCACTCCCAGCCCAGTTTGCCCAGCCTCATTCCCATGCTATATTCAGAAGCTGTTTGCCCTGTGCTATTCCTTTTGAGTAAAGCATGCTTTTTGCTCCGAGCTAAGTTTGCCCATTTGGCAGTGCTAATTTAGCCCCAGGGCAAAGTTTTGAATATCTGGCCCCTTGACTTTTACATTGAATAAGTATACATTTTTTGGCTAGAGTGGTGTCAATTGTTACCAATTTGTGAATGTGACTTGGATGCTTCAGGGGGTGACTCTGGAATACCAGTCAGCGTGAACATTGGTGAAAAAGTTAACTGGACTGAGATGCTTTAGATAGAGTTTGAACAATTTTGGACCAAAAGTTGAATAAGTAAATGAAGATGAATGTGGGCATCTAGGACGTAGCAGAGGAACTGTGAGGTTAATTTTATTTAATCACATTGGGGTGTAATAGACTATGAAATGTATTAAATTTAATATGTTGCAATTTTGATGCTTTCACCTTGGTTGATAAGCTTTATATTATTTCTTTCAAAAGTCCATCATTTTCTTATGTACAGTATATACTTTAAAAGACAATCTTGAAGGGTGTAATGTTTTCAAAAGGTTAATTTAAAATCACTCATAATGTTGGCTCTGCGAACACTGACAGTTAAAAACAAAAATCTAAAAATAAAAGTGTGGTTAGTGGGCCTTCATTCCAACCTACTCTAGGAATTAAGCATTGCTGTTGGAACAGGCTCCTCCCTATGTTTTTCTATATTTGCAGGTATAGTGTAAGCCGTTTACCACGGACAGTTTTGTGCAGCTTTATTTTGTCCGCCTAATGCAATGTCCGTAGTTGCCGGCAGGGGGCATCACTACCTAACAAAATGCTGCTTGCAATATTCAAAGCACTTTGCAAAAACAACTGAGAGAACTTTAGGAAGCTGTTATCAAAACAGTACCCCATAAGATGCTGCATGGAACTTCACAGTATTCAGTCCATTAGTATTCAGTACAATACTGCAGGTACTGTACAGGCATAGTTGTGATACGAATTTTTTATTTAATGTATCAGTCTTACTAGCACTACATCTCCTTGCCAGGAACAGTACAGTACCGTGCCTCTAACTTTCCCAGCAGGAGCTCCCTAGCTTTCTTGTGACAGACCTACCCGGCACTCCTACTGGCTCTTCCTCACAGTCCACACACAGTCGCTGAAACGGAGTTACAGCAGACTCCACCGATCACCACGGGAGGGGGGTTAGTGGTTATAAGTGGGATAAGTGCTGACAGGCCTAAGTGCTTAATTATGGTGCTAAAAGTAGAACTTCAAAGGCTCACTTAACGCTCACTTATCACCCACATTGACTGTCCTCAATTGCCAACAGGCAAGGTCCACATAAACAGGTATAACTAGTATTAGTGTCTATTGGGAATGGTTTGGGTTTCTTGCTTTTGTCCGTATTTCCCGATTGTCCGTGATATCTGTGTCCGCCGTAGGTGGAGTTGACAGTACCTGGAACCACACTGGCTGTTCTTCTATTTACAGTGGGCCCTAGTGGCATCCTTTCAGGAGGTTCCTATTAATCAAAGTGTTACAACTGAAAATAAGACAAAAAGAGACACAGAACTTGAGGACTAGCCTTGCAAACCAAAGAGTACAGAATTTAAAGGGTACTATGTTATGAACTGGGGACATATCTTTAAATGTTATAAGTTGGCTCAGTCTTTAACTCACCTACTAATATGTAAGCAATAATACCCAACAGGGTGGGTGGTATTGTGCTATACCGGACCGCCAAGGGATGTAATGAGGCCCAACACAGCAGGCAAAGGGCCTTATAGCCCCTGGAAGGTCCGATATATCACAATACCACACACCCTGGAGGGTATTGTTGTGCTGAGAAAATGGACCACTGTATTATATATTATTGCAAAAAACATGTTTTTGTTTAAATATGAAAACCTTGACTTGTTTTATCTATTTTGTAGTAAAATAGTCTGTCTGCCTGCATTACACTGCCATCCTACTGGAGCCTCTGTACTTGGAGCTGGTTACTATGGTTACACACATACACACACACACATATGCACTCTCTGGACTTCTCATTGTCAAAACATCCTCCCCATCCCACCCCAATTTTTATATTCATTCAAGGCATTTGTTTCATTCTCTGACTCTTTATTATTCAGTTGAGTGTCAGCGTGGGACATCAGTTACAGGCACTAGAGAGTAGCTCCTCTGACACACAGCAGCACTACAGGAGAAAGTACAGTTTCTGTCTGTCTTGCCCAGCAAGGAGACGATCAACCAGTGTGCCAGTTTGAGTGCAGTGCACACCATGTTGTAGGGACTACTTAACATTTCTCTCTGATACAGTTCTGAATTAATTGCTAGTTTCCCAAAGATAGTGTCATTTTTTGTGGAAGTACAAGCCATCAACATTTGATTTCCCACCATCCTGAAAATGTGTTCTCGTTGCTTGTGCTGTCTTAACCACATTTATTGTACAACTGTTTCACTTTTCAGAACTGCCTAATACTGACCCTGAAAGCCATTAGAGCTGTATTTTCCAAGACACATGACAGCTTTGAGAAACAAGTCAGCATTGATAACTTTCAGGGTCTTATCTCGCCCTTTCGTTGATTTGCCTTTCTTATCATGAGCATGTCTGCGGTATGGAAAATAAAGAAAGTACCGTCCCTCTGACACACAGCAGCGCTACTGAAGTAACCACTGTCTCTGTCTGTCTTGCCTAGAGAGAAGTCCATTGTATACTTTGTTATATTTAAGTTGTTTTAATATTTTACATAATAATTTTTTTTCTATACCTAAAAATAGGACAGACTCTTGAAGATGGGTGGTTTGTGGTTTGGCCTGCCGATAAGTGGAAAACAAACAATGGTGACTGGTGAGTTTGAAAATTCAGCATGCCCAATGATACCTTACGTGATGGGGCACCCCGAATTGAACTACTGGAGTTGGCACAGTTTATCTTAGAACATAATTTCCAGGAAGTTCTTATTGATCATAGTGCTACAATGCAAAATAAGATGAAAAGAGACATATAATCTGGGGACTAACCCTGCAAACTGAAGAGTGCAGAATGTCAAGGGTACTATATTATGAACTTGGGACATACCTAAATGTTATGAGTTGACTCAGTCTTTAGCTCACTTACTAATATCAATAGTTTAGACTATTATCTATATTCTTCCTGTTACCTGGAATAGGGCCATTTATGCAACTCTTTAACAAGGAGATCCTGAGTGAGATGGGTAGAGTGGTCCCTGGTTCTATTAACAACATAACTTTCAAACAAAATGATGCAGCTATGATATTACAAAATACTAAGACCAAAATGCAGTTTTTCAGTGCTAACATAATGAAATCCATTCTAAACAGGTTAAAACAACTTATTACAAGAAAATGCAAATATGAGTGGTATTCTGCAACTTTGGTAGAATATGTTAAACAAAAATGATCACCCAGAGGGCTCTGCATTACATTAAAACCTAATTTGGGTACTAAAGATCATATACTTGACAAACAGTGGGACGATATTTGGAACAAGGCTAAGCATGATTTCTTGTAAGAAATTATACAGTCACTTACTAGGGAAAGAGATAAAGTATAAGAGGAAATCAAGGACATTGAAACTCAATTATTAGAAAAACAAGAAATCACAGAAATTAAAACAACGCTTGAAAAAATTGATCAGGATATTGAAGAACTGGAGGAAACTATAAAGGTAAAAAAAAATGAAAATCAGGAGACACCTAACAGATTACCAGGAAGGAAGAATATACACATGGACAAAACACAGGCCATACACAAACAAATCAAAATACCATATACATTTTTATCCTGACTCTGACAGTACACTTTCATCATTAGAGGGGAGTGGTAGGGAATACATAGGCCAGTACTAACGGGGTTTTTATGGGAGAGGAGGACAATACAGATTTCAAAGGACAGGCAGTAGACCTCAGAGGGACCAGACACGTATGTCAGAACACACTGGGGATCCAGGTGCACAAAAGTCACATATAGCAGGCCCTCCAACAAAAGGAGGAGATGCAAGAGGCACCACCAGAGGTACAGAAACAATAGAGCTAACAAAAAGAAAGCAAGTTCCACAACCCACACAAATGAGCCTCCACAGCAACAAATAGAATATAATCTATCCAATAGTCACCTGACCAAGATAAACTTGGAGGTTCCTAACAAAGGATTATCTTTTAGCCCACATAATAGACCCAAGTCATTCACACTACAAATGAATTTATAAAGATGCTATAGAAAAAAATGCCTTCAGCATTATTTTGATAACAATTGAAGAACCAACACGTCCTACCCTTGAGAAAGTTAAACAAATAAAACTGGAAAAAAAATTAAATGTGAAATTTCAGTGCTTACCACCTGGCAATATACCATCAGATATTGACACATTTATTAAAATAGTAGAAAAGGATGTGGGCACTCTTTTGAAAGAAACAAGTAATGAAAATAGAATTAAGTTTTAGAATTTCAAAACACGAGACAGTTTGCAGCACTGAAGTAATCAGAAAATGACACATCACTTATTATTAAGAATGCTGACAAGGAGGGGCAATTGTTCAGGACTGCACATCATACTGACAGGAATGCTTTGGACAATTGGAGAACAGAGTAATTTATACCAAACTGACACCTACACATAGGTTTTCAGAAGAACTTAAGAGTACAATATATAGGAAAAGGCACTAGAGAAGGAATACATTCAAGAGTGAGAGAAGGATAGCATTGTGAACAAAACACCAGCAATTCCGGTATTCTGTACTCTTCCCAAACTACACAAGAATGTCCATAGTCCTTCCAGTCATCCTATTATAGATGAAATTTGATCTCTGACTGATACTGTTTCCACATATGTAGATTTTCACATCAAGGACTTGGTATTAAACACCCAGGGCCACATTAGAGATTCCACACATATGATTCAGATACTGAAAAAAAAATGAGTCACAATTAAGCAACAACAAAGGTTTTCTGGTTACACTGGGTGTTAAGGATCTTTATTCTTGTATTCCTCATTCCAAAGGACTGACAGCTTCAAAATATTTCTTGAGGTACAGGATTGAAACTATGTCAACAAATCAGTTGCCACTGGAGTTTGCACAATTTGTCTTAGAACATAATTTCTTTAATTTTAAAAAAGATTTTTACCTTCAGACAACTGGTACAGTCATGAGCTTGAGCATGGCATCAAGTTATGCAGACCTCACAATGGCTGCTTTTGAAAATAGTTTTGCACTTAGCCCATTATACAATCCATACTACCAATATTTATACATGGACTAGATTTCTTGATAATGTATTTTTGTTGTGGACAGGAACAGTAATTGAATTGGAAGAGTTCTTTGAATATTTGAATGAAGCATCCAGTTTTCTGAAATTTGTAATGAATTATAGTCCTGAAACATTTTCATTTCTAGATCTAGAGATCTATTGAGAAAACAGTCTATTGAAAACCAGATTGTTCAGAAAGGTTATGGATGGAAATAGTCTATTACACTTTCAAAGTTTTCACCCTATGAAACTGAAGGAAGGAATACTACTGGACCAATTCCTTAGGCTAAAAAGAAATTGTACAGACATTTCAGATTATACAGAAGCCTGTATAGAAATAGAAAATAGGTTCAGGAGAGAGGTTGCCCAAATCAATGTAAAACCAATGTATACAGGAGCAAAGAAAAGAGACATTCCTTTTTCAACCCTTTCCACTCTGGATTCTGCAAGTCCCATTCCACCACCACCTCCCTTATATGGCTCATTGATTCCATATTCACCAATATGGATCAGGGACACTTCACATCTACTATATTTGATGACCTGGCAAATCTTTTGACACAGAATCCCACTCTCTCCTTCTTCAAAAACTCACAGCTGTGGGGCTAACCACCTCAGCCACAGCTTGGCTTCATTCCTTTCTATCAGGCAGATCTCAACTGGTGAAGATCACCTCCCTCCCTCTCTCTCTCTCCTCCACTTCCCATCAACACTGGTGTCCCCCAGGGCTTTGTCCTTGGCCCTATTCTGTTCTCAATTTTCCTTAACAATCTTCCTGCTGCCTGCTTCTCATCCCAAATACACATGAACGTGGATGACACAGTCCTCTTTATGTCTAGCATTTCTCCCTCTGATGCAGAGGCTAGACTGTTGGAAGATTTCAATAAGGTCCAGCTATGGTTCCAGGCTAACCAGCTGTTCCTAAATGCAAAAAAGACAGTTTTCATGTTATTTGGCACTAAACAAAGGCTATCTAAACTCCAGTTCTCTCCTGTCTTCCACACCCTGGCTGGTACATCTATTGAAAATGTTACTTCCTTTCAATACCTTGGGGTCTGGTTTGACCCTCACCTGGACTTTTCTATACATGTGAATGCTATCCTGAAGAACCTACACCCCAAACTTGGTGTTCTTTATAGAAATAAGGATTGAATTCCACAATTGTGCAGAAAATGATCCTCCCCACCGTTGACTATGTTGACATAGTCTACAGTGCCTCACCTAAAACTACACTGGCTAGGCTGGACAACCTCTTCAACTCCTTTTGTCACTTTATTCTATCCTGCCCCCCCTTGCACTCATCACTGTGACCTGTATAAAGCTCTATCTCTTCCACACCTTGAGTCCAGACATCTATACCATACTGCCGCTTTCATGGCAAAATTCTGGACTGACAACCTCCAGTCCTATCTGTACTCCTCTATCTCTGCCTCCTCCCTAAGCACCTACTCCCTCTGCAACTCTGGTCTACTGTATGATCCTTCGCTATCCCCCACCGAACTACCACTACTGGCCAACCCACCTTCTCCTTCCACTGTCCTCAACTGTGGAATGCTCTCTCCCCTTCCATCTGCAATGCCACTTCACACTCCTCTCTCTCCTATCTACTTACATATCTACACAACCCATACCTGCTCCTGCCAAATTCTTCTGGCCTCTCTTCACACGCTGCCTCCTCATCTCCCCTCCCATTCTATACCCTCAGGCTCTGGCTTACCTATGCCTCTGCTCTGAGTAGTTTGCCACCCTACACAATGCTCATTTTACCTGGGCTCCCATGGGCTGTCCTAATCAAGGCCGTTCTGATTGGCATGCTTCTTTTACCCTAAGCTATCTCTTGGCTTTCTATTGGCTTTCATTTTTTTAAGTTGTCTGATTATGTGCACCTACATTTACCATGTACTTTTTCTGCCTGTAATTAATTATTTTTGCTAACTGCTGTGTAAAGTTGCAATATTTTGTAATGTATGCCTGCTATGTAGTTCTACTTTCATTGTATTCATGTGACATTGTACTTACACTACTGCCATTTCCCCTTCCCCCCAGGATGCACCTGGAAACAAGCAGTTCTGCTTAGTGTGCCTTCCTGGTGTAATGTTTGAATAACTAAAAAAATACATAAATAAGAGCACAAGACAACCTCTTGGTACCTAAGCCCAGAAATCAAGAGATGATTACGATATTTTTTTTTTCAACATAATTCACGCATTTACATGGGAAGCTTATAAACATCATATATAGTTATAATGCCTTTAAGGAGAAACCTTTGATTGAGGCCTAAAAGGCCCCAAATCTCCAAGGCAAATTATCTAGATCAGAACACAGACTGCCTAAAGAAAAAGATGAGAATTCTTCAAATATTCTGAAACCACAAATACTTATAAACTGAAACAAATAAGGAATACAGCAAAAACCAAAAATGTTACAATCAATTGATAACCTGCCAGACTGACCATAATGTATATATGGTCAAATGTCCATATGACATCATGTATATCAGCAAGACATCTAGATAACTACAAACTTGAATTGGTGAATATAAAAGTGCTATTAGATGTTCAGGTCATAATTCACAGATAGCTGTACATTTTAACCAGTTAGGGCATTCTGTCTCCACTTTTAGATTGTTTGTAATAGACCATGTTATAGCATCAAAGAGAGGAGTGAAGCTGAAAAGCTATTATTACCCAGAGAGGCACTGTATTTACAGATGTAAAACTATTGATAAAAAATATGGGCTAAACAAGGAAATCTGAATCTACTATAGTCTTGCCACTACTTTCCATATGCCTTCTACCCCCAGCACCCCTACTCCTGACCTACCCCCCCATTCCCAATTTATTAAACATAAGCAATAATATGAAAAGATAATCAATAGGAAGCACAGGTCTATCATGTTATAAACAAGGTCACATTATACATTGTTTATGTTAAAGAATGATAATTTAGTTATGTATCAAGGTCTCTATTACAAATATAACTGACTGATAATCCATTTTATTTTATAGTGTTCTCTTGTAATGGAATTGGGAGATACAGGATTGTCTCTTAAAAGATATTGCACTGTAAGAACCATCAGAGGTATACAGCTATAAAATGACTGAAACTCATATATTTAGAAAAAAGTTGTGGTGCAAAACATAGTTATTCCATTGCACCAGAGAAAGAGACCTTTCAAAAGACAGGATTTAATATGATGGTCACAACTATCATCAGTTATATAATCTAGAACTGCATAAACTGGTTATCAAGGGTACATCTGCTAACTCAGTTTAGGGCATTTGCCCTCTCAACAGCTTAGTCTGTGTATTGTAGGTTGCCCAGTCAGCTGGAACTGGACATGGAACACACATCATGACATTCATATTGGACATCAGACGTGGTGACATAATCTTGCTCACTTTGGTCCAGTGTCATCCTCACTATGAAAAGGGAACAGAATCCATGAGGATGTCCTCTTCAAAACTAAACCTCTATCCGTGTCCCGAATGGCATAGACAATGCAAAATGGTGACTGCACTTACAAATAAACTGAAAGAGATCACTTTTATAAAGTTAATAACGTGGAACTTGGTCTCCTTGTCAGCAAAGAAACAATGACGTGCTATAACAAACAAAGGCCAAGAGAAAATCAGAAATGAGTCACACAAGTACGTAGGCAAGATGCTTATATATACTTTAAAAAGACAATTTTGAAGGGTTTCATGTTTTAAAAAAGTAAATTTAAAAAAGGTTATTATGGAACTTAAAATAACAGTGCCTCATAACAGAAGGTACGACATGTTTTTCAAAGGCTACCTAAGCATTAGTTGTCAGTGCTATGCAAGAAACATTAAGAAATGTATTTTATATGTTGTTTACTTTAAGATTCTAGAGACACACCTTTGACAGCAGCATTACTGTATATAACAAGAAATTGACTATTTACGGTATGTTCTCAAAAGGGGCTTGGCAGTCTGGGTAGGCGGCATAAAAATATTAAGATGTTTTATTTAGAATTCTGATTTAAAATCAAAGAATTTTTATTTAATTATATTATCACCATTAGAGAATGGCACAAAAAAAACTTCAAATTGGCAGAGGTATACAGAATTTGAAAGAGAAGGCACTCCAACAAAGTTTTAAAAATACCAGAATAGATTACTAAGGTAATTAGCCAATATTTATTATAAGGTATATAAAATATTAGTCAGTATGAGATCTATACAGCTAGTATCTTTTTATAGGGACTGTGCCTTATGAGAATTTGACTATTTAAAGTAAAAAGAAAAAACAGACTTAAAATCAATATATGGTGGGTTTGTACAGCACACTTAATTGTTTATGAAGTATCATGATTGATTTAGGATATGTTAAACATTTAGGGTTTGATTCTCAAAGCTCAAAAGCTGACAGAGATCCAATTCACAAAGACCTTCCTTCACCAAACCTGGACTCCGTGCCCCAGGCCAGCCCTGCACCAGGTCTGTGCCAAGCTGATGCATGCACCAGGGTACCTGGGGGCTTGTGGCAGATGCAGGCTGCCATATCCCCAATACTGGGATTCAGGAAACCCTCCCAGAGGGCACACATTCAAGTACTGTTAGACCAGCCAGGACTGGTCTAACGATCCATGCACCATCCCTGGAGACCTCCCTGGGTGGGAGGGAACATGTGCCATTGCCTGCTTGCAGTCTCCCATGCCCCCAAGACAGCATTGTATGTGCACTGGCATTGTAGTTGCCTAGTGCACTAACCCAGAAAACAAAAATGAACTAAAGAAATGCATCTGGAGCCCTTTGTGATGCAGTGCCTGCAGTGCCACTGCCCCCCCCATGGTGCCCAGCATGTGACTGCCCCAAAACACTGGCACCACAGTGGCCCTTCTGATGCCCCATCAGGGTGCTGGTGCCACCCCTCCCATCACCCATCTGTGTACCACCAGCCCTCCCCATGCACTGCCCATCCCCCATGACCCCAGCAGTCTCCTGGGGGGTCTCTTTTCCTGGGCGCAGATGCCACCCAACAACCTCACAGCTTGCAGAAAACCTCTCAGGTACACCATCATTTTTTCTGCACAGCCACATTTGCCACAAGCTGTGAGACTTTGGTGCCTGGACCCTACTGGATAGTGAATTGGCCACAGGGTCCCTGGCGCACCAGCAATCGGCACAAGCCACCATTGGTGTGGCTTGCTCTGCTCTTTGAGAATCAAGCCAATAGAATCCATTTGTCTTTTAGACTTGTGTACAGTAGTCCTGAAGAAAAGTGTAAAAAATCACTTGAAAAAACTGGTTTTACCAACCCTGACAGTAGGAAAAAATAAAAACCTAAAAATAAAAGTATAGAGAGTGGACTTTCATTCCAACCTACTCTGTGATGTAAGCATCATTGTTGGAACAGACACCTCCCTGTGTTTTTCTACATTTGCAGGTGCCTGGAGCCACACTGGCTTTTCTCCTATTATTTCTTTCTAAGTTTGTTAATTATTTGAAAATTTAGTTCTTCTTGCCATTTGTTCCATGGGGCAATCAGTTTGCTTGAGGCCTGGTTTATAATGATATTGCAAATTTTGGATAAGGTTTATTTCCATGTTGTTTCAGTGCTTCTTCAGTGGGTGTTTTAGGTGGAGAATTTAGTGCACCATTAGTGGTTTTTATGTAGTCTCTTAATAGTAATGAAGGAACATGAGTGTGGTAGGTCAAATCACTTGTGCAGTACCTCAAATCCAATCATAGTATCTTTTCCAAAAAGTTGTCCTATTTCATTCAGCTCCTTGGTGTATGCATTCTTATTTTTTGTGATGCCTGTTCAATTTGGAATATAGAGTTCAAAGATTTTGTGGGTGTGAACCAGACTTGTACAGCACAATTTTAGATGAGAGGTAATATCCATAAAAATTTGGAAGCATTAGGACGCACATTGTTTTGGACACTTCCTATTTTTCAAAGATAATCCATGGTCTTTTGTTGTTCCAAGTAAAGTTGGCTATGGCTCAATTCAGATTCTCAAAGAAACTTAGTGCAATTTGTATTGTGTGTGGAAGTGATTGGAAGAGAAAGCATAATTTAGATGGAATATTTATTTTTATAATGATAAGTCTGCTGACCAAGATTAATGGTAGCAAAATCCACTTTTTTAAGTCAATGTGAATCTATGATAATAATAGTAAGTAACTGATATCAAACAGGGTTTCTAGGGGCATTGTTATTTTGTTTCCAAGGTATTTAATGGGGCAACTATTTGCAGGGGCAATTAGGTGGTATCTGAAACAAGTGGGTTTAATTTAGTGCAAGAAGTTCTTTTTTGGACCAATTGATTTTGCTGCCTGCCACAGTATGGATAACTTAACAGGTTTGTTTAGTGAGCATAGTGTATTAGTTATGTTTAATAGTACATCATCTATATACAGACTAATTGTATGTGCAGTATCTTTAATTTAAATTCCCAAGATTTGTGTATGTGACCTTATTGCTATGGCCAAAGGTTTGATTACTAAAGTAAAATCAGTTGTGAGAGAAGACATCCCTGTCTGGTACCTATGTGTAATGGAAAGTTTTCTGAGATGACAGTATTAATTTTGATCTTAGAAAATTATGAGGTATATACTGTAATGCCCAGGGTCCAAACCAGCTATTTGTAATGTTTTATGTATAAAGATCCTTTCCACATGATCAAACACCTTGCCTCTATATATTACTAAGAAAATTTAATTAGTATTATTATTTATTATGTTAATTGTTCTTATGTAATCTGATAGTTTTCTGCACTTAATAAATCCTTTTTGATCATGTGGAATGAGGACTGGTAGTAACTTTTTTAATTGTAATGTCAATATTTTGGAGAAGATATTTAAATCAGTGTTTAGTAAAGAAGTATGTCTGTAAGAAGTGCAAAGGGTCAAATCTTTGATCTTTTTTATGAAAAGCTAATATAGTGGCTTTATGAAAAAATGTAGGTATATGGTTGAGTGTGTTAAATTAAACATATCAGCTAACTTTGGTATCAATTCTTCCAAAAAGGTTTTGGGAAATTCTACTGAACAGCCACCAGGGCCTGGTGCTTTGCCAGAAGGAGAGTATTGCAGCTGTTATTTTATCAGCAGACATCTACTGCTCAAGCAGAGCACCAGGAGGAAGGACCTGCTGGTATAACTAAACTTCTCTACTTGGACTAAGAACTAGAACTCTTGTACTAGGACCTTCAATTTAGGTTAAAAACAAAACAAAAAAGTTAGTCTGTTGCCAGAGTTAGTTGAAGTGAATTGTTATCTGTTATCTGTGTTATCTGTGTAGTTATCTAGATGCTTGTCACAGGTGGCTGAAGGGAATTATCTGTTAAATTAACTAAGTTCAGAAAGATTTGCAAAGTAGGGGGAGTGGCTTAACTAGAAGGAGCCATGTTAAAACCAGATTTAAACACTGCCCTAGATAGCTTCTGCCAGAGAACAAGCAGAGCACCAGAAGGAAGGACCTGCTGGTATAACTAAACTTCTCTACTTGGACTAAGAACTAGAACTCTTGTACTGGGACCTTCAGTTTAGGGTAAAAACAAAACAAACAAACAAAAAAGTTAGTCTGTTGTCAGAGTTAGTTGAAGTGAATTGTTATCTGTGTAGTTATCTAGGTGCTTGTCACAGGTGGCTGAAGGGAATTGTCTGTGAAATTAACTAAGTGTAGAAAGATTTGCAAAGTAGGGGGAGTGGCTTAACTAGAAGGAGCCAGGTTAAAACCAGATTTAAACACTGCCCTAGATAGCTTCTGCCAGAGAACAAGCAGAGTACCAGAAGGAAGGACCTGCTGGTTTAACTAAACTTCTCTACCTGGACTATATTGCCCTCCTTCCCTCCCCCCACCCAAAGGCAGTTCTACTTTTATAGGCACAAGGTTTAACTGACAACAGGAACTTCCTGTTTGGGAGCAGGAAGTGAGTGATCACAGAGCCACCAAAGACTCACCACCCTAAAAGGGCAAGAGTAGCTCTCCGTCCCCCCAGCTGCTGGAGGTCTGACTCTGAGCAAGTAAGGAGACTACTGAAAAATATTAGGAACTTCTTGTCTCAGAACAGGAAGATCAGGAGCTAAAAGGGCACAGAGGTGTAGGTAGGAATGGAAAAAAATAAATAAACAAACAGAGGAAAGAGTAAGTATTCCAAACAACAATTAGGGGGTCAGAAATAAGACATGATGGGAGTGGTGCAGTGCAGTGGCTGTGGTGCAGCAGTCTTCTGGGAGACATTCTGGAGGATGTGGTGTTGTCCCATCTGCAGGCACCTCTCTGGGCTGAGGGAGGAAGTTGCTCATCTCCAGGCTGAGTTGGCCAGGATTTGTGGGACCTCCTCTCCCACCCAGGGACCACCAGGGTCACTGCCATTGCCTCAGAGGTTGCCAAGAAAGAGGAGCAGTTGGACCACAGTGGGCTCAGAGAGGGTGAGGATGGTGGAACAGAGGTGCATCCCTCCAGTTGTACCTCTCCACAATTTCTATGCCATTCTGGAAAAGTGAGGTTCCCCTATGGAGGCACCCACAGTGGAGACCAAGGAGGATGCTGGGAACCTCCACAAAGGAGACCCACAGGAGGGTAGGCATGGGACCCCACAGGAAAAGGAAACAACTCCTGGTGGGGGACCCCACTGTTAGGAGGGTAGAACTGGGGGAGGAAGGGGAGAGGGAGATAAGGTGCCTGCCTGGCACCATGGCTTGGAGGGACAGGAAGTGAATCCTCAGGATCGCAGGAGCAGCTGCACAGGGGAGGGAGCTGGATGTCATTGTCCACCTAGGTACAAATGACCTGGCTAAGAAAGGGATCAGAGTATTGCAAGAAGCATTTGTGGAGATGAGGAGGGGCCTTACACAAATAGCACACATGGTAACCTTCTCGAAGGTGCTGTCTGTCTATGGCACAGGTGAGACTAGGGTGCTCCACACCATGGGATTCAATCAGTGGTTGAAAAACTGGTGCAGAGCTCAGGGATTTGACTTCATTGGGGACTGGGGGTCCACCTGGAGGGATGCAGGCCTATACTGGCGTGATGGTCTGCATCTGTCCAGGAGGGGAACCAGGATCCTAGGTGATAGGTTTAAATGCTTAATTGGCAAGCATTTAAACTAGCAAAGGGGGGAAACACTGGCGAGGAGCAGGAAAATCCTAGCCCCCCCAAATAAATCAGGGTACTAAGTGAAGTAGACACCAACATAGAGATGTTGATAGGGAGAAGCGCAGGGATAAATGGAGAAAGTGACAAATGGAATAAGGACAGAGATGGGGCAGAAATGGAGGGTAATGAGTACCAACGCCCGTAGTCTGGGCAACAAGCTCCCTGAACTGGTGGCCTTGATGGAAGAGGGATGCCTGGATATCATAGCAGTCACAGAAACATGGTACACAGAGAAACATGACTGGGATGTTAATACACCAGGGTACACAACCTACAGGAGAGACAGGGAGGGGAGAAGAGGGTGCAGAATAGCTCTCTATGTAAGGGAAGGGATAAAAGCAACTGAACAAAACAGTAAACAGGGAGGAGAGGAGGCACTGAAGATCACCTTAGAGACTGGAAATGGCCCCACAATCTGCACAGGGGTTGTATACAGACCTCCATGTCAGGGGGAAGGAATGGACAAGGATATGATAGAAGGCATACTTAGGATAGCAGAGAAAGGGGAGATACTGGTGATGGGGGACCTTAATATGCCAGATGTCAACTGGAGCACCTTTGCTGCAGCCACATCCAAAAGCAGGGCCATTCTCGATGCCCTACAGGTGGCATGCCTCAGACAGCTAGTTTTGGAACTCACTTGGGAGGGAGCAATCTTAGACCTTGTACTCTCAAATGGGGACAGTGAGAGAATCTAAGATCTAGAAGTGGGTAGCCATTTGGGAGCAAGTGACCACCAAACAGTGTGGTTCATGATAAACTCAGCTGCAGAGTCAAGCCATACAAAATTGAGGGTTCTGGACTTCAGGAGGGCTAACTTTGGCAAGATGGTAGAGTGCCTTAGAAAAGCACTAGCAAACAGGCTAGAATGAGGGGTGGAGCAACAATGGGGAAATATCAAAACTGCCATCACAGAGGCAACTTGCCTTTGTGTGAAGCAAATAAACAAATCAAAATGAAAGAAAAAGCCACTATGGTTCTCAAAAGAGGTGGTGGTGAAGGTTAGGGAGAAAAAGATAGCATTTAGGAAGTATAAGGAAACACAGAAGGAGCAGGACAGAGAACTGTACCAGTTAAGGCAGAAGGAAGCAGGAAGGGTAGTCAGAATAGCAAAGGCCCAAACTGAGGAAAAGATAGCCAACTCGGTTAAGAAGGGGGATAAAACCTTTTACAGGTATATCAGGGAGCGTAGAAAGACAAAGGGAGGGATAGTGAGGCTGAATAGAATGGACGGTGGGTGGGCAGAGAGGGACAGTGAAAAAGCAGGGATACTGAATGAATACTTCTGTTCAGTATTCACAAAACAGGAGGTGGGGGAGGTGTCTAATCCAATTAACAGAAGCACTCTGGATAGGGGGGTCAATCCCAGTCCTTTCACAGAAGAAATGGTTCTGAAAGAACTCCTAAAACTGAAGGTGGACAAAGCAATGGGCCAGATGGAATTCACCCCAGAATTCTAAAAGAATTAAGCAGAGAACCAGTGACACCACTGACTGCCCTTTATAACAAATCATGGGAAAATGGTGTGGTACCTGAGTACTGGAGGAAGGCAGATGTGATTCCCCTTCACAAAAGTGGGACCAAGACAGAGGCAGGAAACTAGAGACCAGTCAGTTTGACCTCTGTGGTAAGGAAAGTGATGAAATCACTTCTGAAGAAAAGAATTGTTGAGTACCTAGATGCCAGTGGGGCACAGGACTCAAGGCAGCATGGGTTCACAGCGGGAAGGTCATGTCAGATGAATCTAATTGATTTCTTTGACTGGGTGACCAAAGTAGTAGACCAGGAAGGGGCGGTGGACATGGCCTACCTAGACTTTAGCAAGGCATTTGACACAGTCCCACACAAAAGATTAATAGTCAAATTAACCAGCCTGGGAGTGGGTCCCAAGGTGGTAGTCTGGGTAAAACATTGGCTGGCAACAGGACACATAAAGTAATTGTAAATGGAGTCCACTCTGAAGAAAGAGGGGTTACTAGTGGGGTACTGCAGGGTTCAGTACTGGGTCCAGTCCTTTTTAACATCTTTATAAGTGACATTGCAGAGGGACTGGAAGGAAAAGTATGCCTCTTTGCAGATGACACAAAGATCTGCAACAGGGTTGATACACAAGGAGGCGTGGAAAGGATGAGAAGGGACTTGGTAAGGTTGGAGGAATGGTTAGAAGTATGGCAGCTTGGATTCAATGCAAAGAAGTGCAAAATAATGCACCTGGGAAACAAAAACCCAGGGAAAGATTACACAGGGGGGTAGTAACAACAACAAAAATGGAAAGGGACCTGGGGGTAATCATATCAGATGACCTTAAGGTTGGCAAGCAATGTGAGAAGGTGATAGGGAGGGCTGGGGGATACTGGGATATATGGGAAGAGGCATCACCAGCAGAAAACAGGAAGTTGTTATCCCCCTGTACAGATAGTTGGTGAGACCCCATCTGGAGTACTGCGTCCAGTTCTGGAGACCCCATCTCCACAAGGACATAGACAGGATGGAGGTAGTTCAGAGGAGGGCAACTAAAATGGTGCAGGGTCTGCAAGAGAAGCCATACGAGGAGATACTAAAGGAGCTTAATATGTATACCCTTGAGGAGAGGGGGACATGATAGAAATGTTTAAGTACCTCAGTGGAATCAACAAAGTCCAAGAGGGTAACATCTTTCAGAAAAGAGATGTGCAAGAACAAGGGGACACAATTTGAAGACAGAGGGGGGGGCGGTTCAGGGGCAATGTGAGGAAGTATTTTTTCACAGAGAGGGTGGTGGATGCATGGAACAGCCTTCTTGAGGAGGTTGTGGGGTCTAAAACTGTGGGAGAATTCAAGAATGCATGGGACAGACATAAGGCTTTTTTTGTGGAGGATAGGAAGAAATAGGCTGTTGGTTAAATAGGATCTGCAGCTTATCCTCTAGGTAGGGAAATGGGCAGACTAGGTGGGTCAAGTGGTCCTTATCTGCCATCAAAGTCTATGTTTCTATGTAAGTTGGGTGTTCATGATATATTTGTGGCTTCAATATTTTTATGGAAGTTTTCCACTGTAATAGGGTATGATGTTGTCTTTCTGATGTATAAAGATTTTGATAGTATTTTAAATTATGTATTAATTTCATTAGGTTTATATGGGTAAGTACCAGACTTGTTCTTTATTTAAGTGATTAAGTTTTGTACTTTTTTTTTCAATTGCCAAGCTAAGAGTCTTTGTGACATATCCACTAGATAGTGATTTTTTGCCATAGTCTAGAGATTTTTTTTTCTCCTATGTTTGAAGTTAGGCCATTGTAAGCCTCCTATTTCCAAATTAGGGTATTGTATGTGTTTTAATCAAAGGTATTGCTGGAGATACCTTCTAAAACACATATTGTTATTTTATCTTCTAATTTGTTTAAATGGTTTCTTAGCTATTGCTTCTTGAATGTAGTCATAGAAATCAAAGATTCTTCTGGTGCATGAGCATGTATCCCAAATTATTAGGAGAGATGAGTCTTGTAGATCTTCATTTTTGTAAAAAAGTGGAATTTTCTTCTGAGGTTCGGTTATTGATTGTTTTTTTTTTTAGTAATGATAGATCTAAGCATCAACTTTTAATGTACTTGGTATTCTAAAAGAGAGTTGGGGTTATGGTGAATAGTGTGAAATCATAATTTCAGGGTACTTGATAATCTCTATTCGAGGAATTGCTGATTCAGAAGGTAAGAAAAAGTTGGTGCACGAGTATGCTTAAAAAGGAGCAAAGAAGAATGAATATTGGTTTACATCTGGGTTCCTAACATGCCAAGGGTCTACCAGTCTAAGATCTGGTTTACAGTATCTTAATCTGGTTGCTTCTGTACTGTGGGCATGCATGAAGCTTGAAGTTTTATCCTAAGACTCCTGTACCAGATTGAAATCCTCTTTTATAATGTAGGGCATTTGTAAAATAGACAGATGAACATTTCTCGGATGTTTAAATTAACTGCAGGGGGAGGCTAGCACTGAGGGATTCATACAAATAGACATAGGGATGGAGATCCTAGTTAGTCCTTCCCCCTTGCCTGGAAACTAGCAGCACTCAGGCTCAGACTGATAGATTGACAGTAGTTATGCACACCAAGGATGCTGCAAATCAAATACAGCTAAGAAAGAATTAGAGAGAAGATTGGTTAAAGAACAAGAAAGGTTCACTGGATAGTTTGAAAGGGGTATTAGTAACATCAGGAGTCTAGGCAAAACAAATTAGTGAGCATCAGGTGATGATGGCATAATCCAAACTAGATTTAGTGGCCATCACAGAAACTGTGACATAACAGTGCCTGGATATGTACTGCTAAGTAGGGACAGAGAAGTGGGGAGGGGTGGAATGGCCCTCTATGTCAGAGAAGGCATTCAGGTATTGGAGGATGGGAATATTTAGATGTAACTCAGAAAGGACTGAGTCTCTGTGGTTTCAACCTACAGAAGCATCTGGGAAAAACTTATACCTCGGGGTATGCTATAGCCCTCGAGGCCAAGGAGAGGCAGAGGATAGCGAGCTTAGCAAAGAAATTAGAAGGGGAACAGCAAAAGGAGATGATGTGAAACTGGAGGAATTTAACTTGCCCAATGTAGACATTCTGGAGGCCAGGAGCAAGAGAAGTTAAGCTTTGCTTCATGCCTTTCAAGACTACCTACTAGTGCAACTTGTAAGGGAACCCACAAGACAGGACGTTGCCTGAGATGTAGTGCTCACTAACACAGATGTAGTTAAATCAGTGATAGTTAAGAGAGCCACTTGTAAACAGTGGCCACTACTTGGTTTGGCTTGAAGTTGCCCTCGGGACTGAGAAAACACATTCTAGTATGGTGGTCTGGGATTGTAGAGGGGCAAACTTCAACAAACTCAACGATGTGGTTCAAAATAAATTGAAGGGGGAGTGCAAGGAGGCAGGGGTTGAAGAGACATGGAGGGTGATTAAAGGGGCCATTCTTTAAGCTTCACAGCTTTGCCTAAGGAAAGTAACCAAAAGAAATAAATTCAAGAAACCACTTTGGTTTTCAGCAAGAGTCAGGAATGCAGTAAGGGACAAAAGGATAGCTTTCCATGACTACAAAAAGAAACAGGTGATGCAGAAAGGGAAGGATATATCTATAGAAGAGTAAGGAGGCAAAGAAGATGATAAGGGAGGCAAAGGCAGACACCGAGCTGCGATAAGCCGAGGGGGTTAAACATGGAGGAAAACATTTTTTCTGCTACATAAGTAAAAAAAGAAGGAAGGGTAGGGGAGTAGTTAGGCTGTTGAATAGGGGCCTTGTGATAGAGGAGGATGAGCAAAAGGTTACAGTCCTAAACAACTATTTTTGCTCTGTCTTTACCAGGGAAGTTAGCGGACCCCTACCTGAGAGAGGCGCTAAAGTGGCCGAGAGGAATTCCAGAGACAGGGAGGCCAATATTTACCAGGGAGGTGGTACAAAAGGGTCTAGCAGCCCTCAAGACAGACAAGGCCCTGAGTCCAGATGGGATCAATCCAAGGATGCTCAAAGAACTGGAAAATGAAGTGCCTGAAGCTCTGGCATGCCTTTTCAATAGCTTGCTTCAATTGGGGGTTGTCCTGGGGGACTGAAGGGTGGCAGATGTCATTCTGTTTCATAAAGGGGGGATAAGGAACAAGCAGGCAACTACAGGCCTGTCAGTCTCACCTCTATTGTTGGTAAGATGATGGAGTCTCTTAGCAAAGCAGACCTTGTGGACTGTCTGGATGGTAATGGTCTCTAGGATAGTAAACAGCATGGTTTTGTGGCAGGGAGGTCATGCCAGAAAAACTTAGTGGTCTTTTTTGATTGGGTTACAAAGGAATTGGATAAAGGCCATGCCATTGATCTGCTGTATTTTGACTTCTGCAAGGCTTTCAACTTTGTGCCCCACAGATGCCTGCTGAAGAAGCTTGGGGACCTTGGGGTGGCTAGGGATATAGTCAGATGGGTGGAAAAATTGGTTAAAAGGGAGATGGCAGCAGGTACTGGTAAATGATGTTAAATCAGATGAGAGGGAGGTCACAAGTGGGATACCACAGGGGTATGTCCTGGGTCTGATCCTTCTCAACATATTCATCAGTGACATTGGAGAAGGGATCTGAAGTATGCTAGGTCTCTTTACAGACAACACAAAGCTCTGCAGAAGAGTGGATAACACTGAAGCAATATATAGGATAGTGCATGGGGAACAGTTGACAACAGGGCTATTCTTTCACTGAGTTGGCACTAGCAGTGACGGATTACCTCGAGAGCACAGCTCAGGGTAATCCATCGTCATAGTATAACAGTGAAAATGCCCTGACCGTCAACTACTATCATGCACTTTTCTTTATAGTGTATCGTGGAACGTCATTTTTTTGAGGGAAAAAAATCACTGCAGCATGTTTCTGCTTCAAAACATTTTTACTGGGTTACTAGAATGAAAAAAGAACTTTACATTTTGAATGTTTTAATGCAAAACATTAGTACTGCCGCCGACATTGCTGCTTTCCTTATGTGTCCTGTCTATGGAGTGAGCCCTAACTGTTAAATGCTGCTCGAGGACACAGTGTGTGACGTTCGCAGTGCAGTAGAAAAAAATTGTTCTGCTGCACTGAGAACGTCACTAGTGAGTGACTACAAGGTTTTGACAAGGATGGATTTCGGTGGAGAATGACGTTCCACCATACACTATAATACAAGAGGACCTTCAGAGGCTAGAGAGATGGTCAAGGGTCTGGCAGTTGAATTTCAACACCAATAAATGCAAGTTAATGCACCTAGGGAAAAGAAATCCCAAGACAGAATACTGGATGAGTGGTGTAAAAATCAGTACTACAGCAGAGGAATGTGACCTTGGAGTCATTATTAGTGACACCCTTAAGCAAGCTAGCCAATGTGACAAGGCTTGCAGTAAGGCAAACAGGATGCTGGGATGTATAGGAAGGGCTATTGACAGTGGAAGGAATGAGATGCTACTTCCCCTCAATAGATCCCTGGTGAAACCACATCTGGAGTACTGTGTCCAATTAGGGTGCCATCACCTTAGAAAAGACAAGGATAGGCAGGAGGCAGTACAGCACAGGGTAATGAAGATGATTCAGGGCCAGCAAGAAAAGTCCTATGAGGAATGACTTAGGGCACTGAATATGTATTCGTTGGAGGCTAGAAGGGGAAGGGGGTATATGATACAGACATTCAAGTTCCTGAAAGGAATAAACAAGGTGGATTCCAGGGAACTGTTTAACAGGAACATCAGCTGGACAACCCAGGGTCATGACTGGAAACTGACAGGGGGGAGGTCAGGAGGGATGTGAGGAAGTATTACTTTACAGAAAGGGTGGTGAAACTGTGGAACAGCCTGCCTGCCAAGGTGGTAGCAGCAGAAACTGTGGGTGGTTTCAAGCATGCATGGGATAGAATGATGGAGATAGTCATCATTGGTAGAGACAAGGATGGGGAAGGAATAGGACAACCACTGGGAAGGGGTACAATCCCCAATCAATGCCAGGTCACAGAGTTCTACAGTGACCCATTGGTCAGACTGGATGGACCATTGGTCTTTTTCTGCCATCCCATCTATGTTTCTATGTTTATGTTTCTATGGAGAAAAATGTTTGTAAAAAAAAATCCCATCCAGATTGTTCTCATTAGGGCCGTAGATTGAGGCTATAGTATATGAACATTATTTAGTCTGGCATTAAGTAATAATGTAGAGTCTTTGTGTGTCAGTTGGGTAATTAGTTATTTTCAGAACAGAGGTGCCCTTTTTAAAAATATTGTCACCCCTCGGGAATTAGGTCTGCATGATGATTGGAAACATGGACCCCACACCCTGTGTATCTAATTACAGTCATGCTCTATAAAATGTGTTCCCTGAAACATTACACAGTTTATACCATTTCTATCAATACCAATGTAGAATCTTCTTAATTTTAGTTTTATTTTTTATTTCCTTAATATCCCACAAAATTATTTTTATGTAAAAGCCCCCCATTCACATAAATTCAGGATCCTTGTTTAGCTTTTGATGCATATCCAGTTTTTTCAATTCGCTGCAGATGCAAATCACCACAGAATGTTATGCTGGTCCAACTTTAAGCAGAATTGCATGGTGCCGAAAGGCCTCTCACACAGTTTGCAAAGGGTGTTAACAGAAGACATAGACACGTGTTTCGTCCTACCAGGACTCATCGTATGCCTCGTCTGTTTGACACCCCAGTGGAATGGACCAGCTACCCTTAAGGCAGTGTGCCTTGGATATATTGTGGTGAACCCATTAAAATAAAAAACTATTTAAAAGAAAAAGAACCTCTGTACGCAAACACTGAGGTAAGGGTTACCCCAAAGGGCATTTGGCTGGGAAGCCAAGTTTCAAGAAAATACAAAATCACACATACTGAGCTGATAACAGCTCACTTCCTGCTGCATCCTGGTGGGATGAGGGAGTAAATAATGCAAGATGTTGAAATGAAAAATAACACACAGTGAAGTGCCTTAGTAATAAAATACACTACAATAAAAATCATTAATGTAAAAATGATAAAATGCATTACAGTTCTGCAGTTGCAAATGTATAAACAGAGAGATTGGTCGCACAAAATAAGAGATATAGACAATGTAAATTAAGGTATAAGTGCAATAGGTACTAGTAACCATGAAGGAGCAGATTTATACTGTAACCCAACCTGCAAGGAGCAAGAGTTATCAATGCTAATGCAGAAGGTTGGTACAGGAGCCCTGCAAATGGGGACCTCAGGAAGGTTGGCACTTACTGTACTCTAATCTCAGGGTGGACGTAGGAGGGCATCCTCAGAACAGGGGGCAAACACAGGGTAGGGGTTAGGAACAATTGCTGGAGGGGTGGAAAACTATGCAGAGGAATCTGAGGGAGGACAAAGATGAGGCTTAGCAGATGGACAGGGTAAGAGAGGACCAGAGCTTAGGAAAATTATACAAGAAGGCAGTTTGGCCTGCAGAAGTTTCCTTGAGTAGAAGGAGAGGGAATGGGAAGCAGTGTTCCAGAGGGGGGGAGGAAGGAGAGGGAGATAATAAGTAGAAAAGGTAAGGAGAGAGAGAGCCAAACCAGAATTTGGAGGTGAAAGTGGCACAGTGGGCCAGACATTTAGCTTCAAGGGAGGGGAGGGAAAGGGAGAAGTAGAGAGAGAAGTGGTGTGTACATAGAGGGCAGTCCAAAGGAAAACAGCAGAAGGGAGTAAAAGAGGGGGTTCAATCTGACAAGGGTAGACCTGGGAGCTGTGCTGCAGACAATATCACCATAGTTAAAGATGGGGAGGATCATCTTCATGACTTGCTCTCAGTAGGCAAGGAGTGGGATGCTGGCTTTGTTCCTATAGAGCGCACCCAGGTTTGGTTGCGGCTTGAGGCGGATGGCATCAATGTGTGTCAAGAAGTCATGCTGACAGTCCAGCCAGACTCTAAGGTACTTAAAGGAGGAGACATCCTCAATCACAGTACCATCGAGCATGTGGAAGGAGTGGAGGGAAGAGAGCCTGGAAAGCCTATGCCAGGAGCCAAAGGCCATGCAGACCATATTCTTGGCATTGAGGGACAGAAGGTGGTAACAGAACCAACTCTGAACACTGCTGAAACCTTGTTGGAGACAAACAGAAAGATCAGCAGCAGATGAGCCAGAGGCAAACAGCACAGTGTCATCTGTGTACATATGGATGAATGCAGAGGAACAGGCTGACAGGAGCTCATTTAGAAATATGGAGAGGAATAAGGGGCTCAGGACAGAACCTTGGGAAATACCTAAGCAGATAGAGAGAGGAGAGGAAATGAAAGGGTGCCCCCTATATGGACAGCTTGCAACCTGACCTCAAGGTATGAGTGGAACGAGCTGATTGTAGAGTCAGAGAGCCTCACTGACTTGAGATCATCCAGGAGAAGGGAGCGTGACACAGTATTAAAGGCTTTGACCAGCTCAACAATGATAACTGACGTGAGCTGACCCTGATCCATACTGGACAGGATGGAATCAATGAGCTGGAGAAGGGAGGTTGATGTGGAGTGGGACTTCCTAAAACCAGACTGGCATGGAGTGAAAACAGAAGAGACATCAAGAAAAGGAGGGAGTTGTGAGATGACAAGATGTTCCTGGAGCTTGGCCAGGGTGGGGAGGAGAGATGGGATGGTAGTTTCAAGTGGAGGAAGGATCACTCTTTTTAAAAAAGGGGATGATAGTAGCCCATTTCCAGGCATCTAGGACAGTGGCAGAGGAGAAGGAGAGGTTAACGAGCAGGGTAATAGGGATAGTGATGGCTGGAGCAGAGAGATGAAGAAGCTTGGGGTCAATGCCATCAGTGCTCATACCCTTGTGGGGCTTAAGAGCTAGAAGGGCGTTAAGGGAGGAAGACGGAGTGTTTGGAGAGAAGAAGTGAAGAGGAAAAGGGGTAGATTGAGAGGGAGGGGGAGGAGGGCACAGGTGGCAAAAAAGGAGTTGAAGAAGAAAGCAGTGGCAGCAGGGTTAGTGAGGAGGAGCTGCCAACCTTGATGATATGGGGGGGGCTGAGAAGAGGGAAAGGATAACATTTTAGATCATGGAGGGTTGATTTAGGTTGTTCTAATGTGTACATGCAAAGTACTCAGATTTTGCAAGCCTGGTGGCTTTTGTGCAAGCATCGCGAAGGTTCCAGTAATTTAACAGGGCTGCAAAGGAACTGGTGATCTTATTGAACTGTCAGGCTAGATCACGAGCACAAAGTCAGGCCGTCAGCCTGGCAGTGATCCAGGGAAGGTGGAATCTCCAGACACTGGTTGTTCTGAGGGGGCATGGTAGTTCCAGACACCCAAAAATGTGATATGGAAGAGTTTGAGGGCCAAGTTGATGTCTGTGGCTGCTGAGATGTGGGACCAGTCAGAGGCCAACAGGTTGGCATGGAGGGAGGATAAATTCAACCACCTGAAGGACTGAAGGAAGACGAGTTTAGGGGGAGCTTTAAGGTGATGCATCTTGCACACACAGTAAACCATAAAATGGTCACTGATGACATCTGGGAAGATACATGCATCCATAATTCGGTGGGAGTGAGAGAAGAGTACCCAGTCCAAAAGAGTCCAAAATCAATTGGGCTAGTTGAAGGAATTTAATATTTTGATAGTTTGTACACAGAGGGGGGGAGTCAATGTTAAAATCACCATATATCAGCAACTCAGCAGAGGAGGAGTGGAAGCAGATGGATGAAGGAGTTCAGTGGCCAGTGCAAGGGACAGGCCATGACAGCAGTACACCCCTGCAACAAACAGAGGGACTGAGAAAGGAAGGGTGAGTTTGATGAGGAGCAGCTCATAAGTAAAAGGGGAAGATACCAATAGCATAGGTGCAAATTGTACACCAGAGGATAGATAGATAGCAATACCACTGCCTTTCTTAGGGCAATCCTGCCTAGCTATGGAATAACCATGGATGGATGCTGCAGAGTCCTTAACCTTGTGGGAGAGTTAAGACTTCAATATGATGAGAACACATTGCCGGAGGTTGACCAAGAGGGGCTGCAATAGATATAGCTTTGGAAGGAAGCTGTGGATGTTAATGTGGGCAACCCAGAGTCCTTCAGGAAGTTGTATTGGTTAGATGGGGTGAAACATAGAAACATAGAATTTGACGGCAGATAAGGACCGCTTGGCCCACCTAGTTTGCCCATTTTCCTACCTAATAGATAAGCTGCAGATCCTAATTAACCAACAGCTTACTTCCTCCTACCCCCCACTAGGACTGCCTTATGTCTGTCCCATGCATTCTTGAATTCCCCCACTGTTCTTGACTCCACAACCTCCTCAGGGAGGCTGTTCCATGCATCCACAACCCTCTCTGTGAAAAAATACTTCCTCACATTACCTCTGAGCCGTCCCCCCTCTATCTTCAAATTGTGCCCCCTTGTTCTTGCACATCTCTTTTTCTGAAAGATGCCACCCTCTTGGACTTTGTTGATTCCCTTGAGGTACTTGAAAGTTTCTATCATGTCCCCTCTCTCTCCCTCCTTTCCACAACGGTATACATATTAAGCTCCGTTAGTCTTTCTTCGTAAGTCTTCTGGTGCAGACCCTGCATCATTTTGGTTGCCCTCCTCTGGACAGCCTCCACTCTGTCTATGTCTTTGCGGAGATGGGGTCTCCAGAACTGCACACAGAACTCCAGATGAGGTCTCACCAACTGTCTGTACAGAGGGATAACAACTTCCTGTTTTCTACTATTGATGCCTCTCCCTATGCATCCCAGTATTCCCCCAGCCTTCCTTACTGCCTTCTCACATTGCTTGCCCACCTTTAGCTCATCTGATATAATTACCCCCAGGTCCCTTTCCATTTTTACTGTTGTCAGTGTCTCACCCCCCATTGTGTACTCTTGCCCCGGGTTTTTGTTTCCCAGGTGCATTACCTTGCATTTCTTTGCATTGAATCTGAGCTGCCATGCATTTGACCATTCCTACAACCTTGCCAAGTCCCTTCTCATCCTTTCCACTCCATCTGGTGTATCAACCCTGTTGCAGATCTTTGTGTCATCTGCAAAGAGACATACTTTTCCTTCCAGTTCCTCTGCAATGTCACTTATAAAGACATTAAAAAGGACCGGTCCCAGTACTGAACCCTGCAGTACCCCACTAGTAACCCTCTTTTCTTCTCTGTGGACTCCATTTACTACTACCCTTTGCATCCTGTTGTCTAGCCAATTTTTTATCCAGGCTACCACCTTGGGACCCACTCCAAGGCTGGCTAACTTGTGTATTAATCTTTTGTGTGGGACTGTATCAAATGCCTTGCTAAAATCTTGGTAAGCCATGTCCACAGCCCCTCCCTGGTCTACTACTTTGGTCACCCAGTCAAAGAAATCTATTAGATTCATCTGACACGACCTTCCCATTGTGAAACCATGCTGCCTTGGGTCCTGTGCCCCACTGGCCTCTAGGTACTCAGCAATTCTTTCCTTCAGAAGTGATTCCATCATTTTACCTACCACTGAGGTCAAACTAACTGGTCTGTAGTTTTCTGCCTCTGTCCTGCTCCCACTTTTGTGAAGAGAATCACATCCGCCCTCCTCCAGTCCTCAGGTACCACCCCATCCTCCATGATTTGTTAAAGACAGTAGTCAGCGTGTCATTAGTTCTACCCTTAGTTCTTTTAGAATTCTTGGGCTGAATCCCATCAGGCCCCATTGCTTTGTCCACCTTCAATTTTATTAGTTCTTTCACAACCTTTCTTCTGTAAATGGACTGGTATCGACCCCCATCTTCAGAGTGTTTCTCTTGTTTGGTTTAGGTACCTCCCCCTCCTCTTCCTTTGTGAATACTGAGCAGAAATATTCGTTCAGTATCCCTGCCTTTTCATTGTCACCCTCTACCCACATTCCCTCTTCTTTATTAAGCCTCAGTATCCCTTCTTTGGTATTTCTTCACTCCCTAATGTACCTATAAAAGGTCTTATCCCCCTTCTTAACAGAGTTGGCTATCCTTTCCTCGGTTTGGGCCTTTGCTATTCTGACTGCCTTTCCAGCCTCTTTCTGCTTTAACTGATAAAGTTCTCTGTCCTTTTCCTCCTGTGTTTCCTTATATTTCCTGAATTCTATCCTTTTCTCCTTAACCTTCCCTGCCACCTCTTTTGAGAACCATAGCATTTTTTTCCTTCGATGTGTTTTGTTGATTTGCTTTACACAAAGGCTTGTTGCCTCTGTGATGGCTGTTTTGATTACTCCTCATTGTTCCTCCACCCCTCCTTCTTGCCTGTTTGCTAGTGCTTTTCTGAGGCACTTTCTCATTTTCCCAAATTCAGCCCTCCTAAAGTCCAATACTCTTGCTTTTGTATGGCTTGATTGTATGGCTGTGTTTATCGTGAACCACACTGTTTGGTGGTTGCTTGTTCCCAGATGGCTACCCACTTCTAAATCTGAGATTCTTTCTCCGTCCCCATTTGAGAGTACCATGTCTAAGATTGGTCCCTCCTGAGTGGGTTCCAATACTAGTTGTCTGAGGCATGCCCCCTGTAGGGCATCAAGAATGACCCTGCTCTTGGATGTGCCTGCAGCAAAGGTGCTTCAGTTAGCATCTGGCATATTCAGGTCCCCCATCAACAATATCTCCCATTTTTCTGCCATTCTAAGGAAGCCTTCTATCATTTCCTTGTCCATTTCCTCCCCCTGAGATGGGGGTCTGTATACAACCCCCATGCGGATTGTGGTGCCATTTCCTGTCTCCAGGGTGACCCAGAGTGTCTCATCTGCTCCCTGTTTACTCTTTAGTTCTGTTGCTTTGATCCCTTCCTTTACATAAGAGCTACACCTCCTCCTCTTTTACCCTCCTTGTCCCTCCTGTAGATTGTGTATCCTGGTATGTTGACATCCAGTCATGGTTCTCTGTGTACCATGTTTCTGTGACTGCCACAATACCCAGGCAACCCTCTTCCATCAAGGCCACTAGTTCAGGGAGCTTGGTACACAGACTACGGGCACTGGTACTCATCACCCTCCACTTTTTGATGGCCTTCCCCTTTTTTGCCCCATTCCTGTCCTTACTGCCTTTGCCTTTTTTTACATTTACTTCTGTCCTGCTCCCTAACGACTTCTCTACCTTGGTGTTTACCTCACTAATTACTGTTGTTTGTGGTGGAGCCAGGATTAAGTTCAATGTCAGCTGCCACCAGAAGTAGCAGAGTTATAAAGACCTTAATGGTGCCACCGAGCTGCTTGGAAGGGAAAGAGTAGGGAGGGTGGGAGGGGAAAGGAGGCACGAGAAGCTTCAAAGGTGGCATCAAGGAGCAGGAAGAAGACAGCACCCAGGCCACCAGGGGGAATGGGAAAGAGAAGTAGGGTGAAGGGTGGACAGGTGGGGAAGGGTGGGAGAGGGGTGGAGAGAGTAGGAGCGAGGAGGGGATGGGGTGGTAGCTGCAGGAAGGGACAAGAGAGAAAGGAGGAGGGAGAGGGCAGCTAGGATGTGGACCAGCATGATGGTTGAGCCTAACAGTAACAAGGACCACCAGGGAGTCTATGAGAAGGGTGATCCCATCCAGATATGTAGGGTAGGGGAGTGTAGGCCTGACCTAGATAGGAATGCAAGGGGAGTAAACACCTGAGCAACAAAAGGGATCTTTAAAATCAAGGGGAACCTAGTGGAGGGTTATACCATGGAGCAATAGGAAGCAATGCACAACAATATTAAAACATGTAAAAAGCAACAACCAACACTAGGGAGCAGCAGAGGTACAATAGTTACCTAGCACTAGGCAATGATAATGCTAAATAACCAGAAAAACCTGTGAGCTAACAAATACAGGATAGTACCCCCAGCTACCAGATATGTGAGGAAACAAAGCAACTGAGTTAGACAGAAATAATTTACCACTTACTAGATGCAGGGAGGAGTTGGGCAGAGTTCCCTGGCATCTTGGCATCTCCCTCTGGTGACTGTCCTCAAGGACTCCCACTCCTGCTGTGCGACTCATGCTGGGACTGCTTTTGCTTGGACAGCAAAGGCTGTGCAGCACTAAGAAGAAAATCAGCTCACCTGCTACAGTGCTCTTCGTCCACTGATTGGTCCAAGTGTGGAGGGGAGAACCAACAGTTCTTGTTGCTGGTCCCAAGACCTGTAAGCCTGCAAGGGCTACTTGGTGTCTTGGAGAGCCAAAAAGACAAAAGGCTCATGACTCTGGCATTGGACAAGATGGTGGTGCCTGCCATTATGATCTGGTGACTGGTGCAGTCTGCGGAGGCTGCGGCTGAGAAGATGATTGTGGTCTGCCTCCTACAGTTCACTTCACAGGCTAATTGGACAACATGTGTGGAGGAAAACCAGCAACTCCTGCTGCTGGCCAGGAGTCATAGAATCCTAGAAGGGCTACTTGGTGTCCAAGTAAGCCCAACAAGACAAAGGGCACATGACCCTGGCACGGGGCAAGATAGCAGCTCCAGCCATGAAGATTTGGTGCCTGGTACAGAATGGGGTGATTGTGGCTGAGAAGCCAGTCATTTGTCTGCCACCTACAGTGCGCTTCATGCGCTGATTGGTCTGAGTATGGAGGGGGAGAACCAGCAACTTCTGCTGCTGGCCCTGAGTTCTGGAAGCCTGGAAGGGCTACTTGGTGTCCTGGGGAGCCCAACAAGACAAAGGGCTCATGACCCTGGTGTGGGGCAAGGTGGCAGCTCCTGCCACACAATCTGGACCCCTCCATGCCTTTGAGATCCCATATAGGAAACTGGGGTGCTCAAAAGACAGTGTTGAACCCACACCCTTACCTATACCTAGTCACCACATAACCCATTTCCTCACCCACCTTCTAAGAACCTGGCCACCCTGATATGGTGTGGTGAAAGCACAACCAAACCATCCCCAAACTACTGACAGAATTCAAAGCTAGTTGATTGCCTAACTAGAATGCCCTGAGGCATAAAGGAAAGGATGACAAACTAGGGCAGGTGGACAGAAGGAAACTAGGAGCAGAAGGGGGTAAGAAACTTTAACCATGAGAATTTTGTAGATTGACTAGGGGGATGAAGGGAGATGTGAAGTTTGTTCCAAATTCTGGAGCTGGAATGAGAATGCAGATTGGCCGGAGAAAGTCTGGAGGCAGGAACAGAAAGGATACAAGAACCAAAGTAACAGAGGGAGTGGCTGGAAGAAGGTAGAAGGAATAGAAGACAGCTATGGTAGAAATGAACAGAACTAGAATTTAGACAAAAAGGAATCATAACAAAGTAGACACTGGGGCCAGATTTTCAAAGGGTCTGGATTGTCTCAAGCTCCTGGTGCACCACAGACATGGTGTACCGGGTTAGCAGCAGTCTAATGGGATTTTACATTCCGCATGGCAATTGCCACAAGTTAGACCAGGTTTTCATGATCTAGCTTGCATCAATCCTGGGGAAGCTTTTTATGGTGCTTGCACCAGAAATTTGGTGCAAGCTGCCGTAAATCAGGTAAACTGTCACAACTGCGTCCAACCTACTAAAATCAAATGCAGTTGAGACAAAAGCATTTGGTGCACAACCAGATAGAAAGTGTTGTAGTGCAGGGCTGGATGCAAGCCTTGTGCCAACCTTTGAAAATCCAGACCTATAAGTCCAAAGATAGCAGAGAAGAAAAAATTACTCGCCATAGCAATGTTGATTCTTCTTAAATGATCCATTGGTAATATTCACAAACAGCAATCAGTCCAGTGGATTGCATTCCCCCGGAGATAAAACTTATGCTAATAATGGAATTTAGTATTAGAAGCAAGTTCAGACACTGCTCTGTGTTCACTCTACCCCTAAGTGCCTTTCTTCAGATTTGTTTGTAAAGCTAGGTGGGAGCAGAGACCACTAAAACATAGCTAAATGGCTACCAAAAAGGTTTCAAAGTTTTGATAAAAGTTTGAAAATAGTGAACATTTAAAAGCAGGCATTGATTAGACCACTTATTCAGCCTACAAACTCACTGTAATAAGTAAAGCTCATGCCAATAAAATAAAAACTGATTCTTGTCTGAACCTATTTCTAGGTTCTGGCAGGGGAGGCAGGGTTGAGGCTTGTGAATATTATTGATGGATCCCTTAAAAAGAAACAACATTGCTATGGTGAGTACTTTTTTCTTCTAACCCCAGACATCATAGCAGTACCTTGGGAGGCTGAGTCAAGAATATGTTTTTTTTTTTGTTGGTTTTCTAAAAACATTCAACACTCTCAGCACATCCTGTGATAAATTTAGGCCAGAGAACTCTAACAATTCATGAACCGTGCTCTCAGGCATAGGGTTCTAAGGTCTGGGAATGTTATTCTACCGAGACAGGGTCAGCAAGTTGTGCCTCTGCGACAGGTTGATTGCAGATATACTGGATAGAGCTAGGTTCATGGAGTACCAGCTCTGTCTGGCCCAGTCTAGTGCTGTCAAAATCGTTGTTTCCGGCTCCCTCTTGAGCTTTATAAGTACTCTTTGCAGTAGTGGAAATGTAGGAAATGCATACAGGAGCTTTTCTGTCCAGTCAAGGACCGAGGTATCCTCTGAGACTGTCTCCCATTACTGGGGGTCTGTGACAAAAATGTGGAAGCTGATTGTTCTCCCTGAAAGTAAACAGATCTATTTCTGGTATACCCCATCTTCAGAACACTAATGCCAGCACCTGTTGGTTCAGAGTCCACTCATGGTTTCCCTAGCCGATTCTGTTTTGTGAGTCTGCTAGGAAATTGTCCTTCCCTGACGTGTATCGTGCATAGGTCAACACCTATGGAATAAGCTAGGGTCCAGCTCTCCTTTAAGTGATGCTGCATGCCCCTCATCTGGAATCTGGCTCCTGGTACCACTGCAGTGGAGGAGGCCATGTTTTCCAGCAGCTGCAGAAAATCCCTTGCAAGCAGCCAGCTCTGAAGGATTTTGCAGTGGAATTCCAATATGATACCCTTGCATGTGGAAAAAAGGTCTTTCCCTGCAGGATATCTAGCTCTGCATCTGTGAAGTGCAAAACTTGAGCTGACTTGGTTTGTTATTTCTATAGGTTTATCAGGAAGCCCAGGTTTTCCAAGGTGTTTTTTTACTGGCGGTATAGAGCACCCTGCCTCCTGCTGTGTTTTCCTGAGACTAACTAGCCATCCAGGAAGGGAAAAACCACGACACCTTGCCTTTTAGGTAGGCAGCTGCAACAGCTAGGCACTTTGCGAAAAACCTTTGATGCTGAGGTGAGGCCAAAGGCAAGGGCTGTGAGCTAGTATTGGCAGTTTTCTAGCCTAAACCTGAGGTACTTTCTGTGGGTGGATGAGTTGGAATGGGGATTTGAAAGTAGGTGTCTTTCAGATCCAATGACCCCAGCCTGTCTCCCAGCTGCAGAGATGATATCACTGATCCCAGTGTAACCAGTTTGAATCTTCCCTTTTTATGGTTGCAGTGGGTGGAGCCTGCAGCCACCTTGCTGTAACTGGAAACAAAGGGGATACAAAAGTACAGATTTGGAGTTACAGTACTTGCTTCCACAACTCCAAAACAGTGCGCTCACCCCCCCCCCCGCGGACACATTACTTTTCCTGTTGTTTCCCACAGAGGTCATGGAGTAACACAGCATTGTCCATCATACCCAAGATGGCCACTGAACATTACTGCACATGCATGAGTACTCGTGCATGCACGAGTTCACTTCTGCAGTTGAAGTGAGGTTGCCCATGTGCACTGAGTTCACAGCAGAACATTCTGCCATGCCCAAGATGGCCACAGACTCAGTGTACATGCAACTTCACCATAACTGCAGGGAAGTGAAAGTTACACATCTTGTGACTATTCGTATGCACACAATAGTCCGGTGGCCATCTTGGACATGGCAGACTGTGCCATGTTCTACTGTGACCTCATGAGCTCGGCTGCAGCCATATCAACTCTGGCCAAAGTTTGTTTTGTGTTTGTTCAAATATCTCAGGTCTAAAATGGGTTGCCACTCCCCATTTTCTCCTGGAGTAAAATATCTTCAGAAGAGACCCTTGCCCCATTGTGTGGCAGGGACCATCTCCATTACTTTTGCTTGCAGTTCTTTTCTTACCTCCAGCTCCAACAGGATTTTTTTGCTATATATTAAGCAAGGATAGTACAGCTGACAGACAATATCTCATTTTCAGCCCGGCCCTGATTTTACCTATTTTTACAGTGTATTTACCCAGGACAGGACAGCTGAGATGCAAGATCTCATTTTCAGTAGGATCCTGCTGTTACCCATTTTTACAGTGTATTTACTGAGGACAGCCCAGCTGAAAGGCAATTTCTCATTGGGGGTCCCATTTTTACCCGTTGTTACATTGTATTTATCCAGGCTAGGACAGCAGTGATATTCCTTCTCATTTTAGTGGGGTCCTCCTTTTACACATTTTGTATATTTACCAGGATAGACCAGCTGAGATACAATATCTCATTTTCAATTGAGTCCAGATTTTACCCTTTTTAACATGTATTTAGCCAGGATAGCCCAGCTGAGATGTAATATCTTGTTTTCAGTGAGGTTCTCCTTTTGCACATTTTTACAGTGTATTTACCCAGGATACACCTGCTGAGAAGCAATATCTTTTCACTATATATTTAGTCATTATAGCACAGTGGACAGGCAATATCTTGTTTTCAGGGGGGTCTTGTTTTTACGTATTTTTACACTATATTTACCCAGGACAGCACAGTGGAGAAGCTATATCTCATTTTCTTTGTGGGCCCTGCTTTTACCTATTTTTACAATGTATTTACCCAGGATACACCTGCTGAGAAGCAATATCTATTTGCTATATATTTAGCCAGGATAGCACAGCTAACAGGCAATATCCTGTGTTCAGTGGAGTCTTGCTTTTAAACATTTTTACATTCTGTTTACCCAGGATAGCATAACAAAGATGCTAAATCTCATTTCAATGGGGTCCTGCTTTTATAATGATTTATTTACGCAGGATAGCCCAGCTAAGATTCAGTATCTCATTTTCCATGGGGTCCTGCTTTCACCCATTTTTACAATGTATTTACCCAAGACACCCCAGAAGAGATGCAATATCTTGTTTTCAGTAGCATCCTGTTGTTAGCCATTTTTACACTCTTTACACAGGATAGTCCTGATTAGATGAAATACCTCATTTTCAGTAGGTAGAGCAGATATGCTATATCTCATTTTTCAGTAAAGTCTGCTTTTACCCATTTTTACAGTTTGCTATTTATCTGGGATAGCCCAGCAGATAAACAATATCTTCTTTGCAGTGGGATCCTGCTTTTACCCATTTTTACAGTTTACAGTATGTACCCAGGACAGCCCAGCAGAGATGCCACATCTCTTTTTCAGCAGGGTCCTGCTTTTACCCATTTTTACAATGTATTTATCCAGGACAACCCACCTGACATGCACTATCTCATTTTCACTGGGGTCTTGCTTTTACACATCTTAACACTGTATTTACAAATGATAGCACAGTAAAGATGCAATATCTGCTTTTTAGTGGGGGTCCTGCTTTTACCCATTTACAATGTATTTACCCAGACTAATGAAAAATAACACCTGTCATACTTATTAGGTGGGGTAAGAAATAGGCTATGTTGCATATTTGGGCCTAATATCTGCAAAAAATCACAAAGTTATGAGTAAACATTGAAGAAATTCAGTGTTTCATCATAACTAGGGATGTAATTTTTTCACGGGTAAAATAACCACTTTTCACAGCTCATACATGGAAAAAATTACCCTATTTCATGGCTTGAAAAGATGAGCGGAGGCACATTATGGGCCAGATATTCAAAGGGTTACACCTGGTGCAACTGGGTTGCACCAGCACAACCAAATATTCAATATTCAAAGGAATTGGGCAGCACAATTCCTGATGCCTGGGGTGCAAAGATAACATATGTGGCACATCGATATTCAGCCGGGATGTTGGCACATATGCTAGCACAACCCTGAGATGCACCGCGCACTGGGGCACAAGGCTGAGCCAGAAAAATAGGGTTCAAATGGTAGCCACCACAGGCAAGTTGCCATAATGCAGGTGCATCACAGCAGCCACCAACCGTAGGTGGCCTCCCCCAGAACATTGTGCACAAGCACCCTACAATGTCCCTGGTGGTCTAGTGGTTCCCTCTCCTTTCTGTAACCCCAATCACCTGAAAGACAATAATAGTATTGCCCTGATAGTCTAGTGGTACCCCCACCTGTAGCTCAATAGCCAATATTAATATAAAAGACTGCCCTGGTAGTCTAGTGATAACCCCACCCACCAGTAACCCTGATTGCCCGTAAACCCAATGGCAATAAATCCCTAGTGGTCCACTGGCACCCCACCCACACAGGAACCCCTGCCCACCAGCTCCCCACCATCATTGGTGGGCAGCAGCAAACCCCACCCACATACCTCCATGGCTGCCCGCCGGATGACGGCTTACCATATGGGCTGCAATCCCATTGGTCACACTGTGGACCAATGGGCTTCACGGGCTTATACTGTAATTAAGCAATGATGCGACAGGGTAACTGTGCTGTGCTGGGATAACATCACGCCTGGGTGATTAGACATGCAGGCCGAGGTCACCTGTGACTAATCACCCCAGAAGTGACGTTATCCCAAACACAACAACACCTGGAGTGCATTATTGCTATTATACAATGGCTCATTAAAAAAAAAAGAAAAGAAAAGAAAAAAGTGTCTTTTAAGTACATTTATTTTCATTTTTTGCATGGGTAGGGTTACATTATGAAAAAGTAGTGCTGCTTTAGCCAGCAGGTGGAGCTGAAGTGCTTTTCAGTGGCTGTACAGTCCCATAGCAACCTTTGCTGGTGCCACTCGTTGTTAATATGCCGTTTGATTCTTTGTTTATGCTGTGTTTTGGCCTTTTGGGATGGTATTACGTTGTTTTTCTCTGTGTTTCCATGACTGACTTTTAATTGTGGTTCTGAATGAGAATCGAGACTGCGTGCCCCCATCCCTAACAATCTGTCTTACAGTGACCACTCGTGCCGTCTGAAAGAGCTAGAAGGAGGAGGTAGGGAGGATTTTTTGGACTGCATTTTTATGGTGAAGTTAAATTAAAAAAAAAAAGAAGACAGTGTGTTGAGCCAGCGAGCATTACAGACAGCCTCGCGGCGACTGTTTAAACAGTCAGTTGCTCGCTTCGCTCGCTCGCTCACTGGGCGCACTTGGTCCGACTGTGATTGTTGAATTTCCTCTTATCATGCTTTCAGCTGCAGGTTACTTTTTTTAAATGGGAGAAAAAGACTCTGGTGGGGAGTGTGAAATGGTTGTTTTTTGTTTCTGCTGCTTTTTTTTTTCCGGGAAGACAGCTGGTGGCTTCAGAGCAAGTGAAGTGAAGTGCAGAGCGGGAAGCAGCAAAGCGGGCTGCATGTAATGATTTTTACTTGATGCGGTCTTCTGTGTTACTGGGACTAGACCCGTGATGTTGTACTGGGATAACATCACGGGTCCAGTCACAGAGTGACCAATCAGAGTTCAGGAAATTTTTTGCCATTGTATAATAGTCATTCACAGTTATGTGAATGAATGTGTTCATTCACATATTTGTGAATGACTATTACAGTATGCACTGCAAGCCCACTGGTTCACAGTGTGGACCAATGGGATTGCAGCCCATACTATAGCTGTCATTGGCAGACAGCTGCAGAGGTATGCAGGTGGGTTTGCTGCTGCCCACCGATGATGGAGGTGAGCTGGGTGGGCAGGGGTCCTGTGTGGGTGGGGGTGGGATGTGCCACTGGACCACCTGGAATTTATTGCCATTGGGTTTATGGGTGATTAGGGTTATGGATGGGGTGGGGGTTACCACTAGACTACCAGGGACAGACTTATACATAGTTTGGTTGATCGGAGGGTCAAGAAGGGTGGGGTTCCACTAAACTACCAGGGAATTCTACATAGCTCTTTGTCAGGTGATCAGGGCTAAGGGCAGGAGGGGATACCACTAGACTACTAGGGACAGACTTATACATGTTTTGGGTGATTGGAGGGTTGGGAGGGTGGGGGTTCCACTAGACTACCAGGGAATTCTACATAGCTCTCTGTTGGGCAATCAGGGCTACAGGAGGAAGGGGTACCACTAGACTACCAGGGTATATAACGTTCTGTGTTACTGGTGAGTGGTGGCATGGGATGGGGCTGGGGTTGTACTCCAGTGCCTGATCCTAGGACATGCTGGGCAGGGCACCATGTGCATTTCACTGGCCAATCCTGCACAACTCATGCAAATGGGGCCCTAATGACATGCAAATGGCCCCATTTGTGCCTTACATACATTATGGCCCCATGTGCATACTGCTGGCTGAATATCAGGATTTTGTGCACAGCATAACTCTGTTCCACTGGCGCAGTTCCCATTCCTGGTATTCAGCCCTATCTGGGGGGATGCACCAGTGCATCATATTTGCACAGTGCGCATTACCTGATATATTCAGAGGAAATGCGCCATGGCTCATCTCTTTTGAATATATCCCTGAAGTGCACCAGTGCAACTCGGTTGTGCTGCGCCACCACATGTGCCATTGCCAGGCGCACTTCTGAATATCAGGGCCTATATGTTTATATAAGTACAAATCTTTAATCACAGCATCATAGTTAAATAACTTTTAGGTGGTTTAATGTGATTTAAAAGAGGTTTAAAACATTTTAAAATTCAACAATATATATAAATGTGCTCATGTCAATGAAGTTTGCTGCAGCATTGAATACATTTTTAATTTCTGTGGCTTAATGCTACACGGTTGTAGGTTAGGATTGCACCATATTTTGAAAAAGAATGCTCCACACTGGTGCTATGCACTGAGATACTGAGACAACTTAAGGCAATGGATGCTAGGTTTTGAAGCGATCTCTAGTGTCCTGCCAGTCGGATCATTCAGGGTTACTCTGTTGCACTGAATTTAAACAGAGTCATTTTTGTTCTCCTGGTGTACAGATTTAGTAGAAAAAAGCTTCCATACAGTTTCTGCTTTTCTGCAACAGAGTGGAGGATTTAAGTTTTTTTTTTTCACCATGTGAGAAGAGACTTCAAGGTGGCGGTCACTGGTTGCCTTTCACTTGTGGTCTATGGGTATGTTGCAGGTAGAGCAGAACATAATTTCCTCAGACACATGGAAAGTACCCTTATCATACTGAGCAGATCTTTGTTTGGCAAATACATTGCCTGTCTTTGATGCAGGAGATGGCTTTGATTTTACTGACATTGTAGAGTACTAGAGTGTAGTGCAACAAAACTAAAACAAAATCTCAGCAGCTTGGTACTACACATTGGAGTATTTAGTCTACTAATGTTTGAGCTTTTTGACCAGTTGGCAATCAGGAAAAATCAGGGGCTTAATCTATATTCATTTAATGAGATTCATTGCAGCCAGGAACACGCTAAGGGTGCTAAGTAATGTCAATTGCTGTCAATTGTTGCTAATCTGTTTTGCTTTGGCTCAGCTACATCATGTTAAGTTCAGCTCCATTCACAAGTTGATGTTTTTTCTTAAAACTACACTGGCAATTTCACAGCATGGTGGAGTCATGATGACAGGGCTTTTACATGGAAATCATGACCTCCATGCACACACAAATTACTACAGCCCTAATCATAACTGTTGTTTTGGACATTTTACGCCAAAATTTCAACATAGTCTTTTTGTGACCCCACCATATAATCAAGACAGGTGAAATTTTTCAAATCTGATCCAAAAGATGATTTCATGGACTGACAGCAAACACATGTTTATGGAAGGTACTTGAAAAATGACACCTGTCATGTCCATGAGGGTAGGCTAATAAGAAGGCTATGTTGAAAATTTGGGACCAAAATCTGCAAAACTCAAAGTTATCAGTAACTACTGAAAAAAATGTTTACCTGTTCACATAACGTTGTTTCTTTGACATTTTGACTCCACATTTTCAACATAGTCTTTTTGTGACCCCACCTCATGAACCAGGTAGGTGAAATTTTGAAATCCCACCCAAAATATGATTTCACAGAGCAAATGTGAAAATACATTTCAGGGGGGATTTGAAAAATTCCACCTACCTGGTTCATGAGGTGGGGTAAAAAAATGGCCATGTTGAAAATTTGGTGCAAAAATATTTAAAAAAGATAAAGTTATGAGTAAAAGTTGAAAACGCATTAAAAAGCCATTAGCCAAACTCACCTTGTTTTCTGTCAGTTCATGGTCAGCGCTGGAAGCAGCCAGCAGGACATTAGACATTGGAGGAATTTGTTAGATAGGTGAGTGAAGGGAACAGAGGTGAGGTGGTGGGAGATGAGGGGGATCCAGAGGGTGGTGATGCTAGAGGCTATTGGGTGGAACAGAAAACCTCAAGACACTTTTATTTATAGGTTTTGAAAAGACTATGAGGGATCTTTGGAGATTCTGAGACAGGGGATTGAGCACCCCAGTCTTTGTCTATTCTTGGGCGCACTGGGGTGGGAACCCCAGTGTCATAACATGTCAGTCAGGGAACAGAGTAGAATGTGGGTGGAAGAACATGCAGAAGGAGGGAGTGGAAGGGATTTTTACCATGGGATCAGAGTAGAGGGTGAAGGTGGGAGAGAATGCAGAAGGAGGGAGAGGGAGGGATTTTTACTGGCATAGTTCCCCAACCCCAGAGCAGGCAGCAGGGGTTTGGGAGTGGAGAGCTGGATGAGGGATAGAGAGTGCACTGGTTCAGCATACTCACTATGTGCTTCAACTCCGCTCTCTGCAAAGCAAACATTTTTTATGCATTCAGTATTAGGGTCTGCCTTTCCAGATACCTCTTTTCTCTACTTCTCAGCAATACGTCAGCATAACTCTCTATGCAGCCATATAACTATATGTAGGCTATTGGCATATATAATCAATCCCCAGTCACTACTGAAATGCAGGAACTGTGTGACAAAAATCACTATCACTGAGTGAGCAACATTAAAATAACTCTATACATAGGCTACCATCATTTGTCATGCCAATTGCCCAGTTACTGTACTAATGATATGTAGGATCTTTTTGATGCAATTTGCTGTCACTGAAGCAACAGTACTAAAATAACAATATATATATATATATATATATATATATATATATTATTCTTTGCAAAAAAACTGTGTTAGTGCATCAGCTGGGTTCAGATTAAAGCAACAAAAGTAGGGAAATGCGGTGTTAGGGTTCCCAACCCTACCTCCCCACCCCACCCCAAGCAGTAAAAGGAAAACAAATTATAGTTTTCACTGTCCTGGCTTTTGGTGACTCAGAGGTGGTGTCTTCTTTGGGATTCTCAACCCTAACCCTCACCCCACTGTGATATAGTCTTCAAACATACAGAACTGTGTGTCTCCATATGTTGCCAAAAAACTGTAGTCTTTGTCTGAAGAAAACATATTACATCTCACCTTATTTGGTCATGCAATAGGGTGAACGTTAGGGTTGAGAACCCCAAGGAAGACCCCATCTCTGATACACCAAGAGTCAAGACAGAGAAAATCTTTTTTTTTTCTTTTTCCTGCTTGGGGTGGAGGGAGTTAGGGTTGGAAACCCTAGTGCCACTCCTTACTTTTTCACTTTAATCTGTACCCTAACTGGTGCATTAATGCAGATTTTGCAAAGAATTTCCTTTCTTTTGAGATAGTAGAATTGTATCCTCATTCCACAGGCCCCTTCAGGACCTGCATGAACACATCCATCTGGCTAGGGAAGCACAGGACTCTCCAGTCCCTGCGCTTCCATCCCTCCATAAATGCACACATCAATCTGGCTGCAAATTGCTTCCAGGAAAGAAATTTATCTGCTTGGTTGTAATTGTTTTTTGTGGGGCTCACTTCAAAGAAAAAAGCATATTAAGTATCCATCTTAACTGCCAGCAGTTGATTGTATATGTTCAAAAATGTATTTTTTTAGTTTTTTACCCTTAAGTCAGTAAATTTTTGTCGGTTTACTCTGAAATTTGCTATGATTATAGTGCAGAACAAGATACATCGTTGGTGCATTTTTGACTTTCATTGTGGATTTGCACCATGGTGAAGACTGGAGATAATTTTGGGGTGCAGTGCATATCTCATGTATGTTTAGGGGATCATGTGTTAGTGTTGTAGTACTCATTGACACCTTTCTCCCTTAACTCAAATTATTGTTTCTTAGCATTGCAATGTTATCCTATGGGAATTTTCTTTTTTTTTTATTTTCTTGTTTTTATATGTATTTTCAATTGGTATTTCATAGGCACTTAGTTGTGTAGTACTCATTGGCACCTTTCTTTTGATACATAGATTGTCCCTTAACTCCAAAGACTGACAGAGTTGTTAAATTTGCAATGTATTTCCTGTGGGAATTTTATAGTTTTATGTTTTTATATGACCCCTGAATTTTTGGGGGGTTATCATGTATTAGTGCTGTAGTACTCATTGAGACAAAAGTAAAAACAAACAGCTACAGCTGCTAGAAAGGTGCATGCACAGTGAATAATAACACAGCAAAAATGCAAACTGGCACAGCACCTTTACTGACAGTAATAAAGGCTTTATTTATTCAAAGATAAAAAGGCAACATACCAATAAGGCAAAGCTCCACAAAACAGGATGCACAGGGTCATTGTGCATCCTTTTTAGTGGTGTTTTGTTCTATTGGTATGTTGCCTTTTTATCTTTGAATAAAGCCTTTATTACTGTCAGTAAAGGTGCTGTGCCAGTTTGCATTTTTTTCTGTAGTACTCATTGATACCTACATATATTGTATGTATATAGATTCATTGCAAAAGAAAAACTTAGTTAATGCATCAGTTAGGATTGTTTCCAGAGTGACAAAAGTGTGGAAATTCAACGTTAGGGTTACCATCCCACCACCCTACCACCACACCCCCATCCTCCACACACCAACAGACATTGGGGTGTGTCATGGGGTCATCAGCCCCAACTCTCACCCATTCCATGTGTAAGCAAGCTGACATGTTACAGTATAGGTGAATGGGGTGAGAGTTAGGACTGAGGACCACATGGCACACCCCAACATCTGTTGGTGTGTGAAGGATGGAGGCGTGGTGGTAGGGTGGTGGGGTGGTAACCCTAATGTTGAATTTCCACACTTTTGTCACTGTGGAAACAATCCTAACTGATGCATTAATGAAGTTTTTTGCAAAGAATTGTCTTTCTTTTTTGAAAAAGTGTAATATAAATAGTAAATGGTATGTGTTGCTGGGAGCACGGGGCCCAGCAAGCTGCCCTTTTGTGCATAATGATATGTGTCTGTGGGAGCATGGGCCCTCTGGGCCCTGCACTCCCACTTACACATAGCTAGAGCACCATACAGCAGCCCTATAGGGCAAGGAACCCTTGTAAGACTAATTTGCCAATATCTGGGGAACCGTAGCAGCTACAATAGGAAGAAAATTCAAGTGCTGTCATAATCATGACAGTGAGATGGCCACACAACATAGATTGACCAAATATGTATCTCACATTGTTTATCAGATATGGGCACTGAAAAGCACTGTGAATGCTAACCCTGTGGGTGTAATAGTGGCCCATGGACATGAAAATGAGTAATTGAAATATTAATTCCCAAATATCTCAGTAACCATACAAGGTAGAAAAAGAATTCAAATTTCAAGGTATTCGTGATTTTCCAGCCTACTTTTGTACTTATTCCCCCTAAGAATTTTTGCGATGAAAAATCCGTATCTTGAACCGTTTTCGAGATACGGGTACCGAAAGGTGTTATGGGAGCCACCATGTTATCCTATGGGGAAATTTTTGAATTTCAGAATGCTGTAACTATAGACCTGTTCAATGTTTTCATTCCAAATCACCAAAAGGCATATTTGTGGGACCAGGGCAACAAAAAACATTGCTGCGATCAAAAAATGGCAAAAGTTAAAAAAACATATTTGTGGACCAGCTAGTAAAAAACTAATGCCAGGGACATGTTCTTCAGGGCCCGATTAGGTAAATGCAATTGTTGGTGTTTGCCAAAGGGCATTATATTTTGAGTTGCAATGTTTATCCTCTGTCACTAACTGAAAAACAAGATGGCGCAACACAAAAACAATTTAGGGAGCTCAACAACAAAAATGTGATCACGAAAGTTTTCACAATGCAAATATAAATTTGCCCATAGGCAATAATGGGACAAGAAAAAATTTAATAACTTTTGAGCAGACAATAGTTTTCACCAAACCTTCAGAAGGCATCAGTTCAGCATGGGACACATGTAGACAAACAAATTCAAAAGCCACCCAAACGCATTCTTCTGTCCAATATGGCTTACTGAAAAATGTGCAAAAGCATGATTTTTCACTTTTGAGTGCCCTCGGTTCCGCAACCGTACATCTGACTGGAACAAAAATGTCTGTATCCAGAGATCTATGGAAAGCAGTTATGCTTTCCAAATTTCAAGTAAGTCAGACAAATGGTTGCAAAAGTTATTAAAGTGCAAACTTTCAGGTTAAACATAAAAGAGGCCATGCAACCCTAACTATAGTGTCACTACCACGCTATATATATATATATATATATATATATATATATATATATACATATATATATATATTCATGGCAAAAAATCTGTTTAATGCATCAGTTAGGGTTGTTCCACAGAGACAAAGTGAGGAAATTTGGTGTTAGGTTTGAAAACCTAACTCTGCATTCCCCACCCACCCAGCACCTCACACACACACACACACACACACACATATATATGCAAGTAAGGGGAGGACCAAGGCAACCACGACTAATCACAGACAACCAGCAGCAGGTGACAGAAATAACATACAACTGTCTAAACATACTACAAAACACATCCATCATCATGGGCCAACAAGTGTAGACATTCTGCTGCCATCAGTGACTTGGTGCTATGCATACTGCCCATCAGTGTTGCTGTATCACATTAAACATTTTTATATCTAATAGATTTCTTATCTCTTCTGAATGACAGTGTGTCAATAATCATCACTCTAATAACATGCCAGTATCTGGCAGTGGTTTTGGGGACCTTTGTTGACTGTTAATATCTCCTGATGTTACCCCAGAATAAGACAATTATGTGTCAGTACACTGTTATGTGCACAGTACTGCTGTACCATTATCTTACATTGTAGAATTGCAGATCTGTGTGGAACTGTCAGACCCAATAACTCACATGGTCACACTACACAATAGCTGAGTTCTGGAAAGTTTCTCATTTTAAACAGGTAAGTGTGTTTCTCCACTATTTGATATATTGCTGCTAGCATGGTGTTCATATGTTTGTGTTTATGACTGTGTAGTACCACAGATCACTGTAACACAGTTTCATGTGTCTAAGTACCCACTGATCTTACCATGGCATAAGAAAAAATAGGATCAGTACAGTATTATTTACAAAGTCCTTCTCCACTATTATTTGAAGCTGCACAGCTGTATATGGGACTGTATTACCCAAACAATTCCATGGTACCACTTCACTCTGTTTGCCTTGCTGTGAGTTTGTAAGTGCAAACACATGTTTCTGTTTGTATACAAATTCCTACCTATGTGGTAACCGGTGGCCAAACACACCATGCTACCACTTCTGTACCTATCAACGGATAATATTAGACATCATTTACACCAACCTTTTATGTGTGTAAATGGCTCCTAATGTTACCCTAACAGTAGCAAATAATGTATCAGAATACAATGATATACACTGTGCTGCTGCTCTGTAGTGTAATCCTAAACAGTTCGGCAGCTACATGTCACTGTAGGTCAAAAACTGTTAAATACCTTCATGGCCCATGTTTGACATTATTATACAAACATTTCACATATTTACAATAATATGACTATTATCATAGGCTGGAAACATCAGGCAGCATTCATACCACTGTTAGTTCTGTTAGTGCTTCTGCATGTGGCAGTAAAATAACCAAATATTCATTCTGCATACTATATTGAATTGTAAATAACAGAACTGTCATAAAACTATTGAGTGCTGCATGTATTAATAGATGTGTGACCAAAACTCGTTATTCATACAACATGTGTGTGTTAATGTGACCATGCCCATCTTGATTTGAGCAAGGGTACATTGGACAGTGCATGTTACTGAAAGGGTCCTATACTGTCAGTTTTTTTCTGCCTATGTCCACATTATATTGCGCATCATTTTATACATGCTTTCTTCTATGTTGATACCTCATGATATTGTCACAGCATAACCAAACAACGCATTTTATAGGAATTCTGTATAGAGTACTATTGTTCTGACATGTGACCCTGTGAAGATGTCCACAACACTGTGTACATCCATGCCTGTTCAAATGATACAGTTGTTGGCCCATGATGATGGAATGTGTCTTGTAATGCGTTTAGACAGTTGTATATTATTTCTGTCACCTGTGCTGGTTATCTGTGATTGGTCGTGTTGCCTTGGTCCTCCCTCTACATATGTGTGTGTGTGTGTGTGTGTGTGTGTGTGTGTGTGTGTGTGTGTGTGTGTGTGTGTGTTGGGGATGGGGTGGTGGAATGCGGAGTTAGGGTTTTCAACCCTAACACCGATTTCTTCGCTTTTGTCACTGTAAAACAACCCTAACTGATGCTTTAAACTGAGTTTTTACTAAGAATTTCCTGTCTTTTGAGAAATCATTGTCTCCTACTATATTGTATATGTTGGTGAGAGTGTGCCTCCTTTTTGCACCACAGTCTGACCAAGATATAGATAACTTATCAGAATATTTACTTGTCTTATGCTATTCATCCGGCAATAGTTCATGTGCTACACCTTTCACATTAAAATGAAGTCATAAATGGAATAGGAGAGTAATATGTGTGCCACATGGACCAACAGTCATGTACTCTGCTAAGTAGAAAATATGCACAGAAGAACCTCTTGCACTTTCTTTCTATGCAGCAATATACCAAGACCAATATACATATCAGCACTGTAACTTAACATATAATAAAAGACACAACACAGGTAGATAAGGCTTAAAAAAGATTTATTGCCCAATTAATAGTTGATTAAAAAGGCCAAATTAAAAGTCCAACTGGTACATAAAATCAGTCTCACAAAACAATGTTTAAAAAGTATTACATCAAAGTTTAAAATACATGTTAAATGGTATGACAGGTACTTCATGAGGAAGTTGTGACAGTAGCACACAACACATGAACACAGGTACCATGATAGTCTCTGTGCACTGCTTACATGCATCAAACAGCGATGATGTTATTGTCATTGTGTGACTGGTAGTGTGAATGTTCCTGGGGTGGGCGAAAAACCAGATACCTACTGTTTAAATAATAGCAGCAGAAACACATAATGGTGTCTAGAAAAGATACATGTTTAAGCTATTTAAAACATTTAATTGTAATATATTTATGTGTAGACATACGCATATATATATTATGGTATATGATAGTGCTACCATAAGTTAGGGCTTGAGTTCCATTACATGTTAAACCCAACATTCGTGCCTTAATAACTTTGCAAACCGCTTGGATGGATTTGCCTGAAATTTGCCATACACAATCAAGACCCATATGCCTTGGGATCTGCTAAGTTTTGTACTGGTCAGATACACTGCTGCAGAGTTATTAAGCGTGATCTGCGCATGCGTTCACGCTTTTTCTGGAATTCTCGGTCAGCCTATAGGTCACCGGTTTGCGTATCAGCCCAAAATCTTCAGGAATGTGTCCAGGGTCCCGATGTGCCTTTTGAAGATTTCAAGAAAAATATTAAACGGTTCAAAAGTTATTCAAAAACAAGTTCCCATTATAAGTCAATGGGAAAAGTTAACAAAAGTTCAACACTTTCGCAAATGCATTTTACTGTCTAAATGGCCCTTTTACTGTCACAAATCCGTCATTTTGTTTTCAGTTAGTGATCATAAAAATGCTTGGCATTTAAAATTGAGACCCTCTAGCAACCTAATTCTTTTTGTATTCACCTAGTCGGGCCCTGAGGATGCTAGCCATGTCTTTATTTTGGGATAAAACACCCCAGAAATATGTTTTTCAGATTTCTGGGAAAAGTGCTTTCAAAGTAGTGTCGCACTCATGAAAGTGTCGCAAATTTTTGTGAAAGCTTTCGCAAATCACGACACTACTTTGCGACACTATGCCCAAAATAACAGCAATTCTTTGGCACCCCGCTGCAAAAGAACGGTTTGGAGTTTTGGGCTGAAATTTGGAGGGAACGCAGCTGACATCTCAAAGATGTGCCTTTCAGTGTTTGTTGAAAAAATATTACACAGCGGCAAAGTTACGATACTCCAAATTTGACACTTTTTCCCATAGGATAACATTACGGCATATGACGCATTGCAGCAATCGTTTGGCGCCCTGCTGCAAAATAACGGTTTGGTCTTTTGGGCTGAAATTTGCAGGTAACACAGCCAACATCCCACAGATGTGCCTTTCAGTGGTTTGGTGAAAAAATATTACAGGGAGGCTAAGTTATGGCACTCTGAACTTCTGTTTTTTCCTATAGGATAACATTATGGCATTAGTCATGCGTTTCAAGGCCCGTGATCTAAAATGGATGCGAGATACGGACTTTCATTGAAAAATTCTGCACAGCACTGTAACTAACATATAATAAAAGACACAACACAGGTAGATAAGGCTTAAAAAGATTTATTACCCAATTAATAGTTGATTAAAAGGCCAAATTAAAAGTCCAACTGGTACACAAAATCAGTCTCACAAAACAATGTTTAAAAGTATTACATCAAAGTTTAAAATACAGGTTTCTTTAGTGACTGCGAAGACAGTTGGCATTGATTGAAGACCACTGCAACTATTTTCACTGTGTCACTGATCAATGCAACAATCTTATAAGTCAGATTGAGTAAACATATGCATTTAAACCATATGTGTTAACAGTCTAATCTTGAATGCAGATTTTCATAAAAAAAATAATGTTTATCTACCAGAACTCACTCTGTAACAAAATGGACAGCAAGTTATGTCGCATGTTGTGTGACTATTCCTCTGAGGCATGAAGATTTTAGTAGTTCTTCAATATCAGCACGTATGCATTTTTTAAGTGTTGCGGTAGTCTCTGTTTAAAAGTGCTTGTGGAGTTGTTGCATTCAACCCAGCCTGTTCTGTACCTCAACAAACAAGTGCAATGTCCAGAATGTATAGACTGGCCATAGTGGTAGGTCACAGCCTGAGTGTCAAACATTTCTTGGTTAAATACAATTCTGCCAGCTGTGAAATCTGTGATAGGTGTGTCAACTCTGAGCCCGTTAGAGTCAAATCTGTGCAATACAAGCATAAGGTATTGAGATGAAGTCCTGAGACATATGGACTGAGTACATGTACCTCCACCTTACACGTAAGTGACCACTTTCAGCATTGGTAAACAACTGCCAGAAATTGACACTTTCAGACTGAGGCACAAACAGAAACCCAAATCATGTCCTCGTGGTTTCTCACTCTGAATGACCACATGACAGATATACATATCTGGTAACATATGAGACAGTGAAGTATTGATGCATTGGAATCCCCTCTTCATCCAAACTGTTTATTATGGCCAACATAAACTCGGTGACATCCTGCTGTATGTTAGCAGCAAACATACTGCACCCATCATATCTACCTAAGATCTGCCATAGAGGTGTCAGTGACTGTACATTGTTTGACTGATCAGAAGTCATGTTGACAACTTCCTTCAATGCCTTTGACTAGGGAGTGTCTTGTGAAGTTGATATTGCCTGCACAAAGTGTGGCATGTGGAGAAAAGTTCACATAGCTGAATTAGCATAGCAGTTTACTCTAGTACTATTATCAAACACTGGGACAACAGCCATACCAAGTGACTTCTGAGCAACAGCTGGTTCTGCATCTGCATTTGACATTCTGACCTTCATGTTACAGTGCACAGTTGATTCACTAGTAGCAGCTCGTTTTCTCTTGTTGCCAGCTGAAGCTGTGACTGTGGGATATGAGACAACACATATATAGGTAGTGGGATTAGAGACATCTGTGGCTGGTACAGATTATGTAATCTGTTGTACTCGACAATACATCACTTGTCAGCATGTATCTTCTGTGGTGCGAGTGTTATGATATGCAACCCAGAAAGACTGCAGATGCGTGAAAGTGCAACGTAGCTCATGCCATCTTTGAAAATGTCTGTGCCTATGTCCACCATTGCTGAATCCAAGCTCAAATCCTGTGACTTGTGAATGAAAACAGCATACGCAACACATATCGGGAACTGTGTCCTGTTGACATAGATATACTTAAATACCTGGAACTTAACACAGGTACGATCAATCTGCAAAGGCTGTTCCATGTTGTCAAAGTGAACAAGTGTCTTGATAAATGTCTTCTGAACATTGTATAAAAAGTCGATGATGTGACCCATGTCACCATTTACCATGCCACGCTCAAAATCAAGATTACACCATAGCATGACAAACTCATTCTTACAAACTGTAAGAACAGCTTCCAGGCCAGCTGTGCATGAAATGTCTGACTTCAGTTCAGAGAGTGGTTCAGTCATCTTTGCTACCAGCTTCCAACTTAGAATGACACCATCAACTGTATCAACAGCATGCAGTATGAGAATTTATTGATTCTCTCTCTGCAACATAACACTGTTGAATTCAGGACATTTCTTAAGTCGTGGCATAAGACACACATTCCATGTGCCCTTGGAGTACGCATCACTGAAAACATCACATGCTGTATGTATGGATGTAGTATCCATTGTGATTCTTAGACCATGTAACATTGGAAGATGTTCTGATGACAAAGAACCTGTACGAGCCTGATCAAACTGTGCTTTGTAAGTCAGATCACCACTCTGCCACATGTTCTCACACAACTCAACATAGGTAAATAACTCCCACAGGTTAAAACCTCCAATGCAGCCTAGTGTATTCTTAGCCTGCTTGACAGTCAGAGCCGCAAAGACATGTTCCACATTAACTGGTGCAAGTTGTAAAAGGTCTCCAAATGCAACAATGCTTTTACCATGAAATGCATCTCCATAGTCAGTCCCCAAAATCTTCTGTAGACGTAGGTGTATACAGGCAAGCATCAAATTAGAGACCATGCTAATCTCATCAATGATGAGTAACTTCATCTTAGTAAACATAGAACAAAGCTGAGATGCAACCTCAAATGATAGCTCATGATACTCTCCTGCTTTGCCATGTTTCACTGGCAACATGAAGAGATGGTGTAACATAACTCCACCAATGTTGTATGCAGCCAGTCCAGTGAGAGCACTAACAGCAACAGACATTGATCAGCCTGTCAGTTTCCATATTTCAGCCATGATGGCCTCTATAAGGAAGCTCTTTCCTGTACCTGCTGAGCCACTAACAAACATCAGTAGTGGCTTGTGGTCAAGACAGTAACATTTCTTCTGTTCATGTAGTATACCATGCCGGACAGCAACAGTGACCGCAGAGTGCACCACACATTGCTGCTGATTGAGTCTCTCTCTCTCAGTTCTGCTGGATTGACAATGCAGTGTGTGCCATGTTCCATAGCACTCTCCACTTCCGACATGAGTACTTCTAGGGCATTCAGAGGCAGAGGTACTCCAAGTATATCTTCTCCTTCTGGATCAAGGTTGTCCTGCGAACTAACAGGAGTGTCCTCTTCAAGTTGTTTCTGTGCCTTTTCAAGCTGCTCTTTCTCAGTGTCTAGTCTCTGTATATATATGTCAGAGTATTCAGTTTTGAATGTGATTGAATTGTTCCTCAAATGTATCACAGTCACCTTTTATTTCAGACTCATTCCTCCGGGTTTAAATAAGAATGCAGGGCAAAGTAGTAATGCTGTCTGCTCTCAGATGTGCCTAGATGTAATTTGCAGTGGTCAATGAGCCAAGGCTATGTCTCTTTACGAGACAGCCATCCACTCCTGTGATCTTGTAAATGTACGTGTGCAATCAGGTGAGACATCCGTCTTGAAGTCATACCATATTGCCACCTCAAATAGAGACATACCATCCATGTGTTTGTCTCTATGGGGATAGTACGTGTCAATGAGGTTATTCTTCAAGATATGTCTTGAAGAGGGTCTGTTGAGAGCCATTTTCTCAATCTCAGCATGAGGAATAAGTACACGTTTGCACTTCACTTTGTAGTTTACACTGAGAAATCGCACAGCATCAGATTTGCCATACAAATGTGTACCGATCAAGCGATCACTGGCCTCATAAGCACCACATTCTCTGTGTGATAGGGTCTTCAATCCCAGTGACCACAACTGAGATGTCAGTGACTTGCTTGAACTGGCAATATCTTCCCAAAGATCTTGCAAGCTAGTCTGTTCATGTTTGGTGATGTACGAAGTGACGTACCGAACCAGAGCCAACGAGTTGTCAGTCACAAACTGAACATCAATGTTTGCTTGCCACATTAGAAGAAGAGTGGGGTTGTAGTCATTGATGTACACCTCATTCTCGTTCCTGGGTAACTCATATACCGTCTTGGTTGATTTTGCCTTCAAGTGGTAGCATATAGCTGAAAACAGTTCATTCATGTGATCATCCTGACAGACATGTCTGGGAAATCCGAAGTGACATCTTGTGTACCAATCAGATTTGTTCTTCGCTACCCAGAGGCAGAATTTCACACAAATATGGCATTGGAACTTCTGCACCAACTTCCACAGTGTAGGACTGTCATACTTGTCCGGTATGCGGCAAGTGATGTAACGCTTAATGAATGCTATCACTTCTGCTGCTTCATGTTCGCCTATGCGTGGGGCATCCTTGATCCACAGTAACATATGAATATGAGGAGTGCCTCGTGCCTGATATTCCATCCTCCAGAAGTAATGCTGTACAATACCAAGAGGCGGATTGTCCTTTGACAAAATGAAAGTCAGAATATCATGGAATCACTTGTGAAAATGTCTAGTCACAGACACTGGGTCAAGTGAGCACATTTCTCCAAGAATCATTGATGAAAATGCCCTCTACATCACAATTTGCCCACTTCAAGAGTTCAATGACCTCCTCTCAGGTATACTCTGCACAGCTGAGTGTGACAAACCATGTGGCTGTGCCATACTCTCATAGCATAGTCATCACCTCAGAGTGTCTTCAATACCAGTATTCTTTGGTGCCACGTAGACTTGACAGTATGGAAGACAAATTGACTTGCACATTTTCATCCTTTTGCCTTAATTTCTGCAAAAACTCTATGGCAGTGATTCCATCAAATGGAGTTGTGAGCCGTATAGTATGTGCAATAGATGCAGACAGTATGCTAAGCTCACTCTCCCAGAGGAGATGGAACAGGTAATATATGTTGCATCTGAATTTGCCATCCTTACTGACCACATGACTAGTACGGGATTCAGCATCTTGTACATGCACTTCTCTATCATCCAGATGTCCACCTGACCCTTTTGGGAATATATCTGGAAAGCAACGTGCTTCCAATGTTGCCTCCCAAATGCTGACAGGCTCACCTTCCACCTGTTTCATTTGGTACAGATCAATGTTATTCCTACTGGATCTCTGCCATTCAGTGGGAGTAGTGTGTACTGTTCATACACATTATCATTTGTCTCAACATTGACCTTCTCAATCATTAGTTTTGTGGTGTCCAACACATCATGTTCAGCACACACGGTATTCATACGATCAATGTCAAGGTCTGCATAAAAGGGATTGTTGCTCTTCAAGTAAGTAAGAGCAAGCTTCACATTCTCTACATTGACAACATCCTGCCAAATGACCTTTAACTTTGTTGGAACACCATTGACAAGAATCACCAAACTGTTCTCACTGGAGATTGCCTGCACATTTTGTTGCAAAGGAAGTGGAAGATACATAAAGGAACCTTTAAGAGACCTAATGAGTTCTTTTTGTGGCATGTTCCGTGTTTTTGTATTCAGACGTGGAATAGTTTGAAACAGTTTCATAGTCTGAATAAGAATCCGTTCAAACATGTTCAATGTGGCAATCTCAGCAGGCGTAACATGTGGCTCCATATTGTTCAACAGTGACCTTGGTGGCAGAGTGTTAGCCTTCACCTTGGAGAAACAGTGCTTGCACATCACAATGATTGGGTCTAACTGGAAGTCACACTTTAATAGCAGAAATGCTGACAGTCGAAACCACATGTCATTGTACGGTGACAAGGTTTCCAGGTTCACTGTGACCATTTGTTTCTTATAACAGAGCCAATCACATGACACACATACAGAGTCAAATTTCTCTGTCTTTGCCAACTCAGATTTGGCAATGGATTTCCCAAACTGCTTGAGAATATCTGTTTCTAAGACAGAGACGGAATTTCCATCAGCAATTGATGACTGATCAATCACAGTATCTGTGACACTGCTGTCACGCCGCAGCTGTTTCAGAAATGTCATGGCACCATGCATGTCACCAGACTGCAGTAACTCATTCAGATGAGTATACTACGCAACAACTCATCACACCTCACAGACCCTATATACAAAGTTCCGCATCCCTGATTGATGCACTCTCAGCATCTGCATGTGGTGAAATACACTGTTGCAAACACCACTATCTAGGCATGCAAGTGAATGACCCATAAGTCCAGTATGTGGACGGCTCTCATAAAGGTCTATAGTCTCAAAGAGTTTATGTCTGTCTTTATGATCAATAACGACAAACAGGTTGATGAAGTGCTCGACTTTGTCAAATGATGATTGCCTCCGGTTGCAAGTTGCATCACATGTCCATGACAGACAGTGATGCTTACGAGGCTGAACAATTGCCTCAGACTCATCATCTGACTGTGTTGTAATGTCATCACATACACTCAGCACATTACACAGCTTACCGGACTCATCAATGCAGAACTTGCTGTGCTTTTTCTGTGAGTAATATGACTCCTCCCAGAAATATGCCTCTGAGTGCTGTGTGTGTAGCCAGCTACCTGTGAAAACATCACAGAAGTTGTGTTGGTTCAAGACAGGATAGCATTGTAGCCTCATCTTAATGCTGTACACAACTTTCCTGAACTGCTCAAGTACGTGTGCCATTTTACACCACAAGCGTTGAAGAACAAATAGTGCTTTGTTGACAAATGTACGGACTCTGAGACGCAGTTTCATCAAAGACAGATGAGTTTTAGTTTTTTGAGCTCACGTCTCATCACAGCAGCAATAAGTCTATCAATCTTAGCTTTAGAAGCTAGTGATCGTAAATACTTTTGCTTCCTCAGATGAGCATCAGCAACCATGCCTTTATGCTGTTGCTTAGTAAGCTTCTTTATGCTTGCCTTTGCAACATCACTCTTCCGTCTGAAAGATTTCCACAATTGATGCTGAGCTGTGCATTTTTGCCTTGCAGTTGAGCAAGGATGTACTGTTTCTGTGGAGTGTGCAACCTGTGAAGTCACTCCTTGAGCGGAATGATGATTCAGTTTACATCTTGATGTGCCATGTGTGGTTTTCGAACCACTCTTAAGCAACAGTGATACCTGTTTCATCTCTGCATAGAACTGCGTCTCTGCTTAGGAGGCATCTTTCTTCTCTAGAAATTCACAGTACTGTGGGACAATGTTCTGTAAGTATCAGACACCTGTACAAGAAATAGAGAAAAAAAATATTTAGTGATGGGCAAACATTTTTGTAATAACATTACATAGTCACACATACTGTGCATGTGCCATTTTAAAGGAATAAATAGGACTCCTAACAAAACGTTGCACAGATAATCCTTCTCACAGCAGAACACTAATGAAGGCAACATACAATGCTTTTAGATGTCGCAGAACAGAAACTGACTTATAACATGAGAAAATATCTATAAATATGGCAGAAACTAAATTATTATAAAAAATTGTTACTATCCACACTATTTTTCTCAAAAAAGTTTTTTTGCAACATTTTCACAAAGTAGTGACTAATGTATGACAGTGTCGCAAATATTGATGTCGTCAGCACGACACTGTTGAATAGTAGTGTCGCAAAATAGTGTCGCATGTACGATAGTGTCGAATAATACGGTCAAATATACAAAATAGTGTCGCAAAATGATGTCAGCACGAAAGTGTCGAATAATAGTGTTGTGAGCACGAAAGTGTCGAATAATCACATTAAAAAAATACCCTCTTTAAGGCTAAGCCAATCAGACACTGCTTTGTATTTGAGTGATGGACGCTCACACCAGTGGGACATAACATTGATCAGGCCATGTCAGGCAACCAATCACAAGTGCTGAAGAATGGAGAAGAAGGACATTGCAGCCATCTTAGGGGAAACCTACAGAACCTGCTTTACACTGTGTAAGTACATCACATTTTCTATACAATTTTTCTAGCATTATAAAAACTGATACTACCACAAAGATAGCATTAAGCAAAATGTTTTTTACTGCTTTATTTGACTATGGCAATATAAATTACCTGTTATGCTGTGAAAAGAAGATATAAATGTTTAAAGTCAGAGTGTCAATGACTACTTACTAGCACAGATAGAGCTGCAAAAGGAGGCAGAAAGCAGGCAGCATGTGTATCATAACACAAGAGGCAATCAATCATAGCTGTCTGCTTACTTGTGATTATTAAAACTAGCCTATGAAAATGTAGTATTTTCCCACCTAGAAACCTTGCAACATTTCTGGTTGATAGGAGCAGCACCCATTCAGTGTAGTCATAGTGCATGCATCCACTGCATTGGTTAGCCGTCAGAAAGTATTAACCAATTAGTTTGCTTGTCCCTGCATTTTGGGACAGCCCACCAAATGAATGTTGAAGCAGAGAGGGAAATTTCAGTTTCATATTCAGTAGTGACTAGACACTGCAGGACAGACACTGATTTTTTTGGTAGCTCTCTGTCCACTTCTCAGTTTAAAACCTCAGAATGGCAGAAAACAGCAAATGGACTGTGTGGGTCGTCAGCAGCAACATAGTACAATGAGCGTCAGAGTATGCTCAGAGGAGTGATTTTGGCAAAGATCTGCAGAGGTGGGAGCATCTCATGCCAACAATGCACAGACTACTGAGCACCCAAGCTTGTCTGGACCTACTGCTGATTCATCTTGGAGGCAATGATTTAGGCACCAAATGATGGGTAGATTTAGTGACAGAAGCAGCATTGGACCTTGCTTCTATTATGGGTATGTTACCTGCCTGTAAGATCATTTTTTCAGATATTACAGAGTGTAGGGTCTGGCAAGCAGAACAGCACATGTACCTGCTTGACAGGGCACAAAGAAAGGTGAACATACAAATATCTGGATATCTGTGCATGTCTGGGATACACACCATATGCCACCCTGAAATAAAGTATTGTAATGATTGGCTATACCTACCAGATGGTGTTGACTTCTCTCATGTTGGTAATTGCCTTTTTCTGGGAGACCTTCGAGATGGAATCCTCACAGTCCTCTAAAAATATCAGACTGTTAAAATGTGCACCTTTAAAAAAATGGTTCTTTTAAGGGCCACAAAATCTTGGTCAAAAAATAGATAAGCTGTATACATAAGACACATAACACAAACACATATAATCTCTCTTTCACAGTACCGTAGCAGGTTTGATGCATGGACATGTTGACAATTGTGATGTGTACAGCTTCTGTCAGCAAGATTTAATATTAATGTTTAGGCATGTGGTTTGAGAATGCCTATGCACTGCAGTTCAAACGTGACATGGAGGGTAGTAGTGTGTTCTTTCTGTGATGTACTGTAACTATCACTGTCGTCATATGTCATAACTTATAATCAGAACTGTACAATCTTAATAAGTATGGTGTCTGCATATGGGTAGTTAAAAAGCTGAACAGAAGACAACCATACAGATGTAAGAATATACCACAATAACATACTATTCTCTCTCTCTATTCATTGCAGCACTAAAAAAAGAAAACTACAATGAGGCTCTGGAGTCTGAGGGAGGTGTACTGCTTGGTGGAGGTGGCTCAGAAAAAAGACAATCCAAAGATTCTGATGTGCAGCACAAACAGGAAGCTGGATGTGATGTGGAGGCACATCAACACACACTTGCACATGTCTTTTAAGATCAAGAACAAAACATCACTCATGTGCAAGTGGAAGTGGAAGATGTTGCACCAGCGGTTTTACCAATTGAAAAACCATGAGGAGATACTGGATAATGATGCTGGCTGGTACTACCTTCCGTATCAGATGTAGGAGGCTGCTGGCAAGCCTGCTGCTGGAGAGCGCCTACAACATCGTGAGTATAGAAGCCATTTCCTAGTCAGTACAATATATATGACACTTTAAAGAATGATGTGCAGTAAAATTTGATTTCACTATTAGTTATTGCATAGTATTAGCACTGTACAACAGAAAAATGTACAGAAGACACCATAGCTGTAGTACATTTACCTTCAAAAATGTACGCAGGAACAATAAGCAATTGTGAGTGAACATGGAACAAAACCGTGCTATGAAAGATTAGTGATATATATATTACTGTACGTGATCTTAAAATAGTAGAAATGAAACAGTACAGTCACTGTCTTGTCTTATTGACTATTATTATGTGTTCAATGAATGCTGTTTCATGTTATCTAACTGAGACCTCAGAATACTATTTTTCTTGAGGCATACAGTAGTACACAGGTATACAGACAGTAACAGAAAACTCAAGATAAGAGAATTCTTAAGTAGTAGAGAATATTGGCAATGTCAAAACAAATCTGCACTGAATTACTGGGGTGATGTATACACCACTCTAAAAATACAGTATATGTATTATTATTAATTCATAGGACATCAGAGGCACTCCCCACCACGGGCAGAGGTAGTACCAGCAGAGGCTGAGGCTGTGGAGGCCCATGAGTCTGACACTGACAGTGTCATGATTGTTGAGTCAGAAGGTAAGACAATCCTATTCAAATGATATGAATGGCTGTTCTGGGTAGTTGGTGTGCATACCATGGGTAATCCTCTGCCTGTACACAGTCTCCTAACTTGTGTCCACCAGGAATCAGAGAGGTACACCGTTGATGTCCATAGGTTTAGTTTTGATGTGGCTCTGCACTCAAGATGCAGAGCCTGATCTGGTGGGGGGGGGGACATTGGCTCCTAACTGTGCTAACTTGTGTGCACCTGCAATCTGAGAGGTGTACCACTGATGTCCATGGCTGCAGTTTTGCGATGGCTCTCCACTCAGGATGCAGTACCTGGTGTGGGTGGGCATTGCCTGGCTGACTCTGTGCAAGTCCTCAGTGTCCTAAGTGGTGTGCATCTGCAGTTAGAGAGGTGTACTGTTGAACTCCATAGCTTTACTTTTGCTTTGGCTCTCCACTCAGGATGCAGTAACTGCTGTTGGGGTGGCATTGCCTGGCTGACACCATGCAACTCCTAACTGTGCTAACTTGTGTGCAACTGCAATCAGGGAGGAGTACCATTGATGTCCATAGCTTTAGTTTTGCTGTGGCTCTCCACTCAGGATGCAGAACCTGGTCTGGGGGGGCATTGCCTGGCTGAGTCCATGCAACTCCACAGTGTCCTAACTTGTGTGCACCTGGAATCAGGGAGGTCTACCATTGATGTCCATGGCTGTAGATTTGCTGTGGCTCTCCACTCAGGATGCAGTACCTGCTCGGGGGGGGCATTGCCTGGCTGAAGCTGTACAACACCTAACTGTGCTAACTTGTGTGCACCTGCAATCAAGAAGGTGTACTGTTGATGTCCATAACTTTACTTTTGCTGTGACTCTCCACTCAGGATGCAGTAACTGCTGTTAGGGGGGCATTGCCTGGCTGACGCCATGCAACTCCTAACTATGCTAACTTGTGTGCACCTGCAATCAGACAGGTGTACCGTTGATGTCCATGGCTTTAGTTTTGCTGTGGCTCTCCACTCAGGATGCAGTATCTGGTCTGGGGGGGCATTGTCTGGCTGAGTCTGTGCAACTCCACAGTGCCCTAACTTGTGTGCACCTGCAATCAGGGAGGTCTACCATTGATGTCCATGGCTGTAGTTTTGCTGTGGCTCTCCACTCAGGATGCAGTACCTGCTTCGGGGGGGGGGCATTGCCTGGCTGAAGCCGTGCAACTCCTAACTGTGCTAACTTGTGTACGCCTGCAATCAGGGAGGTGTACCGTTCAAGTCCATAGCTTTACTTTTGCTGTGGCTCTCCACTCAGGATGCAGTAACTGGTTTTTGGGGGGCATTGCCTGGCCAAGGCCATGCAACTCCTAACAGTGCTAACTTGTGTGCACCTGCAATCAGAGAGGTGTACCGTTGATGTCCATGGCCATAGTTTTGCTGTGGCTCTCCACTCAGGATGCAGTACCTGCTTGGGGGCATTGTCTAGCTGAGGCTGCACAACTCCTAACTGTGCTAACTTGTGTGCATCTGCAATCACAGAGGTGTATCATTGATGTCCATAGCTTTACTTTTGCTGTGGCTCTCCACTCGGGATGCAGTAACTGGTCTTGTGGGGGCATTGCCTGGCCAAGGCCGTGCAAATCCTAACTGTGCTAACATGTGTGCATCTGCAATCAAGAAGGTGTTCCGTTGATGTCTATGGCTTTAGTTTTGCTGTGGCTGTCCATTGAGGATGCAGTACCTGGTCTGGGGGGGGCATTGCCTGGCTGAGTCTGTGCAACTCCTCAGTGTCCTAACTTGTGAGCACCTGCAATCAGGGAGGTCTACCATTGATGTCCATGGCTTTAGTTGTGCTGTGGCTCTGCACTCAGGATCCAGTACCTGGTGTGTGGGAGGGGACATTCCCTGGCTGAGTCCATGCAATTCCTCAGTGTCCTAACTTGTGTACAGCTGAATCAGGGACATGTACCATCGATGTCTATGACTTTACTTTTGCTGTAGCTCTCCACTGAGGATGCACAACATGGTCTGGGGGGCATTGCCTTGCTAAGCCCATGCAGCTCCTCAGTGTTATAAGATATGTGCAGCTGGTACCAGACAGGTATCACGATGATGTTCACAGCTCTAGATGCGCTATGGCTCTGCACTCAGGATCCAGTACCTGGTCTGGGGGTTGGGGGCATTGCCTGGCTGTACCACTGCAACTCCTCAGTGTCCTAACTTGTGTGCAGCAGGTACTGTGAAGATATACTGATCATATCCATGCCTTTTGTTGGACTGTACCTCTGCACTCAGCAAACAGTACGTGTTCTGGGGTGGGGTGAGAAGGGGTGAAGGAGCATTGCCTGTCTGAGGCTGTGCATATCTCCAGTGTTGTCACTTCTATACATCTGTAATCAGGGATGTATACCACTGATGTCCATGGCTGTATTTGTGCTGTGGCTCTGTACTGAGGATCTAACACTAGATCGGGGGGGGTGATGGCATTGCCTGTCTGAGACTGTTCAACAACTCAGTGTCCTATCTTGTGTACAGCTGGTATCAGAGACATGTATCATTGATCTCCATGCCTGAATTTCAGCAGTGGCTCTGTACTCAGGATCCAGTACCTAGTCTGCGAGCTGCCATTGCCTAGCTGAGGCCATGCAGCTGCTCACTGCCTTAATTTGTGCTGTGGCTCTGTACTCAGGATCCAGTACCTGGTCAGGGGGTGGGGCGGGGGACATTGCCTGGCTGACGTGGAAGAAGTGGCAACCCTAACATCAAATTTCTTTGCTTTTGTCACTGTGTAACAAAGCAAAATGATGCATTTAATAAATTTTCTTGCCATGGATTTCACCTCATACCTATCAGTTATGAGCAGGCACAGTCTTAACTGTAGCACATTGTAGTATCCTGCAATTATTACATAAGAAAATACATGAAAGATAGTAACACTCTTGCTGCCCATGAACATATTGACATGATCTGTGTTAAACAATGTATTTATGTTTTCTCTAGTGGCCACGGAGACTGTCACTCAGCGGCCAGCACGATAGGTGGAGCAAGAGCCCGGCACCAGTGCTGACGTAAGTGTTGTAACAGAAAGACATACAGTTGTCGGAAACTGCTAAAGACAGCATTGCCACATTCTGTTTCCTAGTCTATGGTTAAATGGTGTCGAACTACTTATGTTGAGGTGATATCACTCTGTATATATACAGGCTACTATATAGTCAACCACGGTCAACCACTGTGTCACAGCACAGAATGGTTCAGATCTCCTTCAAACGCAAGAGATGACAGAATATAAAGATGATGCATGAAGTCGTAAACGCTGCATTTTCAAATAGTCCATGATACTAATATGCGCATAGTGTTATTGATAGTCTTCATAATAAAGCTTACTTCTGAAGTCTATACATGTTCTGAAATACTGCCAACAGAGAATATGAAAGAGGTAAGACACAATGTATCAGTATTGTAAGTGGTTGTGCCACAGTACTGAAATGAGTATTACAGCAGAACAGCATAATAATATCATTAGTGTAGCAGAACAATCACCTAGTCCGTGATGTTACGCTGTTCCGCATGGAAATGTATGCCAGGAACAGTGCTGTACTACTGCACTTGGTGCATCACAATGATGTTGTGTGGCACCGAGTCCATTAGTAGCATAGTAAAACAAGATCAAATGTGGCTACACATGCACATTTCAGCAGCCGCGGTGGTGAGGAAATAAACGACATTGCAGAAGTGCTGCCTAAGATTTTTTTTTTTGTATAGGAGACCTGTTTTGCAGATAAACGAGTACCATCCATTGTTGCCCACACACTGGTTGTAAATCCTGGCCTACCAGACCTATGTACAATGCCTGACTGACCTTATCCACCTCCTCAACTCCTAAGTACTGATATGATTGTCCAGTCATGACCATTAACTGTTCTCGATCAGTAGGGGTAGTGCAAGACTAAGTATATAGAAGTACTCAAAGTCCTGACTTGTCTTGAAGTGCTTTCATACAGATACAACAGCACTGTCTGTGACTTAACTTAAAATTCGAATGAGCATCTCACTCACGATGCTATTGCTCTTCTAATCAGATCACGAACAGAACCAGTAAAGTACACTTATCACAGTAACATGTTGATAATTTTTTTTTCTGTTCACAGATGTGCAACAAATTCCATCATGCACTGGGCACTGCAACTGTGTACACCGACTCGAGCAGAAGGTTGACAGGCTCACTGAAAAAGTTGCCGCCCTGCAACGGGACAACAGCAAATGTTGTCCCTGTTAAAGGCACAACAGTGCACGGTCATCCTTCTGCTTGAGCCAGTGGACACAGTTGCAGATGCTGCCACCCACACCAGCACTGCTTCACTAGTGAAAGAACTATCCAGTCTCCCTGGCCACAGCTGAAGGGCCTCCACAGCAGTCTGGTATCTCCTGTATGGTGCAGCAGCTTCCACTTATGGTGCGCCTCCACATCAACTCAGCTTCCTGCCTCAGCAGCCTCAACCAAGATAGCACACCTCCCTCTCGTTTCTTTAACTATCAGAAATTTAAAACTTTTTATAATGAATATTTTTTAACAGAAAAAAAATTTGTAATTTTTGTTTCTAAATTATATTTCAAATGTTTTTTCAATAATACATATATTTTCTATTTTTTTATAAAAACATATTTTATAAAAAACATTATTTCATAAATATTTTTGCAAAAAAAAATGTGTGTTTATTGTACCTATTCTAAAGCTATTAGTATTTTCTACAACTGAAAGTATCCTAACTTGTTCACATCTGGTAAAAAGCAGACATACCATTGATATCCATGCCCCTTGCTTACTCAGGATCCAATACTTGGCCTGTGGGGTGTAAGTGCATTACCTGGCTAAGGCTGTGCAACTCATCAGTGTCGTAAGTAGTCTACAGTTGGTATCACAGAGGCATATCATGAATGTCCATGTCTTTAGTTTTCCTGTGGCTCTCCATTCAGGATGCAGTACCTAGTCTGGGGGGGGGGGGGAGGCATTGCCTGGCTGAGTCCATGCAACTCCTCAGTATCCTAACTTGTGTGCACCTCCAATCAAGGAGGTCTACCACTGATGTCCATGGCTGTAGTTTTGCTGTGGCTCTCCACTCAGGATGCAGTACCTGGCCTGGGAGGGGCATTGCCAGGCTGAGGCCATACAATTCCTAACTGTGCTAACTTGTGTACACCTGCAATCAGGGAGGTGTACCATTGATGTCCATAGCTTTACTTTTGCTGTGGCTCTCCACTCAGGATGCAGTACCTGGTCTGGGGGGGCATTGCCAGGCTGAGGCCATACAATTCCTAACTGTGCTAACTTGTGTACACCTGCAATCAGGGAGATGTACCATTGATGTCCATAGCTTTACTTTTGCTGTGGCTCTCCACTCAGGATGCAGTAACTGGTTTTTGGGAGGGGCGTTGCCTGGCTGATGCCGTGCAACTCCTAACTGTGCTAACCTGTGTGCACCTGCAATCAGAGAGGTGTACCGTTGATGCCCATGGCTTTAGTTTTGCTGTGGCGCTCCACTCAGGATGCAGTACATGGTCTGGGGGGTGGCATTGCCTGGCTGAGTCTGTACAACTCCACAGTGTCCTAACTTGTGTGCACCTGCAATCAGGGAGGTCCACCGTTGATGTCCATGGCTATAGTTTTGCTGTGGTTCTCCACTCAGGATGCAGTACCTGCTCTGGCGGGCATTGCCTGGCTGAGTCCGTGCAACTCCTCAGAGTCCTAACTTGTGTGCACCTGCAAGCAGGGAGGTCTACCACTGATGTCCATGGATGTAGTTTTGCTGTGGCTCTCCACTCAAGATGCAGTACCTGCTCGGGGGGGCATTGCCTGGCTGAGTCCGTGCAACTCCTAACTGTGTTAACTTGTGTGCACCTGCAATCAGGGAGGTGTACCGCTGATGTCCATGGCTTTAGTTTTGCTGTGGCTCTCCACTAAGGATGCAGTACTTGGTCTGTGGGGGCATTGCCTGGCTGAGTCTGTGCAACTCCTCAGTCTCCTAACTTGCGTGCACCAGCAATCAGAGAGGTCTACCCTTGATGTCCATAGCTGTAGTTTTGCTGTGGCTCTCCACTCATGATGCAGTACCAGCTCAGGGGGGCATTGCCTGGCTGAGGTTGTACAACTCCTAACTCAGCTAACTTGTGAGAACCTGCAATCAGGGAGGTCTACCGTTGATGTTCATACCTTTACTTTTGCTGTGGCTCTCCACTCAGGATGCAGCAACTGGTTTGGAAGGGGGCATTGCCTGGCCAAGGCCATGCAACTCCTAACTGTGCAAACTTGTGTGCACCTGCATTCAGGTAGGTGTATCATTGATGTCCATGGCTTTAGTTTTGCTGTGGTTCTTCACTCAGGATGCAGTACCTGCTCGGGGGGACATTGCCTGGCTGAGTCTGTACAACTCCTCAGTGTCCTAACTTGTGTGCATCAGCAATCAGGGAGGTCTACCGCTCATGTCCATGGCTGTAATTTTGCAGTGGCTCTCCACTCAGGATGCAGTCCCTGCTCAGGGGGGCACTGCCTGGCTGAGGCTGTGCAACTTCTAACTGTGCAAACTTGTGTGCACCTGCAATCAGGGAGCTGTACTGTTAATGTCCATGGCTTTAGTGTTCCTGTGGCTCTCCACTCAGGATGCAGTACCTGGTCTGGAGGAGGGGGCATTGCCTGGCTGAGGCCATGCAATTCCTGACTGTGCTAACTGGTGTGCACCTGCAATCGGGGAGGTGTACTGTTGATGTCCATTGCCTTAGTTTTGCTATGGCTCTCCACTCAGGATGCAGTACCTGATCTGGAGGGGAGGCATTTCCTGGCTGAGGACATACAACTCCTAACTGTGCTAACATGTGTGCACCTGCAATCAGGGAAGTGTACCTTTGATCTCCATGGTCTTAGTTTTGCTGTGGCTCTCCACTCACAATGCAGTACCTGGTCTGGGGGGGGGCATTGCCAGGCTGAGGCCATACAACTCCTAACTGTGCTAACTTGTGTGCACCTGCAATCAGGGAGGTGTACCGTTGATGTCCATAGCTTTAGTTTTGCTGTGGCTCTCCACTCAGGATGCAGTAACTGGTCTTGGGGGGGGCATTGCCTGGCTGACGCTGTGCAACTCCTAACTGTGCTAACTTGTGTGCACCTGCAATCAGAGAGGTGTACCGTTGATGCCCATGGCTTTAGTTTTGCTGTGGCGCTCCACTCAGGATGCAGTACCTGGTCTGGGGGGCATCATTTCCTGGCTGAGTCCGTGGAACTCCACAGTGTCCTAACTTGTGTGCACCTGCAATCAGAGAGGTCTACCATTGATGTCCATGGCTATAGTTTTGCTGCGGTTCTTCACTCAGGATGCAGTACCTACTCAGGGGGGGCATTGCCTGGCTGAGTCCGTGCAACTCCTCAGAGTCCTAACTTGTGTGCACCTGCAATCAGGGAGGTCTACCACTGATGTCCATGGATGTAGTTTTGCTGTGGCTCTCCACTCAAGATGCAGTACCTGCTCGGGGGAGCATTGCCTGGCTGAGTCCGTGCAACTCCTAACTGTGTTAACTTGTGTGCACCTGCAATCAGGGAGGTGTACCGCTGATGTCCATGGCTTTAGTTTTGCTGTGGCTCTCCACTAAGGATGCAGTACATGGTCTGGGGGGGCACTGCCTGGCTGAGGCTGTGCAACTTCTAACTGTGCAAACTTGTGTGCACCTGCAATCAGGGAGCTGTACTGTTAATGTCCATGGCTTTAGTGTTCCTGTGACTCTCCACTCAGGATGCAGTACCTGGTCTGGAGGAGGGGGCATTGCCTGGCTGAGGCCATGCAATTCCTGACTGTGCTAACTGGTGTGCACCTGCAATTGGGGACGTGTACTGTTGATGTCCATTGCCTTAGTTTTGCTATGGCTCTCCACTCAGGATGCAGTACCTGATCTGGAGGGGAGGCATTTCCTGGCTGAGGACATACAACTCCTAACTGTGCTAACATGTGTGCACCTGCAATCAGGAAAGTGTACCGTTGATCTCCATGGTCTTAGTTTTGCTGTGGCTCTCCACTCACAATGCAGTACCTGGTCTGGGGGGGGTATTGCCAGGCTGAGGCCATACAACTCCTAACTGTGCTAACTTGCGTGCACCTGCAATCAGGGAGGTGTACCGTTGATGTCCATAGCTTTAGTTTTGCTGTGGCTCTCCACTCAGGATGCAGTAACTGGTCTTGGGGGGGGCATTGCCTGGCTGATGCTGTGCAACTCCTAACTGTGCTAACTTGTGTGCACCTGCAATCAGAGAGGTGTACCGTTGATGCCCATGGCTTTAGTTTTGCTGTGGCGCTCCACTCAGGATGCAGTACCTGGTCTGGGGGGCATCATTTCCTGGCTGAGTCCGTGGAACTCCACAGTGTCCTAACTTGTGTGCACCTGCAATCAGAGAGGTGTACCGTTGATGTCCATGGCTGTAGTTTTGCTGTGGTTCTTCACTCAGGCTGCAGTACCTGCTCAGGGGGGGCATTGCCTGGCTGAGTCCATGCAACTCCTCAGAGTCCTAACTTGTGTGCACCTGCAGTCAGGGAGGTCTACCGCTGATCTCCATGTCAGTAGTTTTGCTGTGGCTCTCACTAAGGATTCACTACCAGCTCGGAGGGGGCATTGCCTGGCTGAGGTTGTACAACTCCTAACTCTGCTAACTTGTGTGCACCTGCAATCAGGGAGGTGTACCGTTGATGTCCATACCTTTACTTTTGCTGTGGTTCTTCACTCAGGATACAGTAACTGGTTTGGGGGTGTCATTGCCTGGCCAAGACCGTGCAACTCCTAACTGTACTAGCTTGTGTGCACATGCAATCAGGGAGGTATATTGTTGATGTCCATGGCTTTAGTTTTGCTGTGGCTCTCCACTCAGGATGCAGTACCTGGTCTGGGGGGGGCATTGCCTGGCTGAGTCTGTGCAACTCCTCAGTGTCCTAACTTGTGTTCATCTGCAATCAGGGACATCTACCACTGATGTTCATGGCTGTAATTTTGCTTTGGCTCTCCACTCAGGATGCAGTACCTGCTCTGGGGGACATTGCCTGGCTGAGGCCGTGCAACTCCTAACTGTGCAAACTTGTGTGCACCTGCAATCAGGGAGCTGTACCGTTAATGTCCATGGCTTTAGTTTTCCTGTGGCTCTCCACTCAGGATGCAGTACCTTTTCTGAGGGGGCATTGCCTGGCTGAGGCCATGCAACTCTTAACTGTGCTAACTGGTGTTCACCTGCAGTCAGGGAGGTGTACTGTTGATGTCCATCACCTTAGTTTTGCTATGGTTCTCCACTCAGGATGCAGTACCTGATCTGGAGGGGGGGCAATGCCTGGCTGAGGACGTGCAACTCCTAACTGTGCTAACGTGTGTGCACCTGCAATCAGGGAAGTTTTGCTGTGGCTCTCCACTCAGGATGTAGTAACTGATCTTGGGGGGCATTGGATGGCTGATGCCATGCAACTCCTAACTGTGCTAACTTGTGTGCGCCTGCAATCAGAGAGGTGTACCATTGATGTCCATGACTTCAGTTTTGCTGTGGCTCTCCACTCAGAATGCAGTACCTGGTCGGGGAGCATTGCCTGGCTGAGTCCATGCAACTCCACAGTGTCCTATCTTGTGTGCACCTGCAATTAGGGAGGTGTACCATTGATATACATGGCCTTAGTTTAGCTGTACCTCTCCACTCAGGATGCAGTACCTTGTCTGGGGGGGGCATTGCCTGGCTGACACCGTGCAACTCCTAACTGTGCTAACTTGTGTGCACCTGCAATCAGAGAAGTCTACCGTTGTTGTCCATGGCTCTAGTTTTACTGGGGTTCTCCACTCAGGTTGCAGTACCTGCTTGGGGGGGTGCATTGCCTGGCTGAAACCGTACATCTTCTAACTGTGCTAATTTGTGTGCACCTGCAATCAGGGAGGTGTACAGTTGATGTCCATAGCTTTACTTTTGCTGTCGCTCTCCACTCAAGATGCAGTAACTGAACTTGTTGGGGGTGGGCCATTGCCTGTCCAAGGCCACGCAAGTCCTAACTGTGCTAACTTGTGTACAGCTGCAATCAGGGAGGTGTACCGTTGCTATCAATGGCTTTAGTTTTGCTGTTTCTCACCACTCAGGATGTATAACTGCTAATGGTAATGGCAACAATGATGCCAAAGTGAAGCCGAACACAAACGCAAGCATAAGTGCATACGGAAACACAAACCATAATGCACACAGTGACGTAGACGGGAGCGGTAATGCAAACACTCACAGAAACACAAGTGAAACAGTAAGTGTAACAGTAACAAAAGCACACACCCTATTATTCCCCAAAAGTTGCATTGAGAAACACAGTGAGTACAAAGAGTGTATGCATAATAACGGGCCTCGGAGCAGAAAATGAGCACCTAGATTACTAAATTGCTTGTATCTCAGGAACAGTACAATGTAAAAAAAAAATTTTAATTTTATGTAAATTATGACTTTCCTGGCTAGTTTTGCACTTAGCCCATTAGGAGGGGACTAAGCATTTTTGTGACAAAAAGTCCGTATCTTGAAGCATTCCCGAGATACAGGCACCGAAAGGCATAGTGGACACCAAAATGTTAGTCTATGGGAAAAAGCATCAACCTCGGAGCAGCCTAACTTTCCATCTGTGCAATATTTTGTCACCAAGCCACCAAAAGGCACATCTGTGGGATGTTGGCTTTCTTCCTTCCAAACTTCAACCCAAAAGACCAAACCAGTGTTTTGCAGCAGGGTGGCAAAGAATTCCTGTTATTTTCCCCATAGTGTCGAATAGTAGTGTCGCAAAATACGACACTTTCACAAAAAAAATCATGAAAGTGTCACAGGTTAGGCACTACTTTGCAACACTGCTTTTCCCAAAAATGTCAAAAACATATTTCTGGGGTGTTTAACCCCCAAATAAAGACATGCCTAGCATCCTCAGGGTCCAACTAGGTAAACTCAAAAAGAATTGTGTCCCTAGAGGGTCCCAATTTTAAATGCCAAGCATTTCTGTGATCAGCAACTGACAACAAAATGGCAGATTTGCGACACTACTGGGGTTATTTGCGACACTAAAATCTGCATTTGCGACACTGGCAAACTTTTTGTTAACTTTTCCCATTGACTATAATGGGAAACTTGTTTTTTGAATAACTTTTGAACCGTTCAATATTTTTTCATGAAACCTTCAAAAGGCACATCGGGCCACATGTTCCCTGAAGTTTCCAGACTGGTTGTGCAAACTGTGTGACCTGTAAGTGCGATCTGTAAGTGTGAGCAAAGAATGCACAAACAATCGTAAATGCGCTACAGAATGTTGCTTAATAACTCTGCAACTGTATATCTGACCAGTACAAAACTTGGCAGATCCCAAGACCTACACTACTGCTCAGAGCCTGCCTAATTTCAGGAAAATCTATCATACTGTGGCAAAGTTATTAAGGTGCAAAACTTCACTCTTTATCATTAAATGGGGTACTCAACCCTAACTATGATGGCACTACCGTGCCACCATAATATATATATATATATATATATATATATATATATATATATATATTAAATATATATGTGTGTGTGTGTGTGTTTATATATATATATATATGTATATATCTATATATATATATATATATATATATATATATCTAACTCCAAATATTGATGGAGTTAGTAGGGGAATTTTCATTTTTTAATTGTTCTGTTTCATATTTGTATTTTCAGTCAGCTTTCTTCAGGGACTTCATCTTGTAGTACTCATTTAGACCTTTCTTTTGATGTAGCTTCTCCCTTAACTCAGAAGATTGACAGAGTTACATGTTGTTAATGTAGTGTTATCCTATGGGAATTTTCATTTTTTAATTTTTATGTTTTTTTATATGGTACGTAAATATTTTTAAGGGTGTTATGTATTAGTGTTGTATGAATCTCTGAGACCTTTTTTAAATATATAGATTGTTCCTTAACTCCAAATCTTGACAGAGGTATAGCTTGTTAAATTTGCAATGTTATCCTATGGGAATTTACATTTTTAAATTTGTATGTTTTTCACATAGCTGCTGAATTTTTGGGGGAGGACAGTATGTGTTAGTGATGTAATATTCATTCTGACCTTTCTTTTCATATATAGATTTTCCTTCAATTTGAAGGGCTCAATTTTCAAAGCCCTGAGAATGCTGCAAGTCCTAGTGCTGATCATTTTGGCACATGGAGCTTGCAGCATTCTCCCAGCCGCCCATCAGGATTTTCAGTCCCAAGGACCAAATGCCACAAGTTAGACCAGATTTTCCTTGATCTAACTTGCACCATTTGAGGGACCATTTTTACGGGGCTTGCACCAAATATTGGGTGCAAGCTGCCGTAAAGTGTGAAAACTGTCACAACTGTACTCAAGTTACTAGAATTGGGTGCAGTTGCATTAAAGGAGTTTGATGCAGCTCCGCCACAGAACGGGGTTGACGCCAGGCTTGATGCAAGCCCTATGTCAAGCTTTGAAAATCAAGCCCCAAATATTAATGGAGTTATGACTTGTTAAATTTCAAATGTGGAAAAAAGGAAGTCCAAATTCTTTCTTCATATGAAGGAATGCTTTTTCTTGATATTGTGTTATTCTCACGAAACAGGATTCCTTCATACAAAAAAAGAATGTGGCAAAAAAGTCCAAATTCTTTTTTTGTATGAAGGAATCCTTTTTTTTATTTCTGTTTTTCCGCCTCCTCCCTCCAGCTCCAATATCCTCAGGAGTACCCATGAGTCATCCTTCTGCAGGCCGCCTTACCTGGTCAGCCCCTGCCACCCATGGAGCCTTGGTTTACCCCCGGGTGGGGATGAGGTGAGGCTCCCAACACCCTGACAATCCTGATTTCATTGGTTGAGGGGTACCAGGAAGGTGGCTGCACATTGAGGGCAAGCTCTTGGTGCTCCATCTCCATTGGAGCTGAAGGGTGTTTTTTCCTCCTATTCTGTGGTGTACTGGACATCACAAGTACACTGATGTCAAGGCATGAGTGCTGATGTCTGTGATGTCCTCCCCTAGCTGCCTCACCAAACTTGCTGGGCTCCAGAACTTTACCTGGGACCAATCAAGTCTTGAGGTGCCCGACAGGCTTCCAATACCCTAGCCTCCACCAGGGGTCAGCAGACGTCAAGCTGCTACCTCAACCTCCCACGGAGTAGGTGAGCCATCGTGGGATGCTCCAGCCTACTCCCCCTGGCCGGCTCTCTGATGACCTGAGTCCGCTTCCAAACCCAGGTCACCGGCATCGCAGACAGAAATCCAACCACTGTGTTGGTGGACTGGCATCTAAAGGAATCCTTTTTTGTAAGATAGTACCATTTTCCATGAAACAGGATTCCCTCATATGAAAAAGAATGTGAAAAAACTAAATCCAGATTCTTTTTTTGTGTGAAGGCAATCTTGCTTCGTATGGCCCTATTCCTGTTTGTGTGGACACATAAAAAAAAATTGTGTCATAAAAAAATATTTTTAAAATGTTTTAAAAAACATATTTCTGGGTTATTTTTCCAAAACCTAACTGTAGAATCTAGCTAATGGGGTCCTGAGTAGGAAGATACATGTGTTGGTGTCTCGGCATGATATGATTTTTATGGGTTTTCAAAAAAATTTCAAAAAAAATAGAAACAAGATGGCGACCATAAGAAAAACATATTTTTTTCTCACGAGACAGGATTAACCTCATACAAAACAGAATCCTTTTTCATATGGCCACATTTTTTTTTTATATGAAACAGCTATCTAAAACAGCGTACAGAGCATACTCAGAACCAACATTTCAAATCCTTATAACTCTGGAACAGATTAATATTTTTATTTCTACAAACCAATGAAAGTACCACTCTGGGACAAGTATTTTCTACCTTGAAAATTTCAGACCAAAATTCCAAAGTGTCTGGGCACTGGGTGATGACAAAATAACAACAAAAAAAATCTGATTTGTTCACTTTTTTCACAATCTGGATCTCATAATCTGCAAATCCAACCAAAACAAACTTGGCATGTCACAAGGCCTTGTCCCTGAGATCACACATGCAACATTTTGTGTAAATATGTTGAACAGGGGTAAAGCTATTAAAGTGCTATGTTGGGGTTTAACAATAAACAGCCTACTCAACCCTAACTATAGTCACGCTACCATGCCACTGTAATATGTAGATATTGTATGCTGACCCGACGGCGACACCAACACAGCGACATACTTTGCCTTTGACAAAATTGACACTTTGCCGACAGGCCGCTGTGTTGGTGTGCCTGAGACAGGGGCACACTGTCTCCCAGTCCTGCATCCCCTCCCCAAATCAACTCCGACTGGAGTTGATAATCAAAAGTATGGAGGGTGCAGGGGTGAAGCCCCCCGATAGAAACACAGGACCAGGAGACATATAGGATTTATGTCTACCACAACTTGCTGTCAACATAAATCCTGTCTCTGTGATCCCAGTTGACAAAAGTGTTGTCAAACCAGCATCATAGATCCCTTAGATATAATGTTGCTTACTGCTTACTGTAGTTACAGTACTGCTGATATGTTGGATCTGTGCAATGCATGTTGGTGCAATTGATACAAAACCTTAAGGTGCAGCAGCATACTACCATCACCTACTGGGCTAAAAGCTACTGCTTATGTATTGTACTGTATATGGTTACTAATTGTACATGGATTTCCATCCTGACCAAAAAGCTGTTGTACCACAGTTCAGCAATCACACCTTCTGTGGTGCAACAGCTTTTTAATTAGAATGGAAATTCAAGCCATCTGTTGTTTCATCATAAAAAAAATTAAACCAACCCCCTCACCTAGATGGGTTTTCAGTAGCTGGGTGAGGGTGGGTTTCTGTATTCTTTTAAAAACAATAAAATAATTTTTAGGAAGAAAAAACAGAATTTTTGTTTCATTTTATGTTTCAAACCGTATACTACAGTATATAAAATAACATGTGGGTGATCATTCACAACTTAGCTGTATTTCCATCTCAGGGTTATGATGACACCGGGGACCTCTCAAGAACAAAACTTGAGAGGTCCCTATGATGTAATCGGAACCCCTTGATGGAAACACAACCTTATTCTTTATATATTCCTGACAAAAAGCTACAAAAATTTATTTTTTTCTACAAGTTATTGTTTTTTACAGCTGCATAGCAGAGCTATGCTGACATATTGCTATTACATAGTAGATAGAGGGGACTGTGGAAGCATGTGAATGGATACCTAGACTGTGTCCTTCCATAGTGGAGTTGAAGCACATGCAGTCCTCTCCACTGACCATAGTGCTGTCCCCCCCTCCACCAAGTGCACTATATTCCTGCTCCATGCTAACTTCCAGTTCACTTCTAGGTTTGGTGCTAAGGTGCCACTTCCACACTCCGATTGCTGCCTCTGTTATATGAGTAATGTTTCCCTGGTGTCTAGTGGCACCCACCCTCTGACTGCCAACCCCATATTTCTGTAATGTTTCACTTCTGTCTAGTGGCACCCCCCCACCCTCTGATAACTATCCCCCTATATAGCTAATGTTTCCCTGATGTCTGGTGACACCCCCTATCCTCCAATTACCACCCCCATATTAATTTTAGAAATGTGATTTGTAATAAAGAAAACCATCCCTTGCTGGTTATTTTTCCTTTTTTAAACCTGTTAAAAAGAAAATGGTCTCTCACCGATCTGACCTCTACCACCCTGACCTCCCACCCTCCGATTGCCATCCCTGTTATGTATATAATATTTCCCCGGTGTCTAGTAGCACCCCCACCTTCCAATTGCTGTCCCCATAGTTACATAATGTTTCCCTGGTGTCTAGTAGCACCCCCTCACCCTCCTATTGCTGTCCCAGTAGTTGTATAATGTTTCCCTGATGTCCAGAGGAACCCCCACCCTCTGATTCCCATCCCCATATTTGTATAATGTTTCTCGGGTGTCTAGTGACATCCCCCACCCTCCGATCCCCATCCCCATATTTGTGCAATTTTTTCTTGGCATCTAGTGGCATCCCCATCCTCCAGTCCCCGTCCCCTTATATGTTTCCTGGTGTCTAGTGGCACCCCCAATCTCTGATCACCATTCTGTGAGCTGTAATAATGAAAACCATCCTTGAGGATTTTATTTGCTGTCTGTAAACCTGTAAAAAAGAAAATGGTCCCTCACCGATCTGGCCTCTGTCACCCCAACTTCCCAAAAATCCCTCACCACCCCACACCTCCAGTACACCCCCACATACCTTCATTCACCTAAACAGGTCACAGGGTGAAGATCTACTCTCCAATTGGATCCACGACTTCCCAGCAACACCAATTATCACGTGGCAGTAACAGCACTGTCAACACCACTAATAAGCGTTCTGTGTGGGCGTGTTGACAGCGCAGGTCAGGAACAGAAATGGGGAAAAGAATCATGCAGGCTGACAATGCACAGGTGAAGGAGACTTGCAATCAGAGCACTGTAAATGAAGGTGCTAGTTTGATAAGCACAGCACAAGGTCCATGATGGAATGGGGGGTGCAGGGGACTACAAAGGGTGCAGAGGCCATGGTGTTGTGTGCAAGCCAACATGGAAGGTGCATGGAATAGACATGCTATTACAATATGTCACAAGCCAGAGGGGCCAGCAGCTACTGCTGCATGAGGGCTACCTACAGTATATTGCAGGGAGCTGAGTGGGAAGCAGTAATGGAAGTGTGCGACATATGACAGGATGAAATGCCCCGCCAGATGTCATACAGCGGAGGAGGCAGTGGTGGCCATGTTAAAGGAACATAACCATGTGGTGGATGTGGGGGAGGTCACCACATGGTGGGTTAAGGAACAGATGAAGGAGGAAGCTGTCCAGTCCACAGAGACCCCCCCACCAAATAGCAGTGTCTGTGATGAACAACATGTCTGCTATGGTTGCTGGAAAGTTGCCAACAGTACCGTCCCTGAAATGGATGGTACAGCATGTTCAGAGGGGATCCAGTGATACCCCTGCTCTACTAACCTCACTCACCAAGCTCATGATTCCACAGGAGTACACCTGACCAACGCAGGGAAGCAGTTCCTGTTATATGACAGTGGGGCATCCAGTGACAGGTTCCTGATTTTCAGCATGCAGCAGAATCTGGCATTGATGGAACTGTGCCCACATTGGTTCATGGATGGGACAATTAAAGTGACCCCACCCCTGTTCAGCCAGGTATGCACTGTACACACTGTGCAATACAGTGCAGTGATACCCAGCGTGTACAAACTGATGCCCAGTCAGACCATGCCCACCTATATACATGTCCTGACAGAGCCATGGAACCTTCACCCGAATCTGTGCCCCCTGTCCATCATGGTGGACTATGAACAGGCTGCAATAAAGTGGTTTGAAAGCATATTTCCAGAGACAGAGGGTAGGGGTTGCTTCTTCCATCTGTGCCAGACCATCTGGCACAAAGTCCAGGAGGTGCCAGCATTGCATCACCATTACATCACAGAGGCGGAATTCACTGTACACCTGCACATGCTGCTTGCATTGGTATATGTCCCACCCACAGATGTTGTCCCCGTGTATGAGACTCTGCGGTCATGGGAATTTTTCTTCCAGAATGAGGATCTCCCAGAGCCCTTAATGGACTACTTTGAGGACACATGGGTTGGCCATCTGGTGGGGCATGGAAGTCATTGTCAGCCACAGTTTCCCATGGACTTCTGGAACTGTTACTCTGCCATTGCTTCTGGGTTGCCATATACCACCAACTCCATGGAGGGATGTCACCACAGCTTCAATGACTTCATAGGTGTGTGCCATCACTCCATTTGGAAGCTGATTGATGGGCTGAAGGTGGAGCAGGGGTTAAATGAGGCACGGATCGAGCAGTATGTGTCTGGACAGAAGCCTCCCCCTCCACAGGAGAAATACAAGGACACAGCCAAGCATATCACTGCTGTAATGGAAGGGTATGGTAAGCACTCCAAATACAATTACCTATTGGGTGTCGCCCATAACTTTCAGCTGCAGGTCTGATTTGTTCCTGGCTTGTGCCTTAGTCATGTAAATAAATGTGTGTGCAGCATTTACAATGTTGTTGTGCTGTTATTACCTATTTGATACTGTTGTGTTATTACCCTTGCTTGTGTGCTGCTTTACATGCCTGTTGTCTGTTGGTTGGAACATGCTAGGGTCCTGACTATGTGTTGATGCAGCATCCTGACAGCACAGCCTAGTGGTCAGGGTGACAGTGTGTGCCTAACATTGGTACATCTGGCTGGACTGGGTTTGGTTCCGGCTCTGTCGGTGTTAGTATTGTTGTATTGTTTGTCTTGCCTGATGTGCCCGCCGCGAACGCACCCCAAAGTATGGTTCCACCAGGGTTGGCATGGTGAGTCTGGTGCTGTTCCAACTCCCCCCATGTTCTGCCCCCACCCCCGATTTGTTTTCCTCACACACACACACACCCGTTGCATTCCGTGCAGGGCTGTTTTATGCAATCTGCCCACCCCTGCCTTTCTTCCCCCCACAGGTTGCATCCTCCCCACATGTCCTGTACTATATCTGCCCCCTACCAACTATTCACCCTCTTGTCACTGTTGGCAATGTGCACTGCTTTTTGAGTGCGGTGTTTTTCTTTCTAGCTGCATTGGGACTGCATGGTCTTACTGTGCACTGTTTTTCCTATGCTGTGTGTTACCATGCTATTTTTATTGTCGCTGGCTTGACATGGAGCCCTCTAATTGAAGACACATCATGCTGCTGGAACCAGCAACTGCAATATGAGAAACTAAGGTAAGTGCAGTTCAATGTATTTCAAAGGGGGTTTTCAACTTTGAGGCATAACTTTGTCATTTGTGAGTATCTTCAACCCAAATTTTCAACATGCTCTTTTTGGAACCCCACCTCATGACCAATAGCTGTGGAATTATGCAAATCAGGCCTGAAAGGCAATTTTATAACCACTTGGTAAAATCACCTTTTGGGTGGGATTTGACCATTTTCACCACCATTGTTCATGAGGTGGGGTCATAAGAACGCTATGTGAAAAATTGTCAAAATTTGTAAAAATGACAGAGAAGCGTTAATGTTGGAATTATTCCATACCTGCTCATAACTTCAGGAATTTAAAATATTTTGACCCCAATTTTTTAACATAGCCCTTTTTTCACACCACATTATGCAAATCCTGGCCAAAATGTGTTTTTGCATCTGTGGTGTGGAATGACGTTTTGGTGGCACAGAATCACATTTTGGCAGGGATTTGAAAAACTTCAAAGACAAAAAGGCAACTGCACCAGAGAATGAGGCGTGGTGCAGGTTAAGGGCTTGTGACCCAGTATAACAACACACCAACACAAAATTAACCTGCACTCCAGAATTCCATGCAGCTAATGTTCTGGATAAATACTCCACCATCCATGAATTGGTCCCCTAAGGACACTCCAACTGAGCGACGCGCGGTGGTAAGTGCAAGTATGGTGTGGCTGTTATAACCTGAACAGTTTATAGTGTATGGAAGAGCCTTATTGTATGCCATTTTTTATCAAAACACAGGCCTGTTGCACCATCAATGTGATGTCCGGATGCTGTCGTACCATCCTGAGTGTGTCACCACGATGATACAACAGGATGGAATGCCACTGTGTCTGCGATTGTTCATTTGGCTCAGACCATGTTTCAAAATCCTTTGTGAGGAAAACAAAAAGTACAAAGCTGCACAAGAGGAAATAGCATCCTTGATCTTGTGCTAACAAATATGGGTAGCACAATCAATGCTGTCATGATTAACAGTCCGCTTGATAATAGTGATCACTTTATAGTCCAATTTAGTATTAAGAAGACCATATCCTTATGGGGCCAGGAACTACAACTAAGCTGAACTTTAGCAAAGCTGATTTTGCACAGTTTAGAAAGGAATTTTCCCTTTGGGACTGGGTTAAAAATTTTAAAGGCCATTCAGTAGATGAGATGTGGAACTTGCTGCTTACAATATTAAAAGACCAGATCAAAAAATACATACCTAGTTTTCATAAATATAATAAAAAATGAAAAAAAAATGGACTGGCTGAACTCATCTATTAAAAGCCTGATTAACAAAAAGAACAGAATGTTTAAGAAATACAAAAGGGACAATACTCATTCCAATTACCAGGTTTACAGAGATCTTGTAAAGAAGGTTAAATCTAAAATCAGAAAGGCAAACACAACAAGAAGTTCTGTTAGCAATAAAGGTAAAGGACAATAAAAAATCCTTCTTTTCTTATATTAACAGCTTAAAAAAAGAGTTCAAGTATTATTTTATTTTAGTCTTTGGTAACCTGGAAAGGCCCACTAGGCACAAGTGCCTGTTTTCAGGGGCGATCTGGGAGCACAGGGCGGTTAAGTGACTTGTTCAGAGTCACGCAGTATGCAAGTGAGGTTGTGAGAATTAAACTCAGGTCTGGTCTGCTAGATGTAGCAAGCTTGTTCACACCTCATTCCTCTAACCTCTAGGCTATACTGCCAGCAAGTATTATAGGCCCATTTAAGAACAATAATGGTTTGTTAGCTACTGATAAGGAGATGGTCAACATTCAAAACAATTTCTGTTCAGTCTTTAATAACAGTGCCTCAACCCCACATATAATCAAGGATACATCATCCCCGGGGCAAATAATAATCGACCCTAATGATGTTTTAAACAGACTGTGTAACTTGGATACTAGCAAATCACCGGGGCCAGATGATGTCCACCCTAAAGTGATACATGAGCTAGTTGACTTATTGGCATTACCCCTCACCCATATTTTTTTCACTCAATAGAGGTGAAGTCCTACAAGAGTGGAAGGTTGCGATCATAGTATCCTAGAGTTTTCCTAGAGGAGCACAGCCTGACTAACCCTTTACAACTTGGATTCACTAAATCAGGGTCTTGTCAGTCCAACCTTCTTACCTTCTATGAGAAAGTTAATAGGGAATTAGATGTGGGGAATTCAGTTGATGTTGCCTTTATGAATTTTGCGAAGGCTTTTGATAAACTACCCTACTCAGAGTTATTGATAATGATAGAAAGAATACTTAGAATGGCAGAAAAAGGGGAGATATTGCTGATGGGTGATCTGAATATGCCAGATGTTAACTGGAGTGCAGTTGCAGCAGCCACTTCAAAGAGTGGGGTTATTCTAGATGCCCTACAAGGGGCATGCCTTAGACAACTAGTAGTGGAGCCCACTCGAGAGGGAGTAATCTTAGACCTGGTTCTCTCAAATGGAGATGAAGAGAGGATCACGGATGTAGAAGTGGGTAGCCATCTGGGAACTAGCGACCATCGAAGAGTATGGTTTACAAAAAACACAGCAATAGAGTCAAACCATACAAAGGCAAAAGTACTGGACTTTAGGAGGGCTGACTTTGCCAAAATGGGTAAGTGCCTAAGGAATGCACTAGCAAATGGGCAGGAAGGAGGGGTGGAAAAACAATGGGGAATAATAAAAACTGCCATTACAGAGGTAATGAGCCTTTGTGTGAAGCAAATTAACAAAACGAAACGATGTAAGAAACCACTATGGTTCTCAAAGGAAGTGGCAGTGAAGGTTCAAGAGAAAAAGAAAGCATTTAGGAAGTACAAGGAATCACAGTAGGAGCAGGACAGAGAACTGTATCAGTTAAAGCAAAAGGAAGCTGGGAAGGCAATCAGAACAGCAAAGGCCCAAACCGAGGAAAAGATAGCCAACTCAGTTAAGAAGGGGGATAAAACCTTTTATAGGTACATCAGGGAGTGAAGGAAGACCAAGGGAGGGCTAGTGAGGCTTAATAAAGAGGAGGGAGGGTGGGCAGAGGGTGACTGTGAAAAGGCAGAGATACTAAACAAATATTTTTGCTCAGTATTTACAAAGGAAGTGGGGAGGTACCTAAAACAAACAGTAGAAACACTCTGGATACAGAAGTTGATACCAGCCCATTTACAGAAGAAAGGGTTCTGAAAGAACTCTTAAAACTGAAGGTGGAAAAGCAATGGGGCCTGATGGGATTCATCCCAGAATTCTAAAAGAACTAAGGGTAGAACTAGTGACACCACTGACTACCCTCTTTAACAAATCATGGGAGGATGGGGTGGTACCCAAGGACTGGAGAAGGGCAGATGTGATTCCCCTTCACAGAAGTGGGAGCAAGGCAGAAGCAGAAAACTACAGACCTGTTAGTTTAACCTCAGTGGTAGGGAAAATGATGGAATCACTTCTGAAGGAAAGAATTGTTGAGTATCTAGAGGCCAGAGGGGCTCATGACCCAAGGCAGCATGGATTCACAGTGGGAAGGTCATGCCAGACAAATCTGATAGATTTCTTTGACTGGGTGACCAAAGTAGTAGATCAGGGAGGGGCTGTGGACATGGCCTACCTAGACTTTAGCACGGCATTTGACACAGTCCCACACAAAAGATTAATATACAAGTTAGCCAGCCTGGGAGTGGGTCCCAAGATGACAGCCTGAGTAAAGAATTGGCTGGAGAATAGGACACAGAGAGTAATAGTAAATGGAGTCCACTCTGAAGAAAGGGGGTTACTAGTGGGGTACCGCAGGGTTCAGTATTAGGACCGGTCCTCTTCAACGCCTTTATAAACGATATTGCAGAGGGACTGAAAGGAAAGTATGTCTCTTTGCAGATGACACAAAGATCTGCAACAGAGTTGATGCACAAGGTGGGTGGAAAGGATGAGAAGGGACTTGGCAAGGTTAGAGGAATGGTCAAATGTATGGTAGCTTAGATTCAATGCTAAGAAGTGCAAGGTAATGCACCTGGGAAACAAAAACCCAGGGAAGAGTACACAGTGGGGGGTGAGATACTAACAACAACAAAAATGGAAAGGGACCTGGGGGTAGTCATATCAGATGACCTAAAGGTGGGCAAGCAATGTGAGAGAGCAGCAAGGAGGCTCTGGGGGGATACTGGGATGCATAGGGAGAGGCATCACCAGAAGAAAACAGGAAGTTATTATCCCTCTGTACAGACAGTTGGTGAGACCCCATCTGGAGTACTGCATGCAGTTCTGGAGACCCAATCTCCGCAAGGACATAGACAGGATGGAGGCTGTCCAGAGGAGGGCAACTAAAATGGTGCAGGGTCTGCACCAGAAGACATATGAAGAGACACTTAAGGAGCTGAATATGTATGCCTCGAGGAAAGGATGGAGAGGGGACATGATAGAAACTTTCAAGTATCTCAAGGGAATCAACAAAGTCCAAGAGGGTAGCATCTTTCAAAAAGAGATGTGCAAGAACTAGGGGCACAATTTGAAGATAGAAGGGCGACTCAGAGGTAATTTAAGGAAGTATTTTTCACAGAGAGGTTGTGGATGCATGGAGCGACCTTCCGGAGGAGTTGTGGAGTCAAAACAGTGGTGGAATTCAAGCATGCATGGGACAGTCATAAGGCAATTCTAGGGGGTGAGGGTAGGAAGAAGTAGGCTGCTGGTTAACTAGGATCTGCAGCTTATCCATTAGGTAGGGAAATGGGCAGACTGGGTGGGCCAAGCGGTCCTTATCTGCTGTCAAAATCTATGTTTCTATGTTTCTATAGTCCCACTCTTAAAAAAAGGGCCTAAGATCGTACCAGTGAACTTTAGGCCAGCGAGCCTAACCTCACTTATAGGAAAAATTCTGGAAGGTATTTTAAAAAAGAAAATTCTAGTTTTCCTAGAGGAGCACAGCCTGACTAACCCTTTACAACTTGGATTCACTAAATCAAGGTCTTGTCAGTCCAACCTTCTTACCTTCTATGAGAAAGTTAATAGGGAATTAGATTTGGGGAATTCAGTTGATGTTGCCTTTATGAATTTTGCAAAGGCTTTTGATAAACTACCCTACTCAGAGTTATTGAACACACTAGGGGGCTTAAGCTGGAGTCAAATATTTTAAATTGGATCTTTGAATGGTTACAGGGTAGGAAGAAAAGGGTCACTGTAAAATGGATGCTGTCTGACTGGGCACCAATTACTAGTGGGGTTCCACAGGGTTCAGTCCTGGGTCCATGCCTCTTTAATATTTATATTTTCACCCTAAAACTAAATGACCCAAATATCTGGCTTTCCAAATTTGCAGACGACTGCAGAGTGGGGACAGCAGTAAATAATCTTGATGATGCTTCATCCCTACAAGGCACTATTGATAAAATCCTTGAGTGGACCATGTTAAACAAACGAGTGCTGAATACGGCAAAGTGCAAGGTTATGCACTTGGGCAAACACAATGGTAACTTTTCATACAAATTTGGGAATGATGCATTAATTGTCACTCATGAGGAAAAAGATTTGGGAATCAAGATCACTGCTGATCTTAAATTTAGCCCCCATTGTAGTGATCAGATTAAAAAAGCTAACCAAAACCTTAACTGCATCTTAAGGCATATTTATTTATTTGCTTTTGTTTACTGGGTGAACGCACTTGACAACCAAGTGCCTATTTTCAGGAGCAACCCGGGAGGGTTACAATGGTACAAAAACATGAACATCAGGCATATACAGGGTTAACATACATTAGGTTCAGGCACAATATGTAACATAACAATAAGGTACATAGATTACCTAGAGTTTAAAAGGTGGGCTAAACTTCCGATCTCGTTGTGGGGGAGGATAAGTTTGGACAAAATGAATGTGTTCCCCAGGCTGTTCTACCCCCTTAGTGCTTTGAATATTTCGCTTCCGCTTTCATGGTTTAAAAAGATTCATGGGCTTATCGCCAATTTTGTGTGGGGGTACAAGAGAGCTAGAATGGCCTATTACAAGCTGGCGGCCCCCAAATTATTGGGTGGACTTAGACTACCGCACCTGGGACTCTATTTTTGGGTGGGTCAAGCTAACAAGTATCTGAGGTGGGTGCAGGACATGGTGACTTCGTATACCCCTTTATGGTTACCGATTGAACTGGCTCTTATTAGGGGGGCAGGTCTTGCTCCTGAAGCTCTATTGTACGTTAATCCCAATCTCTTGCCAGGGGTTCTCAGGAAGTCTCCGATTGGGGTCTCTGTAAGGGCGCACATGCAGCTTTGTGGTTTCCTGAAATATTCTCATGTTACTGACCCGTCCCAGCCCATAAGGGGCAATCCTAGGTTTCGTATTGAAGGTAGGCTCATGAAGGCCGCCTGGCTGATGCAGGGAGGGGAGTGTTGTGTAAGGGATTTAATCTCAGTGGATGGATATGTGCTTCCTGCATCTGAGATTATAAGTAAGTTTAAGTTGCCATCCTCTGTGATTTTTCAGGTTTATCAGCTTCGTCATCTCGTGGTCAGTAAATTTGGTAATAGGGCAATACAGAATCCGAAATTGGAGTTTTCTGACACTTTGTGGCCTCTGGCAGGTCTACCACATGCTGTCTCCAATATTTATGCCATGTTATTTAACTGGGCCTACTCCCAGAATTTAGCCCCATCTTCCTATTGGGCTTCAGTGTTTCCCAATAGGGACATGGACTGGACAGGACTGTGGCACAGTTGTCATAAATTGATCTCCCAAGATCGGCTAAGATTGATTCAGTTCAAAATACTCCATAATATTTACTATTCCCCTCAGAAGTTGGTGAATTTAAAGATATCTACGGACGCATCCTGTGTGAGGTGTCAGCAGGGGTTGGGAGATTTGTTGGACATATTTTGGAACTGTCCAAAGATTGTGCCACTCTGGATATGTATCAAAAATGGGGTAGACCCATTATTAGGGTTGGGAGACCTTTTCACTCCCGAAGTTTGTTTGATGGGAGATGTAGCTTCTATTCCTTTTAAAAATAGGAGGTTTCATATGTTGTTGAACTCGGCATCCCTCAAGAGAGTGGTACTCAGACACTGGAAGGATTCCATTGTGATTAGCTATGCGGAATGGTTGGAGGAACTTCTGGCTAACCTCCGGATTGAGAGAATGATTGCCATTCTTCAGAATAAGCTCCTCAGGTTTAATAAAATATGGGGTCCCCTCTATACTTGTTACGATATGAGATGATTTTTTTCTTCTCTTCCTTTTTTCTTCTCTGTTTGCAGGGTTGGGTAGGCACCTCAGAGCCTTTGGGGGCTGTTGGGGGTGGTGGTTTGGGGGGGCAGAGGATGTATCTTATGTTATATGTTTTTACGCATGTATGTACATTTCACATGGAGGTTTTGTGTGTTAAAAGATACATTCTCTGTATAAAAATTGTTAATGAAATCTTAATAGAAAAAAAAGAATAAGGTACATAGATTAAGGCACATATGTAACATATGAGTAAGGCACATAGATTACAATTAGATCGAGCACATGGGGAGAAGGTATTGATTCCACTGTATGGAGCATTGGTTAGGCCCCATTTGGAGTACTGTGTCCAGATATGGTCTCCATATAAAGGGAAGATATTCTTAGAATAGAAGGGGTACAGAGAAGAGCTAGCAGATATATAGTTGGGCTGAAAACCAGACATTATGCAGAAAGATTGGAAACCCTGAACCTTTATTCACTTCATTATAGGAGGTTTGGAGGTGACATGTATATGCTTTACAAAGCAATGGGAGACATCAAGTATGGCAAGCCGTAAGGGACATAATTCAGAATATCTGGCTGTATAGTAAAACACACACTATATGGAGAAATACATACATCATATAGTGAAATATATACATTATATAGTGAAATACATACACAATGTAGTGAACCACATACAGTATCTACTGAAATATATACATTGCATAGTGAAATACATATACTGTATACTGAAATACATATATTATATAGTGAAACACATACACTACATAGTGAAATGCTTACACTGCATAGTGAAATACATACACTATCTACTGAAATCCACATACTGAGTACTGAAAATCCACATACACTATATACTGAAACAAATGTACTATGTACTGAAACATATACACTACCTATTGAGATACATACACTGCAGACTGAAACATCCACATAAACTATCTACTGAAACAAATACTCTATACATTGTAACACATACACTATATATTGAGAAAAAACTGCACACACTATACACTGAAACAAATACACTATACATTAAAATGCATACACTACACACTGAAAAAGCATATACACTATATATTGAAACAAATACACTATATATTGAAACATCTACACTTTATATTGAAATACATACACTATCTATTGAAATACACTATGCACTGAAAAATCTGCATACGCTATATATTGAAACAAATGCACTGTATATTGAAATACATACACTATCTATTGAAATGCATATACTACACACTGAAAAAAGCACATACACTATATACTGAAACAAATACACTACATATTGAAACATCTTCACTTTATATTGAAATACATACACTATCTGTTGAAATAAATACACTATGCACTGAAAAATCTGCATACACTATATACTGAAACAAATACACTACATGTTGAAACACATACACTATCTATTAAAAACATACACTGTAGACTGAAAATTCACATACTCTATACTGAAACAAATAAACTATATACTGAAATGGACTATGTTCTGAAACTACCCATCCCTCTGCCCCTCCCCCATGAATGTCCTAGAGTTGAACTCATTGCCTGCTGCATTCAGTTAGCTGCTAGGTTGATGAGAGGATGTCTGAAACTGCAGAGCTGAGGTAAACAAAACAGGGCTATCTCTTATTCTACTTCTTTATGGGGTTTTTCCTTTTGTTTTGCTTGCACACCTTTAATCAAATTTCAGACCACTGTGATGTAACAAGAAACTTTTAAAACTAATTTAAATGCTGTAGTTTATTCTTTTAAATAAGTGCTGCCTTCATTTACTGTCAGACAACACATTTGTATAGGAAGCTAATACAGGATATTCCTAACATACCTGTATACATAGGGAGCTGCATGCATTTTCCAAGATAAAGTGTTGATTTGTTTTATGTGTAATTAATTACTGTGTAAGTCCAGCAACTTATCTGAGTTGAATGCTTGGGAAGCACTTCAGGAGCTGTGAAGTGTAAGCCAAAATCATTGCTAGTTTGTACTCTATGGACTATGTTTTGATTAAGTTTTTATTTTAATGTTTTGTTTAATAAATGTTTTTGGTTAAGAAAAAAAATATATATTTTGCTGCAATCCTCAGTATTTAATTCTCATCAGGAGTTTAGCTGGCATATGCATATAATTTACATTGTTTTACTGAATAACTTTACTGTGAATCCTCACTGGAGGCATGCACAGTCTGTTTTGGGGGTTTGCGCTTCTCAAACTGTGTTGTAGTTCTTTTTTTTTCCCATAGAGATTTTTATCTCCTTAGTCACCCTGCTACCCCTTTGCCCATGGACATCTACAGCCCAATCACTTATCATCCACAGGACATATTTGCTCTGAGATCCCCCCCACTCACATCCCCGGTGTTGGGGCCAGGAGGGGGAGGGCTATTGACAAGGAGACACATATTCCGATATGAGCAGAACCTGGTTAGCAGTGCAAAATCTGCAGCAGGTTGTTGGATCATTTTGCCATTAGTGAGTTTCTGCCTTTTGTTTCATCCCCTGGTCAGCCAAGCATGGAATTATGCAATTGCATATAAAGATACATGCTTACTTTGTGCCTGCCTGAGCCCGCCCCCTTATGCAACTCCACTGCCCTGCCAACCCTCCTCAGCTAGGCGGATGTTGAAGAGCGGGGTGGTCAGACTTCCCCTCACTGAGAGGAGAGCATTCCCTGAGATTGTCAATCATATCCCCCCCCCAGCTAACCCCTGTGCAACTCAGGTCCACCCCCAAAACTGGGCCACTGGCATGGGAGGCAGTGCAATCACCACCAAGCTGCTAGGCCAGCCCACCAGACTGTGTTTTTATAAGTAAATAAAGACAGCATATAGGTAAAAGAAGAAAACAAACTGTATTTTAACTAGTCTGTTATAAACATTTTAAGTCACATCGCAATGTTTTGAAATGGGATAAAGGTTTGCAAACAAAATATGGTAAAACAATACATAAAAGAGATAGATAAGATAAACCTTTATGTTTACCTTCTGCATCTTAGGAGGCATCAGCCAGGATTTTTAGTCAGTTGGGGCCCCATTTTCAGAAGGTTAGTGTGCAGAGCTAAACATTACACTGTGGGAACAGCATGGTTGGATCGGTGTCATATTCAGCATCACTTGATGCTGCCCTGATCGTGTGCATGTGCATATATACTACTACGGCCATGTAAATGAATAATCCTCTCCTGCATACAGAGCATAGTGCTGTATAAAAGGTTTCCTTAGTGACCATAAGTACCGCCCTCTACATTTTATACTCAGCCTCTAGGCTTCTAGTACCTAGATGCTTGATTTTGCACTTTTTGGCTTTGAACCCGAACTGCCACGTCCCATAGCACTCCTAAGTTTTATAATGTCCTACTCATTCTCTCCATCTGCACCTATCAACGCTTATTACAGATTGTGGTGTCATCTGCAAAAGGCATATCTCCCTTCCAGTTCTTCTGTTATGCCACTTATAAAGACACTGAAGAGGATGTGTCCTATTACTGAACCCTCCGGCACCCTACTGGTCACTCTCTCCTCACTGGAGGGAGTGCCATTTACCACCACCTTCTGTGGCTGTGCGATATCTCAGGTGCAGCACTTAGGAGTGCACAACACTAATCTGAAAATGGGGGCCCACATCCCACTGTAACAGGACTAGCACTGCATTGTGATAAGCATGGTTGATACTATTTTAAAAAGCATTCTTCTGTGCAGTGCTAACCTGTTAATGTGGCACTATTTTTTTTTTTCACAGGATTATTAATTGCAACCACATGCCTCATACAACTGGGGTTCACCTTCAAAGCATATAAGGTGTACAGGTATATTAAATGCTTTCCTGAAGTGTTAACACTGCGTGGTTAGTGCTAGTTAATGCTTCTTGGAATCGTGTTTTAACTGCACACACGGAGCCTGCCATCAACCCCCCACACACATACACACACAGTCAGTTCTGGACACAATAAAAAAACAAGCTTTTGTCAATGCTGAATGTTGATTGCTTTGGTCCGTTGAGCTCGCTCACTGGCCTTCTTGTCACTCGCTTGTTCTGTTTCTCCTGGTGCTGCAGGCTGCTGTTTTGTACTGAGCTCCTTCTCATGCTGGCAACTCTTTTCTGTCCACAAAGAAATCTGCAGATGGCCTGACAGAGCTCCGCTGGAGATGGGTCACTCCCTCTGACTCCCTCATTCTGTTTTTCCTCCTGCGCTGCAGGCTGGCCTTTTGTATGCTGGGCTCCTGTGTGCATTGCTGCCTTTTCTGCCCACAAAGAAATCTGCAGCAGTCCCGACACAGCTCCTTTCAGTTTGCTCTCATTCCCCCTCTCTCACTCGCTCATTCCATTTCTGCCAGCACTGCAGGCTGCCCTTTTGTACTGGGCTCCTGCCTGTGTTGTCAGCTTTTAATGCCCACAAAGAAATGTGCAGCAGTCACGATAGAGCTCCATTGAGCTTGCTCAGTCCCCCTCTCTCACTCGCTCATTCTGGTTTGCCCGCCACTGCAGGCTGCCCTTTTGAACTGGGCCCCAGCGTACATTGCTGTCTTTTTCTGCCCACAAACAAATCTGCAGCAGTCCCAACAAGCTCCGTTGTGCTCACTCACTCCCTCTCCCGCACTCACTCATTCTGTGTCTCCTGCCCCTGCAGGCTGCCCTTCTGTATTGGGCTCCTGCCTGCATTGGCTGACTTGTTCTGGCCAGAAAGAAATCTGAAGCATCCCACACAGCTCCATTCAGGCTCGCCACTCCTCTCGCCACTTATTTCCGCTTTCTCCCGTGAAGCCGCTAAGCTGGCCTTTTGTACTGGGCCCCGCCTGCATTGCCACATTTCTGCCCACAAAAGAAATCAGCAGCAGTCACAATACAGCTCTGTTGAGCTCGCTCACTACCGCTCTGTCACTCATTCATTCTGTTTCTCTTGGTGCTGCAGGCTGCGCTTGTTTACGGGGCTCCTGGCTACATTGGTACCTTTGTCTGTCCACAAAGAAATCTGCAGTTGTCCCGACAGAGCTCTGTTGAGGTTGCTCAGTCTCCCTCTGTCACACACTCATTCTGTTTGTCCTGGCGCTGCAAGCAGCCCTTTTGTACAGTGCTCCTGCCTGCACTGGTGCCTTTTTCTGCCCACAAAGAAATCCACAGCAGTCCTGCTTGAGCTCTGTTGAGTTCACTCAGTCCCCTGTCTCACTCACTCATACTGTTTCTCCCACTGCTGCAGGCTGGCCTTTTCTACTAGGCCCCTGCCTGCTTTGACACCTTTTTCTGCCCACATAGAAATCTGCAGCAGTCCTGACAATGCTCCGGAGAGTTCACTCACTCACCCTCCCTCACTCGCCCTCTCATTCTATTTCTCCCAGTGCTGCAGGCTGCCCTTTTGTACAGGGCTCTTGCGCTGGGGCCTTTTTCTGCCCACAAACAAATCCACAGCAGTCTCGACAGAGCTCAGTTTAGCTCGGTCACTCCCCCCTCACACTTGTTCAATCTTAATCTGTCCCAAACACTGATTTCCCACAGCGACTGTGCTATTCTCTGGCAGGAGTGCAAAAACATATTTAGACCGGATGTGAAAAATGACAGCTGTACTCTTCATAAGGAGGTGTGAAAAAAGTGCCACTGTTGAAAATGTGGTGTGAAAAAATTACAAATGTGCAAAGTTACAAGGGTGCGTGGAAACAGTTCAACGCACGCTTGTAACACGGTCATGTTATGGAGTTTCATCACCAAATTTACAACATAGGGCTTTTATGACCTCTGCTCATGAACAGTGCCACTGTCATTTCTTAATCTGTCCCTAACACTGATTTACTAGCTGACCGCGTGTATTGTGTGCAGCAACTGTGAAACCACATTTCAGTCAGGATGTGAAAATGACAGCTGTACTGCTCATAAGGAGGTGTGAAAAATGCCACTGTTGAAAATCTGGCATGACAATGTACAAATCTGTGAGATTACAAGTTGATGTGTGGAAAGTGTGCATACCATATGTGTAATATCATTTGCTGGGCTACCATCACCAAATTTTCAACACAGGCATTTTAGGACCTCTGCTCATGAATAGTATCACTGTCATTTTTAATCTGTTCCGACAATGATTTCCCACAGCGACTGCTCTATTCTGCGCCAGAAGTGCGAAAACACATTTCGCCAGGATGGGAAAAATGACAGATGCACTGTTCATAGTAGGTGTGGGAAAATGGCAATGTTGAAAATCTGGGTGAAAATATAAATTCACGAAGTTGCGGCCGATAGTAGTATGAAAGTCGCATAACATGCTTGTCTATTAGACATTTTATGGAGTATCATTGAGATTTTCAAGCACAGCCATTTCAGGACCTCTACTCATGAAAAGTATCACCTGTCATTTTCTTAATCTGTTCCAAACACTGATTTCCCACAGCAACTACTCTATTCTGTGCCAGAAGTGCGAAAACACATTTCTGCCAGGATGTGAACAATGACAGCTGTACTGTTCACAAGGAAGTGTGAAAAAATGACAATGTTGAAAATCTGGCATAAAAATATTGCAAATTCATGAAGTTATGAGCGTGGGTAGCAACTGCGCAGTGCACGCTCGTAAAACAGTCATTTTTTGCATTTTTCCACCAAATTTGCAACATAGGCTTTGTGAGACCCACCTCATGAACACTGGCACTGTCGTTTCATTAATCATCAGCGTGCTACCAATGGCTTTCTTTTGGGGGCAGCAGCAGCTGCGGGGATTAGGCACCCGTCGGCAGGAATAATCAGAGGTGTTACAGAATGCCGACGGGGTGGACTCCCGTTGCACAGAAACAATGGGACCCGAGGCCGCGGGATTTGGGGACCCCGCTGATAATAAACATGTGGGAGGTAGATGTTTAGAACACAGTGGCAACCTGCCACCATGTTCACAAACAATATCAGAGTTTTTACATCCCACCCTGCAATGACGGGTCGCTCCCTCATTGCACCAGATGGCTGACGCTGCAATGACGAGGCGGCCCCTGATTGCAGCGATGAAATTGTCAGCAGTTGGCGCAAATATTCCAAACCACTGTCACCAGCAGCCTGCAATGGCATTAGGGGAAGCAGGACAAGCCTTTGCAGGCTGTGGGGGCATTGGCCACAACAGTGCCGTGCCTCCACAGCTTGCTACTGAGAAAGCTGCTGCAATATGTTATTTGAGCTGTGTGCAATCAACATAAAAATGGTATATCTTGTCTGCCCCATTTCCCATATTAAACCTCAGAACCTACTGTTCATGCAGGGTAATAGCCTTCACTATCCACTCACTTGTTCCCCTCCCTACTACTATCAGCCTGAGTAACCATTATACCCTTCACTTTGTCACAGCCATTCTTGAAACCATTGATGGTTTTGGTGCCTGTCATCTCAGTTGGCAAACTATTCCACATTTCCACCACCATTTCTGGAAAATAAAACTTTCCAATATCCCTCTTGAACCTCCCTCCCATCAGTCTCTACTTGTGCCCCCATAACCTTGAACTGTTACTCATGCTAGGTAGTTCTCCAGTCACTTTGTTTATTCCTGACAGGAATGTGAAGGTCTTTATCATATCATTCCTCTCTTGTCTGGTCTCCAGTGAAGACATGTTCAGTGCCTTGAGCAGATCCTCATACTATCTGTTCTGTCAACTCTGAATCATCCTGATCACCCTTTGTCTTTATCTTTCCTGAAGTGAGGTCTTCAGAAGTTCAGAACTCTGAACAGTATACCCAGTGCAGCCTCACCAATGATCAATAAAGAGGCAGTAAACCTCTTTTTTTCTACTATCAGAACCCTTCTGGCACATCCTAGTATCCTATTTGCCTGACTAGATGCCTCACTGTACTAGCTTGATTGTTTAAGGGAGTCACTAATGACGGATACTAGGTCCTTTTCTCAGCTGTAGTGCTCAGCTCTACCCCTCCTATCCAGTACTCTGTCCTGGGGTTCTTGTCCCCTAAGTGAATCACCTTGCACTTTTTGGCATTGAATTTCAACTGCCAAACCTTAGGCCACCTCTCTAATCTTTACATGTCAGTCTGCAGTTTCCTACTTCCCCATCACTATCTACCCTCCCATGAGTTTGGTGTCATCTTCAAAAAGATACAGCCCCAGATTCATTCTCAAACATTGTTAATGAGCATATTGAAGAGAACAAGAGTCAGGATGGATCCTTGTGGTATTCCACCCTTGACTTCCCTTTTTTCTGTTCTGACACCATAATCACAACCCTCTGATGCCTCTCATTCAACTAAAGCCCCCTCACCCGCATCAAAACACTGTTTATATTTTTCTTCAAATCTCTGGACCTCACCCCCTTGTGCCATGACCTAAGTCACTCTGATTGGTCCCCTATCTCATTGGTCTGCTCCACTGATTCCATGCTAACATATTTCAAAACAAAATTACTCTACATATATATATATATTTTTTTTTAGTTGTTTAACCAGGAGTAGCACACTAAGCTGAAAGCTTTTTTACAGGAGTGACCTGGGAGCACAGGGAAGTTAAGTGACTTGCTCAGAGTCACACAGTATGCAAGTGGAAGCTGTGATTCAAACCCAGGTCTGGTCTGCTGGATGTCACCAGATTTGCAGCTCAGATCAGCAAACCACTGCTTCTATCTGCCTCCTTTATGGGACTGCCATGCCCCCAAAGAGCAGAATATGAGAAGGTACACCACCTCCCCTAGATCCTTGGCTGACCTCATAGCTTACTTGCAAGTGCCTGATTTGGCCTGGTCAAAAAATAAGCGTAACCCATCCCATGGCTTCCAGAGGTATATCACCTCCGCAGCACCTGTACCATGGCAATAAGCTCTTAAGGTGAGAATTTTACATCTAACTTCAGTACCAACATTGGTTACCTGTCTAAATTTTGAAAAGCTGCCACAATCTCTTCTCCCTCCCACTCCTTTGCCTGTCCTCAGAGTCAGTGACACCCTGTCTCTAACCTCTCCTTCATCACCATAGAGATGTAATTCCTTTTCATCACCTGTACCTTATCTCTCCTCTCCTCTCCTCTCCTCCCTCTCCCCTTCCTCACCTCCCTGCCAGCCTGCATGATTGTCATCTCCCTCATTCCCACTATTGTTTTTTTTCTCTCCAGTAACTCCATCCTTTATCCCTGACACACTTCCCACCCTTAATCCTTCCAAGGGTAGGAGCCCAGATGGCTGGGATAGCAAGCTCCTCCATCTGACTGCTTCTGAAATCTCCTCCCCATTGGATGACCTCCCTAACCTCTCTTTCTGGTGTTCCTCCATCCCTGCTGACTGGAAGGCTGCCTCTGATACTCCTCCTCCTCCTTCAAAAGATGGTTACCCATCAGGTACGAACAGCTACTGACTAATTTCTCTCCTCCCTCCAAATTACAGAAGCAAATTATCTTGTTACAGCTCTCCCTTCTGAACTCTCTTCCTTTTCACCCAATACAAAGTCTGACTTCCAGAAAAATCACTCCACCACCTGCTCAGCCTCACCCAAATCCATCCATAATGGTATGGATCACAGCCTATTCACTTCATATCTTCATCGATCAGCCAAAGCATTCAACCCTGCTACCACCCAATTATTGCCAAACTCCAGGCTGCAGGCCTCTCTGACTCAGCCATCAGCTGTTCCACTCCTACCACAGGGGTAGGTCCCAAGCAGTCAAAAGTGGTGACCTCCTCTCTCCTTCCTGCCTGTTTCCACTTGGGTCCCACAAGGATCTGTGTTAAGACCACTACTTTTCTCCATTTTCCTTAATAATCTCCCCCTCTTTGTGCTTGTCTGCATCCATTCACATGTACATGGATGACACGGTCCTCTTCACAGCAGGCCCACAGACTCCAGCTGAACTTTGATCAAGTTCAGCCCTGACCACACACAAATCAGCTTTTCCTCAATGCCAAGAAGGCTGTCTCCATGTCCTTTGGCACAAGGCACCAGACTCTCTAGGCTCCCACCCCTTCCTACTTTCCATACACTGGATGGCTCCCCTGTGAAGGATGTCACCACCTTTAGTTATCTTGGTATCTGGCTAGACCAGCACCTAAACGTTTCTGAACAAGTGGATGCTATAGTCAAAAAGCTGCACCACAATTTGGTGCACTTTACAGGAACTGTGACTGTATCCCATCTCCAGAATACCATGCTATTATCCAGAGAATGATCCTCCAAATCTCTAACTACGGTGAGTTGGTCTACAGCGTAGCCCCCTTCACTACCCTTGCCAGAATGGACACACTCTTCAACTATTTTTGCCATTACACTCTCGATTATCCTTCTTGGACTCATCATTGTTCTATATATAAATCTCTCTCCTTTTCTTTTCTTGTGGACATACACCATGCCCACTGTGCCAGCTTTGTCGGCAAATCCGGTTTGTTCCCTACCCTCCTATCTCCTCAATGGCCCGTTATAGCCATACCATCAGAAACTAAATATTCTAACCCTACTCAGTCCCTTCAGTTTCCACAACCATTGGCAAGTCATGTTCAGCCACCGCTGTAAATCTGGAACTCCTTGCCCCAGCCATTCACCAATCTCCTCCATGGATTCTTTCAAATCCTTCAGTGGTCTCACCTTCCCTCCTGCACTTGCTCTAGTTTTCCTCTTGCTCTCCTATTACTTGTTTCCAGTTTAGGTACAGCTAAAATTTGGCCCTATGCTTCCACTCTAGGCATTATGCACAAATGTTTATAGTTAATGTTGAAGTAAAGCCTCTCCAGCCCTTTGCATATCTGTTGTGCAGATGGAGCTCCTCCAACTGTGAACTCCATTAAATACCTTGGGGTGACACTTGACCCCAGTTGGACCTAGGAGTCATATCCTAAGATCTGTAGAACTGTGAACTGTAAATTGGGTCTCACCTATGAGGCAAAAAATAACCTGACACCTGCTGCTTGTCTGGCACTTGCTAGAGGTGTACTACTTCCCTCCCTTAGCTATGGTCTCCACCAATTTGCCTGTACCTCCAAAGCTCTTCTTACTCGGTGGCACACAGCGTACAATAACATCTGTCACTTTGCACTGGCCTTCCCCATCTCACCCACCATTGTGAGCTTTATGATAAACTAGGTTGCTTTCCTGACCAATCACCTGAACTTTGGGCTGGGATGCCTCCAAACAAAGTGTTCAGAACAGCACCCCCAGGCTGGCACAGTGTCTGCCACCTGACCCCTCCTCTTACCCACTCAGGTCCCAGGGTCCTGGGATGCTAAAAGTACCTTCACCCGAACCCTTATGGGGGACAGGGACTTTGTTGCATGTGCTCCTAGGCTCTGGAACTCCTTTCCTGACCATGTTCATTCTGCCTCCTCCCATCAGTGCTTCCAGAAGTCCCTGTGGGGGCATCTGAAGCTGGTCTCAGTGTGAATGTCCCAAGCCTCCCTAGCCTAATTGTACTTGGAGCCCAACTGTTCTGAGGACCTGCCAATGATCTTTTGGTCATTTCTCATGATCAATTGCTCTCCTAGGCATCTGACTGCACTATGTATGCTCTAGACTACATATTGTTGATTATATGTACTTTATCAATTTCTGTCATAGCAGTTCACTCCATACATTACGTTTTGTGACTCAATGCATTTTGTTACTCTATGTACTTGCTTACTTGCTGTTATGTTCTGATGTATCTGTATTACCTGTTGTACTCTCCCAGGAAGCTCCTGAAAATAGGCATATAACTTGTCTAGTGTACCTACCCGGTTAACAAAAGCTAAATAAATAAATAAAACTGCTCTGTATTTGATTGCCAGCATAGGTTTGTGGCTCCTGACTGTGCTGTATATGCATTGTAGATTGTTTGCTTGTCACTCAAGTTCTCACAGCTTGCATGTATTATTCCCAATGTAATTTGTGGTTGTGTACCACTCTGCTCCATGTATGTTATGTATTTTGAACTATTGTGCTACCTAAGACCCACTTGTACAAGTTCCCCTTCCCCAGGATGCATCTAGAAATGACCTCTCAGCTTAGTATTCCTGGGTGGGGAGCACTAGACACCAAGGATCATTTTACTATAATAGTGGAGCCATTTAAACTGTGAGCAGGGGTGTAGAACCTTTACATGCCAAGGATAATTTTGGTATTCTACTTGGGAGCATCATAATGGTGACCACAGGTAGGGTCACAATATGCACCACTGTGTGCTCAAATTAATTTATTTATTGAAAAGTTTCACCAGGGAAGGTACACTGAACAACAAGTTGCTCATCTCCCGGTATGACCTGGGGGAGAGGGTGGTGGGAGTTACATAGTAACAATGAGTACACACAAATACACAATATCATACAAAAACATAGGTTACAACTGAATTACACATTAGCATGAAAAGCACAAATAATTACAAGGGCTGAAGTGAAAACCAGTCACAGTGAGCTTATGGTGAGACAGAGAGAGAGAGAGCATAATGTAATAGCAAGTGTGAACTAATGGCTGCACAATTATGCAGCTTAAGAATAGCACAGGTGGCAAGTGAAGTGGGAGTCAGCTGGGCATCAAACAGGATGTAGGACAAGAAAGGTGGGGAGCTTGGGGCAGGATACTTACAGAGAGGAAATTATGAAAAGCTTGATTTAATGAGCCAGTCGAGGAAGAGGATCTGATATGTGTAGGTAGAGCATTCCACATTTTGGGGAGACGATAGGGAGTGGAGGCCTGCACTAGCGGTGGATCTCCAAGGAACAGACAGAGTTCTATGGTCATGGGCTCTTAGAAGTTGCGTAGGGAGTGGTGGGGGAGATTAGGAATTTAGGTGAGGAGTGCTGCAAGCCAGTACTTAGAGATGAGATTTGCGCAATGATGCAGTCACCTCATTTGTTTGGGATGGAAGGCTAAAGCTCAGTACAAGTGGCAGCGGGGTAGTGAGGTGCATCTAGAGCAAACTGACAGATTGAGTTGAAAGAGTATCCAGGTTGGCTAAGGAGGTGGCGGAGCAGAGCAATAAAAAACATTGCAATAGTCGAAACTGGGAGGATCAGTTTTGATCAGTTCATTGCTCTGAAGGCGGAGGCAGAGGCAGTTTCTAAATAAGGCAATCCTAGTTTTGGGATGAAGCTTTTTATTATGGCATCTACATGGGCCGAGAAGGTGAGATGTTTATCCAGCCAAACGCCCAGATACCTGAAAAACTCGGTAGGAATTACAGTTGCTCTGTCAAGGGTAGTGACGGTAGGGGCAGAAGGGAGCCTTGACAGCTTCTGACATGTGCCAAAAGTCATGGACACAGTTTTCTTGGCATTTAGAAAGAGTTGGTGAGATTGAAACCAGCTCAGGCATTGTTGAAATCACGTTGGAGCCTGGAGGCGACATCCAAGGTGAGGGCCCAGAGAGAATAGAACCACATCATTAGCATACATATGTATAAGATGAGGTACAGATGGATGGAAGATCATTCAGAAAGATGGAGAGAGAATCGGGCCTAGTATGGACCCCTTGGGGCACCAGAGTATATGGGTAGAGGAGGGGAGATGTAGTCGGATATTTTACAGACTGTGAGCAGTCATAGGATATGTGCTGAACCATGTAATGGCATGTTCAGACAGCCCAGCTGATGAGAGAGTGTGGAGCAGGAGGAGTGGGAACTCGTGGTCAAAATCTTTAGCAAGATCAATAAAAATGGCAGTGGTTATGTGACCCAATCCATACCTGTGTGATTGCATCAGTGATTCAAAGCAGTGAGGTAGTAGTAGAGTGATGTTTACGGAACCCAGATTTTATATTGGGTGAAGAAATTTCTGTCTGAGAGGTATGAGGATAGTTAGTCAAGGACTAGATAGTTCTGTGTAACCCCTATAAATGGGTTGTCTAAAGCTTTCGGAGCTTGTTTAAGTGCTCCATGTTTATTGGTGTTCGCTTAAGTCATGCAAATCTTGTAGCTAGTGAGTGCTTTTTAAAGCCTCTGTATACTGTCTTTAAGGACCGCCTGTCTGCAACATAAGTAATTGAAATGGGAGGGTGCTGTGTGGTCCCTATGCCCGAAGTTCTGCCTGGGCTGCTGAGTAAGTGCCCATTCTGCCATCGCTTAGATGAGTCAAGGGAGTTCTCTGAAAGGATGTAACTATTTGCTGGGGATAGCTTAGAGTAGTAATGACAATGTAGTTGTTCTAACCTGCTTCCTTTGCAGCAAAGACTGTTTTGATTATTTCCTCCACATTGGTCCCGAACTGCCGACTTGGACTAATCAGTACCTCGGGACTCTCGTGGAGCTGTCTGACCAATAGAGGGACTGCTTGTAACTTTGGAAAAGGCATTATGGGCTATGGCACTTCTTTCGGCCCACTGAGGGCTAGAGTAATTAACTGGCTGGTGTGCGAGCCAATGGAATCGGTAGCACCCGAACGGTAAGGGAGTGCCTCATGCTGTTAGGGGCAGATTCGCTGTGGCGGTGAAGGAGAAGGGAGCTCTGAGCTTCTGACCGTTTTGAGTATTCACGCGGGAAGCATGTGAAAGGTCTGAGTCGGCCGTTTTTGCCTTGTCAAGTGCTTCAGATTAAATCTGCTGGTGTGCGGTTGGAGGAGGCTGTATAGGGACACAGCTACCTACCAGGCTTTACCTGAAGGGGACTGGAGAATCTGCTGAATCGCGCTTGGTCCATTAGGATGGTTGGAGTGGCTGCTACTGCCTGAAGTGGTCCTGAGTTAATTGGGTCCTGAAAACCACTGCCTGGTATGTACCTCTGTGTTTGCCATATAAATGTGTGAGGAGGCTGGAAGGCCATGGTTAGCCCTGCCAGTGGTGAAGGAAGGGTATTTGCTGGAGTCGTGAGTATTGGATCAGGTAGTTCCTCGTTGTTTATAAAGAGTGGCCAAGCACTTTTTTGTTATACTGCTGCTCGCATTAACTGAGCCTCTGCTCATTCTTGATCTGCTCAGGACAGTAAATGTTCATTTGTGTCAGGGCCCCAACCAGCTGCCACGAGGGACTAGCCATTAGGGCTTGGGTACCCAGGGACAGTAACTATTAGGTTTAGGCCTGTGCACAGAGCCCTAGGTAGATAAGCATAGTGATAAGCCAATCTCCTTGATATCCCCCTAGCTTTGTTATTCCCCCCTTAAATAAATCAGATTGTTTGTTTTGCAACTACACCCTGGCTGGATTGTGTTTTGCTGAAGATATACTGTACAGTGAAAGTGTAATAACGGTACCTTACTTTTTGAGGGGGTCCCCGGAGTGAGCTGAGAGATCCAAGCCGGGGGTAAGTGTGTCAGGGAAAAGTATTGTCGTTACCTCTTGTGAGCCTCTAGTGGGACAAAAGAAGGGTTGCAGTAACCCAGAGGGCTGTGACCAAGTCAATCTTGACTGTCTTGCCCCTGACCTTTGGGTGGAGGCACCCATCAACAGATCTGGGCCCCTCACCCTGTCACAGGAAAGGCAGGCAGGGGTAGTAGCCCTAAGGGAAGCGCCCCCTTGGGGTTACACTTGTAGTTTGGCTAACGTCAGGAGGGGAGATATAGGGCGGTAGTTCTCAGGGGAGGAGGAGTCGCCACACTTATGGAGAGGGAGGACAATAGCATGTTTCCACTCATGGGGAATTTCAGCCAAGTGAAACGAGAGATTGAAAAGAGCAGTGAGTGGGGGAGCAATGGCAGAGGCAGACAAGTTTAGTAACTTTGGGTCCAGTCCATCAGAGGAGTTACCTTTGCTCAGGTTTAGGGCTTCCAAGGCCACCAGCATGTCAGTTCTCAGAATTTTAGAGAAGGAAAAGCTATGAGGTGGGGCTGGAGGACTTCTAATGGGTGCGGAGAATAACTGGTTAATAGTTGGGAGGGAGCCTAGCAGAGTAGAAGCACATGAGGTAAAGTGCGAGTTTAAAGCAGCAGCAATGCTAGGGTGGTCGGCAATGACAGTATTGTTTATTTGGAGGAGGGGGGAGGGAAGGGGAGCCTGTGGGGAGAAAAGTGAGTGGATTACTTTCCAGAATTTGGATGGGTTATTTTTATTAGAGTTAGAAGTAGAGCTGAAGTAATCAGCCTTGGCCAAACGAGTGGCTTTTGTGCATTTGTTTCTGAGGACCCGGGTAGGCCTCATAGTCTTTAAGGAGCTTTGTGCTTTTATGGAGCTTCCAGGCTGTATCACGTGCCCTTAGACAAGCAATGAGTTCTGGGGAGATCCAGAGGAGGTGGTTTCCACGGACACGCATCTCGGCGAGTGAAGGGCATGTTGATTCCAGACTTCAAGGAATTGTTTCTCAAAGTAGTTAGGCTGTGACATTCAGGTTACTGGCAACAGATATAGGTGCCCAACACTGTTAGTCAAACTACAAAGAAGTGGGTCAATGTTCAGGGATTTGTATGATCAGATTTGTAGAGTTTTATAGGGACTTTGACTTTGTGAATTTTATGCACGGAAAGTCATGCAATGGTTACTGAAGGCATCTGCTGGAGTGCCGGAATTAATGACCCTATGGTTTGTGAGTTGTAAGGTCAGTCGATGAGGGAATGTTTCCTGTCTTGTGATTTAGCTTCTGTCGGATCTTGGATAATTTAAGTAGGTTGAGTGCATGTATAGCATTTAGCACTTTGCTGGGTATGGTAGTCAAATTTATGCTGAACTCTCCCATAATATAATTCGCCAGCAGAAGAGTGGCTAACTAAGGTGGTTTGAGTTCAGTAGCAATACTAGGTTAGTGAGCCAGGACAGCATGTAGACAACTGCTACAACAAAGATAGGTTTGGAGAAGGGGAGCGAGATTTGCAACAGCAGAGCCTTGTAAGCTTTTGGTAGAGCACTAGAAAAGAAAGAAGTGAAATTGATGGAAGAGGAGACATAGATGGCTACCCTACCTCCTCTCCCAAGTCGGTCCTGTCTTGATATTGTGAAGCTAGAGAAAGTAAGAGATGAGTTGCTGATTTTTTTATTTAGCCAGGATTCAGAAATTATTATTATATCAGGGTTGAGCATAGCTGCCAGTGGCTGTAGCAAGTCCTCTTTAGGGAGGAGACTACATATATTGATATGTAGTATTTTAAGGCCATTTAGAAGAGCTGAGAGACGTGGCTCAGTGCTGGCTGCAGGAGCAGGTTGAGCTGGGCCAGGGTTGGGGTTTATGTCACCAGCTGATAAGAGTAGGAGGGCAATAATAATATAATGCAGCTTTGCGCTGTTGATCCAGGAGTGGTTGCATAGCAGTCAGGAGCTAGGGCTTTGGGTATTAGCAAAGGGTGACCAGGAGCTAAGCAGCCATATAAGAGTAATGTACATAGGCAGCTGGATGAGTGAAGACAGTACAGTGTGTGAGTGAGACCAGGATATGGTAATGGAGAGGGGAGTTACCCTGATTGTGAGATAGGGGAGGGATATCATATAATTTCAGAGGAGAGGATGTGGGATTAGGTGGGGGGAGATAAGTGCTGCAAAGTGTGCAGGGCATCTTGCTAAGCTAGGGAATATTGGTCACGGAGGACTGAGGCTGAGTCAGAAGAAAAGCTGTACTGGCTCAGTAGGTCAGTGGAGCAGCAGGGTTCTGGGAGAGCCAATGAGAGCAGGGACAGTAGGAGGAAGGCAGAGCATACATGTATTTAAAGGAGGCCTGGGAGGGTGGGGAGGAGAAACCCACAGCAGAAGAATATGAGTAGGTTGAACTGGAACCCTGAATGCAAAAAGGCGCACCAATCGGTGAGCTGAGCTAGCCGGTTGACCAATCAGATGCCCGTAGCAAAAGGAGCTGCAGCCAATTGTAGCACCGCCAGTGCGCACTTGAAGCAACGGTGAATACCTGGGGAGTTGATCTGGGGGAGAGTTCCAGGAGGGCGGCAGGAGCTGTAGGGTCCCGTCGGCAGTGGCGGCCAAGGAGGCACTGCCTTTTCGGATTTGGAATCGCCACTCAGGGCGCTCGGCATATCTGGGGAGTTGATCCAGGAGCGAGTTCCAGGAGGGCAGCAGGAGCTGTAGGGTCCCGTCAGCAGAGGCAGCTGAGGAGGTGAAGCCTTTTCGGATTTGGAAGCACTGCTTGGGGCACCTGGCAGATCAAATGAGGGCAGGATTTTTGGAAGCAGTAAACAGTATTGCAATTTCAGTTGTTAAGCACTTTCAAAACCTTTTATACAGCACTGTGCTCCGTATGCAGGAGGGGATCCCTCATTTGCAAGGTTTTAGTAGTACATATGCACATGCACATGATCAGATTAGTATCTGGGGCTGCTAAAATATATGATACCTGTTCAACCATGCTGTTCTCTCACATGGCACAGCGCTTAAATGTTTAGCATTCTGCTAACCTTCTGAAAATGGGGCCCTAATTGACTAAAAATCCCCTGCCGAGGCCTCATAAGATGCAGAAAGTAAACAAAAATGGACTATCTTATTCTACTTCTTTATGTATTATTTTATGTTATTTTCTTTCTTTTTTTATCCGAGTGCTGTTTTTATTTACTTAAAAAAATACAGTCTGGTTTAGTGGTTTAATTTAGGCTTGGTGGTAACAGTACTGCCTCCCATGCCCTTGTAATTATTTACTTTTCATGCTAATGTGTAATTCAGTTGTAACCTATGTTTTTGTGTGATATTGTGTATTTTGTGTGTACTCATTGTTACTATGTAACTCCCATCACCCTCTCTCCCAGGTTGTACCGGGAGACAAGCAACTTGTTGTTCAGTGTACCTTCCCTGGTGAAACTTTTTAATAAATAAATTAATTTGAGCACACAGTGGTGCATATTGTGACCCTACCTGTGGTCACCATTATGATGCTCCCAAGTAGTATACCAAAATTATCCTTGGCATGTAAAGGTTCTACACCCCTGCTCACAGTTTAAATGGCTCCAATTATTATAGTAAAATGATCCTTGGTGTCTAGTGCTCCCCACCCAGGAATACTAAGCTGGGAGGTCATTTCTAGATGCATCCTGGGGAAGGGGAACTTGTACAAGTGGGTCTTAGGTAGCACAATAGTTCAAAATACATAACATACATGGAGCAGAGTGGTACACAACCACAAATTACATTGGGAATAATACATGCAAGATGTGAGAACTTGAGTGAAAAGCAAACAATCGACAATGCATATACAGCACAGTCAGGAGCCACAAACCAAAGCTGGCGATCAAATACAGAGCAGTTTTATTTATTTATTTAGCTTTTGTTAACCGGGTAGGTACACTAGACAAGTTATATGCCTATTTTCAGGAACTTCCCGGGAGAGTACAACAGGTAATACAGATACATCAGAACATAACAGCAAGTAAAGCAAGTACATAGAGTAACAAAATGCATTGAGTCACAAAACAGTAAGGCATGGAGTGAACTGCTATGACAGAAATTGATAAAGTACAAATAATCAACAATATATAGTCTAGAGCATACATAGTGCAGTCAGATGCCTAGGAGAGCAATTGGATCACGCAAAATGACCAAAAGATAATTGGCAGGTCCTCAGAACAGTTGGGCTCCAAGTACAATTAGGCTAGGGAGGCTTGGGACATTTGCATGCTGAGGCCAGCTTTAGATGCCCCCACAGGGACTTCCGGAAGCACTGATGGGAGGAGGCAGAACGAACATGGTCAGGAAAGGAGTTCCAGAGCCTAGGAGCACATGCAACAAAGTCCCTGTCCCCCACAAGGGTTCAGGTGAGGGGTACTTTTAGCATCCCAGGACCCTGGGACCTGAGTGGGTAAGAGGAGGGGTCAGGAGGTGACAGAACCTGTGCCAGCCCCAGAGGGGGTGACGGTTCTGATCACTTTGCCCACAAGGCATCCCAGCCCAAAGTTCAGGTGATTGGTCAGGAAAAGCCAACCTAGTTTATCATAAAGCTCACAATGGTGGGTGAGAAGGGGGCCAGTGCAAAGCGACAGATGTTATTGTACGTTGTGTGCCACTGAGTAAGAAGAGCTTTGGAGGTACAGGCAAATTGGTGGAGACAATAGCTAAGGGAGGGAAGTAATACACCTCTAGCAAGTGCCAGACAAGCAGCAGGTGTCAGGTTATTTTTGGCCCTATAGGCCAGACCCAATTTACAGTTCACAGTTCTACAGGCATTTAGGATATGATGCCCTAGGTCCAACTGGGGGTCAAGAGTCACCCCAAGGTATTTGATGGAGTTCACAGTTAGGAGGGGAGCTCCATCTGCACAACTGATATGCAAAGGGTCTGGAGAGGCTTTTACTTCAACATTAGCTATAAACATTTGTGCATAATGCCTAGAGTGGAAGCATAGGTGCCAAATTTTAGCTGTACCTAAACTGGAAACAAGTAATAGGAGAGCAAGAGGGAAAACTAGAGCAAGTGCAGGAGGGAGAGGTGAGCCCACTGAAGTGGTTTGAAAGAATCCATATATTCCAGTTTTTAGGGCAGCCGTGGCTGAACGTGACTTTGCCGATGGTTGTGGAAACTGAAGGGACTGCTAGGGTTAGAAAATTTCAGCTTCTGATGGTATGGCTATAACGGGGCAGTCGGAGAGATAGGAGGGTAGGGAAACAAACCAGATTTGCCCACAAAGCTGGCACAGTGGGCATGGTGTCTGTCCACAAGAAAAGAAAAGGAGAGAGATTTATATATAGAACAATGGTGAGTCCAAGAAGGATAGTCGAGAGTGTAATGGCAGAAATAGTTGAAGAGTGTGTCCAGTCTGGCAAGGGTAGTGATGGGGCTATGCTGTAGACCACATCACCATAGTCAGAGATTTGGAGGATCATTCTCTGGATATAGCACGTTATGCTGGTGGGATACAGTCACAGTTCCTGTAAGTGCATCAAATTGTGGTGCAGCTTCTGACTATAGCATCCACTTGTTCAGAAACATTTAGGTGCTGGTTCTAGCCAGATAACAAGATAACTAAAGGTGGTGACATCTTCCACAGGGAAGTCATCCAGGGTATGGAAAGTAGGAAGGGGAGGGAGCCTAGAGAGTCTGGTGCCTTGTGCCAAAGGACATGGAGACAGCCTTCTTGGCATTGAGGAAATGCTGATTTGTGTGTGGTCAGGGCTGAACTTGATCAAAGTCCAGTTGGAGTCTGTGGGCCTGCTGTGAAGAGGACCATGTCATCCATGTACATGTGAATGGATGCAGACAAGCACATGGAGGAGGAGATCATTAAGGAAAATGGAGAAAAGTAGTTGGGCTTAACACAGTTCCATGTGGGACCCAAGTGGATACAGGCAGGGAGGAGAGAGGGGGTCACCGCTTTTGACTGCTTGGGACCTACCCCTGTGGTAGGAGTGGAACAGCTGATGGCTAAGTCAGAGAGGCCTGCAGCCTGGAGTTTGGCCAATAATTGGGTGGTAGACAGGGTTGAATGTGTTGGCTAGATTGATGAAGATAGCAGAAGTGAATAGGCTGTGATCCATACCATTATGGATGGATTTGGTGAGGCTGAGCAGGTGGTGGAGTGATTTTTGCGGAAGTCAGACTTGTATTGGGTGAAAAAGGAAGAGGAGTCCAAAAAGGGAGAGAGTTGTAACAAGATAATTTGTTCCTGTATTTTGGAGGGAGGAGAGAAATGAGTCGGTAGCTGTTCATACCTGACGGGTCACCATCTTTTGAAGGAGGAGGAGTAACAGTGGCAGCCTTCCAGTCAGCAGGGATGGAGGAACACCAGAAAGAGAGGTTAGGGGAGGTCATCCAATGGGGAGGAGATTGCAGAAGCAGTCAGATGGAGGAGCTTGCTATCCCAGCCATTTGGGCTCCTACCCTTGGAAGGATTAAGGGTGGGAAGTGTGTCGGGATAAAGGATGGAGTTACTGGAGAGAAAAAAATAATAGTGGAAATGAAGGAGATGACAATCATGCAGGCTGGCAGGGAGGTGAGGAAGGGGAGAGGGAGGGGAGGAGAGGAGAGATGAGGTACAGGTGATGAAAAGGAATTACATCTCTATGGTGATGAAGGAGAGGTTAGAGACAGGGGTGTCACTGACTCTGAGGACTGGCAAAGGAGTGGGAGGGGAGAAGAGTTTGTGGCAGCCTTTCAAAATTTAGACAGGTAACCAATATTGGTACTGAAGTTAGATGTAAAATTCTTACCTTTGGCAAGCTTATTGCCATGGTACAGGTGCTGCAGAGATGATGATACCTCTGAAAGCCATGGGGGATGGGTTACGTTTGTTTTTTGACCAGGCCAAATCATGCACTTGCAAGTAAGCTATGAGGTCAGCCATGATCTAGGGGAGGTGGTGTACCTTTTCTCATGTCCTGCTCTGTGGGGGAATGGCAGTCCCATAAAGGGGAGGCAGTATAGCGCAGTGGTTTAAGGCTCTGAGCTGCAAATCTGGTGACATCCAGCAGACCAGACCTGGGTTTGAATCCCACAGCTTCCACTTGCATACTGTGTGACTCTGAGCAAGTCACTTAACTTCCCTGTGCTCCCAGGCCACTCCTGTAAAAAAGCTTTCTGCGTAGTGTGCTACTCCTGGTTAAACAACTAAAAAAATATATATATATATTTAGAGTAATTTTGTTTTGAAATATGTCAGCGTGGAATCAGTGGAGCAGACCAATGAGATAGGGGACCAATCAGAGTGACTTAGGTCACGGCACAAGGAGGTGAGGTCCAGGGATTTGAAGGATAATATAAGGCAGTGTTTTGATGGGGGTGAGGGGGCTTTAGTTGAATGAGAGGCATCAGAGGGTTGTGATTATGGTGTCAGATCAGAAAAGAGGGAAGTCAAGAGTGGAATGCCACAGGGATCCATCCTGACTCTTGTTCTCTTCAATTTCCTCATTAACCATGTTTGAGAATGAATCTGGAGCTCTGTCTCTTTGAAGATGACACCAAGCTCATGGGAGGGTAGATAGTGATGGGGAAGTAGGAAACTGCAGACTGGCATGTAAAGATTAGGGAGGTGGCCTAAGGTTTGGCAGTTGAAATTCAATGCCAAAAAGTGCAAGGTGATTCACTTAGGGGACAAGAACCCCAGGACAGAGTACTGGGATAGGAGGGGTAGAGCTGAGCACTACAGCTGAGAAAAGGGACCTAGTATTCGTCATTAGTGACTCCCTTAAACAATCAAGCTAGTACAGTGAGGCATCTAGTCAGGCAAATAGGATACTAGGATGTGCCAGAAGGGTTCTGATAGTAGAAGAAAAGAGGTTTACTGCCTCTTTATTGATCATTGGTGAGGCTGCACTGGGTATACTGTTCAGAGTTCTGAACTTCTGAAGACCTCACTTCAGGAAAGATAAGGACAAAGGGTGATCAGGATGATTCAGAGCTGACAGGACAGATCCTATGAGGATCTGCTCAAGGCACTGAACATGTCTTCACTGGAGACCAGACAAGAGAGGAATGATATGATAGAGACCTTCAAGTCCCTGTAAGGAATAAACAAGGTGAATGGAGAACTACTTAGCATGAGTAACAGTTCAAGGTTATGGGGGCACAAGTAGAGACTGATGGGAGGGAGGTTAAAGAGGGATATTGGAAACTTTTATTTTCCAGAAATGGTGTTAGAAATGTGGAATAGTTTGCCAACTGAGATGGCAGGCACCAAAACCATAAATGGTTTCAAGCATGGCTCTGACAAAGTGAAGGGTATAATGGTTACTCACGCTGATAGTAGTAGGGAGGGGAACAAGGGAGTGGATAGTGAAGGCTACTACCCTGCATGGAGAGTAGGTTCTGAGGATTAATATGGGAAATGGGACGGACAGGATGTACCATTTTTATATTGATTGCGCACAGTGCAAATAACATATTGCAGGCTGCTGGTGACAGTAGTTTGGAATATTTGCACCAACTGCTGACAATTTCACCGCTGCAATCAGGGGCCACCTCATCATTGCAGCATCAGCCATCTGCTGCAGTGAGGGAGTGACCCATCATTGCAGAGTGGGATGTAAAAACCCTGATATTGTTTGTGAACAGGGCGGCATGTTGCCGCCCTGTTCACAAACAATATAACCCCCCCACCATGTTTATGTGCCAACAGAGTCCCCAAACCCCGTTGGCCTCGGTGCCCCATTGTTTCTGGTGCAGACGGGGGAGCCCACTCCCCATCAGCATTCTGTAACACTCCCCATGCTTTTATTCCTGCCGATGGGGTGCCCTATCCCTGTTGGCTACTGCTGCCCCCCAAAAGAAAGCCATTGGTGGCACGCTGGGTGCCCATACCAGCGTGCCACGTACCCTGTAAAGGGAAAAACGGTCCCGTGAAGTATTTTTTTTTTTACCTGCAAAAAAGGAAACAGTTTTTCGTAGTGTCCCTGGCTCCCACCTGCAACCCGCACCAACCCACTGCACACCCTGCCTCCCCACACACCCTTGTCACCCCATACTTACCTCCGGAGCTTGGCGCAAAGATGTTCGGTGGACCAGGAACATGTCTGCACTCTTCAAAGCCGACCGTGAACTGAGGAAATGCCGGTAAGCTATATAACGTAATAAATAGTATTTTTTCAACTTTAGTACATGTCTCAGGCATTTTTGGGACTTTTTTCACCAAATTTTCAACATAGGGTTTTTGGGACTCTCCTTATGAATTCTTGAACTGTGATTGCATAAATCGGCCCGGAAAGGTGATTTTGCAGTCACTGTGTGGAATCACCTTCCGGGGATGATTAACAAAACGACAGTGCCAGTGTTCATGAGGTGGATCTCAAAAAGCCTATGTTGCAAATTTGGTGGGAAAAATCCAAAAAATGACTGTTTTATGAGTGTGCGCTGCACAGTTGCTACCCATGCTCGTAACTTCGTGAATTTGCAATATTTTCATGCCAGATTTTCAACATTGGCATTTTTTCCCACCTCCTTGTGAACAGTATAGCTGTCATTGTTCACATCCTGGTGGAAATGTGTTTTCACACTTCTGGCGCAGAATAGAGCGGTCGCTGTGGGAAATCAGTGCTCAGGACAGATTAAGAAAATGACAGTGACACTGTTCATGAGTAGAGGTCCTGAAATGGCTGTGTTGAAAATCTGCTAATGATACTTAATAAAATGACTGTGTTACGAGCGTGTGTTGCGCAGTTTGCACGCACGCTCGTAACTTCGTGAATTTATATTTTCACTCCAGATTTTCAACATTGCCATTTTCCCACACCTACTTATGAACAGTGCATCCATAATTTTTCCCATCCTGGATGAAATGTGTTTTCACACTTCCGGTGCAGAGTAGAGCAGTTGCTGTGGGAAATCACTGTCTGGGACAGATTAAGAAAATGACAGTGATACTGTTCATGAGCAGAGGTCCTAAAATGCCTATGTTGAAAATTTGGTGATGATAGCCCAGCAAATGACTGTATTACAAGTGTGCGTTGCACACTTTCCACACACCCTTGTAACTTCACAGATTTGTAATATTGTCATGCCAGATTTTCAATAGTGGCACTTTTTCACACCTCCTTATGAGCAGTACAGCTGTCATTTTTCACATCCTGACTGAAATGTGGTTTCACAGTTGCCTCACACAATAAAGCGGTCGCTGTGGTAAATCAGTGTTAGGGACAGATTAAGAAAATGACAGTGGCACTGTTCATGAGCAGAGGTCTTAAAAGCCCTATGTTGAAAATTTGGTGACAAAACTCAATAACATGACTGTGTTACAAGTGTGCATTGAACTGTTTCACGCACCCTTGTAACTTTGCACATTTGTAATATTTTCACAACACATTTTCAACAGTGGCACTTTTTTTACACCTCCTTATGAACAGTACAACTGTCATTTTTCATATCCGGTTTAAATATGTTTTTGCACTCTTGCCGGAGAATAGCATGGTCGCTGTGGGAAATCAGTGTTTGGGACAGATTAAGATTGAACAAGTGGGGGGAGGACCGAGCTAAACTGAGCTCTGTCAGGACTGCTGCAGATTTGTTTGTGGGCAGAAAAAGGCCCCAGCGCAAGAGCCCAGTACAAAAGGGCAGCCTGCAGCACTGGGAGAAACAGAACGAGAGAGCGAGTGAGGGAGGGTGAATGAGTGAACTCACCGGAGCACTGTCAGGACTGCTGTGGATTTCTTTGTGGGCAGAAAAAGGTGTCAAAGCAGGCAGGGGCCAAGTAGAAAAGGTCAGCCTGCAGCGGTGGGAGAAACAGTATGAGTGAGTGAGATGGGGGACTGAGTGAACTCAACAGATCTCTAACAGGACTGCTGCAGATTTCTTTGTGGGCAGAAAAAGGCACCAATGCAGGCAGGAGCACCGTACAAAAGGGCTGCTTGCAGTGCCAGGACAAACAGAATGAGAGTGTGACAGAGGGAGACTGAGCGACCTCAACGTAGCTCTGTCAGGACAGCTGAGGATTTCTTTGTGGACAGACAAAGGTGCCAGTGCAGCCAGGGGCCCCGTACACAAGCATGTCAGTTCAGTTCAAAGCCAAAAAGTGCAAAATCAAGCATCTAGGTACTAGGGGCCAGATATTCAAAAGGGTTGCGCCATGCACAATAGGGTTGCGCCTGCGCAAGTCCAAACTTGCTCCATTCTGCGATATTCAGCAGGAGGCAGTTGCGCCACAGAAAACATGCTGAGCAACAACGCAATGCAAATGAATGCATGCTGAACTGGAGGGGGAGGAACCATGCATAAACTGCACAGCCCGATATTCAGCCGGGCTCTGCAGAGTTGTGCAGGCGCAACCCCCAACCTGCGCCTGCAGGACTTTGAGCCCAAAAAGGCGTAAGTCGAGGGCCACCCACAGGTGAGCTGCTGTATTGCAGGGCACAACACAGCAGCTGCCACCTGTGGCTGGCCCCCAATCCCTGTGCCCCCCTGCAGCCCGGTCGTGGGCATAGTGTACTCCCCACCAGCCCGATCGCGGGCAGCAAGTGGCTCCCCATCCTGCCATTACATATCCCTGGTGGTCAGTGGACCGAAATGCCCAATCGCGGGCGGTATGTGTAATAACCCCCCGTACATATCAGGCATTTCGGTCCACTGGACCACCAGGGCTATGTTCGGGGGGGGTTATTACACATACCGCCCACGATTGGGCATTTCAGTCCACTGGACCACCAGGGATATGTATGGGGGGGTTATTACACATACCACCCTCAATCGGGCATTTCGGTTCACTGGACCACCAGGGATATGTACTGGGGGAGTTATTACACATACCACCTGCGATTGGGCATTTCGGTCCACTGGACCACCAGGGCTATGTACAGGAGAGGGGTGGGATTTATTACACATACCGCCCGCGATCGGGCTGCAGGGGGCGTCGGTCCCCGACGGCTGCTGCCTGGCAGGGCGTCAGGCGCAAGTCCTCAGGCATCGGCGCACCTACATGCTAATGGCATGCAAATGGGGACATAATCACATGCAAATGGCCCCCCCGTGCCCTGCATGAATTATAGCCCCATTTGCATGTCACCTTTTGAATATCGTGATTTTGCATATGGCGCTCCACTCTGTCAACTTGCGGTGGCAAGTTCCACTGCGCCATGCACAGTGGCTGTGGCTGGGGGGTGATATTCAAAGGAGTTGCTCAACAGCGCAACTCCTTTGAATATCGCCCAGGACACACCCCAGCGCAACTATTTTGCGCAGCTCAAGGGCTTGCGCCTATGAATGGCGCAGTTTGAATATCCAGCCCTAGAAGCCTAGAGGCTGAGTATAAAATGTAGAGGGAGGTACTTATGGTCACTAAGGAAACCTTTTATACAGCACTGTGCTCTGCATGCAGGAGAGGATTGCTCATTTACATGGCCGTAGTAGTATATATGCACATGATCAGGGTAGCATCAAGTGATGCTGAATACGACACCGATCGAACCATGCTGTTCCCACAGTGTAATGTTTAGCTCTGTACACTAACCTTCTGAAAATGGGGCCCCAATTGACTAAAAATCCTGGCCGATGCCTCCTAAGATGCAGAAGGTAAACATAAAAAGTTTATCTCATCTATCTCTTTATGTATTGTTTTATCGTATTTTGCTTGCAAAACCTTTATCCGATTTCAAAACATTGTGATGTGACTTAAAATGTTTATAACAGACTAGTTAAAATACAGTTTGTTTTCTTCTTTTACCTATATGGTGTCTTTATTTACTTATAAAAACACAGTCTGGTGGGCTGGCCTAGCAGCTTGGTGGTGATTGCACTGCCTCCCATGCCAGTGGCCCAGTTTTGGGGGTGGACCTGAGTTGCACAGGGGTTAGCTGGGAGAGATATGATTGAGCATCTCGGGGAATGCTCTCCTCTCAGTGAGGGGAAGTCTGACCACCCCACTCTTCAACATCCACCTAGCTGAGGAGGGTTGGCAGGGCAGTGGAGTTGCATAAGGGGGGCTCAGGCAGGCACAAAGGAAGCATGTGTCTTTATATGCAATTGCATCATTCCATGCTTGGCTGCCCAGGGGATGAAACCAAAGGTAGAAACCCCCTAATGGCAAAATGATCCAACAACCTGCCGCAGATTTTGCACTGCTAAATGGACTCTGCTCATATATGTGTCTCCTTGTCAATGGCCCTCCCCCTCCTGGCCCCAACACGGGGGATGTGAGTGGGGGGAATCGCAGAGCAAATATGTCCTGTGGATGGTAAGTGATTGGGAAGGAGATGTCAGTGGGCAAAGGGGTAGCAGGGTGACTAAGGAGATAAAAATCTCTATGGGAAAAAAAAAGAAATAAAACAGAGTTTGAGAAGCTCAAACCCCAAAACAGACTGTGCATGCCTCCAGTGAGGATTCACAGTAAGTTATTTAGTAAAACAATGCAAATTATATGCATATGCCAGCTAAACTCCTGATGAAAATTGAATACTGAGGATTGCAGCAAAAATATATATTTTAAAATAAAACTTAAAACATAGTCCATAGAGTACAAACTAGCAATGATTTTGGGTTACACTTCCACAGCTCCTAGTGCTTCCAAGCATTCAACTCAGATAAGTTGCTGGACTTACACAGTAATTGATTACACATAAAACAAATCAACACTTTAACTCGAAAAAATGCATGCAGCTCCCTATGTATACAGGTATGTTAGGAATATCCTGTATTAGCTTCCTATACAAATGGTGTTGTCTGATAGTAAATGAAGGCAGCACTTATTTAAAAGAATAAACTACAGCATTTAAATTAGTTTTAAAAGTTTCTTGTCACATCACAATGGTCTGATATTCGACTAAAGGTGTGCAAGCAAAACAAAAGGAAAAACCCCATAAAGAAGTAGAATAAGAGATAGCCCTGTTTTGTTTACCTCAGCTCTGCAGTTCCAGACATTCTCTCATCAACCTAGCAGCTAACTGATTGCAGCAGGCAATGAGTTCAACTCTAGGACATTCATGGGGGAGGGGCAGAGGGATGGGTAGTTTCAGAACATAGTCCATTTCAGTATATAGTTTATTTGTTTCAGTATATAGAGTATGTGAATTTTTCAGTCTACAGTGTATGTGTTTCAATAGATAGTGTATGTGTTTCAACATGTAGTGTATTTGTTTCAGTATATAATGTATGCAGATTTTTCAGTGCATAGTGTATTTATTTCAACAGATAGTGTATGTATTTCAATATAAAGTGAAGATGTTTCAATATATAGTGTATTTGTTTCAGTATATAGTGTATGTGCTTTTTTCAGTGTGTAGTATATGCATTTCAATAGATAGTGTATGTATTTCAATATACAGTGTATTTGTTTCAATATATAGTGTATGCAGATTTTTCAGTGCATAGTGTATTTATTTCAATAGATAGTGTATGTATTTCAATATAAAGTGTAGATGTTTCAATATATAGTGTATTTGTTTCAATATATAGTGCATATGCTTTTTCAGTGTGTAGTGTATGCATTTTAATATATAGTGTATTTGTTTCAGTGTATAGTGTATGCAGTTTTTTCTCAATATGTAGTGTATGTGTTACAATGTATAGAGTATTTGTTTCAGTAGATAGTTTATGTGGATGTTTCAGTCTGCAGTGTATGTATCTCAATAGGTAGTGTATATGTTTCAGTACATAGTATGTTTGCTTCAGTATATAGTGTATGTGGATTTTCAGTACTCAGTATGTGGATTTCAGTAGATAGTGTATGTATTTCACTATGCAGTGTAAGCATTTCACTATGTAGTGTATGTGTTTCACTATATAATATATGTATTTCAGTATACAGTATATGTATTTCACTATACGATGTATATATTTCAGTAGATACTGTATGTGGTTCACTACATTGTGTATGTATTTCACTATATAATGTATATATTTCACTATATGATGTATGTATTTCTCCATATAGTGTGTGTTTTACTATACAGCCAGAGATTCTGAATTATGTCCCTAACGGCTTGCCATAATCAAGCTGTGAGAAGAGTTAAGCTTTATTCTTAAGACTAGTTGGTACAGTGGTAGAAGACACAACAAACAACTCTATTTGTTAAAATGGAATCTGATCACAAGGAAGAATTGGTTTAGCCAAAGGGTAGTTTCCTCATGGAATGAACTCCCATGTGCAGTGGTGGACTGCCCTAATATGGGTATCTTCAAATCAAGATTAGACCTATTGTGTAGGGATCAAATAACAGAGTTCTAAATATTGAGGGTTTGGCAAGCTACAAGGATGAAAGACTATAATGCTTGATATTACCTTTGATACCTGTGATACCTATGATTATGCCCTCATGTTCTTGTACTCCTCCTATATTGGAAGATGTCTCCCCTCTGTACCTTGTTAATGCCCTTAAGGTACTTGAATGTTTCTGCCATGTCCCCTCTCTCCCTTCTATCCTCCAGTGAGTACATATTGAGGTCCTTTAATTTCTCCTCATAAGTTTTGTGGTGTAAGCCCTGTACCATCTTAGTCACCCTTCTCTAGACCTCCTCCACCCTGTCAATGTCCTTATGAAGGTGTGATCTCCAGAACTGCACACAGTACTCTAGGTGAGGCCTAACTAGTATTTTATACAAAGGTATCATGACCTTCCACCTTCTGCTAGTGATACCTCTGTCAATGCACCCCAGCATGCCGCTGGCCCTCCCTGCAGCTTTGGTACTCTGTTTAGATATCTTCAGATCACCTGATATAATTACCCCAAGGTCTCTTCCTTCCTTGGTGATTGTCAGCAACCCCCCTCCCCCCCCAATCCTGTAGCTCTCTGCAGGATTCATTTGTCTCAGGTGCATACTTTTGCACTTTTTGGAATTAAATCTCAATTGCCACACATCAGACCATTTTTCAAGTTTCCCTAGATCCCTTCTTATTGTCTCCACCCTGTCCGGAGTATCCACCCTGTTGCAGGTCTTGGTGTCATCTGCAAACAGGCAGATCTTACCCTCTAGCCCTTCAGCAATGTCACTAATGAATACATTGAACAGGACTGGCCCAAGGACTGATCCTTGGGGTACCCTGCTGGTCACCCCCTCTTCCCAGATTGTTTCCAACTAATGACCACCCTCTGCCTCCTGTCTGTTAGCCAGTTCCTAACCCAGTTTATCATCTCATGTACCATGCCCAGACTACCCATCTTGTTTACCAGCCTCTTATGTGGGACATTGTCAAAGGTCTTGCTGAAATCCAGGAAGGCGGCATCCAAGTCCACCCTCTGATTTACTTCCTTCATCACCCAGTCAAAGAAATCTATCAAATTTGTCTGACACAACCTACCTGCTGTGAATCCATGTTGCCTAAGATCCTGGGCACAGTTGGATTCCAGATGTCCCACTATTCTATCTTTAAGTAGTGCCTCCATGATCTTCCCCACTACTGAGGTGAGGCTGACCAGCCTATAGTTCCATGCCTCCTCCCTACTGCCAGATTTGTATAAAGGGACCACATATGCCATCCTCCAGTCCTGCAGAACCAATCATGTGCTGAGTGACTCAGTGAACAAGGCTGCCAGAAACTCTGCTAGCTCTCCTTGCAGTTCCCTCAGTATCCTTGGGTGTATGCCATCTGGTCCCATTGCCTTGTCCACCTTCAGTTTTGTGAGCTCCTTCAGGACTCTCTCCACTGTGAATGGACTGATGTCCACCTGCCCCCCCTTGGTATCTGTCAATCAGCTGTGGTCCCTGACCTTCCCCCCCTCTTCAGTGAATACTGAAAAGAAATATTTATTCAGTATTTCCACCTTCTCCAGGTCTCCCTCCTTACATTCCCCCAATTTTTTATTCTATCACTGATGTACCTATAGAGTGTCTTGTCCCCTTGTTTTACTGTCTGCACTAATCTTTCTTCAGTCCATGCCTTTGCTCCCCTAGCAGCCTTCCCTGCTTCCCTTAGGCACTCTAGGTACACCTCCCTTTCTTCCTCCTTTTGGGTCTCCTTGCATTTCCTGAATCCTGCCCTTTAACCCCTTACCTTGTCTGCCACCTCTTTCAAGAACCACAGTGGCTTATTCCTTCTCTTCCCTTTGGACACCAACCTGACACATTGGTTTGTCACTTCCACTATGGCTGCTTTTATTTGCCTCCACCATTCTTCAACCACTCCCCCTTGCAGCTCCCTTCTCCAGGGTTACTCTGATACATCTCCCCATTTCAGGGAAGTCTGCCCTCCTGAAATCTAAAAACTTTGTCTTTGTGTGACTCACTTTAGTCCCTGTCTCCATGCTAAACCACACTATGTTGTGGTCAGTAGACCCCAGTTGTCCTTCTACCCAGATATCTGCTATTTTGGCCCTGTTGGTCAGTATTAGGTCCAGAATCACCCTATCCCCAGTGGGATCAAGCACATGCTGCCTGAGACCGGCTCCCCTCTAAGGAATCCAGGATGATTCTGCTTCTGGTTGAAGCAGCTGCCTGGGTGGTCCAATCCACATCCGGCATATTGAAATCCCCTAGCAGCAGAACTTCACCTTTCATTGCCATGGTGTGCATGTCATGAACTAGCTCCCTGTCCACTTCCTCCCCCTGTGCTGGGGGCCTGTAGATCACCCTCATGTGTATTGCTGTGCCATTGCTAGTTTCAAGGGTGACCCACAGTGCCTCTGCCCCCCCTTGCCTACCCTGCATGTCTGTTGCCTTTATACCCTCCCTGACGTATAAGACAACCCCTCTTTTTACCCCATCCCTCCTTTTTTTTTAAATTGAACATGCTTTATTCATTTTAGACAAAGATATGAAAAAAAAAAAAACAGAACAATCCAACATGAAATACAGGGCATGGAGCAATGATGACAGATGTAATACAAGCTGATATTACAGTGTAAGAATTGCAGGAAATAAGATTAAACTAAACATACACCCTAACCAACAAACATTCCCTACCCCCAAACCCTCCACCTCCCCAAATCCACTAACCCAACCCCCCAATCCCCCACCCTCCCCAAGCCGTATCTACCAGTGAATGTGGTGCTATTCACCACTGCTATATGATCATTCTACCCCAGTGCAAGACAGTGAAAGGGCAGAGGAACCACCTATGAGAGTATATAATTTGATGCATCAAAGGGCACCATGTGACATAGCCATATGCAATGTCATCAACTTAACAAATTAACCACACTCACTTCTGAATTATTGAGAGGTTCCTGGAGATACTGGGTGCAGAGACAAAAGAGTATGCAGCTTCTCCCATCTGTTTCTATACAAGGGGAGTTTACCGCGAAGACTGGCAATTGTTTTTTCCATCCTTAGGTTATGGAAAAGCTCCCACACCCACTCGAGATAAGAAATTACATGTTGATCCTTCCAGTAATGGAGGACAAGCTTTTTAACAGACAAAGATGTGATGGCCATTTGATAACGCCTTTCTCTAACAGGGATAGTGGTATAGTCTCCTATAATACAAATTTGTGGTGTAAAATAATCCTGCAGTCCCAATAATGGGTCGGCCTTTTCCTGGATAGATCTCCAGAGGTGGGCCACTTTGGGGCATTCCCATAGTATGTGAAGTAGCGTCCCTGGTTCCTGAACACACCTGAAGCAAGCTTGATTCTGCAGCCTGCCCATCCCATACATTTTAACAGGGGTGTAATACATATTGTGCAATATGTAAATCTGTGTTAATCTTAGGCAATCATTCTCAGTATATGAACAGACTCCTTGCCATATTTTATCCCAGGGGAAGCTATCATTCAGGAAAGTGTGCGCCCAATAGTGAGAGTAACCCGATACATCAGGGTTAAGTCTCCCGAATAAGACCGAGACCAGTTGAGAGACTGCATGGGGCTGCTTCGCACATGCAAGAAGCTCCTGAAAAGGAGCCACTTGTGTATTCCAAACACCAGAACTGAACCACTTTAGTAACATGTGTCTTATCTGGAACATGAAAAAGGAGTATTTACTGGAAAGCTGTAAATGTTCCAGCAAGTCCGGCATAGTCCCTAGCTTGCCATTCACTACTAGATCACAGACTAGGGCTTGTGGAGCAGCTCAATCTTTTGGAGCAGCAATTATTTGATCTCCCAGTTTAAAATTGGGGTTACCGAATATGGGCTGCAATAGGTCCTGTTGGTTATTATATTTCAGAGATACCCCCCATCCCTCCTGAACAGAGCATAACCCAGTACAGTTATGTCCCACCCATGATGTCCAGGTCTGCCTCTACTATCAATGCCTCCAGGTCTGGGATTTTATTTTCCAGGCTGCAGGCATTAGTTACCATGGCCTTCCATGTTTTGTAACCTATCCTCCCTCTGCCCCTGTTACTGCTCCCCTGCTTTTCCTCCCCTTCCCAGTTCTCTCTCTTGTGTGGCCCTGCTCCCACTGCTGTACCCTCTCCAACTACTTCAGATGTATGTGGCCCCAATTTCACTGCTTCTCCTTCCTGGACTACTTCAGTTGTCCCTGATGTTAATTCATTTACCTGCATGTGCCCATGGAGGGGTGATACTAAGCCTCCTGAGCTTCCTGGCTCCACCCCATGGTCAGTTTAAATGCTTGTTGCTGAAATATTCAAACTTCTCATGCAGAACCATGGTCCCATCCCCAGATGGATGCAGGCTGTTGTCCTTATACAGGCTCACATCTAACCAGGTGGGGCCCCAGTCCCCCATGAAGCCAAAACCCTCCTTTCCACACCATTCTTTCAACCAGGAGTTGAATTTCTGGATGCGGACTATCCTAGCCTCCTCCTTGCCATGGACAGGAAGTACCTCTGAGAAGGATATGGAGTGTGCTACCTGCTTCAGGCTCCTCCCCCCAACTTTCTGAAATCCTCCTGGATTCTATCTATCCTCACCTTGTCCCCCACCAGGTAATTAATTCCCAGGTAGATGATGACATCTAGTTCCTCCCTCCTTGCTATTGCCCTAGCGATCCTGTTGATCCATTTCTCATTCCTCCATGCAGTGCTTCCTGGGAGGAACTTTACCTCCCTGTCCTTCCTGCAAGGTCCCCCTAGTGTCATTCCCTGGACAATTGAGTCCTCCACCAGGAGAAGCTTCCTCCTCCTCCTCCTCACACTCTGGGGTTCTCTTACCCCCTTCCCTGGGGCTCCATCATGGAGGCCCCACCCATCCTCCCTGGTCTCAGCTGGGGTGCTCTTGTGGGACTCTCCCGCTCCTCCAAAACAGCGTAGGAGTTGCAAGCTGCCATAAAGTGGGAAAACTGTCACAACTATGCCAGCCCTTCTGGAATCAGACTGAGTTGTGTCCGATGGCTTTGGCAGAGCTGTGCCAAACTTTGCAGTGGACGCAGGGCTTGGTGCAAGCCCCGTGCCCACTTTCTAGAATCCAGCCCAATGTGTAAAGGGTGAATGTGCAAAGAGTGAATGTGACAGACCCTGCACTTCTGTAGGTTTATGGAGTCTTCCCATAGTGCATGGCCCAAATGGTCCTGCACATCTGCTTCTGTTCATGTATCAATGAACTCTTCAGCTTTCCTCAGGTCTGAAGCAGCTTCTCACTTTTTATGGTGGCATCAGTGCCATTATTCTGCAGACATATTGGCTCTGACCAGAACTTGTTGTTATAGCACAGTGCCAGCTGAAGGCAACAGGAGAAACCTAGCAAGCTGCAGTGCCTGCTTTCCAGATTTCCATTTGCAGTGAGTACCTACTGCAAGTGTCAATATAAAGTATATCCCAGTAATCTGTGGGCCCCCCAGGCAAGCAGTCTGGAGTCATGAACAGACTGTAGTCCCTGCAGCTGGGTGGCCCAACTGAGAAGCACACTGTCCATGGCAGTATGTACCAGTCTGGGGAGGGACAGTACCATGATGCAGCACTGCAGTGACCCTCATGGTGGGCTGGGGAGCTTGGTCCCTCATGAGTTGTAGGTGGGCATGCCTCTCATAGTGGACTTCGGAGCTAGCTCCCTCATGAGAGGTAGGCAGGCATGCCCCTCATGGTGGGTCGGGGAACTAGCTCTCTCATGAGTTGTAGGTGGGCATGCCTCTCATGGTGGGCTGGGGAGCTAGCTCCCTCAGGAAGGGTAGGTGGGTATGCCTCTCATGGTGGGCTGGGTAGCTACCTCATGATATGCCTCTTGTGGTGAGCTGGGGAGCTAGCTACTTCATGAGTGGTAGCCAGCTATGCCTACTGTGGTGGGCTGGGGAGCTAGCTGCCTCATGAGGGGTAGACAGGCAGGCCTCTCATGTTGGACTGAGGAACTAGCTCCCTCATGAGGGGTAGGTGGAGATCACTGCTGATGTTGCATGGATGTAAGATATTGGCTACTTGGTACCATTGGGGAGGGGTGAGGGATGCAAGGGAGAAAACTGAGAAGCCTGCTGCTGGCAGCCATGGATGATTGCCAGCACTCTCAGGCCCTGCTGTTATTGATCCCTGACCCATTACTGGCTGGGAGCTATTGGTGTATGGAACTGGGCAGTTGACTGGCAGTAAGGGAAGGCTATAGCAGTGCAAGAAAAAGCTGAGTAAAAATACATACCAGCCATTTTTAAAACAACAATGTTACATGCACTGAAAGTTCACTTCACTTTCATTACTTAGAAGTGCTGCCCCTGCAAAGGTTATGCAGTCACTGCTATATATCCAGTTAGCACCTTATTTAGGCAGCAAAGCAAAGAAAAACTCCCCACACAGTGACTGAAGCACTGAGCAAAATGTTCATGATGTAAAAAATAAAACTTGCCAAAAAAAAAGCAACAGTATGGCTAAAAACTCATTACTACACTATATTCTACTGCTTCTGTCTATTCCTAATATTTGTCTCCAAAAGATTGTTCTAACTAAATCATCTCAGTTGCAGGGTGCTCTGAAACAAGTTGTTTTCCTCTGTCTGTCCAAGTCCTAAGTGCCTATTTCAGTGATGATGACACACCCACTGACAAATCTGACCTGGAAACAGTTCATGAAAGGCCAGTCATGTATCTCACTATGATACACATTACCTAGCGCCCCCAGAGCACCCTTACAGAAACATGAATTCAGGTTACCATGATGGGGAGTCCACAATATTTATTAACTTCTCTCACCCCAAATTATGAAATGCCAATGGAGTATTCAAGCATCTCTACTTAAGGAGGCTGTAGTCCCTGTTACTGTTCAATTTTCTGCTTGATTAAAGGTTGCCTTGCAGGGTAAACCTTTGTTTTTGTGGACTCTGACTCCAGGGAATTCTTTGAAAAGAATGTTTACTTGCTTTCTCAGATGGATTCTGACCTTCAGCCAGATAATGCTGAATTAATGGAATATATTTCTACAAAACTCACAAAATCTACTTGAAGTTTAGGGTCTCCAGTTTTCTGCCTGATTTCACTTATAGTTATTTGTGAGCCTCAAGAATTATGAAGAAACTATGAGAACGTATTAATTTCTTTCATATGAAAATTTACAATATGGGCTGGAATTATATATTGGAGCTATTAATAATTAATCAAGTTTCAAGAAATCTGAAAAAGTGTTTATATAATTGTTACTATCCAATGGCTAAAACAAATACTCAAATGTGATTGGCTAGCAGCCATGGGGGCATCCCTGCATATACTCACAGTAATAATAAGTGCCAGCCAACAGCATTTTTGCTTGCATTCATAGCACTGCACTCTCTTTTAAGTTTGTTTTGGGAGATCATATACACCATTGAGCCAGAGCTCATTTCCAATTGTGTCTCATACAAAATAAATTTGTCTCTTTTTGTCTAAACGTAATATGGCTGCCCTGGCATCTATTCCTCACCACAGTGTTTAAAAAAAAGGCCCAAGTTTGGCCAGTACAACCACTACTGCACATCTCTCCCAGTCCCAGGTTTCAAACACACCTCATCTGCTGTTGCTGTTTCTGCACTATCAGGCTCTGGGTTCAAGCCACACAGCAACAGGAGGCTGGCCAACTGCCATCTAAACTCAGAGCCCTCCCTCCTCTTATCAGTACTACATGCTTCATGCGCTCTTCTCCTGTGGAACCTACTATGATTGAGCAGCTTACTGACCATATAACAAAGTAAGGGAGCTCTGTTTTTTAAATGTACACCTGCACTGTAAAAAATCATTAAAAATGTTTTTTTAAAAGTCTTATTATTTTTGCAGTACACAAAAAACTTGAATATTAGTAATACTCTTTCAGATTGTGGTATATCATGAAATATTGCCACCTGGTGGGTGCATGAGTCACTCAAACTGAGGCCTCATGAATCACAATGTACTCAAAGTGTGGAAATATCCCATGATATAACACACACCCTGTTGCTTATTATTCCTCAAAAATAGTGCCAGTTGTCAGGTGGTTCAAGGCACTCAGCTATGCCTTGTGTCTCACAATGCACCCAAGACATGGTATTATCCCATGATAATGCACAGCATGTTGTAAAATACTGTTTAAGTATACTATCCTAAAAGTTTATTTTAAGAAATGGGACATTGAACTATGTTTGTTACTTCTATTTGTTTTTCTCTTTAAGATACTACATTTAGAGAAGAAACTACACTACATATATTATGATTCGACAATGCTGAGTGTAACCAACCCTCTTGCAGAGTTGTGTTTACCAAGGTACTGCACCAGCCTCCCGGGACTCCCGAGGGAAAGTGGGGAATTGGTGGCTGGAGAGACTTGCTGGGATGCTTGCTTATTGGGGTAAATGTTGGACTCCTTGGAGGTTGCCATATTGTGACATGCTGAACTTTGGAACAGCCAATCACCTAAGTTCCTGGAATGAATTGCTGCAAGGCTCTGGATATATCTGGATATAGATGAAACAGCATCTTGGCACCTTTTCCAACACTATTAGAAATGAGAGATGGTAAGTGACAAGTGATTGGGCCAATCAGTGATTGGCTGCTGTGCCATGATATAAGCCAGGCTGGTGAAAAGGCATCAGATCTGAGGGGGATCCCAAGAGTTGTGGACTGTTGCATGGCCACATGTAGCAATTGCCTCATTCTGACACCTCATGTCTGGGCTGAGAAGGAGTTCGATATGAAGCACACACGTTTCTGCACTCAGCAAAGAAATGAAAAAGGACACACTGAATTTTAAAAAGTTTATCAGGGGTTTATTTATTTTTTTTCTCCATACAGCTTTTTCTGGCAGAGCAGGAAGGTTTCTATGGCTCCCCCCTCAGGGGAGCACATCTCTCTGGCCCCAACCTCCCACACCAACCCTCCCCAGGGAAGTCCCCACAGGTTACCCCCCCATGACAGAGCCAGGGTGAGCAGCGTCAACTTTTTCCCCTCCCCGGACAGCCAACATCCAGACCCCAGGGCTCAGTGCAGGTGCAGTCAGGGCCATCATAAAGCCTGCCAGCTCCATTTTTTCTTATTTTACTCCCGTTCCCCCTCCCATCCAATGTTGCCATATGACCTGTATCTCCCTCCAGCCATTGCTAGAGGGCAATCAGTGGGCAGGACAACAACCCTCCCTCCCTCCCGAGAGAGGACAGCAGTCTTCCAGATGCTCGGTCCTCTCTCACCCCTGCTGAACCCTGATGGCCCAGGCTCATTCACAAACTCGGGTCACCGGCATGGCATGAGGTGTGGTGTCCAGCATCTCAACCCTCAGTGCCACCGGGCCAGCCTACAGGGGTTTATTTCTAAGTAAGAACAAAGGATCACAACCCCAGCACTTTGACCAGCAAATGGTCTTTGTCAGGGAGCAGAGTAATGCTGGTTACAGTGCTGAATTTATACACACAGAATGAGCCTATTTAATCAGGTATCAATCAGCTTAAAGTGATATAGAAATCAGTTCACATTGTATGACATTTAAGCCCCAGTAGCTATTTAGAGAATCCAATGTGTGTGTGTGTGTGTGTGTGTGTGTGTGTGTGTGTGTGTCGGGGGAATTCACAATGAGAATCCAACATTAAAAAAAAACAATGCAAATAAAAACTACTGTTGACTTATGAGGCTTAGTCACATTATCTTTATATTTTAAAGAAAATTTGTATCTTCCTACTGTGTGTTGTATCACAACCGAAGATAATCTAGAGATGCATAGAGAGCCCTTCACCGTGCAATGCATCACAAAGTCAGTCTAAATTTCTAGTTAGAAGGAGGAGCCATAGTAAGCAATTACCTAGAAGAAGGCAAATAAACGATGAGTACAAGGAAATGACATAATATTAACAGGTTCTAATCATGAGCTTTACTTTAAGTAAGGTTCATAATCAACCTCCTTATTGAGGCCAAATGGTTGTTCAGCATTCAGCTATACTATCCATCTGGTCTCTTGTCTAAGCAAGTGATTAACCCTGTTACCCCCTGCCTTCTGAAAGAGATATGCTCCCCGAAGGTCCAGGATGGGATCTAAATCTCCTGTCCATTCTGGTACACAGACATACCGAGAATAGTAGCCCTGATCCATTTCTGGAATCAGGACAGGCTCTATGGTCATCTTGAGGTGGAGGAGGATTGAAGCTCCTCCAGCAGAAGGCCAAGATGTCCAGGAGCATAACAGTTCAGCAAGGGAAAATGTACATGAGGGACAGAGAAGAATTCTAGGATGTGTCCTTGCTGAACAACCTCTAGAACCCAAGCATCTGTAGTGACCTCCTTCTACTTTGTAAGGAAGAGGGAGATGCAGCCTCCCACAAGAATGCCCTGATCTGCTTGAGCAGGAGAGGCAGAAGAGAGGCAGAAGGTGTACCACCAAGAACCACACCTTTGGTGATCCTGGCATGGGCACTGGTAAGCAAAGGGCCTGAGGAGAGGTTTGGGTCTGCTGGGAGCCTCAGTTGGGTCCCCTAGAATAGTGTCTACCAGGATGATCATAGGGCCCATGAAAGAAACCCCAGCCCTGACCCAGAGGCTTTGGGTTAAGGGCATGAAGAGACCTCAAAATCATTTTAGACGTCTGAAGGTCCCTCAAAGCAGGCTCAACATCAGAACCAGAAAGCTGCTCACCTCGAAAGGGAGCATTAAGGACCAATTCCTGGACATCCTAAAAAGTGGTCCAAGGGATGAAATGGAATTACAGGCATATCAGTTTGACCTCAATAGTGGGGAAACTGATGGACACTATCCTGAAGGAATGACTGGGTAGCTTTCTCAAGGAAAATGGGCTGCAAAATGAGAGTCAGTACAGATTTCTGTCAGGGAGATCCAGCCAGACTAATCTGATTAACTTTTTTGACTGGGTAACCAGGACAGTGGAGAGGGGCCAAGCAGTTGATGTCCTGTATCTGGACTTCAGCTAGGCCTTTGACTTTGTGCCTCATAGCGGAGTGGTCAGGAAGCTGGAAGACCTGGGGGTGGGGACCAGTCTTGCTAGATGGGTTAAAAACTGGTCTTAGGACAGAAGCCAAAAGGTGGTGATCGGGGAATGGGGGATCCTTGAAAACTAGGCCAGTGACCAGTGGGGTCGCACATGGCTTCGCACTCAGTCCGGTATTATTTAACATCTTCATTAGTGGCATAGCAGATGGGATCAAGGGTAAAATCTGCCTGTTCATGGATGACACAAAGCTCTGTGGAAGGGTTGACACAAAGGAGTGGATACAGGAACTCATGGAAGACCTGGTTTGATTAGAAAAGTAGTCTGGCATATGGCAACTGGGGTTCAATGCAAAAAAATGCAAAGTTAAACACTTGAGGTGAAAAACCCAGAGACCAAACAATGGTTGGGTGGTTAACAGGGTACCAAGTCAGAGGAAGAAAAGGACCAGGGGTAATCATCACGAGTGACCTGACACACTTGGCACACTGCAGGAAAGCAGCAGCAAAAGCTAATTAGTTGCTGGACTGCATAGCCAGGGGGCTTGCCAGTGGGAATGCAGAGGTCATACTGCCACTGTACAGGTCACTAGTAAGGCCACACCTTGAGTGCAGTTACCATATTTGTCAATACTTGAAAATAGAGATAGGGAAGAAAACCTAAGGTTTCTATTAAATACTAAAGATGCAGCAATATTGTATAGTTTAGCACGAGTTACAATAGCTTCCATTAGATTACTAAAAATTTGAAGGCATGGTGACCTTCATTATTTTGTGCTATAAAGTGTGTATGTATGTATTTATTAATGGTTTATTAATGGTTTTTAAATTTGAAATGTATGTGTGTTATACAGTTTTTTGTAATACACATTGAAACTAAATTTGAAATTTGAGTACAGTGTGCAGTATTGCTGCCCTTATCTTAAGAAGGATGTTAATTTGCTGGAGACAGTCCAGAGAAAGGAGACCAAGATGATCCAGGGCCAACAGGGCAACACTTATGGAGAGAGACTCAAGGGGCTCAGCATATACTCCCTTGAGAATAGAAGGGAAATAGGAGATATGATCCATACCTTCAGAAACCTTAAAGATATGAACAGTGAATATGGAGTGCCATTTCAGTCTTAGTGGAGCAAGTCCACTAGAAGGCATAGCCTAAAGCTGGTAGGAGGAAGATTCAGGAGAGAGAGAGATGAAGAGACACTTTTTCATCAAGAGAGTGGTATCCAAGTGGAACGAGTTGCCAGAGGAGGTGGTTTCCATGAAAATGGATAGCTTCAAGAGAAGATGGGACAGAATGAAGGGGAAAGTTACTGGTGGAGGGGGAGGGAACTTGATGGGGTCATGGGGGATTTGGGGAGGGGGCAGGTCCCTCTGTAGAAAGAGTGGGGACCTGCATGCTTGTGCAGACTAGACAGAGTTTAAGGCCTTTATTTACAGGCATATTCAAATGTACATATGTATGTTCATATGACATTAGTGGCAAAGCCAGCCACACGTAACCATAAGTGGTGATGTAGACAAATACCAGAAGCAGCAGGGCCATCTGTAGAAAGAGTGGGGACCTGTACACTCATGCAGACTAGATAGACTGCAAGGTCTTTATCTGCTGGCATATTCATTTGTCCATATGTATTTTCATGTGACGTCAGTGGCAAAGCCAGTCACACATAATCATGAGTGGTGGTGTAGGCAAATGCCAGAAGCAGCTGCATGAGCAGCAGCATCAGAGGCATTATAAGCAAACCTTAAGAGGTACTTACCACCCTCCACACCATGGGCAACAATCTACTGGACTTCAGTTTTATCTGGTCCATCAGGCAGTTTGTCAGCTATGACATGTAAAGCGCCTTGATATTTTGAAAGGCGCTTTAAAAATATAGTTATTATTATTACAGCTACTGACTTCCACAGACTTCCATGGGCTGTTCTGAAATTTAATCATATAAGCCTGGTAGTTAGCAATCCTTAGGCCAAGGGACACTGAAGCATGCATCCTCTTGCCAATCCCATCCAGCTTCCTCGATTCCTTGTCAGGAGCAAATGACTGCATGTGTTTAGGAGATTTAGATCTGTCATGTACAACCATGATAACCACAGAATCCATCTTTGGTTAAGTGGAATAATAGGACTTATCCGATGGGGCAGGATATTGTTTATCCATCTTACAAGGCATGGCAGGCAAAGCATGGGGCCTGTGCCAAGCAGCCATAGTGGCATCCTCCAAACCAAATGGATAGGAGGAACAATAACAGTAGGTAGCGCAGAAACCTCTAAGGGTTTATAGAGGGTTTCCTTTGAGGAATCTTCCTCCTCAGCAGTAAAGCCAAGTTTGGACTGGATCTGCCATGGGAAAACCTAAAAAGAGGCATCCTCAGTAGGGGACCTAGGTGTGTAATTCCCACTGTCCTCCATACAGAAGGATAAAGTGGAGCTGGAGCCCACTACATCGGGGGTCATACCTTCTTCCTCTTCCTCATATTCCTGTTCCATCAAGTCTGAGTTATATTCCAGCTCCTCCTCCTTGATGACAGAAACAGACAGTGGGTCAACAGTAGAAGAAAGCTGCACTGGAGGAACTGCTGATGAACCAGGCATCAAAGAAACAAGCTTCTTGCTAAGTATGGTAACTTGCATAGGGAGTGCTGACACTGTCAATGAAGTCGACAGTGGCTGACCTGGCAGCAGCAATGGGATTAGTGTTGATGGCAGAGCCAGAGGCAGAAGCTTTTGAAACAGTTCAGACATAGTCTGAAACAGCATCTGCATGTCAATGGACCCCAAAGGGGTCATCAGCAACTGATCTGTCTAGGGGACAGGACCCAACAGCAAAATTGTTGCAAATCCCCCAACGAGAATAAGAGCCAGTGCCCACCCCCATTCCTTGGTGCCTGAGAGATGGTCGAGGTGGGGCAGCAGAACCCAATGACTTAGCCTTGGATGTGTCTTTCTCAGTGAACATTCCTCTTTTAAGAGGAGAGTGAGACCTGGCTGCAGGCATCTTTGTCCCAGTGCTACTGCTCCTCTTTATCAACATGGCAGTGTTTTCCCACTAATTTAGCAGCCTTCTCCTTTTTATTTTTCTTTGATTAGTCAACAGGTAGTGCCATCAACCCCAGGGAGTGGGGGTTGACAGTGAACTGTGGGGAGAAGGAGCAGGTAACAACAGTGAAGCAGGTTCCGATGCACTCTGTTTGTCCTCCATTGCCTTAAGTTTTATATAGATTTCTAACCTTTCTTGTGACATCTCCATGTAGCCTAAGTAAAACCCTGGGAAATGCTGCAGGACGTCATGTGATGAGAGATGCCTAAGCAGTGGATGCACATATTGTGAGCATCATCCATCCTTATACATATCTTAACTTTGCTGCAATGACAGTAGTGGAACAATAGTTCCTTGTCTTTTGTGGGCGACATAACCAATTGTTATATTTAAAATAAACAAACTCTGGGCAGAGTCAATAGGGCTGCATGGGAGGAATTTGAGATTAAAATATTGAAAATTATCATAATTGCTCCTTGGGGAAGGGGGTTGCTCTCAAGCCCTCTCTCACAGCCCCTCCTCCAACAGCACAGTGCTGTTAATTGAACATTATATTTAAAGCTCCATTTGCCAATGCCCAGCCACACTCTGCTTAAATTGTAACTCAGGCATGGATTGTGGTTCGACATTTTAGGCAAAGGTTACTTTACTTCATTCCTTCTGATCAGATATTTAGGGGTCCAATGTTTAAGGAATGTAGTTAACCAGGCCCGCACCTTTCATGGGCTACTTTAAATTACATGATGCTTGACAGTATGTCTGATTATGATATAGTGTTGTGAAATGCATTGTTGGACTGTATTAGAACATTTTATTTTCTGTCTCTGAATATTTATGTATTGATGTATATTATTTTTATTCAGTTCAGTCAGTGGCTCAGCAGGTCACACACTTGCCTTTGAGACCAGAAGATTGAAAGGTTGTGGGTTCTAGCCTCATACCAGGTACTTGGGGTAAAGCTCGCTCTCTCTCTCTCTCTCTCTCTCTCAACACATTTAGCCTAACATTGACACTGTAGTGCATCATGAGGGGGATGCTGTACTCCTGAAGTGATGTCTTTCAGATGAGACATTAAACCAAGCTCCTGTCTGCCTGTTCTGGTGGTTGTTCATGTGAATGTTTAAGATCCCCTGGCACTTCTCAAAAAGAGCAGGAGGAGTTCCACTAGTGTCCGGGCCAAATTACCCCCATTCACCAACAAAATACCACCAACAGTTTAAGCTGGTTCAATTTCAGTTGGTTATCATCTGTATCTCTCCCCTGCCCCCAGTCACCCCTAAAAAAGAGACTTCTACCCAGTCAATAAAATTCAATAAATAAATAAATAGGTGTATAATATTTATATATATATATATATATATATATATATATATATAACTCTCTCTCTCTCTCAACACATTTAACCAATTGTAGCTCCCATACTGGGCATCCATCTTTGACATTGCTGCTTGAATTTTACAGAGCAGCTGGATGAAACATTAAACAGAATGGGCTTGGTCTACATGCAGCAAGGGGTTCTGAGGACTGGATGTGGACTGCTTTTTCATTCCTGGACCTCCCTTCTGGGTTTTTTGTTGTTGTTTTTTGTTGTTTTTTGTTGTTTTTTTTTGGTGCAGGTACCATTTTATTCCATGTCATGTGCTTTTTCTTTCTCTTCACATTCTGGCTGCCATACACTGATGTCAGTGTAAGTGGATGATGGAGGGAGGAAAAATGAGTGGTAGGGGTGAATGCTGGGATGTATTTGACACCTTGCTGCACAAGGGGTACAAGGCCTGTATAATAGATAAAAGCTCAATTAAGGTTGTGAAATGTGACATTTAATGTTTATGATGGTGCTGGATGTAGTAGAGACTTGCAGAGTGAAGGAAGACAGGTGAAGATGCTCATATTCCAAGTGGGGAAGGTCAGTTGAGGATAGTGGCCTCAGCAGGGTCTGGTACCAGGTGAGTGATTTTTCAAATGCACACAGGATTGGGCACTAAAGTGATACCACATCAGTTGGTAAAATGTCTCATGTTCCTGGTTTTATTGGTTTTATGTTTGTTAGTTCTAAAGTTCTGGTTTTGAATAGCAAACTTTCTATGGCACATATTGTTGTTGTGTGCAGTCAGCGTTGCCTAACCTTGCACAGAGGGACACTCTGAATGGAGCAACGGCTCCCTGATGTGGCCTCATTAAATATTTCAGTACAGACTGTGTTACATGTAATATTAATTCTTAGGTCAGGAAGTCTGTACTTCAGCAATACACATTTATTGAGAGAGAGAGAGAGAGAGAGAGAGAGAGTGTGTGTGTGTGTGTGTGTGTGTGTGAGTGTTTCTGGCAGAGTTGGACTGGGAGTGTCAGGGCGTAGTTGTGTTGTTCATTTTTATGGCGGTGGGCAGAGACCACAGCCATCTTGCTGTCTGTAGCTGGAAAAATGGAGTACCGTGGCACACATTCTTTCAGTTTTCAGTGTATCCTTTCCCAACTTGTCAGTTAAAGGGCACACAGGCAGAAAGTAAGGAGAGAGAGAAAAAAAAAACAGAGGAAAGAGTAAGGATTGCGAACAGTTAAGGGGCCAGAAATAAGACATGATTGGAGTGGTGCAGTGCAGTGGCTGTGGAGTAGCAGTCTTCTGGGAGATGTTCTGGAGGATGCGGTGTTGTCCCATCTGCAGGCACCTCTGGGCTGAGGGAGGAGGTTGCTCATCTCCAGGCTGAGTTGGCCAGGATTTGTGGGACCTCTTCCATCCAGGGACCACCAGTGCCACTGCCGTTGCCTCAGAGGTTGCCAAGAAAGAGGAGCGGTTGGACCACAGTGGGCTCAGGGAGGGTGAGGGTAGGAACAGAGGCGCATCCTCCAGTGGTACCTCTCCACAATTCCTATGCCATTCTGGAAAGTGTGGTTCCCTCTACGGAGGGACCCAGTGAGACTTAGACAGCTAGTTTGAGAACCCACTCATGAGGGAGCAATCTCAGACTCTCATACTCTCAAATGGGGCAGGAGAGGATCTCAGATCTAGAAGTGGGTTGCCATCTGGGGACAAGTGACCATCAAACAGTGTGGTTCACGTTAAACTCAGCTACAGAGTCAAGCCATACAAAAGTGAGGGTACTGGACTTCAGGAGGGCTGACTTTGGCAAGATGGGAGAGTGCCTTAGAAAAGCACTAGCAAACAGGCTAGAAGGAGGGGTGGAGCAACAATGGGGAATCATCAAAACTGCCATCACAGAGGCAACAAGCCTTTGTGTGAAGCAAATAAACAAATCAAAATGAAAGAAAAAGCCACTATGGTTCTCAAAAGAGGTGGCAGTGAAAGTCAAGAAGAAAAAGATAGCATTCTGGAAGTATAAGGAAACACAGAAGAAGCAGGACAGAGATCTGTACCAGTTAAGGCAGAAGGAAGCAGGGAGGGAAGTCAGAATAGCAAAGGCCCAAACTGAGGAAAAGATAGCCAACTCAGTTAAGAAGGGGGATAAAACCTTTTATAGGTACATCAGCGAGAAAGACAAAGGGAGGATAGTAAGGCTGAATAGAATGAACAGTGGGTGGGCAGAGGGGACAGTGAAAAGCAGGATACTGAACGAATATTTCGCTCAGTATTCACAAAGAGGAGGGGGCGTGCTAATCCAATTAACAGAAGCACTCTTGACAGGGGATTGATCCCAGTCCTTTCACAGAAGAAAGGGTTCTGCAAGAACTCAAAACTGAGGGTGGACAAAGCAATGGGTCCTGATGGAATTCACCACAGAATTCTAAAAGAATTAAGGAGGAACTAGTGAAACCACTTGCTACCCTTTTTAATAAATCATTGGAGGATGGTGTGGTACCCGAGGACTGGAGGAAGGCGGATGTGATTTCCTTTCACAAAAGTGGGACCAAGACAGAGGCAGGAAACTACAGACCTGTCTGTCTGACCTCTGTGGTAGGGAAAGTGATGGAGTCACTTCTGAAGGAAAGAATAGTTGAGTACCTAGAGGCCAGTGGAGCACAGGACCCAAGGCAGCATGGGTTCACAGTGGGAAGGTCATGTCAGATGAATCTAATAGATTTCTTTGACTGTGTGACCAAAGTAGTAGACCAGGGAGGGGCTGTGGACATGGCCTACCTAGACTTTAGCAAGGCATTTGACACAGTCCCACACAAAAGATTAATAGTCAAATTAACCAGCCTGGGAGTGGGTTCCAGGGTGGTAGCCTGGGTAAAACATTGGCTGCACAATGGGACACAGAAGGTAATTGTAAATGGAGTCCACTCTGAAGAAAGAGGGGTTACTAGTAGGGTACCGCAGGGTTCAGTATTGGGTCCAGTCCTTTTTAATGTCTTCATCAGTGACATTGCAGAGGAACTGGAAGGAAAAGTATGCCTTTTTGCAGATGACACAAAGATCTGCAACAGGGTTGATACACAAGGAGGCGTGGAAAGGATAAAAAGGGACTTGGCAAGGTCAGAGGAATGGTCAGAAGTATGGCAGCTAGGATTCAATGCAAAGAAGTGCAAAATGATGCACCTGGGAAACAAGAACCCAGGGGAAGAATACACAATGGTTGGGGAGGTAGTAACAACAACAAAAAAGGAAAGGGACCTGGGGATAATCATATCAGATGACCTTAAGGTTAGCAAGCAATGTGAGAAGGCAGTAGGGAGGGCTGGGGGTATACTGGGATGTATAGGGAGAGGCATCAGCAGCAGAAAACAGGAAGTTGTTATTCCTCTGTACAGACAGTTGGTGAGACCCCATCTGGAGTACTGTGTCCAGTTCTGGAGACCCCATCTCTGCAAGGACATAGACAGGATAAAGGTAGTCCAGAGGAGGGCAACAAAATGGTGCAGGGTCTGCAAGAGAAGCCGTATGAGGAAAGACTAAAGGAGCTCAATATGTATACCCTTGAGGAAAGAAGGGAGAGGGGGGACATGATAGAAACTTTTAAGTACCTCAGTGGAATCAACAAAGTCCAAGAGGGTAGCATCTTTCAGAAAAAGAGACTTGCAAGAACAAGGGAACACAATTTAAAGATAGAAGGAGGGCGGTTCAGGGGCAATGGGAGGAAGTATTATTTCACAGAGAGGGTAATAGATGCATGGAACAGCCTTCCTGAGGAGGTTGTGGGGTCTAAAACTGTGGGAGAATTCAAGAATGCATGGAACAGCCATAAGGCAATTCTTGTGGGGGGTAGGAAGAAATAGGCTGTTGGTTAACTAGGATCTGTGGCCTATCCTGTAGGCAGGGAAATGGGCAGACTAGATGGGCCTAGCGGTCCTTATCTGCCATCAAAGTCTATGTTTCTATGTTTCTCCCTTGTCTCTGTTGAGTAGACCAATTCCAACACAATTTTTTCAGCTTGTTTGTTATTGCAATGTGACTTGCTGTTTTTGGAGACTAACAGTTTACTGACATGACTTCCAACAAACAACAGCATCTAACTGCAGAGCAGTTTCAACTTACACTCTTGGTCATCTCTCCCAATTTGTGTATGTGTGTAGCAGTGATTTATAGTATTTCCTCTGAAGAGTTGATTTATGTTAACTATTTCAGGACCTATCTAATTGGTGGCATTGGAACTCTCATAGTTTCATACCAGTAAGAAGGGTAAATGCTAGGTAGTTAATGTTTTAGGGGGTTTCAGAGGTTGCAAGGGGCATCCTGGGAGAATTACAAAGAGATTCAGAGCTAAGAACAAACTGGTAAAATGTGATTCCTCTTTTTTAACTGTAGTTATGATTTAAATGAGTATTTTAAACCAATGAGAATTCTTTCTGGGTTTTTCATGTATGATCTGGGTGTATATAGTATGTAATTTTATAAATAACTGTCATAAGCTTCTGAAGAAGGACTTGGTTGGTCCAAAAGCCTAGGCACTTTGTTCTGTTTGTACCATCTATGTTGGTCCAATAAAAGGTATCAAACCATTTGCTTCTGGATTTGTTCTTACAAGGACCAATATGGCAACTAACCTAAATTAGATTGAACAAAGCATTTCCTTGTAGGGCACCCTCATTTTTCCTGTATTTTCCATATACAACTGGGACAAAACTCCTGTACATTTTCCTGTATGCTCAAATCAATACATGTACACAACTGACTTCATTATGTCTGTCAGTAAAATCACTATAACAAATGGTAAGGCTGTTTATATGTTCTTATTTATTTTAAATGGTAAAATTCACCTGCAACATATCACAGAGGCTCTGGAAAAGTGTTGAAATCTCTCAAGCTTTTCTCTCAAGGTTCACATGTCCCCAGAACCTCTTGATGGTATTATAGCCCTGTTATAATGTACTGACACAGGATAGCCTGTCTGAGATGCAGTATCTCATATTCAGTGGGGGTCATACTTTTATCCATTTTGGCAATGTACTGACACAGGATAGCTTTGCTGAGATGCAGTATCTCATTTTCAGGGGGTCCTAATTTTACCCATTTTTACAATGTACTGATACAGGTTAGCCTGGCTGAGATGCAGTATCTCATTTTTAGTGGGGTCTTACTTTTACCCACGTTTACATCTTCGTGCAATGTACTGACACAGGACAGCTTTGCTGAGATATTGACAGCCACGGTGTGCAACATGGCGACACTGACTTAAACTGTGCATATGTGAGTATTGCACAAATGTAGTCATGTCAGTAATGCCACGTTACTCATATCTGACTCCAGGGCAAACTGCGCATGTGCAAGTATCACACAGGTGCAGTTCTGTAATTACAGCAGTATCAGTTATGGCTGACTGTGGTGCGGCGAGAACACCGCATATTCTTTTCAATGCTCTTGCCACTCCTAAAAGCTCTCCACAGTCATATTGGCTCTGACCAGAACTTGTTGTAAAAAGACTGCACTTTGTCTGCAATGTTTTTGGATAATCTGATGAACTGCAGGCATTTGCTATTTCTTAAGCACCACTCTGCCCAAAACACAGTCTATACTGAAAGATTTAATAAGGGAGCATCAGTGAGCCACGGCTACACTCAGAGCATCCCTTCATGCAAGGTTAGACAACGCTGACTGCACACAGCAACAAACCGGTTATGAACAATAGGCAGTTATGATGCATAAATACTTTAGTTGAATTAAAAAAAAAACAGGAGCAAGTCAAAGTGTTTCCTCAGTGCCAGAATGTTGTCTAAAACTAAGTGATCTATAAATTGATCACAGAGCAGTTAAAGGAAAATTAAAAAAAATGCAAAACTTAATGAGGAAAATAACTCTTTTCCTGTATTGTATTATTGTTTCTTCTGCAAAAAAGAAAAGCAAGCCACAAGATGATGACAGTACTGTCGGAGTGTCAGAGCAACTCCGTCTCTCTCTCTCTCTCTCTCTCTCTCTCTCTCTCTCTCTCTCTCTCTCTCATTCTGCACATGGCTGATAACAGTATACTACATGAATGGCAGGAGCAGTTAAAATAAATAGATTAAGCAGTACAAAATTGTGCCAGCCCCATGAATTGATCATCAAGTCATAAGAATAGTTACATATTTCTCATCTGTATGAACTTTGCAGAGATAACTGTTTTCACCTGGTATGCCTCTGCAAAGCTCCCCAACCACCCACTACAAAAAAAAAAAAAAAACAAGAATAAAGCTGAGCAGGTACTGACAGGCCAAATCAGGGACATCATGGAAAAAAAATGTAAATATGATTTCAGGTAGCTGTTACATGAACTGATTACATGTGGAACTACATTTCTGAAAGTGGGCTTGTAATTTTATGGAAGGAATAGCAGTAATAGATTTAAATGTGTGCTTCCAAAATACCTGCAATAAGAATACCGTGCTAGTGATAACCCCCCATGTTTGGCTGCCTAATCTATTTAATGAGGATCCCTAGTGATAGTGGCACCCCCCACCCCCCATTAGCACACATGTCAAGAAAGTAATTGTGCAATATCTGCAGTTATCTTGACTTCTTGTCAATGTCCAATGCACAGCAATGGTGCCATATACAATTTCAGAACCTGGCAATAACAGCGCCCTTTCCTAAAAACCATTGCATCGTAAGAGTACTGCAATTACTCAGAGGATGCCACCTCACATTCCCAAAAGAAGGATCAGGACCAACTTTTATAAGTTAACTGAATATTAAATAAAAAGTGGAAATACATTTATTTTGGAAAAGCCATTTGACTATGATTTATTCCTACTGAAATCAAAAAATAATCCAGTCAAGATGGCCCTAGTATGTCAGGGCTTTAGACCAGAGATAAGGAAATATAGTGAAAATGTCGAAATGGATGACCTGTGGGTTCAATAGGAGAAGCAAAACACAGAATTAATTATTACAAGAAGCTTCCTTAAAATAGGACTTGAACAGAGGCAGGGTTTCAGTTATCTTGAGAGGTAGCATAGAGAGAACACCAAAAAGAAATGTATTTACAGTATGTGAGAAGATTAGCAGATTATGGATGGTGTGTACTTTTTTAAATTATTATTTTATTAACCTGGCTCAGTAAAGAATTATATAAATGTATAAACCAATTCTTGCAGAGCATTCATTACAAACTGATGCCTGGTATCCCAGGAATTAATACTAAATTTCCTTAAGCTTTGTTTTTCTATAATCATGATGATTCCCTTAGTGATTCACATACGTTTTTGGATAACCTGGAGTGAGTAAAAATTGAAAGAGGCATCTTATCTCCCAGGTTATAGGCCATTTAGTTTAAAACTGTACTATCTTCATGCTTCTAACATCCATAATATTTTGTCCAACTATTGTGTGCTGTGATTAAAAATTTAATGTATAGAATTACTTATGAATTTCTGTTTTAGGAAGCAACTTTTTGAGCAAAAAAGCAACAAGTCTATATTATAAAGAATAAATGAGACGGGGAATGGACATTTAGAACACCACAATTTAATGGCTGGGGATGCTGTTCGACTTTCAGTCATTGTTTCATTGTGTAACCCCTCACCCCTGCCTTTTTGCCAAAACAACAGGTGGCATGCTGTTGAAGCTGACAGCAGTACCTGGTTGGGACTGGGTTCGGGGAGGATGAGGTTACTTGGCACAAGGGGACCTAGGTTTGGCTACTCTGTGCAGGGGCACCCAAGTAAATCCAAACACAGGAAGCAATAACTGTAATGTCCAGAACCAGGAATGGGATTCTTCAGTGTGGCTTTTATTCACATCCAAGCTGAACAAAACAAAGCATAGATGGACCCCCAGGGGGCTACATTTCCTGGTAATGCAGATTAGAGACAACAGAACACTTTATCACCATTTCCAGCCCTCAGGCTCTAAACCCACCAGGCACACAGCCTGGACTTGCACGCAGCTTTGGGTACATAGCCTGACTTGTACACTACTTGGGTTTTCCCCACTGGCCCAGCTCCCCCACCGGCCACTTGATCCGCGGTCCATTTGAGGAATGAACCAATTATCCAATTCGTGGTCCATTTGAGGAATGAGCCAATTATCCTGTTGTGGCTCCCCAAACTACACTAGAGTCTTCGACTCCTAGAGAGAATTTTCCTTACAATCCCACATCTGGGTACTTCCCCCATCACTGGCCAAGTGCTTGAGGCAAAGTAGAAATCCACAGAAGAAATCTGTAGAGGTGGGCCTGGTCACTAAAGATGGGGGGCCACCCACCTCCAGCTCCCACAGCCCATACCCAGCCATTTCTCTGGAAACTGAACAATTCCTTCACTGAACTTTCAAATGTGGATTCTGGGTAGATGTCTGTCACATCTCCTCTACATACCATTTTCATCCCAACAAGCTCTGGACTTGAACCTACTTTTAATTTGCTTAGCCCATTACTCTAGGCTTCCCAATATTTAGTAGTTCAATCCCCACATTGTCACACAAGTCCCAGGGTGAAAAACATAGACCCTTTTAGCAAGAGCAGACACTCACCCTCATGTTGCAGGTGCCCCACAGGCGACTCACAAATCTTCTTGTTCTCCCAAATAAACTCTGGAACAAACAGGCAGCTTTTCCTTCACAAGCAGAACTAGGGGGTTGCCCCAGGAATCTGCAGAGAAACCCTTTCCTCACCCCCGAAGGGAGGAGGCACTGAGACCCGAAAACAGCGGTCTCCACCACTTCAGTAATCTTCTGTGTCTCTCTTTAAGGTGGAGACACACACCCTTTTACTTAAAAGTAGCCCTCTGACAGGGCTGAGGCTCCTAGAGCCTTCACTGAGCTGCTTTCTCAGCAAGCTCCCAACTTCACACTCACTCACTGAAGACTGACTTAAGACTGACTTCAAAACCTCCCAACATTCTAACCAATTCCCTTTGCTGCAGATTCCATTGTGGCTCATGCAGCTGCGATAGTTCTATTGGTGATGTCATCCCTCAGTCTCAGCTGAGACTGAGAACAGAGTGAGACAGTGTGAAACCCATTTAACTGGAGTTTCACAAGCTGCCTTCCCTGCCTACCAGTAGGTCTTACTGGGATTCTAGTAACCCCGGGTAACAAGGAGGTTACAATTGGAACTATTTTATGACTTCATGTTACCCATAATTACTGTATTTGTGCTTTACACAACAGAATATTTTCACTCACTTCTTTTGTCAACGCAGTTACCATGGCGACTTAAAGGCCTGGATGCAATAGCTACTATGTTGCTTACTCAGAGCCTAATGTGTCTAGGTTTTTTTTGTTTGTTTGCTTGTTTTTGGTTTTTATACCAGACAGGAGGAAGGAGTCAGTGCTTCAAACATTTATATTTATAGATCATTGCAAGTGATGCATTTATCTTACAATATGGTATGTGTGCGAATAAGTATCTATAAGTAAATTGTACTGTATAAAGATCTCCAACCCATGTGGCCAAACTTAAAAATACTGTGTATAATAACTACATGAGCTGTAGCTTATTTTTCATATACATACTGGCTTCTCATACTTATGAAACATTCATATAAACAATGTCTCTGTCACTTGATCTTCATCTCCTCTTGCTGATTGTATGCCAGTGACATCATATTTATTTTCTTATTACATCATAGGTGTTTATACAGCACTCAGTTGTGAAGTCAATGTAGTACATTATATCACTATGTGTACACAGGAAGACCAAGTGGCAAAGTATCTTGGTTTTTATTAGCAAATGCTTTAGTGATAAAAAAAAAATAAAGGGAAGGTAAACACAGGAAACGTGCAAATTACAGATCCCATTCTGTCTATATATAATGCTTTTTGAAGCTTCCTTGTGATGTAAGAGGTTCTACATGGGCAAGGATTATAGTTAGCATTCTAGGTATTTTCTTTGTAAGTATGTGCTTACGTGTGTGCGTGCATGCATGCGTGCGTGTGTGTAAAACCTGAATGGAATTATTAATTTTCATGTGAAAAATGGAAACCCTTATGATGAAGAAATATTGTTAATTAGAGTAATGAACACTGGCTGTTGATGGGTTCATGGGTTGTCATCACATGTATCAATGAAAACATGTACTACCACAATAGGTATTTAGATACTGTTCTTCAGGCAGAATGGGATAATGCTTGATGCAAGTTTCAGTCACATGAGCCAAGGGAAAAAATCTCAGCATAAAAGTGTTTAGTGTCCAAGCTTTCCATGGATTTTTTAGTTGCTAGTATATCTTGTTTGTCTATAGGTGTGCATTTATGTATTTATTAATTAATTTATTTAACTTATTTATTTAAAAAAAATTACATTATTCTTACATTATTCCAGAAGACAGCCATGGCTCAATAGTAAATTAAATGATGGTACCTGGCAGCAGCTGAGTTTCTTTTGATCCCACCCCTTTTCTTCTCAAATTGCTCATAGAAAGGCAAAAGTACTGTAGAGCATACACTTTTTTTTCAGTTCTGGAACTTAGGCATGAAGGTAGGTGACAGGTAGAACTCGTAAAAAATACCCAGTCAATTTCTTTTAACAGAATAAGAAAACTGATGCTGTAAGAAATTATTTTCCTGCAAGTGGAACAGTGTGAGCTCACAATATTTTTTTTCCGGTTGTCGGGTCCTTTGAAGCTATTCTAGCTGCAGACAGGTTTATACATTGAACTGAGAAATTATGTTGTAGATAGCCCAATTATCCCTGCACAATAGAAAGTACCTTGGGTGACTGGACTGTCTCCGGCATTAATTACTGACTTCAATGTACCTCCCTTGGCAGCAGAACCCCTCTTCTCCCCCCACCCCCCTCCCTCAGGAACTTCACACCTTGGCTTCAGCCGGTCCTTCAGCAGAGCTTTGAACTCGGCCACTCCCTCTGTTTGCAAAATATCTCCTCACTTCACGGAACTGAAACTGTCAAAACAACCAGTTTTTTATTTCATAAGTAATTCAGGAGACAGCTACAAAATAAAAATATCTAGGACCATCAAAATCAGACGTAAGTACTCGGTTTTAACTTGCACAGGAATTCTATATATTTAACTACAACTCCAGTGGCTGACATTACAAGCATATATCAAAATACAAGCTTTGAACTCTGCTGCTCCCTCTGTTTACAAAATATCTCCTCACTTCATGGAACAGAAACTAGTTTTTTTTTGTGGGTTTTTTTTTTTTGTACCTTTTGCTTATTCCTGCTATGTTGCTACTGTCTTTGTTGCTTATCACATAGTTTAATTAAGATCCTTAAAATTAACACACATCCTCCATCTACTTTACAAATTCAACAGTTCCTTTAATCCTTACATCTTCCTCATCTTTCTACTCTTGAAACAAATTCTTTAGATGAACCTTTTTCACTTCAGGAAATCCAGAAAGCTTTGTCTTCATTGAAATCTGGCAAATGCCCTAGGGGTGACGGATTCCCTGTTGATTTCTATAAAATGTTTTCCGACACCTTATGTCCCCTTCTTCTTAATGTTTATCAAGAAGCTTCCAATACTGGCAAGCTTCCCATCTTGCACTTGAAGTAATCATAACCCTAATCCCTAAGAAAGAAAAAGACCCTACTCACCCTGCAAGTTACAGGCCCATCTCTTTATTAAACATGGATGGGAAGATATTTGCTAAACTACTAACTTCTCGACTTGAATCCTTGATTCCCAAACTAACTCATTGTTCGCAAGCTGTTTTTTTAAACATAGATCTGGTTCTGATCACCTACATTCCTTATTTAATTTAATTCACAAAGCCAAATCCCTCAAGACACCAGTTACAGCCATAGCTATTGGTTTCGAGAAGGCCTTTGGTTCTTTAAACTGGGACTACCTTCATCAAGTTTGATCTTATTTTGGTCTTTCTCATACCTTTTGCTCCTGGATCAAGCTATTATATAACTCTCCTGTTGCTAAAGTACTTACTAATTCCACCCTTTCCTCTTATTTTCATCTAGCAAGGGGAACTAGACAAGGCTGTTCCCTGTCACCTTCCCTGTTTATTTTAGCCATGGAACCCCTGACTGCTTGTTTACATCAATCTTCTGGCATTATGGGCATACCTGTGAGCAATTCAAGATATGTTTCTCTCCCCTACATGGATGACTTCTTAATCTTACTCAAAATCCTGAATGAGGCTGGGCCCCTGTTGGTTGATTTGCATAATAATTTTACTAAAATTTCTGGCCTTGCTTTGAATTATGGCAAATCACAAACTATGCCCCTTAACGACCACTGTAAAGTCTTTATGAACATACCTCTTGGATTCCGCTGGTCACCACAGGGTATAACATATCTTGCAATCAAAATTACTAGTAATTTAGGGAAGATATGGGAGATTAACTTTAACCCCTTATTTGATAACATCAAAACAATTCTGGACAGATGGAAGCTTCTTAAACTCTCTTTCATGGGCAAAATTTCAGCCATTAAGATGTCCATTTCTCCCAAGATTCTTTATCTCTTTGCCAATATTCCTTTTTTCTTACCATCCTCCTTTTTTGCTAAAATTGATAAATTAATAGTTAACTTTTTCTGGGATGGGAAACCACCGAGATTTAACCGCAACAAACTTTGATCACATTGGAAAAAAGGGGGATTCGGACTCCCCTGGTTCAAAGGCTACCTCTGGGCTTTCCAAATGGCCCAAACCATTAAATGGTTTCAGAAACCCTCCCGTCACTCACTGCTATGGGTTGCAATGGAATCTGCATTGTGCCCGGGAGGAGTTCCCACTTCCTTCATTTTTAATCCCATTTCCTCTAAACTAAAATCTCATCCAACTATATCATCCTCTGTTCTTTATTGGAAACTAACCCACAAATTCCTGAAATCCAATCCAACACCCGGTTTTATGCCCCCCTTATGGGGCAATCCACTGCTCACTCTAGAAGATCACCCAATTTTCTGTTGTACATGGAGGAACAAAGGCATTTTCTTTCTTGGAGATATCTTGGACCAGAATTCACTCACTCTTAGATCATTCTTAGACTTGCAGGTCACATGGAAACTTCCTAAACAGGACTGCTGGAAGTTTTTACAAATCCGGGCAGCTTATAACTCTCTCTCTTTCTAGTTTAGTGTATAGGTATACTCTTCTAAACCCAGACATCTCGCACTGGACTAATTTATCAGTAAAATGAAATAGCTACATTTACAAAGACATTATTGATAATCTATCTGATTAGTCTATACAGGCTAAAAATAAATGGAGTACTCTTCTTAACTACAATATTTCAGATGCACAATGGAGTAATTGTTGACGTATTGCACATAATACCTTTAAAGATGCCCATAGTTCTTTAATACACACTAAAATCCTACATCTTTGGTATAGAACCCCCTCTGTGCTTCAATGAATGGGCCTATTAAATAATAATAATTGCTGGCACTGCAACTTGGCCAACAGGGATCTACTTCATATCTTGTGGTCTTGCACTCCCATTAATAAGCTCTGGCATAAAGTCTGTTTACTTACCTCCAGAGTAACAGGACAAAAACTACCTTTTGACCCCAAGCTATTCCTTCTAGGCATCCAAATCCCCAATAGCTTTCTCCTCTCACATGCACATTTTAGATGGCTAAACATACTTTCTCTTCTGGTCAAATGCCTGATTCTTATGAATTGGAAATCAACTCTGGTGCCTTCTCTTTCAGATGTTCTTCAAAGCCTCTCTCAGTATGTCTCTCTAGACTGATTATCTCATGTTACTCATAACCGACTCACTGTATATGACAGATGTTGGCAGGATTACTTCAAGTACATGAACCTAGATCTTCTTGACCATAATTTTTAAGGATATTTAGCCCTCCTTCTTATTTTGCTCTCAGATTAGGTTTTCTCGAAACTTTTGTGCACAGTTTTCTCCTCTTTTTTCCTTTCTTCCCTGTTTTCTCCCTCTCTCCTTTCTTTCTTGCTTGCTTTTTTCTCTTTTCTTTCTTTCCTTGCACACTTTTCTCTTATCTTCACCTTTCCATTACTGAACTTTGTTCATATTACCACATTTATCACTTTTTGCAATTTACTGAATGCCTTGCCATAGCCTGCCCTAGCATGTATTTGGTACATGGTTGCTATTTCTGATCCTATAATACCCTATTGATTGTAACCCTTCTGCTCGCCACTTACATCCTGTCTAGGTTTGTGTTTTATTATCAATACATGTATATAAGGCTTCTCCAATATGTTTACCCTAAATACTGTTTTGTTAAGTGATATTTTATACCTTATATGGAGGGTAGTCTTCTATTGTATAAGATGTATGCTTTCTTATATACTTGAATTTCAATAAAAAGATAAAGTGAAAAAGATCCTTGAAATTCATGGGATGAATGTTACTGTTTACTTGGTGTGCAAGTGCACACTGTTCAATTTGGGGATTGCAGGGTTAATTGTATAATAATGGGCCTCCTGTAGCCCTATATGGTAGCCAGGATTCTATTATGAATTATAGGGTAGCCACCCAGCATTGTTGAGCTCGGGACATCTTTGCATAGTGATCAAGTTGTACAGCCTCCCACACACTTGCTCTTCCATGCAGGGGGCCTGGAATCGTGGTATATTTTATTTATTTGTTTAGTTATTTATGCATTTATTTATTTATTTATGTGTTATCTCTGTTTAGATGCTTTGTAACTGTGAGTGTACTATTTGCCACTATTACAGGGCTGGACTGTCTCTCCTGGACATTGTGGGGAAATCTGATTCTGACCCTAGTAAGGATATTTAATTTATTGCCTTTCTTAATGCATTATTTTATGTCTGGTTGATGTTGTGGTATGTGTACCTGCCTTTTCTTCCTGTTGCTGTAGGTATATGCCGTATGATCTAAAAATGTCCAATAAAATTAGCCTTGCATAAAACTTGAAGGTAAAAATAAAAAAATAATAATCTTATAGATACATGACTTCAGCAGGAGCTTGAAGTGCATGCATTCTCTCCTTACTAATGTGATTCAGCAATTTCCCATGTTGTTGGATGGCACGCTGCTGAATCGTCTTAGTAAGGGCAATGCAAAATGGTTCATACTAAGGTAATAGAAAAGAGCTAGTAGGCCAAAGTCCATAATGCTGTTATACTAGGCCAGAGAAAAATATGATAAGTTATACCCAGAAGCAATTAGCTTATCCAGATGATATTTAAAGGTATGCTTAGTATCACTCATTACAACAATAGATGGAAGTTTATTCTAAGGTCCTATTGTACGAAGAGTGAAGAAAAATTTCCGATTGTTATGCTTAAAAGATTTTCCAACCAACTGAAAAGGATGGCCTCTGATATTATATGAAGAGGACCTGAATTCAAGACCTAACTCACTCTTGACATAAGGGTCATGTACAACATCATATAGAAATAGAAGGTCACCTCTCAAGCATCTAGTAGAAAGTGACATGAGCTTCAAAGTTTCCAACCTGTATTCGTAAGATTCAGATTCGAGACCGGATTTTTTTTTGTGAATTTTCTTTGAATTTTTCAAGGGGTACACCATCAGATTTTTTAAACGGGCACCAATCTGCAAGGCATATTCGAGATGAGGTCTGACATATAACCTAAACAAAGGCATTAACACATCATGGTCTCTGGATCTGATGTTGTGAAAAATTGACCAGACAACCTTATTAGCTGTACAAATAACAGAGTGCAAATGTTTAGCATATGTAAGATCGTTGGAAATAGTAATACCTAGGTCCCTCTCATCAGTGGTAACACTAAGCAGTGAACCATTCAGGAAATATGAATAACTGAGATTTTTTTATTTCCAAATGCATCACTTTGCATTTGGAGACATTTAATTTCATACCCCATGTATTTATCCAGTTAGAAATAATGTCAAGGTAATGTTGAATTAGAGCTATCTGGTCAGAATTTGAACAAGGTCCTCCAATTTTCACATCATCAGCGTATTTTGTAGTAATGGAGATGCAATGTTGAGTTAAGTCAGCAATAAAGGCTTGGAAAAGACAAGGACCAAGAACAGATCCTTGTGGCATGCCACTCAAAACGTTTCCGCTATTTGAGAGGTTATCATTAATGATCACTCTTTGTGTTCTATCACAAAGCCAATTTTCAATCCAGACTATTATGTAATAAGTTATATTGAGTTTCCTGAGTTTGTGAATTAAAGCCCAATGAGGCATGGTGTTAAAAACCTTACTGAAATCAATGAAAATGACATCACATGGTATCCTACTATCCAAAAAGGAACTAAAGTGCTAATAAAAACAGAGTAAATTGGTAGAACAACTTCTGCCCTTTCTAAAGCCATGTTGCTTCATATCAATTTTATCTATAATGGATGTAATAATATCTCTAAGGAGACTCTCCATGACTTTGCAGATAGAGGAAGTAAGACTTATAGGCCTGTAATTTTCCCAGTTATGCTTGGAGCCTTTTTTATGAATTGGTACAATTGAAGCTCCTTTCCATTCAATAGGAATATAATTATTTAGGAAGAGCTCAAACAAAAGCTCAAGTGGCAAGGCAATATAGTCAGCCAATAGATATAATAAATGGCCAGCTATATTATCAGGACCTGAACTGAATTTCCCTTGCAGTGTACACAGTTTTTTCTTAATGAGTTCCTCAGTAAAAGTGATTGGTGGATCAGAATAATTTGGAAAGGGTGGAGATGTATAAGTATCAGATGATGCAGAGATCTTACAAAATTCAGTGTTGAATACATCAGCCATAGTTTTGGGATCATGAATAAGATTATTATCTGTTATGAGAGGCCCTACCTTACAAGATGTTTTCTTCAATGAATTTATATAGGAGTAGAATTGTTTTGTATTGAACTTATTTGCCACATGAGCCAATTTCAATTCCCATCTGGATTTAGCTTTTTTTATACATGATTTGCATTTCTTATTTGATTTAATATAACTCTCCCAATTAGAAGTAGTCTTATTTTTTAGAAAGTTCCGGTATTTTTGGTTTTTATAACTAATCAGTCTTTTGATATTATGATTGATCCATTTGGGTTCTTTACTTTTGAAAGGACATAGGTGTCCCTTAGGCCAGTAATTAATGACTTAAAGATAGTCCAACAATGTTGAGGGGAGTGATAAAGAAAGGCGGATACCCAATCAATAGCCTCTAGATTCTGTTTAAAAGCAGTAAGATTTGCTTTATCATATAGATAAATAATAGAGAAATTATAATTATAAATCAAATGTGTCTGAAGGCTGAAAAGGATAGAGTTATGATCACTGTCACCAACTGGAGAGGATATTTCAATGTCCCTTTTGTCTAAATCGGAACTAGCCAAAACAAGATCTAGAATGTTATTACCTCTAGTGGCTGATGTAATCCATTGTTTCATATTTAGTTCAAGACAAACACCTAAGAATTTGTTGCCTTTCTGGCTAGAAGAAAAAGAAGTCTGCCAATTGACGTCAGAGATATTGAAATCACCTGTGATAATGACATTTCCCATTTGATTTGCTAATACATATTCAGACAAGATAGCATCCAAAACTGAAATGGGTGAGTTAGGGGGAAGGTATCATGTCCCTAGGATAATAAAATCCTTGTTTGAAAGAGAAAGTTTAATCCATAATGTTTTAGTTGGAAGGTCGTGTGTTTTTACCAAAGTGGAAATGTTCCCAACATTGATTTTATTGTTTATAAAAAACAGCCACCCCCCCCCCATCCTGCCTATTTTGTAAGAAGTGAGCATAACCAAGAAAATTCCTAACTCAAACTGAGTTATCGTCTCCCCAGGTTTCACAGACAGTGATGATATCAATATTATTTTCAACTGCCTTAAGTTGTAGTTCATCATGTTTCCTATTTAAACTTCTAGCATTTAGACTTAGGAATTTCAAATATTGACTGGAAGATTTACTCAATTTAAGAGAGGAGGAAAAGACCCTCAACTCCCCCCCCCCAAGTTCTAGTTTAAACAGGTTTTAATTATTGACAAATACTGTTTACTCAATAAGGCATTTCCTCGTCTCCGAAGGTATAGACTATCAGAGCAAAAAAGTTCAGGTCAATCTGAAAACTCCTCCCAATGGGTAATGCATGTGATGTTTTGATGCAGACACCACTGACGGAGCCAATTGTTGATGATTTTAATCTTTGAATTAAGAAGGGATAATACCTAGGAATAGGTAAAATCTCAGAGAAATATAATATCACATCCTAGTTCAATTAACTTATTTGTCATGGCAACAAAAGCCAATTTAATATGTTGAATTGAATCCTGATAAATGTTATTGGCTCTCACATGAATAACACAGAGGGGATTAATATCCTGAGAACAAAATATGTTGTCAGCCTTGTGTGTTATGTCAGCAATTTTTGCTCCACTAAAACTAGAACAAGTCCTATTGTATTTGTCTGGTTCACAAATAGCCCTGTCCAAGTGTTTCACAATGGCGTCACCCACTACAAATATTTGTCTAGAATATGTGTCATCCCTACTACAAATGGGTAATGATGTCACATTATCAGGGATGCTAGTGTAAGTGTTATTAGATGAAAAATCAATTAGTGGAATATCAGAAGTCAGAATGGGGGGTGGTGTCTGAAAGCTAAGATTTTTTGTGCCCATATCACTAACCGATGAACCCAGGTGGATATTGTCACTAGTTATATTGTCTGTGAGTGAACCCACAGGGTCAGTGGGAAGAGAGGACAAGGGATCAAAACTATTTTGCAGCAAAATATGGAACTGATTGGCCTTTCTTCTTTTTTTACTAACTTTGGACTTTTGAACACTATACCAAATAAAATCCTCTACACAACTATCCTGATACAGTTCACCCTCTCGAGCTCTTTTTCGAAGGTTTGACTGGAAGAATACAGGAAGTATTAATAGGGATAAAGCAGCTATCGGCTGCTGAGGGCTGTAAAACTGAGGCAGTAGTGGAGACAGGATTAGATGAGGCTGAGGCTGGAGTACAAATAGGAATAAGGCAGCTATCAGCTGCTAAGAACTGTAAAACTGAGGCAGTAGTGAGTACAGGATTAGGTGAGTATGAGGCAAGATGCAGATCAGAACCATCGCTTGCCTCAGGGAGCCTTTTGGACAGCTTACATAGAAACATAGAAACATAGAAGTTGACGGCAGATAAGGACCACAAGGCCCATCCAGTCTGCCCATTTCTTTTTCTACCTTATAAATGTGCCATCGGCCTTTGCTCTTCCAGTGGCCTATCTATTCATAGTCATTTGTATTGCTCCCTTATGCCTATCCCATGCCTGTTTGAAGCCCTGCACTGTATTCATAGCCACCACTTCTTGTGGTAAGCCATTCCATGCATCCACCACCCTTTCTGTGAAAAAAAATTCCTCACATTCCCCCTTAATCGGCCTCCCTCTAATCTCATGCTGTGTCCTCTTGTTCTGCTATTTTTCTTATATTTAAACATGTTAGACTCTTTCACCTTGTTTATGCCCTTAAGGTGTTTGAATGTCTCGATCGTATCACCGCTCTCCCTCCTTTGCTCAAGGGTATACATATTGAGCTCCGTTAATCTGTCCTCATATGTCTTCTGATGCAGTCCCTGCACCATTTTGGTTGCCCTTCTCTGGACTGCCTCAATTTGGTTAATGTCCTTGTGAAGGTGTGGCCTCCAATACTGCATGCAGTACTCAGATGGGGCCTAACCAGTGTCTTGTACAGAGGATTATTACCTACCTCTTATGACTTGAGATACCCCTACTAATACACCTAACACCCCCTAGCCTTACCTACTGCTTTAGGGGTCTGCTTGGATGATTTTAGGTCATCAGTGATGATGCCCAAGTCTCTTTCTTCCTTTGTGACTGCTAGCAACTCCTCCCAGCCTATAGGTGGCTTCAGGGTTTCTCTTCCCTATGTGCATGATTTTGCACTTCTTGCATTAAATCCCAGTTGCCACTCTTCTGACCATTTTGCTAGTTTATCCAGATCTCTTCTCATTCTGCCCACCCCATCTGGATCATCTACTCTGTTGCAGATCTTGGTATCATCTGCAAACAGACAAGCCTTACCTCTAGTCCATCTGCAAGGTCACTAATGAAGATGTTGAAGAGGACTGGCCCCAGGACTGATCCCTGAAGTACCCACTTGTGACTTGCATCTCTTCTGACTGTATACCATTTACCACCACTCTCTGTTTTCTGCCTGTCAACCAGTTTGCCACCCAGTTGACCAACTTCTGACCACCGAGCCTACCCAGCTTATTTATCAATCTTCTATGTGGAACAGTGTCAAAAGCTTTGCTGAAGTCAAGGTAGGCGACATCAACTGCTCCCCTTGGTCCACCACTCTGGTTACCCAGTCAAAGAAATCTATGAGATTAGTTTGACAGGACCTTCCTTTTGTAAACCCATGCTGTCTTGGATCCTGTGCCCTATGGATTCCAGGTGTTGCACTATCCTTTCCTAAGGGTGCCTCCATAATCTTGCCCACTACTGAGGTAAGACTGACCGGTCTGTAGTTCCCCGCCTCCTCCCTGCAACCACTCTTGTGAGGCGGGATCACATGAGCCCTTCTCCAGTCTTCTGGGACCTCTCCTGTGCTCAGAGACTTACTAAACAATTCTGCTAATGGCTCTGCTAGTTCCTCCTTTAGCTTCTTAAGTACCCTGGGATGTATGCCATCAGGTCCCATTGCCTTATCCACCCTGAGCTTAGCAAGCCTTTGGACTTTCTTTTGTGAAGAGAGTAGTGCTCACCTCCCTCCCCTGTGTCCATGATGCTGAGCTGTGGGCCTGCGTACCTTCTCTTCAGTAAATACTGAGCAAAAGTATCTATTTGGGATAGATGCCTTTACAGGGTCCTCCTCCTCACATGCTCCCTTTTCTCCATTAAAGCTAGCAATACCCCTCTGGACTTTCTCCTTTCACTAATGTATCTATAGAAAGTCTTGTCCCTTCTTTACTGTTCATGCTAGTGTTTCCTCAGTTTGGGACTTTGCCTGCCTTACTGCCTTACCTGCTTCCTTAGGGCAGTTTGGTATGCCTCCTATCTTCATCCCGCTGTGTTCCCTTATATTTCCTGAAGGCCAGCCTTTTGGCTCTGACCTTTCTGCTACTGTATTTGAGAACCAAAGTGGTTTCCTTCTTCTTTGCACTTCCTTTTCTGTCTAACACAATGGGATGTTGCTTCAAGTATTGCATCCTTAATGCTTGCCCACTTTGCCTGTACCCCCTCACCTGTGTTTCTTTTTGCCAGGGCTAGCTTCACTCTGTTGGCCATCTTATCAAAGTCAGCTCCTCTGAAGTCCCATATTTTTGCTTTGGAATGGGATGATTTATATGTAGTAGCCAAATTGAACCATACCATGTGATGGTCACTGGCCCCCAGGTGACCTTCTACCTGGAGATCTGTGATCCCTTCTTTGTTAGTCAGTACTAGATCTAGGATAGCCCTGTCTTATCCTGACTAGATTCAAGAGCCACCAAATGTTTATAAAACATACTGATCTCACATTGCAGTACCACATTTTCAGTACATTTAGAACACTGGAATGGGAGATCATCACTAATTACAACATACAGACTGAACATATTACAGGTCATGCATTTATGGGCAACTTCACCAGTGGTGGTAATAATGTTAGTAGTATCATACAGTGGACTTGAAGTGGATGTCATGATTCCTACAATACTATTAAACGTTAAAAAGCTACAACTTCACTCAACCAACTACCTCTATCAATTTGCAGAGCTCTTAGCAAACTACGGCGTGGAAAGTAAGTTATAAAACTCATAAGAATAAAGCAAGGGAGGATTTAATTGGGCAACACAGAGCAGGCACTATGCAATGCACACAATGTGTGTTTGTACAGCCTATTAGGTTGTAAAACAATAATAACAGCTCTGGAATTTTAGGTACAGCTAGCTATGTAGATAGTTCTATCACTCACCTCCCTCCTATCACGCCAGACATGCAAACATGCACAGATGCTCTTGTCTTTGTGCGTGCCACTGCACGCCGCACCACACATGCCCTGCACATGCTCACCCTGCTCGCAGCAGGGCTCATATATATAGTGGGATATAACCCAGAAGTGACAGTGTTGAGGTCAAACCCCCGAAACTATTATCTACAAAATAACCCCAAAATGCTGCAAAATGTGTCATCCACTCATGCGTGGACAAGGCACAAAGCTACAGTGCAAACTGTATTGTTTAAAAATAAAAACAGAAATGCCACAATTGATTTGTAGTCCTAAGCAGCTCTGGACTACAAATCACTCTTCCTGCTTCCTGACTACACAGGGGCAGGGCTCCAAGTGCTGAGAAACAAAAACTGCAAGCTGTTAAAATTTTAAATAAACACAGCAGGAGAGAGCCAGCAAGACGCTCTCTATGCAAACTATTTAGTTGAAGTTATATATATATATATATATATATATATATATATATATATATATATATATATAATATTGCATTTAATGCTTCATTGTATGGTCTCATATTGTCTGCATTATACTATCTGTTTGTAATCACTCTTGATGCAGAAACTTTGAAAACTAGCAATTGGATTCAAACTTATTTTTCCTAGTAACACTAAAATAAATAAAAAATAAATGTCTATGATAGAGCCCTCCTACACTTTATGTCATATAACTGCCTGTGTCTCCTTCTGCTGTCACCACTGTACTGTTAGGAAAATGAAAACAAGATGTTCTTATCGCAGGTGTTTTGGAAACACACATTTAAATCCATTACTGCTATTCCTACTGTAGCATTACAAGCCCACTTTCAGAAATGTAGTTCCACATGTAATCAGTTCATGCAACAGTTACCTGAATTGACATTTACATTTTTTTTTTTCATGATGTCCCTGATTTGGGCCGTCAGGCCCTGATCAACTTTGTTTCTGTTTTTTTTTTTCTGTGGGTGGTTGGGGGGGGCTTGGCAGAGGCATACCAGATGTAGCCACCACCTTAGGCTGCATCTGACCGCTGCCACATATGGCTGCCACAGATTAAAGAATTGCATTTTTGAGCTATTACAAAAATATTACACAAAATTATCCTGTATAAAAAATATGGGTTACAGAATATATTTTCACAAGGATTTGTTTTTACTTGTTGTTTTTATACTGGTTGGCAGATAAGCAGTAAATGATTAATTTATTTCCAAGTAACAGACATGTATTTCTATATACCCTACAATAAAAAAACAGAAATGCCATGTTACTGTACCACCTTGAAATAAATATATATATATATATATATATATATAATTGTTTAAGTTTACAATAAGAAACATAACGTTTTGAAGTTTACAATAATAAACATAAAGTTTTGAAGTACTTTCAAAATCATACCTATTATTTAGTTGTACAAGTCTGATTGGATGACTTCATGGTGCCTATTGCTTGATTCTGGTTTCATTTTATACGTGGATTTAAGTGACCATCTCATTATAACAAGAGGATCCATTCCAAACTTTGTAAGGAAGATATTTGTTTTAATTCTGTACTTTTAGGGACAGTTGCAGTTACCTATCCCTCTATTTACCCACCTATCTTCCAGGAATAATTCTACTGGTTTTACTATAGGTTGACTTACTCAAAATGTTAATGCCCTTGGGGGACATAGTCAGAGGCAGCCATGTGCAATAATAGGTATGAATTTGAAAGTTCTGGGAGAGACAGTCTGGACCAATACCCCATTCATTTAAATCGCATGCAGAATATTCAGTATTTGTTAAATTATGTGCATTGATATCATGACTGGTATAGTAGAAAACAATGAAATTATTCACATTTCGCACAGCAGCAGACTGTGACATCTATATTGTGAGTGTAAATATTCAAATGTACATGTGGGGGGTTCAGTATTCACAAATAAGAAAACAATTTAGCAAAATGCCTAAATTAGCATTGGTGTGTGTTTTTATTATTATGAAGTCCAGAGTACAGAACTGCAAAGGATACACAAGCCAGGAGCTCCAGTGTCACACATACAAAGTGACAGTAAGTCTCAAGATAAAGGGCTCCTGTATCCTTTGCAGTTCTGAAATCTGGAGTTCACTATAATGTAAATACACACTGATGCTAATACAGACATTTTGTTTATTATTTTTTTTTCTCATTTATGTATACCCATTCTCCTTCCCACATTATTACACATTAAAATATTTACACTCTGACTACACACTGTCACTGTCTGCTGCCGTGTGACAGTGGCTGACAGCTGACATCAAAAACAATGGAACACGTGTCACTGATGTGTGTGATAAAGTGAGGGAGAGGGCAAGCAGTGCATTTTTATAGTATTTGGCTTCTAATGCTTTCTTAGTAGGAAACAAGAGACAGCGAAGTAGTTAGAGAACTGAGGAATATGCGGTGCAAGATGCTCTAAAGAAGTGGTTAATAACCTGCATCTCTGTTAATAACAGTACGGTCCTTATTAGTAATAAAACAGCGGTTCACTCCTTCCACAGAAAGCACAGCAGCTTGTAACAGCATTAGGCAACCCAGAGCTATAATGTACAGGGTCATGATGAGCTTGTCATTCTGACTGGAGTCTTTTCTTTCTGAAGCCCCCTCTTTTGGATATATCTGTTAATGGAAAAGAATGGTAAATAAAGGTTAACTGTATATGGACAATAATGGTGCCCAGAAAATGTTCTGCCTGTCAGTATATTTGTGAGGTGAGGCTGAAGGGTATATCTAATGAGCTTGCTTGTGTGCCATGGACTACTGCGCATGGAAAATAAATGTAGTATTATATGATGTATGGGTATCTAATTATAAAAAAAAAGTTGTAATTGCAAGCCTTGTGTAATTTTTTTTCTGTGATTAACAGCTTCCTCGAGCCACTTTTCTCTGTCATAATGGTGCTCGAGACAGTGTTGCTATTTGTCTTCCCTCTAGATTATACATAGTTGTTGCTCACTACAGACTGATTCTTCTTTTTTTTTTTTGGTAAAAGTCTTTGTAAGTTTGTTCCTGTGCTGTTCTGATACCACATCAACACCTAAGCTTGATGCACTTGCTCCTGAAGGGGTGAGTAACAGGCTGCCAGTATGATCTTCTGCTGCAGGTCATTTTGTTCCGTGATGGAAAGTGATGCCTACTCTAAGTGCAGTCCCACATAAAAGATTAATAATCAAATTAACCAGCCTGGGAGTGGGTCCCAGGGTGGTAGCCTGGGTAAAACATTGGCTGGACAACAAGATACAGAAGGTAATTGTAAATGGAGTCCACTCTGAAGAAAAGAGGGTTACTAGTGGGGTACCGCAGGGTTCAGTACTGGGTCCAGTCCTTTTTAATGTCTTTATAAGTGACATTGCAGAGGGATTGGAAGGAAAAGTATACCTCTTTGCAGATGACACAAAGATCTGCAACAGGGTTGATACACAAGGAGGCGTGGAAAGGATGAGAAGGGACTTGGCAAGGTTAGAGGAATGAGTAGAAAAGGTTTACAAGCTCAACCACAATTTAATAAATTTAGTGGGGTGGCTCCTGGTGTGTGATGAAACAGAAACATATCACTATAGTTACAAGTCCTTATACCCCCCCCCCATTTTGCTGCATCAAAGCCTGTACTTTTTTCCATATTAACTCTAATATTCTTACTTTTCATACTTTTCAGAGGGGCTCTTGGTTCTCATCATCCAGCTGAACCATGATTAAGCCTGACCACTTCGGAAAAGTGTCCACCTCCATCGGTCAGGTAAAAAGCATCACATTTTAACTTGCCTTATCAGAGCTGAGGTCTTCTTGCTTTCTCTATATTTTTGAAGAGACCACTCTCTAGGCTTCATTACTTAAAGTGTGCTCTAGCCAATGAATGGCTCACAGGTGTCTAATAGGGAGCTTAACAATTAGAAGAAGGCCACAATTCTTCTCTATTCAAATCAGTACAAAAGGTTTGCAAGCTCAACGCCTGTATTTACAATACAATTTAATAAATTTAGTAGGGTGGCTCCTGGTGTGTGACCAAACAGAAACATATGGCTATAGTTCCAGGGCCTTATACCTGGGGGTAATCATATCAGATGACCCTAAGGTTGGCAAGCAATGTGAGAAGGCAATAGGGAGGCCTGGGGAGATACTGGGATGTACAGGGAGAAGCTTCACCAGCAGAAAACAGGAAGTTGTTATCCCTCTGTATAGACAGTTGGTGAGACCCCATCTGGAGTACTGCATCCAGGTCTGGAGACCCCATCTGCGCAAGGATATAGACAGAATGGAGGCAGTCCAGAGGAGGGCAACTAAAATGGTGCAGGGTCTGCAAGAGAAGCCATACGAAGAGAGACTAAAGGAGCTTAATATGTATACCCTTGAGGAAAGGAGGGAGAGGGGGGACAGGATAGAAACTTTTAAGTACCTCAGTGGAATCAACAAAGTCCAAGAGGGTAGCATCTTTCAGAAAAAGAGATGTGCAAGAACAAGGGGACACAATTTGAAGACAGATGGGGGGACGGCTCAGCGGCAATGTGAGGAAGTATTTTTTCACAGAGAGGGTGGTGGACGCATGGAACAGCCTTCCTGTCGAGGTTGTGGGGTCTAAAACTGTGGGAGAATTCAAGAATTCAAGAATGCATGGAACAGACATAAGGCAATTCTTGTTGGGGGTAGGAAGAAATAGGCTGTTGGTTAACTAGGATCTGCAGCTTATCCTGTAGGTAGGGAAATGGGCAGACTAGGTGGGCCAAGCGGTCCTTATCTGCCATCAAAGTCTATGTTTCTATGTTTCTATTAAAAGAAAAGTGAAATAACTAACTCTAGATCACTTACTTAGTTTAGGCAATCAAAATGTCCTCGGTACTACATAACAGGTACAAGTTGACAAGCAGGATATCACTGCTTGAGTGACATCAGAAGCTGCCACATCCAGAGATGACCTGGGTATGGTGGTAGTGGTGGTGGTGAGGGCAGCAGACTGCCATTTAATGTGAGCTCCCTGTGAGGGACATTAAGTGACAGAGTTGAAACAAAACAAAAAAAATGTAAAAAATAACTGCAGGAGACTTATGAATAGGTGTTTAAATTCCAGTTTTCATTGCACTGCATTTGGTTAAATTACATAGGAAATGGATTTATGAATAAACAATGAAACAAACCAAACCTGTGTGTCCAGTGTATTTATTTAGGTAGTAAGACATTAGTATGCATTCAAGTATTCATTCAGGTTCACTGATTTTTGTCTAAGTAGTATTTTTCAATCAGTCCAGCTAGTCAGTTTAGCTCTATCTGTGTCTTTTGATTGATTCTGGCAGTGAGGTATATTACTCCCGAATGCTCAGTACCCATGAGCTGCAAGAGTAAACCGCCACTTTCAAACACACTTCCTGTCTCTACATTTCACAAGAACCCTAAAAAAGCTATCTTAATTGTAACAAAAAAAATGTTACTTTGCAGGATCGAGTAAACTATATATTCATATGCCATTACATTTATTGCTTTTTTTATTCCCTGAAAGAGGGTTTTGTGTCCGTGATCTCATTGTAACATTGTGAGCATCAAATTAGGATGCTTATGACTGAGTGTGTTAGCATAGTCTGTTAAACTAGAGGGAATGACAATTATAAATTAATTTTATGGTTGTGTGCTTTTGTGCTGTTTCATGTTTGTCTGAAAATGTAATACATTTAGATTATTGTGTGAAGTAGAGGTACTTGTTTTGGCAGTAATATTGTGGTCTATGTGGCTTTTTACCAAATGTAGTTTCTAATTTGCATTTGAATAATTAAAACTTTGAATCCTACAATTTTCTTGTAATTTGCTTAAATTCCTTGGCAATTCTGTGTTTCTGCAAATGTTCAAACTATATTTGCATTGTCACAACAGTTGACTTGTACCAAAGTCATCGTCAGATACAGTGCAATTGTATCAGCTTGCAGGCAGGTGAATGACTTACACATTACAAAGTTAGCCTCCTCCCCCCCCACACACACACCCACATACACAAACACTCACTCAGGATCAGTCAGTTGAGAAGATCAACGGGGCAAAGGTAATATACACTTTCAAATCTGGCATGTCATTTATAAAATGAAAATAATACATTATTATTGTATGTTCAAATCAAAAATTAAGAAGGCACACACTAAGATGAATCAGTCTGTTAAGCTGCTTCAAGTGGACAGGCATCTGTCAGAACCAAATTAAATGAAAATGACAGTGCTTTGCGATTTAGAAATGATTTTGATAGGCAGTGTCCCACTAGTATGAATGCAGATACCCTCTCCTTTTTTAGGTAGCAAACTGTAAAACATTTTTTGTAAATATATGCCTGACCTTAGGACATTTCCATTGGGTTTCACAACTGTTTTAGGAATGGATTTCCAGAGGTACTCACACTAGGAGAGGAGGGAAGGGGGGTACACAGGGGGCTCTAGGGGACCCTGGCAGGTGGGGCTCAAAAGGTGGAAATTTCCACAGCAGTAAGCAAGAGTCTGGTGGTGTCCAAAGGAAACCGAGAGGGGAAGTAGGGATGGGGGGAGCACTGGGAGATGGGCTAAGGCTCGCAAATTGTTTTAACCCTCTACGCCCATTTGTAGAAGAGGGGTGTGTGGGGGAGGAGGAGGAGGAGGAGGAGGAGGATGCTGGTGAAGCTGGGACAGAGATGGATAGAAAGGGTGAAGGGGGCAAGTGGCAAGGGCACAATAGAGGGGTCCCAGACAGGATGGGGGAAGAGGGGTGGGGGGGAAGTAAAAGGAGGGTCAGGGGAACAAGTAGGAGGCTGATGGTATGGAACAGGGGAGCATGACAGGCAAGAAGGCGCAGGACGTAAATGAGATGATAGTGAGCAGAAAGCCAAGTAGGCAAATGGATAGGACAGATGGATTAGTAAGGAGTGGGGAAAGAGATACAGAGAAAGATAATCGGGTGGTGGGGATAAAGAAGGTCAGGACACAGGTAGAGGAGGTGACCAGGGACAATAGCGAAGGGGCTACCTTCAACATCCAGATTGTGGGAGGTGCGAGGAGCCGGTTGAGGGAGAATCAGGACGAAGGGATGAGGAGGGGCATGGAAGGAGGGGAAACCCGAGGGGTGAACAGAGAGACAAGGGGAGGTTGGAGTACTGCTATTGGGGGACTCCATGATCAGAGGCATCCAGTGGGAGGGCCAGGAGGAGGGTAAAACCTGTCTGATCAGAACCAAATGCCACCCAGGCCTGACAGTGCACAAGGCCAAGCATGAGTTGTATTCACTGGCAAGGGAATGCGGGGGGACCCCAGACATTCTAGTGTACTTGAGGACAAATGACATAAATGGTAATAGTGAACTAGAAATTCAAGCAAGGTTCCGGGAGTTGGCCAGGGTATGCCTTTCCATAGGCTGTAAGATCTCCTTTTCAGAAATCCTGTTGGTGCCAAGGGCTAGTGGGAAAAACACAATGAAGATTAGGGAGATAAATCCATGGCTTAGGGAGTGGTGTGGGGAATTGGGGTATGGCCTGGTGGGGGACTGGGGGGAGACCTGGGAGGATAAGAGGCTGTACACTAGGGACAGGCTCCACCTTAATGTGGAGGGGAAGGAAATCCATAAGCTCAAACTAACTGGGTTTATCAGCGAAAGGTGGGATTTAAACTTGTGAAGGGGGGAGGCATCAAAAAAGGGGCAGTGCCAGCAGGTACAATAATTGAGGGACAGGGTCTCCACTCCTCTAGGGGGCTAGGGAGAGATAGAAATGGGTCACCAGGTAGAATGCAGGAGCTGAGAAATGGGAGCTCGAGGGGGAGAAAGGAGAGGAGGGCAAAGGGGTGGAGAGTGGTCCTGATAAATGTCAGAAGCTTAGGAAATACAATGCCTGAACTAGTTGAGGGGGAGGTCGATGTGGCAGCAGTCACTGAGACCTGGACCACTCAAGAACAGGAGTGGGACCTAAACCTGGAGGGCTACACTATGTCCAGAAAAGATAGGGGGAGGGAAGGGGGGGGTCTAGCATTGTTAGTCAGAAATAACATGGGTATTGGAGGGATAGAGGAGGCAGAGGGGAACATGGAGGCTATTTGGGTCATCCTGCTGATGCAGGGGGTTAGCGAATAAAGGTCAGAGTGGTATACAGACCACCAGCACTGGTGGATATCCTGGAAGAAAGTTTGGTGGCAAATCTCGAGGGACACTGTAGATTGGGAAAGGGAAGGGTAGTGGTAATGGGGGACCTCGACATGCCAGGAACAGACTGGGGGACTATGATGTCACCAGTGGCCAGAGAGCCGAGGCAGCTGGATGTCTTTCAGGATGTGTTTCTGACACAACAGGTGGGTGAGCCAACTAGGGATGCCCGGACACTGGACATGGTCCTGGCAGACAGTGATCAGATTAGAGGCCTAGAGGTGAGGGACCCTTTGGTGGGGAATGATCACACCATAATCTGGTACTTCCTGGAACAAGGGGGGGAGGAAAGCTGAACAAGTACGGTAGTAATCTACTTTAGGGGTGCAGACTTCAGGGAGATGGGAAGGATCCTTAAAGATCATCTGGACAGGATAAGGCCAGATATGGATGCTGACAGCAGTTGGGGGATCATTAAGAGGGGAATACAGGAGTTACCGGATCCTGCGCAAGGAAAAGGTGTAAGTTTGTCAAGGCCAGAAAACCCTGCTGGTGGACCCGGGAGGTACAGGAGGCGGTGAGGGAAAAGAAGACAACCTATAGGCACTTCAAGTACACAAGGAGTGAAAGGGATCAGGAGGAATATGAGATGAAAGCCAAGAGAGTCACCAGGGCTGTGAGAGCAGCTAAGGTAAAAAAGGAGCAGTCCTTGGCCAGTGGGATCTGGAGGGGGGACAAGGGGTTCTTTAGATACATAGGGGAAAAAAGGAAAGTAAGGGGGCAGATCAGCAAGATAAAGCTAGGGGATGGTTGGGCACAGGAGGCAGGGGAACAGGCAGAAGTTCTAAATGACTACTTTGCCTCAGTTTTTACCAGGGGGGAGGGGCTATGTCTTGCGAGGGGAGCAGGGGCAAACCGAAGCAAGGGGTGGGACTGCTAGAGACCAGGGACCGTGATGGGTCTGGGGAAAGGGAGTGGCCACCACAGACAGGTGGGGGCCCAGCAGTGCAGGGTGAAAAGTGGAGGACGTGGAGGCTGAAATCCCAGTAGAGAGAGTAAGGGAAGCCGTCAGGTCCCTTTGGATGGAGAAAGCACCTGAGCCGAATGAGATACATCCCAGGGTGCTGAGGGAACTGGCAGATGTCCTGGCAGTCCCTCTAGTGGAGCTTTTCAACATCTCTCTGAGGACTGGGTGGGTGCCCCAAGACTGGAGGGTAGCCTATGTCATGCCGATCCACAAGGGGGGATCAAGAGAGGAGGTAGGAAATTACAGGCCCATTAGCCTGACATCGGTGGTCGGCAAAGTGATGGAGGGTATTGTAAAGGAAATGCTAGGGGGTTATTGGAGCAAACTGGGTATGTGGATGATAGGCAGCATGGCTTTGTCACGGGAAGATCGTGCCAGACAAACCTTCTTGAGTTCTATGACTGGGTGATGAGAGCCCTGGACCAGGGTAGGCCAGTGGATGTAATCTTTCTGGACTTTAGCAAGGCATTTGATTTGGTACCCCACAGTGGCCTGCTGGCTTAGCTGAAGGAAATGGGGGTAGGGAGACAGTTGTTAAGGTGGGTAGGAAACTGGCTTTCTGAGCATACTCAGAGGGTGGTGGTGGTTGGAGGGTTAGCCTCATCCCCAAGGTGGGTTACTAGTGGGATTCCCCAGGGGTCAGTGCTGGGGCCACTCCTGTTCAACACCTATATTTCAGACATCAGGAGGGGAATCAGGAGTGAGATTAGTCTCTTTGCAGATGACTCAAAGCTGGATGCAGTGGTGGATGGGGAGGAGGGGAGGGTGGCCTTGCAGGAGGACCTGGAGGCTCTGGAAAGATGGTCGGGAAAATGGAAACTAAAATTCAATGTAGGGAAGTGCAAGATTCTGCACCTGGGAGTCAGAAATCCAGGCCAGGGGTATACCCTGGGAGGAGACATGATTCAAATCACGGAGGGTAAGAGGGACCTGGGGATAGTGGTAGATGTCAAAATGAACAACTCAGAGACCTGTAGGAGGACAGCGGCAAGGGCAAATTGGATGCTGGGATGCATCACCAGGGGGGATTGCCTCCAGAAAGGTGGAAATGATCCTTCCATTGTACAGCTACTTGGTTAGGCCACACCTCGAGTATTGTGTACAGTTTTGAAGACCACATTTAAAGAGGGACATTACGCTCCTAGAGAGGGTTCAAAGGAGGAAAACCAAAATGATCTGGGGCCTGAGGGAGAGGACCTATGAGCAGAGGCTCTAGGAGCTCGACATGTACACCCTGGAGGAGAAGAGGGACAGGGGAGACATGATAGAGGTCTTTAAGTACATGAAAGGGATCAATAAAGGAGGCCAAGTCAGGGTGCTCCAAAGGAAGGGGGGGTGGAGCAATAAGAGGTCACGGGTGTAAGCTGGAAGGGGCAAGCTCAGAGGGGAGGAGAAGAAGAGATGTTATTTCACTGAGAGGGTGGTGGAGCCATGGAATGCACTGCCCAGGGAGCTGGTAGAGGAGGAGATTGTGAATGGGTTTAAGAGGGGATGGGATGGGATAGGTACAAGGGGAGGGTAAATCTGACCAGGCCCAATACAGGTGGAACATCTAGGACTAGAGACAGTATAACCCAAGGGCGAGGGAGGGACACCAAAATCAACCCTCAGTGCAGGTGCTGAAAACTGAGCAGATTCGAGAGACTATTAGGTCTATTCTGCTGGCATTTTAGTATGTTAATATGTTAAATTGTCTTACCTAGGCATATATAGTAGATTCTATGGGAAACATTTAACCTTATCATACTGGTTATTATGATAAAAAAAGTAAGGAAGTCAGTGGGAAGCTGATATACACATGTAATTCAATTGAAGCTGATTAATACTCAGCACTACCACCTCCTCACAATGGGAGGTCATGGAAGTCAAAGAGGGACTAATATGCTGCTGTCAAAAAAGTTAATCATCTCACGCCTTTCTAAAAAGCTACCTGCAGGATTTGGGTGTTCTACTGTGTGCCAATGAAGATGGCTAAGAGAAAGACGCAAGTACTGTGACATCTGAATGAACACAGCAGCCATAATCCTCTTGCAGTTCAAATTAAACTGGCAAGGGTTTTTTTTTTTGATGATACACCCATCTGCCATCCCCTATGCTCACTCGTTCCCCCACCCCCACACCCGCTGCTCAGGTGCTGAAGAAAGGGAAAAATCAGAGTAGCGATAAACTTTCCTTTTTCTGGTTTTCATAAAGAAATTAGCTTTTAGTTTGTGCTAGTGAGAGCATGAGGTTCGAATACTGCTGCCACGCTGATGGCTCAATCAGTTTGGGCACAATGGTTCAGCTGGTAAATCACCAGGAAATGTACTTTCTGGCAAGTAAAATATTTTAATAATGAAAAAGGAAACTTTATCACCTCTCCAACTTTACTCTTATTTCAGTAAATGAACAAGGAAGGGGACAGCGAGCATAGGGGAGGGCAGACATGTGTTACATACAGTACATTAAAACAAAAACCACCCTCTTCAAGTTGTACTTGCCAGTTTTAACTGCTCTGTGTGCTTTATCAACTGCCAAAAAATGGTAGCCTACTCCAGATCTGAACCAATTTAGGGTCCCTATTCTATGGTCAGCACTTCTGTTCTGCATTAGACTACAAAGTCAGATGGCTCCTCCCAGGTTATCACTTAGCTTATTAGTGGACTCAAAAATTAACAGTGCTGGACCTTAGTTTTGATTACTAACTAGACAAGCATTTGTCAATGCCGAATGTTTGCTTGCTGGCATTGGCAGTGGTAGTGTAGAAGTTACAGAGCTGCGTAATAGGAATGGCAGTGAAGTATTGAACTGAAGCCAACCCCACCACCACCCTGCAGAGAGTGACAGGCATTGGGGTGTGCGTTTGGGTCGTCAGGCATAACGGCCACGCCATTTCACCACACCCCACCCTGCAGAGACTGACAAGTGTCACGGTGTTCCTTGTGTGGTCTTTGGCCCTTATGCGTACCCCATTTCATTAGGAAATATGGTGAGATGGGTGCGATATAGGAGAATGGTGTGAAGTTTGGGGCTGAAGAGTCCAAGGCATACCTCGATGCCTCTCACTGACTGCAGGGTGTGGAATGGTATGAGCATCATAGGCAAGAATCCCAAGTCACACCCCTGATGCCTGTCATTCTCTATAGGGTTGGGCGTTATAGTTGAAAACCCTAATACCTCAGGCATTCGTTGGTATTTTCACTCCAAATTTTCAATATGTTTGTTTTGTGACCCACCTCATGAACAGGGGAATTTCAGTTTGTTAGCCAGCTGCTTGCACAGTATTCGGCATTGCTTTCCAGGCGTAAAAATATTCGAACAGGATGTAAAAATGACAGCTGTACTCTTTCATCGGAGGTGTAAAAAATGGCTATGTTGCAAATCTGTAGTAAAAATATTTAAAAATGGTGAAGTCACGCGTACATAGAAACTGTGCAACGCACACCCGTAATATAATTAGGTTGGGGATTTTTTACAGCAGATTGTCAACTTAGACATTTTGGTGCCTCGATCATGAACAGTGTCACTGTGATTTTCTTTATCTGTGCGGAACAATGATTTCCCAGCGACCATGCATCTGCTGAAAGTGTGAAAACACACTTCAGCCATGTTGTGAAAAATGACAGCTGTACTGTTCATAAGGAAGTGTGGAAAAATGTCACTGGTGAAAATCTGGACTGAAAATATTACAAAGTCATGAACTAACGAGGTGCGTGGAAACTGCGCAATGCTCACTAAATAACACAGTCATTTATGGACTTTTGTCACCAAATTTTCAACATAGCCATTTTAAGACCTCTGCTCATGAACAGTGTAATTGTGATTTTCTTAATCTGTCCTAAACATTGCTTCCGCCGCCAACAGCACCATTAATAACGCTATTACAACACATTTTGGGTGACATATGAAAAATTGCAGCTGTACTGTTCATAAGGAAGTTTAATAAAATGGCAATGTTGAAAATCTGGAGTGAAAATATTAAATTTGCAAACTTACGAGCATGCATAGGAACTGTGCAACGCACACTTGTAAAAGTCATTTTTAGGAATTTTTTCACCAAATTTTCAACATAGCCATTTTAAGACCTCTGCTCATGAACAGTGTCACTGTGATTTTCTTAATTTGTCCTGTACATTGATTTCGCACACCGACTGCGCCATTGTGCGCTACATGGGCGGAAACACATTTTGGGTGAGATGTGAAAAATGACAGCTGTACTACTCATAAGAAGGTGTGGCAAAATGGCAATGTTGGAAATCTGGAGTGAAAATATTGAAAATTTGCGAACTTACGAGCATGCATAGGAGCTGTACAACGCACTCTCGTAAAACAGTCATTTTTTGGAATTTTTTCACCAAATTTTCAACATAGCCATTTTAAGACATCTGCTCATGAACAGTGTCACTGTGATTTTCTTAATTTGTCCTGTATATTGATTTAGCACCGACTGCACCATTGATAAGCTACATGGAAGCGGAAACACATTTGGTGAGATATGAAAAATGACAGCTATACTACTCATAAGAAGGTGTGGTAAAATGGCAATGTTGAAAATCTGGAGTGAAAATATTGAAAATTCATGAACTTACGAGCCTATGTAGGAACTGCGCAACGCACGCTCATAAAATAGTCATTTTTGGGAATTTTGGCACCAAATTTTTAACATGGGGTTTTTGGGACCCCTTTTCATGAATGATGTCATTGTCATGCCATTGTCATGGCGTTATTCAGGCCCGAAGGGTGATTTCGCGCAGTGACTGTGCAGTGACTGCGAAATCACCCTTTGGGCCTGCAATAACGCCATGACAGTGACATCATTCATGAGAGGGTCCCAAACCCCATGTTGAAAATTTGCAAAATTCAAAATGCCTGAGATATGCAACAAGTTGAACTCTCCATCTAACCCATTATACAGCTTACCGCATTTCTCAGTTGCGGTCGGCTTTGAAGAGTGCAGGCGTGTTCCTGGTCACTGAAGAGCATCACGCCGAGGTCTGGAAGTAAGTATGGGGTAAGGGGTGTGAAAAGCTGGGTGCATAGTGGGTGGAGTCTTGAGTTGTGGGAGGAGGCGGGGAGACTCACGTTGGACCGTTTTTCTTTACAGGTAAAACTACTACAAAAAGGACGACATGGGACATTTGCCATGCTGGAGTGGGCTCCCAGCATGGCACAAGAATGGTTGTGGGGGGGACGTTCAGCCGACAGGGGATTGGGCACCCCTGTTGGCCTAAGGATAGATTGCCACGCTGGGGTGGGCTCCCAGCGTGGCACTTATTACTCGGGAGGGAGGACTGTGGAGCCGATGGGGGATTGGGCACCCCCGTCAGCTATATTATTCGTTGCCACGCTGGGGTGGGCACCCAGCGTGGCATTTTGGAAGCCTTTGGGGGAGGCAGGGAGGCATGGGACAGCGATGGGGAGTTGGGCACCCGTCGGCTATACAGTGCATCTTGAGGCACACACACACCTCGTGGGAGCGTGTGTGTGTGGGGGAAACTGCGCATGAGCAGGCAATATCTTATACGCCTTTCACTCAAGCATAGTTCCCCTTTCAGCTGTATGCCACTGCATTTTGGAGCGTGTCATAGACAGCTCCATCATGCATTGGCTTACAGGGGCCGCACCTGCCAGCACACTGACTGAATTGGAGGAGGAGGTGACACACTTCCGAAATCTCCGATGATGGCACTATGTTTCTTGCACATGCTGCAAGCAAACATAAAAAAGTAACATACGGTACAGCAAACAAAGAATAAATGTATTTTTTGTTTATTCATTCTCAACTCCAAAACACATAAACATGAGTTACTACTGTATGTGAGGTCACAAACTGAGATTAATGATTTGCCCCGTGTTAGTTCTAAATAAATCAGGCTGCCTTCCCAACATTTTTGGTTTCCTGCATAAATATATGGTACAGCAAATGAAAGGAAAGAACTCAGACTGTGAGACTGGTCAACAGTGATCACTACTGAGACATCTCAGACATAACAAAGACAATGAGGTGGCATCATATACTGTAACACGGTGTGACTATTCAGATATAATTACATAGCTATAAATATGACAGCTCCATGGAAGCTGACTATCAAAAATGTACCAAAGGGAGACTGCATCGCAATCATATTGCAGTCACAAAGAAGACTAGCAAATGGGATAAAAAAAAAACTGATGGAAGAATTTCAGTCAGTTCAATGTATAAACAATAGGGTACTTGAAAGAAAAAAGATTACTCACACTGATGGCTTTTTTGATACAACTGAGCTGGAGAGCTATGGTTGAGCAGGGACAACTGACCGGACACACTAGGTAAGCACTGTTAGCGGTAGGGAAAGCTTAACAGCTGTTGTCCCAATCATAGAAACATAGAAACATAGAATTTGATGGAAGATAAGGACCGCTTGGCCCACCTAGTCTGCCCATTTTCCTACCTAACAGATAAGCTGCAGATCGTAGTTAACCAACAGCTTACTTCCTCCTACCCCCCACTAGGACTACCTTATGTCTGTCCCATGCATTCTTGAATTCCCCCACTGTTCCTGACTCCACAACCTCCTCAGGGAGGCTGTTCCATGCATCCACAACCCTCTCTGTGAAAAAATACTTCCTCACATTACCTCTGAGCAGTCTGTGTGGTTGCCATGCTAGCTGTAAGCACAGTTGACTGGGACTTGGGGAAAGGAAACTGAAGGGTTAAAGAGAGGTCAGGATAGCTGACGGAAGTAGGTGGCACACAAAAAACAAAACAAAACAAAAAAAAACAAACAAAGGAGACAGGTTGTGCTCACCCACTCACTTGTTAAGCGAATTCAGGAACACGGCAGTCTGAGACAGTGGACAGTCACCCTTGCTGATTGTTGTGAGCGAGGTTTAGAGAGCTGTTTATTTAGTCTCCCACCAACCTACTCCAGAGTATGACTGCCTTTTTTACTTGTAAATCTTGGGCCTTGTAGCAGCAGGCAGCAGCAAGGGGATTTCGGTGCTGGTCTGGGGGCGGGTTTCAACGGGAAGCAGCCTTCACTGCATACCGCTACATTTAAAATGCCCGACTGGGCTCTATTTAAATAAATAACATCTGTGGGAGACCAAAGCAATGCACGAGATGGCAGCAAGTCACTCTCTAGCCCTAACAAGGAAATAAAATAGTGCCCTGCGAGCAGAAGTGACTATGGAGTAAGTCTAGCATGTTATTTGTTCAGAAAGAATGCAAGGAATGCAGGAGTCCTTTTTGAAAACAGTCAGACTGCAGGGCTCTGCCCACTGCAGCCCTAAAAAAAAAAGAAGCAGTAGCATTAACAACACTAACAAAGTTTGATAGCATTCTTCAGCAGCTGTGAACTGATGAGTGGTTGATACTGGTAGAAAGAATTGAAGTACGATGGGGCCACCCATTTATATAGGTGGTGATGATGCATGTTGATGTGGGTGGCCCCAGCTAGCAAAAGTTTTCAGGTGATCCTGACGCCAACAGTTTACAGTTCCCTGATGTGGCTTAATGGAGGGATATATTCTCAAAGAAGATCTGAATGTGATTACAGAGTTTGGTTTGCAAGAGGATCATCAGATCAGATATACAAATACCCTGCTTTCACTGAGTCCATTGCCATTTTTGCACTTGCATGACCTTTGTGGAGAAATTGTTAAGGAGCTGGTCACTCCATGGCTGTTAAAAGTGCACCAGCACTGGCCACCCCACGGCAACATCAATAGGCCTGCAATAGTTAAAAACAGGGTACTCAGGGACTGCATACAGGGAACTCCAAGCTGAATTAGGGGAAATGCTAGTACCTATTGAAGGCCACAGAAATGGGGCATCTGAGAATGCTATACTACAGAGTCAGTTGTTTTGCAGCTGGAGCATGATATGGAGCATCACTGCAAAATTCTGAGCACCATTAACTGGCCACCCCTAGAAAGCAAGTTAGCATATGCAGCACTATGCTTGGCATACAAACTACAGCAACCAGATACTCCTCCAAGTCTTGTGAACCTAATGAGCCTCAAACTGGGTGGTAGCAACCTCAGATCCTCTGACAGCAAACTTCTTCAGGTTCCCAGGGCCAGGTCATCCCATGGTCTGAATTCTGCTAGGTCAGTTCTCCCCAGACTCTGGAATAATCTCCCTAAAGAACTGCAGGACTGCAAATCCCTTGCTGGTTTCAAATCAGGACTTAAGTCTCACCTGATTAATCTGACTACCTGTTCTTGCTACCGATGACCCAATACTTGAATCCATGGAGGTGTTCCCCACACAACTTCATGCTTGAATAGTTCCCCCATGTTGAACTCAGCTTGGGAACCTATAAACTAAAACATGGCTTACAATCTTGTGCCTATGGCTATATGTTGTATCTGCTAATACACTTTGTCCTTTTCTTGTCAACTTTGTATAACTTCACAGTCGTATATATGGAACCATTGTCATGTACTTGTCAAGTTGTAAACTTCTCAATCGTATGTGTTAAACCCCTTTTTTTTCCCTTTAGGTACTTGTAACTAATCCTGGGTTGCCCCTGAAAACGGGACTGTCATGGTCTCAGAGGGCTTACCCAGTCATCAGAATTTAAATAAATAAGTGAGAGAGAGCAGGGGCTTCTGGTAAAAGAGGACTGATGCCACACCAGGATTAAAAGCATGGCACAATAGTGGACAAGTAGAACTGCACCTTGTTAGATCTTAATAATGGCAGTCAAGGTACTGATCACCCTTCCACACCTTTGTAGGGCCTTGCTAACAAGTGGCAGGAGGTAGTTTGGTTCCCAACAACATTGGACAATTAATTGTGGCTTACTCCCCAAGGAGTTCTGTGCCAATCTATTCTTCCATTGCAGGGGGCCACTGTATCAATAAACCTGTGTTCTTTGCTCCAACCTGTTATCCTTATTGTCTGACATTTTACTGTGCATGCCATTGATAGTGCGGTCTTTGTGTTATAGGAAAGGTGCTGGCAGGAGACCCTAAGTACTGTGAGGAGCTGGGCAGGTACAGAATTCCAGAGGGTTGTACTAGATTGTTAGCCATCCCACTATAAATTCGCTCTGAGTGGAATCAATTTATTCACTGTGGTATGAATCCCCCTTGCTGTTACTCAGGAAAAAATCCCAGGAGCCACTATCAACATCTCTGGCAGCCCAGTGGCAGTGTACAGTGCAGACCCTCCCTTAGCAAAGGCCTTAGACAAGTTTTAATCCATATATCATCAAAATGTCCAGTAGATTGTCATAAATTGTTTAGTGAAATGCTATTTAGGTTTACGATAGCAACTATTGTGGGGTGCTCATTGTATTTTACCATCTTTGGATTAATGTTATTAATATATTTTTGTGTTGAGACTTTGGCATTTATGCTGCTTGTTAAGGGCTCCATTGTTAATGAGCTTCTGCTCAATAGTCTTTCTCTTTCATCTCACAAATTGATTTATTGATTGATTATCAATACTAAGATGTTTCAAGGGGATCCACAATAAAGCATGTCCATGCTAACAGCCAGGAGCAAGGTTTAATAAAAATGCATTTTAAATCATTTAAACAGAGGTTTGGTTAGTAAAGACAGGGACAACAGTGGATTGGCTGTTGAAACGTCAGTGTAGATGTGCTTTGGAACTTGCATACACATTGGCATCCATGCGGTCAGCTTGCTGCAGTGGGGCTCAGCACATACTGCACATACTTTTTATACCTTTCTCCTGCCAAACTGTAGAAACTAGAAATTGATTCTGCTGTACATAGTATCACCAGGTAAATCCAGCAGCTAGGAATATGATGCTATGTCAGTTTTAAGAAAAAGTGGACCTTTGCGCAAGACAGCTTTATAACCACATATGATGCTATGGATACTTTTTAGTCTGAGTGGTTTCAACTTTCACTGTCGACTATACCCCCCAACCTGCCCTCTGCCAAACTTATTTCAGCATCAGGACCCTATCTTTAGTGGTAACATGGTAACAAAGACACACACACCCTGAGAGTGGCCAGCAGAAATCCTCTACAAACTTCCTTGGTCAACCATTGTCTGAACACACAGTATTATCTTACATTGCCTGCAAAACTAGGATTTGTGGGCAGTTTATCAAGTGCATGAAGTGTGTATCTAGTTCTTATATTAAAATTTTGTGAGAATATGCCCAGACAGTGGCCAGTCATGGAGGTGAGTGGAGGGTTTGTGCAGGTTGTCATCTGGAAGGGGAGGTTGCCATTGGACACCAGGGATGGCAGGCCAAAGGCCAGCAATACAAATGAGTACTAATCTGTTATTATATAGTATACTCTTTCTAGAAGGATGGAAATTCAATGCAGCACTCTATGTTTTAGCATCAGTTAGGGTTTAAACACAAGCAACAAATGTAAAGAAATGTGATTTCAGGGTAAAAAGATTCTCCAGAATCGTGGGAAATGTGTGATGTGATGATCCCTGTGGTTTGAATTATTGCTCAAAGTAGAATTGGCATTACTCTTACTAGGTCCAGGTCAAAACTGTGAAAGAAGAACTGCACAGTCAAAACACGCACTGCACGGACACCAGAAAATGGGCACTGTCAAAAACTGCACTAATATACAGTAAATAAACCAACTCTGAAATCGCGCACGCTGTAATGTCAGCGGGGTTTTCGACCGCACATTTTCTTCTTCATGTTTTTGACTGGATACCACCCTAACTTCAGTATGCTCTCAAAACATTTGTGTGTAAATGCTCATGTCTTGGAAAACAGTGGCAACATTAAGGTAACAACAATGCTGCTTCCAGTAATCATTCAAAAACCAAGGAACACCACATCGCATATTCACCAGGATTCAGGGGAATTGTTACCCTGCTATCACATGTCCCTACTCTGGTAACTTTTTGCTTCAACCCTATCTGATGTCAAAACAGTTTTATTTTACAGTGAATACCAATATGTCAGCTATTACAATTTCCTAAAAAATATACATTTTTTGAATTTTCAGTTTTTCTTTCCAGGGATTACAACACAGCATAATTTGCTCATAGTGAATGGGGATTTCCCTTGCAACTGTCTAGGGTTTCTCTAGCACAGCAATTGTAAGGTGAGTTGGTGGCAATCAGATGCTTTTTGTAGGATAATGAAATAAGTGCTACTGCACATTATCTGAACTATTTAGAAATCCAATAACAGGAAGCAGTATAAAAAACTGATCACATACAGTATAATAGTTGTAAGCCTTTAGAGCTAGATATTCAAAAGGACATAGAGCTTGTACACCATTTTCAAAGATCCAAGTGGGATAGGAGGGGCCAGGGTTTAGCTTGACTGTCTGTACCACACCAACCACAGGTACAGACAGCAGCATCTTAGGCTCACTGACTCCCGGAGCCTCACAGTGATTGTGTTTAAGAGTAATATTGTACTGTATCTTTAACTGTTGGAGGGTATTTACTGATTTTTCAGCACGGCAAATCTTACAGTTTAAAAAAATTCTAATGCAGTGTGATAGGATAGGAGGGGCCAGGGTTTAGCTCGACTGTCCGTACCACACCAACCACAGGTACAGACAGCAGCATCTCAGTCTCACTGACTCCCGGAGCCTCACAGTGCTTGTGTTTGAGAGTAATACTGTACTGTATCTTTAACTGTTGGAGGGTATTTACTGATTGTTTCAGCACGGCAAGTTTTACAGTGTAAAAACGTTTTAATGCAATGTGCTCCTTAAGACCCCAATGCAACACGTTGTGCCTGAGCTTGCTCTTAGAGTTGCTTTAAGGCCATTTTGTAGGAGGATCTGTTAGGCCCTGTTTGTGTCTCTTTCTCCACTCCCCCTTTCCCTTGCACTCCTCATCCCATTTCTCAATGTGACCCTTGTCTTTGTTAAGTGCAGCCATCTGATCCCTTAATCCCTGTATGAACTTTCTCTTCATTTTGTCTTTGTCTCAGCAGGCTTTAGAATGGCAGGTGTAAACAGCATAGTGCACTCTCCCCCCATCCCACTTCCAGCAACAACTGACACAGTGCCACAGCAACCTCAGGTATGGACAGCAGCATCTCAGGCTCAATGACTCCCGGAGCCTCATGGTGATTGTGTTTGTGCGCCGCCGCTAGCACAGTGGCTGCCCAACCCACCCCTCACTGTCCCACCCTTGGTGAATATTTCTCATATAGATCCACTGTGTCACATGACCAGCCATGTGGCCAGTCATGTGACCATTGTCCTGGATTGTTATTGTCTCCCTGGTTTAGCATTTTCTGCCCATACTCTTGGGCCACTAGAGGCCACTGCTGCATCACCTTGCTCCAGTGTCTCCAATTACTGTAGCCTTGTTAACATGTCCTCCCCTTTCTCATCCCCCTCATAGCTCTCCTTTTTTTCTTCCTGTCCCTGACCCAGCCCAGTCCTGTCCCCGCACCCCCTCTTATACTTCCTGCCCCTTTTATGTAACCAATCCTCCTCCCCTTCTATGCTCCCTACCTCCCTCCTCTGACCCTATCCCACTACCCTAAAAACCACCCTGGGTTACTAAACATCTCTCTTATAAAGATAGATGCCATCTGACATCTCCTGCCTCTGATCCCCTCTAAACGTCTTCTTCCCCTATTTCGCAAATAAAAGCCTAAATGTCAACCTCCTCTCTATCCCCTTCTCATTTATCTCCTACTCCTAGCCAGAGACATTGAGCTAAACCTTGGCCCTTCCAATCCCACTTCACTGTTGACCCTCCCAAGGGCCTGATGTTCTTCCACATAAATGCGGAAAGTCTCCTTCTTAAACTGGATGGCCTCAAAGAATGGGTCACTCAGCACTCCCTGATGTCCTATGCATCATGGAAACATGGCTGTCTTCACATATCCCAGACAACCAGATTGCTCTCCCTGACTATAATCTTCACCACTAAGACAGTAGTAAATGGGGAGGTGGGGTTGCAATTTACTCATGTAATTCTCTTTCTTGTACTATCACCCACTGTGAATCAGTCCCCAACTCTCATGAACTCCTTATAGCCAAGCTCACCCTCCTGTCCTCAAATCTGCTTTTCATTGAAGTTCTGTATGTGTACCCCAAACTCCGTCCCTCTTCCCTTGTTTCCTGTGTCACCTCCACTACCACCCTTGCATTTGCAGGTGAACTGATTGTTTTTAGTGACTTCAGTCTGGATTGACTCTCTCCATCGTCTCAAAATGCATGCCTCCAGACAGAATCTTTAAACCTGTCCCAACTGATAAAAGAGCCTACTCATCCCAACCCTTGCACCCTGTCCCAAACCCTGCTAGACTGGGTGTTATCAAACCACTCACACCAAATCAGCACTGCTGGCATTCTTCCAGATGTGCTTAGTGACCACTGCCTCACCTTTTGCATCAGAAAGATATGCCCCCCACCCAACCCCCACAAATACATCCAGTACTGACCCCTAAAAATGCTCAAACAAAAGCAAACTATTCCTCGACTTGTCCATGGCAAATTGGTCACCGGTCCTCTCTACTCCCTGTGTAGACACTGCCCTCACTCAATTCACAACTATTTTCTTAAAAGTCTGGGATTCCCACACCCCACTGAAAACAGTTAGGGTAAAGCTCCATCACCACCCTTGGATCTCTCCAGATATCTTGCCCATGTGCAAAACCCCTGACCTAGTTCAGGCCCATTTCAAAACCTCTAGTGACCCAGTGGACCTGCAGAACTACAGGACTCTCCATAACAGCTGCACAAAGGCAACTTGCCATGCAAAATCTGGTTACTTCAAAGCCCGACTGCACCCCTCTAACAATTCTCCATCATCTTTCTGGAACAATCTCCACTCATTCCTGCTCCCATCCTTGGAACCTCCCCCGACCACTCTTTGTGAGGCTGATTCCCTCATCTCTGACCCCCCTCTCCATTGCAGCTGCCCTAAATAATTTCTTTACAACTTGTGTTCTCTCTCTCAAGACCAACCCTCCACCACTCCTACCCTTCCCCCCCACCTCTTCTCAGCCTACCGGCTTTCAGCTACCCCATGTCTCCCCCTCAGAAGTGCTTTGTGCACTACAGTTCCTAAACCCCTCTAAAACAAGCCCTGATGTTATACATCCTAGACTTTTCACAATCTCTGCTTCTTCTATTCTTATCCCTCTTGCTCACTTCCTCAATCTACTTTCTCCTCCTCAACTGTCCCCTTAGCCTGGAAATCTGCAATGGTCCTCCCCCTTCATAAAGGTGGTGACCCAGTTGCCTGGGAAATTGCCACCCTATATCACTTCTCCCCTCACTCGCCAAGCTCCAAGAATCACTTGCTCTTACAAGGCTAAATTACTTCCTCTCTGACTCTAGCACTCTCTCCCTGTCCAATCAGGATTTAGGAAATCACACTCCATCACCTCCTCCCTTCTTCATTTCACAGATGCCATCCACTCCATGATAGATCAAGGGTAGATCACCTCGGCCACATTCATTGATCTTGCAGATGCTTTTGAGTCCATCTCCCACCCTCTCCTTCTAAACAAGCTAAGTTCCATTGATCTTTCCCCTGCCCTTGTCTCATATTTTAACTGTTATCTAACAGGTCAGTCCCAGTTATTTAAGGTAAACAATGTCCTATCTCCCCCCATATTCTTGCTGGTGTCCCACAAGGATCGATCCTTGGACTAGTTCTTTTCTCTCTGTTTATAAATGATTTGCCTTCTCAATGTACCAATGCCCACATCCACAGGTATGCAGATGACACTGTCCTGTTTCTATCCAATACCTCTGCCCCCAACATCCAAACCTGCCTTCAAAATGATTTCACTGCAGTAATAAACTGGTTCAAAGCTAACAGTCTAAAAATGAATACCAGAAAGACTGTTGCCATGACCTTCGGCTCAAAGCAGAAACTTGCCAGAATCCCTTCCCTCCCTGCCTTCTCTACCCCTGCCAGCACTCCTCTTGAAGAAGTTTCAACCTTTAAATACCTGGGAGTGTGGCTTGACCCTTTGCTGGACTTCTCCTCCCATTTTAAGACCCTTCACTCTAAGTTACACCCTAAACTGGGGCTTCTTTACCATCACAAGGGTAGTCTCTCCCTTCCAGTCTGATGGGATCTCCTTGTTAAATGGATCCTCCCAACTTTCAACTATGTTGACATCATATATGGCTCATCCCCAGTCACCCCTCTTGCAAAACTTGATGCCCTCTTAAATGCTTTCTGTCATTTTGCCTCAAATCCCTCCTGACTCACTGTTACCTCTACTCCTCCCTATCTCTCCCATCCCTCTCACAAAGATGCCTATGCACTGCACTGCTTTCATCTCTAAATACTGGTTTGGCACACTTCCTTCCTTCCTTCCTACCTCTCCTCCCTTACAGCTCCAGCCTCCTCCTCCCCCTCACAGACAAACTAACTCTACTCCTTCACCCTTCCATGTGATAGGACCTCCACAGTTAAGCTTGCTTTCTCCTTCAGACTCCCTTCCCTCTGGAATAACCTCCCCCACAAACCCACCTCACCCCCTCCTTTCCTACACTTAAGCGCCTACTCAGACCACCTCCAGTTACAGCCTGCTGCTGTCCACAGACCTAAGTCACAACCAAAAGCTTTGTTCTCCCTTCAGTCTTCTATCATAAATAAAAAATGTTGCCTCATTTTGTGCTCTGACAAGTGATATTGTTCTCTTTTTTCATTTGCAAAAATAACTTTGCAACCTAACTTCTAAAAGTGCAATATTTTGTATGTTTAATAACTTTAAAAAGTGCAATATTTTTGTATGTTGTTTAATTACTGTAGTTTGTATCTTTGTAACCCTTTGTTGTGCTGTTTATTTGTACCCCCTGTCCCCGGGTTGCACCTGGAAACAAGCTTCAGTTCAGTGTGCCTTTCCCGGTTACCAAATTATAAATAAATAAATAAATAAATAACATTTTTTTAAAGTACTGCCATACAGTGTGAAGATAAAGGCATCCTCCAACTTTAGAATTGTATCAAACAGACATACAGCTTTCTTACAGTTGGGTGGTATTGTTTTAAACTATCTGGAAACATTTATTTCTACAAAGTAACATTTTAAAAATGTTGGTGAAATCTCTGCAAATAGTGCCCAAGTTCCAGGCCCATATGAAAATCCAGGTCCTGCTCTTTCAACCCAGTCAGAGGCACTATACCAAATAAAGATGAATGAATAAGTTTCAGAACAAAAGGGTTACTGTCCAAATGAAGAACCAACATTTTCAAATGTAATGGATCTTAGGAGATGGCCGTCTGACTCACCAAAATAAGGAGACTGGACAAATTGGATAGCAGAAGTAAATTAAGTAGGGTCAAATGGACAGGGGGATCAGACTGAGAAGATGAAGTATGAAGAGAAAAGAACTCTACTGGAAGATCAACAAGTAAATCTAATACAGCGAAACTCACAGACAGAGGATAGCCTGTTCACGAAATATATACGTCGTCACACAGGTGTAAATGAGTTTAAATATTCATTTCTAGAAACAGAAAGTTAATGTCTGATAATTGAAAAACACTCCTTTATTACCAGGTTTCTCTGGAAGCTTCTGAGCATGGCCCACCTCTTCTTCTTTAGAGTACAGCCTATTGTATTCCAGCCAAATCTCATGACTACAAGGTCAAAGAGCAACACATGTCACCCAGTATATGATCTATCCTCTTCAAGGTACCAACATGGTCCTTAGTCCAACGAGAATAACAGGGACCTAGGTTTTAGCATATAAAGGACTCAAGAACATCTTAATAATGGGCAGTAATAACAATGGCTACTGAATCAATCTACGTGGTGCATATGTCTACAATGGTCATCCTTAAGTTAATAAATCACTCAAAGGAACTATTAAGAGGAGTAAAGTTTTCTTCCCAGAGGTAAAAGGAAATATGCTGCCTGCTATTCTAGGGAAAAGAGTAGAAATACTTACAAATGAGACTGATGAAGCTTTGGACATATCCAAGCAAAATGTTAGTTTGTTGTTGACAAATCTGTGACATCACGTAGTTGCCGTCAGCATGTTTACTTCTCCTGCAATATAGTAGTTGCTGCATTTTTGCTGTTTGCACTCTCTATCAAATAAACAGTAAGCCATTAATATTATATACCATGTGGAATATGATCCTTGCAGTGGATGCTTTGACTTTACTAAGATTTCTGCTACAAGTTTGTCTGTAGCACCACAGCTGCTTCCTGGTTCTGGCCTTCAGTTTGTTTGTTTGTTTGCTTTTGCTTTCCCTTCATTCAGCAGTAGGTTGTTCTGCAGTCCTGTCCCTGCCCGAGTCTTTGCTGCCTCTACTTTGTAATTCATACTCCTAGTCACCCATGTCCCTTCTATCATTTGCTCCCCCTACTCCCATATCCCCCTTATTCACAGTGGTCCCTATGCACTAATGGGTGGAGTGGCTATGCACCACGTACCTGCAGCACATAGCCACTCCACACCCACTGCAAGTGGGCATGGGATGCACAAAGGGGGGGTGCAGACACAATGCACCCAATCCCCCACAGCCATGGACGGTGCCACAGAGGGGGTGGGCTAGAGGTGTGCCAGCACCACACACCATGCACAATGGCACATAGTGCTGGCTGCAGGGGTGCAGAGGATGGTGCATTATATGACAGGGAGAACCCTGCCATAAGCCCCCCTATGCACCCCATGCACACAACTGGACACCACCTGGATGGGGCAGATAGCCCACTGCCACTGGAACCACTGCAGACAGACCTCCCCATGGCCACCTGGCACCACCCAGCACACATCAATGTGCAGCCCCTGCCAGGTGCCCCCTACTGCCATTCTCACACACCACATGGGGGCACCAGCCCATGGATGCTCCCCCCCCCAACAGCACTGATGGCCAACCCCTGCCACCGGTCCCCCCTGGCATGTGGTGAGGTACAGTGCCCCTGTCATCACCAACAGACCCCCCCACCCAGTCACTGTGACCCACTCCAGGGCTGCATCATGGGAGGGCCAGTGGCTTTGCCCTCCTCTCACTGCCACAGCCACTGGCCATAGGTCTTCCATGGGGTGCACTGCTAACATGTGCCCCACTGTGTAGGGGAGCCACTCTGTGTCCCGGTCCAGGCATTCAATTGGATGCCTGGCTAGGTCCACGTCCCATCCCCTGGCCACCCTGCAGAGTCCTGTGCACTGGGGGAGGATGGGACCATGGCCAGGTGGTGGCCAGTAGTGAGTATCAGCCAGTGTGCACCTGTCCACAGATGCGCAGCTACACAGGTGGGGTACGTCCTGATTCCGCATACCTCTGCCCCAATAGTGCATAGGGGTCATTATTCTTGCTTACTGTATTGTTTTTACTTTCTAATCTTGCAGCACTTTTTGCATTTTGGCATTCCCAGTTCCTTCTGCAAGTTGCACACCTTGCAGTTAGTTTGTACTATTTTTGTAATTTGCATGTTGTTCTCTGTTATTTATTTTTTCCCCTTATGTCACCCATTTCCTCATGTCACAGATGGGAATGAATTCCAGTTTAATGTGCCTTTCTTGGACAATAATTTTAAATAAACAAAGAACTTTCACACAGTAAATCAGAGATAGTAGGGAAGGTGAGACTTCCAGTTTAATACCTCAGTGCTCCAACCATTAAGCTGCACTACCTTATGAATCTGAACTAACCAAACAGTTAACACCCACTACCTTTCTTTGACAAATGACAAGGGTTTTTTAATACAAAGCAGAAAGGGTCTTTTTTATTCAAAGTACGCTATCTCCAAGATTCCCCTTATGACAAGCTAGGGCACTGATACAGAGATTACTATATATCTACAGTAGGTGTCTCCCCAGGCAAGATTTCAATCTACAGCTTTTTTACTCATCATGAAGAGCACTTTCTATGGATTCTCTGCAACACCTATTTCCAATCTGTTCATTTCCTACTGATTATCATTACTATTATTCTACTTTTTTGTCAAAAAGGATTCTAACATGTTTCATCTTAGAACTCTATGTATTTACTTCTGTACAGCATATCTTAACAAAATGACTGATGTCATCATGCTCTCCTGTCTTGAGACCTGTGCATGTTCAAGTTTGTTCAAATACAGATTGACAGATGTGACCCATTAAGAAAATGGACTGAAGGAACTCACTCCTTTAATTTCTGTGGAACCTCAGGTATACATCCAGTTTCAAATCAGTGCAATAGTATAATAGAGAAACAGATGCCTCTGATTACGTCTTATTCACATATTGAGGCAATATAGCGCAGTGGTCTAAGGCTCTGAGCTGCAAATTTGATGACATTCAGCAAACCAGACCTGGGTTTGAATCCCACAGCTTCCACTTGCATACTGTGTGACCCTGAGCAAGTCACTTAACCTCCTTGTGCTCCCAGGTCCCTCCTGTAAAAAAGCTTTCAGCTTAGTGTGCTATACCTGGTTAAAAACAACTAAATAAAAAAATGAGATGAGACAAGAAATTAGTTCTGCAGTGAGCAAGGAGATAACCTGGTGAGCTGGCATACAAAGAATTTTGCAACACATCTGTGTAACCCCGACTGTGATATATACAGTACACATCAGGGAGTCAACAAATGAGGGAAACAGAAATGTACTTCATGATCTATTAACTTACTGTATAAATGCAATCAAGCAGTCAAATCCATGCTTCAACTCTCATCACTAGTTGAAAAGTAATCATCAGAAAGTGAACTAAAAACAAACAAAATCCATGCTAAAGAAATTGGAAAGCATTAAATCTTGAAGCTACAGTATATGTTCAAAATGTTGTATGTCTTAATGTGACAAAAGCACAGTGTCTAGTCAGTTTATTGTCATTGTTAGCAGAGCTAGTGAAAGTTTCTCCTCCATATACAATAAATTCTATTTCCATGAGTCATCAGGACAGTGTCCTTAGAATGCTCAAATCTAGGACCTGCTGTATGCATAGCAGGGGCTTCCAGATGGATTCGGGAACTAGAAACAGTCACACGATGGGGGGGAGGGTGCTCAGCTGGATTAATGACAGCAAGAACAAGGAAACTAGTATTTACCCATTCATTTTAACGAGTCCTCCATGTAACCACTACACACCATGCCATCTTGGCTTCCTCATCCAAAGGATATTTCTTCAGGCAGGCTAATGTAAAAACAGACAGCTTTTATTCTGACAAAAAGTGCAAACAAGGGATTTGCTCACAGGCCATGTCATGCAAACCTAATGTTTCACATAATTACCTCTACACTTTATCAAAGATGATGCCCCCTTCTTCGTCACAGATTTTCTAGCTATCAGAACAGGTGCTATCAATTAAGTGCATCACATATTTAAATTTAAAAGGTACAAGCTAGCAGGCTAGCCTAACATAATACAAAAGTGCTCACAGCATTGACGTGCATGACATCAAGAGCAGTTAAAATATTACAGCAAAACTCTGCTAACAATGCAGAAAGTACAGAACACATACGTTTAAAAACTCAGTTTGTTGTCATAATTATTCTCGGCAACTCGCATAAATGAATCATCTGTATGATCTGCTTCCCATGCGGTTCTTGGAATGTCCATAACAGAGAGCATAACTAGAAGTTTTATTTAGTAATTGTTATAATAACAGACTCACCCTTATATAGACACTGTATTTCTATTCCCTGTAATGCAGCAATCCATAGGCTATAGTCATATAATGGGGGAAGGGTTGGTGGGGTGGTTGGGGGGCACTGTCAAGGCATGTGATACATCAGTGGAATTTAAAGCTGTTATATGCATAGTATAACTCACATGGCTTCATGTTAGATAACCATGCCCCTACTCTTCACCCCTTCAGAAATACATGTAAAGGTGTCATTAGAGTAGGATAGTCTCATGCACTGGAAATGGTGCACAAGATTTGGTGTTAAAAGGACTCCAACCAATAGCAACAAAAATCATGTTTTTACAGCAGAGCTCATCTCTACTGTATTCCAAGAAGTCTGAATTTCAGCCATTCCTTCCATTATTATTAAAGGAGATAGGAAATGATTTTTACACAATTGATTGCCCTTCCATCTTCTTTTCCATGCCAGTTATGTATTCTGATGTGTGTTGACCAATTTCTGATAGATAAATTATCTAGCTCTGAGGTGCCCTCAGATCTGTACAGATTTCCACTCTCCTCACCAGCTACTGCTCTTTCTTTTTATATTTCTAAGACATTCTATGACATCAATAACACCATTCCATGCTATTCATCTGAATGGCATGGAACAGTGTTACTGATATCATAGAATGTTCAGGCAGTATGAAAAGAGAGAGCAGCAACTATTTAGGAGAAAGGGATTCAGGGTAGTCACAAAGGCAACACTATTAGATTAATTTAACAAAAAAAAGGTTAAAACATATCAGAATATTGAATGGACACTAAAATGTCAACAGGAAGGCATCTAGACAGAGAAATCTTTTGGCCGTTTAGCATATCAATCGCTATATTTAGCCAATCTGTGTTATTCTTCTTATACTTGTGGGTATCATACCAATGGGAAATTTGGAACAGTCTGCATGCTAAGTAATGGAGAAAGAAATCAAGCAACTTTAAATCCCTGTGTTCCTTTAACCTAACCATTTTGTTGTACGCAAGTCTGCTCTTTAATTTTACCCAGATGAAGTCTGCTATGGAGATATGTAAATAAGAGAACCACTTTATGGGTATTTTTATCAGAAGCATCATGAAAAGATATAATGCCCTAGGTAATATATTCATTTTAATGGTTTCAATCCTACCCACAAGTCCAAAGGTAAATGATTCCACCTATTCAGGGATTCCTGTATCTTAGATTTCATGCTGCTTAGGTTCTTGTTTTATTAATACTTTTATATATGTGTATCCCAAAATAGGTGAAGCTCTCCTTACACCATGCTATACCCATTTCAGTAATGTCATTTTTGATGCATCTGTTATTTAGAGACAAAAACATAGTCTTGCCTTAGTTCAGCTTATACCCCAAGATATTACCAAATTCCTTGACTACCTGTAGTAACACTGGAATGGACTACCCCAGATTTGAAATTGTGAGTAGTATATCATCTGCATACAGCAAAATAGTGTACTCCTTTTGAGAGATCCTAACCCCCTTAATTTCAGGATTAGCTGCTATATGCCTTGATAATGGATCCAGTGTAAGATTAAATAATAGTGTTGGTAGTGGACAACCCTGCCTTGTTCCTCACTTCAGTGAACATTCTGGGGAAACCAGTCTGTTGGTGACCACGGCAGCTGTCAGGCTTTGATATAAAAGCCTGATCCATTGTTTAAAGTTAAGTGGGAACCCATAAATTATTTATTTATTTAAGTTTCAGAATTACAAACCTTTGAGTCAAGGACTCATTTATAAAGGCTCCATGTCAAGCAAGGCACATCATACACGAGATACAAATTTAGCATATGGTACAGTTAATACCAGAACAGAGACTGGTACTTGACAGTCACAGAAGAAACATCATGGTATGGAGAGACAAGCATTTTGCAATTAGGCAAGTTACAGATGCAGTTATAGCACAGGATACAAAGCATTTGAGAAAAAGCTAATAACAATACTATAATCCCAAGGTAGTAACAAGGTAACAAGGTAAAGACCAAACAGGTAGCCCACAATAACCTGTGGGAATTTTCAAACCACAAAGCTATAGGAAGCAAATGGGTGACAGTTTGAATTAGACATAGTCAAGTGTGCAAATGGGTAACAGTCTGAATTAGACATAGTCAAGTGAGCACAAATATGAGAAGCATGGCTAGGTAAGGGGTAAGGGTAGGTGACGGATGAATTTAGTGCAATCACAGGAGCTGACAGTAAGGAGATGCTGCCATAGCTGAGTTTTGAAGGGACCTAGTTTATGTTCGGCCAATAGTGCAGTAGGAAGGCTGTTTAGCAGTAGTGGGGCTCTGGACATGAACACACGCTGGCAAAGAGATGTTGTGCAGTGCGGGACTGTGAAGGACAGATTAGCTGAGCTCGTAGTGTTTCTTGGAGTGGCAGCTGTGATAAGAAGTAATTGCAAGGAGGGTGGAGAGAGGCCAAGGGTGATCTTTTTAGCTAGGAGACAGAATTGATAGGCAATACTCCCCTGGAGGTTAAGCCAGTCTGCGCTTGAATAAAGGTTGCGGGTGTGGGTGAGTCTAGGTGTGCCAGTTACCAGGTGACAAGCTGTATTGAGGGCAACCTTTATTTGATTAAGGACAGTATTAGTGGCAGAGCCCTAGATTACTAGACCATAGTCAATGACCGAAAGTATAGAACTTGTCACAGCCCGTCGGAGGGCGATGGGTGTCATAAAATGTCTGTGCCTAAAGAGCAACCTAATCCTGATGTTGACCACTTTGCAGACAGGATCTACATGCTCCCGAAATGATAGGGAGTGGTCAAGGGTCACCGCTAAGTAATTAAAGCTACTAATTTGACCGAGTGGCTGATGAAGATTATTAAGGATACTGAGGCAAGATGATTTGTGTCTGTTTTGGGAACTTGCAAATAACATTACTTTCATCTTTTTGTAATTGATAATCAGCTTGTGATCGGCAAACCAGGATATATCTAATACTTGAAAAATATGTGCCTATTGCACCCTATCAAAAGCCTTTTTAGCAGCCAATGGCAAAAGACCAACTGGAGACTTACTTTTGTTTGCCCTATTCATTATATAAAACAACTTCCTTGTGTTATACGCCTCTAGCCTAGTCTTTATGAAACTTGTTTGTTTCATATCTATAATTCACATGTAACTTTTTTAAGTCTTGAAGCTAGTATTTTTGTCAAAATCTTTACATCCATGTTTATGAGTGAGATAGGTCTATGATTTCTACAGTCTGTCATATCCTCACCTTCTTTATGTAATAGGAAAATTAGGCTTCTCATCATATCACAGGGCAGATTAGCCTTGCGTCTCTGATTTTTGCCAAACCTCATAAGAATGTTCAGAATAGAGTTATTTCTGACTCAAGAAGACAATTGTCACAATGTGCTACATTACTGAAACTTAACCTCCACTCATGCACATTACGACCCATCTGGGGAAACCCAATCTTACAAACGGGGCAAGCCTACTCTGTAGATATGAATGGGAAAAGAAAGGAATAGCTCAAACCAAAGATATATATCAAAATAGTACTTTGATAGAGTTCAAGGATTTAGAATCCAAATTTGAGATACCAGAATCAGAAAGAGAATATTACACAACACTGAAATTTTCAATCCTTGAACACTTCAGTAGTGATGGAGGTATAGGGAAAACAAACTTAATAACTAAAAATATCCTACTCTGCATATCTGAATACTATAGTTTATTGGTGGATCAGATTAGGGGTAGGCCGGAAGAAAATATTAGGTGGTAGTACCAAGTGCTAGACAGAACACTTGCTAACTGGGACTGGACGAAGGTATGGACTTTCTTACTCAAAGCATTTAAAACAGTAAACATGAAATTAGTTCAGTTCAAGTCCTTATATAACATGTATTGTACACCATTTCATCTTTTCAAAATAGAATGAAGAACCACATCAAGCTGTTCAAAGTGTGGTAACAACTGTGCAGACTTAGTACACATGATTTGGAAATGTAACCCTATCTTTGATCTGAGGAAAAAAGTAAAGGAATTATTTGGGAGTATACCTTGGGTTAAGAATAGGTTTAATTTTAACAGTTGTATTATTGGGCATTTTGATAACAGAGTAAACTGGACAAAGGAACACAGATACACCATTGCCCTGATAGAAGCTTCAGTTAAGAACGCCATATTCCAGGTTTGGGTTGAAAGTAGACCACCTTCATTTAATGAATGGAGAGAAGAATGCACAGAGATTTTAAAAATGGAAAGACTAGCTCACTACGCATGTGGGCAGAGTAATGAATTTTACTCAAAATGGTGTATCATTTACTATTCATCCAATTTACAAACTGCTAGGACCTGATGCCTCTTGCTTTTTTTTTTTTAAACTTCTTTTATTGAGTTTATCAAGTAAAGACAGACACAAACATTTAATCCTGGGACATCTCCCAGGATGCCTCTTGCTTTGACTATAACACAAGGGGGTACCCGTGGCTCCTGGCAGCCTTTCTACTCCTCCCACTAATCAGTCTTAGCTTGCATTTTACTTATATTCAGCCATTCCTATTTGTGCACTGCTCCCACTACTTTACATTTTTTTGTTGTATCACACACATCAACAGTTATTGCTGTAGGTACACATACTTTAGAGAATGACTTATTTCTAATATTAATATGGTGCTTTCATTACAGGATTATGTTTTGTTAAGTTACATATATTCTTCTAGTATTGCTGTAAATGTTAAGATATAGGTTTATCTGATGTATTGAAGTGTATGTTATACTTCTGAATTCAAACAAAATTTATTGATGAAAAAGAGCATCTAGAGGTGTAAAAAACTGTTTCCTATCACCTTTAAGAGGGCTATGAGAATAAAGCAATCTGACTGGCTGTGAAGATTCTAAAGAGGTTATATTAATGAAAAACACATTTTCATTTGTAACCTCAGAATCACAAAAATAGTATAATACAATAAAAAAAATGAAAGTACCTCATTTTAGTAATTGCATTATCACACTCCTAGGGTTGGTTCAACATACATTAATCATTCCTTAGGTGGCAAAAGGCACTTGGCTTTGTCTCATACCTCATTTTTAGGGCTGCAGTGGGTGGAACCCTGCAGACCTATTCCTTTCAAAACAGGACTCTGCATTCCTTGCATTCTTTGTGACTGAACAACATGTTGGAGTGTCACCACAGTTGCCCCTGCATCTATAGAGCAATCTGGTCGCATTGCACTATTTTTCACTTGGAAAAAAATCAGTGCATCTTGATCAGGACACTGGGGGATTGGGCACCCCCAGTGTAACTGTTATGTTTCTGGGGGGGTGCTGAGAGGGAGGGTCAGGTGGGGGGGCGTATTCCTAATTAAAAATAATGTTTTTCACAGTGGAACATGTAACACTCCACCGTGTTCCGCACTCTACTGTGCATGCACTAGCACTAGGACATGTGCATTGTAGTGCGGTGGCCATAATGGTCATGGCGGAGTGTGCTGCGCTCCACCGTGACTGCTGTTTTTTTTCTTTAAAATTATGCATATCCCCCACCCCAACCTCCCCACCCCAAGAAACATAACAGTGACACTGGGGTGCCTCACTCCTCCAATGTTGCACTCAATGATTTTTAAATTATGTACAACCCCCACCCAACCATCCCTTTTAGCACCCCCACCCACCCCAGAAGCATAAGAGTGACACTGGGGTGCCCAATCCCTCAGTATCCTGATCAGGACTACTTCTTTTTCCCATTTTCCCCACCCAACCCTCCCTCTCAGTGCCCACCACCCCACCCAGAAACAGAACAGTGACACTGGGGTGCCCAATCCACCAGTGCCACGATCTGCAATCCTCAGATTTCTTTTTTAAAACATAAAACCCTGTAAAAAAAAAAGTCCATCAATGTCTTTTGCAGCCATTAGATCTCCCCACTTGACCCTCCCACTCAGCACCCACCCCCCAAGCCCTTACTTACCAATCGGGAATCCAATGCCATAATCCTCTCTGGCCCACAGACACGTCTTCATTCTTCAAAGCCAGACCATGAAGTGAAGAAACAGGTATGTGGTTCAATGTATTTCAATGAGATTTTGAACTTAGTGGCATAACTTGGGCATGTTTGCATATTTTTGGCAGAAATTTTCAATATGCTTTCTTTGGGACCCTACCTCATGAACAATTGAACTGTCATTAGGCAGATCTGTCCTGAAAGGTGATTTTGAAGTCCTTGTGTAAAATCACCTTTTTAGGCAGGAGTTGAATATTTTCTCTGCCCTTGTTCATGAGGTGGGGTCATAAGAAGGCTATGTTGAAAATTTGGTGTAAAAATAATTTAAAAAAAGCAATATGTAACCCCTACCTGGTCTGCCATTTGCATCTGACAGCAATACCAGGTGGGCTGGGTTCGGGGAGGAATAGGTCATTCGGCACAAAGGCTAGGTTTGGCTACTCTGCACAGGGGCACCCAAGTAACTATGAACACAGGAAGCAATAACTGTAATGTCCAATACCAGAAGTGGAATTCTAAAGTGTGGCTTTTTATTCACATCCAAACAGAATGAACAAAGCATAGATGGACCCCCATGGGGCTACACTCCTGGTAATGCAGATTAAAAGAGACTGGAACACTTCCTCAACACTTTAGCCCTCAGGCTGTGAACCCACTGGGCACACAGCCCAGACTTGCATGCTGCTTTAGGTTACACAGCCCAAACTTGTACACTGTTCTGGGTTTTCCCTGGCTCAGCTCCCTTTCCAGCCACTTGGACACCTTCCATACTTCATGGAAACATTTTCTGGTGGCTCCCTAAACCACCTAAGAGCACCTCGTCTCCTTCACGGAAACTTCCTTTCAATCCCACATCTGGGTACTTTCCACAGGCACTGGCCAAGTACCTGAGAGAAAGCAAAAGGTGTCTCAGAGCAAATCCGTAGAGGTGAATTTGGTTACTACTGATGGGGGGTTTCCAACCTCTTGCTCACGGCCATTTCTCTGGACAGTAAACACCTCATCCTGTAAAGCTTTGCAATGTAGATTCTTGTACTTTACATTCCATCTGCTTGTCTTGCTTCCCATTTGTGCTGGACCTGAACATACTTTTAAGTGTCATTGTCCATTACTCTAGACCCCCCACTGAGTTAAGCAGTCCAATCCCCAATTTCCTTCACTCTTTGTGCTGGACTTGAACATACTTGAATTAAGTGGCATTGTCCATTACTCTAGACCTCCCACAGATTAAGCAGTCCAATCCCCACTTTCCAACTGTACTTGACTGTCTTTTCCTGACCCCACAGTAACAGTCCCTTTAGTTTCCTTCTGTTCAGGTGAAAACACTTTGCCCTTTTTCAGAGCAAACTCACCCTTTGGTTTCAGGTTCCCCACAGGTATTTCCTCCACAAAGAATCTTCCTCTCTGAGCTTCTGGTGCATCAGCACAACTTGAACAGGCAGCTTCTTTCCCTTGGCCGGACCCAGGGGGCTTGCCCCTGGAAAACAGGTAAAAACCTTCCCCCCATCCCCTCAGGGATGGGCCTACTGAACCATTGAAAGCGGTCTCCACCACTTCAATTACCAGTTCCTGTGTTCCTCTTCAGGTGGAAACAAACACCTTCCAAAAGTAGCTCTGAAACAGAGCTTAAAGCTCTGACAGCCTGCACACACTCTGCTGCACTACAGTCTCTCTCTCAGACAGCACACAGACTCGCTTCAAATTCCCCAACGTTTTACTCTAACCTCCAACTGCAACATTCCAGTGTGGCTTATGCCGCTGCGACAGTTCTAAATGATGTCATCCCTCAGTCTCAGCTGAGACTGAAAACAGAGTGAGACAGTGTGAAATCCATTTAACTGGTGTTTCACAAGCTGCCTTCCCTGCCTACCACTAGGTCTTACTGGGATTCTAGTAACCCCGGGTAATAGGGGGGTTATAAATAAAATTATGAGCCTACATTGAATTTTACAAATGCAGGCTCATAACTTTGGTAATTTTCTATATTTTCACCCCAAATTTACAACATAGCCATATCTTTATAGCACCTCATGAATGTGACAGCTGTCATTATTCAAATACTGGCCAAATTTTTTATTTACATCCCAAAATGCGATTTTGTGGTCCCTGCTTGAAATCACCTTTCGGCCAGGAGTTGAAAATTTTCTCTGCCATTGTTATTGAGGTGGAGTTATAAGAAGGCTATGTTCTCAATTTGGTGTAAAAATATTTAAAAACAAAAAAAGTTATCAGGCTATGCTGAATTTTGCAAACACAGGTTCATAAGTTTGGTATTATTCAATATTTTTACCGCCAATTTTCAACATAGCCATTTCTTTACAGCACCTCATGAATGTGACAGCTGTCATTTTTCAACTCCTGCCCAAAATGTGTATTTGCATCCTGAAAGCTGATTTTGCAGTACCTGCGTGAAATCACCGTTTGGCCAGGATTTGCTCTGCCCTTCTTCATGAGACAGGTTAATAACAAGGCTATGTTGAAAATTTGACATACTAATTTTGCAAAAAACAACTAATTTAAGAGCCTATGTTACATTTTGCTAATGAAGGCTTATAACTTTGGTAATTTTCAATATTTCTACACCAGATTCCTCTCCTGCAGTCCTATCAGCTCTGGCCAGAGTTTGTTACCCATAGGAGATTATTAATTTATTAGTAAAGCTAGTTACATGAAAACAAGGGCACTGTCATTTATACTTCCTCTATGGCTGAGATTTATTCAGGAACTGAAGGAATCATGACCTGCTTGTGACATCACTGTCATTCTCACAGCAACAGGCTATGATGTCACACATAGGGGTTTATAACCTCAGCTCATGAATTAGGCTCAGTTGTATACCAAAGCTCCTCCTGAATTAGGCATTATTGTATACAAAGTGTAATTGACAAAGACACCAGTATTTAAGTAGACATCAGCAATAATAAACAGCTGAATTGCTGACATTCAAATATGGGAGGATACTGTGAAATGCATTTCTGCTTCTGCCAGTTATTATGTTGTGTTGGTGACCTGAGCTCCTCTTAGTTGACAGAGGACTGAGTCAGAACAAGGTAAAGTTACTAACTCAAGGTTACAAGAGGAGCCAGGGGCTGTAGTGGGATTAAAACTTAGGATGCCCAGCTTTATGGTCCTATGCAATAATTATGAAGCCAAACATCCATCCTTCCATACTTAGCTATACCGTCTTGATGTTTGACAGTTCATCACCAGGTAAATACCAAATACAGTACCAGAAAGCAACCAGGTACCATTTGATCATATAGGGCCCTATACATGAAGGAGCGGAAACTATGCAGATTCCAGAAGTATCCACACCACGCAGCTATGCAGCATGCAGGACACCCCTGACATGCGGCATTCACTAATGGCAGCATGTGCCACACACACTGGGGGCATGTCTGGATGCATGGCGTAGTGCCATACACACCCCTCAGGTGAGGGGCCTGGATATGCGGGAATGCCCCTTGACCCCGCAACACGGCGTGCACAGCAGCACAGAAGTGAATGCTGCACAACACAGTGCAGCCCACAGAATGGCAGATGATGAAGGTGGTGCAGAAGGCAGCCCAATGCAACAGGAACAGGATGAATGGGCAGCCACGCATGGTGAATGGTGCTATGGACATGTCCGCACATGGGGCAGTACCCATCCCAGAGCTGCCAACTTCACCGGCGGCCAGGTGGCAGTGATTGTCAGTGACATCTGGCAGATCTACAACCAGTTGTATGGGGCACAGACACTGACCACTGCTCCCAAGGTAAATACCAGGTTGTGACTGGACATCCAGCCAGCGTGAATGCAGCCAGCCCGGAGACCCGTACCCTCACTGCCATAAAGCACAAGTGGTGCAACCTGTATGCTGCCATAAAGAAAAAGGTGGCTGCGGGCACACCAGGAACAGTTGGTGGGCCACAAAGCAGCGACACTCAGCTGATGCCCCTTGAACATATGGTGTCTGAGACACTAACAGACATCATGGTCCATGGTGAGGTGGATGGTGTGGACACCATGCCAGGTAAGAGACACCATGGGTGTGGGCACACATTGACAATGCATCCCATGGCAGTACTAACACTGTCACCTTGCACCCACAGACACAGTTACCAAAACACAGAGGGATGCAAGGAGCAGCACGCACCCCAGGGACATGGCAGATGTGCATCCAGGACAGGGGACCAGCAGTTAAAAACAGGAGCCCTCAGGTATATAAACACACCAGGAGTGGATAGGGAAGGGAAGGGGGTGGGTGGTACAGACACACACCGTTGTGTTCAGAGATGGACACAGAGACCCAGATGGACAGCAACACAGATGGGGACAGCACAGAGGAGCAGCAGGAGAAGGACACAGAGTTGGGGACCAAGGCACCAACAGAAGGAGGGGCACAGCATGTGCAGAGCCAGCCCCAACCCACTCCTCACAGGGCACCACCTGACCCCCCCCCCATGCATGGCAAGTATCACCGGTGCACCACTCATTCCAGCCACCAGAATGCCCACCCCAAGATAGAACACCCAGTCATGACCCAATGACAGTGTGGATGAGGGGACCCCAGCATGGCCTGCGAGACACAGCCAGGCAACCCACGCCCAGACCTACATGGAGGCACAGTACAGTGTGCAGCAGCAGCTGGAATAGGACAGGCTGGAGGCACAGCAGCTGAACACGGACATGTGCAGGGGCATCAACTGATGTGCCGCTGCACAGGAACACATACTGGCACAACTGCAGGACTGCCCTGCACCCCCTGGTGCCATGCCACACACACCCGCACACCGTTGATGAGTGCATGCAGTGGACCCTTCCCACACTGGGCCCTGAACAGGTTCTGGCAGAGAATTGTCACAACCAGACCCCCTCTGAGGAGGCACTGGATGTGGACCCCAGTGTAGACACAGCCACAGGGCAACATGGCACTGCCGAGGCCATGGGTGAGGGGGACACACCTGTGGACACATGCAGCTGGGTCACCGCCAGGGGCAAGTATTCAGATGGAGCATCCAATGGCCCATCACAGGTCACCTGCAGTACATGTGGTGGGGCAGAGGCACAAGGCAGGCATCTAGGGACATGGACATCCGCATGGCTACAGGCAAAGTCCAATGGACACAGTACTGAGTAGTCGAACAGTGCTGGTCCGGCAGAATGCTGTCACCAGAATAGTGCCAGCTGGTACAGGACACACACACAGTGGTGGCAGTGCCACACCCTGTCCGACCCACCACTCACCCTTTTGGCTGCCACACATCACTGTGGATGCCAGCATGTACCCCAACCACCACCCCCTGGACATGAGTACACTCAGTATGTGGTTGCATCATTGTGCACCCCCCTCATGCACCACACATAGTTATCACACTGCAATGGGCCAGGAGGCATGCTACACCGAGGTGCATGCTGGCTCCCTACAAGGCAAAACACTGCCTGTACAGGTAGGCTAACTGTGACATGGGCATTGCAGGGCAGTGTGTGTGTGTGTGTGTGTGTGTGTGTGTGTGTGTGCTGAGGTGCACTGCTAGCACTGGAATGTGCCATCAGCCAGTGCCTGCCTGGTTGTATGGCCACCCACTGTCCACAGCTTCTGGCTAGGCAACTCCTTATCCACATCCCTATGGTCAGTGAGTGGTATCTTTGGCATGGGCATGTCCCCTCACTTGGCAACGTTGTGTAGCATGGCACACATGGTGAATACCCTGCACACCCTGGTGGTGGACAGTATTATGATCCCCCTGTATGGTCCAGGCACCAGAGCCACATCTTGAGTAACCCAGTGATCTTCTCAACTATGCCCTTTGTTCTCCTGTGGGCTGTGTTGTACACCTCCTCTGCTGGCATTGCCGGGGACAGGATGAAGGTCATCAGGTATGGCTAGAGTAGGTACCCGCTGTCACCTGCAAATGGGGGTAACACAGCGTTAGTGCCATGTAGTGTGTCCAAGCAGTCAACTGTGCAATGCATGTGGCATTGGCGTTTTGTGGATTGTACCTGTAGCCACAGCACCTCTGTCCTTCCATCTGCCTCCTCCTCCTCCCTAGTACAAATTATCTCTTCCCACATGTACAGAGACACATCCCCTCCTCTTCCCACCCCCATCCCTCCTATATAACTTATACCTGGGAAGAAGAGATCCCAGTCATGATTCTGTATGACCCATATCTCTGTGATGCCAGCCATGTCCACCTCTCCCTCAGCCATCAGTGATAGAACCTCAGCAATTTTGTTCCCAAGGCTCCTTGCTTTCCAAGATACTGCCTTCCACCATGACATGAGTCTCCCTTTCTCATGGTCTGCCTTGTACCCCATGCTCCCAGTCCCTCCTGCCTATCCCCATCTCTTTGCCTCTCATCTGCACCCTTTTTCTTCTGCCTGATTGGGGGGAAGGCTGTTTGGCCTCCTCCACCAGGTGACTAAGCGTATTGTGACCCCTGCTGCCCCCCCCATCAGTTTAAATTCAGATTCTTACCTATCTAATTCTCAAGACTGGCTTTCAGAACCCTAGTGCCCACTTTACTAAGGTGCAGTCTCACCTGTGCATAAAGGGCCTTATTCCCCCAAGTACCCCAGCCGCTAATTAGCCTGCAGCTCTCCTCCCTGTTCCACCCTCTGAACTAGACATTAAATACCTCTATCTTTTTCTATTTTGCAGTGCTAGCCCTTGGTACCAGTAGCACCTCCAAGAAGGTTACTGACCTCTCCACCTCACTGCAGAGCTTCTGTACCTCCCTGAATTTCCCCAGAATGCCACCCACCTCACAATCGGCCATGTCATTCATTTTCAGGTGAACGATGATGTGAGGGACCCCACCTTTTCTGTATTCTCAGCTAATCATAGGCCCACCCTCCCGGCTGTCATCTCTGGCTTACACTGCACCTTTCTGCAGTGTGCCCTAGCTCCTGTGTCTCCCCAACTCACTCCCTTAACTACAGAGTCAGCCAAAATCAATACTTTTTCCCTCTCCATCTGCTTCCTGGGTCCTCTTCCCCCCATGCTTACCCAGCTGTCCCACCTTACTTGTCCCCTTCCCCTGCTACCTGTGCTGAGATCCCCAACCTCTTCCACCCTCCTGACTGATCCCCATCCTGACCTCCTGACCATCCCCTGCCTGTTTTCCTCTTTTGCCCATCTCCCTGTCTGCCCCGCTCCTTCTCTGCCCTGCCACCACTTCCACAGCACCTATCTACCCCTTCCCCTCCCCTCTGTGGTCTTCCACTCTTATACCCATATCAACTTCCTGCTTATTCCCATTTTTCTTCTGACAGAGCTTTCCTTTGCCCCTCAGTCAGTGAGATACATCTATTCCACAATGGCATCTCTGGGAGTGCTCCCACCAGCCTACCTCCGTCCTTTCCCTCTCCATTCCTCTTACTGATGTCCACCCCCTTCCCTTGGCCTAATCCCCTGCTGGGGGAGAGGGACCCAAAGAACTTACTTTAATTCTCCTTCCATTTCACCCCCTGCCTGTCCCCACATCCCAGTCTGGGCTCCACCAGCATTCTCCCCCTACCTGTTCCCATTTTTTGCTCTTCTCTCACCCCTCATATAACTCCGTCCCCAAACTCTCCTATCTACCATCTCAGCTGCACACATCTTCCCTCAACTGACCTAGGCCCCTGCAGACTGGACATCCCCTATCTCCCAAAGAGTACTAAAAAAAAACACTGTCGCACACCCCCTGCAACTCACTACTCTACCCACCCCATCCTACACCTTTGGCAAGCTTCCTCTACACATTCTGATGTTCTAACCCCTCTTTGCAGAGTACCTATATAAGCCCTGTAACATTACATAGCTGTACCCTATATAGGGATTTGCTACAGCCCCCTTGAAAACCTTTTAGTTGAACCCTGTGGTTGAACCTAGATGGGTATGGCTGTAAAGCTGCATCCCTCATTTACCCTGGCAGATGACCCAAGATAAGAACTTACTAAGCTGAACTTAGATGGGGATGGCTGTAAAGCTGCAAACCCTTAATTACACTGCTAGTTGACCCTAGATAGGGAGTAGATGCATTCCTGCAGAGCTCCATGTCCTCTATATCACTATAGGCTGACCCCAGATATGGATTAGCTGCTACTCCCTCAGCTGAAACCTGGATGGGGATGGCTGTAAAACTGCAAACCCTTAATTACACTGTTAACTAACCTAGATAGGAACTAGCTACATTCCTTCAGAGTTTCTTATCTTCTAACTAACTTGTTAGCTGACCTCAGATGGGGACTAGCTGCCAACCCTCAGTAACACCTGACTGTTAACTCCATGATCCCAGCTGCTCTCATCTTACCTTACCTCTCCTCCACTGAGCAGTGTGGCCCGCAGCCTGTGGATGCTCTGCTAATGCCACAGATGCCACTTAGGTACACTCCACACTCCTGCTTCATGGCACTAACACTTTGGGGTCACTCACACAAGGGGTCGCTTGGTCTTCTGTGATTTATATATGCACTACAGCTGCCCTGTTGAGTGGCTTGTAGAACACAGTAATGTCGTCCTCAGCTTTGCTCAGTACCTCCCTCACCCATTTGCTAGTGGCTTCTTCACTCCTCCCTTTCCCAAACAGAAATCCCCACAGCAAACACTTTAACTCAGCATTTCCTCTGTTTAAGCAAACCCATGATTTTGTTCAAAAATAAGCAAAGCAGAAATGCTGCTTCTTTTCTTTATGTCTGCTCCCCTCTGCGGTAGCTAATGAACTGCAGGGTTGGACTACAACAGCAGGCCCTAAAAAATACAAAAAATCTACAGTGACCATAATTGCTGGCTTGTAGCATGTGGTAATGGCATCTTCAGCGTTGTTCAATCTCTCCCTCATTTACCTGCTAGTGGCTTCCTCCCTCCTCCCTTTCCCACACAGAAATTCCCACAGTAAACACTTCAACCTAGCATTTTCCTCCATTTAAGCACTCCCATGATTTTTTTCAAAAATAAGCAAAGCAGAAATGCTACTTCCCTGCCTTATGTCCGCTCCACTCTTTTCTGCTCAGTGGCAGCTAGTGAACTGTAAGTTAGACTACAACAGCAGGTCATAATAAACCAAAACACAACAGCTGCCCTATTGGCTGGCTTGTAGCACATGGAAATGGCATTTTCAGCATTGCCCATTTCCTCCCTCACCCACTCTCTAGTGATTCCCCCCCCCTTCCCTTTCTCACACAGAAATCCCCACAGTAAACACTTTCACCCAGCATTTCCTCTGTTTAAGCACACCCATGATTTTGCATAAAAAATAAGCCAAGCAGGCCCACCATTGCAGTGGTAGCGCTACCACTTGCAACACCAGTGACCCTGGATCAGGAGCGATCTCGGGTTGTTGGAAGGCCAGCCGGGGGGAGAAGAATCGAGTGCCCAACAGCTGCTCTTCTTCTCCGGGAAGGGTGGGTTGCTCATCCCACTGCTTTACTGCCACTTGGGTGACCACAGGTGGAGGTGCAGCAGGATGGCAGAATTGAGGGAGGGAGGACATCAGCAGGGAGTCAGAATGGTAGCATGTCCCAGTGTGCTCTGCACCTTGGCTCCCGTTGTACGTCTAGGGGGTGGAACAGAAAAAGAGGGAAAAAAAACTGCACTGGACTCAAGTAGACGGGACCCGGCAGTTCTGACATTCCTTAACCAGGCTCCTTGGGGTGCCAACCAGACCACCTAACACAGATTTACAGACTGAGAGGGGGTAATGTGGGGTCCAGTCCCTCCTCGCCCGGGGGGAAAACTGCAGCAGGATAGGGGTGGATCCTCCAGTCCTCCCTGGGAGTTACACAGGGCAGAACTACAGGAAGAGCACACTGCTTAGGGATCCCTGAAGGAGGAGTTTGGTGGGGAGACAGAAGGGGCATAAACAGCAAATACAAAAAAAAAAAAAAAAAAGCCAAACAGAAATGCTACTTCTCTGCCTTATGTCTGCTGCCCTCTGTTCTGCTCATTGGCAACTGGTGAACTGCCAACAAGACATTGTTCTCTGGGAGAAGAACTGCCAACAGAGGCACTGGTAAACTGTGGAGAACTCTAGGCCTGCTAAATCAGACACCTGTGAGGAGAGCTCAGTCAAAAGCTGCTTGGAAGGAGAACAATGGTGCATGCGTTAGATGATATATTGTTGCTCCAAAAGAGACCTTCCAATGCACCCAAAAAACCTAAGGTACATAAACTAAAGGTAATCAAAATTACACTTCATCCATTCTGTGACTAATTAAACATGAAAATAAAAGAAGGCATTTTTCTACATGTGCTGTAGAAAACAATAATTGATTATTTATGAACACATCTGGTGGCCGGGATCACGTGAGGAGTTGTAAATTGTGGTGAAAATATAATTATACACAAACACATCTAGGGGTCGGGGTGAAATGGGGAGAAGTAAACTGTGGCTGTTTGGAGGTGGGTGGTGCTGTTTGCGGCAGCAACAGGGTTGAACAGGGAACAGCAAGGTCGAAAAATCACACATATGCAACTTAAAAAGTTGCACAAGGGACTCGGATGGTACCCTTGCACAACTGCCATTTTCTTACACATACTCTGAATTTTCAAAAAGGTTGCTTTCATGCTTTTTTCACATTTTAGAACAGCTTGCACAAATTTTATTTGCACAGCTGCACAAACCTGTTAAGCCTGCTATTGACAGGTGTAGCATATTTTCTGTACTTGCACAAGAAAGGAAAATGCTGCCCGTGCACAAAGAAATGCTGAAAACAGCACTGTCTTCAGTGAAGGGATTTTGCCAACACCAGCAAGTTCTGCATGAACACCTAGTTCCTAGCTTTGCCAGGCCTTTTGAAAATCCAGCCCCTGTTCTTGAACACAGGAGAATGGCTGTGGAGGAACACAGTCAGATCATGGATGGGTGTCTGGGATGGGAGCAGGCTGAACAAGGAAAACAGGATGTTTGGAGGGTGTAGGGAGGTGCTGTCTGGTGTGGCAAAATAGCTGAAAAGAGTGACTGGCCCTGCACATAGGAGAATTGTTGGGGTGCAAGAAGGTCAATCAGGATGTGATATAACTGCTTCAATACCATAAAGGATGGGGCATTAATAGATGTTCATCTATTGTTATCTACTGCTGTGTGCTGTTGCTACTGTTTTTTTTGAGTGTACTTTATTTCATTTTCAACATCAAAAGTACATACAATGCACACATATCGGATAAATATAAAACAAGATTATTCTGGTGCCAACAGGCTGGTCTTGTGTTTTTTTTTTTTGTATGTTCCTATCTTTGTTTTGTAGCAGGCCTTACTGTCTCACCAGTCTCACTATTATAGTTGTAGTTATATAAGAACCACATTCAACATCAGTTTTACAGATTTTTTGCATACAGTGCCTACAAGGAGGGCTTTGGCACAGTGACACTGCTTTTCAGTAATGTTCACTTCATTGTAGACAGTGGTGCAAGTTCACCCAGCACCAGGCAATTAGTTTCATTCCCCCAGCACCAGACTCACTTATAGCTCTCCCCAATCACCATGTTTATTTTTTATTCTGTGATGGTCTGGGTTGGACACCTGACCCATCAGGTAGTAGGGGGTGCAGATTTTTTTATTCCTTTATGGGCTAGGTTTGGGCATTAGACCCATTAAGTAATCTGGGAGAGAGAGAGGCAGATTTTTTTTTAATTCCCTGACAGACCAGGTTGGGATTTGTCAGGTTGTTGAGGGAAGGGGGTATATTTTGTTTACTCCCTGATGGTCCGGGTTTGACTCTGGACTCTTCAGGTGGGTGGATGGCAGAAGAGGGAGACATTTTTTTTATTCTCTAACAGAACGTGTTAAGCACTGCACCCACTAGGTAGTTGAGAGGGAGAGGGACAAAATTAAATTTTTTTATTCTGATGGGTCAGGTTAGGCACTGGATCTGTCATGTTGCTGAGGGAGGAGGACAGATTTATTTCCTCAAGGGTTGAGCACTGGACTTGTAAAGTGATGTTATTCCCATGACATATGCCCTGGAGCGCATTACTGCAATTATAAAATGGCTTATTTGTAAAAAGTGAAAAAAATACATTTTAAAATACATTTTTAGTTGCTTTTTGAATAGGCTTGATGTTGCACTGGGATAACATCACTGTTGAATGTCAGCACTGACCAATCAGAGCCCAGAAATTCTTCTTGCCATTTTATCATTTTTATTACGTTCACTTGCGCGCATGCGCGAGGAACGTTTTGGGAGAGTAGCACACTTTGAAGGTGTGCCTCTCCCATCCAATGCACTGCTCCCTTGAGCAGGCGTGGCGGTCCTGCACCAATGGGTGCAGGAGCTCTGTATGACAGCAGTGTTCCTCTGCTTCAAAGCAGAACACCGCTGCCATAGAGAGCACCACATCAGGCCCTCTCCTCGCCACGCAGACTTCTGCCACACGCCCGGCCCCCAAAGCTTAAACTTGTTTGCCGACTGGGGTGCCTAATCCCCCATCAGCTCCATGGCCCCAAAGCCATCCTGCTGCCACGCTGGGAGCCCACCCCAGTGTGGTAAACCTCCGCTGTGTTTTGCAGACATGGGTGCCCAATCCCCCCTCGGCTGGTCGGCCTCCCCGCGTAGTTTGCCGACAGGGGTGCCCAATCCCCCGTCGGCTCCTCGGCCCCCACACACATCTTCTGCCATGCTGGGAGCCCACCCCAGCGTGGCAAACATCCCACATCATCATATTTTTTTTTTCCTGTAAAGAAAAAACGGTCCCACGGCATGTCTCACTTCCTCCCACAGCCGCACCCACCCACTGCGCACCCAGCCTCCCCACCCCATACTCTACCTCCGACTCCAGCGACGATCTTCGTGGACCGAAAACATCTGCACTCTTCAAAGCCGACCGCGAACTGAAGAAATGCCGGTAAGCTGTATAATGGGCTAGATAGGGGGGTTTCAACTTTATTGCATATCTGTCATTTTTTGGAATTTTTGCACCAAATTTTCAACATGGTGTTTTTGGGACCCCTTCTCATGAATGATGTCACTGTCATGGCGTTACTCGGCCCGAAGGGTGATTTCGCAGGCACTGCACAGTCACTGTGCGAAATCACCCTTTGGGCTTGAATAACACCATGACAGTGACATCATTCATGAGAAGGGGTCCCAAAAACACCATGTTGAAAATTTGCTGCAAAAATTCCAAAAAATGACTGTTTTACGAGCGTGCGTTGTGCAGTTCCTACGCAGGCTCATAAGTTTACGAATTTTTAATATTTTCACTCCAGATTTTCAACATTGTCATTTTATCACACCTTCTTATGAGCTGTATAGCTGTCATTTTTCATATCTCACCCAAAATGTGTTTCTGCCCATGTAGCGCACAATGGCGCAGTCGGTGTGCGAAATCAATGTATGGAACAATTAAGAAAATCACAGTGACACTGTTCATGAGCAGAGGTCTTAAAATGGCTATGTTGAAAATTTGGTGAAAAAATTCCTAAAAATGACTGTTTTACGAGCGTGCGTTGCGCAGTTCCTACGCACTCTCGTAAGTTTGCGAATTTTCAATATTTTCACTCCACATTTTCACCATTGCTAATTTACCACACCTCCTCATGAGCAGTATAGCTGTCATTTTTCACATCCTGCCCAAAACGTGTTTCCTCCCATGTAGCACACAATGGCGCAGTCCGTGTGCGAACTTAATGTATGGGACACATTAAGAAAATCACAGTGACACTGTTCATGAGCAGAGGTCTTAAAATGGCTGTGTTGAAAATCTGGTGACAAAATTCCTAGAAATGACTGTTTTACGAGTGTTCATTGTGCAGTTCCTATGCACGCTCGTAAGTTTGCGAATTTTCAATATTTTCACTCCACATTTTCAACATTGCCATTTTACCATACCTCCTTATGAGCACTGCAGCTGTCATTTTTCACATCTTGCCCAAAACGTGTTTCTGCCCATGTAGCGCACAATGGCACAGTCGCTGTGTGAACTCAGTGTATGGGACACATTAAGAAAATCACAGTGTCACTGTTCATGAGCAGAGATCTTAAAATGGCTATGTTGAAAATTTGAACACATTCCTAAAAATAACTGTTTTACGAGCTTGCGTTGTGCAGTTCCTACACACGCTCATAAGTTTGCAAATTTTCAATATTTTCACTCCACATTTTCAACATTGCCATTTTACCACACCTCCTTATGAGCAGTACAGCTGTCATTTTTCACATCCTGCCCAAAACGTGTTTCCACCCATGTAGCACACAATGGCTCAGTCCGTGTGCGAACTTAATGTAAGGGACACATTAAGAAAATCACAGTGACACTGTTCATGAGCAGAGGTCTTAAAATGGCTGTGTTGAAAATTTGGTGACAAAATTCCTAGAAATGACTGTTTTACGAGTGTTCATTGTGCAGTTCCTATGCACGCTCGTAAGTTTTCGAATTTTCAATATTTTCACTCCACATTTTCAACATTGCCATTTTACCACACCTCCTTATGAGCACTGCAGCTGTCATTTTTCACATCTTGCCCAAAACGTGTTTCTGGCCATGTAGCGCACAATGGCACAGTCGCTGTGTGAACTCAGTGTATGGGACACATTAAGAAAATCACAGTGTCACTGTTCATGAGCAGAGATCTTAAAATGGCTATGTTGAAAATTTGGTGAACACATTCCTAAAAATAACTGTTTTACGAGCTTGCGTTGTGCAGTTCCTACACACGCTCATAAGTTTGCGAATTTTCAATATTTTCACTCCACATTTTCAACATTGCCATTTTACCACACCTCCTTATGAGCAGTACAGCTGTCATTTTTCACATCCTGCCCAAAACGTGTTTCCACCCATGTAGTACACAATGGCGCACTCGGTGTGCAAAATCAATGTATGGCACACAGTAAGACAATCACAGTGACACTGTTCATTAGCAGAGGTTTTAAAATGCCAATGTTGACAATTTGGTGAAAAAATTCTAACAATGACTGTTTTATGAGCGTAGCATTGCACAGTTCCCACGCACGCCCTAGCTTTGCATTTTCAATATTTCCACCCAGATTTCAACATTGCCATATTACCACACTTCCTTATGAGCAGTACAGCTGTCATTTTTCACATCCTGCCCAAAACGTGTTTCCGCCTATGTAACGCACAATGGGGGTAACAAAAAGGTCATGCTGACAATTTATTGTGCAAATACCAGCAATCGCACAGGGCATTAGGGTAAAGCACCATACATGCCACACACCACTGCAAATACCTGCAAGCGAACGTTCAGCATTGACAAATGCTTGTTTACAACCTTATGGGTCAGGTGGGCACTGGAGCTATCTGGTTGCTGGGGGATGGGTTGCAGAGTTGCTTTATTCCCTGTTGGGTCAGGTGGGCACTGAAACCATCAGGTAGTTGGAGAGGGGCCTGATTTTGTTTTGCTCCCTGTTTGGCTAGGTTGGGCACTGGAAAGTCTATTATATTCTACTTTCCCCATTTTACCAGTATTGAGCTCTTGTGCCTTCTAAAACACTTTGGGATACAGTGTATATGAAAGTCATATTGGCTAAGTGTTGTTTTGCAAATTGCCTCACCCTGATCCCCTCTTGCTCCAGTAACTTATCTTCTCCCTCCCCTTACTTTTCCCAGTTCCTGGCCAGGCAACTCTTAATTGACTGAAAAATCAGCTTTTCATTATACAGAGAGGCTGAGCGAGAGAGATACTCCCTAGTTCCTACATGCATCAAATGGTGCCACAGCTACACTATTCTTTGTCCTTTTGCATTGCAATAATTTAGTAGCAAGAGAGCTCAGTTTTGTATAGGCAATTTCATTTTTTTTTTTTAGAAAAAATAAAGGCTAGCTTTCCATTCACAAAATTATTCTGATAGAGTGTTAATTGTACTTCCTGTCTGAGCTCATTTATTGTCATTCTTGTCATCACAATGGGGTGGGGACTAGGCTAAACAACCCAAGGCCTTCTTCAGTGATATCACCTAGGTCAGCTGCATGTTCAGGAGACAAATGCCACTCGCTCAACAGGTTCTCATGCACTCTCCTCCTTGCAGCCAACAGAACGCTAATGAGCTGTTATAGACAGCTATAAAAAGGTGTATCATAGTCCCCCAATTCATTTCAATGGGACGGCTGCAAAACACTTCCTGACTTTGATCCCAATAGGTACTAATCTGCTATGCAGACCAGCCCTAACGACACTTCCAACTATCTACAGATGAGCTGGTGTACAAGATATCATAGGTGGTGAGAAAAACAAGTAAGGTAACACACATTATTCATCAGAGATTCGTAGCACTGGAATAAGCATGAGATACCTTTCAAGTTGCGCTGGACTCCCTTCCCCTTCAGGCATTTCTGTGTGCTATTACTAAAATACATGCATGGCCAAAAATATAATTCCTTCACTTGTTTGGAGTAGCAGGACTGAGCAAGGAAAACATCTTTATTTATGTTACTTACATATTTATTTGTACTGTTTGACCAAGAAAGGCACACTAAGCTATTATAGCTTGTCTCCAGGTTTGTGCTGCAGGGTGAGTTGCATGGACCTGTTTCATTGACAGAGGTATGCTGGCCATGACACCAAGGAAACTCCCCTACTCTTGCTGCATGGGGCACTGTTGTCTTCCTGTGGGAGGGATGGATGTTTCCACTGTGGTGGAAGACGATGAGGTGGATGGTAGCACTCCTGAGACAGATGCATTGACTTGACTCCTGTTTCAAACCCTGCTTCTTCACAAGAACAAGTTATGGATGTTGTGAAGGTTTCTGATGCTGAGCAGAGGCTGTGATACGACTTGACTGTGAAAAAGATGCAACTTATGTTTGGTGGAAGGGATAAATCTAAGGAGGTTGTGACTACACTATCTGTGGAGGTTGAGGAAGCTGGGGCTTCTGAAGGAAGAATATCAGAAGATGAGGAGCAATATGAATCAGCTCCTATGTCAGAAAATTTGGAGAGTGAGATCTCTGAAGTGGAGGATATTGATTTTGGGATGGCGGTTGGAGATGAAATGCACATCATCTCTGACCATGACAAAGATATAGCAGCGGCCCAACTGGAACAGATTATTGAAGAAAAGAGGCTTACTGTACAGAGGATGCTGGAGGAAGATGATGAGAGAAGGAGAGAAGAATGGAGGAGATGAGGAAAGACCCGATAAGGAGAGAGAGTCTGGAACCCGGAGGTAGCAGCTGAGGTCCGGAGAGTAACGTATCACAGAATGAGGAAGGAAGTAAGTCGATCCCGAGTACGGAGTCATCGGGTGCATTGACCAGACAGGTGTTAATCTGCACATTGGGATTACTGTGGAGGCGGTCCCCACAGAAGAATGGTCGCCTGGCTCAGTGCTGCAAGAGGCAGGTTGGAAACAAGGCCCTGACGGTAGATGGCAACTGAAAACTGAATGGCTTGACTTTTCTCAAAGTGGTAAGAACCTTCCCAGTTAAACTCTGTGCAGGGGAATGAAAGGGGGGAGAAAAAGAACAAAAGGCAAAACTCAGCGACATCCCAGATACAAGGAGACATGGACCAGAATAGTGCTGTAACTATTCTAAGACCTGATAATGGAAGCAAAGATGTAAAAGAGGTGGAGAAAAGAAAGGAGGGTGGAGGGCAGTCTGGCTTGTCAAAAAGTAATGAGCCCAATGTTCAGAATGTAGGGCACCATTGCCAGACTGAAATGGACATATATGGAATTGGGAACAAAAGTACCCTGGCCAAGGATATGAACAACAACAGCACAGACAAAACCAAATCATGTTCTGAGGTTTTGAAAAGCAGAGACACAGGGAGAAAGGGACAGGAGCCAGCAGAGTCTAATGACCCCTCCCACCAAAAGCAATCACTAGGCCTTCCAACTCTGATAGGTATAGTGACCTGACCCCCAGAAGATCTGCAATATAACTGAGGTATAAAGGTGGGCTTGAAGTATTTCCCAACAGGATATATGTGGGGAGGATGCTGTTAAATGAATCAATGAAGTTAATGGCATCAGAAATGTATGCCCTTATACTTATATCTGGGGAAGATGTGTTCGATATAAGTTTCAGATCAATGAGTGGTTTGGAAAGGTTCTGGCTAAAATATAACCAGCTGAAGTTTTCTCCCATCTGGGACCCCTTCTTAGGGATCCTTCTGACCAAACACATTATTAAAACAATAACTGTCATGTTTAGAAATCAGTGTGCACATGTGGGAGATATAGTGCAATGGCTAAATCAAATGTGCATGGTTCTAGACCCTCCAGAAGCTATAACTGATACAGAGTATTTATGGACTGGAAGATGGCATTTTAAAGTGAAGTTGCACCATTCAGAAGAAGGAATAGCCCATATCCCAAACAGCTTTTTTCTGGGCAGGGATAGGGGGTGGTATTCTACCCTGGTCAACCCAAGGCCTATTACAGGTGTGGGTCTCGGTCCCACTTGTCTAGTATGTGTGATGCCATAAGATGTGGCCTATGTGGGGAAATTGGACATAGTAATTCACAATGCAAGAACCACGTGCAATGCAACCTATGTGAAGAATATAATCACTTATATCAAAATTGCCCATGGGCTGCATGAAACAATGCAAAGAGCATGAACCATAATGACCTAATCAAAAAAGCTCAGCAGGCAGGAACAACCAAAGAGACAACTGCTCCCCTGAGGAAGGAGAGAGTTCAGGGTCTGGAGCATCCACATCCTAGGAGCCTCCCAGACAAGAGCAAGAGGTGGCTCTAGTTCAGGAGCAAAGGGATGAGGAAGTAATAGAGGTGCCCTTGGCTGGGGATAATGGCTGAGGTGGAAACGAGCATGGACAGCTCAGAACAGGGAAAAAGAAGTTGAAATGGAAGTGACTAAGGGGAATGAGCAAGGTGAGGCAGTAAACATGCCCCCCACCAGAAAGTCAGGAAACTAACCTTGGGCATGAAAGAAGAAAGAGTCTGAGGAGCAAGAAAGGGCTTACATCTGATATCTTATCAGCAAATCTCTTTGAAGTTCTCCCAAAAAAGAGGGGGATTTGAACACAGGTGAACAAGATTCAGTCACTTCCTCTTCAACACATTTGGTACAACAAAATGTGGAGCCCAAAGAACTACAATCAGGAGGCGGGGGAAGAAAAAGAAGAGGAAGAGAAGAAAAGAAACATGACAGTTTTTCTTTGTTTTTTTCAGCTAAGGCAGGACAGTGGGCTTCATTATTAATGATTTTGTTTTCTTTAGCTTCTGCAAACATTTGCAATATATTGAGCAGTAAGAAAAGGGAGGCAGTTTGGGCAGAATTAAGAAATATTGCATGTGACGTAGTTTTTGTACAAGAAACCTGGTATAACTCAATGCAAGTGGTTTCACAGGCAAAAAAAGAGTGGGTGTGGGGGCCATCATATTGGTCATATGATCCAGACAGAGATGACGGGGTGGGTATCCCATTCTCAGGTACGGGGTTTAAGTTGCAAAATTTGGTAGATTTTCAGCCTGGGAGGGCCCTCTTAGTGGATGGGCTATGGTATAGCCAACCGAGTAGATTTGTGGTAGTTTATGGTTCACAAATTAAGGCAGCAAGGGTGCAGTTATTAGAATTAATACAACCTTATTTGTGTACTTCAAGGAATGTTTATTTTGGCGGGGACTTTAATTGTACTTTAGATATACAGGAAAGGAAGAATGCGGGGAAAAAAGTGTAGTGTGTTTCCTTTGCTTTAAAGAAGTGTGTTGAGACAGATGAATTAACTGATGTTTTGACTAAAGCTGTTCCCCCTGTGAAATTTACATGTGTTAAAGGAACACTCTATTGTAAAATTAATTATTGTATTCTTGACCAAGAGAATAGATGTTATCAAAACAGCGGTGATACCTTCAGTCTTTACTGATCATTTGTTAATTAAGGTTACAGTATGCACAGAATCAGGTACAGATCAACCAAGAACACGATGGAAAATGAATTCAACTAGCTTAGAAGGAGAGGTGAAAATTGGGTTGATATCTCTATTTGTGGATAGAGCCTCGGTTTGGGGTATGTATGAAGATCTGTGTGAGTGGTGGCTTGATACAAGGAAACTTGTAGGTAAAAACAGGGTCAAAAGCAACCTTTTGCAATATTTAGGACTAAGAAACCAGCTGTTCAGGCTGTTGAAAACTTCATATTTAGGTAAAGACCTGTCAGATCAAATAGAAAGAATTAAAGACAAAATTAAAAAGGTACAATATGATAGAGCAGCCTCATTGGTATCAGAACTGAGTTTAGAAACACAGAAAATCCCATTTGCAGACCCGTGCAAAGCATGTAAAGAAAAGAAGAATAGATCCAGATTCAGAAGCCTTAGAAATAAAAAAGGAAAAATTATTAGCACTTCAGAAGGAATCAGCGAAATTGTGAAGGAACATATAAGAGAAGTTATGGAGAGGCATGACCTCCAGAAAATGATAACAAAAGTTTATAGGTAAATTGAATGTCCCTAAGCTGAAGAAACAGAAATGTTGGGACCTGAGGAAAGAAATTATGGTGCAAGAAGTTGAAGAAGTTATTAAGGAACTAAAATTCGTGGTAGTTCCAGGAGTGGATGGAATCCCAAACGAATTCTATAAAACCTTCCTAGGAATATTAGCTGCATTCTTAGCCAGCATTTTTAATTTTATGTTTAGAGGTAACCATATTCCTTCAGAATTTTTAAAAGATCTAGTTATTTTCTTATGTAAATCAGGGGATAAATTAGATATAGGGAATTGGAGGCCAATAAGCATACTTAACTCTGATTCTAAAATTTTAATCCAGGTATTACAAAAACATTTAAGAGGGGTTGTTGCTGAACCCAGCCCAGTCTTGTGCTATACCAGGAAGAAATATTCAAGAAAATGTGGCCATAATTAGGGAAGTCATTGAGTATAAAAGTAAGGAGAATGAAGCAGGTTGTCTGATATCCCTTGACCAGAGCAAAGCCTTTGATTGGATTAACCAAGCATATCTGTTACAAGTATTGGAATCTTACGGGATTACTTATGAATTTAGGAAGTGGATTGAGCTGCTGTACAAAAATGTGGCACTGGTAGTAGAAATGGGGGGGTGGGACCCATATTTTTTTTATTAAGTCTGGGGTAAGGCAAGGATGCCCCCCATAGCCCACTTTTGTATGTTTTTATTATTGGCCCACTAATTAGGACAATTAGCCTCTCAGAAAGGATTCACAGGGTAAAGGAGGTCAGGAAGGTGATACAATGAAGGTTTCTGCATATGCAGACAATGTGTGTATCTTTCTGGCATCTGAAGAGGAGATGCCATGTTTAATGGAAAAAAATGGAAAAATATTCAAAAGCAATTGGAGCAGTACTAAATGTGGACAAAAGTAAAGGTTTTAGATTAGGGCACTCAGAGGGAAGAGGTGGGGGTAGTCAAGTGATAAAAATTACAGATGAAGAAATAAAGATCTTGGGTATCCAGTTTGGTAAAATGGACATTGGTAAGGTGAACTGGGAAAAAGTGTTGGTTGAGGGGGAAGGGAAAGTAGCAAGGTGGAAAGCCTGGAAAATGTCCAAATTAAAAAGCGTATTTGTAGTTAAACGGTTTCTTCTTCCTCCTTGTTTTCTTTATTTCGCAGCAATTTTTCCATTACCTACAGGAATGGAAACAAGAAACCTGGACCTGTTTTTCCAACTTGTGCGGGGGAGCAGGTTAAACCCCATTAAAAGGGAGGTTACTTATTTAATCTGTAAGAAAGGGGGTTTGGGGATGATTAACCCCGTGATATTTTTCCACACATTTTTTTGGTATAAAAATCTGATTAATCTATTGGAGCCTCAGGATGGGATAGTGGGAATGTGGAGAAAGAATGTGCTGGATAAAGTTTTGGAAAATTGGATAGAGGAAATTCCTAAAGCCAGTAGGAAAATAGAAATACCAGGATACCATAGGGATACATCAAGTAAATTACAAAGATGGAAAATTGTTCAATCACAAGTGAAACAAAACACTAGAAAAGGGATGTATTACAAAATACAGGGGGAGACAGGAGTAAGTGACACAGAGTTTAAGGGTGGTACCCCTACAGAAACTAAATATGTTTATAAAATGTTAAACAATAAAAGAATTCTGACTAAAATGTGGGATTTACAGTGGCTGATGGTGCACGGGAGGATAGGGGTAAGAGGAAATCATAAGCATAAAGCACTTGAAGAGAGAAATTGTTTATACCCTGGCTGTGGTGCTGATGTGGAAACACAAGAGCATTTTTTGCTACAATGTAAATGTGCTGACGGTTTATGGGTGTTCCTATCGAATAAGTGGAAAATGCCTTGGTTAAGAACAATAAGTTATAGAAACTTGGTTTTGGGGATTTATCCGGAATTCTTGACTCAATTCCATAGTTCTACTGTGCAGATATTGTTTGCATGTCTGAAATATTGCCTGTGGCAGAGTTGTTGCCAGTTGTTATTACAACAACAAGCGATGTCGTATGGAAGGGCTCAGTAAAATGTGTGCAGAAGCATTATTGGAAGTATATAGAAAGGATTGTAAGAGACATCCAAGGAATAAGATAACACTGTGGTGGAAGGGATTGTTGCTTTTTTTACAAAATATGCATAGTATGATTGGAAAAAAATGGAAAAGAGAATGGTCTAGTAAGGAAAACTAGCATACAGTGTAAAAATAAATGTTTTTCAAATGTAAATAGGATATAGTGAGGTGAAGGGGGTTGGGAAGGTTATTAGGAGATGGAAAAAATTAAGCTGTAAATATTGAAGTAATGAAATGTTGTATATATGTTGGTTGTGTCTTTTGAATAAAAAAAAACTACTCTTGCTGCAGGGCGCACTGTCGGCTTCCTGTGGGGAGGGACAGACGTTTCCACTGTGGTGGACGATGATGAGGTGGATGGTAGCACTCCTGAGACAGAAGCACTGGCTCCTGTTTCAAACCCTGCTTCTTCACAAGAACAAGTTATGGATTTTGTGGAGGTTTCTGATGCTGAGCTTCTCGTTGCAGCGCAGAAACTGTGACATGACTTGACTATGAAAAAGATGCAACTTATGACTATGATGTCTGAAGAGGAACTTAAATTCCTATAAGGAAAAACTAAGCTGGATGAAGAGAAAAAAAAAACAGAAAAGACTGTCCTGTAGCCTGCAATAAAAAGTGTCAGCAGGGTCAGTTTGCTATGGACTGTGGCTCTACTGACAATATTTGTACACAACACAGTGAAATTGATGCACACCTTTCAGCTATGCCAGAGGTACCCTGGTCTCCCAAAGTTTCTTTGAGCGGGGGAGGCAGGATACAGATGGACACTGGGAGTTGGATTCCGGACCCAGAGATTCCATTGCCTAGTTCTTGTCTGAACAGCCAGATTACTGCTGATGCTGCTGACAGTTCATCTGAGTTGCTGAATCATTAAAGGCCACCACTGCCAGCTGCTGAAGCCATACACAGCCCCAGGAGGGAGAACACAGAGCTGATTTCTACAGGTACTAATTCTTCAGTTCCACCTTTGCATGAAACTATTGTGCCTCTAGTGACTTTGCCATTAGAATGGACTGTACAGACTGCAACATCTGTTTCTCTTACCAGTACTACTATGGACCTTCCAGTTGCCATGGTTACAGAAAAGGCCAAACGGCCAGTTTTACAATAGCCCATTTCTTCTGTTAGTTCTACCAACACCCCCATGATAACACACCTTCTGTACCTTCTTCCCAAAGAAAGCCTTCAAGTTATGCTAGCCTTTTCCATCATCCAGTTGAACCAGCCAAACATAAGAATGCCATCCACCTTCACTATAAGGGTGGCATGGAGACATCTCCTAATAGAACTTTCTTAGGCAGAACCCTTATTAAACAATCTGTGCAGCTCTCACCTTCAGAGGTTTATGCCTTAATTCATGCTCTGGGGGAATACCAGTTTTGATCTCAGTTTTCGGACTGCTAGCTCTTTGGACTGTTTTTGGAATCTGTATCACTCTCTGAAGGATTATGTGCTCTGGACACCCTTTTCTGCCATCCCCTTACCAAACCTTCATTTATAATTGAGGCAGTTCTCTTTTGTAATGAAGGGGAAAATGTTGCTGATATTACTCACTGGCTAGAAAAACATTGTAATGTTCGACATACCCCTGAACTCATTATGGATGGCGAAACCTTTGGACAGGTGACTGGAAGTTCAGGGTCAAGCTGCATCACTCTGATTCTAGCATACAACATTTACCAAGCTGTTTATTTTGGGGCAGGGACAGGGAATACTCTTGTGCTGGTCAGCCTAAATCATGCTACAAATGTGGCTCCCTTCTTCACCTCAGCAGCACCTATGATCAGATTAAATGCACTCTTTGTGGTGCTCTTGGCCATCCTGGCCTGCACTGTACTTTCACCCCCAGATGTAACTTGTGCGAAGTGGAAGGTCATACCTTTCACTCCTGTCCCTGGACTGCCTATAATAAATCTGATTTTTTGGGGGAACGGGATTTCTACATTCATGAGGCTACGAAACTGCCCCCCCCCCCACACACACACACACTTCCTCTGGTCAGTCTGCCCATATGACTCCTTCTAAATGGAATGCTGGGAATTCTGACTTGGCCTAAGGACAGCCTGAGTCCCACCATACCAGTTCACCCATATCCCACATGATTCATCTACTGAGCTTTCTGTGTAGGCCACTGAACAATCTACTGTCACCCCAGTTCCTTGGACTTCTGATTCTCTTTCCACCTGCTCTGCAACCCCTCAGATTGCCACGTTAGTTATGCCGCCTCCACCCGTTTCAGTACCTGGACAGTTTCAGCAGTTGGCAAATAGAAATGTAACCCCTTAATGGGTGGGGCTTACCTCGTTGCCCCAGGCACTGCACATGCCTCCCGCTACATTCTGCCACCATTCCTGGGTCCTGTAGTGCTCCTTTGAGGTCTCCATCCAGCCCCGCATGGTTATTTAGTTATTTGGGCCCGGAGGAGCAAATGTCATGGGACTGCCACATTGCCTGGTCCTTTAAAGTGCCAGTGGGGTCTGCACATGTGCAGTAGCACCTAGTGGTTTTCTGGCTATTCTAGCAGCCACTCCATTGCCTCTCCAGTGGTCTCAACCCCCAGAACATGTTAGTAGGGGGTCAGACACACACAGGAGGTGCCCCAAAAGTGGCCAGAATGTTTATTTAAAGAGTGCCAATGTGCGCTACAGAATAGGGCATATCTAAATATGAATGAGCTGCCTGGCTGCTCCTGGAGACTCTGTATTTTGGAGCCAGTGACAGGCAAACTGAACAGTTTCAAAATGTAATTCAGCAGCCGAGTGATAGAGGAAAAAGGCTGCGAGTTGAATGCAGGACAATGGTTAAATGAAAGCATTTACTTTGGCTGCAAGGACACATTAAAGTCTGGACTGCTGCCCAGACTATATGGAACTGTTGTGATAGCAGCCATCTTGGATACTTTGACCCTGAGTGCCAGCCAGTCAAAGACTTAGGCACCCAAAGACAGTGTGAAATGACTGCTGGGAGAGGTGCTAACTCTCTTCTAGGCACCCAAAGTAATAACCAATCAATAATTGAAGGGGGCTAATGTTTAATAATTTTACTGATGGACAGCACGCTTCAGCTAATCAGAGGCTGGGATTTTCTGTGTGAAATCCCAGGGACTTTTTGAGTTTGGGGCAGTCTGGCTTGGGCTCTCAGCGAGTCAAGAGGGCTCATTCTGTGTGTAGGGCTTTTGCAGCAAAATGTCTGAGGACTTTGGAAAGGTTTCCTCCTGCCTGGAGAACCTATGTTTGCAGCTTAACCTGCAGCAGTCTGAGAAACTCTGAGCATGTTGAAGGGGGTTTGTGAACTGTGTGTGCCAGAGTCTGAAGTTGGCAACTTGGTCCTGAAGCTGAAGGAAATTGTGGGAAAGAGTCTGCAGAGCTCCAGAGTTTGGGAATCTGCCTATATTGCTTAAATCCTGCTGTGTAAAGGTGGAGCTGCCACCCAAGGGACTGTATGCTGCTAGCCAATAGCCACTGGCAAGGTGGAATTCAAAGGAACCATTGCTGCACCACAGAGCTGTAAATCCCAGTTCAGGTAGAAGACAGAGACTGCAATCTGCACAACCACAACTTGGAGTCAGGTAAGGGAACTGCTAAAACTTATCGAGTGGGGTGGTTGGGCTACAGTAAGCCACAGGTGCATGCCTGAGTATTATGGCACTCTGGACTCATTTGGGGAGCCAGACCATGGGATCACTCCTAGGCCTATGCTCACATGTGGACCAGGAAGCCTTGTGTTGTGCTCCCATTCTCCAGCCAGCCTTGCAGGTTAAAGGTGACAAGCAGCCAGGCTCTGCAATCAACTTAGAAGGTGACAAGTTGCCAGATCCTGCCACATCCCACTGCCAGTTGTTTCTGCCCATCTATTTGCTGCCCCACAGCACCACTGTTGTTTTTCTTCAAATCTACTGTGCCAGAACCTGAAAACAAGTGTCTACAGAACTGTGAGTAACACAAGCCCTGACCAGGGGGTTGACCCCTGTAAAGTTGTCTGCAAGTGTAAAGCTATTAACATCTACAAATCCCAAAGTGTTTCAAGGGCCCCAATGCTGGCCAGAACACAGCAACATACGGCCTGCACCAGTCCTGGGTACACAAATAGACTAAGGTGGGCACTTGTACCAGTGGAGAGGAGGGTTAATGTGCATTGGGAGTGGGCAATGTTGCTAAAAGGTATAGCATATTCAAAGTGAAATTATTTTTCTGCTTCCCCATTCTCCTTTCTCCATAATAAAAGATTTAAGGTTGTTGTTGTTAACATTGGTTGTGAGCATATTGTTAGTTACAGTCATTAATTATCTGTGTTTTACAGTATTACAAAACAAAGTGGTATTCTGTGTGTGAGGTGACTGGAAGAGGAGATGGGTAGGTACAGCATCCCAGGGAGTTATACTATGAAAACACCTGGCCCACTGTACTTTTACTCTGGGTGGAGGCACCACACTATAAGTTATCACCTTTGGGAAAGAACCCCCAATTGCCATCAGAACAGAACCCAGGCCCCTTAACCTGTATAGTAGTCAGCAGGCAGGGGTAGTAGCCTACTGGCACATGGCACATAGGCTACATTTTTGGAGGCACTGCTGGGATCTCCTATTTATCAGTCATCCCCACCATGGGGTCCATGGCTGAAAAGGACCATATTGCCCCCCAACCTGTTTTTGTGCCCCAGACCGAAAGTTACTGTTAATGCTACAGCCAGCCTAAGATTAACAGAGTGGAGTAGAGGTCAGGAAATGGACCCCCAGAAATCCCTTTTGCTCCTGGGAGTGCCACCTGAGATGGGCACAGGGTCCATAGAGGGACATCTGTCAGGCATTAAGTGTCTTGGCCCAGTGGTCATCTGCAGCCAGGTGTTGGACTGTGCTGCAGGAACATTAACTGTGCTGGTTGAATGCTGAAATGTAGTAGATGCCCTGTGGGTACCCGGTGCCTTAATCCCAGAAGGGGTTCAGGAGGCATGGCCTATTGTAATTCTGTCCAGTGCAATTCCCAAGGATGAGGCTTTGCCTGAGCCTAAAAAGAGCCCACCACCCAGTGAAGGGACTGGGCCTAGACATGTGCCCTCTGCCTCAGATTATAATAGTAAATTAAAAATGTTTTCAGGGGTGAAACTCACTCCAAATGGTGAAGATGACTATGAGACCTGGATTTTGTAATTCCCATGTTGCATAAATGGCAATGCAGTGAGGGGGAAAACAGAAACAGACTGACTGAAAGTTTGAAAGGCACTGCATTGGATATCATTTGATCCTTGCAGGCCACAGATCCTGAGGCTAGTGATGAGGAATATATTGTCTTTTTGGATAGCGCATTTGGCAGCACTGAGTCCAGAGAGGATTTGTTGTGGAATGTTTGAGCCACTCGGCAGCAGCTAGCGGAATCTCTTTCAGCCTATATACAGCACTTGGAGAAAGCATTACAAAAGGTGCACCGAAAAGGGGCAGTGCAGTCTGCAGATTTAAACAGAGTGTGACTGGAACAAGAGCTGAGGGCCGCTAAATACTCTGAACTGTCGTTGTTAAAACTGAGTTTAAAGAAAAGTTGAGTGACCTGCCCTCCCTCTGAGTCCTCTGCAGAGAAGTATGAGAGGTAGAGGAACAGGATGTGCAATGGGGACTCTATTCTGCCATTCTAGTAACCACTCAGGTTACTGACAGTACCCCTCCGCTGAGGCCCATGAGTTGACAGAACTCCTTAAAGAACATAGGAAGGGGTTTGGCAAGGCTGCCTCTGCACTCAGCAAATGCTAAGACACTCACCAGAGTCCACCAGTATCATCAGCACCATCCAACCTATCCATGATGGGCATGGGAGTTCAAGCACAGGCACCCCCTGTGGCCCTGAACCTTGAGGCTCACCTTAGTGAACTGTGCCAAGCTATAAGTGAATTGAAAAGTCATAGCTTGCCAATTCAGGGTGAACTAGAGTGAAGAAGGGCTGCTGCCCTAGCTATTGCCCTGTTCTCTGCAGTGTATTCCGGTTGTCCCAGTAACCAAGGCCCTCAACCCACTGCTAAACTCTTGTTCCAAGGCAGACAAAACTGAGAAGACTTCTACTGCTATAAGTGTGGGAGAGAGGGCCATATTAGAAGGGAATGCCAGTAATGAGAGGAACCAGCCCATGTAAGGGACAGACTGCTGGAAGAGAAGCACCAGAAACAGGAAAACGTCAACAGGGTCCAGTAAGGGAGCATACTGGGACCCTGGCCAAGTCTAGCTCCACTGTGTTTATAAGAAAATCCTCAGCTAAAGCCCCAGAACCTGTACTGCCTGATTTTGATAAACGGGTAGAACCCTCCACTGAAACCACAGTCACCATCAACGGATTCATACTAAGATTGGAAAGAAGCTAGAGAGCCGTAAGGCCCATAGATGCTCCTTACATTAATAATAACAAAGAATGAAGTCAGAAAGTATCAACTTGTCCAAAAGGATTTAAACATAGGTTTGGAACTACTAGAAATAACCTCCACAGGTAAAGCATTCCAGGGTTTTATGATACGTAAAGTATAAAAGAATTTCTTGGACATGGAATTTCCTATGTTTTAACTGAAGTGGGTGACCTCTAAGATTAAAAGTATCATCTTTAAACATCAGCCCAAGACTTTTCAATACATATGGATCTTTCATAATATCAAACAAAAGAAGAAGATCCCCTCTTAACCGCCTGGTAGTGAAAGACATTAAATTCAATGAAGTTAGTCTGGTTTCGTATAACGCATGTTGTAACCCTTTCACACATTTAGTGTAGCGTCTTTGAACTTTCTCAAGTCGCAAAATGTCATATTTCCTAAAGGGGCACCATAACGGGGAAGAGAAATCCAGATGTTGACAAACATAGGCTCTATATAAGGGCATTAACACATTGCTATTTCTTGATTTAATGTTTCTCTTAGTAGACCAGATGACCCTGTTAGCTTTAAGTATCATGGCATTAAGCTGAGAATCGGGCCAGAAGTCATCCAACACCAACACCCCCAAGTCTTTCTCTGTACAAGTACTATTCAACACTCTATTGTCCAAGGTATAAACATGAAGGGGATTGGAGATTCCAAAATGCATAACCCTGCATTTCTTGTGATTAAGTTTCATACCCCAGGTATTTATCCTTTTAGAGATGTTATTAGATCAGTTTGAATTAATGCAATCTGCTCTAGGTTGGAACACAGACCTCCAATTTTGATGTCATCAGCATATTTTATGGTATTAGAAAAACAGCTATCTGTTATATCGGATATGAATAGCTGAAAGAGACTCAGGCCCAAGACAGAGCCCTGTGGTACACCGCTAGTGCTATGCCCTAACTCAGACAATTGCCTATTAATCAGAACCCACTGAGATCGGTCAGTCAACCATCTGGATAGCCATCTAACAATAACAGGGGCAATATTAATGGAAGCAAGTTTATGCAATAATGCCCAATGGGGAAGAAGGTCAAAAGCCTTACCAAAGTCGATATAAATCACGTCATACAGGAGTTTATTGTCGAGATGCAAACTGACATCCTCATAAAAATACAATTGGTTGGTCAAGCAACTTTGTCCCTTTTTAAAACTGTGTTGTTCCTCATCTAGTGTGACCAAAGTAGAGGAAATAATATCTTTGATAAGGCTTTTCAAAATTTTGCACATCGGAACAGTTAGACTAACCCGTCTATAATTTTCCCAACAACTTTTTAGTCCTTGTTTACGGATCAGAATCACATGAGCGATTTTCCAGAGTTCAGGTGCAAAATTGTGATTAATACAGTACTCAAAAAGTAATTTGAGAGGTAGGGCCGAACTGTCTGCCAGCAAATTTAAAAGATGCCCTGGTATATCATTTGGTGATAGGCTAAATTTCCCTTCAAGAGAGATTAATTTAGCGTGTACTTCAGATTCAGAAATGGTGATGTTCCCTTCCATAGAATCTATATTAATATCAATAGGTTATTTATCTGAAAAAAATCTTACAAACATTTCTATTAACTATATTGCCCATTTCAAAAGGATCATGAATTTGTGTGTCATTGAACTGGATGGGCCCCACTTGACAGGTGGGTTTCTTGAGAGAATTAATATATGCAAAGAAAGACTTACTATTATCCTTTCTTGCATTAACTGCCAATTTAAGCTCCCATGATTTTTTAGCTTTTCTTATGCATTTTTTGCATTTCTTTTGAATATTACAGTATATACACCAATTGGTTGGAGTCCGTGATTTCAGAAAGGCAGCATACCGTTATTTTTTTCTTTTATAATAGGACTTTTATTGAATTATTCATTCATTTAGCCTTATAATAATAATAATAAATTTGATTTCTCAGAAGCGCCTTTCAGCTATCAAGGCACTGTACAAAGAATAAGGAATCATAATAAAACTCAGAAACACAATAAAATAATCAGAGGATCCAAAATTAAACTGTACCACCAAAAGCATGGCATCACAGATATGTTTTCATTGCCTACTTAACCACCCCACACACACATTCGTGCACTCCTGAAGCTGGCAGGGTAGAGAATTCCAGAGGTCCGGGGCCACGTGCGCAAATGTACAGATCCCTGAGGATTTCAAAAACACCCTCAGAATCTCTAGCAACCCCTCATCAACCGAAAGCAACTGTCACACTGGGTGGTAAGGAACATGGATCTCTTTCAAGTAGTCAGGGCCCTGTCCATGTAGGGCTCTATAAGTCAGTAAACCGACTTTAAAGGTGATCCATCACCTAATTGGCAGCCAGTGCAGATCACATAGCACAGGTGTAATATGAGAGGATCAAGGCGCTTCCATCACCAATCGTGCTGCCACATTCTGCACGAGCTGCAGGTGGCAGATATCAACCCCAGCCAGCCCTAAGTACAGGGAGGTGCAATAATCTAGGCACAAGGTCACAAAAGCATGGACCAGGGTAGGTAGATCCCTGGATGGAACAAGGTGCTTAATCCTAGAGATATTCTTAAAATAATAAAAGGAAGACTTGATGATGGCTGACACCTGAGCCCGTACCGCCAGCCGATCGTCAAGCACTACCCCCAGGTTTCGCACACATTTATATTGACTTGAAATGTTTTTTAATTTAGTCGGGATGAACAAATTTCTTAAATTAAAAATTTTATTGTGTAAAAAGGAAAAATAATCCCCAATATATACAGTATTTAAGATAGAATCCCAATCCACTGTCGAAACTGGTTTTGATACTGGAAATATCAGATTTATCATACAGATATAATATAGAGTTGTTTTTCAGTGGAATAACCATATGTTTTTACTCAAACCTGATGGAACAGAGGTCATTATTCCCAATCAGTGTGGACACATTTAGGTTTTTGGGAGCCAAGCTGCCACTGTGAAGAACAAGATCCAAAATATCATGACCTCTAGTTGGTTGATTTATACCCTGGGTGAGGTTACACTGCTGACAGACATTGATTATTTTTCTACCTGAGCAAGTAACAGCAGTCTGCCTAATCCAGTCAATTTCCCCTAGGTTAAAGTCCCCTGTCAGCATAGTATCCCCAAAAGCAGAGGTAGTTTCAATTTCTGAAATTAGAATGTCAAGGTCGGAAGATGTACTGGGGGGATGATAGCACATTCCTAAAATAAGATGTTGATGTTTATTTAACATTAGTTTAATCCATAAGGATTCAAAAAGACTTGCAGGAGACTTGACCTTATTTGAGATGTCGACAGACTGTAGTGATTCTTTGAGAAACATTGCTACCCCATCACCCTTTTTATTCTTTCTATTATATTTATAAAGAATATACCCGGATAGTGAAGGATCCCAGCTAACCTTATCATTGCCCCATGTTTCAGTAACTATAATCATATCAAACCTATCTACTAGGAGTAAGGCCTACAACTCATCTAATTTGTTATTCAGGCTCCTAGCATTAAAATATAAATATTTTAAGTGATTCAAATTTTTTGTAGCATGTTTTGTAATCAAATGCCTCTGGGGGGGAGAAGTTATTCTCACCCACAGGTCAAGCAGTTTAAATGCTCGTTAATATATTTAAGTATGTGTTCTGCCAATACAAGATTACCCCTAGGACTCAAAAGGAGGCCATCTCTACAAAACATTTCTGGTCTACCAACAAATTCCTCCCAGTGGGTAAGACAAACTTGATCTTATTTGAGACATCTGAGGTGAAGCCAATTATTAAATTGTGTATTTCATCATTAAATGCTTCAGAGGCTTTTGGAACAGGTCAAATTTCAGAGAAGGCAATCTCACGCCCCATGTCCACCAATATATTTGAGAGTGTCACAATATTTTTCTTAATATCTAATAAGTCTGAGTGTAAGAAGTCATTTGTACCAACATGACGCACTACTAAAGGGTTTTGGCCACAATGATTTAAGATATTATGGACCACATGAGAAATATTTGAGATCCTGGCACCACTAAAACTAGAGCACTTGTGATTTGCTTTGCTGGATCGCAAATTGCCCTATCCAAATATTTAATAATGGAATCCCCAGTATGAACACTTGCCTAGAGGCACTGCAGGGAATCTGGGAGGTCGCCATCTGATTTGGACCATTTGCCTCAGGAACCACACTTTCAAGAATTGGCTTTGTGGGAGTTACATTTAATGGCACCAAAGGGGTCAAGGAAGGAGGAGGACACAACTTAGGGGGACCAGATGAACTGCAGTTTAATGTGGGGTTGACACCAGGGTTACCAATATCAGAACAATGGGGGAGATATCTACTGATGGAATAGTCACACCTTCCAAGTTATTTGTCACATACAGGGACTCAAAACTATTTAGTGTGGGCAAAAAGAACTGTGTGGCCTTACATCCTTTTTTATGTACTCTTTTACCTTGTACCTCATACCAATGTTCATCCATATTGTCAGTATACTCCTGTTCTGCAGGGTGCTTTCTCATGCTTCCTCTATATGATGTAGAGATAATGTCAGTGCTGGAAGCCCTATTGTTTATTGAATCTAAAATAGGCTGAGACACACCAATGGCAGCAAGTGAGTGGTACTAGAAGGACTGGTTTGGTTTAGTGCTTGAAACCTGGCTCTAATTTGACACTGACTTGCTTCTAATTCTGATAATCTATCATTACAGATAGTAACCATCCATTTGAGGGACTCATTTTCTATATATTTCTCACAAGTAAACCTCTTACTGGGATCACTAGCCATATTGATACAATACATTAAACAACTAATACATTGGTTGCTAAAGGCGGTTAATCATGGCATACCAGATTCTGACATGATACATCCTGCAGGACTAGATATATTACAACTTCAGTAGATCACCTGAGGGCACAAATGCTTAATGTTGTAAACCCCCTGCTCACTCTGAACATGCAGAACATGCACAGACACATGTCTCTGCACGCATCTCCATACGCGGCAATGCGCACGCTCCCTGCTTGCTGCAGGCCAGTCTTAAATGGGAGTTGCGTGACTTGGAAGTGTCCCAGGTGTCACACAGTGAGGCACCAGGCAAAATAGCCCAAATTAACTTAAAATGTCAGGTAAAACCTTTAAAAACAGCAATTGCCCAAATGCAGTGTAACACAGAAATATGGTATATCTAGCAAGTTGTAGTTTCAGATCAGACCCTGAAAAACTACTCACCCTCTTCCTGTTCCTGGGAACAGGGCTCACACAGTATAACACAGTAACCAGATAAAAAGTATATAAAAAAACATTGTTTTGCACTCTAATACTCACAGGGCAGCTCACAGGAGGTAGAACAAGCATAGCAACTCAATCTGTGAGTTTCACCCGAATGGTCTCGCCGCACGCCAGTCTTAATGGAGTGTCCACAGTGCCATATTAGACAGTGGCTCACAAGTGACCATCATCTTCAAAAGTTGGTCCAGCATCTGTCACATCTTGCTTTACAGCCATTAGAAGCTTTAAATGTATGGGGTCTCAGTGATAGGTCCTATCCATACATTGGTTACATCAAAGTATGGACTGCTTCCCATTCAAGGTAACTGGAATGGGTGACCTGGTCAAGACTTTGGCCTTGGTATGTACTGAGTAAGGGATATATGATGGAGTACTTGTACTCGGTACTAATGCTCATATGTTTGGATATCTGGAACAGGTCTGCCAAGCAAGAAAAATGGAGCAGAGAGGCAAAGCAGAGCCCATACATCATGTGGTGAGTGAAGCCTATCAGAGACAAGTGCAGACCCCAACTGAAATGCAAGATGACCCTGTGGGCACAGTTTGGAGTTGAGACACTGAGAAGATAGTGCTGCCCCACTAATGTTGAGTGGTACACCTAAAGAAGGAGGTAAAGAATCAAATTCTAAAGCTTGATGCCCCAGAGGAACATGGGCTGCCTGCAGGGTTGTTAATAAAGCCAGATGTAGAATGGAAAACTGAAACTCACAATCCTGACTGCCAAGAAAATGAGTATACAAGACTGAAACTGGCAGTACTGCAAGTTACAATAATACAACACCAACAATGTGGAAAACAGGAGCAAAACACATAATATGATATGTGTGGGAGGGCGCAGGTGTAAGTGGTAAACAAGTACAGTGACATATCAGCAGTTCTTTTTAAAGTTCCAGTTTTTATTTAATCCTTTTTTGATAGTCATTTTCAGCAGGACAAATTTAGTACAACGAACTAAGTTCAACAGCTTATTCTTAATTTTAGCACAGAAAATAAACACTGTTTCACTCCTTAGAGCACTTTAACACAGTTCCCTGGAGTTCACCTCCAGACTCAGAATCAATCAAATCTACCTGAACCAAATGTTCAGCTTTTATACCCTGAAGGGGTCAGGTCACTTCATAAACCCCTCCCTTATACTTTATTTTAAACAGTATTTCTTTATATACATCATTTTTAATTTATAAAACATGTTTAAGCATGATAAATCATTATAACATCTTAATTCTATATGCAGAAGTAAATTACACTCTTTCATTAAGATTTTTAATGTGCTTTCTAGTACCAGGAAGCAACACCCCTTTTACACAGCATAAAAGGATTGAATAGACCACCGGCCGGCTCTTAAGAGCTAGCTGTAGCCACAAGTGAAGGAACTCTAGGCTTTCAAAATGCCCAAAGACACCGCAAACCCTTCGTTTCGTGACAGGCTCAGGACAGCACTAAAGCAGAGAAATTCATTTTCAGAGGGTTTGTAAAACTATCCTTAATGTTATTCAAAAGATAATATTGTATTGTTATAGAACTGGAAGGCTAGATGCCTTCACAGCTGTGTGCACTAACGAGCAGGTACAGCTGCTCACATATGCACAGTCGCGCAAGAGCTCAGTGGTAATTATTTACAAAGAAAGCCGTTTTATCTAAAAGCTCTTTGCGATAAGGCAAAACAGGGAACAAGAGAGTGGACCAAGAGGTCCTCTATTATTTTACAGCTAATTAAGGCACAAACAAGCCCTCGGGAGTGCGGCAAAATTCATAACAGAACTTCTACTATTTGCTTACACAGTACTTTGCAATGGATTTTACAGAGGGCTGTTTCCTTGCAATAAAACCCTCAAAACAGGCTACTTCGAGGGGGGGGATCTCAAAAGCTGTAAACAATTCAATATATTTTATTTATAATAACAAGAGCTTAACTCAAGCTCCAAACACCCATATGAAATGGGAAAAATAAGGGAGGAACTGATTATTAATACAGCACTTGCAATACCTATGCAAGCCTTTATCCCAACGGCTGATATTTCAGCCTATCAGATTAAAATTATTTTGTAACTTCGGAGCACTCTATTTCTTCTTCTCCTAAACCATTATCTACTGCTTTTAAACTATGGTTTAGAATATTATAATCAAACAAAGTGCTCACTTTTTGGTTAAAGAATACTAGCTTTAATACAGGGAAGCTGAATAATGGAAAATGCTTTACTAAAATTCACTATCAAAGACCGGAGCCAAGAAAACATGCTGGGTGTCTTGTACCTTATTTAATAGGTTTCTTTTATTCCTACAACTTTAATTTTATATATAGCATGACTCTATACTTTATATTTAGAATACTAGCTGATTAGAGAGGTGTCCTAGAGGCAGCAAAGAAAAAGGGGAATGCTGTTTATTTATAGCTTGATTTTATATTCTTTAAAGCAACGGATCAAGACACAAATGCACATTTAAGTTGCAAGCCATTTTTAACAATAAATCTGTAACCCATTTATTTAATTATTTTGTGGCTACTCATTCTTCTGACCCAAAGGTAAGGAGAGAACAAATGTCTTAACCCAATATTTTTAAAATTCCCCAACTCACAGAGCCATTCTGTGACAACATGTAATGCGAGGGGGCTTCATCCACCTCACCCCCACACCCCCGGACACTTAAAGATACATTCTCAGAGGCTGGCGTACCTTGGTGATGTCAGCAACATTGATTATCGGGCAATGTGGGACCACTGAATTTGATGAGTACTGCACCATCAATACCAGCAATTCCAACAGTAACACTGTCAGGACCATGATTTGAGAAGTCAGTTGTTAAGCTCCTGAGTCTGTCGGGTGTTCGAACCCAGGAAAATGAGCGTCAGGATCGTGAGTTTCTGTATTTTCAATGGATACCATAAAGCCCAGTGTGCTGCCAGTAAGAGCTCACACATATCTCAAATGAGTTACCATCCGGGTGAAGAACTTAGAGATGTCATCATCAGAAAAGGATGCACCTTGGCCCAGGTGTATTGTACCAACACAGTAGTGCAACCTGCTACCCCAAGATAGGGTGCCCATTCTGGTCTTGATCTCCATCTGTTTGATCTCAGTGATTCTCCTAGCCTGAAGGAATGGAAGGCCTGGATCTGGAAAAAACTAGCAGAAAGAACAAAATTCATTGTATGAGTGGGATGTGGGGTGTGTAACCAGAGAAGAACAACACATCAGACTAAATGACAACTGCCCTTTTGAAGAGAGGTCCTGACGGTTGGCACCTGCAGATACTGATGACATGAGGAGGCATCTCCAGGTGTTACTGGCTGCTGGTATCATCCAAGAATCCAGAAGCCCCTATGCCTCACCAATAATAGTAGTGCACAAAAAGAGTGGGGCTGTGCACATGTATGTGGGCTACAGGATTCTGAATAAGTGAACAATTTCTGACCAATACACCATGCCCAGAATCTAGGATGCCTTAGACTGTCTCAGTGGAAGTAAATAGTTCGCTGTGTTGGATCTGAGAAGTGGGTACTACCAAATACCTATGGCCCCCCAGGAGAGAGAAAAAACAGCATTCATATGCCCACTTGGATTTTACAAATTCCTGAGAATGCCCCCAGGGTATTTCTGGTGCCACAGCAGATCCAACAAATGGCTGTAAGTCACAAGTGATGGACCAGTGCTTATGACTCAGGAGGCTGCTCATGTCCAACATGAACAAAAACACCAGGAATCTGGTAGCACACTGAATGGAGACATAACCAAGAAGCAAGTTGCTGAATATCCAGACTTTTAATCCCTACAGTCCTTGTTACAAACATGGGCAGATTCCGGCAGCACAGCTCTGAACCCTAGCATCTCAACACTTGCAAGTCTTCAAAGGGTATTTCTGGTGCCCCTCCCACCTTTCAGTACCTCATGGAAAGAGCTGTCGAGGACATGAACCTGTTGGAGGGCCTGGTATACCTAGATGACATTGTTGTGTTTGGGAAGACCCTGGAGGAGCATGAGACCAGATTATTGAAAGTATTAGGCTGCCTGGAAGAATTTGGTCTCAAGCTTTCCATTGATAAATGTCAATTCTTCTCAACATCTGTTAAGTATGTTGGACACATAGTATCAGCTCAAGGCATACAGACCAACCCCATCAAAGATGAGGTATTAACCACTTGACCCTGGCTCCAAAATGTTGGAGTTTTAGTAGATATTAAAGGAGATTTGTCAAAGATTACACTCAAGTAGTGAGACCTCTTTTGAACTTGTTGAAAGGCTGTACTCCTGTCAATAAAAGCAAAAGAACCAAAACTTCAGAAGTCACCACTGAGCCCAAGCAATATTTCAAGCCCTCTGAACCTTTTGGCCAAAGGTGGACTGAAGACTGTGATAGAGCCTTTGATGAAATAATCTACTGACTCATGCACCAGTCCTAGAATATGCAGCTCCCCAAAAGCCTTATACTCTGCATACAGACACCAGCTTCAGTGATCTCAGAGCAGTTCTTTACCAAAGCTATCCAGAGGGCATGTGCCCAGTCGCCTTTGCCAGCCAAAGTCTAAACAGTGCAGAAAAGAAATACTCAGAGCACAAGCTGGAGTTTCTTGCTTTGAAAAACAAGCAAAGGCCCAAACCGAGGAAAAGATAGCCAACTCAGTTAAGAAGGGGGATAAAACCTTTTATAGGTACATCAGGGAGCGAAGGAAGACCAAGGGAGGGTTAGTGAGGCTTAATAAAGAGGAGGGAGGGTGGGCAGAGGGTGACTGTGAAAGGCAGAAATACTAAACAAATATTTTTGCTCAGTATTTACAAAGGAAGTGGGGAGGTACCTAAAACAAACAGTAGAAACACTCTGGATACAGAAGTTGATACCAGCCCATTTACAGAAGAAAGGGTTCTGAAAGAACTCTTAAAACTGAAGGTGGACAAAGCAATGGGGCCTGATGGGATTCATCCCAGAATTCTAAAAGAACTAAGGGTAGAACTAGTGACACCACTGACTACCCTCTTTAACAAATCGTGGGAGGATGGGGTGGTACCTGAGGACTGGAGAAGGGCAGATGTGATTCCCCTTCACAAAAGTGGGAGCAAGGCAGAAGCAGGAAACTACAGACCTGTTAGTTTAACCTCAGTGGTAGGGAAAATGATGGAATCACTTCTGAAGGAAAGAATTGTTGAGTATCTAGAGGCCAGAGGGGCTCAGGACCCAAGGCAGCATGGATTCACAGCGGGAAGGTCATGCCAGACAAATCTGATAGATTTCTTTGACTGGATGACCAAAGTAGTAGATCAAGGAGGGGCTGTGGACATGGCCTACCTAGACTTTAGCAAGACATTTGACACAGTCCCACACAAAAGATTAATATACAAGTTAGCCAGCCTGGGAGTGGGTCCCAAGATGACAGCCTGGGTAAAGAATTGGCTGGAGAATAGGACACAGAGAGTAACAGTAAATGGAGTCCACTCTGAAGAAAGGGAGGTTACTAGTGGGGCACCGCAGGGTTCAGTATTAGGACCGGTCCTCTTCATTGCCTTTATAAGCGACATTGCAGAGGGACTGAAAGGAAAAGTATGTCTCTTTGCAGATGACACAAAGATCTACAACAGAGTTGATGCACAAGGTGGGGTGGAAAGGATGAGAAGGGACTTGGCAAGGTTAGAGGAATGGTCAAATGTATGGCAGCTTAGATTCAATGCAAAGAAGTGCAAGGTAATGCATCTAGGTAACAAAAACCCAGGGGAAGAGTACACAATGGGGAGTGAGATACTAACAACAACAAAAATGGAAAGGGACCTGGGGGTAGTCATATCAGATGACCTAAAGGTGGGCAAGCAATGTGAGAGGGCGGCAAGGAGGGCTGGGGGGATACTGGGATGCATAGGGAGAGGCATCACCAGTAGAAAACAGGAAGTTATCATCCCTCTGTACAGACAGTTGGTGAGACCCCATCTGGAGTACTGCGTGCAGTTCTGGAGACCCAATCTCCGCAAAGGCATAGACAGAATGGAGGCTGTCCAGAAGAGGGCAACTAAAATGGTGCAGGGTCTGCACTGGAAGACATATGAAGAGAGACTTAAGGAGCTTAATATGTATAGCCTTGAGGAAAGGAGGGAGAGGGGGGACATGATAGAAACTTTCAAGTACCTCAAGGGAATCAACAAAGTCCAAGAGGGTAGCATCTTTCAAAAAAAGAGGTGTGCAAGAACAAGGGGCACAATTTGAAGATAGAAGGGGTGGCTCAGAGGTAATTTAAGAGTATTTTTCACAGAGAGGGTTTTGGATGCATGGAATGGTCTTCTGGAGGAGGTTGTGGAGTCAAAAACAGTGGTGGAATTCAAGCATGCATGGGACAGTCATAAGGCAATTCTAGGGGTTGGGGGTAGGAAGAAGAAGGCTGCTGGTTAACTAGGATCTGCAGCATATCCATTAGGTATGGAAATGGGCAGACTGGGTGGGCCAAGTGGTCCTCATCTGCCGTCAAAATCTATGTTTCTATGAAATGGGCCATTGTTGATCAGTTTTATGAATATCTGTATGGGGCACACATCACTGTAAGAACTGATAGCAATCATTTGACATGTGCAAACTACATCAAAGCTTGACACAGTGGGGCATCGGTGGCTATCAGCCTTGTCCACCTATGATTACTGTGTTGAATACCATCTTGGCCTCAACCACGCTGATACAGATGCTTGTCTCGATGCCTAATGGTGTCTATTGCTGACAACCAAACCTGGGTAACAATCTTAGAACAGACTGTAAAATCCTTGTGTAAAAAGTTTGACACTGATGAGCAACCAGCTGCAGAAACTGCTTCCCATCTGGTGGATAGCACTGGGGCTTCTGGTAACTGTCTTCTGAAAGCCTACTGTGCTCTGGTTAGTTTGGACCTGAGATCACTGCCTCAGCTGACCAATCAAGATCTGCACAGAGAGCAAAAGTTAGACCCAACCATCTGTGGCATACTCAAAACTATACAGAAAGGAGGTGATGCTACTCACATAACCATCAGAGATCCCAGTGTCAAGCTGCTGTTAAGAGATTGGTCAAAGCTTAAATTTAAAGACAATTTATTGTATCGAAAAGTACAAGACCAACAAGGAACTCATCATGCGCAGTCGGTGTTACCTGCCAAATTCAAGAGAACTGTTCTCAAAACTCTCCATGACAACATGGGCCATCTGGGAAGTGAACATACACTAAACTTGGCCCACTGTAGGTTCTACTGGCCTAGAATGGGACATGATTGAACAGTACTGTAAAAATTGCCATAGGTGTGTCCAAAGAAAAGCTCTGCCACAGAAGGATGCACCCCTGGTAAATATTATGACAAGTGCCCCCCATGGAGCTGGTCTGCATAGACTTTCTCAGCCTTGAACCTGTTTCCAAAAAAATCTCTAACATTCTGGTAGTTACAGACCATTTCACTCGATGCACCCAAGCATACCCAATGAAAGACCAAAAAACATCCACAGTAGCCAAGGTGTTGTTGGAAAAATTCTTTGTCCACTATGGGGCACCACAAAGAATTCACTCAGATCAAAGTTGTGATTTTGAGAGTCACCTTATCAAAGAGATGCTGTCTTTATGGGGAGTTCATAAATCCAGAACTACACCTTATCATCCCTAACGTAATCCTCAGCCAGAAAGGTTTAACCATATGCTGCTAGACATGGTGGGCACTCTAGAACCAAAAGACAAGAGTAAGGGGAGCCAGCAAGTTAGCACCCTGGTCCATGCATACAACTGCACCAAAAGTGATGCTATTGGGTTCTCACCCTATAGCTTGATGTTCAGGAGGGAAGCCCAGCTCCCAGTTGACTTGTGTTTTGGAGTATCTGCAGATGGTACCAAAGCTAACAACTACCCTGCAATATGTCCAGAAGCTCAGAGAACAGCTAAACAAAGCCTACAGGTCAGCTGCTGTAAATGGGTAATAAATGCCCCTGTCAGGTTGTTGGTGTAATGGTACAAAAGGGAGATATAACAAACAAGTGGTACTCATGTAATAAATGAAATTTTTTATAGATAGATAATACAGACTTACTACCAATACAGTGTAAACTCTGGGAGAATACCAGTTTTCCTTACCTAGGCAATGCAGACAGTTTCTTTCTAAGAGCTACGTGTTATAAGGGGTCTTATACCCTGATAATAACTATAGCAACGGCTAAGAAAGATACATAAAGTAAATATAATTGGACAAAATCAGGTGGTCTGAGTCACTGTCCTAACTAGTGTGAAAAGTTGCATCGCTTGCACAGATAACAGCACAATGGGACTACTCTTCCCCAAGGTTAGTTGCAATGATGTACAAGTGCTAAAGATGGTACTGTTGTCTTACATATAAAAAATACAGTAAGAATAGAGCAAAAGGCATTTCTTATAGCTGAACATCAGTGAAGCATAATAGAACACAAATCCTGACACTTCTGCTTATACGATAAGTATCTTCGCCCTAAAGTTAGTACATATACTTACATATAAGTTGCTGCCCATGAGGTGGGAGCACCATCAGGGGTGCTGGACCATGGAAAACATCCCCCCTGTTTCCTTCAAAAGAAAAGGCAACAACCACAGGTAAGTAGTGGGATGGAGCTACAGAAGCCATCGTTTACAAGCCTGAGGCACGAGCCTTGTAAAGGAATTCAAGTTGTTTGTGATGTTGTCTAAGAGTACATTGCAGACAGCAAAGAGTTAGTATTGGAAAAACAATCCAAAATGCTTGAATAATAACAAAAGCTTTAAAAGTTAATTCTAACCAAGTATTGGAAAGATCAGTGCTTAAATCACCATAATGAATAGGTGTATTAAAAACATCACCAGCTTTAGAAATATTGTTACTAATATAGAGAAGATGTGAATCTTTTCTAGCTAAAAGGGATTTCAAAGAAAATGTCAAAGGATCTATGTGTACATTAAAGATAGGCAAATATTGAGACAAGGCAAGCAAGTATTGCGGATCAGTATCAATAATATATGGTTCAGGGATGGGAACAGGAGTAATAACAGTGTAACCAATAACAGTTTTCTGCTGTGGAGTAAAACAGAATTTAAGAAAATTAATAGAACGTTTTGGCACCATAAGCAAAGGAAGCATGATTTGTCACTACACAGTACTGCCCATCAGAGTTATAGGAAACTCATACAGTTGGCACTCTTCATTGTTGTAGATATATAGGACAAGTGAAGGATTGGTTGGTGAGCCATGTCATGAAACGATGTACCTCCTCCAGGTAGCTTCAGGATGCAGCTGTTCTGTTTTGGTGTCTGGAGCTGAAAATGCAGCTTGTGAAGATTGTTCAGTCAGGTTAGATGGCAGATCATCACCCAAGGTGAACGACCAATCCAAGTGTTCCAGAGAATAACTGTATACTGGTTTAACAATGTCAAATACATCACAACGGCATAGGTAATAATCAGGGACCCTGGTTTTCCATTTTTACCGGTGACACCGGTAGCAATCACGGAATCCTGCTTGGTTAGCGGATTTTGAATTCTTGTACCGGTGCCTCACGGAAATTGCATGTCACTGCACAGAATCTCTAAGATTTCAGCATCTTTTTAAATTTTTTTTATTTTCTCTATGTCCCCTTCTCACAGCATCAGTCTCCACTTTTCAGAGATCCCTAGGCTGGGTATCCCTAGCTTCACCCAGGTAATGCTCAGGAGCTCCTGTGAGCCTGCCCCTATCCTGCCTGGGTTGTACCCCCCCAGGTAGAAAGGGAGGGGACCCCAGGTCACCCCTCCACACTCCCTTAGTGTATGTCAGGCAGCCCAGTGGGTCCCTCATGGAGCCTGGTCATGAAGTCTGAGGCACCTGGGTCACTTCTGCCAGTGGCCGATATGGGGTGATTGTTCCTGGTTTTCAGGTCTCTGTCCCTGAGTGCACCAGCACTAGAGGAGATCCAAGGAGGTAGGTCACATAGAGACATGCCACTGCTCCAGATCCTGGCTAGAATCCTCCCCTCCTGATCACTCTGCAGCACCACTGCACCACCACCCATAGTCATACAAGTGGTGGTAAAGCAGCAGGACCTGCAGCCCACCCTCCCCAAAGGAGGAGAGCAGTCCCCTGGGTGCTCGATCCTACTCCCCTGGCCAGACCTCCAATAGCCTAAGTTCACTTCCAACCTTGGGTCATTGGCAGTGCAAGCAGTAATGCTACCGCAGCGCTAGCAGGCCGACCCAGATTTCAGCATCTTAAAATGAATGCTGCTGTGCTTCACATTCTTTCTGCTTTGCTACTTATAGAGTCAGTAAGGAAATCACCCGCACTGCTTTGTTGTAATCAGCCATTCAGTTTAACCACCCATGCTTACCACCAACATCTCCATCACTTGAGGACTGCTTTCCTTCCTGAAACCACAGTTTTCATGTAGTATGTGCCTAAGAGTCTTTTACTATTTATATTACACTGCATGATGCAAAAAAAAAAAAAAAGTATCAGCACAGTGGAAACTGCAGGAAAAGTAACCTGAAATTGCAGAATTTTTTTGTAAAACTTGCTGGGAAATTGCAGGAGTTCTACTATAGATCCTGAGTGCTTCACAATAAATCCTTTACTGTTTTCTACAGCATATATTAGTCAGCATAAACTACTAAATGAATACAGTAACAGTTGAATATGTTTTAAATATGAAGAAAAACTTCTGTTTCTAACATGAATCCTAAACAGATAAGATGTTTTGCCTCTTCCAAAATGTAAAAACATCTGCCTCATACAGTGTTAGAATCTATTTAGTGAGCCACAGAAAATCAATATTAAATAAATAAATAATAAACAAATTGTATCAGTTTCTAGATGTAGAAGAAGTCTGATCAAAAGATATTTACAGTGCTCTGTCAACTATTCACCCACTTTGGTGTAAGAAAAAATAAGCAGATGGAGTGGCATATAGTTCAGTTTTAGTAAAATGTAAAGTGTTTCATGTTCATAATTTGTACTGTGAGTACTATGCACTATTATTAAAATCATATATTAAAACATTATATATGGGTGTTATTATGGCTGGCAGTATAGCCTTAGTGGCTAGAGTAGCGAACAGTGATTGAACTGGATACATCCAGCAGACTTGGGTTTGATTCCAACAACCTCCATTTGCATACTGTGTGACTCCAAGCAAGTCACTTAACCTCTCCAGTGCTTCTAGGTCACTCCTGAAAACAGGCAGTTCTGCCTAGTGGGCCTTACCTAGTTTATAAAGAATATATAAAAAAAATACCTATATATGTTTACTACATCTTAGAATAGTAGTTAGGGTACCATGAAATTTACCTGAGTTTTACTTAGGCTGCAATGATTTTGTATAGGTAAAGGTAACTGTTCTGATACATTTTACGTATTTTATAAGCTTGTTTTTAGATTTTAGTCAGGTTTTTATTGTATTCTTTGCATATGAGCATCTAGGTTGTGCATTGCTAAATGCAGGATCACTGTTACCAACTAACTTATTCAAGTTTATTATCAACAGGGCAATCCAAAATCCTCAGTTGTTTGAGTGAAATCTAGTGTGAATGAAAGTATGTTCACAAGGAAAAAACTACCTTACTACTTATGAAAAGATTTCACAGTCAGCACCCCATTTAGGTGAATTAGATCATTTGGACCTTTTCTCCCACCTGCTGTTTCCCTCTCTGTGACAACAAAAAGTTTTCTGATACACTGCTTCAGCAAAAAACAAATGTGAAGTATTTAAGTGTACTTATGTTTGGCCAGTGGATTTCGAAAGCACATTCAATGACACACAGAAGGTAAGACCCAAGGGGCTGTATGGTGCTGGTGGGTAGAGTGATTGCTCAGTTCACATCTGAACAAGACATGAAAACTGGAGACACCCTTTTCATGGTCCTCAAGTAAAAAAAAAGCATCCACATGTCTGGGAGGCATGAATCCATTTGAAGGTCCTCCACTAATCACTTGTGGATTTTTAGGTGAAGACATTTTATTTAAAAAGCACATTCAAGAAGTTTTTTTATTCCTCCTACCCCTGGCCATCCACTCCTTCAGGCCTGCCAAGGCCCCCTACTGCTGCTGAGTCCTGACCACCATCCACCTGCCCCTTACTGCTGTGCTACCAGGTAACCCAAAGTAACCCTTCATTGAGTGGGCCCCTACCCCTGTGGAAGGCTACCAGGGGAGGAGAATTGCCCCAAAGAGCTTCCTGTGTATCCTGGACATGGCATGGGTCAGAACAGACACATGTCTGGGGCTTCTGGCTTATGGAGGGACCAGCAGCTGTCCTTCAGTTGGCCAGCAGGTGTTTTCCCATTTTCTTGGGAGCGTGACAGGCCACATGATGTCAAGGCACAAGCCGATGTCCGTCACGCTCCCTCCTGCAGTGAGGGCCAACGTGTTGTCATGCCTCTGGCCTCCACCAGGGGCCAGCAAATGCTGAGCCATGAACCCACCCTCCCTCCCAGGAGAAGGTGAGTGGTCGTTGAACACGCAAGCCTTCACCCACCAGCTGGCCCCTCCAACACCCAAGTCTGTTCCCTAACCCTGGTCAGTGGTGTCACAAGCAGAAATCCAATTCAGGCAGTTAAATGATAGATAGGAAAAAAAAGGTAGTCCACCTTAGCGGTGATGGTTCAGATTAATTCATCTGAGTTCTAACAAGCAAAGAGACCAAGTCATTTGTAACTTGTGTATGTGGGTGTGGGTGTTGAAGAAAGGAGATCATAGTGCTGCACTGCCATCACCCTGAGGATGTGGACTGCATTGTTGCTACTGCCATCACACAGAAGGGGTGGGGGCTGTAGTGCTTCTGCCATCACCACTGGTGGATGGGAAATGTAGTACTGCTGACTTCACATCTAAGGATGGGGGCCACAGTGCTGCTGCTTCTGTCACACCTGAGGGAGGGAGGTCATAGTGCTGTTGCTGCTGCCGTCACCATCACAACTGAGGGATGGGGGACACAGTGCTGTTGGTGCTGCCATCACACCTGAGGGATGGGGCCCTAGTGCTCCTTCCATCACACCTTATGGATGGGGGCTGTAGTGCTGCTTCTGCCATCACATCTTGTACCTAAAATAACTTTAAATTGATACAAGGATGGAAGGATGTGCAATAGTGGAGGTCAAAATTGCTAAAATGCATGCTAGCAGAGATAAAAATTGTTAAATAAAGTACACAGAATCAAATACCGGTAAAACCGGATTTTGGCTTAACAGACACTGGTGGCAATACCGTTTTTTACAATGTGCAAAATGGAATATGCCCTTTCTCAATCCCAGTAAACCAGTGTCCCTGGTAATAATAGTCCTTTTTGGTGCAGCAGTCGGTATGCGGTGTGACCCAAGTTTGTAGAACAGGATGGTAAACAAGCAAAGAAGGCAAGTCGGTTTGCTCTCAGTAAATGTTCCCATCAAGTTGTTTGATGGAATTTATAGCAGCCAGTTTATCAAAGGCAGAAGTTTGTGAATCAAAGCGAGGTAGTGACACAGTAAAAGTAATGAACAGGTTGTCCTGAATTGTACAACGTTTAGTAAAATAACATGGTGCTTGGTTTGGATAATGTGAAACATAACCAAGATTTCTAGCAGTAGACAAAGAAATATTGACAGAATTTACGTACATAATGTAATGCATGTAGTAGATTTGCAGTGAGGAAAATACCATTTAGACATTCTCCTATCATGAATAATATCTGGAATACATCCTGTTTCCAAATCCCTGAAGAGATTGTTAACAGTGGCAATTACATAAGAACCATATGCGGAGCATAAAAGTTGATGGACAATATATTGCTTGTCTGCCTCCTTGTTATTTTGAAAAATCAATTCATTCATTTTGTTTCTAGTGTCATTGAACCTTTTTGCAATTTCTTGCATGTTATACACTGTAAAATGCTCTTCCTTACTTAAACCATCTACACCATGTAGCAATGGTGGTAAAACATCATTTTTAACAGCTTGTTGAAATTTAAAGTTTTTGTGCTTTAATAGCAGCTAGATCTGCTCTATTCCAGATTGACATTCCTGAACCAAAAAGACCAGAGACAGTGCCTGCTGCACCTGTAACATCTGCAATATCACGCCTAGTGCATGGTTTACTCTTAGCATTAGGTCCGGCTCTAAAAACTCCTAAGTGTTCAGTGGCATAAGGTCCGCTAACTGGATCATTTGTGCAAGTTTGGTAAGCAGCTACAATGTCTAGAAGCATCATGCTGAAAAATTTAGAAGTGTTGGTTATGTGTCAGAGAACAAACTCAGCCATATTCCAGTGTATAAGATTAAAAATAACTGGGACGTGCATAAATTATACATTGTTAATCAAAGCTCCTGGAAGGGAAGTGGCGGTCAGACCACTAGGAGGACCAGGCTCCTGAGGAGGACATTCAATCAGTTCTTCTTCAGTGGGTGGGACTACAGAAAGGAACATAGCTTCAGTAGCCATATAGTTGTGAAGACAGAAAGCTTATGACTCATCAGAAGTGAGATGGTCACAAAAGGAAGGATTTATCAAAGCAGTTAAGTTGTAGAGACCAGTGTGTCTAGAAGTAGCTTGTCGAATGGAGAGTGTACCGTTTCATGCAATCCCTGTGTTGGGCCATCCATGAAAAGTTCCTTTAGATAAATGTGCTACTGGACATGTCTAATCATTGTAATCAGTTTCCCATTGTATCTGCAATGTGGATTTGTCATGGCATTAAAATAGGCATCTGAGCCTTCCTTAACAGTAATGATTTGTTTGGGAAATCTATACGAACTCCCTGGGGGCCAGAGATGGGTGCACCTCTAGCTGCATGTTCAAGGTTCTGAAGCAAATGTGATATGCATCATCTTTGGTCAGTCATAAGGGATTTGTCTTGGGAATAAGTCAAAGAAAGCAGTCCCACCAGAATGAGGAGGTACAATATAGCCATCTTGCCCATTTATCTGAAAGAAACAGAAAGGGATTGTTAAGTAAGGGGTACTATTCCACCCCAAGAGGGTTGGGAAAAGTAATTAGTCACGTTGGAGTGGGGGAGGAGCAGACTACACTCTGTTGAAGATTCTGGGCTTCAGGTAATTCTCTTCTGACTTTGAAGGGAGGTGAACTGGAATTGTGTTGCCAGGGCTGATACGCTCATGTGAGTTGGGTGTGGGCCCTAATCCCACCATCCCCCACCCTTCCTTCCCCACAGCACAGCTCATTTATAGGGGACCACCTGCCCTGCAATTGGAGGAAAAGGCTCCAGGTGCAGCTCATGTAGTTTCTACCCAAAAAAGTAGTCACAGGGCAGGGAAAAAGCACAGGTAGGACCTGAATAGGACTGCAGCATGCACAGTGAATTGCTGATCAGTGGGACAGTTGGATACTGTGAAAGGCCTTAAACTAGAATATAGTTCATGTAGTTCTAGCCACTGGGGGTTTGGTTTAAAGGCTGGGAGAGAAGAGCTTAGGGAGTTGTATGCTTCCCCTATAAGTTTACTGTGTAGTACTGTACCTAGTAATGGAAGGATCTGTTTACTGTGGGACTGTATCTAGGATTAGTGGGTGTTCTGATTAGTGGGTAGGGGTGTATCTTGGACTAGTTGGAAGCTTGGTGGTTCACCCAAGGAAATCTACTTGGAGGGGGATGGGACCACATGTCATTAGGGCTGGCATCTTTGGGATGGTGGTGACGTGCACAGGGTGTGGGGCAGCCATGATACTGGACTGGGCTTGAAGTTTGGTGGTTTCCCAGTGTGCTACCAACTAGCACAGCTTAGGGAGGAGGTTGAGGGGATTAGGAGACAGCTGGATGGAGGGGGGAAGTGTGGTTGGGGAATAGGGCAGGTGCTCTCCCACAGGGTTGCCCCAAGCACTGGGGCAGGGCATAGGGAAAGGAGCACAGGAGAGTACTCTGGGGTCACATATGGACCCTGACAGAGGGGGCACAAAAGGAGGAAACTATCAAGGAAGCAGGCAGGTATCTGGGGACCCTCACAGAGGGGGCCAAAAAGAGGACATTCTCAGGGAAGTAGGCAGATGGCTGGGGCTGGACAGAAGGAAGCAAGTGGGGAGGTGGATCGGACCTTAAGCTCAGTAACCGCTTCAATTCTCTTCTTCTGCTTGGAGATGAGGGGGGTGATGTAGCCGTGACAGGGGTGGTTAGAGATGGAAAGGGAGTGGGGGACAGGAGGTGGGGCCGGATAGCAGGAAGAACAGGGAAACTTGGAATGCAGGAAACAGGGGAGAGGGGATCAGAGCAGGAGGAGGAGAGGGTAGAAGGAGGAAAGTGCAAGCAGAAGGACCAGTTGGGGGGAAAGGGCAAGGAGAAGGACAAGAAGTACAAGGAGAATACAGTAAAGGGAGTTGAGGGTTTAGGCCAGGAGAGCACAACAGGCAAGGAGGGGCTAAACAGAGATGGGAAGGAAGGGAGGACAAGCCAGGCTAGTTTACCAGATGGGGGAGAAGGACAAGTTGCAAGCAGTGATGGGGGTAGCGGGGTACAGAAGGGTGCATAGAATTGGAGGGGAGGAGGTGGTCAGGATAAATAAAGAGGGGGCAGCAGGTGGCACTCAGATAGGGGGAGGAGCAAGGAGCTGGCTGGGGGGAGGGCCCAGTAGAAAGGATGAGGGACATAGAAGGGGGGAATGGAGGAAAAGGGGTGGTCAGAGTGCTCCTGTTGGGTTGTTCCATGATCAGGGGTATCAAATGGGATAGAGAGGGGAAAGCCTGCCCAGTTAGAACAAAATGCTTCCCTGGACTAATGGTGCACAGGGCCAAGCATAAGATATATCAGCTGGCAATGGATTGTGGAGGTTCCCCGGACATACTGGTCCACCTGGGTACAGATGACATTGAGGGAAATAGTGAGCTAGAGAGACAGCCAAGGTTCAGGGAGCTTGCCAGGGTCTGTTATGACATAGGATGCGCTATTTCCTTCTCGGAAATCCTGCCAGTGCCAAGGGCTAGTGGGGAACACAAGAGGAAGATTAAGGAGTTAAAACAGTGGCTCAGGGAGTAGTGTGGGGCCAGAGGGTATGGGTTGATAGGGGACTGGGGAGACCTGGGAGGATAAGGGGCTGTATGCTAGAGATAGGATCCATCCCAATTTGGAGGGGAAGGAAATCCTTAAGTTGAAAATAGAGGGGTTCATCAGTGAAAGGTGGGGTTTAAACTTGTGAAGGGGGAGGGATGGGAGAAAAGGTTGTTAAGGGGGGCCCGATAAAGGAGGAACGCTGTCTCCACCCCCCACAGGAGCTGGAGGAATGCAGGGAAAGGCCGACTGGTAAGGTGCAGACCAGGGGAAGATGGAATCCTCTTGGGAACATGAGCAGGGGAAATGGAAGTATAAGGAAAGGGTGGAAGTAGTCCTGCTAAATGCCAGGAGCTTGGGCAATAAAATGCCTGAGCTCCAGGCAATGCTAACTGAGAGAGAGGTGGATGTGGTAGTGGTCACTGAGACCTGTGCCACTGCAGGGCACAACTGGGACCTGAACCTGGAGGGTCACACCATGTTCAGGAAAGACAGGGGGAGGGAAGGGGATGAGGGGTAGCAATAATAGTCAAAAACTGCACTGGCATAGGAGGAGTGGAGGAGGCAGAGGGAACTATGCAGGCGATTTGGGTCACCTTGATAATGGGGGAGCAAGAGAGCAAAAATAGGAGTGGTGTATAGACCCCCTGCGCTGTCGGAGGAGCTGGAGGAGAGTCTGGTGGCAGATGTTGGGAGACACTGCAGATTGGGCAGGGGAAGAGTGGTGGTGTTGGGGGACGTAAACATGCCAGGAATGGACTGGGAGACTATGACATCCTTGGTGGCCAGGGAACAGAGGTTGTTGGATGTCTTTCAGGATGCATTCCTTACTCAGCAGCTGGGGGAACCAACCAGGGAGGTATGGATACTGGATGTGGTCCTGGCAGACAGTGACCAGATTGGGCACCTGGAGGTAAGGGACCCATTGGCAGGGAGCGACCATGTCACGGTCTGGTTCTGCCTGGACCTAGGAGAGGTAGAAGACTGCACAAAGACTGAGGTAACTGGCTTCAGGGGGGCAGATTTCAAGGAAATGGGAAGGCTCCTTAAGGAGCATTTGGATGGGATTGGGCCAGACATGGATGCTGACAGTAGGTGAGAAATCATCAGGGGGGGGTGCAGGATGCTACCAGCACCTATGCAAGAGTAAGACAAAAATGCGGTAGGGCCCAAAAACCCTGCTGGCGGACCAGGGAGGTTCAGGAGGTGGTGAGGGGAAAGAAGGCGGCCTATAGGCATTTCAAGTGCTCAAGGAGTGAAAGGGATCTAGGAGAGTACAACCTGATGGCCAGAAGGGCCGCTAGGGTGGTGAGAGTGGCTAAGGCAAGAAAGGAGCAGAACCTGGCCAGGGAAATTAGGAGAGGAAATAAGGGGTTCTTTAGGTACATTGGGGAAAAACAAAGGGTGAAGGGGCAGATTAGAAGGATTAAAACAGGGGAGGGATGGGCACAAGACCTGGGGGAGCAGGCTGAGGTACTAAATGAGTACTTCGCCTCAGTTTTCACCAAGGAAAATGGGGGGGCTACATCATACATGGAAGGAGATGGTGAAACTGAGGAGGGGGGACCCTTACCAATCGGCAGGTCTGTAGGGGGCCAACACTGGCAGAAGGGGGGAAGGCAAAGCAGGGGAACGAGGTAGCGGAGGTGGAAATCATGGCAGAGAGAGTGAGGGAAGCCCTCAGGTCCCTTAAGATGGAGAAAGCACCAGGGCTGAATAAATTACATCCCAGAGTGCTGAAGGAACTGGCAGATGTCTTGGCAAAACCCCTGGCGGAGCTTTTCAGCATCTCTCTGGGGACAGAGTGGGTGCCCCAGGACTGGAAGGTGGCACATATGGTGTCTATCCACAAGGGGGAATCAAGGGAAGGTGACAAGGAAATACAGATCCGTCAGCCTGACATCGGTGGTGGGCAAGGTGATGGAGGGCATTGTCAAAGAGAGGGTGGGGGGGGGCCTGGAAAAGTTGGGATGCCTGGACTATAGACAGCACGGATTCATCCCAGGGAAATTGTGTCAGACAAACCTTGTGGAGTTCTATGACTGGGTGATGAGTGCCTTGGACCTGGGTAGACCGATAGATGTCCTATTTCTTGACTTCAGCAAGGTGTTTGACTCTGTTCCTCACAGGGGCCTGTTGGATAAGCTGGGAGAAATGGGGGCGTGGAACCAGATGATCAGACGGATAGGCAATTGGCTTCAGGACTGGACCCAGAGGGTCATGGTTGGTGGGCTAGTCTCATCCCCAAGGAGGGTCATTATTGGGGTCCCTCAGGGATTGGTCCTTGGGACCCTCCTGTTCGACACCTACATCTCAGACATAAGAAAGGGTATCAGGAGTGAGATGAGTCTCTTTGCGGCTGACTCAAGACTGGGGTCAGTGGTGGATGGGGAGGAGGGGAGGGTGGCCCTACAGGGGGACCTGGAGGCTCTGTAAAGGTGGTCTAGAAAGTGGAAGCTGAGGTTCAATGCAGGGAAATGCAAGGTACTGCACCTGGGAGCCAGAAACCAGGGCCAAGTGTACACCCTGGGGAGGAATGCTACAAGTCCCGATGGCTGAGAGGGACCTGAAGGTGGTGGTGTATGTCAAGATGAACAACTCAGAGACTTGTAGGAGGGCAGCGGCCAAGGCCAACAGGATGCTGGGATGCATTGCTAGGGGAATCACCTCCAGAGGGAGGGAAGTGATGCTCCCTCTGTATAACTGCTTGGTGAAGTCGCGTCTAGAGTACTGTATGCAGTTTTGGAGGCCACACTTAAACAGGGACATTGAGCTCCTGGAGAGGGTCCAGAGGAGGGCAACCAAAATGATCTGTGGCTTGAGGGACAGGACCTATGGGGAGAGGCTTGAAGAGCTAAATATGTGCACATTGGAAGAGAGAAGGGACCGGGGGGACATGATAGAGGTCTTCAGGTACACGAAGGGGGTAAATAGGGGAGGAGCAGTCAGGGTGCTCCGAAGGAAGGAACAACTAGAGGGCATAGGTGGAAGCTGGAGGGGGGAGATTCAGGGAAGAAAGGAGGAGGTGCTACTTCATTGAGACGGTGGTGGAGCCATGGAATGCACTGCCCAGGGGGCTAGTGGAAGCAGAGATGGTGGAGGGGTTCAAGAGGGGGTGGGACAGGTACAGGGGAAGAGTTCTGGAAGCAAAGTCCAGTGCAGTGAGAATATCCAGGACTGGTAAGAGAGAAGCCAGAGAGGGTGAGGGGGCAACAAGGTCAGCTCCCAGGGTGGCAGCTGACCAAACAAGCAGACACGAAAGACCATTAGGCCTATTCTGCTGGCATTTTATTATGTTAGTATGTTATACGACTTGAGCTGATTAGCATGAAACCACTTGTCAGTGGTCTGTTTTTGATGTTGAACTCTCACCTGATAATCAGCAGGGCTCAGTTTGTTGACAATGAGAAATGGGCCTTCCCATTTGCTGGTAAATGAGTGAACCAGTGGTCTGTATTGGAGAAGCATGACTTGATTTCCAGCTTGCCAGTCGACTTCTTTTGCATGCTTATCAAAATGGGCTTTTGCTTGTTGTTGGGCCTTACCCATATGATTTGCAGTGAACAAATGTGTTTTCATGATGTCATCCTGAAGCTTTTCCATATATTTATCCACAGATACCCTATCTGTTGTAGGAGTGTGAAGGTCAATCAACAGATGCTCAGGTAATCTCATGGCTCTACCAGTCATAATCTCATATGGTGTGCACTGAGTAGTGGCCACTGGGGTTCCTCTGATTGCCATCAGCAGTAGTGGCAAGAGGGAATCCCAATCCTTGGGATTGTCATTGATGGATTTGCATAACATCTGTTTGATTCTTCTATTTGCCCTTTCTACCTTGCCTGAGGATTGAGGATGGTATGGGATAAGGAATTTCTTATCTACTCCAAGCATTTGGAGTGTCTCCTTCATCAGCTCAGCTGCAAATCTGGTTCCCTGGTCTGAGTCTACCTTAAGGGGCAGGCTCCACCTGGAGAACAATTGATCCACCAGGATCTTGGCAGTTGTCTTTGCCATGTTATTCTGAGTAGGGAATGCCACAACCCACTTGGTAAACAGATCGGTGACAACAAGTACATATTTGTTGTTCTTGCTAGAGTTAGTCAGTGGGCTAATGAAATCAATTTGTATCACATTCCATGGTCCAGATTGCCTTTGTGACAGTAGTTTGGCATTTCTTTTCACTGAAACAGGATTGTTCTGGGCATATACTATGCAGTTGTCCACATAGTGCTCCATGCCCTTGGTCATACCAGGCCACCAGATGACAGTTTTAAGTCTCTGAATGGTATTATCTGCCCTCTGGTGCCCACCAGTGGGGGTGTCATGAACCATATGGATGAATTCTGTTTGTAAGGATTGTGGTACAACCCACAGTTTGTGATCTGTATTGTCCTTCCTATACCAGATCAGTTTCTGATCATGAGACAGGTGTATGTTGTCAGAATGTCTTTTGTATGGACTACCAATAGGTAGTTCCTGTTCAAGTTCTTTGTCCAGGTGTTTGAACACATCTTTTAGTTCTGGGTCAAATTTCTGTGCGGCAGAAAGGTTCAGTGGTGGTTCTGGTTGCAGTTTCTGCCTGGTGTTGGCAACTAAGAAGATTGCTGCCACAGCTACTGGGTAAAGTCATTGACCATGTCTCCCCCCTTGAGCACCAGCTTTGGCAAGCAAGTCCTCCCAATCCTTGAATTCATGGTAAGGGTCAGTTTTGCAGTAAACCTTTATCTTGTGTATCTACAGTTTATGAGTAAACTGTTGTGTCAGTGTGTATATATACACAAACAAATCCCTGTATTTGACAGGTGTGCAATCAGATAATGTAAAATTGTTTTTCTCCCAGAGTGGTAGAAATTCAGTAAGGGAGGAGCAGACCCAGTTGGAGTCTGCAAAGATGATAGATCCATAGCACCATGGGGCATAACCTCTAGAGCAGAAGCCACAGCTGCCAGTTCAGAATACTGTGAGGAAATGACAGTACATTTCCTAGTAATGCACATGAAATCATCATCTGGATAGACTATGAACATGCCAAATCCTGTTACTTGTTCCCCCTCCACACAGGAGGCAGAGCTGTCTGTGAAGATGCAATGCATGGTGGTATCCTCTAAGATAAGCAGTGTAGCTGGTAAAAAAGGTCCCGGCTTGGGTACGTCAGGAGGTTGGAATGCACAGTCATGGAACTTACCTGTGTAGAGTAGGCCATGAGCTAGAATGGATGGCATTTTTGCAGGTAGTACTTTAATGTCCCTGTCCTGCAAAAGCAAAGACCAGTGGGTGAGTCTGGTATTAGAAACTGAATCGTCTTTTACTTTGTCTGAAAGCAAGAAGTTGGTTGGGGTGTAACAGGTATGCAGACAATTGGTGCATATCCAATGATGTACATAAAATGTTAGACAGCCCAGTAGGTTGCAAAGAGTGTTCTTTCACAGAGACTATACTTTCTCTCTACTGGGGACAGCATCTGAGAATCATAGGCAATGGGTCTAAAATATCCATTGTACTTTTGTGCCAGCCCTGCAGATATGGCCACATCAGATGTGGCAGTTTCCAAATGGAATGGAAGATCTGAGTTAGAACTGATCAGTGCTGGGGCTGAGGCTAAGGCCTGTTTGAGCTGTGTCACAGCATCAGTGCAAGTAGGGCCCCATAGCCATGGGACATCCTTTTTCAGAAGTTCATACGAGGGAGCAGCCTTCAAGGCAGTCAGTGATAAAATCCCTGGAGTAGTTTACCATTCCTAAGAAGCATCTGAGTGTTGCCATGCTAGTAGGAAGTGGCAGATCTTGCAAGCCCTGGATTATTTGGACAGCTGGGCTTCTGCCTTGGTCTGTAATATATAGGCCAAGGAAGATTACCTCTTCTCACATAGTTGTGCTTTGGAGGGATTGCACTTAAGGCCTGATGTCCTGAGAAGAAATAGAAGTTTGTCTAGGAGGGCCAAATGATCTTCTTTCATGTTGGTTGCCAGGAGCAAGTCATCCATGTACTGCAGGAGACACTGGGGTGTGGAGAACCTCTGCAGAGCATCCATCATGTGGAGATGGAAGAGGAAGGGGCTATTGAGAAACCCCGGAGAGGAACATCCAGGTACATTGACATCCATCAAAGGTGAAAGCAAATTTGTATTGTATTTCCTGTGCTAATGGGAGTGACCAAAACCCATTAGAAATGTCAAGAGCTGTGAACCACTTTTTGTAAGGGGTCAACAGCTTGAGCACATCAGGTGCTGATGCTACTGTTGGTGCACAGCTAGTAGTAACCTGATTGAGTTTTCTAAAGTCATTTGTGATTATCCAGGCCCCGTTCAGTTTCTTAATAGGCCAAATAGGTGAACTGACAATAGAGACACAGGTCCTAATCACTTCTTGTTGAAGCTGTGATTGGATGGTTTTCCCTAGTGATGGCAAAGATTCAGCAGGAAATGGATACTGCTTCTGCGTCACAGGGTCAGGCCCTGTGATTTCTATGGTAGTGTGCATTCTATCACAGTCATGTTTGTTGGTGGCAAACATGTCAAGGTGTTTTTGCAGCAAGGGTGCAAACTCAGAAAACAGGTCATGACTTTTGAACAAGGCCATGATGTCATACATCTTGTTGTCATGGGAGATAGCTGCCACCACATGTGAGTCTGGGATGGGCATGACATTGTCCTTTGATCTGAATGAGTAGCCTGTTGGCTAGATCCACTACACAGCACTGTAATGCTAAGAAGTCAAATTCCCAGAATGCTGGGGCGATGACATAGAACCATGAGGTCAAAAGCAAAATTAGTTCTGAGGTGGCCTACCACCACAGGTAGAGGAATAGATTGGTAGGTGTGTAGCTGGGTACGATCTACAACCTGTGCACTGGTCTTCCAGCCAGTAGACCAGTCAGATGAGACTAGGTCCTCATCATGGAGGACTGACGTGGCTGCTCCTGTGTCCAGAAGCATGGTAAGTTGGCAGCCCCCAACTGTGGCCTTTACACAAGGCCGTTCGTTTGTGTCAACAATCAGGTTACTCATAATCTGTACTGGGGCCTGTAATTGTCAATCTGTGCATTCAGAGGCCTGCAGGATCTTTTAAGTCCTCCTGTATGTCTTGCACTGGGTACAAGTGTACTTGTGATGTCACAGGTGCAGCAATGGCCTGCACTGATGGTTCTGCCTTGGATGTTGCATTGGCCTGGCCAGTAACCAATGCAACCTCTCCATGGCTGCTCAATGACTCGACAGCCAAGGCTAATGCAGCTATAGTTTGTGTAGCTGTGGTTTCCCTTTCGACACGTATTTCCTCCAACAGCTTGCGGAAGGTCTCATTCTCTTCTCTGATTTGACAATAGCTAGGACCATTTCGGTATTGGTTCTGACTATTCTGTTGTGCACTTGGATTTTTCCAGCTGCCATTGTTGTCCTTGTTTTTGTTGTTCCTTTAGTTCTGGTCCACCCCACCCCCCATATATCTGTTTGTCATCAGAAGGGCTAGAATTTTTCTGGTTACTTCGCTCCACTGCATAGTGGGTGGGGGCATCTGAGGTAGGCTGATCTGCAGCTACCTTGTTGGATTTGCAGGAAGAGAGGGTACGGAGGTAGACCTGATAGGCCCATTCTGTCTTAATGAGGATAGCCTTAAACTTGTCAGTGTCCGGGAAAACATTAAGCTCTACCTTTTCCCACAAGGCCGGATGCACGTTCCAGATGTACAAATCCTGGTACCCAATTTGGTTCACGTCGAAATCCTCATCCGCGAGGAACTTCTCAGTTCTGCATGCAAGCCACAACCATTGATGGTAAGCAGCTGAGCTTTCCTTTGTGACTTGTTAGATTTTGTAGGCCTAGCGCATTCCATGATTCCTGGGGAGTTTGCACATATGGGTGCAGCAACGATCTAGTCAAAGTTCGCATGACATTCGTTCCGCACGGCCTCTGACAGCTTGGCCCAGAGGGTCAGCTTAATTGTCTGTCCAAAGACTTGAACCTGCTACTGGGGTTGGAGACAGAGCTTCTCACTAAGGGAGCACACTTTCTCCAAGTGGCAACTGAGATTATCAGTTGGGCCCATCTGTCCAATACTCTGTGCAATTTGCTGGACAGAATGAGTGACTTACAGGGAGTTGGAAGTATGTGTAGTGGCACCCAGCTCAGTCTGTTGAATGGCCCCCTGAAGCTCAGCCTCTGCTGCTGCATCGGGGATGGCCCTGTATGTGTAGCCCTGAGTGATGGACTCTTTAAGCATTTTGTCAATTTGATCCTGGATGGCTTTCATTTGATCCTCTGGGACAGTGATCCTACTGATCGTGTCACTAATCGTGCTGCGAATCTCTGACTCACTGCTCCTAGTGATGGGAGCAAGCGAAGGTGCATTACAGATTACAGGCCCTCTGCCTGTGTCATGGGGGCTGTCATCTTGGGATTGTACATGGCATCCGCCATGTTTGCGAAGACATGGTGATGCAGTGTGCATGCCGACATCAGCGTCATCTTGTGAATGGCAAGTGGTTACGCGTGATGTGGCATGCCTCGTCATCACAGTCAGAGTCGTCATCGCTTGAAGATGCAATCTCAGTGGGAGTATACTAAAACCCGTTCACAGCCTTAACGTGGCTGGCAAGAACCTCCCGTTGATGGCGCAACCTCGCCATCTTTTATCTACACTTCTTGTGACAGACTTTTGCATTCGACGTTTTCCCTAAGAACTTTATCCAACTTACAACTCACAACTCACATGCTTGTAATCCTCTTTCAACTCAGCATTCTTATTAGGGATGGGTGGACCCAAAAAAGTCCTGACCCTTATTATCAGGACTAGGATCCAGGTCAGAGTCCTGATTAGTTCTTATTGGTTCTGATTCAAATCAGAACCTTTAGGAAATATGAAAACATTCACAAAATACACTACAAATAAAGACTCTTTCTAACGTGTATGCTAGTCTGTGACCGACCTACCATGATGGACTGCATTGGTCCCAAGTTTCATCAACTGGAATGCTGGTCCAGCTGCAGCTGAGCAGGGTGGGCAGCTGCTCCTCCTCAAAAGGGATGCATCCCGGACCTCCCCAAATGGATAGAAAGGAGTAATTATACACCACACCACATCAAATCCAGTTTGCTTGTAAAGACAAAAAATTAACACTTTCCCCCCCTTATTTTGCCAGCGTTCCATTCCAGCTTATTTTTTTAACTGACAGGTACTGCAGCTGAACCAGCTAGGAGGGGCCCTCATGAAAATGTTTTTTTTTTTTTACCCAAGCCAAGTTAAAGAATCAGCAGCTTGCTTGTTCACTAAGGTTAAACATTTTCATTTGTCCTTCTGTTCACATTTTTTTACTCTGTATATCCCACATCCTAGTGCAAAACAGAGAGTACAGTCTGACTAATAAAGCAAATCACTCTAGTCTGTGCTGGAGCAGAGGAGCTGCACTACATTAACTTAAGTGACTCCAGTTTGTCTGCAAAACGGGTCTCTCTCCGATGCTCCCCCCCAAACAATGGCAGATCAGACCACCTCTTACAATTCATTGATCCTTTTTTTTTTAACCACTGAGTGCACAGACACTAATATCAGGTGTTCTTAGCTAGCGTTCCCCGTTGAATATGGCCCAAGCCAAGAGATCACTGTTAATAGATGAGCAGCAATTTTCATTGGCCTTACCAAACACCTCGCTTTTCCAAGACTTCTGCTCCTTTTATTGACTGCAACAACCAGTGGCTCACCTGGACTGTCCTTCTCAGACTTCATTTATTTATTAAAAAAAAAAAATTTTCCCCCAGTGTGGGTGACTGAGGCAAAGATCTATAGGGAAGCCTCACAATCCGCACCTCTGCCCGCTCAAACTGATCTGAACCTCGTAGTACACAGACACGGACGTTCAGCACGCTTGAAGAGCTAATGTAGAGGGCGGATACAGGAAATAGGAAAACAAATCCCATCCAGAAATAAAATAAATGAAAAATCTTTTTTTTTTTTATTATTATTATTACTATTGGGGCATTTCTTTTGGAATTTTACAGGGGATGGGGTGGTTTTTGTAAATGGGAGAGGTATTTTCACGGACCCAGTACACTTCACGGCAGGGCTCTTATTTACCCACGTCAGCCAGACATCATGAGATCCGCCGGGGGTTCTGATTCTCAACGGACCGGTCCTCACATCCCTAATTCTCATTTCTCATCTCATTCGTATCACTCAAAATATTATTCAACTGCACTAACTGTTTCTTATCACATTTCAGCCTTTCGCAATTGTCTCTTAAGAAACATAACTCTCGCTCAGTGTCTTGAGCAGTACAGTTTAGCATCATGGAGTGACTGTGACTCCTCCGGTAGTTTCCTTTCCTTTTTCTGTAACTCCAATGCCTGCAAGCCCATGTCTTTTTTTAGAGACATATTTTGTAGTTCAAGGGAGGCACACCTCGCTGTGAGACTCTCAACAGCGGAATGTAGAGCCACAATCAAAAGACCTGTAAGGTTGTATTTCTTGGTTGTTTGGACTCAAAGTAATGGTCAGATATTAGCTACAATGGTTTTTCTGCAGATTTTGTATCCAGCACGTGGTCTGTCCATCCGCCATGGGATGTGAGGTAGTTTGAGACATCAAGTCTCAGTTCTGTGCACAGATCAGACATAACAAATAAGAGGTAGACAAATGAATAAGCAGTTTGGAAACCTGGTAAAATACCCTGGTGCCGTCACCTACCACTTTCCGGTCCATGGCAGTTGATCAGTCATGCTAGGGGGGTGTGCTGTCACTCGCAAAGGGAGTGTAAGGGGGTCCAGTATAGGTCTGTCACATCTGAGATCAAGACAGTGTGGGGCTACCACAACCCCTACCACTGTAAGCACAAGTAGGTGAAACTCACACTACACTAGTCAACATTCAAAATAAATTGAATGTGAATCTTTCCTTGTACATTCCACCTGCATGTGGTCATCAAATGTAAATGGGTAATAAATTCCCCTGTCATTTGTGGAGCTGGACCATGGGATCACTGCTGAGACTGGGCTCACTTGTGGACCAGAAAGCCTTGCATTGTGCAGGCAGAAGGTGACAAGTGGCCAGGCTCTGCAATCAAGTCAGAAGGTGACAAGCTGCCAGATCCTGCCACATCCCATTGTCAGTTGTTGCCGCCCATTTGTTTGCTGCCCCACAATGCCATTGTTCTTCTTCTTCAAAACCACTGAGCCAGAACCTGAAAACCAGTGTTTACAGAACCGTAACACAGGGCTTGTCCTGACCAGGGGGTCTAGTGTAAAGTTGTCTGCAAGTGTAAAGCTGTTAACATCTACAAACCCAAAGTGTTTCAAGGGCCCCAACACCAGCCAACCCACGGCAACATACAAGCTTGCACCAGCCCTGGGTACCATAATAGATTTAGGGGGGCACTCGTAACAGTGGGGAAGAGGGTTAATGTGCTGTTGTGGGCACTAGGTTTGAAGAGCGCTGTCAATAACTGTTCTGTCCACAACAGCACTGTATTGACAGTGCTCTCCACTACAGCAGCAGGAAAGAATGCCGCCACCAACAGCGTCAATGGTAACAGTCGGATACGACAGTGACGTCTGCTACCATTATCAAAAAATACTATTTTTATGTAAGGGGAAAACCCCATGTGGGGGGGGCTCTGCCCCCACACTCCCATAACTAAAATAATCAACTCCAAATCATAGCTGGATTATGGGGAAAAAGTAAAACTTCAGAGACCAGGATTAGAACCCCGGTCTCCCAATCTGTGCTAGCCGAGCTGCTGCCTTAACCTGCTCCACCACGGGAGCAGCTCAGCCAGCAACCTGACTTTTCTCCTTCTTCCTTAGCATGTAAATAGCAGGCATAGTGATAGGGTAGTTCCTGGTCACTACTCTACCCCTATCACTGTTCCTGCTCACACTGTCCTGACCACATGGTTTATACTGCACGGTTCAGGAAGCACTATTCTAACTGGATACCACTGTTCAGAGGTGGGCAATGTTGTTGAAAACTGTTACATATTCAAAGTGAAATTATTTTTCTGCTTTCCCATTCTCCTTTCCCCATAATAAAAGATTTAAGGTTGTTGTTGCTAACAGTGATTGTGAGCATATTGTTAGTTACAGTCATTAATTACCTGTGTTTTACAGTATTGCAAAACAAAGTGGTGTTCTGTGTGTGGGGTGACTGGAAGTGGAGGTGGGTATGTACAGCATCCCAGAGGGTTGTGCTACACAAACACCTGGCCCACTATACTTTTAATTTTAGTGGTGGCACCATGCTATTTGTTATTATCTTTGGGAAAGAACCCCCAGTTGCCATCAGAACAGAAACCAGACCCCTTAACCTGTATAGTAGTCGGCAGGCTGGGGTAGTAGCCCACTGGCACACGGCACCTGGGCTACAGAAAGGTAAAATAAAGAATGTAAAGGTACCTACCCTTGAACCAGTACTTTTGGAAAACAAATTTCCCACTCTGCAGCAATGGGGAGATATTGCTGAAGAGCGAGATTCGGATGTCTTGTTTTTGGCCTCTTCTCTGACATCATCCCTACAAGATATTTTTTCCAATGTCGACAACACTGGTCTTTTTAGTTTTCAGTCAAAGAAGCAGAAAAAATGGGACACCAGATCCACCACCAGGGCTTCTCTGTTGAAATAACTTTCTTTCATTAATGTTTATTTTTCTCATTTGGCCTTAGCCTCTTTAAATGTCAACAATATTAAGGCTGAAAAAAGGTGTACTACTACCTTTGCTATCCAAGATCACTTGATCAGCTGCATACAAAATGACATTTTTTTTCTTGCAGGTTATGAGGTTGAGGTCCATTTCGGATTTACAAGCTGCACAGTCTACTTGGGTTTGAGGGTCATTCCTCTGGTCTATTGGGGAAGATCTGTGTAGTGAAGTTGAGAGTTGGGATTTGTTTTAAAAATCCAGAGGTTGTTGTTACTTGTGTGGTTGATATATGTCCTGGTTGTATTCGCCATTTAGATGTCTCCCTTCACAGTCAGGCTTTTCGACTCATTAATGTTTATGCCTCACAAACCAAAGCACCCTGTATTGATTTATTTAAACAAATATAACCCTTTCTGTTCTCTACTATGCCTGTGTTCTTTGGGGGTGATTACAATTGTAGTTTGCTCAGCTCCGACAAAGGGGAGAAAACAACAAAAGTCTTTTGTGATATCACCTTTCTTAAGAGCCTGATTTCTCAGGCTAGTTTAGTTAATACCCATAGTTCTATGATGACCGACCCCACACATATTTCATTTTCATGGGAATGTATCCACCAGAATTGACTTTTGGTTTCTTTCTCTTAACCTTCCTATACAGGCTATAGATGTAATTCCTATTGAACTTCAGATAATGGTTTACTTGGTGTACAGATATCAAAATTTTCAGACACCTCATTTGGCACAGGTACTTGGCATCTGAATGCTAGCTTACTTGAAAATTCAAAGCTGAAAGCAGATTTTCAACAGTTCATTGAAGCCAGACGATCCATTTTCTGTATTTATGACTCTCCCATGCAATGGTGGATGACTGTAAGACAGATTTTAAAGATTTTTTTTCTGTCCCAGGCTAAACATGTGGGACAGTAGAAATACAATAAATATCTGGATTTAAGGGCCAATTTATGCCATTTATTGTCATTGCAGTATATGGGGGTTCATGATTATTCCTCTCAAATCTCTGCTCTGAAAACAGAAATGAAATCTTATCAGTATGATAGGTTAAAATCTTTGGAATTGGAGCAAAAATTCAGTACTCAAGGGAAAGTTTTCAAGTTAACCCCTTTGAGGGCTGTCATCACCGTATTTCCCAGAGGATGGTCCGATACGTCTGGAATGGTAAGGGGGCTTTGATGACAGATAAAACTGACATACTTAGTGCCTTGACCAACATGTTAGAAGAATGTTTAGTGACCCTTTACCTAGTACTTCTACTACTATGGACCTTTTACTGACCAACTGTGACTTGCATCAGATCTCAGATCAGCATGCTAGGGGTCTGATTGCCCCAATTTCTACTTCAGAGCTAGAATGGGGGATTAAAGATTTAAAAGTAGGCACTGCTCTGGGTCCAGATGGATTTCTGGGGGAACTTTATAAATGGCTCTGGATCATATGCCACAAGAGTTATTGGCCCTCTATAATTTTTATTTAACTGTATACTCCTTGCCATCTGACATACAGCATATAGGGCTTCTAATTTTTGTGTTGCTTGCACGCATGTGCAAGAAACGCATTGCATCAGTCAGCAGTTAGGGGGCAGGCCACAATGCATCAAGAAATTAGGCCACATCACCACGCAGTCAACTGTTTTGGTGCATTACAAGCTACCAAAACAGCTGATTGCATGGTGTTGCCATGGCGACGGCTTCCCCTTTGGCCTCTCATAGTCCCCAGAAAGCCAACAGAAAGCCGCTGCCTGCCATTCAGTGTGCTTTTCTGGTGAAACATTTCAATAAATAAAAAAAAAAAGCCAACGGGGTGCCCAATCCCCCTGTCAGCATGACCCCCTCCCCAGTTCATTTGCCGACGGGGTAGCCCAACCTCGCCAGCATAATGCACCCCCATGGCTCATGTATCCCCAGCACACTGTATGGCTGACAGGGTGCCCAATCCCATCAGCCCACTGCCCCCAAACAGTTTCCATCTGCCACGCTGGGAGTCCACCCCAGCTTGGCAAAGTCCCTTGGCCAACTGGGGTGCCCAACCTCATTGGCTCCACTGCCCCCAAACAACCAGTTGGTGCCACGCTGGGAGCCCACCCCAGCGTGGCAAAAGTCCGTCATATCTTTAAAAAAAAATACCTAGAAGAAAAAAAAGTCCCTGCTGATTTTCTTGCCCCTCCCCAACCCGCACTCCACCCTCTGCATATCCCACCTCCCACACCCCAACCTCACCCCATACTTACCTCTGGAGCCCAGCGTGATGATCTTCGTGGACGGGAACACGCCTGCACTCTTCAAAGCTGACTGCGAGCTGAAGAAATGCCGGTAAGCTGTATAATGGCATAAATGGTTTTTTTTCAACTTTGGTCCATATCTCGGCCATTTTTAGGAATTTTTTCACCAGATTTTCAACATGAGGTTCTTGAGACCCCACCTCATGAGCTCAGTCACTGTCATTTTGTTATTTGGTCCTGAAAGGTGATTTCGCTGTCACTGTGTAGAACCGCCCTTTGGGACTGATTAATGAAATGACAGTGTCACAGTTCATGAGTTAGGCCCCCAAAAACCTTATGTTGAAAATTTAGTGAAAAAAGTCCCAAAAATGACTGTTTCATGAGCGTGCATTGTGCAGTTCCTACGCACGCTCATAACTTCAAGCATTTTTTATATTTTCACTCCAGATTTTCAACATTGCCATTTTACCACACCTTTTTATGAACAGTACAGCTGTCATGTTTCACATCTTGCCTGAAATGTGTTTTTGCACGTGTAACGCACAATGGCACAGTCAGTGTGCAAAATCAATGTTCGGGACAGATTAAGAATATCACAGTGACACTGTTCATGAGGTAGGCCCCCAAAAACCCATGTTGAAAATGACTGTTTCATGAGCGTGCATTGTGCAGTTCCTACGCACGCTCATAACTTCAAGCATTTTTACTATTTTCACTCCAGATTTTCAACATTACTATTTTACCACACCTCCTTATGAACGGCCCAACTGTCATTTTTTACATCTCATCCAAAATGTGTTTTCGCACATGTAGCGCACAGTGGTGTGGTCAATGTGTGAAATCAATGTTTGGGACAGAGTAAGAAAATCACAGTGACACCGTTCATGAGCAGAGGTCTTAAAATGGCTATGTTCAAAATTTGGTGACAAAAGTCTATAATATGACTGTGTTACTAGCGTACATTGTGCAGTTTCCATGCACCCTCGTAAGTTCATGAATTCATAATCTTTTCAGTCCAGATTTTCAACATTGACATTTTTCCACACCTCCCTATGAACAGTACAGCTGTCATTTTTCACACCTTGGCTGAAATGTGTTTTCGCACTTCCTGCGCAGAATAGCACGGTCGCTGTGGGAAATCAGTGTTCAGGATAGATTAAGAAAATCACAGTGACACTGTTCATGAGCGGAGGACCCAAAATACCTATGTTGAAAATCTGCTGTAAAAATCCCAAAACTAATTACATTATGGGTGTGTGTTGCGTAGTTTCTAGGCACACTCGTGACTTCACCAGTTTTTTTATATTTTCACTCCAGCATTTCAACATTGACATTTTTTACACCTCTTCATGAACAGTACAGCTGTCATTTTTCACATCCTGTTCAAAATGTGTTTTTGCACCTGTGGCGCCAAATGGCGCAGTCACTGTGCAAAATCACCTTTCGGATAACGAACTGATAGTGTCACTGTTCATGCTGTAGGATCACAAAAAGCCCATGTTGAAAACTTGGAGTAAAAATACCAAGAAATGCCCAGGGTGTTAGGGTTTTTGACCATAATGCCCTACCCTGTAGGGACTGAGAGGCATCGGGGTGTGACCTGGGACTGTCGACAGTAATGCTCATGCCATTCCACCCCCACCCTGCAGCCAGTGGCAGACATTGAGGTGCGCCTTGGACCCTTTGGCCCCAGAGTTCACCCCATTATCCTATGCTGCACCCATTTTAGTGTATTTACTTATGGAATGAGGTGAGTGTCAAGCCTGAATACTTCAAGCACACCTTGAAAACTGTAAGTCTCTGCAGGATAGGGTGAGGTGAAATGTCATGACCGTTATGGGCGACAACCCAAAGGCACACCCCAATGTCTGTCCATCTCTGCAGGTTGGGGGTGGAGTTGGTGTCAGTTCAGTACTTCACTGCCATTCCTATACTGCATCTAACTCCTGCATTTCCACTGCTAATGACAGCAAGCAACACTTGGCATTGACAAATGCCTGTTTTGTTTTAAACAGGGGATAGGACTTTGCTTTCCAACCGGCATCCTATCTCCTTACTTAACACAGATTTTAAGATTCTTACAAAGATTTTAAGTAAATGGTTAGCCATGGCCTTGGATCCACTGATTCACCTGGCTCAGGCCTGCTTGCTCCCTGGAAGAAGAATTATGCATATCTTAATTTTGCTAAGGGAGATAGTGGAAAGTGGCAGTTGGGGTATTCTTGAAGGTTTTTTGCTTAGCCTGGATCAATCCAAAGCTTTTGATAAAGTGTCCCACAATTATTTGTGGAAATGCTTAATGGTTTATGGTTTACCCTTACATTTTGTACAATGGATCCAGCTGTGCTATTTATCAGCATTGGTTTCAACGTATGTCAATGGGTGGCTTCACTGTGAGTGCCCAGTACAAAAAGGGGTACACCAGGGCTGTCCCCTTAGCCCCTTTTATATATTATATCCCTTGACCCTTTAATCAGAACTTTGAATTTGTCTCCCCATATATGAGGTGTTTCTTTATTAGCCCAGTCCTCAGAGGTTAAAATACTGGCCTATATAGATGATTTGTGTCTGATTTTAGCCAATACCTCTTCCAGGGAGGCTGCTAAACTAGTTTTGCAGGACTTTTCCAATGTCACTGATTCTGTGATTAACTACCAGAAATGTTTGTGTATGCCCCTTGGAAACAACGACACGTGTTCAGCATGTAGCGGGTAAAGAGGTCAATACTCGCCCATGTAAGACCTTAGGTCTTATTTGAACCAGGTAATATGACCCAGGTAAATTGGGATTATCAGTTACAGATGGGTATGAAGAAAGTTATACTTTGGAAAAAAATGGCGTATGAGTAAGAAGAAAAAGGTATATATCATAAAACCTTCTTTGGTACCCATTTTTCTATATTTTATACATATATATATATATCCCCTCCTAAAACCTTAGAAGTTACATTGTATAGTTGTTTTTTTCAGTGTCTCTCGGGGAGCACATTGAACCCCATTAAGAGAGGTGTCACTTTTCTAGATATTAAGTCAGGGGGCCTTCATATGCTGAACCCTCTTGTTTTTTTTCCACAGCATTTTTATACATGCTAATTTGGCACCTGTTCTTTTATCATCCTCCCAAGGGTGGATTCCATGGGTCCAGCATCAGATTTCCTCTACAGTATCTTTGGAGAATGGCATTCAGGAACCTTTATGCGTAAGAGTAAAAGATCATATAAATTACCCTATTACTTGGACACTTGCTTTGATAAGATAAAACAATGGGGAATATTGTCTCCACAACTCTGTTCATTGCCCACAAAATCTTTTATATGCATCAATTTTACAACATAGTTTTTCCGAGACTCCTATTTTTTTTAGGAGCTCCGTTGAGGATAAGAAATGTTTTGAAGGATTGCTTACTGACTCTAGAACTCCTGCTAAGATGTGGGATGTACTTTGGCTTTGTGCCCATAGTAAATTGAATGTTACAAATAATTTAAAGCATAAGGATGTGCATGAACGCTACTGTCCAAGACCATCCTGTCATGGCCTCTTGGAGACTATGGAACACTTGTACTTAGACTGTCCTTATATTCAGTCCTTCTGGACTTCGTTACTTCACAAATGGAGTAAACCTCTGCTCAAATTTCACATGATACATTGGGTTTTTTTCTTACCACTGGTATAGATATATTAGCACTTTAAGGGTTGTGTTTGCATGTTTTAAGTACTAGATTTAGCAAACACATTGTAGATTGGTACTCCAACAACAGTGTATTTCTCAAGAAGAATTGTTGCATGTTATTTTACATGACATTCATAACATTCAAGACCATGAATTTTGTTCTGTTGGGGCTACAGAATTTAATAACCGATCGGGGTCCTTTACGTGGTTGCAATGAAATATTTTGGACCTTTGTGTTACCCATTTCTGGTTTAATGTCTGTTTCTTTTGGTTTTCTTTTTTGTTTCTCTTTTGTTTTATTTGTTTCTTCTGTATCTACGCATGTCTTAATTATGTGATGTTTCTGTTGTATGTAGATTCATTTGGAGTGCTCAACAAAAAATGACCCTGCTCTTCTTCGATAAGTGCCATGGGATCTTTTACTTCCAACTGGACAGTGACCAAAGATGGGTAGAAGGGACTTTGGTTTAACGTCTCATCTGAAGGATGGATTTATTGGCAGCAGCACCAATGAGATGACCATGGCGTCAGTGAAATTTTGATAACTCCTTCAGTAAGCAGGAAACTGGTCCTACATATAGGAGAAGTGCACAGGGGAGTCATTCTTGTTGGGGGAAGTCTGAGAACAACAAAAAATTGTGGCAGTTTGGGGTTGAGGGTGTCTGGGCTGGCAGCATGGTTGTTTACAGCACTAGACAAACCAGCACAGAAACAAAACCATAGAACTTGACAGCAGAAGAAGACCAATGATTCATCAAGTATGCCCATATTTATGACTGCCATACCTCCTGGCCTAATATCATGATTGGTTATTTCCCCCTGCCCCCCCCAACATCCATTCCCTCCCTGGATCCACTTAGCAGGACTAAGAGTCCCTTGACCATGTCCCAACCATGTCTGAATTCATTTAGGGTCTTTGCCCCGCCACTTCCATTGCCAATCTGTTCCAAAACTCCATTCTTTCAGTGAAGAACTTTCTTATATCCCTCTTGAATTTAACCCCCACCAACTTCTAATTGTCTCCTCTCATGACTGCATCCATGCTTCTAATAAACAGGTCCCATAACTTACTCAGTTTATACCCCCTTGTAAGTCTATATCATGTCCCCTTTCTCCCACCTGGCCTTTAGTGAGTACTGTTCAGGGCTTCTAACCATTCGTCATAGAATCTGCCCTGCTGGAAATAAATCATTTTTGTGACCCTTCTCTGCACTGATTCAAACCTATTGAAGTCCTTTCTCAGGTGAGGAGTCCAGAACTGGGCACAGTATCCTTGGTAAGGCCTTAGCCATGATCTATATAGGGGCAATGTCACTTCCTCTCTCCTACTCTGAAAATTCCTCCCTATACACCCCAGAACCCTTGATGCCTTGCTATAGGTTCTTTTGCACTGGCTGGCTTGCTTGAGGGAGTCATTTAGGAGGACTCCCAAACCCCTCCCCTCTGCTGAATTGGCCAGCTGAACCCTTCCCCTCCAATACTCTGTATGTGGGCTCTTATTTTCTAAGTGCATCACCTTACACTATTTGGTATTGAATCTGAACTGCCATATCTTTGACCACTTTTCAAGCCTTCACAGGTCCTTCTGAAGTTCCCTCACTCCCTCCTGCACTGTTCACCATGCAACAAAGCTGTGTGTCAGAAAAAGAGACACATTTTGCACTGGATACCATCTACTTATCATTTATGAACATGTTATTTCCCCCGTCCCCCCTTCCAGTACAGTCAGGTCCCAGGACTGAGGCCTGCAGCAACCCACTTGTGACACCCTTGTCCCAGATTTGACCCTGTTCACTACCACCATCTGCTGTCTTCCCCCAAGCAGGTTTCCACTCACCTGACTAATTCCACCTCCACTCCTATGTCTCCCAACTTTTTAGGAGCCTTCTGTGTGGCACTGAGTCACAGGCTTTGCTGAAACCAAAATAGAGCAAATCTATTGCATGCTCTCTATCATCACTTTAGTGACCCTATCGAAAAAATACAAACCATTTGATCTGACATGATCTTCCAAAACTCATGCTGCTTGATATCCTGCAGCCTATTATCCTCTAAGTAGGCTACTAGGTTTTTCTTCACTATTGCCTCCATCAGCTCATGTACGATGTCTCTCTTTTCCCCCTCTCCCTTCCCCCCACTTTCAAATCCATCGCCCACCCACCTCCCTACTTCCATTATCCCTCTCCTCCCCCTCCTGTTCCTCCATCCTCTCTTCCCTACCTCCCCGCTCCCTTTCTCTCCCCTCCCTTTCTGCCTGGTTCTGTCTCCCATGCAGGGTTCTCAGCATCCAGAAGGGCTTAGATCTTGGCTGTCCCTCTCTCTCCCATCCCCCACCTTCTACCCCTTACCTGCCCACTTCCCCACTTGCCTTATAACTGCCCTCCCTTGGGTATACAATAGCACTTTGAATCGTGTGCTCAGCCTACTACTTCTAGCACTTCAAATGTGTTATCCATCCTCTAACCTTTACACTACTGGATCATCTGCTCTTGGGTTGTTGCAATGTACGTCGTCATATCCAAACATGGTTTTGTTTACCCTGGCTGGTTGGTCTGGGTTATTTCTGCTCTGTAATTGTACTACACTGTTTTGTTTTAGTAATTGTACTTGTATTGCTCTGTTATTGCTATGTGTTTGCCTGTTCTCCCAATTCTTGTACCCCACCCCCACCCAGGACGCTTCTGGAAATTAGCTGTTTACAGCTCATGTTGTCTTTCTTGGTGAAATATTTTCCAAATAAATAAATAAAATATGATGGATGTAAGGCTGACTGGTCTGTAGTTTTCTTGTCCCCACCTTTTTGTAGTTGATCTATGTCCACTGTTCTCCAATCCTCCAGCACTTCTCCAGGCTCCAGTCAGCCATTAAATAGCTGTGTCAAGGGCTCAGCCAGATCTATGAACAGTTCCTAAAAGAACCCCCAGGCTCAGGCTATCTAGTTGTGGCACCTTATCCACCAAAAGGACTGCTTACCCTTTTCTCACTTTTTCAGCTGTGATCACCACCCTTCCCATCTTCTGTGCCCCTCATGTATTTGCTTGGATCCCACTGGTCAGTAGAGGTCCATTGTGCTCTACCATGAACACTGAGCAGAAGTAATTGTTTAGGACATTAGCCCTCTGTTCATCATCATCTACCACCCTCCATCTCTTAGTTAGCCTTACAGTCCCTCCCCTAGCCTTCCTCTTCTCCTGAATATATCTACAAAATTCATTTTCTCCTCACTTAACACACTCTGCAATACATAGTTCTGTGTCTGTGTTTGCTCTTTACCACCACTTTCACCTCCTTTCGTTTGGCCTGATAGACATCACATTCCTCTTCCCCTTTGGCCACCTTATACAGTATCTTATGAAGGCCATTTCTTACCTTCACAGCCTTACTTACTTCCGATAAAACCAGATTGGTCTTGTATACTTATTTATTTTGGTGGCCTTCCTGGCACAAGAGTCAGTCACCTCAAGAAATGCTCCCTTGATCATTCCTCATGTCTCCTCAATCCCCTCAATCTGTTTTTCCCCCGGTAAATTTTCCATGATTATTTCCCTCATCTGATGTAAATATGCTCATTTTAGATCCAGAACCACCACCCTAAAAAGGAAAACTGGGGTTCCCCTTTGCCAGCTGAAACTACATAGAATTGTGGTCACTGGACCCCAATGGTTCAGTGACTATCACCCCACCCACCATGTCCGAGCTAGTAAGAACCAGGTCTAGGATGCTGTCCTACCATGAGAGCTCCCTGGCTTGTTGTGCCAGCAGACAATCTTGCTACATGTCCAGCAGTGCCTTACTCTTGGTGCTCCTAGCCACCAGGGTATCCCATTCAGTGTCTGGTAGATTTAGGTCACCTACTATCACTAGGTCCCCTTTTGATACCCCCTTCTGATTTCCTCACTTAATTATTTATCATCCTCCCCATTTTATCCCAGTGGTCTATAGACCACCCCCATCCTAACCTTTTTACCAGAAGACATACTTATCTCTACCAAAATTGACTCCCCTCCCTCTCTTTCCCTGGGTATTGTGCCATCTTCCATTGTCACAATACCCTACCTGATATAGAAGGCTATTCTCCCCTCTTACCCTTACACCTGTCCCTCCCATACAGGGAATAACCTGGAACTGCCAAATCCTATTCATTGTTCCCTGTGGCCATGTCTCTGTGATGGATACCAAATCTAACTTGGTTTCTTCTGTCATTGCCTGTAGATCACTAATCTTGTTGTTTAGAGTCTTGGCATGTAAGCAAATTCTCTTCCAGCATCCCCCACCCTTATTCCCTTTCACGTCACCTGTTTCCCAGTAACTGCCTAGTACACTTTTCTTAATCCTCTGATTTCTCCTCATGATAGCTGAATTATCTTGACTCCCAACCTCCTCTCCTTTCCTGACCATATTTGATATCTGCTGTTGCTACCACTAGCATCCTCTAGCATCCTTTCCATGTCCGGGGGAGTTCCTGCTAGGTATTCCCTGTCCACCCTTACTACTAGGGAATTTGAAGCCTCTGACTCCGCCATCAGTTTAAATGACTGCTTGTATGTCAAGCTTCTGCCCTAGTGTGCTTATTCCCTCTCTTGTAAGATGAAAGTCATCTCCCTTGAATAGCCTTTTGCCCCAGAAGAAGGTTAGTAATGATGATTTATCCTTTAGCACCCCCCAACCTCTGAAGTTTGGCTTAACTTCCTCCATGCTTTGGTTTAACAGGTCATTTGTCTCTAATTGCACAGTAAACATGGCACCTCCCCATCCTGCCTATCATTTGACATATTCTTTTCTTAACACTCAATGCTGTGCCTGGCAAGCATCTGACCTCCTCTTTCCCATTCCTTTCCCCACAAACCACCTTCTCTAATTCCCTTATTAAAGAGTCCCCTACTATGAACATTCTGCTGAGTCCTTTCTTTTTCAAATCTACGTTGCTGGGTGATACAACCCTTAACTGATCTATTTTTATGATTGGCTCACAGCCTCCTGCTCCTCCTCCAGGGGTGCAGAATGGTTTGCAGCAACTACTGGAGGACTCTGCCTCTTACCTGCAAACTGTTTCTTCCCAACACCCACCATTCCCCTGTGCCAATGGGCTTCTGAGGGATGGGGGGGTGCAGATAGTGGTTCAGGAGTCCAGCTAAGCTGTCTGCACAGCAGTATCCAATCCTCCAGTGCATGGCCTGAGTATGACTATGATTAATGAATACCCCACAGCCATCACAGCTGGCTAAACCCCTGTCATGCTTACTCTCCATTATATGTATGATTGTTACTCAAATGCTTGTTAGTGTATTCTCTTGCACTACCCCTTTCAGTTCCACTGCTTCTTTTAGCTCCCTTCCCAGATTGCCTTGTTATCCTACCCACAAGAGAAAGTCTTCCTCTTACTGGAATAATCTCTTCTATTTGCTTGCTACTAGCTACCCTTCCTAATTCCCCTGTCTAGGCCTACCCCAGGAGGGGTTTGTTTTCAGATGTTTTAGCTTACCCAATCTGTTTGCCCCATGTAGACCTACCTCAGATGGATCTAGTGTCTAATGGGAGGTTTTGCTTGTCCTACCCATTTACCCTATGTAGGCCTATCCCAGACAACATGTAGTGTCTATGGGAGATTTAGCTTATCGTACCTGTTTATCCCCATGCAGTGTATCACAGACAGGTTGTAGTTCCTATTTGGTACTTCCCTTTGCCCCTTTCATTTCCTTCTTCCTGCTTGGTCTGTCCCTCCCTTCCTTAGCCAGAGTTCTATATGGACCTGAGGAGCCTGTAGAAGCCTAGCAGAGTCCTCTTAGTCAGATAATAACTTTATTGATTGGAACAGCAAGTGTGTCAGCTGCCTAGTTGAGACACTTTCCATTATGGAAGAACTATACCCAGTGCCGGCAGATAATTGTTTTTTTTTGGGGGGGGGTTGGCTGCAGTACTGTTGCTGCATATCTCACCATTTTACATTGCTTTTGGCTACAGGATTTTATACACGCACTGTACCAGTCAATAAAGTTTTAGCTTCACATGAAAGTTAGATAAGCCTCTCATTTTAACAACTTGGGCTCACAACAGGTGTTTGAATTGTTAGGTGCAGTCTGTGCCACTGAACCGGGGCTAGCTATGTCCCTCACAGTTCTTTGGTTTTGGCTTGCGGTTTCCAATGAGCACTGGCCCGTTTTTAGCTTTTTTTAGTGTGAGCCCCCCTCCCCCAATATCTGTGTGAAAACCCAGCATGGCAGGCTGTATCTCTTGTTAACTGAGGAAAAAACAAATGGCTGCTATTTGAAATTGAAAATTCAACTGGCCCAGTAATATTCAAATGTAATCAGGCAGCCAGAGACTGGGACTCATTATTTCTCAGTCTCTGTTACCTGATACTGGACCGGCTAGTTCATGGCATTAGCCAGTCAGAAACCAGACTTCTCCCTACCCATTTTCTAAGTAGGTATAGTAGCAGCCCACCACAGCATATGTATCAAGTTTCTAATTATGACAACATACTGTAATATTATGTTGCCACACTCAGCCAAAATTAGCAGCATGCACCCAAAATGTAATTTAGCAGGATTACTCTTAAATAAAAGTTTTCTTATATCCTACCTTAATCAACCCAAGTTCCTCTGGTTATCATTCCACCCCCACCTTCACAGGACACCATTAGGTTCTTACATTAAATATACTGTGTTTCTTTAGGCCAGCAACCACAACATACTTAAACTCTTGGATTCACAAAATGAAGCTCAGGGTGTCACTACTGAGATGCAGCATGTTTTGCCGACTGCCACACCATGCTGACACCCACAGAGTGTTGCCCTTAAGTTATGGCCCTTGCACTATGGGCCACTGTGCAGAGAACCACTAGAAAGTCACACCAGTTTAAAGCAGAATAATGAGTAACCACACCCTAGTACCACACATGCTCCCAACTGCAGCAGCCCCAAAACCAGAACACAGAGCTGAGAGAAATCACAAATGAGCCCCACGAAGTCCAGCAGCAACTAAACTGGCCCAACTAGACCCCCAGTGTACCTGCTAGAATGTTGTACAGAGACAAGAGTGATGTTTAAAAAGCACTGTCAGTTGTAACGATGCCCCCACCAATAGTAACAACAGTACTGTGTGGTATTTGGGAAATCCATCAGAAGGGTAACCTACGGTCACATGCACAGGCTGCAGCCAGGCAAACAGGCTCAAGAAGCTAGAGCGCACTGTCAGAATCAAAAGTCCCAGACACTTATTGTACAATCCCAATCCAATAAATATTTGGCTATACTTTTAACATACTGTATGATTACAAATGAGCATGCACAAATGTACAGATATTTATACAAGTGGATATAAAAAATACATTTACTGGTTAATATTGATTAACCACTGCCAGCGGGAGCTCAACAGCTCCATAATTCACACACGAGTTTTACAGAGCTCCATAAACCACGCTCAGAATTAAAACAAAGCATCACTCACAAAAGCCGTCGGACAAGCTGTCCTCACGCTGGGTGTCCACTAGCGCTAGGCTTTCAAACAGTTGATGCAACAGACAAGCTTGTCAATGGTCACTCAGAACTTCACAAAGGTTAAAACCAAAAAGCCCTAAATTCTTTTTAAATAAATATGCAAACAGGAGCAATAACAAGGGATGACCTTTCACCCAGCATGTCAGCGGTCCCACTTCCTGTTCCAAACCACGTGGGCAAGGGGCGAGTAGGCGACCCGATGCCTGACAGCATTTCGGGACAGGGACAAGATTGGCATGATAGCAGCGGGACACTTCCTGAGCTTCAAAGGGTGCAATTTCTTCAAGCTGAGAGGCAAGCGTGCAGCTACTCCATCTAGTCCTACGACTGGTGATCCGGTACTTTTATGGTGGGGGAAAAAATCAACACAAGAGTACACAGTGCAGGCTTCTTAAAACCAGTAAACATAAAAAATTAAACATGGGGAAAGTGTATTTAAGAGGGATTTTATGCACACCCTCGACATGTGGCGCCCATATAGAAACATAGAAACATAGAATTTGATGGCAGATAAGGACCGCTTGGCCCACCCAGTCTGCCCATTTCCCTACCTGATGGATAAGCTGCAGATCCTAGTTAACCAGCAGCCTACTTCTTCCTACCCCACCCCCTAGAATTGCCTTATGACTGTCCAATGCATGCTTGAATTCCACCACTGTTTTTGACTCCACAGCCTCCTCTGGAAGGCTCTCCATACATCCACAACCCTCTGTGAAAAAATACTTCCTTAAATTACCTCTGAGCTGCCCCTTCTATCTTCAAATTGTACCCTTGTTCTTGCACATCTCTTTTTGAAAGATGCTACCCTCTTGGACTTTGTTGATTCCTTGAGGTACTTGAAAGTTTCTATCATGTCCCCCCTCCCTCCTTTCCTCGAGGCTATACATATTAAGCTCCTTAAGTCTCTCTTCATATGTCTTCCGGTGCAGACCCTGCACCATTTTAGTTGCTCTCCTCTGGACAGTTTCCATCCTCGGGGTTTATGGGGCATCACACACCTCAGGTGTGCACAAAATCCCCATAAACCACACTTCCCCATGCATTATTATTATATATATATATATATATATATATATAGGCTATCCAAGATGGCCATGAGGCTGAGGGTCCTGCACTGAATGTGAAATTTCAAAATGGGTCACACCAAGAAGGGCTGTTCACTACACCCATGAGCCTATGCCAAAATGCACCTCTGATGTCTGCCTTCTGGCTGGATAGGGAGGTGAATTACTGTTATCCAGAGGGGCTGGTGTGGAATATAATTAATCCACCACAGATGAGTTAGGACATTCTATGGACATTACTACAGCATAATACCCATAACATTGTATGAACAGTGCAATGAAGTTGCCCACAGGCATATGACTGTGACATCTGTTCTATTTGCTTAACATTCCAGAGCCACAGGAGCAAGATTAGAAGCACAGGTTTAAGGCAGCAGGAGGACAAAACACTCTTGCATGGACACTTGGAGCCAGTAGGTATGTAACCAGTCCATTACAATGACACATGAGGGTCAATGGTTCAGGGACTGCCAGTGGAGTCAATGGTGCTTTGCTGTCCCATCCCAAGTGAGTACCTTCATATTGATGTGTAGAAGCAAAGTGTGGTACAGTATAGTACAAACACACAGGAACTTATAGTATTGTATGTTTCCGATCTTGTACATTTCAGGCACCATCTACGAGGGGCACAACTCCTCTCGCTGCAAAAGATTGGTTCCACTATGTCAGTTCGACAACAATATTGTCGACCGACATTACATCAACAACAAAATGCAGACGGCGACCATGTCACCCGGCAATCGTGCCACCCAATCAGAGTGTGGCAAAGCACTGGGGCACATCCTGGTTGTATAATATAATCACCTTCAGGTCAGAGGTGTAGGGAGCGGAAGCACAACACTCCTGGGACAGCAAGACGGAGGGCATTGCAAAATCCCGATCAACATAATGACTGTCAATCAGGATGCAGTGCCCACATTGCTGTCGATGTAAGGGTTTCGCTGTACTGATGGCACACCCAAAAGATCACAGGGGTGGCAGGCAGTAATACAAGGGTTTGACTATAACCACAACTCTTTGGATTATGTTGAAATACTCTGTGTAATGTTGCGGTGTTCAGCACAGTTGTACAGTGCTTCTCTTTAATTCAGTGAATGTACATGAGCATTCATATTATAATAATTCTGAAAACTGCTGTTGTCAATATTAGCAGTTAAAATTAGCAGTACACTAAAGTACTGTTCTGCACCGGTATCTGTACTGAATATTAGTTTCATGTACAGAATATTAGTTTTATGGTCATAATGTATTTAAATACATTCTGCCTCTCTGTTTTGAACAGCACAGCGGAGAACTGTACCTCTGTTGAATTTTCATTTTATTTTCATTTTCAATTTATTGGGGTTAAACCACTGAGCAAGCTCATTTAAAATGGTGACTCATGGTAAACAAGTGACATACATATATACATACAATAAGTTATATGTCAGTTCAATATGCAGCTGCCGATGGTGTAGGTGCTTGGACAATGTTACTCCTGTTCTGGTTCTTTGGCTTGGCTTTTCCCTCTGAATTTATATTCTCAGTAGAGATGCCAGGAGAAGTTTCTTCAGGTTAAAGGAAACAGGCGGCTAAAAGAGCTACACCAGAGATAGAGTGTCATAGAAGGAGGAGGGATGGAAGAAAGTAATAAAAAAACACCAGGTAAACGAGGTGTGGATGTCTGTGGCTTAAGCAGAGAAGTGGGCAGTAGTCTGGCAGCCTGACAATGAACCACATGTGAAACCTTTAAATTCAGTGTATCACTGCCAGTGGTGTAGGTGCTTGTGCAATATTACTTTTGTTGTGATTCTTTGGTTTGAATCTTTCCTCTGACTTTCACTCTCAGTACAGGTGCTAGGAGAAGTTTCTCAAGGCTAAACAAAAACCCACCTCATGCCCCTCAAGGAATAGACCCAATAATGCAGAGAAGAGGAAAAAGCCCAGTGGGAGAAACCTCTGGGGAACCAAGCTCACTGAATTAGCCTTCCATCCAAGCTTCTACAAATCATGAGTCTAGCTATTGATATGTGTGGCAGAGTTCAGAATTTGGATCTCTAAGATATGTTTTGAAACACAAAGAAGTCCAGGGACACATGCTCTTGATGATGTGAGCCAATATGTTCTTCTTGGAAGTTGAGGTGGCTGCTTCAATCTTTTATTTCATTCCTTTGTTTGTCTGCCTTGGCTGCCCACCTGCCCCTATCCAACCAACCATCCCAGCCTGCGGTGGGTTGGGTGTGATCCTGCAGCCAGGGTTTTTTTTTCCATGTTTTCAGCACAGGGAGTGCTGCACATGCCATGGATGTGATTTGTGCTCTCTACCTCTGCAGAAACACTCCCGGCATCCTGCGTGTGGTCCCTTTTCCTCTGTGACCCCACTACACTGCTGCCCAAATTCCTCCAGCAGCATATGAGCAGCAGGATACTGTAACTCCCCTCCCCAAAGAAGGAGAGCTACATAGATACATAGAATGTGTCGGCAGATGGGGACCGGTGATCCATCTAGCCTGCCTATGTTTTGACCTACTCCCCACCCCTCAACATCTCCCTGTCTTTGTTGTCACAATTCCTTTGTATCTATCCCAGCGCTCTTGAACTCCCTAACTGTTTTGGCTCTCACCATCTCCTCAGATAGCCCATTCCAGAGTACCACCACTCTCTCCATAAAGAAGAACTTGCATTTGTCGCTCTTAAAACTCCTCCCCAACCACAGGCCATGACCTTGCATCTTTGAGGATGCATTTAGCTGGAACAGCTCATCTGCCTGGACTCTGTTTAACCCTTTAATGTACTTAAAGGTCTCTATCATATCTCCCCTATCCCTCCTCTGCTGCAGAGAGAACATGTTTAGCTCCCTCAATCTGTCCTTGTAGCTCTTTTCCTGGAGTCCATTTATCATTTTATTTTCTGTCCTCTGCACCATCTCTACTCTGTCAATATCCTTCCTCAGGTACAGTCTCCAGAACTGGACACTGAACTCAATGTGGGGCCTCATCAATGACCTGTACAGGGGGATGACCACCTCCCTCCTTCTTCTAGTGATGCCCCTACCTATGTATATCAACATCCGGTTTGCTTTTAGTGCTGCCTTCTCGCACTGGCTTCCCACCTTTAAGTCTTCCGAAATGATGACCCCTAAATCTCACTCTTGGCTTGAGGTGGTAAATTTTTCCTCTCCCAAGTAGCATTCATCTCTGGTGTTGCCCTTTTTGAGGTGCATGACCTTATACTTCCTGGCATTATATTTCAGTTGCCATGCGAAAGACCCTTCTTCAAGTTTGTGGCAGTCACCCCTCATTTGCTTTACCCCCTTCATTCTGTAAACCCTATTACAGAGCTTAGTGTCATCTGTATTTAGGCACACCTTCCCCCCAGTTCCTCCATGATGTCACTAATGAATATGTTGAAGAGTAGAGGCCCCAGGATCAACCCCTGGAACACCCTGCTCATCACTTCCCTCTTGCTAGATACAGCTCCTGGGGATGCTCACTCCTCCCTCTCCAGCTGGTCCCCAACTGACTCACATCTATTTCCAAACCTTGGTTGCTGGCATGGCAGGAGGTGAGTCACCCAGTGCCTCAGATCTCCATGCCACTGGGCTGGCTCAGCTACACCAATCTTGAATGAATGGCTGGAGAATGATGAGGAATGGAGACCCAAGTGAGATAGCACCAGTCTGATATAAGAGATGAACCAGGATGTAGTCATGGTGGTGCAGTTCTCAGTGAACAGATGAGGATAAGTGGTATCAGGGTGTCTTTCCATGGATTGATGTTGGTTAATGATTTGGACAGGACACCATGCTGAGTTCACAGCAAAATAAGATATCTGGACTCCTCTACTGATCATATATGTTTTTGGTCTTGGTAGAGTGATAATAAAGTTGTCTGTGGATGCTTTGTTGAGGATGTTATTTGTCAGAGTAATAAAGGTTTTGAAGCCAATCAAGGTGTGGGTAAATTCCAGAGGTCTTTAGAATCCAAGAAGGAAAAAGTCATTGCTGCTTGTAAATTGAGATCGAGACATCCATCAGTCTGCAATACAAATTGTAATCTATAGACTTCCTAGTGGGTGGATATTGAGAAGTAGATTTTCTCACACCTTGAAGCAAAGCTTTGCTTTCTGGACAGGATAAATAAGATCATGTGGAACCAGGAGGGACGTACATCAAGGTAAACTGAATGCCAGAGTGATATTGTTTGATAGTTGTGACTGACAGACCAAATTTGTGAGAGCAGTAAGTGTCCAATGCAGGGACATGAGCAACAGAATACTGCAGGGGATCTATGTTTTGAAAGGTACAAAAGGTAGAGAATTTGTCCCATGCTGTTCTGTAAGCAGACTTAGTTGATACTGCTAGAGCACTCCAGATTGTTGCAGAAGTGTGGTTGAGATATGCGGTTAGGTCATACGCAGCTCATGGTATGATGGAAGAGGAGATACCTCATTATTACCTTGAGGATTCTAAATTGCTGAAAGTGAATACAGGAATGACAGTCAGTGAGCTAGTTCATTGGACCAGGAATATACACAAAGTGAATTCTGAACTGGTGTGTTAAAGAGGTTCATGTTAATCTTCTCAGGAAGTTCATTATAGAATGGGAGGAAGATCATCCTTTATTAATGATGGCTACTGCTGCTTGCTTATCTGAGTACACTGTTAAAAAGGTTTTTTAAAAAAAAAGAAAAAAACATATTTTTCTCTCTCTCGGTGCCGGCAGGGCTCAGTGGTGGTTATACCTACCATCCATGCTGTGCCCCCCAACTGTCAGGGATCATGTTGTGTGACACTGGGGGCTTTTACACTGTTTTTGTTTCAGCTTGCTTGTTGTCCAGAAACCCTGCCACTGAGGATCCTGGCACAAAAAACATAAGTCGAGGTTGTAGACATGCTGGTGGACATCTCAGCAAAGTGCCTAATGGTGTCCTCCCCTCCCCACATGATGAATCCCTCACTGCCATCAGTGCATCCACAGGCAGTAGTAATGGGGCAATGTGACAGTCCCCCATGGAGGCAGAGAACATTCTATGGGACGCTCAGACTTCCTTCCCCCCCACCAGCCCCAGACAAACCAGGGTCGGTCCCAAACCCAGCTCACACATGACAACCCAGGTTTGGTCCCAAACTCGGCTCTCCAGTGTTGCAGGTAGTAGCTCTACTGCTGCACCAGTTGGGCTGGCAGTACACTGTTACAAGTTGATTGTTCCACAAATGACCCCAGCTGAGATTGGCTCCTACAGTGGGATCAATCTCAAATAAGAAGGATGTGGACTAAAAATGTGTCAGGTCTCTGATTTTGGATGGCCATGGACAAGCAAACCAAGGTGAGCTAAAGACTTAAGTGAAACCAAAAGATGGAGTAACATCGGTAAAGGTTTCAGTGTTTGATTCAGAAGATGGTTCCTTATAAAATATAGATATACCATTCCAGTCTGAGAGGAAGAGTAACAGATGGTAAGGTCTGAACAAGTAGAGGTAGTGATTGATATGTGGTGATCCAGAGCAGTAACTGAAAGAGCCAGGCCAGTCCATTGGCACAGTGGTTGCAGTACCACTCATGATGCCAGTGACCTGGGTTTGGGAATGAGGCTTGGTCATCTGGGCCAGCTGAGATGAAGGATTGAGCATCCCAGGGGACACTCTCCTTCCCCGAGTAGGGAAGTTCCCATCTGCAACTACCATACTGACCACTGGATGTAGGGGATGCTAGGGAGCAATGTGATCAAGGGTTGGAGGAGCTGTGCTGTCTGCAGATGGCATCACATTTGTGTGCATGCTTCCTTGCAGCCCTTTCATGTGTGGTTCCTGTGGAGTTGGGATGAGAAAATGGAAAGAGCAGTGCTCTGCACCTAACCACAAAGGGCTTCTGGTGCCATTGTATCCAGCTGACTAGCTGGGAAGAGGGTGTTTTCCTGTTGAGACAAGACATTTAGTGGTAAATCCCCTCCAATCTGAACCCATCCAAGGGGCAAGCCACGGCTCTGTGAATGATGGTACGTCAAGTGAGCTCAGGTAGGATGAGGATCAGTGGTTAGCCTTGGGGGAGCAGAGGGAGTTTGGGGACAGAGTAAGAAGGGGGTCAAAATATAAATTACAAAAAAAAAAAGAGCCAGATCGAGAAGATAAGAAATAAATCTCTTGCCCTGAGGAATAATCATCTCAAAACTGAGGTTCTCTAATAAGGATAATAATTTTTTGTTTTGTACAGGATCATTTAAATGCAAATGATGTAGCTAGTCTGATATCAGCTCCATGTGATAATTGTGAAAACTAATGAATGACAGTAAAAACAGCTACTGCAAAATATCCCTACACATAGAGTGACCACATTACAGCGACCATCATGAATACGCTACTACACTGAGTTTCTGAGGAGGCTCTGCTTCACACCCCCACAACCCCTTACCTTAAATAATCAACTCCAGGTCGGACATAATTCCGGGAAGGGGAGAAACTCGGGAGGTGGGGATTTTCATTAAGGAAGGCAGCACAGGAAGGGGGAGCAAGCAAGGAGAAGAGGGCAACTGAAAATTTAAGATTCAGGGGGGAAGAACAACTGCACAACACAACATAACAAAAAAAAGGAAAAACAGAAATGGCCACAGAAACATCCAGCCTTGAACCTCTGTCAAAGATATCTAACAGAAATACAGCCAAGGACTCTAACCACTACAACAAAGCAGCACCTCGATGGCTCACCCCACAGCATCCAATTTCACTACTCCCAAGTCACTTCACCGGTCACTTTCTTCCGTTAGTATCTCGCTCAAACAATCGCTCAATATAACAAACATTTGTCAACGTTGAATGTTTGCTTGCTGGCATTAGCATTGGTAGTGTAGGAGTTAGAGAGCTGCATAATAGGAATGGCAGTGAAGTACTGAACTGAAGCCAACCCCACCACCACCCTGCAGAGACTGAAAGGCATTGGGGTGTGCTTGTGGGTCATCAGGTATAACGGACATGCCATTTCACCACATCCTACCCTGCAGACACTGATAAGTGTGATGGTGTGCCTTGGGGTCTTTGGCCCTTATGCTCACCCCATTCCATCAGGAAATACAGTGAGATGGGTCCTGTATAGGAGAATGGGGTGAACTTTGGGTCTGAAGAGTCCAAGGCACACCTCGATGCCTCTCACTGGCTGCAGGGTGTAGAATGGTATGAGCATTACAGGCGAGAATCCCAAGTCACAACCCTGATACCTGTCAATCTCTACAGGGTGGGGCGCCATGGTCAGAAACCCTAACGCCTCTGGCGTTCGTTGGCATTTTATCTCCAAATGTTCAACATGGGTTTTTTCTGACCCCCACCTTATGAACAGTGGCAATATCAGTTCGTTAGCTGAAAGCTGATTTCACAGTGACTATACCATTTGGCACCACAGGTGCGAAAACATATTTCGAACAGGGTGTGAAATATGACAGCTGTACTGTTCATGGGGAGATGCAAAATGGCAGTGTTGAAAATCTGCAGTGAAAATATTAAAAACTGGTGAAGCCATTGCTGTGTGTAGAAAATGCGCAACGCACACCCGTAATGCAATTAGTTTGGGGATTTTTTACAGCAGATTGTCAACACAGGGATTTTGGAACCTCCACTTATGAACAGTGTCACTGTGATTTTCTTAATCTGTCCTGAACAGTGATTTCCCACAGTGACCATGCATTTCTGTGCTGGAAGTGCGAAAACACATTTCGGCTATGGTGTGAAAAAATGCCAGTGGTGAAAATCTGGACTGAAAATATTAGAAATCCATGAACTTATGATGGTGTGTGGAAACTGCGCAATGGTCGCTCGTAACACAGTTATTTTATGGACTTTTTTCACCAAATTTTTAACATAGCCATTTTAACACCTCTGCTCATGAACAGTCACTGTGATTTTCTTAATCTGTCCTGAACATTGATTTCGCACACCGACTGTGCCATTGTGCGCTACATGCAAGGAAACACATTTTGGGTGAGGTGTGAGAAATGACAGCTGTACTGCTCATAAGGAGGTGTGGTAAAATGGCAACGTTGAAAATCTGGAGTGAACATATTGAAAATTCGTGAACTTACGAGCGTGCATAGGAACAGCGCAACGCATGCTCATGAAACAGTAATTTTGGGGAATTTTTTCACCAAATTTTCAACATAGGGTTTTGGGGGGCCTACCTCATGAACTGTGACACTGTCATTTCATAAATCAGTCCTGAAAGATGGTTCCACACAGTGACCACGAAATCACCTTTCAGGCCCGATTAACAAAATGACAGTGACAGAATTCATGAGGTGGGGTCCCAAAAACCCCATGTTGAAAATTTGGTGAAAAAATTCCCCCAAATGCCTGAGATATGCATCAAAGTTGAAAAAAACCTCTTTATTCCATTATACAGCTTACTGGCATTTCTTCAGTTTGCAGTCGGCTTTAAAGAGTGCAGCGTATTCCCAGTCCACGAAGATCATCGCGCCAGACTCCGGAGATAAGTATGGGGTGAGGTGGGGTGTGGGGAGGCAGGGTGCACAGAGGTTGGAGGCGGGTGGGGAGGCGGTCAGGACAGTCAGCGAGGAAGGTTTTTCTTTCAGTTTTTTCCCCTTAGGCAGCCCGGGACTTGTACCACGCTGGGGTAGGCTCCCAGCGTGGCAGGTAAAAAAGCTGTTTGGGGCAGTGGAGCTGATGGGGTATTGGCACCCCCATGGAGCCATATGGACTGTTGCCACACTGGGGTGGGCTCCCAGCGTGGCACCCGTGGTTCTCTTGGGGAGGGAACAGTGGAGCCGATGGGGATTGGGCACCCCATCAGCCATATAGTGTGTGTGCATGGGGAGTACAGCACATATATGTGTGTGTGTGTGGGAGGAGTGCATGAGCATGCGTATCTTATCACTGCTCACTGAATCATAGCTCCTTTGAACTGTACAGCATTGCATTTTCAACTGCTGTCATAGATAGCTGCAGCATTCATTGGTGAACTGTGGCCATGCCTGCAAACACACTGACTGAATTGGAAGACAGGGTACCACACCTCCAAAAACTCTGATGATGGCACTATGTTTTCTTGCACATGCGTGCAAGCAAACATAAAAACCACATCATCAAAATGAATTTGCTGTTTCTCCACTTGCTATTGTGTACTTGCCCATATTACTTCTCTGTTATCACGGGATACCATTAGGGTTGTCAGAACCCTCTGAAGTTCTGGGTTCTAGTTCTAGTCTAGAACTTTTGAAAAGTTCTAGGGTTCTAATCTTTTAGAACTTTTTGAACTTGAACCCTATTTTTATTGTGCTGCCAGTAATGAAGATAGTAATAAAATACATGTAAAGGAAAAACTGTTCAGTATAAGGGGAGAAATTACCAGTGTGACATTGATAGGAATACAACTAGGTTTATCTATGGTTTCTTCTGTTTGCTAAAGCCAGCAACTTAATACGTAATGAGCCCACCACCACCCATTTGTTAAAAGTTTTCCTGCTGCAGCTGCATCATAGTTCCTTAGTAAGAAGAAAGAGGCACATTAGCCATTTATGTACTCTGTTATATATACTCATTGTCATGAATTATGAGAAAAATAACTGATATTACCTAATCTCAGTTATTTGCTGCTTCTGTTTTAAATGAGTAAATCAAAAGTTGCTATGTTTAAAAGAAAGCTTTTATAACAAAGTCAAGCCAAGGTACTACAGCAGCAGCATGTGGAACTGTTGCAAAACATATTATGTCATAACGTAGTCAGTCAAGACATTTGAATAAAAAATATGCCAGTCATTGTTGCTGGCAAAAATGCATGCAATTTTCTAAGATAATGCATACATATACCAACATTTTTGTTGGCAAATTGAAGTAATACATACAACTTTCTAAGATGATGCATTTTGCAGCTGATACTTCAATAAAATCTGTATTTCAGTCACATAAATAAAAAGTGGTTTCCTCACCACATACTAACTAAGAACATTTAATGTAGCTGCAGCAGTTGGCAAGTGATGTTTAAGGGACAGCGTCTGTCAACCCCATTATGTATCAAATTATCACTACTTGTAAAGCAAAAACACTTTATGATAGGTCACATTCTGTGAAAACTGCTGATGCAGATTTTCTTTTATTTCTGATTCCTTTATTCTTTTTTTAAAGGGGACAGGACAATTGTGCTAGGTGGCAGCAGTTTGCAATGTATTTAATAAGAAAAAAATATATATATATATATTATATGTACAGTAGGTTCGGTCTGTCATCCTTTTTTTCCTCACCATCCCCAGCCGATCACGAATCTGTAAATGAAAGGACTAAAACAACACCCACCTTTCACCCCATCACCCATTCCACTTTTCTTTCACCATCCTCATCTGTGCAGTAGCACCCATACCACCCTTACACCCATGTTAAAACCAACCCACAACCCTCACCCATGTACTAGCATCCATTTTTGGTTTATGGCTAACATTTCTGTAATTGAAAAAATAATAAACAGCTACCAATTAGAACTCATTGTTTTGTCCTCTTTAAAATTGAAAAATAGACCGCCCCCAGTCCCAGCCCATACTGATGCACCACAAAGTCACAGAAGGTAAATCCAAAAATATATGTTTGCACTTTAACTATAAATAATATGATACAGAAAGGATTGACGTAACAGTGTCCCTTTTATGCCAAATTTGGGCCTGTTCCCACTGATGTTAAAATTGCCCTGTATATAAAACTTGTTGACTTTAGTTTAGACCCCAGCTACAAAGCAGTTTGCCATGAAATGGTGAAAGTTTTGGGGGTATATAGTCCAAGGTAGTAGATCGAGAAAGGAGAGAGACAACCAAAGTCATCACAGTCTGTAAAAGTTTCCTTTTTGGTGCAGAGAGACTCTGTCCCACACAGTATTTACCAGCCACCACCATCTGAGCTGTCATCACCATCAACATCCACAACATCAGTCACTTCAGGATCAGTTTGTATACTCTTGTAGGGATACAAAAATCTTGACTTATTAACTTTAATAAAAGTTAACGTGTGTACATTTTCTGGCAGCAACCTATTTCTGGTGTCTGTCAAAATATTGCCAGCTGTACTAAACATGCTCTGAAGAGACACTTGTTGCAGGACAACCAAGATATTTACAGGCTTCATCATACAGCTCTGTCCAAATTGAATTTTTGATCTCCAGTATTCAAAGGGCATGCATCAATAGGAATAGGCAGTTCTTGCAGGTAACTGTCTACCATGATGGACAGAGACTGCTCAGAAGAGGAATCAGCTGAAGCTGGTATGGCAGCAATTTGGAAAGGTTTTGCCACAGATTTAGCTTGCTACTAAGGGTTGAAGAAGTGGCAGTTGTGGAACAACTACTGTTAATGTTTGGTGACTTTTCCAGTTCTGTATCCCTGTGAAGATGAACCTGCATGTTGTGGTGATGACAACCTGAGGGTACTGTGTGTGTCTGTGTTTGACTCCTGTGAGTGCTGCAGCTCATCTAGCAACAGACATTTGTACTGCTCTATATCATCTGTTTTTGGAAGATGTATAGCCTTGAACCTGGGATCTGAGAGAGTTGCAAGGATGTAGTGTTTTGATTTCGTCACTGCAACTAATTTGTCATTGGTTTTGAAGCGCTCGTTCATTCTCTTTACGAGATTCCCATGATACAGGCGACATGTTGTCTGCGCTTCAGATCTGTCTTTTTCTATTTGTAGATTTAGAACACTAAGATGATGTGAAATGAGCATTATGAGTGGGATAACCTGACTCACAGATGCGCCTTCAGAAGATATGTCCCTTGTAGCTGTCTCAAAAGGAGCTAGGATGCAGCACACTGTCTCCATTAATTTCCACTGCAGCACAGACAGCATAATGCCATCTCCAATAATGTAACTGGAGTGATACTCATGTACAGCTTGCTTTTTGCTCAAGAGGTGCTCCAGCATATAAAGCGTTGAGTTCAATGGTGGAAACATTTTGAATCAGCTTTTGCTGGGGCAGCTTGTGTTTTTGCAGTTCGGACAATGTCCATATGGCCTTAGTTGAATGTGAAAAGTCACAATTTTTTGCAAACAGCAATCATACCATCCACTTGTGTTTCATTGCTGAGAAACCGCGGACAATTAAATGTAAGCAATGTGCAAAGCAAGAAGCATGCAGAAATCCTCCATCCTGTACTGCTTTCAAGATGTTGGCTCCATTGTCACTCACTATGAAGCCACATTTTAGACCATGAGAATAAACCCATTCATCAAGGAGGTAATTTAGTTCCTGCAAGATGTTTGCAGCAGTATGACTTTGCCCAAACTTCTTTATATGCAGGAGCGCCATCTTTTGGGGTGTTTTTGTTTTTGAAGAAGCACAAGAAAACGTGACCCAATGAGCGGTAAGGGACATGTAATCTATGTTTTGAGTGCTGGTCCACATATCTGTTGTGACATGAATAACACCACCCTCCACAGTTTTAAGTGCAAGCATCACTGTCGCTTTTAAAGCCTGATAAATGTTTGGTATTTCAACATAGGAAAAGTACCTTCAATGAGGAACATTGTAACGAGGCTCTGCTAATGTCATGAGCTCCTAAAATCCTCATGATCTACCAAAGAGTATGGGAAGGGCTCTGGCTAACAGTTCACCAATTCTGTGATTAAGGTGAAGGGTCTTTGGATGATTTCTAGTAAAGGTATTCTTCCTTTCAAATGCCTGAGACAGTATTGGCTGTTTACAACATGTCCCTGCTTGTTTATTATACACCGTGCTTCAATGGGCAGATGGACGCAGAGATGGTGGACTAGGACTTATACATTCAGTGCCATCACTGGATGTGCAACTGGTACTAATGGTGCTGGCATTGGTGGTAACAGCGATCCTAGGGCTGGCAGTGGTTCTGCCCACATCAAGTTCAGATAATTCAGTATCCATTTCAGATTCCTGACCCTTCTCACATGCGGTCTGGAAGATGGAGGACATGGGTTTTGGATGATCAAGCAAAACTGAATGCTTTTTCAGATGGTGTTTAAGAGCTGTAGTGCCAAGGTATGACACAACTTTACCACGGCTTACACTCTGTTTACAGGGAACAAATTTCTTTGCATGGATCAGTTTACTGACAAAGAAATAATTCCACACCTCAGATGTGACAGATTTTGTTTGAGTGCTAGGAAGATAGCTAAAGACTGTTTGTGTCTTTTCATGTCCTAACAGAACCGGGACATGCTCCTTGGTGCTAGAAGAGTGGGCAGAAGACTCTGATGGATTTTCATTGCTGGCCAACACAGAAGTGGTGGATTCAATGGATAGGTCCTTTTCATTGCCAACAGTGCTGGATGTATTTGCAAGTGCACTACCTGATTCATTGTCAGCAGACTTGCTCATTTCACTTTGTTGAGGAAGTAATGATTCATCGTGAGACACAACAGTGTCGGACTGAGACAAAGAGCTACTGTCTGAGTCAGAGAGGGACTCACTGTCACTTGCATTATTGCTGCTAGTCACAGGGATCTTAACAGCATGAATGGCATACCTTATGGTGCCTCTCCGTGTGACCCCAGCAGCTGTACAGGTTTTCTTAAAGGTTCCCTTTACCACACTTCACTGTTGCTCTTTTGCTGTTTCTTGAATTTTTATCACATGAAACATTTTGGTTATTTCTGCTAGCATCAGGATTACCACTACCACCAACACCTACTCCAACACCATCACCAGATGCTTCATCTATGTTGGTGTCAGCCATAACAGTACCAGTATACTCCGGTGAACACACCCACACCACACACAATTCCTGTGTAAGAAAGCATATGATCTGTGATCGCTGGCTACAACTCCAAAATTTTATTTTGGTTGTGTGACACTGTGATGCAGTAGACTGAAAGTAATTAAAGAATATGACGGTTTGCAACTAAAGGATCCCAGGTTCAAGGCTTACAGAATGATTGGGCTGCTGGGCATAGGCATACACATAGCAGTCAAGGGGCGCACAGCAGCAGGGTGATGGGCTGACCACAGGAGATGGAGTCTCATACGCAACTCAGAGAATGAGAATTATATTTCTACGCTTCTGTCATGTAAGGTTAATGCCACCACACAACTGGCCACTGGGCTTCTCTCTGTAACACACACTGGGTAGGGTAGGGTACAGTGAAGTCAAGGGGCACACAGCAGCAGGGTGATGGGCTGACCACAGGAGATGGAGTCACATACACAACCCAGGGAATGAGAATTATATTTCTACATTTCTGTCATGTAAGGTTAATGCCACCACACAACTGGCCACTGGGCTTCTCTCTGTAACACACACTGGGTAGGGTACAGTGCAGTCAAGGGGCACACAGCAGCAGGGTGATGGGCTGACCACAGGAGACGGAGTCACATACATAACACACAACTCAGGGAATGAGAATTATATTTCTACACTTCTGCCATGTAAGGTTAATGCCATCACACAACTGGCCACTGGGCTTCTCTCTGTGACACACACTGGGTAGGGTACATATTTATTTGCCTTTTTTTTGCCCCTTGCTGTTATATGCTTGTTGCTGGCAGCTGCTGAGTGTGCACCACTGTGCAGTGCTGCAGTTTCAATCACAATCACATTTCACAAAGGTTCTTCTTTTTATTTTTTTATTCTCTCTCCTGAGTCCTGATATTGATCTCGGTCTCGATCCCTATTCCCTTCCCAATTCTTGATTAGTCCCTCCACCTGAACCTCCCCCTAGTCCCACACCCGACCGTTAATTTATTGAGCCTTTTTTTCAGCCTTTCTCTCGTTCTTGGTCTCTCAGGCCTGCTTAGCCCTTTTTCACAGGAAAATGGATGATGGAATTTTTTAAATAATTCAATAAGCACTGCAGCAACTAGCAAGTGCTGCAGTCCGATTGCGGCCACACCGACCTGGGCCCTGGCCTAGTAAGTAGTATCGGGCAAGAATGCTGGCTGCGGTAGTAGCGGTACGCTACAGTTAAGTAGGCTGCTGCTGCCTCCTGAAATCCTCAGCAAATGGCGTTCTGTCTCGGCTTGCATCTGCCTAAATAAATGCCCCCACAGATCCCGCGGCTCACGCTGCTTACTCAACCCCCACCTGACCACATAGTATTGGTCAGGTGGTCAGGATGACTTCACTTGAGCGTACGTAAGTACGTTACACAAGCGCAAACTGTGAGACAACTCACAGTGGATCTGGCAAGACTGGCAGCCCCACCAACGCTGCTGCTGCTGCTTCTGCACCCCCCCACCACCACATCGGGGCTGCCACTTGCCTGCTGCTGCTGGGACATGCATCCTCCAGTCCCCACACATACCCCTACACCCCCCCCACATTGGGGCTACCTGCTGGGATGTGCCTCCGCCCTCCTCCCCACACACACAAGTCATCAGCTGGGACTCAGATTCGAACCTTTTTGGGAACCTTTTAGTGTTCGAATTCTAAGTTAGAACTCGAACACCAGGGTTCGAAGAGGGTTCGAATCTTTGACGAACTAGTTCTGACAACCCTAGATACCATGATATCTTGCAGTTTATCAAGAGGATGACATGCTTACATACAGATGGAGTTTAGTTTGATGCCTAGAAATTCCAAAGCTGCAACTGGGCCTTGAGTTTTAGTGTCAGCTAGAGTGATATTGAGAGATGAAACAAATGATGAAGACAGGTTATGCTGGCAGCAGGTGGAATGTGTGACTTGTTCACAAGAAGGAAGTCATCTGGAAGATGCAAAACCAATGGGCATATATAACAATTCACATAGTATCCAACATAATAAGCTTGAGAGGGTGTAGAAATGGCTAGAGCTGCTTTTACAACCAAAGACTAAACGGACTACAAAACAGTACTGTTTTTTTTCTAAGAGATCTCATACACATGCCATAATAAAGGAAGCATGGGTAGGAGTTTAAAAGGTTCTGTAATGTCTGCCTTAGATAGCCAGGCTCCAGGACCAGTGATTTTAATAATTTTGATTGCAATGTTACACGAGGTCCCTGCACCCTAATTTGTACCCCCAGAGGTACACCGCAGACAGCTAGCATTTAGGTATATGTTATACTAACATATAGGGCTAAGGACATCTACCGTATAAGAGTAGATGTCAGGATATGTATGCACATAATTGCTATATACTTTACTTTCTAATATACACATGTATTTCTTTCTTACAAGATGTTAGGACACCTGTGTCCTTGTAGTATTATGATATATGAGTCAGCATTGCCATCTTCTGATGATTTGTATTACTACATGGCTATGTACAAACTGTACTTCTTTGTTTCCATGAAGTGATGACTATAACAAAATTGTATAATGTTATCTAGGACTGATGACCCATCTCTAATTTAGCCAATAGAGCTCATCTCTGTAACAAGAAATGTTTCTATATTACAGTAACCATGGTAATTATCTTAGGTATATAATGTAAGACATTACGTCTTCTACCTCGGAGACCCCAGAAGACATGGAAATTCCTCAGATATAGGGGAACGCTAGCATTTGCTCCCAGTTCTTAATGGTAAGAACTGTTTAGGGCAACTGTGATTTCCCTTTTGGTAGTAATAAACAAACTTTATTACTCTTAGGCAACGTGTCTGTGATTCCTTGCATGCCCATTATTGCCAAGAACCTGAGAGTGAGGTTTAGACCTCCTGACAATTGGCGACCACGTGCAGGCAATATTTGGAGTTTGCAAAGTTTTCACTTGTTGCTACAACCTTCCCTTCCCAACAGGGACAGTAGGTGCGCATACCCACATCACCTCTTCCATTTTTCACCCACTTTGTAATCACTTGCAAAGTCTGGCTGCTAACTGGGTGTGGTTGATGCTGACTCACCTCACCCCACAGCAGTTTTGTATTGCAAGCTTACAAGTGTACAGTAGCCCGCCTATGAACTAGTGCACCTGTTGTGGATCGATACACAGCACGGCACCTTTTCACAGTTTGATTTTTCATTCCTCACACACAATGGCCACCATATCAAATATCTGCACAGATCTGAGACTCGATGTCTCAAACCTCCTTGCTTCCCATGGAGGATGGGCTGACTTTGTGTGGGATGCAAGTCAATCCAAAACCCCATACTGGGGATTTCAACCAGGTACTCAGAGATGAGAAAAACAGCCAGAAAGTGAGAAGCTAAAGGGCTGTTGATCATGGCTCTCACGCTGCCTTGGAAGCCTCTGAAGCGAGGTTTTGAACCTTGAACTGCAAATCTCATCTCTTATGGGAGATGGGACTGCAGGAAACTGAATGCAAGACGAGAGCAGGATTTGGAGTCTGAGCTCCAAACTCATGGAATGAAAAGGATTCACTTTTGCATCATTCTGCACAGGCAAATGAGCAGGAACTTTGTATGTTGAAGCAGGAGTGTAAAGTTTGAGAGAGAATAAGGGCAGGCTTTGCAAATGAATGACTTATTAAGTAGAATGAATGATCAGATGCATGAGGAGTTTGGAGAGTTACAGGACGAGATAAACCAGGTACGTAATGACTTAGGAGTAGCTACTAGGGACAATCACAAATTGAGCACCATGTATAAAGTGTTACAGAAGCAGATGCAGGATGATGTGGATCAGAATGTTGCAAAAGTTAGTCATGAGGATTGTGAATACAAAATGGCAAAACTGCGCCATCAGCAAGAGGTGCTGGCTGGTCACATCAAGGCGTTGGGTGGTGTAGCCCCCACCGTGATGACATCATCTGAGAAGGAGGAGTCAGATGATGACATCTCCCACTACAATGTCCAGTCACACCCTACTATGGCCCAGTAACCCCACCCCACCATCCACAACATGGTGGACCCCGTCACATGACACCACATCCCTATGTCATCACTGGCCTGATGACCATCATGAGCGACGCCAACATGGTGACCCCCAAGATAGAGGGGGCAGGCCCAGGCCTAGTCCCAAAGGCACCACTGATCGCCATTATTACTATGGACAATAAGCAGGAGATAGAGAAAATGATTGAGACTGCCTTAGGCAATGTGACCATCCCCGAGAGAAACAAACGGGTTCTCCGAACCCAGATTAATCAGCTGCTACAGAAGGCTGCTACTAAGGAGGGAATGGTCCATACTGTGGCTGAAGCCACAGCTCAGGCAGCCCTGCAGGGTGACTGAAGTAATCCACCTCCGATCAATCATCCCAATAATCCCCTACAGATGGCCCACTCTGTTCAGCAAATAGCTGACAGCATTGGTCGGATGAGCCCATCAGACAACCTCAGTTTTCACTTGGAGAAGGTGTGTGCTAAATATGAAATGCTTATGTCTCACCACAGACTACCAGGTCCAGATCCTACGCCAGGCCATCAATCCTGGCCTGTGAGTGAAACTCCCTGATGCTGTCCACCAGGATGGCCATGCCACCTTTGACAAAGCAGCATCTGAACTCATCACTGCACACAACCCAGGTGTGGTAGGAGTGATGCTCACATACCCACCAAAACAGAATGCAAAGGAAAGCCCAGTGACCTTCCACCAGAGGCTCTGGATGTCCTACCAAGCAGGGAAGCACCTCGCAGGAGAAGCCGCAGATGCGGACCTCATTAACTACAAAACCCTGTTCCTTCAGAACATGATCCCTGCAGTGCAAGAGAAGGTACAGCCAACTACCTATCCCACCATGGAAAGGTTTGCCAATATTCTTTGTAAAACAGAGAGAGTTTATCAACTCTGCATCCATGATACAAGCTCCAGCTCCAAGAAGGTAGCTGCTGTGGAAGTCATTCCGGAGGCCACGATGCAGTACACAGTGGAGGGGCAGGCCAAGAGAAACACCCCAGCAGACCCAACAACAACAGTCTTGGGGTAGGTACTGGAACTACCATCAAAATAAGAAACACCATAAAAACAGTAAGGGTAAACAACAGAGACCAAACCTTCATATAGGAAATAGCCAATGTGAACTGAAATCTCTGAGACCTCCTTGGGAAAGTGCACTCCATAGCGGATGCTGTTCCAGTATGGGCCCTTGCTGCAATACAACCAGGAGAGCAGGTCTTCACAGGCCACAGAGATACTGGAAGTCCAGGCTCCCAGGCCCCTACAGGCCTGAACCCAGAAGTGGCTCCCTATATAGGATCAGTGCAGCATGGTGAGATGGTCCACAGGAACCAGCACATGAGAGGCAACAGCAATATCACTTCCCATCTGAGGCATTGCCTTTCCTTAGGGAAACAATCAAATCACTCCTCAAGCAAGGTGTAATCAGGACATGTGTTTCCACTGCAAGTTCCCCAGTGTGGCCTGTGAAAAAAACACATGCGCCTGGAGACTGACTATTGACTACAGAAGACTAAACCAGGTCACCCCTAGTTGTGTCCCAACTGTGGCATCAGCACCAGACATGCTGCGACTACTGACCACTGACCAAAAATGGTTTAGTGCTCTGGACATCTCCAATGGTTTTTGGTCATTGCCATTGGCCTCCAAAAGACAATATAAGTTTGCCTCCACCTTTGAGGGCTGGCAGTACACATGGACCTGCTTACCACAGGGTTCCATAACAGCCCTCCTGTTTCATCTGCATATGATGGATGCCCTTGAGGGTTTCTCTATGCCCCAGTGTCTCTTGCAGTATGTGGATGACCTGTGTTGTTGGCTGCAGCCACACAGGAACAACATCTGGATCTCTTAGATGAACTACTGACCTCATCCAGAGGGCAGGCCTCAAATGTAACCCAGCAAAAGCACAGCTTTGTCAGAAGGAGGTACTCTTTCTGGGCCTGAGGATAGCAGATCAAGGCCGAAGCCCTACCTGCAAGAAGATACAGGGATTGCAAGATTTGCCACTGCTCATCAGAATGGCCACCCTTAGAAGATTTCTATGTGTGGTAAATTATTCTAGAATTTTATTTGTGATTTTGCTCTAAAGGGCTGCCCTCTGTATGAACTACTGAAAAGGATGTTCCCTGGACTTGGGGCCCCATTCATACCAAGCAGTGACGTCACTGAAGCAGGCCCTGGCCTTAGCCCAGCTTTGGTCAACCCCAATCCAGTCTTGCCATTCCATCTGGAATCTGCCACCTTTGACATTGCTATGTTTGCAGTTCTGGCCCAGAAGGTCCATGCACCCAGAGACCCATTGCATATGCATCACAGCTCTTGACCCCAGTGGAACAGAAGTACAGCCTTTGTGAAAGGAACCTTCTGGCCACCTACTGGGCTGTCAAGCACTTTCTGTATGTCATTGGGTACTCCCCCCGATTATCAATACAAACTATACCCCAACAATCTTTTTGCTATCAGACAGAGTAAAGGATGGGTCAGTCTCTAATACCAGACTGACACACTGGTCCCTCCTTCTCCAGGACAGAGACATCAAGGTCCACTCAACCAGAATGCCATCCATGCTGGCGCATGGCCTCCTTTTCCAAGGAGAACCCCATGACTGTACACTGCAGCCACCTGTTCTACCAGATCCAGGACCTTTTCTTCCTGCTACGCCACAACTACTTGAGAACACCTCACTGTGTCATATCTTCACAGACGGATCAGCTCCCTAATATCAGGGAGAACAGATAGCAGGAATGGGCATATGTGTAGTTTACCCTTTTGGTAACACTGTTAAGAATTCTAAACATTGCAGTGTGGCATCATCACAGTATGCGGAAATAGCAGCGGTGGCCTGTACCCATGAGATTCATCCAGCATGGAACTGAGGATACTATCATTTTCACAGGCTCTAACTGGTTTGTTGCTCTCTTACAGAATTCCTTCCTTTCTGGCAAAAGAACTCCTTTACCTCTTATGACTGCACCTCAGTGAAACACAAGGAACTGGTAATATACATTCATTCACTGGCACATAAATTTGCACACAAACTCTATGTACTCAAGGGTAAGGCCCACTCCATACATGATCCCTATCATGTCTTCAATGACACTGCTGATACCCTTGTCAAGGAAAGGGCCCAAGGGGGGGACACCTGGATGATGGACCATCCAGATGCCAGAGCAGCTGTGCACATCACAGCAGTCAGGAAGAAACCTGAACCTTCTCCCTCTTGGATTTGTCAGAAGCCCAGCATGCTGACTCTGAACTCAAAGATGTGTTCAGATTTATGGACAAAGGTACTGAGAAGAATTTACCTACCCATAACACCTACTGATGGCATGAAGGTCAGTTACACCTGTCCCCAGATTGCAAGCTCATTTGGTACCAACCAGAGGACACCCCTGTGACGTGGACAGCCAGTTCTGAGTGCTGTATCGTTTTTTTAACATAAATGTATTATTGACTGTCTCTGCTGAGAAATCTGGTACTCTTAAAATGATCTCATTCACCCCCCAGGTTTCAGCTGAAAGATGAAAAGCCATGAGAAAATGCTAAAACAGCATGTGAGATCACACAGGTTTTAGATACAAGATGTTACATGGCAGGCCTGAAGCTAATGACAGAGTAGAACAGACCTTAACCAGAGATATCCTGTTGATCTAGCTTAATTAGCTGGCCAGCTGACAGGAAAGGAAATATCCCTTTTTATGACATTTCCAGAGGAAGAAAAACAGGTTGTGATGTATTAGTGCGAAAATCATAAAGATGCTTTCATGTCCTGGAAAGGGGAAGCTTATCATTAAGATCAAAGAAATGTCATTTGCAGAACATGAATCATGCTGAGGTTGCAGAATGTAATACTGGGAAAAGACATCCTTTTTTTTTTATTTGATATATTTTTATATATATTCTGACAGAGGAGGAGCTAGTGACCTCATACAAAAAGGGGTTGGCAGATACAGTTTGTTTAAGGAATATTTTGTTTTACTTAGACACTTTTTTCTAGACTCTGACAAGGACACATCTGTGAGCACTTTAAGTAGGTATTTAGAGACTAAGTACTGTAGTAGGAATTGCACTGTTTAAAACTTGTTCTTTTAAAAGATTTGTATGTCATGTGATATAACAGTTCTGTATTTTGTGTTTGACATATTTTTATTTATTTTTAGTAAAAAAAAACTCTTTTTAGAGCTTACTTGGTCTGCCTTTGTTTTTCCTTCACTTGTAAGAAGAGTATATATGGTTATAGCAGACATGAAGCATAAGCTTGAACGGTGGTACCAAACTGGAAAGAGAAGCATTTTAAATCAGGTCTTTATTAAAGTTTTCATAGGTTCATCTCTGTATACCTGGTTAGGTGCCCGTAGGCAAAGATATCTGCCCCTTCCCCCCAAAGACAGATATAGCTGAGCCTGTGAATTGGGTACGCTAGCAAGAGGTTCACAGTTTGAATCCCTCCAAAACTGGAGACCAAAGGTTGATCCGAACTCACAAAACAGACAAGAGGGTTACCTTGTTCTGTTAAACTGTTCACAAGACTGCACTCGGAGGTTGGCACTTTGGGAGTAGAGGGCCTGATCTGCTGAGTGAGTTTATGACAACCCCCACCAAATTATGGGTGGTCCCTCGTCATCTCAGATCCAAATTTCTGCACCATGATACCTCCACTGGTGGAAACCAGGGAGTGGAGAACACACTCCAGAGGCTTAAGACCACTGCATAGTGGCCTGGTGTCACCAAGGATGTCAAACAGTACATAGACAACTGCCTTGTTTGTGCACAAAATAATCCCATCCCTACTAAATGAAATGCCAAACAACTACCACAAAGGCATTCTGGCCCTTGGCATGCCTTACAGATTGATTTTATTGGTCCCCTAACCAATACCAGTAGAAACAAAACGTATGCCCTTGTGGTAACTGATGTATTCTCTAAGTGGGTTGAAGGTTTCCCCACCAAGACATGCACTGCAAAAGCCACCACCAAAATCCTGGTAGAACAGATTTTCTCCAGGTGTGGCCTACCTCTCAAGGTAGACTCTGACAAAGGAACCAGTTTTACAGGTGAATTGATGAAAGAAGCCCTTGAACTCCTTGGAGTTCATCAGAAGTTCCACATATCATACCACTCACTATCATCAGGTCAAGTAGAGTGGGCCAGCAGACGGATTAAGCAAATACTTTCCAAATTCATTGAGGACAATCACAGGGATTGGGATTCCCTATTGCTGTTACTCCTTATGGCAATTGGGGCATGCCATCAGCCACCACCCGGCTGACACCCTTTGAGGTGATGTCTGGTAGAAATATGAGATTACCTGAACACCTGTTGTTTGACCTGCACACCCCACTGCAAACCATGTGTCTGTGGACCAATATGTGGAAAACTCAAAAAGACCTCATACACACTCATTTTGTATGTTGCAACTGCATGGGCAAGGCCCAGCAACAGCCCAAAATTCAGTTTGACAAACACGCACAAGAAGTGGATTGGCAGGTTGGAGATCAGGTAATGGTTCTCAGTTTTGTGCATCCCACACATTCTTTCTCCAATAAGTGGGAAGGACTCTATCCAATTGTCAACAAGCTCAGTCCTGCAGTCTATCAAGTTAGACTCATGCAAAACAACAAACTGACTGACAAATGGTTACATGCAAACCAGTTAAAACAGTATAAAGGAGTATAATTACTTTTCCTCATCCCATTGGGTGGAATGGTACTAATTCGCTAATGTTTGATTTTCCTTTTCAGATACACTGACTAGATGACTACCTTGTTCCATTTTCTCCTCATCTCAGGAGTTATCCCCTGCGTCCAAGGCATGGTAAAGCACCTACTTCCTCACCTTGATCCACCTGCAACTACCCCGAAGGGAGTCTCCATCAATATTCCCAACAATTTGATTACCGTTCAGGAAGATTCAGGTGCCTACCTCACTGCCTTGGTTGTTGCTCCTGATAAATCTACCCAACAAATTGCATGGCAAACCAAGTCTCAAGGACAAATACTCCCATTGACCAAACTCTCCAAGTGAACTTTCATGGATGGCCCAATGCAAAATTATCCCCAAATGGTACTTTGTCCATGCACCAGACTTCTCTTAGACATTCTGGCTTATATGATATCACTGCTTTAATTGACCCTTCATATTGTGATTCACTGTCTAAAGATTCTGCCAGGAAATTTTGTGCTGTATGCAACATGGCCTCCACTGCCATGTATTTATCTGTGGTACCCCTTACTGAGACACAACTTTGGAATGTTCTAAACAAACCCCTGGTCCTTGTAGTGGTCTCACAGTCACTGCTTTACCTGGCTCACTGAGTAACAACTTACAATATATGCATATACCTGTTTTGTTTAACTTGACTTACTGGAATATGAAAGAATTTGGTATGTGTCATACTACTAACACATCATCATTGTTTTATAGTACCTTGTTACTTGATAGCTTAGCAGCTTTTCCGATTCGTAACCAAGACCCTATTGCCAGGGTACATACCACCAAACATAGAGGCAATTTTAAAAGAAAACCTCAAACAGATGATCAAAGTCATAAAAGAAATACACGTGACACATTTGATGTCACTGGTGTCACAGGTACCGTCGCTAGTGTCTTTGGTACTGCAATGTCTATCTGGAATAAAGCAGACATTGTTACTATTAAAGCACATTCACAGAAGTTTGAAACTGGTATGATCAATGACATCATACACCCATTGTTGTATGGTGTGGATGGCTTTAGTCAGGAAGAAAGATACACATTATATTTATATGCACGACATTGCTAAGTAATTTACAGATTCTAAAGATAATATTAACACCCTTATTGCACAGAACAATAAGCAAGCAGATAAGCAATATATTGCCCGTGAAATATTATGCTCCACCTATGGATCATATATAATCACTATCATCAACAATCTCTTCCATGATCTGGAATCCAAAGGATCCCTGATATCATACATGATAAACGATCTCTAAATGATATTGTCCTCAGTGCAAATCCCCTAACTGTGTTGACATGTGTATATTACAGTCTCTTACTATTCCTATTGCTACTGCTAGGAATTTAGGATTTGTGACCAGGCACCCTAACACTGGTCCTTGCTTTATTTCTAAGAAATGTTCCATTAAGGATACTATGTTTGTGTCTTTTACTGTTTCTTTACCACATTTTGATCCTACCACAGCTATATTTGACAAATTAGCATTTGTACACTCCATTGGGCACCTTGATGATGACATCTACAGAAAATGCCTTGACTTGCCTCATCTACTGGTTTTCCATTCTCTTCTGGACACATGGGTCGCTCCGCACATGAACTGCTGTGCAAAGAAAGAGTATATTTATTTGTGTTGATGTGATGTATTTGATGTTATTAAACCTGTACGTGGATATTTCCCAGACAGTATCAACTGGTCCTTTTCCATGGACGATGACATCAGCACCAATGGCACAGAATACCAGGACTCAACATCTGCTCCAGATGCTTCTCAATTGTACCAGTCTTATAGGAAGGACGTTCACTGCCTGTCAACACGGATTTCCAAACAGACTTACACTTGCCCAGTACAACTCCAAAAATGGAGACTGCCTACTGTTAAACTGCAATATCATCTGAATGCTGAATTTTGTGTGGTAACTAATTTTAGACAGTTTACTTACAGAGAAAAGACATGCACTATTACCAATTCTAACTTCTGCTTTGTCCCTCATCAGATTACTATTATTGGGCACACAGTTATTACCCCTGTTCCCCTTGTGGAACCTGATATCATTGAAGGTAACCCTGATTATCTGATTACTCTTTCAGAGTACTTACTCTGTTTTAATGTACACATTGACCCTTTGACTTTGACTTTAAAATCCCTTTTAGAGGGGAAAGACACCCATCTCATCCACATCAGCAATAATATTTCCAAAGCTAATGAAGCAGTATTTGACCTTATTAATGATGGTGATTTTAATAGTGCACTTACTAACACTTGGTTAGCGATTACCTTTAAAGGTTTTGTTATTGTACAAGCATTTTTGATCTTTTTCCTTATTACAGTGGAATCCGTTTAAATGCACACCCATTTTGCATGGTGAAAATGTGCATTTAAGCAGAATGTGCATTTACCCGAAATTGCCATTTTTTGACTGTGCAGCACTTTATTAAAGACCTGGACATGATTAGCACATAAATGTTTATTTCCCATCAATTTTCAAGTGAGTTTTAAAACAACTTAGTGATATATTTAAAGTATTTAAGGTATTGTACACGCATTTTTTCAACACTCTTTATCTCCCCGACTCTGGAACTTTCTCAGACCTCTCCACTGGCCGGTGCTGCTCTACCACTCACTGTGAACCCCACCATCTTCAAGGTCATTACTTTCTCCCCAGGCACCCTTGGGGGGACATAGGGTCCTGAGGAGATCGAATGGGGGGGTGGCGGAGCTCCAGTGTTGGGCATGTGGCAGCAAGGCTCTGGGAGGGCCATCGCCTATCCAGGCCAGAGGGGTACTTAGTAATGTTTATGCCCCCAATGTAGAATGTGCAGTGCCGCCCAGCCTGTGACGTGAATGCTCCCACTCATGTCTGGAAAGCAGCTGCCTGACGTCTGCCCCAAGCCTGTAAGCCCCTGTACATAGCAGTGCCACTGGTCTCCACCAGAAGCTGCTAACACACCAGGCTACCCCTGGATCCCTCCCCAAGAGAGGACAGCAGTCCACTGGATGCTCGATCCTCTCTCTCACCTGCCGACCCCCAGTGGTCCGGGCTTGTTCCTGAACCCGGGTCGCTGGTGTGGTGCGAGGTGTGGCATCCAGTGCCTCAGCCCTCAGTGCCACCGGGCCGGCTTGTACACTGCACATTGATTTAAAATACTCTAATTAAATGCAGTTTAAAAATAATTGTAAATTAATCACAGCTTTGATTCGCCTCTACATTTGCTGTGCCAAAGAAAGAGGTAATTTTGCTTTGTTTCCTATTTTCTAGAGCAAGCTAAGTCAGGTAGTGCTGAAATTCAAAAATTCTGGTAAGGTCCTGCTTTTCTCTCGCCCTAACAAATGATCCATGCTGCTGCTGTGGGGAGAGTGAATGCATAAGGAGGGCAAGGTGTTAAATACAGCAGCAATGCAATGCATAGTTAACCTCATTAACTCTGTCATTAACTGTGTCATTATCTGTGTCAAAGAACACGAGCACCACTGGTAAAAACAATGTGCACTTAACAGGGGTTAATTACACTGACAGAGATGTGTGAATGAAGTGAGTTTCTGTGTACTTAGCCGACATGTGCGCTTATTCGGCGTACATTTAAGCAGCTTATTTAATATTGCAGGTATAGGAAAAAAATGGGAAACAAGAAATTTGTGCATTAAAACAAAATGTGCACTTATCCAAAGTGCAATTAAGTGGAATCCACTGTATTATGCTTTGCTGCCTCCGGCGTACTCACGCCAACACCATGAGCAGCTGGAATTCCTTTACAAGGCTCATGCATCGGGTCTGTAAATGACACCTGCTCTCTCTCCACTTCCTTACTCTTGCTTGTGTTGCCCCGTATGAGGCAACAAGGGAGGGAATGTTACACGAGGTCCCTGCGCCCTAATTAGTACCCCAGAGGTACACCGCAGACAGCTAGCATTTATGTATATGTTATACTAACATATAGAGCTAAGAGCATTTACCATATATGTCAGGATATGTATGCACATAATTGCTATACACTTTACTTTCCAATATACACATGTATTTCTTTCTTACAAGATGTTAGGACACCTTTGTCTTTGTAGTGTTATGATATATGACTTGGCATTGCCATATTCTGATGATTTATATTATTACATGGCTATGTACAACTGTACTTCTTTGTTTCCATGAAGTAATGACTACAAAAAAATTGTATAATGATATCTAGGACTGAGGAGCTACCTCTAATTTAGCCAATAGGGCTCATCTCTGTAACTAGAAATGTTTATATCTTACAGTAATCATGGTAATTGTCTTAGGTATATAATTTTAGACATTACATCTTCTACCTCAGAGACCCCAGGAGACACAGAGATTCCTTGAGGTATAGGGAATGCTTAGCATTGGCTCCCAGTTCCTAATGGTAAGAATTGCTTAGGGCAACTGTGATTTTCCTTTTGGTAGTAGTAAACAAGCTTTATTACTCTAATGCAATGTGTCTGTGATTCCTTGCATGCCCATTATTGCCAAGAACCTGAAAGTGAGGTTTAGACCTCCTGACAGTAACATCATTGTGGGCATAGGCTAAAAATAGTCTTACAAAGGAATCAGAGTTGATATCTGGATCTGGGTAGTGTGAGGAGATGATAAATTGATGATGAGATGTTTCCAGAAACTTTTTGGGTTGCAATCCCAATAGGGTTGGTATTGAATGAAGGAAAAGGGGGTGCTACAAATAGACCAATAAATTAGCCTTTTGAAAGTTCTTTCACTAGTAATATGTTGATAACATCAGGCTCTGCTGTGGCTGACCTGAGAGTCACACTAAGTAGAAACTGTAGGGAGTGAGAAAGCCATCAGTGAGGCCTGAGATAAAAACTGTAAGAGAGACTTCAATGAATGAGTAGATAACAGCTGCTAGAGACAAGGAATATGAACAGTAATAGATGAGTAAGCTAAATATTCATTTATGGTTTATGTTAGGAGTGGAGGTTAGTTTTCAGTGACAGAGTAATGTGGAGTGTCCCTCTCCACAGTGACTACAAACATGTAACAGTGTACATGACTACGTGAAGCAAGCTGTTTCTTTAAACATAGAAAACACAAAAAATACAGACTTTGACAGCAGATAAGGACCACTTGGCCCACCCAGTCTGCCCATTCCCCTACCTATTAAAATTGTTGCAGATGGTTCTACCAGACGAAAAAACAGTCTGCTGCCTTCATTTATCTAAGAGATTCTTAGGTGTGTAGAAGATGTGCTGGGAAGATGAGCAATGAGTAGGAGCAGTACGGCTGGATGGGCGAGAGTCATGCCCCATTAGAGGGCATAAAATAGCAAAATGGAAGACAGAGCCACATGTGGAGCATGTTAAAGCTCATTGCTCAGCCAAGTGCCTTGTAAACAACACATTGTGGAGTCATGTCTAAGAAATATGTGAGTTATACTTCAACAGGTAAACAATGGCTTTGACAGAAAATGATTTGTGGTAGTCCTAGAAATAAGTACTCATATCTGAGGGCAAGATGAACCATAAGGTAAAGTTATCAATCCAACTCCTTACATCTAGTTAAAAAGTTCCATACTGTTTCTCAACAAATATTGAAAGCCACCACAAATTCAGCTATGGTCAGTTTCTTGAGAAGGTGAGGGTCCTTAACTTTAGAAAGATGGAAATATCTTCACAGAGATAACCCTATTATCAATGGTATCATGTGATAAGATAAGCAGAATGACTATGTTCACATTCTTCCCTTCTATAATGTCCTTCCTGATACAATTTGAAAACTAGATGAGTAGGACAGTCTGTGGTTGGTATAGGAATTAGGGATTTTGCAGATGAACTAACTGTTACGGGTGCAGCTGCTGTATGACTGGAATCCATGGAAGTGCCTGAAGAAGGCAAGACTGGCAGCTGAGTCAGCACAATCAGTGTTATTGCAGATGTCTGAGGTAGGACAGAAGGAACTGGAAATGCAGTAGAAGGACCTGAATCTGGATATATCCTGGATGGTCTGGATTTTTTTTATTGAATATACTTTATTAAAATTTTCCAGTTACAATGAACAAAGCAATCAACAATAATGAATCACAAAAACAAGATAAACAAAACATCTTCCATCATCCCCCAACCCCCCAAAAAGAAAAAGAAAACACAAGGCATCACACATCAGATAAAGGCGTGTTGAACGTAAACAAGTTATACAACAGAACAGAATGTGAAAATAACAAGGAGAAAAAAAAGGGAAGATAAGAAACAAACCAAGAAAGACACTAGGTGCAAACTAATTAGAGTATCAAATAGTTACATGATATTACAATGATATTAAAGTTTGGAATGGCTCCCATCAATGCATAAACCACTCTTTTGACCCTTGAGTGACAGCGATTTGCTTTTCAACTATAGGGGCCTGAGAAATGTCCTGGTGTCACTCCTTATAACTTGGAATGGCATCATCCAGCCAATGACACAAGAGGATAAACTTGGCTGAGGCAGCTGTTAAAGCCATATATGTTTTCTGATGACCAATCAGGTCATCTTGGTAGATCCCCACTAGACAAATCTCAGGAGCAAAAAACTATGGAGTCCTAATAAGGGATCAAGAGAAGATTTTATGGAGTTCCGGAGCAGAGCTGCCTTAATGCAATACCAAAGCAAGTGCTTAAGGGGTTTTATGTGATAAGAGCAAGTCTATATGATCGCCAGTCACATAAAGTGAGTTAAAAACCGCCCAATGTCAAAAGGGTGAACCGCACAGCACCAACTGTCTCAAATAGCGATGGCTGCTTACTTAACAAAAACAAAAAGAAAATTATGTTTTTATGCAGGAGGAAAGCCCCTGCATCCCCAAAATAAAGATTGCCAACTCCAGGGGAGCGGACATTGAAAAAATAATAACACCTCCAGGAAGCAAAATAGCTTCCTGTACCAGGATCTGAACCCAGCACCACAGGCTCCAGGGGCAGTGGCTAAAGCCACTACACCACACAGCCAGCTCAGCAGGGCTGGGCCAAATTAATCTATTTATATCTCTCTCACGAGTGTAGCATATATATCCCTCAGTGATACACTCACTATGATCATTCAGTGCTCTTTTTCTCCTCTCGCTCTACAGGTGAGTGGTATTATTGAGTAGCTCATATTGAGTCACTCAGTAATACTTGCCTATAAAGGTGTTACCACTTAAGACTACCTTCCACTAATCCGCATCTATTACACATTGGTGATGGGAGCCATCCCATTCTAAACAGCTGCAAAGGAGTATAATAGACATTTTGCAAAATCTGAAACTGCATCAATCTATACCGAACCTGCTTAATCAATTTATATAAGTGCCGCCACATGGTCCACCATACCTTACGATCTGCAAGCAGGTTCAAAATGTGCTGCCAGTAATAGCAGATACCCATGAGGAAAGTAGGATCTGTTTCCTGGAAGAAAAAAAATTTCGAGACAGGACAGGGCTGTTCTACTAAGGAGAGGAGGTGGGAGATATTTAAATGATCATGAAAAGACCAAGGAGAGGTCCCTAAAAATGAAGTAACAGCACCCTTGAGTTAGAAGTATTTAAAGGACCATCTGGATTCTAATGATGCAACTTGTGAAGTGAGAAATGATAGAAAATGGAGTTGAAAAGTTCAGAGTAGCAGGGACTGGATTAGCTCACACTCTGGCTACATAGAGGTTGAACAACTCTTGCTTTTTGGCAGGTACTGAAAAGGGAACCTACTGTATAATGCTTACAGTGTAGCCACAAGCTTTGGTATGGCCCATCCTTCAATCTAGTATTGCAATTTTGTGGCAATTGTCCTGTGGATTGAATGTCTAGAAATGGACTGCAGGGAACTGAATAATCATGGTTCAAAAGACTAGATTATGCATCTTCAGTGATGGACGAAATGAGAAGAAATTAATGTTAAGTGAAGCTCAGAGGATGAGCCTGTCTCAAGGAGAAAACTGCTATGGGTGGATGACCTCCAGCAGCTTGAGCAATGCTCTGGGATGGGACCCAGTTCCAAGCATAGACTAGGCTTGCACATGGTTTCGCTGTTGTAATTCTACAGGCCATTGCACTACTGCTACAGTGAAGCCCACCAGGATGAAGCCCATCTCTATAGAAATCTGCAGCAGAGTTACTGCAGCAAACAATGCAATTTCAATGGCAGTTAATCCCTTTTGTCATGTAGGAAACCTGTGACACTGCGCTTCATCCTGGCAGACTTCACTGTACATCACTTATCCCAGGCGTGGTGAAGACTGAGGTGGGGCTCTGAATCCAGAAGGTCCAGGAAGAGTGACATTTTGAAACACCTAAGCGGATAAGGCATAGGCAGGACTTGGCTGCTATTGGAAAGAATAAGGGTACAGTAAGGTTTTTGAGAAGTTTAGAAAGAAGTCATATGAGGAAAGATTAAGCAAATTAAACCTTTTTTCCTTGGAGCAGAGGTATCTTGCAGGAGACGTAATTTTAACTTACAAAGTCAATTCGAGTTTATTTTTAAAAATGTGCCTTTCTATAGTCCAAGGCACCAGTACATACAATAAATATAACATCAATCAATAATTCCATAAAATTATAACAATATATACAACCGTAAATATAAAACAATGCAACCAAAGAGTGACAGCAACATTATTCTTCATCACAGAAAGCCAGGCCAAAGCATCAAAACATCCTGAACTACTCAAATCAGTATACTTAAAATTCAAAGACAGCATGATGAGTACAAGGAGTCGCAAGTTCCAGCTCATGGGTCAACACAGAAATACAGAAAAGCAACTCATATTTTTTAATCAAACAATAGTTAGTATCTGGAATAGAGTACCAGTTTATATGGCTGATAGCATATCTGTAGAAGCCTTCAAAATAAACATATGAGCACAGCGGGCATAAATGAATATGGGTGCTGAAGAGCCACAGTAGAACTTGATAAATCTTCCAGTTTCCTTTTGCCTGAAATACCTATGAACCTATGAATCTAGATATGGAACAGGCCTGCTGCTGAATTACACTAGCTATATCAGAGTGCTGTCAACTGGATTGACAGTACCTTTTATAAAGACATCCTTCCTCACCCACCTCTAGCATTGGAATTCGTCTGCATGATTGCCACCAAGTCCATAAGTATTAAAGCATGCATGTTGTACCTGAATATTGGATTACCGTGCCTGACTAAATCATGACTGTCTAGCTGTGACTCCATGACTTTTATCTTCTTGTTCCCCAGTTTCAATTCAAAAAGAGCCTTTGCAGTTCTTGACCATCTTGAATTGTACAATGCACTGACACTTTAGTGCAGCCACACAAAAGGAGGTTCCCAATATCCTGGTGAATTGTTACAATACCTCGGTGTCCTCCATCTTAGACAAGATAGTCCCAATTAAAACCAACAATGGCCCACACCCATCTTTTTAACCCCTAGTATACTCCTCAAATACAACAGGAAAGGAAGAAGCACAGATAGTTGAAACATCAGTGGTTGAAACATCCTTTAATAGTTTTTAACTAACTGTATTATGAACAATCTAAACATTATAAGTTATTGCTGGATGCCAAACACAACAGTTATGAAGCTATTTATGTCTTTTGAAAATCTAGGCCTAGCCAACTGTCCTAGAATATAAATTCTCTCACTAAACCCCAGAGTTCAAGGTCTACATCCTCCTCAACAACATCAGATTTACACTTCTTTTAAGGTGGGTAACTTTGTTTCATCTCCCCTGGTCTCTGCTATGACTCCAACAGCCACTGACCATAACTATCATGTTAATCTCTTCTCCTTCTGCCTCCTCTATGAAGCTGAAACACTATCTGCTCATAGCAGCTCTTGTTCCAAGTCATCTTTCTTGGACCCTGACCCTACATTTTTACCTGAAGATTTCTTTATAATGCTTCCTCCTTCCATCACTAACCTCATCAATGCTTCACTGACATCTGGCATTTTCCCATTTGCTTTTAAGACTGCTGGTATTATACCTGTTCAGAAAAAAATCACTCTATGAACATTGTCACCCTTGCCAACTATAGGCTAATTGCCCAGCTGCTTTTCATCTCCAGGGTACTGAAGAGGGCTGTGACCAAGCAGCTGACTGTCATGCAAGTAATGGACTATTTCTTGTTTTTAATCTGGCTTTCATACTGTATCCAGCACAGAAACAGTTCTTTTAAAAGTTTTAAATGTCTTACATTTGGAAATAAATTTCTTGGGAAAATGATTATTTGCTTTTTTGAGACCCCTGACAGGTGTGCAAAGTATGACCCTGGGAGGGGTAGCTTGCAGGAGACAGTGTAGTAAAACTATGGCCCATCATGCATATAAGTTTTGAAAGTGCCCACAGTTAGAAGTGTTTTAGAAGAGGGCACCACCGGGGAACTCCAGGAAATTTTTGGTCTGCCAATTCATAACACAGTTGTGTGTATTTTAGGATCCCCCCATGGTTTTCAAGCATCAAACACCTTATATTTATCAAATGTTTACATAATCTTGGATAATAAAAATGCAGCAAAATGCAGGCTTGTACCAGGAAATAATTGCAGTGCTCAGACCCAATCATAGTAAACAAAAGGCAAAGTAATCCAGCACCCTGCAGTAAGAACTGCCAAACACACGATAAATAAAATATCTTACTGGTTAATTTGAAAACTTGTGTTCAAACAGCATGAAGACTGATATCAAGATCTAATAGCATATAACATACAAGCAGTGAACTGATGACATCACGTCATACGTAAATGCCTAACGCTTTTGTTTCGTTGCTACTAGCTTCATTTTACTTATCGCAGGTTTGCTGTCTTACAGAAGGTGCTGATTTTGCTATTTATAATCTTGGATAAGAAACCATTTCAAAAAATTGATTTAGTCATGTCCTCACTATCACTGTATGTTAGGATTTGATGGTGGAAACATCCTTCCCCACCCTTTCCCGGGTTTCCACTTCCCCCATCATCATCATCCAGGAAACCCTGCTTCCCCTCTCCTCCCTTAACCCATCTATGTCCAGCCCTGATGGTCTGGACCCCACGATCCTCCACATCACAGCTTCTGCTATTGCAGCTCCCCTTATTCACTTGCTCAACCTTTCCATCTCCCTCTGTGCTGTTCCTTACTTCTGGAAGTCGGTCAAAGTTATTCTATTTCATAAAGTGGATGACACCACCTCCCCTGGCAACTTTCATCCCATCTCCCTCCCCACCTGCCTCTCAGAGCTGCAAGGGAAAACTTGTCCACTCCAAACTCCTCAACTACCTCTCATTCTCCAACTTCTTCTCCCCCTTCCAGTCTGGTTCAAGAAGTACCATTACACCATCCCCTCCATGCTGCGAGTCACTTATTCCATCATCTCTGGGATGGATTAGGGCACATGACAAATGTCATTTTCATCAATCTGGCCAAAGCCTTCAACTCAGTGCCCCATCCACTCCTCCTGGACAATCTGAGGTCTGCTGAACTTTCAGCTCCTGCTGTTGATTGATTCCATTCCTACATAATTGACCATCAACAACTGGTACAGGTAGGAGGTGTCCTATCACTTCCACTATCCATCCAGGCTGGGATCCTACAGAGCTCCATCCTGGGTCCCATCCTCTTCTCCATTTTCCCTAATGACCCTACTTCTGCCTGTGCTAACCCGCATATTCACATGTATGCTGATGACACAGTCATCTTCACCACTGGTCCTTCTACCGCAGCTGTTTAATACCTGCTCCTGCAGCTCCAGTGGTTAGTGCTGCGAACCACAGTGCAGGGTGGGTGCCGAGGGAGGCTGGCCAGCCCTAAACATGTAACTAGTTACATAACCTCAGCACTCCAGGAAACAGTAGATAGCCACAGAAAAACAGCACAATACTGAGAAAGGCGGTTGCTGAAGTGCTGGGGATGGGCGCTTGTATTGCTTTTACCAGCCCAGGAATAAACTTTATTTTTGCATTATTTACTGCAGTATTGTGTCATCTTTCTGTGGCTGTCTACTGTCTCCTGGTGTGCTGAGGTTACGGGACTGAATGCCTGCTCCAGCAAGACTTCAATAACCATCTGCACTAGTTCCAATCCAAGTAACTCTGGATCAACACTAAAAAAACAGTGTTCATGACCTTTAGTACCAGTCAGAAACTGGCCAGACTCATGGCCAGCTGAGTTTTCACCACACTAGATGGCACACCCCTTGAAGCAGTGCAATCCTTAAAGTATCTTAGTGTGTGGCTTGATATTAAACTTGACTACTCATCCCACATTGATGCCATCCTTGCAAAACTCTGTCCCAAGCATGGTTCCCTGTATTGCAATAGATTGCTTTTCTCTGCAGGTCGCAGGGAGCTCATTACCAAAACAGTGCTCCCTCTTTTTGACTACATGGATGTGGTCTATGGCACTTCCCCTTCCACTTCCCTTGCTAGACTTGACACCCTCTGTGACTCTTTTTGCCACTTTGCTACAAGCTCCCCCCTCATACTCACCACTGTTCATGCTATTCCTCCCTATTCATTCTTCCTCTGCCCACATGTTGTCAGGCTTGCTGTACTTCCTTCATATCCAAATACTGGTTTGGTTCCCATCCCTCCTACCTCTCCTCTCTCCTCTCCCTACTCCCCCCCGCCTCCTGTTCCTGCCATTCCAGGGACCATCGCACTTTTGCCACTCTTCACCCCCATTCATCAGTTGGGCAATCTGCCTTCCCCTATTGACTTCCCTCACTCATGAACCAACTCCTGCCCTCTGTCCACCTCTCCTTCTCCCATCACTCCCTCAGGCACCAGTTGAAACTTTGACCCCCCCACCTTTTCCTGTTACCCTTCCTGGGGCTGGCAGTATAGCCTAGAGGTTAGAGAAATGAGCTGTGAATGAGCTTGATACAGCCAGCAGACAGAATGGGTTTGATTCCCACAACCTCCACTTGTATACTGTGTGACTCTGAGCAAGTTACTTAACCACTCCAGTGCTCCCTAGTCACCCTGAAAACAGGCACTTGTGCCTAGTGGGCTTTACCCAGTTAACAAAGAATAAAATAAATAAATTAAACAAATAAAATTCCTTCTGACACCTCCTCAGCCTGTGAATCAACTGCCCTTGGTCGGACATTCAGCTGGGTCTCCACTACCTGCCTGCTGGTTTCATTTCCTCACCACCTCTGCTCTTCCCCCTGTACCATGAGGCTAGGCTTAAGCTCACCCTACAGGTCTCACTTGTTGTCAGTATTGTACATACTCACAGTGTATTAATGCCATTTTACTTTGCACTTGAACAGGCATTTCATGCTGAGCTGTGACCACACTTTATTTTCTGTACCAACTTATTTTTGTGCCAGCTTATTTACCAAATATTTGCTCAATTGACTTGTTATTGTGTGGTGTACTGTTGTTTCTTCTGTTCCTCCCCGGTCACACTAGGAAATGAATCTTGACTCAGTGTGCCTCTCTTTTGTTACCAGTTTTCAAATTAAAAAAATAAATAAATATGTACTAAATGGAAACAATAACTATTCAACTAAATCACATCTTGCCTATGTTTGAACTCCTATGATGCAGAGGGGTCCTGTACATTATGTCTAAGTGCCCTGAATTTGTTCCCTAGTGAGGGATGGAGGATATTGCTGTATAGTTACCTTTTCTGTGTAGCACCTCTCTTCCAAAGGTTTCTACAATGGTCATTTATTGTGCTGCCACATGAACTGAACAATAATAACTGGTGACCCCTATAATGACTAGCTATCCAGTTTTGATAAAATGCTGTAATAACCCACTGAATTCCATAATAACTCAAGAGCAGGTTATTATGGTGTTTTCCTCCTTGCACTTTCACTTCACTGAAGGACAAAAGAGAGCACACTGTATTTGTGTGAGTACGGTGGCTGCTCAGGGACTCACTCACAAAAATACAGTTTTTCACTGTTAAAACCTTGCACCAGTTACTATAAAAAATAATGCCTGAGCAAAGTTTATTTTATGAGGAGTTTTCATACACCTCAGGTGTGTGAAAAATCCTCATGACACACACCTGCACTGGCATTATTCTCTATTTACTTATCTTATTCCCTTTTGTTATATGTACTCCATCTGTGTAAACAGATTATGAATGCAGCTGTTAGCTGCCTTCAATGTCCCAGTGCCCCATACTGTATGAGTCAGTAGTTAATCAGGGTCCTTCCTTGCTATGGTGCCGTCTGGGTACCCAAGGATGAAATGTGTCAGGTCCAACGTCTGTGTTGATCTTGCATTGGGGTACTTAAATTAAGTAAGCAGTAATCCATGACAGAGCATGGTTCTACTGTCGAATAGCATTAATTCATGACACAGCATGTTTCTGCTGTCAAATTAATCCATGCCTGGGGGGGTTGTGGCACAATGCCACAGGCCAAGTGCCCTCCAACCATCCAGGCATGGATTAATTCTACAGTAGAACCATGCTGTAGAGTGGATTAATGTGCTTGTAACGTGGCAAGTGCAGAAACAGGGAGTTATGCTTGATAAGAGATTGTAACATGATGTCCTATATTAGCAAGTACAATAAAACACGACACAGATAGTTGGAACATCGAATTCTGTATTTTGCTGAACAGGCTGATCTTCTTTTTAATATTGTGAGTACAATGGTGAACAGTGATTCAATTACTGTTTATATGCAGATGTGATCAACATTTTGACTGAGGTAAGGGTAGGCCTCAGATAATCCAGTGCTGGTTACCCCACAGCAGAGTCAAGAAGTGAGGGAGCTTGATGTCATCAGCAGACGGAGGTCTGCCCATACGGATGAAGTGAGCCATTTACGGAGATAGCTCTACTCCTCCCTTGGGTGTGTTGTTACACACTCATGGGCTTGCACAGAGACATGCAAGAGTTGGAACCATGGTCAGAGAAAACAGATAATGAGGGTAGAGCAAAAAAAACCTTATTGACTATGTATTTATAACACTGACGAAAAATGCACGAACCTAGCAACTCCTCCCAGCAAGCTGATTCAGCAGCACAAGGTGAAAGCACGCTATGAGTAGCTACTTTGAAAACTAAAATGACGACTGAAAGTTTGTTCAGAAAGGGGAAACAAGCAACAGAATGTCAGTGACCAGCAAAGAAGTTCTACCTGTGGTCCAGGAGGGTCCAGAGTTCACAGGAAGTAATGGATGAAACATTACCTGTTCCAATTTTCTGTAACCATATGGACACTGGACCAGCAGTTGCTGTTAAAGGAAGGAGACTAACCAGGAGAAAAACAGTGAAGGAGAAAATATTATGGATTTAAACTTACAAGGCACCCCAATACTGGAAATGGTGACCCTGTAGAGGATGTGTTGTGATGGGGCAGATATTGGAAAGAAATTCAGCAACTATGCCCGTTACTTCTGAGGAGATGCCAGGGAATTTTGTTGACCCACAAGCCCAGGTAATGAGTTCTTCTACTGTGCTGAATAAAGAACAAAACTTTGATATAAGTAACAAATCAGTTCAACAATCCTCGCAAGCTATTGAGAAAAGCCAGGACATTTTGATGGATTTGGTTAACCTGAATGCTGTTTTGAATGGGTTAGGCCCTATGGCTACTACTAGCAGGGTTTTAAAAGATAAATTAGCTGATGATACAGTCCCAAAGATTGGACAAACTCACCAAAGGTTGCCAGTTAAATCCAAAAAATTGATTGAAGAGTCAGACTCTGAGTCGGATTACCATAAGGCACAGTCAGATACAGAGGACACTGAGTAAGAAGATATGAGATATCCCTCATGGGTAAAACAGATACTGGCACAGCTAGCAACCTTGAATGAAGGTATGCAGAAAATGACAAATTTAGAGTCAAAAATCGATAATGTTCAAAGTGCTGTGAATATCTTAATAGAAGATAATTTACAGACAAAGCAAAATATTGCAAACTTGCAATGAGTCTTTGATATTGAAGATATCAATGTACCAGTTCAGAGACAAATAAAAGCGTTAGAAATACTAAACAAGGAACTAAAAGAAAACATGGTAGATTATGAAGCCAGATAATGAAGAAAAAACATCAGAGTTTTAGGCATACCAGACAAATGGGACACATTGAGACCTCTTAAAGAATCTCTTAAACAGGTGTTTGCTTCCTATTTGGACATAGACTCTTCTAAGCTGGAGTTAGGCATAGATAGAGCTCATAGAATATGGAGGCCTCAAGGTACACTATTCCAGAACTCTGCTCCTAGACTGATTATGGTTAAATTTCTGAAGTCGAATGACAAAGAGCTACTTATGACTCAAATATATAAGAAAAAAAGAATTTCACTTATGGAAGCTAATATTAACATTTTTCATGATTATCCAACAGAAATAATGCAAGACAGGAAAAAATATGACTTTTTAAGAAAACAATTGTGGTCAAAAGGGTTAAAAGCTTCATTAATTTATCCAGTGAAATTAAGAGTTATATATGATGGGAAAACTTGCTTTATTTATCTTTGAGGAAGCTGAAAAGGACTTGAGACAAAAAATACCTGATCTGTATGTGTAGGTTTAAAATGTTTAGCTATAAAGTGGTATGAATTAAGATATGTGTGCAAGTCCTAACAGATAATAATTAGTCTCATTGTGAACCGGGGTGACAACCAAATAAGAGCTACAAAAAAATGTGTGGGATGGAGATCCTCTGGATCTAAAGATATGTGTTATATTATTTTGTATTTATGGGTTTAAGAGGTTTTTAAAGGGTTTGTCAGAAATGTCCAGTATAGATGGGGTTTTTGTTGGATACAATGTGTTGTGGGGCTTTTTCATAAGGTTAAGAATCAATTAGATATTAATCATGTATAAATTAAAATGTGTCTCATTAAATGTAAATGGGTTTCATTCACCTATTAAGCGAACAAGGTTACTATCTTATTTGAAGAAAACAGATGCCTTTTGCATGGCACTGCAGGAGACTCATTTAGATCAAAAGGAGATAATTAAATTAAAACAGAGGTGAATTACGCAATTTTTTTCTGAAGGGCTCAAACAAAGTGGTGGAGTGGCTCTGCTTTTTAGAAGAAATAGCCACTTGATATTTTACAAAATTACAAGGACAGATCTGGAAGAATATTATTGGTCAAAATAAAAGTGAGGGGCATTATTTTTACTATCAGTTCAATCTATGGTCTGTTTAGTAATTACTTGGAATTTTTGGCTGAAATAACTCAAGCACTAAATGAAGTATCAGTCCAGAATATCATACTTATGGGAGATTATAATGTATTGTTAGAGCCCCTAATAGATAAGATGTGAAAACCCACTGCCACTAATAAAACTCAATCTTGACTATTTAATCAGTTTATTCAATTACATGATTTAGTAGCTAGTTGGGGATTGTTTATCCCCATTCAAAGGAATATACAGTACTTGCCATGATAAAAAAAAGTCTGGCTTCTCTAGAATTCACTATATTTTTGTATCAAAAGCAATCCTTCCATTATTAAGAACGACAACAATTAATTCCATCTGTGTAACGGATCATGCTTTGATTCAGATAGAAAAGAGATACTTGATCAGAATAGAGTGCATTCTAAACAATGGTGTATGGATAATACTTTACTACTTGATCAGAAGTTTCAGCAGAAAATAAAAATGGCTATTAAGGAATAGTGGCAATTTAATTATGATGGGACCCAATCTATAATACAACTATGGGATGTCTTTAAAGCAGTAATCCATGGGGTGATAATTTCTTACAAAGCCTTTATCAATAAAATTAAAAGAGAGAAAATGATAGACTTGACAAACAAAATAAATGGACTTATTAGTAACAAAGGATTATAATAAATATGCAGAGGAGTGGTTTAGGCTAAAATTAGATAAGAACGAGATAAAAAATAAAGAAATTGCCACCAATTTAGTCAAAGTTAAGAAAGCTAAATATTTACAAGGGATAAATTGGTAGAATGTTAGCACACCTTTAAAAAACAAAAGAAAAAACTTAATAACTTGTTTACAAGACGAGAAGGAAATAGGTTACTGAATGATAAAGAAATGGCTTGAGGTATTTCAGAAGCTTACAAAAAAATTTGTCAGATCAACTCAAATCTGGCCCCTGATTCAATAGGTGAATACCTGAATAAAGCGAACCTACCCTCATTAATATGTAATCAAGAAAGATGCTTTACCAAAGAGACTAAGGAGACTATAACAGTATGCCAAAAAATAAAAGTCCTGGATTAGATGGATTACCCATTGAGTTTTATATTGCTTTTCAGGAAGAGTTACTACCATGGATTGCCCTGTTATTGCAGGAAATATTTGATAACGGACAGTATTTGCCTCCATTTATGGAAGAAGCTATGGTGATATTAATTTTAAAAGAAGGTAAAAATCCACTGTTAGGAGAAAGTTATAGGCCAATAGCACTATTAAATAGTGGTTATAAAAACTTAACTAAATTAATAGTTAATAGAAATAAACCAGATCTGGCAAGAGTGGTTCATATAGATCAATTTGGTTTCATTTTGGGCCATACAATATCTAATGCAAGTAGGAGAATCTAATCAATTATCCATTATGCTCAAAGGTCTAAAATACTATCTCATGCATTAGCCTTAGATGCCACTAAGGCCTTTGACTGGGCGATCTCTGATAACATTTTCAGAATAATCTCTTTACTCTATAGTAACACCACAGTAAGATTTACGGTGAATTCATATTTAGGAGAATCTTTTAAAATGTTAAATGGGGTGAGACAAGGTTACCCCCATCCCCTATTGTATTTGTTTTGGTTTTGGAGTCTCTTCCAAGACTAATACAGAACAATTCATGGATAAAAGGAATAACAATTAAAGGTATAGAAACTAAATGAAATGTCTTCGCTGATGATATTTTATTAAGTATTCAGGAAATAAATTATAATTTACCTATAATATTAGAGGAAATTAATAAATATGGTGCCTTATTGGGATATAAATTAAATCAAGCCAAGTCAGTCATTTTAGAAATTTATGCACCAAATTATGTATTAGATAGTACTAGTACACAACATTTTATAGTCAATAAGTAGGTTAATTATTTAGGGATTGTGGTAACGAAAGACCAGTCTGAAGCTATAAAGATTAATTACAACAGAGCTAAAGAGAAAATGAGTACTGTACATTACTGGATGGATGGGAGAAATTGTCCTTATCCTTGTGGGGTAGAGTGGAAACAATTAAAATGATGATTCTCCCCTATTTGGTGTATGTAATCCAAAATAGTATTGGTTTTCCCACTGAAAAGTGGTTTAACACTATGCGTAGGAAATTTTCTAAATTTCTTTGGTGAGGGGGGAAGCCCAGGATCCCATGGAAGAGTATGATTTATCCAAGGAAACAGGGAGGCTATAGCTGCCTGGATCCTGTATATTATGCTGCAGCTTTCCATGCTAAAATACTATGAGAATGGGCCTTACTTCTAGAAAGAGATATATTTTTTTAGTCTTATTTTTGGGAGGAACATTCCTCCACAGTACCTAATGATATTATAGAGGAATTGACTTTTAGAACTAAGATCCCCAAAATCTTTCAAATCATTAAAAAAGAATTGATTCAAGCAACCTTTAGAATTGAAGAACATGGCCTATTTCCTTGGATGCATTTAAACTTATGGGAAACTCAAAAATAAGGGGTATGAAAAGTTTGAAGAGGATGAGACAAATTATAATTTAGAAACCATAACATGGTTTCAATTAGTTGAAAAGGAGGAATTCATCTCAGTGGATAAATTTAATATATTATTTCCCAATTCAAAAAATGTCAATTTCATCTATCATCATACTTTATGTAATTTATTTAAGGAACATTGGCTCCAAGGAAACAGGCAGGATCTTTCAGTATTAATTAAGGATCATACAGCAATATTACAAAAGGGAGATTTAAATTACAACAACAGATCCATGCATTACTGATGACTACTAAGGAAGACCCTCAGCTTAGCATTAATAGAAAATGGGAGAAAGAAAGTAGACTAAATTATAGTGAACAACAGTGGAAGAATTTAAGAACGAAAATTAATAAGGATTATGTTTTTGCCAAGAATAAAGTTATACAAAAAAGATTATGAGTAGAGCATATTTAACCTCACTAATACTAGGGAATATTAAGGCTGGGGGAAAAAAGATTGCTGGCTTGGCTGTCAATCCTTAGGGAACTTGTATCATTGTTTGTTGGGATGTAAATACATTCAGAAATGGTGGTATAGGACAGCTCAATTACTATCACTGTAATTTCATATCGATTTACTGATGAGCTTTAATAAAATGATTCTAAACGATATCCAGAATAGCAATCTACAGGTGTCCCAAAAGAAAATTTACTATTTAGCCACTATGGCTACTAAAATATTAATCCTGGCTAGTTGAAACTTAGATAAATTAGGGGACTTTGATCAGTTTAAGTGGGTCTATCTGGTGAATGAGGCAGTTCAATTTGAGCAACTGTGGGATACCTATGAAAAGGTAACTTTTCAAGTAGACACTACATAGAAGGAATTAAGAGAGATGTTATCACCACTATTCCAATTTAAATAAAATCCATCTGTATTAGCAAGTTTGGGGGGGTTAGAAATGAAATTTAAGATCATTTGAATATATATAGGAGGTATAATATGAGAAGTTTAGAGAGAACTTAAATATTATGTAATGTATTACCACGCCAAAAATGGTTGTATTTTCTTGTTATTCTTTGTGGTTGTATAATGTACCTAAGAAATTATACTGATACGTATGTGGTAATAACTATTGGCATTGTACGAATAAAAAAAAATCTAACAAGAAAAACGATGTGATCAACATTTCAGAATATGTGTTGATTTTGGTTGACTTACTTTTGTGAACTGTGGAATAGTCTCCATTTTTCTCCTGTATTTGCTGCTAAGGATTCAGCTGCTGTGCATGATGAGAAATGCAAGTATTTAAGTGCATTCTGTATTGTGCTGAACAGTCTGATTTTTCTTTTAATATTGTGAGTACAGCTGTGAACAGTGATTCAATTACTAATTACTTGCAGAAGTGATCAACATTTCAGAATATGTGTTTATTTTGGATGACTTACTTTTGTGAATTGTGGAATCATCTCCATTTCTCTGCTGTGTTTGCTGTTTGGGATTTGGCTGCTGTGCATGATGGGAAATTCATATATTTAAGTGCACAGAAGATTTGAGTTCTGTGGTGAATGACATAATTACAAGAGTAAGCATGGTTTATTGAGAAGCAAACATGTTTTATTAGAAATTATAACATGGGTTCCTAAAATACTGTCTTCTGATTCATCCAAGCAGGTCACCTGACTATTGATTAATCTCTGATATACCCACAGTTGCATGTTCACAGGGCTTTATTTTACTATTTCTTTAGGTAAATCTCTAACATAACATTACCCATGTTATAAAAGGATTAACCGACTCAAGGGTATGGGATTACTGGACATTATACAATGGCAAGAAAGAATCCTGGTCTCTGATTGGCCAGTCTGGGACTGGACCCATGATGTTATCCCAGTAAAACATCACGGGTCTAGTCTCAGCCTCACTGTGAACCTGTAGATGATTGTTTGGAGCTACATTTGCTTCTTTTGCATCTTCTACCACACTAACATAAACATTCTTTAAAATGCTTTTTTATTCTGTATTACAATAAGTCATTAGTATATTAGTAATAATGCCCTCCAGGGTGTGTGTTACGCTCCGATAACGCCACGCCTCAGGTATTGATGCACGCCTGCGCCTTGTGCCCAACCAACTGAGGCATGACATTATCCAACACAACACATACCCTGTCGGGCATTATTGCTTAATTAATCCATGCCTGGGTGGTTGAAGTAACTAGGATTCGCTTTGTGATTCTAACCCCACCCAGGCATGGATTAATGCTCAGTAAACCCATACCCTGTCGTGGGTTAATCCCTTCTTGGACCAATGTGTTTACTGCTTTACTTGCTGATATTGGATGCCACATTACATTAACAATAAACCCCACTCCCTAGTGCCATAAAGTGACAGTAAACAAAAGCTGACCCAAACTGTAATTCCAGTAATCAATGGCCATATGGCAACTTTAAATAATAATAATTACTGGTGACCATAAATATCAACCAGATTACTGTTTTGTTAAAATTGCATATCAACCAGATTTCGGGTTATTATGCTGCAAGGGCAATAATAACCCAAAATCCAGTTGATATGACACTTCATAATAACCCGAAATCTGGTTGATATGACATTCCCCAAAGAAAGTGCAACTGAGCCTCTTTAAAACTGTTGCATTTTATTGTTTCACAAAAAGTATTTTCAGCTGTGTTTATTCATGTACAGTTCAATTTCTTCAAAAATAAAACTGCACTCTAGCTAAAACGTCTTTTTCTTTCACGCTGTTAGAAATACAGTCTAAACCTCCACACCAGCAATTATAAAAAATAAAGGATAGGTAAGTTTGATGTTATGGATTTTTCTTTCACACTCCCTTGGTGTGTGCTGACCACATAAACCTCTCGAGCTTCACTCTCAAGGTTTATGGGTCATCACCTACCTCGAGTGTGTGAAAAAAATCCATAACACACACTTACCTATCCATTATTCTCTATGTAATGATAACTTTTAACTTTCTTTAACATGTGCGGCCTGAGTACCACCACCCTCCCATAAGGACAAGGTGAGAATGAATGTGTAGGTGGTAAGGCAATCACCTCAGTCATAAAACTGCTGATTTGCAGTCAGATGCTGGGGCAGAATTGTGATGGTGATTGGGTGTGCGGACTATCCCTGATCATTGAATGCACTGGACGGCCTAGCTGGCAATACAGTAACAGGCACAGACAACTTGCTATTTACACAGACTGCATACAATGGCCATCACACAGTTTCTCAGCTGAAAACAATTACAACTGAATGGGCTTCAAACACTGATGCTCCTAAAGAATGAGTCGTCTCTGCTTTAAGAGAGGACAAACTTTACACTAAAGGCAACGTGAACAGATCAATTTTATGAACAATATGGACATTGATCCAGAAAACAGGCTTGGAACAAGAGCATCTAGCCTTCACCGGTAAAACACTAGCTTTCCCACCAGTTTTTAACAAGCACAAATGGCTCTCATGTCGACTCAACACAAAAAAATAATACTTGCAGTTTTAGTTAATTCTCTCATACCAATGGTCTGTCTCCCCTCTCACAGCTCACAGCATTCAGCAACAGCTGTCAGTGAACACACAGTAGAGCTGAAGCAGTTCTCTGACTTGCTTACCTCTCCACAATGAATTGTTGGCTGGGACAGGGGTCTCAGTCCTGGGCACATATTTGCACGACTTGATGCTTTGAAGTTGATGTCAAGTCCCTCCCCCATGCAGAATGCACCACTCTCTCTTACATTCTTTGTGGTACTGGCTTCCAATTTGGTAATCATAGCTGTCACCAAGTGTCCAGTTGGTGGACCTGAACTTGACACCTCAATGGATGGTTCCTTCATGCCCAAACACAAGTTGGGAGGAGCATACATGTCAGTTGTGCTCAGGCTCCTGTTCACTAGAAATGGCTAAGTTGATTGATTGAATATCAATCTTTGACATCCTGAGCTGCCAGCAGGCAAACAGCAGTGATTTCAGCTTCTGTACTGCAGGTGTTCAAAGTTACAAAGCACTATACAAAGTGGATTGTAGATGCACAAGCACTTGTAAAAATTCAAGTAGTTCAGCAACAGTCACATTGTAGTTTACAGCACCATAATACCCAAAACCCACACAATGTCCAGTCCAAAGTCCATGTCTCAAGGACTGATGTACAACATGGAACAGTGATGTCCATGAAAGTCCCAAATCCAGGAGGAATGCTAGTAAGCCCCTGGGGAAGGGGGGAGTTACACTAATATACAGTACATTGTGCCACATGGACTGTTCTGCTTCTGCTTTATATCTGATATTAACCATGATCACCTCAGTGCCCTCTTCTGCTGCAACTATACTGTCATGAGGAGGGTTAGAAACATAGAAAACACAATGGCAGAAAAGACTCAAGGTCAATCCAGTCTGCCCAGAAGCCCTGAAATATCAAGTAACTTGTGGGCCGCTCTGGGCAGAAAAGAACCCAGACACTAGCATTTGAACACTATTATCAACCCCAGAGAGGACAGTTACCCTATGTTCCTCTCCCCCTCCTGCAGCTAGCTCTCCACCTCTTCCCCTTCTGCCCTTTCCCCTCTCCTACAGACACCAATCAAAATCAATCAATCAAAATCTTTATTTATCCAGGCGGGCACCATTGAGCAAGGCTCATTTGCAAGGTGGACCTGGTCATGAATACATCAAAGTACAGTACAGAAGCAGGTATACAAAAAGCAATAATATACAAGGAAGAAAAAGTACATACAGTGTATACAGTACAGTACGAGGTTGAAATAAATAAAAAATCAACAAAAAAAAACAGCATTATTTTACAATTGAAGAAGTCAGCAGATGTACAATCAACCATAGGCATACAGGGTTATAAGCGAGATCTTTTGAGTGAGGCAGCCGGCAACTACAAATATAGGGGAAAGAGGCTGTGTATGAGGTGGCAGGTTAGAAAGGTAAAGAATAGGAGGGATATATTACTGATGACTGGGGGGAAAATTGAGCTAAAACCACAGAAAGTGACGATGGCTGTTGTACTTGTTTATTATGATAATGACGGAGGAGGGTAAATAATTGGGACACTGCTATGGATGGGGTGGGACTTTAGCCAGGCTGGAGTGGACTGGGAAGGGTGGGTGCAGCAGAAGAGTTAATAGGAAAGAGTGAGAGCCAGGGGTAGAAACATGGCGAGCGCCAGGATGGAAGGGGGAGTCGTGGAATTAGTGGGCTAGCAGTGAGGAAACATTTGCAAGGTGCTTTCATGTAGCGATCATAGAGCACCTTGAAGATATTCAGGCTAACAGGACAGCTCAGCTTCAAGTTCCTTTGTAAACCATTCCACAATGTGGGTAAAGAGAAGCTTAGAGCAGCTTTGCCGAAATGAGTGTTGACCCTTGGAACTTGGAGGGCAGTTAGGGAATAGCTCCTTAGAGCGTAGGTGCCTAACACACTCTGAGGAATACAATCTGAGACATATGAGAGGAGCTTGTTGGTCACCACTCTGAAGGCCCATAGGGCAGCATTTCTATTCCTCCTATAGTGAAGGGAAGTCCAGCCTAACGATGAGTACAGGGAGCAGTGGTGTGTGGAAAGTGGAAGGCCAGTAATGAACCTGATAGCTCTGTGGTAGAGGGTGTCCAACTTAGCCAGTGCAGAGGCAGTGCAGTGGCTGTAGAGCAGGTCCACGTAATCTATTAAAGATAGGAAGGTAGCTTGAACCAGTTGAATCTTGGCCTCCTTTGTGAGCAAGTAGTTAATTCTGTAGAATAGTCCTAATCTTTGCCTTAGTTTCTTCTGTAGTTCTTCAAGATGGTCAACAAAGGAAAGTTTATGATCGAGCCAAACTCCTAGATATTTGAATTTAGCTACATACTCTAGTGTTTCTCCAAGAACAGTGGTAATTTGTGGGATAGTCCCCCAGCAGGAATTGCTGCATGCAAGGAGAGGGAGAAGAGCATGGCTTTTGACTTTTTCACACTGAGCAAAAGCTTTTTGTTTATGAGCTGGTATTGTAGAAGGTTAAATTCAGCTTGGAGGTCTTCACAGGCTGCTTCCGGTGTGGGACGACTCAAGTACAGTACAGTGTCATCTGCGAATAAGTGGATGTTGGCTTTTTTGATAGGGTCATTGATGTTATTAATGTAGACTGCAAAGAGGAGGGGACCAAGGATAGAGCCCTGGGGCATGCCCCTCAGCATAGGTTTTAATGGCGAAAGATCACCTTCAGCTTTAACCTGCTGTTTCCGTTCTCCGAGGTAGTCTGCAAACCAGCACATAGATTTATGGTCCAGGCCTAAGGTGCTTAGGGAGGAAAGAAGCAGGCTGTGATCGACTGTGTCGAATGCCTTACTAAGATCCAAGAAAATGGCACAGACATGCTTCTTGTTGTCAAGGTCTAGGAGCCAATCATTGGCCACCTTAGCTAGGGCTGTTATGGTGCTGTGCTTTGCTCTGAATCCAGACTGAACCGGGTTTAATAGGCTTCTGGATTCTAAGTATACCCCTAGCTGGCCACATACTATTTTTTCTAGTAATTTAGACAGGATGGGGAGGAGGGAGATCGGTCTGTAATTATTTAGATCGCAGGGGTCACCTGCTTTTAATAGAGGGATGACATGGGCTATTTTCCATTGAGGGGGGGGAGGCTACCCTGGGAGAGTGACATGTTGAATAGGTGGGTGATTGGCACCACAAGCACATGGTAGGCACATTTCAGATAGTATGGCTCTATAAAGTCGGAGTCTGCTCCCTTCCTGGTGTCCAGTTGCAGCAGTAGGTCTTCCACCTCTTTTAGAGAGACAGGCAGGAGGGAGAAGGCCTCCTCGGTAGAGGGGGGACTCATGGGTTGGTGGGCTCTGAGCTGTGTGGAGGTCATTGGCAGGAGAAGTATCAAATGCTAGGCCTGCCGTTGCAAAATGGTTATTGAGGGCTTCCAATATCTCCGATCGGTTTGCGATAACGCTGTCACAGGACTTAATTTTTGCTGGAATGGAATTACCAGGTGCTTTCCCAGACATGTCTTTTAATGTTTTCCAGAGCTTTGAAAGATTTCTTGAGGCAGAGGCTAGCTCCGAATGATAGTAGGCGGCCTTGGCTGCTCTGACCAACTTGGTGCACTTGTTACATGCTCTCTTAAAAAGACACCAATCTGAGTCGTTCTTGCTTCTTCAGGCTTTTTTCCATAAAGTATCCCTTTCTAACAGGGAAGTTTTGAGCTCAGGTGAGAACCAAAGGCAGGTGCTGCTCCTGACCAGCACCTTAACCAAGGGTGCATGCTTATTTAAAGCCTCACTTAAAATTTTGTAAAAAATAGTGTATGCCCTGTTAACCGTTTTGGCTAGGAAGAATTCCTGCCATCGCGGTGAATGTTTCAAGTCGTGGACGAAGCAAACAAATCAAAGTTGCGCTTGCACCTCTTGATAGAGAACTTTGCCACAAACTGTGGGTTGTGCATGGATCTAATGGTGGTGATTATACAATGATCACTAATGTCTGAGAAAATGTTCCGACATGAGAGAACATGTGGCTTGCTAACCAAAATTACATCTAAGAGGAAGCTGTTGTTAAGGTTCTTTTATTTGGGGAGTAGGCTTGCAATGAGTTGCACCAGCCCTAGAGTGTCACAAAAGGATTTCAAGGGAGCTGATGCACTTGATAGACAATCGTAGTTCAGGTCACCAAGAATAATGGTTTCCAAGGAACTGAGCCCCAGTACAGAACTGAGGTGAGTCAGGAGATGAGGCCCGGCAGAAGGGGGCCTGTAGCAGCCTATTACACAGAGTGCACTGGAAGGAGGAAGTTCGATCTTTAGGGTCAAGCACTCAAATTCTTTGGGGGAGGACAACGTGTCTATGCATGTGGCTGAGTATTTGTCCCTTACATAAATTGCCACCCCACCTCCTCTTGATTGCCTATCCGCTCGGAAGAGTAAATCATTTGGGATATTGATTTCATTGTCTGGGGTGGCTGGCCTAAACCAGGTCTCAGTGATCACTAGGACATCAGGTAGGGTGTGGCTCACCCAAGCCTGGATAAGGGTGAACTTTCTCAGCAAACTACAGGCATTAAGATGCATAAAAGACATTCCTTTGATACCTGCCAGGTCTGATGGAGAAGCAAGGGTGTCTAATGGTCCTGGGTTGAGTTCGACATTGCCTGAGCACAATAGCAAAAAGAAGCAGGATTCTTTTTAAGGCAACGAACTGTAAATTGTAAACATTATTTTTTGAGTGATAGGGAGGCGGCGTTGATGGGTAGGCCTGTACCCACTCCTGGTGTTATACTGGCCTAGTGTTGCAGCCACTAGTGTCCTGGCAGAAATTTGCCATGAGCAGGAAGTCTCAAGTCTGGATGGGGGAGTAATCTGCAGAGGCAGCTCAGGAGATGTCCCACTCCCCGGCAGAGACAGCTGAGAAGCCCAATAGTCCAGAATGGCTACCTGAAAGGAGCTGTTGGATGCAGGACAGGGAGAAGCGCAAGGGTCATTCCACTTTAGGGAGGGATGAGGGTTCCGAAGAATTGAGCTGAGTGCTAGTAAAGCTAGTGACACACTGAGGAACCAGCTGTAATTCCCCACGGTAGATCTAAATGCCACAACAGCCGGCAGTAAACACCACTAGAAGCCTAGACCAATCGGTGATCAGGTGTCATAAGTTCAAAATCCTTTTGTTGGCTGAGAGGTGGTTTTGGCGCTGCATGTACCTGTGGAGCAACTCTTTTGCAGCTGAGCAAGTCCCAGTCCCTCGAATTTATCCCAACCATCCTTGAAACTGACAATAGATCCACCTCTCTGAAATAACACTTCCTAATATCTGTCTTAAATCTTCCCCCACCGGTCTGTACCCATGACCGCTTATCACTGTGTTGTCATCCCTAGGGAAGAGAACCCTGCTGTTTACCTTGTTTATTCCTTTAGGAATCTGTAGTTGTGATCATATCCACACCCCTTCCTGTCCACCAGTGTGTACATGTTCAGATCTGCCAGCCTTTCCTCATAAGCTCAGCCTTGCTGTCCTTGGATCATATTGATCACCCTGAGTTGCACCACCTCTGGCCCATATACCGATGCCGCAGCAACACCCCCACGGCGAAGACCACCACAGCGACAGGAATTGGCCAAAATCCGCCTGTCACTGTGATGGTCTCCGCACAGCCAGGGGAATGCCTCGCAGGGTGTTTCGCACCCCCCTCCCAGTCCAACTCTGACTCAGAGTTAGAATCCTAGAGACCGGGTGGTGTGTGGGTTCGGGGAGCTCAGCCCCCCAATGAAAACAGGAGGCATCCCCGACACTGCATTGCCGACAGTCGGCAAGGTGGCTGTCGCTGTCGGAGATGTCTTCGGAGCCGCTGTCGCTGTGGCATGGTAAAACCCCTCTAGCCAGTCCCTATCCTTCCTCAGATTGGAGTTCCCAAACCGGGCACAATATTCCAGGTAGGACCTAACATAGGACTTTTATAGGAGCATATTAACTCCCTCCTCCAGCTGTCAAACCCCCTCCCTATATAGCCCAGAATCCTTGTTGCTTTGCTGTATGTTTTCTGTTCCTACATGTTGGAACACTTACAAATGGTCAGATTCAATTCCAGTATTTGGACCAGTATCTTTTGGTGTCCTTCAAGGCTCCAGTCTGGGGTCCATTTTATTCATCTTACAGAATGTATAACCTGCATTGCTGATGTAACTACCATACTCGAGCAGATAATACACAGGTCTACAGTGCTGTAACTGTGACTCTGCAGTTAAGCATTGTCCAGATGTCCTCTTCTTAGACATACCTCTGATATCTTATAACTCACTCTGCCTTAATGCTGTTAAAACAAACAGCTAATATGCAACATGAAAGAGAAAAATAAAATCATCAGCCCTTAGCTAACATAATAATAAAATAATAATATAAGATTTCAAGGGAATCTAGGACCATCATGTCTGATCCCCTGCTTTATAAGCAGGTGTAACCCCAATCAGTGTGGCTTACCCGTATTGCCAAGAATGGAGTCTTGTTGTCCTGTGGGCATTTTGTTGCTGCTTACCTCCAGGGACTGTGGACTGTATCAGTGGGGGTCGTAGAGTGAATGAAGAAGAGTGTTATATCTTTGGTTTACCTTGCACCTAGCCTGGTTGTTTGTGCAAGACATCAATGAAGGAGCAGAAAAATCCTAGCCCCCCCCCAAACAATCACGGTAGTAAGTGTGGCAAACACCAACATGGAGGTGTCGATAGGGAGAAGGGCAGGGGTAAATGGAGAAAGTGACAAAGGCAAGAAGGACAGGGATGGGGCAAAAGGGGGTAAGGCCATCAGGAAATGGAGGGTAATGAGTACCAATGCCTATAGGTCTGGGCAACAAGCTCCCTGAGCTGGTGGCCTTAATGGAAGAGGGATGCCTGGATATTGTAGCAGTCACAGAAACATGGTACACAGAGAACCATGACTGGGATGTTAACATACCAGGGTACATAACTTACAGGAGAGACAGGCAGGGGAGAAGAGGGGAGGAGTCTCTATGTAAAGGAAGGGATAAAAGCAACTGAACAAAAGAGTAAACAGGGAGGAGAGGAGGCACTGTGGGTCACCTTGGAGACTGGAAAAGGCACCACAATCCACAGGGTTGTGTACAGACCCCATGTCAGGGGAAGAAATGGACAAGGATATGATGGAAGGCATTCTTAGAATGGCAGAGAAAGGGAGATACTGTTGATGGAGACCTGAATATGCCAGATGTTAACTGGAGCACATTTGCTGCAGCCACATCCAAGAGCAGGGCCATTCTTGACGCCCTACAGGTGGCAGGCATTAGACAGCTAGTTTCAGAACCCACTGTGAGGGAGCAATCTTAGACCTCAGATTTCAAACGGGGCAGTGAGAGGATCTCAGATCTAGAAGTGGGTTGCCATCTGGGGACAAGTGACCATCAAACAGTGTGGTTCACGTTAAACTCAGCTACAGAGTCAAGCCATACAAAAGTGAGGGTACTGGACTTTAGGAGGGCTGACTTTGGCAAGATGGGAGAGTGCCTCAGAAAAGCACCTAGCAAACAGGCTAGAAGGAGGTGTGGAGCAACAATGGGGAATTATCAAAACTGCCATCACAGAGGCAACAAGCCTTGTGTGAAGCAAATAAACAAATCAAATAAAAGAAAAAGCCACTATGGTTCTCAAGAGAGGTGGCTGTGAAAGTCAGGAAGAAAAAGATAGCATTCCGGAAGTATAAGGAAACACAGAAGGAGCAGGACAGAGAGCTATACCCAGTTAAGGCAGAAAGAAGTAGGGAGGGAAGTCAGAATAGCAAAGGCCCAAACTGAGGAAAAGATAGCCAACTCAGTTAAGAAGGGGGATAAAACCTTTTATAGGTACATCAGTGAGCGTAGAAAGACAAAGGGAGGGATAGTGAGGCTGAATAGAATGAATGGTGGGTGGGCAGAGGGGGACAGTGAAAAAGCAGGAATACTGAACGAATATTTCTGCTCAGTATTCACAAAAGAGGAGGGGGAAGTGCCTAATCCAATTAACAGAAGCACTCTTGATAGAGGGGTCGATCCCAGTCCTTTCACAGAAGAAAGGGTTCTGCAAGAACTCCTAAAACTGAAGGTGGACAAAGCAATGGGTCCTGATGGAATTCACCCCAGAATTTAAAAAGAATTAAGGAAGGAACTAGTGAAACCACTGGCTACCTTTTAATAAATCATGGGAGGATGGGTGGTACCCGAGGACTGGAGGAAGGCGGATGTGATTCCCCTTCACAAAAGTGGGACCAAGACAGAGGCAAGAAACTACAGACCTGTCAGTCTGACCTCTGTGGTAGGGAAAGTGATGGAGTCACTTTGAAGGAAAGAATAATTGAGTACCTAGAGGTCAGTGGAGCACAGGATCCAAGGCAGCATGGGTTCACAGCGGGAAGGTCATGTCAGACGTAATCTAATAGATTTCTTGACTGGGTGACCAAAGTAGTAGACCAGGGAGGGCTGTGGACATGGCCTACCTAGACTTTAGCAAGGCATTTGACACAGTCCCACAAAAGATTATTAGTCAAATTAACCAGCCTGGGAGTGGTCCCAGGGTGGTAGCCTGGGTAAAACATTGGCTGGACAACAGGACACAGAAGGTAATTGTAAATGGAGTCCACTCTGAAGAAAGGGCAGTTACCAGTGGGGTACCGAGGGTTCAGTATTGGGTCCAGTCCTTTTAATGTCTTCATCAGTGACATTGCAGAGGGACTGGAAGGAAAAGTATGCCTTTTGCAGATGACACAAAGATCTGCAGCAGGGGTTGATACACAAGGAGGCGTGGAAGGATGAAAAGGGACTTGGCAAGGTTGGAGGAATGGTCAGACGATAGCAGCTAGGATTCAATGCAAAAAGTGCAAATAATGCACCTGGGAAACAAGAACCCAGGGGAGAATACACAATGGGTGGGAGGTAGTAACAACAACAAAACAGGAAAGGGACCTGGGGTAATCATATTAGATGACCTTAAGGTTAAAGCAATGTGAGAAGGCAGTAGGGAGGGCCGGGGTATACTGGGATGTATAGGGAGAGGTACTGCAGCAGAAAACAGGAAGTTGTTATCCTCTGTACAGACAGTTGGTGAGACCCCATCTGGAATACTGTGTCCAGTTCTGGAGACCCCATCTCCGCAAGGATATAGACAGGATAGAGGCAGTCCAGAGGAGGGCAACTAAAATGGTGCAGGGTCTGCAAGAGGAGCTCGTATGAGGAGAGACTAAAGGAGCTTAATATGTATACCCTTGAGGAAAGAAGGGAGAGGGGACATGATAGAAACTTTCAAGTACCTCAAGGAATCAACAAAGTCCAAGAGGGTAGCATCTTTCAGAAAAGAGACTTGCAAGAACAAGGGACACAATTTAAAGATAGAAGGAGGGCGGTTGGGTAGCGAAGAACAAATCTGATTGGTACACAAGATGTCACTGGATTTCCCAGACATGTCTGTCAGATGATCACATGAATGAACTGTTTTCAGCTATATGCTACCACTTGAAGGCAAAATCAACCAAGACGGTATATGAGTTACCCAGGAACGAGAATGAGGTGTACATCAATGACTACAACCCCACTCTTCTCTAATGTGGCAAGCAAACATTGATGTTCAGTTTGTGACTGACAACTCGTTGGCTCTGGTTCGGTACGTCACTTCGTACATCACCAAACATGAACAGACTAGCTTGCAAGATCTTTGGGAAGATATTGCCAGTTCAAGCAAGTCACTGACATCTCAGTTGTGGTCACTGGGATTGAAGACCCTATCACACAGAGAATGTGGTGCTTATGAGGCCAGTGATCGCTTGATCGGTACACATTTGTATGGCAAATCTGATGCTGTGCGATTTCTCAGTGTAAACTACAAAGTGAAGTGCAACGTGTACTTATTCTCATGCTGAGATTGAGAAAATGGCTCTCAACAGACCCTCTTCAAGACATATCTTGAAGAATAACCTCATTGACACGTACTATCCCCATAGAGACAAACACATGGATGGTATGTCTCTATTTGAGGTGGCAATATGGTATGACTTCAAGACGGATGTCTCACCTGATTGCACACGTAACATTTACAAGATCACAGGAGTGGATGGCTGTCTCGTAAAGAGACATAAGCCTTGGCTCATTGACCACTGCAAATTACATCTAGGCACATCTGAGAGCAGACAGCATTACTACTTTGCCCTGCATTCTTATTTAAACCCCGGAGGAATGAGTCTGAAATAAAAGGTGACTGTGATACATTTGAGGAACAATTCAATCACATTCAAAACTGAATACTCTGACATATATATACAGAGACTAGACACTGAGAAAGAGCAGCTTGAAAAGGCACAGAAACAACTTGAAGAGGACACTCCTGTTAGTTCGCAGGACAACCTTGATCCAGAAGGAGAAGATATACTTGGAGTACCTCTGCCTCTGAATGCCCTAGAAGTACTCATGTCGGAAGTGGAGAGTGCTATGGAACATGGCACACACTGCATTGTCAATCCAGCAGAACTGAGAGAGAGAGACTCAATCAGCAGCAATGTGTGGTGCACTCTGCGGTCACTGTTGCTGTCCGGCATGGTATACTACATGAACAGAAGAAATGTTACTGTCTTGACCACAAGCCACTACTGATGTTTGTTAGTGGCTCAGCAGGTACAGGAAAGAGCTTCCTTATAGAGGCCATCATGGCTGAAATATGGAAACTGACAGGCTGATCAATGTCTGTTGCTGTTAGTGCTCTCACTGGACTGGCTGCATACAACATTGGTGGAGTTATGTTACACCATCTCTTCATGTTGCCAGTGAAACATGGCAAAGCAGGAGAGTATCATGAGCTATCATTTGAGGTTGCATCTCAGCTTTGTTCTATGTTTACTAAGATGAAGTTACTCATCATTGATGAGATTAGCATGGTCTCTAATTTGATGCTTGCCTGTATACACCTACGTCTACAGAAGATTTTGGGGACTGACTATGGAGATGCATTTCATGGTAAAAGCATTGTTGCATTTGGAGACCTTTTACAACTTGCACCAGTTAATGTGGAACATGTCTTTGCGGCTCTGACTGTCAAGCAGGCTAAGAATACACTAGGCTGCATTGGAGGTTTTAACCTGTGGGAGTTATTTACCTATGTTGAGTTGTGTGAGAACATGTGGCAGAGTGGTGATCTGACTTACAAAGCACAGTTTGATCAGGCTCGTACAGGTTCTTTGTCATCAGAACATCTTCCAATGTTACATGGTCTAAGAATCACAATGGATACTACATCCACACATACAGCATGTGATGTTTTCAGTGATGCGCATTCAAGGGCACATGGAATGTGTGTCTTATGCCACGACTTAAGAAATGTCCTGAATTCAACAGTGTTATGTTGCAGAGAGAATCAATAAATTCTCATACTGCATGCTGTTGATACAGTTGATGGTGTCATTCTAAGTTGGAAGCTGGTAGCAAAGATGACTGAACCACTCTTGAACTGAAGTCAGACATTTCATGCAACAGCTGGCTTGGAAGCTGTTCTTACAGTTTGTAAGAATGAGTTTGTCATGCTATGGTGTAATCTTGATTTTGAGCGTGGCATGGTAAATGGTGACATGGGTCACATCATCGACTTTTATACAATGTTCAGAAGACATTTATCAAGACACTTGTTCACTTTGACAACATGGAACAGCCTTTGCAGATTGATCGTACCTGTGTTAAGTTCCAGGTATTTAAGTATATCTATGTCAACAGGACACAGTTCCATATGTGTTGGCGATGCTGTTTTCATTCACAAGTCACAGGATTTGAGCTTGGATTCAGCAATGGTGGACATAGGCACAGACATTTTCAAAGATGGCATGAGCTACGTTGCACTTTCACGCATCTGCAGTCTTTCTGGGTTGCATATCATAACACTCGCACCACAGAAGATACATGCTGACAAGTGATGTATTGTCGAGTACAACAGATTACATAATCTGTACCAGCCACAGATGTCTCTAATCCCACTACCTATATATGTGTTGTCTCATATCCCACAGTCACAGCTTCAGCTGGCAACAAGAGAAAACGAGCTGCCACTAGTGAATCAACTGTGCACTGTAACATGAAGGTCAGAATGTCAAATGCAGATGCAGAACCAGCTGTTGCTCAGAAGTCACTTGGTATGGCTGTTGTCCCAGTGTTTGATAATAGTACTAGAGTAAACTGCTATGCTAATTCAGCTATGTGAACTTTTCTCCACATGCCACACTTTGTGCAGGCAATATCAACTTCACAAGACACTCCCTAGTCAAAGGCATTGAAGGAAGTTGTCAACATGACTTCTGATCAGTCAAACAATGTACAGTCACTGACACCTCTATGGCAGATCTTAGGTAGATATGATGGGTGCAGTATGTTTGCTGCTAACATACAGCAGGATGTCACCGAGTTTATGTTGGCCATAATAAACAGTTTGATGAAGAGGGATTCCAATGCATCAATACTTCACTGTCTCATATGTTACCAGATATGTATATCTGTCATGTGGTCATTCAGAGTGAGAAACCACGAGGACATGATTTGGGTTTTCTGTTTGTGCCTCAGTCTGAAAGTGTCAATTTCTGGCAGTTGTTTACCAATGCTGAAAGTGGTCACTTACGTGTAAGGTGTGGAGGTACATGTACTCAGTCCATATGTCTCAGGACTTCATCTCAATACCTTATGCTTGTATTGCACAGATTTGACTCTAACGGGCTCAGAGTTGACACACCTATCACAGATTTCACAGCTGGCAGAATTGTATTTAACCAAGAAATGTTTGACACTCAGGCTGTGACCTACCACTATGGCCAGTCTATACATTCTGGACATTGCACTTGTTTGTTGAGGTACAGAACAGGCTGGGTTGAATGCAACAACTCCACAAGCACTTTTAAACAGAGACTACCGCAACACTTAAAAATGCATACGTGCTGATATTGAAGAACTACTAAAATCTTCATGCCTCAGAGGAATAGTCACACAACATGCATATAACTTGCTGTCCATTTTGTTACAGAGTGAGTTCTGGTAGATAAACATTATTTTTTATGAAAATCTGCATTCAAGATTAGACTGTTAACACATATGGTTTAAATGCATATGTTTACTCAATCTGACTTATAAGATTGTTGCATTGATCAGTGACACAGTGAAAATAGTTGCAGTGGTCTTCAATCAATGCCAACTGTCTTCGCAGTCACTAAAGAAACCTGTATTTTAAACTTTGATGTAATACTTTTTAAACATTGTTTTGTGAGACTGATTTTGTGTACCAGTTGGACTTTTAATTTGGCCTTTTTAATCAACTATTAATTGGGTAATAAATCTTTTTTAAGCCTTATCTACCTGTGTTGTGTCTTTTATTATATGTTAAGTTACAGTGCTGTGCAGAATTTTTTCAATGAAAAGTCCGTATCTCGCACCATTTTCGAGATACGGGCCCTGAAACGTGCGACGAATGCCATAATGTTATCCTATGGGAAAAAAACAGAAGTTCAGAGTGCCATAACTTAGCCTCCCTGTAATATTTTTTCACCAAACCACAGAAAGGCACATCTGTGGGATGTTGGCTGTGTTACCTGCAAATTTCAGCCCAAAAGACCAAACCGTTATTTTGCAGCAGGGCGCCAAACGATTGCTGCAATGCGTCATATGCCGTAATGTTATCCTATGGGAAAAAGTGTCAAATTTGGAGTATCGTAACTTTGCCGCTGTGTAATATTTTCTCAACAAACACTGAAAGGCACATCTTTGAGATGTCAGCTGCGTTCCCTCCAAATTTCAGCCCAAAACTCCAAACCGTTCTTTTGCAGCGGGATATCAAAGAATTGCTGTTATTTTGGGCATAGTGTCGCAAAGTAGTGTAGTGATTTGAGAAAGCTTTCGCAAAAATTTTCGACACTTTCATGAGTGCGACACTACTTTGCGAAAGCACTTTTCCCAGAAATCTGAAAAACATATTTCTGGGGTGTTTTATCCCAAAATAAAGACATGGCTAGCATCCTCAGGGCCCGACTAGGTGAATACAAAAAGAATTAGGTTGCTAGAGGGTCTCAATTTTAAATGCCAAGCATTTTTATGATCACTAACTGAAAACAAAATGACGGATTTGTGACAGTAAAAGGGCCATTTGCGACAGTAAAAAATGCATTTGCGAAAGTGTTGAACTTTTTGTTAACTTTTCCCATTGACTTATAATGGGAACTTGTTTTTTGAATAACTTTTGAACCGTTTAATATTTTTTCATGAAATCTTCAAAAGGCACATCGGGGACCCTGGACACATGTTCCCTGAAGATTTTGGGCTGGTCACGCAAACCGTGTGACCTATAGGCGCGACCGTAGAATTCCAGAAAAAGCGTAAACGCATGCGCAGATCACGCTTAATAACTCTGCAGCAGTGTATCTGACCAGTACAAAACTTAGCAGATCCCAAGGCATATGGGTCTTGATTGTGTATGGCAAATTTCAGGCAAATCCATCAAACGGTTGCAAAGTTATTAAGGCACGAATGTTGGGTTTAACATGTAAATGGCTCCTCAACCCTAACTATGGTAGCACTACCGTGCTACCATAATATATATATGCGTATGTCTACACATAAATATATTACAATTAAATGTTTTTAAATAGCTTAAACATGTATCTTTTTTCTAGACACCATTATGTGTTTCTGCTGCTATTATTTAAACAGTAGGTATCTGGTTTTTCGCCCACCCCAGGAACATTCACACTACCAGTCACACAATGACAATAACATCATCGCTGTTTGATGCATGTAAGCAGTGCACAGAGACTATCATGGTACCTGTGTTCATGTGTTGTGTGCTACTGTCACAACTTCCTCATGAAGTACCTGTCATACCATTTAACATGTATTTTAAACTTTGATGTAATACTTTTTAAACATTGTTTTGTGAGACTGATTTTATGTACCAGTTGGACTTTTAATTTGGCCTTTTTAATCAACTATTAATTGGGCAATAAATCTTTTTTAAGCCTTATCTACCTGTGTTGTGTCTTTTATTATATGTTAAGTTACAGTGCTGATATGTATATTGGTCTTGGTATATTGCTGCATAGAAAGAAAGTGCAAGAGGTTCTTCTGTGCATATTTTCTACTTAGCAGAGTACATGTACTGTTGGTCCATGTGGCACACATATTACTCTCCTATTCCATTTATGACTTCATTTTAATGTGAAAGGTGTAGCACATGAACTATTGCCGGATGAATAGCATAAGACAAGTAAATATTCTGATAAAGTTATCTATATCTTGGTCAGACTGTGGTGCAAAAAGGGAGGCACACTCTCACCAACATATACAATATAGTAGGAGACAATGATTTCTCAAAAAGACAGGAAATTCATAGTAAAAAAAACTCAGTTTAAAGCATCAGTTAGGGTTGTTTTACAGTGACAAAAGCGAAGAAATTCGGTGTTAGGGTTGAAAACCCTAACTCCGCATTCCCCCACCCACCATCCCCAACACCACACACACACACACACACACACACACACACACACACACACACACACACACACACATATGTAGGAGGGAGGACCAAGGCAACACGACCAATCACAGATAACCAGCACAGGTGACAGAAATAACATACAACTGTCTAAACGTACTACAAGACACATCCATCATCATGGGCCAACAACTGTATCATTTGAACAGGCATGGATGTACACAGTGTTGTGGACATCTTCACAGGGTCACATGTCAGAACAATAGTACTCTATACAGAATTCCTATAAAATGCGTTGTTTGGTTATGCTGTGACAATATCATGAGGTATCAACATAGAAGAAAGCATGTATAAAATGATGCGCAATATAATGTGGACATAGGCAGAAAAAAACTGACAGTATAGGACCTTTCAGTAACATGCACTGTCCAATGTACCCTTTGCTCAAATCAAGATGGGTATGGTCACATTAACACACACATGTTGTATGAATACTGAGTTTTGGTCACACATCTATTAATACATGCAGCACTCAATAGTTTTATGACAGTTCTGTTATTTACAATTCAATATAGTATGCAGAATGAATATTTGGTTATTTTACTGCCACATGCAGAAGCACTAACAGAACTAACAGTGGTATGAATGCTGCCTGATGTTTCCAGCCTATGATAATAGTCATATTATTGTAAATATGTGAAATGTTTGTATAATAATGTCAAACATGGGCCATGAAGGTATTTAACAGTTTTTGACCTACAGTGACATGTAGCTGCCGAACTGTTTAGGATTACACTACAGAGCAGCAGCACAGTGTATATCATTGTATTCTGATACATTATTTGCTACTGTTAGGGTAACATTAGGAGCCATTTACACACATAAAAGGTTGGTGTAAATGATGTCTAATATTATCCGTTGATAGGTACAGAAGTGGTAGCATGGTGTGTTTGGCCACCGGTTACCACATAGGTAGGAATTTGTATACAAACAGAAACATGTGTTTGCACTTACAAACTCACAGCAAGGCAAACAGAGTGAAGTGGTACCATGGAATTGTTTGGGTAATACAGTCCCATATACAGCTGTGCAGCTTCAAATAATAGTGGAGAAGGACTTTGTAAATAATACTGTACTGATCCTATTTTTTCTTATGCCATGGTAAGATCAGTGGGTACTTAGACACATGAAACTGTGTTACAGTGATCTGTGGTACTACACAGTCATAAACACAAACATATGAACACCATGCTAGCAGCAATATATCAAATAGTGGAGAAACACACTTTACCTGTTTAAAATGAGAAACTTTCCAGAACTCAGCTATGTGTGTAGTGTGACCATGTGAGTTATTGGTCTGACAGTTCCACACAGATCTGCAATTCTACAATGTAAGATAATGGTACAGCAGTACTGTGCACATAACAGTGTACTGACACATAATTGTCTTATTCTGGGGTAACATCAGGAGATATTAACAGTCAACAAAGGTCCCCAAAACCACTGCCAGATACTGGCATGTTATTAGAGTGATGATTATTGACACACTGTCATTCAGAAGAGATAAGAAATCTATTAGATATAAAAAATGTTTAATGTGATACAGCAACACTGATGGGCAGTATGCATGCATAGCACCAAGTCACTCGGATGGCAGCAGAATGTCTACACTTGTTGGCCCATGATGATGGATGTGTTTTGTAGTATGTTTAGACAGTTGTATGTTATTTCTGTCACCTGCTGCTGGTTGTCTGTGATTAGTCGTGTTGCCTTGGTCCTCCCCCTTACTTGCATATATATATGTGTGTGTGTGTGTGTGTGTGTGTGTGTGAGGTGCTGGGGTGGGGTGGGGAATGCAGAGTTAGGGTTTTCAAACCTAACACCAAATTTCCTCACTTTTGTCTCTGTGGAACAACCCTAACTGATGCATTAAACAGATTTTTTTTGCCATGAATATATATATATGTATATATATATATATATATATATATATATATATATATATAGCGTGGTAGTGACACTATAGTTAGGGTTGCATGGCCTCTTTTATGTTTAACCTGAAAGTTTGCACTTTAATAACTTTGCAACCATTTGTCTGACTTACCTGAAATTTGGAAAGCATAACTGCTTTCCATAGATCTCTGGATACAGACATTTTTGTTCCAGTCAGATGTACGGTTGCGGAACCGAGGGGCACTCAAAAAGTGAAAAATCATGCTTTTTGCACATTTTTCAGTAAGCCATATTGGACAGAAGAATGCGTTTGGGTGGCTTTGAATTTGTTTGTCTACATGTGTCCTGCGTTGAACTGATGCCTTCTGAAGGTTTGGTGAAAAACTATTGCTCCGTTCAAAAGTTATTAAATTTTTTTCTTGTCCCATTATTGCCTATGGGCAAATTTATATTTGCATTGTGAAAACTTTCGTGATCACATTTTTGTTGTTGAGCTCCCCTAAATTGTTTTTGTGTTGCCGCCATCTTGTTTTTCAGTTAGTGACAGAGGATAAACATTGCAACTCAAAATATAATGCCCTTTGGCAAACACCAACAATTGCATTTACCTAATCGGGCCCTGAAGAACATGTCCCTGGCATTAGTTTTTTACTAGCTGGTCCACAAATATGTTTTTTTAACTTTTGCCATTTTTGATCGTAGCAATGTTTTTGTTGCCCTGGTCCTACAAATATGCCTTTTGGTGATTTGGAATGAAAACATTGAACAGGTCTATAGTTACAGCATTCTGAAATTCAAAATTTCCCATAGGATAACATGGTGGTTCTATAATACCTTTCGCACTTCGATCTCGAAACGTGTTCAAGATACGGATTTTTCATCGTAAAAATTCTTAGGGGAATAAGTACAAAAGTAGGCTGGAAAATCACGTAATACCTTGAAATTTGAATTCTTTTTTCTACCTTGTATGGTTACTGAGATATTTGGGAATTAATATTTCAATTACTCATTTTCATGTCCATGGGCCACTATTACACCCACAGGGTTAGCATTCACAGTGCTTTTCAGTGCCCATATCTGATAAACAATGTGAGATACATATTTGGTCAATCTATGTTGTGTGGCTATCTCACTGTCATGATTATGACAGCACTTGAATTTTCTTCCTATTGTAGCTGCTACGGTTCCCCAGATATTGGCAAATTAGTCTTACAAGGGTTCCTTGCCCTATAGGGCTGCTGTATGGTGCTCTAGCTATGTGTAAGTGGGAGTGCAGGGCCCAGAGGGCCCATGCTCCCACAGACACATATCATTATGCACAAAAGGGCAGCTTGCTGGGCCCCGTGCTCCCAGCAACACATACCATTTACTATTTATATTACACTTTTCAAAGAAAGACACCTTGCAAAATCATTCGTTAGTTAGATTAGCTTGGTATGTAGTGAGGTTGATGATTAGTCACACCTCTACCACCACTACTACTGTCCACACACTGTTGCAGATGTTGTGCCATGTGGTCCAGTCCAACTCTCACCCCATTCACCTATACTGTAACATGTCAGCTTGCTTACACATGGAATGGGTGAGAGTTAGCTGATGACTTCCTATGGACACACCCCAATGTCTGTTGGTGTGGAGGATGGGGTGTGGTGGTAGGGTGGTGGGATGGTAACCCTAACGCTGAATTTCCACACTTTTGTCACTCTGGAAACAATCCTAACTGATGCATTAACTAAGTTTTTCTTTGCAATGAATCTATATACATACAATATATGTAGGTATCAATGAGTATTACAGAAAATGTAATCTGAGCATAGCACTTTCATTGACAGTAATAGCTTGATTCAAAGATAGGCAACATACCTAATAGAAAACACCATAAAAAGGATGCACAATGACCCTGTGCATCCTGTTTTGTGGAGCTTTGCCTTATTGGTATGTTGCCTTTTATCTTTGAATAAATAAAGCCTTTTATTACTGTCAGTAAAGGTGCTGTGCCAGTTTGCATTTTTGCTGTGTTATTATTCACTGTGCATGCACCTTTCTAGCAGCTGTAGCTGTTTGTTTTACTTTTGTCTCAATGAGTACTACAGCACTAATACATGATAACCCCCAAAATTCAGGGTCATATAAAACATAAAACTATAAAATTCCCACAGGAAATACATTGCAAATTTAACAACTCTGTCAGTCTTTGGAGTTAAGGGACAATCTATGTATCAAAAGAAAGGTGCCAATGAGTACTACACAACTAAGTGCCTATGAAATACCAATTGAAAATACATATAAAAACAAGAAAATAAAAAAAAAAGAAAATTCCCATAGGATAACATTGCAATGCTAAGAAACAATAATTTGAGTTAAGGGAGAAAGGTGTCAATGAGTACTACAACACTAACACATGATCCCCTAAACATACATGAGATATGCACTGCACCCCAAAAATTATCTCCAGTCTTCACCATGGTGCAAATCCACAATGAAAGTCAAAATGCACCAACGATGTATCTTGTTCTGTACTATAATCATAGCAAATTTCAGAGTAAACCGACAAAAATTTACTGACTTAAGGGTAAAAACTAAAAAAACATTTTTGAACATATACAATCAACTGCTGGCAGTTAAGATGGATACTTAATATGCTTTTTTCTTTGAAGTGAGCCCCACAAAAAACAATTACAACCAAGCAGATAAATTTCTTTCCTGGAAGCAATTTGCAGCCAGATTGATGTGTGCATTTATGGAGGGATGGAAGCGCAGGGACTGGAGAGTCCTGTGCTTCCCTAGCCAGATGGATGTGTTCATGCAGGTCCTGAAGGGGCCTGTGTGAATGAGGATACAATTCTACTATCTCAAAAAGAAAGGAAATTCTTTGCAAAAATCTGCATTAATGCACCAGTTAGGGTACAGATTAAAGTGAAAAAAGTAAGGAGATGTGGCACTAGGGTTTCCAACCCTAACTCCCCTTCCACCCCAAGCAGGAAAAAGAAAAAAAAAAGATTTTCTCTGTCTTGACTCTTGGTGTATCAGAGATGGGGTCTTCCTTGGGGTTCTCAACCCTAACGTTCACCCTATTGCATGACCAAATAAGGTGAGATGTAATATGTTTTCTTCAGACAAAGACTACAGTTTTTTGCAACATATGGAGACACAGTTCTGTATGTTTGAAGACTATATCACAGTGGGGTGAGGGTTAGGGTTGAGAATCCCAAAGAAGACACCACCTCTGAGTCACCAAAAGCCAGGACAGTGAAAACTATAATTTGTTTTCCTTTACTGCTTGGGGTGGGTGGGGAGGTGGGTTGGGAACCCTAACACCGCATTTCCTACTTTTGTTGCTTTAATCTGAACCAGCTGATGCACTAACACAGTTTTTTTGAGATAAATATATATATATATATATATATATATATATATATTGTTATTTTAGTACTGTTGCTTCAGTGACAGCAAATTGCATCAAAAGATCCTACATATCATTAGTACAGTAACTGGGCAATTGGCATGACAAATGATGGTAGCCTATGTATAGAGTTATTTTAATGTTGCTCACTCAGTGATAGTGATTTTTGTCACACAGTTCCTGCATTTCAGTAGTGACTGGGGATTGATTATATATGCCAATAGCCTACATATAGTTATTATGGCTGCATAGAGAGAGAGTTATGCTGACGTATTGCTGAGAAGTAGAGAAAAGAGGTATCTGGAAAGGCAGACCCTAATACTGAATGCATAAAAAATGTTTGCTTTGCAGAGAGCGGAGTTGAAGCACATAGTGAGTATGCTGAACCAGTGCACTCTCTATCCCTCATCCAGCTCTCCACTCCCAAACCCCTGCTGCCTGCTCTGGGGTTGGGGAACTATGCCAGTAAAAATCCCTCCCTCTCCCTCCTTCTGCATTCTCTCCCACCTTCACCCTCTACTCTGATCCCATGGTAAAAAATCCCTTCCACTCCCTCCTTCTGCATGTTCTTCCACTCCACATTCTACTCTGTTCCCTGACTGCATGTTGCGACACTGGGGTTCCCACTTCCCAGTGCGCCCAAGAATAGACAAAGACTGGGGTGCTCAATCCCCTGTCTCAGAATCTCCAAAGATCCCTCATAGTCTTTTCAAAACCTATAAATAAAAGTGTCTTGAGGTTTTCTGTTCCACCCAATAGCCTCTAGCATCACCACCCTCTGGATCCCCCTCATCTCCCACCACCTCACCTCTGTTCCCTTCACTCACCTATCTAACAAATTCCTCCAATGTCTAATGTCCTGCTGGCTGCTTCCAGCGCTGACCATGAACTGACAGAAAACAAGGTGAGTTTGGCTAATGGCTTTTTAATGCGTTTTCAACTTTTACTCATAACTTTATCTTTTTTAAATATTTTTGCACCAAATTTTCAACATGGCCATTTTTTTACCCCACCTCATGAACCAGGTAGGTGGAATTTTTCAAATCCCCCCCCTGAAATGTATTTTCACATTTGCTCTGTGAAATCATATTTTGGGTGGGATTTCAAAAATTTCACCTACCTGGTTCATGAGGTGGGGTCACAAAAAGACTATGTTGAAAATGTGGAGTCAAAATGTCAAAGAAACAACGTTATGTGAACAGGTAAACATTTTTTTCAGTAGTTACTGATAACTTTGAGTTTTGCAGATTTTGGTCCCAAATTTTCAACATAGCCTTCTTATTAGCCTACCCTCATGGACATGACAGGTGTCATTTTTCAAGTACCTTCCATAAACATGTGTTTGCTGTCAGTCCATGAAATCATCTTTTGGATCAGATTTGAAAAATTTCACCTGTCTTGATTATATGGTGGGGTCACAAAAAGACTATGTTGAAATTTTGGCGTAAAAATGTCCAAAAACAACAGTTATGATTAGGGCTGTAAGTAATTTGTGGTGTGCATGGAGGTCATGATTTCCATGTAAAAGCCCTGTCATCATGACCCCCCCCCCACCATGCTGTGAAATTGCCAGTGTAGTTTTAAGTAAAAAAAAACATCAACTTGTGAATGGAGCTGAACTTAACATGATGTAGCTGAGCCAAAGCAAAAACAGATTAGCAACAATTGACAGCAATTGACATTACTTAGCACCCTTAGCGTGTTCCTGGCTGCAATGAATCTCATTAAATGAATATAGATTAAGCCCCTGATTTTTCCTGATTGCCAACTGGTCAAAAAGCTCAAACATTAGTAGACTAAATACTCCAATGTGTAGTACCAAGCTGCTGAGATTTTGTTTTAGTTTTGTTGCACTACACTCTAGTACTCTACAATGTCAGTAAAATCAAAGCCATCTCCTGCATCAAAGACAGGCAATGTATTTGCCAAACAAAGATCTGCTCAGTATGATAAGGGTACTTTCCATGTGTCTGAGGAAATTATGTTCTGCTCTACCTGCAACATACCCATAGACCACAAGTGAAAGGCAACCAGTGACCGCCACCTTGAAGTCTCTTCTCACATGGTGAAAAAACCAAAAACTTAAATCCTCCACTCTGTTGCAGAAAAGCAAGAAACTGTATGGAAGCTTTTTTCTACTAAATCTGTACACCAGGAGAACAAAAAAATGACTCTGTTTAAATTCAGTGCAACAGAGTAACCCTGAATGATCCGACTGGCAGGACACTAGAGATCGCTTCCGAAACCTAGCATCCATTGCCTTAAGTTGTCTCAGTATCTCAGTGCATAGCACCAGTGTGGAGCATTCTTTTTCAAAATATGGTGCAATCCTAACCTACAACCGGTGTAGCATTAAGCCACAGAAATTAAAAATGTATTCAATGCTGCAGCAAACTTCATTGACATGAGCACATTTATATATATTGTTGAATTTTAAAATGATTTAAACCTCTTTTAAATCACATTAAACCACCTAAAAGTTATTTAACTATGATGCTGTGATTAAAGATTTGTACTTATATAACATATAGGCCCTGATATTCAGAAGTGCCCTGGCAATGGCACATGTGGTGAGCACAACCGAAATTGCACTGGTGCACTTCAGGGATATATTCAAAGAGATGAGCCATGGCGCATTTCCTCTGAAAATATCAGGTAATGCGCACTGCGCAAATATGATGCACTGGTGCATCCCCCCAGATAGGGCTGAATACCAGGAATGGGAACTGCGCCAGTGGAACAGAGTTATGCTGTGCACAAAATCCTGATATTCAGCCAGCAGTATGCACATGGGGCCATAATGTATGCAAGGCACAAATGGGGCCATTTGCATGTCATTAGGGCCCCATTTGCATGAGTTGTGCAGGATTGGCCAGTGAAATGCACATGGTGCCCTGCCCAGCATGTCCTAGGATCAGGCACTGGAGTACAACCCCAGCCCCATCCCATGCCACCACTCACCAGTAACACAGAACGTTATATACCCTGGTAGTCTAGTGGTACCCCTTCCTCCTGTAGCCCTGATTGCCCAACAGAGAGCTATGTAGAATTCTGGTAGTCTAGTGGAACCCCCACCCTCCCAACCCTCCAATCACCCAAAACATGTATAAGTCTGTCCCTAGTAGTCTAGTGGTATCCCCTCCTGCCCTTAGCCCTGATCACCTGACAAAGAGCTATGTAGAATTCCCTGGCAGTTTAGTGGAACCCCCCACCCTTCTTGACCCTCCGATCAACCAAACTATGTATAAGTCTGTCCCTGGTAGTCTAGTGGTAACCCCCACCCCATCCATAACCCTAATCACCCATAAACCCAATGGCAATAAATTCCAGGTGGTCCAGTGGCACATCCCACCCCCCACCCACACAGGACCCCCTGCCCACCCAGCTCACCTCCATCATCGGTGGGCAGCAGCAAACCCACCTGCATACCTCTGCAGCTGTCTGCCAAATGACAGCTTACAGTATGGGCTGCAATCCCATTGGTCCACACTGTGAACCAGTGGGCTTGCAGTGCATACTGTAATAGTCATTCACAAATATGTGAATGAACACATTCATTCACATAACTGTGAATGACTATTATACAATGGCAAAAAATTTCCTGAACTCTGATTGATCACTCTGTGACTGGACCCGTGATGTTATCCCAGTACAACATCACGGGTCTAGTCCCAGTAACACAGAAGACCGCATCAAGTAAAAATCATTACACGCAGCCCGCTTTGCTGCTTCCCGCTCTGCACTTCACTTCACTCGCTCTGGAGCCACCAGCTGTCTTCCCGAGAAAAAAAAGCAGCAGAAACAAAAAACAACCATTTCACACTCCCCACCAGAGTCTTTTTCTCCCATTTAAAAAAAGAAACCTGCAGCTGAAAGCATGATAAGAGGAAATTCAACAATCACAGTCGGACCAAGTGCGCCCAGTGAGCGAGCGAAGCGAGCAACTGACTGTTTAAACAGTCGCCGCGAGGCTGTCTGTAATGCTCGCTGGCTCAACACACTGTCTTCTTTTTTTTTTTAATTTAACTTCACCATAAAAATGCAGTCCAAAAAATCCTCCCTACCTCCTCCTTCTAGCTCTTTCAGACGGCAGCGAGTGGCACACTGTAAGACAGATTGTTAGGGGATGGGGGCACGGCAGTCTCGATTCTCATTCAGAACCACAATTAAAAGTCAGTCATGGAAACACAGAGAAAAACAACGTAAATACCATCCCAAAAGGCCAAAACACAGCATAAACAAAGAATCAAAGGGCATATTAACAACGAGTGGCACCAGCAAAGGTTGCTATGGGACTGTACAGCCACTGAAAAGCACTTCAGCTCCACCTGCTGGCTAAAGCAGCACTACTTTTTCATAATGTAACCCTACCCATGCAAAAAATGAAAAAAAATTTACTTAAAAGGCACTTTTTTTTCTTTTCTTTTCTTTTTTTTTTAATGAGCCATTGTATAATAGCAATAATGCACTCCAGGGTGTGTGTTGTGTTGGGATAACGTCACTTCTGGGGTGATTAGTCACAGTCGGCCTGCGGCCTCGTGTCTAATCACCCCAGGCGTGATGTTATCCCAGCACAGCACACACCCTGTCGTGCATCATTGCTTAATTACAGTATGCCCTGCAAGCCCATTGGTCCACAGTGTGGACCAATGGGATTGCAGCCCATATGGTAAGCTGTCATCCGGCGGGCAGCCATGGAGGTATGTGGGTGGGTTTGCTGCTGCCCACCAATGATGGTGGGGGAGCTGCGTGGGCAGGGGTTCCTGTGTGGGTGGGGGGTGCCAGTGGACCATCAGGGATTTATTGCCATTGGGTTTACGGGCAATCAGGGTTACTGGTGGGGTGGGGGTTATCACTAGACTACCAGGGCAGTCTTTTTATATTAATATTGGCTATTGGAGCTACAGGTGGGGGGTACCACTAGACTATCAGGGCAATACTATTATTGTCTTTCAGGTGATTGGGGTTACAGAAAGGGAGAGGGGAACCACTAGACCACCAGGGACATTGTAGGGTGCTTGTGCACAATGTTCTGGGGGGGAGGCCACCTACGGTTGGTGGCTGCTGTGATGCACCTTGCATTATGGCAACTTGCCTGTGGGTGGCTACCATTTGAACCATATTTTTCTGGCTCAGCCTTGTGCCCCAGTGCGCGGTGCATCTCAGGGTTGTGCCAGCATATGTGCCACACATCCCGGGCTGAATATCGGGATGTGCCACATATGTTATCTTTGCACCCCAGCGCATCAGGAATTGTGCTGCCCAATTCCCTCTTTTGAATATTGAATATTTCTGGGGTTGTGCTGGTGCAACTCAGTTGCACCAGGTGTAACCCCTTTGAATATCTGGCCCATAATGTGCCTCCGCTCATCTTTTCAAGCCATGAAATAGGGTAATTTTTTCCATGTATGAGCTGTGAAAAGTGGTTATTTTACCCGTGAAAAAATTACATCCCTAGTTATGATGAAACACTGAATTTCTTCAATGTTTACTCATAACTTTGTGATTTTTTGCAGATATTAGGCCCAAATATGCAACATAGCCTATTTCTTACCCCACCTAATAAGTATGACAGGTGTTATTTTCATTAGTCTGGGTAAATACATTGTAAATGGGAAAAGAGGACCCCACTAAAAGCAGATATTGCATCTTTACTGTGCTATCATCATTTGTAAATACAGTGTTAAGATGTGTAAAAGCAAGACCCCAGTGAAAATGAGATAGTGCATGTCAGGTGGGTTGTCCTGGATAAATACATTGTAAATGGGTAAAAGCAGGGACCCTGCTGAAAAGAGATGTGGCATCTCTGCTGGTGTCCTGGGTACATACTGCTAAACTGTAAAATGGGTAAAAGCAGGATCCCACTGCAAGAAGATATTGTTTATCTGCTGGGCTATCCCAGATAAATAGCAAACTGTAAAATGGGTAAAAGCAGACTTTACTGAAAATGAGATATAGCATATCTGCTTCCACCTACTGAAATGAGGTATTTCATCTAATCAGGACTATCCTGTTAAAGAGTGTAAAATGGCTAACAACAGGATGCTACTGAAAACAAGATATTGCATCTCTTCTAGGGGTGTCTTGGGTAAATACATTGTAAAATGGGTGAAAGCAGGACCCCATGGAAAATGAGATACTGAATCTTAGCTGGGCTATCCCAAGTAAATAAATCATTATAAAAGCAGGACCCCATTGAAATGAGATTTAGCATCTTTGTTATCTATCCTGGTAAACAGAATGTAAAAATGTTTAAAAGCAAGACTCCACTGAACACAGGATATTGCCTATTAGCTGTGCTATCCTGGCTAAAATATATAGCAAATAGATATTGCTTCTCAGCAGGTGTATCCTAGGTAAATACATTGAAAAATAGGTAAAAGCACACACAAAGAAAATGAGATAAAACTTCTCCCACAATACTGTCCTGGGTAAATATAGTGTAAAAATACGTAAAAACAAGACCCCCCTGAAAACAAGATATTGCCTGTCCACTGTGCTATAATGACTAAATATATAGTGAAAAGATATTGCTTCTCAGCAGGTGTATCCTGGGTAAATACACTGTAAAAATGTGCAAAAGGAGAACCTCACTGAAAACAAGATATTACATCTCAGCTGGGCTATCCTGGCTAAATACATGTTAAAAAAGGGTAAAATCTGGACTCAATTGAAAATGAGATATTGTATCTCAGCTGGTCTATCCTTGGTAAATATGCTACAAAAATGTGTAAAAGGAGGACCCCACTAAAAATGAGAAGGAATATCACTGCTGTCCTAGCCTGGATAAATACAATGTAACAACGGGTAAAAATGGGACCCCCAATGAGAAATTGCCTTTCAGCTGGGCTGTCCTCAGTAAATACACTGTAAAAATGGGTAACAGCAGGATCCTACTGAAAATGAGATCTTGCATCTCAGCTGTCCTGTCCTGGGTAAATACACTGTAAAAATAGGTAAAATCAGGGCCGCGCTGAAAATGAGATATTGTCTGTCAGCTGTACTATCCTTGCTTAATATATAGCAAAAAAATCCTGTTGGAGCTGGAGGTAAAGAAAGAACTGCAAGCAAAAGTAATGGAGATGGTCCCTGCCACACAATGGGGCAAGGGTCTCTTCTGAAGATATTTCCTTACCCAGGAGAAAAATGGGGAGTGGCAACCCATTTTAGACCTGAGATATTTGAACAAACACAAAAACAAACTTTGGCCAGAGTTGATATGGCTGCAGCCGAGCTCATGGAGGTCACAGTAGAACATGGCACAGTCTGCCATGTCCAAGATGGCCACCGATCATTAGTGTGCCATACGAATAGTCACAAGATGTGTAACTTTCACTTCCCGCAGTTATGGTGAAGTTGCATGTACACTGAGCTCGGTGGCCATCTTGGGCATGGCAGAATGTTCTGCTGTGAACTCAGTGCACATGGGCAACCTCACTTCAACTGCAGAAGTGAACTCGTGCATGCACGAGTACTCATGCATGTGCAGTAATGTTCAGTGGCCATCTTGGGTATGATGGACAATGCTGTGTTACTCCATGACCTCTGTGGAAACAACAGGAAAAGTAATGTGTCACGAGGGGGGTGGCGCACTGTTTTGGAGTTGTGGAAGCAAGTACTGTAACTCCAAATCTGTACTTTTGTATCCCTTGTTTCCAGTTACAGCAAGGTGGCTGCAGGCTCCACCACTGCAACCATAAAGGGAAGATTCAAACTGGTTACACTGGGATCAGTGATATCATCTCTGCAGCTGGGAGACAGGCTGGGGTCATTGGATCTGAAAGACACCTACTTCCAAATCCCCATTCCAACTCATCCACCCACAGAAAGTACCTCAGGTTTAGGCTAGAAAACTGCCAATACTAGCTCACAGCCCTTGCCTTTGGCCTCACCTCAGCATCAAAGGTTTTTTTCATGAAGTGCCTAGCTGTTGCAGCTGCCTACCTAAAGGCAAGGTGTCGTGGTTTTCCCTTCCTGGATGGCTAGTTAGTCTCAGGAAAACACAGCAGGAGGCAGGGTGCTCTATACCGCCAGTAAAAACACTTGGAAAACCTGGGCTTCCTGATAAACCTATAGAAATAACAAACCAAGTCAGCTCAAGTTTTGCACTTCACAGATGCAGAGCTAGATATCCTGCAGGGAAAGACCTTTTCCACATGCAAGGGTATCATATGGAATTCCACTGCAAAATCCTTCAGAGCTGGCTGCTTGCAAGGGATTTTCTGCAGCTGCTGGAAAACATGCCTCCTCCACTGCAGTGGTACCAGGAGCCAGATTCCAGATGAGGGGCATGCAGCATCACTTAAAAGTGGTAGTTTTTTTGTTCTGGTTGTGTTGGTTTTATAAAGATATAAAAGGATACTTAGTATTGAAATTTTGTGAAGCATTACTAGTAAATTTTTCTTTGTGAGTGGGATTTGTTTATACTATTTTTGTGTGTTTGTGCATGTTTATATATGTGTCTTTTGGGACGGCTTAGATGGCATGGATTATATTTTTGTGTGGGGGTTAAATGTTTTGTTTGTGTTAGGTTGTGTCCATAGTACTTCTTGGTTTGCTATGGTTACTTTAAAGAAATACTAGATGTTTATATGACTTTTGTGTTGTGAATATATGTGTTTTGTTTTGTGTTTGCTGGGTTTTTGTTTTACTGCTAATTATTTTTCAGTAGTGAGTTTTATTATTTTTGGCCATAGGTTAAATTGATAGGTTTGTAAGCTGTTTTGTTTTGGTTCTATTTTTTTTGATGTAAATCATATTTTCTTTCTTTTTAGTTGTTTGGCATTATTTTATGATTGTTAAAATGGTAGTTGTGGGAAGTTAGTTTTCTTGTTTTTTTTTAGATTTGTGGGGAATTTTTTGTTAGTTTTGCTGTGTTTTTTTCACTTGTTGGTGAGTTTTTCAGAAATTTTTCTGTGGAAAGGGCTGGAATTGATTTTTCTATTCAGAGTGTTTGTTATGTATTAGGTATTTTTATTGGCTGAGTAGAAATATTTACTAATTATTTTGTTTCTTTGTTTTTTGTTACTTTCTTTGTTTTATTTTCCCTGTCTAGTTTGTTTGTGCTTTTACAGTTCTTTCTTGTTTTTACATTTATGTATTTATAAAAGTGTTTTATTCTTTCTAATTTGTTTGTGTTTAGAGATATTTGTAGGTGTGGCCTGGTGCATAGCTACTAGGGTATAATAGCTTGTAGATGTATTTCAAATTACTTTTCATTGTGCTTAGAAATGCTTGAGGAAGTTGCAGTGTTTTTACTTAATTGTTAAATAAATTTACTTGTTAGATTTGAAGTGTATAGTATTAGAAAGGTACTTTTATGTGAAATAATTTCTTAAGGTAGATATTGTGTCTATTATGTGTACTTTAGAGTATATCTATATTTGTTAAGGTATGGTGTATACACATTTGTCTCTCAGTTTCTCACCTAAGCAATTTTGAATAAATCTTTAAAAATACAGTTGTTTGGTATTTTGTTATTGCATAAAATAAAATTAAATGGATTACAATTTATTGTATAGTACTATTAGTAGAATGTTATTTTTGTAGTAACAATTTCTTGCCATTGATACTTTGTGTTTGGCCATATATACTTTTATGAGTTATTTGTATTTGTTTAAGGTATGGTGTGTATGATGATATTTGTCTTCATGCTACCTAAGTACCTTGAAAAATTGTGTTGTTTGGTATTTCTGTGCTAGTATAAAATAAAAATTAAATTGATTACAACTGATTGCATAGCATTATTGGAAAGGTAAAGTTGTGCTGAACAATTTTGCTAGTCATAGTTTTGTGTGTAGTACTTACGGTTCAAGAGGTAGTCACATTTTTTTGTTGTATGCTGATTATGGCTTGATTTTGCTTAGAAAGGCTCTGTAGGATGGTAAGCAGAGTATATAGGCACAAGTGGTGGAAGTCTCAAAGAGTTTGTGGTGTGTAGAATGAGTTAATTGAGTTGGCTATTTTTTCTCAGTTTGGGGCTTCTTTGCTATTCTGACTTCTCTCCTGCTTCCTTCTGCCTTAACTGGTACAGCTTCTGTCCTGTTCCTTCTGTGTTTTTGGTACTTCCTGAATGCTATCTTTTCTCTCTGACCTTCCTTGCTACCTCTTTGAGAACTATAGTGGCATTTTTTTTTTCATTTTGATTTGTTTATTTGCTTCTGCTACAAAGCACTGTTGCTTCCAGATGGCAGTCTTTATGTTTCCCATTGCTGCTCTACCACTCCTTCTAGCCTGTCTGCTAGTGCTTTTCTAAGGCATTCTCCCTTTTTTTGCTCAAAGTCAGCCCTCCTGAAGTCCAGTGCCCTACTTTTGTATGGCTTTGACTTAGTAGCTGAGTTTATCATGAACTACTCTGTTTGGTGGTCACTTGTGTTGGTCGATGACTACTCAACTCTAGATCTGAGATCCTCTCATTGTCCCCATTGAGAGTATGAGGGCTTCAAGATTGCTCCCCATGAGTGGGTTCCAAAATTAGCTGTCTGAGGCATGCCACCTGTAGGGCATCGAGAATGGCCCTGCTCTTGGATGTGGCTGCAGCAAATGTGCTCCAGTTAACATCTGGCATATTCAGGTCTCCCATCAACAGTATCTCCCTTTCTCTGCCATCCTAAGAATGCCTTCTATCATATCCTTGTCCATTCCCTCCCACTGACATGGGGGGTCTGTACACAACCCCTGTGCAGATTGTGGTGCCCTTTCCAGTCTCAAGGTGACCCACAGTGCCTCCTCTCCTCCCTGTTTACTCTTTTGTTCAGTTGCTTTTATCCCTTCCCTTACATAGAGAGCTACTCCCCTCTTCTCCCTCCCTGTCTCTCCTGTTGGTTGTGTACCCTGGTATGTTAACATCCCAGTCATGGTTCTCTGTGTACCATGTTTCTGTGACTGCTATGATATCAAGGCATCCCTCTTCCATCAAGGCCACCAGTTCAGGGAGCTTGTTGCCCAGACTACAGGCATTGGTACTCATTACCCTCCATTTCCTGATGGCCTTACCCCTTTTTGCCCCATCCCTGTCCTTATTGCCTTTGTCACTTTCTCCATTTACCCCTGCCCTTCTCCCTAGACATCTCTATCTTGGTGTTTACCTAACTTACTAGCCTGATTTTTTTATGAGGGGGTGGTTTTCTCTGCTCCTTTCCAGTGCCTCCCCCTTGGCTAGTTTAAATGCTTGCCAATGAAGCATTTAAATCTAACACCTAGGATCCTGGTTCCCCTCCTGGACAGATGCAGACCATCACACCAGTATAGGCCTGCATCACTCCAGGTGGACCCCCAGTCCCCAATGCAGCCAAATCCCTGAGCTCTGCACCAGTTTTTAACCACTGATTGAATCCCATGGTGTGGAGCACCCTAGCCTCACCTACGCCATAGACAGGCAGGACCTCCAAGAAGGTTACCGTGCATGCTACTTGTCTAAGGCCCCTCCCCACTCCACAAACTCTTCTGCACTGCTCTGATCCCTTTCTTAGCCAGGTCATTTGTCCCTAGGTGGACAATGACAACCAGATCCCTCTCCTGTGCAGGTCCTCCATCGATCCTGAGGATTCACTCCCTGTCCCTCCAAGCCATGGTGCCAGGCAGGCACCTTACCTCCCTCTCCCCTTTCTCCCCAAGTTCTACCTTTCTAACAATGGAGTCCCCCACCAGAAGTTGTTTCCTTCCCCTGTGGGGTCACATGCCACCCTCCTACAAGTCTCCTTTGTGGAGTTCCCAGCATCTCCTCTCCCTGGGTGCCTCCATAGAGGAACCACACTTTGCCAGAATGGCATAGTGAATTGTGAGAGGTACAACTGGAGGGATGTGCCTGTTCCACCACCCTCTCCTCCTGGAGCCCACTGTGGTCCAACTGCTCCTCTTTCTTGGCAACCTCTGAGGCAACTGCAGTGGCCCTGGTGGTCCCTGGATGGAAGAGGAGGTCCCACAAATCCTGGACAACTCAGCCTGGAGATGAGCAGCCTCCTCCCTCAGCCCAGAGAAGTGCTAGCAGATGGGACAACACTGCATCCTCCAGAACGGCTACCGGAAGACTGCTGCTCCACAGCCACTGCACTGCATGACTACCATCATGTCATATTTCTGGCCCCTGCACTGTTTTTTGGAATACTTACTCATTCTTCTGTTTATTTATTTATTTCTTCCCTACTTACTTACTGCCACTGTGCCCTTCAAGCTCCTGATTTTCCTGTTCTGAGACAAGAAGATAATATATTTCTCAGTAGTCTCCTTACTTGCTCAGAAGGAGACCTCCAGCACCTAGACGGGGATGGAGAGCTACTCTTGTACTTCTAGTATGGTGAGTCGTTTTTGGCTCTGTGATCACTCACTTCATGCTTCCAAATAGCAGGTTCATGTTGCCAGTCAAATCATGTGCCTATAAAAGTAGAACTGGCTTTGGGTGAGGGGGGAGGGTGGAGTTGAGGGAAGGAGGGCAAAATAGTCCCAGTAGAGAAGTCCACTCTCAACAGCAGCTCCTTTGACCTGGTGTTCTCCGCCAGTTCTCTGGCAGAAGCTATCAAGGGCATTGTTTAAATCTGGCTTTAATCTGGCTTCCATTTAGCTAAGCCACTCCACCTACTTAGCAGATCTTTCTACACTTAGTTAAATTGCACAGATAACAATCCCCTTCAGCCACCTAAGACTAACACCTAGATAACTGCACATATAACAATTCACTTCAGCCAACTCATTATTATTTTTTTACCCTAAAATGAAGGTCCCAGTAGTAGATTTCTACTTCTTTAGTCTCAGTAGAGAGTCTAGTCACAAAGCAGCTCCTTCGACATGAGCTACTCTGTCAGTTGAGTAGCGAAGTGCATGATCGTGGACTGGGGTTATGTTCGTACTTTCTGTGGCTTTACCACGAATCAGCAAATGCTGGTAAGCTGTGTAATGGTATAAATATGTTTTTTCAACTTTGGTGCATATCTCAGGCATTTTGGGAATTTTGGCACAAATTCTCAACATAGGGTTATTGGGGCCCTCCTCATGAATCCAGTCCTGTCATGGTGTAATTCTATCCAGAAAGGTGATTTTGCTGTCACTGCATGGAATCACCTTTTGGGACTGATTAATGAAATGACAGTGCCACTGTTCATGAGTGGGGCTCTCAAAAAGCCTATGTTGCAAATATGGTGGAAAAAATCCAAAAAATGGCTGTTTTACAAGTGTGCATTGCGCAATTTCCACGCACACTTGTAACTTTGTGAATTTGTAATATTTTCACTCCAGATTTTCCAAAATTGGCATTTTTTAATACCTCCTTATGAACAGTACAGCTGTCATTTTCCATATCCTGGCCAAAATGTGTTTTTGCACATCTGGCGCAGAATAGCATGGTCGCTCTGCAAAATCATTTTTTGGGACAATTTTGAGAAAATGACGTTGACACTGTTCATGAGCAGAGGTCCTAAAATGCCTATGTTGAAAATCTGGTGATGAAAGTCCATAAAATGACTATGTCACAAGTGGGCATTGCGCAGTTTCCACGCAGCCTTGTAACTTCACAAATTTGCAATATTTTCATGCCAGATTTTCAACACTGGCATTTTTTCACACCTCCTTATGAACAGTACAGCTGTCATTTTTCACATCCTGCCAAAATGTGTTTTCATACCTGTGGCGCACTATGGCATGGTCACTGTGGAAAATCAACTTTTGGGACAGATTAACAAAATCACAGTGCCAATGTTCATGAGGGGAGGTCCCAAAATGCCTATGTTGAAAATGTGGCTAAAAGAAATCCCCCAAATAATTGGGTTATGGATGTGTGTTGTGCAGTTTCTATGCTTGCTCATGACTTCACCAATTTTTCATATTTTCACTCCAGATTTTCAGCATTGCCATTTTTGTACACCTCCTCATGAACAATATAGTTGTAATTTTTCACATCCTGCCCAAAATGTGTTTTTGTGCCTATGTCGACAATTGGCATAGTCGCTGTGCAAAACCACCTTTCGGCTAACAAACTGATAGTGTCGCTCTTCGTGAGGTGGAGTCACAAAAAGCCCATGTTGAAAATTTGGAGTGAAAATACCAACAAACGACTATGGTGTTAGGGTTTCCAACTGTAACATCCCACCCTGTAGAGACTGACACACGTCAGGGGTGTGACTTGGGATCATTGGCTGTAATGCTCATGCCATTCCACCCTGACTCCCACCCTGCAGCCAGTGACAGGCATCAAGGCAAGCCTTGGGTGTTTGTCCCTAAAGTTCACCCGATTCTCTATACTGCACCCATCTTGGCATATTTCCTTATGGAATGGGATAAGTATAAGGCCTAGAAGACCCCAAAGCACACCATGACACTTGTCAGTGTCTACAGGGTAGGGTGAGGTTAAATGGCATGAGCATTATAGCTGATGACCCAAAGGCACACTGCATCACCTGTCAGACTCTGCAGGGTGGGGTGGGGTTGGTGTCAATTCAGTACTTCACTACCATTCCTGTTATGCGTCCCTAACTCCTGCACTACCAATGCCAGCGAGACAACATTCGGCATTGACAAATGCTTATTTTACTAGTTACTTGGATATATTGTAAGCCTGTTTTGTAGTATCTTTCCAGGCTTCACCACCCCACCATTGTACTCATTAATAAGCATTTTTAAGTTGGGGAGTTTTATGCTACAGCTCATTGGGGAAGTACAGCTGTAGGCATTCGCGTTCCCAATACAGTTCCATATTGGTTATCTCACACCTTCGACACCGAATCACGTTCTTCATCATCATGGTCACAAATGCAGTCACAAATCACAATTCATGATCACTTCACGAATCACAACATTAGATTTTTAACTAGTTATTTGGATGTATTGTAAGCCTGTTTTGTAGTATCTCTCCAGGCTTCACCACCCCACCATTGTACTCATTAATAAGCATTTTTAAGTCAGGGAGTTTTGTGCTACAGCTCATCAGGAAAATACAGCCTTAGGCATTCATGTTCCTTCCTGTACAGCATGTGAGTTACAGTACTGTAAGTAGTGGTGGTCAAAGTGGCCCAAATTCACTCCGTGAAATGATTCATGGAGTAACGTGGAATCCACGGTGTACTCCACAATGTGAAGTGGAGTACTTCGCTTTATAACGAGGAATGTGAAGTCCATTGAAACCAATGACTTTTGGTGCACCCCTTCATGGTGACACCCCGGTGGCGAAATGGGAAAAAAGACCATTACGGCAACATTCGCGGTAATGGTCCTTTTCCCTGTTTTGCCTCCCCAGTGTTCTGCTCCTCCCAGACCAACTCCGACCTGGGTTGGAATCTTAAAGAATCTGAGACTGTGGGGGTGAACCCCCCTGCATGGGGTGTGTGAGCTGGCCCCACAGAAAACACCTACAGAAATAGGCGGCATAATACCTGCGCCAGTATTGTACTGTCACTGTGGGGGAGGGTCAGACATTGTCATTGCCGACATAACTTGTTGCTTCCAATGACTTTGCATTATTCCATCTTTCCCAAACCACTTCTCCACCAATTTTAAGGTGAGGTACATTGAAATCAATGTAATTCACCTCACTTAGCTTTGTAATTGAGCTCAAATGAAATTCTGCAGTGATTCATGGGATTGCAAGTCACATGGGCTCTAGATTGTTATGTACAGCCTCAGTTCTGGCCTGGATAGTGTGTGTGTAGTGGTAGCTGAAGACAGTTTGCTCTCAGAGCTTTGCGATTTAAAACCTCTAAAAGCTGTTTAAAATGCCTGTTTGAGTCATTTTTTTTTTTTGCTCAAAATTTAGTACATCGATTGTAGGAAACCCTTCTGTGCTCATATCATTGAGTGTTTATTGTTGTGTGTGGATTTTGAATGTTAATTTAGAAACAGTCAGTCTGTGTACTGTGAATTGCGCTTTGAGGGAGGGGTATATTTGTGGTGTAAGTACATTAACTGGAAGAAAAAGTCAGTCTTTCTGTTTTGGTTATATTTTTCTTGTATAACTGTGTTAATATACAAACAGTAATATTTTCAGTAATTCTTGACTTTTTTTGCTGATTGTTGCAGTGCAGTAGTGTATAATTTGTCTGTTTAAAACATTTGGTTGTATTAGTAAAGGTTTTCAATTTACTCGCCTTTCTTGTAATGTGTGTGTGTGAGAGTGTGTGTGCGATGTGTGCCATTAAATCAGACACTTTTTATTGGGCCACAGAGTAATTCCAGCAGTGTGAACCTGTTATCCACTTCACCTGCATGAATTTTTTTATACTGCTTTGTGGTATCTTTACTGGTAGTGGATTGTTACTGCCGGGCACTAACCCCCAACTGGCAAAAATATATTCCTTTCCAGATTTGGATTTGTGACTTGTGAGCACTGGTTCAGTGTTGTTGTGCCCTTTCATATGATCCCTTGAGTGTGCAGCGTAATCTTATTCTGTCTGTGTGTGTGTGCAGTGCACCATTAATTCTGGGAGACTGCATTTCTTATTACTCTCTCATTTCACTTTGTCAGCACTAGAGAGCTTTTTGACACAAGACAGTAGCATTTTGTCAGCACTGGGAATTTTCTGGACACAAGACTAGCATTTTGGGGATGCACATTAATTCTGGTGTCTCTGTGTGTGACCTGACTACTGCACGCATGACTGAGTGCGCCATTAATTCAGGGAAACTCTGCATTTCTTGTTACGCTCTCATTTCACTTCATCAGCACTGGGGAGTTTTCTAGACACAAGACAGTAGGACTTTGGGGATGCACATTCATTCTGGTGACTGTGTGGGTGGGGTGCTGCCAATATTGTTGTCACTCCGCCTTACTTCGCATTTAAGGTGGAATGACAATGCGAAGTAATAATAACAAGGTGAAGTGAGCTTTTCCTATGGGGCACTATGGAAGTGCCATGCAAAGTGGCCACTTTTATGCTCATTTCACTGAAGTGGATTTTTAAATTTGCTGTATCTCTAGTCCTGTGAAACTACATCAATAAGCCTGTACTTGGGTTTAGCTGTATCTCAAACTCCAATGCTTCCTTAGCATGGGTGAGTTGCACCAGTTCTTTTGCCTGCTTAGCCAAGACCCTTAGGTTCTCCTTATTTCATTTCATTTCATTTTTATTTTATACGTGTAAGCAAAATGAGCATATCTGCCTGTTTTCATATGTGACAAGTACAAACAGAGATATACATTAGCAAATATAACAATCCTTATAACATGTATCTATTTTGATTCCCCTGTTAATTTGTTGTCCTTACTGCATTATATTTTTCCATCTATTATGCTTTTCCTTAATATAATCATATTGTTGTCTTAATCTTGATATTTTGCACATACTGTACATGCAACTTTAGTCAAACTGTTTTATTGTCAGTTGCTGTTGTTATTACTGACATTGTCTACTGGAAAAATTACCTTTGTATGTGTTACTGCTAACTGTGCATTGCCTTCTGCTGTACTCTCCACAGTTGTGCCTTAAAATGGCCATTCATTTGCCTAGTGTACCTACGTGGTTAACAAAACAAATTAATAAATCAATGAGTCACCTTACAGAAAGCTTACTGTATGTTCTGTTTGACTAAGAGTGCCAGTTGTAGAGCAAACTGCAGACATTCAGCTTAATTAACCATGACTTCCTCATCATAACATCAGGAAGAATTCACTGTGAATTTAAAATCTGTGAATAATTGCATGTTAATTCTCTTTATTTTACACACTTGACATTTTCATGGTAAAGGATAATTCCATTTGCCAGTGTTTGAGCACTACACATGACAAAGTGGAATGAATCTATATAAAGGCAAATAATGAACTTCTGGCACGTCTGCATTAGTAAGAACTAAAGATCTGTGTCACTACAAGGTGTTTTTTTTTATAGTCAAAGTTAGGTTTTTGTTTTAAACTTAGTTTTATTTATTTTGTGAAAAGCATTACAAATAAAGAACGCTTACATAGCTGAGAGACATTGTAAAATCACTTTACAAGATAATTATATCAGGATACCAGACAGATAGCCTTTGTTACTGCATTGTGAGGGTGGCACAATTATTGCACTGTTTAACACAATAAACTTAGAAAGTCCTCAGATGAGCATCTGCAGAGAGACACTCAACCTAGAGAAAAGAAAGTTTGAAAGTCCAGAACAGAAGCCGGGCCAGTGAAAAGGAGGGGAGAGGCATCCATGCCTCACCTGCCACCATGCTGGCAACCCGGGTTCAGTGATGGACTTGGTTCACTTGGGGCTGACTGGGGAGAAGAGCATTGAGTGTCCAGAGGACAGCTCTCCTCCACTAGGAGGGAGGGAGGGTTGTTGGTTCTTGGCACTGGCCTAATCCCTGGCAGAGACTCAGGGCAACTCAGTGCAACTTCAGGATCAGAGGGCTGGTGGCCCACAATGCATCATTCATGGTGGCATGCGTGATGCATCTCAGTCAGCACTGCACATCCACCCTTCCCTTCCAAGAACACAGACAATGGCTGCACATGTGAGGATGACACTGGCTTCTCCTGAGCTCTCTTCCAGACTTCAGGACCCCTTTCCCACACTAGATCCATGTGTCATCAGATGGCACTGACTGTTGGATCCTCAGCATTGGGGGCTAAATCATTGAGGATGTAGAGCCGAGGGCCCTCACTAGATACATCTTGCTGGTTGGGTGCTGTTCCTGACAAACCCTGCCACAGGGGTAAGCCATGGAGGAAGCTTGTGTAGGTAAGTTCCTGAGTGCCTGGGTGGAAGAGGTCAGTGGAGTGAAAGCTGTTCTGCAGCAGGGAGGATAAAATGGTTAACAAAGTAAAAGTCTAGAATAGTGTCCCTTTCAAGAGCTCCATTTAGGAGCTATAAAGGTCCAGCAGGAAGATGCTGATTGAAAAGCAATCCATAGTAAGACAGTGGGCTCAATTTTCAAGAGCCCTTTGATTACAACAATTTGTAGCAATCCAGGGCTGTAGTGAACTCTGGGTGCATCAGGGATCTTGCACCTATTTCTATATAAACAGGGGTTCTTAGGCCAAAACCAAGGAGTTACCATACCTGCAGGCTAGCGCCAAACAATTAACACAACTACAGGAATTTCAGCAGGCATCCGGCTCCCCACAACCTGGTGCAACACTAGAAAGGCCAGGATGGTGGGAGGGATGAAGTATGTTTGCCAGGAGGGGTCTGGGGCAGAAGGAGCATGGTGGGGTGCCATAGGGAGTTGATGACATGGTGGACATGCGAGGTGGTGGTGTGCCATCTGGCAGGGTGCTGTTATATAACTATTAAGCTAATGGATGGGTACTTGGAGGGGTCAAGGGACAAACAGTGCCTGAGACTGGGGCTGCTGCCATGGCTGTGTCCACCTAGGACCATGGAACTGTTTGTTCCTGACCCCCCCTGTGGTACCATGCAATTAGCTTAATAGTTATATAAAATGCACTGCTTCTGGGTGCCACATCTCCCCCTTGCATGCCCACCATTTTCCCCAACACCCCCTATGGCACCCCAATGCCTCTTCTGACTCCAGGCCCCAATTTCAGAGCCCCCAAAAGTCACCACATTGGCACACAGCACTTATTCCACCTCACGGGTGGACTAAGTTGAGCTCCTTGCTGCACCTATGGAGGGGCTTACAGAATACAAAAATGGGGATGGTGTAGCTTCACTGTGGGGCAAGCCTCCTTGTGACCTGGTGCACAGGTGCTTTTGCTGCAAGGGTGGCACAAGGGGGCTTTGCTGCATGGCATCCTGATGTTGCCACAACCGGCTTTTGAGAATCAGGATCACTGTAAACTACGATGCAAGGTGCCACTTGCATCATCACTGTTTGGCGTAGGCACCTTGCATCATAGTTTTGCTTTTGAAAATTGGGCCCCATCTCTTTGAGGCCTCCTCTATACACATTAGCCCTATCAAAGCCCGAGAGTTAATACATTTTTAAGAAAAGATATAGCTGTGACAAATTTCAGTTTCACAAACATAGATGAACATAATATTTTGGCATATAATGTACTGCAATAACCTGGCAAAGCCAGGAGTCTGCATCTTGTAGCAAATTTCTTATAGCTGGGGTACAAAATGTGCTACAAGATGCAGACTCCTGGCTCCTTGACTATAGCCCTCTTGCTCACCCCTCGTTTCCTTAAGAAGTGCTAAAACAGCCATGAGACTGCCACCATTTTTGACTCAGCTCAAGCAAAATTCTGGAATTTGCATGCAGTCAAGTATTCTAAAAAATGCCAGTTTATGGCTTTACTCAGCCACCCCACCAATAATCTTCATTAACAATGAACACTGTTAACATTCATAACATGTGAAAAAAAAATCAGCTGTTATACTAATGCACTGCTGAATCACTAATAAGTGATGTAGTACTATACCCGCTCCCTCATTCCTCTGTATCAGAGTCACTGTGTCCAGTTTTGGTGATTAGAGTATCCAGCCTGATCTTCTCCAGCTGTTTGCCCACTTCCATAGGGTTGCTAAATAAAAATTGTTTCCATGCATATGATGGGCTTGATTCTCAAAACACAGCACAAGCCATACCAATGGCTGCTTGTACCAATTGCCAGTCTACCAGAGACCCTGTGTCTGATTCTCTATTGGGTAGGGTCCTGGTGGCAAGTCCTCCAGCTTGTGGCAACTGTGACCTGCCCCAAACAGATGGTGCATCTGGATGGTTGCCATAGCTGCAGGGTGGCCGTGCACCTCTCTAGGATGCCCCTGGTGGCAGGGTTCCCCAGCCCCAATCCCCTTTATTACCAAGTAAGCACATACCTGGGGTTGAGGTGCCCCCAGCCCCAATCCTCTTATATTAATATGAAGCACATCACGGTAGTATTGTGAACCACCTCACCCCTATCTTCCCATATTAAAGTATATGTCACTTTCACTGGTGGTACAGCAGACCCCCCCATCCTGATCTACCAATATTAGTATAATAATCACTTTCACTGGTAATCTAGTGGACCCCTCACCCCACCACCCCAGCAGGCAGTGCCCTCTCCCCACCCCATCTTCTGTCCACGCTGATGACCAGCACGAGTCCTCCCATCTCCCACCATGGCTGGCTTGCCAACTGAGCTGTCAATGATCCTGTACTGTATACATAACATGCTAATTGACTGACAACTCACTTTTGGTGGAGAGCGGAGGCTGTGCTGGTCACCAGCTTGGGGATGGGTAGGGGATAGTGGGTTGGGGGGTCCATTAGATCACCAGGGAAAAGAATTATTATATTAATATGGGCAGACCTGGATGGGGGGGTCTGCTAGACCACCAGAGAAATTGATATATATTTTAATACAAGCAGACTGGGGCAGGGGCATCTCCTAGATCACCAGGGACATGTTTAATTTTAATAAAAGGGGATCATGGATGGGAGGAACTCCAGTACATGTTCCCCCCACCTAGGGAGGGCTCAGAAAGTGGCACAAGTGCTCTAACCCTCCCAGAGGGCAAAATTCTAAGCACCCTTAAAACAGCCCTGCCTGGCCTAAGGGTACTTAGAATTTTGCACTCTGGAAGAGTTTAGAGAATCCCAACTTAGGGGATATGGCAGCTTGAGTCTGCTGCATGTCCCGTAGCACCATGCCACAGCCTATTTTGTGCCACAAGAATGGTACATCACCCCTTTTGTGCATGCAGGCTGCAGCTGATGCAGGCTGCATTTGAGAATCCCTCCCGGCACATCTTTTGGCGCAAGGGGCACTTTGTGCCATTCCTTGTGGTGAAAGTCCCTTGTGCCATTCTTGGAGCTTTGAGAATTAGGCTCTATATCTTTAAAAGGGCAGGGAGGTGGAGTAAATGTGTAATCCTCAGTTCTATAAGCCCTGCTAGGACTCCATTGAACACTCTTCTATGTTCATGGGTGGAGAAACTTAAGACAGGGAAGTAGTGAATGGTCCCTGAGTCTGGAATTTGTAGGCAACTAAGCTTTCTCCTTTGTAGGATTTTGTCTATTTGTTGCAGACCTCTTGTGATGACCAAGAGGATCTGTGGAAGTTCTGTGTTTGCCATTTTTATGTTTGATGCGCCTGTGACCAAATGTTTTGGGATGAATGAAATGGGATGTGGGAGTGTCTCATTGCTGAGCCCACTGCAGTTCAGACTAACTCGGGTTCGAGCAGTCCACACCTATGCCCATGCACTGTAGTCCCTACACAACTCTCTGCTTGGCGAGCATAAGCTTTGTGTATTTCAAATAACTGAAGCAACTCCAATCAGAGAGGGCTTTGGTCCTTTGATCTGCATGAAGCCTGGTCAGCAAACAGCTGATCAGCTTTCAAAACAAGTTACCAACTGCACACTGGAAATTTGCTACAGATGTCACCAGTTTGCACCTGCTGTATGAAGCCCTGTAACAACAAAAATCATCCATCAATGTTTGTTGCTGGCAATCCTGCAACTCTCCCCACCAACCTCCCTCTCAGCACCCACCACCCTACACTCCCCTCCACACACTAACATAACACTGACAATGTGGTGCCTAATCCCAGTGTCCACCTTAAGAGTTTTTTTTAACATTATAGATAATCTGCAACAAAGAAAACTCTCCATCAGTGTCTTTTGTTGTCCCTGTAACTGTTCCCCATCCGACACTCCTCTTAGCACCCCCAACAAACATAACACTCGCCATTGGGGTGCCCAACTTCAGTGTCATCAATACCTCATTTTTTATCATTTTATTTATATATGTAACTTCCCCATCAAACCCTCCTCTCACACCACTATCCCATACACCCCAACAAGCATAACACTGACATTTGGGGTGCCCAATTCCTAGTGTCTATTTTTGTTTTATTTTGTCTATATAAATATATGGCCTGTAATAAAGAAAACTGTCCACTGATGTCTGTTGCTGGTGCCCTGTAACTGTTCTTCTCCCACCTGAACCTCCCTCTAAGGACCCACAACACCACACACCATCCAGAAACATGACACTGACACTGGGGGTCCCCTGTCCCCCAGTGTCATCACCTCAAATATAGAAAATTGTCCCTCATTGGGTTTTTTTAAACCTGAAAAATAGAAAATCATTCATCAATATCTGTTGTGCCATTACTCCTCCCCACCTGACCATCCCACTCAGCACCCACCACCCCACACCCCCCACCTTTACTTACCCACCAGGAGTTCAAAGCCATAATCATCTCTGGACCGCAGACACATCTTTAAAGCTGGAGTGTGAACTGAGGAAATCAGGTATGTGGTTCAATGTATTTCAACGGGGTTTTGAACTCAGTGGCATAACTTGGCCATTATTTAGAACAACTTTGCCCTAAATTTTCAACATGCCTTGTTTGGGACCCCACCTCATGAACAATTATATTGAATTTAGGCAAATCTGTTCCGGAAGGTGATTTTGTGGTCGCTGCTTGAAATCACCTTTCAGGCAGGAGTTAAACATTTTATCTTCCCTTGTTCATTAGGTGGGGTCATAAGAAGACAATGCTGATAACTTGGTGTAAAAATATTCAAAAACAACAAAGTTACCAGTCTACATTGAAATTTGGAAATACAGGCTCATAACTTTGGTAATTTTCAATATTTTGACCTCAAATTTTCAACATAGCCATTTCTTTACAATATCTCATGACTGTGACAGCTGTCATTTTTCAAATCCTGGCTAAAATGTATTTTCACACCCCTAAGAGTGATTTCACAGTTGCTGTGTGAAATCATCTTTCAGGCAATACTTGAAAATGTCCTCTACACTTGTTCATGAGGTGGGGTCATAAGAAAGCTATGTTGAAAATTTGGGGCACAAATATTTAAAAACAACAAAGTTATAAGTCTACGTTAAAATGTAATAACACAGGCTTGAAATATTGGTAATTTTCAAAATTTTGACCCCAGATTTTCAACATAGCCATTTCTTCACAGTACTGCATGAATGTGGCAGTTGTAATTTTCAAATCCTGGCCAAAGTGCATTTTCATACCTGTGACATGGAATGACTTTTGTGGGGATTTGAACATTTCACCTACTGGGTTCATTAGATGGGGTAATAAGAAGGCTATGCTGAAAATTTGGTGTACAAACATGGTAAAATGCCTAGGTTATAACTGAACATTAGATTGTTTTAGCAGTCACTCATAACGTCATAATTTTCAATATTTTGATTCCAGCATTTCAACATAGCCAGTTTTCCACACCATTTCATAAACGTGATTTGTATAATTTTAAAATCCTGATGAGATGTGTTTCGCACCTCTGGTGTGAAATGATATTTTGGCAAATTTACTATAAATGGTACATGTCATATCTATAAGGAGAATTCTAAAACAAGTATCTTCAAAATTTGGGTAAGAATTTGCAAAAGAAATTCTTTACCAAGCATCAAACATTCGGCATTGACAAATGCTTGTTTCTCTTTCCATGGAATAGTATGGTATGCTTGACATACTGTAACTCCCTATAAGTTCCCAAACTAGGTAACAAGAGGTTTAGCACAAAGTTTACAGGATCTTGCCCTTCAAGGCCTTCAGCATTGCCTATCAGTTGCACACTAAAAGTCCTGGTTGAGTTCTCTGAGGTTTTCTAGACAATGTATGAGGAGTTTGTTCTTTACAAGATCTGTTACAGCAGTCATTGTTCTGTTTGAGGTTTCAGATGCAGATCTTGATTCCAGTGTGACTTGTTCTGCCTTCTGTTTCTAAAACTGTGACTCTAGAGTTGAAGTGTCAACCTTGGCTGAGATTTCTTTATTGCCCCCAGGACTGCTTTGTCATGGCCTTTTGGGTCAGCTCTACCTCAAATGAAGTTGCTAGCTGTTGCCCACCCGCCATTGTGCCAGCAGGTACAGGTTGCTTTCCTTTCCCAGAGTCAGTCAGTTGCTGATTTTTTGGTCGTATCATGGTGTACCAGCTCACAAACTGATCTGAAGCTCTAAGTAAGATCTATTGAGTGAGTTATATTATTTAAGCTAAAACTGATTTTTCCACATAAATTTAATAGTTGCAGTCATGCTAGAGGCACAGCTGTGAAGACAGCATCTGAACTGGTCAGCTGTTGGCTCCATCCCCCCAGTGGGAATCAGTGTCAGGCTTAGAAACACTGAATTTGTCAGCAGATAAGGACTGCTTGGCACACCCAGTCAGCCCATTTTGACCCTAACTGATCTCTAGCTATTTATCACCTCCACTCCATGTTTCTGCCAAGATTTCTTTTACATGCATGCTTGAAGCCCATCACCGTTTCGTCCCACCACCTCTACGGGAAGATTGTTCCAGGCATCTAAAATTCTTTCAGTGAAGAAGTATGTCCTCACATCCCTCCTAAATTGCCCTTCTTCCAGTTTTATCACATGTCCCCTTGTTGTCATGCACCTTCTCTTCTGAAAAATATTCCCCACCTGCACCTTATTCACCCCTCTGAGGTACTTATAGGTCTCTATCATTCCCCCCTTATCTTCCAAGGTATACATATTGAGATCCCTCAGTCTCTTCTCATAGGGCTTATGAAGCAGCTCCTGCACCATTTTAACCTACCCTTTTCTGGAAAGCCTGTACCCTGTTTATGTCATTCCTGAAATGTGGTCTCCAGAACTGGACACAGCATTCTGGTGGGATCTCTCCAACAGTGATACAGTGGTAACACCAGCCCCCCTTCTGCCAGCGATTCCACTTGATGCACCCAGCATCCTGCTGGCCCTTTTACTGTCTTGTTGCATTCGCCACCACCTTGAGATTATCAGCTATGATAACCTCAAGGTTCCTGTCCTGTTTTGTGACTGTCAATACCTCCATTCTTTATTTTTAAAATCAAATCAAATAATTCTTTATTTTAAAAAGCTTTCAAAACCAAAGTCCTTTCACAATAAATAAATAAATAAATAAATAAAACAAATACATAAAATAAACAATATGATAAAATCAGTCACTGAAACATTCTTAAAAATCAGAGAAAGCCAGGCTAAATAGGTAGGTTTTCTAGGCTGCTTTAAAAATTTGGATGGTCAGGCAATCTCGCATTTAATGAGGTAGAGAATTCCACAGGGTCGGGGCCATAAAACGAAATGATCTGGCCCCAGATGTCTTCAAATGGACCATGGGAATCTTTAGCAATCCCTCATTGGTGGATCGGAGAGGGCAGGTGGGGACAGTAGGGATGAAGAAGATCTTGCAGGTTACTAGGTCCCTGGTCATGTAGGGCCTTACAGGTCAGCAAACCAACCTTGAAGGTAATCTGCCACTGTACTGGCAGCCAGTGCAGTCCACGGAGGACAGGCATTATATGACTGGTCCTAGAAGTAGCAGTAAAAAGCCTGGCCACCGCATTCTGCACTAGCTGCAAGTGGTGGACATCAACCCCAGTAGCCCTAGGTAAAGGGCGTTGCAGTAGTCAAGGTGGGAGGTAACGAAGGCATGGACCAACAGTGAAAGATCATCAGAAGGAACCAGGTGCTTCACCCGTGCTATATTCCTCAGATGGTAAAAAGAGGTTTTGACAACAGCCAATGCCTGAGATTTAAGGGTCAGGCAGTCATCAAATATAATGCCCAGGTTCCGCAATTGGTCTGAGGTAGCTAACTGGGTCCCCCCAAGCTAAAGACCTGAAAGTGATCCTGTCAGCAAACCTACCTCCCGACGACCAGAGTCCACAATCAACACCTCAGTTTTTTCAGGGTTTAACCTCAATCAACTCACAGTCATCCAGTCTTGGATCTCGGTGAGACAGTTGTTAAAGACCGAGACAGCATCATCCTGGCCGAGCACAAAGGGCATGTACAGCTGAGTATCATCTGCATAGCAGTGAAAACTCAAGCTGTACCACCTAATAATCACTCCCAATGGCTGCATATATACACCGCAAACAACATGGGTGCCAAAATGGAGCCCTGCAGCACCCCAGAGGATAGGGGGAGTGATGCCGAGGAAAAAATCCCAGACATCACCCTCTGAGTCCTACCCTCGAGGAATGATGGAAACCAACTGAGGACCAAACCGGACAGTCCACAGATAAACTGCATTCACTCTAGCAGCACTCCATGGTTAACGGTATCAAATGCCACAGAGAGATCTAGAAGGACCAAGATGGAACAGGTCTTTTGCTCTCTCGCTATTAGGAGGTTATTTAGTACCCAAACAAGGGCCGTCTCGGTACTATGTCTCTTCCTAAATCCGGACTGGAGAGAATCATAGACATTGTGGCTGGTCAAATGATCATCCAGCTGTGATGCAACCACCTTCTCAATAACCTTACCCACAAACGGCAGGTTAGAGACACGTCTGTAGTTAGCCAAACAGTCTGGGTCCAAAGAGGGCTTCTTAAGAAGGCGCCGAACCATGGCTTCCTTCAGGGGATCAGGAAAGAGCCCCCTTCCCAATGATGACCAGACTATCTTGGCAAGGACTGGGACAATTTTATCCATACATCCTACTAAAAGAAGTGTGGGGCCTGGGTCCAAACTACAGTTGGTCGGTCGCAGCGACTGGATGATCATCACTATGTTATTGATTGTGGGTAGGTTGAAGTCAGACCACACAAACTTGGTGTCTGACATCTCCTGCTGACCACCACAACTCTTGTTTGAGAGATTTAGGAGGAGATTGGACCTGATTGTGGCAACCTTATCTGTGAAGAATCGAGCAAACTCCTCACACCGTTCCTGTGAAAACACACTTCCAAGCTGAAGACAGATTGGATTGCACAGTCTGTCCACTGTCCGGAAGAGCTGGGCTGGTCGATTCTGTGCAGCAGCAATTTCTCTGGACAGGAATTCTGCCTTCTTATGGTAATTGCTGATTGATAGACCAATAATGGTCCATCAAACTAAGCCTGTCACACTCCGTACCCGACTTCCGCCAACACCTCTCAAGCCTTCTTCCCACTCTCCTCAACTCCCTCAAGATCTCATCAAATCAAGGAGACCTGGGGCAAGGGTGAGGGGATGAACTCGAACAGGGCAATGGAATCCAGGCCCCTACTACCGCCTTGTATAGGCAAGTACCAGGTCCCAGGATGCATGCATTCACTTAGTAGACTCGATAGGCCCAGCACCGCCATCAGGCCCTCCGAGGTAACACCCCTCAAAGGGTGGTACCGACCATCTCCATAGGGGCTGACCTACTGGGGGTCAGGAACTGATCCCAATGGTATGATGGTCAGACTACCTGACTGATTCTACCACCAAGTCAGATATCTCCATCCCCAGGAGGAACACCAAGTCCAATGAATGATAGTCTATATGGGTCGAGGAGGAAATAACCTGTGTGAAGCCCAGTGAATTCATCAGCTGGAGAAGTCCTGACCAAACTGCGAGAGTTCATCATCGACCCAGGCATTGAAATCCCCAGGATCAGGCATATGGAGATCCCAATGTCATGTCGACAGTGAAGTCCGCAATTTCCACAGGAAAATATTCCCATTACCTGGTGGTTGGTAGATGAGAAGAATCCTGCACCCCACACCCTCACCCGCAATACATTCAAAGGTGTTGATTCCACTGGTACCTCCATCAGGTTCAGTTCTGCTCTAAAACAAATAGCCACTCCCCTGTCCCTACAATCCAACCTTGGACAGTGTATCACTGAATACCTGGCTGGTATAGCTGAAGCCAAAATAGGGCCAGCATTATCATCCAGCCAGGTCTCGGTGATGCACGCCAGGTTCAATGACCCAACAAGATCAGCTATTATAGCAGTCTTGTTTTTAATGGACCTGGTGTTACATAACACCATCCGAGTAGGATGAGTAGCTGGTAATGACTGAGCCACCTGCCTGCTACAGGCAGAACCCTTGGTTATGGGAATCAGGCAGGCAGGAAGGACCCCTCTCCTGAACCCATTTCTCCACAGGGGGCGTCTTCTTGTCCCTACGGTCTCAATCCATCCACTCCTTTCCATTCCCGCTCCAGGCCCTGCCTTGCCTTCCTCCTCCTCCTCCTTACAATCCCCAGAGCCTGACACCATCTATACACCTCCGGAGATAGTGGGGGACACCTGAAAGGGCGGAGGTCTTTAAGCCTCAAGGGGGAATAATGCCTGACTGTCCCAGCACCTCCCCAGCACATCTTCACACACTCAGAGCACCCAAAATAACTTCCACACCAATCCACACCATACTATACACCCAGTCACTCGACTTTCCAATCATGCACTACACACCATTCAACAATAAATAAACATAAAAAATATGAACAGGGCAGATTATGAGTTATAACTTAAGTTAGAAGAAGTCATTGCCACAGTTTTCTCCAACAAATGATTTATAACCTCTGAGAGCTCTCACCTCACCAGACAAAAAGAAAAATGTCTCCACAAACCAATCTTTCACTTCAGCCAAACCAATCTTTCACTTGGCTGGGGATACAATATGTAAATTTTTAAACAGTTTGCAACAGAACAGGAAACTCTCACCGTCCGCTAGGCAAGAAAACAATGTAAAAGAAAATCTGACCGTGTATCCAGGAGCAGTCTTCTGGACTTGTAAATCTCAAGTCGTTCTAGGCAAGTCACTCTTTAAAATCAATTCAGACCTAAAAGTTCAGTAGGCCTCCACATAGAACCCTGCTTCTCTCCAAACCACCAAACCATCCCTGAGAAGAACACCACTGAGATTTAAGCTTATCAGATCTCGTGAGGGACAGGCTCATCAGCCCCCCCACCGAAGACCAACAAGAACCGTGCACCACCGCTCGTCAGCCCGACCACAGGCTGATCCTCCACACTATCAATCACCCAGCGGCACTCCCCAGGTACAAGTTGGGATACTATGGGCAGCAGTGAATTCCCACCAGCCTTCTCACAGAGATGGATGAAAATGCTCCAGTCAAAAAATGAATAGCTCCAATAGCCTCACCGAAAATCTGAGGAAGCTCAGCAATCCAATCCCAGCAACAGCACTTCCACTCTGCTAACAGGTCACAATTTCTGCTCAAATCCAGCAGTCAGAAGTGGCAGGAAGCAACCGTAACTCCTCTTCTCTGTTCCAGAAACACACCGCACCTCGGACCATGCAGATAACTCCCTCATGATCTCCTCATCCTCGAGCCTGGTCAAAATGGGATCGCCAAGTAAGATGAACCAAGATAAGTGTTTAAACATATTTAAAAACAGAAAAATGACACAAGAAGGAGAGGACTAACCAACTAAATGTACAGTCCTCACAATATATAGCAAATGTTATTTACTGCTATTGAATTCAAACGATACCTGAAAAAGACGTACCTATCACTATAATACTTCACTTCTTCGCCCCAACTGACTATTCTAAAAAACAAACAATTTGATACACTGCCTCTGGGTTTCTGTGCCCTAGGTGCATCATTTTGCATTTTTTCACATTGAAACCCAGCTGCTGTCCCCTTGACCACTCCTTGAGTCTACTCAGGTCTCTACTTATTCTCTCCACCCCCTCTAGAGTAGCTATCCTATTGCAGTTTCTGGTGTCATCTGCAGAGAGGCACACCTTCTGTTCAGGCTATTCTGCAGTGTCACTTGTAAAGGTATTGAAAAGGACTGGTCCCAGTACTCAGTCTTAATTAGGTGAGTGTTATTTATCACCACCCTGTTCTATCCATCAACCACTTCAGTACCCAGTTTATCACCTTGCATCCCACACCCAAAGGTGGGACCCAGAGTATTAAATATTAAATGTACATATTAGATACATCTACACATGCTCCTAACACAGTAACTAAGTAAATTCTATGATCAAATCCAGGTGAATAGTTTAAGCTCATCAGTTTTCTATGTACCTAAACTTGTTGCTAACTGTCATAGGATAGAAACATCAAGAGTCATTTTTTGACATTTCACTTTTGATCCCATTCAGGAAAAGTTCTATACAACATTTCTTATATGCCTTTTAATTACCCATTTATCTAAATAAATCTTATAGGTAAACATACATACATATAAAGTGACACTAAACAAACCCCCTCAATTGTATGGTACTTCTTAGTTAGCAAAAGTTAACTATCACAACTGCTAAAATTATTGTGATGATATTATGTAAACCTGTATAAACCTGAATAAAATCTGATTTACAAAAAATAACTTTCAATGGTTTTCTTAACTTGGGAAGGTTGCTGTCCCCTGCTCATGTAAACTCTATCGATGGTATCATGTCAGTATTATATCAAAGACAAATCTTCAGTATGTGGGGCAATAAAATAACTGTATAATATGCAAACACATGAAAACATGAAATATTGCCGGTTATGTGAAATTATCACTACCTGTTCTGCTTGTGTCATATGAAGTGCACTTATGATTCTGTCAGAACTCCATTCAAGAAACAAGCAAATTCTGAGAGATATAACCTCAATAAATGTACGTCAGCCTTACTCTAGTGTTTAATGTATATAGTACTTATTAGAAAATATTGCTGACAGCACTGAAAGAGCAAAGTTGCAAGCAATTAACTTTTAAAAGTCCTGTTCTAATGGGCATTAAGCTGATAATAATACCTGCAGGGGAGAGGGTAGCATCTTTCAGAAAAAGAGGTGTGCAAGAACAAGGGGGCCCAATTTGAAGATAGAGGGAAGACGGCTCAGAGGTAATGTGAGGAAGCATTTTTGTCACATAGAGGGTTGTGGATGCATGGAACAGCCTTCCTAAGGAGGTCATGGAGTAAAAAACAGTGGAGGAATTCAAGAATGCATGGGACATACACAAGACAATTCTAGTGGTGGGGGGGGAAGGAGGAAGTAAGCTGTTGGTTAACTAGGTTCTGCATCTTATCCATTAGGTAGGGAAATGGGCAGACTAGGTGGGCCAAGCAGTCCTTATCTGCCGTCAGATTTTATGTTTCTATGTTAATGGATGTTTAGTGCATTATGAAGGCTGCATAGCTGTACAAAGTCCCACTAGAAATGTGTTTTTGCTTTTATAAACCATTCCAATTTATTAAAGAAGAAAATGAAAATAATAATAATGTCTAAACCCTGACATTTGCACAGCATAGGACTCTAAGAGCCTATTCATCCCAGGGGCCTTTCATCTTCCTTCATGTGTTTTGCATACAGCGACTAAAAAGTAATGGCAGACTGTGAGGCAATGGTTCCTTCCTTTGCTGTAGTGTTGTGAGTCTGTGTCATGCTTGCATACACTTAGACAGGGCACCTTGGCAGTCCTTAGCTTTGTATATGCCTCACATCCATAAAGCTAGGTTGGCACTGGACTAGGTGACTGTGGAGGCAGATTTAGAGGTCATATCATGTCAGTTGGCACACAAGCTGGGCCAGAAGGAAGAGCATCATAGATCAGTGTTGCCAACTGATGGCTTTTGCAAACATGAGACCAGTATCCATGCAGAGCTTTGTTATTTGGAAGAGAAAAGCATCAGTTGATGTTAGTGATAGCACACATTCTGAGAGACACTGGAGTCAGACCCAGATGGGACAGATTCAAACAAGAGGCGAGCATCATTATCGTCATCTAGACTCAGAGAACAAGAATGGATAAGGGGCCCATGGAGGGTGAGTGCAGCAGGTATGGATAGTGCTGGTATTCCACTAGTACTCAGGCTAGCCAAGTATGCATGCAGACAACTGGAGTGCCCACCACAACCCCAAATATTTGGTACCCAGATGTGTGCCTATGCTGTCTACTTTTAAAGAGCTACTGACATACTATACCTTGAAAAACATTAGCAAAGGCAATATCTATAAACAATTCTGCTTATACAGTGTTTAAAATATTTTCCATATATGACTTTTATTTATTCTTTATCACTTAGGAAATTTGACTGAAAGCCAGATCTTTTCCACTGAGGTCTTTGTCAGACCCTGTTGCTTTTTGCATATCATGTCTGATCCTTTGTTTATTACATCACAATAGATTGCTGTGGAAATGTTTATGGCAACACAAACAGAGGATTCTTATGACACATGCAGCTAACAGCAGCAGCAAAGAAGTCCAAGACCAAGAAACATATTTTCTGGTGAAGTGCCTTATTAATAAAAATGTAATGAAGATTTAATACAGACAAAATATAGACTACAAATCTAATTGTGTCTAAAGACAGATGTTCTTCCTGGAGTGTCAATATTTCTTTAATCTGGGCAGTAACAGACTGAGTCCTGGGTTTGCAACACACCTTTACTATAAGTGCTTAATAAATTAACAAGATATAAATAAATGCTCTAGTAATGATCAACGTGTAGTGGCTTGATAATTCCTGTGGCAACATTTCAAAATAATGGGCAATTCATAGCATTAAGTCACACATAAATTATACTTAAATGTACAGTTTATTAATAATATACTGCATAGCCAGATGGCCTGCCAGTTTAGAGATAGTGCAACCACTTGCGGCACCAATGACATGCGTTCAGAGTGAACTTGGGATGTCAGAAGGTTGGCGGGGGGTGGGCTGAGCATCCAACAGACTGCTCTTTTCCTCGAGGGAGGGGGTGGTGCAGAGCCCAGCATAAGCCCAGCCCCTAGCAGTGGCTGGAGAGCAGGGCACAGGGACCACAGATAGCAGCAGCAGAGCAGCAGAAGTCTGATGCATCACATGTGGAAGCATGTACTGCATGGCACCATCATTGATATCACTGCATACATGCTTCACTGCACCATTGAGGAGGGAGGCAAAAAAAAAACTCCTCAGCTGGCAGGATGACGTTCAGCCATCCATAAGCCCTACACACAATCATCTGGCACCACCATAAAACTGGATCCATTTGGCAGTGGGGATTGGAGAACCCAGCTGTAAGCTGTGTAGAAGATGCAGATGGGGCAATTCCTGGGGACACTGGGGAGATGGGGCTGGGGTGGCCAGAATGAAGGGGGCCAACCAGTGCTTATGGGATAAAAAGACAAAAAACAAAATATATATATATATTATGGTAGCACGGTAGTGCTACCATAGTGAGGGTTGAGGAGCCATTTCTATGTTAAACCCCAAAACTTTGCACCTTAATAACTTTGCAACCATTTGACAGATTTGGCTGAAATTTGGAATACATGATCAACAACCATAGGTCATGGGATCTACCAAGTTTCATAGTGGTTGGATATACAGCTGTGGAGTTATTAAGCATGATCTGTGCGCGCGTTTACGCTTTTTCTGAAATTCTACGGTCACGCCTACAGGTTGTACGGTTTGCGCGACCAGTCTGAAATCTTCAGAGAACGTGTGGCCAAGGTCCCTGATGTGCCTTTCAAAGATTTCGTGAAAAAATATTAAACGGTTCAAAAGTTATTCAAAAAACAGTTTCCCATTATAAGTCAATGGGAAAAGTTAACAAAAAGTTCAACACTTTCGAAAATGCATTTTTACTTTCGAAAATGGGCCTGTTACTTTCACAAATCGGCCATTTTGTTTTCAGTTGGTGATCAGAAAAATGGTTGGCATTTAAATTTGGGACCCTCTAGGAACCTAATTCTTTTTGTATTCACCTAGTCGGACCCTGAGGATGCTTGCCATGTCTTTATTTTGTGGTAAAACACCCCAGAAATATGTTTTTCAAATTTCTGGAAAAAGTACTTTCACAAATTACTTTCGTGCTCATGAAAGTGTTGAACTTTTTTGCGAAAGCTTTTGCAAATTGCGACAGTAGTTTTCCATCTGTGGGACAGTGACAGCGATTCTTTGACACTGCGCTGCAAAAGAACCGTTGGGAGTTTTGGGCTGAAATTTGGAGGGAATGGAGCCGACATCTCACAGATGTGCCTTTCAGTGTTGTATTGAAAAAATATTACATGGCGGCAAAGTTACAGCACTCCAAAGTTGACAGTTTTTCCCATAGGATAACATTACGGCCCCGACACATTACAGAAATCCTTTGGATCCCTGCTGCAAAATAACGGTTTGGTCTTTTTTCCTGAAATTTGGAGGGAAGACAGCCAACAGCCCACAGATGTGCCTTTCAGTGGTTTGGTGAAAAAACATTACAGGGAGGCAAAGTTATGGTGCTCCAAACTTTTCTTTTTTTCCCTTAGGATAACATTACGGCGTTCGCCACGCCTTTCAGGGCCCGTATCTCGGAAACGGTGCGAGATATGGACTTTTCGTTGGAAAATTTCTTAGCCCTCTAGTAGGGGGTAAGAGTCAAATTAGCCAAGACAGTTGTAAATAATATGACTTTTAAATTTTTTTTCTACGGCATACGGTTCCTGAGATATAATGTATTTAATATTCCAAGATCTCATTTTCTGCGCCGATACTCATTATTATGCGTACATTATTTGTACTCACTGTCTTTCTCTATGCAGGTTTTGGGGAAAACCAGCCTGTGTGCTTACATTACTGTTACTGTTGCCCTTTCCACTTGCGGTTCCGTACCCATTTCACTTACCATTGACGTCTGCGCCACCATGTGCGTTATCCTTTGCGTTTTCATTTGCGCTTGCGTTTCTGTTATTTTTTGCCATTTCTGTCTACAGTACTGTTTATCTTTCTGTTTCACTTTATGTCACCATGCCCATTGACATTTCTGTTTGCAGGCACCATGTTACTATGTGACAACACATCACGTGGCAGACCATTCCCGTCTACGCCACCATGTGCGTTACCCTTTCTGTTCTCATTCGCGCTTGTGTTACCATGTATGCCACTGTTAGCATTTCTGTTTGCGTTGCTGTCCCTGTTAGTATGCCACAAGACATCATGTGGTGGAGGGCCCCGTGCTCCCGCCGCTGCATTACATTCACTATTTCTCGTTATCATTCTCAAAAAGAAGGGAAATTAGAGGCAAAAAACTCCATTTAATGCATTAGTTAGGGTTGTTCCACAGCGACAAAAGTGAGGAAATTAGCAGTTAGGGTTGAAAACCCCCTTGCACCCCCACCCACCCCCAACCGGCATTGGGGTGTGCATTGGGATAAGTGGGTCTCAACTCTGACCCCATTCCTCTCTACTTCTGTTACTTTTATACTTGTCATGGGGTGAGAGTTAGGGCTGATGATCCCAATGCACACCCAATGCCACCACGCATCATCCTTTACGCTTTCATTTTGCGCTATGCTTTCTGTTACTTTTTGCCATTTGCGGTAATTTACTGTTTCTTTCTGTTTCACTTTCGTCTACCATGCCCATTGACATTTTCATTTACAGGCACCATGTTACTATGTGACAAGACATCACGTGGCACACCATTCCGTCTTCACGCCACCATGTGCGCTACCCTTTCTGTTCTCCTTCGCTTGTGTTACCATGTGTGCCACTGTTAGCATTTCTGTTTGCATTGCTGTCCCTGTTAGTATGCCACAAGACATCATGTGGTGGAGGGCCGTGCTCCCGCCACGCATTACATTCACTATTTCTCATTATCATTCTCAAAAAGAAGGGAAATTAGAGGCAAAAAACTCCGTTTAACGCATTAGTTAGGGTTGTTCCACAGCGACAAAAGTGAGGAAATTCGCTGTTAGGGTTGAAAACCCTAACTCCGAATTCACCCCCCAGCACCACACACACACAGACACACACACACATTCAAGTATGGGGGAGGACCAAGTCAACACAACCAATGACAGACATCCAGCAGCAGGTGACAGAAATAACAAACAATTGTCTAAATGTACTACGAGACATCCCCCACCTGCCACCAGGTACTGCATGCTCAGTGGAGATCAACAGCAAGCTGAGGCCATGTACACCAAGCGTACACATCCCTGATTGCAGCTGCACACACGTACCACACTTAGTAGTTGCATGGCCTTACCTACCGATGCCCACACCACACCACAACTGGTACTGTGCCGTTATTCAATATAAATGCTGAGGGTGCATGATGACAGTTGTAGAAAGGTTTAACACTAGTGAGTATACATTAATTAAGAGAAGCACATAAATTAACTACAAGACACTAGCATGCTCAAGATAAAAGTAGTGATACATTTAGTAGGTGATTTACATAGTAGTACATTTACTGCAATGGTTTATTCAACATAGAGAGCTGATGTAAGCGTATGGAAAGCACTGCCTGTTCAACGCTGTGAAATTGATTGCCAGTATCACATGCATTCTTACTGATGAAGGTGTACTGCTGATGTACATATATAGACCTTCAGTGTGTTTCAATACTAAAGATGCAGTAAGTATTCTTTGTAAGAAACATTGTAATTGCATGGATCAGGCCAAGCAACTTCTAAATATCATAGCACTACTGAGCCAACAATGATGTACCTGTATCAGAGATGTATATAGGATATATTTTCCTGTAGGCACTTACTGAGTATGTTGTACCTGATAAAGACAATCTCATTGCATCTGTGATGGCTAACTTATTCAAATAGTAATACATTTACTATTGTTGCAATGAGTGATCTATGCCACTTATGGACACAGTGTGATTTTTTTTAACAGTTGTTTCATACTCAGGCTGTATGCTACTGTTTGGGTTTGCCACACTTCTGTCACTGATGCTATCAAAGTGATAACTATGTTAATTGTGGTACAACAGGAATCAAGTAGGTATGGTGTAGATATAAACAGAATGTCTTTTAGTATTGATTTAACTCACAATGGGGTAAGTGTACTAGGACAGCAGGGGTTATCCTCTATCACTGACTCTGTCAGTTATAATCACACTAGGGTTTCGATGACTGTAATGATCAAGTTACACTGTTCATCTTCATGAGTTCATATTCACAGCCATTCTCCAGTAACTAGACAGTGTATGGTGAAACTGGGTGGGACACTGTGTTGCAAAGCTGCTGCAGTGCCTAGCAGAGGGAGAGTATCTACTCATAAAGACAATTAAGCAATAAGGCATGACCAACAGAAACATAGAAACATAGAATTTGACGGCAGATAAGGACCACTTGGCCCACCCAGTCTGCCCATTTCCCTCACTTGATGGATAAGCTGCAGGTCCTGTAACCAGCAGCCTACTTCTTCCTACCCCACCCCTAGAATTGCCTTATGACTGTCCCATGCATGCTTGAATTCCACCACTGTTTTGACTCCACAACCTCCTCTGGAAGGCTGTTCCATACATCCACACAACCTCTCTGTGAAAAAATATTTCCTTAAATTACCTCTGAGCGCCCCCTTCTATCTTCAAATTGTGCCCCTTGTTCTTGCACACCTCTTTTTGAAAGATGCTACCCTCTTGGACTTTGTTGATTCCTTGAGGTACTTGAAAGTTTCTATCATGTCTCCCTCTCCCTCCCTTTCCTCGAGGCTATACATATTAAGCTCCTTAAGTCTCTCTTCTATTCTTCCGGTGCAGACCCTGCACCATTTTGGTGCCCTCCTCTGGACAGCTTCCATCCTGTCTATGTCTTTGCGGATTGGGTCTCCAGAACAGCCTGCAGTACTCCAGATGGGGTCTCACTAGCTGTCTGTACAGAGGGATAATAACTTCCTGTTTTCTACTGGTGATGCCTCTCCCTATGCATCCCAGTATCCCCCAGCCCTCCTTGCTGCCCTCTCACATTGCTTGCCCACCTTTAGGTCATCTGATATGACTACCCCAGGTCCCTTTCCATTTTTGTTGTTGTTAGTATCTCACCCCCCATTGTGTACTCTTCCCCTGGGTTTTTGTTTCCCAGGTGCATTACCTTGCACTTCTTAACATTGAATCTATGCTGCCATACATTTGACCATTCCTCTAACCTTGCCAAGTCCCTTCTCATCCTTTCCACTCCACCTTGTGCATCAACTCTGTTGCAGATCTTTGTGTCATCTGCAAAGAGACATACTTTTCCTTCAGTCCATCTGCAATGTAACTTATAAAGACATTGAAGAGGACCGATCTAATACTGAACCCTGCGGTACCCCACTACTAACCCCCTTTTTTCAGAGTGGACTCCATTTACTATTACTCTCTGTGTCCTATTCTCCAGCCAATTCTTTACCCAGGCTGTCATCTTGGGACCCACTCCCAGGCTGGCTAACTTGTATTAATCTTTTGTGTGGGACTGTGTCAAATGCCTTGCTAAAGTCTAGGTAGGCCATGTCCACAGCCCTTCCTGATCAACTACTTTGGTCACCCAGTCAAAGAAATCTATCAGATTTGTCTGGCATGACCTTCCGCTGTGAATCCATGCTGCCTTGGGTCCGCGCCCTCTGGCCTCTAGATACTCGACAATTCTTTCCTTCAGAGTGATTCCATCATTTTCTTACCACTGAGGTTAAACTAACAGGTCTGTAGTTTCCTGCTTCTGCCTTGCTCCCACTTTTGTGAAGAGATCTATCTGCCCTCCTCCGGTCCTGGGGTGCACCCATCCTCCCATGATTTGTTAAAGAGGGTAGTCAGTGGTGTCACTAGTTCTACCCTTAGTTCTTTTAGAATTCTGGGATGAATCCCATCAGGCCCCATTGCTTTGTCCACCTTCAGTTTTAAGAGTTCTTTCAGAACCCTTTCTTCTGTAAATGGGCTGGTATCACTTCTGTATCCAGAGTGTTTCTACTGTTTGTTTTAGGTACCTCCCCTCTTCCTTTGTAAATACTGAGCAAAATATTTGTTTAGTATCTCTGCCTTTCACAGTCACCCTCTGCCCACCCTCCCTCCCTTTATTAGCCTCACTATCCTCCCTTGGTCTTACTTTTGCTCCCTGATGTACCTATAAAAGGTTTTATCCCCCTTCTTAACTGAGTTGGCTATCTTTTCCTCGGTTTGGGCCTTTGCTGCTCTGACTGCCTTCCCAGCTTCCAGTTGCAGTTATGTTACAGTTATGTTAAATGGTCTGTTAATCACCCTGTTGGGGTTTAATGTAATGAGGCATAGCCGGAGTGCCACATGTCGCTAGACAGTGATAAATTGACCATTAACATATACCTGGGAGTGGCTTATTGCTATCATAATAAAACTGTTTTTAAACAACATTAAACCATGTTCATCATATGGTTATGCTCTACATGTATGTTAATAAAAACTAAACATAAGGCTGTTACAATGTTTACAGTCAATTAGAAGCTGCATTTCTCAAACCCTTGTTATAATCAGAGATATTACACCTGTACAACTCCTTGGTTTTGCTGAACTCTATTGCTTAGGTGGCCCACCACAATGGTGTGGTCTGGTGTGGGGCATTGGTAGGTAAGGCCATACAACTGCTAAGTGTGGTACGTTGTGTGCAGCTGCAATCAGGGATGTGTACGTTTGGTGTACATGGCCTCAGTTTTGCTGTTGATCTCCACTGAGCATGTGGTACCTGGTCAGGTGGGTGGGGATGTCTCGTAGTACATTTAGACAATTGTTTGTTATTTCTGTCACCTGCTGCTGGATGTCTGTCATTGGTTGTGTTGACTTGGTCATCCCCCATACTTGAATGTGTGTGTGTGTCTGTGTGTGTGTGGTGCTGGGGGTGGATTCGGAGTTAGGGTTTTCAACCCTAACAGCGAATTTCCTCACTTTTGTCGCTGTGGAACAACCCTAACTAATTCATTAAACTGAGTTTTTTGCCTCTAATATATATATATATATATATATATATATATATATATATATCTGTTGCCCTCTCTGTGCCTGGACTACAATTAGGTAATAGTGCCATACAGATTGTGAAGGGGGTGTCATGTCTAGACTTTATGTTGCCCACCTCTGTGCCTGAACTACTACTAGGTCATACAGTGCTCACATATTTTGAGGGGGAAGGATCATGTTTCAGACTCTGTGTTGCCTATCTCTGCATCTGAACCAATACTGCAAACTAAGCAATTAGGTTGCACCCCAAAAAATGGATTCAGAATCAGAGTCTGTTATGAAAATTGAACATGTGGCCAATACCAGCAGTATGACTGAAATTGGTACACATGACAATAAAAATATTTCCTGAAGGCTGGGCCATTGGAGAAGTGATAGCACTACCACTCACAATGCTGGTGACCCTGGTTCAGCAGCAGACTTGGGTCATCAGGGACAGGCCAGGAGGAGGAAGCTGGAGCATCCCAGAGGATGCTCATCTCCTCCAGGGAGGGAGGGTTCCTTCTTCCACCATGCTGGCACCACCTGCATGACCACAAGTGGTGGTGAGGAGGCATATTGGGAGGGGACACTGCTGGTGCAGGCGGCAGATGCATGCATGGGTATACGTGCACCCACTGTGATGCCCTTCTCAGCAACATCCTATGGGGAGTGGAAAACAGGAAAAGCATGGCCCTGGTACCTCCACGATGATCGCCATGGGAATGCCTTGGCCTCCATTGCCCACCAGTACTATGGTGCCACCTGATGAAATGAAGGCTTTTGGGGACCATCCCCAGACACATCCTGACCCTGCCTGGGTGCATAGCCAGAAGCTCCATGGAGGTAGGTGACTGTGGCAGGGGGACTTGGGGGTGGCTGTGGGCCTGAGGATTACTAGAGGGCTGAGAGATGGGGCATAAACAGAAATTGAAAAATAAATAGATAAAATATTTGACAAAAAACAAATTTAACAAAAAAAAGGAAATTTACTGCTGAAGATGTTATTAATTCAATTACTGAAAATGAAGCAACACAACCAGAAAAGAAAAAGAAAGAATGTTGGTGAATTCCTGATCTTTTTTTGTATAATTTTAAATATGCACCACAAGCATTTACAGTATCATACAAACAGGGAAGCACAGGCAATCAGAAGTAAATGATTACAGCCACATTGCTATAATGATTTTTCAAATAACATCATTGCAGTCACATTAGGTATCTTCATTTTAAGGACACATAAGGACACTGACCGTTATAGCAGAAAAATTACATTACATTAGTTGTTGCATTATACCGTGGAACAGTCGGGACACAAGATCACTGGATTAAATTTATGGGTCCAATAGAGCCAATACAGCAGAGGAACAAGAGTGAAAGAAAGGGAAAAAATAGAAGTGAAGAAAACAAAAAGAAGAGAGGAGAAAGAGAAAAAGGGTTGAAGAGAAGAGTAGCATATTTTTTTAATATTACCAGACCTCGTCCAATTACTTTGGTTACAAAGCTTTGGTGTAATAGTAAGCCTAATTCATGCCATCACCCAATACATTTATGAAAATTGTTTGAATTTATGAATTCTAAGAATGGGGTCCACATATTTAGATATAGTTTGAGTTGCTCATTGGACGTAAAATGGACTTTCTTCAATTGGTGACTCATGATCAAGGAGTTAATCCAGATTTTTAAATTCGGAGGGTTACAATCTTTTCAATGCATGACAATAACTTTAAAAGCAAGTATGAGGCAAAGTCTTATGAATTTAATCCGCTCATTATTACAGTAATTTGGGATAGAGGACCACCCAAAATAAGAAGCATCCATTTACATCCTTATAAAACTGAATTCATTCTACATATGCAAGTATTCTAAGTATTCCATTCCACCAATTATTTAACTTTGGGCATGTAATAATCATATGTTCCAGAGTGGCATCCATTTCACAACCTCTGGGGCATCTATCTGAAATATTAACATTGAATTGATGTAATCTATGAGAGTATAGTATACCCTATGAAGAATATTAAAATAAATTTGGATCAGCTTTGTAGATTTCAGACCCAACTCTTTTACATTTACCATCTGATCCCATTGTTCTGAAGGAAGTTGTAGTTCAGTTTATTTTACCATTTAGTTCTAAGTTCTAATACATATTTATCATATTCCACATTAGATATGATCACTTTATATAAAGATGAAATTATTTTTTTCCTTCTGACAAACAGAATGTGGCCAAAATCTCTTCAAATAATGTGTTGTCAAGAAGTAGAGCATTTGTAAATATAAAATAAGATAAGCGAAGAAGTGTTTATGTGATAAATTATATTGGAGTTTTAAAGTGTGAAATATATTAATCTGATTGCCACTAATCAATTGACTGATTGTTTGCAAGTCCTTTTTATGCCAAACCTTAAAAACAGAGTTGCCTATAGATGTTGGGAAATGCCCATTCATATAAATAGGGGTGATTTTAGTACAAACAATATTAAATTTTATAACTTTTCTTAGATTATCCCATAAGAAACAGAGGGCCAGATATTCAAAGCTTTGCATGGTCCGCAAACAGTTTGCATGGGTTTAGCAGGATTAGCGTGGGACTGCCATATTCAAAAGGCTGCATAGCACGGGCAAAGTACATTAGTGCCGCACAAACCATAGTTATATGCAAGGGCAAAGTGAGACGTGAATACAGGCGCTTATGAGATATTCAGTGATTAGAGCTGCGCTTAAGGTGTTTAGTGCAACGTAGCACAACCTTAGCGCAGAACAAATTATCGCCCAGGAAAAGCTGCTCTCAACCCTGGACAAACAGCTTTGCATGTCATTGGTGCATAGTGTGGTGTTTGCATGGGATTAGCATGGCTTAGCTAACCCTAACAGAAGAGCATGACACTTAGAAAATGCTTGACATGGAGGATACATGCTGCTCACTGCTGGCACCACCATCATAATAATAATAATAATAATAATAATAAAATTTATTTAATTAAGCGCCTTTCAAAGTCTCAAGGTGCTGTACAGCATAATACAAACAAACACATATTCAGCTACATCCAATATAAAATCAGAATAAAACATGATGCCAACAGCTGCCACTGGTCCAAGCCAAGCACAGACAGTACGGGGGGATCTGACCCACAGGGGACAACTAGGCAGTGTGCCCATAAAGCACACACCTGCAGACCATACGTCTGTGGTGACCAACAGATGCCAGCACACACACATGCAGCACTGTGGGCATGGCGGCCATTGAGGGGAGGGTGTACGGGTGGCCAGATCTCATCACAGCCCAGGTGTGACCACATGGCTGGGACACATCATGCAGTGCACATGGGCCAGTAGTGGGAATGTCCCACCACCTGAGTGCCTGTCGGAGCATACATGCCCCCCCAGTCACATGCCGCACAACTGTACAGAAGCCACAGCACACACAACCAGCCATGCAAATGTCACGTGAGCATTCCATGCCACAGAGCAGCATCCATGGAGCACACAATGGTGAAACAGTACTGTCCACCATCAGTAATCACCTGTATGCTGGGCCTGTCACTGTGTACTGTGCAGTGGTCATCACTGCCTTACATACCATAGGCATTGCTGTGTTACTCACACTACCAGCCCCCTTGCTACTGTAGTGTCTGCTGTGCACTGAGGCATGGACTACAGTGTGACAGTTGCATACAGCACCACCACCGCCTGTGCCAATGCTGCATTCTCCCTGGGGCACACAATGCTGCTGTGTACTGCATACATGTAGCCTGCAGCAACCATCATGCACTGTCAGACTGAACTACAGGTGGAGCTGCAGCCAGACCTGGCCAGCCCTGTACTTCCAGACTGACCTACATGTGGAGCTGTAAGACCCTGCAGTAACGCTGGGCAAACTGCATGCAAATCAGGGAATGATGAGATGCTAATCTGGCTGTTTGCCCAGAGACTACATAAATAGGCTCATTTGCATGCCAGTTTTGAATATGGCAAATCTTAGCCCGGGGCAAATGCGTTAGCTAACAACTTAGCTTTGTGCTAAAGCTGCGTTAACATGTTAGCACGGTGCTAATGGTTCGGGAATGTTTATACAGTTTTGATAGCTTTTCTTTCACATCTGCTGCAGCCTGGTTGCCACTGTACACGCAAGTGCTGGGTACAATACATTGGCCACATAGTTCATCTCTACCTGCCCTCACGTCGCTGTGCACATGTTGTAGTTGTGGTTTGCACTTCCTGGTTGCTATATTCAGTGCTGCCTTATTCTAGGGCTATATTTGCCCTGCACTCCCAGCCCTGTTTGCATGGCCTCATTCCCATGCTATATTCAGAAGCTGATTGCCCCAGGCTTTTCCTTTTGATTATAGCTTGCTTTGTGCTCCGGGCTACATTGCCTGCCAGGCAGTGTTAACTTAACCCAGGGGCAAAGCTTTGAATATCTGACCCAGAGAGTCTTGAGTGATTGTATGTACTCCTTCTGCTCAGCTCTCCTAGGACCACCAGTATACACAGTCTCAAATTGTCATATGGGGTATAGCAGGCTTAAAGTTGCATTTCCAAAGAGTTATGCCCTTCTTTAAATATTTCATCTAAGTATGTCAAATTTGCTGCATAGTAGTAGATTTGAAAATCTGGAAGAGAAAGGCCACTCTGCTCACTCGAAATATATAGCTTTTCTATTGTTAGCCTAGGGCGTTTACCCTTCCAAAGAAATTTTTCTGCATTGCGGCCAATTTCTTAAAGAATGTATCCGATAGCAAAATTGGTAGTGTCTGAAATAAGTATAAATATTTAGGTAAGATATTCATCTTCGGTACAATAGTTCCTCCTATTAAAGAAATAGGAAGGTCTTGCCAATTAGACAGATTAGCTGCAGCTTGTAAATTTAACAGTGTAAAATTCAAGTCAGCCAGATTAGAGAGATTTTGATCAATAACCACTCTGAGATATTTAATTTGTGTGACTTTATTGATATTACAACCTGTTGGGGAATAAAAGGATGGGAATGTCCAGTGAATCCATTAGTTCAGTTTTGGACCAATTTGTCTTGAAACCTGAAATACTACCAAACTTAGTCAAATTTCTCATGATCTAGGGGAAACTGTCATTCATATTTAATGTATATATTAATACATCATCTGCATATAAGCTAATTTTATGTTCTGTGGACCCAATTGATATATCTTTAATTAAATCATCCCTTCTTATTGAAATGGCCATGGGTTCAATAGCTAAAGCAATGATAAGAGGCGAGAGAGGACAACCCTGCCTAGTACCTCTAGACAGTTTTATTTGTTCTGAGATGTTTTTGTTAGTTTTGATCCTCACCATGAGACCAGAGTAGAGCAGATCCATCCAAGACTGAAATTTAGGGCCAAACCCAAAGTTTAACAATGTTAATTTAAGATACTTCCATTCTACTTGATTGAAGGCTTTTTCAGTGTCTAAGGAAAGTAAAGAGTAGTTAGAGTCTGTAAGGGTATCTATAATATCTATAGTTCGCCTGATGTTAGATTTTATATTTCAGCCTTTAATAAAGCCATTTTGATTTTGATGTATTATATCTGGAAAGACCCTCTCCAGTCTCATGGTGAGGACCTTGGCCAAGATCTTAGCATCCAAGTTAATTAAGGATATAGGGCGATATGAACCGGGATCTAAAGTATTTTTTATCTTTTTTTAAACAACAATATTGTAGCCTCCTTAAATGATAAGGGTAGCTGTTCCTTACTATCCAAAATAGTTTGAAACAAATGTTGGAGATGAGCAGCCAGAATACTGGAAAAGTGTTTATACAAATCTCTAGAAATGCCATCAGTGCCTGGCACCTTAAACAGGGGGAGCTTTTTAATATCTTCAATGAGCTTTTGAATTGAGACATCTGCTTCAAGCAGCTTCAAGTGTGCTTATGAAATCTTTGGGATATTAATTTTATTGAAATACTCTTGAATCTCTTCATGTGAAGCTACTTGTTCAGAAGTGTAAAATTTTTCATAATCATTCTTAAAAACTTAATTGATATCTTTAGGATGATTTACAATATTGCCTACCGAATTGCAGATTATGCTGATATTAATTTCACCTTGTTCCTTCTTTAGCTGCTTTGAAAGGATTTAATCAGGTTTGTCACCAAATGCATAGTATCTGCTTCTGATATATAGCAGCTGTCTTTCAGCAGTTTCCGTTGCTATCATATTATTTTTATTATGACATGGTGTAAGAGACTGATAAATTAATGGATTACCATTCTGACAATGATCTGCTTCTAATTGTGCAATTTGACTTCTAAATCCCTAATTTCCTTTTTTTTATTCTTATTTCTTTGTTTTTTATACAGAAAAGTTAAGCCCCAAATATATGCTTTAAAAGCATCCCATATAGACTGGCAAGATGCTTCCAAGTTACCATTTAAAGTAAAGTATTCACTAATTTTGCTATTTATAAATTGAGTGTACTGTTCTTCTTTAAGTAATAAGAGGTCCATTCTGAACAAAGGAAGGCTTATTTCATCTTATATAATCATGTCCAACAAGACTGGAGAGTGATCAGACATGATGATATTTTATAAGTAATTTCTTTTGTCATGTAAGCTAAAGTTTCAGAAACTAAATTGTAGTCTATCCAAGAGCAATTTTGATGAACTGCTGAAAAAAAAAAAGAATACTGTCTTTTATTGGGCATGCTAATTTGCCATGGATCAATTAGAAACATAGAAACATAGACTTTGACGGCAGATAAGGACAACTTGGCCCATCCAGTCTGCCCATTTTCCTGCCTATTGGATAAGCTGCAGATTCTAGTTAACCAACAGCCTACTTCCTGCAACCCCCCACTACAATTGCCTTACATCTATCCCATGCATGTTTGAATTCCCCCACTGTTTTAGACCCAACAACCTCCCCAGGAAGGTGCTTCAATGCATCCACCACTCTCTCTCTGTGAAAAAAAATTTCCTCACAATACCCCTTAGCCGTCCCCCCTCTATCTTTAAATTGTGTCCCCTTGTTCTTACACGTCTCTTTTTCTGAAAGATGCTACCCTTCTGGACTTTGTTGATTCCCTTGAGGTACTTGAATGTTTCTATCATGTCCCCCCGTCCCTCCTTTCATCAAGGGTATACATATTAAGCTCTCTCAGTCTCTCTTCCTATGGTTTCTGATGCAGACCCTGCACCATTTTAGTTGCCCCTCTGGACTGCTTCCATCCTGTCTATGTCCTTGCATAGATGGGGTCTCCAAAACTGCACACAGTATTCCAGATGGGGTCTCACCAACTGTCTGTACAGAGGGATCACCACTTCCCTTTTTCTACTTGTGATGCCCCTTCCTATGCATCCCAGTATCCCCTGGCTCTCCTTACTGACTTCTCAGGTTATAATCAGTACTGAATTGTTTAATTTGAGTTGCATTAGTTGACAATCTTTCACAGCAAACTGAAGATTTATCCAAAATGGGATTTAAGGTAGTGTTAAAATTCCCAGCCATTATATATGGGGTTTCAGAATTGGCCATTTCTAGAAAAAATTCTCTAAAGGAATTGGGTGAGGTCTCATTAGGTCCATAAATATTTGTAAGTATAAATTTATGTTGCCCATATATAATTTCTGTGATAATAAATTGCCCACCAGAATCAATGTTATGATGCCCAAATGGATGTCCTGAACCTTTTTCAAAAAGATAGACACCTCTGGTGCTGTTACTATAGAGGGCATTGAAGCCATCTCCCCATTTTCTAGAGTAGAATTTAAAAGCATAATTTTGTAAGTGAGTTTCTTGAAACATAATACATTTAATCTTGTTCTTATCCACATAGTTAAATATTTGTTTGCCTTAGTTCTATCTTGAAGTCCTTACTGTTCCATGTTGCAAATTTCAGCAAATTCTCTATTTAATCTTAAGAGATGAAAAGTAGTGCCAGTGCCCTACATGGTTGTAATATAAATATTTCCTGCAATGACAAATCAAGATATTTATGTTTACTCTACAGAAAATAATGTAAGACTAAGAAATTGCCTCTTTCCCTATATACAAGTAATGAAATTGTATACTTTATTAACACAAAGACCAGTGACCCCCTCCCATTCGACTAAACCCTGTAGACAAAAAAATGTTCCATTTTCCCCTCCTCCCAAGCTCCAGTGCACAGTGATATCCCTTTCTTCTAGTTATCAAAACAAAATTGAAAAACTGATGTCCTAGAGCTATGCCTCATCAATCCAACCTGACGGCTTTGTTCTTTAGCGCAGTTTGGTTTGCACGTGGCATGCAGAGTGCCTTTATTTGCCCTGCTGACTGCACAAAAATCAGCATAGTTACCAATCAACATTTTGTGCCCCAGATATAAACTTAATTCACACATTACAGAGGTTTCTAAGTCTTAGCACACACTCCGCTATACTTACATTCCAGTGGGAAAAAAAAAATTGAATAAAGACCCTCTTCTGTACTGTTTGCAAATTGATCAAGACATAGTAATTGACTTATAACCACAAGTCAAAAGGGGAGGGAAGATCAGGGGAGTGGGGGAGGAAAACGGTTCACGGAAAAGCAGACCCAAATTGTAAAAATCCAATCTTAAAATAATTGTAGCCCATGAACATCCCATTTCTCCCCCTATATGTTATCAATAGACACTTACTTTCCTCCTGATTGTCTTATTTTTTCCTAGTTTTCACCTTCCCACCCCCACCAAGAGCATCAGTCTGACAGAACCCCAACCCAAGAGCCTTTTGCCGAACCACCCTTCAGCCCCCACCCCAGCCAGAGCCATCAGCCCAGTCCAGTATTTGCTTCATCTGTTCTAGTCAAGAATTATTCAGCTTTATAAGGATTATCAAAATCTGATTTTGACCATGAAGATAAAACAGACCTTAGCAGGATAAAGAAGTAGAAATTTAATCCCCTTTGTAGCAACAAGGTTTTACATGATCAAAGGCCCAGCAGAATTGCACTGTGGCAGTTTAAATCAGAATAAACAGAGAAACGTATACCATCCATCGCCAAGCCTTTATTGATGCAAGCATGTCTGAGGATGTCTTCTCTGTCTGAAAAATAGTGAAGCTTCATAAAGACATGCCTTGGTTTGAGAGATAATTCATAATTAGCATGGGTAAGTCCCCACGATGTGCCCTATCAAACCTGCTTTTGTTCTCCAGTGTATTGCCTACCCATTGCCAGCGAGAAATTTTCAAAAAACATCAGAATCTCAGGTTTCCTTCTATACCTTCTGGCACACCAATTAACTTAATATTTTGGCATCTGGATCTGTCCTCGAGATCATTTATTCTCAGTAGCAGTTCATTTAAAAGTTTTGAATGCTGAGCTGCGGTGTCCTGCAATGGCTTATTGCTATCCTCCAAAGAGCTCATATGCTGTTCTAAGTGATCTGTTCGCATAAAAAGATGTTGTAGTTTTGTGGTAATATCATTTAAGGTAGAAGAAATGTTAGATAATGTTCTGTTGATACCTGAAAACCCTGTTTGAATTTCTTGACTAATTTGAGTTGTAAGTTAGAAAACATGGCGAAAGAATCGTAGAGTCACTCCCTGTTGGATTAGACTGCTGAGCAACATAGCAATTTTTTTGTGAATCAGATTCGGGTTCCGTAGGAGCAGTGTTTTTTAAGGCTCACAGAGTCGAGTGTTTTCAGGGATTTTCATTATTTGTTCCTGTATTATGGCATTAGCAATAGCTGTTTCATCGGCTGCTTCTGTTATATGATGTTCCTTGTCTTCATCAGCCATCACATAGTGCTGCTCTTCAGTGTCCATAGGAGGCTTTTCCAACTGCAGTCTGCTTGAGATTTCTCTGATGCTGTTCTGTGCCATGGAGTTAGAGGAAAGCAAATCTGGACATTGTGGAGACTTGAAAATAGGTGAGAGCAAGGGTTTAAGGTGGACAGGGGCGATGTTCAATTTTTGCTATTGTAGCCTAGATCATGTCTTTTTGGTCTCAGAAGCAGGTTTGAATATTAGACTCCCCCAAGTGCTGCTTGTCCCGGTGTTGTCTTGTAGGAGGTTTGAGGCATTTATTTGGCTGTAGTTCTATGTCGGCATCTGAGCTGTCCCAACCATTCACACCATTCCATGTGATTTTAGACATATTTACTCAAATGATTGCGAACTAAAGGAAACGCTAAGAAGACAAAGGCAGCACGCAGGTAAGACTCCAGATGGCTGCTACACCGCAAATTCTAAGGCATTAAAAAGTTTTCTGATTCCAACTCGCAGCGTCTAGAGCAAACTAACCCATGCAAACATCTGACTGTGGCATTCAGAGCGCATCTTTGTGCAAACATCACCCACCATCGCCGTCCTGTCAATGGATCCCCTGATCAAAGAAGTGCAGCACTGTTGGCATTGCCAGAAAAATCAGATAAAAGTAAAACACAACAAGCATTTGTCAATGCCGAATGTTGATTGCATTGGTCCGTTGAGCTCGCTCAGTGCCCCTCTGTCACTTGCTCATTCTGTTTCTCCCAGTGCTGCAGGCTGCTCTTTTGTACTTGGCCCCTGCCTCTGTTGGCAGCTTTTTCTGTCCACAAACAAATCTGCAGCTGTCCCGGCAGAGCTCCATTGAGGTGGCTTACTCCCCCTCTCTCACTTGCTCATTCCATTTCTCCTGGCGCTGCAGGCTGCCCTTTTGGCACTAGGCTCCTGCCTCTGTTGGCATCTTTTTCTGCCCACAAAGAAATCTGCAGCCATCCTGACAGAGCTTCACTGAGCTAGCTCACTCCACCTCTCTCACTCGCTCATTCTGTTTCTCCCACTGCTGCAGGCTGCCCTTTAGTACTGGGCCACTGCATGCATTGTTGCCTTTTTCTGCCCACAAAGAAATCTGCAGCAGTCAAGATAGACCTCCATTGAGCTCACTCACTCCCCCTTCCTCACTCGCTAGGTCTGTGTCTCCTGCTGCTGCAGGCTGCCCTTTTGTACTGAGCTCATGCCTGCATTGGTGTTTTTTTCTGTCCACAAAGAAATCTGCAGCAGTCAAGATAGACCTCCATTGAGCTTGCTCACTCCCCCCTCTCATTCTCCCAGTGGTGCAGGCTGCCCTTTTGTACTGGGCTTCTGCCTGCATTGGCACCATTTTCTTCTCACAAAGAAATCCACAGCTGTGCTGACAGAGCTCCGTTGAGGTCGCTCACTCCCCCGTCTCACTCTCTCATTCTGTTTCTCCTGGCACTGCAGGCTGCCCTTTTGTAGTGGGCTCCTGCCTCTGTGGGCTCCTGCCTCTGTGGGTACCTTTTTCTGCCCACAAAGAAATCTGCAGCAGTCCCGACAGAGCTCTGTTGAGCTTGCTCACTTCCCCTTTCTCACGTGCTCATTCCCTTTCTGCATGCGCTGCAAGCTGCCCTTTTGTACTGGGCTCCTGCCTGCATTGTCACCTTCTTATGAGTGGTTGCTAGGGCAACATGGTAAACCTCAAGAGGGCAGCTCGAGAGGCTTACTGTAGCCCTAGCAACCACGAGAGGTGATTTCAGTGTGGTTGTCACCTGATCCCCAGCCATCATATTTTATAGTGTATGGTCAAAAAAACACTGTGTGCATTCTATGTGTGTTTTTTGTTATGTTACAGTTTGGAAGTTCTGAAGTGTGCTTAACAACTTTTAAAATTCTAAACAGTGCATAACAAAGTTGTGTGACTGCTGATTATGGTGGCTAATAGGCACTTACCATATATTGTATCACAATTACACTCTTCCAAAGGTGATGAATCAAAATGTGATACTGTGGAAGGTAGAGGATGCCACCTGGCTTCCTCCATCCAAAAAGAAAAAAACACAACTGCCTGCCTGGTGGTGCTGGGGGTTCAGGCATTGAACGCCACACCTCTGACCATGCAGAAGACCCAAGTTTGGGAGTGAGCTTGGGCTACCAGGGGTCAGCCAGGGGGGAAGGCAAGGAGCTGGATTGAGTGGCCACAGGGTAGCTCTCCTCTCTGGGGAGGGATGAGGGGTTTCCCCAGCTCTTGGCTGCCACCCAGTGGAGGCTAGGTGGCAGCACCAAACCATATGGGAATCCTGGCATTAGGCAGGGTGAGCAGAAGGAGCATCATGCGCAACCATGATCTGGGGTCCTGAGGTAGAGGAGAGAAACCATAAAATACATGTCTACCCGATTGCCAGGTAATGGGTGAGCAAAAGCTACATGAAAAAAAAGAAGAAAAACACATACAGCAAGCACCACCAGTAGCCACAGCCAGTAGTGAAATAACAATCAATAATCATAGTAGCTCTTCAGGGGACAGCTACAGTGTGCATGTATCAGGGTCAGAAACACCTACCACCAAAATTGCTGCAGTTCCTGGCATGATGACAAAACATTCCACCTCAGTTGTGTGGAGCTATTTTAATATAAGTCCCAAAAATGAATGTGTTGCTGTCTGCACTTTTTGTCAACAAGAAGTTAGCAGGGGGAATATGAGGGGCCAGTTCAGGGCAACATCACTAAAAAGGCATTTGCAAATAGCACATCCAGTCAATCAGTTGGCAGCAGTCCTGAGCAAGGGATGAATATATGTGATGAAAATAATCCTACAGACAATAGTGATGGTGAAGATACTGAGACAGGGCTGAAAAAATAGACATGTTCGACTTCACTGATGAAAGTATTTGGACAAGCTACAGCTTCACGCTGCAATCATGTGTTTTGTCCCCTGCATGAACTAAACAGCAGACCATTACTGTGATGCTTGAACAAAAAACTGCCTACAGTAGATCAAATTAAGTTGCATTAAAAATTAATCAGTTAATAGTTGAATTGATTGCCAAGGACCTGCAACCATTTCTGTGATGGAGAATGATGGTTTTAGAGCCCTTTTAAAATATGTTACTCCACATTATAACATACCAAGCCATAAATATTTTGCGACTGTGGCTATTTTCAAAATGTACGAATGTATGCAAAGTAAAATAAAACTGGCTCTTCAAGACTTTAATGTGGTTCTGTGCACCTGACCACAGACATGTGGATGAGTTCTCAAACACAGATTATATGTGCATCATAGCACATTAAACACCACAACAAGCAGCAGTGTGCAGGAAGGTAGACAAAAGAATGGCAGCTTTTTGTGTAAGCATCACACTGCTGACAATATTTTGGAAGAGTTGTGTGCCAAAATGTCTGAGTGGTTAGATCCCATGGGACTCACTACTGAATTTTTGGTTTCAGACAATGGTGTCAATATTGTTAGTGCATTGAAACGTGGTGGTTTTACTCACAGTCCATGATTTGCACACTGATTAAATATATTAGTATGAGCTTTTCTTTCCAGTGACAACAGTATCATAACACTAGTGGGAGCTACAAAGAAAATCTGTGGCCATTTTAGTCACTCTGTAAAATCACGTGGTATCCTGGCTGACTTCAGAAAAAACAGCTTGCCAATCAATACTAAAACAAGATGTTCTGACAAGATGGAACTCAACTCAGTGTTTTACATGCATGAGAGATTTCTCACACAAAAGAAAGCAGTCCATGAATATACCATGGAGCACAATGTAGCAGATGGTGTGCTGAATTCATTCCAGTGGGGCCTCATGGAGCATGTTACAGCGCTCTTGACTGCCTTTGAGGAAGCAACTCAACAGATTAGCAAAGAGAATGCTATTCTAAGCCAGGTTATTCCCAACATAAATTTATTGAACAAGGAACTCTGGAGACTGCATAGAGGTTTTGAACAAAAAAAGGAGACAAATCTGGTGTATCCCTCACAGACCAACTGATACAGCAATTCCAAAATTGCAGAAGATTTCACAATATCACTACAGACAAAATTTTTCTTTTTTCCACTTTTCTTGACTCCAGTTTAAGTTGCAACAGCTGCCTCCTTCAGATTTCAGTGAATCTTATCTCAAATACAAAAACATACTGATTTCAGCAATTGCACAGGACAAGAATGGGACTGTATTAAACAATACAAGTGAATCACGAGATGTGGATGCTGCATCTGATGATGTGACATCTATTGGTGGTGACAGCAATAATTTCCACTTAGTGCCATCATGCACTCCTTCATCAACATTGCGTAGTCCTGCACAAAGTCCTCTTTCATGGCCCTTGAAAAAAAAGTATGGTATTCTGAAAAACACTTAGATGACTCTCACACTTTTTGGTCAAAACTCATGGAAACTGATAATTCAGATCTGTCTGTCATGGAGCTGCCTTCTTTGCCTTTGTCTGATATTGGCGATGCCTATTTACGAGAACCACTTATTAATGTTACTGATGACCCTTTTGAGTACTGGCTGGAAAAGAAAAACATGTGGCCTGCACTACCTGCCTTTGCTATTACGCTTCTTAGTTGCCCTCCCACTAGTGCTTATTGTGAGTGTATATTTAGCACAGCTGGAAATGTTGTCTCTGATGGCCACACAAGGCTTACTTCTGAAAATGTACAGTGCCTTACTTTCCTAAAATGCAATCTCAACAAATTCTCTTACCTATTCAGTGAACAGTGGCAGGAACATAAAAGTGATGAGGATGAACTGCTGCATATGGAGTCTCCCAAATAAGGGTGCTTCCTTGGTGGTATTTGAAGATGATGGTGATGATATTATTTAATTTAATTATTTATTTCTTTGAATTCAGAGGACAAAGATCAGGAACCATGACAGAAAGATCAAATTAAAAAAAATATTCTTGTGCAGTTATGGTGTATATTATATTATATGTATTGCTGTATGCATGGGGGTAGTATACAGACCCCCATCTCAGGGGGAGGAAATGGACAAGGAAATGATAGAAGGCATCCTTAGAATGGCAGAAAAAGGGGAGATATTGTTGATGGGGGACCTTATGCTAGGCAGATGTTAACTGGAGCACATTGCTGTAGCCACATCCAAGAGCAGGGTCATTCTCAATGCCCTGCTAGAGGGCATGCCTCAGACAGCTAGTATTGGAACCCACTCAGGAGGGATCAATCTTAGAGCTAGTACTCTCAAATGGAGATGGAGAGAGGATCACAGACTTAGAAGTGGGTAGCCATATGGGAATTAGTGACCACTAAACAGTATGGTTCATGATAAACACAGCAGTAGAGTCAAGCCATACAAAGGCAAAGGTACTGGGCTTTAGGCGGGCTGACTTTGAAAAAAAATGGTGGAGTGCCTAAGGAATGCACTAGCAAATGGGCAGGAAGGAGGGGTGGATGAACAATGGGGAAAAATCAAAACTACCATCACAGAGGCAACAGGCCTTTGTGTAAGGCAAATAAAACCCAAATGAAGTAAAAGACCACTATGGTTCTCAAAGGAAGTGGTAGGGAAAGTTAGGAGAAAAAGATAGCATTCAGAAAGTACAAGGAATCACAGAAGGCAGCACAGAGAACTGTATCAGTTAAAGCAGAAGGAAGCAGGAAGGCAGTCAGAATAACAAAGGCTAAACCAAGGAAAGATAGCCAACTCAGTTAAGAAGGGGATAAAACATTTTATAGGTACATCAGGAAGTGAAGGAAGACCAAGGAGGAATAGTGAGGCTTAGTAAAGGGAGGGAGGTGGGCAGAGGGTGACTGTGAAAGGCAGCGATACTGAGCGAATACTTTTGCTCAGTATTCACAAAAGAAGAAGAGGAGGTACCTAAACCAAACAGTAGAAGCACTCTGGATGAGGGGTCAATACCAGTCCATTCACAGAAGAAAGGTCCTGAAAGAACTCCTAAAACTCAAGGTGGACAAAGCAATGGGGCCTGAAGGATTCACCCCAGAATTCTAAAAGAACTAAGGAGAGACCTAGTGACTCCACTGACTATCCTTTTCAACAAATCATGGGAGGATGGTGTAGAACCTGAGGACTGGAGGAGGACAGATGTGATTCCTCTTTACAAAGTGGGTAAGAGCAGAGGCAGAAAACTGCAGACCTGTTAGCTTGATCTCAGTGGTAGGGAAAATGATGGAATCACTTCTGAAAGAAAGAATTGTTGAGTACCTAGAGGCCAGAGGGGCACAGGACCCAAGGCAGCATGGATTCACAGCAGGAAGGTCATGTCAGATGAATCTAATTGATTTCTTTGACTGGGTAACCAAAGTAGTAGACCAGAGAGGGGCTGTCGATATGGCCTACCTAGACTTTAGTAAGGCATTTGACACAATCCCACACAAAAGATTAATAAACAAGTTAGTCTGCCTGGGAGTGGGTCCCAGGGTGGTAACATGGGTAACAAGCTGGCTAGACAGCAAGACCCAGAGGTTAATAGTAAACAGAGTACACTCTGAAGAAAGGGGGGGCTACTAGCGGGGTATCACAGGATTCAGTACTGGGACCGGTCCTCTTTAATGTCTTTATAGGAGACATTGCAGAGGGGCTGGAAGGAATAGTATGCCTCTTTGCAGACGACACAAAGATCTGCAACAGGGTTGATACACAAGGAGGGGGTGCAAAGGATGAGAAGGGACTTGGCAAGATTGGAGGAATGGACAAAAATAGGGCAGCTTAGATTAAATGCAGAAAAGTGCATAGTAATGCAACTGGGAAACAAAGACCCAGGGGTAGAGTACACAAAGGGGGGGGGGTGACTAACAACAACACAAATGGAAAGGGACCTGGGGTAATCATATCAGATGACCTTAAGGTAGGTAAACAATATGAGAAGGCAGTAAGAAGGGTTGGGGAGATACTAGAATGATAGGGAGAGGCATCACCAGTAGAAAACAGGAAGTTGTTACCCTTTGTACAGACAGTTGGTGAGACCACATCTGGAGTACTGCATGCAGCTCTGGAGACCCATCCTTGCAAGGACATAGACAGGATTGAGGCAGTCCAGAGGAGGGCAACTAAAATTGTGCAGGGTCTGCAATAGAAGTCATACGAACAGAGACTAAGAGTGCTTAATATGTATACACTTAAGGAAAGGAGGAGGGGACACAACAGAAACTTTTAAGTACCTCAAGAAACAACAAAGTCCAAGGCGGGAGCATCATTCAGAAAAGAGATGTACAAGAACAAGGGGCACAATTTGAAGATAGGGGGGACGGCTCAAGGGCAACATGAGGAAGTATTTTTCACAGAGAGGTGTTGGACGCATGAACCACCTTCCTGAGGAGGTCATGGAGTCAAAAATGGTGGGAGGGAATTCAAGAATGCATGGGACAGACATAAAGGCAATTATAGCGAGGGTAGGAGGAAGTAGGCTGTTGGTTAACTAGGATCTGCAGCTTATCCAATAGGTAGAAATGGGCAGACTATGTGGGCCAAGTGGTCATATCTGCTGTCAAATTCTATGTTTCTATCTGTTTTTCAATTTGGGAACCCATGTGGAGTGTACTGTGGGGCTGGCATTGACAGGGCTGGGGACTGCACGTGGGCTTCCTGGCAGGAGTAGGTGGCAGTTGGGGACAAACAGTTATATAAAAAACTGCAATGCTGGGAGGGGAGCAAGGTTAATCAGTTTAAAAAGTAAATTAGAAAACACAAGTGATAAAAATAATTGGCCGATCAAGCAGGAGTGTGTAGGATGGTTTGGAGACCATAATGCTTGCTATATAACACCAAGTAGGCAAGCAAAATAATTACAAATACAATATAACATCTCAAGTCAAAAGGGCAGGAGGGATGGCTGGGACCCCCATCACATATCCTGCTCATGCTGCCTGTCTCCCACCATAAAGCATGCCAGACTCATCGAAGGGCTATCTGCACTTTGCTGTTGTTGTTGATAGTAACTAATTGCTTGCTCCTATGTACTTGTTTGTACCTCGTGCAATCATCTATGTACTGTCTTGCTACTTTGTACCCATAAGTATTGTATGCAACTAATTCTGGGTCAGCCCTGAAAAGGGACATCTGGTCTCAGCGAGCTCACCCAGTTACCAAAATGCCATAAATAAATGTTATCTCTCTCCAGGGCCGGTTTTAGGACTTTGGAGGCCTCCAGCGAACTATGACTGGGGGCCCACAGACAGGGCTGGGGCCCCCCTCCCCAGTAATCTTTCTACATAGTATTTTTAATTTCATACAATGTGCCAATGCATACTTACATGCTATCACATTTGGAAGACTAGAAACAAGCCCACCATATTTCTAAAACTGACAAATTTTTCTCAAACTTGAAACAAAATGAACTTAATATGCTTACTTGTTGTAAGTTGTTGGGGTTCTTAGTCTCATCATCCAGTTGAATCATGATTAAGCCTGACCACTACGGCAAAGTGACCACCTCCATCGGTCAGGAAAAACTATTCTGGTTAAAAATTGGAGAGGTTCTTAGTCTCATCATTCAGCTGAATTATGATTAAGCCTAACCACTACGGCAAAGTGACCACCTCCATCGGTCAGGAAAAACTTTTTTTTGTTTTATATCTTGCCCTTCAGAGGTGATGTTCTCCTGCTTTTAGTATTCTGGGTAAACCACTCAGACTTTACTATTTAGGTAGTGTGTTCCAGCCAAAAAGAGGCTCACAGGGTTTTAGTTGGGAGCTCACCAATTTGAAGAAGGCTACAATTCTCCTGCATTCCAAACTGTACAAGGGATTTGACAAGCTCAACCCCTATATTTGTAATGAAATTGTGCATATGACTTTTAAAAGCTTCAGAGGACTTTCGGACTTTTTGTTGGCAATTCATCGATAAGGTGTCTATAAGGAGACTTTTGCCAACTTCATGTTCAATAGACAGCACTGCTAGCTCAGACAGTCTTTCTTGGCTCATTGATGACCTCAGATAGGTTTTATCAACTTAAGTTTTGAAAACTGCGTTCTGCTGTTACGACAGTTACAGGTACTGTCAAAAAATGCGCAACACTGCAAAGACATTCACATACATGTCATGTAGCGGTTTTGAAGGGAAAATTTAATACCTGTATTGGTGGCGTATCAGTCTTAAGCATTCCTGCCAGGTTCCTGAGTTCATGTGCAAGTTCATGAGCATCAAAGTCAGAGTGGTTAGTGGTTCTGTCTGTTAATTTTTCTTTGAGGACCTCACTTTGCTGCATCAGGTCTTCTATGGAAACACCATTTAGCGCTTTTATGTTAGACAGAAATCCAAATGTTTTAGCAAACTCGGACATTTGCTGAAAGCGCTCGCTAAAGGACATGAGTGTGGTGTCCAGCAATGTGTTGAAAAACTCAACTTGAATACTGTGTTCTGGGTCCTGCACTGTCTCATCCTGTCCTTCGTAATCAAATAGTCGCTTGACCTTTCTGTGCCTTGCCTGATGGAATCCAGCTGGGGCATCCAGTTCTGCAGCAATCTTAGAGCCCTGTACCAATGCCTGTTCAAACCCACTCTCTCTGTACTTTTTAAGTATGTCAGTGGTTGAAGCAAGCACCTTCACACAGGTCGATATGTCAACTGATGCACTCTGTAATATCTTGCTTGCACGGTTGACTTCAAGCAGGACATCATACCAGATGACAAGACATACAATGAATTTGTATGACAGGAGTTCGGCACAAAGTGACGTTGCCTCTGCATATGCTGCAGCATCCTTGGTCCCTACAGACTCTGCAATCTCCTGCAAAGCACTCCTAATTTCCTTGAGCTGATAAGCGTGGTGCTTTACAGACTCTATCGACACTCCCACCGAGTCTCAGAAAGTGGCTTTGGAGTGATGTGAACATGTTTTTCAGTATTTGCCAGCGCCCTGTTGATGCTGAGCAAAGATTGTAGACCTTCTGCAGGCAGCCAAAGAAAGAGACAGCATGTCTTGATGAATGGGCTCCATCGCTGATGATGAGATTCAGGCAGTGGCAGGCACATGGCACATAAAAGCTCTGCGGTTTAATTCTTTATCGCGAGCCTGCACACCAGCTCGTTTCCCTTTCATGTTGCTCCCATTATCATATCCTTGCCCCCGACAGTTGCTGATGTCCAGATTATGTTGCTGTAAAGTCTGAAGAAAGGAGTCAGTTAGTCCTTCTCCAGTTGTGTCATTTACAGGTATGAACCCCAAAAAATGTTCCTCGATGGTGGCGACATTCTTCGAAACATCCACATGTCTAACAACAAGTGTCATCTGCTCTTGGTGGCTAATGTCAGGAGTACAGTCCAGGATAACTGCAAAATATCTTGATTGTTGTATCTTTGATACAATGACCCTTAAATTGCACCTGAAATTAGTTTAATTATTTCATTTTGAATGTCCTTGCCCAAATAGTGGTCCATTATTTCTTTATTCTGAATCCGGCTATATGTTCAGCCATGAGTGGGTCAAACTTTGACAGAAATTCAACCTGACCCAAGAAATTTCCATTGCCTTGGGTATGAAGCACATCACTTGTGCCACGGAAAGCCATGTTCCTCCTCAGCCAAGAACTGAATAGTTGCTATGATCCGTTCCAATACTCCACGCCAGTGTTTTATCTCTTTCTCTATCAGCAGCTGTCTCTTTTCATCCAGTGTCTGGCCACTCTTCAACCTGGTCTCCAGTTCTTTCCACTGTAACATGCTACATGTTCTGGGTGCACGGTCATGGGCACTCAAAGCCTTGGACATTTCTCACCTGCTCGATAACCTCCAGTCGAAGAAGATTGTTTGAGTGTCCAAATAATTTGCAGCAAAGCAGAACAGTGCATCCTTAGACACAGAGTATGTCAACCAAGTCAAGCTTGACTCTCTCACCATGGGCCAGAGTCAGAAAATAATTTTCTGCAGTAAATCTTCTCTTCTTCTCATTTACTGGGAATTGTGGCAGTATGACTTGCACAGGTCCATGTTTCTGAGCGACACTCTTACTTCATCCCTTAGTGTGTGTGCAGGTTCCAAGATCCTCAAATGAAATTTCGGAAGATCCGCTAAATCACAAGTGAGGTCGTCTATGCAGGTGGCACAGTCACGGACAGTGGCAGGTGTGTTACTGGTCTCCTCTGAAGGCAGTACTCCTGGGACTCTATTTTCGCAGGTGGTGGGTACTGTATAGACAGTGGCCAGTGCATTCCTGGTCTCCTCTAATGTTAGAACTCCGGGGGTGATAGTTTCACAGGTGGACACCATGTCTTCCATTACAGCAGTTGCAGGAATATGTGCTCCAGGTTCAGGTGGTCTTTCAAGATCAGCTCCGCTTCCTAGGCTTTGACTTGAGTGTGATGGGGTAGTAACAAAAAATTTCTCAATAGCACCTCTTTGCCGCTTTGTGTCTTCATTTCTCTGCTGCTGTAACTTTCTCTTTGCAGCTCCCGACAAATATATGCGATTCATTTCTTAAAACTGAAGGAGGAAAATAAAATGAAATTTCTGCAGCAGAATTTGCAGATTTGCTCAAGACATTTTGCACTTTTCCTTCCATTTCAGTGAAAGGTGACTACATCGGCATTTTAATATTTCGACGTGGATTCAGCAACACTTGCATTGACCTGCTCTGTATAAAGGTTGCCATATAGATACCCAGACCCTATGCCATACACCGAGATGGCAGAGGCACAAAACAACTCACTGTGATAGAACTCCCCCACACACACACACACTATAAGGATCATGACCCCAAAACACAGCGAGTGGGTCACAGACCAGACCGCCAGACAGAGACAGGCAGGACAGACCAGACCAACCAACCAGACCAACCGACCAGACCAGACCAACCAACCAGACCAACACTGGGAGTCCCTGGCCCACACTGGGATGGCCATGAACCTACTGGTATACTACACTGAGAGAGTACGGGTCCCTGCACCCCAGGCTAGGATAATCAGCCCCCATCTCCCCAAAGGAGCCATGAGGCTTTGCTGGATATTTTAATTTTGGTGGAAATGTGTTGATTTTGCTGGATACTACAGGTAATAGGAAGGCATGTGACCAGTGTGAGTGCAGGGTCTATGTGCATGTCTGTGAGAGACATCAATCAAAGCTTTATTTTTAAGAGCATCTTTCCAAAACCAAAGCGCTTTTACAATAAATATATACAGTAAAATTAAAACATCCTAAAATCATATGATGTACTGTGTATTCATGTAAATAAAACAATTCTGAAAACCAATATGTGTGGCTGTTCTTTCACCAACTACACACACACAACTCAAAATAACACAGAACACATCAGTAATCTTTGAAGGAAGCAGCAAGTCAGGCCTTAGAATGCATGCAGTCCTTAGATTATGCTTAAACACTCAGGAAAGTGGTGAGCTCAGGTTTGGTGGTGCCATCTCAAGCTGCCAGCCCAGCTGCAAAGACAGCACTCACTGTGGATTTTCAAGATGGTCCAGTGCATGTTTACAATCAGAACAGGTCCTCACAAAATCACCGTGTGCTTCCAACCTTTCAAGAGGTCCTTCTGAGGCAGATGATGTCTCTGGAAGGCCCGCTGAAAGGTTGAGGCACAGGGCTGATTTTTGTGAGGCACCTGCTCTGATTAAACATGCACTGAGCAGCTAAAAAAAAAGAATGTGAAAATATATTGAAAACAGCTTCTAGCATAGTAAAAGCCAGCATTACAACTGCATGCAATACTCAAGGTGGTAAACTGAGAAACATTACTTTAGATTCAGTGCAGTTCTCCTTAACCCATTTAATGTTCACCTGGTGTGTATGATGTCTGTACCTAGTGTATGCCCAAGCAGCTGCAAAATGAGTTCTAATAGAGCCTTAAACTATCTGCATTTTGTACATTGTCCTACAGATTATACCAGGTGCACATAGTAAAGAGCTGCTAATGAGCCCACAGCCACATGCAGTATTTTCACATTGTCCTAGTAAGGCCATCAGGATCACATAAGAGCTGCTAATGAGTGATTAGTTGGCTGCTCTCGCATTTCGTGTAAAAGTACACTAGGTCTGAAAACTCTAGAAACAAGTAGCCCCTCCCCGGACCATGCAACAATACATTTTCAGCTTGGATTGGCATTGCAATTTACTAATTTGTTTTTAGAAGGAGGGTCTTAGGGCTCTGCTGTGATGTCCCATCAGCTTGGTCCCATGGCAAACTATATTTGCCTCAAATGCCTTACCTTCATATAGGCAACAGCAGTCCAAAATAGACCAAGGTGGCAAGGTGTAGTCAACCACCAGTGTGTAGTAATGGGAAAACCATACATCTCGCTTTACAGACCTTATCCAATGTTAACTGCTCTGAGTCATACTTGCTCAGTCACAAAACCATAAACTGTGTGCACTTCCAAAGAGTGGTAGCTTTTAGCCCTAGTCATTGAAACACAGCATGAGATAGCCAGACAAATAAAACCCTCATGCATATATTTGTATTGGTAAAAACAGTGCCCACAGGGAGGGCTTTGAAGCGGCACTGCTTTTCATGCAACGCCCCCTACCCATCCGCAGGACCTGACCAAGGAGTTACCTCTCATCGGCCATTACACTTACATGCAAACATAACCTCTTTTAGATATAATATGGTGAGTATTTAACATGAATATACACACACACACACACACACACACACACGCCCACCCACAAGCACAGCAGACCATGCAAACAATCATATACTGCCTCTGATTCAATGTAGGCCATTGATGGTAGTGGGCACAGTGTCCAACTTGATATACTCAAGCAACTATCAATTACAGTATATATCAGAATAAAAAATCGCTTCTAACTGCTGGAGTGCTCCAACAAGTTGTTACACAATCTGTCATTTTCCCAGACTGAGTCAAAATTACTTGAAGAGCAAGAAACAAACTACTCATTCATTATTAATAAATGTATTACAACAAAAAATGTTCCTACTGATCCATTATTGTTCTATCTCGTTGCTTTTATTATGCTGTTGTCTCCTTTTCTATGTGTGTCTATATATTGTATCTCAAGCAGAGCCTAAATTAATTCACCTGAATTAATTTAGCCTCTAGTGGATACAGATAAGATCGGGCGTATATAGAGAAGGAGACAGCAGCATAATAGAGCAGCAGAGAAGCAATAATGGATCAGATTCAGCACAAACTTTCCTTGTAACTCCAGATAGAGACAGACTTGCAAGACAGTAGGATAGACAACTTCTTATCTGTCATAGCAGTGACCCTCACTATAACGAACTGCGCTATAATGAACAACTGATTGTTCCCAAAGGATTTATTTATTTATTTATTTAGCTTTTGTTGACCGGGTAAGTGCACTAGACAAATCCTGCCTATTTTCAGGCACGACCCGGGGGGGAGGGGGATACAGATGAATGGCAACTGACCTTGAACCAGATTAAGCTGTTGGTGGTATTTTTAGTGAATGAGGGAAATTTGGCCAGGACACCGGGGAAATTCCCCTACTCTTTTCGATAAGTGCCATGGGATCTTTAACATCCACCTGAACTACCACCAATCCAGGCAGATGGGACCTCGGTTTAACGTCTCATCCGAAGAAGAGATGTTTTATTTGCCAGTCTACAGTGAGCCACAATACACAATAAAACTAAAAAGTTAATTACACATATTCCTTTGCTTTCCCAACAAGGCACTCATACACTTGACTGTCAATAAAACTTCCTTTGCTTTCCCAACCATGCACCTGACATTTGATTCTCAATAAAAAGTGAACTCCAGTAAGTTGCCTTTAGTGACACCACTTGCACCTGCCTAGCATGCCACTGACCAATCTATCCAAAATGAAGCTCTTCCAGCACCTAGACAAGGCAAGGTAACGGTGGCACTAACGGCAGCTTGTCACTATAATAACCCACCTCTGAAGTCTGTCCCAGTCAATGCCTCGAGAATAGCTTCTGCACTGCAGGATACCCAATGTATGTCTCCAGCAAGGCTGCATTGCTCTGGCAACCCACCCAGTCTGTTCAATTCACATTTGTATTTCTTCAGCACCTCACATGTTTCCAGGAGACCTACTACATTAATGCCTTCGCTGCTAGTACTAGTAAAGGGTAGTAAACAATAAACATGCAAAGCAAATACTGTCAGAAGCACTTAAAACTAAGATCAACAACCAGAAATATTTAAGTTCGGTACAGTAGTAAGTGGATGCATAGAAAATCAAATGAGTCTGCTTTCAATTATTGGATTAATCTTTATTGCCTTCCAACATTTCTATATGTTAAGGTCTTTCATTGGCTTATTATCTAAATAAATATAAATATAACAATTTTTCCAAGAACAGTTTGTAAAATGTTATTTTTATATTTGTTTAGATATTAAGAGCCCGTGAACAAGCTGGAGACAGCAAATATAGGCAATAAAGATTAATCCAATAATTGAAGCAGACTCCATTTGATTTTCTGTTGCAAAGTCTCAAAGGCACCCATGGAGTTTGAGAAACAGTATATGTATTGTTCATTTCCGATTATTTATGTCATACAAAGTAGTAAGTACCACCATTGTACATATGATACAGCCTCCCCATGCAGAGCTTCACCACACAAATTCACTGACTGTATTATTACTCACCGAAAAGGAAGAGAAGGCACTAGGCAAGGCAAGGTACTGCTGGTCTCCTGGAATTCTTGCTGTTCTCACGGTGTCACGTCACCACTGTCTGCAGGCAGGGGTCACCTAGTCGGCAGGCACGATGGTTGTGTAGCAGTCCAGTCTCTCAGGCTAAACTACTGTCTGCGCTGCTGCTTTTTTTTTAAAAAGAAAAAAGTGAATTTAATTTACAGCTCAAGTTAGCAGCACTGGCAGAAGTACAGGGACCCTGTATCAGTGGTGGTGGGTGCTGGGTGGGCCTGGATGAACTGCTGTCTGCTGCCGGATGGTTCTCTGTAGCTGGCTGCGGCTGGGCAAACTAAGATAATCCTCCTCCTCCTCCTCTTCTCTCTCCTCCTCCTCTCCTCAGAATAGCGACTGGCTGCAAGCAACAATACGCTCTTCCTACACAGAATCCACAGGTCTGAGGTCTCCTCGGCGTTCTGAAACCAGTCCTGACTCCTGATCCTTGACTCAGTTGCTGTGAGTGAACAGTGAATTTAATCCATTTTATGCTGCAGCTACGGACCTGAGTGGGAATCCGAAATGTTCAGGTCCCAGTGGGCGGAGGTGTGATTTCAAGGCCGGACGAGTGAGCCCTCGATGGATTCATCACACCACGTCCGTCCCACGTCATCATGTTCATGTGCAGCACAATAAGGGAGTAGGCAAACAAGGCAAGGCAGGGAACAGTCCATGTCTCGGTGAAAGAAGCGGAGCACAGATGGGAATGGTCGAATGGATGCACGGCAGGCAGTCGAGAAGGACAAACAGGGTCACAGCCAGCCTCCAGGGCTGGCCGCCACGGGATTCGGGATCGGGAATCAGTCTGCCAGGTGGGAAATTGGGTTCGGGCCGGGTACCTACTCTGCGGCTGCCTGTGCTTGCTGTAGCCTGTCTCTGCAGCGTTGCTCGCTTCGTTCCGGTTCCGGGGCTCCGGTGGTGACTGCAGTGCTTCTTGACTCTCTGGCTGCTCGCTCGGCGCTCGTTCGTTGCTGACTGTACAGGGGTCCACACAGTGAGTAACAGTGTGACACTGATTTAATTTATTATATTTAAATAATTGTTGGTAATTGTACCGTCTTGTTTTTTGAGCACCGTCCAGCAGACTGTCCCGACTCCCAAGGGGCCCGCCGCCGACCCCGCACTCGGCGCTTGTTTTCAGGGGCCTCCGCGCGCTGCGGTTGGCGGGTGCTTAACGCCGCCCTGTCTCTCTCTCTCTCTCTCTCTCTCTGTCTCTCTGTCTCTCTCTCTCTGACTAATGTTTGCCACACTGCTTCATTTCACTGCAAAACCCCAAATGACCTGCATACAGTGGGCTGGATGTGTTTGGGACTAAATCCCACACTGCAACTCCAGTTGCGGACCGAAATCTCCGCAGCTGCGGAGCTTGCTATTTACATTCGCAGAAGTTGTGGAAGATGTTACAGCTGGTCCCACTGGCCGTAACATCTTTCCTCAGTTGCTGAGATTTCCACTGCAACACCACCCACAAGCTATCATAAATCATGCAGCCTGTTGTAATCCAGCTCCACTTTTGACAATACCATAACTGCGGGAGAAATTGCTGTTCCGTATGTTGCAACCCATTTTCGTTGAGTTTTTCTCGAAGCTGCAGGATTTTCAAGAGTTTTGTGAATCCATCCCACTGTTTCCTATGAATGTCATGTGGTGGCTGACACATAGGATTGGCAAGAACAACAGTCAGTTTATTTTATTGCTGTTGGCTGCTTGCTGACCTTGAAAAAATATAGACACAATTTGTTTTTTTAAAAAAGATTAATTCATTTTTTTAACAGAGTGATCTAAAAGAACAGTACTGTACTGATGCATTTCTCAAATAGATTAAAATAGGTCTATAATTCATCGGAGTTCATCAGAATAAATCAGAACCTTTTGGAAAAAAAACAGAGTCAGAATCAGAACCTGGTCACAGCCAACCCGCCCATCCTTAATTTAAATTCCTTAAAGGGAAACTGTCACTATCAAAGGCCCTTACACTCAAATGTGGGCTGGTCCAAATGTACACATTGTGTGCAAAAATATTTTGGTTTACTGACAGTTTGCTGTAGTATAGTAGATTGTATCAGAGCAATTTTGCTTAATTGTAGGCTGACATCTTCTGTTACTACAAATCCCAGAATTCCCTGCAAATGCCATCAGAGCAGTAGGCAGCAGTGAGAAGATTCCATAGTTTGCAGTGCATGTTACAGTTTATATGAGGTCTGATCTTTTATTTGCTTGTTCCGTTGTCCTTCATTGGCTATGTACAGTCACAGAGGACAGTACTTAGCCCCCTGAAGAAAAGCAGCCCCGGAAAACATCTGATCAGAGATTATGTCACCTGCAGAGGAGTCTGGGATTTGTAGTAAAAGAAGATGTCAGCCTACAAATAAGCAAAATGTGTCTGATATAATCTGTTATACTACAATAAACAGTGAATAAATAAAAATGTTTTGTTCACAAACAGCAGATTGGCATCAGCCCTGCACTTGAGAGTGGGGGTCCTTTGGGCTAGCTGTTCCTCAAGTGTTGCTAGAAATTGACTGTCACCCTTTAAGTGTTGTCAGAAACAATATAACATCTTTACTGACCCAGCATTAAATTCATGTAACAAAATGTTTATCTTGGTATGACATGTTACCCAAAAGCACAGAAAGACTGTTGGAAGTGCTATCTCAAAAGCCGACCTGGAGAAGCTGAGAAAATCACTGGTGCTGTCACCAGATATTGCGCCTGGCCTTGTACGTAAAGTGTGGATCAATATTCAACTTTACACAGCCAGGCGTGGGTGGGAAGGCATAAGTCAGCAATGTCCTGTCAGTTTTGAGATCTTCAGCGATCACTGTGGCCACGAGTATGTTCATTATGCAACAATGAACATACTGTATGAAAAATAATACCAACCCTGCGGAAATAAACAGGCAAGCTCACAATGGTGTCAGGTATGCTGCATCCGGTTCTCCACTGTGTCCTGTACTCAGTCTCCCAAATACTTAGTGAAGCTGCTGGCAGATGCAAAGTCATTCTACTGCCATTATAAATGGCTCCCACATTTTCTGGACTCGGTACCTACTTGATACTCAAAAGAGCCTATAGGCTCAACTTCTTACTGACCTTCATGAGCCACATCAGCAAGGAGGCCACGCTAAGTCAGCGCTACATGAATCATTTGATTCCTGCAACAGCAGTACAACTGTTTTCCGATGCATGGCCTAGAGAAACTAGAGATAATGGTTGTGACCAGCCATTGCAATAAAGCCAACTTCCTCTCATACTTGGCAGCACCCTGTCTGGCTGAAGAAAGTGGAGCACTATCCTGTGGTCAAAGATTGAAAATGAAGAGGAAGCAGCTACTCCACAGTACAGTACAGTACAATACAGTAAACCCCACCTGTTCTCTGGCTTCTGAAGGAATACCTGCACTGGCATCTATAGCCCAAGCAGCAAATTTCACTCTGGGGCCATTCAGCTTCAGTGCAGTAGAAAGTTTCAGTGTACAGTACCTATCTATTTTATCAATCCTGACAAGTGATTTTTTTTTTCTTTGGCCAGATCTTCAAAAGTGCTACACAGTGTGTACTGCATTTTAGTTCATTTTCCCTCCCACACAGTTATTTCTTTACCCTCCCCCCAAAAAAACTTGAAGACTGCATTACCTTAAGGAAGAATATTTAGCAAATAAATACAAATGTAATGAAATTTAATTAACTTGCCCATGTTTTTCTTCTATTTTCTACATGCACCTATTTTATAAGTGCAAAAAGACACTCCATGGTGTGAATTGAACAGATCCAGCCACATTTCCAGGTGTTGCAGGCATGCAGCATACTATACTCCCAGGATGTGGTTAGATCTGTTCAATGCACACACCATTGTGTCTTATTGTTTACATAATCCTCAACAAGGTGTGTCATGAGTCCACAAGCCAAGTGACTTAAACCACACCAGAAGTGGATAAATCCCACAACAACCCACGCCCTAGAGTGGAGTACTCTGATTCTATAATTTGCAATACAGATTGACAACATTATAAGGCAAGAAAAACTGTGTAACTTTTTTTATTTGTTATGCTGCAAAAGTGAAAATAATAATATACTAGAAAAGTACAGCAGATCCATTTCTGTAATTAATTTAATGTAAGTTGACTTAAAAATGTATATTTTATGTAACAATGTACTATATGTAGAAATAATACACTTGGACAGTCGGCAACAGGGGCTCCATCCACAAAAGGTGCTCTAGATCAAAAATGAACCAAGATAACCAGCGGATGCAATAAAACTTCCTTTATTCGGTAAAAAACATCCAATTGCTGAGACATAAATAAGATCCAAACAGACTACCACCAGGCCTGAAGCAGACCCCTCCTACAAACAGAGTCACACCCAGTCAAACATTTTCCCATGAGAGGTGCTTTCTCAGGAATCTCCAGAGTCTTGAGAAAGCGCCTCCCATGCAAAAATATTTGATTGGGCGAGACTCTGCTTGTTCTTTTTACTGAATAAAGGAAGTTTTATTGCATCCATTGGATATCTTGGTTCATTTTTGATCTGGAACACCTTTTTTGGATGGAGACCCTGTTGCCAACTGTTCGAGTGTAAGTACTGTTCTCATTTGATGGCACTGTGTCTATGCTATGATATTGCCACCTCTGTTGGTTCACAATTTTATTTATTTATTTATTTATTTATTAAGATTTTGGTTAACATTTGAGTACAGGCTCATTACATAGGTTCCATGTCAAGGTCATTACAGTAAAAAACAAAACTACAGCTTATGGGAGGCTGTACGAGAATAACAAGAATTAAGGCAAATTAGGCAAGCGGTTACATGTGTGACTGAAATAAACAAGCACTATATACAATGGTACTTGCCACCATAAAAGGAAAAAAGGGAGGGAGAGACAGAGTGAACAAGGGGAGGGGTTGGCTCAGGAAGAGAGGGGTAATAGTGAGAAGACAAACTGGAAAGAGAGAATATATACTGAAAATCAGTCCAGAAGGTGGGCCTCGTTACTTGTAAGGAAGGTTTATACAAAGCATACTGGCAGTGCCAGCAGTGGGAAGTGTTAACAGAGAGTGCCAGGTAAGAGGGTGGTGCAGGATCAGAGCAGGATGTCAGTATAAGAAGGGGAAGAAGGAATGGGAGTAGAAGGGGAGTGGTGGAGAGGGGATGAGGGAAGGTAGGGTAGAAGGTGTGGGGAAGAGGTTGGGTCAGTTAGGGAGGGAAGTAGTAGGGGGTGGAGAGGTGCCTGGATGTGCAGGTATAGAAGTGAAGGGGAGGAGGGTAGCACAGTTTAGGGAGGGAAGAAATGGGGTATATAGAGTGCCAGGAGGTACATAGGTTGACAAACGGCTAGGGTCTGGAGGCTTTAGTGGAAACAGTCACAACCTGCTTTGGTAACCAGGTATGATCATAGCCCTTGTTTAAAAGGGCCTAGCATTGGAATAGCAAACAGACTTGGTGGCAGGTTGTTAGTCCATTTAGGCGCATGGTGGGCAAAGGCCCTTTATCCTAGAGTGGTGCGACATCTTGGAACCTTGAAAACCATGATCCTGGAGCTTCTTGTGGTGCGGCTGCATTCAAAGGGGGCGAGGAACTTCTGGACACCTATGGGTAGCATGCTTAGACTTGATTTTTTGTAGAAACAAAGACATCGTTACCATTTTTTGTAGGTTATTTCATACAGTATTTAAGTAGACAGATGGGTTCAGGGTCAGATACTTTATTGATCGGCAGCGCAGCAAAAGGACAACTAAAACACAATCCACATTTATGATTTATACAGATACAAAGGGCAAGAAAGATTAAAAACAAATGAAAGGTTTACTCCTACGAATTCTATAAACAGTACAAAAGTAACTAGCAATTTTATTGACAGTTATTGCATCATTACCAGTCATTAGGACAAAAAAAAGCATCTTCAGGAGTCTCACCAAAATCAGAAAAGATACTGAAGATCCAGGTGTTATGGGGCTTTGCATACCAAGGGCAGTGAAACAACATGTGTTCCAAATTTTTGACGCCCCCCTAGCAGGCAAGAGCAAAAGGGTCTCCGAAGCCTTTGGCACACAAGCATATCTGTCAACTGCAATATTGCTAGGGAAAAGCTCAAATTTATTTATTTTATTTATTTATTTGTAAAGGTTTCACCAGGAAAGACAGCATGAACTGTAAACAGCTCATTTCCAGAAGCATCCTGGGGGAAGGGGTACCTAAATGGGAGGATCAAGCAAAGTCAACAATCAAGTACATACAGTGCAAAACAATACATACAGTGTTGTACTAGTACTATGGAATACATATACCAAACAATCAACTACATAAGTGCAATTCAGATACATACAGTGTTGTGCTAATACAATGCAGTACTAATCAGTATTAGACAACAGAAGTTAATGTAAACAGGAAGTGATATATAACAGAGCGAGGCCAAGACATAAGGGGAGAGAAGAAGTCATAGTCATTGGGGGGAGGATGGTAAAGGACAATGAGCAGATAGCATGGGTAGCATTATGCAGTTGTAGTTGTAGCATAGATAAGGGGTAGGTAAGGCACCGAGGGAGGGGAAAGGAGGGTAGGAGAGTATGGTGGGCATGGTTGAGGGAGGATTGTTAGGGAGAGAGAGGTGTTGGGTGCAGATACAGGATAGCAGAAAGGGTAGTGGCAATGCAGTGGCAAGTAAGTGCAGGTTAGAAAGATATTCCTTTGGGCTCAAGAATATAGTCTAAATATGGTCTATAGCTAAACCAGTTTTCATTGGATACATACCAAGGAAAGAATCTGGAACGAGCTGTCCATTCTAAGTCGAGTGCCTGATTATTGTTTCCAATTTTGTTCTTGATATACCTTTTATATTTCCAACTGATGGTAACTCCATTCTTGTAGTATTTGTAGAGGTATAATAGTTTGTATTTTTCACTTATCTTATAAAGGTGGGATAGCCATAATGATTTTTGGAGCCCTAAGAGTGTCAACCTTTCTTTTTCTTCCAGGCACATCCTTATTAAATCATCTGAAGTCCCCCTAGTACACTTAATCCAGTAACCAATAAATAACGAATCCGCTAAGGTCTGAAAACTATCAAGGCCTAGTTCAGCTCTGATGTATGCAGTAGGGGTAGACTTATTTAACCTCAAGTAGGATTTCAGGTGTTGAATAGGAGTCTTTTCTAAATCATTTAGCATGTAGTGGGCCCAGATCTCTGAGGCAAAAAGCAATTGGGGATTTAATTTAGAACGGATTGCCTGAATGAGGGGCCTAATACTAAAACCTCTGTAGTTATAATTAAATGTTTTGAGACCAAGAGATATTTTTTCACTTTAGTGATGGTGTCAAGGTAATGTGAGCGCCATAGGCCATTGGCAGCAAACTTTAATCCTTACTTTTCCAGTGTTCCATGAAGCTGTAATGTTTAATCTGTAGTTTCCAATGACAACTACCTGGCTTTTAGTTGGATTAATAATAAGAGAAAGATTCTGGGTTTCGGAGGCCAGGAATTTTAGTTTTTTTTCTAAACCAGTTTGACAGAGATAGTAGCACCATATCATCCACATATGCCAACAGGGGAACATTAAAGGAGCCAATCTTAGGTGAGTATGATGGAAAACTGTTAAATAACCTTAACGGTTTATCCAGATAAATATTGAATAACATTGGTTCTAATAAGCACCCTTGTCTGACACCCTTGATGTCTACTTTACTGGACATGGTACCCATGGGACATGTTCTAATTCTGGCCCAATTACTATTTTACAGTCTGGAAATCCCTGACACCAGGGCATAGTCTATACCCGGGTCCAGCATAGCCAGCCACAATTTATTCCTGTTGACTGAGTCAAAGGCTGATGAGAAATCTATAAAGGCATCATACACCCTTTGTCAGTGAATCAAACAATATCTCTTCCCACATGTGTCTGAGTATAAAGCAGTTGTCTAAAGTAGACTAATTACTTCTAAACCCAAATTATAGGGGAGAAAGCACTCCCAGAGAAATAATTTTTGCTTGTGTTGCTCTACAATAATCTTTGTAAAACCTTTGCCAGATATATCTAAAAAGGCTAATAGGAGAGTTCATCTTGGGGTCAGTTTTATCTCCCTTTTCGAAGATGGGAACAATTTTTGCCCCTTTCCATGGGTATGGAAAATAGCCTTCTCTTACGCAGCAGTTAAAAAACAGTGACAAAATGTCTGACCAAAGGAAAGTAGATTACAGATAAACTTCAGAGGGGATGCGGTCAGGACCAGGTGCTTTACCCCTTTTTAGGACTGCAACTGCCGAAAGGACCTCAGGGGCTGATACTAACCTAATTGGGCAGTATATCAGGAGCACTCTGATGTTACCAAAATGCTCATCAAAGAATAAATTAGAAAAACACTTTACCAAAATCTCTGTCGATATATAGGTGTCTATAGAAATAGACCAGTTAGCCACACCCATCACCACCAGTTGCCAGAAGGATCTGGTATCACTCTGATGGATGACTTTGAGCATTTCTTCCCACTGAACCTTATGGAAGGCTGTTTTTTTAGTTTTTAGTATTTAGATGGGCAGGGAGAGAGGCACGGTGTGACAGGCTTGAATAAGACCCTGTCCCATTCAATTATGAAGAAAGAGTTTAAAGCAAGGATCTGTTCTATCATCTTCTCTGTCTCTTGTCTGTCTGATTGCATGATCAAATTTTCTTGTGAGACCTCACTAAATAACAGTTCACTGACTCACTGAGCTGTCACTCAGTGAGTGCATACTGTATGCTGTATGCACTCAGTGACAGCTCAGTCAGTGGCTGGTTGTAGTGGAGAGAGGAGCTCAGTGCTGGTCGCCAGCTTGGGGATAGGATGGGGAGCAGGGTGGTGGGGCACTGCCTGCTGGAGTGGGGTGTCTGGGTCCCCTAAACCACAAGGTAGACATTTGTTTACTATACAGGGGATCAGGCATAGGGAAGGGGGTCCACAAGACTACCAGGGACATGTTTGTATTTACTATACAGTGGATCAGGAAGGGGGATTACACTGGACACTAAGGACAACTTTTATATATGTTGGGTGGGTGATCAGGCAGGGGGAGGGATAACTGGGCACCCGGGACAACTTTTTTATACTTCGGGCAGTTGATTGTGTGGAGGAAGGGAAGGGACCACTAGCCACCAGGGATGTGACAACGGAATTCAGTTCTGTGACCAGGACAGTGACTGGTGGAGGAGGGGACCACTAGACCACCAGGAAATATCTTTATTTGTACAGGACTGAAGATCACAGAGGGAACTACTACCACCAGGGAGACTGGTTATTTTTTGTTGAGCAGACTATCGGTAATCGGGGGGTGCTGCAGTACCTTTGTGGGGGATTAAAGCAAGGCCTCAGTCAGCAGTATTTGTGCCATGTAAGGGGGCCCACAAAAGACTCATTCATGTAGCAAGTGCTTTGTGAATGGGACAGTACCAATATGCAAGTCCTCTTCTCCTTATCTGCATTGCAGCCCCCTCCATACTTTGCCCCTGTGCAAACCCAGTTTCTGCATGCAAACCAGGCTTTTGTGAATATCACTTTGGTGGAAAACCTGGTTTGCACTTGGGCAAAGTTTTTTTAAAAACAGGTTGCCTCTTAAAGAGGTGGGTATGTGACAGGGTTGACTAAGGCCCTGTCCCATTTGGTTATGGAGAAAGATTGTAAAGCAAGGATATGTTCTATCATCTCCTTTTCTGTCTCATCTACTTTTCTGTCTCTTGTCTGTCTGATTGTGCAATCAGATTTTCTTGTGAGACCTAGGAACTGATCACTCAGGCAGTCTCATGATTTTCCACCTCCTGCTATCTCTCTACCTTCACTGGCTGTGTCTGTCTTTTTTTCCTCCTTGCTTATGTGGAACTTTATGTGAAATTGGGATCCCTTGGTTTGAAAATGTATATTGCTATATTTTTGAAATACCTGCAAAAAGTTATTTGGAATGTAGAGGGATTAGTTTGAGTTGCAGTTTGACCTCCATGAACTCTATTACAGAGTTGTCAACAGGAGGTTAGTTCTGGGACACCATGTTCTATTTTGTTGCACCTACAAATAAATTGATGATGTTCTGATATATTTTGTGAGAAACAGGATGTCTGTTAATGAGATCAGGATGAAGAAGTCAATTGCCAGGCAAAGACTTCTTATAAAAAGAGTAATCTTTTGTTAGGGGGGGGAGAGAGAGAGACTGAAATTTAGAACTAGAGATACCCTCAGAGGAAGGACTTTGTTTTGTTTGAACTGACTATGTTTAGAAACCATTCTGTACATTTTTTTTATTATTTTATTGTTATAGGAAATAATGAAATGCTACTTGCATATTTTATAATTGCTCCTGGTCTTCCTATGCTTCCTGACCTATGCTTCAATAATATATAGGTGAGCAGAAAGAGACAGAGCCACTGATGAGTGGAACTAGGGAACTACAACTTGAATTTCTCTTTGATTGGGCTCTGGGTAAGCTATTGTGGAGACACTAGAAGGGATAAAGAGATTACTGATCGGCTTACTGTTTGCCAGTAGTATTGGGGGAACGAGAGGAGACAGAGCTGATACTGTGCATGAGCTGTGATCAGAACTTGGGTATAGTAATGTGTGAAGTCAGCAAAATCCACTCCATTAAATATTTTACAAACTGCACTCAATTTGTGAAGCACAATTTGCTCAGTTTGCAGAGCAGGGATCAGCCACAAAGTGTGCAATTTCATAGGCAAAATTCCACACTTTGTGCAAAAACTACTTTTAAATACCTGGTGTCTAGAGGTCCCCCCCCCCCAACACCGATCACTGCCCACAATGTAATTTTTTTTTTCATTAAATCCCTGGTGTCTAGTGGTCCCACCTCCCTGCCACTGATTGCAGGCCACAATGTAAAGAAATACATATTTTTTTTATTAAATCCCTGTCAAGTGGACTCCTCACCACCCACTGTTTATAGCTGGCCACAATGTAAAAAATATATATTTTTTTCATTAAATCCCTGTCATGTTGACCCCCACCCCCCACTGATCCCCAGCCACAATGTAAAAGATGTATATATTATTTTTCATTAAATCCTGATGTCAGCGGACCCCCAACTGTCAAGGGTGCCCTACCACCACCACCACCTGATGCCTTACCCCAACCCTGTGTAGAGCACAGGCTGTATGACTCACCTCCGTGGCCAGCAGCCCAACTGAGCTTCAGTAAAGGAGGCCGATGCTTGTACAAGCATGCCCTCATTCATTGAGAGCTCAGTCAGGCTGCCAGCTGTGGAAGTGAGTGGAGGTCAGTGCCAGTGGCCTGCTCAGAGAGGGGGTGGGGGGAGCAGGATGGTGGTTGTGGGGCACTCCCTGATGGGGTGGGGTGAGGTGGTGGGGGTCCACTAGATACCAGGGATTTAATGACAAAAATAAATATCTTTTTTAAATTGTGGACAGCAGTTGTCAGCAGGGCATGGGTGTCCACTTAAAAGGGATTTAATAAAAAATAAATATTATTTTTTACATTGAGGCCAGTGATCAATGGCTGGGGGTGGGGGGTTCACTTGAAAGGGATTTAATGAAAAAAATTAATATATTTTTTACATTGTGTCTGTTGATTGGCGGCAGGGGGTGGGTGTTTCACTTGAAAGGGATTTAGTGAAAAAAATATATATATTTTTTTTTACATTGTGGCAGGTGACTGGCAGTGGAGGGTGGGGATGTACTTCAAAGGATTTAATAATAAAATATATATATATATATATATATATATATATATATATTTTAACATTGTGGCTGTCAATTGGCAGCGTGGGATGGTGGATCCACTTGACGGAGTTTTAATGAAAGAAAGAAATATATTTTTTTTACATTGTGGCCAGTGATCAGTGATGGGGGGGGGGGAACCCTAGACATCTGGGATTTAATGAAAGAGAAAATATGTGTTTTTACATTGTGGCCAGTGATTAGCAGCAGGAAGGGGGACCACTAGACACAAGGGATTTGAGGGATTCACCATTTATCACTTCTCTTTGCTTTGGGGTTTTAATAAGTGCAATTTGCATTAAAAATCCAAAAACTAAGGTGAAGTTACAAAGGATGAATTCCTATTAAAGGTAAGCAACTTTGCATAGTGATTTAGGCAGCCAAATTTGGCGACTTCACCTAAAATTCACCTACGAAGTAAAGCTTCACTGCATCTCTACTGAGGTAGTGCAGAACATTGTGGGGAACAGCACTGTAAAGCCCTGGGTGAATGCATTCCAAAAAAATGCAGTGCTGTTGTGGTACATCTGTACAACTGGATCTTAAGGGGTTGTTGCTTGTGTTGTTATTGCTGCCTTGGGTGTTGTTCCAGATCCAAATAATGTGTTGGCAGCAAAGTGAGTATAACATGAGTCAGTAGCCTAGCTAAAAAGGTATGAAAAGACTGGTGATCACGGTATTGGGGGAGTGTGACATGCTTAGAGTTTGTAGTTCTTAGCCAATCAGTATGAGTTTCTCCACATTTAAGCAACCAGTTTTTTAGGAAAGGGAGTTTGGCAGAGTATTTTTGGACAGGGGAGGGGAAGGGATGCAAGAATAGCATGGTTGTGGCTGAGTTGTTTTTACTGGTGAGAGATAGTGGGGGAAAAATGACAGTGGAATTGCTTCAAAATTTTCAGGGGCAAATGTAATGATACCATTTGTTGTGCTGCTGTCACCCTGACTGACTGGCTCTTTTTGTAAAAAGATATTGTCATATGAGTTACCCACACTAAAAAGTAGAATTATGTGGTAAACAAATGTAAACACATTTGGATAACAGTTAGCAATGTGTACATTTAATTCATTATAACATTTTAGTGAGAAAAAAACAATATGATTCAATTGGGAATTATACAATAATGCCAGATTTTTTACCCTATTGTATAATTCCCAATTGAATCATATTGTTTTTTCTGACTAAAATGTTATAATGAATGACATGTACACATTGTTAACTGTTATCCAAATGTGTTTACATTCGTTTACCACATAATTCTGCCCTGTGATTTAATATCCTATTGTCTGTACTATTTTATTGTACTTTGTCTGTATTCTAACCTAGTGTATGCTCAGATGTGGAACCTCTGTAAATGGGTCTCTGACTCAAAGGTTTTGTAATTCCAAGAAATAAATAAAATAAATAAAAATAAATATTTTAATGTACTTTATGGGTTTCTGTCAGTTAGGAGTTGCCAGGCCATCGGGTCAGAATAATGATATACAGAACATTTGTCTTTAATATATGAATTTTAACTGCATCACCCTGTATGACTCCATTGTATGTACACTATACCCTCAATCAATGGCTGTTCAAGAAAGCTAAACATTTTGTGGGCGCTGTTATTGAAGTGTTTCAGTATAATGAATGGGATTATTATAAGCTTCCCAAAACTGCTCATTTTTTCTCAACTGTGCATTTTAAAATATATGAGTTCTTATAAATGCACAATTTCAGCAAACAGCATTTTTTCATAAACTGCGAGCAATTTCAACAAATAATGTCACTGTTTTCATATTAATATACAGCAGCTACTACAATTTCCCAGTGCATTTTATGCTGTCTACTGATGTACTGTATGAAGAATTTCTGTGCTGATCCTGGGAATGACAACACTGTGTGAGCCTTGCACTGCTGCACACAGTACCGGACCTCCCTATGGATTGGGGGCTTGTAATGCTATTAGCTGATCAAAAAACACAAAAACAATGTGTTCCTTCAAATATACAGCTGTTAGAACAATGTCCCTGAACAATCTGTGCTGGCACTACTTCTCTACTATACGGTGAATTCCATTGCTGATGCCTTAGAATGACAGCACTGCATGCATACTGTGCTGTTGTGCAATATAGGATCACCTTATGGATTGTGTGCTAAATTTAAAGATCAGAAAAAAAGCTGTTCCTTCCTTCCATAAGTTTTTTGCTATAACAAAACTAAAAGTTCCTAACTACATCCCCTAAACTGAAGGCATTGCAAAAATAAAATTAAAATATGGATTGTCATGTCATTTCTGGCAGATTGCAAAAGAAACAAACATTTGTTAATGCCAAATGCTTGCTTACTTTTATTTGCTGTGTAAGCGTTTGGCTCTGATAGTGCAGAGGCAGAGTTTAACATGTTTCAATATAAGAAAACTAGCAGGACAAGAGGACAAGGCATAAGATTAGAGGGAGGCTGATTAAGGGGTAAAGTGAGGAAGTTCTTTTTTACAGAAAGGGTGGTAGATTCATGGAACAGCCTACCTCAGGAAGTAGTGGATATGAATACAGTGCAGAGCTTCAAACAGGCATGGGATAGGCATAATGGAGCAATATAGATGAGTATGAATAAATAGCCGACTGACAGAGTAAAGACCTATGGCACATTCATAAGGTAGAAAAATGGCCTTGCAGTCCTTATCTGCCATCAGCTTCTATGTTTCTGTGTAATGATTAACAAATGAATAACATGGTTTATAACAGTGAAACTACTGTGTTTTGGAAATGAAGAGGTTCATGCATAATGTTGTCATTTTCTTAGATTATGACCTTGAATTTTCAAAATACTAGGGTTTTTTGCCCTGCATATGAAAATAACAGGTGTAATTTATGAAATGGGACCCAAAACATTGTTTTGTGGAATAACCATGAAACAGGGTTTTGGGAGGAGGGTTGATGACATTGCCATGTTCATTCAATGGGGGTAAAAACATGAGTATGTTGAAAATGTGGGTTTAGAGGTAAAAACATTACAACATTATGAGTAAACAATGAAAAATGCCAATGTTTGTTCATAACATTGTTTTTTTTTATTCAAATTTGACCTCAGCTGTTCAACATAATCTTTTTATTATACCACCATATGAACATGAGAGGTCTCATTTATGAAATCCTGCCCACAATGTAATTTTGTGGCACAAGTCTGAAAAGATATTTTGGACAGGATTTGAAAAATGACACATGTAATCTTCATGACATGGAATACAAAAATGGCTCTGTTGAAAAGGTGTGGTCGCAATCCGGTAAAATAGCAAAGCTAGTTGTCAACGTTGAAGAATTTCAATGTTTATTCATAACTTTGTCATTTTTTCACATTTTGACCCCATATTTTCAGCATAGTCTTTATTATGACCCCACTTTATGATCAAGACAAGGGGACTTTTTAAATTCAGTCCAAAAGGTGACTTCGCTGAGTGACTGTGAAAACGTGTTTTGGAGGAAATTTGAAAAACTTCACTTGCCTTGTTCATGTGGTAGAGTAAAAAAAAGGTTATGCTGAAAATTTGGGAACAAAAGCTTGAAAAAATAGCAAAGTTATGAGAAAGCATTGAAGAATGTCAGTACTTCTTCATAACTTTGTTGTTTTTTAAAATTTTGAGCCCTGATTCTCAACAGTCTTTTTATTGCCCCACTTTATGATTAAGGCAATGGGAATTTTTTAAATCCCATCCAAAAGGTGATTTTGCACAGTGACTGTGAAAACATGTTTCAGAGGGGATATGAAAAATTACACATGCCTTGTTCGTGAGATGGGGTAAAAACGACTATGTTGAATATTTGTGGTCAACATCTGGAAAAATACTAAATTTATGAGTAAACATTGAAGAATTTCAATGTTGCTTCATAACTTTGTTGTTGTTTTTTAAGATTTTGATCTCACATTTTCAACACCATCTTTTTATCACCCCTCCTTATGACCAAGAGAGGTGACATTTTTTAGAAGGCATCCAAAATGTGATTTCACAGAATGACTACAAAAACACATTTCAAGGGATTTTGACAAAGTTTTAGCTATTTGGTTCATGAGGTGGGGTTAAAAAGGCCATATTGAAAAATTTGGGTTAAAATATGAAGAAAGAACAAAGTTATGACTAAAAGTTCAAAACGAATTCAAAAGACAATAACTGAATGTATATTGTTTTCAGTCACTTCCCAATATAGCTCACAAGAAGCAGGACATTTGAGAAGGAGCAGTGCTGGACCAAATAGGTAAGTATGGGGTGGGGTTGTGGGGTGGTGGGTGCTATGGGGTGGTTGGGATGAAGGGGTTGGAGTGTAAGGGGCACAAGACATCTTTGGGCCAAGTTCTTGTTTTTCAGATTAAGAGGAGGGACATGGTGGAAGGATTAGAAGGTGGGTATGATACTTGGCAGTGGGAGGATGTTTTTTCTATGGATGGGACATTGGGAAGGATCAGAAGGTGTGTAGCATACCTGGCAGTGGAAGAATGTTTTAATTTTATGGATGGGGCACTGGGGAAAGACTCATGAGGCTTCTTGCTAAGCATTGTCATGCAGCTGAACGGATCGAGTTGCTCTGTGATAGGAGCGGTTCTTTTCATTCAACTAGAAATAGGGGAGTTCAACACCTGGTTGCAGGGATGATGCCATACCAAAGGGTATGGGTTAGTAGGGGACTGGGGCAGAGCCTGGGACAATAATGACCTGTATGCAGGGGAGAGGCTACACTTGAGCGGGAAGGGGAAGGGATTACTGAAGCAGGGGATAGAGTGGTACATAGTGACAAGGGTAGCTTGAAACTAGGATAGGGGGGTGGCAAGTGGTCAGCTGGTAGGCAGGATTTCCAGAGAGGGGAGACAGATGAGCCTACCCCGCAAGCAGTAGGGGAGGGTATTGGTGAGGAGCAAAAGGGGGGTATATCAGGGTGGGGAAAGCAAAGGAGCAAGGTGGCAGGTAGTTTCATAAAATGTGAGGAGCCTGGGGAACAAAGCAGCTGAGTTTCAGGCCCTCCTGGCAGTGGGGCAGGTGGACATTGCAGCAATAATAGAAACTTGGGCCACCCAGTACAATGACTGGGATATGATGATCCCTGGATACAGGCTGTTCAGGAAGGAAAGGGCTAACAGGAAAGGGAGGGGGTTGGCAATCTATGTAAGGGAAGAAATAAGGTGCATAAGGGTGGAGGGGAGGAAGGTAGGACAGAGGCCCAGTGGATGCAGCTTCAGGATCCAAAGGGTAGAGTTTTGAGGACGGGGTGGTGTATGGGGCACCAACTCAAGGTGAGGAGCTGGACAAGGAGTTGGCAGAACAGATTACCTGGGGTAGACTGAAGCACACCAACCACCACAAGTGCTAAGGAGCAGGCTATATTGGGGCATTCCAGGATAATTTCCTGGTGCAGCTGGTGAGTGAGCCAACTAGATTGGGAAGGACTCTGGACCTGGTACTATCAAACGGGGAAGCCGTAAGGGACCTGGAGGTTGAGGACCTGCTGGCTGGGAGTGATCACCACTCAGTGTGATTCACACTCAGAATGGGGAGTCAAATGGGAGGCTCAGGTAGCAGGGTGATTGATTTTAGGGGGTCAGACTTCAACAAGATGGGGAAAGTCTGATAAACCATCTGGGGGAATCCAACCAACCATGGATGCCAATCAAAAATGGGGTATCATTAAAGTAGGGCTAGCAGAGGCTACTGGGACATATAATAGGGCACAGCACAAAAAGGGAAGGGCAAAGAAGCCCAGTTGGCTGACCAAGGAGGTAATGGATGGGATGAGAGCCAAGAGGAGTGTTTTTCAGACATCCAGGAGATCAGGGAGGGGGAAAACTGGGAGGAGTACACAAAGACATCCAGGGAGGTTACAAGACTAGTCAGAGCCACCAAGGCATCCAGAGAGCTGAGGTGGGCATTAAGGATGGAGAGAAGGACTTCTTTAGATACATAGGGGAGAGAAGGAAGAACAAGGACCGGATAGTGAGAATTAAGAAGACAGGGGATGGGTAGAGAAGGGGGAGGAGCAGGCAGAGGTACTAAATGAGTACTTCTGCTCTGTATTCACAGTAGTGAGGGGGACGGATACCTCAGGGGAGGGGTGGAGTGGGCAGAGGAGGGGAGGGGTGACATGGGGAAATTACGGAGAGAAGGGTACTGGAAGGACTGAGGTCATCATGGGTGGATAAGGCACCGAGGTCTGATGGCATTCACCCTAGGGTACTCAAGAAACTGGCAGTGTACCTGGCAGGACCACTGGCTGACCTGTTCAATACCTCTCTAAACATGGGATACATAACACAGGACTGGAGAATGGCCCATGTGGTACCCATTCACAAAAGTGGCCCAAAGTACGATCCAGGTATGAGTCTTACATCAATTATAGGGAAACTAATGGAGACAATCCTTAAGGAGAGACTGGTAACATTTTTAGAAGACAAGGGTCTCCAGGACAGGCAACAACATGGGTTTGTTGCAGACAGGTCCTGTCAGACAAATCTCATTGAGTACTATGATTGGGTAACCAGGAAACTGGACAAGGGCCATGCAGTGGATGTCCTGTACTTGGACTTTAACAAGGCCTTCAATCTAATGCCACATGGGAGACTAGGGGTGAAGCTGGAGTGTGTAGGGGTGGGTACTAAGATGGGCAACTGGATTAATAACTGGCCGAGGGGGAGGCAGCAATGAGTGGTGGTGGAAGGGAAACTCTCATCACCAAGAGAGGTAACAAATGGGGTGCCACAGGGATCGGTACTGGGTGTGCTGTTTGGGATATTCATAGCAGATATCTCACACAGGACCCAGAGTTAGATCAGTCTGTTTGCAGATGATACCAAGATGGGAGCTGTGGTAGATGATAACGAGGGGTGGAGGGCACTGTAGAGAGACCTGACTAAACTACAAGAGTGATCAGAAACATGGCAGTTGGGGTTCAATGCCAAGAAATGCAAGGTACTGCACTTCGCAGCTAAGAACCAGAGGGGGAGCTATCACATAGAAGGGGTGCAGTTGGGGAGCACAAAGGAGAAAAATGACTAGGGGTGATTATAACAGGAAATATGAACAACTCAGCACAGTGCAGGAAGGCAGCATCCACAGCCAACAAGATGCTGGGCTATATAGCGAGGGGGATCTCCTCTAGAAGCAGTGAGGTGATCCTTCTTTTGTACAGGTCACTGGTCAGGCCACAACTGGAATACTGCGTGAAGTACTGGCGCCCATTCCTAAAGAAGGATATCAGGCTATTGGAAGGGTGCAGTGCAGAGCGACAAAGATGGTCCCGGGTTTGATGGTGAATTCCTATGAGGAAAGACTGAACAAGGGCAACATGTGTTCCCTGGAGGAGAGGAGGGATAGGGGAGTCATGATCGAGACCTTTAAGTATCTGAGGGGGATAAACAAGGTTAATACAAGAGTGATATTCTGGATCAGAAGGGGGAGGGATACTAGAGGGCACCAAATGAGGCCGGAGGGGGGAAAATTCAAAAGGGAAATCAAGAGACATTATTTCATGGAAAGGGTTGCAGACAAGTGGAACATTCTACTTGAAGAGGTGGTTTCTTGTAGGATGGTGGCCTGCTTCAAGAGGGGTGGGACAGAATGGGGGGAATGACTGTGGAGAAGAGAAGGGAAGGAGGGGTGGGCAGCTGCAAGATGAGGGGCTACCTACACAATCAAGCAGACTCGATAGACCACATGGCCTGTTTCTGCTGGCATTTCGTATGTTTGCATGTTCGTACATGAAGTTTCTGCCTTGGAGAGAAAAATGTTCATGATCAGCCTTGCCGAACATTGAGCTATCACTGTCAAGCCCCCTGCATCCTGAGCAGCATTGGACTACACAGTGACACACATCTGAAACCCATTATTGCTACAATATGCTTGCTTTGCACATGCGCAAGCAAACATAAAAATTGATTTTTGAATTTGTTTTATCAAGAATTGATCTAGATTGCAACTCTGCAGGTCTTAGTGTTCTGACAGCCCTCCCTCAAATGCATAGAGATAGCTGACAAACATTCGAGCATGATCAGTGAAAACCAAGCTGGAAGCATGTACCCCCCCCCAAAAAAAAAGTGCTATTTGGTAAGATTGCTCTAATTTTTCTTATGTAAATTGCACTTTTGAACCTGGTAATTAAAAAAAAAACATAAATCTGAAAAATTGTGCAGTCTTGTTCATTATGTGCAGAAAGCCACATGGTGCTTCCAAGATGTCTTCTCTATCACAAGATTACATGTATGACCACTTCGGCACCCTTGACCTTGTACGATACCTAAACACAGTGCTATCTGCAAAAATTGCACTTTTAAATATACTATCTTCAGTTTGTGAAACTATACAAAAATTAATCTAAATGCCGCAATTACATGAAAATTGGATGAAATGGAATTTTTACACTTTTGCACACCAGTACTCATCTTCCAAAAACAAATTCTCCCCTATGGATTCCTTACCTGTTGGACCATAAAATGTCCTCCTTATGCTGAGCTATTGGTGTAAACCACTTGCAATGCTGACAGCTGGTGTTTAGGAACCAGCATGGGTCATCAACAGTCAGCCAGCGAGAGGAAGATTGAGCATCCCAGAGGACATGCTCTTCCTCTGGGGAGGGATGGCAGCCAGCTCTACTGCTATACTGCCACCTGGATGACAACATGTGACACTGCAGTGGAGCTGCTAAGGGGTAGGAAAGACAGAGGCTGGGGCAGCATTATAAATGTTTGTGTGCATGCACACGTGTACCCATGTCTCCTGCATCTTGAGAGATGGAATGAGAAAAAAGAGGACCTCTGTGCAGAATGACAGCTCAGCCCTACTCGAATGCTTCACACTCACTGACTTCGGCACTCTCCTGATGGCTGGATATTGTGCATCCAAGACATGTAGCTTCATCCTGAGGGCTCCACTGTGGGAGGGAAACCACAGAGGTAACATTGGAGCAGGTAAAAGCCATGAGAAGTTGAGGTAATGGGGCTGGGGTGCAGTGGGGGCTCAAGAGGAGGTCAAAAGCTGAGGGGAGCAAGAAGCATAAACAGAATAAAAAACAATTTTCTCCATTATGTACATCATGTACATTGATTGGAAGTAGTAGCAGTGTGATTCCCAAGTGAAAGATGCAAGGGCTGAAGGGATAGCTGCCTCATATATTTCACTCATGAATCGTACTACCACTAATATCACTTGGTAGGCAACAGTTTACAAAACAAGAAGATGTAATCAACTAAAACCAGAAAAGAAATTCACTGGGGAGTTGGGTTTTTTTTTGGCACATTGGTGGTCAGGTTCGGTGTAATCTTTTGCAGATATAAAATGATGAATTTGCTGACTTAGGAGAACCTTTCTCAGCTTGGGGAAGGAGAGATTTTAAATACAGATATCTCTATTTACTGGTAAATGTTAGAGTGAAGTTATGCATGTGCAACTTTGTTTATGGTCTGAAGATATTTGAATGTATATGCTGCTGATTGTAATAGGAATACTTTGGCTGTTTGCACTTTCTGTTCCATGGGGAACTGCCACCCTTTCGGGGTACCATGCCATGGGAACAAATCCCTTTAAGCTAAAGGTACCTTAGGAAGAATTCCAAGGAGAGAGAGGTGTGCCACTGGAGGAGGAGGAGGGGAGGAAGGTGAAGGCAAAGAAACAATGCTTCTCAGTGAGGCTGGAGGGAGCTGATTTAAATAATTTGTGCAGGGGGCATGGCTGGTTGCTCTGCCCATTGAACTGCAGGCAAAGCCTTTGATTGCAATGGGCTTATGCAGCTTAGTTAGAAGTTATGCTTGTGCAACTTTGTTGATAGTCTGATGGTATTTGAATGAGCATGTTGCTGATTGTACTAGGAATACTTTGGTCATTTGCACACTCTGTTCCACAGGGAACTACCACCCAGTCAGGATATTGTGATGGCAAAAGGAAACCTCTTGAGGAGAGTTCCACCCTTAGCGGTGCCATGGGAATGAATTCCTTTAGGCTAAATGTACCTTAGATGGAACTCCCCCCAAAAAGTACTAAGCAGCAAGTAGAGACACAGAGCTTGCATGACGAAGGAGTGACAGCAATGAGTGATGACTGGAAACAGACATATACTGAATTGAGCAATGACTGACAGATATTGGGACTGATAGCAGAAGAGGCATGACTTCTGCAAGGAGACAAGGAATGGCAAATGGGAGGAGGGCCACCATCCAACCCCAGCTCACAGTGGAAACCTACCTGACATTAAGACTACCTAAATTCTATGGCCTTCGGCACTGAGGAGAGGGAAAAATACCCTATGATGGGGAACCTCTGGGGATCCAAGGCCTTGGTCGCCTTCCCTCTAGGCTTGGGATAAGTTAGCGATGGTTCAGCTACTGCAATTTAGAGACCCAATTCAGAGGAAGATTTTTAAGGGAAGGCCTTCACTCTCTCTCTCTCTCTCTCTCTCTCTCTAAAACAGGAAAACTGTGGCAGTGCCATGAGTAAACTCTGCAGCTAAAGGAAAGACCCTGCACTGAGGCTCACCCCCAGCCCCCAAGACAGAAGGTAGAGAGCAACAACCACTGAAAGGCACTCACCTGGCCTCCACACAAGGAGGCCTAGAGAGGAAGTCAAACACTTGAGGGGGTAAGGAATATGAGGAGCCTTTGAGGGGCCAGAATTTGGAGACACATGGTCTTCAACCTTGAGGTGCAGAAGAAGGGATGGAGGTGGAGAACAGGTTAACCTCAGGTGGCTGTATGAAGAATAGCTTTCAAAGGTGCTGCTGACACTGCCTGCACAGTTAAAGGAGCCCCTTTGGATGTAGAGGACCCACCCTCCAACAACTGAAGTCTTAAATGCTATATCAAGAGATGCCACCATGTCAATCTGCATGGCTAAAGCTACCCTCTGAGCATAGGACATTCTCACCTGAAGGATAGAAAGAGAAGAATCCCACCCATCGAGAGACCTACCCACAACATGTGGACTTCATGGGGGCAGAGCAAGATTGTCAGCTTGAGGGCAGAGCCCTGGATCCATAATACTGTTGTGGCTGGCATGCATCCAAAAGCAGGAGTGATAGAAGGCCATGGTGAAGCCTGATAGCCATGTGCATAGAAGAAACAAAACATAGGTAAGGCTGAATGCTGCTTTTATCTAAATGCCGGAGTTGTGGAAGCCCATAGCAATGCATGACAGCCACGAGCACATTAAATAAACAGAGCATACAGTAAGTAACCACTGTTAGTACTGAGGACATAAGAGACTACATGAATTGGAGTGCAAGTGTTAGTGCTGAGTACTGCATGATTGCTGATAGTGACACTGAATGGCCAACTAGAACATTGCATATGACTGAATGCTACAAGCTTGGACTGAATGAGGAATGCATGCCAACCAGTTCCATAAGGGAGGTTAGTGTTAATTGCTAATGCATTACGTCAGGAGGCTGAGGCAATAAAATTAACAAATGAAACTGCTAGGGAAGCAGGAGGTATATGGGAACAAAAAACAAGGTAGTAGAGCTACTGCAGTGAACAACGAACCCAGAAGGGAGTGGCAGTCTGACTGGGCCAGGTGGAAACAGTTAATAATTGTAGTTGAACTGAGGGATTGCTAAAGGTATGGAAAAAACAGCAAAATGGGAGCCTGAATACACAAGGCAAGCAAAGGGAACAGCGGGACACTAGGAAAACTAGAACACCCCCCAAAAAAGAAGCAAAACAGAAAGAAACACAAGCATAGGAGAACAGGAGTGCAGCTGACATAAACAGAGAGAACAACAAACTGCAGCCAAGGAGGGAGGAAGAAAGCAAAATACTGACATAGAAAAGTGGAGAAACACAAATCAAGCTGCAGTCCAAAGCAAAAAATGGTCAGCAAACAAACACTTGGGGGGGGAACAGAGGCCTGGTAGAGCCTCCGGCTACAGCAAAGAAACAGTGCTTCTGAGAGAGGCTGGAGGGAGCTGACTTAAATACAGTGGTGTCCCCCAGGATGAAACCCAGTTCTGCAGCATTTTGCAGCATTCTGCAGAATGCTTCAGCAGATCTATCGAATAAAGCAATGTAATTTAAATGCATTAGTCCCATCTGTCATTCAGAAAAATGTGACACATGCCAGGATGAAGTGAATGCCACAGTTTCCTGCATGACAAAAGGGACTAACTGCCATTGAAATCACATTGCTTTATTCAGTAGGTCTGCTGCAGCATACTGCATAGTGCTTTAAAAGTGGCCTTCATCCTGGGGGACACCACTGTAGCTCAGACATGGGATGCGGCTGGTTGCTCCACCCATTGAACTGCAGGCAAAGCCTTTGATACATAATTTAAAATAGATAGATAGATAGATAGATAGATAGATAGATAGATAGATAGAAAGAAAGAAAGAAAGAAAGAAAGAAAGAAAGAAAGAAAGAAAAAGATAGATAGATAGATAGATAGATAGATAGATAGATAGATAGATAGATAGATAGATAGATAGATAGATAGATATTGAGTTAGGAAATGTGGGCTTCCTAACTGCGTGGTGATAAAAATGTGAAGAAACTGTAGTGGGTATCTACTTTGATGTAGATGGTAGATTTAGCAATAAAAATAGCAGCAATTTGAAAATCAAAATACCTATGTTATGGTGGGAAAAATCACCACTAAAAATGTGGTTTGGCTACCAGATTTTGAAAGTCACTTTTCAATTTTTCAAGTTGCCACCAACCCACAAAGTCATTTTTCCAACATGGGAGTTAAACTTGTAGAACTCCTCCCACTCATCTCCCAATGCATGGACGGTTGTTGCCCTTTTTAGGCTGGTGTTTGCTTGCTGTTTGAAGTGAGCTATGGGCTGTAGATGGGGAGGGCAAAATTATTTTATTCATCATACATAGTTTAGTAGTTTTAGGCATTACCATTTGCCTAACATACATGTTGTATTCGGTAGAATAATTGCCAAGAAGAGAGATGCTGAACAGGATCCTGAAAAATAATGGTCAATCAAAGATTGGTTTAGCTTCTAGATTTTGAAAGCTAACTGCTAACTGACCACCAGCATCCAAACTGAATTTTCTTGCCCTGTTTTAAGAGGGTATATGGAGTTCAGTATGGTTAAGATGCTGACGGGACCATTTACCATGAATTTGTTGCGAGTTTTGTCACAGCTAAGGACCAATCAGGATCTTCAAATTATCTTTGCCAATGTTAAAATGTAATATGTGCAATATAATGATGCAAAGTTTATTTGTACAGTACCGTTCATACAAATGGTGTCACAAAATGCCTTCCAGGACTTGTACAGTGCTAACCAAAATGGACACAACAGTTCAATACATTTTAGTAGTGCATTTTAATATTGTAGCCATTTTTTTAATGAAATAAGTTCTGTCAGTAGACTGACCTGTAGTGCCTAGGTAGGGTATAGGTCAAGGCTGTGACAGAACAAAACAGGAAGGGTATTCCAAACTTTAGGTACAGTGCTGGAGATGACTCTGCTACCCACTATAATGGGGTTGTATGGTGTGGAATAGTTGGAATCAGGATAAAGAAACAAATAAGGAGATAGAGGTAGAGTAAAGGGAAACTTTGAACTAAGCGGGTACAGATACAAAGATAATTTGAATACCAGGAGGGCAATTGTATATTGAATCTTCCAGGAAACTGGGAACCTGTAAAAATCTTTGGGGGTGGACGTGATGTGACTTCTTTTTCTCATGTGGGTGAGAGACTGGGCAGCAACATGTTGGATCATCTGGAATTTGGATAGATGTGACATGGAACAACCATAATAGAGGGAATTGTGGAGCCTGGATGTGAGCTCCCAAAGAAATGAATTGGGATTTCAGCTGAGTTAAGGTCATGGTAGTGGTGAACATGGGCAATTTTGTGAAGGATATAGGCATTTTTAAGAGACAACAAAGATAATGTGAGGAGAGTTTGGGGTTATGAAGGACACCCCAGGTTGTACACAGAGGAGGCAAATTAGAGATCGATGGCAAGGAGATAATGCAGAAAGGATGGATTTGTGATTTAGGGCGCTCCTTTTATAGAACATATCACGCCATCCAACCTAGGTAAAGAGGGGTGAGGACAATGGTCTCCTCTATGACATCGCCAGCTCCTTTCCATAACTTGACTATAAGGATTGCTATAGAGCAATGCATTATAGCACTCCATCCTTAGAGAGGGAACACATATGCTCCATGATACACATGTTCTGAAAGAAAGACCCAAAGTAGAAGCCGAAGAATCAATATTTATATAGCACTTTTCATATACAATGTATCCCAAAGTACTTTACAAGCAATGCTATACTGGTAGAGAAGTGATTGAAAGTATAGTGATGGCTATATCACACATCAACACCCACACACAGCCTGGACAATTGCATGAACCAGTTTTATGGGAAAGGGAATATTGGCCAAGACACAGGGAATGTCCCCTACTCCTTGTGAAGAATGCCTTGTGCTCTTTTACTTCCACCAGGACACCCACCAGGACAGCACTAGGACAGATAGAAGGGACCTTGGTTTAACATCTCATCTGAAGGACAGCACACCCCAACAATACAGCACCCCTTTAATGCTGTACTTGGGTGCCAGTGTTTAGGTATGAGTCCAATCCTGGTGTAGGATGAGAACCCACAACCTTCTGGTCCAGAGGCAGATGTGCTACCAGCTGAGTCATGCTGAAGCTCTGAATCATAGCCACACATGTAATAGTGAATTGTGAAGCTGCCTAGCCACTGAGCTCATGTAAACGTAGCCTTAAAAATAATTTAACTGTAGAAGTCCTTCTCCTGTATGTCCTGTCACCCCCACTGATTCATTCCTATTTCCTTTTAATATTTATTTTGTTTCTGCCATTCTTATTTTATTTAAAATGTCACTTTCTGACCAGCCCCTCTGGCACTTGGGCCACAGTATTGAACTATTATTTGGGAGACCCAGATTCATATCCCAAGACTGACTCCCCACACTGGACCAGTGACCAGTGAAGTCTAGAATGTGATGCAACAGAGGCAGCGCACTCAGACTGTGGTGGAAGGGAATCACCTGCCTTAAATCAAATCAAATCAAATCATCTTTATTTATAAAAGGTGCCTTTCCAAACCAAGGCGTCTGTGCAATAAAAATATATTATATAAATATCCAAATAAAATAAGACTAAAAATACAATAGCAGCTTTAGTAGTTGGGAAATGCCAAACTAAAAAGATACATCTTTAAAGCAGTCTTAAAACTCTGGACAGTCAGGAATTCTCGTACCCAATGAGGTAGAGAATTCCACAGGGTCAGGGCCACAAAACTAAATGCCCTTGCCCCAGATGTTTGTAAATGAACCCTGGGAATCTCTAGCAATCCCTCATTGGTGGATCAGAGAGAGTGGAGGGGACAGTAGGGACAAAGGAGATCTTTCGGGTAACTCAGTCCCTGATTGTGTTGGGCCTTTCAGGTTAATAATGCAACCTTGAAGGTGATCCGCCACTGTATCACTTACTGTATGAACACCCCACCCCCACAGGCCAGTGTAGCAAGAGCAGCATTAGAGCCTGAAGGTGAGAGGGCATAATGAAGGGAACAAATGGCGGTGCCAGGAAGGATGATGCCAAGCCCTCTCGTTTATACCAATGACTGAAAGACAGCTCTGGAGCATCTTCCCTATTAGCACATTGGATCCTGGGGAGTGCTATTCCTTTAACACAAATGAAGCCATAGGAATAATTGGGGCAACAATTGAAGGAGGACTAGAGGCTAGTTGAAAGTGTTGCAGGGGAAGTTAAGGACAGGAGATGAGGGTAAGCTTGGATGCCTAGAGGATAGAAAGATGGTCAGAAAATGCCACTTTCAGTTGTAGTTTAGTGGGGGTACAGAACAGGTCAGCATTTATTTTGCTTGGTACAGATTCTGCTAGGCTAAATTTCCAAATGCATTCTCTTCAGGTTTCAAACACAAACTAATGAGGGGATTATCCTAAAACTTCATATTGACCTGAACAAGTGGGACAATTGGCTTGAAACCTGGAATCTTGAATTCTGTATAGCAATATGCACATGCTACACTTGGGGAGGAAAACCAGAGACAAGACCTGTAGACTATGTGTCGCTCCCCTTGTCACAATGGATGAGGAATTATTCCAGTGAATCCTTAAAAACGAGGAGCTGAAGCATGACAAACACCACTCAACTACTGTTGAGGGTCAGAAGAATGTTAGGATGCATTAGGGGTGGGCTAGCAGAGTAGGGAAAGTCATCATTCTGCTCTACAAAGCAGTGGTCAGATGATAATTGGTGTACTCTGTGCAGTTATGGGCTCATCAGCATGAAAACAACATTGAGGGAGTTGAGAAGCTGCACTGTAGGACCATGAAAAAAATTAGAGGTTTGGGGAGTTGACAAAAAGAGGAAAGAGTTATGGCACTTGACATGTTCACCTTGGAGAACAGGAGGCTAAGCTATGATCTCAGTCTTCAGAATACTCAAGGGTATTTGCAAGCTTCAACAGACAGAGATGACAGGTCTGGTGTCCTGCAGAAGGATGCAAGGACATGCTGTAAAGCCCAGAGGCAGAAAATTAAGGGGTTATGCTTTGAAGCACTTCTTCTCCAAGAAGACAGTGAAGCTTTAAAACAGGTAGGCTAAATGAACTTCTGTCTCAACACTTGTGCTGCAAAGTCAAAATTGAAAGGCTTAAGCTTGTGGTTCAAGGGGCTGAAGTAACAGCCACCCCCCTTCACACCACCACCTGAGCTATTTAAACTTCTGTTTAAACTTTGCCTTCCTGATCATTCAAAAACATTTTTCTCTTTGTGGCCAGAAGGTCTGCCTTTCCTCTCCCTGCCCCCCAACCCCACTGTGTTTATCTCCTACCTTCCTATGTGCTTGGATTTCTGCTGGCTTGTACTGGACTCTCTGCCTGGTTTGTGCTTCTACTGCTTCTAGGTCAATATTATCTGCCTGGATTGGTGGTAGTTCAGGTGGATGTTAAAGAACCCATGGCACTTATCGAAAAGAGTAGGGATTTCCCGTGTCCTGGCCAAATTTCCTCATTCAGTAAAAATACCACCAACAGCTTAATCTGATTCAATGTCAGTTGGCATTCATCTGTATCCCCCTCCCCCGGGTCGTGCCTGAAAATAGGCAGGATTTGTCTAGTGCACTTACCCGGTCAACAAAAGCTAAAATAAAAAAAAATAAAAAAAAAATATTTGCCTGTGGCTGCAGTCTGTCATGCTTCTCTCTCAGTTGTTTGTTTCTGTTCCCTCCAGCTCCTGTGGTTGTGTTTGCTTTTGTTTATTTCTTCTGGGCTTTTCTCATTTTTCTAGTGTCATATTTCTTCTTATACTTTTACCAGTACCTCAGTTTACCTGCAATTGTTCTCTGTATGCTTCCGCTCAAACTGCTGTTTCCCTGCTCCTGCCATCTCCTCCGCTTTCTGACCTTAATTGTTTGCACCTGGTCCAGGCTTCATACTGCTCCCAGCTAGCTTCCACTCCCTGCTGTGCTATGTTTGTTGCTCAGCACCTCTGCTCTTAATCCATTCAGTGCTAGCTTCACTCCAGCAACTACAATGCCCTACTTTTCAGTTTGTTTGTCTGCTTCTAGCATATTCCTTGTGCTCTGCTGCATTATTAAATAAAAATTATAACTATCACATAAGCTTTTCATACTTTTACTGAACTGCACTTTACCAAAACCACAGCAATCCATTTCTGACTTCAACCCATTCTGAAAATCCAAGTGGAAAATAGAGAACAGTTTTGGGGATTTCCTGCCCTACCATCCAAATTACACTCTATCATAAACTTAATGTTCTCTTAGTCCTACATGCAGGACTCATATGCATTTGTAATCATAAATCAAACTCTCATTACTTTTGCCTGTGTATTCAAGGCAAGGTGTGTCAGCCCAGCTTACAACTGATGACATTTAAACAGTATATTTCTAATTTCTATGTATACTGAAATTTTCAAGTTATTAAATTAACTATTTGGTCTCATGGTGCTGAGCTTATGGCTTCTCTGTTATTCCCATGGTGGGGGACTGTGATGTTACAGTGAGGCATTGTGGCTCCAAGTAGCAGGAGTATGATTTTATGTAAGGCAAATGAATTTTGCCCTGCTTTTTTGTCATATTCCTACATGCTCCCCATCAGTTTAATCACAGGCTTTAACCTGCAGCCACTGGCTTTGCCCAGCCTTCTACTAGTGCTCCTTTGGAGCATAAATGGCATTTAAGGTAATCATGCATAAATCATATAAATGCAATTACCGAAACCTCATTGATTCAGTTACTGGCATTCACAGCCTCCTTCTACTTAGCCAATGGCCACTGGCTTCTCGGGGCCTCCTACAGCCAACCCACATTAGTATTACCTACCATCACTGAGTATTTTCAATGTCATCAATATTAGGCTTCCTTAATGGAATTGGTTGGCTTGTTTTCCACTGGCTATGCTCTAACTTCTAACCTTGGCTGCTGGCTTTGCCAAGCCTCATCCTCACAAACCATTACCTAACTTCCAGCTGCTGGCTTTACCTGGCATCAGAATACCTAACCGATGGCAGCTGGCTTTGCCTGGCCTCCTCATATCTAGCACTTCACAGCTGACTGTATGATCTCATTCATAAATTGGTGGCATGTCAGCCATGACCATTACTTTCTATGGCTCAGGGCCTGTCATGCAGCCAATGGTCTTGCTCTGCACCCACGAAGTCCACATCTTAAGCATGCAAAACTCAGTTCCGGGTCCTTCTCATCTGGCCCATAGTGGGAATGTCCTCCCTCTGGGCGGAGCTTTTGCAATGCAGATATATTGATGGCACCTCTTGATGTAGAATTTAAGACTTTAGCTACGAGGGGTGGGCTGTTACACCCAAGTGGGCTCCTTTACCTAGGTGAATCGAATTTGGCAGTACTTTCTACACTATCTCCCCATAACCACCTTTGGTTCACCTGGTCTGTTTTCAGTTGGTAGGTTGGCTGAGTGCCTCAGTGGTTATTGCTCTCCTCCTCCTGCCTTGGGGATCCTACTCTTGCTTCAGAGTGTCTAATATTGAAGACTGCACTCATAACCCTTCACAAAATTCCCATTAGAGGGATCACGAGAGCTTCCCACCAAACTATAGTATTTTACTCCCCTTGGACTGGGTCTCTAAATTGCAGCAGCAGAGCTGTCACTTAATAAAACATCCCAGGCCTGGAGGGAATGCGACCTAGGCCTTGAATCCCCAAAGGTTTCCTCCTCAAAGGGGGCTTTTCTTTATAATATCTAGTTACTTTAGTTATATTTCCTAGGTTACTTAGGTAGGTTTCTGCAGTTATTTAGGTAGGTTTCTGCTGTTGGATATAGTTGGATGGTGGCTCTACTTTTCCATTCCCTCTCTCCCTGGGAAGTTATGCCCTCTCGTTATAATTAATTTGACCTGCATAAGGTCAATACATATTTCAGTTATCTGCTGACCATTACCGTTATCTCTCCTGACCTATATGAGGTCTAAATGCTCAATACCAACTCATTACCTCTGCAGTGCTTCAGATCTACACTCTTTTGGGGCTTTTTTCTAAGCTACCTTTAGCCTAAGGAAAACCTTCCCATGGCATCTCTAGAGGAGGAACCCTCCTCCAGGGTTTCTTGCCTTCAGCATCCCTACAGGGTGGTATTCCAGAGGCACAGAGAGGTGAACAGCTACAACACAGTTTATTCAACAAGTTGCATAAGCACAACACCACACCAAGTTGTGTAAACACATTGAACTATAGTCCAGAAGAGAAAAGTGTTCGGCACTCAGTTCAAATTCATAGAAAAATGCTCAGAAGCTTTTTTGTAGTGTTGCTAGCATAACCTATTGCAAACTCCCAGTTGTGCAAAAGAAGGAAAAAACTGCACAGTCCAACAGACAAAAGGATCCACTACAGCCCCAACATTTCATGACCAAATGCTTCCACTGCTTTGTAAAGGTGAGGGGTCCCTATTGCCAGCTCAGTTTATAGCCAGTCAACTTCAAGGTACTATCAATAAAGTGCAAAACAGTGACCACCACATAAAGTGTAAAAAGTTAAAAACAAGTACACAAATGTTTCTGTATAGACAACATACAGTAAAAGATGTATACACCTATACTAACAAAACATTTGATAGCAATGCAAAAATCATATCTCAAATGCAATTATAAAACTGATATTAATGTGCATAATCCTTATTCTCTCATGGGTCTAAATTTAGTTCTGGGGAATCTGAAAAATATAAATACATCACTTACAAAATAATTTACACAATTGTTGTAATCTCTATCTGGTCATTACGCTGAGGCCAAAGCAGAGTCCCAAGTTCATACATCTAATAAGCTTCCCTAAGCACCAACCTCTTATTCAAATCCACCCCTCTGGGTCCTGAGGTAACTTTTTCTATACCCAGAAAAAATGTCTGTGATCTTCAACACTTCCCATGCTGCCTACATGTATTGCTAGGGTATATCTTCCATTTTGCAGCTGAATTGCCCTGATGTGCTCCCAATTCTGTCTTTAAATTTCCAGTTAGGGTGGCCTACCTAAAAGGCCCCAGAAGGGCAAGTGGCAAGGTAAATAACATTGCAGGCGTTGCAAATTAATAAGTACTTGAAATTAATGGATTTTCCATTTTGGAGGGGTTAAAAAAGACATATTGACACCCACAGATGCACAATGTTTCCACCTGCCACAACATCTGGTACCCGGAAGAAGGGGAGAAAAGAAAGCTATCTTTTTCTGAAGATTTTTCTGAACATTGTGAACAAGGGTATCACAAAGGTTTCTAGCCCTTTTATGTACAAATCTGGATGGATTATCCACACAGTTCCCATAGTTAGGTTCAACCTTCAATATATTCCAGTTTTGTAGCATAGTGTTTTATACCGCCATAGACTCATGAGAAAAATTAGTATGAAAGTAACGAAATTTGCCAGCAGATAAAGGCCTAGAGGTCTATCAAGTCTGCTCGAATGTGCAGCTAGCACCCCTTATTCTGTAGCTGCCCCTCCCTTCCACCCTTACCCTTCATTGACCCTCCCCCTTGTCCTGTCCCATCCCCTTTTGAAGCAGTCCACTGTTCTACTGGATACCACTTCTGCAGGTAACACATTCCACCCAGCCACCACCCTCTCTGTAAAAAAGTGTCTCCTCATCTCCCTCCTGAACCTTCCTCCCTCCAGTCTCATATCATGGCCCCTGGTGTCCCTCCCTTACTTTGAACAGCCCCTCTGTACCTGTCTTGTTTATTCCTTTCATGTACTTAAAGGTTTCAATCATGTCCCCCCGTCCCTCCTCTCCTCCAGTGAGTACATGTTCAACTCCCTCAGCCTCCTCTCGTATGATAAGTCCCCCAGCCCCTTGATCATCTTTGTCCTGCGCTGCACCCCCTCCAGTAACTTAATGTCCCTCTTCAGATACGGGTGCCAGTAATGCACGCAGTACTCCAGGTGCGGTCTGACCTATACAGTGGCAGAATCACATCCTCCCTCCTCGAGGATATAGCCCTTACAATACAACCCAGCATTTTGTTGGCCTTTGCAGCTGCCTTCCTACATTGTGCCGAGTTGTTCATTGACCCTGTAATGAGCAACCCAGATCCTTCTCTTCTTCTGTCTGGGCTAACTGCACTCCCCCCAGCTGGTAACTCCTCCTTGGGTTCTTCATCCCAAAATGCAGCACCTTGCACTTTTTGGCATTAAACCCCAGTTGCCAGGTGTCTGACCAGATTTCAAGCTTTGCCAGATCATCCTACAACCCATGACATCCCCCTAGGTCATCCACCACTGCTCCTACCTTGGTATCATCAGCAAACAGACTGATCTTGCTCTTGATGTCCAGTGATATGTCTGCAATGAATATCCCAAACAACACTGGTTCCAACACTGAGCCCTGTGGAACACCGCTCGTCACTACTCTTGGGTGTGAGAGCTCCACACCCACCACCCTCTGTTGCCTTCCCTGAAGCCAGTTCCCTACCCATCTCACCAGCTTTGCACCTGCCCCTGTGCCTACTAACTTACTTCCCAGCCTTCCATGCGGCACTGAGTCGAATGCATTACTGAAGTCCAGATACAGGACATCCACTGCATGGCCCCTGTCCAGTTGTCTAGTTACCCAGTCATAGAACTCCACCAGGTTGGTTTGGCAGGCCCATATGAAGCCATGCTGTCTGCTGTCCTGTAGTCCTTTGGCCTCTAGAAGGGCCACCAGCCTTTCGTTCAAGATAGTCTGCATTAGCTTACCCGCGATGGATGTGAGGCTCACTGGTCTGTAGTTTCCTGGTTCATCCTTGGGGCCACTCTTGTGGAGAGGCACCACATGAGTCATCCTCCAGTCCTAAGGTACACATGCCGAATGTAGTGAGGCATTAAATAGGTCTGCCAAAGGTCCTGCAAGGACATCTGCCAGCTCTTTCAGTGTACCCTGGGGTGGATGCCATCTGGGCCTGGCACCTTATCCACCCTCAGTGCCTTCAAACCCTCCCAAACTCTGCCCTCCATGATTTCCCCATCTGTCACCCCCTCCCCCTTGTTTCTGCCATTTCTCCCCCAGTGGGTGTCACCCCCCTCTTCTCTTTAGTAAATAATGAGCAGAAGTAATCATTTAGTGCTTCTGCCTTATTGCATCCTACTTCCACCCAACCCCACTCCTTCCTAATCCTTACTATGTGGTCCTTACAGCTCATTTTCTCCCTTATGTACCTAAAGAAGTCCTTGTCCCCCTTCTTAATGCCTTATGCTAGCCTGAGTTCCGTAGATGCCTTGGCTCCCCTTACTGCCCTTGTCACCTCCTTCGATTCCATCAAGTACTCCTCCCTGTCCTCCCCTCTCCCTGTTTTCTTGTACTTCCTAAAGGCAGCTCTTTTCCTCCTTACCTTTTCCATGACCTCCTTGCTCAACCAGCTCAGTTTTGCAGCCCTAGCCTTCTTGCTCTGGGCCTTACAGCAGGTTTTGGTTGCCTCCACTATCCCCAGCTTTATGAGCTCCCACCTCTGGTTAGTGTCGATACTGGACTGAATTCTGTCCAGGTACTCTTTTACCACTTCCCCCATCCTCCCAAAGTCAGCCCTCCTGAAGTCTAGCACTCTTGTGCCAGATTCCACTCCTTCCTTGCCCATATCCAATGTGAGCCATACTGAGTGGTGGTCACTCCCTGACAGCAGTTCCTCCACTGTAAGTTCTCTCACAAAGTCCCCATTTGCCAGTACAAGGTCAAGGGTACTCCTTAACCTGGTTGGTTCACTGACCATTTGCAGCAGGAAGCTGTTCTGAAAGGCATCCAGCAGTATCTGCTCCCTACTGTTCCTGGTTGTTGGGGTACTCCAGTCCACTCCTGGCATGTTGAAGTCCCCCACAATCACCACACTACCCTTCTCGCAGGTTCTCCTGATCTGTCCCACTAGTTCCCTGTCTAAATCCTCTGTCTCAGATGGTGGCCTGTACACCACTCCCATTCTAAGAATCCTATTCTTGGAATCCTGGATTTGCATCCAAATTGACTCCGTACTACCCTCCTCCCCTTCCTCCCTTACACACTTCAGTCCTTCCTTCACATATAGTGCCACACCCCCTCTTTTCCCAATCACCCTGTCCCTACAAAATAACCTGTACCCTGGTACAGACAGGTCCCAGTCATTGCATTGGGTGGCCCATGTTTCTGTGATGGCTGCAATGTCCACCTCTCCCTCTGCCATGAGCACCTGTAACTGCAGTTTTCCTCCCAAGATTCCTAGCATTAAGGGCAACCACCTTCCACCCTTATCCCCCCCATCCTGCCCTCCTTTACTAGCATCACCAATAGTACTTGCCATTTGTCCTTTGTCACTGTTATGGGGGGTAAGCTCATATGGTTTCCCAACCTGTGGTCTCTGCATGTCTCTTGCCGAATTGCCACCCCCACTCTAGTTTAAATTCCCTACTTCCTCCATGTACTCCTCCATCCTCTGTTTCAACTCTCTCTTTCCCCTCTTCACTCAAGTGTAGTCTGTCCTTGGCATAAAGACAACTGTCCTCCCAGGTCCCTCCCCACCCCACCAACAGCCCATACCCTTTAGCACAACACCAGGTTCTTAGCCATCCGTTAAATTCCTCTACTCTCAGCTCTCTTGTTGTGCTTGCCTTGGGCACTGGAAGTATCTCCGAAAAAGTTACTGATCTTCCTGCCCCCTCACGTAATTGTCCTAGTTCCTCAAACCTCCTCTGGACTATATCTACTGTCTTGTCAGCCAGGTTGTTCGTCCCAAGATATATAATTAAATGAGGCTTGTCCCTACCCCTTCTAGCATATTTCAGAACAGATTGTCCCACCCTTTCTACTGTCATTCCTGGCATGGCCTCCACCCAAATGCGACTATGCCTCTCCCCCATGCTACCCCACCTGACTCCTCTTAGTATTGAGTCCCCCAGCAATAAAATTCCACCACTCTTACTCCCTGCTTGTTTCCATTCAGCTCCCTCTCTCATTTCTGGCTCTTCTTCCTCCTGCACATTATTTCCCTTTGCCCCTGTTGCAATTCTCCCAGCAGAACTTCCCCGCTCCAGTCTGGTCCAGGCATTTATCAGTTACTCCTCTAATTTCATCATTTCCTCCTCCACCTTCTTCCTCTCTAGCAGTGCAAACTATTTTCTGAAGACCTTCACAAATGCCCGCTCCCTCTCTCTTCATAGTAACCTATTCTATCCTTTCCACTCCATGACTTTTGCCACTTCTTTGCCTCCCCTCACAAGTCCCTATCTCCTCCTTCCACTTGTCTTTTGTCTCCTGACCTGGTTTCCCCGGCAATCGTTCTTCCTGGCCTGGGCCCCCTTGTCCCTGCTTCCCTTCTTCTGACCCTCTCCTCACCACTGTTGGCTTAAATCACCCTCCCTCATCTCCCATTCCTACTCCCTCCAGTATTGGGCTAAACCCACCCCTAGTCTGCATTGCCTGTCTTAGTTCCTCCTGCAGACCCTCAATCTCCTTTCTGAGTTTCTCTGTGTGGTTGCACACTAAACATCCTCCCACGTTCCAGGCAATTTTTAGAAAGATTGGTGCACCACAGTTGTTGCAGCCTACCACCTTACCCATTGCTGGCGTGAGCTCACCAGCGACCCCCCACCCTTCCAGATGCAGGATACCAAACACTTCCCAAGTCTCCCTCACCCCCTCTATCATGTGCAAAATATTCTTTTCTTAATTTCCCTACCCCTTTGTTGTACACAGTTAGATAGATTGAGCAACTGCTTTTTATATTCCTAACCTTCCTATCCAAACTCAAAAAGAGACTTTAAGTAGCTATTGCACAACCTTCTTCAAACTCCTACTCCTCCTTTCCACAATGCAATAGCAATGCAAAGAAGTAACAATGAAAGCGCCTAGATTTTGCAGTTACTTCCCTTCCACTGAGATAGCAGTCACCTCTTCTTTCACTGCTGTTCCTTTTCCTGGATGTCTGCTTCTGCTATGACAGGTGCATATCCTTTGCCCATTTGAGGAAGTGATGTCAGAACCCTGGTATAAAGGAAATCATGGACCAGGGTGGGTGGGTGTGGTGTTGGGGTGGGACCAACCCAAGTCTTCCAGAAACAATCAGGTAGCTGAGGCCCCTGGTCAGACCAGTAGCACCCTTCCCCCACTATGCACTAACCTTTGCAGATAGTGAAGCCAGCAAAAATGAATCACAATTCTACTCAAAGCTCCCAAAATAGGTTTGCTACCTAAAGAAACAGGTCTCCAATTCAAACAGCTTCACCAATAACACATCAAAATAAGCTTGAAATTAGAAGATACAGGTCTCTGATTCAAAGAAACAGCCCAAGTTAAATCACACCAAATAGGTTTTAAATCAGAAGAAATAGGCCTCTACAAATGCAGCCTGCTACACAGTGAAACATCAAACAAATGAGCCCACTTATAGCCACCAAAACAGTTTTCAAAATTCCAAAAGCCCCAAAACAATACTCTGCTAGCCCCTTAGAAGTAGTAAGAAAGAAAATAAATACCCTTCTACCAAGTAAAATCCACAAGAAACAATGTAAAAACAACAAGAAGCTACTGTACTGTAACAAATCTGATCCTTTCTATTCTAGTTCCTTCTGAGAAGCCAAAGCCAACCTCTGAGTGCAATAATGTGAACACGTAGGAGACAAGGTAACCCTCCTGTCTGCCTTTGGGTCGGAATCACCTTTAGTCTCAAGTTCTGGGAGGATTCAAACTGTGAATCTTATGTTAGCGTATCCAAATGTGCAGGCACAGATTCATACCCTCTTTGGGGATTGCGGTACAATTTTATGCCAGGGGCACCAAGCCAGGCTTCCAAAATAAACCCTTAAAACTCTATGAAAGACCTTAGGTATATTCTTACCCTTTCCCAGTTTAGTAACACCATCAAGCTCTTAAACAGTTTTGTCAGTCTTAACCCTCTATACGTCACATGCAAAAGAAAGATCTTGGAAGACCCAGGCAGTATCTTTCAAATAAAATTTTTACTTAAAAATGGATAAAAATATGTAAAATATAAACACAGACCAATATATCAAAGAACATACAATCACATAAAGAAAAACAAGGAAAACTGCAGACAAACTTCTACCAACATACAGGTAGATCTTTTCTATCTAATGTATTACCTTTGCACATTGCTTAAGTTAGGTCAGAGATCTTGTTTCTTAAGAGCCCAAAAAGATATGTCTCAAAGATCAGACACACATCCTAGTTAAACTGTGTGTCACAGAGTGGCTCTGTGAAGCATTGAGGACCTGATAATTTTGTGCTAGGATGCTTTCCTTAATACCTTTGTGTTAGAAAAGTCATGGGTAATCACCAACATTAAATAAATGAATGATTTATTTTTAAATTAAGTTAACAAAAATGGTGCTGGTCTAAAATAAAGATATTTACTTTAAGATAGATGGGGTTACATATGGAATCCTAAAGGGGGGTATAACAGTATCAGTGGCTCAGTAGGTAGCACACCCGCCTCTGAGGCCAGGAGATCAGAGGGCTGTGGGTTCAGTTCCCACATCTAGCACTTGGGTTAATATCCCAGTACTGACACTGTAGTGCAGCATGAGAGGTGTGCTGCACTTCTGAGGTGCCGTCTTTCAGATGAGACATTAAACCGAGGTCCCATCTGCCTGGATTGGTGATAGTTCAGGTGGATGTTAAAGATCCCATGGCACTTGTCGAAAAGAGTAAGGAATTTCCCCAGTGTCCTGGCCAAATTTCCCTCATTCACTAAAAATATACCAACAGCTTAATCTGGTTCAAGGTCAGTTGGCATTCATCTGTATCCCCCTCCCCCGGGTCATGCCTAAAAATAGGCAGGATTTGTCTAGTGCACTTACCCAGTCAATGAAAACTAAATAAATAAATAATATTTCTTCTCTTAGAGATCCATTTAAGTGCAAATGAAAACTTTAGAGTAGTGGATAATTGCTGTATAAAATGTAAAATAAGGAAAATTAGATGCTGAGTCTTAAGCTTGTTTAAACCCTGTAGCTAGCATTCCAATTTCTTGAGAGAAAGAGAAAAATCTAGCATAGCTGGAATTTGTTTAAAGTAGTAACAAATAAAGGTTGGAGTGCTTTCAGGCTTGGCGGCGCTTGACACCGCCAGCCCGAATGAAACAAAGGAAAAGTGAATATTTACTTTCATTGATTTACTAGTGGCAAGCATTAGATAAAATAAAGAAAAAAAGGGCTTTCCCAGTTAATATTGAATTTTAGAGGAGCCAGTTGTTCTATATGAGGTCTGTTAACAGGGAGTCGGCAGCTGATCTTTGTTTTTCAGCCGCCGCTTCTAAATTCTCTTTGTGCTCTTATTTTGGTAAATTAATTCCCTCTTTTATTCCAATAGAGGAAGCTGTGTATATAGTAATTGATGCGACTTCCTAGTTTATGTTAAGGTTGTAAACCACAGACAAGGACAAACATATTGAAATTATATTGCTTTAAGAAGTATGGGGGAGGTTGTGCTCCTTGTAGTAAAAGAGTCCTGTTTTTCCCCTGTAAAAGAAATGTTTAGAACTGTTTTCACTCTGCAGGCTAACCCCTACATAAATGCCTGCATATTAGCTTTGTTTCTGTAAAGAAAGCCCTCCGTTTTAAAAGTATACAGGACGTTCCATAAGACACCCCTTTTTACTGTCCTTGCATGTTCCAGAGTGAAAATAATCTTGTGAACCTTGTGGTTCAATTGTTTATACCTTGCAATACTTAAATTAAAAAGATCTCTTCTGAATTGTGGCTTTATTGTTCAAATAAGCCACTACACTCCGTCTCAGCAGTACGAGTTCAAGCGCCGGTAGTTTTACAGCTGCTTGAACGTTCGTACTATTGTGAAGGGATTTAGACTCCTAATTACTTCCCACTTTGGATTTGTAGTAAGCAAATAAAGTGTTTAGTCTTATACATACCCTTTCTGGTAGAATTGGCGTGTTCTGTGGATTTTTCAGAGGGTTTTGCAAAATGAGGGTTTTAACACTGCTGCTGGCTAATTAGCCTTTGGAATCACACCACCTTCAGCTCCAGCACTACTATAAGAGCTGGGCGGCCACTTTCTAATCACATTTATGCTGTAGCTAGAAGGGGGTGGTGCTTCCTGATACTCAGAGATAATTGTAAACCTTTCAGAATGATAGAAATATACTTTAGAGATTAAATGCAAGTTCCAATGTTGATTTAAATGTATTTATGATATGTGAAATAAATATTTACACAGTATTTAAAGAAATTATATTTAAAATGTATTGGTGGGTGAAGCTAACCTATCACATGGGCTCTGAGCTGTATAAATTCTAAGAAAACAGCTGGAGATGTTAGCTGTGAAGAAGAGAGAGATCAGAGAGGATCTGGGTCTGGACAGACATCCAGGGAGTGATGCCAATTGCTATAAAAAATGCAAGACTTGGTCTAATTTAGTCTTCTAGTCATTTAAAGTGATTTCAAATCAGTTCGCTGTATGGAATGTGTCCTGCTTCTGAAGAAAATATTGATTCGTAAAATAAATTCTGAACTATATAGAAAACTGCCATTGTATCACACTGCTTGATTTGTCCACAAACTCATGCACCCTATCACACTGTGTCTCTCTCACACACACCCCTTCTATGATGTCATCTAGCTCCTCCTTTTAGAATATAAAAAATATACAAACAATGATCTTCCTGGCAGGAGATATTTTAAATACTGTGACTTCAGTAAAAACTAATTTCCCAAATTATGACAGTCTTTAATTAAGCCTTTCCTTTGATCTTGTGTGGTTTCCTGTTCCCAAGGCATGTAAAAGATTTGACAACTTTTCACACTATGGTGGTATAACCTGTTTTTTCTCTAAGACATCATAAAAGTTTATGATCTCCATCCTCTGGCAGACTCATAAAGTCCCATTTCATTTCCACTTCAAAGAAGCAACAGGTCATAAAAAAAAAAGGCCATAAAATGCAATGTCTCAAGGAAGTTAATTACCTTACAGAGATCGCCTGGTCAGTTTTTGTTACTGAAACCTGGGGGGGGGGCACCCATGTCACAGCTGCCTCATGTGAGACAATCACATTCTACATTCTATATTACAAATATCATAAAACAATCATAACCAGCTAGCCAAGCATCACATTATCAACCTCTCTTTTGGTATTTCATATTACATGTTCCCATACCATCTTTCACAGAATCTAAGATTCATACCTTCTGCCTCCTGTTGATACACCTTCTCTGAGCTACAATTTCTTTTGAGTCACATCAATTGCCCCTTGGTTATGGTGTGGCAGGGGTGACAACTATTGCCCAGGAGAAGGGTGTTTGGATCAATGGGTTTTCTAAGTAGAGCGATACTGATACTCCCATCAATTTCTTTCTTGATTTTTAAATCCAGGAAAGATAGTTCCCTAGCACTCCAACTGACCATGAACTTGAAACCTAAGCTCTGTCTTTCCAGATATTTTGAAAATCCTGGAGTTCAGATATAGACCCCCACCACACCATAAAAGAATCATCAATAAACCTCTTCCAAAATTCAATCTTATTGTGAAAGGGGTTTTCCTCAGTGTACATTGCAATGTCCTCCCACATACTGATTGCCAGGTTGGCATAGTTTGGGGCAAAAGGTGCTCCCATAGCGGTGTCACTTTTCTGTATATAAAACTTCACCAAAAAGCTGAAGGCATTACACTCCAAGACACATGTTTTCATATTAACTAGAAGATCAGTGGGAGGACATGCAAAATCTCTTTCTTTTGCAAAAATATTCCGATCTCTACAAGACATACCTGTGAGGCATACAGGAATATAATGATTCCATGTCAAGGATTACCAGAATACTGGAACCCGCAATGTGGAGATCATTCAGGATATTTTAAATCTCTCTAGTGTCCTTTAAATGAAATATTAAATTGCCCACTTTAGGTTTTATATAATAATCTATGTACTGGGAAAGGGGCTCCGATAGACTGTCCACCCCCAGAATTATAGGCTTTACATGGGGGGAGTTCTAGTGTCTTGTGTATCTTGAGGAGTATGTATATAACTGGATGCAAAGGGCAATCAACTGTTAGTCCTTCTTTAATTTTATCACCCAACCATCCTGATGTCCAGGGGAAGTATTACAGAGAGGATTATAAGAAGCCATCATAGCAGTGGGACTCGGAACTGGGAAATTATAGCCACCTTTGTCCAAGGGCACATGTATTTCTGGTAACTGCAGTTTTTGCACAACAATACTGCTACAGGGTTTATGGAATTCATACTCACATTAACGGAATTTGTCCTTGCCTGCAACACATTTATGTATATGGATAACTTTTACTTGCAGGTAAAAGGTATAGTTATGGGGGCCTCCTTTGCTCCAAATTATGCCAATATTTACTTGGAAAACTGGGAAAGACAGTATGTCCACACTGAAGAAAAAAATCTATTGTTTCACAAGACTGATATTTTTAAACGTTACATTATTTATTTTTTTACATGTGGAGGGGGTCCCCAGAGAAGCTGCAGGAATTAGTGACATACAGTGCTTGGGAAATACTAATGGCAAATTAAAATGTTCAGTCCAATGGAACAAGTGTTGATTTTTTTAGTTCTCACTATTAAAAAGGATGGAAGAGGGGGAGTAGATACAAATCCTTACCATTAGAAAACTGACATGAACTCCGTTTTGGAATATTCTAGTTACCATCCACGACATTTGGTAAGGAATATTCACAAGGGCCAATATACTGTATCTTGCTAAAGAAGAATACGAGTGTTGCAGCTGAATATGAGAAGGGGCAGATGAATTATAAGATTGCTTTTTACAGAGGGGATGTAATACTGACTGTATTCAGGAAGCAAGGGACACGTTGGGAAATATGAGTATAGAACAGTTACTCCTAATGAAAAGTAAAACTAGCAATGAGGTGCAACAGCTTAATTTTGTCACAATGTTCTCTTCACAGATCAGTGATATCATGTTAAAAACATTGGCACATATTAGAAGCTGAGAAGAAATTAAGATATGTGACACAAAGATCCCCATGGTTTACCACAAAGGGAGAAATATTGCGGACAGGATTATAAGCAGCCATCACAATGGTGGGATTCAAAATGGGAAAATACAGCCAACCTCTGAACAAGAGTACATATGTTTGTAGTAATGACAATTACTGTGCAACAATTCGGATTGGTGACAGTTTTTTCATTTCACAACTGGAAAAAAGTATGATATAACCAATCAGGTTAACTGTAATAGTAACAACTTGGTTAATATGGCCACCTTTATATGCAATGCATTTTACATTGGCAAAACAAAAGGTGCTTTAAAGTGAGAATTTCAAGTATTTGAATCAGGATTTAGGATTTACTGCAACAGTATATAAGAGGATGATATGCACATATTAACCATGCCTTGAAAAAGTGCCCATATTGCATGAAACATTGGTGTAGTTCGGTAGGGTGAGTGCTGCTCACTGAATTATGAATTTTAAATAATACATTTTGTATCTGTCTTCTTTAGGAAATGTGTACATCTGATCAGTGCTATTAACTTGAATCTTCCCACATTTGTATACTTTGGTTCGTCATGGCTCCAGTTTTAGTGATTGTAGCCACTTTTTCTCTTGAGCTTCACACCTCCCCAGGAAGGCAGAACACCAGCTCCCACAGCTCTTCACCAGACTTGGGCATCCAATCTTACAAAGCTGAGCCATGACTGAAGATACCCAAGGAACCTGATGGATATGCACCTGAAGACCACTACAGCTCACCCATAGACCTGATGGAGTCCATGGACACACAAGAGGTAGACTCCCTCTACTTAACACCTCCAGAAGATGAAGAGGTCTCTCTTCTACTGAGCTGGGCCATCATAGTGGAGAAGGGACTAGTCAGGGAAATATCCCAAACCCAGCTGCTGATCCCTTGCTCTCTACAACAGCTTGTTGTCAACCCAGTCCACTGATGGGATCCTGCTTCACATCTCTTGGCTTACAGTGAGTATAATGGTGGTGAACAGAGACTGATCTTTGTGGCTTTAACGTTTGCATTTTCTTCTTTTTGAATTCATTTAAGGGATGTAGTACAAATGCTTAGTTATCAGTACAACTCTCTTTGGAGGGAAGGGATGGAATGTGTTATGGAGAATAGGCAGCACAGCAAAGGTTGGTGAGATTTGCTACCACTTGTCACACTTAGTGACAGGTCAGAATGAATTGCACTTCCATTCAGCATCTTACACCATTTTAGTGTGAAACCTTTCCCTTCCCCAACATGTTTGTTAAACTTGTTTGTACATGAGCTGGGGTCTCCAAAATTTTGTTGTGGACTCCTTAAGCTAGTGGGAAATGGGGGACATAGAGGAAAGTGAAATGTGAGCCGCTGAATGGCCTAGTCTGATTTTACATTGCAGAGAGTAGACCTTCACATCTGACAGAATGGTAACACCGATCATGGAGGGAAGCTGAACCTTAGGGTTATGCCTAGTCTCACTGTATGACCTGTGTTCTTGAAGCTCACAACAACTCCATGCCACGTGAAACTGAGGGAGGTGCAAAGCCAAAAGACAGTCACAAACAAAAACACAGAACAGACTGCACTCTCTGTACGTTTAGTATGGAAAAAATCAAAAATCCAAAATAAACTTGCTGAATCCAGCAAGATTTTATTAAAGAGCCCAGGTAAGGCCAAAGTCCTCGATACTTCACATCTCAGATATGATGCTTCATCAGGATGAGGAGTTTGTGACACAAAGTACTTCTCTTTTATAGTTTTAGATTTAAAGTGACAGTGCTTAGTATATACCTAATGGACAACTGTAAACTTCTGCTCTGTAAAGCAGCATACAATAACATTATAATTTAGTCATGCAAAATTAATTCTAAAGCCAATTCCAAACTAAGTAGATCTACAGATAGTAAAAATAGTGCTGCAGCCATTATGGGTGCTCACCAAAAATTGTAACGGTGAATAAAAGTAATGTTGAAATTTCTTAGTTAAAAGGCAGTTAACAAAGCAGGAGCACAGTATAATCCATAATCTTAAAAAAACCCATGAGACACAGAAATGTCAATGTTCCTGCTATTCAAACCAAGTATTGAATTAGCTCTCAAAGTATAGGTCCATCTAGCTTCATGTTGTAATACAATTGTTTGTCTATTGGCTCTTCTTGAATTTGCCCAAATATGTTATATACCCAAGAAAGCAAAACCTGACACATTACTATTGTGTTCTTCTACAAAATGTAGTCCTATAGGACTATAAAGATCCACATTTAAAGTTGAGTGAACATGCTCCTACACACATTCCTTAAGCGGATAAATATACCTTTGAGCAAGGACACATCAGCATATAAACGACATATGATGTTGTGCAGTTGCTAAACTGCCTAATGGTCACCTTTTTGTTTAAAATTGGATGTTCAAAAAACAGTCTGAATGCAAAACCAGCTAATATTACACTTTCCACATCTTAAATATCCTTGAGGTGAAGGAGGTATCCAAGATAGCCAAAGATTTGGTTTGTCTTTTACATACAGACTACTTGTCAAACTATCTCTTAAATTTGGACCCTGACAAAAAGATATGCAGGGTTTTTCCCCTATTTCTTTGTAAAGAACAGGATCACCACTCAAAACATGCCAATACTTATTGACAATAGCTGAGACACAATTCGATAGACGATTGTGAGTCATCATTAACGTGACAGATTGTGGTTCCTCATTTTGTTTAATTTTTAGTTTTAACAAACTATCTCTGTCTAAATGTCTGACCCTATTGATTGCCTCATCCAACAAATTCTTAGGGTGCACTTTGTCTAGAAAATTATTTTTTAAGTCTAGTGCTTGTTGTTCAAAAATCTGTAAACTGGAGTAATTTCTCTGTATCCTGGCAAATTGCCCAAACAGTATTTACTGTATAAGATGTTGTGTGTGAGCACTTGAAGCATGTAGAAGCATGTTAACAGATGTTTGCTTTCTATAGGTAGAACTCTGTACTAATTCACCAGCTATTCCCTGGAATGTTAAATCCAGGAAAGAGATCACATTGGAATCTGTTGTATCAGTCCATTTTAAACCAATGTCATTCAAATTCAAAAATTCCAGAAATGACTCTACTGAACCTAATCCCCCTTCCAAACAAACAAAATGTCTTCAATAAATCTACCCCACATAATTATGTGGGATAGAAATGGATTGCGCTCATGGTTCAACACAATGGCCCCCTCCCGCCAAGCCATAAAAAGACTGACGTAAGAGGGAGCCACTGTAGTCCTCTTGAATGTACCACAAGTCTGAAGATAGCATTGCTGGTCAAACAGAAAATAGTTGGAAGTTAAAATTAACTCTATGGCCTCTAATATGAACGAAGCAGGGAGGTCCTGTGTTATTTTTGACTAATACAGATGGAAATCTAATGCTTGTAACCCTAAATCATGCCTGATACACATGTATAAACTTTCCAAATTGATTGTAATACACATGTATTCACTGGACCAGACAAACCTACTTAGTTTAAAAAAAAATGTCCATGCTATCTCTTATGTAAGAGGGCTGGCATTGTACTATTTGTTTCAGAACACAGTCAATAAACTTTGACATATTCTCTGTTAAGCATTCACAGTCATATACAATCATCCTACCAGGTGGGCTTGTCTGGTCCTTGTGAATTTTGGGCAGCACATAAATAGTTGGTACAGTTGGAATTTCAACTGGCAGCAATTCAAATTCGGCCTTAGTTATGTAACCTGCAAAGACAGAACCTTGTAAACAAAGATAGTCTAATTTTTGAAAGTTCTGGTAGGATCAGTTTGTAGTCTAACATAACTATCAACTTCATCTAGTTATCTGCGTATCTCATCTTTGCAGCTTTGTTTATTCATGAGAACAACTTTACCACCTTTGTCCGCTTCCTTTATAATTATCGAACTATTGTCCTTAAGTTCCTGTAAAACAATCCTTTCTTCATTTGTTAAACTGTAGCTATGATAATTCCATCTGGTGTTAAATAGTTCATCAATGTCATTTTGCAACAAATTTTGAAAATCTAAATGGCACCATTTTTTCTTTAGTTTCATTTTTCAGCCTGGTCCAGTTTCTCTGATTTTGGATTTTGATTTGTGATCTTCCAATTATGGGAATTATTGTGTAATTCAGATATGAATTTTCTGTTAAAATAGGGTGCATAAGAATCACTTGTCACCCTCTTATTTAAATTATTCAAAATGTCATTAGTTTTTTCCCTAATTGAATATAGTCAAAGTGGTATTACTTTAGTTACTATCAATAATGAATTTTTTAATATGGATTTCACTTTAGTGTGCTGGTGTCTTATGTTTTTTTTTTTTTTAAGACTATGGATTATTATTATGTTCCAGCTTTGTTAGCTGCCTTTTAACTAATGAAATTGCAACATTTCTTTTACTCGGCTTTACAGTTTTTGGTGAGCGCCCATAATGGCTGCGGCACTATTTTTACTATCTGTAGATCTAGTGATATTGGAATTGGCTTTAGATTTAATTTTGTATAACTGAATTATAGTGTTATTGTGTTCTGCTTTACAGAGCAGACACTTACAGTTGTCCATTAGGTATATACTAAGCATTGTCATTTTAAATCTAGTGAATTAAAAGAGAAGCACTTTGTGTCACAAACTCCAAGGGTTTTAGGCTCACCTGGGCTGTTTAATAAAATATGCAGAGAGTGCAGCCCATTCTGTGCTTTTGTTTGTGACCTGTGGTCTTGGCTCCTCTTATTGAACTATTTATCATTTCCCTTCTCCAAATAGGCAGGCATTATGAGCGAAGAGGTCACAAGTTCCTGCCAAAACCATGAAGTTGTTGCTCATTAATAGACCCTGTCTATTGCTGGATTCCCTAAGGCCACTCCACACATGCTTTGGTAATGCACCCAACCTCTGAAAAGACTGGCTTGCCTCCCTGCACATAGTCATAGTCATTGTTATTGTACAGCAGTCTGTTATTGCAGCAAACACTGTTTAAAAATTAAAGACCCTAATACAACTCTTGGTAACCATCTCAGTCAATAATCTATCCCATAGCCCCACCCTGGTATACTGACATTTACCCATCAGCCAAATGGAGGTCGGGTGCACAGGACAGAATATAGTGCCCCCCTAGCATATAATGTGCATTCTCCTATCTTGGCAGCAAACTATAGCCATACCCTCAACCACAGTAATCACAGGACTAGGTATGCTGACAGACTGACACAGCACTTCATCACCTGCCACCCATCTCCCTTGGCACGTGTGTCCCTACAAAGAGGTAACATTCCTTCAATACATTAACTGCCACACCCTCCATGACAGGTGTAGTGCCCGAGTAGCTTATGGCAGTACTATGCCTTCATACCTTTATTTTTCCATCAGCCCTGTGACAAATGAATTGCACTAAGCACCACCAACAGTCATCTCAGTCTTGCACCTTGCTAAAGGACATAGGGCAAATGCACAATTGCCCGCCCCCCAACTTGGGACAGGTGCAGCACTCTCTACAGAAGGCCTGTGGAATGGTAGCATGTAGGTTGCAACTGATCTGTAAATCTAATGGACCTTGCCAACATAGTCTTGGTTGTCAAGTCAACCAGAAGGGTGGTGGTGATGGCAGTCCAGTGTGTAAATATATGAATGTAATATGGACCACACGAACCTGCAAACCTAGCTACCACTCCAATGGATGAGGGGGATAGAGCAAGCCTAGCTCACCATACAAGCAGATAGAAATGCAACAGTACTCCCTGATAGCCCTGTAAATTGGGGGAAAGCATACATGTATTTGTTCTGCTAATCACTCGCCCAGAAAAACAAAGCCATAGCATGCTACCAACCAGCACCACCCATTCACAGGATTCTGCAATGCTGAGACACCCTCCCTCCCTCCCACCAGCCAGCCTCATCTATACCCTTTGACTATTCTCCATAGAACTGCAAAGGGTACGCCTTCAACTCAGCCCTCCTATCGCCCTGTATCTATGGCCTGACAAAATGCTACATGTTAATTACATCCACTCAGAGCAGTCTTCACAGCTCATGTTCACAACTACTGGTGTTAGATAAGCAAATCAACACTGAACCCCATGGCTAGTGAGCACAAGCAGTCAGCAGCCAGAACCTAGCTCCAGTAGTGTTGCCCATGATGATGGTAGCTCCTCCAAGGATAAGAGGAAGCCTTGATGTCCAGCAAGCATTGTCTGCTTTACCCCTTCCTTCCCTGGCCCACCGAGGGAATTTACAATACAAAGGCTAAATGTCTTTAAGGTTCTTACTATGGTTGTTTAGTTATGAGGTTAAAATGACAAAATGTTATAATCTATGTAACAGAATGTACCTTATGCTACTTGCATGCAAGTCTGTATGTTCAACAAAGTCAGTGATTTGTTCTTTGAAGTATGCATGGTTATGGTTTATAACAACTCCTTTTTCAGGTTAACAACTTATCTGTTCTTTTTCTTACTAGCTAGGCTTGCTTGGCCAGGGCCAGCCCCAGGTAAGACTTTTCTGAGTGAGGTCTCTCCAGTTCCTTTCCAGCCATGAAGGTAAGAGAATCTATCTAAAACTCACACTGCATGCGATCACACTGCCCCATATCACATTATGGCCAAGTTAAAATTCATATTGTGGAATCTGCAAGGTATTAACCATCCCATTAAAAGGAAATAAATACTGAACTATTTGAACTCGACCAAATGTGATGTGGTGCTGCTCCAAGAAACTCTCTTTCAAAAAGTGGAAGCAGAAAAACTAAGGAGAGCTTGAGTGGTGGCTGAGTTTTCCAGTTCATTTTCTGCCAAGAGACAGGGACCCTCTATCCTGATTAGGCATGGCTCTCCCCTACGGTGAAATCCACCATAAAAGACAGGAAAGACAGATGGGTCCAAATTAACAGAAGCCTAATGGGCAGGGACATGGTCATCAGCAGTATTTATTGCCCTAATAAGGCCGGTCCCCATTTCTTCCTCAGCCTTCTCCAATAGCTTCATGCCAGCTGGAGAAGTCATATGGTTAGAGGGAGACTTCAACCAGGTTATGGATCCCCATCCTAGATAAGACGCTGCTGGAGAAAGGCACCCCTTCACATGCCAGAGCAAGAGACGCTCTGCATAAACTATGTGCTGAGTTACAGCTCCATGATTTTTAGTGAGATTTTCTCCCCATAGGTAGAGACTATACAGTCCACTTGGTCATATTCCTTTCCAACAGCAGACTGGACTACTTCCTTGGTGGCTCCCACTGCTCCTTTAAGGTGCTAGCCACCAAATCCAGCTATTGTGCTCTCTGACCATTCTCTGATCTCATTAACCCTTCTCCCCAACAATAAAATAGCGAGATCACCATGGTGATGCCTTAATCCACTGCTGCTTCACTCAACAGAATCCAAAACATGGATCAGTATAGACATCCAGCTGTATTTCAAGGTCAATATCCAGCCTGATACCTCCAGGAGCACATTTTGGGAAGCCTTCAATGCCTTTATAAGAGGCATAATTATTAGTCTAAAAAAAACACAAACAAGATGCAATGGCTCTCATGAAACAACTAAAAGAGCTGGAAATCATGCCATATATCTCTGCCCAAGCCTCAGCCCAAGCAATTACATTGTGTCACTGAACTGAAGCACCATCTAAATAAAATATTGCACCAACAGGTTGAATAAGCTTTGTTTTTTTCTCAGATAGAGCTATTGGGAAAATGAAGAGTGGGCCATTAAGCTACTGGCTTACAGGCCATGAAAAATACAGTCGGACATCCAAATCCCCCATGTTAGAACAACTGCAGGCACATTGCTAACCTCACCTAATACCATTAATCATGCCTTTGCAAACTACTACTGTTCCCTGTATTCCTCACAGGCTTCATGCATGTCCCTTGACAGAGAGAACTTCTTTTTTACAACATTACATTGGAAAAGCTTCCTGCAGTCATAATGCATGACTTGGAAGCAGAAGTAACCCAAGAAGAAATTGCCAAAACGATAAATGGTCTGGCAAGGGGCAAAGCCCTGGACCCAGATAGGATCAGTGCTGATTTTTACCACAGATTTTCTCAGATACTGATAATGCATTTATCAGCCCTATTCCAACACACGCACACACAAACAAGGCTCACTCCCTCAGACTTTAAGAGAAACCACTATTATGGTCTTACCCCAGACAGGGAAGTAGAATTCCATATACCCAAACTACAGACCTATCTCACTTCTCAATGTGGATGCAAAGATCTTTTGCCAAATCAACGGCAAATCATTTGAAGAAAGTGCAACTATATTTAATACATAAAACTCAGGCTGGGTTCATGAAGGGAAGGCAAGAGGCTAACAATGTCAGAGCACCTCTTGACCTGATTCAGGTTGCCCAGCTGAGACTGGAATCAGCTGTTCTATTCTCAGTAGATGCAGAAAAAGCTTATCACTCAGTGGAATGGGATCACATCTGGTTCACACTAGAGAAAATGGGAATCGGTCCCACCTTTCTCTCCTGGTTTAATATGATGTATACTGACCCAATTGCACAAGTCCTCACAAATGGCAACCTCTCTGATCCTTTCGTACTCCACCGAGTCACCTGACAAGCTGACTGTGCTCTTAGCCCTCAGGTTTTCCAGTGGGCCATAGAACCACTAGCTGTGGCTATTCGTACTGGCCAGGACATCTCAGGCATCACAAAAAATGAGAAGCCCTACAGTGCTCTACATTTTGCTGATGACTTCCTGTTATGCTTTCAAATGTGGAATCCTCTCTGCCTGCAGTCTGGCACACCATAGATGCCTATGGAGTTATCTCAGGTGTGAAGGTTAATTCCTCCAAAACAGATATTCTCCCACTTGTGCAAGGAAGTCCTATTGGGGCAAATGTAGGTGAGCATCAACTCAAATTGAGCCCAGAGGGGATCAAGTATCTGGGAATGGTATTTACTCCCAAAATACATACTCTCATATCCAAAAGTATCACCCCTCTCTTGGGTAAAATACACCAAGATATGATGAGGTGGCAGAAGCTCAATTTGTTCCTCACAGGGAGAATTGTAGCATTCAAGATGATGGTCCTGCCCCTGCTGGTTTGCTGCCTAAACAACCTTCCCATGCAAATGCCTCCATAAATCTGGTAGCAAATTGATAGCTCTTTACAAGCTACAGGATATCTGAGGCTTATGCCGTCCCTGCTTTAGCAGGCAGATACTCCGAGCACCACCACCACACTATAGAGGATGGAATCTGCCATGGTTGTTGCCATACCACACAAGTCAGGGAATTAAGCAAGCATTATACTGGCTGGAAGCTGACTAGCTGCCTTCACCATTCTGGGTGGAAATTGAGCAGTCCATGCTGGGGTCAATGTCCTTAAGTACAGTACTGATAGGTGGATCCTTCCTGCAACACAAGCACACGGTAGCCATGGCCTTCACAGTGCAGGCCTGCAGAAACTGCTGCACCTCAATAACTGGCCTCACACTTTCCTTGGACTCAGTAAAGTGCTCTGGCACAATCCCCAGTTTCACACTGGGGACAACTCCATCAGCTGTAATTTATGGAGTCACTGAGATATACTGCAGCAGTGGCACCTCTAGATCCCCAAACAAATTATATCAAATTTCTTCGACTGCTCCAAGACCAATATGGCTTGCTACAGCAAGACCACTGGAAATACTTTCAGATTAGGCACACCGTATGAGCCTGACTTACACCATAGTACACCCTTTACCAGACAGATATGGTAAAAAACCACAACAATCTGGCTGTCAAACAGTAAAGGGTGAGTAGGAAAGATATAGAAACACATCCAGGCAGACCACCTCCAATCCTGGGACCAACATAGGCAAAAGTGTGAAGCTGAACCAAATACCCCATTGTATCCTGCCTGTTGGGAGAGGTGCTTCAAGGTGGCTCATGTAGCCACCCTAGATCCCAAATACCAACTTAAAAAAGATCCTGGGAAGATGGCATAGAACACCAGAAAAATTGGTATGTATTGTTCTGAATGTTAACAACGTATGTTGGCACTGTGGGAGCCTCTCCAGCAAAAATCCACCATATCTTATGGTCCTGCTCTGTCATCCAACCCTGGTGGACAACTTGCAGGATCACGCTAGTGCAAGTCATATGGTCTACACTCCCAGCATCCCCCATGCTCTTGGTATTAGGGTATCCAAGAGAGCTGCTGGAGTCAGCCATACCATATGGTTACCTGCTGTCTACTGCTCCACTAGAAGCACAAAGTCAAATTTTAATGCCTTGGAAACAACCAGTCCCCCCCCCCACAAACTTCAAAACTGGGAGATGGGGCTGGCTGAAACAGATGCACACCTCCAGATCTTCACCAACACAGGGGAAACTTGGACAAGTTTACCAGAGCCTGATCTCCTTGGCTCTGATGGATAACCCCCCAAGGTGGCTACCCATTCGATGGGGGGGAACTCCCCCAGGTAACAGACTAAAAGGACCCATTCATTGGACTTCTATCCACACTTCCCTCTCCCATCTTTCTCTTTCTTCTTTTTTTTCTCTCTTCTTCTCTCTCCTTTTCCACTAAGAGTGATGGAGCCTAAAACCTCACTCCACACTTCATTTTGCATGCTCTAATAGATAGCATGTTGCATGTTTATGATGCTCAGAAGCATGAATATACAACTACATGTTGTAATATATATGACTCATGATTAGCATATCCTGGGATGGGCTTTTGCATAACCTGAACACTTGACTGTACCAAACAGTACTTGACTAAAAAAAGCAAAAGTAAAATTAATTATGTAGGTAAGTTTAACACTGAATTGACTCAGAAAGAGCAAGTGGTAGAAGTTAATGAGTTAATTTCTTGTCTTATGTGTATAACCTCATAACAGCTTCAGGGCAACTAAATTATACTGAATATGAAATATATTTTTGTTGAAGTATTGCAATTTAGAGTTACAGATGTTCATTCCCATATTCTTCTATAGTCCTGTAACCAGCCAGGGGTTGGGTTGATGTTATTTTTTGTTTTATTAGCGCGGTACGGTGCCTCCATTTTGTAACCCACTACCTGACTGCCTGGGTTAGGGGAGAAAACTGTTGCATGGCATTTTGGCTAGGTTTGAAACTTTTGCACAGGGGCACCCAAGTAACCCAGACACAGAAAGCAACAACTGAAATGTCCAAACCAGGAGTGGGATTCTAGAGTGTGGCTTTTATGCACAGCAACAACAACAGAATAATAAAGCATAGATGGACTCCCACAGGGCTACACTCCCTGGTAATGCAGATTTACAGAGACTAGAACACATCTTCTTCACAACACTGTAACCCTCAGGTTCTGAACACACTGGGCCCTCAGCCCAAACTGGTATTCTTCTCTTGGATTCCCTGGCATAGCACCTCGACGAGCACTGGGACATTTCTCCATATGGCATGGATATTTATCTGGTTGCTCCCTCTACCACCCAGGAGAACTTCCTGGCTCCATAAGGGAAAACATCATCCTCAATCCCACATCTGGGTACTTTCTGCGAACACTGGCCAAGTGCACGGAAGAAAGCTATAGGTGCCCAAAGTGAACCCATGGAGGTAAATCTGCTTACCCCAGATGGGGGGGTCTCCTACCTCTCGCTCCAAAATCCATACCCGGCCATTCATTTGGAATCAACACCTTTCATGTGAACCTCTATGGCTGTAGAATGCTATCTAGAAATGTATATCACATTTAACACTCTACTCTTCATGAACTGGTGTCCTGAATTGTAATATTCTTTAAGTGGCTATGTCCATCCCTGTAAACCCCCACTGTTTAGATGCATTTTAAGTCATACACAAACTTCAAGTACTGTACTTGGCTGTCCTTCCCTGACCCCACAGTAGCAGATACTTTACACATTCTCTCAGTGAACACATGGGCTCTAAGCAGAGCAGACTCACCAACTGGTTTGCAGGTACCCCAGGGCTTCTAGCAAAGAAAACACATCTTAGTACCTCAGTACTTGCTCTACAAATCATCAGGCAAATTTCCCTCCTTCAGCAGGGCCAGGGGATTACCCTTGAAATTGCTGGTCTCTTCCCCCCATCCCTCCAGGGATGGGGCACTGGAACAAGTCGGGGAGCGATGTCTACCACTATGTCAAGTTTCTTCTGTGTCCCTATCTAGGGCAGGAACACACACCCTCTAACTCTGGGTAGCTCTATAGAAAAGCTAAGCTCTGAGCAGCACACCTCCTTCACTCTCTGAGCCTAGCTGAAGGCTGATTCAAAACTCCCAACTTTCTAAGCTAACTTCTTGCATTCCAATGTGGCTTATGCTGCTGCAAAAATTCTATATGATGTCATCCCTCCAGCTCACGTGAGACTGAGGACAGAGTGAGACAGTGTGAAACCTATTTAACTGGTGTCTCACAAGCTGTCTTTCCTGCCTACCACTAGATTTAAGTGGGATTCTTGTAACCCCGGGTGACACGGGGTTACATTCCTATTTTAGAATGAAGTTCAAGGGTGATGTTTTAATGCTTATTTAATATGTCTGGATTTTATGTTCTGCATTTTTAGAATTGTACATCTAAAGGAGCATTCTGTTTCTGTCCAGGGTGTTATAACTTTCATGTCTAATGTATGTGACTATTGTATTTATTGGAAAATTCTGAATAAAAATTCATTTATACAAAAAAAAAAAATTGTAGCTGAGAGGAGGTGTATTAACAGGAGGCAGAGGGTATGACAGTTAGATTTCGTGGAAGGGGTTGTAGGGAGCATGTAATACCAAAAGCCAAAAGAAAGATTGACAGTATGTCAGAGGATAGTCTTCTTGAAATCAGACAGGGGACAAGGGAAAGGGGCAATAGACTCAATTTTGTCACTTCTTTTTCTCATGAGCCTATGACTGTACAGAACATTGTGCTATGCAATTGGGATATACTGAAGACTGAACCTGGCCTTAGAGACTGTGTCAATAATCCACCCAGATTTGTACATAAAAGGGCTAGAAACGTTTGTGATACCTTTGTTCACAGAGTTCATAAAAATCCACAAAAAACAACAGCGTTCTTTCCTCTTCTTCCTCCAGGTATCAGATGCCATGGCAGGTGTAAACATTGTGCATGTGTGAGTGTCACTACTTATTTTTTTAACCCTAAAAATAATAAGTCTTTATTATCAAGGACTTCATAATTTGCAATGCCTGCAGTGTGATTTACCTTGCCACATGCCTTTGTGGAGCCTATAATGTTGGCTACACTAAGTGGAAATTTAAAGAATGGATTAAGGAGCATATTTATTTATTTAAAAGTTTTACCAGGAAGGAATACTGAGCAGAAATACTGCTTGATTCCAGATGCATCCTGGGGGTAGGGGTAGGGGAGAGTACAACCAAAATACAGAATACATATAAATACCAAATACAGAAAAAGATTCAAAATACAGTGCAAATTACTGTGCAGTAGTGTAAGGCAATTAGACAGTCTAAGCTAGGCTATGCACATACTACTGAACACAGTTGGATCATCACTTGTTATAGTCACATAGGAGGAGCTGGCCCTGGATGGACAATATATTTAGATGCAAGAGCAGGTGGAGGGGAAGTGAGCTTTGAGGAAGGAGTTGAAGAGCAAGGCATGGGAGGCGTACTGAATTTCTACAGGGAGGAAGCTCCACAGTTTAGGCATGCAGCATTTGAAGGCTGTCTGGCCAGCAGAGGTGGACATGTGCGGCACAGATATGAGTCTGGCATCATTTTTCCTCAGTGAGTACACTGGAAGGGTAGAGACAGATAATTCAGAGGTGAGGTAAGTGGGCAGTGACAGTGTTCAGAACTTGGCCATGATCTGGGTGCAGTGGGACAGTCTTCGGTCCCGTAGGGAAGAAAGGCCCAGGGTATGATACAGAACGCAATGGTGGGTGGTGGGAGGACAGTCAAGGGTGAAGCAACAGAAGGAGTGGAAGAACGGATCCAGTCTGGCTAGGGTGGACTTGGGTGCAGCACTGTAGACTACATCCCCATAGTCAAAGACAAGGAGGATCATTTTCTATACAATGGCACGGTGAGCCAGCAGCAGGACGCAGCCACGATTATGGTATAGGGCACCTAACCTGGGGTGGAGCTTGTTGTGGATGGCATCCATGTGTATAGAAATGTCAAGGTGCTGGTCGAGCCAGACCCCGAGATATCTGAAGGAGGTTCAGGTGTCCAGAAAAGTCCCATCTAGGGTATGGAAAGTGGGGGTGGAGGGGAGCCGCAAGAGTCTCTGCCTAGTGCCGAAGGTCATAGAGACTGTTTTCTTGGCATTGAGAGAAAACTGATTTGTGCAACACCAGAGCTGAACATTTTCGAAGTCCCGCTGGAGTTTGGTTGTCACATCAGTGGTCATGGGGATGGGAGTATACAGTACAGTGTCATCTACATATATGTGAATGGATGTGTGAGGACAGGCAGAGGGCAGGTCATTAAGGAAAATAGAAAACAAAAGCAGAACGAGGATAAAGCTCGGTGGCACACCAGTGGTGACAGGGAGGATGGCAGAGGTAGTGTTGCCAGTTCAGACTAATTGTGATCTTCCAGCCAGGTAAGAGTGGAACCAGTTGGTTACCACACTGGTGAGTCATGTGAGAGAGAGCTAGGACAGGAGGAGTGAGTGAGAGACAGTGTCAAACGCCTTTGACAATTTGACAAAAATTGCTGAGGTGATGTGGCCTTTGTCCTTACCTGAATGGATCGCATTGGTGAGCCTTAGCAGGGAAGTAGCAGTGGAGTGGGTCTTCCTAAAACCGCACTGGTAAGGTGTGGAAAATGACGAAGAGTCAAGGAAGGAGGAGAGTTGCAAGAGGAACAGTTGTTCCTGGAGCTTAGACAGAATGGGGAGGAGGGAGATGGGGGCGGTAGTTGCCAGGGACAGATAGGTCACCACCTTTAGGGAGTGGGATGACAGTGGCATGTTTACACTAAGATGGGATAGAAGCTAGAGAGAGAAGGAGAGGTTGAAGAGTGTAGCCAGAGGGAAGGTAATGGCAGGTACTGACAGGTAGAGCATTTTGGAATCCAGGCCAGTGGACCGTTTGCTTTTGGAAGGGTTTAGGGCTAGCAGTGCAGTTAATACCTCTTGTGGGGTAACCTAGTGGAAAGAGAAAGAGGAGGCGTGGGGAGGGGCATGGGTGGGGAGGAAGATAGTGGAGTGGGTTGGGGCCAGTGGGAGAGATGAAAGCAGAAATGACTTGCAGCTTGTGAAATATGAATTCAGAGGCCACTGCGAGAGGGTCCATAGCAGTGGAGTCATCTATGTTTAAGGCTGAGTTTGGTGGCTTGGAGTGTGGGGAGAAAAGCGATTTGACCACCTTCCAAAAATTAGCAGGGTGGTTTAGGTTCATGTAGAAGGTGGATTTGAAATAGCTGGCTTTTGTCTGTCTGGTTTACTGCATGCAGGCATTACGTAGAGCATGATACTGTAAATGATCCATGTGTAAACCCGAGACACTGAAGGACTTCCATGACTGATCTCTAGCTCTGAAGTGTGCCATGATGTCAGCTGTGATCCAAGGCAGATGCACACCCCTCACTCATGCCCGTCGGAGGGGGGCATAGTAGTCCCAGACAGCCATGAACCTGGTCTTGAAATAATCCAAATCAGAGTAAATGGAGGTAGCCTGGGAGATGCCTGACCAGCGTATGTTGGTCAGGTCTTTTAAAACAGAGGCAAGGTCCAAGGATTTATAGGACCTGGTCAGGAGGGTTTTGGGGGGAGGGGTCTTTGGCCTGCAGATTTTTCTTACCAAGTAAATCATGTGATGATCACTAAGGGAGTCAAGTAAGAGGCCAGAGGCTAGTATCCACTGTGGGTGGGTGGTGAGGGACCAATCAAGGAGAGAGTGGTTTTGAGATTTGGGGTTGAGACATGTGGGATCAGTGATTATCTGAGACATATTGAGAGCAGTCACTCGATTGCGCAGCCTTGCATTAGTAATGGAAAGCCAGTTCCAGTTGAAGTCCCCTAGGATGTAGAGCTCACCCCCCGATGCCATTGATTTAGGTTGCTGAGGTGTGCCTAGATGTTGGGCATGGTGGTGTCAGGTGAGCAGTAAGATCCTGCTATGTATATGGGTATGGTGTGGGGAAGGGATAATTTCAGCAATAATGCATCAATGGACTGCATGGGTGAGGATACCAAGAATGGGTGAATTTATTTTTTTATATTCTTTCTATTTTTGTGCCCTACTGTGGAGCACCGGCGGGGGCATCTAGCCACCACCTCCCTGATCCCAAAGGCCCGAAGGCTCACTCAATATGAGAGGGTATGGAACAGCCCTTCCAACCCATTGGAGGGTCTCCCCTTACCTGTCCATCAAGGGCTGGCCCAGACCCCCATGACGCAATTCCATGAACGCGTCTCCTAGGCCAGTGGGGACATGGCCATCAAGCTGCACAGTTGCATCCAGCCATTTTTCCTCCAATTAGTGCCCCTGGAGCTGGCAGTGCAATGACACCCACTGCGTGTGCGAGCTGTCTTGCCATGCTCCACCCCTTGCTGGCGTTGTGACTTGTGCTGTGCCCGGTCATCACCAGGGGCCACTCAAGTGCTGTGCAACCCTGCAAACCCACCCCAGAGGGAGGAGATCAGCCCTGGGGTGCTCGATCCACCCTCTCCCCTGCCAGCACCCAGTAGCCGGAGTCCATTCCCAAACCCAGGTCACCAGTGTAGTGTGAGATGTGGAATCCAGTGTCCCAACCCTCAGCACCACCAGGCCAGCTAGACCTGGGTGAATTTAAGCGTGGATGCAGCATATGTGGCTATGCCACCTCCTCTTTTGCCTCCAGGGTGGTCGTGACGAATGAATGTGAAGCCAAGAATAGTAATTTCAGCATTTTTGATGTGGGGCTTTAACCAGATCTTTGAGATAATCCGTATGTCAGGGCGTAAGGATAGGGCAATCGGTTGTAGTAGGGTTAGTTTGTGCAGAAGGCTGCAGATATTTAGGTGGACCAGTTTTAGGCCCTTAGGGAGTTTTTTTTTTGGGTGATTGAGCCTGGGGTGGGGTTTGGTCCAGGATTTGGCTTGACATCCCAGATAGGAGGAGTAGGAGGTTTATCATATATTTGGTGAGAGACCAGGTCCATAGGAGCTTGCGGAGAGAATCAGGTGTCTGTTCGGAATACACTGAGGTCCCCTGTGCTAAGAATTTTAAAACTAGCAGGCCTGCATGGAAGGAGGGCAGAAAAATGGATGGTCCTGCAAAACAGTAGTGAAGGTATGCCACGTGAAGCAGGCCAGCATGGGAGGTGGTGGAGGGGGGAGCAAGGGCATCCAGGGGACTGGATGCCATCAGGCATTGTTCCAGTTCAGGCAATACAGCTGCAAAATGGAATATCTGCCCTTTCTATACATTTAGGCAGCATGGGAAGTATTGAGGATCACAGCCCTGCCTTTCTGAATATAGAAAATAGTTACCTTATGACCCAGACAAGGGGTTTGGATAAGAGGTTGGCACTTAGGGAGGCGTATGGGATTTATGAACTGGGGGCTCTGTCTTGGCCTCAACTTAATGACCAGATGCAGATTACATGGATTTTGTAAATCCTTTTATAACCGGTGTATTTATCCTTTTCTGATTCCCCAGAAATGAATTGGGACCCATGAGAGAATAAGGAAAAAGCTAATTAATATCAGTTATAATTACATTTAAGATATAATTTATACAATTTTTACATTGACATCAAATATTCTCTTAGTACACATGTATATGTGTACTTGTTTTTAACTTTTTATACTTTGTGTGGTGGTCATTATTTTGCACTTTATTGATACTATCTTAAAGTTGGCTGTCTATAAACTGAGCTGGCAACAGGGAGCCTCACATCTTCACAAAGTGCCAGGAGCATTTTGGCATAAAACATTGGGGCTCCAGTGGATCCTCTTGTCTGTTACACTGTGTACTTTTTTGCTTGTTTTGTAGAATTGGGATTTTGCAATACATTATGCTTACTGCACTGTGAAACAGCTTTTGAGCATTTTTCTGTGAATTTCTACTGAGTGCTGAACCCTTTCTCTCTAATCTTAATAACCTAAATATGGAGACAGTGGGCATGAAGTCAGTGCAGGCAAAAAAAATAACAGGGTTCCCTGGGTAGTAATACTATACAGAGAAATTCCTATATATAAATACATCTTTGCACATCATATTTATTTATCTCTGATTATGAAGCAGGGGGTAGACATGATGGACTTTTGGTCCCTTCCAACCTTAAATTACTATGCTAATGTGTTACCCTTTTATGGGGGTTGCAGAGTTGTATATAGCAGTGCGACAAAACCCAAGTAGAATTTGGTGGAAGGACTGTAAACTGGAAATTCTTTCTCTTGAAAAGGGGATGTTGATGTTTTAGGGCATGTCGCCACTTTGGCCAAATTATCTGATGAAAAACTCTTGCCCTCCCTAGTGGCCAAGTTAATCCCATTAAAACCTCTCTCCCCACCTTACTAAATTCCTTCCATCCCCCTCTCCCATTCTTCCAGACCCATTAAAAAATTACCATCTCCTGGCCCTGTCCCAGGAGCTCACCACATCTTTTTACTGACACCCCATCACTAGCCTGCCACAAGATACATAGATGGCCTCCCTCCTGACCACCCATACATGATTTCAGTGGGGTTCAGTAGTCAAATATCCAGGCTAGTTAAGTCAACCCAGTGGCAAAGAGGTCTGAGGTGCTCTGCACCTTAACTTTTCCCAAGCTGGCTACCTGGGTTTGGGAACGAGCTGGGGGTCAGCCATGGGGGAGAGGACTGAGAGTCCAGAGGACAGCTCTCCTCTCCTGGGGAGTGGTGGTTTGCACTCTTGGTCCTTGGCTGCCCCCAGGTGGAGGCTTGAGGGTAGCACTGGCAGCTTCGAGTGACACAAAGGGATGGGCCACAGTTCCACAGGTGTGAGAACCTCCACATCCATGTATACATGCCACGGTGGCAGGAGACTTAGGCAGAAAAGAGGAAAATAGATGGTGCAGGCCAAATGAAGCCCTGCTTGCCTGCCTCCACTCTGCATCACAGGCCAATCGTCAGGCCCATCTGGACATAGGTCACTGGATGGGGGGAGGATGGCCCTCCCCTTCCCTTCCCTTCCCAGACCTGCTACGGGGGAAATCCATGAGGGATTCAGGACTGATGCTGCAATGCAGCAGGTGCTGGGTGAGAGGAGGCAGGATCAGGGCTGAGACCCTGCCCACACCAACCAAGGCAAAAGAAAACTTAATTGCAAAAATAAAACGAGCTTGTTCAGTCACCTCTTTCCCCCAGCACACCTGCTCCCACAATCCATTCACTTACCTGACTAAGTTTGCAAGTGGGGGTAATTGACCAGGATCAAGGATTAAATAGGGCAGGATCCTATGGGAACTCATTTCCACCACCTCTTACAAAATTGTATGAGTTCCTGCACCTCTGTCATCTTTCTCAACTAAATGCAAGAGAGTTCCACCAACTAGAAAAGGCAGTTCCACTACCTTAAAGTTGAGATGTGAGAGTTCCACCACTTGAATGTTTATAATTTTACCACTGACTAGAAGGGAGGGTGTAGCAAAGTGGTTTAAGTCCTAGCATCTTCAGTGCCACGGATTTGTCCCATCCTGACCAATTGGGGGAGGTGGGTGGAGGGTTTAAAATTAATGAGATGAAGAAAGAGGTAACACATACACACATTTGTAGTGTGTGTTACCTCTATGACAACTTCTAGTTTGTGAGCAAGAATTTTTCTGCTGAATTATTTTATTGAATGCTAAAATTAACTCTTCTGCCTTACATGCCTTAGAGGTCTGGGGTTCAGAAAATAACAAAGAAATTGAGACCTCAATTAATGAACTCTACAGATATCTGATGATGGTCTCTAATTTAGTTCCTGCAGCAGTCCTACAATTAGAACTTGGTCAATACTCGTTAAGCTCAAAGATTCTGGAAAGGAGGATTCTTTTTCTTTTGAAGTTGTTCATTCTCCCTAACGATCGGCTTCCCTCCTGGTGCTTGGAGGAGGAGATGAAATATCTTGACTAGGGTTTCTCTCCTCCTCCATGCAACTGATAAAGAAACAGCTTTATTCCCTAGGTTTGGGGAATATTTTAACAAATATATATATTCAGTCTTGGAATGAAGTTAAAAACAAGGTTGTATCTAGAATTAGAGATCTTGATATTCAAAACAAATGTCTACGCTTGGATCAGCTTAAGTGCTTTGGTTGGTATAAACAGTTAAAAATTACTAACCTTATTAAACCTTACTTACAACTTCTGACTAAACCTAATGAGAGACATCTGGTATGTAGATTTAGAATGGAATTGCACAATCCTAACTACATACATTATTTGCAAAATAGACCCGATGTCCTAATACCCTTTATCAGATGTGGGAATTCACAGCCAGATGATTTAAAACATGTAACTCTGTTTTGCCCTTGATATAATAATAGTAGATATAAATGGATGAGAGAAATTCTAGATAATTTATGTTTACCACCAAACATGATTCTACATAATCTCTTTAATTCAAAAGATGAGCTTAAGTTAAAGGCACTAGCAGGCTATCTTGGATATTTACATATTTAGAGTCATAGGGCCGGATATTCAAAAGGGTTGCGCAATGCGCAATAGGGTTGCACCAGCGCAAGTCAGAAAATGCGCCATTCTGCGATATTCAGCAGGAGGCAGTTGCGCCACTGAAAACATGCTGAGCAACAGTGCAATGATAATGAAGGCATGCACAACCGAAGGGGGTGGAACCATGCATAAAGTGCGAAGTGCGATGTTTAAAGACTTGCACAATGCACAACAGTGGAGCAGGCGGAAGTTGCGCCATAGCAGAAATGAGCCAAAATAAAAAGGAGCAAGGAAGAGGCACAAGAACGCTACAGGGAAGCCACATGAGGCAGGGAGAGAGACAGAGCAAGAGGAAGAAAGAGGGCAGGCCAGGGAAACAAGACGACAGAATAGGGGCAAGGGAAGGTGTGTGGGGCCACAGAGAGCAGAGGCCAGTAGGTGTACCCGGTGCAGTGGAGGTAGCAGTCAGGACAGGGGGGGAACAAAGCAACAACAGCTGGGGAACACAAGCCAGGGACATGGACAGTGCCACCTTCCACATGGAAGCTGTAATGAGGGGGGTGAGAAGGCATGCTGCAGGGGGACGTGGCCGTGGAAGGGCCCATCGGTGGTACGCCAGCTTTGAGCTGTACTCAGATGTTGAGATTGTGGGCCAGTACCACCTGAACAGGGCAATACTGAGGCGGCTCTGTGAGCTGTGCAGTGATGTGATGCAGGCACCCACATGACGGAGTCATGCTCTGTCAGTGGAGACAAAGGTAACAGCCTGCATGTGCTTGCTCACCATGGGTACCTTCCAGAGACCAACAGGGGACACCACAGGCATAACACAGTCGGCCACGTCACACATCCTCACCCAATTCCTCAGCGCACTGCTGCCACATGCTGCAGAGTACATCCATTTCACCAGCACCGCGGCGGAGGACACAGCAGACATACAGGAGTTCCGCAGGGTAGCACATATGCCTGGTGTGCTAGGGGTGATAGACTGCACCCATGTGGCCATTCACACACCACCTGGCCCCGATGGGGCCGCCTACATGATTTGGAAGGGATATGCCAGTGTCAACTGCCAGGTGGTGTGTGATGCCAGTGGGCACATCATCAATGTCTGTGCCACGCACCCTGGGGGAGCACATGATTCCTTCATATGGTACCAGTCGGCACTGTGCCATCGATTCGAGAGTGGGAACATCCCCACAGGACATCTAGTGGGTGAGTATGCATGTAGAACTGACAAATCGTGGGCAAGGGGGGGTAAGCCACAGGCGCCATGGGTATGGCACACAGGGTTAGGGGCAGTCTGACCCTGAACAAGACACTAACCTCCACTATCTCCACACAGATGACAGTGGATACCCACTCTGTCCCTGGCTGCTCACACCCTACCGGCGGCCCATGACCCCATCGCCGCGGCGCTTCAATGAGGCATGCCACCACCGCGCAACATCATTGAGCGGGTGTCTGGGATGCTGAAGGCGCATTTCCGTTGCCTGGACACCTCTTGTGGTGCCCTATAGTATAGCCCCTCAAAGGCTTGTGGGATATTCCTGGCCTGTTGTATCCTGCACAACATGGCCAAAGACTGTGGGATAGCCATACAGGTTGAAGAGGGGGACAGCGATGGGGACAACGGTGACGCCGGTGATGATGGGGATGGGCAGCCCCCCAGCGGATAGCAGGACCCCGACTGATCGGCTGGCCCAGCTGCACTGGGACACCATCACAGAGGAGCACTTCAGCCAACACAGGTAAGTCATGGGGCCATGTGCAACCACCAGTGGTTAGGCACAACGCATACACACATGGAAACACACCAGGGTGAATGACGGAAGGGAAGTGGCAGGGCAGAAGCAACACATACAACCAGGGAGGGTGAACAGTAACACGCCACATGGACGGACACACACACGTGCACACACAATAGGCACACAGTGCACAGGGGTCAGGTGCAAAACAGAGCCGGAACATAGACACTAGCAACACACATGTCCACAGGCCACCACTCCACTGACTGTCTATGTGCATGTGTCAGATGCTGGGCACCATCGCACTTTGGTGTACAGTGCAATGCAGGCATCATCATGCACACGCACTTGTGGACAGCAGTCGGGAGGGTGTGCAGGTGGACCGTGTGTCTGCGAGTAGGGCTGGGCACCCACCGGTGCACTGCCCACCAAAACACACAATGCACACAGGGCAGCACCAGACAGGGCCTGCACTGGGAGACGGGTCAGTCTTGCGGCACAGTGCCACATCCACCTCGGATGTGTGGGCAGCCCCGCCGAGACCCAGCAGCACTGGCAGGCTGAGCACGGGCCTCATGGGGTGGCACCGATGATCCACCAGGGATTCCACTGCATGAACGTGACCGTGCCCACACAGGTGTCTGCAGCACACCGAACAAACCTGCACCAGGAGTGCTCGGGATGCCCACAGCTGACCCCGGCATCGACAGGGTGGGTGTCGCATGACACCGGAAATGGGGAGTGGATAGCGAACTGCACGGTGTGACAGACACATGGGCACCTGACTGTGTGCCCATTGTGGCCACGACAGCGACCAATGCCTGTGTTAGCCTGTCAGTGGCAGCGGTCACATCCTCCCACAAATGGTCAATCCGTGACAGGATCCTATCGGTGTCCCTGCTGTGTCACTCCTCAACCCACTCCAGAGCCACACACAGTGCCTCCACGGATGTTGCAAGCCGCATCTGCTGCTGTATTGATGCCTGCAGCAGGTGGGTGTGCTGGTCAAAGAGGTCATCTGCCACCTCGGCAACCTGTCCTTCAGGGTGTGGAAGGGTCTGATGTTCAGCACCCCTTGAGGATGGGCGCTGCTCACCAGGACCAGGTATGGGCAAGTCCACAGGCAGTGCACAGATGCCACCGTTGAACCCTGTACCCCCAGTCCCGGTGGGTGACTGCTGCTGCTGCCCCTCCACCTGCTGTGCCCAAGGGATCGGCTGTTCCACTGCTGTGGACACAACAGTGCCACTGACCTGACCAGCCACTGGTGCTGCCCCACTGGTGCTGACAGGCGCAGCCTGGGACTGTGCTGACATGCTGGCACACATGTCGGAACCAGCCAGTTCCATTGGTGTGTGCTGGCCTGCTGTGTGTCCATTCCGTGACACACACATGTCACTGCCCATAATGGTCATTGCATCATCAATGGTGCAGGTCTGTGCCACAGCCACAGCCACAGTGTGCTGGCATGCTTGGACGCCAGACTGCTGAGACACAGGAAGGGCCCCCCCCACACCTGTCTCAACGACATCAGTGTTGACAGCCAGGCGGATCCACTGTTGCAATGCACGCCGGCTACCTGCGGAGGTGAATGGTCCCTCCTCCAACTCCAGATGGCTGTCCGCAGCGGACAGGCCCTCCACCGCTGATCCCTGCAGATGCACAGGATCTGTAAAAGAAAGTAAGGACATGTTAGTGCATGTGATCTACCTTCCCCCCCGACAGACCATGACATACCATGCAGTGATGGGCTACCACCTGTCTGGAAGCCACCTCCTGGAACGCCCTCAATGGCACTGCACTGCATGCTTGCAGCAAGCCTGTCCTCTGCCGGAGTCAGCTGCACCACCTCCAGCTGGCCCCCGCCTGTTGCAGCACGTGCTGCCCTGATGGCAGCCACCTTCTCCTTCACCCTCCTCCTGTCGGTACCCATCTTCTTCTTACACTCCTGCACAGAGCGCTGGTGGCTGCCATGCAGGTTGACGGCACGTGCCACCCCCTTCCATGCAGCAGCACGGGCCTGAGGGGTGTCCCGCCATCCACTGAGCAGTGGCTCCTGATCCAGGTAGGCCTCAAAGAGTGCCTCCGTCTCGGCCTTAGTAAAATTGGGCCTCCTCTTCCGCCCACCATCGTCCTCCTCACCCAGTCTACGCTCAGTCATTATTCAGCCTGTATGGGTGACAGTGGTTACCTGTGACTGTGCAGTACAAAGCAAGTCCTTGAGACCACAGTCCAGAACACCACACAGCATGCAACTCACCTATCAACTGCAGTAGCCGAATATGGCCACTGCAGAACAGTGTCGCATTTTAATAGCGCAATCCATGCAAATTAGGTGTGGAGCAACTTCAATGAGATGCAAATCACGCTGCTGCACCATTGAATGGCTGATCGGATGATTTGCATATGACGGCTGAATATAGCACTGTTGTGCTTTGCGCAATTGTGTTGAACGTGCTGAGCCAATGGTGCAGTTCTGTGGCTGTGTAGTACATTGCACTGCGCATGCCCAGGTAGCTTACGCAGGTGTCTGCCATGCTGATGACGTGCTGTGCACGGTAGGCAATTCAGGGCATGGCCACCATTGTGCTAGTGGTGCTACGGTGAGGGTCACTACATGGCGCTGTGGCACAACTGCGCAATAGTTCGCTGTGGTGATGGCACACAGGCAACCAATCATGCTAGACGCATAAACGTCTGATGGCGCTGTGCGTGGCCTTGTGCCAGAGACCCATGACCCTGTTCCCGACCTTTGCCCCCTTGGCGCTATACGTCTGGCATGTCTGCAGCTCTATTGTGCTGTTCGGTGACAGCGCGATAGGGAATGGCGGTGCTGTACCGACAGCACGATAGGGAATGGCGGCGATGTATTGCACAGCACTTCCACGTGGGGTTGCCACGCTGCAGAGCACCATGTTGCCTACTATAGCACTAGAAATGGCACACAGGAGAGCCCCTCAGTGGAGTGCCCTTGAGCTGGCCAACCTTGTGGCCATTGTGGAGCCACACTATGGCCCACTGTTTGCTGAGGTGCCACTGGACAGGGCCAGGACCCAGGTCTGGCAAAGGTGGCCAATGACCTGGAGGTAGCCACTAGCCACAGGAGGATGGCCAAGCAGTGCAGGCACTGGTATGGGGACCTGAGACGGAGGGAGCTGGAGTGACTGGCACGTCTGCGGTCGCGTGCCAGGAGGGGCATGGTGCCTCATCCAGGTGGGTGATACATGTACACACCTGTATGGTCCATATGGGTAACACTATCTTATGTGTCCGGCACATAGGGGAGGGATGGTCTAGGGTTGGCTGTGGTGGTGTTTACAGGGTATGGGATGGATGGGTCTGGCTGGGTGGGTAGGCACACACACATTGGGGCAGAGGGAATATGCTTTGGGTTTGTACTGATGTGTTTCTCTCCTTTTGTCTCCCACAGGAATGGCAGAGTGGAGGAGGTCACGGAGCAGCAGCAGAGGATGGTGGACGCTGCACGGGGGCATGTCGGGAACCAACCCCAATGCCAGTAACAACCCAATGAGGGTGAGTGCCATGACACCATGATTGCTATTGCATGCTGTGTGACAGGGTGGGGAGCAGGGCATGGCCACCATCCATGGACACCACTGCCATGCACGCAACATGTGACAGTCAGCACTGTCCAGTGGCACTGCATGTCTGGGAGTGCATCAATGGTGGTCCATGCGTGCACTGGGCACATGGCTGTGGCACTGCCTGCCCACCGCATAGCCACGTTACTGTACAGCCTTGGTTGTGCTGTGCTGGACATGGGCGGTGTGTGTGTGCAGTGGTACACATGGCTGTTGCTGCCTGGTTGGGCATGTCTTGTGGACACGGTCACTGTGGGTGGGTGCACACCATCACAGGAGCGTGGCACATGGCTGCATGCCATGCATAATGGGTGGGCTGCAGGGGGATGGACAGTCACACCCATTGACTCTGATCCCTTGTCCTAGGTGTGCGGATACTCTTGAGGATCAAGCGGTCCATCCAGGATCTGGTGCGCGTGGCGACAGAATCCCTTGCCATCCTAAGGGATCTCCATCGGCATGGGGTGAGGAGGAGGCGGCCACCACGGGAACAGCACCAGGCAGCGGAGGACCAGGCTGGATGCCAGTGACCACGAACAACCTCCCCCCTTTGACCGACCCTCACACCCCGCCTTTCCTCTCCCATTTGTTCACCCCTGCCCCTTACCCACCCCCATGTTGTTCCTGTCCCTCCACCCCATGTTTGTAAATATATGTAAATAGTTGTTGTTGTTGTTACATATTTTCTAATACAGGTATTTTGATATGAATACTGTGGTGGTCTCTGATTTGCAGCTGGCTATAGGTGCTCAGTTGCAGTGGTGTGCATGGCATCTGGGGTGGTTCAGTCATGGGTATGTGTGTGTGCGTGGGAAGTGTCTCTGGTGTGGGAGTGGCTATCAGTCAGTATCTGTGGTGTGTGTTGTTCTCTGTGCATTGCATTACTGTGTGCAGTGGTCCATGGTGCCTGCTCTGTGTCCATTGTGCCCCTGTCAACCTGTCCTTGGCCTGTGCAGCTGACACCCTTGCATGTCTGTGGCCTGCGAGGTCTGCTGCCTTGTCAGTGGTGGCTGTCCCTGCAGGTCATCCACTGTGACCATCACAATGCTGGGTTGCCTCCTGTCACTGGTGTGGTGCATGTTTGCCTCGGGTGATACTGTGGCCTCCGCAGTTGCTGTCCCACCTCCATGCTGTGGCTTGTGTGTGTTGCAGGGGCTGTGCACCACTGTCTGTGACTTGTGATCCAGGCATATGCTGGTGGCGTACAGGGCCACAGTTCATGCACAGGGTGGGTGTCACCCCTGTGCCATGGTGGACTGCAGGCTGTGTGTGCACAGTTTACATGGGCCCACACTAGGGGCTTGGTTGCCACACTACTGCATCCCTGTGTTAGTGTCCCTGAGGGTATGGGTGTGTGTTTGCCCCTGCACTGTGTTGCATCCAGTGTGCTGCATGCTTCCACACACCACTGTGGGTGTCTGTGCTGGCTGCTGTGGCTCGTGGTGGGTCGCGCTGTGACACTTGTCTACTGTGCAGGGTGCTGTAACAATGGCGGTGGTGTCAGGGGCACGCCCTTTCCCATGTGGGGTACCTCTTGTGGCGACACATGTTCGGTCTCTCAGCTGTGCCTCAGGGGTATTGTGCGTGTTGGCACTGTGTCTGCAGTTGTTGCATTGCCGTGTGCTGCCCCCCACTGCTGGCTGCTCATGGTGGGTCTGGCTTGTATGGTTCTGTGGTACACGAGGTTGCAGTGTGAAATTGGGGGTGGTGGTATGCATGGGAATTCCTGCAATGGTGGTCACTGCTCATGGGGGGTGTCTTGGGGTCACAGTGCAGGGTGTGCTGTGCACGGGGGGGGGCTGCTGTGCCATGGGGTGGTCCGCCCTCCTTGTGTGGCAGTCTCAGCTTGCCGGTGGGTGTGATGGGGCACCATGGCCCAGCTGTGCTTTGTTTGCTTGTCCCCATGGGCCGGTGGATATTCCATCCCTCCACCAGTTGTGCTGTGCTTGGGGTGTGGGGGTGCATTGTCAGTTCTGCAGTGTGTTCCTGTGCCCATCTGTGGCATGGGTGGTGGCCCTACCTACCTCCTGGTTGTGCAGTTACATTGCTCTGCTGCTGGGGCGCCCAGCTTGTGCTATAGCCTCTGGGCTGCTCAGCTGGGCAGCCCTTGTTGCGCTATAGCGCATCGTATCTGCTCAGCTTCCCCTTCCTAGTTGCGCTATGGCGCAGGTTGTGCGATATTCAGACGTTGGCTGTTGGCGCAATTTGGCTTGCTCCTTTTTTGAATATCACGTCTATTGCGCATGGGCGCAATGGACTTGTGCTTGCTCCTGCTATTGCGCACTTTTTGGGCGCAGTTTGAATATCCAGCCCAATGTGTTTACAATCAAATGTTATTATAAGACCATTGCACCTTCAGTGTTTAACTGATTAGAACATGTGGTGTCTACTTTGGATCATTATACATCTGGTTATATGATATATAATTGTTAAATGTTATACATAAGACTATTGCACTTTATAGATGGAAAGTTTGTCCAAGTGATTAATTGTTTAGAGTATGTGTTTTTTAGAAGCCAATATTGTCTTCTTGACTCGTATTTATTGAGTTATTTAATCCTTTTATTGTACATTGAAATTATATGTAACCCCCCCTACAAATGGGGGTTCCCGAAAAGTCTTCCTTGAGCTTGTCTAAATGCTCACTGCCAGGCAGGTGTCCTGCGTTTTTTTCAGTTTAAATGTGATTGCCAGAGAGTGCCTGTATAGCCTCTGTGTACTGTCGCTTTAAGAGCTGCCTGAATTGCAGTCATAATTAATCTGAGAGGGAGCTCTGTTAGAAGATGTACTTGTTTGCTGATCATTTGTTACAGTAGTAATAATATTGCAGTTTGTTCTAACCTGCCTTCTTTGCAGTATGGACAGTTATGTTTGTTTCCATTATATTGGTCCTGGACTGCAGAATGAGCCAATCAGTGCATTTGGGACTCTAAAATGGAGCCTGACTACAGGGGCTTGGTGGGGCCAAGACTTGTAGGAATTGTAGTTTTGGGCTTTTGGTGCCTAAAATAACCTGGAGGGGGAGCTCTTGTTGTGATTGACAGACTGATCTGCCAACCAAACCTTTTGGATCTTGGGGAAAGTCCCACACTGCTTGCAGTTTCAGCTAGATCTGAGTTGGGAAGTGAAGAAGTAACAGCTCAAGATAGTTCAAGCAGCAATCCATAGTGGATTTGCATGGGAGAACTGTGGAAAGGTCTGAGTTTGGCTTGCATGCCTGCCTGCTGTTCCTGAGAGGGAACTTGTGCTTTTTTTTTCGGACTGAATATGAACTTGGAGAGTGAATTAAGCCACAGAATTGTGACCAGGCTTTAACCTGAAGAAGACTGAAGATTTGCTGAATGCGATCAGCCTGTCAGGACTTCCAGCTACTTCTGAACTCCCAGATTGTGCAGAGACTCTGTAATTGCAACCGGAGAGCCATTTGCCTGGTACAGTGGAATTTCCTTACATGTGAATGTGCTGTGTGCTTGTAGTGGGTCATGATTTGGTTCCCCACTGTGAGCCTGAAATGTGTTTTGCTTGCTGGAGGCTGTATCCAGCTCCATGGACTGAATCTGTATCTATTTCCATTTGCCTGGGCCCTGCTACACTGGCTCAGCCAGAATACCTGCTATGCAGAGAAAGTCATCGATGAGAGACCGGCCTGGGGATCAGCCCCCTGCTCAATGCCTTGAACAGCAACGACGCCTCGGTGATTCGTGTGGGCCCTGCTTCTCCAAACACTCCAGCTCAATAGCCTGCAGTCTCAATTTCATCCTGCCTGTGTCCAGTATTGGGTACCATGAGTAAACATCAGGGTAGCTCCCTGCAACAACGGCTAAATCTAAAAGTGTTGTCATCTGATTGTCTTGTTGCCTTTTCTTTCATGAACTGAGCCCTCTGGCTTCAGATTACAAATAGTGTGTGTTGTGCATGTTGCTTTCTTCCATCACAGGGTCCCAACCAGGTTCAATGTTCCTGGCTAGCTCAGCATTTTCCTACCTGGGTACCCAGAGTGTGTGACTGTGTAGGGACTCTGAACTGCATGCATAATTGTCTGATTAATATAGCTTTTAAGCAAATCAACCTGATTACACCCCTCCCTTGTTCAAGTCCCCTGAATAAATTAGATTTAACTTTGTTTGCATTTAACCTGACTGTGGTTCCAGTTGGTGCCAAGAGTATTGTACTGTTGTTATTTTCTGTGCTTAACCTTGTTTTACAGGGGGTCCCCAGGTCAAGCTAGAGGAACCAGCCCTGGTGGTAAGTGCAAACAGTGTGGGTAATTGCCTGGTGAATAAGTGTCATTGTGAAAGTGATTATTGTGTACTGTTCAGAAGACTAGAAGGAGAAAAGGGGGATTACAGTGTCCCAGAGGTCTGTGCCCAGGTCAGCTTGACCACTACCAACCCTGACTTCCAGGTGGAGGCACCCGTAACAGAACCTAGGTCCCTTTCCTGCAACTAGCCAAGCAGGCAGGGGTAGTAGCTTTTGGGATAGCTCCACTTGTGGGTTACATATGTTTTCTTACATTGATCAATAAATTGAACTTGACTTAACTTGCTAAATTCCCAAGGATAAAATTAAGAAAGTTCCTGAATTGAAGCCAGATTGAACTTGCCAAAGGCCACCTTTGCCCACCCCTAGATGCACATCAAAACAAATTTACATGGGCTGGCTCGCTGGCATAGTGGTAAAGCTACCTCTTGCAATGCTTGCCACCTGGGTTCAGGAACAAACCTAGACTGCCAGAGGGCTGGCAAATGGGAAGAGGATTGTGCATACCAGGGCCGCTCTCCTCCTCCTCCTCCTCCTCCAGGGAGGGAGTGCAGCCACTCCCGCTGCAATACCACCACCTGGGTGCACATGGGTGGAGGTGCATCTGGGAGCACCAAGAGGGAGGGGAGGACATTGGCCAGGGTCTGGAGTGGCTGCACATCTCAGCATGTGCATGCACCTTGTACCCCCTCACTGGTCGCTGTCCTCAAGGAATGGGGATAAAAATGGAAAATTGACCCCCCATTCACTCCTGGTGATGGACCCCAGTGCCAAGCCATTGGACCAACCCGGGAGACCCAGAATGGACAGCTCAACATGATATGTGTAGGTAGTGAGGAACCCGGGACTCCCTCTTTCCCCGCCCAGGGGGCAAATCATGGCTGGATGGAGGCTTTTCCTTCTGGGTGCTCTCAAGGTATGACCGAGCCACATGGACACCTTGGGAGACCCTGAGAGAGAGGAGTGATGCAGTGCTGAAGAGGGGACTTCAACAGAAAATAAAAGAAACAGATTTATAGCTTCAAAGAAAGTGCATTAAAATGGGCACAGTCACGCAGGAAGAATAAGTGTGCAGCTGGACTGAGCATTTACATAACCAAAGGCCAGATTTAACTTTGAATAACAAGCCCCAAACTTTGCAAGCTCAGTGCCGCAAGAAAATAAACATTGTAGTTGTGACAAGGTCCCTTATAGCTATAGGCACAAGGAAATAAAAATGTAATGGGCCAGCCCTTGACCAGCAGTAGGTTTACTGCTTGTGATGTTGATGACCTGGGAATAAGTTCGGATCATCAGGACCAGGTGAGGGGGGATTGAGCATCCCAGAGGACGTGCTCCTCCTCCAGAGAGGGTGGGTCACATTCTCTGCCACAGCACTGCCATCTGGGTGACCACAAGTGGTAGTGCAGCTGGAGGACCAAAGATGGGATGAGGCTATTGACTACACTGATGTGCAGGTATGTTCACACATGTGTGTGTGCCACTGACATCATTGCTCACCACACCTCAGGACAGAAACACACTGAGGAAAAATGGCCCTGGCTGTGGAGATGGCAGTTGCTGGTATACGCAGGCCTCGCACCACTACAGGGATGCAGCAAGGCTTGATGACATTTGAATCGGGATTTATGCCCTTGCCCTAACTCCACCCGGGGGGGGGCACAGACAAGGCTCCATGAAAGCCAGACATCCACTGGTATGTGGTACATGGGGATCGGGTACACAAAGGGTGTCCCCAAGGGAAGTTGAAGCTAGAGATGGAAGGGACTTAAGCAAAATAAAAAATGCATTAAATGAAGTATCATGTTTGGTTAATCAAAAGTAAAAGTTCAAATTGTTGTGGTACCCTGCCCACTGGAGAGAAATGGAGGTATTGGAAAGCCACAGAGCCAATGGGTGATGGTGATGTGTTGTGGGGGGGGGGGTTGCTTGCAGATGGGGCAGATTAGACCGAGTGGAGAAAAACTTAAGTTAATATTAAATTCAGAATTCTATGATTGTAATTTCCTGAAAAGGAAAGTACCTCATGACTTCAGTAGGTGTCTCTGTATAAGTCTAAAAAGATTTCCTAATACAGAAATAAAAATCTGAAACCCTGAAGACTTTTTTTTTAATTTTGATAATGTTGATAAGTTGAAACTTAATTTTCAGAACCTTATCCCTAACATCTGTTTCAAACTTTTGTGTAACTCACAGTATATTCAGTTTCTTTTTTCCAACTCTGATTTTGATTCACATACTGTACATGTTGCTGGCAGGAAACTGGAGTGGATACTCTAGTCAAACCACTGTGAAACATTTTAAGTATTTGCCACAGTGATTTCAACAATTGTTGTATATTCTACAAATTGCTGTTTCAACCTAATTTTGCCAACAGCCCCTCAATGTTTCTGATGACCTACCCAGGTCAATAAGCAAGTCACAGATGCCTTCATAATAATCAGCATAGCGAACTGATTAATGACAGGAAAAATATCTTTTCACAATTTTTTCACAATGCAATAAATATATTACAAGTAGAGCAACGTATAACTCAGCATGATTAATTTAAATCTGTGAACTAATAGGATTAATGTTTTAGAATTGAACAAATATATTTTAATGTGAACTTATGTCCTACCTACCTCTTCATTCGCCCTGTCCTATATACACTCTTGCCATGGACATCAGCATCTCCCTCGCCTCCAAAACAACAGTCTCAGCTGCACGTGGTCTGCTTTCTTCTACAGCTGCAGTGGCATCAGCAAGGTGAGGAGAGGAAGCTCTTCAGGGAGGGGAGAGCAAATTAAAGCTCACCACAGGAAAGTTGTGCCCCTGGCACTGTTCTTATGCAACAGCTGCAGATACAACAACTATCATCTGACATTCTGACATATACATTGAGCAAAGCAGTGAGCGAGCCAATGCCTACACAATACTGCACAGGGCTCCAAGTCCCAGCCTTAAGCAAAACAGGTGTATGACATCCTGTTGCTAGTCTTCAGGGGTTATGGGTACGAGGAGAGACATCTGAGGAGAGAGCAGATGAAAATAACAAAGGAGGTTAGGGCTCAGGTTGACAACCTCATTGATAATGTTTTAGATGGAACAGACCTGCATGTTGACTACAAATTGCTCCTAATATCTCTTGCAGACTGCAGGCTACAGTCAAAGTGAAAATGGACTCATTATTTATTATTTTAGGTAAGCAAATTTCTTCATAAAAAGAGCCATGTTAACCCAGCAGGCTCTCTAGAGACCCTCAGGAACAAAGACTACGAAGCCAGTTCTGTGCCAAAATATTATCATTGTTTACTGAGTTTACCTCATATTCAAGTATAAATGAATAGGGTCATTGAAATCCATCTGTGGATACCTATAAGGATTTTGCTCAGAACTGTCAACCATTTTTTTCAGATTTTTACACTGTAATCTTTCTAGATTACAAAATGATGATACAATGTCCCTCTACACAAATCATGCGACCACACTGTTGTTTTTCACATTAATATGATGAATGCATTTAACACCACGTTGTTGGCCCAGTCTGTACTAGCTCATAAAATAGCTGGCAAGATGCACAAAAGCAAATGTGACCTTAGTAAATTAGCATCACTTAACTTCTCGTGATTTGCAACTATTAGTACTCGCCAATGTGAAAATCTAAACAGTGGCCTTTCACATTACTCCTACGTCTATTCACTAGGATTTAGGTTGCAAGATAATGCAAGGAAAAAGGTGTGACAGAGGGTGGCTTATGCTATGTTAATATACCGAGAGGTGAGTTGGGTTGGAGTCGTGAGCCCAAAGGGCGAACAACTTCAACCACCCCAAGGTACATTAACTAGCATGATCCCCCAGATGGAATTGGCTTATTCCACTTATAAAATGGATTTTAGTAAAGCATTGGGGGCATATAGCATGCTGGTACTGAGGGCAGTGAGAGCATATCATTGCAGTCCCATACATGTGTGCTTCCTTTTGCCATGCTGTCCCCTCTCTCTGTTTTGATTGCCTGTACATTTTCAGCAGCTGCAGAACATTGAATGCCAGCATTGTTCCTATCCCCACTGCCCGAAGGATTTGGCGAGTGGTAAGAAACTGACGAACACTTTTCAATTTTCCTTTCTGCAGCAAGTGGCCTCTCCTTACACCTGTTACCACTCGCCTGGTTTGTGACAGTAAGAACAGGAATAGGAAAAGACGTGAAAGAGAAATTTACGCACTGCGCTGGCTGCAGTGTGTTTCAGCAGGTGCTCCATGTCTGCTCCATGTTGGCTTGCTCTGGGGGGTGCTCTATGTGCACAGCAATGTGGGGGTGGTATGTTTTGGAGGACGTGCTGCCAGGCAAGGGCTACTATTGGCTGGCAGGGCTGGCACATCATGGGAGTCAGTGGATTTAATTGTGCCTGTAACTGAGCACTGGTCAGGTGAGGTTGCAGGCACTGTAATCATGGCCTGAAGGCTTCAGGTGGTGATTTCATTGTTAGCTGGTGACATCACTCTTGACCCCAGCAGGTTGTGTTTTCATGTAATGCACCCTTATGGAGTTCTCCAGCAGGGGTGTGTTATATTTTAATGTAGTCCCATGTAATGGAGTTTGGATTAATGGGGAGCCATATCTGAGCAATATCCATTGTATAAATTAGTTTAATGAACAACACACAGTTGTAAGATTTATTTGTCACATCGTTCTAAGCTACTGTAGATTTGAACAAAGAAAGTTCAAGTGCAGTAAACTAATCCAATGGGCCATCTAATCTCATTCTCTTTACTATCCTACATGTGTTGTTTACAGTGCACAATTTTGATACTTTTTAAAATAAGCTCTTTAAATTCTAGATTGATGCCATGTTTTTTGGAAAAAAGTAAATCATAACAGCACTCTTGGATATCAAAGTTAACAGCTGCTGTTGTCTGGTTAACTATTGGCAATGACAGTTGCCACTGTGGCTGCACAAGTCACATATGGTTAAATGATTCAAGTAGCAGTACCTCTTACCTATTAAGGGCAGTCAGCACTGTATTTGCTGAAAGCAGATGAATGAAAAATCATATAGTACATGCAGCTTCAGAAAGGAAGCAAAACCCATAGTTCTAAACTAGGTATCAAAAGCTCACCAGTGATCCAGTAGTTCCCAGGTTTAATGCTTGGGGGATGCTGGGATTGAGTTAAACTCTAAACCAGAGCTGACTCACTTACTTATAGCAATTACGTGATGGGGTTTGGGGAGGGCAATTTAGAACAGGGCTAAAAATAAAGCATTGAGGTCCTTGGAGGTTTCAGTGCTTCAATGCATTACAGAAGGTAAAACAGCTGGAGAAACAAGGGAATATGATGTCTTGCCATAGAAGTATACTTTGCATTGCATACTTGTTTTATGATATTTCAATAATGACAAAACATCCTTTTTCCTTTGGCTTCCTATACATAGGAGTAATTGGATTCACAGCCTCACTTTCCTTCCCACCCTTCTAAACACTACACAGAGTCTCATCTGGAGTTAAATGGCTTCAGCCTTATGGTTACTAATACATAGAGTACGAACATACGATGAAGCCAGCAGAATAAGGCCATTAGGCCTATCAAGTCTGCTCATGTTGCAGGGTTCTCAGCATCAGCTACAAACCCTGCCCCCCTTCCCAATCTGCCCTTCACCTCCGTCTGCTCCTCTCTTTTAGCTCTATGCACAAAAGCACGTTTTATGTGCCAAAGGTACGTATCCCACCCGCGTACCTACATGGTCCTGAACAGGTGCAGGGTGCATGGTATTCACAACCACAAGCACCCACAGGGCACCTTTCCATAACCCTTCCCCCTGCCCAGTGCATAGCAGTGTGTTGCTGGATTGGGGCTGCACTGGGGCGGAGTGCGAGACACAGGCAGGCAACCAATTGGATGCCTGTCCTGAGTCCCAGAGTGGATCCATCGTGCCACAGGATCAAGGGAATGTGAGAAAGCATGGGTCTGGAATATTACAGTACAGGCACTCGCATGAATGGCTGCCCCCAGCCATGGCATGCATGAGAAGGGCTGGGGCATCAGGGTGGAGGACTTCACAGACCTGAATGTGGACCCCATGTGTGAAGACTCAAATGCTTCCACCAGTAATGTTGTGTCTACAGTGCACTTGTAGGCACCTGTGAGTCTGCATGATGGACCACATTGACACTGCTCTTACCTATGTGCTGTACCTTGTGCACTGTGGTATACCTGCAGGTGATACATACAACTGATTGAATAGGTGCTGGAACCATGGCAAATGCCTAGTGCCATGGTGCAGTACTATTCATGTCCTTTTTGGCATAATCTGAATTTGTAACAGTAGCCCCATACAGTGTATACCCATGGCAGATGTCCTACCATTGTCATAGGTGCTCTCTCGGCTCTCCACACCCCCCACAGATCTGCTAGTGCCCCATTGTACATCTACATTGTCCAACACCCCTAGCAGCAATAATGTAGACACATTGTGGCAGTTACTCATGGAGCACAGTGGACAATACCACAAGCTGCCATACTCGGTGGCTGTCATGGGAGGTTGTGCACATGGGTTACGGCAGGGTCCCAGCTGCCATAACCTGAGCCCCTCCATGCCCAGCAGTACCTGCCTTTGTGAATTGCACATACTGCTAGCACACCTCCGACACCCCCTTGACAGCCCATGGTATGTAGCTGTCCATGTGGCTGGGGGAAGCAGCATGCAACTGGCTGGTGTGCAGACTGTGAAGGCCCCTGGGGGTCTACGAGACCCCAGCTGCATGGCTTTCCCACATACTGTAGGTTTGCCTACATGTCTCACATACATGGTGTGTAGGCTTTGTACAGCTGCCGGGGATCTGCGGGACCCCAGCTGCATGGCTTTCCCACGTACTGTAGGTTTGCCTACACGCCTCACATACATGGTGTGTAGGCTTCATACATAGAACCATTTATCCTTATTTTCCCTTAAGAGCAACTCTACACTTCAGCATGTACTTTCATAAATAAGATGTTTTAGCTTTTACAACTTACTAGAGAATACATTTTCTTTTTAATTTCAATGTTTCTTTCCGAGATTTAAAGCAAATCTTGGAGTCCATCTAAAAAGTCTGTAGAGAAAACATTTGAAAACATTTGACTCTCCCCTGTCACACTGCCTTTGCTTATGACACCATAATGATCACCCTGACAATCGACTGTGAAGTCACAAAGAGCAATTGTGATGCAAGTCCACCATTCAGTGCCCAGGGTGCAAGATGTTATAATGTGGGAGGGGAATCACAACAACAGAAAAACAAGCACTGTCCCAAAGAGAGAAACAGTTCCATCCTTACCGGCAGATGGCTTCGTTGATGGCCGGGTCATTCTTGCCAGCTGACACAAGTCAGGGAGTGCTGCTGCAGTACTTAAATGAGGTTAGCCATATCACAGTTCCTCAAAACAGGTCAACAAATGGAATGCCCACACAAACTTGCAGAAACAGGGGATCCTGATTTAATGAAACACAAACATATGCACAGAGTTGATCTCTGGGCTACACCCACATGGAATAAGGCAATTCATGTTGCATGGGACATGTGGTTGTGAAGAACCCCACCTGTATTCAGATAATCTCTGGATTGGATGGCCACACTTTGGGTGAAATGGCAGCAGCTTAACGAGAGGTCGGGATCTCTGAAAAATGGTACCAGCTGACTCTACAAACTCCTACATCTGACTGTACCTCTCACACTTATATGAAAGTGGGATACAGGCCCCTTCAATCTTGGGAGTTACTCATAACCTCCCCTCCACAACCATGGCTCTGCAGGCAACTCCCCACTACATCCATCGAGCAGACATCCCCACCAACCAGGCTCATCCCTTAGGCTATCTTCTCATACTGATTCCCTTCACATGGAGGGGGCTCAGCCATGACTCCAAAGTGGCACAGAGAAGCCCATCTTCTTCAAGCTGTGTAACAGGGGGTGCTTTGAAACAACTGAGAAGCTGCATGGGATATACTATACTGGAATAGACATCTGCAACAAATCTCTCTCTAGCTTACATCTGAGGGAAGTTTTCCTTACTTTACAGTCTTATGTTGATATTGCTTTGTGTTTAATTATTTGTTTTTAAATCAGGAAGGGGGTTTTCAAAACTGCTTATCTTTTGAGCAACTTCAGAAGGGTTGAAATAACTGCATATTTGATTTTCCTTTGTGGGTAGCTGGACTATCTACTAGTATTCTGGGACAGTTTGCATCAAATTACTTTTAAATAGTTTACAAATCAGTTACTGGAGGTTAGTTGAATTACTATAAAGGGCAGTACTCACCAGGGTGGTGGAGCAGTGGTGTATTTGATTGTTTATAACAGTCACCAGTGGTTGTGGACTACCCACCACCCTTCCCCACACCCCACACCCCAAGTGTGATGTTTCCTTTATAGCCAAAGTTCTGACATCACTTCCTCAACAGGTCTTGGGGCAGAACTGTCATATTCTTAATAACCCAACACAGTGCATAAAGGGTAAGTACACACCACAAAAAGAAAAAAAAGAAAAATTAAATAAATATATATATATATTACATATTGTATATTATAAGGGAGAGGGACATGCGGAGAGAGGTGCAATGCACTGACTGTGGGGCAGTAGTTTTCCGGGAGACATTCTGGAAACTGCATTGCTGTCCTATCTGCAGGCAACTGTCAGCTCTGAGGGAGGAGATTGCCCACCTCCAGGCTGAACTGGCAAGGACTAAAGGGCCTCCCCCACCCAAAGAGCACCGCTGCCTCAACCACTGCATAAGAGGCTACCAAGTATGAAGAGCAGTTGGACCACAGTGGGTTCTGGGAGGGTGCAGTTGGTGGAACTGAGGCGAAGCCCCCTAGTATTACCTCTACACAAACCATACACCACTCTGGCAGAGCAAGGTTCCTCTATGATGGCACCCTCAGTGGAGATGAAGAAGAATGCTGAGGACATCCATAAGGGAGACCCAAGGAAGGGTGGTAAGGGACACCACAAAGGAAGGAAACAGCTTCTGATAGGGGACTCAATTGTTAGAGGGGTAGACTTGGGGAAGGGAGAGGATAGGGAAGTAAGGTGCCTGCCTGGTGCCATGGGTTGGAGGGACAGGAAGTGAATCCTCAGGATTGCAGAAGCAGCATCACAGGAGAGGGGAACTAGATATCATTGTCCACTTAGGACAAATGACCTAGCTAGGCATAGGATCAGTGCAGTGCAGGACGAAATTGCGGAGTTGGGGAGGGGCCTCAGACAGGTAGCAAGCACGGTTACCTTCTCAGAGGGGCTGCCAGTCCATGGCAAGGGTGAGGCTAGGGTACTACACACCATGCAGTTTAATGAATGGTTGCAAAACTGGTGCAGAGCACAGGGCTTTGGCTTCATTGGGGACGGGGGTACACCTGGAGAGATGAAGGTCTATACTGGCACAATGGTCTGCATCTGTCCACAAAGGGAACAAAGATCCTAAGTGACAGGTTTAAATGCTTCCTTGGCAAGCTTTTAAACTAGCCATGGGGGGAGGTGCAAATAAGAGGCAGGAATTTCAAGCCTCCCCCTCACAAAGCATGCCAGTTAGTAAGGTAAACACTGAGGTACAGTGCTCAACAGAGGGCAGGACAGGGGGTAAATGGAAAAATAGACAAGGGCAAAAAGAGCAGGCATGGGGGGAAAAAAGGATAAAGCCAACATTAAATGGAGGGCAATGAGTACCAATGTCCGTGGTCTGGGAAACAAGCTTCCTCAGCTAGTAGCCTTGATGGAAGATGAACAATTGGGTATTGTGGCAGTCATGGAAACATGGTACATGGAGAACCATGACTGGGATGTCAACATACCAGGGTACACAGTCTACAGAAGGGACAGGGAGGGGAAAAGAGGAGGTGGAATAGCTCTATACATAAGGGAAGGGATCAAAGCTACAGAACTAAAAAGTAAAGGGGGAGGACAAGAGACACTCTAGGTCACCTTGGAGACAGGGAATGGCATCACAATCTGCACAGGGGTTGTATACAGACCCCCATCTCAAAGGGAGGAAATGGACAAGAAAATGATAGAAGACAGTCTCAAAATGGCTGAAAAGGGGGAGATACTGTTGATGGGGGACCTGAATATGTCAGATGTTAACTGGATGACGTACTGCTGCCACATCCAAGAGCAGGGTCATTCTCAATGCCCTGAAGGGGGCAAGCCTTAGACAGCTAGTGTTGGAACCCATTCGAGAGGGAGCAATACTAGACCTGGTACTCTCAAATGGAGAGAGGATCACAAATTTAGAAGTCAGTAGACATCTGGGAACAAGCGACCACTGCACAGTGTGCTTCACAATAAGCACAACCATGAAGACTAGCCATACAAAAACAAGCACACTGGACTTTAGAAGGGCTGACCTTGGCAAAATGGGTGAATACCTGAGGAATACACTAGCAAATGGCCAAAAAGGAGGGGTGGAAGAACAATGGAGAAAAATCAAAACTGCCATCACAGAGGCAACGAGCCTTTGTGTGAAACAGATAAAGAAAACAAAGCGGAGTAGAAACCACTATGGTTCTCAAAAGAGGTGGCAGGGAAGGTTAAGGAGAAAAAGGATGCATTCAAAAAGTATAAGGAATCACAGAAGGAGCACGACAGGGAACTGTATCAATTAAAGCAGAATGAAGTGGGAAGGCAGTCAGAATAGCAAAAGCCCAAACCAATGAAAAATAGCTAATTCAGTTAAGAAGGGATAAAACCTTTATAGGTACATTAGGGAGCATAGAAAGGTTAAGGAGGAATAGTGAAGATTAATAAGGGAGAGGAGGTGGGCAGAGGAGACAGTAAAAGCAGTGATATTGAATTAATACTTTGCTCAGTATTCACAAAAGAAGATGAGGAGGAGTTACCTAAACCAGACAATGAAGCACTTTGGTAGGGGTTGACACCAGTACATTTACAGAAGAAAGAGTCCTGAAAGAACTCCTAAAACTCAAGGTGGACAAAGCAATGGGGCCTGATGGGATTCACCCCAGAATCCTAAAAGAACTAAGGGAGAACCTAGTGACACAACTGACCACACTTTTTAACAAATCATGGGAGGATGGGGTGGTACCTGAGGACTGGAGGAGGAAAGAAGTGATTCCCCTTCACAAAAGTGGGAGCAAGGCAGAAGCAGGAAACTACAGACCTATAAGTTTGACCACAGTGGTAGGGAAAATGATGGAATCACTTCTGAAAGAAAGAATTGTTGAGTACCTAGAGGCCAGCGGGGCACAGGACCCAAAGCAGCACGGATTTACAGCAGGAAGGTCATGTCAGACAAATCTAAGGATTTCTTTGACTGGGTGACCAAGTAATAGACCAGGGAGGGGCTGTGGAGATGGCCTACCTAGACTTTAGCAAGGCATTTGACACAGTCCCGCACAAAAGATTAATAATCAAGTTAGCCAGCCTGGGAGTGGGTCCCAGGGTGGTAGCATGTGTAGCAAACTGGCTGCAAAACAGGACACAGAAGGTAACAGTGAATGGAACACTTTCCAAAGAAAGTGGGGTCACTAGTGGAGTTCCTCAGGGCTCAGTACTGGGTCCAGTCCTCTTTAACGTCTTTATAGGTGACAGTGCAGAGGGTCTGGAGGGAAAGGTAGGCCTCTTTGCTGATGACACAAAGATCTGTAACAGAGTTGATAAACAAGGGGAGGTAGAAAGGATGAGAAGGGACTTGGCAAGGTTGGAGGAATGGTCAGACATATGGCAACTTAGAGTCAATGCAAAGAAGTGCAAAGTAATGCACCTGGGAAACAAAAACCCAAGAGCAGAGTACACAATAGCAGGGGAGGTACTAACAACAACAAAAATGGAAAGAGACCTGGGGTAGTCATATCAGATGATCTAAAGGTTGGTAAACAATGTGAGAAGTCAGTAAGGAGAGCCAGGGGGATACTGGGATGTATAGGAAGGGGCATCACAAGAAGAAAAAGGGAAGTGGTTATCCCTCTGCACAGACAGTTGGTGAGACCCCATCTGGAGTACTGTGTGTAGTTTTGGAGACCTCATCTACGCAAGGACATAGACAGGATGGAAGCAGTCCAGAGGAGGGCAACTAAAATGGTGCAGCGTCTGCATCAGAAACCATATGAAGAGAGACTGAGAGAGCTTAATATGCATACCCTTGATGAAAGGAGGGACGGGGGGACATGAAAGAAATGTTCAAGTACCTGAAGGGAATCATCAAAGTCCAAGAGGGTAGCATCTTTCAGAAAAAGAGATGTGTAAGAACAAGGGGCACAATTTAAAGATAGAGGGCGGACTGGCTCAGGGGTAAGAGGATTTTTTTTCATGGAGAGTGGTGGATGCATGGAACCACCTTCCTGGGAGGTTGTTGGGTCTAAACCAGCGGGAATTCAAACATGCATGGGACAGACATAAGGCAATTGTAGTGGGGGATGGCAGGAAGTAGGCTGTTGGTTAACTAGAATCTGCAGCTTATCAAGTAGGTAGGGAAATGGGCAGACTGGGTGGGCCAAGTGGTCCTTATCTGCCGTCAAAGTCTATGTTTCTATGTTTCTGTGAGTCAGGGAGGCAGAGTGGCACACACTCCCCAATTCCACTAGTTCCACATGCTGGCTGCTCCCAAAGGCAGTCCCATCACTTACTGTCCTGAACGGGCCCTTCTTTTCCATACTCAACACACATGAGCTGCAGGTTTGAATCCAGCCTCCAGAATCTTGTCTTGAGCTAAGCAGGCTGCCGTCACTATACCACCACTGCTGTACTTCTTGATTATGTTTAAAAGCCTGAAGCACGAGCAGACAATCAGCCTTGCTCCTGTCATCCCACCTGCCGAACACTCGGCACGGGAAAGACTCTCCCAAAAAGCACAAAACAGACCCATTTCTAGCCAGCTAGCCTGTGAGCTGATATCCGACCCTCAGATACTCCACCCCAGGGTGGAGGCCACAAACAGCAGCCTGAATTCCACCATAAACAAAGAGGATGGAAAACCTGGTAAACCCACCCACGTGGGTTACAGTGAGGTTTGCAGCGGAGAGCTTGATACATTTTGAAAGACTCAGTGAAATAATTGTTGCATTTTCTACAATATTTAGTAGAACAAAAGTAGTGGAAATTAAAAAAAAAATAACTAGTAAGTGGAACTCGACAAAGGTAAAACATAATTGGTATAACTCTGGTGTTTTTAAGCTTTGCATTATAATAGAAAGTAGTTCTTTAACTGTATCCCAGCCTTTCTTGAAACTGCCTACCATTTTCAATGTAACCATCTCCTTATGAAGCCCACTCCAATCTACCACCACCCTCTCTGTGAAGATGTGCCTCCTAGCTTCTCTTCCAAACCATCTCCCCTCCAATTTGAAACTGTGCCCCTCGTGTTTTGGTTCCCATTAAGCTTGACGAGACCCTCCTTGTCCATCCTATTTATTCCTTTCAAATACCTGAAGGTCTCACTCATGCCCCATCTCTCTTTCCTCTCCTACAGGGAGCACATGTTCAGGACCTTCAACCTCTCCTCATGCTGTGTGTCCTACCCGGCTGGCTCATGATCATCTTAGTTCCCCTCCTTTGCACTGTTTCCAGCAGGTTTATGTCCTTTTTAAGGTATAGACGCTAGTGCTGTTCACTGTACTCCATATGCAGCCCCACTATTGTCCTGTCTGACTCAAAGGTTTGTAAATCTCATATTTTTTAAATAAATAAATAAATGTTTATGTTTAAGCCCATGAAACACCCTTATCTAGTTAATGCATTCACAGTCGTAGTGGCTCTGCCAGAGCTTGTTTCTTACACCAGGCACTCCAAATATTTTACACATTTTCTGAATGACCATAGGTGCTCTCCCACATGATCCTTGGCAGCAGGTCCTATGAACAAGAAGCCATCCAAGAAATGGACCACACCTTGGTTGCCTGAGCTCTGTATCATGATCCAGTGCACAAATGAGCTGAACTCCTCCAATAATGCACAAGCTACGAAACAGCCCTTGGGCATGCATTTGTTGACATATTTGCCTGCAAATTTCATACCAAGGAGTTAGCTGTCCTTCACATGCAGTAGCAGAATGTGAAAAGTGAACTCAGTGTCAGCTTTTGCCGTATGTGTCCCCAAGGACACGTGCCCTGGCTTTGTCTATTACCTGGTCCAATGACGCATATAAAACCAACATGTATTGTGAAGTGATAGTCATTTGTTGGCTTGCATTCAGAAGAGGACAGGTGATTGATCATCCTGAATTCTACCAAGGATTTATTGGGAACTAGAGTTAGACCAATGGGTGACACCCATAATCTTGGCATGGAAGGAAGGTCATAAGGTCCAGCTATCCTTCCTATTGCCAGCACTTTCTGTAAGTTGATTAACACTATGTCAGGACTGTCCTTCACTGACATGAAGTTGTTGATCTCAGATTGTTGCCGGGGTCTGTTTAAGGGAATTCTAAAGCCTACTATGAAACCAATCTCTAAAGCCTCATCCATTGAACGAGAAGGGCATTTCTGCAACCATGACCTAAGGGGATCCACTTTTATCAGTGTTACCACTCTTGCCTCTCCATTTTCTCCATCTGAAGCTCCCCTTTTCCTGAAAGAGCTGCATCATCATTCACTGGGTTGCCCGGTGTGGCCTACTGCAAGACAAGCACTCATGCTGGTACCTGCAAATGCTTTAAAAGCAGGTCCCTTTGTTATAGCTGAAGTACCTGTCATAATCCTTGGCATGCTCAGTCCTCCCCCCAGTTACAACACCCTGACCGAGAGCCCACTATCTATGTGGCACATGCCAATGCTTGTCATGGTATCACCCCACAATGCTATATCTAGGGTGTCCCATTTCTTGTTTGGGTCATCCTGCATGTGGCAACACAATTCTTCATCATAGTCTAACCATGCCCTGTCAACTTTCTGCCTATGGGCACACATAATACAGTTCCAATAGTTAAAAGAACTACACTCTTCTTTGACACCACCTGACAAATTGTGCCTACATATGTAGTAGTATTAGTAGTAGTAGATTTATTTATAATTATTGGCACCCTTCCTTGGAGGATCAAGGTTTTATTACAACAAGAACAAAAGGTGGGAAAGTGATATGTAACATAACATAAATAGATAATACCCTATCATTAACTAAATAGACAATATAAATAATTTAGCTAACCTTTTTTGACAGCTTTCAATAAATAATAAGCTAAAATTAATATAAATAACAGACTGGGAGTAGGATGAAAAACAGGGAATTAATCCCCAAAAGCCTGTATGAACAGATGTGTCTTAAGGCCACTTTTAAAGGCCACCACCAATGGGACCTCCCTCAGGTGTTCCACAAGGCTGGGCCAGCCACCTCAAAAGCCCAGTCCCCAAGGTTTTTAATCCCCAGGGTGTTGAGGGTCCCTTGTAGGTGTACTGGGTCTGATAGGGCTAACTCCAACCAACTCTTGGACTGCAGCCCAGCTGGATAGACTGGAGTCCTAAGGAGATCTGGTCAGCTCCCTCCAGTTGATGAGCCAAAGGAGTCTGAAGTTTCAGTTCATACAGGTGTTTGAAGAAACCTATGCTGCAGCCTTGAGCAGTGAAAGGCTTTGTTGGAGGTTGAACCTACCACCAAACCTTGGAAATGTAGAGATGGCTATTTCACCATGCCTCTAGAAACACAGAAATGCAGACACTGATGGCAGAAAAAAACAAAGGTCCATCTAGTCTGCCCAGAGTTCCCTCATTGGGTAAATCTTCATGGCATTCTGGTTCTTGAGGGAAATCGATTTTCTTTCACAAACAGATAAGTACAGTCTCTGAAGAAGAAATGTAAACTGTTTAAAGAGAGTACTTAAGATACCTCCTGGTGCCTCCCTTCTTGCAGTAGAACCAAAGATCCACAGTATGCCATTTTACAAGTAAAGGGCTGCTGGTTTCCTTGTGGGGAATACCCACAGTCATGTTAAAAGAACACTGTCAGCTGTACACTGATGTTTTTTGTCCCATTAGAGCAAAAGTGCCTGTACTCCTTGCAGCCTTCTTAATGGCCCTAAAATGTAATAAATGCCTGCTTGGGATTCCAGTACTGAAATATTTTGTTTACTTTTTCATGCAGTTTAAAACCCTGCAGGATCAATCAGGGTGGTCTGATCACTATACTGTGAGGTTCAATTTTGGCCCCCTTGTAGGCCGACCCCTGTGAAGATGGTCAAGTACTGACCTTTATGGAACATTACTTCCAATGGCCTTGTTGTGGTGCTTAACCTATCACAATTTCCTGTGCATTGCAGGATCCAGAGGCTTTGGTTTTGGCATATAATAATGCCATTACCTCAGCCGTGGATTCTGTTGCTCCAGTACGTGTGCGTCCTCTCTCCCTTTGACCTCGGGCTCCGTGGTTTGATGGAGTCTTGAGGGGGTTGCAGTGACTAGGACGCAGGTTAAAATGTTGTTAGCGGAAATCCGGCTTATATGCCAACCACCTTAGACTGTTAGAACATTATCGGTTCTATCAGTCAGAAATCTCTCGTAAGAAGGCAGAGTTCCTGTCCGGGGAAATTTCTGCTACTCAGAATCGACCAGCTCAGCTTTTCAGAACTGTGGACAGGCTGTGCAACCCAGTCTGTCTGCAGCTCCGAAGAGCTTTTTCACAGTTACAGTGTGATGAGTGTGCTTGGTTCTTTGCTGATAAGGTGGCTGACATTAGGTCGGAGATCCACTTGACACATTCTATGAGAGCAGCTAGTGATCAGGGCTTGGTCACTATCCCTCCATTTTCCTGGAGTACCTCCGACAGTCCAGAAATTGTGGATGTTATGCGGATTGTTTGGGGGATGTGCCCTACATGCTGTAGTTTAGACCCGGGTCCTACATCCCTGATTATGGGTTGTGGTGATTCCATCGCCCGGTTCTGGCACAGATAGTCTGTGTTCCTCGACTCGGGTGAATATCCCTACTCCTTGAAAGAGGCAGTGGTGACACCTTTGCTGAAGAAAACTTCTCTGGACCCAGACTCTCTTGCAAACTACAGGCCATCTCGAATCTCCCTTTGTGGGGAAGTTGATCGAGAAAGTAGTGGTTGCTCAACTGGAGAACCATTTGACCATCCATAGCATCTACAAACCTCTCGAATCAGGTTTTTGAAAGAGGCATAGTACCGAGACTGCGCTGGTTTGGCTGCTCAATGATCTCCTGATGGCGAGAGACCAGAGAAAATGGTCCATTTTGGTACTATTAGATCTGTCATCAGCTTTTGACACCGTTGACCATGGGGTTCTGCTTGAGCGCCTGAAATTCATCTGTGGACTTTCTGGTTTGGTAAACAGGTGGTTTACTTCTTATCTCACTGGAAGAACTCAGAGGGTAGTGTCAGGGTTTTTTTCCCTCTGACCCTATCTATCTGTCTTGTGGGGTCCCTCAGGACTCAGTATTGTCCCCCATGTTGTTCACAGTGTGCATGCTTCCCCTCGGAGACATTGTGAGATGGTATGGGCTGAGGTTTCATTGCTATGCCGATGATACCCAGCTATACCTGTCTTTTGCCTCCAACCAGGAGGAGCAGTCTCAGTATTTAATAACTGCCTCAAGGAAATCCAGGATTGGATGAGGTCCAGTTGGCTGAAGTTGAATTCTGGGAATATGGAGGTGATGGTTTTGGATCCAGATCACCGGATGGGGGGCTTGAGGCAGGCTCCCCTCTAGGATTGTCCCTTGGGGATGCTGAACTTCAGGTCTCTGAACAGGTGCGAGACCTAGGGGTGATGTTGGACACAGGGTTGACACTTCAGACTCAGGTGTCAGCTGTTGTTAAATCATCTTTTTACCACCTGAGAAACATTGCTAGGATCAAGCACCTTGTTCCGTCCAGCAGTCTGCCTACATTAATCCATGCCTTTGTGACCTCGCGTTTAGATTACTGCAATTCACTTTACTTTGGGCTTCCAGGGGTTGATATCCACTGCCTGCAGCTGGTGCAGAATTCTGCAGCCCGGTTGTTGATGGAGACTCCTAGATCTTCCCATATCACACCGGTGCTGCGGGGAACTGCACTGGCTGCCGGTTCAGTGGCGGATCACCTTCAAAGTCGGATTACTGACTTATAAAGCCCTACACGAACTGGGCCCTGACTACCTGAAAAAGCTCCTGATTCCTTATCTCCTTGTGAGACCACTTTGCTCGGCTGACAAGGGGTTACTAGAAATTCTGAGAGTGACTTTAAAATCTGCCGGGGGCCTGTGCTTTTATGTTCACGGCCCTGTCCCTCTGGAACTCTCTACTCCATCAGATTAGGGAGTGCATGACCGTGGGGAGTTTTAAACAGGCCCTAAAATCATTTCTGTGGGCCAAAGCATATGGTAGTGATGATTTTTGATCTGTATTGTACTTCCTATGATGATGACTCTGTTTTAACTGTATCAATAGTTTTACTGTACTGCGCCTTGATTTTGGAAAGGCGCATTATAAATAAAGTATTATTATTATTATTATTATTATTATTATCTGTGGCTGCCCAATGCCAATGTGAGCTCACAAAACCAAATAGACACCAAAGCACTGGCAGGCTCATTTACAGATGAATTTTAACCATTTTAAAGGGGCAGTGTCAGCCTCTGGGGCAAAGAAACTTGCGCATGCCCGAGTAGTTAATTTAACTTGCTATGTGATGGAGCTGGCCCAGTGGCGCTGAGGGCTGAGGTGCTGGATGCCACACCTCGCGTCACACTGATGACCTAGGTTCAGGAATGAGCCCAGGACATTGGGGGTCGGCAGGGGAGAGAGAGGATTGAGCGTCCATGAACGACTCTCCTATCTCTGGGGATTGATCTAGGGAATGCCTGGTGCAACAGCATCACCTGGTGTAGACCGGTGGATGTGCGCATGTATGGCTTTGAGTAGAGGGAGCGGAGTTGTGGCAGACATCATGACATCATTGCATGACTGAACTCTGGATGGGGAGGGACGAGGGAAGTAAAGGAAAAAAACCCAGCTTGTGGATAGGCGATGACACCTGCATCCACCCGACCACACTCCAATGCCTGTTGCACTCCTTACCGGGGTCGAGCCCAGCCAGGCCTGAATTATAGATAGAGTGCCCTGGGTGGATAGGGTGGACCTATCTTGGGGGGCTCAGAGCCGGGGGGATAGCCGAGCTGGTGCCAGGATTCAGGAGGCCTCTCAGGCACGGAGATAGAGTCGGGGGCACTGCAGGATGCCCGAGAGAGTTCCACAAGCTGGGAGGAAAAATAGAGTTCGAAAAAAAAAAACTTGATATATGATATTTTATTTCTATAATGCTGGCAGTCCCCAGAACTTAGCAAATTATCTTACAAATGAAGACAAGCACTCAAATATACAGAAATGCAGAGCTGAGATCTGAAGCTGTGACTCTGGGCATGTGTCCCAACAGTCACTGATGTATCAGGACGGTTATTGATAACAGAAAGGAAGAGGTAATACTTTCCCTATAAAGATCCTTAATGAGGCCACACCTGGAGTACTGTGCCCAGTTCTGGAGTCCATCACCTCAGGAAGGCTAGAGATAGGCTGGAGACGTTGCAGCACTGGGTAACAAAGATGATTCAGGGCCAACAGGGCAGAGCCTATGAGAAGCACCTCAAGGCATGAAGCGTACTCACTGGAGACCAGAAGGAGAGGGATATATGATAGAAACCTTATACTTCCAAAATGATAAAACCTGCACTCAACTGCTGTAAAGGGTGCTTCACTACTGGGTGGTTTAGTCAAAAGCTCACCCAAATAACAAGGTTCCTCAGTACTGAAGCACTGAAATATAAGTGAGCAACAGGTAAAGTTCAGAAAGTAGGAAGCAAAAAGAAAGCTCAGTGTTCCTGCAAAACGTGATTATTTATATTTGTATCTTTTTTGCTCCTTTACAAAAATACATACAGAAATATGCAAAAGTATGCATCTAAGTGCAATAAAATGTGTATACTAATCCATATAAATACACAATTCACTTCAAAATGCACTTGTAGAAAACCTCAACCTCACCCCAGTCCAACTAGCCTGCCTCTATGACCTCAGCGCTTCGCCGCAAGGTTTCCTCGGGGCAGTGGCTAGAAAAGCCCTGTCTCCACTTTTATACACCACAGTGCTTGTGCTAATTTCTTAGAAAAATCCAATAAATCAATTAATCGCATTGTCTCTATTATTATTGCCATAACTTACTATTAACACTGCCTGTATTAATTAAATTTAAATTAGTTGAATCGTATATTTTGAATACTGCTTAATCTATTTCACATTCAGTTGCAAGTACTATGTTTTGCCTATATGTTCTTAATTAAGAATTGATTACCAAATGATAACTGGCAGAGAAAAAAGAACATTCAACAGCTAGCTTAATAAATTATATACTGATTTATTTATTTATTACAGTTTGGTGACCGGGTAGGTCCACTGAGCCCTGAAGGTCCCTTTTTCAGGGCGACCCGGGATAACAATACATGTTTTGATGCAGAGGAAAAACATTAAGTTACAAAATATATTCAGGTTTGCATGGAGGTTACAGCCATGGTTATCAACATATACTGATTAAAGGATAAAGATAGGCTGCAGACGGTGCAGCACTGGGTAGCAAAAATGATTCAGGGCCAACAGGGCAGGTCCTATGAGAAGAGCCTCAACATGTACTCACTAGAGACCAGAAGGGAGAGGGGAGATTTGATAGAAACCTTGAAGTTCCTAAAAGGAATCAGGTGAACTGAGAGGAAATATTTGGCTTGAATACTACTTCATGGTCACATAGACATGAGTGGAAACTGACAGGAGGGAGGCTCAGAAGGGTCATGAGGAAGTATTATTTTACAGAAAGGGTAGTGGAGCCATGGAACAGTCTGCCTACTGAAGTGGTGGGTGCTAAAACTGTTGTTGAGTTCAAGCACTGCTGGAATAGAATGAACGGTATAGTGGTTGCTTGGGATAGCAGATGTGGGGAGGGGAATGGCAGGAAGGATGAGGAGGGCTAAGACCCTGGAGAGACAGAAGGTCCGTGGGCTAAACAGAGAACTCAGGCAGACTGGGTGGCTGTTGGTCTTTTTCAGCCGTCAATGTCTATGTTTCTAAGAAAGGCATTGTGTTGTGATACTATCAGCCTTGACATGCCCACCTAGCCATGCAGTAACTTCTTTTATTCTTTGTAGCACTTGTTTCTTTTTTTAAATGTTAATGAAAGACCCACCAGGAACTAGGAAGGGGGATGCCAGCTGATGGCTGGACAAAGGAACCAATCTGAACAATGTGGTTTTGACATGGGACCAATTCTGGTCCCATGTCAAAACCTTCTTAGACTCATCACAATCACAAACCACTAATGACATGATCCTAAATGGAGTGCAGTGCAATGATTCTGTGACCATTGAAAATGCTTTTAACCTACACTTCTCTGACCTCTCTAAATTCACCTCTGTTCCTCCAAACCAGCCTTGGGTAAGTCCCACACCAAGCAATAGTGGACCCATGATCCCACCATTTCATTTTAAGGCTATCCAGGAGGCTGATGTCTTAACATTTCTAACTACAATATCTGATACCACTGCTGTTGGTTCTGGTGGTCTGGAGCCCAAGCTCCTAAAACTTACTGCCCCCTTTATTGCATCCCCCCTGGCAAGAATATTCACTCTATCCCTATGCCACAGCTAAGTTCCTGATGTTTGGAAGATCGCTAGAATCACTCCTTTTCTCAAAAAGGTGATAAAAACAACATCTCCAACTATAGGCCTATTGCTATCCTCTCGGTTTTAAGGAAGATCCTTGAAAAATTGGTCGCTTCTCAGTCCATTGATTATCTCACTCAGTTTGATCACCTCTCACATGATCAACACGGATTCTGAAAAGGTCATAGCACCATCACTGCCATTCTTAAGTTCACTAATGACACTATTTGTGCCATGGACTCTGGTCTGCTAACCAGGGTCATTTATATCGATCTTACCAAAGCGTCTGATCTTGTGGATCACCCTCTTCTTGCTAATCTTCTCTCCCTGGGTTTCTCTTTGCAGATCACAAAGTGCTTTAATAACTACTTATCAAACAGAACCCAGGCTGACAAATTTAACTCAGCCCATCCGATTATACATCTGTCAATATAGGTGTCCCTCAGGGCTCTATCTTGGGCCCCTTGCTGTTCTCAATATTCATAAAACAGATAGTCCATGACACCACTTCCTGCTCTTCCTTGCTTTATGCAGAAGATCTGGTCCTGTATTCTCGTTTGAAGGATGTATCTGAGATCGATCTCAATCTCTTTACCTTCTTTCACAGCATTCAAACATGGCTACACAGGCAGAAGCTTGTCCACAATGTGGGCAAAATGAAAGCCATGCTATTTGGCTCGGCTGCTAAACTTATGACCAAGCAGAGCTTTCTGAAAATCTCTTGCCTTGATGGCTCTGCACTGGAAACAGTAAACTCCTTCAAATATCTAGGGATCCTACTTGATGGTTCGCATGACTTTGATCAACATATTCTAGCCTCATACAAATCTGTCAACTCCAAAATTGGAGTGGCCTATAAAACTAGCTATGCCCTGACCCCCTCTGTGAGACTGGCTTTTGCTAGAGGCATTCTACTCCCATCTCTCACTTATGGTGCAGCCACCTATGTGAATGCAGCCAAATCTTCCCTCCATAAGTGGAATGTCACATATAACAATATATGCCGCTGTGCCTCAGGGTCCCTATGGCTCAAACACAACTGTCAGCTCTATGCTGACCTCAAGTGGCCCCTGCCATCTGTACCTCTGGATCTTGATCTCGCCCTCTGCTCCACAATGGACAGCATCATGCGATCTAACACCCCCGCCTCAATTGCCTCCTTACTTCTCTGTATCCTCCCCTATGGACTTAGATTGACTGACCATAGTTTTCTTCATACCTAGGTGTAAAACTGCCAAGGGTGCCTGTGCATTCTCTCATACTGCCCCTAAATACTGGAATGCACTTTCTCTTAGTCTACGGCTTTCACCTACTCATACAGTATTTAAAAACAACATTGTTCTCTTCTCACCATTAGAGCTTGGTGTAAATGCTTTAAATCCCCCCAAGTATCCTGTTTAACCATCTCTCAGCTACCTGCACACTCCCGTTGATTGACTCCTCTCTATATTCACTCCAACCCTCTCGCTTCTCCCCATGAATTCATCTACTCATTCACTCTCCCTCACTGTCCCTTTGTATTCTTTGTTTGATAACTGCCCTTCTCTCCATGTAGCTGGTACTCTAACTGCCTAGTACTAGTAACCTCTGGCATGATTTCTTGAATGTTATGATTGCACTTATCTTATATAATATGATACTCATATGTGCTGCCATGGGAAGCACCACAGAGCAACGATAACCACCCAGCTGACATCCCCCATAGTGACACAAGGAGAATGTGGTAAACAGCCGTGATGAACAGGAGACTGACAGACAGACCACTGAGCGCGGCACCGATGTTGACACCCGCGACGGCTACCGACACAACTGGCCACAATGCGGTGCACCACAGACCACCACCATCAATAAGACTACGAGCGACAGCGACCCCCCTGAATCCCAGACCTCAATGGTGGCGTGCCGACATGCATGGTTGCAGGTGAACAGCAGCAAGAAGCACAGTGGTCCACAGAGCGATGCAACAGAGCCAACAGGTGCACAGCAAGGCAAGGACATATACTGCACCACCTTCAGACAGAATGGTGCCCGGCAGTGGCATGGCCAAATGCACAGTGGCACAGCACAGGGCAGGAAAATGCCAGCTGAGCCACAAGGAACGCAACACAGACTCCCATATACACACGGCACTGGTGTGGCCAATACCCCTGCCACAGTGATGGATGGGGTGCCAATGGATGGAGCAAATAATGGAGCAGGTGCCAGCCAAGGGTGTTGCATGGGCAGCGGTGCTGGTGGCCTCCACCCCCACCCCAGTGGTCAGACCTGGAGGCTAATGTTGAGTGCCAGCCCCATGAGGTAGTCCCTGGGGCTATGGGTGCTGTACAGGGTGACCAGGTGGTGACCCAGAGGGCATTCCCTCCAATGCCTATGGGACTGCCCCACTGCCTGGCCAGACATCCCCTGTTGCCTCTTCACCTCAGTTAGCTGCTGCTTCCCCCACAGGACCTCCAGGAAACACCATAGGGCAGGGTGTGCTGCACCAAGCAGAGCACTGAAGGCCCTGTGCCAGCTCTCAATGGAGTTGTTCATGCAGGGCATCCCCTCAGAGATAGAGGCATGGCAGTTCTCTGACCCCACTGCTCTTGGGCAACAGCTACAACATGACTTCACCAGCGTTGAGTGGTGGTTCAAAATCATAAATTGATAATGAACTACAAAAACAAAAGCCATGTTGTTCACCAGCCTTAAAACAAGCACAAAACGACCTGCTATCAATATGTGATAGGGTGGTGTTCCTCTTGAACGTGTTCATCACTTCAGATATCTCGGAATCACTCTTGACAGCTCACTCTCCTATGCCCTTCACACAGACATCACAGCTAAAGCAATCAACAAATGCTTAGGACTACTTTATCACCATAGGCAGAGCCTGACCCCTGAAGCATAGTGGTCCACAGTTCAGTGGGTTCCCTAGTGGACTACGGACAGCTGATATATGGCTCTACCACAGATACTACCCTCCAATGTATAAAAACTGCCCTTAACAATGCCTGCAGGCTCACCTTGGGGCACACCAACTAACCCACACCTGCGATCTCTATGCAAAGGCTCACTGGCTAACGCTCTTTGTCACTTAAAATATCAATCTTGCCTCCTGGCCAAAAAGATCTGCCTTGGTCAGCTCCCTACTGGGGTCCAACAACTCCTAGTTCCCGACACTAATCACAGGCCCACCTGAAATTCGGAACTGCAGTCCTTCCTGACTCCTAAATGTCGGACATCTCAAGGACAAAGGTCCTTTGTCTATCGGGCACCGTTGTGGTTCAGCTCCCTCCATGAGAACATTATTAGCCTGTCCACTCTGTGGACCTTCAAAAAGAACCTAAAGAACAATTTTTTTTTTTTGAAATTACTATTTTTCCTCCTTCCTGCCTGCCATCCCCGACCCTTCAGGAGCCTCAAGGTAGACATCCCTCTGCCTTCCACCCTGCCCGTATGACCCCACAGAAATCCCATAGAGCTTCGGTTTACCCCCTGAGTGGGGATGGGGCAGAGTCCCCTTACCCCAACAATCTGATTTCGTCAGTCCGGAGGCCATCGGGCGGGTGGAGGCACATCGAGGGCACGTCTCCGGAGGCTCCATCTTCCCGGCGATGGCAGGCATTTTTCCACTTTCTCCCACCCCCTACAGCGTAGGACTCCCTGACGTCAAGGCGCAGAGCGCCAATGTCACGCTGTATGTCGGCAGCCCTTCCCCTTAACATTGGGGGCTTGCAGTACTCCGAGCCTCCGCTCGGAGTCAGGCAGAATGTTCGGGCCTAGCCTGACCCTTCTCAGAGTAAGCGGCTGTCATGGGGCGCTCATAGCTCCTCGCTGGCCACTAGCGGACCGAGTCCGCTCCCAAACCGGGTCGCCGGTGAGCGAGGGTGTGGCATCCAGCGCCAACCCTTAGCGCCACTGGGTAAAGAATAATTTAATACAGGAATCTCAATGTGTCTGCCATCTCTAGCACCTAGCAAAGGCATCTCCTACCATCTGCCCTTCTGCCAAACAGCTCTCTCTCTCTCTCTTTTGGACACCCTGCACTTGGGGCTCAACCCCCCACCCCACCTCTTCAGCACTTCTATGCGCTAACCCCCTCGTGTTGCTTTAACAGGTTCCCTGTTGGGCACAGTAATTTAGTGTGTTCCTGTATGTATCTAACTGTGTTTACTTATTCCAGTTTTAGTTTTCACTGTATTTTTTGCATTCCTTTGTTTAAAGACCAAATATACCTAAATGTTCTCATTCTAATTCTATTGCCTTGTTTGTCTCAGTCATCTGTATAATCACCTACTTGTTCTAAATGTACTAACGTGGAACCTATGTAAAGAGCTCTGAGCTCAAACGGTTAATCTGAGATCTGAAATAAATAAATAAATAAAGTTCCACACAAGGATGAGGAGCAGCGGCTTGCAGCAGTTGCCACTGCGGACAGGACGACCCAACCATGTGTCCTTGAAATAATCGAGAACTGGCACCAGGGCCTCTTCATGCTCCGTGAAATAGGGCCAGCTGTGGAGCTCTTCATAAGTGGCACAATATCTGCGGGGGCACAAAGGCCAGTGCAGCGAAAACATGTGGAGGTGCATGATGCACACATCGTTTTTCTGTACAGGCGTGGCTAGCTCTGGTAGTTCTGTTGTATGTGCCACCACACACACTGGCACAGGTGAAAGAAGCAGCCATGCACCTCCACCTGTGGGAAAACTGTCTGCAGTGCCCTGTAGGCGGCATCTCAAGTCAATTAACATGTGCTGTGGGCCACCTGTGGGACATAGCTCCGCCACCTTACTGAACACCTCCGTGTAGGCAGCCACGGTCCTCTTGGTCATCAGCACGTATACCACAGGCAGGATCATGGTGCCATTGACCCCATGCAGGGTGTACAATTGCTGGAAGAGGCATGGGCAACACTTGAATGTGCCATCACTCAAGCCAGGTGCAGCAGCGGGCCAGGTAGTCCATGTTCCCAGAGGTGCTTGAACAGCAGGAACCTGTGGTTACTGGTGCCCTTCGAGTCAGACAGAAGGAATGGCTCCCACCCTTCTGTCTTGCAATACTCCTCTGGTATCACCATGTCCTCTAGCATCTGGGGGTCCACTGGTGCCCATCGGGCACTGCGCTGCACATGTTGGGCTGCCCGTTTCAGGAGGGGTATGAGTGGTAGGCTGCTCCCCACAGCCTTGTTCACGCCTGAGTACCAGGTGATGACTATCTGCTGGGATGTCTCATTCATATCCCTGGCCCGCCTCTTCACTGTGGCGGGAACCCTCTGGACACTCGCTGAGGCGAATCTGGATGCGTGGTTGTGGGTGCCTGAGACAGTCGGGTCACCCTCTGCCATGGTGACCGCTCGGCCACTGCACTGGGTTGCCGCATTTTGCAGCACTTCCAGTAGGTCCTCTCCCCATGGCTTCTCCTGCTGGTATGTGTAGCCCCCACTACCAGCAGTCTGTTGCCTTTTGCGCTGTCAATGAATTCCAACTCCATTCTCCCCAGGGTTGCAGAGATGGTGTTTGCGGCTGCGACTGGCACTTTTGTGCTCTGTCGGTGCACCTACTGATGCTCTGGGGCATGTCACTGTGGTTACCTCTTCTCTGCGATGGCTGTTGGCATTCAGTGCCACTCCTTAGTGGTGTCGCTGTGGCGGTGTCGCCATCACTATGTGCTTCCACTGCCATGTTGTACTCTTTTTTTACTTTATTTCACCTACTGTATTTTGCATTACTCAGATTGCTGAGCTTTGTCTCTGTTTCTGTATTGTACTTATCTCGCATTGTATTCTGTACTGTACTGCTCTTGTATTGTATTCTATTTACCACCACTTTGTAACCTCCGGGGTGGTGCCTGAAAATAGTCATTCATATGGTTAGTGCACCTCACCCAGTTAAAAAAACAAATAAATAAATAAAAGGCACCTTCCTTTAGGCTGTCAGAAGCAAACACCAGCACCTTTTTCCTGCTCCTGGGCTTCCTGTTGTCTCCCTTTTTTAAATAAGGGGAATTACCAGACCTGAGCATCAATGACTCTGCCCAGGTACCATGCAGTGGGGCACTTCTTCCAGCCAGCTGACTGGGTTCTTACATCTCTCCTTCTTTTGTTTTCTTTTTATACAGTCTGTAGCTGTGGCTTGAACTGCTGCTCACCACTCATTTTTCAGCTACAACTTCTGCTACTGAGATAGGGGTTGCTTCCTCATGAACTGCCCCATCTTTCCTCAGGAGCTGGTTTCTTCACCTTGCTGAGTAGTGGCACACACAACATTGGCCCTACTATCCAAGCCATCATCCATGATTATGTCCACAGTCCCAATTGGCACAGCACCCACCTCCCCATGCCCTGGCCACCTTCCCAGCTTAGAAAGATCTGGGCTATTGGTACTGAGACCACAGGATCCATCTCTCCTCTAATCCTGGAAAATTGTCTCGGCAGAATCTGTTCCTTCTGAATCAAATCCTGCTTCACCATAGAAATGGAGGCCCCAGTATCACCCAATCCCTGGGTTACTATCCAATTTACAAACACAGGGTGCAGGTGTACAGTGGAGTTAGAGGCACTGCACTCTGTGTACAGGCCACTGACTTATAGGAGCTCCCTGCACTACCCCCGTCAGCTGCCCTTGCAGCCTTTGCCATATTTTTGGGGCAATCATATGACAAATGTTCCAGTTTCTGGCAGATAGAGCACCTGCATTCACCTTTCTCCTTGCTTTTGAAACCCTGTGACTTCCCCTTTTTTTCAGGCACAGGCTGGCTTCCTTTATGTTGCCCCCAGGCTTCTCTTAAAACCACCTGATGTCCTTCTTCCATTACCTTTGCATTGATAGGATGGTCGGCTGAATATGAAATTGCCAGCCCTCTCGGCTTCCTCCCTTGCAGGGGTCAGAGGTCCATCCAACAACCATATTTTCAGTTCTTTGGGTACAGTTTTTAGAAACTGTTCCATAAGAAACAAATATTTTATTTCCTTTACAGAGCACCCTTTTGCACATTCTAACCAACACTGTAGCAAATTTCTTAGCTGCACACATGTTTCAGCATAGCTATCTCCCAGTGCCTTTCTGAGGGCACGGAGTCAATACCGCGCATGGCAGAATGTTGTGCGGCATAATCGCATTGCGCTATTCAATGAAAACTTGTTTTCTGTGGGGTGCTCCACACCCACACCCCCCATTATGGGGTTGTGCCCCGGACCTCCCCACTAAGGATTGTAACTCTGGGGAGTCCAACACGGAGAGCTCACAGGTTCGATTTCGCATAATGCGCTATTGCCGCATTTACTATGACCCAGCACGCTTAACCACTTCCAAATGTTTGCCTATAGGCCTTGGGAGTTTACTCAAAACATTTCAGTAAGGCATTTTTCACTTTATTAGTTAATCTGGATCTGCAGCTTATCCGTTAGTAGGAAATGGGCAGACTAGGTGGGCCAAGTGGTCCTTATCTGCCATCAAAAATTCTGTGTTTCTATGTTTATCTTAGTCCATGCAGTTCTCATTGTCCATTCTGGTGAAAGCTCTAATGCCTTGTCTGTAAGCAGTGGCAAAAGAGTGGCTGCCCAAGAGCCCTGCAAAATTGCCTACAGACTCTCTCAAAAGGTCTTAGAAACAAATTAAGATCATCTCCCTTCTGATATATGAAACACATTTTGGAATTAATTACGGCTACTTGGGTGGAACTCCTGATGCCAGTACTTATAGTTTGTGATGCATTCTGGCATAGAATTTGCATCTCCACTCATGTTCTTGCTCTTTCTCACATTCCTCTCTCAAACAGATCTTGTGCTGAGCGTGCTTTTCTCTCCTCCTCCTCGTGCTCTCTCAGCTGGTTCTCATGCTGGTGCTGCTTTCCTTACTCCTCAGCTTCCAGCTTTTCCCTCTGCAACTCATCACCTACTTTTGCCTCTCAGCTTCTGACTTCACCTTAACCAGGGTGAGCTATAGCTTTTATATGTGTACCCAGTTACCTTAACCAGGGCAGATTGTAGCTCCAACATTTGTACCTGGTTTGCTTGAGCAACTGCCCTAGTCATAGGCTCTGGCTTATCTGCATTCTCTCAAACATCCATCTCATGGCTTTGGTTAGTAGTGACCACTTTCACACCACTTCCCTGGTCACTTTTTTGATGATGTCTGTGGGTCCCACCCATGTTTGTTCTTCCTCACAGCCTAGTCCTCTGCTTTTGCACAGCTCCTGCAGGTTTGGCAGTGTTCATTTCTCATATGGCACATTCCTATTGTCATCTCTCTATCTATCTATCTATCTATCTATCTATCTATCTATCTATCTATCTATCTGGCTCAGTGCATGAAATAGGGTTACCAATGCAGTTCACAAAACTGCACACAACCCAAATGCACAGAAAACCATTAATGTCATAAATGACTACTGCACCTATAACAAGCCTTTATGAACAGATAATACACTTAAAATTAATGCCATCATATACACCTTTGTTGAAAAAATCTACCGTCTTTTAAGAAAACTCCTATGGGAAATGTGGCATTTTTTTGTGACATTTCTACCCACGGCTGCACTTTGTCCTTAAATATTGCATTGTAAGATTTATTTTGGGAAAAAAACTATTGCAAGTAAAAGCGTGTGCCTTGAATTATTTTATTTTCATTTGAGGTGCTTGTGAAACTCCCCCCACCCCACACAAGACCCCCCTGAAATAGTGCTCTGAAACATAACTGCTCTGGTCCCCTGCAGTTATGTCTGGACAATTTTGAATAAACCGCAATTTTAAATCCTTTTTTTTTATTTATGCACTGTGCTCCTGCGGTTCGGTGTTGTGGAGCCCACAGTGTTGTTCCAACCCAGATATGCCTTCATGCCATGCCACTTTGACCTTTGATGTGGCTGGTCATGACTTCACATCCCCCTCCCCTGATGTTTGTAATGAGATGTCACGGGACTGACTTTTCGGCCAAGAAGGGCACCTCACCCGTGATGTCTCTCCATGCTGGGATGGCTTTGGGGGGGTTAAAAGATGGCATCCCAACCTGTTTGGTCCCTTTAGTTCACCAGCAATCCTGCAAAGAAGAATTCCTGTCCACAGTGTCTCCTGCCGATGTGCCATGAATCGGCCTCTGAGAAAGATAAGGGCCTGTGACTGGTCTCACTGCGAGGGAACACACATTCACCAATGCACCCTGATAGGCCTTGTAAATTTGTAGTTTGTTCAGATATTTGATGGTGGAGTGTCTTTGGCCTGCAGTTAGGAAGATGTGGTTGGGGTCAGGATGGATGTAATACAGAGGCCCTTTGTAGCTGTGGTTCAATGATTGCAAGGTAAAATGTTTTTTGTTGTGGGGCATTTCTGAGCACAAGCCTTGCTCTTTGGCTACCACAGATCTTTGTGGCCTGATGTGGATTTGAGGAGGTAAAGGGATAATTTTCTTTTGTGGCACCTCTAAGAACAAGCCTTGCTCTTTGGCTACCCCTTGTAGCTGGTCTGATTTGGATTTGAGGCATGATAGAGGTAAAGGGGCAGTTTTCTTGTGTGGCACCTGTGGGAACAAGCCTTGCTCTTTGGCTACCAGAGCTCTGCTGATGTGTGTGAGTGTGTGTGTGTGTGTGTGTGTGTGTGTGTGTGTGTCTGCTCAAGGTCACAGTGCAATAGGTTTGATTTTTTGGAGGGACTTCATATACTGTTTATGTCCCTCCCCCCCAAAAAACACCATGCAGTTTTTTGTGGGATGGTGTTTATGCAGCATTTGTGTTGGGGGGGACTAAGATGCTGCATGGTCTGGGCCTGTGTTTGGAAGCCTGTTGTGGTGTTCCAAATGGCTGACACTCCACAGCAGACTTCTGAACACTGGCCCACACCATGCGGCATGATGTTTTTGTTTTCGGCGGGCGGTTGGGGGGCTCTCCAGCTGCAATTTTTAAAATGTGTTTTATGTTTGTTTTTTTGTTTTTTTGAAACTTTATTTCTGACTTCCTACCTGGGGGAACTCTCTCTGATGACTGCCAGCTCCAAGGTCTCTACTTCTTGCTGTGAGGCTCACACAACTCTGCACCCTGACCCAGCATCACCTCAGGATCTAAACCCCTATGGGGAAGGGCCACCCTATCCACCCAGAGTGCTCTATCTGCAAGTGTAGAATACCAGGCTGGAGTGGGGGAACTAGGAGCAGTGAACCACCAGTGTTGGGAGTGTGGACCCTGGACGGCAGTGCCAACGCCTATCCCCCGGGAGGAGGATTTTTCCTCTTTTTCAGCCCTGGAGTTTGGATGTGCAATGGTGGCTAGGCACGATGTGCCACCACCTTCTGAACTCTGCCCCTCTAGCATACACTGCTACCATGGACTGGTGCTATCCCAACTGCTGCCAGGTGCCGCTACTGCGCTGTGGGACCCTAGAACCCTCCCCAAGGAAGAGAGAGCTGTCCTCTGGACAATCAATCTCTTCCCTCTCCTGCCAACCCCCAGCTCCCCGGGCTCATTCCAAAACCTGGGTTGCTGGTGTGGTGCGAGGTGTGGCATCCAATACATTTGTTGCTTGTTCGGAATTCTACTGTGAATACTGCATTGTTTTTTGGGGGGGTAACATGCTGCATGGTCCGGGCCTGTGTTTGGAAGCCTGCTGTGGTGTGCAGGCCTTGACTGGACTATTTGGAAGCCAAACGAGTCACTTTTGGGTTCCAAATGGTCTGAGCAATGCATACACACCACAGCAGGTTTCCAAACACTGGCCCACACCATGCGGCATGATGTTTTTGTTTTTGGGTGGTGGAGGGGCTCTCCAGCTGCAATTTTTAAAATGTGTTTTACGTTTGTTGTTTGATTGGAATTCTGCTGAGAATACTGCATTGTGTTGGGGGGGACTAACATGCTGCATGTTCTGGGCCTGTGTTTTGAAGCCTGCTGTGGTGTGCAGGCCTTGATCAGACTATTTGGAAACCAAAAGAGTCATGTTTGGGTTCTAAATGATCTGAGCAAGGCCTACACACCACAGCAGTCTTCTGAACACTGGCACACACCATGCGGCATGTTGTCACAGCCCCAAACACCATGAATCATTAAATCAAAATCAGTGACAAGCTAAGCTGCACTGCATATTTCGTGTATTGTGGGAGAGCATCTATTGTAATTGTTTACCTACAATATAAATGCCCATTTACTAATCCAAGTCCTAACTGTTTTGTACCATGTTGTGATGTGTGTTTCTATGTCTCCTTGTTTGCTGGCAGACTAATGAGGGCCTCCATTTTGCTTGCAGGCAGGTTGATGCAGGCATCCATCTTGTTTGCAGGCTGGTGGATGTGTGCCTCCATTTTGTTTGCAGGTGGGTGGATGTATGTCTCCATTTTGTTTGCAGACTGGTGGATGTGTTCCTTCATTTTGTTTGCAGGTGGGTGGATGCAGGCTTCCAGTTTGTTTGTAGGTGGTTGGATGCATGTCTCCATTTTGTTTGCAGGCAAGTGGGTGCATGTCTCCATTTTCTTTGCAGGTGGGTGGATGCAGGCTTCCATTTTGTTTGCTGGTGGGTGGATGCATGTCTCCATCTTGTTTTCAGGCAGGTGAATGCATGTCTCCATCTTGTTTGCAGGCGGGTGGATGCATGTCTCCATTTTGTTTGCAGGTGGGTGGATGCATGTCTCCATCTTGTTTATAGACAGGTGGATGCATGTCTCCATTTTGTTTGCAGGTGGGTGGATGCAGACTTTCATGTTTTTTTTCAGGCTTGTGGATGCATGTCTCCATCTTGTTTGCAGGTGGGTGGATGCGTGTCTCCATTTTGTTTGCAGGCGGGTGGATGAGGGCCTCCGTTTTGTTTCATGAATAATCTTTTCTTTAGTCGACTTTTTTTTGGAATCTCCTCTTCTGTCGACTTCTTTTCTTTTTTGTGAATAATCTCCTCTTCTGTCAATGTTTTGTGCATTACCTCCTCTTACATTGATGTTTTGTGAACAATTACCTCTTCCGTTGACTTTGTTTTGTGAATAATACAATTTCATCAACTTTGTTTTGTGAATAATCACCTTCCATCAAATTCATTTTGTGAATACTCTCCTCTTCTGTCAACTTCATTTTGTGAAGAATCTCCTCTTCCATCGAAGACTCTCCTCTTCCATCAACTTCTTTTTGTGAAGAATCCATTTGTGCAGTGTCTCTTTTATGGTGCCATTTTTTTCTTGCGTCAGCTCTGTTTTGTGATCAGTCTCTTGTTGCATCAAATTTTTTAATTGTGACTAATCTCTTGTGGTGACCACATTGTCACCACAAGAGGGGATTATTCAGACAATGTATTCTAACTGATCTCATACTGTGTTGCATGCGGCACCTGTGAGGCAACACTTCATTATGTCAGTGATGTGTTTCATCGTGTCTGCTGTCACTTCAGTCTTGTTTGACGGCATGGTAGTCTTTTTGTTTTACCAACCAAAATTCTTTTACTGTGAACATTGACCAATGATTTTTTCAATTCATTTGTGTTTCAAGAGTTAACTTTTTCGCAAGGAATGAAATCCAGATGAAGACCCTTGGTGTCTGCTGCAGCCATGCTCACTGAATCTCTACGGACTACAGTCAACCCATAATCATCAAAAGAAAGGAACAAGCGTTATCGAGCAAACCTAAAGAAATCCCTGGAATGTTATCAAAACTACAAGGAGAAATGCTCAGCACACTCACGTGCATACTGCAGCAACATGAATGATAAGAGGTGCGAAAGTTATAACAAGATGACTAAAGAGAGGATGAAAAGAGATAGAGAGGCTCAGAAGCAGAAAAAATTGCAAGCTGGCACCTGTAGTGCGCCAAGCAACACAGAAAGAAGGCCTGATAAGAACAGGTCTAAAGCACAAAGACAAACATGGAGGCAGAAAAAACAGACAGTGTGCACAAAAGACAAGTCAGAAACATCGACGAATTAATGAAAAGGAATGCCGGAAATACGCAGAAAAAAAGGAGCGTGAAAAGTTTGCACAACTTCAGCCACCAACACCACCACTAAAGATGCAGCAAATTTTTAATCCACAGCGGAGCACAATGCGAAGTGGCCACTGCAAAGTGCTCACTTTGCGTTCTCAGTATTACTTTGCATTGTCATTATGCCTTAACACAAAGTAAGATGAAGTGACAAGTAAATAGGCAGCCCCCCACACATCACATGGCTTACAGTACTGTAAGTCACATGCTTTAGCCAGGCAGGAAGGAAGTGAGTCATAGAAGCAGTTTCACTTTCTCCTTTGCAGTTGTAGAGGGAGAAGGCTTTGTGGAGAGGAGAGCAGTTTTGTGTCACTGTCAGAAAGTGCTTTATTGCCGTTGTGCCTTAAAACAACAGCTTTTTTAAAAACTATATCTTTATTTAGTTTTTGTATTGTGCTTATGATTTTTTTTGGTAGTGAATTTTTTATAAGTTTTGTTTTGTTTTGTGTGTGTGTGACTGAATGTGTCAGTGTGTGTGTGTCTGGGAGTGTGAGAGTGACTGCGGCCACTGGGTGAAGGCTCGGTGTCAACTGTGGTTGGACTTGTTTATAGTCAGGGTCGGGGACTTGTGTGGGAAGGATGGACCCTGGAGAAGGAGAGTCACTGGCCCTTGGGTGTGGGCAAAGGAGTGGAGTGTGCACACGTGGGGGTGTTCATATGTTGCTGGACCACTTCTGACTCTTGGGTGTTGCTTTCCCCACTGTGGAAGCAACAGCAGCAGCACCAGTGCCACCTGTGGCTGCTGCACATCCACCTACTCCACCACTGCCACCACCACCAGTAGCAGCTGTAGGGGCTCCAGCAGCACCCCCTCCACCACCTCCACAGCCACAGGAGGTGCCCCAGGAAAATGTAGGTGGTGCTAGGATTGTATCTGGTCCCCCCCGCAGCTCCCCAGTGTGGGAGTTTTTTAACTGTGTAGGGGGAGACAGCACAGTCATGGTGTGCCATCTGTGCAGTGTGCTGGTGCGCCATGGCCCCTGGGGACACATTTGGGGACTGTTGGCCAGTGCACCCACATGTTGAACCACCACAAGGCAGAGTGGCAGGCTGCCAAAGAAGGGGCCAGGCATCCACCTGCTGGCCCATCTGTGGCAGTGTCTGAGGGTGCTGCTGTGGTTGAAGTTGTGTCTCACCACCACAGCTGGAAGATGGCCAGTGCAGCAGCTGCTCCACCAGCACCACCACCACAGCCACCAACACCACCCTCTCCACCACCACCGCTACCTGGGTTTCCACCTGAAGTGGACCCTGCCACAGTCCCTGCAACAGAGTCTGACATTGCCCTGGTGTGGGCAGCCCTGAGGAGGAGAATAATGAGATGGTAGGTGCTGTGCAGCAGCAGGTCAATACAATCAAACAACAGCAGCTGTAAATACTCACAATGCTGCACCTGCTGCTGGACCACCATGGCATCCCACAGCCACATTAAGGGATTGTTTTCTGGACCTCCCACCCCACTACTGTGTTGTACTGTTTTTGTGTGGGTTTTTTGGTTTTGTTTAATAATACCCATTTTCCCTTCTGTAGTTGCCGTGCCTCAGTAATGTTTACTTTTTGTTTTGGAGTGCTTGTGGACAAGCTTTGTGAGCAGTGCAAATATGATGTGTAAAATTACATGTGTATAGTCAGTGTTGTTTCCTGTGTGTGTGTGTGTGTGTGTGTGTGTGTGACATCAGACATTGTGCAGCATGTTGCAAACATATATTGCTGTTGCTGACTTCTTGCAGGCAGTGTTTATGCTATAAAGAATAGCAAGCAGAACACAGTATATTTTATTGTCACCAACATCATCAGTGGACTAAGTGATACGATACTTTTTCAGAGGTGTCTGGCTAGAGTGCACCTTAGTCCCATTATATACTGTACTGCACACATAAACTTTAGGAGAGCATGTGTTTTTTGTGCTATAATCTCTGCAAAGTCATGTGTGCACTGTGAGTGACTGAGGTGCACAGTGACCCGATAACTCTGAAAAAATATCATATCACTTAGTCCACTGGCACTGATGGTACCAATAAAATATACATCAGGTATTCTTTGTAATCTTTATTCTTGATAATGCAACAAGTCTTACCATATATATGTTTGCATGAAGCTGTACAACGTATGCACACACAGGAAAGAACAGTGATGGCACACATGTAGTTTAGCACAACATATTCACATTGCTCAATCTTCATACTGTTTGCGAAACACTTAAAATCCGATTTATGAGTACCGACACAAAGTAAACATTACTGAGGCTCTATAACTATTTTGCTTGTGAAATAGACATGAAAGAGATTCAGCAAGTTACAACCTTACACCCGCTATATGGGCACCTTACTTCCAGGGGAATCTTTCTTGCTCCATATAGTGCAATACGTTTCTGTGAAAAACACCAGTAATTTCATTACAGTGTGTCACGTGACAGAGGAATTCCAATTCAGAAAAGCCACCCACATTCTGGCCCCCTTTTCTCAGCAATATTAGGACATGATGCCAGGGAGAGCACGGCTGTGTGCTCCATTATAGTGAATGTCTGATTGTCCGGCAGCTTTCTGAAAGTTTCTTTATGTTATAATTTTCAGTTTGTGGTGAAACGTGTGGACACGTTTCCAGTAAGAAGAGCCTTGTTAGTGGAAACATTCCCACATTTCACCACAAAGTGAACCTTATAACATAACAAAACATTGGGATAGCTGCCGGACATTCACTATAGTGGAGCACGCACCTGCGCTCCACCTGGCATCATGTCCTAACATTGCTGAGAAAGTGGGGCAGAATGTGGGCGGCTTTTCTGAACAAGAATTCCTCCATGATGTGACACACTGTAATGAAATTATGGGTGGTTTTCACAGAAATGTTTTGCACTATGTGGAGCAAGAAAGATTCCACTGGAAGTAAGGCACCCACATATTAGGTTACGTCCATCACCATAACTATGTAACATGGTGAATCTTTTTAAAGCAGCAGCACAACAATCTGTTGAGAAGTCTGACTTATATATTTTAATGCTATGTTACAACTTCCTTTACTTACATCCTGACTGGAATGATATGAGAATTTCCAGTAGTTGAGTCTGTTGTACTACCATTTTTCATGTGTGAAATAATGAAAGGAGCATTCCTTTTAAATTGGTGCTGACCAGGTCTTTGTCATTGTTTTCCTCTGCTTTTCTCCATCACATCAGTTAGTTGTTATATATCACTTCTGTTGTAAATTAACAGTTATGCAGCAGGCAGTGTTTTATGGCACCACAGAACAATATTTATTGAAAAGCAGTTGCAACTAAATAGAAACCTGGTCAGAACAATATTGAAAGGCATGCACATTTTTTTTCATACATGAAAAAAGTAGTCAACTAAGTAAAGCAGACAGAAATTGTGAAGAGAAGCATATCATTAAAGTCACGACTTGGAGTAATTACTAGCTGTGGCAATGTAAAGTAGCATAATAAAGTACAGTTCAAAATTGTCTCGACATTCTTGCAATGCTGCTTTAATTGATAATGTCAGTATGACATCATGAGCTCACAATCACACAACACACAAAATGCATCCCCATAATTAATGGCGCACTCAGTTATGCACGCAGTAGTGGCACAGAGTCCCCAGATTTTTTCTGCATGCTCACAATGCATCCTCCTTGTGTGCAGAAAATCGACAAGTGGTAACAAAGTGAAATGAGAGTGTTTCAGCACATACAAAGTCCCCCAGAATTAATGGCACACTCAGTCATGCACGCAGTGGTGGCACAGAGTCCCCAGATTTTTTCTGCATTCCCAAAATGCATCCTTCTTGTGTGCAGAAAATTTACAAGTGGTAACAAAGTGAAATGGGAGCATTTCAGTACATGCAAAATCCCCCAGAATGAAAAGATGACCGTGAGCGTACTGTTGCTGGTCCAATGTGTTCTGTGAGGTGATTCGAGCAAATGTAATGTGATCATCTCAACTGGATGGAAGAGTGCCCTTTGTCTGTACACTAATAGTAGCCTTGGTGAGTTGATATGTATAGATATATGTTTGTGTATTTTGTAGGTGAGGAAGGGGTTGACATGGACATGTACTCATGGTATTGTTCTGTATCACAGGTCACAGAAACTGTTGGAGTGCACATTCCAGTGCTCAATGAGAATATTTTGCGTTGAAATTAGAAATGGATAACTCTCAAGCACATGAAGGTAAGTATTTTTTTTGGGGGTGGGGGAAGCATATTTGCAGGTTTGTCTGTAGTGGTTTCTTATTTTGTTACTTCTTCACAGATTTCATCTGCATCCTTCTGGAGTCCAATTGTTAATGATGGTCATGGTCATCTAATGAAACGACTTCTGCGTGTTGCATGTGTGCCCAGGCCCAGGGGACGGGGGTACCTAATGTTGAAGAACTTTTTTGGATAAGGCCACTTTGACAGAACAACAAAACAATTGGAAGTTTCCTAAAAAAAGAAATGAATGACTTCTTACAACTTAATTGTAATTTGTCTCTCCCTGGTTCTCAATCTCAAGTCAAGTTACATTTCAAACCCACATCTTGTCAAGTAACACAACCTGTGTGCAACTTTTTCAACACTGTCATGGTCAGGGCTGCACAGCTGCAAGTTCAGAATACAGTGCATGAATGATATCTTACAGAAATAGTTCTGGTGACGTACACGTAACTTAGTTTATGAATCATAGTCAGTCGCATTTGCTGCAGTCTTTCCAAAACAATGAAACGGATGAAATAAAATCTTCATACTTACCAGAATGGATTTCACATGGATATTCCATAGGTTCCTCTGTACGGTACAGCTGTAGTACCATTCCCACCGAGTTTTAGCAATGGAGACTTTTTTTGTTAACCTGTTAAAAAAAAAATAAGTGTACCGTGGTGTTTGACCACTGCGGCTGTGAAAAGCTACAGAAAACAAAACATGCAACTAAAGGAAGTGAAACGGCATAACAAACATGAGTACACATACTCACTTTATGGTTTAAATATTAAGAAGCTTTGTGTCTGTGGCTGATGGATGTGGTGGTCTGGACAGACTCATGCTCAGTAGTGGCAGTGGCTAACATCAGTCCCAGTGGTGGTGGTCTGGGGGGGCAGGCAGGCTCATGCTCAGTGGTGGAAGTGGCTAACATCAGTCCCAGTGGTGGTCTGGGGGGGCAGACAGACTCATGCTCAGTGGTGGCAGCGGCCAACATCAGTCCCAGTGGTAGTAGTGGTGGTGGTGGTCCGGGGCTGGACAGACTCATGCTCAGTGGTGGCAGTGGCTAACATCAGTCCTTGTGGTGGTGGTGATGGTGGTCCAGGGGGTGGACAGACTCATGCTTAGTGGTGGCAATGGCTAACATCAGTCCCAGTGGTAGTAGTAGTGGTGGACTGGGGTTGACAGACTCATGCTCAGTGGTGGCAGTGGCTAACATCAGTCCTTCTGGTGGTGGTGATGGTGGTCCAGGGGGTGGACAGACTCATGCTTAGTGGTGGCAGTGGCTAACATCTAACATCAGTCCCAATGGGGTGGTTCGGGGGCAGACAGACTCATGCTCAGTGGTGGCAGTGGCTAACATCAGTCCTGGTGGTGGTGGTAGTGGTGGTTTTGGTCCAGGGGGTGGACAGACTCATGCTTAGTGGTGGCAGTGGTTAACATCAGTCCTGGTGGTGGTGGTTTGGGAGCAGACAGACTCATGCTCAGTGGTGGCACTAGCTGATATCAGTCCTGGTAGTGGTGGTCCGGGGTGGCTGACAGACTCATGCTCCATGGTGGCAGTGGCTAACATCAGTCCCGGTGGTGGTAGTCCAGGGGAGCACACTGCCTTTTAACAACTTTAGTTAAAACCTGTCAACATTAACCACATCATCATCCTCATAAAGAAAGCTTCCCTCAGAGTCATCTTTGCCGGAAGTCTGACCACTGGGAAATTCTTTCTCCATTGTGTCATCATCTACATCAGTGGTGGGCTATTTCTGGCAGCCACTGCCAGTGCCACCAGGATGGTCCATTTCCACATCACCAAAACCACCATGACTAGGCAGGGGTACAAATACTGAGGTTACAGTCTGTGCTGGTATGTGCCTGTCATTCATTTTAATGAATGTTAGCAAACTAACATTTGCAGGAGACAGGTTTGTCCGACAATCCCTGACTATTGCACCTGCTGAGCTGAATACCCTCTCAACACTTACACTGGAGGCTGGGCATGTGAGGTACTTCAGTGCCACTGCAGTCAGCTCCAGCCATTCACTGACCTTTCCACTTCAGTACAAAAGAGGATCTTCAGCTATTGTCAGATGCCTGTTTTCAGACAAATATGACTCAATCATTCTCTGAGCTGCACCAAGTCCAGTTGTTGATGCATCATCCTGTTCTCCCGAATCATTTATTTCACAAATACCCACTTGGGACAAAGTCTTCCAAAGCGGGTTGACACCAGACACTTTGGATGACAGATCACCTGGAACTGCTGTCCCCTTCCCCTTGCAGGATTTGCTTGATAGTCCTACAGGAACACCTTCAGCTGGATCATGCTGCTGAAGTTTGCTGACCTTGGCGCATGACTTCTGTGCCCCATGAACCAAGTGCACCAGTTGACCACTGATATTTTTCACTTGTTCAGACCCTCCCTCCAGTACTGATGCAATTCCACGTTTGTGTCGTGGGTCCAGCATTGTTGCTATGGCAAAGTTGTCACTATGCTGAATACTCATAATGTGATGATTCTGGTCGAATACTGTCAGCATGTGTTGCAGCAACATACTGCTACCACCATCTCCGGCAACATCAAGGCCATGCTGTACATTCACCAGTGTCTGCCTCAGCACCCACAGCAGTGGAATGGGTTGGCTAATGGAGGCAGACTCACCACTCACTGCCTGTGTGGCATGTTCAAAAGGCCGCAAAATTGTTATTACAGAGTCCATGAGGCACCACTGTTCAGTCGTCATAGACATGGAGCCCCCGGAACTGTCACAGCTAGTGTGCATCACAAGATTTTCTGAGATGGCTTTGTATTGTTCATACAACCTCTCTGCCATATATAAAGTGGAGTTCCATTGGGTGACAACTTCCATCTTCAAGCGGTGCTGAGGCAGGCTGTTTTGTATCTGCAACTACCGCAGTTGGTCACGGGCCTTTCCAGATTGTGAAAAGTGAGAGCAGATACGGCGTGCAATGGTCAGCACTTCCTTTACATCAGGGTGCTGCAGAAACTCCTGCACCACAAGATTTAAGCAATGGGCCATGCATGGAACATAAAAAAAAACACCTTTCATGATACATTTCACCACATTTGACCCATTGCCACTTGCTATGAACCCAGCTCTCTTGGACAGGGGGTTTAGCCATTTGTCAGTTTCAGTCAGTACCATGTCCAACATCTGCTCACCAGTGTGTGAACAGGTCACATTGTGCATAGCAATTGTTGCATGCTGTTGAATTCTTGGGAGATTGCTGCCATGACAATCCACCTTACTGCACTGATTATTGACACTACCAACATCACAAACAACCCCCGGCACCTGCAAGCAGTGTGCAGTTATGCACAAATATGAACTCCCTGCTGTTTTGCCACTTGTCCACATATCCATACTTAAATGGATGAATGGAGAGGAGGAATGTTGAAGGGCATGTCTTATTGAGTCAGACACAGTGCGAAACAACTCTGGGACAGCATGGATAGAAAAGTATGTCCTGGATGGAACTTTCCATTTTGGACAGGCATGTGCAGCAAACCACCGGAACCCAGAATTCTCCACAAAGGAGAATGGCAAAATATCAATTGCCAGCATTTCAGCTACAGCAGCATTAAGTTCACATGACACTGTATGATTGGGGGTTACTTCAGCTTATGTGCAAAAATACTCTAACGTGGACTGACTTAAATGTTTTACATGGGGTGTTATTACAAATGGTTGTGCTCTGTGATGAATGGCATTGGCATGGGGTGGAGTGTGGACGTTTGATGAAGATGGTTGCACAGGTGATGATGACAAACCCAGAAATGCAGTTATTTTGCCAGATTTGCCAACCGGGGTTGATGTACCACTTGCACTGGACATACTGCATTCACCACCACCACCCCCCCCACTACCACCACCAAAACTGCTACTCTCACCAGCACTGGACAACATTTCAAAGTCATTATGCTCCTCCACCTCATCATGCCTGTAGTAATCCTCTGCTCTTATTACCTCACTGCTGCACACGTTTAATTTACTACTGGACTTAATAGTCATAGAAGGGGATAACATGCTCGCTATGGTTGCTGGTGATGAGGATGAATGCCCCACTGTGGTATTAGCTGCCAGCCTGTGCTGGGTCCACAGTGCCATGTGCCCTTTCTTAAGATGCGTATGCTGTTCACCTGTGCCCAGATGGCTCCCCTTTTTACCTTGACTCACACGCACATGGCAAACCTGGCAGATTGCAACTGACTCATCATTTGCATCTTGAACAAAAAAGTCCCAAACAAGGGATTGTGATGCTCTGCTTTTAACATGTCCATGATGTTGCTTATTTAAGTCCATTATTTTAAGCACTGAAGTGTGAGGGGGGACGTGATGTTTCAGGTACTGCACACCTGGACTGCAACTGACCGCCATGACTATCTATCATTATTACTGGGTCATCATCATCAACTAAAACTGGTAAATAACGTTTTTTTTGGGGGGGGTTCCTGCAAACAGACTCAGGCACAGCCACTTTCAATTTCTTTTTCTCCGGTTCCCAACTGGGGTCAATTACAGCATCATCATATTCATCAACGTCACACACATCCACATCTTCTGCTTGGATACTAGCATGTGGACTGCATGTTGCAACAACAGCAATATCATCATCATCATTATCACATTCATTATCATCATCTACTCCACCATCACCTGACATTTTTTCACCACACCGTGAATCATTGCATAGAAAATGCATGACATTAACCGCCATGGTGGACAGAATATCATATTGTATGCTGTCATTGACATGATTATCAGAATCCTCAGGTTCAGTTACTGGGATGTTACTGGGAGGTATGACATCATCTACGCTGCCACTCACTTGCACTGCTTCACATTCAGTATTTTTGGATATGGTACACTGGTCAGAATTCAAACTTGATGCACCAATACTAATACTACCACCACCACTAACACCAGTAACACTAACACCACTGGCTGGGAAAACATCATCTCCTCCAGCTATGAGTGAAGCTACTGATTGGGCTGTAAAAAACATTGCAGGAGAAATACCTTTCCTCACATCAGCAATGCACTTCTGTGTCTGCGTACTACCAGACCCACAGACTATCTTACTGCCAGCATTGCCATGGCGAGAACCAGCTTTGCTTGCACGTCTCTTTGCGGGCATTTTGGGGGATCAACAACAATATTATAACCAAATTTAGATTTTGATACGTTCACGATCTCATTGGGGGTTGCTGGATGTGAAGCCAAAAAAACAACTGTAGCTTCAGCAACAGATAGAGACTGTCACACAAAGAAAACAACTTCAGTAACCAGTGGTGCCGATGAAGTCACAAAAACAATCCAATCTGGTAAAAAATTCCTTTTGCCAGTGGGGGTGGGGGGGGCACTGACTGCAGATTTTTATGGAAGTACAAGCAGCAAAACAAAGAACAGATACCATGATCACAGTACAAAATCAGGCAGCTGCAGTGGCTAGCAGGTTCACACTGCTGCGCCTCCCTGCAATTACACTAGTCTGTGGCATAATAAAAGGTGTATTATTTGGTGTCACGCAACACCACTCACACACACACACACAGAAAAGTTTCTCTACAATGGTGAACGAGTAATGAGTACCATATTGAAAAGTTCAGTAATATGACACATATTGTAATATAAACAACCAGAAATTATGAACTGCTGTACCAGATCCACACAACACACAATCAGTAAGAACATTTCAACAATTACTGGCACTATTACTGTGTGTACATTAACACAGTCAGTTATATAACAAAAATATAATCAAAAAACAAAGAAATCATTATTTCTCCAACTTAAATCTACCTACACCACAGATACGACCCTCTCCCAAAGCACACTTTCACTGTTTTTCACTACACACACTCAATGTTATACATTAACATTCAAAATCCACACAAAAACAGAAATGCTGGATGATATGAGCACAGGAGGGTTTTCTGCAATTGATGAACTAAAGGTGGAGCCCCCACAAAAAAAAAAGCAAAAATGTTTTTTAGCAGCTTTTAGAAGGTTTCAATCACAGACAGCTCTCAGAGCACACTGTCTCCTACTGCTTCCTACACACACTACCCCAAACTGAGGTTGTGCAGATCAATATAGAGCCCATGTGACCTGAAATCCCATGGATCACTGCAAAATTCACCTTCAGAGCTCAAAAACAAGGGTGAAGTGAGGCAAAGTGCAGTTATCCCAATGCACTTTGCTTAAGATTTTGGTGGAGTGGTGGTCTGGGAAGGCAGAGCAATGTGAAGTCAGTGTTTACAATGGACTTCACGTTACCCATTATAACGCAAATTACTCTGCTTCGCATTGCGGAGCAGTCCACGAATCTTGCCTTTGCTCCTTGAATCACTTCATGGAGCAGATTGAGCCCACTTCTCCCACCACTAACCACCACCCCAGCAGCTGTATCGATCAGCATGCCAACTGGAGAGCTGTGTGTGATGCCGCAGGCTCACAGATATGACAGTGCTGTAAGAAAGGCTGTGCAGAGAGCAAGAAAAGGTCTTCCAAAATTACCAAATCAATTTTCTTATGTAATGAAGAAGATCCTGTCACCTTGTTCACCTGCCAAACAAACCACATTGGCTGGGCACAAAGTTATCCCCAGTCCATGCAACCTACAGGAAAAACTGATGTCTGCTTTTATGGAGAAGATATCAAACCTAAAAAATGCCAAAAAACAGGACAGCCACCTGAACAGAGAGTTCCAATATAATTCCCTGTGCTAAAAATACTGTTTGCTCAGAACCACAAGTGCAACAGTGGGCATTAGGTGTAAGAGGCTCATGAGCATATCATGTGGTGGAACAGAATGCAACAAATGGCACAAGTCTGCACTGTCCAAGTCAACAAAAAGAAAAGTGGAGGTTTTTTTTGAAGACCCCACTACCTCACAAGAAAGCTTTTTCAAAAAGAACGGGCACATGTTGGTCATATCTTGACAGAGCCACCCATACTCTATACAGTGAATTCACCCAACAGAACCCAGACACATTGGTAGGGGTGAGGAAATTTGGAAGCCTATGTCCTAAGCACATTAAACTGGCCAAAGAGCAAAAATTGGACCAGTGCCTCTGTGAATACTGCACAAACAGCTTACTGAAACTGAAGGCACGGAGCCGTGTGGCAGATCTTCACCAGCTGACATCATGTAAAGTCCTCACTGTGCAACATGCAGTAGAGCTAACAATGTGTCCTCACCCTCCTTTGCAAAGGTTTTACAGGCAGGACTGAGTGGACAAAACATGTGAACAGTGCAGCACAGAAAATTTTGTAAAAGCCATGGAGGACCTCATTAATGGACATGGACAAGACAATGTCACATTCCAGCAGTAGGAGAATATAACAGTCCTGTGAACTGTCAATGGCATCCAGGAATGGCAGACATGAAAAGTGTTGAAAAATAAAGAAGCAACATTGCGGACACTGGTGGAAATCGTAAAAGAGGAACTTTTGTTTTTGGGTCAGCACTTACGGCAGCATGGCAGCACCACCAGTTTGCTTGCATCAAAAAATACCTACCCCAGGGATGGGTAGTGATGGTTCTTGACTTTGCCGAGAACTATGCTTGCAGATTACAGGACAAAATGCAGGCAGCCTACTGGCATTATGAACAAGTCACGGTTCACCCAGTAGTAACATACTACCCTTGTGAGCTGTGTGACTCAACAGTAACAGAGTCATTAGTTTTTATATCCAGTGATTTAAAACATGATCACCATGCTGTGTGTCACTTTGTGGAGATATCAAATTCACATCTACAAAATGTCCACAAATTAAAACTTTGCAGAGAAGTTCATTTCACTGATGACTGCAGTGCCCAGTATAAATCCAAATGGGCCTTCTTTGACATTTCAATGTCATCCAAGGAACTTGGCTTCCCCATCAAGAGGGCTTTTTTCAGCTGACGACATGGAAAGGGTCCAGCAGATGGTGAGAGTGCTGCTGTAAAATCAGCAGCAAGCAGAGCTGTGCAGTCATGATGGGCCATAATTAGAAAATCTAAGGAGCTCTATAAATTCTGCCATGCAACATTGACTAGAGAGCATGACACAGAAGGGTGCAGCAAACATTTCAGACATGTTTTTCTGGGTGATGAAAATGAAATTAGAAGACCTGCCTGAATCAATGTTAAACTGGTACCTGGAATATGAAAGCTTCACAGTGTGAAGTGTGCAACAGAAGGTGTGGTGGTAACAAGAAACCTGACTTGTTTTTGCACACTCTGTGCTCATCAAGATGGGTCCTGTGAAAATGTGCATCATGTTGAAGTCTGGAAGGTTAAAAAACTAACTGCTTCTGCATCATGCAGAATGTCGTCTTCAGATGCCAACACTGAGCCCATTGGTCTCTCTGCTCCTGCACACACAACAGCTTCCCAGGCTACAGCCTTGCATGTCAACACAACTCATGACTTGCTGTCCACAAGTGCTGATCCTGCATTGGGGTCTCACACAGCCTGCAATGAGACTCTAGTTCCTGCTGAGGCCATATCTAAAGAATCCACAGGCAAAGATAGTGCATATGACAGTGCGTCAAAGGTTGCTGAAGAGGAATCCACCACAAGTGAAAGCACTACAATCACCACTGATGCTTCAGCTCCATTACCCATGAAACACATGGTTCATAAAAGGTGGAGAACTTTGCTAGACCCACAAATGATACAAACCAATCAGTATTATGCAGTGAACTACTCGAAAGAATATTTTGTGGGGTAACTAACTGCAGTGGATCCTGTAGGACAGTGGTACAAATTGAAGTTCCTGAAACAGCATGGGAATGTCTTTACATGACCACGGCATCTGGACACTGACCGTGTTAGAAGAAGATTACTTTTTCATGAGCCAATTCAGTTTTTGCATGAAGGTGGGACCTTTGAAATTAACAATGGTGAATTCAGTGCAATCAATGAAAAGTTCTGCACACTTCAGGACAAATGAAATTAAAAGGACTATCATTTCCAGTGTACAGTGCTGAACTCCTAAAACATATTGGTTCCAGATTGCCAAATAATTCATAATAGTGTGTTTGTATAGGGATAGTGTAGCCTTGTAGTCATAAAGTAGCCTTGTAGTCATAGTTGAGTAGCCTTGTAGTTGTAGTTAAATAGCCTTGTAGTCATAGTACAGTAGCCTTGTAGTCATTGTAGAGTAGCATTGTAGTCATAGTAGAGTAGCCTTGTAGTCATAGTAGAGTAGCCTTGTAGTCGTAGTTGAATAGCCTTGTATTCATAGTAGAGTAGCCTTGTAGTCATTTGTAGTCATAGTAGAGTAGCCTTGTAGTCGCTGCAGAGTAGCCTTGTAGTCGTAGTAAAGTAGCCTTGCAGTCATTGTACAGTAGCCTTGTAGTCATTGTAGAGTAGCCTATTGCTTTATGTAGAATTATTTATTTTTTGTTGTAATGCTTAAGTCCTTATGTTGTAAGTATTACATTTTTATTTTTATGTGTTTACATGTTAGGTTGTATTACCCATTTGACTTTTTTATCTTGAATGATATAAAATTAGAAAACTGAACAGGTATTCTCTGTCTTTTATTACATGCTGTTGTATGTATCATGTCCCCAGCTACATGGACAGTCACTTTCATGTCCCCCGTTACACATGCAGCCCTTACTTTCATGTCCCCAGTTACACGTCAGTCTTTGAGATGACTTTTTCTCAGGATCCGAAATGAGAGTTATCCTGTGGCATATCACATTTTTATAAGGTGAGTCACAGCATAAAAAAATGCTAATAATCATTACTATATTTTGACTTTTTAAATTTGACTCCAGTGGCACACTTTGGTACCCCTTTTTCATGCACAGAGCCACCTACTCTTGCATATAACAACATAAAACTGATAGAATATACATTAAACTTTTGTATGTCCTTTTCTGTGACTGAAGAGATAACCTTTATACTAACAGACTTTTTCAGATCCCACCTGCTTCTCCCTGTTTAAGGCAAACTGGTCTCTCCCAGACTCACCCTGTGACTGTTACCAGCTTTCTCAAACCCTTCAGATGCTTGTAAGTGTACCTCAGTAGCTGCCACCACTCAACATAGATGCTCCCTTGGTGTATCTCTAAGTCTGAACCACCAGAACTACTGCCCACACAGTGCAGCGCTCCTTACTACAGGGCAAACAACCAACCCCTCTCTGTCACAGCTGAGAACACCTTACTTTAGAAGCAAAATATTGTAACTGTAGCCTTCTCTTTGGAGATGGAATAGAGTGTCTATCAATACAACCCAGTTATCTGTACCTTAAGGACTAAGTCACAGAAGCATGGTATATACAAAAGTAATACTTAATACTTAAAGATATTTACACATATAATACAGGAAACTATACTAAAACTATGGGGAACAGTAATTCTACAGAGATAAAAAGAAAATTTTTTGTACAGTAGAAGACACACAAAATAAATAATATCACTTTTCTTTCTCTATTAAGCAAAGCAGATGGCTTACCGCACAGGACACCTTGGTGAATCAGGGCAGACTTGAACCTTAGATGGTAACTGTGTGGAGTCACGTCCTGACTATGCCATCTCTCACAAACTCAAGTTTAACAAGGTTCCCAAAAAACAGTCTCCAGCCATCTTCGGCACACACATCCTATGACATAACTTTCAGGCCAGTTCTGTGTCTCTTGGGAAAAGTCCTCTAAGGAATCTGGTCTTATCCAGACTTCAGGAGCTTGTGTATTCCAAAGGACACCTCCTTTGTTCTACCGCCTGTCTCACACAGCAGAAACTACTCCAGTCATTAACCAGAGCCTCTTCCATAACATGAAAGGGTTGTTTTTACTTTGAAATATGAAACAGCTGTTTTGGCATTGAAGATCTCCCATTCACTGGCCAGGGGATCCTGCAGCTACAGGACCAAGAGATTGTAATCACTCTCAGAGGCAGCTGACATGCCTCTGGCAATTATCTTGATCTCATTTTCCCCTCACAGATCAATTCAAGCTTATCAGTACAGCTAGAATAAAATAAACTACAGTACAAAATTATTTTGAAAGTTGTTACACACCTTTTTGAAATGTAACTATATTACAGATCGAGGGAGCACTCCCGACCAATCAAAGTGCTCTTTTCCCTTGTGTGTGAGGCACTCTTATTCTGTGAAGATTGTCTCATGTGCAGATGCCCTGGAAATGGTTCTGGGAAGTTTTAAAAAATATGTATTATTGATCGCTCTCGATCAATAATATATTAATATGTCCCCCGTCACCACTCGTTGCTGAAAATGAGTGGTTTAATTTGCCTTCAGCTTGATCCAGAACAGCTCGGCTTCACTTCACTGTTCTCACTCAGCTGACGGCACGTGAAACCACTCATTTTCAGCAATGAGTGGCTCTGGGGGACTTATTAACACATAAAAGATGTCTGTCGCTGCCATATGGGATGCCTTTAACGCTACTATTAGGGGCCATATATTTCATACTAAATCAAGGATAGAAGGAAAAATAGATCCTAAATGAGATTATTAGATGACAAGATAAACTAGATCAGTCAATGATGCAAGAAGATGATACACTGGAACAGAAAACAGAAGTGTTAATTATGAGAAAAACAGGATTCATACTTAAGGAAATGGAGTCCAGTTTGCTGAAAGTGAAACATAGGTTCTGTTAGTTCTACCACAATGTTGATAAGACATGGAAGTTGCTAGTACACTTACTGAAATCACAGAAACAAAAATGCAGATTACAAACTTAGCTGATAATTAAGGAAATAATTGTACAAAGGATAAATTAATAGAGTATAGCATGGGACTTTTACAATTCAATATATAGTTATGGGAGCTATATAGATAGTTGGGTTATTCAGAAATCCCTCTTCATGATTTCTCTCTCAAGTTACATTCGGTGAAGCACCATTTATAGAAGAAGAAATAAAGGACTCTTTTAAGGCTTTGAAGAAAACAGGCCCTGATGGCTTTGCAGCCGAATTTAGCATTTTTTTCAGTTCTTCCCTGTTTTTTAAAATTGATACAAGAATTTGATGCTATTAGGGGCCTTCCTAAATCATTTGTAGAAGCGGATGTAATTTAATACCTAAAGACCAGAAGGATACCACAAAAATTGAAAATTATTGGCACTTGCATTGCTAAATGCTGATTAAAAAACTGTAGCAAGAATTTTGGTAAATAGAATTGTTAATAACATCAAGGTAATTATACACCAAAATCAAAAGGGTTTTGTTAAGGGACAAACAATGTTTCAAGCCTTAGAGGAATTTCAGTTGGTGACTAAAGTGGCACAATACACACAAGAATTAATCTTGTTAGCCTTGGATGCCACCAAGGCATTTGATAAGACTTAAGTTTCAAGGTTCAAGTTTACTTCAGAAGAACATGTTTAAATCACATGGATTATATACATGACATACAACAATTTAGAACATATTAAAAGCAAATTTTATATCAAATGTTTGAAATCATTTGATACTAAGTATACATATTAACAGAACACTGTATTACATAATTAAGAAAACACATTCAGAGGACAGGTTTACCACTTTATTAGTAACTTATTCAGTTAACACTTCTTAATGTGTCAAAGTTTTTTTGTGGAAACATAGCTGATACATATGAAACATATTTACTTTGGCTAAATAATGGTTTATGTAATTTAACATCTAAGGAGTCATCTTCACATTTTGCAAAAAGTGTGATTAACCATTTCTTTCTTTATCTCTCAAATACAGGGCACTCAAACAGGACATGTTTCATATTCAAGGTTAAAATTTAAGTCACAAATAAGTAGTCCGTTTGTCAATTTAGACTCCAGAAGCTTGGTCATTCTTTACCCTTTTGTAACAATCCCAGCCTTATGTATTACAAAAACACTTTTCTATGTCTATAATAACTGGCCATCAATTGTTTTCCATTAGGGATGGCAAGTTATTATTTGCTGTAATAACTGGCCAGTTATTATGGCAAGCAAGTACACAATGCCCTGCTGCTGTGGTCTGGAGACACTCTCAAGCATAACATTTAGTATGATGATGGTGTCAGTGTGCAAAGACCACCACAGAAAAAAGCAAAAACAAAGCTTTAGTTTGCAGTCAAAAGAGAAACAAAACTACCCTCACTTTAAACCCAGTCAAAACTGCCATGTTTGTGCTGCTGTAAAAAGCCCGACATAAAGCAACACATCAGATACAGTGTGAAATCTGAAATCTTCCAGTGAAGTCACATTTGGTGTCAGATGGCTTGGCAGCTTTTTTTTGGGGGGGGTAATAAATATTTTAAGAAAGGATGTACTGACAAGAGGATGGGTTAAAGGAGGAAGTCAGTCTGCTGGCACTGCTCCATAGTAGTGCCTGTGTATGAATCTGCATCAAATGACCATAAATTGGCATGTGTCTAAGTAACATTAAGGGGGGGTGAGGAAAAAATTGATGAACAGAATTATAAAAAAAAAGCCAATGAGTGCATTGCTTACTCAGATTTAATACACATCTTCAGTGTGTGATGCTGTTATAAAACCCTCAAGCTTTGCTCCTGGAGTTTATGTAGCATCACACACCTTAGGTGTATATTAAATTCTCATAACACAAATCACTCCATGCATTATTCTGTATATAATTCTCACAGACTTATACATTGAAGCACCTGGGATTTCTATATTTTCCTTGTATATTTTACCAATATTTAAATCTGAAGTGTTTGATACTTCTTGCTGTTTATAGGTGTCACTAATGTTCAGTATTGCAAATTGCATACTTTGATGTAAGAGTTTGCATACCCATTAATTTAATTTTTGTTTAATTTATCAAATCATGAATATGATCACCCATGTACCACATAATCATTCCAGCAAACCTTTGGTAATTGGGAATTATGTATCCCGGTTATTTTTTTCTAGTACACTGTCACTCTTGTCAATGCTAGTTGTTCCAAAGGGAGCATATTAGCCTCTCTTAAACTTACTTATGCAGTATCATTTGGAATACTCAAACTAGACCTTATGAAGCAGTTCTGTACCAGTTCAAAATCATTAAAATTAGTCCCCAAGCTCCAAACATTTGCTGCATAAAGACTCTGATTGCCAATTTCTGCTTTAAATGCCCTTTCCATGCTTCAAAAGTATGATCCACAAAATTATAACCACATCTCTGCATTGCCTTTGATGTAGTTATAGCTATATTCTTTATCTCTTTACTATGGGTAGTCCATTTTTTTGTATCTTAAATTTATACTCAGGTATTAAAAGTTTTTACCTCTTCAAATTCTGCTTGATCAGTAACCCAGTTAGAATGTGTTTTTCTTATTTTTGTGAACTTTATTATTTTTTTTAATTGTCATATCAAGGCCCAATTTCAGAAAGGGCTGTATTGAAAATTTCAGTCCCCTTCTAAGGCCAAGGTGGATGGAGTCAAAGACAGGAATATTAAGTCATATGCATATATTACTGCAATTGTTTCATAGCTATTCAATTAATATTTGGTCACTGAATATTCGCATCTACTATTGCTTCAGAAAATGTCTCCATATTAAAATTGAATAACAGCAGAGCCAACAAACAACATTGTATGACTTCTTTAGATACTAGAATTGAATGTGTTAAGTCTCCATCTTTTGCTACCCTTACTCTTGCTGTAGTTTTATCATGGAAGAGTTTTATAACATTTAATTGTTTCCCATCAATACCCTTATTTTCCGGTATTCCCCACCGTGTTTCCCTATTAACATTGTCAAATGCTTCTTTAATATCTACACATGCAGCATGCAGTACTTTCCCTGTTATATACACAAACATTTCTATTAGGTAATTCAAAGTAAATATATGATGCGTAGTGGAAAAACATTTTATGGAGCTAGCCTGATAGGGGGATAGCAATTTATCATCTTTCATCCAATTTTCTTGTTTATTCAGAATTACTGTGAAAAAAAAACATTTTTGGCCTGTACACAGGAGGGTTATGAGCCAATGGCAGCTGGAGCTATTTCTATTTTCTTTCTTAAAAAGTGGAAACATCATTTGTTCATTCCACTTACTTTGGAGTGCCAAAAATTGGGAAATTAGATAAAAATAATTACCCAAATCCTTGCCCAGTACTCTAAATCAGTCTAATATACTTCTGCCGGTAACATGAAAGTGCCAGGTGATTTATTATTCTTCTATCCTAGTATTGCATTATACATTTGTTGTTACTCAATTAAAAAAAATAGTAATTTGCATATTTGAAACAATTTAGATCCTACTTTCCAAATTAGTCTGCACCTCCATTGGGGGATCAGAATACAGAAGACACCCATTTCCATTGAGGTTATTAAAATAATTATACCAGGTTTCAACTGAAATTAAACATTCAATATTTTCTGATCCATTTTCTGTCCCATATGCACCTAGCTCCCAAACTGTTTGTCATTTTTTTCCTATTAATGCTTCCTGCAGGTTAGACCATAGTTGACTCCGATGCTTCTTTTGCTTTTGTCTTTATCAATGTTCTGTACTCATTTTTAACTTCAAATTGGGCCTGACTACAAATAAGGTATACATATTTGTTATGCATCATGGCTGCCTTATTAAACATTTTCCTTAATTCCCTTCAATGCTTATCATACCACTTATTTTTTTCCATATATCCATCTGAGGGGGGCACCCCTTTCTGTTTATCCAACATATAATTAACTCCAAATAACGTTCACTGCTCCAGCTTTATCTAACACTGCACCATGATGCCATTCAGATAGCATCTTTTTTCTTTTATACTTTTCAAAAGTGATTCCAGTTCCTTTGCACAAAGAAGGGATCAGTTAATATACTTATAATTTACTACCATCACATCTTTTTTTATTTCTTTGCTATCTACAGTTCATACTTATTGGGCCTGTTCAATACCTCCGACCTTAACTGACAAGTTAATTGGCAAAAATTATCACATTTCCAGAAGTCCAATACTTTAAAGAAAGCCACTGTATTAAATAAGTATGCATCTATAAATGCAAGGCAATAGTACTTCATCCCATATTTTATGGGAAGGTACTATTTCCTTCCCAATCCCCTTTAGGTATATCAGTTAGATATCATAGCATTGCATTTTCTGCTACTTGAAGTAGCTCTTTTCCCTTCCTATTGATGTTTTTGTCCTTAGTTTGTCTTGGATACCTCAGGAATCATCAATGCCCCATGTAGAAAGATTTTACTCCAGTTTGTCTGAGATTCTTGCACTTAGATTTCCATCAATATGACAGTGGACCTCAGATATGTATTTGTTACTTTTACCATTGTTGTTCTAGTAATTATAATGTTTTCTTCTCATTCTCACTCATTAACATAGGGGAAACATACATAGTTATAACAGTGGCAAACTGTACACACATATTATGGTGCACCCAGGTCCAGCTTATAAAGTTATCAAATGAGCTTGTGGAAATGAGAGTTGTGATACAGCCACAGGACCTTCCAAACCTTGAGAATGTAATGGCTTTTAACTATTTGTCTGGTATCTTTGCAATATAACATTGCTTAAATTTGTTAACAGTGAGGAAAATAACAAACCATGCTATAGAAAAGCAGTGCTATAAACTGCAATGCTGAATAGAGCAGTGCTTTATTAGAACTGAAAGGTACAGATAACCATGGCACAAATTACCCCAGTACTTCAAACCATGCAGTTCTTCCTCAGCTACTGGGGTTACACCAAACTGTTAGTGATTATATAATACTCCTTGAAAGGTACAAACATCCTATGACTCCATAGACTGACAAACAAAATACAAGTACCATATATCGTCATTTTAAAACTGTGGCTTTAATTAGATAATTTTTGGTTTTGCCCACAGTTTTTAATTGAGGGTGGCAACTAAACAAGGGTGGCTTTAAATGCAATCAGCTCTGTGCAGCCACATTTCATTCTACCTGGATTATCCTAGGGCAGTGCTGAAATGAAGGCAGTCCTTTGATAAAATTAAGATCAGCCTGAGAAACCGAACAATCATTACTCCTTGTTGTACCCTGCCATATTAGTACTTAAGCACTGTAGCAGCTGCTGCCTCCCAGCCATGTGCAAGCCCTACCCCTGCAGCCCAGTCAGAATCTCATGCCATTATAACAGATATGAAACTTCAACTATGACTGTGTTGTAAGTTCTCTTGCTTGGGGGGACAGTTATGTTTCACTGGGTAACAGTGGCCGACATATCTGATCACTAATGTGACTAAAACTGGGACAGGATCGGCATGCAAGTGAGTGTGTTAAGTTAAGTTGTTCTGCTCCTGCATATACCCCAGGCTTGTAAATCAGGGTGGCTTTAAATGCATAAACAAAAAATCAGGTAGGCTTTAATATGAGGGTGGTTATTAAACAAGGGCAGCTATAAAATGATGAAATACGGTAATTACAAAATTAATTAGAATAGAATAAACAACTGCCCCATTGTGTGAAACACATAGTAAAATTAAAAGGCAGTACATGAGCTAGCAGAGCAAAGCTGAGATATCACATCTTGTTCAGCAAAAAACAGATAAGCATCAATTAATTTTCATTTAGTAGTACTGAATACATTTTCATAAGTGCAGTTGCAAAGGATGTAGTCTCAGATCCTTCCCTAATGGTAGGCTGCTTCATACCTATATGTGGAAAGGGGGAGAGATGAAGAAAAACTTTAGAAATATAAATAAGAAAATTGATCACCTGACATTGCAACAAGAACTCAGAAATCATTTCAAAAAAGGATTAATATCCCAGCCATTATTAAGTCCAATTGGTGCAAGGGCTCCCAAGTTATAGATTAGTCCTCTCTCTTTTTAAAAAAAAAATCCTTTAGCCTGTCACCTCATCTTTTCTTGAAGGGGACATGGTCTATGCATATGAAATACATTGTCTCTGGGTCCCGTTGGTGGTGTATCAGCCAATTTGTCACCCTATTTACCAGTAATTGAACAGACATGTTCTTTTTTTTAATTATATTTTCATTATTTCAAATTTTTGTAAAATTGAAACAAATACAGCCAAACCATCAGTGAATCCACACAAGTAACATGCACATAACAATAAAGCAATAACTAACTAAAAACTTTAGAAAACAAAAGAGAAGTTCCCCACCCTCCCACCCAATGACATGAGGTAGCTTAAACAGCAAAATCTTCAATCTTAGATTAGAACATTAATAAATGTTAAACTATTATTCATAACATGAGAAAGAAAGATAATATAAAGTATATCAAGTTTGGCAAAACCACAACATCACAATTATGTTGGGCAGAAAAAAATTATTAAGAAAATGACATGGAGAAAGTAAGGTTAATTCTGTATTCCAAAAAAGTTGAATGTAAAGAAAATACAAAGATAAAAATTGGTAGGGACACATTCCAAAGGGTTACATACACAATGAGTTATATAAAATTCCCCATATGTAATAAACATTCTGTAACTTTCTGTGAAGCCTAGTAATAGCTTCAACTAACTGAAAATTATGAAAAATCATAGAGAACCATTCTTGAAAAAATAAAATGTCCTTATCCAACCAGTATAGTGGAATATATTTATAAACGTTGGTCCAGATTTGAGTCCAGTTTAAGAAGCTGAAACCCATATCTGAGGACCAAAAAGAATGATGAATTGGAGCATCCAAGAGTTTTTTGAAAAATAATATTGAGGGCAGGATTCACAAAGCAGATGCACTGGGTGCATCTGAGATGCATCAGCGCATCTCAAAGATGTGCACCTGCACTATTTACATAGGGTAGAGATGTTTCAGTGCATCCTGGATGCGCCATGCCACACAGGATATGCCAGACCCTGAGCATAATGATATGCAGCACATCTGGAGGAGGCATATAGCTACATACACAGTGCATCCCCATTCACAAAGTAAAATGAATGAACAAACACAGCATACACAGAGCATCCACCCATATGTGCACTAAGGAGATAAGTATAAAAGAAGTAGACTTAAGTGCAAGCTCATAGCAGGCAGACTGCAGGATAGCAGCAGCAGCACCAGGCAGAACACCAGCATCACAACAGAGGTCACAGATATGGATAGTGCACCATTCCTGATGATGGGCATGATAATGGGGATGAGGAGATGGGCAAACAAACAACATGGCAGCAGAAGGCACCGTAGGTGGCCTGCCTCATGGTGGTATCATGCCAGACTAACATTCAAACAACTGACAGATAGAAACAGTCATCAGATACCACCTGAACAGAGCAATTCTGAGGCAGCTCTGTGAGCTGTGCCATGATGAAATGCAGGTACCCACTGGAAGGAGACATGCCATAGCAGTGGAGACCAAGGTGACAACAGCAATGTGACTGCTCACCATGGGAACCCTCCAGAGGCTAGCTGGAGACATCACTGGCATATCCCAGCCATCCACATCCCATCTCCTCACACAATTCCTCACTGCACAGCACTGCTCCCACATGCTTAAGAGTTCATTCGATTCCCAAGCACACAGGCAGAGTGGACAGAAGCTATGCAGAAGTTCCACAGGGTGACACACATACCAGACATCATAGGCACCAGTGACTGCACCCATGTAGCAATCCAGGCACCACCTGGCGATGAAGCCATGCCATACATGAACTGCAAGGGGTTCTACTCCATAAACTGCCAGGTGGTGTGCAATGCCACAGGGTGCATCAGCAACATCTGTGCCACACACCCTGGGAGTACACATGATGCCTTCATATGACACCAATCTGCCCTGTGCTGCCAGTTTGAGACAAAGGATTTATCCAGCAGCCACCTAGTGGGTGAGTAGGACATGCATACATGCCTACAAACATGACACCATGGTGCAACAAATGGGAGGTAGTGCAGGTGTGTGGGGGCCACAGCAGAGCCTGTGCAGGGGGAGGTGACCAGATGGGACAGTGGTGGTAGGCATGCTGATGGCATGACACACATGTCATGGGGACAGTACAGCTGCACAGCACAGCATGGGAGGTAAGGTGATGTGGAAGAGCGGGCATGTGTGGCAGGGTGGAATGCACCACACACACCCAGGCATGGACAACTGCAGGGCAAGGGAGGGTTAGCAATGCCAGACTGGACAGGAGTGGTCAGCCATAGTTGTGGGCACAGGCAGGTACAGGGCAGAACAGGGCAGCCAGGTCAAGCAGTTTCTGGGGAGTGAACAAATGCACTGTCCCACCATGCGGGAGAGAGATGCACTGGGATGAAAGCCACAGGGACAGAGGTGGACAGGCAGTAGCTGCACCAGTGTGCTATGATGGAGCGGGAGCTGTGGCACACAATGCACATGTCTGTGGGATACTAACAGACTTTGTCCTCCCACAGGTGATGCGGCATATCCCCTCTGACCCTGGCTCTTCACCCCTTCCACCATCCTGGCACAGAGGTAGATGAGGCATACATCGCTACGTGCACCATCAATGAGCGTGTCTTCAGCATGCTGAAGATGCACTTCAGGTGTCTGGACAGGTCAGGTGGTGCCCTACAATATAGCCCAGAGAAGAAATGCTGCATATTCCTGGCATGCTGTATACTGCATAACATGGCCAGTGACCATGGAATAGCTGCCCTGGCTGAGGAGTGCACCAGTTCTGCAGAGGAGGAGGGGGAAGGAGGATGCAGTGGAACAGGGGCCCCATGATGGAGGTGGGCAACCACCCCAGCCTGCAGGAACCCACGTCTGGTTGCCAGTTCCTGGTGGCACAGGGACACCATTATGGAAGAGCACTTCAGGAACTGTAGGTGAGTAACACAGGTGGGACACACTCTGCAGCCCTGCACACCCACCCACACACACACACACACACACACCCACACCAACACACACACCGACACCCACACTCACACCACAGGTCAGACGACAACCACACAGCCATCATGTAGTACACCCATGAGGAGTAACAGCGATGCACAGACACACGCATAGCAGGCTACACGTGGACAAGGGGGACATGGTGTCTGTGCCAGGGGTGGCATGGATCAGTGTACATCAGCTGGCAAACATGCACAGCAGACACAGGGCCACACTCATCATGCCCATGTCACATAGCACAACACCAGTGCCCCCAGCCATCCAAAGTGCAACACACAGGTGTCCCACACAGGCAGGGGCGTGTCACCTCATGCCACCACAGGCACTGTCAGCCTGGTGTGTGGTCTGCAACAGGTGCTGGTAACAGGGGCAATGGGGGCTGTCAACCCAGACATCAGTGGGAGCCACTATGGCCACCATGAACACATGGGCAGCCACACCTTTGCCTGGTGATTGCTGAGTCAATGCCACTGGCTGCAGGGGGAGTGTCCACCACCCTGGTGGGGTACTACAGTGAGTCTGTGAATGGGTGATCACTGGTGTGACTTTCCTGAGACCCAGGTTGGATCTGGGGGTGTTAGGGATGACCATGTGTGGTGATGGCATCAGCAGCAATGGGTTCACCTGACACTGTGACCTGGAGGTGCATGAAGCACTCCTGGGGGTAGGGCTGGTAGAGACAGAGACAAACCCTGGCGGCCATGTGGCACACTATGTGCACTCACTGTTTCAGCAGTGAGTGCAATCTACTCCAGCGCAGTGGTTATGCCCACCCATAGTAGGCAAGCCCCTGCTAGCATCAGGGCATGCCATGCAGCCAACGACTCATGTTCCATGCTCAGTTGTGTCCATTTGCCCCTCAACTCCATCCTGTGGGATGGCTGCCCCTCCATGGTGTCCTGCAGGAGGCATGTGTAGTCCTCAACTTTGTCGGCAGAGGATGTATCACAGGGCCAGCTCCAATGGGCTGGTGGGGTTCTGGCCTGCTGTTCTGCATCCACTGTAGGTGGACACCCCACAGAAGGCTGCTGTATTGGAGGGAACTGGGTGCAGGCAACCAGTGCATGTCCAAGGAAGCTCACAACATGGTACCCTGCCACCTGCTGCTGTACCACAGCACCCTGGTGAACAGGGATAGTGGTTCCTGTCCCCACAGCAGCACCAGTCACATGGCCCCAAGCAACCACCACCATGGGTGGTTGTGCAGGCCCTGCAGGTGCACCTGGGGCCACAGGACCACCAACGCTGCATGGTGCCACTGTGCATGCACCTGTGTCTTGGCCAGGCCACATTTGCCATGTCCCCCCATATCTGTGTGGCATTGGGATCATCATCATCATCATCATATACCCCCTGCATTCCAGATGCCAGTAAGAGCAGGGCATCTGCAATGTCCACCCTGTCCACTGGGACTGGGTAGTCATCAGTTAACCCAGTATGTTGACCAGCCATGTTCGATCATGGCCACCAGCTGTGGCACTGGATGTGGAGGGGTTTGATGGCCCTGCACCATCTGATGCTGTGTCTGGGGCTGCAGAGGCACTGGAAGGGCCTGGCACAGCATCAGACACAGCCCTGGTTGTGGCACAATGCAATGGCCTGGCCTCCTCCCCTGCCAGAACATCAGAGGGTCCACCAGCCATGGCAGCTCCCGTGATGGAGCTGTAACAGAGAAGGGAAACATGGTTACTGACGTGTGTAAATGGTATGTTCAGACAGGCATGTACAGGGAGACATGCACATGTGCCATAAGTGTGGCTGAGATGCCATTCAGGGGAGTACCTGCCATGGGGCCACTGCTGTGGCCATGCACCAGTGTAGGCAGACATGCACTGAAGCCTGTACAGGTGCTCAGGGACATGTGTGTGACTGGCCTCACTCAGTCACCACCCACAGGTACATCATCCCAGATGACCACCCCCACACACCACAGTACGCCCCCCCATGGTGCTACACAGGGGTGGCATATCATGTGTCTGCACCACAATGTAGACAGACGGGGTGTACAGTGACATGCTACATGTACACCAACACATGGGTGCTTAGTGGCCCATGGCGGGGCTAGTCAAGGCACCCATGCCACGCACACATGGACCAGTACAGTGCTTGGGACATGTATACTCACAGTGCTGTGATGGACTGCCACCTGTCTGGAAGCCACCACCCAGAACTCCAATCACAGTTGTCTGATCCATGCTGGCTACCAACCTCTCCTTATTGTGGGTGAGGTGCATCGCAGTCTGTGGCCCACCCCCATCACAGCCAGGGAGGTCTTGATGTTTGCCATCTTATCCTTGGCCCTCCGCTTCTCATCATGGAAGTGCTTCCTTCACTCCTGTGGTGTTCTGTTGTATGTGCCATGGGCATTTACATGCCTGGCCACCTCTTTCCAGCCCTCATCCCTCTGCTGGTGGCTGCCACCCCTGCCAGACAGGATGCTCTGCCTCGGGAGGTAGGCCTCTAGCAGAGCTTTGTCTTCATCTGCTTTAAAATGTGAACATCTCCATCCAACTGCTTCATCCTGTGCGGACATTGTGGTTCTGTGGGGGACAATATGCAGGCATCAGCACAGTACAGGCAACTGTGGATGTGTTCCAGCACAGTGGCAGGATGCTGCACAGGTACAGCACCCTGCATGCCCTCAAAACCCCACTGTCAGATGATGCTGACAAGCTGTAAATGGTAGAATGTAAACCAACATACCTTCAAGGATGCAATACCTGTTGATCACCAGAGGAGTGGGGAGGCACATTCAGGAGCATTTATGGCTCATGGCATGCAAATGAGATTGGGAGCATCTGTAAAGATATGCTAAACAGGTGAGATGCCCCTAAATGTGGCAATGAGCTGATTTGGTATCATTGTCTTTGAACTGCATTATTGCCCCAGCTCATTCCAATCAGCAATGCGCAACTGATGCGTTGAGTGCATCCCCCTACGATGAATTCCTGTACATGTGCAATCAACTTGGGGGCATTTCCTGAATGCAGCCAACTCACACAGTGCATTCCCACACATGCGTGATGCAGAAACAGTGCCATGCCATGCATAGCGCAACCTGTCTGGTGGTTCTGTTAGCGTGATCGATGATGGCAGCGCATCCAGGTCCTCAAGCACTATTGGAGCTGTGCTGTATGACTCATTGTATGTGTGCACGGTGCATCGGTGTGGCATTGCATCAATGCACACCTGCAGTGCATGGTGCAACACTGGCAGTATGTTCAGTCCCAGTGCACTGTGGGTGGCATTGTTTGCCATTCACAATACGGTGGAACCATGCAAATCACACATGCATGACCCAGTCATGACCCTTGACACTGGTCTCCCACCCATGCTGTACACACAGCGCATGAGCGGCAATTGCACATTGCCACACCACAACACCACAATGTGCGGTCCGGTGCACACCAGCCTATTGTGCATGTGGCACGAATAGGCCAGTGCACACTAATAGCCTGTTCAGTGCACATCTGCTCCAGACAAACTGTCAAGCCATGCCACGTGCACAGGCAGCAGGGCTCAGGGCCATGAACTGGGGGAAGGTGGAGCTGGTGAACCTTGTGACACTAGTAATGCCTCTGGGGGGCCAGCTATTTGGGACCAAGGAACTCACTGAACCATGCTCAGCAGTGTGGGTGAGGGTTGTGGAGTGACTGGTGCACAGGACAGGTGTGGAGCATGTGGGGGAGCAGTGCAGGCACTGCTAAGGGGACCTGCAGTGTTGGAACCCAGCAGGCTCCACAGCCTATGTGATTGGGCAAGAAGGGGTGCAGTGACATGCCCAGTTAAGTCACAACAGCCTACAGCACCTCAGGCAGGCAGGGCCTGCTTTCCAGGGAAGAGAGTAGGCCCTGGTGCAAGGCCCCCCACCCCCTCACCCCCCCACACACACACACACGTGTGGCATGCCATGCCCCTGATGCATGTGGGGTGCAGACATGACCACTGTGCATAGCCGTGTGCAGCATGTTGCATAACTGGTGGGTGCATGGGCACTGTGGCAGGTGCATTGTGGTTCAGATGGTGACATGGCACACATCCATCTGCACACCACCATGGTGGGCATGGACTGGGGTGCTGTGTGTTACTTCATGCTGACCAGGGTGTTTTCATTGGGCCACTGTGGGGTGGGTCCATCAATGCATGCTGGCACCAGTGGTGTTGCTGTGGGACACAGGTGGGGTGGTGGTGCACACGTACTATCACCTCATGGTGCTCTTTGCTTGTGTTTCCCTTACAGGGCCGGCAGACAAGTGGAGGGCTGCAGTGGCAGTGGAGGCCAGGCTCACTAGGGCCAGTTGAGGAGGCCAGGGATCCATTCGTGTGGGTGCAGGTGAGAGTTCTGCTTGTGCATCCTCTGTGTGTTCATCAGGGGAGTGGTTGTGGTGCCCACTGCAGGCCATTGCCGGCCACATGTGCATGTCTATGTGCTGCACATTGCACACATACATGGGGTGTCACCATGGTGGCGTGTGCTAGGGCCACAGTGCACTTGGCTCCTGTGTGTCCGTCCATCTTGTACGTGTCTGTTGTAGACCATGAGCACACTGTGATGCTCCATTGGTGTTCAGACAGGGCCTGCATGGTTGTGCAGCCTGCTGGCATCAGCACATGCTATGTGGGACATGGCTGTGTGCCCCTGTGTGCATCACTCTGCATGCACATATGGGCCTTGTGCTGTCTCAGTTCCATTGCACAGTCACAGTGTGGCATTGTGTGCCAGCCTGTTGCTGGTGTGCTGTGTGCTTGGCGGGCTGTCAGCCATTGCCGTGGGGGCTGCCTCCTGCACACACATGTGGTGGGTGGGGGGGGCAGGTCTGGACCATGGCACTTAGTTCCTGTTGTCTGAGTCCCCACTGTAGGTCCATGAAGAGTTCAGCCGAGTGTGCCAGGGCAGCAGAGGAGATGAGTCTTCAGGCGAATGGCAGGGTTGCAGCTCAGGAGGGTGCTACGGAGAACATTGGAGCCACTGTACTGAAGGTAGGGGCAGCTCTGCAGGTCATCACCCTACTCATCAGGGTGCTGAGAACCAGGGGCAGAAGGGGTGGCTGCCAGGCTGTGGCCTATCCAGCAGACTAGAACACTGGGCCACCAGTATATAGCCCCTTTGTTGTGTGACTCCTGCCCTCCATGCCCATCCTCATTGCTAGTTATCATCCCCTGTTCCCCCACCACCATACCATCCCCTTCGGTGTACTGTTTATTGTGTTGCTGTATTGATTACCACGCCACCTTATCACTGTTCATACTGTTGTTTTAACATTGTAACTAGTTTCTTGTGTTACATTTCTTGTTTGACTAAAGAGTTTTATATTGATAACGGTATCTGTGGTCATTCATTGTACCTTGTGCTTGTGCTGCGTTGTGCTTGCTGGTTTCCACTGTACCTTTTATCCCATTCACACATGTACACCTATGGTACTGCGCATCCATGCACACTGTCCACTTTTCATGCTCACTACAGTGCGTGCCCTCCTTGTTGTGTATAACCTGTTGGGAGGCTTTACACCATGCTGGCTTGCACATTGCCCCTATTCTGTGTGTGGTGCATGCTGGTTGTTTCTGTTGTACTAGTCTCCTGATGTTGTGCGACTCCTCTAATGGTCCACATTGCCTGTTGGCATGTTCCACCTGTGCAGGACATGGCCTTCGGCCTGTGTGTCATTGTGCCTATCCCTTTGTCCCCCTGTGTGCACCTGTGATGCAGCTCCCATGTCCACCTGCTGTGTTCCTGTACACTGGGATGTGTGTGGCACCCTCTGTCATGCTGCATGGTGCACCTCTGCTGCTGTGGCCCATCTTACCAGTCCCCCATGTGTGGCATCTGTGCCTGTTGAGCCCTTGTGTTGGCTGTGTGTCTGGTGCTTCAAGGTGTCACCATGTGTGCTCTGTCTGTGCACCTCGTCTGCTTTGGCCACTCTCTAGCCCTTTGGCTCTCTGACCATTCCCTGCCGGGCTGTTCAATTGTATCCATTGTGCCACTGCAGTCTCCCCCTGTTGATCTTGTGTCCCTTGCTGACTTGCTCCCTAGTCAGTGTTGTGTGGTCCAGGGTGCTTCTGTGCATCCTGATTGTGCTGGGGCATCTCAGATTGTGCCATGGCGCTTCAGTGGTATTCACAAAGGGGATGCATATAGTGCATCTTGCAGTGCATCCTCCTGTAAATCCCACTGTTTGGCGATGGCACATCTCATTTGCGCCAGGTGCACCTGCTTTGTGAATCCTGCCCTACATGTATTAGCAATAGAGTGACTCATGATATTAATTTCTTTAAGTTTACTTAAAATATCTTGGCAATCAGTATTCCCAGGACTGGGATCAAAATAAGCACTTAACGCTGTTCTTAAGGCAAAAAAGATTTATTATATATTTTTTACTTAAGTTTAACTTAGAAGTGTAGAAATAGTAAGTAACCATTTTCTAAGAGTGAAACCACTTTTAACTCTTTAACCTCAGAAGTCCAAGGTTTATTAAATAATTTTTATTAAGTTTAAAATTACACTTATTAAAAATCGGTTGATTTATGTCTTTGTATAGCTGCAAGTCCAAGAACTTACATACTTAGTTGTAAACTTTTAATGAAAATTCCAAATGTTTTTAGGTGAAGGAGGTAAATTAGAAACCCTGGTGTAAAATAAAAATTCTTGGGCTATTTTATAGGAACTAATTAAGTATCATTCAATTTCTAACCATAAAGGTTTATACACTGAGTCAGAAATTGTGGGACGAGACCACTTTATATATTTATTGATATGGGTAGCCATGTAGTACAGAATGAAATTAAGTATTTTAATGCCTCCTTGGGATTTAGGTAACATTAGTTTGTTAAGAGCAATTCTAGGAGGTTTACCTTGCCAAATGAAGTTATTCATGAGTGTATGGATGGGGACAAACCAATTTAAAGGGAGATAAACATTTAGCATATTTAATGGATGAAAGAGCCTGGGGAAAATGTTCATTTTTAATATGTTAACCCTACCCCAGAATGAAATAGGAAGTAAATTCCATCTACTTAAATCCTGTTTTAATGTTTTGATTAAATTTGTAAAGTTCAGACTAATCAACTGAGAGTCATCCTGAGGTAAGATAATACCAAAATATTTCATTTGGTGCCCATAACAATCTTAAATTGATTGTATCATCTTTTTGGACCCCACTATTTAAAGGCATAACTATTGACTTTTCATTATTTAGTTTGTAGTTTGAAACCAAACTAAATTCCTGAATGGTTTCCAAATCTGCATGAATTGACTGTTTGGGGTTACAAATATGGAGAAGCACGTCATCTGCATACACAGATAATTTCAACTGGAAGGGGCCGATATTAATACTCTTAATTCTGGGATTTATATTTAAATAAAATAAAAGCGGTTCTAAGTAAAAATTAAATAAAATTTGAAACAAGAGGCATCCCTGACAGGTACCACAATACAATCTTATTGTGGAGGAGTATAGACAATTACAAAAAATTATTTCCAAAGTTTGTGAATAAAGAATTTTGAGACAGTTAATAAATTTGTCCAGGAAACCAAATTTCTGTACAGTAGCCAAGAGAAAATCTATGTTGACTCTATTAAAAGCCTTCTCCACATCCAGGGACACCAGAGCCACAGGGACTCAAGCATCCTTGTAAATTGAAAAGACGTGATATAATTTCCTTGTGTGGCTATAAGCCTGTTTGGATGATATAAAACGAATTTGTTTCCTACAAATTAAGGAATTCCAGAATTTTTTTAATTCTCTGAGTCAAGATGGGGAAAGTATTTTTAAATCACAATTAATAAGCCAGATAGGGCGATAGCTGGTAACTTTATCCTTGGGGTTATTGGGCTTAGGTAAAATGATAATTAAAGCTTCTAAAAGAGTATAATCATTTACAACCGTCAGTGAGAATGTATGTATAAACAAATTGTAAAATTAGAGCTAATGTGTCTTCAAAAGTTTTATAAAAATTGGGAGTAAACCCATCAGGTCTGGGTGATTTGTCTGGTTTTAGATTGTCTATTGCATTCATTATTTCCTGCACATAAATGGGCTTAACTCCTCAGCTAACTGGGGATTTAGTTGAGGACAATTAAAATTCCTTAAATAAAACTCAGAGTCAAAGTTGAAAAGAGATTTAGTGATAGGACCATAACGGCATGAAAAAAATTCCACAAATTCATAAAGAATGTATTTTTACTCAGTTTTTATTGAATTGTCTTTATCAGAAATAATGTAAGCAATATTTTTAGAAATTTCCATATTTTTAAGTTTATTGGACAGTATCTTGCTCAGTTTTTCACCGATATCAGTGAATTTTGCTTTAGTACGCAAGATCAGAAATTGAGCTTTCTCTCTAGTTAGGGTAACATTTTCATCTTTATAATTATTTAATTCCTGTAAGGTTTGATCCGAGTAAGATGCAGCTACTTGGTTTTCCAGAATTTCTATGTTGTTGAGTAAAAATTCTAATTTAGCCTGGTTTTATTTTTTCCATTCGGTGGATAGACTGATATGTTCTCCTCTAATAAAACACATGCAGATGGACCAGATAATGTCCAATTTTTTAATGATGAAAGACTGAAGTCCACATACTTTACAATCTGCTGCTTAATATGATTAATAATAAATTCATCTTTCAAGAGCTGATTATTAATATACCAAATTGATTGCTTACTGTAAGTAGAATTTAGAGCCCGTTCCATCCAGACTAAAGAATGGTCCGATAAAGATCTGACAGATATTTGTGTGTCAGTTGTACCAGATATAAGAGACTTACTAATTAAAAAATAATCAATCCTTGAGTAAGAATTGTGGGCTGATGAAAAGAATGAGTACTTTTTGGAGTTTGGGTTGAGTACTCTCCAGGGGTCAGCCAACTCAAACAAATCCAAAAATTCTTTTAGAGCCCGGTTGTCCACATTTAGCCTTGCCCCTACATTAGTCAATCTATCTAAATGCAGATTCAAAGGTAGATTCCAGTCTCTGCCGAGGATCACCTGATAAGAGATAAACTGAGATAAACTGGATGCAAGTTCCATTAAAAAGGCTGCAGTATTAGAATTGGGGCCATAGATAGATCCCAAAAGAATTTTGACATTATTGAGTAAACCAGCTACCAAGATGTATCTGCTGTCCTGGTAAGCAAGCATTTGCGTCTGTACGAAATGTACTGATTTTCTGAACAGAATAGCAACCCCATTTTTAGAAATGCTATTGCCCGCCCCAAAATACATATTATAATCTAATTTTTTTAATGCACTCATCTCTGAGGAGAGCAAATGTGTTTATTGAAGAAGTAGAATTTTGCAATTTAAGGGTAAGACATGGTTTAAAATTTGCAGCCTTTTTGTTTTAGAGCATATCCCTTTCACAGTCCATGAGGCATATATAATTATGTTAGCCATTACAGAATAACTAAAAACAAGAAATTAATTGGTGATTTCACAGAGGTATTGAGGGATTTGCATATTTTAAAAGTGATGCAACCAAACTGGTGCATACCTTCATTCTCATAACCAACCTCTGTCCTGCCATGCATTTTCAAAATTAAAATATCTCCCTAGTCATTGAAAGCAAATCTAACCATGACCAAGTAGTTAAATAAGATGAAGTCTACCTTCATGTCAGACCCTAAACCCCAACCGTATACTGTCACCACAGTAAATCCTTTACAGCAAATGTACATTACAGTGACAAATTGACACTGTCACTGTAATGTACCTGTGGGACCATGGCAGTGCATTTTGTGGAGTTGCACCCCCTCCCTGAACCAACAGTGACTCAGAGTTAATTATAATAATCATGGGGGTGTGGGGATAGAGCCCCCTGCATGGTGGATGTGGTGGCAAAGCTCACCACAAGAAAGACACTTTTGCCTGATGGCTATCTGCCGACTGTTGGCATAACAGCTGTCGCTGTGCTTGCGGTCCACAGACTTTGTGAAACTGCCAACATGGAACCCCCCCCAACTAATGCAAGATAACCAATAACAAACAACTAGAAAAAAAATGTCTTAAGAGAGACAATACTTGGAAATATAGTAACATATAGATTTAGAATATCCTATCTATAGGAAAGTTCCCCTGGTCTCAAAGATTGACCTACCATCAGAGACAAGACAGTGATAATCCTTCACAACAGTTTCTTGGTCTCTCTGGCAGTCAACAAATTAAAAGGGTATTTTAACTAGGAAGTCCCATCAGCAAACTAACTCAATAGTGTTCATGCCTTAGGGAATCGAATATTTAACTGTTGCAGTTCAATAATATAAAATAATACACCTGATTACTAGAATTAACGTGCAGGTCTACTACTGTAAAATATGCTTTAAAGGGTTGAGAACTTATTTATTATTAGCATAGAACACTCCTGCACAATGAGAGGCCTTTGCATATCATAAAGCCTCAGGAAGGATTTGATAAAATACCAATCTGTTAACATGGCTTTCACATATCACGCTCTTTAAATGAGGCACCCTCCTCGATAACCAAGTCCAACATACCTCAGTTGGTGTGTCTATCCGCCCTCTATCATCATTAGCCTCACCCTTCATAAAATTAGAAATTGGGAGTTACAGTGCTCATCTCTGGATCCTCAAAAACCCCTGTCACTCCAGATCCCTCTGGAAATGAACATTATCATGCAACAAATCCATGAACGAAAATAAATTGAAACATACAGCCAAACATGTAATCAATCACTACACCCATAGTCATTCTCAAAATCACAGGGATGAAACTAGGAACCCCAAAAGGTACCATCTGTCTCAGATGACAGAAAAAGAAAGACACCATTCATCTATATAGAACCAGAGCCAGCTATACTATAAGTATTACTTAAAAAAATAATCTAAATTGTAACCATATATATGCCTATGGTCAAAAAAATGAAGGAAAAGGAAAAACAACCATAGCTGGTATTTTAAAACAAAGTTATTGGACTGTTGATCACCCTACATAAACCTATGACCAAAGAACTACCATGGCCAGCTGTGTGGGTGCTAGTTTGACAAAATCTATCTTGGTGATTGCTGCAAGCCAGTGAAACACTTGTTCGAATGAATCCACACTATTTATGCATCAACTTCATACTAGAGTGTGTAAAGATACATTATAAGATCTAGGTTATATATATATATATATATATATATATATATATATATAGAGAGAGAGAGAGAGAGAGAGAGAGATGCTTCCTCATATTTAGGAAATAAACTTCTTAGGTTGAAAAATGATTTTTAGCACATTAGTAGCAGCCTCTAAACATACGCATAGATAATGAATTATTTATCAAGAATCATGAATATTAAAATGAACTGAATCTTGCCCATGCCATCAAACTTTCTAGCATTACACCTCATAGTTAACATAACTATGAAAGAAAAAGAAAACATCAAAATGCAATATTTTTGTATAATATAATAAGATTCTGAAATGATCTAAATGAAACAGTCTGGTTATCAGTTGGAAATGTCCAAAACACGATCTTCAAAATCCAAGTATGCTGGCTTCGCAAGATGATGTGTAGCTAGAGATGCAGTGAATTTTAAATCCACTGGTGAAGTGGATGAGAAGTGGCCACTTCACGTTGGCAGAGCACAACGTGAAGTAGAGCACCTAAAATGCTCACTTTGTGTTCTCATCGATACTTAGTTGTCATTGTGCTTATGCGCAAAGTAGGCAAAGTGACAAGTAAATAGGCAACCCCACACACATCACATGGCTTACAGCACTGTAAGTCATATGCTTTTGCCAGGCAGGAAGGAAGTGAGTCAGAGAAGCAGTTTCACTTTCTCCTTTGCAGTTGTAGAGGGAGAAAGCTTTTTGTTGAGAGAGGAGAGGAGAGCAGTTTGTGTCAGAAAGTGCTTTATTGCTTTTGTGCCAGAAAAAAAAATGTTTTTATAAGCTACATCTTTATTTAGTTCTTGTGTGGTGTTTGTGATTGTTTCTTTCATACCTATTTTTTTTTATAAGTTTTGTTTTGTGTGTGTGTGTGTGTGTGTGTCAGTGTGCATGTGTCTGGGAGTGTGAGAGTGAGTGCGGCCGCCAGGTGAAAGTTAGGTGTTTACTCTGGACTCATTTATAGTCAGGGTTGGGGACTTGTGTGGGATGGACCCTGGACAAGGAGAGTTGCTGGATCATGGGCGCGGGCAGAGGAGGGGAGTGCGCACATGTGGGGGTGGTCATGTGTTGCTGGACCATGCCCAACTCTTGGGTGTTGTTCCCCCCCATGGAAGCAGCAGCAGCAGAACCAGTGCCACTGGTGGCTGCTGTGCATCCACCTACTCTGCCACTACCACCACAACCTGTAGCAGCTATAGTGGCTCCAGCAGCACCCCCTCCACCACCTCCACAGCCACAGGAGGTGCCCCAGAAAAATGTAGGTGGTACTAGGACTGTAGCTGGTCCCCCCCGCAGCTCCCCAGTGTGGGAGTTTTTTATTTGTGTGGGGGCAGACAGCACAGTCATGGTGTGCCATCTGTGCAGTGTGCTGGTGCACCGTGGCCCCCGGGGACACATTTGGGGACCAGTGGCCAGCGTACCCACATGTTGAACCACCACAAAGCAGAGTGGCAGGCTGCCACGGAAGGGGCTAGGCATCCACCTGCTGGCCCTTCTGTGGCAGTGGCCGAGGGTGCTGCTGGGGTTGAAGTTGTGCCTCGCTGCCACAGCAAGAGGAGGACAAGGGCAGCAGCTCCTCCACCACCACCACCACCACCACCGCCACCACAGCCACCAGCACCACCCTCACCACCACTACCTGGGTTTTCACCTGCAGTGGACCCCGTCACAGTGCCGGCAACACAGGCTGACATTGCTCTGGTGTGGGTGGCCCTGAAGGAGAACAATGAGAGGGTAGGTGCTGTGCAGCAGGTAGATACAATCCATAAACAGCAGCTGCAAATAGTCACAATGCTGCACCTGTTGCTGGAACACCACGGCATCCCACATTAAGGGATTGTTTTCTGGACCCCCAACCCACTACTTTGCTGTACTGTTTTTTTTTTTTTGTTTAATAATATACATTTTCCCTTCTGTAGTTGCAGTGCCTGGGTAATATTTACTTTTTGCTTTGGAGTGCTTGTGGACAAGCTGTTGTGAGCAGTGCAAGTATGATGTGTAAAACTGCATGTGTGCAGTCAGTATTGTTGTGTGTGTGTGTGTGTGTGTGTGACATCAGAGATTGTGCAGCGTGTTGCAAACATATATTGCTGTTGCTGACTTGTTGCAGACAGTGTTTATGCTATAAAGAATAGCGAGCAGAATACGGTATATTTTATTGTCACCATCATCATCAGTGGACTAAGTGATACGATACTTTTTCACAGGTGTTTGGCCAGAGTGCACCTTAGTCATATTATATACTATACTGCACACATAACTTTTAGGACAGCATGTGTTTTTTGTGCTATGATCTCTGCAAAGTCATGTGTGCACTGTGAGTGAGTGACTGAGGTGCACAGTGACCCGATACCTCTGAAAAAATATCATATCACTTAGTCCGCTGGCACTGATGGTACTAATAAAATATACATCAGGTATTCTTTGTTATCTTTATTCTTGATAATGCAAAAAGTCTTTCCACATATATGTTTGCATGAAGCTGTACAATGTATGCACACACAAGAAAGAACAGTGACGGCACACATGCAGTTTAGCTCAGTCTTCATGCTGTTTACGAAACACTTAAAATCCGATTAATGAGTCCCAACACAAAGTAAACATTATTGAGGCTCTATAACTATTTTGCTTGTGAAATAGACATGAAAGAGATTCAGCAAGTTACAGCATTGCACCCGATATATGGGCGCCTTACTTCCAGGGGAATCTTTCTTGCTCCACATAGTGCAATACATTTCTGTGAAAACCACCTGTAATTTTATTACAGTGTGTCACATCACGGAGGAATTCCCATTCATAAAAGCCACCCAAATTCTGCTCCCCTTTCTCAGCAACGTTAGGACATGATGCCATAGAGAGTGCGGGTTCGTGCTCCATTATAGTGAATGTCCAATTGTCCGGCAGCTTTTCGAATGTTTCTTTATGTTATAATGGTCAGTTTGTGGTGAAATGTGTGGGCACGTTTCCAGTAAGAAGAGCCTTGTTAGTGCAAACGTGCCCACATTTCACCACAAAGTAAACCTTATAACATAAAGAAACATTCAGATAGCTGCCGGGCATTCACTATAATGGAGCATGCACCTGCACTTCCCCTGGCATCACATCCTAATGTTGCTGAGAAAGTGGGGTAGAATGTGGGCAGATTTTCTGAACGGGAATTCCTCCATTACGTGACACACTGTAATGAAATTATGGGCGGTTTTCACAGAAATGTATTGCACTATGTGGAGCAAGAAAGATTCCCCTGGAAGAAAGGCTATGTAATGTGGTGAATCTCCGTAAAGCAGCAGCGCAACAATATTTTGAGAACTCTGACCTATATTTCTTAATGCTATGTTACAATTTCCTTTACCTACATCCTGACTGGAAAGATACGAGAATTTCCAGTAGTTGAGTCTGCTGTACTACCTTTTTCATGTGTGAAATTATGAAAGGAGCATTTCTTTTAGATTGGTGCTGACCAGGTCTTTGTCATTGTTTTCCTCTGCTTTTCTCCATCACATCAGTTAGTTGTTATATATCACTTCTGTTGTAAATTAACAGTTATGCAGCAGGCAGTGTTTTATGACACCACGGAACAAAATTTATTGAAAAGCAGCTGCAAATAAATAAAAACCTGGTCAGAACAATATTGAAAGGTGTGCTCATTTGTTTTCATACATGAAAAAAAGTAGTCAACAAAGTAAAGCAGACAGAAATTGTGAAAAGAAGCGAATCATTCAAGTCACGACTCGGAGGTAACTAATGGCTGTGGCAATGTAAAGCAGCATAAAAAAGTACAGTTCAAAATTGTCACGACATTCTTGCAATGCTGCTTTAATTGAAAATATCAGTATGACATCATGAGCTCACAATCACACAACATACAAAATGCATCCTCCTTGTGTGCAGAAAATTGACAAGTGGTAACAAAGTGAAATGTGAGTATTTCAGCACATACCAAGTCCCCCAGAATTAATGGCACACTCAGTCATGCATGCAGTGGTGGCACAGAGTCCCCAGATTTTTTCTGCATGCCCACAATGCATCCTCCTTGTGTCCAGAAAATTGACAAATGGTAACAAAGTGAAATGGGAGCATTTCAGCACATACAAAGTCCCCCAAAATTAATGGTGCACTCAGTCATGCATGCAGTGGTGCCACAGAATCCCCAGACTTTTTCTGCATGCCCACAGTGCATCCTCTTTGTGACCAGAAAATTGACAAGTGGTAACAAAGTGAAATGGGATTGTTTCAGCACATTCAAAGTCCACCAGAATAAAATGATGACCGTGAGTGAACTGTTGCTAGTCCAGTGTGTTCTGTGAGGCGATTTGAGCAAATGAAATGTGATCATCTCAACTGGCTGGAAGGGTGCCCTTTGTCTGTACACTAATAGTAGCCTTGGTGAGTTGATAAAAAAATATATATGTTTGTGTATTTTGTAGGTGAGAAGAGGGGTTGACATGGATATGTACTCATGGTATTGTTCTGTATCACAGGTCACAGAAACTGTTGGTGTGCACATTCCAGTGCTCAATGAGAATGTTTTGCGTTGAAATTGGAAATGAATAACTCTCAAGCACATTAAGGTAAGTATTGTTTTGGGGGGTGGGGGTAAGCATATTTTCAGGTTTGTCTGTAATGGTTTCTTATTTTGTTACTTTTTCACAGATTTCATCTGCATCCTTCTGGAATCTGGTTGTTAATGATGGTCATGGTCATCTAATGAAATGACTTCTGTGTGTTGCATGTGTGCCCCAGCCCAGGGGAAGGGGGTACCTGATGTTGAAGAACTTTGTTGGATAAGGCCACTTTGACAGAACAACAAAGCACCTGGAAGTTTCCTAAAAAAAGAAATGAATGACTTCTAACAACTTAATTGTAATTTGTCCCTCCCTGGTTCTCAATCTCAGGTCAAGTTACATTTCAAACCCACATCTTGTCAAGTAATACAACCTGTGTGTAACTTTTTCAACACTGTCATGGTCAGGGCTGCACAGCTGCAAGTTCAGAATACAGTGCATGAATAATGTCTTACAGAAATAGTTTTGGTGACATACACATGTCACTTAGTTTATGAATCATAGTCAGTCGCATTTGCTGTGCCCTTTCCAAAACAATGAAACAGATGAAATAAAATCTTCATACTTACCAGAATGGATTTCACATGGATATTCCATAGGTTCCTCCGTACGGTACAGCTGCAGTACCATTCCCACCAAGTTTCATCGAAAGAGACTTTTTTGTTAACCTGTAAACAAAACCAAAATAAGTGTACCATATGTGTTTGACCATTGCAGTTCTGAAAAGCTACAGAAAATAAAATGTTCAACTAAAGGAAGTGAAATAGCATAACAAACATAAGTACACATACTCACATTATGGTTTAAATATTGAGAAGCTTTGTGTGTGGCTGATGGATGTGGTGTTCCGGACAGACTCATGCTCAGTGGTGGCAGTGGCTAATATCTGTCCCAGTGGTGGTGGTGGTGGTCCGAGGGGGCAGACAGACTCATGCTCAGTGGTGGCAGTGGCTAACATCAGTCCCAGTGGTGGTAGTCTGGGGGACGGACAGACTCATGCTCAGTGATGGCAGTGGCTAACGTCATTCCCGGTGGTGGTGATGGTAGTCCGGGGGCAGACAGACTCATGCTCAGTGGTGGCAGTGGCTAACATCAATCCCAGTGGTGGTGGTGGTGGTGTTCCGGTGCGGTGGACAGACTCATGCTCAGTGGTGGCAGTGGCTAACATCAGTCCTGGTGGTGGTGGTGGTGGTGGTGGTCTGGGGGGCAGACAGACTCATGCTGAGTGATGGCAGTGGCTAACATCAGTCCCAGTGGTGGTGGTGGTTGGGGGATGGACAGACTCATGCTCAGTGGTGGCAGTGGCTAACTTAATTCCTGGTGGTGGTGGTGTCCGGGAAGCAGACATACTCATGCTCAGTGGTGGCAGTGGCTAACATCAGTCCTGGTGGTGATGGTAGTGGTCCGGGGTGGACAGACTCATGCTCAGTGGTGGCAGTGGTTAACATCAGTCCCGGTGGTGGTGGTGGTCTGGGGGCAGACAGACTCATGCTCAGTGGTGGCAGTGACTAACATCAGTCCCAGTGGTGGTGGTGGTGGTGGTCGGGGGGACAGACAGACTCATGCTCAGTGATGGCAGTGGCTAACATCAGTCCCTAGTGGTGGTGGTGGTGTTCTGGGGGGCAGACAGACTCATGCTCAGTGGTGGCAGTGGCTAACATCAGTCCCAGTGGTGGTGGTGGTGATGGTCCAGGGTGTAGACAGACCCATGCTCAGTGGTGGCAGTGACTAACATCAGTCCCAGTGGTGGTGGTGGTGGTCGGGATGACGGACAGACTCATGCTCAGTGGTGGCAGTGGCTAACATCTGTCCCAGTGGTGGTGGTGGTGGTGGTCCGGAGGGCAGACAGACTCATGTTCAGTGGTGGCAGTGGCTAACATCAGTCCCAGTGGTGGTGGTGGTCCAGGGAGCAGACAGACTCATGCTCAGTGGTGGCAGTGTCTAACATCAGTCCCGGTGGTGGTGTTCTGTGGGACGGACAGACTCATGCTCAGTGGTGGCAGTGGCTAACATCAGTCCCGGTGGTGGTGGTGATGGTGGTGGTCCAAGGGGCAGACAGACTCATGCTCAGTGGTGGCAGTGGCTAACGTCAGTCCCAGTGGTGGTGGTGGTGGTGGTGGTCGGGAGGACGGACAGACTCATGCTCAGTGGTGGCAGTGGCTAACATCAGTCTCGGTGGTGGTGGTGGTCCGGGGGGCGGTCTGTGCTGGTATGTGCCTATCATTCATTTTAATGAATGTTAGCAAACTAACATTTGCAGGAGACAGGTTTGTCTGACGATCCCTGACTATTGCACCTGCTGAGCTGAATACCCTCTCAACACTTACACTGGAGGCTGGGCATGTGAGGTACTTCAGTGCCACTGCAGTCAGCTCCGCCATTCACTGACCTTTCAACTCCAGTACAAAAGAGGATCTTCAGTTATTGTCAGATGTCTGTTTTCAGACAAATATGACTCAACCATTCTCTGTGCCACACTAAGTCCAGTTGTTGATGCATCATCCTGTTCTCCCGAATCATTTATTTCACAAATACCCACTTGGGACAAAGCCTCCAAATGCGGGTTGACACCAGCCACTTTGGATGAATGACCACCTGGAACTGCAGTCCCTTTCCCCTTGCAGGATATGCCTGATCATCCTACAGGTACATCTTCAGCCGGATTATGCTGCTGAGGTTTGCTGACCTTGGCACATGACTTCTGTGCCCCATAAACCAAGCACACCAGTTGACCCACTGATATTTTTTACCTGTTCAGGCCCTCCCTCCAGTACTGATGCAATTCCATGTTTGTATTGTGGTCCAGCATTGTTGCAATGGCAAAGCTGTCACTACGCTGAATGCTCACAATGTGACGATTCTGGTTGAATACTGTCAGCATGTGTCAGCAACATACTGCTACCACCATCTCCGGCAACATCAAGGCCATGCTGTACATTCACCAATGTCTGCCTCAGCACCCGCAGCAGTGGAAGTGATTGTCTAATGGAGGCAGACTCGCCACTCACTGCCTGTGTGGCATGTTCAAAAGGCTGCAAAATTGTTATTACAGAGTCAATGAGGCGCCACTGTTCAGTCATCATAGGCATGGAGGCCCCGGAACTGTCACAGCTAGTGTGCATCACAAGATATTCAGAAATGGCTTTGTATTGTTCATACAACCTCTCTGCCATGTATAAAGTGGAGTTCCATCGGGTGACAACTTCCAGCTTCAAGCAGTGCTGAGGCAGGCTGTTTTGTATCTGCAACTGCTGCAGTTGGTCACGGGCCTTTCCAGATCGTGAAAAGTGAGAGCAGATATGTCATGCAATGGTCAGCATTTTTTTTACATCAGGGTGCTGCAGAAAGTCCTGCACCACAAGATTTAAACAATGGGCCATGCATGGAACACAATAAAAAACACCATCTGTGATGCATTTCACCACTTTGACCCATTGTCCCTTGCTATGAACCCAGCTCTCAGGGACAGGGGGTTTAGCCATTTGTCAGTTTCAGTCAGTACCACATCCAACATGTTCTCACCAGTGTGTGAAAAAGTCACATTGTGCATAGCAATTGTTGCATGCTGTCGAATTCCTGGAAGATTGCTACTGTGGCAATCCACCTTGCTGCTCAGATTATTCACACTACCAACATTACAAACAACCCCTGGCACCTGTGCCCAGTGTGCAGTTATACACAAATATGAACTTCCCGCTGTTTTTCCACTTGTCCACATATCCATACTTAAATGGATGAATGGAGAGGAGAAATGTTGAAGGGCACGTCTTACTGAGTCGGACACAGTGCGGAACATCTCGGGGATAGCACAGGTAGAAAAGTATGTCCTGGATGGGACTTTCCATTTTGGACAGGCACGTGCAGCAAACCACTGGAACCCAGAATCCTCCACAAAGGAGAAGGGCAAAAGATCAATTGCCAGCAATTCAGCTACAGAAGCATTAAGTTCTCGTGACACTATGATTGGGGGGGTACTTCAGCTTATGCGCAGAAGTACTCTGTAACACGGACTGACTTAAATGTTTTAGATGGGGTGTGATCACAAATGGTTGTGCTCTGTGATGAATGGCATTTGCAGAGGTGGAGTGTGGACATTTGCTGAAGACGGTTCCACAGGTGATGATGACAAACCCAGAAATGCAGTTATTTTGCCAGATTTGCCAAGCAGGATTGATGTACCACTTGCACTAGACATACTGCATTCACCACCTCCACCCCCAACCCCACCAAAACTGCTACTCTCACCAGCACTGGACAACATTTCAGAGTCATTATGCTCCTTCACCTCATCGTGCCTGTAGTAATCCTCTGCTTTAATTACCTCACTACTGCACCTGTTTAATTTACTACTGGACTTAACAGTCATGGAAGGGGATAACATGCTCGTTATGGTTGCTGGTGATGATGGTGAATGCTCCACTGTGTTATTAGCTGCCAGTTTGTGCTGGGTCCACAGTACCATATGCCTATTCTTAAGATGCATGTGCTGTCCTCCTATGCCCAGATGGCTCCCCCTTTTACCTCAACTCACATGGCAAACCTAGCAGATTGCAACTGGCTCATCATTTACATCCTGAACAAAAAATCCCAAACAAGGGATTGTGATGCTCTACTCTAATATGTCCATGATGTTGCTTATTTAACTCCATTATTTTAAGCACTGAAGTGGGGGGCACGTGATGTTTTGGGCACTGCACACCTGAACTGTAACTGACCACCATGACTACCTATCATTATTACTGGGTCATCATCATCGACTAAAACTAGTAAATCACAAGTTTTTACGGGGTTCCTGCAAACAGACTCAGACACAGCCACTTTGAATTTCTTTTTCTCCAGTTCCCAACTGGGGTCAATTACGTCATTGTCATATTCATCAACGTCATACACATCCACATCTTCTGCTTGGATGCTAGCATGTGGACTGCATGCTGCAACAACAGCAACATCATCATCATCATCACATTCATCATCATCATCTACACCACCATTACCTGATATTTTTTCACCACACTGTGAATCACTGTATGGAAAATGCGTGACATTAACCACCACGGTTGATGGAATATCACATTGTATGCTATCGTTGACATGATCATCAGAGTCCTCAGGTTGAGTTACTGGGATGTTACTGGGAAGTATGACATCATCTACCCTGCCACTCACTTGCACTGCTTCACACTCCACTATATTTTTGGATACGGTACACTGGTCAGAATTCGAACTTGAGGCACCAGTACTAGTACTACGATTACCACTAACACCAACACCACCAGCTGGGAAAACATCATCTCCTCCAACTATGAGTGAAACTACTGATTGGGCTGTAAAAAACATTGCAGAAGAAATACCTTTCCTCACATCAGCAATGCACTTCTGCGTCTGCGTCTGCGTCTGCGTACTACCACGCCCACAGACTATCTTACTGCCAGCATTGCCATGATGAGAACCAGCTTTGCTTGCGCATCTCTTTGTGGACATTTTGGGGGATCAACAACAATATTATAAACAAATTTAGATTTTGGTACATTCACTGTCTGATTGAGGGGACACTGAATGTGAAGCCAAAAAAACAACTGTGGCTTCAGCAACAGATAGAGACTGTCACGCAATGAAAACAACTTCAGTAACCAGTGGTGCTGATGAGGTCACAAAACAATCCAGTCTGGTAAAAATTCCTTTTGCCAGTGGGAGTGGGGAGAGCACTGACTGCAGATTTTTATGGTAGTACAAGCAACAAAACAAAGAACAGATACCACGAGAGCAGTACAAAATCAGGCAGCTGCAGTGGCTAGCAGGTTCACACTGCTGCGCCTACAATTACACTAGTCTGTGGCACAATAAAAGGTGTATTATTTGATGTCATGCAACACCACTCACACACACACACACACACACACACACACACACACACACACAAACAACAGTTTCTCTACAATGGTGAATGAGCAATGCATAGCAAATTGAAAAGTTCAGTAATACGCCACGTATTGTAATGTAAACAACCAGAAATTATGAACTGCTGCACCAGATCCACACAACACACAACCAACAAGAAAATGTCAACAATTACTGACAATATTATTGTGTGTACATTAACACAGTCAGTTATATAACAAAAATATAACCAAAAAACAAAGAAATCACTATTTCTCCAACTTAAATTTACCTACACCACAAATACACCCCTTCCCCAAAGTAAACGTTCACTGTATTTCACTACACACACTCAATGTTGTACATTAACATTCAAAATCCACACAAAAAAAAACACTCGATGATATGAGTACAGGAGGGTTTCCTGCAATTGATGAACTAAAGGTGGTGCCCCCCAAAACATAAAAAAATGTTTTTTTAACAGCTTTTAGAAGATTTCAATCACAGACAGCCTCAGAGCACACTGTCTCCTACTGCTGCTTACACACACTACCCTGAACTTAGGCTGTGTAGATCAATATAGCACCCATGTGACCTGAAATCCCATGAATCACTGCAAAATTCACCTTTTGAGCTCAAAAACAAGGTGAAGTGAGGCGAAGTGCATTGCTCTTAATGCACTTCACTTGAGATTTTGGTGGAGTAGTGGTCTGGGAAGGCGCAGTAATGTGAAGTCAGGGTTTTCAATGGACTTTGCGTTACCCATTATAATGCAAATTACTCCGCTTCATGTTGCGGAGCACTCCGCAAATCCGCCTTTGCTTTGTGAATCACTTCGGGGAGCGGGTTGAGCCCACTTCACCCATCACTATGTATAGAAATTTACCGGTTCAACTAAATACACAGTTCAGTTTGATGAGTTATTCCCAAACATCAGTCTGCTTAAAACAAAATATTAAGCTATTTTGATGAAAAAGAAAAAGTGCCAGTGTAATAAAACTTCATCAGGGATTTTCACTACAGAAGCTCATACCAAACAGGATCAGCCAGCCCGAAATAGCTTCAGTAGAAGATCAGCCAGCAACTTTCTCACTTGTTTGACAGTCATAGGCTAAGGTATTTCCATTCTTTGTGAGGGATAATCTTGCTGGATGTAACATTTTGAATTTGATGCCTGCCAGTATAAGTTTATTAACTAAAGGGGCAAAATCTCTTCTGCAGCATCTGACTGCATAGGGCAAGTCCTGAGTAATACAAATCTTTTTATCATCCCAAGAAACATCTTTTGCTTGTCTAACTTTGTTTAGAATATTTTGTTTGTTGAGGTAGTTCAAGAGTTTAACAATGAAGAGTCTGGGTTGATCCCCAGGATTCGGTAAAGGTCTCAAGGCATGGTGAGCCCTTTCTATAATATAGTATTGACCATTTGGTGAAACTCCGGCTAAGTTTACAAACAGGACTTGTGCAAAATGGATCGTGTCGTTCCCCTCCGATTGTTCAGGCAAACCAAATATTACTAAATTGTATCGCCTACCCTGACCCTCTAAATCTTCAAGTTTAGCTTCCAATTTTGCAATCTTGTGTCAGAGATTTGGAAACTCTGGGTCAGATCTTGCTTTCTAGTCTTCTAATGAAGAGATCCTATATTCAGCATCTCTCATCCTTTTAGACAGATCTTATGTTGTTGCATGGATTACTTTAGAATCTTCAAGAAGTGCTTTTAGAGCTTCCTTTTTAAGGATTTATTTCTAGGAGAAATTTCTCTTCTGTTAGAGAAGAACTGGCGTTGATCACCACTGTTTTTTAAGAAGAAGTCTGCATTGTTCTTTTAAGTCCAGAGGCCCTCTCGGGCATAGGTATTACGGTATGGTTAGATGGAGCATTTCTTATTTCCACTTCCATTTTGATTAAAATTAGTGAGTGCTCCAAAGAGTTCCAATAAAAATCCAGTGAATAAAGGATTATAGATAATTGAAAAAGACCCTTTTGTAAATTTTCAGCAAGATTTAATAGAAAGTAAAACCTCTTCATTCTGCTCTAGTCATCACATGATCTCTCAAACAAACATGTTCTAATAGCCTATCTTTCAGAGAGAGGCCAAATGGTTCTGCTTATGTACAACATGGGACAAGAACACAAAACTGCATAGCTAACATACTCTGAACAAATGTGATAAAGTGTCTTATCTCAGAAGCAGAGCCATTAGTGGGGCTGATGAAATTGAAACCTTGCTTAGCATAGATGCAGGCAGTGCATGTTCCACAGCAGTCGAGCCCCACAGCATGAGGTGGAATCCCAGTGGGGGATGATTGTGTAGAGGACTTTTGTCCACATAAAAGCTTCTCACTAAACTGTTGCTGACTGGAATTTTTCTTGTATACTACACATGGGCATATTTATTCTGCAACCATTTTGTCTTCTACCGCTAATCAATCTAGTACTGGCAACAATACTCAGTTCTTCTTCTTTTAGCCCAAATGTGTATACTGTCTCCTGTTGCTTTAGAAATTCAGTTATTCTTTTTCTGTTTACCTTTGTTTTTATATTGATTAACATTTTCCTTATTGATTTGCCTGTTTTCTTTATCCTTCATTTCTACCCTTCTCCTTTCCTCTCTTTCTCTCTTTTTGATCTAAAAAAATAATTGAATGGGCTGTCTAATGTTTCACCTATATCCTCAAACTCTTGTTTATTTCCAATTAAATTAGCTCTAATATCAGGATTGTTCAATGTCAGATAGATGGTTCCTTTTTGTAGTTTGATGACGTTTCTCCAGTACACTTTCTTCATTGGTATCTTGTCTTTCTCTGGGTTTTTGTGATTTACTGACTTTCAGCACAAGGCTTTTGTACATTATGGACCCATATTAAGAGGTGGCTGGGTGCACGGAGCAAGTGAATGTGCTGTGCAAATAAATGCACCAGTACAGGCCGTCCCAGTGGCACTGAGGGTTGAGGGGCTGGATGCCACACCTCACTCCACGCTGGTGACCCGGGTTTGGGAATGGACTCGGGTCACTGGGGATCGGCAGGGGTGGAGTGGGATTGAGCATCCATGGGACTGCTTTCCCTCTCTGAGGAGTGGGGATATCAGCTGTTGGTTCTCTTGTGACCCCTGGTACAGGCTGGGGTGGTCAGCTGGCACTGCACTGCAAGGGGTGACGTTGGGGCATGATGCTGGAGGGGATGCCTGCAGACGCATGCACGCTCCCCCCTTGGCATCCTTGCATGTCCCTGTCATGCTGGCCAGAAAACGAGAAAAACATGGTGCTGGGTCGTGGCAGATTGATGGCCATCTTGTACTGGATCCTGGTTCAGTGGGGAATGAGGAGGACTCTCCACTGCCCCACTGTGGGGAGGCAAGCTGCAGGGGTAATTGGACAGTGGGGGCTTCGTCGAGGGCAGAGGCAGAACCGGATGGGGGCCAGAGGAGGACGGATGCTGGGACGTGTAAAATGCAGACCGGAGGTGCCAATAAGGTAAAAAGAACTAACAAAAAAAATAAATACACCAGCACAAATGTACAGGATATTCAGAAAGTGCACCAGCAAATGTGATCATGCAAACACGACTGAATAGTCCAAGTATGCGCGATAATGCATTCGGTGATGTGCAGCGCAGCAGGCCACATTTGAATATGGAGGAACTGTGCACAAAGTGGCAGAGGACAGATGTACAAACAGTGGCTGTTGAGTACTGCATGTGTGCATGTCAGAACACAGCTGGCGCAAATGTGCAGCATCCCATGGGACAGGGGAGGCCCAGTGGCATGCCACAGGGGCCAAAAGAGCCTGATGCAAGGACTGTGAGGGACCAGCCCTGTGTACAATACAGACATGCCCAGGCATGTGCATGCCAGCTCACATCACCCATGGTAGACACACACACTGCCATGAATAGGGGAGCACAACAGTGGCCATGACCCATTCATAGTGGTGATGTGGGAGGACAATGGACACTGCAGCAGACATGCCAGCATGGTGGAAGGCCAGCTGTGTCTCCATGACACAATTTCACATGAAGCCTGGGCGGTCACACATGGGGCACACCCCAACACCAGTACATGTCCAACAACAGTCCAGGACAAATGCACATGGGTACACAGGGGTGCATGCTGCAGACAGTGTCATCCACACAGTGCATGGCCAGGCCACCACAGTGAACTGGTGGGATGATATGGAAGGATGGACGTATCACAGACCCACCCTGCAACCTGTGTAGGTGAGGACAGTATAACACAGTGGATTCCCATCCCCGGGACAAGGAGCAGTGGGGGATACAAAGGCCATCAACCACCCCTGCACCTTCGGACATGTGGATGGGGGGCACATGGGCCAACCACCTGTCAAAGATCCCTAGGAAAGAACACATTGCACACTACCATGTGAGATATGAAAATATATACAGTATATATATTTAGTACAGTATGTATCAAAATATAATATTATAACAATAAAAATTAACGTGAACAACAACATCAATGATAAAAACAAGAAAAACTACAAAAGATAAATAGGGAAGGTATTGGGGTGGGGAAAACAGTGGACAAAGGTAGGGGTGGAACTATTTACAATGCAGGGATGGGGTAGTGGTTGGAGAGTGGAGTGGAAAAGGGGTAGAATCTTTATACAATGTTTGGCAGTCTGCCTCATGGCCCAACAGGGGGTGGTGGTGGTGCCTGCAGGCAGTGCGAGGATGCCAGCTCCCTTCTCAAGGCTTCCAGTGTTTGGCCAAGAGCCCTCAGCAGGGCCCCTTTCTGCAGAAGGATAGCCAGTAGCAATCGTATCATCCCACACCTTGCTGTTCTCTGACATGGCCCACTCACTGGCCAGACACCACTTCTGTGCTCCACCCGCTGTCTGGACACAACCTATGGGAAGAAAACAGCAACTTAGTACAGCAGCAGTGCCAATGGGTCAATGTGTGTGCACAGATAGCCTCCCCCCCCCACAGAACAATGGTTGGGATGTGCTTCTGTGCATGTGTGGTGTGCTGTCTACAGGCTGTGTCACAGTGCTGCATGCAACAGTGACCACAGATGTATGGTGAACATGTGTGCCATGAAGCACAACTCATGTGTCATGGGCATGGCAACACAATAGGCCACTGCAGGACATGCAGCCCACATGCCACAGGGCCATGTTGTGGAGATGCACATAGCTGTGTGTAGGATGTGCAGTAGCCACAGCCACAATACACTGTCCAATGGCAGAGGTGTGTGCAGAACAGCCACAAGTGTCAGATCTATGGGAGAGGGATGGCAGTAGCCCCCCACAGTTGGTCCTGACTGCCTACAATGGCCCACCAATGCAAGCAAGCATGGACAGAACGCAGCTTGGACCTGTGTGAGCAAACAACTCTAACCCAACAATACAACCATAGTCCAGTGACCCTGGGAACAGCTGTGCAGTGGAACATGCAGGTGTTGAAACTGGCACTGGCTTGCTAGCCAAATACTGGTAGACATCATACCTTCATGGGAGGAACATCCCTGAACTAGTCCTGTGGACCAGTAGTGGATAGGGACGTGACTCAGGTACAGCAGCTGAGCTATTGAAATAATCTGTGAGCCAGTGTATAATCCCAGTCATTAACCCTGTTGGGCAATGGAAGCAAGATTAAATGATGACCCCCACAATGGAAACATGTGTGGTGCACCACAGGGTCACACCTATGCAGAGACCACATGATGCAGAGGTGTGCGCACATGACCAAGGCACATACCCATGTCCACACCACAGAAAGGGCCCAGTGGGGCTGACATCTGTCACTGGGTACATCTGGCACATCAGGCTGATACAACAGGTCTACACACAATGCACATGGTGGTGAACAATACAAGGGCAAAATGCAGTGTCAGCACGCATGACTGCTTGGTACAAATATGACCTGAACAACGGTTGAGGTCATGTATACAGAGGGTCATGTGCGGGTGTGTAGCAGAGGAACAGGAGGTGGACATTACCTACGATGTGCGTTACAATCAAGCAGCACAGTGACCTGTTGTTGTAGACCATCTGGAGAGGCTGTCAGGCAACAGCCAATGGTGACACATGGACGACAGCAACATACAACAACATACAGCCATGCCCACAAGCACACAGGACACATGGCCAAAGGCAAGTGCTGTGACAATACATCCCTCATTGGCAGATGTGAGAAGGCCATGCCTGCCCACCACTGCCATGGGTGTGTCAGATACTGCACTGGGCATGGCTTTACAGTGTTGTGCTCCCAGGAGGTGGCTATGGGCATACCAATATCCCGGGGTATTGCACCTGGGCACAACAGAGTAACATAACATGAAATGCAAACAACATACCGGTCAAGTATAAGGGCCCAGCACCACAACAGTGTGATCCAAACCAATGTGAGGGTGATATCCAGGGTGTGTGGGGAACATGTCCACTGGACAACAGCTACATACTGGGTACATGTGGTGGACACCAAAGGGGGCTGGGATAGCTGTGCTGGGGCACACACATTAATGTGACAACACACCTGGGGGACATGCAGAACAGATTTTGACTGGTGCATAGGTGTGTAGGGATGACAGTGCAATTGGCGGTCTGTCCTGGAAGTGTGACACACTGGACTATGCAGAGACCCCTGAAGCTGTATGCAGCACAATCTCAAGCCACTGCATACCCCAACCATCCCAAGGGCCAGATGGGAGGGTCACCTGGATATGGCCATGCCACAGGCCACAGCACACCATGGCCTGTGTGGGGAACAAATGACCACACCACCATGACACATATGGACAAGTGTGTAGATTACCCATGCGTAGTCCACATGTAGCATGACAGAGACACATAGGGTGGCACATGTTCCAAGTAGGGTGTCTGTACATACCGTGTGCATGGTTGACCTGCAGGTGATGTCAGTCCAACACAGAAATGGGCTACACAGTTGCATTGGGCATGCCAAGTGGAACAGGACATGACTATGATGTGCACAGTGCCTGTAGCACGAGAGTAGACGTGTGTCCCTTATGGTAGGTGGCATGGTGTGAAAGGACACAATGTACAGGGTGGATGCACCACATGTGTGACTGTATGATGCAACCCACATGCGGTGAATGCAAGGACACTGTGGCTGCATCATGGTGAAAGTGCAGCACAGAATGGGCATGGCAAAGTGAATCACACATGCATACTCAAGGGACTATCTGCGTGGTGACACTTATCCGTACACCTCTGGCTGGCTTCCCCAGCATCCTCAATGGCCCTTCTCTGGTTCCACCTGGCTCACCCCCTAGCCTCTTGGTCTGCAATGAGAACACAATGAAAAAGACACATTCAGAGCCATGCATTACCACACATGTCCCCCACAGTCCACCCAAATACAATGCAACAATGTGGATGTCTACTGTACACCGACGAGAGAACATATGACCCTCAACAGTGGACAAAATACAGTGTACCAATGCCTAGTCACACTATAGGGAGGGACTCTAGCCCCACCCCCAAATACCACCACAATACACAGACAGTACATTGATAGTACAATGTACATGTAGTCAGTGGGTGTACCATGTAATGTATGTAACACCCTACCTCCATCCCCTGACTGTGGCCTTTGCATGTACAATACGTAGGCTGCGACCTGTGGACCATGCCCCATGATGGGTGACATAGCAGTCAGACAGGCTAGGGGTGCACCCCTATTGTGCACCATGAGTGACCAACACTTTTTTGTGTGTGTGAGGGGGAGAAATTATGCCGACGGGGAGTGGACACACAGGATGGACAACGGTCCCAGTGGTTGGTGCTGTGTGGACTGCACATGGATAATCCCATGCCTGTATCACACCAGAATGTGCAGAACTGATGTAGATGGACATGTGACACCAATTGGAGGCCATAGCAGCAGGACAACACTGGATGGGGGTCACTGTCATAGCTGTGTGCCTACCAAGGCAGTGTACTGCTCAACCATTGGCGTGCCATCAGCAGACACAGGACTGCATAGATGTGGCTTGATGGTTGGTCATATGTGCCAATGTTCCTGACGGTCACAATGTCCATGACAGGCAACTACATGTGTATATCTACACAAGTTCACTGTATCATTTCATGCCAGGACACACCACAGCAGTCATGTGCTTGTTACCACTGTGACCCCTGATCTGCAACAAATACTCCTGGATGTATACATGGCTGAATTGTCAATAGTGCTACTATGGTTATAGAATGGGATGCACAACGCACAGTGGACACCTGAATGACACAAATAACAGTATGACACCTGCATAACCTCTTGCTTTGACATGTCAACTGCCACACTGATTCACGACGATGCACAATGGGTACCCAGTACCACACACTGTGCTGTGCACCAATACATGCCTACATGACCCAACATGCCAAGCCACAAGGAGGACTATGATGCACAGGGACATGTGGAGTTCCGCAGAGGAATGTTGTTCACTGTTATGCCATGACACAGTTATAGGATGTACATGGTCCTGGTGTGTGGCCTGTGGTGCATGGGTGGACACATGCATGTGCACATACGTACAACATAGACATGGGAATGGGTAGTGACATCACAACGCACAGTGGTAATGCTGTACATCACCATGAGCACACACTGTCACATAGCCATGCTGACCATACATGTTCCATCTGTGTCTCTAACCGAGGGTGTGTGTGCATTGGAACAAAACATCTGCAGTGACATACCCCACATGCCTCCATCAACTATGCAGTGGCAGGATGCCATGTGTACATGTGAGGACCGCTGTGACATACACGTGGCCATACCAGCATAGTGGGTGTGTACATATTGGTCAGAATTACATGTCTAGTGCACAACTATGGTGCATGTTTGCGGGATTGTAAAACACTCACAGTGAGCTGGCCCGGTGGTGCTGAGGGTTGAGGTGCTGGATGCCTTGCCACACTGGTGACCCAAGTTTGGGAATGACCTTGGGTCATCAGAGAGCCGGCACGGGGAGGGAGCAGGATTAAGCAGCTGAAAGACAACTCTCTATTCACCAGATTTGTGTCTGTGTAGTACAGTATGGCATGCAAGCCCATTCATCCACACTGTGAACCAACTGGCTTACCGATCATACTGTAAGCTGTCATTCTGTGGGCGGCCGGGTGGTATGCAGGCAGAATGCGGCTGCCCACCGATGACTGGGGTGGGAGCTTGGTGGCAGGGGTCCTCTGTGAGTGGAGGGGAGGGGGGTACCACTGGCCCACCAGGGAATATATTTATTTCGGATGCCTGCATACGGCAAAATGGGAGGGAGGGGGATTCAAATGGAGCACTGGGGGATTTATTCATTTCGGATGCCCGTGATCAGGAGGGGGACACCACTGGAACACCAGGTGAGGGATTTGCCTACACCACTGCCCACGATTGGGACTGCTGGAGGGAGGGGGGAACCGCTGGACCATTGAGGAGGGTGTGGTTGCTTGTGGATGGTGTCCCTGCAGGGCCTGGTGGCCTGCCATGGCTGATGGGAGCTGTGTTGCACCCTGCTCTACAGCAGCCCACCTGTGGGTGGCCTGGGTTTGTTCCTTGTTTTTCCAGCTCAACTTTGAGCCCCGAATGCAGTGCAAATCAGGGTTGTGCCAACATATGCGCAGCACATCCCAGGCTGAATATCGGGATGTGCCACATATGCATGGGCATGCCCCCTTCGTTTGCACCACATACATTACCATTGTGCCCTGGTGCATTGGGACTTGCGCTCTGCCTGGCAGGCTTTTGAATATCCCACCAGGGCGCATTGTGGGGTTGCACTGGTGCAACCCCTTTGACTATCTGGGCCTATATATATATATATATATATATATAGTTGTAAATATAGAAACAACATTTGAAATGTAAAAACAATACATTTATACATATATTGACAATATACCAATAACATATATTTACCATCCTTATTTCAATATATTTGGAAGTTAATCAATATATTTTGCAATATACATAATATATTAAAGCAGCAATAATGTGTACATTTACAATACGTTGCAATATATTTGCTAATTTTAAAATATATTGAAATATACACATTTTTCAATACATTACAATATATTATAAAAAAAGTAGACTGGAATATGTTCCAAAATATATTTCATTTTCATAAGGGGAATAATTCTATACAGCATTTCTGTGCACATTTACTATGTTAACAAGCCTTTTTCCCTCATTTCTAGGGCTTTCATTCATAAAACTTGGTACCAGACAGCTGCAATTTTAACCAACGGCTTTTCTTTGCATTTTGGCTTGGTGCCAGCCTTACAGCCCTCATATTGATCTTTGGGCTTGATTTGCACAAATGCAACCTTTTCATTTTTATGTTTGCTTGCGCGCATGCGCAAGAAACATTATGTAACAGCTTAGGAGAGAAGCGGGTTGTGGAGGCGCAGCACTGTTACAGCCAAGGGAGGCACTGCATTTGGGGGCTTGGCAGTGGTGGACCAATGGAGGCACAGCGTGCCAATGACACTGGTCTCCAAAAGTGCACCAAGTACAAATGTTTTCACCACAGCAGTCAGGGGCTGCCTCGTCATTGCAGCATCAGTCAATGTGCTGCAATGAGGGAGCAACCTGTCATTGCAGGGCGGAATGTTAGGTAGCCTAATGGTGTTTGTGAACATGGTGGGTGGCTTGCCGCCAAGTTCACAAACAGTATTATGCAGCCCCCGTGCCAAGGGGGTGCCCAATCCCCCTCGGCAGCATGTGCCCCCCCAAACAGTCTTTGTTTGCCGATGGGGGCCCCAATCCCCACCGGCTTTAGTCCCTCCGAGTTTGTGGATGTGCCGATGGGCAGCCCACTCCCAGTCGGCATAATTCCCCACACACACAAACCTATGTTTGTGCGAAGTGCCAATCCCCTTAGCTGTCGTCCGCTATGTATCGATGGGCGCCCAATCCTCCATCGGCTGCAGCTGTCCTCCCAACAAAACAGTAGGTTAGCATGCTGGGAGCCCACCCCAGTGTGCCAAATGTCCAGTTAAATGTCCCTGTAAAATAAAACTGTCCCGCGATGTTGTGTTTTTTTCCTCTAAAAGGAAGCGGTCCTCGGCGTTCTCACTGGCCCCCACTCCCACACCCCACCCACCCACTGTGCACCTTGCCGCTTCCCACCCCCCACCCCATACTTACCTCCGGGTCTGGCGCGACGATCTTCAGTGGACCGGGAACACGTCTGCAGTCTTCAAAGCCGACCGCGAACTGAGGAAATGCCGGTAAGCTGTATAATGGGATGAACAGGGTTTTTTCAACTTTGATGCATATCTCAGGCCTTTTTTTTAATTTTGGCACCAAATTTTCAACATGGGATTTTTGGGACCCCTCCTCATGAATTCTTTTACTGTCATGGTGTTAATCAGCCCCAAAAGGTGATTTTGCGGTCACTGCACGGAATCACCTTTCGGGACCGATTAACAAAGCGACAGTGCCAGTGTTCTTGAGGTGGGCTCTCAAACATCTATGTTGCAAATTTGGTGGGCAAAATCTAAAATAACTGTTTTATGAGCTAGCTATGAAGTTGTTAGTACGTACGAATTTCGCTTAATTTGCAATATTTTCACTCCAGATTTTCAACATTTGTATTTTTATGCATTTCCTTATGAACAGTGCAGCTGTCATTTTTCACAACCTGCCCAAAATGTGTCTTCGTGGTTCTGGTGCAGAATAGTGCAGTTGCTGTGGGAAATCCATGTTCGGGACACATTACAAAAATCACAGTGGCACTGTTCATTAGCGGAGGTCCTAAAATGCGTATGTTGAAAATTTGGTGAGAAAAGTCCATAAAATGACTGTGTTACGAGCGTGCATTGTGCAGTTTCCATGCACGTTCTTAACTTCGTATATTTGCAATATTTTCACTCCAGATTTTCAACACTGCCATTTGTCCGCACCTCCTTATGAATAGTACAGCCGTCATTTTTCACATTCCTGCTGAAATGTGTTTTTGCACTTCCGGCGCAGAACAGCATACTCGCTGTGGGAAATCCATGTTCAGGACACATTAGGAAAATCACACTGATGCTGTTGATTAGCAGAGGTCCTAAAATGCCTATGTTGAAAATTTGGTGACAAAAGTCCATAAAATGAATGTGTTACAAGCGTGCATTGCGCGGTTTCCATGCACGCTCGTTGTTTCGCACATTTGCAATATTTTCACTCCATATTTTCAACATTGCCATTTTTCCACACCTGCTTATGAACAGTACAGCTATCATTTTTCACATCCTGGCCAAAATGTATTCTCGCACTTCCGACGCAGAATAGCACGGTCGCTGTGGGAAATCAGTGTTTGGGGCACATTAAGAAAATCACAGTGACACTGTTCATGAGCACAGATCGTAAAATGCCTATGTTGAAAATCTGGTGACAAAACTCCATAAAGTGACTGTGTTACGTGCATGCATTGCACAGTTTCCATGTATGCTCAGAAGTGCGAGCATTTTTAATATTCCTACTACAGATTTTTAACATTGCCATCTCTTCATACCTACCTATAGATGGTACAGCTGTCATTCTTCACATCTTGCCCGATCTGTGTTTTTATACATGTGGCACAGAATGGCACTGTCACTGTTGGAAGTCAGTTTTCGGGACACATTGACAAAAATCACACTGCCACTCTTCATGAGAAGAGGTCCCAAATGCTTTCCTGAGGTGGGGTCACAAAAAGACCATGTTGAAAATTTGTACTGTAAATACCAACAAACGCCCGAGGCATTAGGGTTTCTAACCATAACGTCCCACCCTGTACAGACAGACAGGCATCGGGGTGTGCCTTTGGACTGCCAACTGTACTGCTTATGCCTTCCCACACTCACCCCTCAGCTACCGACAGGCATCGAGGTGTACCTTGGACTCTTCGGCCCAAGACTTCACCCCACTCTCCTATGCTGCACCCATTTCACCGTATGTCCTTATGGAATGGGATGACTGTAAAGCCAAACACCCTAAGGCACACCTCAACATGTGTTGATGTCTGCAGAATAGGGTGAGGTGACATGGCTTGACCGTCATGGGTGATGACCCAAACACTTACCCCAAATCCTGTCTGTCTCTACAGGATGGAGGTGGGGTTCACGTGAAGTTCAATACTTCACTGCCATTCCTATTCTGCATCTGTCTAACTTCTGCATTGCCAATGCTAATGCCAGCAAGCAAACATTCGACATTAACAAATGCTTGTTATCTCTGAGGATGCTACAGGGCTTTACTTCATCCTGCCCTTAGTGTCCTGTATTTAGATTCATTTACAAGCCTCCTTAATATTGTATCCATGGAGCAGATACAGAAGCAGTACTTCAGGGCTTTGATGGAGTGAAATCTGACTCCATGGCAACTGTACACAGCTGCACTTCTCCTGCTCTCCAATCAGCCATACAGCCACTCTGGTACTACTGCAGTAAGCAATTCCTGCATTCAAGCTCAGTGGCTTTGCTTTGGGGAGACTTTTCCTGCATGAACGTGCACAGGGCCCTTCGCGAATGTACGCACACATTCCTTCGCGAATGTGCGCACATCCTGCAGGGACTTCCATTTCGGGGACAGCTTGCATCGGGTAAATAATGCTAAGTGCTTTACTTTATTTTAAAGCATTTTCTCCTGTTTTGTAACCATGCAGGACATCAGAAAATACCTCTGGGCAGAAAGCTAAAATATTCAAAAAATCTATAAAGCTCTCCAAATGCTTTTTAGCATATTCTTTATTTCTTTAAGTATTAGATGTGCTGGGGCTTTATGCATGAATGTATTCGATGAGGGCACAGCAATTACATATAGCCCTATACCATATATTAATACAGCTGCACACAAGCATGAGTTAAGATGCAAGGTATCAAATTAGGGGCATAAAGGGACAGCAAAGAAAAGGTTATAGATTGCCAGGTTGACCACCCTGACAAGAAAACAGGATAAATGAAAGAAAACAGAAAGGAGACAGGATAGAGTGAAAATAGGAAACAAAATGGGGGGAGGAGGGGTTTACATCTTCTTAAAGATTTTATTTCCTTTTCTTAGATTTATTCTTCATAACAGGGACCCTCTGTTACAGGGAGGGCACCCCGGGTTGTGGCGTGCACGTGCCTCCTCACGCGCACACACGCCTGGGGCACAGGGACAGGGAGAAAATGGGAGGGAGCCAATAAAAATCTCTATTAAAAAAACACAGTGATGTACATGTACACTATGAGGGCAGGGTGGTAAGTCTGAGCCTGAGGAACTTTGGATGTGCATTGCTCATGTGTGCAAGCTATGCCAGAGGGACATATACAATGGGAGACACATCCCAGGTGTATGGTACAGAAAACATGCACCACCCTCCCACAATGTCAACAGGGTATGTCTGACCACCATACCATCACCGGGGATGTGATACACCCATGTCAATGTGCATAGCACAGTACTGAACATATATGTGCCAAAGTCCAACAGTTACTTTGATAGGGAATGGTGTGGTCCATGGCCCATATGTACAGGTATCATGGGATCCCGGGGTGGGATGCAAGATGGGTATGCATGTACAGGACACAGACTGCTGACAGCTGTGGAGTACATGGGGTGTTACCGGCAGCACAGCTGGTGGTACATAGCGGAACATGTGCAACTGGTACCTGCAACACACTGTACTGTACAGCAACATCCGAAGGTGTGTATAGCTACACATGCATATCAAGACAGGTGGCTGTAGTGTGTGTGTGCCAGCACACTTGCACGGTGTGCATGGGGCCTACATAGCATATAGGTCACCTATGTCAGTGTTGAGCATGAATGTAACTGTTACCACATTGTGCCATGTCCAGGGGAGATACAGATGCAATGCACTGGTCCTGCAGCCAGTCCAGCATCACCCATTCTGCACCTGGCATTTGAAGGCACCATTCCCTGCTCAGCATCATGTATAATATTACTTCTCAGCATGTTGTCAGCCTCTGTAGGCAGGTATTGCCCTTAGTTGAACAGACATGAACATGTGTCACTTTACATCTGCACTATAGAGAGGGCAGGGCATGTCTGTGACAAACACAACGGTCTGGTATGCGGCATAGTGTATTGCACTTGAGGATTGATAGAAATATCATGCCACAGTCAAGACTGGTCACTGTCAGACACAGACATACCCCTGACAGATAACAACATCCCACATGTCACACATTATAATGGTGTACATATCTGGGCATGGCACAGTGCCCTCCTCCACCATGGCATGGAACCTCTCCAGTCGAAGGCTGTCTCGGTGTGTCAGGTTACCAAATCTGTGGTGACACTGCTCCCCAGTGCACACTATCCCAGCCTTCCTGAACAGCTGACTGTTAATGTGGCCCACACATCCCACCTGGGCCTGTCCAGGTCTTCATCTCTAAATAGCTGGCCCTCCCTGGGGACCACTAGGTCCACCAGGTTAGCCAGCACTACCTCCGACCATCTCTGGTCACGTTGACATGGTGCCATCCTTCTGATAGCTCTTGGCATGTTGCTGCTGTACACAGGCACACCCAGCCACATTTTAGCAGGCCTGAAACCCGCATACATAGCGTGATACATAGTACACCATTGGTTAGCCGCTCGCTGCTGGTGTTAATGCCATGCTTTTGCATGATAGTGAATTACAGCCATGACACTGTGCATGCACAATAGTGTTGTGCCGCACAGCAAACTAAAGTCACGCCCCATGCTACCACACATGCACGGCAGCTGCAAGATGCCATATTGTGAAGGGCACTCAGTGCCATGACGCAAGCCAACCATACCACTCACTGCAAGGGGCATGTGATGCAGGCTAGTGTCACACATGACTGACTTGCACATACATATGTGTGATTAACCAATGCTGTCATCACTGAATGGCGCTGTGTGTGTTCTGCACAGAGCAGTGACATGTGGTGTCAATTATGCTATTGTCTGTGACTGTGCACCATGGTGTTCTTCAAAGCAGTTAGAAATATGCGATTGAAAGCTACCTGCATGGCACGCATCTTTGCAGTATTCAGCCAGGATGTTCAAATAGCCTCATTGCACAGTCTGTGCCCAAACAGCACATATGCATTTCATTACTGGAATGTATTCGGCTCATTTGCATGCACATTATCGTAAAAGGAGGGCAGCACCACCACTCCTCAGAGGTGACTGCAGCCTTGAAGGTAGGTGTTGTGTCATGTTTGTGTGTGTGTGGATTTCATTGTTCTGTGAAAGGTGCTTATTTCCATTTCCATGTCATTGTAACTGGGTCTGTCTCTATCTGTTTGTTCCACAAACACTGGAGATGTTGGTGTAAAGACGCAGATGCCCTAATTTTACAAAGGATGAATTGAAGACCCTCATTGAGGTCTATAAGCCCCATGAAGATCTCCTGTGCAGGAGGTTGGGGACACCACAGGAGCAGGAACAGGGCTAGAGGGAGGTGACAGAGGCCATTAATGCCCAGGGCCAGTTCAATCACACTCCCCAGGAGTGCAGAAAAAGAGCCAGTGGCCTACAGGTATGGGCCAAAGGCCTACTGGCCCAGACCCGTGTTGAACTTTGGGTCACTGGTGGCAGACCCTCCAGGCCTCCCTAGATGTCACCATAGGAGGCACTCATCACCATAATATTCCACCAGGTGGCTGTGCAGGGTGTTCCTGGTTGGGGCCATGAAACCGAGGTTGATCTGTCTAAGCACTGTAAGTACACATGTTGCATATCATGTCTGGTCATGAATGTTTTGTCCTATGTATGTGTGTTTCCAGATAACCATGTTGTGTAGCACTGTGTGGCCAACCAACTACTTCCTCTTTATGGTTGTGCTTTCCACAGCATATGTGTGTACCCTAGCATGGTTGGTATGTGCACTGCTAACTATGTCATGCCTGTGTGTGGTTTCATGTGCAATCCTGGTACATGCATGTGCACCTAGCTATGTATGTTATAGTACTGTATACATGGACACGCATCCCTAACCATGGTCCATCCTTTTTTTTGCACAGTATCATCACATCCTTGGACAGGTGGTGGTCCACAGCATGGCCCTGTACCTGTGTCCACAACCACTGCCAGTGTGGGACCCTCTGATGTGGCTTTGCACACATGAGGGGTTGGATGATGAGACCATCTCCCTTTCTGCTGATGCCCTCCTCACAATGCAGAGGTGCTTGCCAATGACACTGAGGATGTCAGCACTATGATTGACAGTGTCATCCCCGACACCGCCCCCCCCATGTGCTCCAGATTGATCTCCCACATGCTGCACATGCCACCAGCAGCCATTCAGGGCTGGCCTCTGCACAGTAGGTTGGTCAACAATTACAGACAGCCACTGTGCAGCAAGAGGGCAACACGCTGTGGCCTGCACAAGTGCAGCAGATGGGCACTATTGCCTGGCAACAAGGTACTGGTGATCAGCCACAGCCTGACCAGGTGCAGGATCAGACAGCCCCTTCACATGCAGTTACTGCACATGTGTCATCCTCACATCCCCAGCGGCCAGCCACGGGGCCACCACGCACTGTTTCTTTTGCACACCAGGTCCCCCCCACCAAGATCGGCAGCCTGACACCAGCCCCAAACACATTGTCCCAGACAACCAGCTTTCCAACCATATGCGGCTACTGAGGTCCATCGTGGAGATCCGGGAGGCACTCCATGACACTGTGCATGGCTTATAGGCACAGATGTGCCTCCATGAGCAGCGGGCTTCTGTCCACAATGTGGAACTCATGGGTTCTCTTATTATTCCTAAATTTGCACGGCTCAAATGTAAGTCACACAGCACATGCGCCACGTATTTCCTCTTAATATGTACATGCGTGGCATATGTACATGTCTGTCTCCTTTTTCTGCATGGTACACATTATATGTGTGCAATTGCACAATCGGATATGCATGACACATTTCACACTTTTGAATATCGTGCTGTCTCACACTTTACGGGTTGCGCCATAAACTTCCATTTTGTGCCGTGCAAGTCTTTTGAATATGGTGGCCTATTTTCTTTGCTCCATTCTATTGTTTTGTTGTATCTCTTTTATTATATATAATATTTTATATATAATATCTTATTTTATCTTTGTTTTGTTGTATCCCTTTTATTCCTTCTATATAAAATCCTGTTTGTACACCTTTCCTTGTTTGTTCTTTTTACAAACACTTCCTGCCTTTCTGTTTTATTCATACTATTTAATTTCTTTCCAGTTTTTCACTCTCTTTGTGCTTTTGCCAAGAACTCTGCAAACTGTAGCTTTGAACTCCTGGTTTGCAGTTGGTTCTGCAGTTTTTTTATATCTACTTCTTGTGCTTTATAATTAATGCAATTATTTAGTTTAATTAAATCTCTCATTTCCCTCAATAAGAAAATGACTGTTTTAACTTCCCTTTTTAGCTCAATATGGTCAATTTGATAACTGAGTACGGCCCACTAGACAAAAGTAACTGTTTTCTGGGGTGACCCAGGAGCACTGGGAAAGTTAAGTGACTTGTTCAGAGTCACACAGTATACAAGAGGACGTTGAGCGAATTAAACCCAGGTCTGCTAGATAGATCACACTCTTGCAGCTTGTTATTCTAACCTCTAGGCTATACTGCCAGCCACAAATTAGGCCCCAATATTATGGTGATATGATAAGATTGGAATTTTTATTTGCATGTGTGGAAAAATGGGACCTTCTATATCTGTATCTATATCTGGTATCTATCTCTATCTCTATCTCTATCTCTATCTCTATCTTTATCACTATATTTATCTCGATCTCTATCTCTATGTCCCTATCTCTATGAAATACAAAATCACACATACCCCCATAATGGGTAACCCTTGCCTCAGTGCTTGTGTGCTGATGTTCTTTGTCCTTTTTATATATGTATCTATAATAATAATGTTGCAGTAATGCCAGTATAGTTAAGGTTGAATAAAGTGTTTAATGTTAAGTTCATGCATGCTTTGTCTCAGAGGCAACATCTCTAGATGTGACACGGTTTATGACGGAGGCTTGTGCAGTTTCCAGGGTACAGTATGCAAATTTTTAATGAAGTGCAGTGCTTTTTCCTATACTACCCCCCTTTTTTTACTCTCAAATACAACCTATACATATCCATTTTTTTCCCAAAACTTTCAGGGCAGAAGTGGCCTGTGCCAAGTGGTGCTTTTCAAAGATTTTGTGAAAAGGTATTTATCGGTTCCAGAGTTATAAGGATTTAAAGTTTTTTTCTGAGCATCCTCAGTAGAGTTTTTCAATAACCCTCTGATACAAACCAAAAATTTGGGGGACATGAGACCATTTTGCATTTGCACCACTTACTTGTCATGACCTGAAAAACTTTTTTTTTGGTTTGCGATGGCCGCCATCTTGTTTTTCTTTTTGCAAACTAACAAACATGGAAAATACCTATAAATTATATATTTTTTAAAAATAAAACCTTAACTTAGATAAATGGGATCTACTTAGCTAGAGTCTGGTGTTTGTTTGTTTTTTTAAATTAGGGCAAGAAACAAACTTTTCTGGACACCCCAAATCCTGGGTGCCCAGCTTAGCAAGATGAGACATTTCTCATGTTGTGAGCTAATAATTCCCTGTCACACACAAAGTGGTGTGACAGGGGAATTTTTCAGCTTGTGTCCAAAACCAGCTCCTTTACATGTTCCCTTTCTCTCCCACCTAAGTCAGCCCTCCCATATCATTCCAATTTCTGCTTTTCTTGTTATACTCCCTCCCCTGCTAGCTCTGCTGGCCCTCCCTCATTCTTCCTGTTTAAACTGCATCCAGCTTGGGATATACATATTTTATAAATGGACTGGGTTACCCACACCTGGTACTACTTCACTCCCTCCCCTCCAGATCACTCACCCCAATGTATTGGTGGCAACATGGGTTGTCCACCCCTGGTGCTGCCAACCAATACATGCCAAAAAGGGGTGTCCACCCCAGTATTAGCTCCTGTCCCTGCCAAAACAGAAAACGGTCCCTCATTGTTTTCTTTTATCATTTTAAGTTAACTTACAAAGAAGAAAATGGTCCCTTGTTAATTTTTTTACAACCTGCAAAGAGGAAAACAGTCTCTTGCTGATCTGAACTCAAAGCACACCCACCTACCCTACCTTAGCCTCCCACTCTGCACCTACCACCCCACACACCCTTACTCACTTAAACATGTCCCACGTGGTAGATTTACTCTCTAATCAAAAAGACATCCTCCTTCTGGAACGGCAACTGCAACATGAGAAAATAAAGCAAGTCCAGTTAATGAATTTCAGTGCATTTTGAACTTTTACTTATAAATTGTCATTGTTCAATATTTTACACCAAATTTTTAACATGGCCTTTTTGGGACCCTGCCTCATGAACAAGGTAGATGAAATTTTTCATCTCTATTCTGAAAGGTGATTTTGTAGCTGCTTCATGAAATCACCTTTTGGGCAGTATATAAAAATGCTCACCTACTGGGTTCATGAGGTGGGGTCATAAGAAGACTATGTTGAAAATTTGGTGGAAAAATGTGGTAAAATGATCAAGCTATGAGTGAATGTTGAACTATTTCAATGTTCATTCATAAGTTCTCTAATTTTAAATATTTTTTCACCAAACTTTCAACATGGCCTTTCTGGGACCCCACCTCATGGGCAAGGCAAGTGAAAGTTTTGAAATTAGGCCTGCAAGGTGATTCTGCAGTCATTCCTCAAAATCACATTTCGAGGTGGATTTGAAAATTGTCACCTGCCAAGTTCATGACATTGCATCATAAGAATACTATGTTAAACATTTTGGATCAAAATATTAAACCACTACAAAGTTATGAATGCACATTGAAATCTTTCAATGCTTGCTCATAACTTCGGTAATTATCAATATTTTGACTCCAAACTTGCTGCATGACAATTTTTTTTCACACCATGTCATAAACATGACAGGTGTCATTTATCTTGGACAATATGTGTTTTAACACTTGTGGTGTGAAATTAGGTTTTGGCCACTTTTGTATAAACGACACATGTCATGTTCATAAGGGGGAGTCATAAAACCACTATTATGAAAATGTAGGTTCAAAATTAAAAAAGAAAGAAATTATAAAGAAACATTACATATAGTGCCAGCCTTTACCCCAGCGGGTAGTGCTTTGTGATCCTGTGCCAGACAGCTGAGCCCAGGCACAAGCCAGTGAGCCAGATGGATGGCCTGAGGCTGAGGGGGAAAGACACTGTCATGTGGCACCACTCCCCAACCTATGAAGGGAAAGTGCCATATATATTGAACAGAAACCTTCTCTTGACATAGGGTCCTGCAGCTCTGTACCTTTGGTTACCAAAGGGCCCTACACTTCAGCTGACAGATGGACTCTTTGCTCTGCATGTCTGTATCTATAGCCACATGAAAACACAGTACCAAGAGGCCCTGCACTTCTGCAGCCCACCACACAACCCCACAAATTCTTGACATCTGTTGCCACACTGGAACTTAGGGACCAAAGGCCCCTACACTTCTTCAAGCAGATGGACTCTGGCGCATCTCTGTGAGTCTTCATCTGTTCACACAGGTCCCAAAGGAACCTGCATGAATGAAAAAGATACAATTCCACTGTCTCAAAAAGAAAGGAAATTCTTTGCAAAAAACTATGTTAATGCACCAGTGAGGGTGCGACTTAATGCACTTTTGCAGAAAGAAGTACTGTTGTATTGTGGTTATCATGGTAGGGAAAGGTAACATTGTTTAACCAGGAGTAGCACACTAAGCCGAAGCTTGTTTCGAGATGTGACCTGGAATCACAAGGAAGTTAAGTGACTTGTCCAGGATCACACAGTATGCACCTAGGCAGCTGTGGGATTCAAACGCAGGTCTTTAGATCTGCAGCTCAGAGCCTTAACCCACTGCGCTATATTGCCTCTTGGTGGATCTAGACATTTTTCAATGGGGTAGCAATTTTGTCTAGGGGGAGCACTTTCCCCCAAAAGTAAAATGTTACCTTTTAAAGCTCAGATTAGGTAAAACAGTTACCTTTTGCTGGCTTAAGGAGGTAGTGGGTGTTACCTTGCTACATACCTGTAGCTGCTGCTATACAACTTTCTATATGCAGCTTCATATGTGCAGACCCCACCAGAGCCTGCACTTCTGCAGCCAGAAGTTTTTTTTTCATATTAAGTAAGCTTTATTGATTTTTCTGTTATCCTCTTTAGACATATTCATAGCAGTTTCAGTTACAGAGAGGAGAGTTAACAGTGAAAAGCTATATAATAGATATAGATACAAGAGTTACAAATATTGTTTACATCTAGTATCCTGAGCATTCCATCCAATGTTCACCATTTTCTAGTATAATAAAATAAAATAAAGCCAGGAAAAAATATCAAGAAAGGCCCACTTAGCACTGATACTACATAGTGTAACATAACTGTTCCTTCCCAACCCTCCATCCCCGTCCCCCCTCCCCTTCCTCCCCTCCACCCAATAACTCTCCCTCCCCCCCTCGGGTACACTTCAACTGCTCAAATTAATGTGGAGAGGTCATCTTCTTTCAACTGTCCATATTGTAAAAGAATTTATATTGTTAACAAAGTATGCAGAGGGGCCCAGACTACATTATAGTAATGCAGTCTATCCGACAGCTGGGCTATCATTTTTTCAGCCTGTAAGGCAAATAGAATCTCTTTAATCCATTCAAACCTGGAAGGTACTGCTTGATCAAGCCAATGTCATAAAATACTTTTTTTTTTTTTTTTTGCACATAGAGATATCATAGCTATATGCTTACAATGCTTCCCAAGTAATACTGACCCGTAGTTACCTAAAATACAAATTTCAGCTGTGAACGCTTCAGAAAGGCCCAACAGGGGATCCAAATTATTTTTAATATTTGCCCAAAAAGGTACTACTTTATTTATTTTATTTATTTTATTTAGACAGCAGTTTGGAAAACCTTTTAGCCATAGGCTCATTTACAAAGGTACCTTGTCACAGTAAGGCAAACGAGAATACACAGTATAACAGTATAACACAGTATAACAGTAACTTAAGACAGCAATAAGTACATAGATACAAACAAGCTGGTACAGGTAGGATTGATGCATACAATACCAGAGTTATGTTGTCCTTAGCAGCTTAGTAGTAAGCTTTGTCATAAGTATTGAGTACGGCTTTTGACTAGTGGGTACTACAGCTTCGGGGTGCTAACAAGGTGGTCTGCATGACGCTTTGAAGCACGATATAGTTGGAGCATCGGAGATGGAGGGGGCAGTGTGTTGAACCAGGAGGGGGCCCTAAAGCTGAAAGCTCTTTGGCCATGAGAGGTCCTAGCTCTAGGGATAACAAGGGAGGTTTTCTCAGAGGTCCAAGTATGAACTAGTGGGACAGAGCTGTGGATGGTGGTGGTCAATTCTGGCGGAGATAGCCCAAGGAGGGTCTTTTTTGTAGGGGTACAGGTCAAATATTTGAGACACTCATCAAGATCAAGTACCAGCACTTTAGTGTACAGTAGACAGGTGTGTGTTAGCCTAGGTGCCCCAGTAATTAACCTGCAGGCCTTATTCAGAGTAGTGCGAATTTTATGGAGTGCGGTCTGATCGGCAGCACCATACACCGGCAGTCCATAGTACACTAGGGACAGGATAGAGGAGGTGACTGCGAGACGAAGAGCCTTTGGGGGGAGGCAGTGTTTATACTGATGTAAGATGCCCAATCGGATATTAGTGGCAGTGGCTAGGCAGCGATGTGTCCATGGAAGGAGAGAGGGGTCAAAATGGATCCCTAGGTATCTATAGAAGCAAACTTGTTTGAGGGAAAGAGGACCCAGAGTGAATGAGGAGTTTGAAGTTGCAGGACTTGTTTTGAGGATGAGTGAAGAACATGTTTTTTTTTAAGATTTATCACCAATCATATGTTCCTTGAACCAGCCCTTGGCTTCGGCGAAGGACTTCTGCAGCGAGTCCTGGAGGGCAATAGGGTTGCGACTTGAGGCAAAGATGGCTGCATCATCAGCATATAATAGAATGTTCTCCAAGCAAGAGCGTGGAAGGGTGTTAAGGTAAAGGGAGAATAGTAAGGGGCCCAGAATGGAGCCCTAGAGAACCCCAGAAATGATGGGACAGATGTCTTAGTAGGTCCCATTAATTTTTACACACTGTGAGTGGTCAGACAGATAACTGGTGCACCAGGAGATAGGCCCAGCAGCAAAACCAGAGAGACTAAGGGCATCAAGAAGGAGGGGGTTGGAGACAGTGTCAAAAGCTTTAGAGAGGTCAATGAAGACCGTACCAGCCAGAGAACCAGAGTCTAAGGAGGAGTGGAGAAAGTTGGAGAACTCAAGGAGGGCTGTGTTGGTACTGTGGCCCACTCTGAAGCCATGCTGCTCAGGACATAGGGCATTGTAGGTGGAGAGGTAGTCAGAGATTTGAGAGGCCACCACTTTTTCCAAGGCCTTGGAGAGAGGAGAGAGAATGAAAATTGGCCGATAGTTTCCAGCCACAGTCCTATCACCACCTTTAAAGATAGGGGTGACAGTGGTGACTTTCCAGGCAGTTGGAACCTTCCCCAGGCAAAGAGAGTGGTTGATGAGGCATGTGATCGGGGTAAGGCCTGTGTCTAAGACCAGCCATAGGATACAAGAATCCAGGGTGTCACTGCCCATACTATTACTCTTGAGGGCAGTGACAAGGTGCGGCCTAAGTTCTTGGGCAGAAACATGGTGGAGGAGAAAATAAGGGTGAGAAATATTTGCAGGCGCTGGGGAGGAGGGTCAAAAATTTGTAGGAGGATAGGGCTAAGGTCAGTGAATGAGGTGTTGAAGTGGTTGGCTATGAGGGCTGGGTCTGAGGAGATCACACCATTAATGTTGATCTGGGAGGGTGGGGGGGAGTGTGCACTCCCATTTAACTGTTTAATGTTATCCCAGAAGGTTCTGGAGTTCCCCCATGAGGCAGTGAGTGAGGACTGATAGTACTCAGACTTGGCCTTTCTGATGGCCCGAGTGCATTTGTTTCAGGCGGCAGCATATAACTGCCTGTCACTGGGCCAGCCAGTCTCAATGGCATGGTGCCATAGGTTGTCCCTATGTTTGAGTTGGTGGATCAAAACTGCGGTTACCCAGGGGCTTTCTGCCTTTTAGAATGGCGGGTCGACATTAGGGCAAAGATATCACAGGCATTATTAAAAGTTTGGGTAAAGAAGGAGAGAGCTGTGTCAATGTCAGGAGTTGCCTGTATAGGAGACCAGTCAATTTGGGACAGAAGTTCCTTAAGTTTTATCAGTCCACCAGGTATTAGTCGCCGCCGGCATGTGCACTGTGCTATGGGTTTGGGGACTGAGGATGACCAGTTGAATAGAATGGGGGAGTGATCGCTGAGAGAGTCTGGGAGCACTTGTACATTGGGGATCCGATTAGGGCGGTTGGTGAGTACCACATCAAGCAGGGTACTGGAGCCTCTCTTGGGGTTAGTCCTGGTAGGGTGGGTAACTAGTTGCGTTAGGTCTATTACAGTAAAGGAGTCACGGGTAGAGGAGGAGGAGGGGCTGAGCCAGTTGACATTTAAGTCACCCACCAGAATTTGATCAGCGGAAGGAGATAGCGAGGAAAGGTATTCTGTAAGAGAGGCAATGGCCTGCGTTTGGTCCCTGGGGGGCACGTATGCAGTAGTCAGATAAAGGGGTCCCTTTAAAGGGTCAGGAGTTAATTTCAGCGTAAGCGCCTGGACCCTGGAGTCAAGGATGGGAGTAGGCAGGGCTAGTACGGGGAGAGATTCCTTGACATAAATAGCACAGCTACTGCCCCGTCTCCCAACACGGTCAGACCAGAAGAGGGTGAAACCAGGAAGGGAGACTAGGGAGTCAGGGGAGGATTTCGACAGCCAAGTCTCAACCAGAGCAATGACACCAGGGTTAATTGAAGTGACCAGGCATTGTAGTGAGTCAAACTTTTTTAGGAGGCTACAGATATTCATGGAGACCATGCATAGGCCTGTGGTGCTAGTCAGGGAGCTCCTGGGAACCGGGCCAGGATTTGGATGAATGTTCCCTGACAGGAGTAGTAGCATGACTAACACCCTGGCTGGGAGATGGTGAAAGGTTTTCTCACGATTGACATGAGGGGAGGGAGGTTAAGGAGCAGGGGTGGGCAGAGTGGTACAGGAAGGAAGGCAAGAATAAGAAGACACACAGGTCTGCCTGAGGTGAGGAGGAAGCTAGGGGAGGGCAGGGAGGACCGAGACACACAGAGGTCCCAAGGGGCAAGAGAGCAGGTTCAGGAGCAAGGGAGGATTCCCATAATATATGTAAAAGATTACCGGGCATTTCCCCACATCAGGAGCATAAATTTGAAGAAAGTAGCCCCATTTTACATAATTTCACTGGGGTATAATATAAATCATGTATAACAAAAAATTGTAGTAATCTGTATCTATCCCACTTCACATCTCGGTATAAATGTTGCCAAATCTTATCCCAAGACCTTTTTTCGGGAGTAGAGATAGGCAGTACCTGATCCCACACATATTGTGGGTGGTATTTATGGAGTTTGAGATGATCTCTCAAACTATGGTAGAAATAAGAGATAAACTTTGATGTAGGTGGTGATGAGAACGATTGTAGCACCTGTCCGGCTAAATACTGGTCCCAGGGGCCCACCCCAAAATGTGAATACAACATATGGGACAACTGCAAATACCTAAAAACAAATTCTGTCGGCATTTGATACTTGTTTTTAACGTCCTGAAATGTCAATAAGTGATGGTCCCTTACTAAAGCAACCACTTTAACTATATTATTAAAAGGCCAGCATTTCTCATTTAAAGATTTACCACCAATCTTTAAATTGGGATTTCTGAGAATTGATTGTGAGATGTCCTTCTCCACAGAAATCTGAAGCTTAGCATTTATCCTCTTATAAACTTGCAGAGTAATCCCAATTGTAGTATCATATAAAGCTCTAGGGATATTCTTAAGAGATACATAACTGAGTGTACTTATATCTATCCCCTGGGAGGCACACAATGTTCTTTCAATTTGGAGCCATTGTGGAATATAATTGTGATGATCTTCTATCCATTTCCCTCGGCTCCATCTAAGTATTGTCGAACATGTAATTGCATAATAATAAAGAAGAAAGTCCAGCAACTGCAGACCACCACTTGCCCTGCTACACTGGAGTTTTGCTATAGCTCTTCTCGGTTTCTTTTTACCCCAAATAAAATTCGCTATTATACGATTCACCTGTAAGAACCAAGATTTGGGGAGGAACAGATTAGTCATATATAGGGGATATAATAAGCGGGGAAGTACATTCATTTTTATTACATTACTCTTTCCCCACAAGGAGAGAGGAAGTGTACTCCAACAATTAAGATCTTTACTAATTTGGGCAAGAGTTTTATCTAAATTGTTATGTTTCATCCAGTAAACAGTCCGTGGAAAGATATATCCTAAATATTGCATATTATCTTTAACCCATCTTAATCCGAATTGGGATATCTCCGCTGAGTAAGTATATTTATTTAGAGGCATCACTTCTGTTTTGGCTATATTAAGCTTATAATTTGAAAATTTTCCAAATTGTTCGATAACAGCTAAAGTCGATTTTATTGAAGAAGAGGGATGTAGAATATGAAGAAGGATGTCATCCACATACGCTGATCGTTTATATTGGTGAGGCCTGACCTTGATACCTTGTGTTGAAGGAGAAAGATTAATGTAATGAATAAGTGATTCTAAGTAGAGGTTAAATAAAAAAGGGGATAAGAGGCATCCCTGTCTAGTGCCCCGTCTTAACTCCACAGCCTTAGAGAGCATTCCATTACAGAGAACACAAGCTGTCAGTCGGGTATATAAGACCTTCACCCATTGTGTAAATTGATGAGGAATGTTGTATTTGGGCATAAGATAGAACAAGTAGTCCCACGATACCCGATCAAAAGCCTTTTCTGCATCCAGGGACACCAGAGCAGCAGGTACTGAAGAATCCCTGGATGAAGAAATAAGATGGCTTAACTTCTGCATGTGATCTGCGGAGTGCCTATCGGCCACAAATCCTACCTGTTCTGGGCTTATTAAACCTTGCCACACTTTCACCAATCTATTAGCTAAAATCTTTGCCAGTATTTTTAGATCAACATTTATCAAAGAAACAGGTTGGTAATTAGTTACCAATAGAGGATCTTTTCCTGGTTTTGGGAGAACTGCCACTGTGGTCTCTGTAAGGGAGTAATCTGTAACACCATGTTCATAGATATAATTATAAGTTTCTAAAAGAATAGGGACTAACTGACTTTTATAGGCTTTATAGAATTCTGCGGTATATCCATCCGGACCCCGGAGTTTTATTCAGTGGTAATGCATCAATCGCTGAGCATATTTCTGATACCAGGATAGGGGTTTTTAGATATTCCGCTTGTTGATTATCCAAAGAGGGGAGTGTTATTCTTTGCAAAAAATGCTCCACATCTGTAGAATCAAACGGGGTGCCCGACCAGGGAGTACAGATCAGAATAATATTGCTGAAAACAACAAAGAATATCCTGTGGTGAAGTAACCAAGGAGCCGGCGACATTGTATATAGAAGGGATTATTCTATCTGCCGCTTGAGCTCTTAAATGGAGAGCAAGTCATTTGTCCGCTTTATCTCCTTGGTCAAAGTATCGAATCTTCGATCTCTGCAAAAGATACTCTGCTTTATCTCTCAATAAGGAATTGTATCGATCCCTGAGGATTTCCAAATTAGTAAGGGAGATTAATCTGGGGAAGGAGGAATTGATAATTCCACAGCTCTTATTTCCTGGAGAAGACGGGACGTTACTTGTACATTTATTTTTTTTTAATAGTAGCTAGTCGGATTATCTCCCCCCTAAGAGTACACTTTAGTGCTCCCCACAGAATATCTAATTTGGACATAGATGGTCTATTGTTTTTGATAAACGTTAAAAAAAAATTTTGGAGATGAGAATAAATCTTTTTAGATTTTAACAGCTGGTGATTAAACCTCCATACTTTATCATGGACTGTATTAAGACCTGGGTCCCAGTGTATCAAAACAGGGTGGTGGTCTGAGATAACCTTAGCCAGATATAGACAAGATGAAACCAAAGAGAGGTGCCCAATATCCACCAAAAAGTAGTCTATCCTAGAAAATGAATTATGTGGTATTGCATGAAAAGAGTATTCTCTCTTGGAGGGAAAAAGAGCCCTCCAAGGATCAATTAATCCCAGAGTATCCATCATTTTCTGAATGGCTATTTGTGCCTGTGAAAGGGTGGAACTACCAGTCCTGGACCTGTCTAGTATATTGCAAAAAGCCAGGTTACAGTCACCTCCAAGCAGCATTGGGTATTTTGCCCACAGTACCAGACTTTGCATAAGACTAGTAAAAAAACCAGGATCGTCCATTGTTGGCCCATAAACTGACCCCATTACCACTTCAGAGTGACCTACTATAGCTTTGATTATAATAAATCTATGATGCCCATCTATTATTGTATCAAGTAGACGGAATGGTAGACAGCTTGATATAAGACTAGCTACCCTGCCACTACGAGAATTAGGTGCTGTTCCAAAAACTTGCCCCACCCAATTTCTCCTAAAAAGGAGCACCTGGGAGGGAGGTAGATGGGCCTCTTGAAGAAATACTATGTCTGTTTCTAATTTTTGTAAGTGCAAAAGTATTTTTGTTCTCTTTGTTGGAGCTTGGGCACCCCTCACATTTCAAGAACATATTTTATATACTACCATATACACTCATCCACTTGGGAATTCCTCCATAAATAAATAACACTATTATTACTTTCCCCCCTTTTAAACCGAAATGTGTGTACCCTTATCCCCCCTTATCCTCTTTCCTATGACCCCTCCCTCCTCCCGCCTGTAAGCCCCACTGATGTTTAAGATCTTGAATATGAAAAACCCCATATTTCACTCCATCTATCCCCCCAACCCCATCTCCCTCTCCCCTTCTTTAGCCACAGCCAAATAGTAGAAATCCTCTTTCAGTGGCAATAGGAGTCCACCAACCCTTGAGATTTGCCATATGAAATTAAATCCAACACGATTTGAAAATAAAAAATATACGAGTGTTTCAGCTGTATAATTGGCCATAACCAAATAATGAGAACCTTCTTTCAGTTGCACTAGCCTTTTATAAACCATCGGGGTTGGTCCTTTAAGAAAGAATACAATAAGATTCAAAATCCAGTAGTTTATATAAAAACTAGCTGTGGCGACCCTCCACCCTCTTATATAGCACGTAATGCTTTGCAGCCCTTCAACAACTACCAATCGGATCCTGCTCCAGGAACCAGCCTAATTTTAACAAGTTTAAACCATTAACACCAAGAAAACTAAACAGTAGCACATTTCTTGGCTCCGAGAAAAAATGAGCCATTCCCCTTCCTCGTCCGTAATAATAACCCCTTCTTAACCTCCATTTGGCCAGTATGCACTAGAACCCTTTTACATTCCTGCACTAGTGCAGACCCGAGTGATAAGTTTTGTTTTCGATCCAGCCAAATTCAATAAAAGTAACAAAATAGAATTATAACTGAAGAGACTGGAACCGTGCAGTCACTCTTTAACATTATGCTGCCCTCTGGTGGTCATGATATAGTTCCACTTCATTTCTTCTGTTTAAACTGTTAAAGTTTGTCAACTTTAGTAATACCCCCTGTTCCTGTCCCTGTAATCTTCATCGAGAGGGAAAAAGATCTGGGAGTAGGGATTGCAGCGCTGGCATAGCCTGTTGTGCAGACTCATAATTATGCCAAACTCCAGAGACCAATACTGCTAATTTCGATGGATACTGCACTTTATATTTTATGCTTGCAGCTATAAGTTTAGATACCAAAGGGTGATATTCCACCCTATGCTGTTGGACTGTAGCAGGCAGATCCTGTGCAAAACGAAGCTGCTGACCTTCCCAAAGCACTTGTTGCACATCTCTAGTCTTCCCCAAAATATGAACCTTATCTAGATAATTCAGGAACTTTATTATTAACGGTTGAGGTGGTCAGTTAGGGACCGATTTTGGCCTCAATGAATGGTGTACCCTCTCGATAACATAGATGGTATTATTAGGAGAAGGGCCCGCAATCTTAGTAAACATCTTTTGCAAGAACAGAAAAGGTGCCGATCCCTCTGCTTCCTCCGGTAGCCCGAAGATGATAATATTGTTTCTTCGACTTCGACCTTCTAAATCTTCTAGCTTCCCTTCTATTTTATGGACTCATTGCCTTAGCAAGGTAACTTCTGGTTCCATTGTGGCCTTTCAGCCTTCCAGTGATGATACTCTAGCTGCTGTGTCTGTAATAGTTCTATTGGTGTCTGCCAGCTCCCCACGTATATTTTTTAATTCTGCAGTAATTTCCTGCAATGCTGCTTTAAAGGGATGTAATTCCTCCATAAATTTTTTTTCCGTAAGAGGTGGTGAGGTAGATGCTGAAGTCGATGCAGCCTGCATTTTAGCTACTGCCCCTGTCTGGTATTTTGGCCTTTTTTGCCTTTTCTCTGGTGATTGCAGGGGAGTATGAGAAGGGGGTGTCTGACGCATCTCTGCTTCCATCGGGAAGGAAGGCCTCGTAGACCACTCTCTGGTAAGTTGCCATAGTGCTTCTCTTTTACTCAAGATTTGTGCTTCCAGTTGGTTCAGCACTAGACCGATCACTAAATCAAGCACTTTTCAGTGGAGTAGTGTTTTAAAGGAGATAGTAATTTCTCCCGAAATGGCCGCTTTCCGAGCATAAGCCGACTTAGGTGCTGCTAACTGGCCATGCACATCACGTGATCTCCCCCTGCAGCCAGAAGTTGGTGTGTAAGTCTTAAACCTGTGGCTAAAGAGGTGCAGGATCCTCAAGGCCTGAACTTCTGCAGACAAAAATACGATTACAATTTTGATATCATGGATTTCATTGCATCTGCACTTCTGCAGCCAGAGGTCAGTGTGTATGTCTTTCATGTGTGGCTGCAGAAGTGCGTGTATGTCTCACAGTGTGTATGAGTATCTGTGGCTACAGAAATGCTGTCCCCATAGGGGCCTGCACATCTGCAGACAAAACAAACTCTTGTAATTTGGGTGTTGTGGATTTGCATCTGTGGTTGTAGAGGCCTGTGCTTCTGCACACAGAAGTAGTGTCATGATTTGAGTATCGTGGATTTCTATCTGCAGCCAGAAATGAGTGTGTATGTCTTCTCATGCACTCACAACAGATACAAGTCCACAAAGGTAGCATATCAGTGCTACTACATTTATGTCATCTGGAAACAGTTGTATGTTGTTTTTCTTACCTGATGATGTCTGATGATGATGGTTGTGTGTGTGGTCTTGTGCTTTTGCTGCTTGGTGGTGAGGAGGGGTTAGGGCTGGAAACCCTAATACCACATTTCCCTACTTTTGTGGTGTTAAATTGAACCCTAATGGGGGTATTAATGCAGTTTTTGTGTAAAGGATATATATCTATATATTAAACTGTCATGGGTATGCCAATATAGTTTGGGTTAAGTACAGTGCTCAGTGTTAACCCCCTAACTTTGTAACTTAATAACTTTGATGGTGTTTGATGAAATTGCCCCAAATTTGACATGCATTGTCCAAGGTGCAAATTTTCAAGATGTGGGAAGTGTTTGTGATGGTAGCTTATGAGGTTTCTGAGATCTGTGTGTTACATTTTTACAGAAACATCTAAATTTTTATATTTATAGAATAATATATGGGGTTGTGTGCTTTACGAGAATTTTACACACAACTGAGGTGTTGGATGCTACATAAACACTGAAAGCGAATCTCAAGAGGGTTATTTAAGCCTCCAACACTGAGGGTGTGTATAAAATTCAATTTTTACACACAACCCCATGGTTTATTTGATATAATTGCTTGGTATAATTTTTTTGCCACAGCAAGTATACAAAAGAACAAGAAGTCTCTGTGCAGCTGCAGTCTGACTGAGTTTCAACAAGGTCCATGGTCAGATATAGCTGCTGAAAGAAATGTTTACTTTACATTTTTCCCATTTTTTTAAATGCAGCCCAGATTAATTATTTTTAGCCCAGCATTTATTTTTTCATTTTAACGGACTTACTGCCAAATTCTAGTGGTGGTGTAGTCTCCAGCTGTAAGTCAATCTGTCCTGAGACCAGGAAGGGAAGAGTGATGCTGGTGAATGCACAGGATAAGGAAAACCCGTCACATGTTTGCCATTATAAACACTCCTTTATAATGACAAATTACAAACCAGATTTCAGTTAGGGAAAAAAAAAAAGATACCCAGCTATTATATACTTATTACACTTACTTTTGCTCTCGTCTATAGCCTAGATGGTACAGAACTATTTTCTGAAATTTTCAAGGTAGAAGGAGCCTGTGTCAAGGTGGTGCCTTTCAAAGGTTTTGTGAAAAAATATTAATTGGTTCCAGAGTTACATGGATTTGAATTTTTTTCTGAGCATGCTCAGTAGGGTTTTAGGAGAATCCTCTGATACAAAATATAAATTTACCTTTCACAAGCATTTACATTTCATAAAATTGGTGTTTTTTGGGGGTCATTCTAAAAAAATTTGAGTTGTGATGGGTTGTGATGGCCGCCACCTTATATTTAAAAAACAAAAATGAAAAATTCATAAAAATTATGGTTTTTGAAAAACACAAACAACTCAATCTAGGTAAATGAGACCTGTTCACGTACATTTTTATGTTTGTTTGATTTTTTCAAATTCAGCCCAGATATACTTTTTCTGGGGACCAAAATCCAGGGTGCCCAGCTTAGCAACAGGAGCCATTTCTCTGGTTGTGAGCCAAGAATTCCTCTGTACACACAAGGTGCTGTGAAAGCGGAATTTTGACTTGCCCAAAATGCTGTGTGATCCTCCCTTCCCAGTTCATCCAGCTCTCCTTGTCTTCCTTCCCAGATGCTTTCCCATTGTGTCTGTGTGTCTTCTTATGCAATTTATTTTGTACAGTATGCATAATCAGTTTTACCCCTATTATACCCAATTTGTCTCAGCAGGAGAAAACCGTGAGCAGCTTGACTTTCTTTGTGTCAGTGACAACACGTGATATTCTTCTATGTTAGCTTGTCCAATCCATGTCCTTCCTCATTGAAGTATATGCTCCCTCCCCCACAGCAGATTATGGTGCCCACCTTCTGTAAGGCTTACATCTCCACTACCTCCCTCCACATCACCTGTACCCCTCAAACACATAGGTAGCAACACCAGGGTGCTTTCTTCCATTGTCACCAAATACTAAATGCTTACACTGGAGTTCCCAGTCTCCAGTGTTATGTCTGGTCCCTGCAAAGAAGAAAACTGGCACTCACTGATCTTTTTTTTCTCCACTATGTTATCATTGAAAAGAAGAAAATTGTCCCCCATCGATCTGTGCTTCCCATCCTCACCCCAACCCATCCAATCAGCACTCATCCCTTTCACCCCCCACACATCCTCACCACCTAAACAAGGTTTAACATTGTAGATTATTTATCTGATGCAAAAGACATCCTTCTCAAAGAACGACTATGATATGAGGAAAAAGGTAAGTCCCAGTAATGAATTTCAATGCATTTTGCACTTTTACTCATAACTTAGTTATTTTTAAATATTTTTACACCAACATTTTCAACATGGCCTTTTTGGGACCCTACCTCATGAACAAGGTGGGGAAACTTTTCTAACCCATCCTGAAAGGTATATTTGCAGTTGCTCTCCAAAATCACCTTTTGAGTAGAATTTGAAAATTTTCACCTACCTGGTTCATGAGGTTGGGGTCATAAGCAGACTATGTTGAAAATTTGGTGGAAACATATGGTAAAATTATTAAGTTGTGACTGAACATTAAAATATTTCAATGTTCACTAATAACTTAAAGATCATGTGCAACAAAATCGTGATTTTCTCTTGTCAAGTATATATGCTGCATACTTACCTGTTGACTGCCTATGCTGCGTACTCCATTTGTCTCATTTTTGAATGTTTTTGTCAAAAAATATAGTTTTAAATTCTGAGTGGCATGCTCCTGATGTTTATGTTACTTTTTTACTCGGAGCTCCAGCCTGGCAGTGGATGTCATGCATGATGACATCATTAGGTGGGGACCTGCAGACAGAGATAAGCAGAGTAGCATTATTGCCCTGAGACTTGCACACTGAGAGCCCCAACAATAAGCAGATTTGCGTCATTGTCCTGATACAGTATTAGTAGTGTACCTATAGCTTTTGTGCCACATAACATTCAGAAGATGTCCTCTGGTGAGGAGAGTGAAATGGCAGCACTGTCTTGTGCTTGTGTTTCAGCTGCAAATATTCAGTCGTACTTGTTCGAACCACTAGCATCTGCTGTGTCCGCTTCAGCCAGCAATCAGCCTGCCAGGTCCATAGATGAGGAGGAGAGCAACAGAGAAGGATCTATGGATCTTTCGGATTGGTAAATCATTTATGCTGTCGCATACCATAGTGATGAAAAATAAACTTTTTTTATAGGGTCCCATGCATGTTTTCTGTAGTTCCTCTTCTATGTGACAATCACCCTCCCCCCTCACCGACACAGACAAGCTGTTCAAACATGGTGCTCAAGTCACTTATCTGCCAGTAGCACGATACTGTCAGAATGTTGTTGGTTCACATTGTATTTGTAGCCCCTGGTCAAAAATCAACATTTCTCTGCTCAGTGCACCGGTTTTATTGATTTACAATGGCAGTACCAAAATTGCATTTTCACTTGCTCAGTTGTTACTGCCATATAGCTTCTGCTATGAAGTTTTTTATATTTGTGAAGTGAGTATCATGTGGTAACCCAAGTGTCATTTGCACTAGCCGCAAGTACATGGTACATAGTACTAGATGTTTTCACATGTGCCTTTTGAGATTGAGATCTATGTGTCCCATATAGACTTCCAGTATAGTGGTTGTGTTTTTCCCAGTGTATGACATTTTATGTCTGCTGATTATTTCCATTTGTTTTACAACCATTCTTTTTTACTGCTTGCAGGTTCTTGTCCCATGACCTCCTCTGTGACACAACAGGCAGTAGCCATGACCATGATGTTCGACAAGTATGGTGGTTTCTCTGAACCATGATGAATAGCAATATTATAATATTGCTACATCATTTTTTGTGTTGTCCCATGGTGCTTAGCTAACAGCGTTTCTGGTGTTTTGCCGTATGTGTATGACATCAGCCACTCTTGGGGTGCACACCTATCACTAGTGCTATTATCACTATGAAATTAGTCTATGTAGTGTCTATATGGCTCTGAAGATGTGGCAGGCACACCATGGCAGGGTACTCTGGGTTCATCATCAATGATGTGGACAATGTGTTATCTCCGTCACCTCCCCCCATATTGTCTTGCTGCCTACACCTCACCTAGTATGTACACCATCATGCCACTTAGTACCAAAATGACCTTTTCACATCACATATATCCCCTTTTGCTCATCTCCTCTCCTCCTGGGTATACATACTGATGTCTTGCAGTCTGTCCATATTTGCCTTTTTGTGTATACCATGCAGAGTCCTGATTGCCTTTGTTTGAATTTCCTCCAGCCTGCGTATGTCATTATGAACATGTCTCCACATGTGGAAACATGATTTCAAAGGAGGAGCTCCAGTGGTCTGTTCTGTTCAGTGGCATTGCCACCTTTTGTGTATTGCAGGTGACTTATCTCTCTATGCAACCAATCATCAGACTGAATGTTTCTTCAGCATTCTTGCACTTCCTCCATCTTAATGTCTTCAGAAATGAAGGGCATGGAAAACCCATTTTTTGTTTTTTGTGACCATCTGGTTCCCCCTCCCAAAGGAACACACGTTGTTTAGTCTTTCCATGGAGTTTTGCCATGTTCCACACTGCTTGTCTGTACACTGCAATGTCATGATGCCTTACTCCATTCCCTGCCTTGCCATCTCTTTCTTCCTGATGGTAGTTATGCAAATAAAGAAGTAGTTATTTTCATGTGGTGTGGTGATTGATATGCTCTTTTTTGTGTACGCTGCATTTTTTATTGTTACTCATGGCAAATTCTGTTCATGACATATGTTTTAGGTGCAGTCGCAGCAAATGTGACAAAATGCCAACAGTTATGGAGAATCATTGCTGCTGGTTTTACTTGTCTGTCTCCGAGAAGTTTGAAATGGTAGATGACCTGCAATGTGTGACAGAATTAACCAGATTTGCTTTGTTATACCTAGATGAGGATGTCCTTCAATCTTACCTATACAAATACATTGAGATGGATGGTTCTGTGGGAGACAACGAGTCCACAAATGAGTAAGACACTTCTTTGTATCATAATAGCATTGTATTCCATGTTGTCATTCTGTGATTATTTTGTCATGGAAGTAATCTTACGTGACGGATGTGCATTACACTGTGGTAATACAGATCTATCACATGTTCTGATTAATAAGGCTGCAGCCATACTGTGCTTGGACACCAAAGTCTGTGTTACAACTGTGTAATTCACATCCTGAGCTGTATGTAATCCAGGTTTTCATATGGGGTGGGTGGCTAATGGATAGTTTCAATTACAACATGGGTAAGATGAAACATAGAGAATAATGGATAGGAAAGTGTGTGTTATGGATTTTTTTTACACACCCATGGTGCATGATGATCCATGAACCTTGAGAACGAAGATCAAGAGGTTTATGCAGTCAACACAACCACGATGTGTAAAAAATCCTTCAACACACACTTGCCTATTCTTTATTTTTTATAATTGCTGGTGTATGGATTTCCTGTGTAGACCTTGGAGCCGAGATTGAGTGAATTGAAATGTCCCTCACTTTAGCGTGACAGAGCAGTGTTCACTCCTGTGAACAGTGTGCTACATAACCAATAGAGATGGGAATATTTAGTGTAATAATTACCTCAGTTCTACTGGTAAAGATCACTTTTCCTAGTTTACTCTAAAAGAAGCTGCAGAGTGTAGAGTGAGAAAAGAGAGTGACTCACTGGCCTTAGAAGACTCGACGCAAGTGTTACCAAGTATTGCTATAGCAATGCTTGTTAATGCTTGCATCGAGTCTTCTGAAAAAGCTGAGTCACCCGCTATCCTCACTCTACACTCTGCACCTAGTTTTAGAGCAAACTCGGAAAAGTGATCTTTACCAGTGCAAGTGAGGTAATTCTTACAGTAAATATTGCTGTTTCTATAGGTTATGTAGCACACTGTTCACAGGAGCGTACACCGCTTAGTCACGCCACTGTAGACAAAATTAAAGTTGTTTCTACAATGCAGTAATAACCTGATTTTGGGTTATTACAATGTCAAACACAGTAATAACTGTATTTAGGGTTATTATGGCAATTGACAGTACTGGTAATCCGATTGATAAATAGGGTTACCAGTAATTATAGAGACATGATTGGTAGAAACCAATCAGGTGACTGTTCTTTAATTCTTTATGAAGTGTGTTACAACTGTAACGTGTGTTACAACTGTAAAACTATGTCAACCATGCCTGTGTTTTGATTATATAACATTGTTTTGATTGTATACCTTTGTTCTGATTATATACCATTTCCAACCTCTGTCTGTATGTTTCTCCCCTTCCTTTGATGTGGAACCTTTGTAAATGAGCAGATCCTGTTCAAAGGTATTTGTAGTCCTAGAGCTTAATAAATAAGTACACGCACAGCAAGTACTGCTCTGTCAATGAGAACAGATCAGCGAGAGATACGGCTTTTGTGTTTGTGTTCTACAATACTTTTGATCAGCTGTCATTGATATTATTAGTAAAAGAGAGCTAGCTGTGTACCTCGTTCACAGTATAATCTCCCAAGTGTAAGTCACGGTTTATATGAAGCAGTCACATTTAGTAAGCAATAAGCACAGTGGTATTGTGCTCTCCCAGCAAGCCTGGTTTTCTCCTGAGTCACCTGTCCAGTGGTGCCACCACCACCACCAATCCCACGTGCTGACCTCGAAGTGCTGCACGGTAGTACCTGGTCGTCATCTGGTCCTCACCACCCACCTGTCCTGCTGACATCCTTGTACTGGAGCAGTAACTGGTGTATAGCATTCTGCAGTTCAGTAGGAGTGATCTGTTTCTCTGACCCACCAGCCAAGTGTTCATTGTACAACCGTACCATTGACTGCTACATAGTGCTCTTTGTGTACCTTTTGGCAATGACAACTGTCACACTGTTGTCAGGGTTTGAAGCATTGTGTGTTGGGGGGGGGCTTTCCACATAGGAAGAGATAGCAGCACCTACAGCGGTACATCTGAGGACAGACACAGACACACACACACACGCATTCCAAAGAAACCACACAGGCCTAGCTCTGTCATTTCTTCCTGAAGCTTGCAATTAATTAAATGGTCATTTCATGCACAACAGCATTTGGACAGATGCCCTAAAAATCACCTGTACTGATGGCTCTTCACTTAATAGTACCAAATCCTTCAAATACCTGGGCATCACTCTGGACAAATCCCTTAACTTTGAACTACACATAACCAATACCTGTAAATCTGTAAATGCAAAATTAGGTGGTGCCTATCATACCAGTTTTGCCCTTACCCCCTCGGCTAGACTTGCTGTGGCTCAAGGCTTTCTACTCCCCGCCCTGACATATGGATCAGTCACGTATCTATCTGCCTCTAAATCCTCCTTCCACAGGTGGGACACCACCTATAACAATATTTGCCGGTATGCCTCGGCATCACCTCGCTTCACACACCATTGCCAACTCTATTCAAACCTTAGCTGGCCTTGCCCCTCTGGCCTTCAGCTCCAATCCCTTGGGTCTCTCATTGACAACATAGTCTGCACTGGCACTCCATCTTCTCTCGCTTGTCTGGTCCACTCTCAACCTCAGTCCTACGAGCTCCGGTCTGCTGACCTAGCCCCCTATCACATTCCCAGATGTAAAACCAACATGGGCTCGAGCGCCTTTGCTTATATGGCCCCAAAATACTGGAACTCGCTACCTCCAAATATTCGTGGAGCGCCTACCCATGCTAGCTTTAAAACACGGCACCTGGAACATCTACAATCCATCAGCCAATGCACCTGCTTTAATCTACCTTAGACTTCATCATTCTCCCATCTCTCACCATAATACTTTCCTCCTCTACGTCCCTCTCCCCACCTCCTTATCTACCCATCTCTCCTCCCCTCACCCCTCACTCTCTCCACCCTTCCTCTTATCATTTCACCTCATTTTAGGCACTTACTGCACTTTGTTTTGTATAAACCATTCATTGCTAATGCCTGTTTCACTCACCATGTACCTCTAGTTGTTTATGTTACCTAAATATATCCTCCAGTTTTGCCTCCATTGTAACACTCTCTTAAATACTCCTAATGTGTACTGCTCATTGAATTTATTGTTCCCAGTTGTTAATTGCCTGCATTCCTCACTGTGTTCCACCAATTTCATGTGCTGCTCCACATGTTTGCTTCATTTTGTGTGTTTTAAACTGTCTTCTCCCGGGTTGTGCCTGAAAATAGGCATTGCTATGCCTAGTGCACTCACCCAGTTACCAAAAGCAAATAAATAAATAAATAAAATACATATCTTCTCAGAGGTGTGTGTTGCTTTGGGAAGAAATGACAGAGGATGGGATGGTGCAACTTGTTTTTAAAGTGTGTGTGTGTACACAGATGTCCCACTCTAGGTTCTGCTATCTATCCCTGTGTGGACCCCCCCCCCACCTTCAAAGTCTGACAACAGTGTGGCAGCAAATGTCGCTTTTCAGGTGAAGCACACACAGACTTGCTACACTGCTCTCTGCCTGTCTCTGTGTATGCGTGGTCTCCATCACTGAGTGATTCTGTTGTCTCCCTCTCTGTCTATTTCTCACCCGAGCACATGTCACCACTGAAGTTGTTCCCATTGTATTGTGCTGCACACCCTTCAGTCACATACAGACATTGACTACTGCCATACTCGATGTTCGTTAGGCCAACCCCATCCCCCCACCCCTGTCACCCCACATGATCTCCAGTCTCCGACACAGCCTGGACACAGAGATCGACATTCCATTTGGAGCAAGAGAGGGAGACACACACACACACATACACACAAATTGGCTACACTGCTCTGTGCTTGTGAGATCTCTGTTATTGTGTGTTTTTGATCAATGTCCTGTGTGACCAGTTCTCTATCTGTGCGGTCTACATGAGCGAAACTCAGACCTGCACAGTTCCCCTTGCACGGCTCATTTAAATGTGTCGAGAGTGAGATACCAAGATAGAGGGTACAGATCCACGGTTGGTGCAATTGTGCATAAACAATCACAGTGTTTTTATTTACACCACAGGTTACTGCATGTGAAGTTCAATATTTGGAGATATGCATATCTCCAATGTTTCATCAGCCTAAACACACTGAGCAGTGGCACTGGGTTTCTCTCTCTCTCTGTCTCTGTCTCACTCTGTCATTCTCTCTTTCCCTCCATATGTTGTCCAGTAGTTGTGATTATTTGGCTTGTTGAATTTCTGAGATGTTTCCTCAGTGATTGCTCAGTGTGACTCTTCATTGCCGTTACTTTATACCAGAGATGGAGAGAGAGAGAGAGACTACCTGAATGGCTCCCCTCCCACTGTCAAGAGAGAGCATATGTCTCAGAAGTAAGCAATAACCCACAATATACAAAACATAGGTCAGAAATCATAACAGTGCAGTGTTTCTGAGATTTGTATGTACATGACAACAGTCATATTGCCATCATTTGTTGGGGTCTATTTCTCCAGGTGGTAGGATACATTCTTTGCTGGTACTTTTCAACAAGGAGAAAGACCACTTATGTTGTTTTCACCTTTTTTTTTTTTAAACTCTATTTTTTTTTTACCCCTACCACTGAACTCTCTCCAGTGACCTCTGGAACTGCAGTCTCTACCTCCCTACATGACTCGGCTGACCCATTAGCTCCTCTCCAGTACCAGGCATCCCCCAGGTCTACCCTCTGGGGAAGGGCTGCCCCCCACCCAGGGTGCTCTTTCTTTTAGTATTGAGACACTGAGAGAGGGAGGGGCACAGCATAGGGAGCCGAGTCCATTTCTGGGAGTGTAGGCTACGGAGGGAGGTGCCTTCGCCTATCAGCGGAGAGTTTTTTTTTGCATGTTTATGCCCCTGTGGAGCCCAGCTGCCAAGGCAACATACTGCTGTGGCTCCACCCACTGGCATACACCACGATGCTTCTGTCGGCAGTCTCCAGCCTCCGCCAGAGGTCACACTCCTCGAGCGGTCATCTCCCCAACCCTCTCCGGGGAGGAGAGAGCATCCATCGGATGCTCAATCTCCTTCTCCCCCTGCTGACCCCCAGCAGCCCAGACTCGTTTCCGAACCTGGGTCACCAGTGTGGCACGAGGTGTGGCATCCAGCGCCTCAACCCTCAGCACCACTGGGCTGGTTGTTTTCACCTTTTTGGGCACGTACCCCATGTCATAAGTGCAAAGACCCACTCTTAGGTGTGCGGTTATTGGGGGATTTGTCAACACCCCTGGTGCTGTGAGAACACTTGGCATATGGCTTTGTGCCTAACAACGCACCCTGGGTGTTGATTAATTAAGCAATAGAACACAACAGGGTATGGGTTATTTAAGCAATATGCCATGACGGGGTGTGGGTTATTTTATGTTAGGATTTACAACAGCTGGTGTGTTGTTTGATCACGAGGCTGCAGGCCGAGTGAGCAAAACACACCAGGCATTGAAAATCCTAGCATGACCCACACCCCGAAGTGGTATATTGCGATTATACAATGGCCATCTATTTTTTTGAGAGATAAAACAAATTAATATAAAGGTTTTGGGGGCATTTTAATGTATTTTCATTGAATTTGTTACTGCACCAGTAAAAATAGTCCTGAGTCGCTAGGTAAAACACAGAAAGCTGTCACTGAGATCCCCCCTCACTTGAAGTTCACACAGACATACAGATTTTGATGAGAGAATTATGTTTGAGTTTATGAGTCCTTTTATTGTGTATTTTTATTACTGTGGTAGTATTTATTCTTTTACCATCCATCAGGTAGATGCTGTCATTCGGTGGCTGGGTAACAGAGAGTATGAGCTGAGTTTTTTTTCAGTGGAAAGGGGACTCCGAGTTATGGCCCCCCATCCCCCATAGAAATGTGAGAGAGAGTGTGTGTAAAGACATTGCATCTTTTTTTTTTAAATGGAAAGGCTTTCTGTTAACATCATGGGGAGACAGACAGACAGCCTGCCACTGTGTGACATCAGTTCTAGTACAGGTAAAGTGCACATGCATGTCATGTGCTGGTGCAGTTCAAAAACACCACGGCCGATTTGTTTGGCTTGTAGCCAGAGTTTTTTTTTTTTAATTTTATTTATTTTATTGAAATCTAGGATTACAAATACCTTTGAGCAGGAACTGCTCGTTTACAAAGGTTCCACGTCGAAGGAATGGGGGGTATACATACATACAAAGGTCAACATAATAGTACATAGTTACACAATAACAAGAAGTAAGAGAATGAGGCTTAGGAAATTCCAGTAATTCAAAATGTGCCAAATGTTATGTAGCATGACATAACCAGCCAAGAGCAATCTTGGAAATAAGCACTGCAGGTGAGAGGGAATGGGGTATGCAGGCAGGAAGGCCATTGTCGGAGGGTAGAGGGTGAGGGTAAGAGCTCTAAAGGGAGAGAGAGAGAGAGGAGGGATAAAAGTCAGGAAATGCCCCGGGGGAGGAAAAGGAGAGGGGGCAAGGGGGTAGGCAGGTAGAAGGAGGCAAGGTGGGGAGAGATAGCTTTCAAGACTGAAGTGGAGGGCAGTGAACGGTGGGCCCCCGATTAGGCGAGTTTTCTTTGTTCTCTGCATCGGCTCCTGGAACAATGAATGGGGCCCAGGGGTTCCATGTGGCAAAGGTTGGTAATTGCCTGCACTGCTGTGAGTATCCTACTGGTCATCCCTTTTTCACAATTCTGGGGCACTGAGAGCACGTGGTAGCGGATTTCTAGTGCGTGACTATCTCCTTTCAGCTAACCATACATTTTAAGACTTTAATGAGTGCTGAACAGTGTAAAGTTTTTCTTGATGACAAACGAGCACTAGAAGTTATAGAAATCATGGAAATAAAACTGAGCTGTGATACTGTGCATGTGTCTATGCATACGCCGGGATATGCATAGTCTCATGCCTAGAATCATGGCTTGGCTTATTGGCCATGTTTTCTATAACTTCTAGTGCTCACTTTTCCCAGTTTAGCAGTTGTCATGCACTTAAAATGTGTGTTTAGCTGAATGAGGATAGTGTCTGCGTTTCCATCATACAGTGTGTCTCTAGCTTCAGCTTTTGTGCCCTATAGTGATTTCTTTAGCAGTGTTCAAGATGGCGGCAAATTGTTTTGAAGTGGGGGGCTCAGAGTAATATTGTAACAGTTGGCATGAGATGAGGCAGACTAGCACCTTTTCCCATTGGTATATGGCAGGATTTACAACAGAGAAAAGGTGGCAGTCAGCTAATCAGAATGCAGTATTTTTTTTACCATTGTATAATCCCCAATGACTGCACGCCCTGGAGTGTGTTACTGCTTACATATAGTATTTCACATTCTGCTTTGGGAGAGCAATACTGAAGTAATATTTTTGGTCAACGCGATATTGCTTTATTACTAATCTTATTTTACAATGTTTTTCTACTTGTCGTTGACGGGTTACTTCTTTACATGGCATATAGGCAATTTGTATATTGGGTTTGGCAGAGACTTGGTCATCAGAGTCGGAAAGTGCTACCCTCTTGGGTCATGCAGGCAATCCGTTCACATTTTCCATCGGAGACCTACAAAGGGTTTCATGAGACATAAATATAAGTTTTTGTGGGACACGTGCACTGTAAATGCAGCATTTATCTTTCTTTTTTTTTTTTGGCAATGTTACATTTATTGGTACTGAAACTTACAGTGAACAATGTAGCATTTTGTCAATCCTATGTTTGGTGAATACAAGCAATAACACAAGACAGGGTGGGTGGTATGTTTTTCTTTAACATTCTTTTTCCCTCCATGTCGCCTTAGGCCAGGGACATCCCTCGGAGGCCCCCCCCCCTTGCCACAGCACTGCCTGGGATCAGCTCAGTATAAGTACTCACCAGTACTCCTGATGCATCCTCTCCTAATTGCAGTCACTGACCCTCCAGGGTGGGACCACCTCCTCTGCTGTGGTACACCTTGAATCCAGTACTGTATGAAGGGTGTTGATCCAGAGTATCAGTGAGTCTCGTGGGGGGATACAATGTTGAGCGTTGACACGCATACCATTGTAAACCTTCTTGAGAACAGGTGTTTCTGCTTTGTGGCACGTGACTGAGACCCCAGAGGTGCAGACATGCAATGACATCTAGCATGGGAGGAGCATCCTCATGCACCCATTCTTCATGCCATTATCTCAAGCCCATTGTAACATTACCCCTTGCTGCAGCAGCACCAAGTCTCCACTGGGAGTCACTGATGCCTGTCAGCCACAAGTCCACCATCCCCAAGACAGGAGATCATTTCTCTGGAAGCTTAATCCTCTTCTTCCCAGCAGACCTCTGGTAATCACAGCTCACTCATGATCCCTAGTTGTTGGCATTGTGTGATGTGTGGCATCCAGTGGATCAATCCTCACAGGCACCAGGTTGTCTCGGTGTGCATTATTGGGCCACATCATTATGTCCACTGGCATTCTAAAGCCTGACACTGCTGGCTGAGAGGTTCATACCCCCTTTAAAGTTCATTATTGGACATTTATAAAATGGGTTGCATAAAATATGCAACCCCATTGGTGGACTGGGTCTGCATGGCTATGTATTAATGTCCTAGTATATGCATATTTATTTGTTTTTATTTATTTAGCTTTTGTTTACCAGGTAAGCACACTAGACAGTCAAGTGCCTATTTTCAGGTGCGACCTGGGAGAATTACAAAGGTACAGGAAAATAACAGTACAGAGGCCAGCAACAAATTATACAAAGGTACAGTCAGAATACAAGCAAGAAGGACCAGCAGAAACAAAGTACAGAGACTAGGGTCCAACTGTCATCCATGGTACAGACAGGTATAAGCAATCAACTACAGTCAGGTAACAGGCAGTGAACAATTTAATGCAATTCAGTAAAAGGCATGACAACCCAGGGGGACAGCCAGGGAAATTAGGACCAGTGTCAGCAGCAACAACATTTGTGATATTTGTTTATTTGTTATTTTGGAATAAGTGCACACCCACGGCCAGGATTTTTCACAGACACTTCACAGACAGTGGACTACGGGGGATAGAGGCAGCTTGATGCTTGCTTTAGGTAGCCCCAGAGGGAGGACCTGAAACAGCTGTGGGAGGGGGCAGCTCTTACATGAGGAAGAAGAAGGTTCCAGGTTCTAGGGGCAAGAGCCACAAAGGCTCGATCTCCTGCAAGGGAGTGAGTCTTAGGGACCATAAGTGCCTGGGATTCGGTGGACCTCAGCTGGTTGCCAGAGGGGGCAGGCTGGAGGAGGTCAGCAAGTGCAGGAGGAGTAGATGACCAGATGATGTTATCCGTAAAGTTGCCCATAATGAATGAACGATGGTTACTAGGGGAGAGCCAACCCAGTCTAGAGCAAAGTAGACAATGATGGGTGAGATGAGGGGCTGATAGGGCTGATAGGGTGAAGCAACATATATTGTTATACGAGGTGTCCCATTTGGAAAGCCAGGCTTTGGGGGCATTCATGAAGGAGGTGAGCCCATAGCAAAGCGAGGGGAGGAAGACCCCTTTTGCCAGGGCAAGTCTGGCAGCTGGGGTGAGACAACTTTTTCTCTGTACGCGAATCCCAATTTGCAGTTTGTTGTCTTACAGGAGTTAAGTATCTGCAGGGAGAGATCCAGTTGGGGGTCAAGAGTCACCCCCAAGTACTTGAACGATTCCACCATCATCACAGGGGTGCCATCTGTGCCAACGACTCTGAGCTCAGCCGGGCATGCTCTCATCTTGGGATGGGAGCCGAATAACATCACATGCATCTTCTGCAGGTTGATGACAAGCTTACTTGCCTTGAGCCAGGTTTGGATGCAACCAAAATCTGAGTTGAGACTAGAGTTTATGTCATCAATATTTTGTGAACTGCCGAGGAGCACCATGTTATCAGCATATAGAGTAACATGTCTGATGGTTGGGATTGAAGGCAGCTGGTTTATAAAGAGGGAGAACAATAGGGGACCAAGGACCAACCCCTGAGGTACCCCACAGGCTACTGGTGATAGGCTGGAGATGGCATTTTGGAACCTCGTGTACTGTTTCCTACCCGGGAGATAATTAGAAAACCAGGCTAGGATGGGGGGGAGAGGCCAAAAGACTTGAGAGCAGAGCCCAGGAGGGTGTGATCAACCAGATCGAAGGTCTTGGACAAGTCGATGAAAACAGCCCCCGTGAGTTTGCCTTGATCAGTCGCAGTTCTGATTTTAGAGGTGACCTGTGCGAGGGCAGTGGAGGTGCTGTGTCCTTTTTGGAAACCGTGCTGCTCAGGGGAGAGAAGGTAATAGGTTTGTAGGAAAAGGGCAATCTGGGAGGCCACTACTTTTTCAAGCAGTTTATTAACTGCAGATAGAATTGCTACGGGTCAATAGTTCTTATGTAATTTGGGATTGCCATGCTTGAGGACAGGGATCACAGGGGCCACATTCCAAATGGCAGGGGCAGACCCCGATACGAGTGAGGAGTTAAGAATGTGGGAGATCGGATGGGCCAAGAAGGGGGCCCACAGGTTTAGCAGTTTGGGCACAAGGTTGTCGTGTCCAGCACTGGAGTAAGGGGAGAGACCTACTAGAAGCTTCTGGGTTTCTTTGGAGGAGACAGACTTAAAGTAGAAGGGAGGGAGAGGAGGATGGGGTGGAGCACCAGGAGTAGGACCCAGATCATTTGAGACTGAAGGCATAGAGGTGTAATCAGACAGGTCTGAGAACAAGCCATTGAAAGCATTTGCTATTATGTGGGCATTATTGCAACTGACTCCATTTATTAGCAAGTCAGGAACCTGCTGACAGGCTGGACCATTTACGGTGTGTTTTATAGTGCGCCAGAAACTCCTCGGGTTTTTGGCGGACACTTTGAGGGATGATTTGCAGAAATCACTCTTTGCCGAGTGAATCACCTGTTTGCATGAATTCCTAAGTTGCCTGTAGACCTCGAAGTCAGATCTGTTTCCAGAGGCCTTATATTTAAGCCAACTTTTGTCCCTAAGCTTCATCAGGGCAAATAGTTCCCCTTGTAACCATTTGTGACTGTGCCCCTCACTCATCTTTTAATGAGTCAGGCATGTCTATCTTGTAATGGGGTAAAATGGTTAGGAAGCTGTCCAGAGCAACCAAGGGGTCCGGGCCTGCAAATACCAGGGACCAGTCCATCAGGCTGAGGTCAGTATGGAAGTTGTTTAAGTCAAAGTTTGAGTAATCTCTCATCTGTATGACTTTTGGTGGGACCCTGAGATTAAGAACCCTCCAGATACAGTATGTGGGGAATGATCCGAGATCAAATCAGGGAGGAGGCCAGAGCCTGATAGTTGGTCTGGCCTATTACACAGCATCCAGTCAAGCAGAGAGCCATTTTTCCCAGAGGAAGAGGGTCTGGTGGGTTTGGTGATGAGCTGGCTGAGGGCAAGGCCAAATAGAAGGGGTTCACAGATTTTAGCATTCTCACTCAGCCAGTTTAGGTTGAAATCCCCAAACATTAGGAGTTCACTAGGCCTCACCTTGGAGCTGAGGCTGTCAAGGAGATAGAAGAGGCCAGGGAACATCACCTTTTGGTGGATTATATACACAGGACAGGTGAAGCTTCTTAGTGTTGCCTAATAGGAGGAGGGCATGTATAAACTCACAGGAGGGGGAGGGGAGTGGGTACATCCGTCACTTTTAGATGAGATTTGTAATAAAGCAACAACCCACCCCTTGTTTAGTACTGCCCTGTCCTGTCTGATCACAAGGTAGCCAGGGAGAGCACAGGCAGAGTCAGGGGTGCACAGGTTTGAGCCATGTTTCAGAGACCCCAAGGATGTCTGGTTTATAGTAGGAAACCCATGCCATTAGATCTGAGTGATTGGCAAGGATGCTACGAATATTGAGGTGGGCAATCTTTAGACCCTTTACCTCCTGCCACTGAGGAGGCAACATAATGAGTTGACAGCGGGTTGGTAGTTGGTTTATGGCTGCAACCACAAGCACCAGTCAACTGGGTTAAGGAATCGGCAATAGTAAGAGAGAATCAAGGAGCAATTTTGCTGTAACTGATTTGGAAGGATTTTGACGAGGGCACTACAGACAGGGATCAGGTTAAAAAATGGGGCTGGGTATATGCAAATTGTAGAGCAATTTATTACCACAGGTCCCCAATTTGGACAGTAGATGGGGCTGTGGTGAGCTGAGCTTGTTTTCAAAAATTGTTTTACTGCTATTTCCACCGCCTGCTCTGATAAGGCAAGCTGCAGCTAGATTATGAAGTAACAGGGTCCTTCCTTTCAGGCAGCTGATGAGGATAGAACGGGCAGAAACGTGAGATATGACCTCTAGTGGAGAAAGCGGAGAACCTGCAAATGGGAAAGCGAGCTCACGTGATCTCAGCTATATATGTAGATGCTCACCAAGGGCGGTGGTGGGGATGGTGGGGAGCCAGCGCAGAGCGCCGGCAGGACTTCAACTGATCAGGTTCACCGAAGTGTGCACAGCTCTGTACCTGTCTGTTTTTCCCTGCGGGGAGTCGAGTCGGCAGTGGTCCAGATTGGGGGGAAGGGGAGGCAACCGAGGGCCTTCACGACCACCACAGCTAAGGAAGAAGAGAAAAAACACCAAATTTATACACAGGTAGGCAGAGGGAGGGGCTGAGAAAACAGATGGAGCAATGCAACAGTTGTACTGATTTGGATTGGGCCTGGGACTAGCTGCTTGCACTCTCAAAAATTACTATGTGTGCAAGAAATAAAATTAAGGCACCTGAGGCAAATGGAGACTTTAGCAACTTAGGTAATCAGTATTATGCTGTAACCTTTGCTGTTTAAAATCATTTAAGGCACCTGAGGCAACTGGAGACTGTAGTAGCTTAGTTGATCAATTTTATGCTGTAGTTTTTGCTGTTTAAAATCATTTAAGGCACCTGAGGCAAACAGAGACTTTTTTACTCTCTGAATAGCTTCACTTAAGGTTCCAAGTTAAACAGAGAGGATTTCAATACAAACTGAGCAGATTTAAGGGCTACAAAAACAATCTTCACTACTGTGGTGACATTTACTTCAAACAAGTCTTTTGAAAATGGTGCCAGGGGATCCAGGAGCCTTTGTCTTCAAGTGAGCAGGTTCACCGAAGTGTGCGCAACTCCGTACCTGTCTGTTTTTCCCTGCAGGGAGTCGAGTTGGCAGGGGTCCGGCTTGAGGGAGGGCAAGGTAACCGAGGGCCTTCACGACCTCTACAGCTGTCTGCTTTTCCCTGCGGGGAGTCGAGTCGGCAGGGGTCCGGAATAAGCAAGGCAAGGTTTATTTTGAAGGCGCCCAATCTCAGAGGCTCTGGGTGCTGTACAAATAGATACAAGCTAATCAAAAACTTTAACACATACATAAAACACTAATAAATAAAGCAGGTAGTATAAAACAGTTATAAATAACAATAGTAATTAAAAGGCTATCCCAGAAAGAAATATTAATAAACAGTGTCTGGGAAAGCTTAACTAAACAGTAGGGTCTTGAGGCAGGCCTTAAACACTTCCACTGAAGGGGCTTCCCTTACAGATGGTGGCAGCGAATTCCACAGGACGGGGCCGGCAACACTAAAAGCTCTGTCACCTGCAGTCTTTAGTCTTGTTCTGGGAAACACAAGGAGGCCCCTGGAGGAAGAGCTGAGGGAGCAGACAGAGGCAGCAGGTGTCAGAAGGTCAGACAAGTATCCAGGGCCCAGCCCATGTAGGGCCTTAAAGGTGAGCAAGCCCACCTTAAAAAGGATCCTCCACCTGACCAGCAGTCAGTGCAGTTCACGCAGCACTGGGATGATGTGGCAGTATTTAAGCTGCCCCATCAGCAACCTCATGGCCATGTTCTGCACCAGCTGCAGCCTGCAGAGGGTACCTCCCAAGACCCCGAAGTAGGAGTGCATTACAGTATTCAAGCCTAGATGTTACGAAGGCATGCACCAAAGTAGGGAGGTCCATAGGCAGCACTAGGGGCTTGTTCCCGGTGATGTTCTTAAGATGCTAAAAGCTGGTCTGGACAACAGATGAATCCTGTGCTTCAAATGTCAATTCACTGTCTAAGGTCACACCAAGATCACGCACCCTAGAGGAGGCCTTCAATGACAAAGACCCAGGACTAACCCAGTATCTGCAACAGAAGCCCTCCTATCATGCCTTCTGTTCGACTCCACCACTAGTACCTCCATCTTATCGGGGTTCAGTTGCAACCAGCTGGAGGCCATCCAGTCATTGATCTCAGCAAGGCATCTATTTAGCACTTCCACCACATTAGATGTCCCTGGGCCAAAGGAAAGATACAATCGGGTATCATCAGCATAGCAGTGAAAAACCAAGCTGTACTTCCTAATGAGCTCTCCCAGAGGCAATATTCACATGGCAAACAACATTGGGGACAAGATTGAACTCTGAAGTACTCCACATGACAGGAGGCTAGGGGAGGAGGAGAAATTCACCATCACTACCCATTGCCTCCTGTTCATGAGATAAGATTCAAACCAGCAGAAGACAGTGCCGGTGAGTCCACAAAATTCCCTCAGGTGGTCAAGCAACACCCAATGGTCTGCCGTGTCAAATGCTGAGGAGAGGTTGAGGAGAATGAGAATTGTCCCCTCTCCTTGATCTCTAGCCCTAAGGAGGTTATTATGCACCTGAACTAATGCGGTTTCCATGCTATGCCCTGCCCAAAACCCCAACTGAAGGGGCTCATACAGGTCAAAGGTCACAAGGTGCTCCTCAAGCTGCTGTGCCACAATTTTCTCAACAACCTTCCCAAGAAATGGGAGGTTGGAGATTGGGCAGTAATTCGCCATGACGTCAGGGTTTAAAGATGATTTCTTCAGGAGTGGCCTTACCAGAGCTTCCTTCAAGGCATCTGGAAAGACCCCCTCTGAGATAGAACACCAGACAATCAAGGCAAACACCGGGCCTGTGGAGTCGACACATCTCATCAGAAAATATGTCGGCACCGGGTCCAGATCACAGTATGTGTGCTTCAACCCACAGGCAACCTCAATGACCTCAGCCACCCCCACTGGTATGAACTCCCCCAAACTAGGCGGAGTGCTGTCCAAATGCCAAAGGTGATCACTGTCAGCCATACTGAGGCACACTGGCAGAACACTCTGCCAGACAGTGGACACCCTGTCCAAGAAGAAATAAGCAAACTCATTGCATAAAGCATCAGAAAAAGGCTTTTTTTGGCTGGAGACAGGCTGGATTTAGCAGCATGTCCACAGCCTGAAAGAGTATAGTTGGTCGATTCTTCCTGGCAGCAATCTCCCTTGACAGAACTCTACCTTCTTATGGGTGATTGCTCCCTGTTACTCATCATAATGAGAGTGCAGGGCCCGTTTGTCCACCTCTAGTCCAGACTTCCACCAGCAGCACTCTAACCTCCAACACACAATCTTCATCACCTTGGGCTCCCCATCAAACCATGGGGACCTCAAGTGAGAGAATTTGGGTTGTACACAGACCAGTGTGAGAAAGTCGAACGCAACTGACATCAGCCTGTTGTAGGCGGCAACAGCCTGACCCGCACCCCCAACATGTGCACTGCTCACACTGGATAGATCTGCTACAGCCAGAAATCCCTCCAGTGTCAAACCCCTCAAAGGGCTGCAGCTGACTATCCCAGCAGGGTGAGGGCTCTCAAGGGGGCCCAAATGAGAACTCCACTGTGCAATGATCGGACCAAATAACCCACTCAGTCCTGAGGTTACTACTCTCAAGCCCAATTGAGAAGACCAGGTCCTACATGTGGCCAACCTGGTGGGTCGTGGAAGAAACGTCTTGCGACAGGCCCAGAGATTACATTATCTGAAGGAGGTTGTAACCCAGCCTAGAAGATTCGTCGTTGGCCCAGACATTGAAGTCCCCCAGAACTAAACATCTGGGGGACTCCAACATCTCACCGATGATGAAGTCTGCTACCTCCTGCAGGAAATTGCCTGCTGCCCCAGGAGGGCAGTAAATCAGGAGAATCCTGCAGCCTGCGCCCGGACCCCCATGCACGGCCACACATTCAAAAGAACCTGGTCTTCCTACTTGATGCACAGTGAAGCCAAGCTCAGATCTAAAACAGATGGCCACTCCACCGCCCATGCATTCCACTCAGGGGCAGTGCACCACTGAGTACCGGGGGAGATAGCCTCTAAAACTGGGCCAGTATCATCACCCACCCAAATCTCAGTAATGCAAGCTGGATCGACCACGGAAACCAAGTCCACTATAATCACAGTCTTGTTCCTGATTGATCTGGCACTGCAAAGCACTGACCTCAGGGGATTGGTGGGCAATGTAGCCCTTTTGGGTACTAGTCCACTCAGTCTGGTGGAAACCCTGGGGATGGGGACCAAACACATCTGGCCTCTCCCTAAGGCCATAGTTGCTTGTGAAGGAGCGGCTAGCAAAATCAGTGGGCAGAACGGCTTTTTTTTCTGCCTGACAGATTGAACATGAGAAGCATCCATTTGTAATTGGCAGCTTAGCGACAGCTTGCCAGTAGGCACTGCTTTCTACTTTTAGTTTGTCAGGTAGAAAGAAAGAAAGAAAGAAAGAAAGAGTCATTCTGCCCACAGAGCTCCCCTGTGTGTGATTTCTGCAGCAATCCGTCCTGTGACAATGCGAGAGATAGAGACACAGTGACGATTTGTCTATCTCTATTTCTCTCTTTCACTACGTATACATGGGGCTTCCCTTTGGTTACCGGTTAAGAACCGGGGATCTCCAATTTTGCACAAGTTACCCGGTAAGACACACTCCATGTAAATGCACTGTGTGTGTCTGGTAACTGTGAGGCAGTGCAACATTGTGGGTTTGTGGGTGTCCTCAAAAAGAAGTCATTTTAGGAGTGCAATAACCCACTCCAGCCCCACGGGTGTATCGGGGCATTAATGCACTTCCCAGCTGGTTGAAATCACTTGGGCAGCTCTCGTGCCTCACAACACATCCAGTGCATGCATTAATGCCCTGATACACCCATGGTCTGTCGTGGGTTACAGCATACACAGCTCACCCTGCAGTATATTACTTTGCTATTAAAATGATCATCAACATATTTTTTTCAGTACCACAAAATTAAGTACAGATAGCAGTGCTGTGCATTGTCACAAACATATTTTTCTTTCCTTTTGTTTTTAAAGTAATTTTGTGGTGTGATACTTATTGTCTATCTGTTAATTTAACCGATATGTGGGGAATCATTCTGTCTCTCGGGGTTGGTTGGGTGTTTGGCTGGCCCATAGTTGTCCCTAATCTGAATTCAAGTGTGGGTGTTTCGATTGGCGTCTTGAGGTGAAACACTTTCAGCTGCCATAATAGACATACTAGGAGGAAATGTTTTCTGTCACAGGCACAGAGGTGAGCTGGTCATATTCCCCCTCATAACTACCCATACATCCTTTTCCTCATTGTTGGTGCCCAAATGAATCCCTCCCAACTTGTGGCTCCTACCTGTGTTATTTTCTCAGATGTGTAGTACCTTGCACCTCTTGGTGTTGAGTCACAAGTGCAATGTTTCCGACTACTCCTCCAGTTTAGTCATGTTATCCAGTAGCCCCTGCTACCTCACTATGTCGTGCATTAATGCTGCCATCTTGCTCTCATTAGCAAACAGACTGATCTTACTCCTGATGCCAGGTGAAATATCTGCTATGAATACTCCAAATGGCACCTGGGCCAGTACTGAGAAATGAGTGACAACACTCCTCACAGCCTTTTGAGCTTAGAGTTCCAACCACCACCAACAACTGTTGTTGCCTCCCCTCAGTCACTTCATGATCCAGGTCACCATCTCTATCCCCGTCTCCACATATTCCATCTTTACACCCAGCCGCACATGCTTTACCAAGTCAGAGGCTTTGCTGTAGTCCAAATGTAGGATATTCACCACAGGGCCCCTGTACAGGTTCCTTTGTCACCCAAGTGTAGTAATCAAATTGAGTGGTCTGGCAGGACATACCAGAGACAAAACCATGTTGCTGACTGCCCTGGAAACCATTTTCTTCCAAAACAGGTCACTAGTGACACCATCAGGAATTTATCAATCACTTTTCCTACAATAGTGGTGAGTGTAATGGGTCTGTAATTGTCTGTTTCATACAGTATTCTGTGCTACTTTTGTGGATGGTCATCACATGAGCCACCCTCTAGTCCTGTGCTATACATCCTGTGTCCACAGAGGTATTGAACTGGTCTGCCAGCAGTCCAGCAAAGACCACCATCACCTATGTAAGCTCCCTGGGGTGAATGCTGTCTGGCCCTGGTGCCTTCTCCACCTTCAGTACTTTCAGCTCCTGCAGCACCCTGCCCTCTGACATTACCTCATCTGTAACCCCCTCCATGCCACCTGTGTCTGGTGTTCTGCAATCTGCTCCTGGTACATTGAAGTCTCACACTATCGCGATGTTACCCTTCCCATGTGACCCTCCTAATGTTTTCCAATAAGTCCTTGCCCAGGCTGTACATTTCAGCTGGTGGGTTGTACAATAGCAGCATCATAAGTGTCCCATTCTCGAAGTCCTGGAATTGCATCCATATTGCCTGCGTCCTACCATCCTTCCCTTTTTCCATAGCACAACATATTTCCTCCCTCACGTACATAGCCAAATCACCCACCACCCTGTTACCTTCCCCCAATCTTTCCTATATATCCTGTATCTTGGGACCATCAGATCCCCATCCTTGTATTGGGTAGACATAGTTTTCGTGATGACCACAATGTTTACCTCACCCACTGCAAAGACAGCCTGTAACTGCATGGATTTGTTCCCCAGGCCTCTTGCATTCAATGCGACAACACTCCCAGTTGTTGCACTCCCTTCCTTACCCCTATTCACCACCCCTTCACTAACACCCCCACCCACAAGCCTTTCCCAGTGACAACCCTGTTAGCTTCCTGGGTGAGGTTATTTGACTACACTGTCATGTGTTGCACATTTGAGGTCAGTGACACATGAAACGACTGTCATAGAACAGTTTCAGCACAAAAACCTTTTATTGTTGCAGTTTTGTTACAGGTCATCAGTTAGGTTATCAACTATAACATGTTGTAACGTTAATCTTATTTTTGAACTCTCTACTGGTACATCTTGAAGATGCATGAAGACCTTGAAGACCAGAGTACTGAATCAACAATTGAAGTTAACACTCGTGGTTGTAACGACTGAATCAAGTTAATGTTACAAAACAACATGTTACTGTTACTGATGTTTCCCCTTAGGCTTCAAATACTCACACTACCACTTGACTCCTCCCTGAGTTCCTGAGTTCCCCTCCCTCATCTTCCACCAATGAAGGCATGCCGGCAAACCTATTAGGTTACTGTTTACCGAGATATAGTCTAATTACAGTTGTTGTTAATGATCACCCTTTGTTTTGCATTCACAGGAATGATACAAAAACATATTCAGAATATTCAGAAAGTATTACAATGTAGCACTCCTAAGTGGACAGTTATGAACTTGTTAGACAGACCAAAGCACAATGAGGACCATGGTAAAGGTCCACAGGTCCAATACCCTGCTGATAGTCAGTTGGCAGCAAGCCCAAGAGATACACACAGCATCAAGAATGACAGCACTCGAACAGAGATAATGTGCTCATCTCAAAATTAATGTGCTAATGCAATGATTTATTCAGTACAGAGCAACCAGAGCTACACCTTACTTAGTAAGGTGTAGCTCTCACTGCTATGTACTGAATAAATCACTGCATTAGTACTGATAAGAGCATTATTTCTGTACTAGTGCTGTCATACTTGGTGATGCATGGTAAGGTGTCCTAATTACCTTGTGGTGTGCTTTGTCCCCCTCAACCAAGATGTAATGTCACTCAGAAGAGAATGACATCAATGATGTTGAGTCGCCACCACCCAACACTGATCCACTGTGACATACATGTCACTAAAATGAATGCTTATTTTATTTATTTATCTAGTTTTTGATTACCAGGTAGGTGTCCTAGACATGGAAGTGACTATTTTCAGACACGACCTGGGAGGTTACAAAGTGACACATTTGGAACAGTGACATAGTACAGTGTTTTGCAAAGAGACAAAAAATATACAAATTACAGTTGGGCATAGAAGTAATAACAATACAATAGACATTGAGTCCAAAGCAATTTCAGATACAAAAATAACAATACAATAGACATTGAGTGCAAAAATGTGCAGTTACAACAGTCTAGGCACAAGGAGTAACACGTAAGTGCCATTTACAATATTCTGCTTAAAAAACTTGGGCATAGGTGTGGGCAGGTTAGAACTGGGGTGGGCTGGATATCTGGTCAATAGGGGCCAAGATCAGGGATATGGAGGGAGAGTGTAGGCAGTGTGAGAAAGGAGGTAGACAGAAGCCATTGAGGGGCAGACAAGGGTCTTGTAATGCATTGAGGGAAGGCAAGCATACTAAGGAGGATCATATCAAGTGCAAGGTGCAGGGCTGACAAGGTGAGTTTGAAGCTTATTTTTGAAGGCGGTGTGACTAGGTGGAAGACAAATGTCTAAGGATAGGGAATTCCATATCCTAGGGGCTGCATGGTAGAATGCATTAGAACCCTTTGAGGTTTTAAACCTGGGCACGTGTAGCAGGGATTTGTCTACTGAGCAAAGGCCTTTGGAGGAGGCCTGAGGAATTAAGAGGGTGCAAAGTGATAGAGGGGTATTGGACCTGAGTATATTGTCTGTGAGGGAGCAGAAGGAGAGTAGTTGATGGGCTGAGGGGGAAGGCCAGCTGAGATCAACATATAGCAGGCAGTGGTGTTTTATTCACAGGGATGCAGAGGCATAGCAGCAGATATTATTGTAGGTAGTGTCCCATTTGTGAAGTGTGGCTTTGGAAGCATTCACATAGGTCATGGCACCATAGGCAAGTGACGGAAGTAAAGTGCCCCATGCAATAGCTAGTCTAGCAGAGGGAGTGAGTTTTGTAGGCAATACCAATTTTGCTATCAACCAATTTTCAGGTGGCTTAGATATGCTGGTCAAAGGCCAGAGTTTCATCAAGATGGACCCCAGATATTTGAAGGTGCTTATAGTGTCCAGGAATGAGCCAGCTAGGCTAGGTATCTTAAGCTGACTGTGACAAGTTTTCAGTTTGGTTGCAGAGCCAAAGAGCATTACTTGTGTTTTGGACACATTGAGAAGAAGCTTATTATTTGTGAGTCAGGATTGGATCTGTAGGAAGGTAGAGGATATATTAATATTGATTTCATGCACATTCTTAGAGCTGGCATACAAGACAAGGTCATCCGCATAGAGGATGGTCGAGCAGGAAGGGATGTTTCGTGCAATCTAGTTAATAAAGACAGAGAAGAGAAGCGGTCCCAGGATAGAGCCCTGGGGAACGCCAACTTTTATAGAAGTTTGATCTGATATTGCAGAGTTAAATTTCACTATCTGAAATCTATTAGATAGGTAAATTTTGAGCCATGCTACTGAGTTTTGCGAGAAGCCAAGGGATGTAAGATTGGCCAGAAGAAGAGTGTGGTCCACTAGGTCAAAGGCTTTCCTGACGTCAATCAATCAATCAATCAAACTTTATTTTTAAAAGGCGCTTTTCTCAAAACCAAAGCGCCTGTACAATTTCATAAGACAATAAATAAACCAAAATTAGAACTAATGTAAATCATTAAAAGCTATACTAAAAAGGTGGGTCTTCAGAGCTCCTTTAAAGCTTAGGACAGTCGGGCAATTTCGCACCTGATGAGGTAGAGAATTCCACAGGGTCAGAGCCATAAAACTAAATGATCTGGCCCCTGAAGTTTTCAAATGAACCCTGGGAATCTCTAGCAATCCCTCATCAGTGGATCAGAGGGCAGGAAGGACAGTAGGGGCAAAGGAGCTCTTTCAGGTAAGTAGGTCCCTGATCATGTAGGGCTTTATAGGTCAGCAAACCAACCTTGAAGGTGATTCAGCAAAACACTGGCAGCCAGTGCAGTCCGTGGAGCACAGGCATTATATGGCTGGATCTGGAAGATCCAGTCAACAACCTGGCCGCCGCATTCTACACTAGCTGCAGACGGTGAAGTTCAACCCCGATAGCCCTAGGTACAGGGAGTTGCAATAGTCAAGGCGGGAGGTAACGAAGGCATGGATCAATGTTGGAAGATCCTCTGGAGGAACCAGGGGCTTCACCCTGGTGATGTTCCTCAGATGGAAAAAGGAAGTTTTGACCACCGCTGACACCTGAGATTTAAGCGTCAAGCAGTCGTCAATTATTACGCCAAGATTCCACACCTGATCTGAGGTCGTCAGCTGAACGCCCCCAAGCCATAAGCCTGAGGGTGATCCATCCGGCAGACCCGCCTCACAGCGACCTTTGTCCACGACCAACACCTCAGTTTTCTCCGGGTTTAACCTCAGCCAACTCCCATTCATCCAGTCTTGGATTTCAGCAAGGCAGATAAATATGGCCCCAGTTAGTAGGCCAGAGTCCATGGCACAAAGAATGTTGTTCGTGAATTGGGATAGTGCAGTGGAGGTGCTGTGCCCTTTGTGGAAGCCATGCTGGTATGGTGATAGGAGATTATGCTTGAGAAGGAAATCAGAGATTTGAGAGGCCACTAGTTTTTCCAGGATTTTACACAGTACTGATAGGATTGCTACAGGACAATAGTTGGCAATGTCTTTTTTGTCACCTTTTTTGAAAATTGGAGTGACTCCTACAATTTTCCATATGCTTGAGACATTGCTGTGACATAGCAACAGGGTGAAAATTATATCTAAAGGTGCTGCAATGAAGGGAGCAGTCAGCTTGAGAAGCATGGGCTCAAGACCATCAGATCCTACATTAGTGATGTCCAAAATAGTGTTTAAAAGCCTGTCAGATCTGGATATGGCTTTAAAGTGGAAAGGGGGGGTGCTCAGGCATGTGGTTCGCAATTTTTAGGGCTAGACATGGGGGGGTGAGGTAGGGAAAGTTGATGTGCATTTAGACAGATCAGAGAATTGTGCATTAAAGGCGTTAGCAATGGTAGTTGAATTATTACAATGGACATCATTTAGGACCATGTCATTATTAGAGAGAGATTGTTTGGACTCCAGAAAAGTTTTTAAGTGAGTCCAGAATTTTCTGGAGTCCCCAACGCCTGTAATAAGAGTCCTTTGCAATAGGAGATTTTGGCTAATCTGATTTGTTTTTTGCAGAAGCTTCATAGAGACCTGTAGGTGTTATAGTCGGATAGGAGGCTCAATTTTATTAAAATGCTTCCAACTTTTGTCCCTAACCCAGAGGGAGTCCAGTAGGTTTTTCTGTAACCATCTTGTTTGTTTTGCTCGGACACACTGTGTGGTGAGGGAGTGTGCTTGTCTTGAAGGGTCAGAAACCTGTCAAGAAAGTAGTTAAAAGCAGCCTGGGTGTCAGGGATCCAATAAAGGTAGGACCAGTCAATAGAGGATACCTCATTAAGGAAGCTAGCATGATTTAGGCTGGCATAGTTGCGAAAAGTAATATATTGCGGTGGGGTGGAGGGAAACAGCAGAGGGACTCCAGATGCAGAAAATTGGAGAGTGGTCACTTATTGCATCTGGTAATGTACCAGCAGCCAGGACCCTGTCAATGTGATTAGATAGTATCCAGTCAATAAGTGTACCGGAAGTGGAGGTAGATGTTGTCCTAGTCAGATCAGCAATCACTTGATGTAAATTATAGGCTTGAACTAAGGAGAGAAGGGTGTTTTGGGCTTGACCTAACCAGTTCAGATTCATGTCACCAAGAATTAGTAGTTCATTATGCCCAACAGAGGAGACATAGTGTTCGAGTAGCTCAGCCAGGCCCGAGGAGTCACTTCACAGGGGATTATAAGTGCACACTATATGTAGCTTTTTTGTGCCTAGGAGGAGGACAGCATGGAGAGATTCACATGATTGCATGGGATGGGTGGTGGTGAGTGATAGATTCAGATGGGTCTTAAAATAAATTGCAACTCCTCCACCCCACTTAGAAGATGGTCTGTCACACCTAACAAGATTATAGTTGGTTAGAGTGTATACGGCATCAGAAATTGAGGGCTTAAGCCACATCTCTGATAGGCAGAGAACATCCGGATGACAGAGAGCCACAAAGGTCTCTAGTTCAGAATAGTTTTTGAGGAGGCTTCTGATGTTGAGAAGCATAATGTGCATTCTTTTTATGTTAGACCAGCCATCATTGTTGGTATGCGTGGGCTGTGTCACAGGGACAGGGTTCTTCTCTATATCTCCTGACAGTAACAGAGCGAGCAACAGCAGGTACCAGAGCTTACGATGCAAGAAAGGGTGTGTTGAATGTAATTGTGCTTTAACTGTTTTATAGCGGTGAACATGACATAGTACACTGGGAACCTCAGAAGGAGCATAGATGTAAGATCTGGGTGGTTGCCAGGGTCAGCAAGCATATCTGAGAAGGTGAAATCCTTCAGACTTGGTGCTGACTGGATTTTGGCATAGGAACAAGTGCCCAAAGAGAGCCAGGAAAGGATGACTAATGGAAGCCTCATGGTCATCAGAGGGCCAAGTTGTAGAGCCATGTTGATCAGGGAAAAAGTCGAGATTAACAAGACTCAGAAACAGTTAGAAATGAGCAAAAGATGTTAGAGTCAGGTGGGAGGTTGAAACAGTGATAATGCCCCTAGTGGGAGATGTATATAACTAGCAAATGGGAAACTAGGCTGATTGTCATATGACACAAAAATTAATTCCCTATATATGTTAAAGTCAAGATGGGGGCGGGGAATTTCATGTGCATTGAAGCAGCTCCCCAGTCATACATGATAGCCAAGCAGTGGCCGCAGAGGTGGGTCTGCTGATCCTCCTTGGGACAAGAGGTTGAGAAGGAGTCATGGGGAGCATGGATTTCAGTGGGATGTGGCAAAGGAGCATCAGCTCAATGGTAAGGGGACTCCAGCGGCAGCTCCGAAGTGGTCTGGGCGCAAGATTCAAACAGCTCCTGTGTTTTTAAAGGGACACCAGCCCCTGCTGTTCTGTGCTGCCTGAGGAGGAAGGGAGGAAGAGTTTAAATAATGCTTTGCAGAAAAGGGAGGACTCAGGCACACAAAAGAAACCAGGCGGGGACACAGGGATTAGGTAGAGTACTTTAGTAGACAAAGGAAAAAGGCGGAGCTTGGGAAATGGGGGGAAGGTAGTGAGGTAGACTAAGATAGAGAAAATGGTGCATTGGCTTACAGGGAAGAGAGTGAGTGACCCCCAGGGTCTGGAAATTGCCGGGGGGGTAGTTCTAGCAGAGGGAAAGAAGAGGGTTAAATTGGGAGGCAACTGTCACCTATACTGTTGCTGGGTAGGGTGGTTGCTAGCCTTGTGGTCCTGTTCAAATTTTACCATCCATCTACTATTGTAGAAAGTCGAAATGCAATGTTATATTGATGTAAAGCCATTCATCTTGATGGTGTAAAAACACAATGTTTATACAGCCTCCCTCATAACCCCCAGAAAATTCCTGATCACCAATAGGAAGCATTGAGTCGATCGTGGACATTGATTCACCACCACTACCACCACATAAAATTTATGTGCATCCATGGCATACACAACAGCATGACTGCATCGTTAGCGATACATCACATCATGGAAACATCTCTGACTGTGGTATCCATTTTGATACCCCTGTTACACATAAATTCATGTGAACACTGGCATGCTGACTATTTTTAAGAGGAACTGTCAGCAATAACAGCCTCACACCAAGTGTGAAGCTGATCCTAATTAGATCTTTGTGTGTGGCAACACATTTATTTACATACTGATTACCGTGGTGTAATAAATAAATGAGGCTAATTTCATTTGCTTGTAAGATGCCATTTCATGTAACCAGACACCCCAGAATCTCCTGCTGTTGACATTAGAGGAGAACTGCAGAGCTGGGAGATGCAATTGCTTTCAATAGCCTGCCGTGAATGTCAAAGTTTTTTGTAAGCTGTACGCTTTGATTTGCTGGGCTGCTTTTCTCCAGGGGCTAGGTACAGTCACAGAGTACTGAACTAAGCCCCATAAACATAGCAGGACAAGCAAACATCTGATTATAACTTAGAAAATCTTTAACATTTATACTGCAGGCTATCGAATCTCCCAGCTCTGCAGTTCTCCTGTGATGTCACCCGCAGTTGATTCTGGGATGTCTGGTTACACGAAATGGCATCTTACAAGTCAGCAAAAGTAGCCTAGGGCATACTACTATGTTACAGTAAACAGTAAGTAAAGAAAATTGTTTTTGTACACCCAGGTCAAATCAGGATCAGCATCTCACTTGAGTGTGAGGCTTTTGTTAATGACAGTTCCCCTTTAACCATTTTTGTTAGGTAACAACAACTGTTGAATAACATTGGTTTTACAGTTATGTTTCAGGCAGTTATGTGACAGTAATGTGACTGTAGTTCAAGTGGAGTTATGGACCGCAGCTCCATATAGCACATTGTTAATATGAAATGTGCATGACACAGATAAATTGTTTTATGTGACTTATAAATATACGCTGTTACGTAAGCAATAATACCTACGGGGTGGGCAGTATTGTGCTATACTGGACTGCCCAGGGGCGTAATGAGGCCTGACGCCGCAGGCGGAGGGCCTTATTGACCCTGGAAGATCCAGTATAGCACAATACCGCCCACCCTGGAGGGTATTATTGCACTTAGAAAATGGGTTAGGTGTGTATTTTTAAAAAAGAAAAAAAAAGAAATCACAAAAATTTATAGAAAATTAGTTCAAATGTATTGAAAAGGTTTTTGATTGTAAAGTAGTCCCTCTAATGCTGTAGTGGTATACTTGCCAGCAGAGGGCAGTGCAGTTTTTACACTTTTATTTTTTTAAATAACTTAGTGTTGTATTGCTCTGATGCTTGTTTGTGGATCCGGCCCCCCCCACGACGTTCACCAGTGGTCCATTTTATTTGTTTAGTGAGAGAGAGACTCACCACTTTCGTCCACCTTCAGCAAGTAGAGTGCCTGTTTTATACTGATAAAAGCTGCGGTTTTATTTTTCATCTAGTAAGTCTGACTCCGAATGAAAGCTGGTGCAGTACTGTTACCCATGCAGACAATTACCCATACCACACAGCCAGACTTCTCGTCGTGAAGTGGCTGGACACCGTAACCAATGATTACAGCAACACTGTTGCTGGAGCGGTTCCCACAGAATGTGCTGCTGCCGTTTGATGGAATGTTTCACTAATCAGAGTGTGAGGGAAAGTTAAACGTACTGACTCACTTCTCTCTCACAGGGGAGCATTCAGACTACATTTTAGGAAGTGGCAGTCTGTTTTTATTTGGGAAGGGGGTTAGCAATCAGTTGCAAGTAATGCTCTGAAAACTAGGGCTGTGTTGTGTATGAGGCTGATTTCTGGTATTTGTATTTGGGTCTCTCTCACAGTTGAAAGTGGGAACACGGAAGTCAGAGTGGTAAAGTGAGCTAAGAGAAAAAAAGGCAAGCAACTTTGTGTAAGGAGTTTCATTTTTAATTTTTGTGCTGGCTTTGCTGTGCACGTTTTAGCAAGGGGTAGTCATTACATTTAACATTTTATCAGGAGAACATCTTGTGGACAGGCATGGGGACTTAGCTCTCATTAAGCAAGACAAGAAAATTCCTGGTATTTCAAAATTAAATGAGGGTGTTTCAGCCAATTAGAGACCAGGCTGGACAATATGATTTTAGTGATGGGGTTGGCAGGGCTGGTACTTTTAATAGCCGGGCATCCGTTGTCAGATAGATGCCCAGCTAGAGAAGTCCCTCAGCCAATCAGAGGCTTGGAATACTTTTTCCAATTTTCTAATGTTTATTACACAATTTGTGGCATACATAGTCTGAAATATACTGGTGAAAAAGTAACTATACAGGATTACACATGTGGAAATGTGTCCGGATGTATAACCACTGTCTTGTTTTCATTGCACTGTTACTTGTGCTACACAGTTTTGCATTCAGTAACATGTACTGTTATGTGTCAAACATCATCTTAAACAGATGGTCAAGCATTGTGGCTTGTTTATCACTATTGAAAACTAAAATGTGCCTACAAATGCATTGATTTCCTAAGTTGCAGTAATTGGTGATATAATAAATAAGCAAACATTGTGTAGTATGTCTCCCTTGCATACTGATGTGACTTATGTATAGATATTTGTTTTCTTTTTTACCATTTTCCAGGTATAGCATAAAACCAAGTTAGAGTACTTAAAATTTGGAAATTGTGAAGAAATACCTTTCCCTCGGAGGATGCTTGATCCTCCATGGTTTGCGCTCTCACCTGGTTGATGTCCAATGGGAAGTGTAGGGAGATGTTGTGGCACATGATTGCCTGTGGTGTGGCAGGAGGGCCCGGGTGGGTAGCCTGCATGTGTGAGCATCACCAAACGCACACATTTGACTGTGGTTGTCTCAGGATCCAGGGGAGAAAATTGGGGAACCAACCTAAAAATTGCTCAAAGCAATAAAATAATTACCATTGTAGAGAAGATACAGAGTGATGGTCTCAAACATTTTTAAAGAATTTAAACAGCTTGCAGAAATGATCGGGAAGGTATTAAACACATTAAATATTGGATTTCCAGTTGAATACCATGTAATAAGCTACCTTTGTAGTGGGGTATATTAAGGGGCACAGTTATGAAGTATTTCTTAATTGCAAGGGTGGCTGATGAATGTTAGGCAATCAGCTATAGAACCAAAACATCCACATGATGAGAAGTTGGAGGAATGAATGGACCACATGTGCCTGGGGGATGATGCTAGTTGTAGGTCAGAATGCAGTACAGTATGGAAAGTCTGACTTCATTTTGGAGGAGCAGGAAGGCCCCACAAGAGAACACAACAGTGAAACCTGTGAGGATGGGCATGTCCTCTGTGCAGTCTTTACAAAGGATGTGGCAGGACGTGTACCTGAAAGGCAGCGGAAAGGTAATAATGGCACAGAAATATATACAAGTCTATTCACAAGGTGAACTATCCAAGGGCAACTGTTAGCAATAACACTTGATAGGAATATAATTCTATGTGCCCTATATGCTACATAAACCATCTATGCTGCTGAAAGGTCTGAGGCGATGACTTGGGTAAACTGAGTTAGATATTTATCTACGCTTCTTCTTGAAAGCAATGTGTTGTTAACTGCGAGATCTCCGGTACATGTCATCTGCTACATTTCTAATACGTAGATTCACTTTTCTTCCACTGACAGATCCAAACTGTTCTTAGTCTTTCGGTGCCGCATGACATTCCTGTTGGTAAAACAATTCCAAAGAAGAACTGTGAAGTTACGGTCATAACAGCACATGTCTTGATTTAAAAATACATACTGTGCCCATTTCATTTATAATTGTAGGTGTAATATTTCAAGTTAATCATGCTGTAGTCACTTGTTGAGATGTTATTTTAGCAATGGTGGTAAGAGACAACCAGCAATGCGTGAAAGTAATGTTCCTAAAAAAATGATGAGTGACAGGTGATAAGATATGTGGATAGAGTATGAAACTTTTAAACACTTGTTATTAAGTTTTTATGGTCATGGAAACTGTCAGAGCTGTAAGTAGTAAGGTGTGACTAGGGGTTACATTAACAGTCTGTTAATCACCCCCTCGGGGTGTAATGTGGCAAGAGGTGCAGCAGAGTGCCATTTTGTCCTAGAGGTCATTAACTGACTGTTAATGTGACTCCTTGGAGTGCCTTAGTGCTTAAATCAGAATGTATCATTCCAATCAATCAGCTGGAGGACAGAATGTTGACATGAGGAATTTATGTGATCAAGCTGTACATGACAGTATAACTGGGATTAATGTAAGACTGTTAAAATCCTAACATCAAATCACATAGTAGCATTTCTGAGACACTTTTTATAATACCTTTTGTACAGTTTGAATAGGTGCATATTTTATATAGTCATTAGCGCAGTATGTGGATGTTGGTGGTAGCAGTTTGACAGTAACAACAGTGCCATGTTCTGACTTAATGCACAATGAGCACACAGTGCAGGCTGTATTTCAAGCATTGACAACCATAACACAAAAACCAAATGGCATGACCAATACCAACAAGAGCAATACCTTCATGTCCTAACATAGTCTGTTGTCATGGAAATTCCAGGATTAACTTGTCTTATGCTCATAAGGTTGAGGTAGCAAATGAGGGGGACAGCTGGCTGGCATTGAAGGTACATCTTTCATGAAAGAATCACCTCAAAACATGTTTCCAATTTGATACACTTCCTGCATTTTGGTTTTTGCATCACTTATAGGGTGTCTAGAATAGGATGCTAGGGAGGGCAAAACTAAGTTGTTGGTTGACAGCAGGAATAGCACCTAATGCACATGGCCACGATTGAAACTGTATTCACTTCATGTGTCCATGAGCTATGACTGTTGAAAATGCATCAGTGTTACATTACTGTAAAGGTTTTGGAAAACATGGAGGTGCACATACCTGTGACTTCTGACTCTTATTGAATCGATTGCAGTGAGAGATCACCAACTGCAGTTTATCTGGCTTTTCATATTTGGCTGCGATGGGAGGTGGAATCTGTTTTCTAGGTGCATGGTCATGAGCAATGCGGTAGCTGGGGAACTCTTGACGAAGACTGAAGCCCTCATCAATCAAGTCAGAGACATAATCTGACAATGTAAATGAAATCATAGTGTACCAGGGACTTGACAGCATAATAATGAACAGCAAACTGTCAACAGTATTACTGCACACAATGTGTAATAAGTTTTTTCTTCAGCAATGGCTAACAAACAGTCTGTATCTTGACCATTCTGAAGTAAAGTAAGAGCACAGAACTGTGGCCACACTTTTTTTGGGAAGGGGGGGATTTCTACCTGTGCCACTCAACTCCAGCACTGTGCCCTACTCCCAAACCAGATGACTTCTGCCCTGGGTACATGCCACCCTGTCTGGGACAAGTAGGTACTACCTTACCCATTCATCCTTCTTTTGTGTTTCTGGGTGCCTGTCATAGGTTGCTGTGACATTGGGTGAGGGGCAAGGTCATGCCCACTCTTTGGAGTCATGCCTGGGCTGTGTGTCATCATGATGCTCCACCCTGGAGGGGTTGCAGCGTTAGGATGACTAGGCACACACCAGTGTAGGTCACAACACCACCCTTAATTCAGAACTTGGGCTTGCTATGCTGCTGGCCACTGAAATCAGCCATGCTGTCAATGACTTGGTGCCCCACCAACAGCTGTAGAACATGAGCATTCTCACGGACGGTCAGTCCAACTCACCATGGCTAGCCCTCCGATGTTCCAGGCTCATTCCAGATGTGGGTATGCATGTGGCAGCAGTGGTAGTGCTACTGCTGTGATGTAGGGACAGCGTAGACATACACATTACTGCAGTTCTGCCAATTGTGCACTTCCCTGTGATCGTGGACTTAGTAATATTGTTTTTCTTCATGTTAAAATCATAAGTTGAAAATGGAACAGTTCTTGACAAGAAAACACATTTGTTATTTTGTAGTTTTTTTCCTGTTCCCGGCCCAAGGCACCAGAAAATGGCCATGTGTGTGGAGGCACGCCGTGGTGCCAGCTCAGCCCCTTCTGCCCACCCGTAATGATGCCACCCCCTCCTGCATATGCTACCCACTGGATCGTGACCCGGTGTGAGCAGAACTATGGGGGGGGAGACCCATGCCCACCACCCCCGGAAGAGGAGAGGAGAGCTGCCTACCAGTTTGCTCAGTCCTGCTCCTCCCTCCCCCACCCCAACCACCGGCACCCCGACGAACCAAGGTTGTTCCCGAACCCAGACTGCCTGCACAGCATGAGGTAAGGCGTCCAGCGCCTCCACCCTTAGCATCACCGGACCTGCTATAATGACATTTTTATGTGTCAATAGTAATTAAGTAACTTAATAAATCATTATTTTTCAGGCTTCCATGACCAGTAGCTCTGTGCTTCATAAAAGGGAAAATCAACAGTTATGTAGTCACAGTTAACATCATAAACATTCTATAAAATTATTAAAAGATATCGGTACAGTTTGAACTACATCAGCTTGGTAGGCTACATTAAACTAATGGATCTTTAGGCCCCTCCTGAATGCCTCCACTGTAGGGGCCTCCCCCAAGGATTTTGGAAGTGAGTTCCAAGTACTGGGCAAGCAACCCCGAATGAAGAATCACCCGAGGTTTTCAGTCCAGTCCTCAGAACTGTTATGAGGCCTTGGGTGGAGGAATGGAGGAAGCAAGATGGGATAGCAGGATTGAGGAGTTTAGACAGGTAGCCAGGGCCAAGTCCATATAGATCCTTATAGGTGAGCAAGCCCATCTCAAACTGTACTGTCTGATGACCCTCCGCAAGGGTAGTATATACACCAAAAACAGCATCAGTGACAAGATCGAGCCCTGAGGGACTGCACAGTTCAGAGGCGGGGGAGAAATTCCTTCACCACCCTCTGCCTCCTACCAGTGAAAGGACTCCAACCAGTTGATGACAACACCAGTGAGTCCACACCACTCTCTAAGGTGATCCAACAACACCATATGGTCCACAGTATCAAATGCTGATGTTTTTTTCAGCAGGAGATTCACCGGCGCCTCCTTCAAAGCATCAGGGAAGACCCCCTCTGAAAGCGAAAACCCAATTATCCCAGTGAACACTGGACCAATGATCTCGATGCATCCTATTAAGAGACACACTGGGTAAATACTATGATTACTTCATACTTTGTCAAACTTATTGTATGTTACAGGGACCTTCACCACCTTCACCACTACTGCACCACCACATGACTTCAGGAAGGACACTTCCATCTTGGCTCACCAGTTTGTGTCTCTGCCTGCTTCCTCTGCATTTTCGTTAAAGTGAAGAGTAGCAATCAGGAGTCTAACAGACATAGATGCAATACAATTAATGGCAGGAAGTGCAGTGAAGTATGATGACATTGCAGTCAACAGTAACTCAAGTACAATACTATGTATGCTTCAGTATCATCAATGGTGCAGTTCTGTTTACTTAAACCTGTATTACACAAATGTTGAAAGAAATGGTGTAATTTAATTGGCCGTTGGGATTTCAACAGCCACACTGAACCCTGTCACACTGTCATGTACAGCCTGTGCACAATGGTGCATGAATTATTCATGCCAGCATTCCATCCTCTATCACATGGCATGATGCATTTTGATTGTGAACATCTTGGTGGATGAACTTTTTCATTGAAAGTGTCCCTCTCGATAATGAAAAAAATTGAAAAGGTACACATCTGATGATTTTGTTTTGCAATAAATGTTACTCTACCTGTAAGGCACTACCATGAGTTACATTAACAGTCAGTTAATGACACTCTGAGGGCACTATGGCACACAGCTGTGCCTCGTGCCACATTACACACCTGTGTGGTGATTACCAGACTGTTACTGTAACCCCTGCTCATGCCTTATGGCTTGAATGGAAGTACTGCAAGGTACTGAATTTACAAAAAAATGCTTGGAGATTTTGCACTTCAATCAGGGACTACCGTATTGAAAAAGAACCCTAACTAGTAACCAAAAGATAAACATCAAAAGCTAATGATCAATGCGAGTATGTAACACTTATCAGAACAGGTATCTGAGAGATAGGAGTGGTTCTGCTGCAAATGTATGGTAACATACCTGTTTGTCATTTATTGAAATGACACCTGTTCAGTGTTGAGGTGCACACAGCAGTTCCTTACCACAATAGCAACTATGCGTGCATTAAGTAGCAACACCACATGAATAAGTTTGTCAGATGCCTGTAACTGTGCATGAGAGGACAATGAAATGTCTGTAAAAAAACATGACATTATAGTGCCATATGGTAGCACAGATAGTAACATTTCAATTGAAATGTCGCTGATAATGTCTCACAAAATATGGATACAGAGACACAACTCATTTCTAATTATAATACACCTTTGCTGGCATGGGCTTCACATGAACAACATGAAACATTCATCTGGAGCACAAAAAATGCAGTTTAACATTACCATAGAAATGTATGTAGACGCACAGACAGAATATGTAATATCACAACAGTTGTACACAAACCTTGCATTCAAACTGTCATAGAAAAAATGTGTCATTTTCTTAGCAAAGAAAATGACAACCTTATTGGAAGGCTTCCAACACAGAAGTTTGCTCATTCGGGGAAAGCTTACATATGTCTTTCAGTATCAAGTTGTTTTGGTTATTACTTCTAGGTTCTTATGCGCCCTAATGGAACCCCCCCCCCAAAAAAAATGTGTTAATAACCATGCATTGGGCAGGGCCTAATGATACACCCTTAGTATTCAGTACTGGTGAATACTAAGGATGTTTGAAAACACAATGTTGTACCTCACACTGACCTTTCTCAATCCAAGCACATTCTTCCAGAGGGCCATGAAGACAATTTGGAAAAGCTCTCCATGATTCGTGTGTATATTGGAAACATAGTTTAAGACTGAGAGCCACTTAGCCACTACCATTCACTATCTCCCCACTGAAACAGCCACCAGTACGGATGACGGCTGACACCCTTTGCCCAATGCGACAGAATAGAGCAATCTTTACGCTTAGCTTTGGCCTCAGTTTTTTATTCCTGTGAAATGATGGAGTGAAAAAGAACCACAATCAGTTTCATCATATACATTCCGAATAAACTAGAGGTACTTTTCAAACAGCACAGGGAAATGCAGAGCTTTACCTTTCGCCATGTGCCACACGTCAGACCAATGGGAGATGTCTGGTTCCTGTTCATGCACTAATTGTTTTACACCAATGTGGTGATCAGTGGTAAAGCAGTCAATATGGACACCGTTGCCTTCACCTTACACAAACGCCTTTTCAAACCCTCTTGCTCCATGGCATTGGAACTAGAGACCTTATTACTCTGTAAATGATAACCAGTGATAAAATATGCAACACAAAATTAACAAGAAGTGACATTACATTATCATTGCATGACATGTAAGTACAGCTAACCTGCACTAACTGTATGTCAATGATTTTTGAACAAAGTAGATCCATTAGAGAGTATGAGCTGAACTTCACTGTGTGCCCCAGAGAGCAGCATCTGGCATCTCCTCCCAACAGCTGCTGTTAGTTTGACAGAGGAGAATTTTGCTTTCAGAGCAAGTAACAGCAGTCTAGAACTACAGTTTTCTTACTGATAAATCACTTCTATCTCAGCAGGAGTCAGTGCCTGTTTGGATTAAGCAAACAGATACTTCATTAGAAGCACGGGGTCTCATTTAAGTAAAAAAAAAAAGAAAGTCACTGTGTGTTTCTCTGTTTGAGGAAGGGGCCTGTATCAGCTTAATTTACTGGGTCAGGAGCAGAGGGTGAAGTTAATTGGGGGTGTGGCTTAGGAGCTTAGGAGTACAAAAGTGGGTGTCTCCAATTACAACTTCCTGCTGTTAGTTTTCCAGAGGAGAATTTTGCTTTCAGTGCAAGTAACATCAGTCTAAAACTGCAGCTTTCTTACTAATTGCCCTCCTTCCCACCCCTCCACTCTCCCACCCTAAGCCAATTTTACTTTTATAGCCACTGGATTTGACAGACAACAGGAACTTCCTGTTTGGCAGTAGGAAAGGAAGGATCACTGAGACAGGTTAGTTTCATCAACCTTGAAGGAACCTCAAAAATAGCTATTTCTCCCCCCCTTGCTGCTGGAGATCTGAATCCAAGCATGGAAGAAGGAGACTACCGAAGACAACAGGAAGTTCCTGTCCCAGAGCAGGAAGGGTGGGAGAGTTGTAAGGGCACATAGGCAGTAGGTAAGTAGGTGTAAAAATACATAGAGGGAGGAGACAGTGAGCATACAAAGCAACAGGAGAGGGGACACAAAATAAGTCAAGATGGGAGTGGTGCAGTGCAATGGCTATGGGGCAGCAGTGTTCTGGGAGACATTCTGGAGGCTGTGATGCTGCCCTGTTTGCAGGCACCTTTTTGGTCTGAGGGAGGAGGTTGTCCATCTCCATGCTGACCTAGCTAGGATTCGTGAAACCTCTTCCCTCACCCAGGGACCATTAGGGCCACCACCGCTACCTCAGAGGTTGCCAAGAAAGAGGAGCAGTTGGACCAAGGTGGGCTCAGGGAGGGAGAGGGTGGAGGAACAGAGGTGGATCCCTCCAGTTGTGCCTCTCCACAATTCATATACTGTTTTGGTGAAGAGTGGTTCCTCTATGGAGGCACCTGCAGTGGAGACCAAGGAGGATGCTGGGAACCTCCACAAAGGAAACCCACAGGAGGGTGGCACGAGACCCCACAGGGGAAGAAAACAACTCCTGGTGGGGGTCTCAATCATTAGGGGTAGAAGTGGGGGAGGAAGGGGATAGGGAGGTAAGGTGCCTACCTGATGCCATGGCTCGGAGGGACAGGAAGTGAATCTTCAGGATTGCGGGAGCAGCTGCATGAGGGAGGGAGCTGGATGTCATTGTCCACCTAGGGACAAATGACCTGGCTGTGAATGGGACCAGAGCAGTGCAAGAGGAGTTTATAGAGTTGGGGAGGAGCCTTAGACAGGTAGCATGTACGGTAATCTTCTCAGAGGTGCTGCCTCTCTATGGCAAGGATGATGCTAAGGGATTCTGCACCATGGGATTGAATAAATGGTTGAAAAAATGGTGTAGCACTCAGGGCTTTAGTTTCACTGGGGACTGGGGAGCCACCTGGAGGATGCAGGCCTATACTGGCGCGATGGTCTGCATCTGTCCGGGGGACCAGGATCCTAGGTGATAGGTTTAAATGCTTCACTGGCATGCATTTAAACTAGCTAAGGGGAGGCACTGAAAGAAGCAGGGAAATCCCAGTCTCCCCACAAAACACAGTAGTTAGAGAGGTAAACACCAAGGTACAGAAGTCAGTAGGGAGCAGGACAGGGGTAAATGCAGAAAAAGGCAGTAAGGACAGGGATGGGGCTAAAAGGGGTAAGGCCATCAAAAAATGGAAGGTGATGAGTACCAATGCCCACAGTCTGTGTAAAAAGCTCCCTGAACTAGTGACCTTGATGGAAGAGGGATGCCTGGGTATTGTGGCAGTCACTGAAACATGGTACACAGAGAACCATGACTGGGATCTCAACATACCAGGATACACAATCTACAGGAGGGACAGGGTGGGTAAAAGAGGAGTAAGAGTAGCTCTTTATATAAGGGAAGGGATTAAAGCAACCAAACTAAAGAGTAAACAGGAAGTTGATGAGTCACTATGGGTTACCCTGGAGACAGGAAATGGCACCACAATCTGCATGGGGGTTGTGTACAGACCCCCATCTCAGGGGAGAAATGGACAAGGAAATTATAGAGGCATCCTTAAAATGGCAGAAAAGGAGAGATATTGTTGATGGGGGACCTGAATATGCTAGATGTTAACTGGAGTATCTTTGCTGTAGGCAATCCAAGAGCAGGGTCATTCTTAATGCCCTACAGGGGCATGCCTCAGAGAGCTAGTGTTGGAATCCACCCAGGAGGGAGCAATCTTAGACCTGGTACTCTCAAATTGGGAAGAGAAGGATCTCAGATTTAGAAGTGGGTAGCCATCTGGGAACAATTAACCACCAAACAGTGTGGTTCACAATAAACACAGCCATACAGTCAAGTCATACAAAAACAAGAGTATTGAACTTTAGGAGGACTGACTTTGGGAAAATGAGAGAGTGCCTCAGAAAAGCACTAGCAAATGGGCAAGAAGGAGGGGTGGAGGAACAATGGGAAATAATCAAAACAGCCATCACAGAGGCAACAAGCCTTTGTGTGAAGCAAACCAAAAAAACAAAATGAAGGAAAAAATCACTACGGTTCTTAAAAGAGGTGGAAGGGAAGGTTAAGGAGAAAAGGATAGCATTCAGGAAATATAAGGAAACACAGAAGGAGCAGGACAGAGAACTTTATCAGTTAAAGCAGAAGGAGGCAGAGAAGGCAGTCAGAATAGCAAAGGCATAAACTGAGGAAAAGATAGCCAACTTTGTTAAGAAGGGGGATAAAGCCTTTTATAGGGACATTAGGGAGCGAAGAAAGACCAAGGGGGATACAGAGACTTAATAAAGGGGAGGAATGTGGGCAGAGGGTGACAGTAAAAAGCAGGGATACTAAATGAATATTTTTTCAGTATTCACAACGGAAGAGGAGGAGAGGTACCTAAACCAAACAAGAGAAACACTCTGAATAGGGGGGTCGATACCAGTCCATTCACAGAAGAAAGGGTTTTGAAAGAACTCTTGAAACTGAGGATGGACAAAGCAATGGGGCCTGATGGGATTCACCCAAGAATTCTAAAAGAACTAAGGGTAGAACTAGTAATGCCACTGACTACTCGCTTTAACAAATCATGGGAGGATGGGGTGGTACCTGAGGACTGGAGGAGGGCAGATGTGGTTCCACTTCACAAAAGTTGGAGCAGGGCAGAGGCAGAAAACTACAGACCAGTTAGTTTGACCTCAGTGGTAGGGAAAATGATGGAATCACTTCTGAAGGAAAGAATTGTTGAGTACCTAGAGGCCAGTGGGGCACAGGACCCAAGGCAGCATGGTTTCACAGCAGAAAGGTCATGTCAGATGAACCTAATAGATTTCTTTGACTGGGTGACCAAAGTAGTAGACCAGGGAGGGGCTGTGGATATGGCCTACCTAGATTTTAGCAAGGCATTTGACACAGTCTCAGACAAAAGATTAATATACAAGTTAGCCAGCCTGGGTGGGTCCCAAGGTGGTACCTGGATAAAAAACTGGCTGGACAACAGGATGCGAAGGGTAATAGTAAACGGAGTCCACAGTGAAGAAAGGAGGGTAACTAGTGGGGTACCGCAGGGTTCAGTACCGGGACCGGTCCTCTTTAATGTCTTTATAAGTGACATTGAAAGCACCTGGAAGGAAAAGTATATCTCTTTGCAGATGACACAAAGATCTGCAACAGGGTTGACACACAAGGTGGGGTGGAAAGGATGAAAAGGGACTTGGCAAGGTTGGAGGAATGGTTAAATATATGGCAGCTCAGATTCAATGCAAAGAAGTGCAAGGTAATGCATCTGGGAAACAAAAACCCAGTGGAAGAGTACGCAATGTGGGGTGAGATAATAACAACAACAAAAATCAAAAGAGACCTAGGAGTAATTATATCAGATGACCTAAAGGTGGCAAGCAATGTGAGAAGACAGTAAGGAGGGCTGGGGGGATACTGGGATGCAGAGGGGAGAGACATCAACAGTAGAAAACAGAAATTTGTTATCCCTCTGTACAGACAGTTGGTGAGACCCCATCTGGAGTACTGTGTGCAATTCTGGAGACCCCATCTCCGCAAAGACATAGACAAAGTGGAAGCTGTTCAGAGGAGAGCAACCAAAATGATGCAGAGTCTGCACCAGAAGACACACAAGGAGAGACTAAAGCAGCAATATGTATACCCTTGAGGAAAGGAGGGAGAAAGCAGGGACATGATAGAAACTTTCATGTACCTCAAGGGAATTAACAAAGTACAAGAGGTAGCATCTTTCAGAAAAAGAGACGTGCAAGAACAAGGGGCACAATTTAAAGATAGAGGGGATGGCTCAGAGGTAATGTTAGAAAGTATTTTTTTACAGAGAGGGTTGTGGATGCATGGAACAGCCTTCCTGAGGAGGTTGTGGAGTCAGGAACAGTGGGAGAATTCAAGAATGCATGGGACAGACATAAGGCAATTCTAGTGGGGGGGGTAGGAGGAAGTATGCTGTTGATTAACTAGAATCTGCAGCTTATCCATCGGGTAGGGAAACTGGCAGACTAGGTGAGCCAAGCGGTCCTTATCTGCCGTCAAATATTATGTTTCTATGTTTACTTCGTTGGCTTCCCAACCAGTGATGACAGCAGTTTTTCTTGGTGTCTGGACCATACTCTGGCAACCGATGGAATTAAGTAGGTAGCCTGCCTTAAATTACAGGTCCTCAGTGATATGGTTGGCACATTCAGATGTTTGAAAAAAATTAAGCACATGCACTGGACTGCCCCCTGAGAAGAGAATGTCACACGCAGTTAGAAGATTCCCGATGGGAAGAGTTCTGACTCCGTGGCTGTATCTCCCATTGCCTTCTGTGCCCATTGATGCAGACTTGCTCCATCACAGCAAGGCTTCTCACCATGCGTCTAATGAAAACTCTGCATGTCCCCAGGCTTATGAAACAGGTCTGAAGAATCATTAGAAGAGCATTCTCAAAAACCATGAACTTCTTTTGTCGATGTTCTCCAACCTTCAGTTCTGTTAATCTGCAGACCAAGAAATAAACGTTATATGTCCTTGTATGCCTACTTGTTTTTTCTTTGCCAAAGCAGCCCGGATACCAATAAGTTAAATTACATGAAAGAAATTGCGTTGATGTACAATGGAAACATCAGGTCAAATTAATGTGAACAGGCCAAGAAATAGACAAAGTTTCTGCAATCTTACAGAGAGCTTGCCATGTCACTTACACAGGTTCCTATCTAGCTGTTCCACAAGTTATATAACAAAGTATTGTGCAATCAAGCATTTTCCTTTACTACCAACATAAATGTTACCAGTTATAAGCAAGGAACACCTCTGTAACACGTATTTAAAGGTTCATCTTGTACATCTACACACATTGTCAATGATGAGCGGTACTGTTGTATGCCATGTTACAGCCAGCTGAACAGCATTTTTCAATGGAGGAACAATGTATGTGGTGATGAGATGGCAATGTGTGCTGCCATCACTACTTCAGAACAATACTTGGAGTAATGAGAGTGTGCTGTGGCATGCCATGCTTACACAGACAAACACGGTTCTTCCTGTTGACAACCCGCAACCCTCCAACCCCCCTAAACAACATGCTAATCATGTTTCCAATCAAGCAAGATTAATGTGTAAAACTGTCAATAGTAGACAATGGACTATGGGCAAGCAACATGAAGGAAATATCAATGTTTTGGAAGATCATCAATGCAAGAGTCATTACAAGTATATGGTGACAATTACCAAGACATGAACAAAGGATGGAAGTGGCACAAGCATTCACACAACATCTGCATTGGCAGTGCATGTTGTATACAATGAATGCTGGTACATTACTACAAATTAAGTGAACATGCTGTATTGGCCATCCCATCCATACCCCATAATCAGACTTTGAAGAACAACAGCCTTCTTTTTTTTTTATTTTATTTAGATTTTCATCTCACCTATCCCTGCAGGCAGCTCCGGTACCTCCCTCAGAGGGACTCAGTCTTCAGCTGCAACGTATCATGACCCAACACCACCTAAATCCCACATGGGTTCCCCCATCCTCCCCCCAGCAGGGCCGAGGTAAATGGCCAACGGTTTAACCTCTACCCATGGATTGAAATCTGGACATCTGGGGTCCGGACAGGGTGCTGGTGTGGCTATCATGAAGCATGCCAGCTCCTATTTCCACCAAGTATTTCTCCCGTAACCCTCCCCACCAACGGCATACTTCAGTGACATGACTCCAGGCTCACATCTCCCCGGCTGATGTCAGAGAGCAATCGATGGCGGATGGCAAACCATCCTTCCCTGCGAGAGGAGAACAGTCCTCTGGATGCTCAATCCTCCCTCTCTCCTGCCTACCCCCAGCATCCCAGGATTGTTCCAGAACCTGGGTCACCAGCATTGCATGCAGTGTAGCAACCAGCACCTCAACCTCCAGTGCCAGCATACTGGCTCGACTAACAGACTTCTTTGCACAGTACAAGACATGTACTAAAACTTATCTTTCATCGGTAATGTCAATGAAATCTTCATTCTCTGAATCAGACTGTGAGTCCACAGAGTCTGACAATTCCCAGTCTGGGTCTGAGTCATCATTGTCTTCCATTTCAGAATCAGAGTCATCCTCTACATCATACAGCGTGGTAACATCATTGCTGTAATCTTTGAATTGGACTTGCTCTCATACTGTGTTCTGACAAATGCTGTCTCAGTGTGATAGAGATAAATTAAATTGTACAGCATGACAAATTCCAATTGGGATAGTCTGAGTTCCCTAGAGAATTTTGTCTTGCCACAGCCAGATGGTATATATTTCAGTGTTTGTGCGTCTCTATGGCATACTTTCTGAAAAAGAGAACAAAATTTGTAAGATATCATTACCAATACTAATTGTGTGCAGTTATATTAACACTCTTGTTTCATTAACATGATGAACTTGAGGGAAACGGAGTTCACAGCCCACTAGTAGCCACATACTGTATAACGTATCTGCTATCCCTTGTGTCCTGGTGCATTTATCATTCACTCGCCGGGAACTGAGTTGGCATCCATCCGTGCATATATTTCTCCTCACATCTGCACCCCTTATCTGCTCCTCCCAACCACTGGACATGTCCTGCTGAAAGACAGATTAACACTCTTGCCAGGCTGCTTAGAACTGTACTGTTCCTAATGACAGGCAGCATTGAACCCAACCCTGGCCCATGTATCACACCACCTTATGATCTGCCAAAAGCGTACGTATAGTACATGTAAATAATGCAATCCTTCTCCCAAAAATCATCATGGAGTCCTAACTCATCTCTAAAATCCATGACTATGCTATTTCCATGCAAGGGTACTCCATCATCTGGCAAGACAGAACAACCACATAGTGGTAGTCTATCATATGTTCCTGTCTTTCAGCTTCATTGAAACTATCTATTTTTTGTCATTGACAGTCTAAGTTGTGCAGATGAAATTTCTTGTCTTCCAGAGAACAGTGATATGTGACACACATACTCAGGTACTGTCCTTAGGCACAATAAAAAGATGGGTAAGAAGAATGTTGGTATCAATGTCAAAAACGGGTAATTTTTGATGGTGCGTTCTGAGACAGCATAGATTGCACATGTGCATAGATGTACCATGTAGCAACATTTCAATACATGTGGAGGAAGATCTGATAGCCAACTGTGGCAACAGAGCTGACAAGTAGAACATCAATATGAATTGTAATGGGAGCAATACACAATGTTCAGTGGCTACACATTGCAAGGCTATGTAACAGTGGCAGTACTGTACATTGCTTATATAACACCAAAAACACAGATAAATGGTAATTACACATCTTACAAAGCATTCAGTTTGGCACCCAGCATCCTGAAAAAGTGGTACAGCTGTTGTACACTCCAAAGGAATGGAACTTGTGCACTCCTCAAATGGAACTGTGGATTGGGTTTCCTCAAGAGCACTGTCAGTGACCTGTACGGTTCCCATATCTGTGCTTTCACATTCCGTACATGTGGATGTTGATGCACAATTAGAGGAACTGCCAACAGTACTGGGAAGTCCAAGATTACTGAGTACCTATTACAGAAGTAGAAAATTGATCATGAGGGTGTTGAACATGTACTTCTTCGTCATGACAATGCAGAAGCCAAGCATGAACAGAAAGGATTACACAATAAAGATCATAGATATTGAATTCTGTGACATGCAAGGATTATGCTGTGCCTCCTGTGTCACAAAATCGAAGAAAAAGCAATGTGCATGGCCAGTAGGTGCAGATGGGTCACGGCAAGGCAAATTTTATTTATAGGGCGCCCATTCCCTGCGGCTCTGGATGACTAACAAAACATATAAAAGATTAAAAAAAAACAATAACATTTTCATAATACAAACTTTCAGAATAGCAGCTTTAAAATTGGCCTCATGTAACTAAGGTGGTAGGACTGGAATAATCGGTCTATAAAAGCCAAGCTAAAGAGGTGGCCTTCAGCCTCATCTTGAAAATACTAACTGAGGAGGCATCCCGGACTGCTGATGGAAATGAGTTCCACAGGGATGGCCCACAGACAACAAAAACATGGTCAACCAAAGTCTTGAGCCGAAACCTGGGAACGTCCAGAAGTCCCTTGAAGAGGACTTGAAGAGGAGCAGAGGGAGCAAGTAAGGTCACAGGTGTCAGGAGCTCTGACAGGTACTCAGCACACAGTTCATATAGGGCTTTATAGGTGAGCAAGTCCACCTTCAAAATGTCCCTCAACCTGACAGCACTTCTTTCAAAGCCACCGGGAACACCCCCTTCACCATCAAGCACCTGGCAATCCTTGCGAAAACCATGCCAGCAGCCTCATTGGCCAACACACACACACCATGTAGGCGATAAGACATGGCTGGGTGTTGTAATACTGGGATACCTGCACACCCAGAGGAGTAGTTAGGCACGAGACCACTGGTCAAGTGCCTTCAGCCTCTGGGTGTGTGGGTATCTCAGTACTACCAACACCCAGCCATGCTTTATTGCTTATATAAAATGGGCCCATAGGCAACTTTGAAAAAAGAACATTCTAAAAGTTTTCAAAGTCACAAAAAAAATAAAATGTAAATAATGTAAAACAGTCCTTCCACAGATGTTTTTCACCTGTCAGTCATCTGTCTTTCTTCACAGTAAATATATAGAATAATGCATATGTAGGTGTGTGATATGACGTTTTTACACACCCAAGGTGTGTGATAATATATAAACCTCAGAAGCGAGCTCGAGAGGTTTATATGTTGTCTACACTGAGGTGATAATAAAAAAAACTGCAGATCACACACCTTCATATGTATTTTTGTATAATAACTGGTGCTAAATAAACAAAGCTCAGAGTCTTAGCATTATGTGCTTCCTGCGTTGCTGATTCGACCTCTGTATGGGCTCCATGGCATGCTGGTTGTTATGATGACAAGGTGAAGGTTCAAAGGCTTCTTCGTTGTTTGAAGTTTAAAAGAAAACTGTGAATGGTTCAATTTTCTGAGTACTTAAGTACCTTAGCATGGTGCACACAACCTGGCACGAGACAATAAAAACCATATCAACTCACAGGTTGATATGACTTTGCCAGATCAACTCACAGGTTGATATGACTTTTTACAAGTCTCAAAAATGGGTTTATATCAGGGGTCACCAGTTATTATATTGTGTTATTGTTTACCATGGAATAGAATAATTCACAGCTCTGCATTATTCCAGCAGGAGAATGATCCCCCACCCACAACACACACACAGAATGGTAACATGGAATACATTAATTCAACATTCTTCATAGCTCAATTGACATACAAAGAAAGACACACACACAGGCCTAAAGTGGTGCCAGAACATCAATGTTATCTGTTGCCAGGTAAGGAGCAGGGAGTTGTCTGGCAAACAGGTGAGGATAGGAATGGGATTTTTCATGGTCATCAAAGAAACACCAGCAATGGAAACTCTGAATAATACTTTTTGTTTTAAATTTGTGTATGTGTGTAAGGGGGGCTCCTGACTTTTATTTTTAGGGCCTAGTCAAAGTTTTTTATATATGAGTAAAGGCTGCAGCCATGTTTGTGATGGAATGTAGAAAACAGTTGGCTTATGAATTGTGTAAATTGCCCTGCTTGGCAGGGACTTGTTTTAGCCAGTGGTGGCACTCCCTTACTGCAATGGCTAGAACCAAGTCTTAGCCAATCAGGACACAAGGATTTATTTGCCAATTTTATATAGTGGTGTATTCAATTCTTATGTTACAAAACAGTGTAATAATCAGCTGCCATTGCTGGATTTTCACTGATCACAATAGATCGCCCTCATTTCATTATCAAGGAGCATGGAATGGGCCTGCTCCTTACCTGGTAACAGATAAAACTGAGGTATGGCTGCACTTCTGGCCATGTATGTGTCTGTGTGACTGTGAGACTGGTACTCTGCATAACGCTGAATTTCTGTATACCATGTCAACAATCCGTGTGTGTGTGTGTGTGTGTGTGTGTGTGGCGGGGAGAGAAGGGCACTCTATTACTGTCATGGCGGCAATGGTAAGAAAAAATTACTGGGACATCTGAACTGCAATGGTGCCCATGATCTAAGGCAACATGGATTCACCGGGAAAGTCAAGATGCCTTTGTAAAACACAGTAGTAAGCCCTCACCTAGGCTACTGTGTGTGGATAGGGAGGCATCATGTTCATAAGGACATTAACAGGGTGGGGTGGTACACAAAAGAATGGCCAAGATGGTGCAGGGCTTGCACCAAAGGACTTATGAGAAGAGATTACAGCATCTCAATATGTGTTCTCTGGGGGAGAGGAGGGAGAGTGGGGACATGATACAAATAATCAATTACCAAAGTAATGGTCTTCACAAAGCTTTCTGTCACTTTGCTGTTGATGCCCTTCTTGTATTTTATTAATGTTTGTTGTATTATTTTTTTTTTTCTTGGAGGGGTATTTTCTTTGTACTAGCCTATTTAAATATTGTTTTTTGCTTTCTTTTTACTTTTCACTTTGTTTTACTTTCTAATGGTTTGTGGATTTGGCTGATGCTGTAATTTTAGTTTGCTTTTAGTTTTTCTATTTATAGATAGGAAGTTTTATTACTATTAAAGTGGAATTTTGCATTTTATTTGATTTTTATTCTTTTGTTTTTGTTTTTAGTTTTGTATATATTTTTGTTTCTGGCTGTATTTTGTTTTAGTTTTACTTTCTAATTTTTCTTATGGAATATGTTTTTCTAGTTTTACTTTTTCTTAAATATACTTTGTTTTGTGTTTTAGTTTTAAATTTGGCATATGTATTTTTGTTTTATTTTTACTTTTGGTTTTATGACGGTATTTTGATTTTACTTGAATTCTTTCTTTCTTTTTCTTGTTCTCTCTTTCTGTTCTTTCTTTGATTTCTTGGTTTTTGTAGGGTTTCTTGTATCTTGAAATGTGTGTAGGTTCCTGTTTCTTTCTTTTTCTTCTACTTGGGTTACTACCCTTTCTTGGTAGAGTTATATTGCATCCTGATGGTGTTTAGATTAGTTTTAGATTGGCTGTTCCTACCTTTTTTCTTCCCCACTTTCTAATTCTTCACTTCCCACCTTCCTACTTTCTCATTCTCCTGCCCTCCTGTCCTCCCACCATGTGAATATTGCTAATAACAAAAACAATGTGCACCCACCTGTATCCATTTGCACATCTCCAATGTGGTGCTGGAATGACTTGGCTTGTTCTGGTTGAATGAAAACACTGAGGGACAAGCATCTGGTTTCAGTCTCCTCTGCTTGGGCTTGAGTCCAGTGACATCCAACAGGACTTGCAATATGGCAAATTAATCTTCAGTGAAATGATCTGCATATATCACAGTATGGTCATTGGGTTCCCAGCCAGCGTGCTTCACCACAATAGTCCACTGCTTTCTACACTTATCTTTAGGGAAGCAATAAAAGCTTTGGTATAACCTTCCCATCTGTGCAACCCACTGCACAACAGTGCTTCATTTTGCAATAGATACAGGGTACGGTTCTAGTACAGGTATAGTGGGTTTTGTTTGAGGAAAAATAATGCACTAATGACAGGAATCTTAAGACAACAGGCAATGAAAGGTAGACACACACCCAAACACAAAAAGAAAGCAAACAATGAATAAGGGACAGAGTATTTTTTATTTTCAGTTAATAGAAATACAGAAAGAATAAGTACTATCATATAGTTGTCAGAAAATGCTAAAAACACACCATACAAAAGTGGCATGAGTAATGTCAACACCAGAAGACCAATACAATCACCCACATGAACAATTTCAACCACAATGGAAAAATACCAGTGTGACAATGTTAGAATGAAAACAGATTAGCAAAAAATACATCAGCATACTGCCATCAGCATCTATGGAACTAGATATTCTAATAATTATCCTTTTCTCTGCTGGAAGCAGAAACTGTTCAGGCAGACTGCACACAACATAAAAAGGGCTTAATGAAAACAACTTTTACTAAGCCACAGCAGCAGAAATGCTATAAATTTAGAAAATAAATCAGCCACAGTTATATCAACATGCAGATAACACTATATATATATATATGTATATATATTTATGAACTGGCGATCGTAAATACATAAATCTGATTGGCTGAGAGCTCTTTGAAGCTGTGATGATATCTAGCTACATCATCACGGCTTCAAAAAGCTTCTTGCCATCAGCTTCCTCACCCACAACAAAGCTATCCGAGGGCGGGTGGCAGCTACAAAACCAGCTAAAATTGCAGTCAGTATGAGCAGTTCCTCAGTCACTTTCACACAGTTGGAATGTCAGCAACAGGGAAGAATTTTTATTTTTTTTAAACAAAACACCTGCCAGCCGAAACAACACAATGGGTGACTGCAGACTGCAGCATTCATAAAAGCACTCGCTCCCAACAGAGAAATACCGTAACGTCACCATGCAGCTCATTAACGGCCGCTCGCGAGGAGAAAACATTCCCGATATCACAATGGCCCTCCCAATTACAAAAAACTTGTTTATTAACCTCACCTTATCCCTTAAAAATGAAGCATCACAGTTTTCTTTTACTCCAGGCTTCCAATAATCACAACATCATTTGGGGGGTGGGGGGAGCAGATCACAGACCACAACGATCGCTGTCCCTGTCAACATATTGGTGCTTGCAGCTGCACTTCTACATGAACTCCACTTGAAACAGTGCCACCTGCTGCCCAAAGCCCTCCAGAAACTTTTTTTTTAAAGATGTTCCTCCAACACTTTAAAAAGGGCATTAAAACATTTTAAAATGTATTTTTTAATTATTTTTCCTAACAAAACTGATAAACCAGTTCATAATAGCAATAAGGCACTTCAGGGTGTGGTATATCATGGGATATCGTCATTTCTCAGATGGTTGGGCGCGCGGCCTGCGGACCTCGTGCCCAACCACCTGAGGCGTGACGGATAACCCATCATATACCACACCATGTCATGACTTATTGCTTAAATATACAATAGGGGTGAGTGGTAAATGAGTGAGATAAAGCAGTGTATCATCCACTGCAGTGTGATATTTTTATCCTCTGTTCTACTGTGATGATATCAGCCATTTACACACACAGGTAACAAAAGGTCATCACTCTAGGCAGCTTTCCCCTTAGAATGCAAGAAACACCTGTGCTGTTACCATAGACACAAATACAGAACTACTTCAGAGGTCTCACCGCTGCCTACAGCTAACTCAGTAAGCATTACAAAATACAACTATTCCCCCCCCCACCAACTTCCAGCTCATTACTGTGACTGCAGCCAGAATTCTAAACAGCACAGCTTCACAGAACAGTCTAAACCACTGCCTGCAGCTAACTCAACTACCACTGAAACATTCTTACTTGTTCCTCAAACTCTGATTCTCACCCATAATGCTAGCAGGGGTGTTCAGGTAGCTAATACTCTCTATAGTTGCACAGTGCAATAATGTTCATAATTTGAATACTGTGCTGGTACTTTCTTAGCTAACATTTTCCGACGCTGGTAGAAGACGCAGTGGTAACACTTTTAAGACTACAAGTTTTGCAATTTTAAACAGTTGCAAATCTGCAGAAACATACTCTTGTGGTTTTGTTTGATCTTTGTTGTAGGATATTAATAAATGGCTTAGCCAGGTGGCTCCTTACCTTAGTAATGAAGTTGTTCTTTATAATAAATATTTGTTCTTCACAAGAAACACACTAGAGCTCTAGGTTGTGCTTGCACCCTGTTTTTGATGCACATAAGAACTGACCTTAGGAGAGCAGACCCCCCTCTCAGGTGGGGGATGGACTTTCTTCAAGTTACATGTGCATCAAGCAACCTACCAGGTGTACACAACCCATGATGTCATGAATGGGAATGCCTCAGAGATTATCCCCCACAATTAATGTGATACTATCAGCTTGACTACAACCAGAATCCTAAAGAACACAATTTCACAGAACACTCTGCTCTCTGTCTGCAGCTAACATAATTACCACTGAAAACAGTATCAGCTGTTCTGACACTCTGCCTCTCAACACATTACAATTACTGTGATGCTCTCAACTTCACTGCAGCCAGACTTCTAAACAATACAGCCTCACAAAATTGTTTCTCACTCCTACCTAAAACTAACTCATTTAGCATTGCCAAACACACTCATGTGTCTCCCAGAGTTTATAACACTGCCAGCCCATTCAGAAAAGCTCACACACAGAATGAGCAAACACATAAACAGGAACAGAACACAAGAGAGCATAACAAAACTTCTAAAACTCTTGGCCCTATTGTATATATCGAATACATGATGGTCAGATCATGTGCTAGTAGAGAAAATTATTTCTAGAGTCGTGAGCTCTGGATATTCCCACTGTGCCTCGGCACTCATGAGATATCCAGAGCTCACCTGCAGTAGTGACAATATTTTGCCATGCCACACTCATGCCCATCATATATATATATATATATATATATATATATATATATATATATATATATATATATATATATATATATATATGTATCGGACATGATATTATAATTTCACTTTTTGTAGATGCTATAACATCACAGCAGAAAGGATGCCTGCAAACTGTCTGTGATGTAAATCAGAATGCAATTTGGAAAACAGAAACACCAGACAGTAAGATGGAGAAATTCTTTATTGATAAGTAACCAAGATGGTATATTGCCCCTATAAATACATACACCAACATATAAGTATTTCAGTCCATCAGAAATCCAAGTAAAATCAAAAAATACACTTCAATATGTGTACCACCCTTTATTCACCTCAGAATCTAGAAATATTGGGGTGAACCATAAAGCATTTACTGATGTGCAGACAACAATAATTACCAATGCTTGCAGTCACCATGGTTGGTCACCTAGAGGCAACAGCAGACCTCTGCAGTAGGAAAAAATAATCATTACTGAAGTTCTGACAGCTGGATGGCTGGGGCATATATTCAGTACATACAATAAGCACACAGAATGAGACACAAATGCTAAATACACTGAACTGGAGCCTGATCGCACTATTTAGTAACTTGTTCTACAGATGCATAGTTCCTGATCAGGAATAACATTGTGGCACAAGATACAGACATAGAAAATACTATCTCAAAAGGGCTAGCATACCACATAAAGCACCGAATACCACAGACTGTGCTGATCACAATAACGTGGTCCAAAATCCAGTCTGGTATGTGACACAGAGATTTGGGGGGGAAGGGGCAGTCAAACAAAATGGGGAAAATATACTTGTAAAAATCAAGGTACAATACACAGAGAAATAAGGAATAAATATATGAACAAAGATAAAGGAGTGGATCAAGGACTGAAAATAGAATTTCCAGACAGAGACAGTACACAGCTGTGAGGAAGAAGTGCCACCTTCACTGCAGACAGCTAGAAACACATTGCAGGAAATCAAGGGCTAACTATCAAATTTTGAACTGCACCACTCAATGATGTCATACTCCAACACGTGCACACAGACTCAGCAGTCAGGAACGTCAAAGCAACACCAAGGGTATGCTGGCCACAGAGGCAATTTTATAAAGGTAAATAACTTCAGTCAAAAAGGATAAATAATAACACTACACACACAGAATTTTTTAAATATCATTTATTACAGCTGGACATGTTAAAATGGGATTTTTAAGCATTGTGCATGATCTTTAAAATTTTCAATATTTTTCCACCAAATTTTCAACATGGCCTTTTGGGACTCCACCTCATGAACAAGGCATGTGATATTTTTCAAATACAGGCTGAAAGGGATTTTGCTGTTGCCCCACAAAATAATATTTTGGCCAAGATTTAAAATTGTCACCTACTGGAATCATGTGATTGGATCATAAGAGGACTATGTTCAAAATTTGGGGTCAAAATATTAAAAAGTTATAAATGTACATTGAAATTCTTCCATGCTACCTCATAATGTAAGTCATTTTCAATATTTTGACTCCAGACTTTTTCAAATCCTTGCCCATACATGTTTTCACACTTGTGGTGTGAATCAACATTTCAGGTAGTATTCTATAAATGCCACATGTCATCTTTATAAGGGGGAATCATAAATGACTATGTTGTGTAAAACAAAACCTTAGATTTGTACCTCTCCAGAGTCTGGTGAGTAATGATGCCACAAGAGCCACCCATCAGCATGACAAGCTTTTGTTATAAGCTATGTCAAAAATACAGGAAAGTATTACCTTATCCTGGGAGTAGAAGGCAGGCTCCAGCTCTGCAGTTGGGCTCTAACTCAGCTGAGATCCCTACTAGATCCTCTGTTTATACATTCTATACATTCTATTTATATTATTTTTCATGGATAGGGCTTATTGTTTCAAATTCCCTTGTCTAATCACATAATAAGAAACTTGCCTTATATGGTTAGGGTTACCACCTGTCCCTATTTTCGCAGGACAGTCCTGATTTGGGCAGCTGTGTCCTGCAAAGAAAACATGAAAAACACTACATGTCCTGACTTTGTAGTAGTAAACATATTTCCTAATTTTCCACTAAATGTTGCAGAAAACTATTATATCTTAACTAAAATACCTTAAAATGATAAGAAACAATAGAAGCAACTAAGAAACTACAATACTTAGCTTTAATTCTGATTATATAGAGAAAACACATCTGTTGTATTGGTTGAGGTTACGTATTGTCCTGCAAAATCTTGTTTAAGTAAGAAATGTCCCACTTTGGGCTTCTGAAAAGGTGATAACCCTATATATGGTGGACTCTCCTTAGTACAACTTCAGCACTTTCTGTTAGATGAAGCTGTTGCACATCATCACCTAACTTTGTCATTCTCCAGTACAAATAAACAGATGTCTTTTGTATGTACACATGGGACACATGATGGTGGAGCCAAAGTCAGTGGAAGCCTTCAAAAGAGCCTGGGACAAACATAAAGGAAGGTCAGGTGGCCTTGTCAGGGAAAAAAAATAATTTAGGGGTGGAGATGAGGAGTCGGGGTAGCAGATGTAAACTTAAGGCTGAAACAAAATCATACTATTTCAAGTAGACAAGGCAGACCTAGAGGTCTTCTTCTGCTGGCTATTTTCTTAAATTCTAATGTTCTTACACATTTTGACCCAGACACTCCAAATGTGTTGAAGAATGTCTTTCCTCTGTATTCAGCACTTTTGTACTAAAAGCAGAACTAACAGGCCTCTATCAGTAAGCCCTAACTAAAACCTAAACTACAATAGCCAGTACATTTCCATTTGGAATATATGTGTAGTGTGAACTTGACAAAGCTATATGCTTACAGTTGAAAATTTGCAGTCAAGGTAAAAAGTTAAGAACCATTGTGTGCAGTGCCAAACTTTACTGCATTGTAGTGCTTGTGATCCTATGCTGGTGAGCTGAGTTCAGGTGCAAGATCAGTGAGCCAGCTGGATGGGCTGAGGCTGGGGGGAATGCACTACCATGTGGCACCACCCTCAGTCTGGAAAGGGAAGGTGTTTCCAAAAAGTCAACCACACAGCAATGAAGAGAGGGTGCTAGCAGGAAGGTGCAACCCCAAAACAGCAAATTTCCAGAAAAGCCAGCACTCCATGGCAGAAAAGTGCAACTGAACACAAATTAACTACCTAATGCAAAAGTTAATTTGGCCTCTCATGAGCCCACAAGAACCCCTTTTTAGCACTTCAGCAGTCATGCCTTCATTAGGGGTGTAACAACAGGAGCAATATTTCCTGGTTTTATACATCATCACAATGACATCATATTAAAGTGACAAACAGTGCAAACTATACAAAATACAAAATATACGAAAAATCCTCCTACAAAACACACTTATTTACTATGTTAACTTAATACAAAGTATCATAAATTTGTATTTGTCAAAACTCTATTAACTTGATTAAAAATATCATAATTCATTATTCTTATTTGTTGCAACTTTATTTTTCAAAGTGCAATAATGCTCATTTAAGTTCAAACCCAGCAGAGAAACAACAACTAGAGACTGTCTGGAGAGATTAGAAAAAAAGAAAAAGGGAAAAAAAAAACGAAGAGAGAAAAAGAAGAAAAAAGGTATTACCAAAGGAGAAGGTGAAAGGCAATGAGGAAAAAAATGGGCAAAATAAAGGGACAAAGGAACTGGGGATTATGGGGTAAGGGGAAGAAGAGGGGTTAAAAATAATGAATCGGCTTGCACATTTAATGCACTAATGTGATCACCACATTATTAGTATCTCCATTATTATGGAGAGGATCCACAAACCATGCACATAGGTAGCGGAAGTTCTATCATTATGATGGACAAGTTATCTTTTCTTAAGAAATGGTTTCAGGTACCACTGCCCGTTAATCCCATCAGATCCAACACTCTGGATCCTATAGATCCACTCACTTTCCTTCTTAAGGAGTTCATTAACTCTGTTGCCACCATATGGTAATGGCCCTGTCTATCAATATCCATGAATTTAATTCCTTAGGTCAGATGCATGTTTCTAAAAAGTGCAATCCTACTGGTGTGTCTTTTCTAATATTCACAATGTTGAGAATATGTTCTAGTAGATCCTAGTTTTCAACATGCTGGTAGAGCGCCTATATAAATTAAATTACACTACACCTCAATATGTAAACCACAAATGTGGTATCACAATTCATAAACTCTCTAATTTCAAATTTTACATTGTGTGTGGATGCACAAATTCTTTTCAGTAGCACAATAGCAGCATGAAATACGCCTTTGGCATTTAAACATCCCTTTTGGTTTCGGGCCCAACCACATTTGTTGTGTTCTGTTTGGTAGAATACGACTCTGTACCAATTTCTCCCTAATACTAGGGCACTTAGAAAAGGTAATTCTTGGTGTGAGTCCCACCACTTCTGCCAGATGTCTATCTGAAAGTAGTGTGTGCCAGTTCTTATAAATGACATTACCTATCTGGCCAGACCAATTATTAAATTCTGTAACAAACGTAATAGGGCAAGTCCCACTATCATTCATTTTAGTATTTTCTCTTAATAATTCATCTCTATTCATTACAAATACCTTTATAAGACTCCCCTGTAAAATACTAGGATCATAACCCCTCTGAAGAAATCTCTCCTGCAATTCCTCTGCCTGTATACAAAAATCGCCATGCTCTGAGCAATTTCTATGAAGGTGCAGACGTTGACCAAATGGTATGGAGTCTTTAAGCTTCACAGGATGTGCACTATCAGCCCATAGCAAATAATTTGTTGCTGTCGCTTTTCTATGAGTTTTCATTCTGACTTCCTGATAATTAATCACCATAGGTCTCTCTAACTCAATATCTAGAAAGTCAGTACTAACAATATTGCTTCTGTGAGTGAACTTGAGATTTAAATCATCAATATTCAACCATGAAATGAAGTCTGTGATCTCATCTTCACCCCCATACCATACAAGAAGAATATCATCAATAAAGCGGGTCCAGAACTTAATCCTGGGCAGAAAAGGGTTGGTTACTTTAAAGACAATTTCTTCCTTCCATCTGCATAGGAATAGGTTCACATATGAGGGTGCCATCGCTGCCTGCATTGCCGTCCTGCATACCTGTAAGTAATGGTCATCAGAAAATTCAGAATGGTTGTGAGTCAAGATGAAATCAATAGCCTATAAGAAAAATCCACTGATATCTCCACATCATTCATTTCCTTATTGAGGAAATAACGACAAGCTTCTATACCATCATCATGCTGAATCTTGGTATATAGGAGTTTAGCATCAATGATGTGGTGATCCAGAGCAGTAACTGAAAGAGCCAGGCCAGTCCATTGGCACAGTGGTTGCAGTACCACTCATGATGCCAGTGACCTGGGTTTGGGAATGAGGCTTGGTCATCTGGGCCAGCTGAGATGAAGGATTGAGCATCCCAGGGGACACTCTCCTTCCCCGAGTAGGGAAGTTCCCATCTGCAACTACCATACTGACCACTGGATGTAGGGGATGCTAGGGAGCAATGTGATCAAGGGTTGGAGGAGCTGTGCTGTCTGCAGATGGCATCACATTTGTGTGCATGCTTCCTTGCAGCCCTTTCATGTGTGGTTCCTGTGGAGTTGGGATGAGAAAATGGAAAGAGCAGTGCTCTGCACCTAACCACAAAGGGCTTCTGGTGCCATTGTATCCAGCTGACTAGCTGGGAAGAGGGTGTTTCCTGTTGAGACAAGACATTTAGTGGTAACCCCTCCAATCTGAACCATCTAAGGGCAAGCCACGGCTCTGTGAATGATGGTACGTCAAGTGAGCTCAGGTGTAGGATGAGGATCAGTGGTTAGCCTTGGGGGAGCAGAGGGAGTTTGGGGACAGAGGAAGAAGGGTCAAAATATAAATTACAAAAAAAAAAGGCCAGATCGAGAAGATAAGAAATAAATCTCTTGCCCTGAGGAATAATCATCTCAAAACTGAGGTTCTCTAATAAGGATAATAATTTTTGTTTTGTACAGGATCATTTAAATGCAAATGATGTAGCTAGTCTGATATCAGCTCCATGTGATAATTGTGAAAACTAATGAATGACAGTAAAAACAGCTACTGCAAAATATCGCCTACACATAGAGTGACCACACATTACAGCGACCATCATGAATCGCTACTACACTGAGTTTCTGAGGGAGGCTCTGCCTTCGCACCCCCACAACCCCCTTACCTTAAATAATCAACTCCAGGTCGGACATAATTCCGGGAAGGGGAGAAACTCGGAGGTGGGGATTTCCATGAAGGCAGCACAGGAAGGGGAGCAAGCAAGGAGAAGAGGCAACTGAAAATTTAAGATTCAGGGGAAGAACAACTGCACAACACAACATAACAAAAAAAAGGAAAACAGAAATGGCCACAGAAACATCCAGCCTTGAACCTCTGTCAAAGATATCTAACAGAAATACAGCCAAGGACTCTAACCACTACAACAAAGCAGCACCTCGATGGCTCACCCCACAGCATCCAATTTCACTACTCCCAAGTCACTTCACCGGTCACTTTCTTCCGTTAGTATCTCGCTCAAACAATCGCTCAATATAACAAACATTTGTCAACGTTGAATGTTTGCTTGCTGGCATTAGCATTGGTAGTGTAGGAGTTAGAGAGCTGCATAATAGGAATGGCAGTGAAGTACTGAACTGAAGCCAACCCCACCACCACCCTGCAGAGACTGAAAGGCATTGGGGTGTGCTTGTGGGTCATCAGGTATAACGGACATGCCATTTCACCACATCCTACCCTGCAGACACTGATAAGTGTGATGGTGTGCCTTGGGGTCTTTGGCCCTTATGCTCACCCCATTCCATCAGGAAATACAGTGAGATGGGTCCTGTATAGGAGAATGGGGTGAACTTTGGGTCTGAAGAGTCCAAGGCACACCTCGATGCCTCTCACTGGCTGCAGGGTGTAGAATGGTATGAGCATTACAGGCGAGAATCCCAAGTCACAACCCTGATACCTGTCAATCTCTACAGGGTGGGAGATGCATGGTCAGAAACCCTAACGCCTCTGGCGTTCGTTAGCATTTATCTCCAAATGTTCAACATGGGTTTTTCTGACCCCACCTTATGAACAGTGGCAATATCAGTTCGTTAGCTGAAGCTGATTTCACAGTGACTATACCATTTGGCACCACAGGTGCGAAAACATATTTCGAACAGGGTGTGAAATATGACAGCTGTACTGTTCATGGGGAGATGCAAAAAATGGCAGTGTTGAAAATCTGCAGTGAAAATATTAAAAAAACTGGTGAAGCCACGAGCGTGTGTAGAAAATGCGCAACGCACACCCGTAATGCAATTAGTTTGGGGATTTTTTACAGCAGATTGTCAACACAGGGATTTTGGAACCTCCACTTATGAACAGTGTCACTGTGATTTTCTTAATCTGTCCTGAACAGTGATTTCCCACAGTGACCATGCATTTCTGTGCTGGAAGTGCGAAAACACATTTCGGCTATGGTGTGAAAAAATGCCAGTGGTGAAAATCTGGACTGAAAATATTAGAAATCCATGAACTTATGATGGTGTGTGGAAACTGCGCAATGGTCGCTCGTAACACAGTTATTTTATGGACTTTTTTCACCAAATTTTTAACATAGCCATTTTAACACCTCTGCTCATGAACAGTGTCACTGTGATTTTCTTAATCTGTCCTGAACATTGATTTCGCACACCGACTGTGCCATTGTGCGCTACATGCACGGAAACACATTTTGGGTGAGATGTGAGAAATGACAGCTGTACTGCTCATAAGGAGGTGTGGTAAAATGGCAACGTTGAAAATCTGGAGTGAACATATTGAAAATTCGTGAACTTCTGGGCGTGCATAGGAACAAGCGCAGCGCATGCTCATGAAACAGTAATTTTGAGGAATTTTCACCAAATTTTCAACATAGGGTTTTGGGGCCTACCTCATGAACTGTGACACTGTCATTTCATAAATCAGTCCTGAAAGATGGTTCCACACAGTGACCACGAAATCACCTTTCAGGCCCGATTAACAAAATGACAGTGACAGAATCATAATGTAAGGTAAAAAACCCCATGAAATTGGTGAAAATTCCCAAAAGCCTGAGATATGCCATCAAAGTTGAAAAAACCTCTTTATTCCATTATACAGCTTACTGGCATTTCTTCAGTTTGCAGTCGGCTTTAAAGAGTGCAGACGTATTCCCAGTCCACGAAGATCATCGCCCAGACTCAGAGATAAGTATGGGGTGAGGTGGGGGTGTGGGAGGCAGGGTGCACAGAGGGTTGGAGGCGGGTGGGGAGGGCGGTCAGGACAGTCAGCGAGGAAGGTTTTTTCTTTCAGTTTTTTTTTTTCCCCTTAGACGACGCGGGACTTGTGCCACGCTGGGGTGGGCTCCCAGCGTGGCAGGTAGAAGGCTGTTTGGGGGCAGTGGAGCTGATGGGGTATTGGGCACCCCCATCGGCCATATGGACTGTTGCCACACTGGGGTGGGCTCCCAGCGTGGCACCCGGTAGTCTCTTGGGGGGGAGGGAACAGTGGAGCCGATGGGGGATTGGGCACCCCCATCAGCCATATAGTGTGTGCATGGGGGGGAGCATGAGCACATAATATGTGTGTGTGTGTGTGGGAGGAGTGCATGAGCATGCGATATCTTATCACTGCTCACTGAATCATAGCTCTCCCTTTGAACTGTACAGCATTGCATTTTCAACTGCTGTCATAGATAGCTGCAGCATTCATTGGTGAACTGTGGCCATGCCTGCAAACACACTGACTGAATTGGAAGACAGGGTACCACACCTCCAAAAACTCTGATGATGGCACTATGTTTCTTGCACATGCGTGCAAGCAAACATAAAAACCACATCGTCCAAAATGAATTTGCTGTTCTCCACTTGCTATTGTGTACTTGCCCATATTACTTCTCTGTTATCACGGGATACCATTAGGGTTGTCAGAACCCTCTGAAGTTCTGGGTTCTAGTTCTAGTCTAGAACTTTTGAAAAGTTCTAGGGTTCTAATCTTTTTTAGAACTTTTTTGAACTTGAACCCTATTTTTTTATTGTGCTGCCAGTAATGAAGATAGTAATAAAATACATGTAAAGGAAAAACTGTTCAGTATAAGGGGGAGAGAAATTACCAAGTGTGACATTGATAGGAATACAACTAGGTTTATCTATGGTTTCTTCTGTTTGCTAAAGCCAGCAACTTAATACGTAACAGAGCCCACCACCCACCCATTTGTTAAAAGTTTTCCTGCTGCAGCTGCATCATAGTTCCTTAGTGAAAGAAAGAGGCACATTAGCCATTTATGTACTCTGTTATATATACTCATTGTCATGAATTATGAGAAAAATAACTGATATTACCTAATCTCAGTTATTTGCTGCTCTGTTTTAAATGAGTAAATCAAAAGTTGCTATGTTTAAAAAAGCTTTTATAACAAAGTCAAACCAAGGTACTACAGCAGCAGCATGTGGAACTGTTGCAAAACATATTATGTCATAACGTAGTCAGTCAAGACATTTGAATAAAAAATATGCCAGTCATTGTTGCTGGCAAAAAATGCATGCAATTTTCTAAGATAATGCATACATATACCAACATTTTTGTTGGCAAATTGAAGTAATACATACAACTTTCTAAGATGATGCATTTTTGCAGCTGATACTTCAATAAAATCTGTATTTCAGTCACATAAATAAAAAAGTGGTTTCCTCACCACATACTAACTTAAGGAACATTTAATGTAGCTGCAGCAGTTGGCAAGTGATGTTTAAGGGACAGCGTCTGTCAACCCCATTATGTATCAAATTATCACTACTTGTAAAGCAAAAACACTTTATGATAGGTCACATTCTGTGAAAACTGCTGATGCAGATTTTCTTTTATTTCTGATTCCTTTATTCTTTTTTAAAAGGGGACAGGACAATTGTGCTAGGTGGCAGCAGTTTGCAATGTATTTAATAAGAAAAAAATATATATATATATATATATGTACAGTAGGTTCGGTCTGTCATCCTTTTTTTCCTCACCATCCCCAGCCGATCACGAATCTGTAAATGAAAGGACTAAAACAACACCCACCTTTCACCCCATCACCCATTCCACTTTTCTTTCACCATCCTCATCTGTGCAGTAGCACCCATACCACCCTTACACCCATGTTAAAACCAACCCACAACCCTCACCCATGTACTAGCATCCATTTTTGGTTTATGGCTAACATTTCTGTAATTGAAAAATAATAAACAGCTACCAATTAGAACTCATTGTTTTGTCCTCTTTAAAATTGAAAAATAGACCGCCTCAGTCCAGCCCATACTGATCACCACAAAGTCACAGAAGGTAAATCAAAAATATATGTTTGCACTTTAACTATAAATAATATGATACAGAAAGGATTGACGTAACAGTGTCCCTTTATACCAAATTTGGGCCTGTTCCCACTGATGTTAAAATTGCCCTGTATATAAAACTTGTTGACTTTAGTTTAGACCCCAGCTACAAAGCAGTTTGCCATGAAATGGTGAAAGTTTTGGGGGTATATAGTCAAGGTAGTAGATCGAGAAAGGAGAGACAACCAAAGTCATCACAGTCTGTAAAAGTTTCCTTTTGGTGCAGAGACTCTGTCCCACACAGTATTTACCAGCCACCACCATCTGAGCTGTCATCACCATCAACATCCACAACATCAGTCACTTCAGGATCAGTTTGTATACTCTTGTAGGGATACAAAAATCTTGACTTATTAACTTTAATAAAAGTTAACGTGTGTACATTTTCTGGCAGCAACCTATTTCTGGTGTCTGTCAAAATATTGCCAGCTGTACTAAACATGCGTTCTGAAGAGACACTTGTTGCAGGACAACCAAGATATTTACAGGCTTCATCATACAGCTCTGTCCAAATTGAATTTTTTGATCTCCAGTATTCAAAAGGGCATGCATCAATAGGAATAGGCAGTTCTTGCAGGTAACTGTCTACCATGATGGACAGAGACTGCTCAGAAGAGGAATCAGCTGAAGCTGGTATGGCAGCAATTTGGGAAAGGTTTTGCCACAGATTTAGCTTGCTACTAAGGGTTGAAGAAGTGGCAGTTGTGGAACAACTACTGTTAATGTTTGGTGACTTTTCCAGTTCTGTATCCCTTGTGAAGATGAACCTGCATGTTGTGGTGATGACCTGAGGTTACTGTATGTGTGTCTGTGTTTGACTCCTGTGAGTGCTGCAGCTCATCTAGCAACAGACATTTGTACTGCTCTATATCATCTGTTTTTGGAAGATGTATAGCCTTGAACCTGGGATCTGAGAGAGTTGCAAGGATGTAGTGTTTTGATTTCGTCACTGCAACTAATTTGTCATTGGTTTTGAGCTTCGTTCATTCTCTTTAGAGATTCCCATGATACAGGCGACATGTTGTCTGCGCTTCAGATCTGTCTTTTTCTATTTGTAGATTTAGAACACTAAGATGATGTAGAATGAGCATTATGAGTGGGATAACCTGACTCACAGATGCGCCTTCAGAAGATATGTCCCTTGTAGCTGTCTCAAAAGGAGCTAGGATGCAGCACACTGTCTCCATTAATTTCCACTGCAGCACAGACAGCATAATGCCATCTCCAATAATGTAACTGGAGTGATACTCATGTACAGCTTGCTTTTTGCTCAAGAGGTGCTCCAGCATATAAAGCGTTGAGTTCAATGAGTGGAAACATTTTTGAATCAGCTTTTGCTGGGGCAGCTGTGTTTTTGCAGTTCGGACAATGTCCATTATAGCCTTAGTTGAATGTGAAAAGTAAGTCACAATTTTTTGCAAACAGCAATCATACCATCCACTTGTGTTTCATTGCTGAGAAATCCCGTGACAATTAAATGTAAGCAATGTGCAAAGCAAGAAGCATGCAGAAATCCTCCATCCTGTACTGCTTTCAAGATGTTGGCTCCATTGTCACTCACTATGAAGCCACATTTTAGACCATGAGAATAAACCCATTCATCAAGGAGGTAATTTAGTTCCTGCAAGATGTTTGCAGCAGTATGACTTTGCCCAAACTTCTTTATATGCAGGAGCGCCATCTTTTGGGGTGTTTTTGTTTTTGAAGAAGCACAAGAAAACGTGACCCAATGAGCGGTAAGGGACATGTAATCTATGTTTTGAGTGCTGGTCCACATATCTGTTGTGACATGAATAACACCACCCTCCACAGTTTTAAGTGCAAGCATCACTGTCGCTTTTAAAGCCTGATAAATGTTTGGTATTTCAACATAGGAAAAGTACCTTCAATGAGGAACATTGTAACGAGGCTCTGCTAATGTCATGAGCTCCCTAAAATCCTCATGATCTACCAAAGAGTATGGGAGAAGGGCTCTGGCTAACAGTTCACCAATTCTGTGATTAAGGTGAAGGGTCTTTGGATGATTTCTAGTAAAGGTATTCTTCCTTTCAAATGCCTGAGACAGTATTGGCTGTTTACAACATGTCCCTGCTTGTTTATTATACACCGTGCTTCAATGGGCAGATGGACGCAGAGATGGTGGACTAGGACTTATACATTCAGTGCCATCACTGGATGTGCAACTGGTACTAATGGTGCTGGCATTGGTGGTAACAGCGATCCTAGGGCTGGCAGTGGTTCTGCCCACATCAAGTTCAGATAATTCAGTATCCATTTCAGATTCCTGACCCTTCTCACATGCGGTCTGGAAGATGGAGGACATGGGTTTTGGATGATCAAGCAAAACTGAATGCTTTTTCAGATGGTGTTTAAGAGCTGTAGTGCCAAGGTATGACACAACTTTACCACGGCTTACACTCTGTTTACACAGGGAACAAATTTCTTTGCATGGATCAGTTTTACTGACAAAGAAATAATTCCACACCTCAGATGTGACAGATTTTGTTTGAGTGCTAGGAAGATAGCTAAAGACTGTTTGTGTCTTTTCACATGTCCTAACAGAACCCGGGACATGCTCCTTGGTGCTAGAAGAGTGGGCAGAAGACTCTGATGGATTTTCATTGCTGGCCAACACAGAAGTGGTGGATTCAATGGATAGGTCCTTTCATTGCCAACAGTGCTGGATGTATTTGCAAGTGCACTACCTGATTCATTGTCAGCAGACTTGCTCATTTCACTTTGTTGAGGAAGTAATGATTCATCGTGAGACACAACAGTGTCGGACTGAGACAAAGAGCTACTGTCTGAGTCAGAGAGGACTCACTGTCACTTCTATTGCTGCTATTCTGCTAGTCACAGGGATCTTAACAGCATGAATGGCATACCTTATGGTGCCTCTCGTGTGACCCCAGCAGCTGTACAGGTTTTCTTAAAGGTTCCCTTTACCACACTTCACTGTTGCTCTTTTGCTGTTTCTTGAATTTTATCACATGAAACATTTTGGTTATTTCTGCTAGCATCAGGATTACTACCACCAACACCTACTCCAACACCATCACCAGATGCTTCATCTATGTTGGTGTCAGCCATAACAGTACCAGTATACTGCGGTGAACACACCCACACCCACACAATTCCTGTGTAAGAAAGCAATGTGATCTGTGATCGCTGGCTACAACTCCAAAATTTTATTTTGGTTGTGTGACGCTGTGATGCAGTAGACTGAAAGTAATTAAAGAATATGACGGTTTGCAACTAAAGGATCCCAGGTTCAAGGCTTACAGAATGATTGGGCTGCTGGGCATAGGCATACACATAGCAGTCAAGGGGCGCACAGCAGCAGGGTGATGGGCTGACCACAGGAGATGGAGTCTCATACGCAACTCAGGGAATGAGAATTATATTTCTACGCTTCTGTCATGTAAGGTTAATGCCACCACACAACTGGCCACTGGGCTTCTCTCTGTAACACACACTGGGTAGGGTAGGGTACAGTGAAGTCAAGGGGCACACAGCAGCAGAGGGTGATGGGCTGACCACAGGAGATGGAGTCACATACACAACCAGGAATGAGAATTATATTTCTACATTTCTGTCATGTAAGGTTAATGCCACCACACAACTGGCCACTGGGCTTCTCTCTGTAACACACACTGGGTAGGGTACAGTGCAGTCAAGGGGCACACAGCAGCAGGGTGATGGGCTGACCACAGGAGACGAGTCACATACATAACACACAACTCAGGGAATGAGAATTATATTTCTACACTTCTGCCATGTAAGGTTAATGCCATCACACAACTGGCCACTGGGCTTCTCTCTGTGACACACACTGGGTAGGGTACATATTTATTTGCCTTTTTTTTGCCCCCCTTGTTATATGCTTGTTGCTGGCAGCTGCTGAGTGTGCACCACTGTGCAGTGCTGCAGTTTCAATCACAATCACATTTCACAAAGGTTCTTCTTTTTATTTTTTTATTCTCTCTCCTGAGTCCTGATATTGATCTCGGTCTCGATCCCTATTCCCTTCCCAATTCTTGATTAGTCCCTCCACCTGAACCTCCCCCTAGTCCCACACCCGACCGTTAATTTATTGAGCCTTTTTTTCAGCCTTTCTCTCGTTCTCGGTCTCTCAGGCCTGCTTAGCCCTTTTTCACAGGAAAATGGATGATGGAATTTTTTAAATAATTCAATAAGCACTGCAGCAACTAGCAAGTGCTGCAGTCCGATTGCGGCCACACCGACCTGGGCCCTGGCCTAGTAAGTAGTATCGGGCAAGAATGCTGGCTGCGGTAGTAGCGGTGCGCTACAGTTAAAATAGGCTGCTGCTGCCTCCAAATCCTCAGCAAATGGCGTTCTGTCTCCGGCTTGCATCTGCCTAAATAAATGCCCCACAGATCCAGCGGCTCACGCTGCTTACTCAACCCCACCTGACCATGGTATTGGTCAATTGGTCAGAATGACTTCACTTGGCGTCGTAAGTCACGTTACACAAGCGCAAACTGTGAGACAACTCACAGTGGATCTGGAAGACTGGCAGCCCCACCCAACGCTGCTGCTGCTGCTTCTGCACCCCCCCACCACCACATCGGGGCTGCCACTTGCCTGCTGCTGCTGGGACATGCATCCTCCAGTCCCCACATACCCTACACCCCCACATTGGGGCTACCTGCTGGGATGTGCCTCCGCCCTCCTCCCCACACACACAAGTCATCAGCTGGGACTCAGATTCGAACCTTTTTGGGAACCTTTTAGTGTTCGAATTCTAAGTTAGAACTCGAACACCAGGGTTCGAAGAGGGTTCGAATCTTTGACGAACTAGTTCTGACAACCCTAGATACCATGATATCTTGCAGTTTATCAAGAGGATGACATGCTTACATACAGATGGAGTTTAGTTTGATGCCTAGAAATTCCAAAGCTGCAACTGGGCCTTGAGTTTTAGTGTCAGCTAGAGTGATATTGAGAGATGAAACAAATGATGAAGACAGGTTATGCTGGCAGCAGGTGGAATGTGTGACTTGTTCACAAGAAGGAAGTCATCTGGAAGATGCAAAACCAATGGGCATATATAACAATTCACATAGTATCCAACATAATAAGCTTGAGAGGGTGTAGAAATGGCTAGAGCTGCTTTTACAACCAAAGGCTAAACGGACTACAAAACAGTACTGTTTTTTTTCTAAGAGATCTCATACACATGCCATAATAAAGGAAGCATGGGTAGGAGTTTAAAAGGTTCTGTAATGTCTGCCTTAGATAGCCAGGCTCCAGGACCAGTGATTTTAATAATTTTGATTGCAATGTTACACGAGGTCCCTGCACCCTAATTTGTACCCCCAGAGGTACACCGCAGACAGCTAGCATTTAGGTATATGTTATACTAACATATAGGGCTAAGGACATCTACCGTATAAGAGTAGATGTCAGGATATGTATGCACATAATTGCTATATACTTTACTTTCTAATATACACATGTATTTCTTTCTTACAAGATGTTAGGACACCTGTGTCCTTGTAGTATTATGATATATGAGTCAGCATTGCCATCTTCTGATGATTTGTATTACTACATGGCTATGTACAAACTGTACTTCTTTGTTTCCATGAAGTGATGACTATAACAAAATTGTATAATGTTATCTAGGACTGATGACCCATCTCTAATTTAGCCAATAGAGCTCATCTCTGTAACAAGAAATGTTTCTATATTACAGTAACCATGGTAATTATCTTAGGTATATAATGTAAGACATTACGTCTTCTACCTCGGAGACCCCAGAAGACATGGAAATTCCTCGAGATATAGGGAACGCTTAGCATTTGCTCCCAGTTCTTAATGGTAAGAACTGTTTAGGGCAACTGTGATTTCCTTTTGGTAGTAATAAACAAACTTTATTACTCTTAGGCAACGTGTCTGTGATTCCTTGCATGCCCATTATTGCCAAGAACCTGAGAGTGAGGTTTAGACCTCCTGACAATTGGCGACCACGTGCAGGCAATATTTGGAGTTTGCAAAGTTTTCACTTGTTGCTACAACCTTCCCTTCCCAACAGGGACAGTATGTGCGCATACCCACATCACCTCTTCCATTTTTCACCCACTTTGTAATCACTTGCAAAGTCTGGCTGCTAACTGGGTGTGGTTGATGCTGACTCACCTCACCCCACAGCAGTTTTGTATTGCAAGCTTACAAGTGTACAGTAGCCCGCCTATGAACTAGTGCACCTGTTGTGGATCGATACACAGCACGGCACCTTTTCACAGTTTGATTTTTCATTCCCTCACACACAATGGCCACCATATCAAATATCTGCACAGATCTGAGACTCGATGTCTCAAACCTCCTTGCTTCCCATGGAGGATGGGCTGACTTTGCGTGGGATGCAAGTCAATCCAAAAACCCCATACTGGGGATTTCAACCAGGTACTCAGAGATGAGAAAAACAGCCAGAAAGTGAGAAGCTAAAGGGCTGTTGATCATGGCTCTCTACGCTGCCTTGGAAGCCTCTGAAGCGAGGTTTTGAACCCTTGAACTGCAAATCTCATCTCTTATGGGAGATGGGACTGCAGGAAACTGAATGTGCAAGACGAGAGCAGGATTTGGAGTCTGAGCTCCAAACTCTTCGGAATGAAAAGGATTCACTTTTGCATCATTCTGCACAGGCAAATGAGCAGGAACTTTGTATGTTGAAGCAGGAGTGTGAAAGTTTGAGAGAGAATAAGGGGCAGGCTTTGCAAATGAATGACTTATTAAGTAGAATGAATGATCAGATGCATGAGGAGTTTGGAGAGTTACAGGACGAGATAAACCAGGTACGTAATGACTTAGGAGTAGCTACTAGGGACAATCACAAATTGAGCACCATGTATAAAGTGTTACAGAAGCAGATGCAGGATGATGTGGATCAGAATGTTGCAAAAGTTAGTCATGAGGATTGTGAATACAAAATGGCAAAACTAGCCATCAGCAAGGGTGCTGGCTGGTCACATCAAGGCGTTGGGTGGGTGTAGCCCCCACCGTGATGACATCATCTGAGAAGGAGGAGTCAGATGATGACATCTCCCACTACAATGTCCAGTCACACCCTACTATGGCCCAGTAACCCCACCCCACCATCCACAACATGGTGGACCCCGTCACATGACACCACATCCCTATGTCATCACTGGCCTGATGACCATCATGAGCGACGCCAACATGGTGACCCCCAAGATAGAGGGGGCAGGCCCAGGCCTAGTCCCAAAGGCACCACTGATCGCCATTATTACTATGGACAATAAGCAGGAGATAGAGAAAATGATTGAGACTGCCTTAGGCAATGTGACCATCCCGAGAGAAACAAACGGTTCTCCGAACCCAGATTAATCAACTGCTACAGAAGGCTGCTACTAAGGAGGAATGGTCCATACTGTGGCTGAAACCACAGCTCAAGGCAACCCTGCAGGGTGACTGACGTAATCCACCTCCGATCAATCATCCCAATAATCCCCTACAGATGGCCCACTCTGTTCAGCAAATAGCTGACAGCATTGGTCGGATGAGCCCATCAGACAACCTCAGTTTTCACTTGGAGAAGGTGTGTGCTAAATATGAAATGCTTATGTCTCACCACAGACTACCAGGTCCAGATCCTACGCCAGGCCATCAATCCTGGCCTGTGAGTGAAACTCCCTGATGCTGTCCACCAGGATGGCCATGCCACCTTTGACAAAGCAGCATCTGAACTCATCACTGCACACAACCCAGGTGTGGTAGGAGTGATGCTCACATACCCACCAAAACAGAATGCAAAGGAAAGCCCAGTGACCTTCCACCAGAGGCTCTGGATGTCCTACCAAGCAGGGAAGCACCTCAGAGGAGAAGCCGCAGAACGGACCTCATTAACTAAAACCCTGTTCCTTCAGAACATGATCCCTGCAGTGCAAGAGAAGGTACAGCCAACTACCTATCCCACCATGGAAAGGTTTGCCAATATTCTTTGTAAAACAGAGAGAGTTTATCAACTCTGCATCCATGATACAAGCTCCAGCTCCAAGAAGGTAGCTGCTGTGGAAGTCATTCCGGAGGCCACGATGCAGTACACAGTGGAGGGGCAGGCCAAGAGAAACACCCCCAGCAGACCCAACAACAACAGTCTTGGGGTAGGTACTGGAACTACCATCAAAATAAGAAACACCATAAAAACAGTAAGGGTAAACAACAGAGACCAAACCCTTCATATAGGGAAATAGCCAATGTGAACTGAAATCTCTGAGACCTCCTTGGGAAAGTGCACTCCATAGCGGATGCTGTTCCAGTATGGGCCCTTGCTGCAATACAACCAGGAGAGCAGGTCTTCACAGGCCACAGAGATACTGGAAGTCCAGGCTCCCAGGCCCCTACAGGCCTGAACCCAGAAGTGGCTCCCTATATAGGATCAGTGCAGCATGGTGAGATGGTCCACAGGAACCAGCACATGAGAGGCAACAGCAATATCACTTCCCATCTGAGGCATTGCCTTTCCTTAGGGAAACAATCAAATCACTCCTCAAGCAAGGTGTAATCAGGACATGTGTTTCCACTGCAAGTTCCCCAGTGTGGCCTGTGAAAAAAACACATGCGCCTGGAGACTGACTATTGACTACAGAAGACTAAACCAGGTCACCCCTAGTTGTGTCCCAACTGTGGCATCAGCACCAGACATGCTAGACTACTGACCACTGACCAAAAATGGTTTAGTGCTCTGGACATCTCCAATGGTTTTTGGTCATTGCCATTGGCCTCCAAAAGACAATATAAGTTTGCCTCCACCTTTGAGGGCTGGCAGTACACATGGACCTGCTTACCACAGGGGTTCCATAACAGCCCCTCCCTGTTTCATCTGCATATGATGGATGCCCTTGAGGGTTTCTCTATGCCCCAGTGTCTCTTGCAGTATGTGGATGACCTGTGTTGTTGGCTGCAGCCACACAGGAACAACATCTGGATCTCTTAGATGAACTACTGACCCTCATCCAGAGGGCAGGCCTCAAATGTAACCCAGCAAAAGCACAGCTTTGTCAGAAGGAGGTACTCTTTCTGGGCCTGAGGATAGCAGATCAAGGCCGAAGCCCTACCTGCAAGAAGATACAGGGATTGCAAGATTTGCCACTGCCCACCAGAATGGCCACCCTTAGAAGATTTCTATGTGTGGTAAATTATTCTAGAGATTTTATTTGTGATTTTGCTCTAAAAGGCTGCCCCTCTGTATGAACTACTGAAAAAGGATGTTCCCTGGACTTGGGGCCCCATTCATACCCAAGCAGTGACGTCACTGAAGCAGGCCCTGGCCTTAGCCCCAGCTTTGGTCAACCCCAATCCAGTCTTGCCATTCCATCTGGAATCTGCCACCTTTGACATTGCTATGTTTGCAGTTCTGGCCCAGAAGGTCCATGCACCCAGAGACCCATTGCATATGCATCACAGCTCTTGACCCCAGTGGAACAGAAGTACAGCCTTTGTGAAAGGAACCTTCTGGCCACCTACTGGGCTGTCAAGCACTTTCTGTATGTCATTGGGTACTCCCCCCGATTATCAATACAAACTATACCCCAACAATCTTTTTGCTATCAGACAGAGTAAAGGATGGGTCAGTCTCTAATACCAGACTGACACACTGGTCCCTCCTTCTCCAGGACAGAGACATCAAGGTCCACTCAACCAGAATGCCATCCATGCTGGCGCATGGCCTCCTTTTCCAAGGAGAACCCCATGACTGTACACTGCAGCCACCTGTTCTACCAGATCCAGGACCTTTTCTTCCTGCTACGCCACAACTACTTGAGAACACCTCACTGTGTCATATCTTCACAGACGGATCAGCTCCCTAATATCAGGGAGAACAGATAGCAGGAATGGGCATATGTGTAGTTTACCCTTTTGGTAACACTGTTAAGAATTCTAAACATTGCAGTGTGGCATCATCACAGTATGCGGAAATAGCAGCGGTGGCCTGTACCCACGAGTTCATCCAGCATGGAACTGAGGATACTATCATTTTCACAGGCTCTAACTGGTTTGTTGCTCTCTTACAGAATTCCTTCCTTTCTGGCAAAAGAACTCCTTTACCTCTTATGACTGCACCTCAGTGAAACACAAGGAACTGGTAATATACATTCATTCACTGGCACATAAATTTGCACACAAACTCTATGTACTCAAGGGTAAGGCCCACTCCATACATGATCCCTATCATGTCTTCAATGACACTGCTGATACCCTTGTCAAGGAAAGGGCCCAAGGGGGGGACACCTGGATGATGGACCATCCAGATGCCAGAGCAGCTGTGCACATCACAGCAGTCAGGAAGAAACCTGAACCCTTCTCCCTCTTGGATTTGTCAGAAGCCCAGCATGCTGACTCTGAACTCAAAGATGTGTTCAGATTTATGGACAAAGGTACTGAGAAGAATTTACCTACCCATAACACCTACTGATGGCATGAAGGTCAGTTACACCTGTCCCCAGATTGCAAGCTCATTTGGTACCAACCAGAGGACACCCCTGTGACGTGGACAGCCAGTTCTGAGTGCTGTATCGTTTTTTTTAACATAAAATGTATTATTGACTGTCTCTGCTGAGAAATCTGGTACTCTTAAAATGATCTCATTCACCCCCCAGGTTTCAGCTGAAAGATGAAAAGCCATGAGAAAATGCTAAAACAGCATGTGAGATCACACACAGGTTTTTAGATACAAGATGTTACATGGCAGGCCTGAAGCTAATGACAGAGTAGAACAGACCTTAACCAGAGATATCCTGTTGATCTAGCTTAATTAGCTGGCCAGCTGACAGGAAAGGAAATATCCCTTTTTATGACATTTCCAGAGGAAGAAAAACAGGTTGTGATGTATTAGTGCGAAAATCATAAAGATGCTTTCATGTCCTGGAAAGGGAAGCTTATCATTAAGATCAAAGAAATGTCATTTGCAGAACATGAATCATGCTGAGGTTGCAGAATGTAATACTGGAAAAAGACATCCTTTTTTTATTTGATATATTTTATATATATTCTGACAGAGGAGGAGCTAGTGACCTCATACAAAAAGGGTTGGCAGATACAGTTTGTTTAAGGAATATTTTGTTTTACTTAGACACTTTTTTCTAGACTCTGACAAGGACACATCTGTGAGCACTTTAAGTAGGTATTTAGAGACTAAGTACTGTAGTAGGAATTGCACTGTTTAAAACTTGTTCTTTTAAAAGATTTGTATGTCATGTGATATAACAGTTCTGTATTTTGTGTTTGACATATTTTTATTTATTTTTAGTAAAAAAAAACTCTTTTTAGAGCTTACTTGGTCTGCCTTTGTTTTTCCTTCACTTGTAAGAAGAGTATATATGGTTATAGCAGACATGAAGCATAAGCTTGAGCAGTGGTACCAAACTGGAAGAGAAGCATTTTAAATCAGGTCTTTATTAAAGTTTTCATAGGTTCATCTCTGTATACCTGGTTAGGTGCCCGTAGGCAAAGATATCTGCCCCTCCCCCAAAGACAGATATAGCTGAGCCTGTGAATTGATGCTACGCTAGCAAGAGGTTCACAGTTTGAATCCTCCAAAACTGGAGACCAAAGGTTGATCCGAACTCACAAAACAGACAAGAGGGTTACCTTGTTCTGTTAAACTGTTCACAAGACTGCACTCGGAGGTTGGCACTTTGGGAGTAGAGGGCCTGATCTGCTGAGTGAGTTTATGACAACCCCCACCAAATTATGGGTGGTCCCTCGTCATCTCAGATCCAAATTTCTGCACCATGATACCTCCACTGGTGGAAACCAGGGAGTGGAGAACACACTCCAGAGGCTTAAGACCACTGCATAGTGGCCTGGGCCTAAGGATGTCAAACAGTACATAGACAACTGCCTTGTTTGTGCACAAAATAATCCCATCCCTACTAAATGAAATGCCAAACAACTACCACAAAGGCATTCTGGCCTTGGCATGCCTTACAGATTGATTTTATTGGTCCCTAACCAATACCAGTAGAAACAAAACGTATGCCCTTGTGGTAACTGATGTATTCTCTAAGTGGGTTGAAGGTTTCCCCACCAAGACATGCACTGCAAAAGCCACCACCAAAATCCTGGTAGAACAGATTTTCTCCAGGTGTGGCCTACCTCTCAAGGTAGACTCTGACAAAGGAACCAGTTTTACAGGTGAATTGATGAAGAAGCCCTTGAACTCCTTGAGTTCATCAGGAAGTCCACATATCATACCACTCACTATCATCAGGTCAAGTAGAGTGGGCCAGCAGACGATTAAGCAAATACTTTCCAAATTCATTGAGGACAATCACAGGGATTGGGATTCTAATCTGTTACTCCTTATGGCAATTGGGGCATGCCATCAGCCACCACCCGGCTGACACCCTTTGAGGTGATGTCTGGTAGAAATATGAGATTACCTGAACACCTGTTGTTTGACCTGCACACCCCCACTGCAAACCATGTGTCTGTGGACCAATATGTGGAAAAACTCAAAAAAGACCTCATACACACTCATTTGTATGTTGCCAACTGCATGGGCAAGGCCCAGCAACAGCCCAAAATTCAGTTTGACAAACACGCACAAGAAGTGGATTGGCAGGTTGGAGATCAGGTAATGGTTCTCAGTTTTGTGCATCCCACACATTCTTTCTCCAATAAGTGGGAAGGACTCTATCCAATTGTCAACAAGCTCAGTCCTGCAGTCTATCAAGTTAGACTCATGCAAAACAACAAACTGACTGACAAATGGTTACATGCAAACCAGTTAAAACAGTATAAAGGAGTATAATTACTTTTCCTCATCCCATTGGGTGGAATGGTACTAATTAGCTAATGTTTGATTTTCCTTTTCAGATACACTGACTAGATGACTACCTTGTTCCATTTCTCCTCATCTCAGGAGTTATCCCCTGCGTCAAGGCATGGTAAAGCACCTACTTCCTCACCTTGATCCACCTGCAACTACCGGAGGAGTCTCCATCAATATTCCCAACAATTTGATTACCGTTCAGGAAGATTCAGGTGCCTACCTCACTGCCTTGGATGTTGCTCCTGATAAATCTACCCAACAAATTGCATGGCAAACCAAGTCTCAAGGACAAATACTCCCATTGACCAAACTCTCCAAGTGAACTTTTCATGGATGGCCCAATGCAAAATTATCCCCAAATGGTACTTTGTCCATGCACCAGACTTCTCTTAGACATTCTGGCTTATATGATATCACTGCTTTAATTGACCCTTCATATTGTGATTCACTGTCTAAAGATTCTGCCAGGAAATTTTGTGCTGTATGCAACATGGCCTCCACTGCCATGTATTTATCTGTGGTACCCCTTACTGAGACACAACTTTGGAATGTTCTAAACAAACCCCTGGTCCTTGTAGTGGTCTCACAGTCACTGCTTTACCTGGCTCACTGAGTAACAACACAATATATGCATATACCTGTTTTGTTTAACTTGACTTACTGGAATATGAAAGAATTTGGTATGTGTCATACTACTAACACATCATCATTGTTTTATAGTACCTTGTTACTTGATAGCTTAGCAGCTTTTCCGATTAGTAACCAAGACCCTATTGCCAGGTACATACCACCAAACATAGAGGCAATTTTAAAAGAAAACCTCAAACAGATGATCAAAGTCATAAAAGAAATACCGTGACACATTTGATGTCACTGGTGTCACAGGAATACCGTCGCTAGTGTCTTTGGTACTGCAATGTCTATCTGGAATAAAGCAGACATTGTTACTATTAAAGCACATTCACAGAAGTTTGAAACTGGTATGATCAATGACATCATACACCCATTGTTGTATGGTGTGGATGGCTTTAGTCAGGAAGAAAGATACACATTATATTTATATGCACGACATTGCTAAGTAATTTACAGATTCTAAAGATAATATTAACACCCTTATTGCACAGAACAATAAGCAAGCAGATAAGCAATATATTGCCCGTGAAATATTATGCTCCACCTATGGATCATATATAATCACTATCATCAACAATCTCTTCCATGATCTGGAATCCAAAAGGATCCCTGATATCATACATGATAAACGTATCTCTAAATGATATTGTCCTCAGTGCAAATCCCCTAACTGTGTTGACATGTGTATATTACAGTCTCTTACTATTCCTATTGCTACTGCTAGGAATTTAGGATTTGTGACCAGGCACCCTAACACTGGTCCTTGCTTTATTTCTAAGAAATGTTCCATTAAGGATACTATGTTTGTGTCTTTTACTGTTTCTTTACCACATTTGATCCTACCACAGCTATATTTGACAAATTAGCATTTGTACACTCCATTGGGCACCTTGATGATGACATCTACAGAAAATGCCTTGACTTGCCTCATCTACTGGTTTTCCATTCTCTTCTGGACACATGGGTCGCTCCGCCATGAACTGCTGTGCAAAGAAAAGTATATTTATTTGTGTTGATGTGATGTATTTGATGTTATTAAACCTGTACGTGGATATTTCCCAGACAGTATCAACTGGTCCTTTTCCATGGACGATGACATCAGCACCAATGGCACAGAATACCAGGACTCAACATCTGCTCCAGATGCTTCTCAATTGTACCAGTCTTATAGGAAGGACGTTCACTGCCTGTCAACACGGATTTCCAAACAGACTTACACTTGCCCAGTACAACTCCAAAAATGGAGACTGCCTACTGTTAAACTGCAATATCATCTGAATGCTGAATTTTGTGTGGTAACTAATTTTAGACAGTTTACTTACAGAGAAAAGACATGCACTATTACCAATTCTAACTTCTGCTTTGTCCCTCATCAGATTACTATTATTGGGCACACAGTTATTACCCTGTTCCCTTGTGAACCTGATATCATTGAAGGTAACCCTGATTATCTGATTACTCTTTCAGAGTACTTACTCTGTTTTAATGTACACATTGACCCTTTGACTTTGACTTTAAATTCCCTTTTAGAGGGGAAAGACACCCATCTCATCCACATCAGCAATAATATTTCCAAAGCTAATGAAGCAGTATTTGACCTTATTAATGATGGTGATTTTAATAGTGCACTTACTAACACTTGGTTAGCGATTACCTTTAAAGGTTTTGTTATTGTACAAGCATTTTTGATCTTTTTCCTTATTACAGTGGAATCCGTTTAAATGCACACCCATTTTGCATGGTGAAAATGTGCATTTAAGCAGAATGTGCATTAACCCGAAATTGCCATTTTTTGACTGTGCAGCACTTTATTAAAGACCTGGACATGATTAGCACATAAATGTTTATTTCCCATCAATTTTCAAGTGAGTTTTAAAACAACTTAGTGATATATTTAAAGTATTTAAGGTATTGTACACCGCACATTTTTTTTTCAACACTCTTTATCTCCCCCGACTCTGGAACTTTCTCAGACCTCTCCACTGGCCGGTGCTGCTCTACCACTCACTGTGAACCCCACCATCTTCAAGGTCATTACTTTCTCCCCAGGCACCCTTGGGGGGACATAGGGTCCTGAGGAGATCGAATGGGGGGGTGGCGGAGCTCCAGTGTTGGGCATGTGGCAGCAAGGCTCTGGGAGGGCCATCGCCTATCCAGGCCAGAGGGGTACTTAGTAATGTTTATGCCCCCAATGTAGGATGTGCAGTGCCGCCCAGCCTGTGACGTGAATGCTCCCACTCATGTCTGGAAAGCAGCTGCCTGACGTCTGCCCCAAGCCTGTAAGCCCCTGTACATAGCAGTGCCACTGGTCTCCACCAGAAGCTGCTAACACACCAGGCTACCCCTGGATCCCTCCCCAAGAGAGGACAGCAGTCCACTGGATGCTCGATCCTCTCTCTCACCTGCCGACCCCCAGTGGTCCGGCTTGTTCCTGAACCGGGTCGCTGGTGTGGTGCGAGGTGTGGCATCCAGTGCCTCAGCCTCAGTGCCACTGGGCCGCTTGTACACTGCACATTGATTTAAAATACTCTAATTAAATGCAGTTTAAAAATAATTGTAAATTAATCACAGCTTTGATTCGCTTCACATTTGCTGTGCCAAAGAAAGAGGTAATTTTGCTTTGTTTCCTATTTTCTAGAGCAAGCTAAGTCAGGTAGTCTGAAATTCAAAAATTCTGGTAAGGTCCTGCTTTTCTCTCCTTCAACAAATGATCCATGCTGCTGCTGTGGGAGAGTGAATGCATAAGGAGGGCAAGGTGTTAAATACAGCAGCAATGCAATGCATAGTTAACCTCATTAACTCTGTCATTAACTGTGTCATTATCTGTGTCAAAGAACACGAGCACCACTGGTAAAACAATGTGCACTTAACAGGGGTTAATTACACTGACAGAGATGTGTGAATGAAGTGAGTTTCTGTGTACTTAGCCGACATGTGCGCTTATTCGGCGTACATTTAAGCAGCTTATTTAATATTGCAGGTATAGGAAAAAAATGGGAAACAAGAAATTTGTGCATTAAAACAAAATGTGCACTTATCCAAAGTGCAATTAAGTGGAATCCACTGTATTATGCTTTGCTGCCTCCGGCGTACACTACGCCAACACCATGAGCAGCTGGAATTCCTTTACAAGGCTCATGCATCGGGTCTGTAAATGACACCTGCTCTCTCTCCACTTCCTTACTCTTGCTTGTGTTGCCCCGTATGAGGCAACAAGGGAGGGAATGTTACACGAGGTCCCTGCGCCCTAATTAGTACCCCAGAGGTACACCGCAGACAGCTAGCATTTATGTATATGTTATACTAACATATAGAGCTAAGAGCATTTACCATATATGTCAGGATATGTATGCACATAATTGCTATACACTTTACTTTCCAATATACACATGTATTTCTTTCTTACAAGATGTTAGGACACCTTTGTCTTTGTAGTGTTATGATATATGACTTGGCATTGCCATATTCTGATGATTTATATTATTACATGGCTATGTACAACTGTACTTCTTTGTTTCCATGAAGTAATGACTACAAAAATTGTATAATGATATCTAGGACTGAGGAGCTACCTCTAATTTAGCCAATAGGGCTCATCTCTGTAACTAGAAATGTTTATATCTTACAGTAATCATGGTAATTGTCTTAGGTATATAATTTTAGACATTACATCTTCTACCTCAGAGACCCCAGGAGACACAGAGATTCCTTGAGGTATAGGGAATGCTTAGCATTGGCTCCCAGTTCCTAATGGTAAGAATTGCTTAGGGCAACTGTGATTTTCCTTTTGGTAGTAGTAAACAAGCTTTATTACTCTAATGCAATGTGTCTGTGATTCCTTGCATGCCCATTATTGCCAAGAACCTGAAAGTGAGGTTTAGACCTCCTGACAGTAACATCATTGTGGGCATAGGCTAAAAATAGTCTTACAAAGGAATCAGAGTTGATATCTGGATCTGGGTAGTGTGAGGAGATGATAAATTGATGATGAGATGTTTCCAGAAACTTTTGGGTTGCAATCCCAATAGGGTTGGTATTGAATGAAGGAAAGAGGGTGCTACAAATAGACCAATAAATTAGCCTTTTGAAAGTTCTTTCACTAGTAATATGTTGATAACATCAGGCTCTGCTGTGGCTGACCTGAGAGTCACACTAAGTAGAAACTGTAGGGTGAGAAAGCCATCAGTGAGGCCTGAGATAAAAACTGTAAGAGAGACTTCAATGAATGAGTAGATAACAGCTGCTAGAGACAAGGAATATGAACAGTAATAGATGAGTAAGCTAAATATTCATTTATGGTTTATGTTAGGAGTGGAGGTTAGTTTTCAGTGACAGAGTAATGTGGAGTGTCCCTCTCCACAGTGACTACAAACATGTAACAGTGTACATGACTACGTGAAGCAAGCTGTTTCTTTAAACATAGAAAACACAAAAAATACAGACTTTGACAGCAGATAAGGACCACTTGGCCCACCCAGTCTGCCCATTCCCCTACCTATTAAAATTGTTGCAGATGGTTCTACCAGACGAAAAACAGTCTGCTGCCTTCATTTATCTAAGAGATTCTTAGGTGTGTAGAAGATGTGCTGGGAAGATGAGCAATGAGTAGGAGCAATGCGGCTGGATGGGCGAGAGTCATGCCCCATTAGAGGGCATAAAATAGCAAAATGGAAGACAGAGCCACATGTGGAGCATGTTAAAGCTCATTGCTCAGCCAAGTGCCTTGTAAACAACACATTGTGGAGTCATGTCTAAGAAATATGTGAGTTATACTTCAACAGGTAAACAATGGCTTTGACAGAAAATGATTTGTGGTAGTCCTAGAAATAAGTACTCCATATCTGAGGGCAAGATGAACCATAAGGTAAAGTTATCAATCCAACTCCTTACATCTAGTTAAAAAAGTTCCATACTGTTTCTCAACAAATATTGAAAGCCACCACAAATTCAGCTATGGTCAGTTTCTTGAGAAGGTGAGGGTCCTTAACTTTTAGAAAGATGGAAATATCTTCACAAGAGATAACCCTATTATCAATGGTATCATGTGATAAGATAAGCAGAATGACTATGTTCACATTCTTCCCTTCTATAATGTCCTTCCTGATACAATTTGAAAACTAGATGAGTAGGACAGTCTGTGGTTGGTATAGGAATTAGGGATTTTGCAGATGAACTAACTGTTACGGGTGCAGCTGCTGTATGACTGGAATCCATGGAAGTGCCTGAAGAAGGCAAGACTGGCAGCTGAGTCAGCACAATCAGTGTTATTGCAGATGTCTGAGGTAGGACAGAAGGAACTGGAAATGCAGTAGAAGGACCTGAATCTGGATATATCCTGGATGGTCTGGATTTTTTTTATTGAATATACTTTATTAAAATTTTCCAGTTACAATGAACAAAGCAATCAACAATAATGAATCACAAAACAAGATAAACAAAACATCTTCCATCATCCCCAACCCCCAAAAGAAAAAACACAAGGCATCACACATCAGATAAAGGCGTGTTGAACGTAAACAAGTTATACAACAGAACAGAATGTGAAAATAACAGAAAAAAAAAAGGGAAGATAAGAAACAAACCAAGAAAGACACTAGGTGCAAACTAATTAGAGTATCAAATAGTTACATGATATTACAATGATATTAAAGTTTGGAATGGCTCCCATCAATGCATAAACCACTCTTTTGACCCTTGAGTGACAGCGATTTGCTTTTCAACTATAGGGGCCTGAGAAATGTCCTGGTGTCACTCCTTATAACTTGGAATGGCATCATCCAGCCAATGACACAAGAGGATAAACTTGGCTGAGGCAGCTGTTAAAGCCATATATGTTTTCTGATGACCAATCAGGTCATCTTGGTAGATCCACTAGACAAATCTCAGGAGCAAAAACTATGGAGTCCTAATAGGGATCAAGAGAAGATTTTATGGAGTTCCGGAGCAGAGCTGCCTTAATGCAATACCAAAGCAAGTGCTTAAGGGGTTTTATGTGATAAGAGCAAGTCTATATGATCGCCAGTCACATAAAGTGAGTTAAAAACCGCCCAATGTCAAAAGGGTGAACCGCACAGCACCAACTGTCTCAAATAGCGATGGCTGCTTACTTAACAAAAAAAAACAAAAAGAAAATTATGTTTCTTATGCAGGAGGAAAGCCCCCTGCATCCCCCAAAATAAAGATTGCCAACTCCAGGGGGAGCGGACATTGAAAAAAATAACAACACCTCCAGGAAGCAAAATAGCTTCCTGTACCAGGATCTGAACCCAGCACCACAGGCTCCAGGGGCAGTGGCTAAAGCCACTACACCACACAGCCAGCTCAGCAGGGCTGGGCCAAATTAATCTATTTATATCCTCTCTCACGAGTGTAGCATATATATCCCTCAGTGATACACTCACTATGATCATTCAGTGCTCTTTTTCTCCTCTCGCTCTACAGGTGAGTGGTATTATTGAGTAGCTCATATTGAGTCACTCAGTAATACTTGCCCATAAAGGGTGTTACCACTTAAGACTACCTTCCACTAATCCGCATCTATTACACATTGGTGATGGGAGCCATCCCATTCTAAACAGCTGCAAAGGAGTATAATAGACATTTTGCAAAATCTGAAACTGCATCAATCTATACCGAACCTGCTTAATCAATTTATATAAGTGCCGCCACATGGTCCACCATACCTTACGATCTGCAAGCAGGTTCAAAATGTGCTGCCAGTAATAGCAGATACCCATGAGGAAAGTAGGATCTGTTTCCTGGAAGAAAAAAAATTTCGAGACAGGACAGGGCTGTTCTACTAAGGAGAGGAGGTGGGAGATATTTAAATGATCATGAAAAGACCAAGGAGAGGTCCCTAAAAATGAAGTAACAGCACCCTTGAGTTAGAAGTATTTAAAGGACCATCTGGATTCTAATGATGCAACTTGTAAGTGAGAAATGATAGAAAATGGAGTTGAAAAGTTCAGAGTAGCAGGGACTGGATTAGCTCACACTCTGGCTACATAGAGGTTGAACAACTCTTGCTTTTTGGCAGGTACTGAAAAGGGAACCTACTGTATAATGCTTACAGTGTAGCCACAAGCTTTGGTATGGCCCATCCTTCAATCTAGTATTGCAATTTTGTGGCAATTGTCCTGTGGATTGAATGTCTAGAAATGGACTGCAGGGGAACTGAATAATCATGGTTCAAAAGACTAGATTATGCATCTTCAGTGATGGACGAAATGAGAAGAAATTAATGTTAAGTGAAGCTCAGAGTGATGAGCCTGTCTCAAGGAGAAAACTGCTATGGGTGGATGACCTCCAGCAGCTTGAGCAATGCTCTGGGGATGGGACCCAGTTCCAAGCATAGACTAGGCTTGGCACATGGCTTCGCTGTTGTAATTCTACAGGCCATTGCACTACTGCTACAGTGAAGCCCACCAGGATGAAGCCCATCTCTATAGAAATCTGCAGCAGAGTTACTGCAGCAAACAATGCAATTTCAATGGCAGTTAATCCCTTTTGTCATGTAGGAAACCTGTGACACTGCGCTTCATCCTGGCAGACTTCACTGTACATCACTTATCCCAGGCGTGGTGAAGACTGAGGTGGGGCTCTGAATCCAGAAGGTCCAGGAAGAGTGACATTTTGAAACACCTAGCGGATAAGGCATAGGCAGGACTTGGCTGCTATTGGAAAGAATAAGGGTACAGTAAGGTTTTGAGAAGTTTAGAAAGAAGTCATATGAGGAAAGATTAAGCAAATTAAACCTTTTTCCTTGGAGCAGAGGTATCTTGCAGGAGGCGTAATTTTAACTTACAAAGTCAATTCGAGTTTATTTTAAAAATGTGCCTTTCTATAGTCCAAGGCACCAGTACATACAATAAATATAACATCAATCAATAATTCCATAAAATTATAACAATATATACAACCGTAAATATAAAACAATGCAACCAAAGAGTGACAGCAACATTATTCTTCATCACAGAAAGCCAGGCCAAAGCATCAAAACATCCTGAACTACTCAAATCAGTATACTTAAAATTCAAAGACAGCATGATGAGTACAAGGAGTCGCAAGTTCCAGCTCATGGGTCAACACAGAAATACAGAAAAGCAACTCATATTTTTAATCAAACAATAGTTAGTATCTGGAATAGAGTACCAGTTTATATGGCTGATAGCATATCTGTAGAAGCCTTCAAAATAAACATATATGAGCACAGCGGGCATAAATGAATATAGGTGCTGAAGAGCCACAGTAGAACTTGATAAATCTTCCAGTTTCCTTTTGCCGGAAATACCTATGAACCTATGAATCTAGATATGGAACAGGCCTGCTGCTGAATTACACTAGCTATATCAGAGTGCTGTCAACTGGATTGACAGTACCTTTTATAAAGACATCCTTCCTCACCCACCTCTAGCATTGGAATTCGTCTGCATGATTGCCACCAAGTCCATAAGTATTAAAGCATGCATGTTGTACCTGAATATTGGATTACCGTGCCTGACTAAATCATGACTGTCTAGCTGTGACTCCATGACTTTTATCTTCTTGTTCCCCCAGTTTCGTAATTCAAAAAGAGCCTTTGCAGTTCTTGACCATCTTGAATTGTACAATGCACTGACACTTTAGTGCAGCCACACAAAAGGAGGTTCCCAATATCCTGGTGAATTGTTACAATACCTCGGTGTCCTCCATCTTAGACAAGATAGTCCCAATTAAAACCAACAATGGCCCACACCCATCTTTTTAACCCCTAGTATACTCCTCAAATACAACAGGAAAGGAAGAAGCACAGATAGTTGAAACATCAGTGGTTGAAACATCCTTTAATAGTTTTTAACTAACTGTATTATGAACAATCTAAACATTATAAGTTATTGCTGGATGCCAACACAACAGTTATGAAGCTATTTATGTCTTTTTGAAAATCTAGGCCTAGCCAACTGTCCTAGAATATAAATTCTCTCACTAAACCCCAGAGTTCAAGGTCTACATCCTCCTCAACAACATCAGATTTACACTTCTTTTAAGGTGGGTAACTTTGTTTCATCTCCCTGGTCTCTGCTATGACTCCAACAGCCACTGACCATAACTATCATGTTAATCTCTTCTCCTTCTGCCTCCTCTATGAAGCTGAAACACTATCTGCTCATAGCAGCTCTTGTTCCAAGTCATCTTTCTTGGACCCTGACCCTACATTTTACCTGAAGATTTCTTTATAATGCTTCCTCCTTCCATCACTAACCTCATCAATGCTTCACTGACATCTGGCATTTTCCCATTTGCTTTTAAGACTGCTGGTATTATACCTGTTCAGAAAAAATCACTCTATGAACATTGTCACCTTGCCAACTATAGGCTAATTGCCCAGCTGCTTTTCATCTCCAGGGTACTGAAGAGGGCTGTGACCAAGCAGCTGACTGTCATGCAAGTAATGGACTATTTCTTGTTTTAATCTGGCTTTCATACTGTATCCAGCACAGAAACAGTTCTTTTAAAAGTTTTAAATGTCTTACATTTGGAAATAAATTTCTTGGGAAAATGATTATTTGCTTTTTGAGACCCTGACAGTGTGCAAAGTATGACCCTGGGAGGGTAGCTTGCAGGAGACAGTGTAGTAAAACTATGGCCCATCATGCATATAAGTTTTGAAAGTGCCCACAGTTAGAAGTGTTTTAGAAGAGGGCACCACCGGGGAACTCCAGGAAATTTTTGGTCTGCCAATTCATAACACAGTTGTGTGTATTTTAGGATCCCCCCATGGTTTTCAAGCATCAAACACCTTATATTTATCAAATGTTTACATAATCTTGGATAATAAAAATGCAGCAAAATGCAGGCTTGTACCAGGAAATAATTGCAGTGCTCAGACCCAATCATAGTAAACAAAAGGCAAAGTAATCCAGCACCCTGCAGTAAGAACTGCCAAACACACGATAAATAAAATATCTTACTGGTTAATTTGAAAAACTTGTGTTCAAACAGCATGAAGACTGATATCAAGATCTAATAGCATATAACATACAAGCAGTGAACTGATGACATCACGTCAGTACGAAATGCCTAACGTTTTGTTTCGTTGCTACTAGGCTTCATTTTACTTATCGTGTGTTTGTCAGTTCTTACAGAAGGGTGCTAGATTACTTTGCTATTTATAATCTTGGATAAGAAAACCATTTCAAAAAATTGATTTAGTCATGTCCTCACTATCACTGTATGTTAGGATTTGATGGTGGAAACATCCTTCCCCACCCTTTCCCGGGTTTCCACTTCCCCCATCATCATCATCCAGGAAACCCTGCTTCCCCTCTCCTCCCTTAACCCATCTATGTCCAGCCCTGATGGTCTGGACCCCACGATCCTCCACATCACAGCTTCTGCTATTGCAGCTCCTTATTCACTTGCTCAACCTTTCCATCTCCTCTGTGCTGTTCCTTACTTCTGGAAGTCGGTCAAAGTTATTCTATTTCATAAAGTGGATGACACCACCTCCCTGGCAACTTTCATCCCATCTCCTCCCCACCTGCCTCTCAGAGCTGCAAGGAAAACTTGTCCACTCAAACTCCTCAACTACCTCTCATTCTCCAACTTCTTCTCCCCTTCCAGTCTGGTTCAAAAGTACCATTACACCATCCCTCCATGCTGCGAGTCACTTATTCCATCATCTCTGGGATGGATTAGGGCACATGACAAATGTCATTTTCATCAATCTGGCCAAAGCCTTCAACTCAGTGCCCCATCCACTCCTCCTGGACAATCTGAGGTCTGCTGAACTTTCAGCTCCTGCTGTTGATTGATTCCATTCCTACATAATTGACCATCAACAACTGGTACAGGTAGGAGGTGTCCTATCACTTCCACTATCCATCCAGGCTGGGATCCTACAGAGCTCCATCCTGGGTCCCATCCTCTTCTCCATTTTCCCTAATGACCCTACTTCTGCCTGTGCTAACCCGCATATTCACATGTATGCTGATGACACAGTCATCTTCACCACTGGTCCTTCTACCGCAGCTGTTTAATACCTGCTCCTGCAGCTCCAGTGGTTAGTGCTGCGAACCACAGTGCAGGGTGGGTGCCGAGGGAGGCTGGCCAGCCCTAAACATGTAACTAGTTACATAACCTCAGCACTCCAGGAAACAGTAGATAGCCACAGAAAAACAGCACAATACTGAGAAAGGCGGTTGCTGAAGTGCTGGGATGGGCTTGTATTGCTTTTACCAGCCCAGGAATAAACTTTATTTTTGCATTATTTACTGCAGTATTGTGTCATCTTTCTGTGGCTGTCTACTGTCTCCTGGTGTGCTGAGGTTACGGGACTGAATGCCTGCTCCAGCAAGACTTCAATAACCATCTGCACTAGTTCCAATCCAAGTAACTCTGGATCAACACTAAAAAACAGTGTTCATGACCTTTAGTACCAGTCAGAAACTGGCCAGACTCATGGCCAGCTGAGTTTTCACCACACTAGATGGCACACCCTTGAAGCAGTGCAATCCTTAAAGTATCTTAGTGTGTGGCTTGATATTAAACTTGACTACTCATCCCACATTGATGCCATCCTTGCAAAACTCTGTCCCAAGCATGGTTCCCTGTATTGCAATAGATTGCTTTTCTCTGCAGGTCTGGGAGCTCATTACCAAAACAGTGCTCCTCTTTTTGACTACATGGATGTGGTCTATGGCACTTCCCCTTCCACTTCCCTTGCTAGACTTGACACCCTCTGTGACTCTTTTTGCCACTTTGCTACAAGCTCCCCCCTCATACTCACCACTGTTCATGCTATTCCTCCCTATTCATTCTTCCTCTGCCCACATGTTGTCAGGCTTGCTGTACTTCCTTCATATCCAAATACTGGTTTGGTTCCCATCCCTCCTACCTCTCCTCTCTCCTCTCCCTACTCCCCCCCGCCTCCTGTTCCTGCCATTCCAGGGACCATCGCACTTTTGCCACTCTTCACCCCCATTCATCAGTTGGGCAATCTGCCTTCCCCTATTGACTTCCCTCACTCATGAACCAACTCCTGCCCTCTGTCCACCTCTCCTTCTCCCATCACTCCCTCAGGCACCAGTTGAAACTTTGGCCCCCACCTTTTCCTGTTACCCTTCCTGGGGCTGGCAGTATAGCCTAGAGGTTAGAGAAATGAGCTGTGAATGAGCTTGATACAGCCAGCAGACAGAATGGGTTTGATTCCCACAACCTCCACTTGTATACTGTGTGACTCTGAGCAAGTTGTTAACCACTCCAGTGCTCCTAGTCACCCTGAAAACAGGCACTTGTGCCTAGTGGGCTTTACCCAGTTAACAAAGAATAAAATAAATAAATTAAACAAATAAAATTCCTTCTGACACCTCCTCAGCCTGTGAATCAACTGCCCTTGGTCGGACATTCAGCTGGGTCTCCCTACCTGCCTGCTGGTTTCATTTCCTCACCACTCTGCTCTTCCCCTGTACCATGAGGCTAGGCTTAAGCTCACCCTACAGGTCTCACTTGTTGTCAGTATTGTACATACTCACAGTGTATTAATGCCATTTTACTTTGCACTTGAACAGGCATTTCATGCTGAGCTGTGACCACACTTTATTTTCTGTACCAACTTATTTTTGTGCCAGCTTATTTACCAAATATTTGCTCAATTGACTTGTTATTGTGTGGTGTACTGTTGTTTCTTCTGTTCCCTTCCCCCGGGTCACACTAGGAAATGAATCTTGACTCAGTGTGCCTCTCTTTTGTTACCAGTTTTCAAATTAAAAAAATAAATAAATATGTACTAAATGGAAACAATAACTATTCAACTAAATCACATCTTGCCTATGTTTGAACTCCTATGATGCAGAGGGGTCCTGTACATTATGTCTAAGTGCCCTGAATTTGTTCCCTAGTGAGGGATGGAGGATATTGCTGTATAGTTACCTTTTCTGTAGCACCTCTCTTCCAAAGGTTTCTACAATGGTCATTTATTGTGCTGCCACATGAACTGAACAATAATAACTGGTGACCCTATAATGACTAGCTATCCAGTTTTGATAAAATGCTGTAATAACCCACTGAATTCCATAATAACTCAAGAGCAGGTTATTATGGTGTTTTCCTCCTTGCACTTTCACTTCACTGAAGGACAAAGAGAGCACACTGTATTTGTGTAGTACGGTGGCTGCTCAGGGACTCCTCACAAAATACAGTTTTTCACTGTTAAAACCTTGCACCAGTTACTATAAAAATAATGCCTGAGCAAAGTTTATTTTATGAGAGTTTTCATACACCTCAGGTGTGTGAAAATCCTCATAACCTACCTGCACTGGCATTATTCTCTATTTACTTATCTTATTCCCTTTTGTTATATGTACTCCATCTGTGTAAACAGATTATGAATGCAGCTGTTAGCTGCCTTCAATTCCCAGTGCCCCATACTGTATGAGTCAGTAGTTAATCAGGGTCCTTCCTTGCTATGGTGCCGCCTGGGTACCCAAGGATGAAATGTGTCAGGTCCAACGTCTGTGTTGATCTTGCATTGGGGTACTTAAATTAAGTAAGCAGTAATCCATGACAGAGCATGGTTCTACTGTCGAATAGCATTAATTCATGACACAGCATGTTTCTGCTGTCAAATTAATCCATGCCTGGGGGGGTTGTGGCACAATGCCACAGGCCAAGTGCCTCCAACCATCCAGGCATGGATTAATTCTACAGTAGAACCATGCTGTAGAGTGGATTAATGTGCTTGTAACGTGGCAAGTGCAGAAACAGGGAGTTATGCTTGATAAGAGATTGTAACATGATGTCCTATATTAGCAAGTACAATAAAACACGACACAGATAGTTGGAACATCGAATTCTGTATTTTGCTGAACAGGCTGATCTTCTTTTTAATATTGTGAGTACAATGGTGAACAGTGATTCAATTACTGTTTATATGCAGATGTGATCAACATTTTGACTGAGGTAAGGGTAGGCCTCAGATAATCCAGTGCTGGTTACCCCACAGCAGAGTCAAGAAGTGAGGGAGCTTGATGTCATCAGCAGACGGAGGTCTGCCCATACGGATGAAGTGAGCCATTTACGGAGATAGCTCTACTCCTCCCCCTTGGGTGTGTTGCTAGCACACACCATGGCGTTTGCACAGAGACATGCAAGAGTTGGAACCATGGTCAGAGAAAACAGATAATGAGGGTAGAGCAAAAAAAAACCTTATTGACTATGTATTTATAACACTGACGAAAAAATGCACGAACCTAGCAACTCCTCCCAGCAAGCTGATTCAGCAGCACAAGGTGAAAGCACGGCTATGAGTAGCTACTTTGAAAACTAAAAATGACGACTGAAAGTTTGTTCAGAAAGGGGAAACAAGCAACAGAATGTCAGTGACCAGCAAAGAAGTTCTACCTGTGGTCCAGGAGGTCCAGAGTTCACAGGAAGTAATGGATGAAACATTACCTGTTCCAATTTTCTGTAACCATATGGACACTGGACCAGCAGTTGCTGTTAAAGGGAAGGAGACTAACCAGGAGAAAAACAGTGAAGGAGAAAATATTATGGATTTAAACTTACAAGGCACCCCAATACTGGAAATGGTGACCCTGTAGAAGAGGATGTGTTGTGATGGGGCAGATATTGGAAAGAAATTCAGCAACTATGCCCGTTACTTCTGAGGAGATGCCAGGGAATTTTGTTGACCCACAAGCCCAGGTAATGAGTTCTTCTACTGTGCTGAATAAAGAACAAAACTTTGATATAAGTAACAAATCAGTTCAACAATCCTCGCAAGCTATTGAGAAAAGCCAGGACATTTTGATGGATTTGGTTAACCTGAATGCTGTTTTGAATGGGTTAGGCCCTATGGCTACTACTAGCAGGGTTTTAAAAGATAAATTAGCTGATGATACAGTCCCAAAGATTGGACAAACTCACCAAGGTTGCCAGTTAAATCCAAAAATTGATTGAAGAGTCAGACTCTGAGTCGGATTACCATAAGGCACAGTCAGATACAGAGGACACTGAGTAAGAAGATATGAGATATCCCTCATGGGTAAAACAGATACTGGCACAGCTAGCAACCTTGAATGAAGGTATGCAGAAAATGACAAATTTAGAGTCAAAAATCGATAATGTTCAAAGTGCTGTGAATATCTTAATAGAAGATAATTTACAGACAAAGCAAAATATTGCAAACTTGCAATGAGTCTTTGATATTGAAGATATCAATGTACCAGTTCAGAGACAAATAAAAGCGTTAGAAATACTAAACAAGGAACTAAAAGAAAACATGGTAGATTATGAAGCCAGATAATGAAGAAAAAACATCAGAGTTTTAGGCATACCAGACAAATGGGACACATTGAGACCTCTTAAAGAATCTCTTAAACAGGTGTTTGCTTCCTATTTGGACATAGACTCTTCTAAGCTGGAGTTAGGCATAGATAGAGCTCATAGAATATGGAGGCCTCAAGGTACACTATTCCAGAACTCTGCTCCTAGACTGATTATGGTTAAATTTCTGAAGTCGAATGACAAAGAGCTACTTATGACTCAAATATATAAGAAAAAAAGAATTTCACTTATGGAAGCTAATATTAACATTTTTCATGATTATCCAACAGAAATAATGCAAGACAGGAAAAAATATGACTTTTTAAGAAAACAATTGTGGTCAAAAGGGTTAAAAGCTTCATTAATTTATCCAGTGAAATTAAGAGTTATATATGATGGGAAAAACTTGCTTTATTTATCTTTGGAGGAAGCTGAAAAGGACTTGAGACAAAAAATACCTGATCTGTATGTGTAGGTTTAAAATGTTTAGCTATAAAGTGGTATGAATTAAGATATGTGTGCAAGTCCTAACAGATAATAATTAGTCTCATTGTGAACCGGGGGTGACAACCAAATAAGAGCTACAAAAAAAAATGTGTGGGATGGAGATCCCTCTGGATCTAAAGATATGTGTTATATTATTTTGTATTTATGGGTTTAAGAGGTTTTTTAAAGGGTTTGTCAGAAATGTCCAGTATAGATGGGGTTTTTGTTGGATACAATGTGTTGTGGGGCTTTTTCATAAGGTTAAGAATCAATTAGATATTAATCATGTATAAATTAAAATGTGTCTCATTAAATGTAAATGGGTTTCATTCACCTATTAAGCGAACAAGGTTACTATCTTATTTGAAGAAAACAGATGCCTTTTGCATGGCACTGCAGGAGACTCATTTAGATCAAAAGGAGATAATTAAATTAAAACAGAGGTGAATTACGCAATTTTTTTCTGAAGGGCTCAAACAAAGTGGTGGAGTGGCTCTGCTTTTAGAAGAAATAGCCACTTGATATTTTACAAAATTACAAGGACAGATCTGGAAGAATATTATTGGTCAAAATAAAAGTGAGGGGCATTATTTTTACTATCAGTTCAATCTATGGTCTGTTTAGTAATTACTTGGAATTTTTTGGCTGAAATAACTCAAGCACTAAATGAAGTATCAGTCCAGAATATCATACTTATGGGAGATTATAATGTATTGTTAGAGCCCTAATAGATAAGATGTGAAAACCCACTGCCACTAATAAAACTCAATCTTGACTATTTAATCAGTTTATTCAATTACATGATTTAGTAGCTAGTTGGGATTGTTTATCCCCATTCAAAGGAATATACAGTACTTGCCATGATAAAAAAAAGTCTGGCTTCTCTAGAATTCACTATATTTTTGTATCAAAAGCAATCCTTCCATTATTAAGAACGACAACAATTAATTCCATCTGTGTAACGGATCATGCTTTGATTCAGATAGAAAAAGAGATACTTGATCAGAATAGAGTGCATTCTAAACAATGGTGTATGGATAATACTTTACTACTTGATCAGAAGTTTCAGCAGAAAATAAAAATGGCTATTAAGGAATAGTGGCAATTTAATTATGATGGGACCCAATCTATAATACAACTATGGGATGTCTTTAAAGCAGTAATCCATGGGGTGATAATTTCTTACAAAGCCTTTATCAATAAAATTAAAAGAGAGAAAAATGATAGACTTGACAAACAAAATAAATGGACTTATTAGTAACAAAGGATTATAATAAATATGCAGAGGAGTGGTTTAGGCTAAAATTAGATAAGAACGAGATAAAAAATAAAGAAATTGCCACCAATTTAGTCAAAGTTAAGAAAGCTAAATATTTACAAGGGGATAAATTGGGTAGAATGTTAGCACACCTTTTAAAAAAACAAAAGAAAAAACTTAATAACTTGTTTACAAGACGCAGAAGGAAATAGGTTACTGAATGATAAAGAAATGGCTTGAGGTATTTCAGAAGCTTACAAAAAAATTTGTCAGATCAACTCAAATCTGGCCCCTGATTCAATAGGTGAATACCTGAATAAAGCGAACCTACCCTCATTAATATGTAATCAAGAAAGATGCTTTACCAAAGAGACTAAGGAGACTATAACAGTATGCCAAAAAATAAAAGTCCTGGATTAGATGGATTACCCATTGAGTTTTATATTGCTTTTCAGGAAGAGTTACTACCATGGATTGCCCTGTTATTGCAGGAAATATTTGATAACGGACAGTATTTGCCTCCATTTATGGAAGAAGCTATGGTGATATTAATTTTAAAAGAAGGTAAAAATCCACTGTTAGGAGAAAGTTATAGGCCAATAGCACTATTAAATAGTGGTTATAAAAACTTAACTAAATTAATAGTTAATAGAAATAAACCAGATCTGGCAAGAGTGGTTCATATAGATCAATTTGGTTTCATTTTGGGCCATACAATATCTAATGCAAGTAGGAGAATCTAATCAATTATCCATTATGCTCAAAGGTCTAAAATACTATCTCATGCATTAGCCTTAGATGCCACTAAGGCCTTTGACTGGGCGATCTCTGATAACATTTTCAGAATAATCTCTTTACTCTATAGTAACACCACAGTAAGATTTACGGTGAATTCATATTTAGGAGAATCTTTTAAAATGTTAAATGGGGTGAGACAAGGTTACCCCCATCCCCTATTGTATTTGTTTTGGTTTTGGAGTCTCTTCCAAGACTAATACAGAACAATTCATGGATAAAAGGAATAACAATTAAAGGTATAGAAACTAAATGAAATGTCTTAGCTGATGATATTTTATTAAGTATTCAGGAAATAAATTATAATTTACCTATAATATTAGAGGAAATTAATAAATATGGTGCCTTATTGGGATATAAATTAAATCAAGCCAAGTCAGTCATTTTAGAAATTTATGCACCAAATTATGTATTAGATAGTACTAGTACACAACATTTTATAGTCAATAAGTAGGTTAATTATTTAGGGATTGTGGTAACGAAAGACCAGTCTGAAGCTATAAAGATTAATTACAACAGAGCTAAAGAGAAAATGAGTACTGTACATTACTGGATGGATGGGAGAAATTGTCCTTATCCTTGTGGGGTAGAGTGGAAACAATTAAAATGATGATTCTCCCCTATTTGGTGTATGTAATCCAAAATAGTATTGGTTTTCCCACTGAAAAGTGGTTTAACACTATGCGTAGGAAATTTTCTAAATTTCTTTGGTGAGGGGGGAAGCCCAGGATCCCATGGAAGAGTATGATTTATCCAAGGAAACAGGGAGGCTATAGCTGCCTGGATCCTGTATATTATGCTGCAGCTTTCCATGCTAAAATACTATGAGAATGGGCCTTACTTCTAGAAAGAGATATATTTTTTTAGTCTTATTTTTGGGAGGAACATTCCTCCACAGTACCTAATGATATTATAGAGGAATTGACTTTTAGAACTAAGATCCCCAAAATCTTTCAAATCATTAAAAAAGAATTGATTCAAGCAACCTTTAGAATTGAAGAACATGGCCTATTTCCTTGGATGCATTTAAACTTATGGGGAAACTCAAAAATAAGGGGTATGAAAAGTTTGAAGAGGATGAGACAAATTAATAATTTAGAAACCATAACATGGTTTCAATTAGTTGAAAAGGAGGAATTCATCTCAGTGGATAAATTTAATATATTATTTCCCAATTCAAAAAATGTCAATTTCATCTATCATCATACTTTATGTAATTTATTTAAGGAACATTGGCTCCAAGGAAACAGGCAGGATCTTTCAGTATTAATTAAGGATCATACAGCAATATTACAAAAGGGAGATTTAAATTACAACAACAGATCCATGCATTACTGATGACTACTAGGAAGACCCTCAGCTTAGCATTAATAGAAAATGGGAGAAAGAAAGTAGAGTAAATTATAGTGAACAACAGTGGAAGAATTTAAGAACGAAAATTAATAAGGATTATGTTTTGCCAAGAATAAAGTTATAACAAAAAGATTATGAGTAGAGCATATTTAACCTCACTAATACTAGGAATATTAAGGCTGGGGGAAAAAAGATTGCTGGCTTGGCTGTCAATCCTTAGGGAACTTGTATCATTGTTTGTTGGGATGTAAATACATTCAGAAATGGTGGTATAGGACAGCTCAATTACTATCACTGTAATTTCATATCGATTTACTGATGAGCTTTAATAAAATGATTCTAAACGATATCCAGAATAGCAATCTACAGGTGTCCCAAAAGAAAATTTACTATTTAGCCACTATGGCTACTAAAATATTAATCCTGGCTAGTTGAAACTTAGATAAATTAGGGGACTTTGATCAGTTTAAGTGGGTCTATCTGGTGAATGAGGCAGTTCAATTTGAGCAACTGTGGGATACCTATGAAAAGGTAACTTTTCAAGTAGACACTACATAGAAGGAATTAAGAGATGTTATCACCACTATTCCAATTTAAATAAAATCCATCTGTATTAGCAAGTTTGGGGGTTAGAAATGAAATTTAAGATCATTTGAATATATATAGGAGGTATAATATGAGAAGTTTAGAGAGAACTTAAATATTATGTAATGTATTACCACGCCAAAAATGGTTGTATTTTCTTGTTATTCTTTGTGGTTGTATAATGTACCCTAAGAAATTATACTGATACGTATGTGGTAATAACTATTGGCATTGTACGAATAAAAAAAAATCTAACAAGAAAAACGATGTGATCAACATTTCAGAATATGTGTTGATTTTGGTTGACTTACTTTTGTGAACTGTGGAATAGTCTCCATTTTTCTCCTGTATTTGCTGCTAAGGATTCAGCTGCTGTGCATGATGAGAAATGCAAGTATTTAAGTGCATTCTGTATTGTGCTGAACAGTCTGATTTTTCTTTTAATATTGTGAGTACAGCTGTGAACAGTGATTCAATTACTAATTACTTGCAGAAGTGATCAACATTTCAGAATATGTGTTTATTTTGGATGACTTACTTTTGTGAATTGTGGAATCATCTCCATTTCTCTGCTGTGTTTGCTGTTTGGGATTTGGCTGCTGTGCATGATGGGAAATTCATATATTTAAGTGCACAGAAGATTTGAGTTCTGTAGGTGAATGACATAATTACAAGAGTAAGCATGGTTTATTGAGAAGCAAACATGTTTTATTAGAAATTATAACATGGGTTCCTAAAATACTGTCTTCTGATTCATCCAAGCAGGTCACCTGACTATTGATTAATCTCTGATATACCCACAGTTGCATGTTCACAGGGCTTTATTTTACTATTTCTTTAGGTAAATCTCTAACATAACATTACCCATGTTATAAAAGGATTAACCGACTCAAGGGTATGGGATTACTGGACATTATACAATGGCAAGAAAGAATCCTGGTCTCTGATTGGCCAGTCTGGGACTGGACCCATGATGTTATCCCAGTAAAACATCACGGGTCTAGTCTCAGCCTCACTGTGAACCTGTAGATGATTGTTTGGAGCTACATTTGCTTCTTTTGCATCTTCTACCACACTAACATAAACATTCTTTAAAATGCTTTTTTTTATTCTGTATTACAATAAGTCATTGTATATTAGCAATAATGCCCTCCAGGGTGTGTGTTGCGCTCCGATAACGTCACGCCTCAGGTATTGGATGCACTCGGCCTGCGGCCTTGTGCCCAACCAACTGAGGCATGACATTATCCCAACACAACACATACCCTGTCGGGCATTATTGCTTAATTAATCCATGCCTGGGTGGTTGAAGTAACTAGGATTCGCCTTGTGATTCTAACCCCCCACCCAGGCATGGATTAATGCTCAGTAAACCCATACCCTGTCGTGGGTTAATCCCTTCTTTGGACCAATGTGTTTACTGCTTTACTTGCTGATATTGGATGCCACATTACAATTAACAATAAACCCCACTCCCTAGTGCCATAAAGTGACAGTAAAACAAAAGCTGACCCAAACTGTAATTCCAGTAATCAATGGCCATATGGCAACTTTAAATAATAATAATTACTGGTGACCATAAATATCAACCAGATTACTGTTTTGTTAAAATTGCATATCAACCAGATTTCGGGTTATTATGCTGCAAGGGCAATAATAACCCAAAATCCAGTTGATATGACACTTCATAATAACCCGAAATCTGGTTGATATGACATTCCCCAAAGAAAGTGCAACTGAGCCTCTTTAAAACTGTTGCATTTTATTGTTTCACAAAAAGTATTTTCAGCTGTGTTTATTCATGTACAGTTCAATTTCTTCAAAAATAAAACTGCACTCTAGCTAAAACGTCTTTTTCTTTCACGCTGTTAGAAATACAGTCTAAACCTCCACACCAGCAATTATAAAAAATAAAGGATAGGTAAGTTTGATGTTATGGATTTTTCTTTCACACTCCCTTGGTGTGTGCTGACCACATAAACCTCTCGAGCTTCACTCTCAAGGTTTATGGGTCATCACCTACCTCGAGTGTGTGAAAAAAATCCATAACACACACTTACCTATCCATTATTCTCTATGTAATGATAACTTTTAACTTTCTTTAACATGTGCGGCCTGAGTACTCACCACCTTCCCATAAGGACAAGGTGAGAATGAATGTGTAGGTGGTAAGGCAATCACCTCAGTCATAAAACTGCTGATTTGCAGTCAGATGCTGGGGCAGAATTGTGATGGTGATTGGGTGTGCCGGACTATCCCCTGATCATTGAATGCACTGACGGCCTAGCGTGGCAATACAGTAACAGGCACAGACAACTTGCTATTTACACAGACTGCATACAATGGCCATCACACAGTTTCTCAGCTGAAAACAATTACAACTGAATGGGCTTCAAACACTGATGCTCCTAAAGAATGAGTCGTCTCTGCTTTAAGAGAGGACAAACTTTACACTAAAGGCAACGTGAACAGATCAATTTTATGAACAATATGGACATTGATCCAGAAAACAGGCTTGGAACAAGAGCATCTAGCCTTCACCGGTAAAACACTAGCTTTCCCACCAGTTTTTAACAAGCACAAATGGCTCTCATGTCGACTCAACACAAAAAAATAATACTTGCAGTTTTAGTTAATTCTCTCATACCAATGGTCTGTCTCCCCTCTCACAGCTCACAGCATTCAGCAACAGCTGTCAGTGAACACACAGTAGAGCTGAAGCAGTTCTCTGACTTGCTTACCTCTCCACAATGAATTGTTGGCTGGGACAGGGGTCTCAGTCCTGGAGCACATATTTGCACGACTTGATGCTTTGAAGTTGATGTCAAGTCCCCTTCCCCCCCATGCAGAATGCACCAATCTCTCTCTTACATTCTTTGTGGTACTGGCTTCCAATTTGGTAATCATAGCTGTCACCAAGTGTCCAGTTGGTGGACCTGAACTTGACACCTCAATGGATGGTTCCTTCATGCCCAAACACAAGTTGGGAGGAGCATACATGTCAGTTGTGCTCAGGCTCCTGTTCACTAGAAATGGCTAAGCTGATTGATTGAATATCAATCTTTGACATCCTGAGCTGCCAGCAGGCAAACAGCAGTGATTTCAGCTTCTGTACTGCAGGTGTTCAAAGTTACAAAGCACTATACAAAGTGGATTGTAGATGCACAAGCACTTGTAAAAATTCAAGTAGTTCAGCAACAGTCACATTGTAGTTTACAGCACCATAATACCCAAAACCCACACAATGTCCAGTCCAAAGTCCATGTCTCAAGGACTGATGTACAACATGGAACAGTGATGTCCATGAAAGTCCCAAATCCAGGAGGAATGCTAGTAAGCCCCTGGGGAAGGGGGGAGTTACACTAATATACAGTACATTGTGCCACATGGACTGTTCTGCTTCTGCTTTATATCTGATATTAACCATGATCACCTCAGTGCCCTCTTCTGCTGCAACTATACTGTCATGAGGAGGGTTTAGAAACATAGAAAACACAATGGCAGAAAAAGACTCAAGGTCAATCCAGTCTGCCCAGAAGCCCTGAAATATCAAGTAACTTGTGGGCCGCTCTGGGCAGAAAAGAACCCAGACACTAGCATTTGAACACTATTATCAACCCCAGAGAGGACAGTTACCCTATGTTCCTCTCCCCTCCTGCAACTAGCTCTCCACCTCTTCCCTTCTGCCCTTTCCCCTCCTACAGACACCAATCAAAATCAATCAATCAAAATCTTTATTTATCCAGTGCGGGCACCATTGAGCAAGGCTCATTTGCAAGGTGGACCTGGTCATGAATACATCAAAGTACAGTACAGAAGCAGGTATACAAAAAGCAATAATATACAAGGAAGAAAAAGTACATACAGTGTATACAGTACAGTACGAGGTTGAAATAAATAAAAAATCAACAAAAAAAAACAGCATTATTTTACAATTGAAGAAGTCAGCAGATGTACAATCAACCATAGGCATACAGGGGTTATAAGCCGAGATCTTTTGAGTGAGGCAGCCGGCAACTACAAATATAGGGGAAAGAGGCTGTGTATGAGGTGGCAGGTTAGAAAGGTAAAGAATAGGAGGGATATATTACTGATGACTGGGGGGAAAATTGAGCTAAAACCACAGAAAGTGACGATGGCTGTTGTGTACTTGTTTATTATGATAATGACGGAGGAGGGGTAAATAATTGGGACACTGCTATGGATGGGGTGGGACTTTAGCCAGGCTGGAGTGGACTGGGAAGGGTGGGTGCAGCAGGAAGAGTTAATAGGGAAAGAGTGAGAGCCAGGGGTAGAAACATGGCGAGCGTCAGGATGGAAGGGGAGTCGTGGAATTAGTGGGCTAGCGGTGAGGAAAACATTTGCAAGGTGCTTTCATGTAGCAATCATAGAGCACCTTGAAGATATTCAGGCTAACAGGACAGCTCAGCTTCAAGTTCCTTTGTAAACCATTCCACAATGTGGGTAAAGAGAAGCATAGAGCAGCTTTGCCGAAATGAGTGTTGACCCTTGGAACTTGGAGGGCAGTTAGAGAATAGCTCCTTAGAGCGTAGGTGCCTAACACACTCTGAGGAATACAATCTGAGACATATGAGAGGAGCTTGTTGGTCACCACTCTGAAGGCCCATAGGGCAGCATTTCTATTCCTCCTATAGTGAAGGGAAGTCCAGCCTAACGATGAGTACAGGGAGCAGTGGTGTGTGGAAAGTGTAAGGCCAGTAATGAACCTGATAGCTCTGTGATAGAGGGTGTCCAACTTAGCCAGTGCAGAGGCAGTGCAGTGGCTGTAGAGCAGGTCCACGTAATCTATTAAAGATAGGAAGGTAGCTTGAACCAGTTGAATCTTGGCCTCCTTTGTGAGCAAGTAGTTAATTCTGTAGAATAGTCCTAATCTTTGCCTTAGTTTCTTCTGTAGTTCTTCAAGATGGTCAACAAAGGAAAGTTTATGATCGAGCCAAACTCCTAGATATTTGAATTTAGCTACATACTCTAGTGTTTCTCCAAGAACAGTGGTAATTTGTGGGATAGTCCCCAGCAGGAATTGCTGCATGCAAGGAGAGGGAGAAGAGCATGGCTTTTGGACTTTTTCACACTGAGCAAAAGCTTTTGTTTATGAGCTGGTATTGTAGAAGGTTAAATTCAGCTTGGAGGTCTTCACAGGCTGCTTCCGTGTGGGACAACTCAAGTACAGTACAGTGTCATCCGCGAATAAGTGGATGTTGGCATTTTTGATGGGGTCATTGATGTTGTTAATGTAGACTGCAAGAGGAGGGGACCAAGGATAGAGCCCTGGGGCATGCCCCTCAGCATAGGTTTTAATGGCGAAAGATCACCTTCAGCTTTAACCTGCTGTTTCCATTCTCCAAGGTAGTCTGCAAACCAGCACATAGATTTATGGTCCAGGCCTAAGGTGCTTAGGGAGGAAAGAAGCAGGCTGTGATCGACTGTGTCGAATGCCTTACTAAGATCCAAGAAAACGGCACAGACATGCTTCTTGTTGTCAAGGTCTAGGAGCCAATCATTGGCCACCTTAGCTAGGGCTGTTATGGTGCTGTGCTTTGCTCTGAATCCAGACTGAACTGGGTTTAATAGGCTTCTGGATTCTAAGTATACCCCTAGCTGGCCACATACTATTTTTCTAGTAATTTAGACAGGATGGGGAGGAGGAGATCGGTCTGTAATTATTTAGATCGAGGGGTCACCTGCTTTTAATAGAGAAATGACATGGGCTATTTTCCATTGAGGGAGGCTACCCTGGGAGAGTGACATGTTGAATAGGTGGGTGATTGGCACCACAAGCACATGGTAGGCACATTTCAGATAGTATGGCTCTATAAAGTCGGAGCCTGCTCCCTTTCTGGTGTCCAGTTGCAGCAGTAGGTCTTCCACCTCTTTTAGAGAGACAGGCAGGAGGGAGAAGGCCTCCTCGGTAGAGGGGGACTCATGGGTTGGTGGGCTCTGAGCTGTGTGGAGGTCATTGGCAGGAGAAGTATCAAATGCTAGGCCTGCCGTTGCAAAATGGTTATTGAGGGCTTCCAATATCTCCGATCGGTTTGCGATAACGCTGTCACAGGACTTAATTTTTGCTGGAATGGAATTACCAGGTGCTTTCCCAGACATGTCTTTTAATGTTTTCCAGAGCTTTGAAAGATTTCTTGAGGCAGAGGCTAGCTCCGAATGATAGTAGGCGGCCTTGGCTGCTCTGACCAACTTGGTGCACTTGTTACATGCTCTCTTAAAAAGACACCAATCTGAGTCGTTCTTGCTTCTTCAGGCTTTTTTCCATAAAGTATCCCTTTCTAACAGGGAAGTTTTGAGCTCAGGTGAGAACCAAAGGCAGGTGCTGCTCCTGACCAGCACCTTAACCAAGGGTGCATGCTTATTTAAAGCCTCACTTAAAATTTTGTAAAAAATAGTGTATGCCCTGTTAACCGTTTTGGCTAGGAAGAATTCCTGCCATCGCGGTGAATGTTTCAAGTCGTGGACGTAAGCAAACAAATCAAAGTTGCGTTTGCACCTCTTGATAGAGAACTTTGCCACAAACTGTGGGTTGTGCATGGATCTAATGGTGGTGATTATACAATGATCACTAATGTCTGAGAAAAATGTTCCGACATGAGAGAACATGTGTGGCTTGCTAACCAAAATTACATCTAAGAGGAAGCTGTTGTTAAGGTTCTTTTTATTTGGGGGAGTAGGCTTGCCAATGAGTTGCACCAGCCCTAGAGTGTCACAAAAGGATTTCAAGGGAGCTGATGCACTTGATAGACAATCGTAGTTCAGGTCACCAAGAATAATGGTTTCCAAGGAACTGAGCCCCAGTACAGAACTGAGGTGAGTCAGGAGATGAGGCCCGGCAGAAGGGGGCCTGTAGCAGCCTATTACACAGAGTGCACTGGAAGGAGGAAGTTCGATCTTTAGGGTCAAGCACTCAAATTCTTTGGGGGAGGACAACGTGTCTATGCATGTGGCTGAGTATTTGTCCCTTACATAAATTGCCACCCCACCTCCTCTTGATTGCCTATCCGCTCGGAAGAGTAAATCATTTGGGATATTGATTTCATTGTCTGGGGTGGCTGGCCTAAACCAGGTCTCAGTGATCACTAGGACATCAGGTAGGGTGTGGCTCACCCAAGCCTGGATAAGGGTGAACTTTCTCAGCAAACTACAGGCATTAAGATGCATAAAAGACATTCCTTTGATACCTGCCAGGTCTGATGGAGAAGCAAGGGTGTCTAATGGTCCTGGGTTGAGTTCGACATTGCCTGAGCACAATAGCAAAAGAAGCAGGATTCTTTTTAAGGCAACGAACTGTAAATTGTAAACATTATTTTTTGAGTGATAGGGGAGGCGGCGTTGATGGGTAGGCCTGTACCCACTCCTGGTGTTATACTGGCTTAGTGTTGCAGCCACTAGTGTCCTGGCAGAAATTTGCCATGAGCAGGAAGTCTCAAGTCTGGATGGGGGAGTAATCTGCAGAGGCAGCTCAGGAGATGTCCCACTCCCCGGCAGAGACAGCTGAGAAGCCCAATAGTCCAGAATGGCTACCTGAAAGGAGCTGTTGGATGCAGGACAGGGAGAAGCGCAAGGGTCATTCCACTTTAGGGAGGGATGAGGGTTCCGAAGAATTGAGCTGAGTGCTAGTAAAGCTAGTGACACACTGAGGAACCAGCTGTAATTCCCCACGGTAGATCTAAATGCCACAACAGCCGGCAGAAAACACCACTAGAAGCCTAGACCAATCGGTGATCAGGTGTCATAAGTTCAAAATCCTTTTGTTGGCTGAGAGGTGGTTTTGGCGCTGCATGTACCTGTGGAGCAACTCTTTGCAGCTGAGCAAGTCCCAGTCCCTCGAATTTATCCCAACCATCCTTGAAACTGACAATAGATCCACCCTCTCTGAAATAACACTTCCTAATATCTGTCTTAAATCTTCCCCATACCGGTCTGTACCCATGACCGCTTATCACTGTGTTGTCATCCCTAGGGAAGAGAACCCTGCTGTTTACCTTGTTTATTCCCTTTAGGAATCTGTAGTTGTGATCATATCCACAATTCCCCTTCCTGTCCACCAGTGTGTACATGTTCAGATCTGCCAGCCTTTCCTCATAAGCTCAGCCTTGCTGTCCTTGGATCATATTGATCACCCTGAGTTGCACCACCTCTAGCCCATATACCGATGCCGCAGCAACACCCCCACGGCGAAGACCACCACAGCGACAGGAATTGGCCAAAATCCGCCTGTCACTGTGATGGTCTCCAGACAGCCAGGGAATGCCTCAAGAGGGTCTTCGCACCCTCCCAGTCCAACTCTGACTCAGAGTTAGAATCCTAGAGACCGGTGGTGTGTGGGTTCGGGAGCTCAGCCCCCAATGAAAACAGGAGGCATCCTCGACACTGCATTGCCGACAGTCGGCAAGGTGGCTGTCGCTGTCGGAGATGTCTGGAGCCGCTGTCGCTGTGGCATGGTAAACCTCTAGCCAGTCCCTATCCTTCCTCAGATTGGAGTTCCCAAACCGGGCACAATATTCCAGGTAGGACCCAACATAGACTTTTATAGGAGCATATTAACTCCTCCTCCAGCTGTCAAACCCCTCCTATATAGCCTCCAGAATCCTTGTTGCTTTGCTGTATGTTTTCTGTTCCTACATGTTGGAACACTTACAAATGGTCAGATTCAATTCCAGTATTTGGACCAGTATCTTTTGGTGTCCTTCAAGGCTCCAGTCTGGGGTCCATTTTATTCATCTTACAGAATGTATAACCTGCATTGCTGATGTAACTACCATACTCGAGCAGATAATACACAGGTCTACAGTGCTGTAACTGTGACTCTGCAGTTAAGCATTGTCCAGATGTCCCTCTTTCTTAGACATACTCATGTCTGGATATCTTATAACTCACTCTGCCTTAATGCTGTTAAAACAAACAGCTAATATGCAACATGAAAGAGAAAATAAAATCATCAGCCCTTAGCTAACATAATAATAAAATAATAATATAAGATTTCAAGGGAATCTAGGACCATCATGTCTGATCCCCTGCTTCATAAGCAGGTGTAACCCCCAATCAGTGTGGCTTACCCGTATTGCCAAGAATGGAGTCTTGTTGTCCTGTGGGCATTTTGTTGCTGCTTGGGACCTCCAGGGACTGTGGACTGTATCAGTGGGGGTCGTAGAGTGAATGAAGAAGAGTGTTATATCTTTGGTTTACCTTGCACCTAGCCTGGTTGTTTGTGCAAGACATCAATGAAGGAGCAGAAAAATCCTAGCCCCCCCCAAACAATCACGGTAGTAAGTGTGGCAAACACCAACATGGAGGTAGGGAGAAGGGCAGGGGTAAATGGAGAAAGTGACAAAGGCAAGAAGGACAGGGATGGGGCAAAAGGGGGTAAGGCCATCAGGAAATGGAGGGTAATGAGTACCAATGCCCATAGTCTGGGCAACAAGCTCCCTGAGCTGGTGGCCTTAATGGAAGAGGGATGCCTGGATATTGTAGCGAGTCACAGAAACATGGTACACAGAGAACCATGACTGGGATGTTAATACCAGGGTACATAACTTACAGGAGAGACAGGCAGGGGAGAAGAGGGAGGAGTAGCTCTCTATGTAAAGGAAGGGATAAAAGCAACTGAACAAAGAGTAAACAGGGAGGAGAGAGGCACTGTGGGTCACCTTGGAGACTGGAAAGGCACCACAATCCCACAGGGTTAGTACAGACCCCATGTCAGGGGAAGAAATGGACAAGGATATGATGGAAGGCATTCTAGAATGGCAGAGAAAGGGAGATACTGTTGATGGGAGACCTGAATATGCCAGATGTTAACTGGAGCACATTTGCTGCAGCCACATCCAAGAGCAAGGCCATTCTTGACGCCCTACAGGTGGGGTGGCATTAGACAGCTAGTTTCAGAACCCACCGTGAGGGAGCAATCTTAGACTCAGATTTCAAACGGGGCAGTGAGAGGATCTCAGATCTAGAAGTGGGTTGCCATCTGGGGACAAGTGACCATCAAACAGTGTGGTTCACGTTAAACTCAGCTACAGAGTCAAGCCATACAAAAGTGAGGGTACTGGACTTTAGGAGGGCTGACTTTGGCAAGATGGGAGAGTGCCTCAGAAAAGCACCAGCAAACAGGCTAGAAGGAGGTGTGGAGCAACAATGGGGAATTATCAAAACTGCCATCACAGAGGCAACAAGCCTTTGTGTGAAGCAAATAAACAAATCAAAACAAAAGAAAAAGCCACTATGGTTCTCAAGAGAGGTGGCTGTGAAAGTCAGGAAGAAAAAGATAGCATTCCGGAAGTATAAGGAAACACAGAAGGAGCAGGACAGAGAGCTGTACCAGTTAAGGCAGAAGGAAGTAGGGAAGGAAGTCAGAATAGCAAAGGCCCAAACTGAGGAAAAGATAGCCAACTCAGTTAAGAAGGGGGATAAAACCTTTTATAGGTACATCAGTGAGCGAGAAAGACAAAGGGAGGGATAGTGAGGCTGAATAGAATGAATGGTGGGTGGGCAGAGGGGACAGTGAAAAGCAGGAATACTGAACGAATATTTCTGCTCAGTATTCTACAAAAGAGGAGGAAGTGCCTAATCCAATTAACAGAAGCACTCTTGATAGAGGGGTCGATCCCAGTCCTTTCACAGAAGAAAGGGTTCTGCAAGAACTCCTAAAACTGAAGGTGGACAAAGCAATGGGTCCTGATGGAATTACCCCAAATTCTAAAAGAATTAAGGAAGGAACTAGTGAAACCACTGGCTACTCTTTTTAATAAATCATGGGAGGATGGTGTGGTACCCGAGGACTGGAGGAAGGCGGATGTGATTCCCCTTCACAAAAGTGGGACCAAGACAGAGGCAAGAAACTACAGACCTGTCAGTCTGACCTCTGTGGTAGGGAAAGTGATGGAGTCACTTCTGAAGGAAAGAATAATTGAGTACCTAGAGGTCAGTGGAGCACAGGATCCAAGGCAGCATGGGTTCACAGCGGGAAGGTCATGTCAGACGAATCTAATAGATTTCTTTGACTGGGTGACCAAAGTAGTAGACCAGGGAGGGGCTGTGGACATGGCCTACCTAGACTTTAGCAAGGCATTTGACACAGTCCCACACAAAAGATTATTAGTCAAATTAACCAGCCTGGGAGTGGGTCCCAGGGTGGTAGCCTGGGTAAAACATTGGCTGGACAACAGGACACAGAAGGTAATTGTAAATGGAGTCCACTCTGAAGAAAGGGCAGTTACCAGTGGGGTACCGCAGGGTTCAGTATTGGGTCCAGTCCTTTTTAATGTCTTCATCAGTGACATTGCAGAGGGACTGGAAGGAAAAGTATGCCTTTTTGCAGATGACACAAAGATCTGCAGCAGGGTTGATACACAAGGAGGCGTGGAAAGGATGAAAAGGGACTTGGCAAGGTTGGAGGAATGGTCAGACGTATAGCAGCTAGGATTCAATGCAAAAAAGTGCAAATAATGCACCTGGGAAACAAGAACCCAGGGGAGAATACACAATGGGTGGGAGGTAGTAACAACAACAAAACAGGAAAGGGACCTGGGGTAATCATATTAGATGACCTTAAGGTTAGCAAGCAATGTGAGAAGGCAGTAGGAGGGCCGGGGTATACTGGGATGTATAGGGAGAGGTACTCAGCAGAAAAACAGGAAGTTGTTATCCCTCTGTACAGACAGTTGGTGAGACCCCATCTGGAATACTGTGTCCAGTTCTGAGACCCCATCTCCGCAAGGACATAGACAGGATAGAGGCAGTCCAGAGGAGGGCAACTAAAATGGTGCAGGGTCTGCAAGAGAAGCCGTATGAGGAGAGACTAAAGGAGCTTAATATGTATACCCTTGAGGAAAGAAGGGAGGGGGACATGATAGAAACTTTCAAGTACCTCAAGGGAATCAACAAAGTCCAAGAGGGTAGCATCTTTCAGAAAAAGAGACTTGCAAGAACAAGGGGACACAATTTAAAGATAGAAGGAGGGCGGTTCAGGGGCAATGTGAGGAAGTATTATTTCACAGAGAGGGTAGTGGATGCATGGAACAGCCTTCCTGAGGAAGTTGTGAGGTCTAAAACTGTGGGAGAATTCAAGAATGCATGGGACAGACATAAGGCAATTCTTGTGGGGGGCAGGAAGATATAGGCTGTTGGTTAACTAGGATCTGCGGCCTATCCTGTAGGTAGGGAAATGGGCAGACTAGATGGGCCTAGCGGTCCTTATCTGCCATCAAAGTCTATGTTTCACCTTTTGCTGATAGAGGGCATGGCTGATGCGCACAATGGGCAGAGGATTTCCTTAAACTGTGGCCCTGACCAACTGGACACTAGCACTTACCCATGCAGGACATTTGGTGAGGCACAAAAAGTGTGTTTCAAAAGGTCAATACCTCCTAAAAAGGACTTTTGGAAATTTTGCCTTTGAGACTGGTGGACACCAACATCTTTTGTACCTATGACCCTTTTACACTCTGTCAACTGGGGTCAAAGGACAGCAAGCAACCCATAGGACAGCAGAGCCTACTCCCAGAGCTACAAGAGTGCTCCTGAGCTACCACAGGACTTCATTAATGCACCTGGGTTTGAGGAACCCAATCAGCTGTTGAGGAACTGATGGACAGGTCCTCCCTTGTGACTGACATTTGACCTTGGCCATCTGCAAGGCTGTCTGATTGGGTTTTGCTATGCATAATTTGCTCAGTTTAGAGACTGCATTTCTCTCTGCCTGAGGAGGCCGACCTACATATGTGAGTGCAAGCCAGCAGCGAGCTGGTATTTGTGAGAGGGAGAAACATGCTTTTTCAGCCACTGTGGAGGATCCACTTCACACAGATCTACTAGAAGTTTATCAACTGGTCCTGACCTGTTAGCCACTAGCTATGGGCTGTGAGTGAGCCACTCTGAAGTTGCTACTAGGAGGAGAGAGGAGAGGGGAAAGACTTTATTCTACACAAGTCAGAGCAGCCTTCACAGCAACTACACCAGAAAGGCACTGTGCTAGTCATCACCACCACCTGGAGACAGCATACAATGTATATTTCCAGGACAAACTGCAATTTGCAGCAGATAAGCTCAGCAAGCTCTTCTCCACCCAACTGTGCTGAAAGGGGGGGGGGGAGAGCAAGAGCCCCTGCAGGGGAGCCAAGCTAATCAGCAGAGGTGCCAAAGGTGACAGCTAAGGACAGCAGAGGAATCAGAGAAGTGAACAACTTAGTAGAACAGAGCCGAGCCAGTACATCCAACCAGGACTTCCAAGAGGGAAGGGGGCTGCTGCTGTGTCTCTGAGTGTTGCTGTGAGTACTTGAACAGGGCCCAAGGGTCCTGTGATACATAAAATTGTCTAATGGGCCCAAAGTAATTATGAGCTTGTTGGACTAGGCCATCCAGCCAGGATTACAGATTTGGGGGTTGTTGCAAATTCTTTATTATTTAAAGCAACAGTGCAACAAAAAACCTTTTTACCAAAAAGCTGCTTTCAGCTATTGTACAATGAACAAAAATATTAGCATACCTGTCAAAATCTACTTTTATAGGCACCTTGAATGCTGCGCACTATGGGCCAGATTTTCAGAGAGCGCTTAGAGTGATGCAAGTTGTGTCAACAGGCAGCTTGCAGCAAAGCCCAGTCTGCTAGGGACCCTGTTCCAGATTTTGGATGAACATTGGTCCCAGCACCAAAGTCCACACGGATTCCACAGGTAGCCCCCTGCATCAAACAGATGGTGCAAGGGATGGGATTGACAGAGGCTGCTGTCATCCCCTGATCATTGCAAATCAAGCCCATGATGGTGGATGCTCTGCACCAAAGACACCAAGGGGTCATTAACACAAACCCAAAGAGCCTACTGCGATCTCTAAGCAAATAAAAGGCTTCACCCCAATGATATCTTTACAGCATTTTGCACTGATCACACACCACCATGTACAGGCATCTCATTAACACCAAACCTGACCACAATAAGGGGAGGAGCAAGGTTGAACTGCCACAGTCATATAAGCATAGTGATGTATATGTCCAGACAAGCACAGGATGTCTGGATAAAGGAAATACCACCACATTGCTTGCTGCAGTGTTTTACATGTAAGTTTCATTTAAAAGTGAAAGACGTGTTTCACGTGTTATACAACGGGGTTGTGTTGACTGACACTTTTTCTGTATTAAGTAAACAGGTACACCTCATGTAGTATCTGTGTATTTGACCATCACAAAGAAATAATAAACATGGAATGGCATTCACATTCTTGGAATGAGTTCAAATAGGTTAATACAGTAACTGTGATATACAGTCTTGTGCAGTATGTGTCTCAAACCTGGCGCATATTTGAGAATAGTCTTGTACATATAGTACAATACGCCTTCATTTAATAACAAACTCAAACTGTGGAAGGCACATGCAGCATGTGCAGCAGATCATGTTAATTGTGCACTGTACACATAACATTTGCTGTTGAGTAATACATGCCATAATCCAGATTGCCACTATTAGCATGTACTGTACATAGGACAATCAGTTTTATTTTCCTAAATGTCAATAGAGAAGCAGTCCTACACATCGTGGTGTGATCTCTCTCTCTCTCGCCATCTCACGGCCCCCATGGTGTAAAGGCTTATCTTAACATGTTACAACAGGTCTCTAGAACAATTAAATCTACAGCCTTTAGTGCAAAATACAAGTACTACAAGCACTGTATTGAGTTATAGCCTTAATGGTATGAAGAGACATGCACATTTGCACTCTCCTGTTAGTTCATTTGTCTGATTGTAGATGTGATGAGCACCGTTTGTGTGTGACGTTACTGTCACCAATGGAAATCCACATACTGCACAGTGCAAAATACAAATATGACCTTTATCTGTGTTACATTTGTAATAAAGCATTATAGATACATTGTGATGAACAACATAGATCATTAACTGGAGGATAATCCTTAGTGGTATTTGTCATGTGAGATAGACATATAGAAACAGATATGATGTTGGCAGCAAATGATCGATGGTCCATCCAGTCTGCCCATGGGTCCCTATCTACAGTATGTTTACCTAGAGAGGTGTTTGTACACATACAGTTCCTATAGGCACCTTTCATCACACATATTTGTTTCTGAAGGTACTATTTTGCTGTCAAGTGTGTTCCATTATCTGCTTCTACTACACTTATGTTCATTGTATTGGTGAATGGGAATCTCCTCTGTGCATATGGAGTTACAAGATTCAAAGGAGAATACTGCCTATCCAACCTGGGCACGTCTAACAATCATTTTATGTGGTTATGGTCCCATTGATACAAACTAAATCTATAGTTAAGCCAAATGTGATTTGACAGGCATGCTGCACGGTCTCCGGCTGTCCATCAGCTAAAACCCTTAAAAACGGGGGTGGTACATCCAGTTCCCATTGTAAGACCCTCTCTACCTAGGCGCAACTTGTTGTGTAGCACAAGCCCAACACAAGCCAGCCTGATGCAGGCAGCCACTTTCAGAGTAGGCTGCATCACAAAATCGGGAATGACATACAGTTTGGCACAGTGTTCCTCTTGCATCATTCCTGTTTGACGCAAGCACTGTGAGTCATTGCCTGGCATTTGAAAATCCAGCCTTATTAGTTGTTTCTAATTTTTCAATCCTAACCTTTGCAAAATCTAAAATGCTATTTTTAAGCCAAATGTGGTGATCATCTTTTTTTCGGAGAAAAAACTAAATGAAATCATTTATAAAATACTCAGATTTTGGTGGAACTATGAAAACTCTGTCACCAATTAAAATTTGAAGATGCCTGGAATCCTGTATATTGAAAAAATGTTAAGGGTCCAGTTTTTGGCCCAGTTTCATTACAGTGCTGCTTTAAGTGCACCAAAGCCAGACAAACACATGCAATCACAGCAGGCCTGAAACGCTTCGACGCCTGGGTATCCAGGCTTCCCTGGTAGCTCCTTAAGACTAGGGCAGTTATACTGGTACCAGAGGGTAGTGCCCAATAGTGCACTTGGACAGGTGCACTGTTCTGATTGTTGGGTTGGTCTGCACTAACTTGTATTAATCAGGGCTTGTTTTAACCCCCTGTTGAAGTCCCCAAATGACATTTTTTAGGATTTTGAAGCACAAAAATAAAAGCAGTGCTTCAGCACTGACCCTCTTTATTAAAGGTGTGCACCTATATCATTAGCAGAAAAAGTGTCAGGTAATTTAGTATGACACTCCGGCAAATTTTTGACCCTGAGATTTTCAGAGCTGACCCCCAACATTTAAAGCAGAGGGTCAAACTGATCCCCACTTTATTCATGCTAATGCAAGCCCTGATTAATATTCTACAGTATCTGTCTTAATAACTGCCTTTCCTTCCTTAGGACCCTATTTCTGATCCCCTAATAAATCCATTTCGCACTTTTTTGAATTATTGGCTCTCTAGTTCATTATCTGTACAGTATTAAGGTACTGTTGGGTCAAACTGTTGTTACATTGTGTATGAGTTGGATAGGTTGTGCCAGTAGGGACCACATTGGGTTAGTATTGCTTCCCAGGTAGTAGTACTAGTTTGCGACCTTGCCCACTTAATTTCCCTTGGCGGAGGCACTGCACACCTTATTTCAACTTAGCATCTTTGTGTAATTTATCCCCACAGCAGGTAACAACCCAGGCCCCTCAACCTCATTTGAACCCTTAAGACAGGGGTAGCGCACTGAACATTTACACAATCCAGTGAGCACACAGTGATAAATAAGTATGCTGTGTAACCATATACCAACTTAAAGGGCTCCCCTACCCACTCAACTACCCAGGGTATCCATTGAATAATTAGATAAGCAGACATTTGGCCTGACTTACCTTGAAGGCCTGTACTGTCTTCATGTCCACTGTTTCCACTGGTAGGCTGTTCCATAGATTCAGCACCATCTGGAATGTGTAATGCTTGCTAAAATTGTCCCTGAATTTTCCACCTCTGAGTTTTTGGATGTATCCCAGTGTCCTGTTGGAAGACAAGAAATTACAGATCTCTGTCTGTTCAATTTTGTTGATATTCTTAAGTATGATGAAAACTGAGATTGTGTCCCATACCAGCCTCCTTTTCTCCAACATGAACATGTTAAGGGCCACCTGCCTCTCCTCAAAACTTTTGTTTTCATTACCCTTGATCATTTATGTGGCCCTGCATGCACCCTGGGGCAGAGCAGGTCTAATATGCTGGGCTATTCTCCAGGCTGCCCCATACCCCTCTGAGAGTGCCAGGTGTAAATGGTCCCAGGTTTCAACACTGGATATTTCTGCATTGATCTGGTCCCATCACTGAAACCTCACTCACCAAGCATGTCCTGATCCCAGAGACCTTCTAATCCAGAATAAGATAATGCATATGTGGTATTGCACCCTGTCTAAGCTAAATTTGCTTGGTCTCCTGAGTCATGATTTCCGTTGGCACTGCCAGTCCCTGGGTACAGACCTCCTCCACATTATGTGTGAATGCCCACAGCTCCACTCATTCTGGTCTCATGTACATCATTGCTGTGTACACATTCTGGGACTACCACTTCCCTTTTCCCCTAAATTATATCTCCTGAGACTATTCCTGATCATTCCATTTATCCATGAACACTAATTGTGGTGGCTTCTGAAGGTAAGTGTGGGGCCAAGAGGCTGATTTGTCAGAGGTAGAGATCTCCATATATTCTCGTAGTAGCTCAATGGCTCTTCTTGGTCAGATCCTTGGCTACCTTAGACAGGTGTCCCATTCTGTCAGGAACTCTCTTTCATCCTACCATGCTGTCTGGGCCCCCTTTCTGTCCTTGATGTACTCTCAACAAGACCCTCCCCTCCACACCCCACATTTTTGTGACCCTGAATCAGAGCCTGATGACCAATGCTGATTTGCTGTTTGAAATATATGTTAATTGTTCTGCTGTCTTGTGTTGGTCACATCACCTAAGCCTCATCACTCTCTGTTCTGTTACAGTCCTGATCCTTGCTGTATTGTTCTATGTGTAGCCCAGACGTTGTGTGCCAGTGGGCTACTACCTCTGCATGTTGACTACCACCCATGTTAAGGGGCCTGGGTTCTGTTGCAGTGGTGATTTGGGGTTCTATCCTAGAACAGAAATAAAATAGCATGGTGCCTCCACCCAGAATAAGATAACATTGGGCCAGGTGTCTGATTAGTACAACCCCCTGGGATGCTGTACCTACCCACCTCCCCTTTCAGTCACCCCACACACTGAATACCACGTTGTTTACCACTGCTGAAAAACACATAAACTTAATACTGTAGCTATAGCTAATAATATGAACAGAAATTTCCAAGACAAAAACACAGCTTTATTTTCTAGGGGGAGGGCTAGGGAAGGGGTACCTGGACAAAGGATGGCTGTCAGGGAGAGAAAAATGTAAATAGGGTTAACAGAGCCCATAGGCCAGAATATCAATAATGCCCAGCCCCCACTGGTACCAGTGCACACACTCTACATCCTGTCTGTCCTGACTGGGTAACCAGATTTAACATAGGCCTGCTAGATGCCCTGGGTTGGCCAGCATTGGGACCCTTGAAGTAGTTCTTTCTAGGATGCTACCAGTTTTAACTTTTACTCCCCTTTGGCAGGGCAAACCCTGGGTTACTCACAGTTCTGCAGACTGGAATTTGGCTACTAGCACAGCAGGTTCGGGCAATCCAGGAACAACTGCTCCGAGGGGCAGCCAGCAAATAGGCAGAGGCTGCTGGTCTGGAAGATGAAGCAATGGCTATCAACTGGTCAACTACAGACTTGCTTGAAGAATCTTGCAGCTTGTCACCTCTGACTTGCTTGAAGATTCTTACAGCTTGTCACCTTCTAACTTGCTTGAAGATTCTTGCAGCTTGTCACCTTCAGCCCACACAGTGGGCCAGGTTACAGAGCCCAAATGCAGGGCCTACCAGGCCACAGGGAACCCGGACCCAGGAGTGACCCCATGGTCTGACTCCCCTAATGATCCAGAATGTCCTAGCACTCAGGTGCGCACCCATGGCCCCCTGCAGCCAAATTGGCCCCACTCAATAGGGAGTTGAAGTTTCTCCTACCAGGCTCTGAGTTGCAGCTAGGAAGATTTTCAGTTTTTTCCTTTTCTTAGCAGAAACCAACATCTCTGGTGTATAGCAACCAGTTCTCCGAATTCCACCTGGCCAGTGGCTTTTGGCTAGTGACTTGCAGACTCTAGATTTGACAGCACAGGGAGTCCAGACAGAGACTTAAGGGACAGCAGGAGCTGGGACTGGCAGTAGGAAGGCAACGGGCAAAGATGGGAGCAAGACCGGCTCCCTGGAGCAACCAGATAAGCCCCACCTGAAGGGGGGGTGGCATATGTTTGACAATAGCAGCTTCATCTGATGTATCTCTGACTTGGTCAGTAGTGACTTTGTACCATTTTATGCTGTTTTTCTGTATTGAAAACTCTTAATCAAAAGTATTAACTGCACAAATGTTATGTGACCTTGCATGATACCCCTTTGACTGTCACAGTATCTTTTTAGGGCTGCAGTGGGAGGAGCCCTGCAGACCTCATTCCATGAAAAAAGGACTCAGTGCATTCCTTGCAAATGAACATGGAGTTGCATCACAGTCACCTCCACGTCCATGAAGCCCTCCGCTCATATTGTTTCTACTGACATAGCACTGCACTATTTTCACAGTGCCGGTGATCATGGCAGAATACGGCACACTCTACCATGTCCAAGATGGCCACCTCTACAACACATGAGCTAGTGGTTGTGCATGTGCAGTAGCATGTGGGGGCCATCTTGGTCATGGCGGAGTGTGCCATTTTCCACGTGACCAACTATTTTAATTTTTTTATTTCTTTTTTTATTATAAAAATTCCCCCCACCCAACCTTCCCTGTGAGCATCCACCACCCCACACCACACCACCCCAGAAACATAGCAATGACACTGGGGGTGCCCAATACCCCAGTGTTGCAATCGGCTTTCCTTGGTCCTGTTTTTTTTTTTCTTCACCTATAACAAGAAAACCATCCATCAATGTTTTTTGTGCCATTTCCAACTCACCACCCAACCCTCCCACTCAGCACCCACCACCTCACCCCCAAGCCCTTACTTACCCATTGGGGGTCCAACACCATAATCCTCTCTGGACCACAGACACGTCTTCACTCTTCAAAGTTGGACCATAAACTGAAAAAACAGGTTTGCCACTCAATGTATTTCAATTGGGGTTTTGAACTTAGAGGCATAACTTGGCCATTTTGGGCACAGATTTTCAACATGCCTTCTTTGGGACCCCACCTCATGAACAATGGCACTGTTGTTGGGCAAATCTGTCCCAAAAGGTGATTTTGTGGAACCTGCACAAACTCATCTTTTGGGCAGGAGTTGGACATTTGCTCTGCCTGTGTTCATGAGATGGGGTCATAAGAAGGCTATGTTGAAAATTTGGTGTAAAAATATTAAAAAACAATACAGTTATGAGCCTATGTTGAATTTTGTGAAAGCAGCCTCGTACCTTTGGTAATTTTTAATATTTTTATCTCAAATTTACAGCATAGCCATATATTTACAGCACCTCATGAATCTGACAGCTGTCAGATTTTAACTCCTGCCCAAAACATGTTTTTGCATCCCAAAAGTTGATTTTGCAGTCCCTGCGCAAAATCACATTTAAGCCAGCAATTGAACATTTTCTCTGCCATCTTCATGAGACAGGGTCAGGACAAGGTTATGTTGAAAATTTGGTGTAAAAATATTCCAAAACAACAAATTTATGAGCCTACATTGCATTTTACCAATGCAGGCTTGTAGTTTTAGTAATTTACAATATTGTTACCCCAAATTCCTCAGCTGCAGTCCTATCAGCTCTGGCCAGAGTTTTTTTTTTTTTCTGGGGACTCTAGAATTGCATGCAGTACTCCAAGTCACTCCTGACTAGTGCATGTCAAGAGGTAGGATACTGTATCTAATTCTGAGTCTGTAGTTTTGCTGTGCTGCTATTAGACTTACTTTGTCTGCGTGCAACATCTTTTTGAAAAGACTATAAATGAAAACATAAATGAATAACTGATAGCTCTTTTCCACCTACATAGCACTACAAAAAATTGACTTTGCTTAAATCAGGAGACCACAGCTACTCTTGTTCATTCCTTTGTTGTTGTTTTTTTGTTTGTTTGTTATTGGGATTTATTTGTTTTGTTTTTTAAAGAATAGACTATGGCGAGTCTATTATGATTTGTGACTGGACTACCTACTAAGATATTTGGCCACTTCCAACTTATTCAAAATGCTGCTGCTGGACTGTTAACAGGCATGAAGAAATCAGACCACGTAACTCCAATACTAGCTGATCTCCATTGGTTGACTGTTCAGCAGTGCATAAACTTTAACATTTTATTGAAGGCTAGTAATCTACAGGGACAGTTTTGTCAACCTACAGACCCCACTTGTAGAACTGATGCCCTGTTATACTCAGGTCCTGTACAGATATTGGGACATTTAAGAACAAATTAAAATATTCCTATACCGGTTTGGCCTATGCATTTGCTTGATTATTGTAGCTTGGGTTTTGTTTTACACCTATATTTTATTGCTGCTCTTTTATGCTTATTATATCCGAGCACTGCTTTCAAATTTTTATGTAAAGTGCTGTATAAAGTTGAGTATTATTATTATTAATCACATTACACTTTTTAAAAAGAGTGTACTACCCCAGTATCTTAGTCAGAATTCCAGCTCAATAAAACTGGTCCTACTAAATTGTTTATGACTATGTGTGGGTTGTAGCTGACCCTAAAATGGTTGTTCCATTGACCTACATACAGCCCTTGTATTTCTAGTACCTAATTTCATTATATATTGCTTTGAGATGAAGTGCATATGCAAGTGTGAGAAGTGAGCTTTAAAAATGAAAACAAGCTAAAAATAGATATTGGTTTGCACATTGCCCTAATTAATCATTTATTCCTGGAGCTATATAAACAGGAGAGATGATAAAACGAAGGTCCTATCCCACTGGAATGGTTTAAATTGTATAGCACTGCAAATTATATAAAAGGTATATTTATTTTATTTAACAGTTTCTTTACTCAGGATAGCCCAAGTGGAAATGCAAGATTTCATTTTCAGTAGAGTCCTGCTTCTGCTCATTTCCACAGCTGGGTGAACTGGAGCACTGGAAGGTTGAGTGGCTTATGTTCAGGCACGCAGTGAGTATTTAGCTCCAGAGGAGTTTAAACCCATTGTCTCCAATTTCTCAAGTTGGTGCTCAAACCACTAGACCGCTAGTTAGTTAGTTAATTAGTTAGTTAGTGAGTTAGTTAGTTGTGATCCACTGCCACACTGCTCCGCAACTAAATGATACTTGTGAACTGGCTGTATCCACAAAAAGAGTTCAGAAGCAGGAAGTGTGTGTGCCAGGGGTGGGGGTTGTAGAATCATACACAGAGAGCATGTAAGGCTTGTGCCAAGGGAGTCACTCCCCACATCACTCCCCTGGCACGCCCAATGACCCTGTCATATTTGGCCAATGACCGAATCCAACTGAATGTGAAATGCCTCAACACTTATTACAGGGAATGTGAACCTATGGCTCAAGGGTAGTGGTGGCAACAACATCAATCCACTCATGATACCAGCACACAACACATAGTCAAAGGAAAAGCAGAGATGTGGTAGCAATGTGAGTGAACAGGCCAAGTACACAGACAGAGCAATGTGACTACATGTTGAGACATATGGCACCTGGTGACACATTGTGAACTCCACTCCATACAGATGCAGATGGCAAATGGCACAGCACAGAGTCAGCAGAACAGGGTACAGGCCACACCACAGCTGAAGGTGTGATGAACATGCAGCACCCAATGGACAATAGCAGTGACACAGACGGCAAAACACCCACACCTAGTTTGCCCATGGGTAGTGACAAGGGACTCAATGTGACAAAACACTGCCACCAAGCCTACTGAGGGTGCAGACATTGACCCTCCCAGTAACACACAGAGTGATGCATAGGACACCAGCCATAAAGCACAGGCTTATACTACACAAAAGAGAAGCACATCTCTCACAACATGCTCACCAACCACATGTGTCTTTGACCCTCTCAAAGGACCTCAGGATACCACAGTGGCCCACATTCCACAGAAGGCAGGGCATAAAGACATTGTAGTACAATGATTGTACCCCGAACTGCACCTCTTAGAGCAGCAGCAGCAATGCCTGTGAATGCAGAGCTACTTATGGTAGGGAACCAGGGTGACTACAACTCCACTACCTCAGAGGACACCACAGGTTTGGGAGGAAGAGTGGAGATTAGTGCAGAGGGTGGGGAGGGGTGGTGTGGCACTGGTGGTGATGGAGGCCCTGGGATTACAACTAGCAACTGCTTCGTGCCTCTGGCAGAAATGGTACAGGATGCTTCCTTTAATGAGGAACAGACAGTTGAAATGTTAGTGTCAGTGGCTGAATCTCGAAAGGATAAACATGGGGAGAGTGGGGCTGATAGGAATAGAAGTATGAGAAAAAAATAAAAATAAAATAATAAAAAATGAGATGACAGGTGGTAGTTGTAGGTGTTTCTGTATTTAGAAGGGACCAGGAGATTGGTGTGCACCATAAATCCAGGGGAAAGGTCTGTTTGTTGTCTCCAATGGGCAACCATGGACAAAGTTATCCCTAAAATGGAAGACCCCTCTAGGATAAGGGAGAACAAGCCAGACAAGGTTATCCACTTATAAACCAATGATCTGGCAAATAGTATTATAAAGTGTTTCTCTTTTTTTCCCCCATAGGATGCTATGTAAGTGGCTACAGTGCATGGAGACATCTTACACAGCCAAAAAGTCTTCATGTGCTGCCACCTAAGATCACAGCTGTGTTTTTAACTGGATCTGTGTTTTTCTTTTTAAACAGGAACCAAAGACAGAACTTACTCAAATGCTTATGAGTCACTGTAGTGAAATCACACATATATTCTCTGTGCATTTAAACCCCAAATTAATAAAAGTGCAAATCCTTAACCCACCTCACCTGGCTTGTTTGTGTTTCCTGTGCAGCTTCATTTGTTTGCCTTTCTCCATGCCCATTTTCAACCCACCAACCACTCCCATTACCTGCCAGCTATTCCTGCCTACATGGAATGGTATTGCCACCTACATGAGCCCATGAGCTGTGAGTTTGGGTATGACTGACGTCAGTGTGACTGGGGTATGACACGGGTCAAGGATTTATTCTCATCTTCTGGGATGCTCTCAAGTGCTACTTAAGGGATGCACTGATAAGCATGTGATCTTATCAGAAAAAGCAGAGAAAAAGAGATACAAAATGAACTATTTCATAAAATAAAAGAAAGAATCCAAATTGGAGAACACAGATACAAAAGAACGTTGGGAGGAGTGGACAAAGTTAAAAGCAGAATTTAACGACTTAATCAATTTAGAAGCAGAGTTTGCTATTAGGAAAAGCCAAACTTACATGTCTGGACACAGGGGCATGGGCATCCAAGATGCTGGCTATAAGATTAAAACAAAATGCCAGCTCCACAGTCATCACTGCAGTTAGATCTTTGACAGATAACAGAGAAATTCATACAGATCTTAAAAATATTAACACAGAATTTTATGAATTCTACAAAGATATGTACAAATCAGAGGAGCCTAGTTGAAATTAAGACAGTTCAAATTTTTACAAAGATTTGCTGATCACTGAGGTATCTGAAGATCAGGCTGTGGAGCTAGAGGCAGATAACTCCACTGCTGAAATATTAAATGCCATTAAATCTCTTAAGAAGAATAAAACCCCTGGCCCTGACAGCTTCTTGGCTAATTTTTATCATATTTTTGCAAAAAGAGTTAGCACTAATTCTTAAGAAACTATTTATGGAGGCTTTGTAGGAGGGCACACTTGCAAATGACCAAACTAGGGGCTTAATTACTTTGATACTTAAGCAAGAGAAGGATCCGACTGACTGCAACAGTTACAGACCTATCTTACTGATAACCACAGATATGAAGATCCCGGCCAAAATACTTTCTTCCCGCTTGAAGTTGGTTATTCCCTCCTTAATCTCTCCACAGCTAACTGGGTTTATGAAGGGAAGAATTTCCTCAGATAATTTCAGGAAGATTTTTCACATACTGGGTATTTCTAATAAACTAGGCAGTTCATCTTTTTAGTGACATGCAGAGCTTTTGCCATAATTAACTCCATCACGATGCTAACCTACTAACCTGTTTGTAGTTATTCTTCTCTCCACTCTGAGAACCAAAACCAGATGTCTGTATCACCCAAAAAGATGAAAGACAGGGGCATGACAGGAGTCAGTGATTTATTCTATTCCTTGTTTGTTTGCTATCTTGTATGTTTATTTTAGTTAGCCATGCAGTTCACTTTTTTCGTGACATACAGATCTCTTGCCATAATCATTTAACCTGTTAACCCATATCCAGTCTCACAGCTCCAATCTGATAGCCAAAACACCATCATCTAACCCCTTGGTCATTTACCAAGAAATGTTTTATAACGTGCAAATGGTGTCTTCTATATGTCTCTTGGCAAATCAAGAGTGTCACACAAGACATCTTTGTGTTCCAAAAGTGCCCAACTTCACTTTGCAGTTCTTGAATGCAAGTGTAACCCCCTCCCAAGGGGGTTACCTGTGGATATCCCATTTATCCCGCATTTGCTGGCAAGCTTGCTGGTGCTCCTGTTTTTTTCCTCCCATTTTCCGGACAGTTCGCTGTTTGGCTGCCCTTTATAGGGCATAATCCTCGATCGCGACCCACCAGCCTGCCCCAATGCGGCCAGCGCTCACATGTCCGCCGCTGGTGCTTTGATGTGCCAACCATCATTATGGTCAGATGAACGGGGACTTTGTCTATGGTCCCAGTGCCCCTTCCATGTCCTTGGGGACTGGAGACCTGAATGGAATCCGGCAAAAGCCCATAGCGATACAGCGGGGGGTTTTACAGTGGGCTGCTGGGGAGATCATGAATATTTATGAGTGGCCCCTGTATATCAATGAGAACGCTTCATGCTGCCTGGGGGGATATAGTTTCAGCAGGAGTGACAGCAAAATGGCTAGGGCCACAGCCCTGAGAGCGGGCTTGTTTGATCAGGGGTAGTTTGGGCTACAATCTGTGGGCTTTCCAAGCTGCTCCTGTGGCCCTGACTCTCTCCAAGTAGGCCACAGCTAACAGACCACCCGACTGACCCCCAGACAGATTCAGACAGCCCTCTGCAGGCTTCTCAAGCTGCTCCTGTGGCTCTGGCTGTCTCTGAGCAGGCCACAGCTAACAGACCACCCAACTGACCCCTGGACAGATTCAGACAGCTCATCTGCAGGCTTCCCAAGCTGCTCCTGTGGCCCTGGCTCTCTCCGAGCAGGCCACAGCTAACAGACCACCCGACTGACCCCCGGACAGATTCAGACAGCTCATCTGCAGGCTTCCCAAGCTGCTCCTGTGGCCCTGACTCTCTCCGAGAAGGCCACAGCTAACAGACCACCCGACTGACCCCCAGACAGATTCAGACAGCCCTCTGCAGGCTTCTCAAGCTGCTCCTGTGGCCCTGGCTGTCTCTGAGCAGGCCACAGCTAACACACCACCCGACTGACCCCCGGACAGATTCAGACAGCTCATCTGCAGGCTTCCCAAGCTGCTCCTGTGGCCCTGGCTCTCTCCGAGCAGGCCACAGCTAACAGACCACCCGACTGACCCCCGGACAGATTCAGACAGCTCATCTGCAGGCTTTCCAAGCTGCTCCTGTGGCCCTGGTTCTCTCCAAGCAGGCCACAGCTAACAGACCACCTGACTGACCCCCAGACAGATTCAGGTACACACCAGACCTCCGAAACTCGTGGTTTTGAATGCTGCTGTTTTGACTGGATGCCCAGTAGAGGAGTCAGGCACTGATTGGTAGCTTTGCACCTTGGCTGATTTTCCAACGCCTGGCACTTCCTGATCTCAGGGAAATCTCTTTCTGTGCTGTGTTCTGGACTGAATTTTTGTTAATGTAATTTACATATGTTATGCATCAATTGGTCTTACCTTACCTGCCAGCTTAGCTAGTCTATTACAAGCCACTAGTTTAGTCTCTCGGTGATACTTAGTGCTGTGCAATCTAGTGCTGGACAAACTGTATTGTATAGTAGCTGATGTTTGACTGCTGGACCTAGCTACTGAGCAAGACTGCTGCAGTTTTCCATTTCTGCCCTACTGACAAACCCTGCCCCTTCCCCACACTGGTCACTCTGCTAATTATTAATTTCTCTGCCCCACTTGTAATGCTGTCTCTCTAAACACCCTGCTTTCTTCTCTGCCTTACCTACAAACCCTTCCCTTATACCTCCCTGCTGCTGCTGTTCTCCTCAGACGTCCCGGTGCCAAAGCACAGACCCCCCCCCATTAACTCCTCTTCTAGCTCTAAATAATTGCCCTGCATTTACCACCTCTTTACCTCATGCTTTGTCCTACCCCATTGCCTGCCCCCCATTGAGCTTGCTATTGTACTCTAGCTGTATTTAATCCTCTGTGTTTCCCTCCTTGTTCCACAGACAGCCCATCTGCAGGCTTCCCAAGCTGCTTCTGTGGCCCTGGCTCTCTCCAAGCAGGCCACAGCTAACAGACCACCCGAATGACCCCCCGACAGATTCAGGTACGCACCAGACCTCTGAAACTCATGATTTTGAATGCCACTGTTTTGACTGGATGCCCAGTGGAGGAGCCAGGCACTGATTGGCAGCTTTGCTCCTTGGCTGATTTTACAACGCCTGGCACTTTCTGATCTCAGGGAAATCTCTTTCTGTGCTTTGTTCTGGACTGAATTTTTTCACCCACCCCCCCGCCTCCTCACAGTATTAAATAGACCCTTACTTGGCCCCTTTCCTCAGCCTAGCAGCTGATTGGTCACTCCACTGCTGCAAATTTTCATGCTATTGGCCTCCCTGTCTTCAATACCTGACTTGACCCACTTTCTCACCGCCCCTTTTTAAAGCAGTCCCTCCCACCCAAAGGATCACACACATGCTCTCAACTTTTTCTCCAGCCACTCCATCTAACTCCTCTCAATTACTGCTCTACCTGCCCTATTGTTAGGGACCTCACCCTAATTCGACTATATCCCTTTTCAACTATAAACCAGCTAGCAGTTAAGCAGGCCAGCAACACCAAGCAAACTACCATGGGGTGCAGCCCTCTACTACTACTCCTCACTACCTCTTTTGGCATTGCTGGTACCATATACGAATTCGGATCCCTACCTCCCCACTCTGAATCCTCACTGGGTGCAAGCTGGAAGAAAAGCATACACATGGCCACTACCACTTCCAGTAACGATAGGCTCTTTATCCTCCTGCACCTCCCATACACAGTTATCGACAAGCCAACCTTCCAAACCATAACCTTAATGGTTAGCTTTCCCCCTAATTTAACACAGGCGTATAGACACCTCCCCCACCTGAAGCGCAGGTGACGGAAGACACGAGGGAAGATAAACATCACCCTATCTGTCAGAAAGGTTATCTTTCTGCTACTGCTACTCTCTGGCAATGTTCACCTAAACCCTGGATCAACAACCCTGAGGAGCAGGGGGGTCCATACAGTGAACGGCCTAAAGATAGCATCACTAAACAACTGCAGCCTAACTGCCAAATTCGACCGGCTCCAGACTTGGATGACCATCCATGCCCCTGATATACTCTGCCTAACTGAAACCTGGCTGTCAGGTAGGATCAAACATGGTGAGGTGGCCATCGAAGGATTCCAAGCATTTCGACTTGATAGAATAGGCAGGAAAGGTGGCGGCTGCCTCCTATATGCCAGAAACTCACTGAGTTGCTTCGTCCTCCCCATCTCCAAAGTTGTGGAGGATTATGAGCTATTAGTGGTAAAAATACAAGTCGGCCTAAAAGACAAGACCCTTACCATCGCCACAACCTACCTGCCCCCCAAGAAAGTCAAGGAAGGCCTTCCTCTTGTTATGGAAGAAATTAGCGCACTCAGAAAGAGCTCAGAACTCATCTTGACCAGTGACTTTAATATTAACTGGTTATGTAAGGAGGCAACACTGTCCAGAGACCTAATAACCTCCCACAATCTCACGCAACTCGTAACTCACCCCACCAGGCAGAACTACAAGGCTGGTACCAGCACCCTCATTGTCTAGGTCTTAGCTAGCTCACTGACTCGATTCTCCGAACTCAGGGTTCTCCCGGATGTGCTAAGTGACCACTCCCCAATCTCCTTTATGTGGACCACTAACTTGCCAAAAGCCCACCCCGCCTCATTGAGAGCAGGGTTCTGTGGAAAGGCAAACTTGGATCCCTCAGATTGGCCCTGTCTGCCTACAACTGGTCCCCCATCAACAAGGCACCTACGCTGGACCTGGCCCTTAGTTTTTTCACTGAGGGCTTCAATTCCATCTGTGATATCTATGCACCATGCAGAAAATGGAAAATTCGGGGGGAGGTTAACGGCTGGATTGATGGCAAGCTCCTCTCCCTCCTAAAGGAGAGGGACTGACTCTGGGAAAAAGCCTTAAACTCAGGCAGCAAGTATGATCTACAGTGCTACAAAACGGCTAGAAATCGGTGCACCAAACTTATCAGGCTCACAAAAGCCAATTTCCATAAGACCCAGCTTAACAATGCATGGGGAGATGGAAAGAGGTTTTGGGACAACATTAAGAACATCCTTGGTAAAGATCAAAAGCAGCACCCTAAGATGCTCAACATTAATAACTCATCCTCCTCAGATCCGTTAGCCATTGCTGATGCCTTTAACCAGGCCTTTACAGACCTGTCCTCAGTGCTGCCTCCAGACTACCTTCTACCTGTGGAGGACCAAGGTTGCGCCAACCTGCTCATAACTAACCACCCAGCCTTCTACTTTAAGAAGGTGATAGTGAAGGAGGCCCTAACGATGGTCAGGAAAGTCCTAGGCAAAACCAGATTGGGAGTGATGGGCTAGACATGAAGTTACTATCTCTCACTCTTGATATTCTTGTCATGCCTATAACAATGCTATTTAATAAATCCTTGGCCCTAGCTCAATTTCCAGAGGTATGGAAGCAAGCCCTGGTAACTCCAGTGCATAAGAATGGTGACAAGGGGCTGCTGTCAAACTACAGGCCAATATCTATCCTCTCCCCACTGTCCAAAGCTTTGGAAAAAATCACGGCAAGTCAACTCACAGAATACCTCAATAAGTACAATCTGCTCTGTCCAAACCAACATGGCTTCAGGCACTGCTGGAATACACTGACTATGGCGCACAAGGCGCTGGATGAAGGCAAATTGGTGGAGACCATCTTCATTGACCTCACCAAAGCCTTCGACACCGTCAACCACCCTTTACTAGTACTTCTGCTCCAAAGATTGGGTGTGGCACCAAACGCCGTGAATTGGTTCAATGACTACCTAACACACAGGAGCCAGAGAGTCAAAATTGGGCAGACGTTATCCAGCTCCAGAGATGTACTCCTAGGAGTCCCTCAAGGATCAATTCTAGGGCGCCTGCTTTTCAGCCTCTTTGTAAATGACCTACCCACAGCCTGTGACACCAAACTTATTCTGTATGTGGACAATGCCGTGCTGCTGAGCAGCAGCACCTCTCAGGCTCCCTACAAACAGAACTATAGAACTCTTTCAATAAAACTCGAAGACTGGTTCAGTAGGCAAAAGCTGCTACTAAATTACAAGAAACCAAGGCCATGCTACAATCCAGCCCCTACAACAAACACAAGCATACTCCCCTCGTAATCACCAACAAGGCTGGTGAGCAGATTGAGCAGGTGCACTTGTTCAAGTACCTTGGAGTCACCATTGATGACTCTCTCATTTATACACACCACATAGAATGCCTTGTCAAAGTGGTAAACACAAAGATCGGGGTCCTCTATAGGCGTAAGAAATCCCTCACCCCGGAAGCACTCCGAATCTCAGTCTCCAGCTCCATACTCTCCACAATAGACTACAAGCTGGTGGTCTATGGAGCTGCTACTGATACAGTGCTCAAAAGGGTTCAAATTGCACTCAATAAGGCATGCCGCCTCACCCTGTGTGCAGATCACTACACTCATACTTGCACCCTGTATGAGCGTACAAACTGGCTTAACCTAAAAGACAGGATCAGATACCAAACTTGCCTCCTGGGAAAGAAGACACTCCTCGGAAAAACCCCACCCTGTATAGGAAACCTGCTCGAGGCTTCTCTCTCAACACACATTCACCAGACGGAGGAAGAATGGAGCACTGTCCATACCATTCTGCTGAACCTCACTAGGGCAGCGCGCTTTCTCCTATCAGGCCCCCCTCTGGATAAATGAACTCCCGATGAAATTACAAACAAACAACAGCCTGTCTCAATTCAAAGCAGGTTTCAAACAGCACCTAATGTCTAACTCAAAATGCACCTGCTTCTCAGGCCCCACTTGATAGACAGGCCTACCCCAAAGTAACACCCAGCAGGGCTACCTAGAGAACCCTGCCTCCATTCCAGCCTAGCCAAGGGCTTAAGTAAGCTATCAGTCCTCTTTAAATGCACTTGGTACTGCCCCTCCCAAACCCCCACACACACACACCATACTCGACAAAGCCCCATGGAGCTGCTCCCCCCATCACAGACCCCACTCGTTTCACTATCCCCCCACCTCTCACTCTCTGTGGTTGGTTTCAAACCCAGTCCCCTTGTTTCACTGTCACCCAGCCTCTTGCCATCTGGGATAGCATTAAACCCTATGCAGTTACTCTGCCATAGTCTATCAACGGATTTGGAGGTTTCAAGGGGTGTGCTACCTAGGGCAACCGATTAGAAATAGCTTAGTATTTAATTACAACTGCTCAGTTTTTTTCTCCTATTTGTCTAATTGTCATGTAATCGCTCTTTAATGCCTAATGATCAGGCCTCTGTAACTACTGAATATGTGTATTGTCTTATTGTCCACCCTGACGTGGAACCTTTGTAAAAGAACTCACGCTCAAAGGTCTTTCCGAAATACTAATTAAAACAATTAAAACAATCTGGTGGGGTGATGGTGCAGATGAAATAAAGTGTTGGGCTGCACCAGACATTAGAAGGGGAAAGACTGCACAAAACTGTAATGGACTCCATATGAACTAATGGGAGCTGCCATGTTTGTGACACTTAACCCCATCTCTTTAGCCAATCAGTGATCTAGGCACCCAAAACCATGACAGAGGGACTCCTGGAAAAAGGAGGGGGATTAATTATGGTGCCTAGATCATGCCCCAATAAACAAGCAGGGAATATTGATCACTATGGATATCAATTATTGAAAGGCTTCAGCAGCCAATCAGAGGACTGGGATTTCAGCTGATACAGTGACGACTTACTGGGATTTCTTCAGCCTGTTGCTGGGCTATGTATGAGTCAGAACTGTGGTATGAGAGCAGATTGTGGACTTCAGGGGCTTATCCAGGCCTTAATCCGAGGAGTGTGGTTGCTGAAGGATTCCCCAGGTGCTGGAAGCAGGACTGGATTGCAAAGGGGAAAAAGGAGAGAGACTGAACTGAGATGCAGTTTCCCCAGGAACTGAGAAGTTGCTGAATGAGTGCTGGAAGAAACTAAAGATGGCAGATACCCTGCCCTGGGAAATTGAGCTAACCAAAAAAGACTGAGCAGATTACCTGAGTATTTACAGTTGCTGCTGAGAGGTCACTCACTTGTTTGGACTACAAGTATATCTTCTTGAAAGAGGCAGAACGTCTCAGGTCATGGGATGCTAGCCAGAAATTGTGTGTGTCATGAGTGAACTGGTTAAAGTGGCTGAGACTAGCAGACTTGCTGCAACCAGGTAAAAGAGTTGGACACTGTTAAGCTGAAAGCATGGACTGGTGTGCAGGGGGGCTGTTGTTGCTGAATCTCTCCCTGTTGAATTGCACTGACACTGATTGAATCAGAGGCTAGCAACTGATAAAACTGGCACTGGATTTCAGTGGAGTGACTGTCTATAACTTTACTTGGTGAGAGCTCAGTGCAGGGACTGCAGAAGGACCCCCCACCATTTGGGATTCTTCATCCAGAGTCGAGGGGGAACTCTCTAACCCCTCCCAAGTGGGACTCACTGTCACAGGATGTCACAAGTTTTGCACCCACCCAAGTGCTAGGGCACTCCGATCAGGGAGCCGGGCTGTGGAGCCAGTCCCAGTCTGGACCTTCTGGGGCTGGTGTTGTCCTGCCACAGTGCTGTGCACCAGGCCAGAAGCAGCTGAAGGTGACAAGCAGCCAGACCTGCAATCAAGGTGACCAGCTGCAAGATCCTCAAGCAAGTTCCATCTGGGCAGAGGGATCCGGTTTTGCTACACTAAGATTCAAGGTGTTCCACTTCCCTTGGTGCAGAGGTCAACTAACTGTGAGTATCCAGGACCTGATTCCTGGGAAGGGTCAAGGGGGAGTAGTATTTGTTCTATTTAAAGTTCAAGCTTCATCATTTCAGGGCCCCAACAGCCAGCCATCCCGCGACACCGAACAGGCCTGCAACTAGTAGGTACCCCTGGGGACAATACAGGGGGCACTGGTACCAGTGGGGGAGGGCTTGATCTGCAGGCCCACAGATTTGAAAATTACCTATCTCACTAAAGTTTCTTGCTTTCACAGCAATCTCACATCCAGGTATACCCTTTGCCTATTCCTTACCCCCAAATAAAGCTGTGAATTTGTTGTTTGAATCCGCTGTGTTAGTGAAATTCATTACATACACTTATTGCTGAAATATATGGTTTCTTGTGGAACAAGGTATTTGGGGACACAATGTGCAGAGTGGCTGGCTGGGGAGGTGGATAGGCACAGTATCCCAAGGGGCTGTGCCAAGCAGATATCTGGCCCACTGATACTTTATTCTGGGTGGAGGCACCACGCTATTTTCACTTTTTCTGAGAACAAATCCCCAATAGTCAACGTAGCAGGACCCAGGCCCCTTGCCAAGTATCAGAGACAGTTGGAAAGGGGGGGTAGACCACTGGCATACTGCACTAGCGCTACACAAAGATGTCTTGAGATGACACTCTTAATTAGTCAAAAGACATCTCACAGACACCATTTACCTATAGAATAGAGAAGGTTAAGGACGGGGTGCACCAGGGCTCAGTGCTGGGGCCTCTGCTCTTCAATGTTTTTATAGCAGACGTCACTGATGGACTGGAAGGGAAGGTGTGTCTGTTCGCAGACGACACCAAGATATATAACAGAGTGGACACTTCAGAAGGAGTGAGCAAGATGGAAGCTGACCTCAAGAAACTAGAAGAATGGTCTGGAGTGTGGCAGCTGAGATTTAATGCCACAAAGTACAAGGTCATGCACATAGGAAGAAAAATCCAAGAAAGGAGTATTACCTAGAAGGTGAAAGACTGGCAGCCTCAAACCAGGAACGAGATCTGGGAATCATAATCTCAGATGACTTGAAGGTTAGCAAGCAGTGTGAGAAGGCAACATTAAAGGCCAACAGAATGCTGGGCTACATTGGGAGGGGAATCATGAACAGGAGGAGGGAGGTGGTATTGCCATTGTATAGATCACTGGTCAGGCCTCACCTGGAATACGGAGTTCAGTTCTGGGGGCCTCACCTCAGGAAGGACATTGACTGGGTGGAAACAGTACAGAGAAAGGCAACAAAAATGATTCAGGGTCTGCAGTACATGTCCTACGAGGAAAGACTTAGGGAACTGAATATGTACTCCCTGGAGCAGAGAAGAGAGAGAGGGGACATGATTAAAACATTCAGGTACATAAAAGGTGTTAACAAGGTACAGGCACAGGAACTTTTTCACTTCAAGAAGGGCTCCAGGATTAGGGGACATGACCTCAGGCTGCAAGGAGGGAGGTTCTCTACCAACACCAGGAAGTTTTTCTTCACAGAAAGTATGGTAGATGCCTGGAACAGCCTTCCCCAAGAGGTTGTGGGAGTCAACACTGTGGGAGGATTCAAGAATGCATGGGACAGACACAAGGGAGCCCTGACTACAAAGGGCAACTAGAGTGTCAAAACAGGTCTAAAACAAATGGGCAGACTAGATGGACCTAGCAGTCTCCTTCTGACATCAACTTCTATGTTTCTATGTTTCAGCTTCCAGGAGCTAGGCAGGAAGTTGACAGCAGTGGCAGAAATGGTAACCTTCACTAAGGCACTAAAATGCCATGTGGAGAACAGAGAAGAAAGGGGATTACCAAGTATAACCCTTGTTACACGAGGTCCCTGCACCCTAACTGATACCCTCAGAGGTACACCATGGACAGCTAATGCTTATGTATAGGTTACACTAATACTTAGGGCTAAGGGCATCTACCGTATAAGAGTAGATGTCAGGATATAAATGCATATTGTTGTAATCTACTTTGCTTGCTAATGCACACATATTATACCATGTATTTTCTGTCTATTTCTTACTTGTCAGATGCCAAGACACCTGTCCTTGAAGTAATTATAATATGTAAGGCAACATTGCCATCCTTTGGTGATGTGCACCACTACACTTGGTTATGTAAGACCCTGTATAAGAACTTCTTTGTTCTAAAACTGATGACTTTACAGAATTGTATAATGTTATCTTGGACCTTGGAGACACCTTTAATTTAGCCAATAGAGCTCATCTCTGTAACTAGAAATGTTTCTATCTTACAGTAACCATGGTAATTATCATAGGTATATAATGTAATGCACAGGCTTTACACCACAGAGACCCGAGAGATCCCAAGAGACTACAGAGAAACCTCGAGGTGTAGGGAACGCTTAGCACTGGCTCCCGGTTCGTATTGGTAAGAACTGCTTAGAGCAACTGTGATTTATCCCTTTTGTAGTAATAAACTTGTTTATTACTTGAATGCAACCTATCTGTGATTACTTGCATTCCCAATATCGTCAAGAATCTGAAAGTGAGGTTTAGACCCCTCAACACCCTGGTGCCAGATATCAAAGGGCTACTTAGCCCTGCCTTGCAGGCCTGACTAACGTTGAGGGGCATGGGTTTCTATTTCTGATTTTCAAAGGTTCTTTCCCAAGACAAAATTTATTTGTGCAGTGCCTCCACCCAGAACATTATTTTAAGTGGGTCTGATAATTACCCGGTCCAACCCCCTGGGATGCTGTACCCACCCACAATACCATATTGTCACCCCACACATGGCTTAACAGGTAGCAGATCCCAAAACACATTTCTGAATTATTGACTCCCTCTAATAATATGCTTACACTCCAGATTTATAAAAAAAGGTTAACCAACAATGTATTTACAATGAGGTGAGGGTTAGGAAGGGGAAAATTGGATGCAGAGGATAAACAACAGTTTGACTGGCATCAGGTGAATCAGCAATTGGATTAGAATCAGAAGATCTGCAATAGAAAATAATCATTTTGCATTTTAACTTCACACAGTTATCATTTCTAGCCACCCAGCAACCTTCTGATGGATTCAGATTAAACTCTCTTTCTAGCTATCTAGCTGCCCTGGATGTTTAATATAACACATGCCCAATGGTACCAGTTCCCCAGTCCATAATAGAGCCCCACAATTCTATACCTGAGTGCCCAGTACTAAATTAATGTTGCTGGCCTGATAGGTTGCAGCTGATTGGCCGGTGTTGGGGCCCTTAAAGAAATCAGATTCTCAGTTTTCACATTCCTCTGGATTACTTTCAACAATTTAGCTGAACTTGGAAAAGTAAACTTTAACTTTATCAGCTTTAGACGTGTGCTACTGTACTTGGTAGAAACACATCATAACTATTTACAGTCTCTTGGCCACAGAGCAGGGTCTGCGTACTCACAGTTCTGTAGTCATCATTAGGTGCAGAAAAGGTTCTTTCAGGCAAACATAAGGTAGACGTAATTCGGCAGTAGCTTTAGCTAAGGTGCAGGCAGGAGCTTTGACTGACCCGGTTTTTTCTCTCTGGCTCTTGCAGCTTGCAAGCTGAAATTTCTCAGCTTCTTTGCAGATGCCCCATTCTCTGGGCTTGAAGTCACTTTCTGGAACATTCTGGAACAGACCAGGCTGGGACCAGGGCCAACATGCCTCAGACCCCCATGTCTAGGCTATGCCCCTCAGGGGGGAAGTGTATATGGCAGCATCAAGGCTGGCACACTACCAGGCTGACTACCAAGCTGATCCAAGCCAGTCACTTGTTCAAATTCAGGCATTTTTGTTGCTTTGAATCATCACAGTCGCTTCAACCATTTGACCAGCTTGGCAGACATGGTCCTTTCAACATGCTGAATATAGTCTCAAAAACATGGATGCAACCCCTTGAACTAGTTAAAGACCCAAAACTTTGGCTCAGTCCTTTGCAGTAAGTGAATTCTCTTTCTCTCTCAAAGACAATACAGGAGCTTAAGGCATGAGTCCTCACCAGGATAGCAGACGGAGCATAAAGCATGGCTCCCAACCAAGTTAGGCACTTTACTTGTTAGAAAATCTTGTTCATGTTAGCTTCTCACAAGCTCAAACACTGGCATCTGTCAAGCCAAATCATACAGCACAGTTCCTTTTGGCTAGCTGGTGTTTGGCAGCTCCAGTTAGAACAGTTGCAGTCCTCACAGGCAACTTCTGGCAAAGCTCCAACTTCAAGATACTGCCCTTCCATTCCTGTAGGCACACTACACAGTCACATAAATGTTTCACAAATACAAGACCATCTACAGTCATTTAGACAAATGTCCACCTTATGCTAGGTGCTGATCAGATGCAGAGTGCAGAGAGAACTCAAGCACCTCTTGGCTTTCATGGCTTCTTTGCCCCCCAAGCAGATCTCTGATTTATTCATACTTTTAAGTAGAAGTTTACTCACTCAGGATTTAGCATGCCGTTTTCTATTAACTGAAGTCACAGGATTCATCAGCACTCTCACTACTGCGGTAGAAGCATTCTTACAGCTGTCTCACAACTGCAGGCCGACTTCTTGCAGCTCCTTTACAGCTGAAGTTGACTTGGGATTTTCCCCACACTTCTCCAAATGTGGAAAGACAATTTCCAGCCCATAGGGACATGTTTCAGGCAACCCCCAGGCCAGCCACTTCAATATCTTGCAGCCACATCTCTTGGCAAGGGGACAGAGCCCCCCCTCCCTAAGTAGGGGCTCCCGCTGAACCAATTTAAACACATTCTTCTTGGCAGAGGGCCAGAGCTCCTCTCCCTGTGGAGGGGCTCACACTGAACTGAATCCAGACTGAAAAGTATCTGGAGTTTTTGGAGCTCTTGGCAGCTCCAGATTGGCTGATTCAATTGTCTCTCAAAACTTTGTATTCACCAGGCTCCCTCGATGCCTGATAGGTTCCTTGTTTAGGCACTAACATTTGTCCCTGCTTTTCCCCCACAAATCTTGGCACAGTCCCAAAAGTCTTTGCCTGAAATTCTAGCTCTCCGATTGGCTGCTGTAAGGTCAAAGGCTGCAAATGTGACTTGTTTCAATATAGTCCCCAAGCAATCCATCAATGTCCCAACATTAAAGTTCTGGTGCAGCCAGTATAAACTTTTTATTTACATCATTGACCCACTTTTTTGTAGCCATACCTGTGCCCTTTCAAGCGTTCACAATTATTAACATTTATTTACAAACCTGCGCCTGTCGCTAGTGCAGAAATCAATAGTACCTAGGTGCATACAGGTTCCCTCATGAATATTAATGCGAGCTCTCATTAATATTCAGAAGCAGGCCCCATACACAGAGCGTGATTGGCTCTCTTTAATTAAACTATCCAGAGGCTTCTTGTTCACCTCATTCAGGTCTCCGGTCCTCGCCCAGCTGTCTACGGGGACCGGAACCAGTAAAGGACCACCAGTTTTACCACTTTGGCAATAGAAATTGAATGGCCACTTCCGTGCATGTGTGAGATGCCCACCTGCCTTGATGTGGTTAGGGAGAGAAGGCAGCAGCTCACCGATGCTCCTCTGACCCCTACTAGAAGGACAAAGGAAGCAGGGGCCAGATGAAGGTTTTGGACACACAGGGGCACAAGGGGACCTGGGCCAATGGCGGTGCTCGCAGAGGGAGAGCAGGAGAACACTAGAAGGTGATTGGGAGAAAAACAGGAGAACAGGGGCACATAAGGTAAGCCTTCACAGGGTTGGGGTTACACCAGGAATTTCGTATATGACTAAAGGGATGGTGTGGGGAGGAGGGGGTTTATTTCACCAAGGAGTGAGAATCTTTATGACAGAAAAGCAGATTTTTTCAAAAAGGATGGTCAGAAAAAGAAGACAAATTAGTAGATATATAGCACTTCTTCATGCGCACTGTATCCCAAAGCTCTTTACAACAAGTGAGAGACTAGTAGTGAAGTGACTGCAAACACATAGTGGCAGTCATTTTGCACATCAACACCCACACACAGCCTTGGATGAACCAGTTTTATGGAAAGGGGAATGTTGGCCAGAAAACAGGGGAAAATTCTGTAATCTTGTGAAAAGTGCCTTGAGTTTTTTTTACTTCCACCTTGACATCCACCAATCAGCACCAGAGCTGAGCAGAAGGGACATCAGCTTAAAATCTCATTCGAAGGATGGTACACCCCAAGAGGTCAGAAACCCACTAGTACTGCACTAGGGGACCAGTGTTTATGGTATGAGCCCAGTCCCAGTGTGGGATGTGAACCAGGACCATCTGGCACAGAGGCGTGTGTGTTTTCAATTGAACTACACTGACACCTTAGCAGAGAGGGCACTGCATCTTAGCAGAGAGAGAACCAGTGCACTGGGAAATAAATTAGACATGGTTGTAACAGAAACATAGAAATATTTATTTTATTTATTTCATTTTTATTAATAGGGTAGATGCACTAGCCATGAAATGATTATTTTTAGGTACAACCCGGGAGATTACAACAATCAAAGACAAGTACAATAACATTGGTACAGAAGGATTACGTACAGTGTAGGTCAGTACAGTCACAGCAGTCAGTACTAGAAATACATACAGCCAAGAAACATAATACTCTAACAAATTGCACATAGGATCAGGGTAAAATCATCCACACAGTCAAGAGAAAATAAAAAATATAAGATAATTTAATGCAGCAGCTAAGAAAATATTGGTTAAATTAGTCAACAACACTGAAAATTCATGCGGTAGTTAAGCAAGGCAAGGACAAGGGGTGAGTAGCACTGGGGGCAGAGGTGGGAGGTGAATGATGAACAGCTGAGGGATAGAGGGGATTAGGTTGGATTAAAGCATGTGCAAGGATCGGCAAGAGATAGATGAAGGCACAGCTCCCTTTTGAAGCTGTAATGGGATCCTGATAGTCTAAGTGCTTGGGGGAGAGAGTTCCAAAGCTTAGGAGGTGAGTGATATAAGGCACCAGAGCCTTTTGATGTTTTACATTTAGGTACATACCATAAGGACTTATCAACTGAGTGTAGCCCATAGGTGGGTGTTTGAGGTACCAGCAATATTGCAAGTACCAAAGGGGTTTGGTTTCTAAGTACTGACTCCATCAGGGAGCAAAGAGAGTATTGCTGGCAGGCAGAGGGGGATAACCAGACCAGGTCTCTATACAGTTGACAATGGTGCTTAAGCCAAGGCGACGAGGAGGCATACCTACAGATATCATTGTAGTTGACATCCCATTTATGATGGGTGGTTTTGTGTGTAGCAGCAATGGTAGGTACACCATAAGTGAGGGCAGGCAGTAATATGCCTCTGGCAATAGCAAGTTTAGCAGAAGGAGTTAGCATGAAGCTGGTCTTAAAAGTGATCCCAAGTTTAGTGTTAACTGCTTTGCAAGTGGATTGTATGTGTTGATTGAAATCCAGGGATTGGTCCAGGAGAACTCCCAGGTACTTAAATGATGCTACACACTCTTATTTGTGCACCAGAGGTCTTTCACAAGCAGAGAAGTTTGACATGTCCTAAGTTTAGGAGCAGATCCAAGAAGCATGGCTTGAGTAAAACTTATGGGCAGATAGCCAGCACTGGACATTCGTGAAATCTGAAGAGAGAGACACATTAATGCTGGCGACATTGTCAGAGCTTGAATAGAGAACAAGATCGTCCGCATAGAGTATAGACGAGCACAAATTAAAAACCTCAGCTATATTATTGATAAAGAGTGAGAAAGAAGGGGTTTCAGAATGGAGCCCTGGGGAACCCCAATATTTATAATAGCACCCTCAGATAAGGAAGAGTTGAATTTCACAGTTTGAGTTCTGTTTGATAGCTTCCATACCAGGCAACAACTGGGGGGGAGAAGCACAGATTGAGAAGAGTGGACAGGAGCAGGAGGTGAGCAACAAGATCAAAGGCCTTAGTAAGGTCTATAAATACTGCCCCTGTCAGTAGACCAGCATCCATGTTAGTAAGAACATCAGAAGTGAATTTGAGGAAAGCTGTGGTGGTACTGTGACCTTTCCGGAAGCCATGCTAAGTGTCAGAGAGCAGGCTGTACTTTGTTAGGTAGTCGATGGTCTTATTTGCAAAATTTTTTCTAAGATTTTGCTTAGGACTGACAGGATAGCTATGGGTCTATAGTTTTTAATCTCCTTGGGATCACCTATTTTGAACACAGGCATTACATGGGTTATCTTCCAGAGGTCAGGAACTTGACTAGTCGAGAGGGACAATGTAACAATTTTTCCCAGAGGGGAGGCTATGTAGGGTGCTGCTAGTTTTAGGAGCTGAGGCTCGAGTGTATCAGATCCAGAGCTAGTGTTGTCAGACAGAGTCCACAATAGTTTTAGAACCTCAGTCCTTGAGATTGCCCTAAAGTGGAACAGGAGATTATTAGGCTGTAGTTGAGAAGGAGAGCTGGGGTAGTGGACTGAGGCAGGGGGACAGCAGACCAGCTGCCTGATGTGACGAGAAGGCGGAGGTAAACTGAGACAGCTCTGAGAACATTTGATTGAAGGAGTTTGCTATGGTGTTGGAGTCGTTGCAATGTACACCATTTAATGCCATGTCGGTAGATGACTGAATAACTCCAAGGAAAGACTTGACGTGGCCTCAGAATTTCCTAGGGTCCCCAGCAGAGCTTAGCAGTAAATTTTTACAATAGGGACTTAGCTGTTCTGACCTGTTTTTTACAGGCATTACGTAAGGTTCTGTAGGTAGCAAAGTCACCTTGTAACCTTGATTCTTTGTACTTTTTCCAACTTTTGTCCCTAGTATGCAGATTTTTCAGCAGATCTTTTTGAAGCCATCGTGTTTGTTTACCCCTAACACTCCGGGTTACTTTGAGGGCATGTTTGTGCTGGACAGCCAAGAATTCATTGAGGAATATATTCAGTGCAGGCTCAACATCACAGGAATGAGATATTCCAGCCCAGTTTATTTCAAGACATCATCCAGAAAGCCTCAGTGTCTAGATTGGTGAAATTGGTAAAGGTGACATAGCATGGTGGGGGGATGGAGCAGCCTCAGGACTCCAAATGCAGAAAATAGGGGGGTGATCCATAACTGCATCAGCCAAGGTGCCTGCTGAGTATACATGATCTAGGTGGTTTACTAGTACCCAGTCAATAAGGGTAGAGGATTTTAGTAATGGAGTAACTCTGGTGGGCTCAGACAGTAGCTGGTGGAGGTTATAACTTTGTGTCAGCAAGAGCAGTGAGCTTTGGACATTCCCCAGCCAATTTTGGTTAAGATCACCCAACAGAATGACCTTGTTCTGTTCGGAGTGAGAGGAGGTTAGATCAAGTAGTTCCTGTAGTCCCGAAATGCCCCCATTAGGGGGGTTGTGAGCACAGACAATGTGGAGTCTTTTGCCTCCCAGGGTGAGAGTTGCATGGAGGGATTCACAGGCACAGGAGGCAGTGGCAGGGATGGCCATGATGTTGAAATGTGCTTTGTAGTACATGGCAACCCTTCCCCCATGCTTTGAGGACAGCCTATCCCTATGAATAAGGGAGTAGTCAGCCAGGTAGCATACAGAGTTGGGGATAATCGGCTTAAGCCAAGTTTCAGATAAACAGAGTATATCAGGCTTGTAGACACCAACCCATGCCTCAAGCTCAGGGAAGTTGCGGGAGAGGCTTCTGATGTTCACATTGACAATAAAGAGCCCTTTGCTAGAGATTGTGGAGATGTCAGCTGGGGAGAAACGGGCAGGTGGACCCAGGTTCAATTCAACATCTCCTGCAAGCAAGATGGCTAAGATGGTGAGGAACCACAGTTTACGGTGGCAAAACCGTGAAGGAACCGCACACCTCAGTAGGCGCGTTTTAAGTGTTGCCACTGCATAGCATGTGCAACCCTTAAGGAATAGGAGGAGCTTGAAGTCAAGCAAAGGTTGCGGTGTGGCAACTAGGTTAGAGAAACTAAAGTCAGCAGATCAGGAGTTTGAGGAGTTATAGTGATAGGATCCTGGGAAAGTTATAGTAACCCAGTTAAAACAGAGTAAGAGTAGGAGTGCAGAGAGCAGTTCTAACATGAAACGAAGAACCATGTTTATGCAAGGGAGTCAAATACCCACACAGAATATAGAAGAGTATGAGCAGGTAGTCAATCTAGTTTGCCCTGCAACACTACTTGTTGTCCCCACTCCATTTCTTCCCTTTAATAAACTCTTCCCTTTGAAACTATCCCAGCAGCATTGAACTGGGAATGGTGCCCACACAGACCACTATACTAGGCAAACTATTACACTTACACAGAATTTCCTGGGTTGCACCTGCAAATGAGCCTTGGCTCAGTGTGCCTTTTCTGGGTAACAATTTTTAAATAACTAACTAAATGAATAAATGACTCTTTCAGTGAAGAAGCACTTCCTTGTGTCTGTTTTGAATTTGTCCCCCCCCCCCAATAGCACCACCAATTTAAGGTTATCGGCCTTTGTTTCTAGACATTTTGAGCATAGTTTCAGCCGGTGCTGGAGTGCAGAGATGCTGTGTAGGGTTATAATAAATCCCTTATGGAGTGCACCCTATCTTGTTCACCACACAATGCCTGTTGTGTCTGGGTTATGCCCCTATCATCCCACATACACCTTACACTGTATTCCTGGCCTGTTATACTGTGATACTGCTATTTTGCTCTAATATATAGATTTAGGTATCCATCATATAAGCATGAGTGCCAGGAATGTGCTTTGCTGCTCATATATGCCAGTGTTTACATCCTTCATAGGATTAGATCATGCATGACTATTATACCTCACTGTAATGCATTATGATTGTCTTTTACATAAATCCCATATATAATCTACCTAATCACTGATAAGATGACTCTGAGGGATCATCAGTGATTACTGTATTCCTATATTCTCATATAATTATATGTAGTGTGTGTTTTACACTCGGGCAGATATGCCATGTGTAACAGAGCCCTATCAACACTTCTCTTTGTCTCATTAGAAAGAAATCCTTTGTCATGTCTTATATTATACATAAGCAAGAAATGCCACATGTAGTTTGAACCCATCAGCATTTATTTTGTCCAAGCTATAGTGCTAACCAAAGCATATTATTTGTCTCATATGATACTCATTAGTAATTCTGTCTCCTAAGTCATTATCCAATACATAATGGGCTGGATATTCAAAAGGGTTGTGCCATGAGCAATAGGGTTGCACCTGCGCAAGTCTGAAATTACGCCATTCTGCCATATTCAACAGGAGGCAGTTGCGCCCCCCAAGTCAAGCTGAGCAACAGCGCAATGCTAATGAATGCATGCTCAACCTGAAGGGGAGGAACCATGCATAAACTGCATAGCCTGATATTCAGCGGGCTGTGCAGAGTTGTGCAGGCACAAACTCCAACCTGCGCCTGCACAACTTTGAGCAAAAAAAAAAGGACTAAGTCGAGGGCCACCCACAGGTGAGCTGCCGCATTGCAGGGCACAACACAGCAGCTGCCGCCTGTGGGTGGCCTCGACTACTCTGTGCCCCTGCAGCCCAATCGTGGGCATAATAGTAACCCCCTCCCCAACTGGCCCAATCGGCGTGCATAAGTGACAAAAAACCACCCCACTAGCCGGTCGGGGCAGAACAGAGTTCAACCCCCAGGAACATATCCCTGGTGGTCCAGTGGACTGCGAAGCCCGATCGCTGGCATTAGAGTCCACCACCCCTCAAGGTCCACCTACCACTGGTGATCTAGTGGCCCACCACCCCACCCACCCACAGAGCCTCACCACCCCGCTACCCCGTCAGCCGGCGGGCGGCAGCATCCCACCCACCTGCTGCCCCGCCACCCACCGACTGACTGCTCAGTAGGACTGCACGCCTATTGGTTCAGAGCAAGAGCCAATGGACATACATACCGTACAAGGCAGTCCAGATTCATTCACATATCTGCAAGATGTTAGAATGTAGGAGTAAAAAGTCAGATATGGTGAACTTGCACCATCAGCCAGAGGTATTGGCAGGGCATACTATCTTAATGCCCATAGACCTTGCCTTTTCTAAAGTTGAAGAGTTTGATTGTGAATGCTCATTGTATGCTGTGGGGTGGACTAGAACAAAGGCTAGCCACTTGTTTTTCTATGATTCACAAAATGGAGAATTGTTAGAGTCTCAAAATGGTGGACACACATGTCATTAGGTTGCATCCCCATACCATTCCCAAGATGACCTCTCATGGTCATGTGATGATGGTCATAACACAGTAACCCGAGATGCCCATGAGGTAATCCAAAATGGCTGACCACCACATCACAGAGGTTGGATCATGCAGTCACAGGGACCTGTGATTACTGCCATAACCAAACAAAACATACCAGAGGTTTTTGCATAATTAATAATGTTATCAGTAAGATTAGTGTTTCTGAGGGACAGCAGAGTCTCATTAAAAATGATGTTGATGTACTTTTGAATGAGGCTGGTACGCAATCTGTCATGAAGTCGGTGTCTGACGCTGCAGAAGCAGCTGCTGCTCTTAGCAATGTTTACTATACTAGAACAATCTTGGTTAAGGAACACATTGCAGTTAATTACATGAAATGTTGTGATCTCCAGGAGGGAGACAGAGAGAGAGAATGAGATCTTGGAGAACCTAAGATTGTAGAAATACTGGAGATTATGTACATTCTTCAGGAGAGTGGTGAGAAACCCATCTCCCTTGTGATTTTCTTTGTGACATGCTTGGCATAAGTAGTATAATAAACATTTATTAGTACTCTTGCTTGTTTACGAATGTTTCTTGGCAGACTCTGAAGACATAAGAATCTGTATTATTATTATTTACCCTACACACTAAGAAGGAGACGCTTCTGATGTTCATATGGGCAGTAAAGAGCCCTTTGCTAGGGATTGTGGAGATATCAGCCAGGGAGAAAAAGGCAGGTGGACCCGGGTTCAATTCAACATCTCCTGCAAGTAAGATGGCTAAGATGGTGAGGAACCATAGTTTACCACAGTTTACGGTGGCAAAATGGTGAATGAACCGCATGCCTCAGTAGGTGCTTTTTAAGTGTTGCCACTGCATGGCATGTGCAACCCTTAGGGAATAGGAGGAGCTTGAAGTCAAGCAAAGGTTGCAATGTGGCAACTAGGTTAGAGAAACTAAAATCAACAGGTCAGGAGTTTGAGGAGCTATAGTGATAGGATCCTGGGAAAGTTATAGTAACCCAGTTAAAACAGAGTAAGAGTACGAGTGCAGACAGCAGTTCTAACATGAAACAAAGAACCATGTATATGCAAGGGAGTCCAATACCCACACAGAATATAGAAGAGTATGAGCAGGTAGTCAATCTAGTTTGCCCTGGAACACCACTTGTTAACCCCACCCCCATTTCTTCCCTTTAATAAACTTTTCCCTTTGAAACTATCCCAGCGGCCATGAACTGGCAATGGTACCCACACAGACCCCTATACTAGGCAAACTATTATACTTATACAGAACTTTCTGGGTCGCACCTGCAAATGAGCCTTGGCTCAGTGTGCCTTTCGTGGGTAACAATTTTTAAATAAGTAACTAAATGGATAAATAACTCTTTCAGTGAAGAACTTCCTCATGTCTGTTTTGAATTTGCCTCCCCCCGTAGCACCACCAATTTAAGGTTATCGGCCTTTGTTTCTAGACATCTTGAGCACAGTATCAGCATGTGCTGGGGTGCAGAGATGCTGTGGAGGGTTATAATAAATCCCTTATGGAGTGCACCCTGTCTTATTCACCATACAATGCCCACCCAAGGTCAACTTGGTTTGATGATGACCTTAGGTGGTTGAAGACCAAAGGGTGGAGGTTGGAGCATTCTTAGCAGAGTCCAGACTGGAGGAGGATAAAATGATGCTTTATGATCACTATGCTGAATATTACCGGGCGATCATGCTGAAAACTGCAGCGTTCTTGTCACACGTGATTGCTGAAGGGAAGAATTGGCTGGCTCAATTCTTCAAAACTGTGGGCAGATTGATAAATCCTCTCTAGTCAGTCAGGGAGAGTTTTTACACCAGAAAAATGAAATGAGTTGAATCAATTTTTCCTCTGCAAGGTGTCCTCAAGCAGATCTGGTATCTCCTCAGGTGGCCTGTCATGGATCAGTGGTATTCAAGGAGTGAGGGACTCAAGCACCCTGACGCCATGGGTAGAGTTTGGGCCAGTTATGATGAAGGAGGTCTCTAAGTGGTTGTGGGGTTGTGCCCTACATACTGTATATTGGATCCTGGCCCTACCAGCTTCCTATCAAGTTGTTGACAGGCTCTGGTTCCAGTAATCACTAAGATAATCAGGTGTTTATTTTGGAAGGGTGTGTTCCCCACTGAACTGAAAAGAGCAGTGGTGAAACCAGCGGCATAGATTATGGGGGAGGAGGGGCAGGCTGCCCCCCACCCAGATGTTCACCGCAATCAGAGCAGAATCTTTGAAGCCCAAGTTTTTTTTTTTGGATCCCATATTGGTCGCAGTATTCAGGACTCTAGACACGAGTTACAGGAAGGGGGGTTAAAGACAACTGTCTGTCAGTCTGCCATCCCCTGCCTTGCAGTTTTTAAATGTTTTACGTTGATTGGCTGCAACCTGTCTGTTCCACAGCTTATCACCCAATTGAAATGGTGAGTGGCGGTGGGTCAAACTCATGCCTGAGCATTGTTGGAGCATGCCAGCAAGAAGCATGTTGGCTCCATTTTGTTTGCTGCACTCTGTCTGCAGGTCAGGAGGAGCGTTGCGCCATGCATCAGTGATCAGCCAGATGGTGTCAGTCTACAGAGTAGATCAGGCAGGTCGGTCATCAAATAACTATTTGTCACTCTTGTTAGAGTTCAAGTTATCCCCTTTGAATTTGTTCAGGTAGTGTAACAATAACATTCTGTAATTAGCTAAGCCGATCTTAAAAAGTTTTCTAGTTCCAGTTGTTCAATCAAGGCGTAATCTAATTTGTAGCTGAATTAGTAAAATAAAGTATGATTTGATGCCTACTGGGTCAATATGTCATATGCGTTACAGCGCATGACATAACCGAGTAACAGGAACAGCACGGTAGGGAACAGCAAGAGGGTGCAAAACCACGAAAGGATGCATGCGCAGTAGTGCACACTCTCACTCTTCCCGGTACAGGATAAGAATCAAGCTGGGACAAAAGACCACAGAGTAGCTGCCGTGGCTCAATGGGATGAGCCACAGGCAGCAAGGGAGGCAGTGCGTCTGTGGAACAAGTTGTGATTCCCGGTCCCAGATGCATGGAATTTTTATATTTTTCACACTTTGTTCAACTTTAAGTGTTAACACCGCACCTCCAGAGTTAGTTGTTTTAGTTGGGGGGTTCAGGGAGCCCATAACGGAGGGTGCAGGGGGCAGAACTCCCATCAAAACAAAGACATATGCCGCTGGCAATATATTGTGCTGTATAGGCAGTGCAGTATATTCTTGCGGCATAATGTCTTGCGACATTATTATCCCATGCCAATTCAATGTATTGGGAAAAGAGGGGCAGAGTAAGTGGGCCAGCCAGGTTGTCCTTCTACTGACAAATTCTCTGCTTGCTTAGTGAGTCAGTGTTTCTGTATTGAAGATTAAATTCTCGTGGTCTCATGGAAGTGAAAGTGAAGCTTTTATGTGTAGTGTACCTGTCCATTTTTATTACATTTTAAAGAGCCCTTTATCCAATTTTATACTCCTCCTAGTACAGTCTCATGAAGAGACTCTGAGCCTAGGTCCATCCTGTGCTGCCCCCGCCTCGCATTACAAGTTAGGGAGGATTGGAAATAAGTAAGCTAAGAGCTTCAAAAATCACTGGTTTGCCCCGTTTTGTTCTTGAACCAAAGTTGAGAATCTGAAAAAAAAAACTAAACAAAGTAGGCATGTCCCACGCTGCTGACAGATTTTTGACCACTTCTGAAGTCTCGGGAACTGTCACATCATCTTTGCATTTTCTATTTGGCACAATCTGTTGTTCTGTGTACAGCACAGTCTGCACTCTGCAGCAGTTATATGTGAAGTTTGTTAACGGCTTATGCAAGTACATATGGAGCGGAGCTATGGGAGCATTTCCTGTATCACTAATTACCAACAGTGGAATGTTCCCGATAAATTATGTGTTGGTTTTTTTCAGATTCAGAAAAGTTTTTCAAACATGTCTCATCTGAATAGGGGAAAATATTCTTGTGTGGCTGCAGAAGACAGTAAACAAACTCGCTGGCTTAGTAGTCTGATGCTTTGTAGAATCCTATCAGACAGTACTCACATCAGATTGACACTTAGAATTCAATCTGCTCCAAGCCTCAAAATACTACAAAATATACAGTATTATTTCCCAACTGAACTGCACAGCTGCTATCTGTTTTTTATATTTTAAATTTCTTTCAGTACTTACTGTACTACATTCTGGTCGCCATTTACATTATTATAATATCATCTGTTATGGTTCTGTTGTCTGTAAGGGTCAGAAAGTTTAATTATTTTAGCTGTCAAAAATGAATAATTCTTACTGAATGTTTGTTTCCTTCAGTTGCCTAAATTTAAAGTGAACAGAGACATTACCACAGTTTGACTATATTTTTATTCTAGTAGTCTCTGATTAGTACTATGTACAGTATGTGTAGTGACTAGTCATCTACCAGAAAACTGAATTGGTGACTATTTTCAATTTCTCTACATTTGTAAATGCATTGTTAACTTGTTAAACTTATGAAGTAGTTCTCTGACTTACATTTGAATCTGTGTGCAGCGAAGTTAGTCATTTTGGTAGCGATATCTGTTGTTTGCAGCAAGTCAAAGAAAGCTTTAAAAGCAGCCAGAAAGTTTCAAAATGACCCTCGGAAAGTATTAGAATGCATCTAAAACCTGACAGCTTCTGGGGACCTAGACGGACCCCAGACCTCCAGCCTATTGATTTAGTCTGTCTCAGGAAGACCAGGACTTTTAGCAGTCTTTGCCCACCCCCCATCAAAAAAGCTAGCTACACCCCTGGCTGAACCCCCTGCTGAAAAAGTCATCATTGGACCCTGAGGATTTGGCAAACTACAGACCTGTCTCAAACCTCCCATTTTAAGGGAAGTAATTGAGAAAGTAGCAGTGGCACAACTTCAGAACTGCTTGGAATGCTATGAGGTCTACAAGCCATTTTATTCTGGGTTTAGACCTGAGTATAGCACAGAGATGGTACTAGTCATGGTGTTCAATGATCTTCCCCTGGCAAGAGACATTGGTCGATGTTCCATCTTGGTACTGCTAGATCTTTCTTCAGCATTTGACACAATGGATTACAGTGTGCTGTTGACCTATTTGAGGCACTATGTACTGTAGGACTCACTGGGCTGGTGATATGGTGGTTTGAGTCATACCTGTCAGGCAGAGTACATCAGGTGGAGCTAGGCTGTAACATCTCAAAGGCTGCTGTCCTATGATGTAGAGTGCCTTAGGGGTTGATTCTAGCTTCTATGTTGTTTGCCGTGTACATGTTGCCATTGGATAAGATCATCAGGTGGCATGGGCCAGATTTTCGCTGCATGCAGATGATACCCAGATCTACAGTACCTGTCATGTTTATTTATTTATTTATTTGTGAAATCAGTTTACAACCTTTGAGCCAGAGGCTCGTTTCCAAAGGTACCTCATCACATTAAAGACATACATAGAGTTTTAGGTTACATAGCACAGGTTTTGCTAAAAATAGGCGTTCATCAGAGGCGCCACGTCACACTGAGGTCAGACAAAATACATTTAGGTTGACTCCATGTGCACCTATGGAGTCAACACTGTGGCTGTATAGGACACATTCTTGGCTGAAATCCAAGACTGGATGGCCTCAAGCTGGTGCAGACTTAACTCATCAAAGACAGAGGTGTTACTGGTGAAACCAGACCTTGCAGGGGCAGCAGTGAATAGAGATAATGTACTGTTGCCATCATTAAATGGTGTTACACTATGAGCTGCTGATAGGGTTAGAAATCTAGGCATCATTGTGGACAGTGGACTGACACTGGAACATCAGGTGTTGTCTGTTGTCAGCAGTGGCTTTTACTTTTTGCGCAACATCACCTGCATTCGGACCTATTTGGTGACCTCCAACTTGGAAACAGTAGTACCTCCAGACTGTAGTGTAATGTGCCAAAGTCAGAGAGTCCCCAGTTTCCCCCAGTATACCCTGTAGGTGCACTGTGCACCCTGTATATAAAAATAAATTGAGATTTTATGCAAGTCTGCAGCAACAATGGCTTGGATGGAATGTTGTCCTGAGCTGCTCATGCACAGCATTCCACCCTGACCATTCTGGAACTAGAAGCTTTGTTTTAAAATGTTTTAACAGTTTTCCCTTTGTGTTTCCTGGGTGGCTGTTGAGGAGGGAGGACACAGCAAGTTTAGGGGAAAGGAAAGAGGCTTACCAGTTGTTCAAGCAATCCCCAAGAACTTGGCTGTGCTCCTGCTCTGACTCTAGCACCTGAAGACTGCCCCAGAAGAAGTGCGGCATGGTCAGTGGTGCCATCGAGGGCACCACAAGAAGAAAAGTACATCCAGTAGGCGTTGGCAATAGTGTGCCCGGTTATTTATTTTTTTCCCTCAGTTAATTTGAAACAATGCTTTTCCTCATCGGCGGCTGAGCCAGGGCCGAATCGCCAGTTTTCTAATCGGCCTTCCAGAGGCCCCCTGATGTCCTCCCAGCTGCCTGCTGAAACTCCCTCCCACTGCCTGCATACCTCCCGCCTCCCGATTGCCTCCTCGATCCTGCCAGTGTGGTGAGTTGGTGGCAGCACGACTCAATGTGCTGGCTGCCCTTCCAGAGAGACTGTATACTTTTTTTTATTATTATTTTATTTGCCCTATGTGCAGAAAAGGAAGCGGCTGAGCGCCGTGGGAGGATTCGGTCCAGAAGGACCCAGATAAATTATTCAGGGATGGGTGTAGTAACACCCATGGGGAGGGGCCAAAGAAGCGAAGCCAAGGTGGGCCTCATAAATATTCAAAAAGGGGGCTGAGTCGGAGGAGGGGCAGGGACATTTGAGTGGCAGCAGCTCTCAGAGAGCTGAGAAGTTAAAGGGGCCATGCCACTTTTAGCCTTATAGAAATTCAGTTAGGGCACCAGGCCCACATGTAAGAAGGGCACCAGGCCCAGGTTAAAGAGAGGGCACGAGGCCCAGTTAAAAGGGCATCAGGCCCAGTTTAAGGGGGCACCAGGCCCAGCTAATAGAAGTCACCTGGCCCAGAATGAAGTAGGGCACAAGGCCCAGATTTAAAAGGGCACTAGGCCCAGTTCAGAGAGGGTGCAAGGCCCAGATTTAAGAGGGCACAAGACCCAGGTTTAACAGAGGGCACCTGGCCCAGCATTTAGAGGGTGCCAGGCCCAGGTTATAGAAAGTCACCAGGCCCAGCATTTAGAGGGCACCAGGCCCAGGTTAAAGAAGGGCACCAGGCCCATTTCAGAAAGGGCACCAGGCCCATTTCAGTTAGGGCACCAGACCCTAGCAGTAAGTAGGGGCCAGGCCTAGTGAGGTAGGGCAAACCAGGCCCTAGCAGTAAGTAGGTGCTAGGCCTAGCAAGTTAGGGCAAGCCAGCCCAGCAGTAGTAAAGGCTACCCAGGCCTAGCAAGTTAGGGCAAGCCAGCCCAGTAGTAATAAAGGCTACCTAGGCCTAGTGAGTTAGGGCAAGCCAGCCCAGTAGTAATAAAGGCTACCCAGGCCTAGTGAGTTAGGGCAAGCCACCCCAGTGGTAATAAAGGGTACCCAGGCCTAGTGAGTTAGGGCAAGCCAGGCCAGTAGTAATAAGGGCACGAGGCCCAGCCAAATGAAGGCACCAGGCCCAACAGTAATAAAGAAGGGGTACCACAAGGCCCAGGACCTGTAGCTAGTTATTTAGGCCTACAGCTGTGTTGGGGCCCAGTGATAGGAGCGACCCCAGATTTAATAGGAGCCTAGCTAGCCACGTACGCTTTTCAGTGTTAAGGGGCCCAGTCACCCATCTTTGGTATTGCCTTCCCGAGAGCCAATTCCTCACTGTAGTGTTTCCACAGTAACAGGAGAACCCGATTTAGCTAGAATGGACTGCATTAGAGTTAGGTCCACTGGAGCTAGGGTTAGATTTGTATAATAAATTGCCTGTATATTCACTGTGGTCCGGACACTGAGACTATATAGTTATTGACCACTACAGCCAAATTGATGCTCTGTTTGCATCTTCCTGTGTTATTAGCCATTCACGAACACTATTGAATGTGAGAACTGTTTTGCATTGCTGTGTGCCAGTATTCCAGTGCTGGATAACAATCAGAATCATCAGAATCAGTCTTCAACTGTCTTCAGAATCACTTCATCCCAGTGCAACCTTGTCAGACTTCACCCATCTTTCCAGAATCATTCTCCAGTGCATCCAGAAGCAGACAACAGTCAATCCGGGAAGAGCCGTACCGCAGTCTCCGCAAAGTTGCATCGTCCTGTTTGTTATTTTCCTCTCATGGTTTCCCCAGTACGGCTTGACACAGTGCAGAAGTCTGCCATCTGTTTTCTTGTTTTCACGTCTGCAGCAGAGTAGCATTCGACTCGTCAGTGTCAGTTCTCTGAGTGACGTTTGATTTTTGGTTTTAGTGTGTCCCGGCTCATCCGGACATGGACTCTAAGTCGGTCGCAGTTCATCATACATTTTATTGTTTTGGTGAGTGCCTTGGCTCATCCGGCCTTGTAACTCAGAAGACCAACACACTTCGATGCCCAGAGAGAAAGTGGTTGCCTGGAGTCCAAGAGTGGTCCAGAGGTCCTGATCCAGTGAAAGCATCAGCCAGTGTGTGTCTTCAGTCCAGAGGTAGTGCTTGCCTGGAGCCAAGAGTGGTCCAGAAGTTCTGATTCTCCAGATCCAGTGTGTTCTTCAGTTTAGAGTATATCTTCAGTCCAGAAGTGGACTGTTGGTTGGTTCTTCTTCTTCTTGATCCCTTTCACTTGGCAATCCAGAAGCAGATTGCGGCCAAGTGGTTTGCATCGCCTGTTCTTTCTGGGCAGTCTAGAAGCGGACTGCAGCCGGATCTGTTATTCCTTTCTGGCAACCCTAGAGAGGTGGGGTGTAGCCGAGGACCCATGGACTGTTAAATCTTCTCTTCATCCTGAGTTTTCCCACCTCGGTTCTGTGTGAGCACTGGGAAACCAGTGGAGTGTCTCCACATTTCTTTCGCCGACAGAGAGAAAGTTACGTGCACCAACTGAAGATCTTCCATTGCATATACTCTTCTTGCAGTATTGGAATGACTGTAATTCTAAAAACCTAAGTTTTAGGGAGAGGTGCACCTTGGGGTTAGAAGTAGATATCTGTAGATAAGTAAGACGCTCTTACAGCGTAGCTGTTACAGTCGATTGATCCATTTTTTTGTGTGTATTCTCTGCCATAGAGTTTCCCTCTTATAGGAAGGTAGAAAAATAGAAACCAGATGCTCTTACAGCATAGTTGTTACAGCTGATTATTCCTCTTGCCAATAGTAAAGTAGTAGCTTGTGTATATATATGATTGTCCCTCTCTTGTGATCCCACCTGATAATCAGTTGCCAATAAACTAGTTCCTTTCCTCCACTCATGCCTCCTGCCTCTCCATCTTGGTGAAGAATTACCTCATGTAGCCAAATAGGAAAGGAAACTGCCTTACCACCTGGGTGGGTGTATTGGAATAGCCTGTTAATCACAGCCTTTTGCACACTTCACTTGGTGTAGTCACGGAGTTACGTGATTCTCATTCATTCCAAATATTCCCACCTCTTCTATCTCCTACTAATTTATCTACACCAACGATTCCGGCTCACTTCATATTATTGTAATGCTCTCTACTGTTGTGCATGCGGCTGCAAGCAGCACTTTTTATTCAGTTCACAGAAAGGAGCTCAGACAAGCAGCTTGTAATCAACACCATCTCTTTACTTCCACTTCCTCTAGAACATATCACATGACACAGTAATACAATGACACACTGAAGCCACCATAGGGCACCCCAACACCATACATAACATGTCCTTCCCCCTTACTGAAAATGTCCTCATAATGAACAAGAACATACAATATTCATTAGAAAAACAACTCCTAACTAGGAAATGAGGGTAGACTGCCTCGATTCCCTGCTCACCCTGGGGATTATTCTGTCCAAATAGTTCTGTGTGTACCACTAACTACAAATCCAAATGATGAGGTGGTCTTCGCACTCTGGTAGAGCTTCATGGGAATTTGGTTGCACTAGCTTTGGTGTTCTTGCCCCAAGGTGGTGGCCCAGAAACTGTTGTTGGAGCCAGTGAGGTCTGCACAGGCTCCAGCATTGCTTCAACGATAGCTGGGGGTGCAGTCCCTTTGGTAGAACTAACTTGTGGAGAAGAATCTGGAGTGATTGATTGTGGAACTGGGGTGCTTTCCTGTATCATATTCAGGTCTAAACCTTCAAAATGCCCAGCAGATGATACCATGGAAGACACAGTAACACTTGACAAAAGCTGACCCACGTCTTCTCCAGACAAGACCATTTTCAATCTTAACAGTGTATGACACAGGTTCAGTCTGTGCACTCACTGTGGCTAGAATCCACTTTTCCCCAGCTACAAAATTATGAGCTAGCACAGGTTGTCCAGGCTGAAAGGTTCTATCCTTGGCCTTTGGTTCACACCTGTTCACTTGTGCTTGTTGTTGATGGTGCACCACTTATGCTGCTGCAGGTGGTTTCAACAGATTGAAACAAGTGTGAAATTGTCAATCCATCATTAAGAATGCTGGAGACACTTTTGTAGTAGCACGAGCGATGTTTCTGTAAGACAGCAAAAAGGTGTCCAAGCGTTTTTGTAGATAAGCTTGTCTCTGGCTGATCTTAAAACCTGTTTCAAGGTCTGGACAAGTCTTTCAGCTAGCCCATTAGTAGCTGGATGATAGGGTGCTGACTTAAAATGATGAATTCCATTCAACTGCATAAACATGGCAAACTCCTTGGACACAAATAGTGGTCTGTTGTCACTTACTAGTTGTTCAGGTAGGCCATAGCGAGCAAACATTACTCAGAGTTTTTGAATTGTGCTTTCTGCTGAAGTAGAGGTCATTATAGCGATTTCAGGCCATTTCGAGTGAGCATCAACCAAAACCAGGAGCATGTGTCCCTCAAAGGGTCCAGCAAAATCAATATGAATGTGTTGCCAAGGATGTTCAGGCCAATCCCAGGGATGCAAAGGTGCTAACTGAGGCATATTCCACACACTCTGGCATAAAGGACAAGACTTGGCTTTTTCTTCAATGGCACTGTCCAGACCAGGCCACCAGAAGTAGCTTCTAGCAATTTCTTTCATACGCACAATCCCACAATGACCTGAATGTAGCTGTTGCAATATCTGCTGTCGCAATGGTGGTGGAATAATAACTCACATTCCCCACAGCAAACAACCAGACTGAACAGACAACTCTGTCTTCCTAGTAGCATAGGGCATCAGCTTGGAAGGCTCTTTCAAGTTTCCTGGAAACTTGCCAAGCAGCATCAAGTCCATGATCTTGGACAGTAGCAGATCCACTCGTGTATACTTTTTCACTTGAACAGCTGTAATGGGTGCATTTTCCACGTGTTTGAGATAGAAAATCTCTCCTTGAGAACTGTCTACATGACAACGTTTGCAATGGCAATCTGAAGGATCCATCCCTGTTACAATACAGTGATGACTTCCTATACTTGATATCATAGGTATGAGCAGACAATAGCAGAGCCCAACATTGCATTCTACTTGCAGCAAATGATGACATACCCATATGTGGCCCAAAAATGGAAGTCAAGGGACAGTGATCAGTCAGAAGTGTGAATTTCTGGCCAAACAAGTACTAGTGAAACTTGTGGATGCCAATGATAATTCCCAATGCTTCACGTTCTGTTTGGGCATAGTTACTCTCCGCCTTGCTCAACGTTCTGGAGGCAAATGCAGTCGTTCTCTCTTCCCCCAATGGCATGATGTGAGACACCACAGCCCCTGCACCATAGCGAGATGCACCACAAGCCAGCTGTAATGGCAATGCAGGATCGAAATGTGGCAGAACCTGGGAGTTCGCCAACAATTCTTTAGCTCGAGCAAATGCTGAATCACAGTCTGCTGTCCAGTTCCACTTCTTGTTCTGACAAAGAAGGACATGCAAGGGTTTTAAAACTGTTGCCAGGTTAGGAATAAATCATCCATAATAATTAAGCAGTCCCAGGAAGGAACGTAACTGATTCACATTCTGAGGGGTAGGAGCTTTCACAATGGCCTTGACCTTGGAAGGAGCTGTGTGGAGGCTTGTTGCATCAATCACATGTTCCAGATATTCGACAGAGGGCTGAAAAGATGCGCACTTGTCCTTTCGAACTCTAAGACATACTCCTTCAGCTTCTGTAAAGTGGCAGTCTCAAGCAAATATTAAAGATAGCTATTACTTTGATATCTTTGAAGCAGTGGATGCAGCAGAGGTTCACCATCCTCATTGCCAGTTTTGTTGTGTATGTGGCTGTGAGAAGCACTTTTTATTTAGTTCACACAAAGGAGTTCAGACAAGCAGCTTGTAATCAATATCATCTCTTTACTTCCACTTCCTCTAGACCATATCACATAACACAGTAATGCAATGACACACTGACGCCACTAGAGGGCACCCCCAACACCATGCATAACATCTACCTAGGTCTATTTGTAGGGCTGGTTGGTCACTTATGGATCGTGCAGAACTCAACAGCTCAGCTGATTGCAGGGGCCTCACAGTTTCAGCATATCACGCTGGTTTTGTAGGAACTGCATTGGATGCCAGTGAGGTGGCACATCAGCTTCAATATAAGTTTGTTCATCTACAAAGCCCTGCATGATTTGGGCCCTGGCCACCTGACGGACCTTCTAACTGTATACACTCCCGTCTCCCCCCTTCATTCCTTCTGAGGTGGGGCTCCTCGTGGCTCCACATTCCCATTTGAAATCCTCAGAAGATAAAGCCATTAGCATTGCTATGCCTGTCTTGTGGAACACGTGGCCTGGTTATATCAGAGGAGCCTCATCATTGGAACACTTCAAGGAGCTGCTCAAAACCCATTTGTCTAAGTTAACATATCAGACAGCTTAGTACTAAGCATTGGGTGGAGTGTCTTGTGGCTACTGCTTGTTATCCTGACCTATTTTAAATTCAGCTATGTTTTTAAGGTTTTTGAATTGTCATTCTGTACAGTACCCATAACCTCGGATGGGCATCTAACAAATAAATTGCCTTGACTTGCTTTTTTGTTAAATTCTTATTCATTTAAAAAAGTTCAGAGTGGTCAACCCTATTGTATCCTTGCAAAAACCTGAAGGTCTCTTATCGTATCCCACCTTGCCTCCAGAGATTACATTTTAAGGCTCTCCGGTATTATGTCATATGATTTCCACTGTTGTCCCTGGATCAGTTTAGCGGCCCTCTACTGGATGGTCCCCAGGCTATACCTCTCCTTTTTCAGGTAGGGACTCCAGAACTGGAAAACATACTTGAATCATAACACCAGAGACCTATAAAGTGACAAAACCCATACCTTTCTGTGACTGGTAAAGCCACACACACACACACACACACACACACACACACACACACACACACACACACACACCATACACTCCAGCATTCAATTGGCTTTTCCCATGTGTTGTTGCATTGGAAGAGGGCATTCATTATTATCACTGATGACTGTCCCCAACTCCCTTTCCTTTTTTTTCCACAAAGTTGTTTTTACCCTGTGGAGCTGGCCCTGCCATAACCACCACCACCCACCACAACTGGTACCTGCCTCCCCCAGAACTTACCAGTTTGAGAGCCCCATAACTTGCCCTTTCCCCCATGCTGTGGCCAGGAGTGGGAGAGGGAGATACATCCCCCCCCCACCAGAATCCTACATCCAGAGTCACTGGGCCTGTGTGATGGTGTATGTCAGGGAAAGAGCCAGGCTTCATCTACCAGCTCCAACATCTTCCACTTTTCACCCTGCCATTTTCCCCAATGTTGGGTACAGCCCACAGCCATCCCCGCACACTATTGATGTGCCCCTGCAGAGAAGCCAGCTCCCCGGCCCACTGAAGGGGTGCCAGAGTGGCAGATCCTAATGCCTTCCCTCCCTGAGCTTGGACTGCTGCCACATGGTAGTGTCTGCCCAGCCCTCAGGCCTGCCCAACCCAGCTTCTGAGTCCACATCCAAAGCCAGGTCACTGGCACGGGAGCACAAAACGCTACCCACTAGATCATCAGGCAGCCCCTTCCCCAAGTCCCTTTCAACAGACATTTTAACTAGGAGTGTTGAAGGTGGAGGTAGTTTACACAACCACATGCACACAAGCACAAGGAGTCAGTCAGGTGGGCACTCCACAATTTCACACAGGGCATTTCAGAAGACTGTAGCCAGGTGAGGGAGATAATAAGAGGCCTGGGAGACCTATACTCTTAGGGACTAGGGGACTCAGAGAAGAGAGGGCAAGGCAGAGTGAACGGTTCTATATATGAATGATAGGAGTTTGTGCAAAAGTTGGAGGAAGTACAGGTTAAGATGACAGGCAAGGAACTAGATATAGTTGCAATCATGATGACATAGGGTAATCAGAATAATAGCTAAGGCCTAACAGTTCCATGCTATGCCCTCATTAAGAAATACAAATGTAACCCTCCTCCCCAAATGGTTGGGGCTTACCTATGTTTCTTCTTGTGCCACCAGGACTACCATCCACCTGTATCCTCTGCTCACTCCAGCCCATAGGACTGCAGCCTGGTGGGGAAATGGAGGACTGCTGGAATGTTGCTGGGGTGCCAGATATGCCTTGGGGCATACGAAAAAATTCATAGAAGTCAAGTGGGCATATGGAAGCAGTCTTCTCTCTGTCCTCAGGAGTCACTGGGATCTGTTAATACCTGCTTCTCAAATCCAGAACTGAGAACCATTTGCTTCCACTGAGACAGTCAAAACATCCTGAATCCTTGGCATCACTTTCTGATCTGGGTGGTTCTCTTATTCAGAGTTTTGTTGTCAACATGCATAGGAACTGTACCATTCTTGCACACAACTACGATCGGGGAGGCATAGGAGCTTCTTGATTCTTTGATGATTCCTACCACAATCAATTCATGAAGATGTTTTCTTACATCATCAGTGTCTGCTGGGACCAGACAATGGGATTGTTCTCGAAAAGGGCAATCATCATGCAGTCTGATGTGATGTTCCTCTCCACTGATGCATTTGACATCCTGTTCGTGAAGGGAAAAGAATTTAGTTCATTCTGCCACCTTCTGACTCACTCTGAGCCTCTATTTTTATGGCATTGGGGACTGTTCTAAATCAAAGAACTCAGGGTTGATTCCAGAATTCTCATATTCCAGGTTGGGTTGGGGTTGCACTGCTGTGTCTGGCACAGTACACCCAGCCAACATTCGACCTTTCCTCACTGTGATATCTCCATTGGTCAAATTCTTCACCTGGATTGTGATTCTCTTCACATAGGCATGTGCTCTCAAGGCAGCACACTTGGTTTGACCAGCAGTCCCTCTGGCAGTCCATGCTCTTCAGGGGCATCTATCATCAGGATCTGGTTCTTCATGTTTTGTTTCAGTTTCATCACTCCATTGATGCTGCACTCTGCATTAGAAAGTAAGACCAGCTCTTCAGCCTCTCATCACCTGACAGTGCCAACAGGATCTTCTTGGTCCTCTGATCAATTCTGCATTTGCATCTGGTAGACCTTCTTCACCACTCTGTGCACTTGCAGTGCTCTTCCATTCTGTTGTGCCTCTCACTCCTGTCAAAGTTGGCTAGGCATCCAAACATGTTTGTGTTTTTTCTGATGAGGATGGGCACATTATCGAACATTCCTGACTGTGGGCAAACCAATGTCAAAATTTCAACTGCATCACCAACTCCAGCTACTGTTGACAGGAAATCAATTCAGGCTTTCAAGTAACCAAGACAGGGGTAGGACTTGTCACTCTGCCCTCACTCAGTCAGACCTCCCAAAGGTTGTAGCTTACTGTTCTTAGCTAGCTGTTTCTCACACCAATCCTTGAAAGTGATGGTGACCTGGGAGCCACTGTCAAGAACAGTTGGGGCTAACACTCCATTGATGGTGATGGTTGCCTTGGTTGAAGGACATAGAAACATAGAAACATAGACTTTGACGGCAGATAAGGACCACTTGGCCCACCCAGTCTGCCCATTTCTCTACCTACTGGATAAGCTGCAGATTCTAGTTAACCAACAGCCTACTTCCTGCAACCCCCCACTATAATTGCTTTATGTCTGTCCCACACATGTTTGAATTCCCCCACTGTTTTAGACCACACAACCTCTCCAGGAAGGTGGTTCCATGCGTCCACCACTCTCTCTGTGAAAAAGAATTTCCTCACATTACCCCTGAGCCGTCCCCCCTCTAACTTTACATTGTGCCCCCTTGTTCTTACACATCTCTTTTTCTGAAAGATGCTACCCTCCTGGACTTTGTTGATTCCTTTAAGGTACTTAAAAGTTTCTATCATGTCCCCACTGTCCCTCCTTTCATCAAGGGTATACATATTAAGCTCTCTCAGTCTCTCTTCATATGGTTTCTGATGTAGACCCTGCACCATTTTAGTTGCTCTCCTCTGGACTGCTACCATCCACCAAGGACCAGGACCACCAAGCTTGTCAAGGTGTTCTAATTAAGTCTGTTATTGTTGCCTGACAGTGTACTTGGCTACTGAGGGTTTTACAGAATGTTTGGAGCACCTTGCATATGGGACTCCAGTGCACTCCCTTACCGGACCCCAGGGAAGTTTCCCTGCTTCTGGACTTTTTCAAGCAGTTTAGTGATGACTTTCTGCTAATTTTCCCATGATCAACACTCTTAATTCATGTGTCCATCTTTTCCACACATGCAGCAGAACACGCCATCTCAGTACTGACTTGGTCTGGGTGGTCCATCAGGTGGTGGCCTTTAGTCTCGATTACTTTGTTTTGAAGGATATACTAACGTATATCTTTGGGATAGCCTTGTTAATAACTGCTGCTATTTTAATTGTATTTGATATGGCCTGGTTAATTTATTAGTGTGTTATTTATGTATGCATTTTGTTTTTATGAATAGTTTGCATTTATATGTAAGGCACCCAGAGCCTCTGGGATTGGGCACTTTGAAAAATGAAATATGCCTTGCCTTGCCATATGTGTTTGGGGCTCTGACAGGGATACTAACTGTAGCTTGTCTTCACTCTGGGGTTATCTCATTCTGGCAGGCCATGGACTGGGTGTTGCATCTCTTTAGTTTGGTTGCCAGTCTGTGCAATTCATTGACTTGAGTTTGAAGGTTAAAATCTACAGGTGGCATCTGTGCATGCACTCCTACCCCTATGATAGAGACATTCTGGTTAGCTGGAGCAACATGTTGGTTTTGGTGGGCATCCTGTCCACCACTGGAGCTACTTTAGTTTTGGCAATCACTTCTTTGTATTCTTCAAAAGCTCTTTCAATGGGTCTGTGATGTTTGCACAACTGAACCATACATGCGCATGGTCAAGCAGTCACCTGCTCAAATGTGTGAGCTGACTGCTTGCAGACTCAATTCTCAGTGCTCAGCATGCCTGACTCATGTATGGGACTGAATCTTCACCACCACACCTGTGACCAACAAAAGGAAACATCCTTTAGTGTGCTTCAGCCCCAGGGACTCCAGCAGGCACCAGGGAACATGAAAACTCTAGGAGGGGGAGCAAAGGAGAGAGCCATGTTTTTGGCATCATTGAATCTTTGGTATCAGCACAGCTGGCAGCCCAATTCTACAAAGAGACTTGCTCAGCCTGGAGGGACAAGCTACCGGAGCTCCCATTGGGGCAGTAGAAGCTCCTAAACCACACAAACTACTGGCCCTATAATTAGGCACAGGGGTGCCTAATGGACTGGGGGTCAGTTACTGCAAATAAATTGGTCAGAAGCCCCATAGAAAGAACTTTAAAGAAAAGCAATGTTTCTATGTGTAAACAGCCAGTATATTTTCATCCCCAGCCTCACTGCCAACCAATTGGAGGTCAGAGTTCTCTGCATATGATCACCACAGCATTCTGGGAGAATGATAGTGCTGCTTTTTTTGCACCATTTCCACCAGCCAAAAGGCATTAAGTGAACATCCTGCATACTAGTTCTGGTGCCTGACAGCCCCCTACACTAATTCAAAGCTGACTTTGTCCAGGGAAATCTTAAGGGCATTTCCAGATCAAGACAACCAGCAGTGAGCTCTCATAGAGTTAGAAGGGGTTACACCACAAGCCACAGCCAGCTCAGGGAAGCCTGCCTGAGCTTCCATGGACAAACTTTAGGAGAATATTCCAAAGTGTCTGCAACCATTCCAGAGTACAGAGACTCAACTGTGTGTGCTGAAAGTGCCAGGACAAAGTTTTACCTGTGAAAGAGATTGAAGCCTACCTTGAGAGAAAAGGGGATAAACGTGAGCCACAGCTGCCAGCCTGCGGCCACCAGAGACTGTGTTAGTACATCTGTGTGAGAAAACCTTCATCAAGTCTATAGACAGTCTGTGAGAAGGCAAGTTAGTGCTACTGCCAGGCACTAGCTAGTGTACCTCATGAGGGTTCTGAAGCCTAAGCTAGAGAGCCAGAGAGAGCCAGACAACTGCAGATGCAGACAGCCCGATCCACATCCAGTGGCATCTGAGACCTGTACCTTCGAGCTGCCCCACAACTGAGCCACCAGGCTGAGAGAAACCAAACCTGCAGACAGGAGGAGGAGATGGAGCCCATGTTGTCAGTGAAACTGGTAACACCAGAACCATGAGTACTCTCAGGCTTGTCCTGCAAATGGAAAATGTGTACAAAGTTTGCCACCAAATCAGGAGATTTGGCCAATGGACCAGGAGTTACAAATACCTCACTTGAGATGTTACCATTTTAGCAATTGCATGGCCTGTGGGGTTCGGTTTGGAAAGTGTTTATTCTGCTTGTTTTAAAGTGCACCACTGCCTGCCAACCAGCTGCAACATAACTGGGCCAGCAATGTTCCTATGGCTGAGTACCCAGTGAAGCTCTTGGAGCTCCCTTAAAGGTTTAAGGGTTAAAACTGGTACCAGTGGGAGGTGGGTAATGCCCCCAGTACAGGTGGACTGGTAATACCAAACATAAAGTATTTACTCTGTCATTGTATTGTTTTGCCTGGTGGGGGATGGATGCTGTTACTTTGTTTGAAAGTGTTTTACTGGCTGACTCTAGTCAGGCACCTAACTTCAGTCCTACATGTAAAGTTTGGGAGTTTCTTCCAAAGGAGTGTTGCTTTGCATCCCCCATCCCTTGTGAATATTCCCCAATAAATATTTTATTGGTATTTTACATTTTATATCATGAGCATATTATTAGTTAATGTCACTAATTGCAGTTTTGTTATTTTAAGGTTGCATTGTGATTTTCCATATGTAGAGGGACACTGAGGAGAGGTGGGTAGGCACTGCATCCCATGGGATTGTACTGCTCTGACACCAGGCCCACTTAAACTTTAAGCTGAGTGGAGGTACTGCACAAAACTTAAAATCTCTGGATATGAAACCCCCCAATCAGGAAAATCAGAACCCAGGCCCCTTAATCATTTTTGAGCCCATGAGGCAGGGGTATTAACCACTATATCTACGGTGACCTGGTTACAACTTTGGAGGCACTGCTGGGATAGTGAACACCCCCAATCAGGAAAATCAGAACCCCTTTAATCATGTTTGAGCCCACAAGGCAGGAGTATTAACCTCAATATCTACGGTGATCTGGTTACAACTTTGGAGGCGCTGCTGGGACATCTGTTTACCAGTCACACCTGGCATGGAGTCAAGTGCAATCAAGAACATTTTGGTTCCCCCAACCCCAAAAACAGCACCAGGTGCCACAGCATGTGAAAGGTTGATTAGGTGGTGTGCAGGTGAGGAGTTGGATCCTCTGAAACATAAAAACATAGACATATAGAATTTGTTGGCAAATAAGGACCTCTTAGTTCTCCCAGTCTACCCATTTAACCCTACCTACAATAACCCCACAGACCCTACTTGATCTGACTACTTGAAAAGTCATATTGATATTCTACTTGAAAGCCATATTGCTCCTTGTAGTCCCACAAGGGACTGATATCAGTAGAAATGAGGAAGTCCTGTCCAGAGTGAAGTGTCTCTGCAAAGTAGCTCTCCACACCTGGAGAACAACACCTAGAATTCAATGGTATTGGTAGAGTGCCATAATACCGTGGATGCCACTAAAATGCAAAATAGACTGGTTTCAGATGGAGACAGTGCCAAATGGGCAATAGTGATCCATACCAGTGTGACTCCCCCCACCAAAATCTAGAAGTCCAACCCACAACAAAACATTTTGAAGAGAGGTGCCACAAGTGGCTACAAGCTGTAGGGAAGTCTGCCAGTGAAGTTTGGATCCTGTTAGGTGACCAAGGGGGTACGCCATCTCAAGCTATAGGAGCTGGACCCACCTATGTTTCACCAGAATATCTACTCCTGTTGGAAACATAGAATATGATGGCAGATAAGGACTGCTTTGCCCACCCAATCTGCCCATTTTCCCAGCTACATTTTTACCACAGACCATACATTATCTACAGCTCTTCCTCCCTGCCCCCCCTTCTTTCCACTATGATTCCCTGGTGCCTATCCTATGCATTCTTGATCCCTCCACTGTTCTTGCCCCCACCACTTCCACTGGAAGGCTATTCCAGAAATCCACCACTTTATCTGTAATGAGGTACTTTCTCACATCTCTGCTGAATATACCCCCTCAGCACAGGGGGGAAGTTAGATAAAGTACTGGTAGAAGCCATTGGCAAGATGACAGTAAAGTGGGAGGTGCTCCTTGTTGGTGACTTCAATCTGCTGGATGTAGAGTGGCACCTCCCAGCTACATCTTCAGCTAGAAGCAGGGACATCCTAGACTCCTTGCAGGGGGCATTTCTCAGGCAACTAGTCACCCACTTGTGATGGAGAAATACTGGACCTGGTACTCACTAACAGGGACAGTGTTGCAGACATCAAGGTAGGAGGCCACCTGGGAAACAGATCACTGCACAGTGTGGTTCAATATAAGGACAGCTGCAGAACTGAACTACTCAAGGGTGAGGGTTTTGTACTTCAGGAGGGCAGATTTTAAAAAGATAGGCAAATGCCTCAGGGATGACCTGGGGTGGAGGAACAGTGGGTGAAGCTAAAAAGGGCCATAGGGATGTCAACAAACCTCTGCATCAAACAAGTGAGCAAAAGCAAGAGGAAAAAGAGATCACTATGGTTCATGAAAAAGGTAGTGAAAAGCTAAAATGATACACTCAGAAGATATAAGAAGACACAGAAAGAGGAGGATAAGGAACTGTATCAGCAGAAACAGATGAAAGCAGAGAGCAGTAAGAAGCGCAAAGGTGCAAACTGAAGATAGAATAGCCCAGGCAGTGACACAGGAGGACATGACATTTTCTAGGTATGTAAGTGAAAAGAGGAAGACCAGAGCTGGGATCATAAGATTAAAAAAGGAAGGGGGGGAATGTGCAGAGGGGGACCACGAAAAGGCAGACACCCTGAATAAATACTTTTGTTCAGTGTTCACAGAGGAAGGAGAAGGGAAGTGGTCACAAAAAAGTAACAGGAGCATTGGAGGGAGGGAGGTGGACAATAGTCCATTTTCAGAGGAGAGTATCCTGAGGGACTCACTAATCTGAAAGTGAACAAAGCAATGGGGCCAGATGGGGTGCATCCAATGGTACTGAAGGAGCGGAGGGAGGCACTGGTTATACCTCTGGTAGACCTATTTAACAGCTCATTGGAAACCGGAGTGGTTCTGTAGGACTGAAGGAGGGTAGACATAGTACACTATACAAAAGTGGTAGCAGGGCAGAAGCTGACAATTATAGGCCAGTCAGCCTGACTTTGGTGGTGGGAAAGTTAATGGAGTCACTGCTGAAGGAAATGATTGTGGAACATCCTGAATCCAGTGGGTTACAAGACCCAAGGTAGCATGGATTAATGGGGGGGGAGGTCATGTCAAACAAATCTGATAGATTTCTTTGACTGGGTGACCAAGGAATTAGATCAGGGTGAAGCAGTGGATGTGGCCTACCTAGATTTCAGTTAGGCTTTTGACACCATTCTACATAGGAGGCTAGTAAGCAAGTGGGGTAACTTTGGAGTGGGTCCAAAGTTGGTAAACTGTGTCTGAAACAGGTTAGGGCATAGGCAACGGAGGATGGTGGCAAATGGAGTTCACTCAGAGGAAGGGAGGGTGACCAGCGTTGTGCCTCAAGGATCAGTTCTGAGACTGGTCTTCTTTAATGCTTTATAAGCGACATTGCAGAGGAGCGGGAAGGGAAGGTCTGCTTCTTTGTGGATGACACAAAAATCTGCAAAACATTGGACACATAGAGGAGTGGAAAGGATGAGCAGAAACCTGAGAAAACTCAAAGAGTCATCAAGGGTATGGCAGCTGGGTTTCAATGTAAAAAAGTGCAAAGTAATGCATTTGGGGCACAGAAACTCAGGGGCAGAGTAGAAAATGGGAGGCATGGTACTAATGACCACTAAGCAGGAAAGATTCCTGGAGATGATTGTATTGAATGACCTAAAGGTGGCCAGGCAGTGCAACAAGGCAGTTGGGCAGGCTAGTGGGATAATGGGGTGCATAGGGAGGGGTGTCTCCAGCAGAAAAGGGAGGAGGTATTGCCTCTGTATAGACCACTAGTAAGACCCCATCTAGAGTACTGTGTCCAGTTCTGGAGGGTTCTACTATCATGCGGCAGCATCTACTTTGTCAACATCCCCGACAGTGATAGACACAATGCCAAGTGTCAGCACTGTTTTTTTGTATTTATTTATTATTTTTTTTTACTGTCAGGGATGTCAGTGTGTTTTCCCCCCCACATCCCCCACACCCCCTGGTCTCTAAATATACAGTGCCTTCAGAAAGTATTCACTCCCCCCCCTTGGATTTTGTCACAATTTGTGATGTTGCAAACTCAAATTAAAATACATTTATATGGGATTTTTATGTCATGTATCTGCACAAATTCCTCTATAATGTCATAGTGGAATGAAACTTCTGGAATGTTTTGTACATGTAATTTAAAATAAAAACCTGAAATGTCTTGATTTGATAAGTATTCACCCCCTTTGCTATGACACTCCAAATTGAGTTCATGTGCATCCAATTTCCTTGTGAGATCACTCTAAAACTTGAATGGAGTCCATCTGTGGTCAGTTCAAATGGTTGACATGATTTCAGAGGAAATACACCTGTCTATATAAGGTCCCATTGTTGACAGTGCATGTCAGAGCAGAAACTCTACCATGAAGACCAAGGAGCTGTCCGTAGAACTCCATGATAGAATTGTGAGGAGGCATAGATCTGGGGAGGGCTATAAAAACATTGCTAGGGTGTTGAAAGTTCCCAGAAGCACAGTCAAGTCCATCATTAGGAAACAGAAAGATTACGGAACCACCCAGACTCTTCCTAGAGCAGGCCATCCTCCCAAACTGAGCAACCGGGCAAGAAGAACCTTGGTCAGGGAAGTGACCAAGAACCCAATGACCACCCTGACAGAACTACAGAGTTCCATGGCTGAGATGGGAGAACCTGTCCAGAGGACAACAATCTCTGCAGCACTTCACAGATGTAGTCTCTATGGGAGAGTGGCTAGATGGAGGCCACTCCTGAGAAAACGCCACATAATAGCATGCCTGGAGTTTGCAAGAAGGCACGTGGCAGACTCTGAGACCATGTGACAAAAGATTCTCTGGTCTGATGAAACAAAAATTGAACTCTCTGGCCTGAATGCAAAGCACTATGCCTGGTACAAACCGAACACAGCTCAGCACCCATGTAACACCATCCCTACCATGAAGCATAGTGGTGGCAGCATCATGTTATGGAGATGCTTTTCAGCGGCAGGGACTGGGGCACATGTCAGAATACAGGTAACAATGAATGGAGCCAAATACAGGCACATTCTTGAGGAGAATCTGCATCAGTCTGCAATAGACCTTGGACTGGGGCGAAGATTTACGTTCCAACAGGACAACGACCCCAAGCATACATCCAAAGCAACACTGGAGTGGCTTCAGAACAGGAAGGTGAATGTCCTTGAGTGGCCCAGCCAAAGCCCATACCTGAATCCCATTGAGAATCTGTGAAAAGACTTAAAGATTGCAGTTCACCGACGCTCCCCATCCAACTTGACAGAGCTTGAGCAAATCTACAAGAAAGAATGGGCAAAAATCCCCAAATCCAGATGTGCAAAGCTGATACAGACATATCCAAGAACACTCAAAGCTGTAATTGCTGCCAAAGGTGCTTCTACAAAGTATTGACTCAGGGGGGTGAATACTTAAGTAAACAAGATATTTCAGTTTTTAATGTTTCATACATTTTTGTTACACGATAAAAATATTTTTGCCCCTTTAAATTGTTGAGTATGCTGTGTGAATTGGGGGGGAAACAAATCATTTCAATGCATTAAAAATTCTGGTAGTAACACAACAAAATGTGACAAAATCCAATGGGGATGAATACTTCCTGAAGGCACTGTACAGTTCCGTGTTGGAGTTGTCTCAGGGAGGGGGTGAAACACCAAGAGATGTACTGCCAGTGTCAGCAGGGACAATCACAGCGACCCGATGCTTTCAGGAAAATTCTGTCACAGTGATGGTCTTCGCTATGGCGGTGATGCTGTACGATCAGTACCTCATTTTGGTGACACATCTACAGAAGAACATAGATAGACTGGAGGCAGGTCTAGAGAAGGACAACAAGATGCACAACAAGCCAACATGTTGTTCCAGCTAACCAGACTCTCTCTGTCATGAGCATAGGAGTGCAAGCACAGATGCTGCCTGTAGATTGTGACCTCCAAACACAAGTTAATGAATTGCTCAGTCTGGTAACCAAACTAAAAAGATGCAACACCCAGTCCATGGCTTGGCAGAGGGAGAGAACCCCAGAGCAAGGACAAACTTCAGTCAGCATTCCTGCTAGAGCCCCAAACACATATCCTCCAAACACAGTAATCAAGACTGAAGGTCACCACCTGATGAACCACTCACACCAAGTCAGTACCGAGAGGACGTGTTTTGCTACCAGTGTGGAAAAGATGGACACATGATGAAAGAGTGTTGGTCATGGGAAAATCTGCATTCACCACTAAACTGCTCAAAAGAATCTAGATATAGGAAAGCTTCCCCAGGGCCCAGTAAGGGAGCACACTGGAGTCCACCTGCATGATGCTCCAAACCTTCTGTATAACCCTCAGTAGCCAAGTTTACCAGAACATCTTGACAAGTTAGGTGGCCTTTCAGCTGAGACAACCATCACCATCAATGGAGTGTCAGCCCAAGCTGTTCTCAACAGTGTCTCCCAGGTCACGATCACTTTTAAGGACTGGTGTGAGAAACATCTAGCTAAGAACAGTAAGCTACAACCTTTGGGAGGTCTGAATGAATAGCGGCTGAGTGACAAGTCCTACCCCATCTTGGTTACTTGAAAGTCTGGATTGATTTCCTATCGACAATAGCTCAAGTTGGTGATGCAGTTGTAACTTTGGTCTTGGTCTGCCCATAGTCAGGAATGTTTGATAATGTGCCTATCATCAGAACAAATGTACACACGTTTGGATGCCTAGCTCAACTTTTCCAAGACTGAGAGAAATGACAGAATGAAAGAGCACTGCAATACTGCACTCACTGGTGAAGAAGGCCTATCAGAAGCAGATGCTAAAGAGACCATAAAACTGAGAAGATCCTGTTGGCATCATCAGGTGTTGAGAGGCCAAAGAGTTTGTCTTACCTTCCTAATGCACATTGTAGCATCAGTGAAGTGAGGAGACTGAAACAAGATGTGAAGAAACAGATCCTGATGATAGCTGCCTCTGAAGAGCATGGACCACCAGAGGCACTGCTGGTCTAACCAAGTCTGCTGCCTCAAGAGTACATGCCTACATGAAGAGAATCACCATCCAGGTGAAGAATGTGACCAATCGAGATATCAAGTGAAAAAAGGTCAAATATTGGCCGGGTGTACTGTGCAAACACAGCAGTACAGCTTCAACCCAACCTGGAAGATGAGAATGCTGAGATCGACCCTGAGTTCTTTGATTTAGGAAAGTCACCAGTGCCATAGAAATGGAAGACCAGAGTGAGTCAGAAGTTGGTAGAACAAACCAAATTCTTTTTTCTTCATGAATAGGATATCAGATAGAAACATAGAAACATACAATTTGACAGCAGATAAGGACCGCTTGACCCACCTAGTCTGCCCATTTCCCTACCTGATGGATAAGCTACAGATTCTAGTTTATCAGCAGCTTACTTTCTCCTACCCCCACTAGAATTGCCTTATGCCTGTGTCATGCATTCTTGAATTAACCTCCTCAGGAAGGCTGTTCCATGCATCCAGAACCCTCTCTGTGAAAAAATACTTTCTAACATTACCACTGAGCCGTCCCCCCTCTATCTTCAAATTGTGCCCCCTTGTTCTTGCACATCTCTTCTCCTAAAAGATGCTACCCTGTTGTACTTTGTTAATTCCCTTGAGATACTTGAACATTTCCATCATGACCTCCCTCTCCTTCCTTTCCTCAAGGATATACATATTAAGCTGCTTTAGTCTCTCCTCATATGTCTTCTGGTGCAGACCCTGCACCATTTTGGTTGCCCTCCTCTGAACAGCCTCCACTCTGTCTATGCCTTTGCAGAGATGGGGTCTCAAAGAATTGCAAGCTGTACTCCAGATGAGGTCTCACCAACTTTCTGTACAGAGGGATAACAACTTCTTGTTTTCTACTGTTGATGCCTCTCCCTATGCATCCCAGTATCCCCCAAGCCCTCCTTACTGCCTTCTCACATTGCTTGCCCACCTTTAGGTCATGTGATATAATTACTCCTAGGTCTCTTTCGATTTTTGTTGTTGTTATTAACTCACCCCCCTTTGTGTACTCTTCCCCTGGGTTTTTGTTTCCCAGATGCATTACCTTGCACTTCTTTGCATTGAATCTGAGCTGCCACATATTTGACCATTCCTCCAACTTTGCCAAGTCCCTTTTCATCCTTTCCACCTCACCTTGTTTATCAACCTCTCACAGATCTTTGTGTCATCTGCAAAGAGACATACCATTCCTTCCAGGTGCTCTCCAATGTCACTTATAAAGATATTAAAGAGGACCGGTCCCAGTACTGAACCCTGCGGTACCTCACTAGTTACCCTCTTTTCTTCACTGTGGACTCCGTTTACTATTACCCTTTGCATCTTGTTCTCCAGCCAGTTTTTTATCCAGGCTACCAACTTGGGACCCACTCCAAGGTTGGCCAATTTGTATATTAATCTTTTGTATGAAACTGTGTCAAATGCCTTGCTAAAATCTAGGTAGCCCATATCCACAGCCCCTCCCTGGGCTACTACTTTGGTCACCCAGTCAAAGAAATCTATTAGGTTCATCTGACATGACCTTCCTGCTGTGAAACCATGCTGCCTTGGGTCCTGTGCCCCACTAGCCTCTAGGTACTCAAGAGTTCTTTCCTTCAGAAGTGATTTCATTATTTTCCCTACCACTGAGGTCAAACTAACTGGTCTGTAGTTTCCTGCCTCTGCCTTGCTCCCACTTTTGTGAAGTGGAATCACATTTGTCCTCCTCCAGTCCTCAGGTACCACCCCATCCTCCCATGGTTTGTTAAAGTAAGTAGTCAGTGGTGTTACTAGTTCTACCCATAGTTCTTTCAGAATTCTTGGTGAATCCCATCAGGCCCCATTGCTTTCTCCACCCTCAGTTTCAAAAGTTCTTTCAAAACCCTTTCTTCTGTGAATGGACTGGTATCGACCCCCCATTCAGAGTTTCTCTCTTGTTTGGTTTAGGGACCTCCCCTCCTCTTCCGTTGTGAATACTGAGCAGAAATATTCGTTCAGTATCCCTGCTTTTTCACTGTCACCCTCTATCAACATTCCCTCCCCTTTATTAAGTCTCTGTATCCCTCCCTTGGTCTTTCTTCGCTCCCTAATGTATCTATAAAAGGTTTTGTCCCCCTTCTTAACAGAGTTGGCTATCTTTTCCTCAGTTTGTGCCTTTGATATTCTGATTGCCTTCCCTGCCTCCTTCTGCTTTAACTGATAAAGTTCTCTGTGCTGCTCCTTCTGTGTTGCCTTATATTTCCTGAATGCTATCCTTTTCTTCTTAACCTTCCATTCCACCTCTTTTGACAACCATAGTGTTTTTTTTCCTTCATTTTGTTTTGTTGATTTGCTTCACACAAAGGCTTGTTGCCTCTGCAATGGCTGTTTTGATTATACCCTATGGTTCCTCCACCCCTCCTTCTTACCCATTTGCTAGTGCTTTTCTGAGGCACTCTCTCATTTTCCCAAAGCCAGCCTTCCTAAATTCCAATACTCTTGTTTTTGTATGGCTTGACTCTATGGCTGTGTTTATTGTGAACCACACTGTTTGGTGGTCACTTGTTCCCAGATGGCTACCCACTTCTAAATCTGATGTCCTTTCTCCTTCCCCTTTTGAAAGAACTCTTGAAACTGAGGGTGGCACTGATAAGCAGCAGGAAAATCCCAGCCTCTCTCTACAAAACAGGGTACTAAATGAGAAAAAGACTGAGGTAGAAAGGTCAGCGGGGGATGCTGCAACAGAAGGTAAAGCCATCAAAAAATGGAGAGCAATGAGTACCAATGCCCATAGTCTGAGTAACAAGCTTCCTGAATTAGTGGCCTTGATGGAGGAGGAACATCTGGATATCGTGGCAGTCACAGAAACATGGTACACACAAAACCATGACTGGGATGTAAACATACCAGGATACACTATCTACAGGAGGGACAGGGAGGGTAAAAGGGAGGAGGAGGAGTAGCTCTTTACATAAGGAAGGAATCAAAGCAACAGAACAAAAGGAAAACAGGAGGAGAAGAAGAAGAAGCACTGTGGTAAATTGGAGACCGGCAATGGCACCACAATCTGCACAGGGTTGTATTACAGACCCTTCTCAGGAGGAAGTGGACAAGGAAATGATAGAAAGTATACTTAGATTGGCAGAAAAGGGGAGATATTGCTGATGGGTGATCTGCATATGCCAGATGTTAACTGGAGTGCAGTTGCAGCAGCCGCTGAAGAGTGGGGTTATTCTAGATGCCTACAGGGGCATGCCTTGAACAACTAGTATTGGAGCCCACTCGGGAGGAGCAATCTTAGACCTGGTTCTCTCAAATGGAGATGAAAAGAGGATCACAGATGTAGAAGTGGGTAGCCATCTGGGAACTAGCGACTATCGAACAGTATGGTTCTACAACAAACACAGCAATAGAGTCAAGCCATGCAAAGCCAAAAGTACTGGACTTTAGGAGGGCTGACTTGCCTAAATGGGTGAGTGCCTAAGGAATGCACTAGCAAATGGGCAGGAAGGAGGTGGAAGAACAACGGGAATAATAAAACTGCCATCACAGAGGTAACAAGCCTTTGTGTGAAGCAAATAAACAAAATGAAAAGATGAAACCAATATGGTTCTCAAAGGAAGTGGCAGTGAAGGTTCAAGAAAAAGAAAGCATTCAGGAAGTACAAGGAATCACAGAAGGAGCAGGACAGAGAACTGTATCAGTTGAAGCAAAGGAAGCTGGGAAGGCAGTCAGAACAGCAAAGGCCCAAACCGAGGAAAAGATAGCCAACTCAGTTAAGAAGGGGATAAAACCTTTTATAGGTACATCAGGGGCGAAGGAAGATGAAGGAGGGATAGTGAGGCTTAATAAAGGGAGGAGGGTGGGCAGAGGGTGACTGTGAAAGGCAGAGAGATACTAAACAAATATTTTTGCTTAGTATTTACAAAGGAAGAGGGAGGTACCTAAAACAAACAGTAGAAACACTCTGGATACAGAAGTTGATACCAGCCCATTTACAGAAGAAAGGGTTCTGAAAGAACTCTTAAAACTGAAGGTGGACAAAGCAATGGGCCTGATGGATTCATCCCAGAATTCTAAAAGAACTAAGGGTAGAACTAGTGACACCACTGATACCTTCTTTAACAAATCATGGGAGGATGGGGTGGTACCCGAGGACTGGAGGAGGGCAGATGTGATTCCCTTCACAAAAGTGGGAGCAAGGCAGAAGCAGGAAACTACAGACCTGTCAGTTTAACCTCAGTGGTAGGGAAAATGATGGAATCACTTCTGAAGGAAAGAACTGTAGAGTATCTAGAGGCTAGAGAGGCACAGGACCCAAGGCAACATGGATTCACAACGGGAAGGTCATCCCAGACAAATCTGATAGATTTCTTTGACTGGGTGACCAAATTAGTAGATCAGGGAGGGGCTGTGGACATGGCCTACCTAGACTTTAGCAAGGCATTTGACACAGTCCCACACAAAAGATTAATACACAAGTTAGCTAGCCTGGGAGAGGGTCCCAAGATGACAGCCTGGGTAAAGAATTGGCTGGAGAATAGGACACAGAGAATAATAGTAAATGGAGTCCACTTTGAAGAAAGGGGGGTTGCTAGTATGGTACCGCAGGGTTCAGTATTAGGACCGGTCCTCTTCAATGTCTTTATAAGCGACATTGCAGAGGGACTGGAAGGAAAAGTATGTCTCTTTGCAGATGACACAAAGATCTGCAACAGAGTTGATGCACAAGGTGGGGTGGAAAGGATGAGAAGGGACTTGGCTAGTTAGAGGAATGGTCAAATGTATGGCAGCTTAGATTCAATGCTAAGAAGTGCAAGGTAATGCACCTGGGAAACAAAAACCCAGGAGAAGAGTACACAATGGGGGGTGAGATACTAACAACAAAAATGGAAAGGGACCTGGGGGTAGTCATATCAGATGACCTAAAGGTGGGCAAGCAATGTGAGAGGGCAGCAAGGAGGGCTGGGGGGATACTGGGATGCATAGGGAGAGGCATCACCAGTAGAAAACAGGAAGTTATTATTCCTCTGTACAGACAACTGGTCAGACCCCTTCTGGAGTACTCCGTGCAGTTCTGGAGACCCAATCTCCGCAAAGACATAGACAGGATGGAAGCTGTCCAGAGGAGGGCAACTAAAATGGTGCAGGGTCTGCACCGGAAGACATATGAAGAGAGACTTAAGGAGCTTAATATGTATAGCCTCGAGGAAAGAAGGGAGAGGGGGGACATGATAGAAACTTTAAAGTACCTCAAGGGAATCAACAAAGTCCAAGAGGGTAGCATCTTTCAAAAAAAGAGGTGTTCAAGAACAAGGGGGCACAATTTGAAGATAGAGAGGGCGCGGCTCAGAGGTAATTTAAGGAAGTACTTTTTCACGGAGAGGGTTGTGGATGCATGGAACGGCCTTCTGGAGGAGGTTGTGGAGTCAAAAACTGTGGTGGAATTCAAGCATGCATGGGACAGTCATAAGGCAATTGTAGGGGGTGGGGGTAGGAAGAAGTAGGCTGCTGGTTAACTAGGATCTGCAGCTTATCCATTAGGTAGGGAAATGGGCAGAATGGGTGGGCCAAGCGGTCCTTATCTGCCGTCAAATTCTATGTTTCTATGTTTCTATGTTACCAGGTCTAGGTTTGCTCCCTCCCGAGTGGGTTCCAACACTAGCTGTCTGAGGCATGCCCCCTGTAGGGCATCAAGAATGACCCTGCTCTTGGATGTGCCTGCAGCAAAGGCACTCTAGTTAACATCTAGCATATTCAGGTCCCCCATCAACAATATCTCCCCTTTTTCTGCCATTTTAAGTATGCCTTCTATCATTTCCTTATCCATTTCCTCCCACTGAGATGGGCTGTGTACACAACCTCGATGCAGATTGTGGTGCTAGTTCCTGTATCCACGGTGACCCATAGTGACTCATCAACTTCCTGTTTATTCTTTAGTACTATTGCTTTAATCCTTCCCTTATATAGAGAGCTACTCCTCCTCCTCTTTTATCCACTCTGTCCCTCCTGTAGACTGTGTATCCTGGTATGTTGACATCCCAGTCATGGTTCTCTGTGTACCATGTTTCAGTGACTGCCACAATATCCAGGCATCCCTCTTCCATCAAGGCCACTAGTTCAGGGAGCTTGTTACACTGACTGTGGGCATTGGTACTCGTCACCTTCCATTTTTCTTTTTTTATGGCCTTACCCCTTTTAGCCCCATCCCTCTCCTTACTACCTTTTTCTGCATTTACCCCATCCTGCTCCCTACTGACTTCTCTACTTTGGTGTTTACCTCTCTAACTACTGTGTTTTGCGGGGGGAGGCTAGGATTTCCCTGTTCTTTTTCAGTGCCTCCACCTTGGCTAGTTTAAATTCTTGCCAATGAAGCATTTAAACCTATCACCTAGGATCCTGGTCCCCCCCCCCCCCAGACAGATGCAGACCAGCGCGCCAGTATAGGCCTGCATCCCTCCAGGTGCATCACCAGAAAAGAACATTACATCAGACTCCATGATGATCACTTTCTCAAGAACAATCCCATTGTCTGGCCCTGCACACATTGATGTTGTAAGAAGATATCTTCAGAATTGCTTGCAGCACGAATGATCCAAGAATCAAGAAGCCCTATGCCTCTCTGATTGTAGTTGTGCACAAGAAGCATAGTACAGTTCGCATGTGTGTCAAGAAACAGGGTCAATATCTAGTGTAAATGCTCAGCTTTTACAACTTACGACATCATTGATGGATTTCTGGGGATGTCTGGATGCACTGGGCTTGGTGGGCACCAGGTGAGGTGGTCAGGCAGAGAGAGAGAGAAAGAGAGGGACTCAGGGCCTGGAGTCTGTCCTAGGATGTCACCAGATGGGTCTTCACACAAATCAGGAACTTTCATATGGGAAGGGTCTGTTGGGAACTTTATCCTGTGAATCTGTGTGCACCACAGTTGCAGCCCCCCACTACCTCTAAAAGTGCTAAGTCACCCACGGCCACTGTGCTTCAAATTCTGACCAGAGGAGACTGGTGCAGACACTGGGGTGACAATGACACATATTAAGCAGCAGGATGAAACAGCAAATGTTACCACATAAGCGTCCCTTGGACAACCAAGGAACTGGTGGTTGCTGTGCAATGATAAGGACTGGATCAGCCAGCCTCTTCCTCCTGTACCAAGTCAGCCATATTCTTTCTCCTGAGTGGCCTCAGCCCGATGGGCTACTGCTGTGGCCTGACAGGGCGTGGCCCTGGTGAACTCTACTCTCACCGTAAATTTTGGCATCCTCCCACCCTCCTAGGTTCATAAATACTGAAGTGTGACATCACTGGCAGACTCTGAGTCCTGATGCAGCACCTGCACACAACAGACTCTTCTTTCCTTGTACCAGTGCTCATAGTATATGAGGCTATGCCCACCCCGACTGTGTCCAGACATTTCCAGGGATTATCCCCACCACCACCACTAACCCAATGGTCCCAAGCCTGATTCTTGTTGCCCTAAGTTCTGTCAGAAAGGGAAAAGGGACACGACCTACGGGAGCTCTGCATATTACCAGTGATACCAAAAAAGCCCAGTTCCATTGCCTAAGCTGGCAAAGACCCTTTGCCACTATGCTCCTCATGCAGCTCTGGGGCAGGAGGGCACAGAGACCAACCACCCAATGTAGAAATCTAGGAAGAAGCCCTACATCATATATTGTAGGACAGCCCTGCTTCTGACCACTGACAGTAACATGTCAGGCAGGGGCAACAGCTCTACTGGATGAAGGGCAGGGCAGTAATAAATGCATGACAAGTAATAGACCAATCACACATGCAGAATGGTCCATACAGGCACAAGCATGGGATCTACACACTGCAAACTGGCACTAAAGGGTAAAACCCTACTTATAATAATTCATTAATCAGGGACTTACCTCGCAACCCCTTCTCCTTTCCCAAGACACTACTCAAAACAAAACATGTCACTCTGATGGAGTATGGGTACCCCACCCTACAGTAGATTCTCACTGGCACTTTAAGTCCAATACAGTGTTTAGTCTAGTGCAAGACACTGGGCAGAGCTCTTAAGGATAAGCCCTGAACCCCCCCTTGTGGGGCCCAGTAACCATTGCTCTGCCAAGCACAGTTCCCATAGGCAACCCCTACCTCCCCACCAAAGTTAAGTGGTTTACTAGACTTAACATTAAAATCTAGCCCTTGTTAACCCAAGGAGAGACAGCAAGTGTGTCTGAGGACTACCACTCTTAGTGAGCTTAAGACTCTACTAGTAGCTGTTGGGAATATTGCGTGTATTCCCTGCTGGCTTTGTTTGGATGTTTAAAATAGATATATTCACAGTGCTTCTTACCTCCTTGATAGTATAGTGAATGTTGTTGCATGTTTCATGAACTGTTGTAAAATCTGTTTCAGTATACCTGGGACCCACTGCCAGCAATCTGAATGCCTTGTACGGTGCTGCCAGGCATACCAATGTCAGAACTGTATGGTGTTTTTCTCTCCATTTGCCCCAGCTGTTTGGGGATGTTATATTTAGGCTTAATGTGAGGTATCGATTTCATCTGAACTTAGCGTGGTACATTTAAGGGAATTTCCAAGGCCTGGAATTTTTTAACCTGTATGTAATGTGACCTTAATTGTTTTTTTTTTTTTAACTCTTGATGTGATTTGAAAATCAATAAACTTTGTTTATGCAAAAAAAAAGTGAGGTATTGATGCTTCACTGGATGTGGCTTCTGGTCTTTGTTACTGCTCGGAGATGGGAAAAATCATATTTCTAAAAAATGTGTCCCTAAGGTACCGAGGTGAATGAGTATTCTCTTTCTCACTCTGGCACTCTGGACATTGTTAAGAGCAAGATGCAGTTTGGCAGCCCATAACATATGGCTACACAGAGACACTCCTACCCGGTGTTGTGGAGACTAACCTGGTACAGATAATCTCCTGGAATGTCAAGGGAATTAACTCCCCCTCAAGGATATACATATTAAGCTGCTTTAGTCTCTCCTCATGTCTTCTGGTGCAGACCCTGCACCATTTTGGGTTGCCCTCCTCTGAACAGCCTCCACTCTGTCTATGCCTTTGCAGAGATGGGGTCTCCAGAATTGCAAGCTGTACTCCAGATGAGGTCTCACCAACTTTCTGTACAGAGGGATAACAACTTCCTGTTTTCTACTGTTGATGCCTCTCCCTATGCATCCCAGTATCCCCCCAACCCTCCTTACTGCCTTCTCACATTGCTTGCCCACCTTTAGGTCATGTGATATAATTACTCCTAGGTCTCTTTCGATTTTTGTTGTTGTTATTAACTCACCCCCACCCCATTGTGTACTCTTCCCCTGGGTTTTTGTTTCCCAGATGCATTACCTTGCACTTCTTTGCATTGAATCTGAGCTGCCACATATTTGACCATTCCTCCAACTTTGCCAAGTCCCTTTTCATCCTTTCCACCCCACCTTGTTTATCAACCTCTCACAGATCTTTGTGTCATCTGCAAAGAGGCATATCTTTCCTTCCAGGTGCTCTCAATGTCACTTATAAAGATATTAAAGAGGACGGTCCCAGTACTGAACCCTCGCGGTACCTCACTAGTTACCCTCTTTTTCTTCACTGTGGACTCCGTTTACTATTACCCTTTGCATCCTGTTGTCCAGCCAGTTTTTTATCCAGGCTACCAACTTGGGACCCACTCCAAAGCTGGCCAATTTGTATATTAATCTTTTGTGTGAAACTGTGTCAAATGCCTTGCTAAAATCTAGGTAGCCCATATCCACAGCCCCTCCCTGGTCTACTACTTTGGTCACCCAGCCAAAGAAATCTATTAGGTTCATCTGACATGACCTTCCTGCTGTGAAACCATGCTGCCTTGGGTCCTGTGCCCCACTAGCCTCTAGGTACTCAAGAGTTCTTTCCTTCAGTAGTGATTTCATCATTTTCCCTACCACTGAGGTCAAACTAACTGGTCTGTAGTTTCCTGCCTCTGCCTTGCTCCCACTTTTGTGAAGTGGAATCACATTGCCCTCCTCCAGTCCTCAGGTACCACCCCATCCTCCCATGGTTTGTTAAAGTAAGTAGTCTGTGGTGTTACTAGTTCTACCCTTAGTGCTTTCAGAATTCTTGGGTGAATCCCATCAGGCCCCATTGCTTTGTCCACCCTCAGTTTCAAAATTTCTTTCAAAACCCTTTCTTCTGTGAATGGACTGGTATCGACCCCCCATTCAGAGTTTCTCTCTTGTTTGGTTTAGGGACCTCCTCTCTTCTTCCGTTGTGAATACTGAGCAGAAATATTCGTTTAGTATCCCTGCTTTTTCACTGTCACCCTCTATCAACATTCCCTCCCCTTTATTAAGTCTCTGTATCCCTCCCTTGGTCTTTCTTCGCTCCCTAATGTACCTATAAAAGGTTTTATCCCCCTTCTTAACAGAGTTGGCTATCTTTTCCTCAGTTTGTGCCTTTGATATTCTGATTGCCTTCCCTGCCTCCTTCTGCTTTAACTGATAAAGTTCTCTGTGCTGCTCCTTCGTGTTGTCTTATATTTCCTGAATGCTATCCTTTTCTTCTTAACCTTCCATTCCACCTCTTTTGAGAACCATAGTGTTTTTTTTCCTTCATTTTGTTTTGTTGATTTGCTTCACACAAAGGCTTGTTGCCTCTGCAATGGCTGTTTTGATTATACCCTATGGTTCCTCCACCCCTCCTTCTTACCCATTTGCTAGTGCTTTTCTGAGGCACTCTCTCATTTTCCCAAAGCCAGCCTTCCTAAATTCCAATACTCTTGTTTTTATATGGCTTGACTCTATGGCTGTGTTTATTGTGAACCACACTGTTTGGTGGTCACTTGTTTCCAGATGGCTACCCACTTCTAAATCTGAGATCCTTTCTCCTTCCCCTTTTGAAAGAACTCTTGAAACTGAGGGTGGCACTGATAAGCAGCAGGAAAATCCCAGCCTCTCCCTACAAAACAGGGTACTAAATGAGAAAAAGACTGAGGTAGAAAGGTCAGCGGGGGATGCTGCAACAGAAGGTAAAGCCATCAAAAAATGGAGAGCAATGAGTACCAATGCCCATAGTCTGAGTAATAAGCTTCCTGAATTAGTGGCCTTGATGGAGGAGGAACATCTGGATATCGTGGCAGTCACAGAAACATGGTACACACAAAACCATGACTGGGATGTAAACATACCAGGATACACTATCTACAGGAGGGACAGGGAGGGTAAAAGAGGAGGAGGAGGAGTAGCTCTTTACATAAGGGAAGGAATCAAAGCAACAGAACAAAAGGAAAAACAGGGAGAAGAAGAAGCACTGTGGGTAAATTTGGAGACCGGCAATGGCACCACAATCTGCACAGGCGTTGGATACAGACCCCCTTCTCAGGGGGAGGAAGTGGACAAGGAAATGATAGAAAGTATACTTAGATTGGCAGAAAAAGGGGAGATATTGCTGATGGGTGATCTGCATATGCAGATGTTAACTGGAGTGCAGTTGCAGCAGCCGCTCAAGAGTGGGGTTATTCTAGATGCCCTACAGGGGCATGCCATAGACAACTAGTATTGAGCCCACTTGAGAGGAGCAATCTTAGACCTGTTTCTCTCAAATGGAGATGAAAAGAGGATCACAGATGTGAAGTGAGTAGCCATCTGGGAACTAGCGACATCGAACAGTATGGTTCACAACAAACACAGCAATAGAGTCAAGCCATGCAAAGCAAAAGTACTGGACTTTAGGAGGGCTGACTTTGCCAAAATGGGTGAGTGCCTAAGGAATGCACTAGCAAATGGGCAGGAAGGAGGGGTGGAAGAACAACGGGGAATAATAAAAACTGCCATCACAGAGGTAACAAGCCTTTGTGTGAAGCAAATAAACAAAATGAAAAGATGTAAGAAACCAATATGGTTCTCAAAGGAAGTGGCAGTGAAGGTTCAAGAGAAAAAGAAAGCATTCAGGAAGTACAAGGAATCACAGAAGGAGCAGGACAGAGAACTGTATCAGTTGAAGCAAAAGGAAGCTGGGAAGGCAGTCAGAACAGCAAAGGCCCAAACCAAGGAAAAGATAGCCAACTCAGTAAAGCAGGGGGATAAAACCTTTTATAGGTACATCAGGGAGCGAAGGAAGATGAAGGGAGGGATAGTGAGGCTTAATAAAGGGGAGAGAGGGTGGGCAGAGGGTGACTGTGAAAGCAGAGATACTAAACAAATATTTTGCTTAGTATTTACAAAGGAAGAGGGAGGTACCTAAAACAAACAGTAGAAACACTCTGGATACAGAAGTTGATACCAGCCCATTTACAGAAGAAAGGGTTCTGAAAGAACTCTAAAACTGAAGGTGGACAAAGCAATGGGGCCTGATGGGATTCATCCCAGAATTCTAAAAGAACTAAGGGTAGAACTAGTGACACCACTGACTACCTTCTTTAACAAATCATGGGAGGATGGGGTGGTGCCGAGGACTGGAGGAGGCAGATGTGATTCCCTTCACAAAGTGGGAGCAAGGCAGAAGCAGGAAACTACAGACCTGTCAGTTTAACCTCAGTGGTAGGGAAAATGATGGAATCACTTCTGAAGGAAAGAACTGTAGAGTATCTAGAGGCTAGAGAGGCACAGGACCCAAGGCAACATGGATTCACAATGGGAAAGGTCACCCCAGACAAATCTGATAGATTTCTTTGACTGGGTGACCAAATTAGTAGATCAGGGAGGGGCTGTGGACATGGCCTACCTAGACTTTAGCAAGGCATTTGACACAGTCCCACACAAAGATTAATATACAAGTTAGCTAGCCTGGGAGTGGGTCCCAAGATGACTGCCTGGGTAAAGAATTGGCTGGAGAATAGGACACAGAGAGTAATAGTAAATGGAGTCCACTTTGAAGAAAGGGGGGTTGCTAGTATGGTACCGCAGGGTTCAGTATTAGGACCGGTCCTCTTCAATGTCTTTATAAGCGACATTGCAGAGGGACTGGAAGGAAAAGTATGTCTCTTTGCAAATGACACAAAGTTCTGCAACAGAGTTGATGCACAAGGTGGGGTGGAAAGGATGAGAAGGGACTTGGCAAGGTTAGAGGAATGGTCAAATGTATGGCAGCTTAGATTCAATGCTAAGAAGTGCAAGGTAATGCACCTGGGAAACAAAAACCCAGGAGAAGAGTACACAATGGGGGGTGAGATACTAACAACAAAAATGGAAAGGGACCTGGGGGTAGTCATATCAGATGACCTAAAGGTGGGCAAGCAATGTGAGAGGGCAGCAAGGAGTGCTGGGGGGATACTGGGATGCACAGGGAGAGGCATCACCAGTAGAAAACAGGAAGTTATTATTCCTCTGTACAGACAACTGGTCAGACCCCATCTGAAGTACTCCGTGCAGTTCTGGAGACCCAATCTCCGCAAAGACATAGACAGGATGGAAGCTGTCCAGAGGAGGGCATTCAAAATGGTGCAGGGTCTGCACCGAAGACAAATGAAGAGAGACTTAAGGAGCTTAATATGTATAGCCTCGAGGAAAGGAGGAGGGGGGACATGATAGAAACTTTAAAGTACCTCAAGGGAATCAACAAAGTCCAAAAGGGTAGCATCTTTCAAAAAAAGAGGTGTGCAAGAACAAGGGGCACAATTTGAAGATAGAGGGGGCGGCTCAGAGGTAATTTAAGGAAGTATTTCTTCACGGAGAGGGTTGTGGATGCATGGAACGGCCTTCTGGAGGAGGTTGTGGAGTCAAAAACTGTGGTGGAATTCAAGCATGCATGGGACAGTCATAAGGCAATTGTTGGGGTTGGGGGTAGGAAGAAGTAGGCTGCTGGTTAACTAGGATCTGCAGCTTATCCATTAGGTAGGGAAATGGGCAGAATGGTGGGCCAAGGTCCTTATCTGTCAAATTCTATGTTTCTATGTTTCTATGTTACCAGGTCTAGGTTTGCTCCTCCCGAGTGGGTTCCAACACTAGTTGTCTGAGGCATGCCCCATGTAGGGCATCAAGAATGACCCTGCTCTTGGATGTCCTGCAGCAAAGGCACTCTAGTTAACATCTAGCATATTCAGGTCCCCATCAACAATATCTCCTTTTTCTGCCATTTTAAGGATGCCTTCTATCATTTCCTTGTCCATTTCCTCCCACTGAGATGGGTGTGTACACAACCCGATGCGGATTGTGGTGCTAGTTCCTGTATCCACGGTGACCCATACTGACTCATCAACTTCGTGTTTATTCTTTAGTACTATTGCTTTAATCCCTTCCCTTATATAGAGAGCTACCCTCCTCCTCTTTTATCCACTCTGTCCCTCCTGTAGACTGTGTATCCTGGTATGTTGACATCCCAGTCATGGTTCTCTGTGTACCATGTTTCAGTGACTGCCACAATATCCAGGCATCCCTCTTCCATCAAGGCCACTAGTTCAGGGAGCTTGTTACACTGACTGTGGGCATTGGTACTGGTCATCTTCCATTTTTCTTTTTATGGCCTTACCCCTTTTAGCCCCACCCCTGTCCTTACTACCTTTTTCTGCATTTACCCCATCCTGCTCCCTACTGACTTCTCTACTTTGGTGTTTACCTCTCTAACTACTGTGTTTTGTGGGGGGAGGCTAGGATTTCCCTGTTCTTTTTCAGTGCCTCCCCCTTGGCTAGTTTAAATGCTTGCCAATGAAGCATTTAAACCTATCACCTAGGATCCTGGTCCCCCCCCCCCCAGACAGATGCAGACCAGCGCGCCAGTATAGGCCTGCATCCCTCCAGGTGCATCACCAGAAAAGAACATTACATCAGACTGCATGATGATCACTTTTCTCAAGAACAATCCCATTGTCTGGCCCCTGCAGACATTGATGTTGTAAGAAGATATCTTCAGGAATTGCTTGCAGCACGAATGATCCAAGAATCAAGAAGCCCCTATGCCTCTCTGATTGTAGTTGTGCACAAGAAGAATAGTACAGTTCGCATGTGTGTCAAGAAACAGGGTCAATAAGCGAAAAAGATGTTTCAGGACTAGAGGGCATGGGATGAAGTTGGAGGGAGGACGATTCAGAGGAAACATGAGAAAGAATTTCTTCACAGAACGGGTGGTGGACAAGTGGAACACCCTGCCAGAGGAAGTGGTGGGGGCTGAAACAATCACGGGATTTAAGAATGCATGGGATAGACATAAAGGAATTCTAGAGGTCAGGGGTAAGGGGAAATAGACTTCTAGGAAAACAAACTGAACTTACAAGCTCAAATGGGCAGACTAGGTGGGCCATAGGCCCTTATCTGCTGACACTGTCTATGTATCTATGTATCTATGTAATATCTAGTGTAAATGCTCAGCTTTTTACAACTACCGACATCATTGATGGATCTTCTGGGGGGATGTCTGGATGCACTGGGCTTGGTGGGCACCAGGTGAGGTGGTCAGGGCAGAGAGAGAGAGAGAAAGAGAGGGACTCAGGGCCTGGAGACTGTCCTAGGATGTCACCAGATGGGTCTTCACACAAATCAGGAACTTTCATATGGGAAGGGTCTGTTGGGGAAACTTATCCTGTGAATCTGTGTGCACCACAGTTGCAGCCCCCCACTACCTCTAAAAGTGCTAAGTCACCCACGGCCACTGTGCTTCAAATTCCTGACCAGAGGAGACTGGTGCAGACACTGGGGTGACAATGACACATATTAAGCAGCAGGATGAAACAGCAAATGTTACCACATAAGCGTCCCTTGGACAACCAAGGAACTGGTGGTTGCTGTGCAATGATAAGGACTGGATCAGCCAGCCTCTTCCTCCTGTACCAAGTCAGCCATATTCTTTCTCCTGAGTGGCCTCAGCCCGATGGGCTACTGTTGTGGCCTGACAGGGGCGTGGCCCTGGTGAACTCTACTCTCACCCGTAAATTTGGCATCCTCCCACCCTCCTAGGTTCATAAACACTGAAGTGTGACATCACTGGCAGACTCTGAGTCCTGATGCAGCACCTGCACACAACAGACTCTTCTTTCCTTGTACCAGTGCTCATAGTATTGAGGCTATGCCCACCCGACTGTGTCCAGACATTTCCAGGGATTATCCCCACCACCACCACTAACCCAATGGTCCCAAGCCTGATTCTTGTTGCCCTAAGTTCTGTCAGAAAGGGAAAAGGGACACGACCTATGGGAGCTCTGCATATTACCAGTGATACCAAAAAAGCCCAGTTCCATTGCCTAAGCTGGCAAAGACCCTTTGCCACTATGCTCCTCATGCAGCTCTGGGGCAGGAGGGGCACAGAGGCCAGCCCCCCAATGTAGAAATCTAGCAAGAAGCCCTACATCATATATTGTAGGACAGCCCTGCTCCTGACCACTGACAGTAACATGTCGGGCAGGGGCAACAGCTCTACTGGATGAAGGGCAGGGGCAGTAAATAAATGCATGACAAGTAATAGACCAATCACATGCAGAATGGTCCATACAGGCACAAGCATGGGATCTACACACTGCAAACTGGCACTAAAGGGTAAAACCCTACTTATAATAATTCATTAATCAGGGACTTACCTCGCAACCCCTTCTCCTTTCCCAAGACACTACTCAAAACAAAACATGTCACTCTGATGGAGTATGGGTACCCACCCTACAGTAGATTCTCACTGGCACTTTAAGTCCAATACAGTGTTTAGTCTACTGCAAGACACTGGGCAGAGCTCTTAAGGATAAGCCCTGAACCCCCCCCTTGTGGGGCCCAGTAACCATTGCTCTGCCAAGCACAGTTCCCATAGGCAACCCCTACCTCCCCACCAAAGTTAAGTGGTTTACTAGACTTAACATTAAAATCTAGCCCTTGTTAACCCAAGGAGAGACAGCAAGTGTGTCTGAGGACTACCACTCTTAGTGAGCTTAAGACTCTACTAGTAGCTGTTGGGAATATTGCGTGTATTCCCTGCTGGCTTTGTTTGGATGTTTAAAATAGATATATTCACAGTGCTTCTTACCTCCTTGATAGTATAGTGAATGTTGTTGCATGTTTCATGAACTGTTGTAAAATCTGTTTCAGTATACCTGGGACCCAGCCAGCAATCTGAATGCCTTGTACGGTGCTGCCAGGCATACCAATGTCAGAACTGTAAGGTGTTTTTCTCTCCATTCGCCCCAGCTGTTTGGGGATGTTATATTTAGGCTTAATGTGAGGTATCGATTTCATCTGAACTTAGCATGGTACATTTAAGGGAATTTCCAAGGCCTGGAATTTTTAACCTGTATGTAATGTGACCTTAATTGTTTTGTTTTTTTAACTCTTGATGTAATTTGAAAATCAATAAACTTTGTTTATGCAAAAAAAAGTGAGGTATTGATGCTTCACTGGATGTGGCTTCTGGTCTTTATTACTGCTCGGAGATGGGAAAATCATATTTCTAAAAATGTGTCCCTAAGGTACCTAGGTGAATGAGTATTCTCTTTCTCACTCTGGCACTCTGGACATTGTTAAGAGCAAGATGCAGTTTGGCAGCCCATAACATATGGCTACACAGAGACACTCCTACCTGGTGTTGTGGAGACTAACCTGGTACAGATAATCTCCTGGAATGTCAAGGGAATTAACTCCCCCTCAAGGATATACATATTAAGCTGCTTTAGTCTCTCCTCATATGACTTCTGGTGCAGACCCTGCACCATTTAGGTTGCCCTCCTCTGAACAGCCTCCACTCTGTCTATGCCTTTGCAGAGATGGGGTCTCCAGAATTGCAAGCTGTACTCCAGATGAGGTCTCACCAACTTTCTGTACAGAGGATAACAACTTCCTGTTTTCTACTGTTGATGCCTCTCCCTATGCATCCCAGTATCCCCCAACCCTCCTTACTGCCTTCTCACATTGCTTGCCCACCTTTAGGTCATGTGAGTATAATTACTCCTAGGTCTCTTTCGATTTTTTTGTTGTTAAACTCACCTCCCCATTGTGTACTCTTCCCCTGGGTTTTTGTTTCCCAGATGCATTACCTTGCACTTCTTTGCATTGAATCTGAGCTGCCACATATTTGACCATTCCTCCAACTTTGCCAAGTCCCTTTTCATCCTTTCCACCCCACCTTGTTTATCAACCCTCTCACAGATCTTTGTGTCATCTGCAAAGAGGCATATCTTTCCTTCCAGGTGCTCTCCAATGTCACTTATAAAGATATTAAAGAGGACCGGTCCCAGTACTGAACCCTGCGGTACCTCACTAGTTACCCTCTTTTCTTCACTGTGGACTCCGTTTACTATTACCCTTTGCATCCTGTTGTCCAGCCAGTTTTTTATCCAGGCTACCAACTTGGGACCCACTCCAAAGCTGGCCAATTTGTATATTAATCTTTTGTGTGAAACTGTGTCAAATGCCTTGCTAAAATCTAGGTAGCCCATATCCACAGCCCCTCCCTGGTCTACTACTTTGGTCACCCAGCCAAAGAAATCTATTAGGTTCATCTGACATGACCTTCCTGCTGTGAAACCATGCTGCCTTGGGTCCTGTGCCCCACTAGCCTCTAGGTACTCAAGAGTTCTTTCCTTCAGTAGTGATTTCATCATTTTCCCTACCACTGAGGTCAAACTAACTGGTCTGTAGTTTCCTGCCTCTGCCTTGCTCCCACTTTTGTGAAGTGGAATCACATTGCCCTCCTCCAGTCCTCAGGTACCACCCCATCCTCCCATGGTTTGTTAAAGTAAGTAGTCTGTGGTGTTACTAGTCTCCTTAGTGCTTTCAGAATTCTTGGGTGAATCCCATCAGGCCCCATTGCTTTGTCCACCCTCAGTTTCAAAATTTCTTTCAAAACCCTTTCTTCTGTGAATGGACTGGTATTGACCCCCCATTCAGAGTTTCTCTCTTGTTTGGTTTAGGGACCTCCTCTCCTCTTCCGTTGTGAATACTGAGCAGAAATATTCGTTCAGTATCCCTGCTTTTTCACTGTCACCCTCTATCAACATTCCCTCCCCTTTATTAAGTCTCTGTATCCCTCCCTTGGTCTTTCTTCGCTCCCTAATGTACCTATAAAAGGTTTTATCTCCCTTCTTAACAGAGTTGGCTATCTTTTCCTCAGTTTGTGCCTTTGATATTCTGATTGCCTTCCCTGCCTCCTTCTACTTTAACTGATAAAGTTCTCTGTGCTGCTCCTTCTGTGTTGTCTTATATTTCCTGAATGCTATCCTTTTCTCCTTAACCTTCCATTCCACCTCTTTTGAGAACAATAGTGTTTTTTTCCTTCGTTTTGTTTTGTTGATTTGCTTCACACAAAGGCTTGTTGCCTCTGCAATGGCTGTTTTGATTATACCCCATGGTTCCTCCACCCCTCCTTCTTACCCATTTGCTAGTGCTTTTCTGAGGCACTCTCTCATTTTCCCAAAGCCAGCCTTCCTAAATTCCAGTACTCTTGTTTTTGTATGGCTTGACTCTATGGCTGTGTTTATTGTGAACCACACTGTTTGGTGGTCACTTGTTCCCAGATGGCTACCCACTTCTAAATCTGAGATCCTTTCTCCTTCCCCTTTTGAAAGAACTCTTGAAACTGAGGGTGGCACTGATAAGCAGCAGGAAAATCCCAGCCTCTCCCTACAAAACAGGGTGCTAAATGAGAAAAAGACTGAGGTAGAAAGGTCAGCGGGGATGCTGCAACAGAAGGTAAAGCCATCAAAAATGGAGAGCAATGAGTACCAATGCCCATAGTCTGAGTAATAAGCTTCCTGAATTAGTGGCCTTGATGGAGGAGGAAACATCTGGATATCGTGGCAGTCACAGAAACATGGTACACACAAAACCATGACTGGGATGTAAACATACCAGGATACACTATCTACAGGAGGGACAGGAGGGTAAAAGAGGAGGAGGAGGAGTAGCTCTTTACATAAGGGAAGGAATCAAAGCAACAGAACAAAAGGAAAAACAGGGAGAAGAAGAAGCACTGTGGGTAAATTTGGAGACCGGCAATGGCACCACAATCTGCACAGGGGTTGTTTACAGACCCCCTTCTCAGGGGGAGAAAATGGACAAGGAAATGATAGAAAGTATACTTAGAATGGCAGAAAAAGGGGAGATATTGCTGATGGGTGATCTGCATATGCCAGATGTTAACTGGAGTGCAGTTGCAGCAGCCGCTTCGAAGAGTGGGGTTATTCTAGATGCCCTACAGGGGCATGCCTTAGACAACTAGTATTGGAGCCCACTTGAGAGGGAGCAATCTTAGACCTGGTTCTCTCAAATGGAGATGAAAAGAGGATCACAGATGTAGAAGTGGGTAGCCATCTGAACTAGCGACTATCGAACAGTATGGTTCACAACAAACACAGCAATAGAGTAAAGCCATGCAAAGGCAAAAGTACTGGACTTTAGGAGGGCTGACTTTGCCAAAATGGGTGAGTGCCTAAGGAATGCACTAGCAAATGGGCAGGAAGGAGGGGTGGAAGAACAACGGGGAATAATAAAAACTGCCATCACAGAGGTAACAAGCCTTTGTGTGAAGCAAATAAACAAAACGAAAAGATATAAGAAACCAATATGGTTCTCAAAGGAAGTGGCAGTGAAGGTTCAAGAGAAAAAGAAAGCATTCAGGAAGTACAAGGAATCACAGAAGGAGCAGGACAGAGAACTGTATCAGTTGAAGCAAAAGGAAGCTGGGAAGGCAGTCAGAACAGCAAAGGCCCAAACCGAGGAAAAGATAGCCAACTCAGTTAAGAAGGGGGATAAAACCTTTTATAGGTACATCAGGGAGCGAAGGAAGATGAAGGGAGGGATAGTGAGGCTTAATAAAGGGAGGAGGGTGGGCAGAGGGTGACTGTGAAAAGGCAGAGATACTAAACAAATATTTTTGCTTAGTATTTACAAAGGAAGAGGGGGAGGTACCTAAAACAAACAGTAGAAACACTCTGGATACAGAAGTTGATACCAGCCCATTTACAGAAGAAAGGGTTCTGAAAGAACTCTTAAAACTGAAGGTGGACAAAGCAAGGGGCCTGATGGGATTCATCCCAGAATTCTAAAAGAACTAAGGGTAGAACAAGTGACACCACTGATTACCTTCTTTAACAAATCATGGGAGGATGGGGTGGTACCCGAGGACTGGAGGAGAGCAGATGTGATTCCTTCACAAAAGTGGGAGCAAGGCAGAAGCAGGAAACTACAGACCTGTCAGTTTAACCTCAGTGGTAGGGAAAATGATGGAATCACTTTGAAGGAAAGAACTGTAGAGTATCTAGAGGCTAGAGAGGCACAGGACCCAAGGCAACATGGATTCACAATGGGAAGGTCATCCCAGACAAATCTGATAGATTTCTTTGACTGGGTGACCAAAGTAGTAGATCAGGGAGGGGCTGTGGACATGGCCTACCTAGACTTTAGCAAGGCATTTGACACAGTCCCACACAAAAGATTAATATACAAGTTAGCTAGCCTGGGAGTGGATCCCAAGATGACTGCCTGGGTAAAGAATTGGCTGGAGAATAGGACACAGAGAGTAATAGTAAATGGAGTCCACTTTGAAGAAAGGGGGGTTGCTAGTATGGTACCGCAGGGTTCAGTATTAGACGGTCCTCTTCAATGTCTTTATAAGCTTACATTGCAGAGGGACTGTGAAGGAAAAGTATGTCTCTTTGCAGATGACACAAAGATCTGCAACAGAGTTGATGCACAAGGTGGGGTGGAAAGGATGAGAAGGAACTTGGCAAGGTTAGAGGAATGGTCAAATGTATGGCAGCTTAGATTCAATGCTAAGAAGTGCAAGGTAATGCACCTGGGAAACAAAAACCCAGGGGAAGAGTACACAATGGTGGGTGTGATACTAACAACAAAAATGGAAAGGGACCTGGGGGTAGTCATATCAGATGACCTAAAGGTGGGCAAGCAATGTGAGAGGGCAGCAAGGAGGGCTGGGGGGATACTGGGATGCATAGGGAGAGGCATCACCAGTAGAATACAGGAAGTTATTATTCCTCTGTACAGACAACTGGTCAGACCCCATCTGGAGTACTCCGTGCAGTTCTGGAGACCCAATCTCCGCAAAGACATAGACAGGATGGAAGCTGTCCAGAGGAGGGCAACTAAAATGGTGCAGGGTCTGCACCGGTAGACATGTGAAGAGAGACTTAAGGAGCATAATATGTATAGCCTCGAGGAAAGGAGAGAGAGGGGGGACATGATAGAAACTTTAAAGTACCTCAAGGGAATCAACAAAGTCCAAGAGGGTAGCATCTTTCAAAAAAAGAGTGCAAGAACAAGGGCACAATTTGAAGATGGGGCGGCTCAGAGGTAATTTAAGGAAGTATTTCTTCACGGAGAGGGTTGTGGATGCATGGAATGGCCTTCTGAGGAGGTGTGGGAGTCAAAACTGTGGTGGAATTCAAGCATGCATGGGACAGTCATAAGGCAATTGTAGGGGTGGGGGTAGGAAGAAGTAGGCTGCTGGTTAACTAGGATCTGCAGCTTATCCATTAGGTAGGGAAATGGGCAGAATGGGTGGGCCAAGCGGTCCTTATCTGCCGTCAAATTCTATGTTTCTATGTTTCTATGTTACCAGGTCTAGGTTTGCTCCCTCCCGAGTGGGTTCCAACACTAGCTGTCTGAGGCATGCCCCATGTAGGGCATCAAGAATGACCCTGCTCTTGGATGTGCCTGCAGCAAAGGCACTCTAGTTAACATCTAGCATATTCAGGTCCCCCATCAACAATATCTCCCCTTTTTCTGCCATTTTAAGGATGCCTTCTATCATTTTCTTGTCCATTTCCTCCCACTGAGATGGGGGTGTGTACACAACCCCGATGCGGATTGTGGTGCTAGTTCCTGTATCCACGGTGACCCATAGTGACTCATCAACTTCCTGTTTATTCTTTAGTACTATTGCTTTAATCCCTTCCCTTATATAGAGAGCTACTCCTCCTCCTCTTTTACCCACCCTGTCCCTCCTGTAGACTGTGTATCCTGGTATGTTGACATCCCAGTCATGGTTCTCTGTGTACCATGTTTCAGTGACTGCCACAATATCCAGGCATCCCTCTTCCATCAAGGCCACTAGTTCAGGGAGCTTGTTACACTGACTGTGGGCATTGGTACTCATCACCTTCCATTTTTCTTTCTTTATGGCCTTACCCCTTTTAGCCCCATCCCTCTCCTTACTACCTTTTTCTGCCTTTACCCCATCCTGCTCCCTACTGACTTCTCTACTTTGGTGTTTACCTCTCTAACTACTGTGTTTTGTGGGGGGAGGCTAGGATTTCCCTGTTCTTTTTCAGTGCCTCCCCCTTGGCTAGTTTAAATGCTTGCCAATGAAGCATTTAAACCTATCACCTAGGATCCTGGTCCCCCCCCCCAGACAGATGCAGACCATCGCGCCAGTATAGGCCTGCATCCATCCAGGTGCATCACCAGAGAAGAACATCACATCAGACTGCATGATGATTACTCTTCTCAAGAACAATCCCATTGTCTGGCCCCTGCAGACATTGATGTTGTAAGAAAATATCTTCAGGAATTGCTTGCAGCACGAATGATCCAAGAATCAAGAAGCCCCTATGCCTCTCTGATTGTAGTTGTGCACAAGAAGAATAGTACAGTTCACATGTGTGTCAAGAAACAGGGTCAATATCTAGTGTAAATGCTCAGCTTTTTACAACTTACGACATCATTGGTGGATCTTCTGGGGGGACGTCTGGCTGCACTGGGCTTGGTGGGCACCAGGTGAGGTGGTCAGAGCAGACAGAGAGAGAGAGAAAGAGAGGGACTCAGGGCCTGGAGACTGTCCTAGGATGTCACCAGATGGGTCTTCACACAAATCAGGAACTTTCATATGAGAAGGGTCTGTTGGCGGGGAAACTTTATCCTGTGAATCTGTGTGCACCACAGTTGCAGCCCCCCACTACCTCTAAAAGTGCTAAGTCACCCACGGCCACTGTGCTTCAAATTCCTGACCAGAGGAGACTGGTGCAGACACTGGGGTGACAATGACACATATTAAGCAGCAGGATGAAACAGCAAATGTTACCACATAAGCATCCCTTGGACAACCAAGGAACTGGTGGTTGCTGTGCAATGATAAGGACTGGATCAGCCAGCCTCTTCCTCCTGTACCAAGTCAGCCATATTCTTTCTCCTGAGTGGTCTCAGCCCGATGGGCTACTGCTGTGGCCTGACAGGGCGTGGCCCTGGTGAACTCTACTCTCACCGGTAAATTTTGGCATCCTCCCACCCTCCTAGGTTCATAAATACTGAAGTGTGACATCACTGGCAGACTCTGAGTCCTGATGCAGCACCTGCACACAAAAGACTCTTCTTTCCTTGTACCAGTGCTCATAGTATATGAGGCTATGCCCACCCCGACTGTGTCCAGACATTTCCAGGTAATATCCCCACCACCACCACTAACCCAATGGTCCCAAGCCTGATTCTTGTTTCCCTAAGTTCTGTCAGAAAGGGAAAAGGAACATGACCTACGGGAGCTCTGCATATTACCGCTGATACCAAAAAAGCCCAGTTCCATTGCCTAAGCTGGCAAAGACCCTTTGCCACTATGCTCCTCATGCAGCTCTGGGGCAGGAGGGGCACAGAGGCCAGCCCCCCAATGTAGAAATCTAGCAAGATGCCCTACATCATATATTGTAGGACAGCCCTGCTCCTGACCACTGACAGTAACATGTCGGGCAGGTGCAACAGCTCTACTGAATGAAGGGCAGGGGCAGTAAATAAATGCATGACAAGTTATAGACCAATCACACATGCAGAATGGTCCATACAGGCACAAGCATGGGATCTACACACTGCAAACTGGCACTAAAGGGTAAAACCCTACTTATAATAATTCATTAATCAGGGACTTACCTCGCAACCCCTTCTCCTTTCCCAAGACACTACTCAAAACAAAACATGTCACTCTGATGGAGTATGGGTACCCACCTACAGTAGATTCTCACTGGCACTTTAAGTCCAATACAGTGTTTAGTCTAGTGCAAGACACTGGGCAGAGCTCTTAAGAATAAGCCCTGAACCCCCTTGTGGGCCCAGTAACCATTGCTCTGCCAAGCACAGTTCCCATAGGCAACCCCTACCTCCCACCAAAGTTAAGTGGTTTACTAGACTTAACATTAAAATTAGCCCTTGTTAACCCAAGGAGAGACAGCAAGTGTGTCTGAGGACTACCACATTTGGTGAGCTTAAGACTCTACTAGTAGCTGTTGGGAATATTAGGTATTCCCTGCTCGGCTTTGTTTGGATGTTTAAAATAGATATATTCACAGTGCTTCTTACCTCCTTGATAGTATAGTGAATGTTGTTGCATGTTTCATGAACTGTTGTAAAATCTGTTTCAGTATACCTGGGACCCAGTGCCAGCACTCTGAATGCCTTGTACGGTGCTGCCAGGCATACCAATGTCAGAACTGTATGGTGTTTTTCTCTCCATTTGCCTCAGCTGTTTGGGGATGTTATATTTAGGCTTAATGTGAGGTATCGATTTCATCTGAACTTAGCATGGTACATTTAAGGGAATTTCCAAGGCCTGGAATTTTTAACCTGTATGTAATGTGACCTTAATTGTTTTTTTTTTAACTCTTGATGTAATTTGAAAATCAATAAACTTTGTTTATGCAAAAAAAAGTGAGGTATTAATGCTTCACTGGATGTGGCTTCTGGTCTTTATTACTGCTCGGAGATGGGAAAAATCATATTTCTAAAAAATGTGTCCCTAAGGTACCTAGGTGAATAAGTATTCTCTTTCTCACTCTGGCACTCTGGACATTGTTAAGAGCAAGATGCAGTTTGGCAGCCCATAACATATGGCTACACAGAGACACTCCTAACCGGTGTTGTGGAGACTAACCTGGTACAGATAATCTCCTGGAATGTCAAGGGAATTAACTCCCCATCAAGAGAATACAAATTCCTGCTTACTTAAAAATGAGTGTTGTGATGTTGCCTTCCTGCAAGGCACTTACTTTCTAGAGGCAGAAATCAGGAAACTGGCCAGAGAATGGGTAGGGCAAGTGGTAGGCAGCTCTTTCTCAAGTAAGGTGAGAGGAGTAGTCATCCTCTTCATAAAAAGCTTAACATGCAAATCCTTTATACAGTCCACTCCCCACAAAGTAGATGGGTGCTAGCATACGTTCTCCTCAATACAGAGACTGTGTTATTGGGGAATGTCAATGAACCCAACAATGACTCATATTCCTTCTTCCCCAAATTAGCACAAGAACTCACCAAGATGCATATCCTGGGAGATAGTCTGATCTTGGGGGGAGACTTCAAAGAAGTCTGGGATCCACTAGTGGACAAGTTAAGGAGTCATACCACTTCCTCTGCCAAGACTAGGAGGATTTCAGAATGGTTTGCATTAGGTTACCACCAATGGAGGTCAGACTGACAGGCCTGTAGCAACCAGAGTCATCTCTGGGCTGCAGTGGCACCACATGTGCAATTCTCCACTCCTGCAGTACAACTCCTGTATCTAGTGAGCTGTTGACTAGATCAGCCAGAGGACCTGCAGTTTTATCACCAGCTCCCTCAACACCCTTGGATGCATTCCATCTGGACCTGGAGACTTGTTTACCTTCAGAGACATGAGCCCTTTCCTAACTTCCATAACGCAGTAGAAATCGAGGACTCGGTCATAAAAAACATGGGTAGCATAATTTGTAGGAGGAAAAAAATAGGACTACTATGTTATGCTTACCTGGAGTCAAAATCTGAGATGTAAAAACATGATAGATGGTTTGCTGGAAGTCAGGAGAGAACTCTGTAGTACTCTTACACATAGGAGTAAGCGATATAGGTAATAGACTGGATGATGACATCAAGGCGGATTTTACTGATGTGGATCGCTACTTAAAGGATAGAGGTTGTAAGATAATAATATCAGAAATTTTACCTATACCTAGAGTGGGAGTAGGTAGAACATGAGTTATAAGAAATATTAACTATTGGTTGAAAAACTGGGCATCACAGAAAGGACATGACTTTATTCACAACTGGGAGATATTTATAGACAAGAATGATGTGTCTAGGAGAGATAGTTGGAATGGGATCAAGAATTGTAGGGGAGAGACTGAACAAAAACCTTGAAAAATATTTAAACTATGCTTCCAGGGGTATGGGGGTGGGGCATCTGACTACACATCCACATCTAATACTTCATATACCAGGGATCAGTACCTTGGTCCATCCACGTGGAGTTCTGGGTTTGAAGTAAACAACAGTAAATGGAACTGCCTCCTAATCAACACTAGGAGTTTAAACAATAAATCTGAAGAATTTGAGGTGTTAGTTGAGCTAAAAAGCATAACTTGCATTGGAATAACAGAAACATGATGGGATAAAGATGACACATAAAGCAAAGAACTCAAGGGGTACAATTTATTTTGGAAAGACTGGAAGGACCATATAGAACGTGGGCCAGCCCTCTATATAAGTAAAGATCTTTGGGCTTAGGAAATAAATATTGTGACTAGCCCAGAAAATGAGATCCTTTGGGTCAGATTAGGGCAGAATAATCAGGATTTTTGTATCATGGGCATTTGCTATAGACTCCCAACCCAGGTAGAAGAGGTGGACCAAGAACTCATCAAAGCTATTGAGAATGCTAAGGAAAGATGTAATATAGTGCTCACGGGAGATTTGAATATGCCAATGATCAACTGGGATACAGGTGGAGGGAGCAGTGTTCAGGATAATAAATTGGTTACTAATATTAAAAATCTAAACTTAGAGCAATACGTAAGGGCACCTACCAGGGGAAACAACATGCTGGATGTTGTCCTTAGTGACATGGGTAACATCATTGGTAATTGTCACACCATTGAACTTCTAGGGTATAGAAACATGGACCATGATAGCAGAAAAAGACCAGAGGTCCGTCCAGTCTGCCCATATTCCCTATAACCCCTGGAACCTTCCCTGAAACCTATTGTTCCTCCAGGGTACTAACCCTCCTCATCCTATCCCCATTCTCCTCCCTGGTCTTGTCACCCTGGGTGACCATGATTTCCTTCATTCTATCCCATTCCTGCTTGAATCCCCTGACTGTGTTTGCACCCACCACCTCAGCCGACAGACTGTTCCAAGGTTCCACCATCCTTTCCATAAAGAAGTACTACCTCACATCCCTCTTGAACTTCCTTCCTGTTAATTTTCACTCCTGACCATGTGACCTCGGGTTGGTATTCAAGGTAAATAATTCTCCACAGTTTACCTTCTTAATTCCTTTAAGGAACTTGAAGGTCTCTATCATATCTCCCCTCTCCCTTCTGGTTTCTAGTGAGTACATTTTTAGTGCCTTGGGGTGCTCCTCATTGGATTTGCCCTGCTGGCCCTGAATCATTTTTATGTTTGCTTGCACGCATGTGCAAGAAACATAGTGCCATCATCCGAGTTTTTGGAGGTGTGGCCCCCATCTTCCAATTCAGTCAGTGTGTTTGCAGGCGAGGCCGCAGTTCTCCAATGAATGCTGCAGCTGTCTATGACAGCAGTTGAAAATGCAGTGCAACACAGTTGAAAGGGAGAGCTCTGCTTCAGTGAGCAGCGCCCCCCCACACACACGCATGCACACATGCATATTGCGTGCTCATGCGCTTCCCCCCCACGCACACACTGTATGGTCAACAGGGTGCCCAATCCCCCGTTGGCTCTGCTGCGGTCCCCCCCTAAAAGCTTTCCAGGTGCCACGCTGGGAGCCCACCCCAGCATGGCAAAAACTGTTATGGCCAATGGGGGTGCCCAATCCCCCGTCGACTCCAGGCCCCCCCAAACAGCCTTCCAGCTGCCATGCTGGAAGCCCACCCCAGCGTGGCAAATGTCCTGTGTCATCTTTCTAAAAAAAATAAACCTGTAAACAAAATAAGTTCCTCGAGTGTCTCCCCTGCCCACCCGTGCGCTCTCTGTGTACTCTTTCTCCCCACACCCCCACCTCACCCCATACTTACCTCCAGAGTCCAGCACAATGATCTTCAGGGGACCAGGAACACGTCTGCACTCTTCAAAGCCGACCACAAACTGGGGAAATGCCGGTAAGCTGTATAATGCCATAAATTGTTTTTTTTCCAACCTTATGCATATCTCAGGCATTTTTTGGAATTTTGGCACCAAATTTTCAACATGGGGTTTTTGGGACCCCTCCATATGAATTCTGAACTGTCATGCGTTAATCGGGCCTGAAGGGTGTTTTCGTGGTCACTGCACAAAATCACCATTCAGGACTGATTAACAAAATGACAGTGCCAGTGTCCATAAGGTGGACTCTCAAAAAGTCAATGTTGCAAATTTGGTGAAAAAATTCCTAAAAATTACCGTTTTATGAGCGTGCATTGTGCAATTCCTATGCACGCTTGTAAGTTCACGAATTTTTAATATATTCACTCTGGATTTTCAACATTGCCATTTTACCACACCTCCTTATGAGCAATATAGCTGTCATTTTTTACATCTCACCCAAAATGTGTTTCCGCTCATGTAGTGCACAATGGCGCAGTCGGTGTGCGCAATCAATGTTTGGGACAGATTAAGAAAATCACAGAGACACAGTTCACGAGCAGAGGTCTTAAAATGGCTATGTTGAAAATTTGGTGAAAAAATTCCCAAAAATGACTGTTTTAGGAGCGCACATTACGCCGTTCCTACGCACGATTGCAAGTTTGCAAATTTTTAATATTTGCACGCCAGATTTTCAACATTGCCATTTTACCACACTTCCTTATGAGCAGTACAACTGCCATTTTTCAAATCTCACCCAAAATGTGTTTCCGTACATGTAGCGCACAATGGTGCAGTCGGTGTGTGAAAGCAATGTTTGGGACAGATTAAGAAAATCACAGTGACACTGTTCATGAGCAGAGGTCTTAAAACGGCTACATTGAAAATTTGGCGACAAATGTCCATAAAATGATTGTTACGAGTGAGCATTGTGCAGTTTCCTCATACGTTTATGAATTTGTAATATTTTCAGTCCAGATTTTCACCAGTGGCATTTTTCCACACTTCCTTATGAACAGTACAGCTGTCATTTTTCACAACATGGCCAAAATGTGTTTTCACACTTTCAGCGCAAAAATGCATGGTCGCTGTGAGAAATCATTGTTCGGGAGAGATAAAGAAAATCACAGTGACACTGTTCATGATCGGAGGTCCCAAAATGCCTGTGTTGATAATCTGCTGTAAAAATCCCCTAACTAATTACATTAAGGGCGTTGTGTTGTTTACTATCTTGGAGCCCGTTCCTCTATAGGTAATCCACAAGATCCTCTTTGATTAATGATTCCACCCACGATGAAGGTCAGACTGACAGGCCTGTAGTTCCCTGGTTGCTCCCTATCTCCACCCCCATGAAGCAGTACAACATCTACCATTCTTCATTCCCTTGGAACTTCCCCAGACCTAAGTGAGCTATTGAACAGCCCATCCAGTGGTTCAACTAGTTCTGCTGTTAATTCCCTAAGTATCCTTGGATGCAACACATCTAGTCCTGGGGCCTTATCAATCTTAAGAGCTGCCAGCCCTTTCAGGACCCTCTCACTATTAATTATTGGCTACCTCATTTCTGGGACTCCATTAGCGTACCGCTTTGATGTCACTTTCTAGCATGGACCCACAGTCATCCTCAGTGAATACTGAGAAAAAGCGGTCATTCAGGACAGTGGCCTTTTGCTCATCCTCTTCTATCATCCTACCCCCCCAACTAGCTGTGCGATGCCCCCCTTTTTTCTTTTTTCATTGATATATCTAAAAAACTGTTTTTATCCATTCTTGACCCCCTCCATGATATGCAGCTTCATGTCTACTTTTGTTTCCCTGATGATCCTCTTTGCCTCCCAATTTTTCTGTAGATAATCCTCCCTTTCTGCCTCAAATGGTCTCCTTCAGCATTGAGAAGCATACCAAGAAAATCAGAAGATCTTCCCAAATGAAGGAACAGCCGAGGGATTGGAAATGGAAGGAGGAAACTGGTAACTCCAATGTGAACACAGCGTGGGACATACTGGTCAGGAAAATGAAAGCTCTGGAAAAGAAATGGGTACCTGAGAGGAACAAATATGTGAAAAATGAGATTAAATCGATTTGGTTGAATAGGAAGATGTTGAAGGCAGTAAGAAGAAAAAAAAAGTTATTGAGAAGATCAAAGGTAACTAGAATCAAAGAACATTGGGAAGCACATATTAAACACGCAAAAGAATGCAAATTGCTTATTTGGTTGACCAAGAAGGAGATAGAAAAAGATATAGCCAAGAACTCAGGATCCAGTCCAAAGGTTTTTTTGGGCATATGTCAAGGAACAAGAGAGGGACAAACTGGACAGTTGGTCCACTCAAAGTGGGAAATATAACTATTATGGATGACATGACAGTAGCAGAATATTTAAATAATTACTTTGCATCAGTATTCCAGGAATCCCAGCTAGATACAGTTAATATATAGATTAGTGATGCTACAACTAACAGTTCACTTGAAATTTCTGTGAGGGAAGTATATGCTGCCCTGAAATGTCTGAATATAAGGAAATCCCAGGGGCCTGATAACTTACATCCTATTGTTTTACATGAATTGGCCATAGAATTAGATAAACTAATAACTGAGATTGTTAGAAAATCCTTAGATCGGGGGAGGTGCCAGATGATTGGAGGAGAGCCGTTGTTGTTCCAATTTTTAAGGGCAGCAGCACACTAAGGGAAAACTGCAGGCCTGTTAGCCTCACATCCGTGCTATGTAAAGGCATGGAGGCATACTAAGAAAACTTATTGAAAACCACCTGACTCATAAGGGTTTGTGGGATAATAATCAGCATGACTTCAGAAGTGGCAGATCATGCCAGAGAAATCTGATTAGCTTCTTTGAAAAAGTGAGCAAGGCTCTGGATGAAGGGAGGCCAGCCGACATAGTTTACTTGGATTTTGCCAAGGCTTTTGATTCAGTTCCCCATGCCAAACTAATTAAATGCTTACAGGACAACACTCTGGACATCAGAATTATAAAATGGATTAAGAAATGGTTGAAAGATAGGTCACAAGTTGTTAGGATAAATGGAGTCGACCCTGGGCTGAGAGGTGTGACAAGTGGGGTTCCTCAGGGTTCAGTGTTGGAACCTACTTTATTTAACATTTGTGTCACTAGTACGAATACCATGAAAAAAGGGTGGATAAGTAAGCTCGCTGATGACACTAAAATAAGAGCATTTAGTAGAAACTAGTGAACAAATCAAGGATTCCCAAGAGGAATTAAATAATTTATATGTGTCAGCAATGGATAAAAAAATGAGGTTCAGTCTGGAAAAGTGTGTGGTGATGCACTTTGGGAAGAACAATATGGGGGTGAGCTATACTCTCGGAAATCACACTCTGAGATTCACAGATAGCGAAAAGAGACCTCAGGCCCAACAAGCACTAACAAGATCATTGCAAAATGCAATAAAATCTTGGGAAGTGTTTGGAGGAACATTACAAGTAGGGACTGAAATGTTGTTTTGTTTATTTATAGGTCCCTGGGGAGACCTCACTTGGAGTACTGCAGGCAGTTCTGGGCTCCCCAAGATGTGGGAAATACTCTAAGACTGGAGAGGGTACAAAGAAAAACTACAAAAAAAATTGCTGATCTGAGACACTTGAACTATAATACAAGACTGAGTACTCTGGGTCTTTCTTTCCTTGGAGCTGAGGCAAATCAGCGGTGACCTAATAACAGTTTTTAAATCTCTTAAAAAATAATGACTTAAGATAATGTCTAGGTATTGAACTGAAGATTGGTAGTAGAACTACTAGGGGACACAAGCTTCAAATCAATGGGGAACATTTCAGAACAGCTAAAAGGAAGAATTGGCTCACACAGAGGGTGGTGACTCACAAGAATGCTTTAAAGGGACACTGGCGACCTTTTTTGCATCATATTATTTCTAGATAAAACCCCAAATTTTATGATTTCTTACCTTCTGAAAAATGTATTGAAATTTCTGGTTGTTTTATCTGCCTTCTTGCTTTTTATATTTGCTTGCACTCATGTGCAAGAAACATAGTGCCACCATATGAGTTTTCGTAGGTGTGCCTCCCCCACTTCCAATGCCCTGCTCCCATTTGCAGGTGTGGCTGCACTGCACCAATGAATGTCCGAGCTGTCTATGACAGCCATTCAGATGCAGTGGCGTACAGTTCTGAGGAAAACACCACCACAATCAGCAGTGGTAACATGCAGGCAATTTGCAGTATGCAAATTGCATACGCGTACATCTTCACTGCATCTGAACTGCCATAGACAGCTCATCATTCCCCCCCCCATGAACACTTACATAGCATGCTGGGAGCCCACCCCCAGTATGCTCAAGCACTCCTCTCCACCCGTGTACACTGTATGACTGACGAGGGTGCCCAATCTCCCATCAGCTCCACTGCCCCCCCAAAAAGACTTCAAGGTGCCATGCTGGGAGCCCACCCCAGTGTGGCAAAAGTCAATATGGCCAACGGGAGTGCCCAATCCCCCATCGGCTCCACTGCCGCCCCCTCCAAAAAAAATTACCTTCCAGCTGCCACGCTGGGAGCCCACCCTAGAGTGGCAAAAGTCCCACGTCATCTTCCTGAAGAAGAAAAAAAACAGTCCCTCGTTGACTGTCTTTCCCCCCTCCCCCAACCTGTGCCCACCCTCTGCACACCCATCTCCCCACATCCCCCACCCCACACTTACCTCCAGAGTCCAGAGCAACGATCTTCAGTGGACCGGGAACACGCTCACATTCTTCAAAGCTGACCGCAAACTGAAGAAATGCCGGTAAGCTGTATAATGGCATAAATATTTTTTTCAACTTTGGTGCATATCTCGCCATTTCGAGAATTGTTTCACCAAATTTTCAACATAGGGTTCTTTGGGTCCCACCTCATGAACTCAGTCACTGACATTTTGTTATTCGGTCCCAAAAGGTGATTTCGCAGTCACTGCACGGAACCACCTTTCGGGACAGAGTAATGAAACGACAGCAGCACAGTTCCTGAGGTAGGCCCCCCCAAAACCCTGTGTTGAAAATTTGGTGAAAAAAATTCCCAAAAAATGACTATTACGAGTATGCATAGTGCAGTTCCTACACGTGCTCATAGCTTCACGAATTTTTAATATTTTCACTCCAGATTTTCAACACTGCAATTTTACCACACCTCCTTATGAGCAGTACAGCTGTCATTTTTCACATCTTGCCTACAGTGTGTTTTCACGCATGTAGCACACAGTGGCGCAATCGGTGTGCGAAATCAATGTTCGGGACAAATTAAGAAAATCACAGTGACACTGTTCATGAGCAGAGGTCTTAAAATGGCTATGTTAAAGATTTGGTGACAAAAGTCTATAAAATGACTGTGTTACAAGCATGCATTGCACAGTTGACAAGCACCCTCATAAGTTCACAACTTTGTAATATTTTCAGTCCAGATTTTCAACACTGGCATTTTTCCACACCTCCTTATGAACAGTACAGCTGTCTTTTTTCACATCCTGTGGTGCCAAATGGCGTAGTTGCTGTGCAAAATCAGCTTTCAGCAAACAAACTGATATTGCCACTGTTCATAAGGTGGGGGTCACAAAAAACCCTTGTTGAAAATTTGGAGTGAAAATACCAATGAATGCCTGAGGCGTTAGGGTTTCCAACCCTAACGCCCCACCTGTAGAGACTGACAGACATCAGGGGTGTGACTTGGGATTGTCACCTGTAATGCTCATGCCATTCCACCCCCACCCACACCCTGCAGCCAGTGACAGGTATCAAGGTGTGCCTTGGACTCTTCTGCCCCAAAGTGTACCCCGTTCTCCTATACTGCACCCATCTCACCATATTTCCTGAAGGAATGGGGTGAGCATAAGGCCCAAAGACCCCAAGGCACACCATGACCCTTGTCGGTGTCTGCAGGGTAGCGTGTGGTGAAATAGCATGGCCGTTACGCCTGATGATCCAATGGCACACCCCAATGCCTGCTAGTCTCTGCAGGGTGGTGGTGGGGTTGGCTTCAGTTAAATACTTCACTGCCATTCCTATTATGCATCTCTCTCTAACTCCTACACTACCAATGCCAATGCCAGCAAGCAAACATTCGGCATTGACAAATGCTTGTTAGAACTGAAATGCATGGGAATGTATAGTTATACCCAGCCTTGTTTTGCTCCAAATCATTGAACTAAACTTACTGCACACTTCCTGAACATTAGAAATGCCTTCAACAGTGCAAAAAAATGTTGTAGGTGCCGTATTGGTCCTTTTAAAAACAGAGCCAGAAACAAATGATTTGATACCTTTTATTGGACCAACATGGATGTTACAGCAAAAAGGAGTCTGACTCAAACAACCAGCTACATCAGCAGTCTCTATAGAATGTAAACTACCAAAAAATGTGTTTTTATGTTTGCTTGCACATGCAGCGCACAAGAAATGTTATGAGGTGAGTAGAGCATTGCAGAGGTGTGGCAGTGTTTTGCCAATCCAGTGACTGCTTTCAGGGGCACGTCCCTCAGCCACCACTCAAGAGGGAAGCTGCTGATGATGGCAGTTTCAGAGTGAGCACGAGACTTGAAAGAAATCTGCCGCTCCAGTCATGGACAGTTTCGTCATTGCAGCGGCAGATCTCTCCCCCATTCCCTTCCCGGCAACCAGGCACATTACAGCCATGCACACTACAGTGCACAGTAACGCGCATGGCTGGACTTACGAGCAACTCATTTCCTCAGTGTGTCTTTCCCAGTGAAATAAATAAATGAACCCAGCTGCAGCTTTGCATAATTGGCTGCTCCTGCGGCCCATCACTCACTCCCCCTAAAGCTGACATCAGGGTGCCCAATCCCCGTGTCAGCATGCCCCCCCAAGCGTGAACATATTTTTTGCCAACAATAGGGTGCCCAAGCCCTGTCTCAGCATGCCCCCTCACTATTGTGGCACACTGGGAGCCCACCTCAGTGTGCCAAGGTAATTGTTATCTTGTTCCAACAGCAGGATGCCCACTCCCAGTGTCGGATGTGCCCCACAAACACCCTTTTTTTCAGCCGACCTCAGGGTGCCCAATCCCAGGTCGGCATTGATCCCCCCTCCACTTGTCTGGCACACTGGGAGCCAACCCCAGTGTGCCACAATTTATTTTTCATAGTATTTCACCTGCAAAATAGAAAATTGTCCCCAGAAGTCTTTTTTTTTAAACCTACAGACCTTTTTCTAAACCTACAGAAAAAGAAAATGGTCCTTCATCGTCCTCACTGCCCCTCCCCATCACGACCTTCCCTCTGCACACCCCACCTCCCCTCACCTCATACTTACCTCCAGAGGTCTGGTGCTGTGATCTTCTGTGGACCAGGAACATGTCTGCACTCCTCAAAAGCTGACCGCAAACAAGAAAATCACGGTAAGCCCTATAATGGCAATCAATGGGGGGTTTCAACTTAGGTTGATATCTCAGCCATTTTGGGGAGGTTTGATCCCAAATTTTCAACATGGGGTTCTTGGCACCCAACCTCATGAAAACTGGAACTGTCATTTCGTTTCTCAGTCCCCAAAGGTGATTTTGTGGTCACTGCGAGGAATCACCTTTCAGAACCGAGTAACGAAGCAACAGTGTCACTGTTCATGAGGTGGGGTCCCAAAAAGCCCATGTTGCAAATCTGGTAAAAAAAACAATGACTACATTATGAGGCATGCATTGAGTGCAGTTTGTACGCACATTCGTAACTTCATCAATTTTTTATATTTTCACTCCAAATTCCCAACATTGCCATTTTTTCATGCCTCCTTATGAACAGTACAGCTGTCATTTTTCGCACCCTGTCCGAAGTGTGTTTTTTGCACCTGTGGCACAGAATGATGCAGTCTCTGTGCAAAATCAACTTTTGGGACAGATTAATGAAATCACAGTGCCACTGTTCATGAGGGGAGGTCCCAAAAAGGCCATGTTGAAAATTTGGGGAAAAAAGTTCAAAAAATGACTGCGTTATGAGCTTGCATTACACAATTTCTGCACATGCTCGTAACTTCGCCAAGTTTTCCATATTTTCACTCCAGATTTTCAACATTGCCATTTTTCACACCTCTTCATGAACAGTTCAGATGTCATTTTTCACAACCTACCTAAAATGTCTTTTCTCACCTGGTGCGCCGAATGGCCCATTCGCTGTGCGAAATCACCTTTCAGGATTGAGTAATGAAATGATAGTGCCACTGTTCATGAGAAGGGGTCCAAAAAACCTATGTTGAAAATTTGGAGCGAAAATACCAACAAACGTCTGGGGCATTAGGGTTTTCAGCCGTCACACCACACCCTGTAAAGACTGACAGGCGTCGGAAGTGTGGCTTAGTGTCATCGGCCATAATGCTCATGCCATTCCACCCCCACCCTCACCCTGCAGCCACTGACAGGCATCGAGGTGTGCCTTGAGGTCTTTGCCCTAACGCTCGCCCCATTTTATTATACTGCACCCATCTCAGCTTATTTCCTTATGGAATGGGGGTGGGTGTAAGGGCTGAAGACCCCAAGTCATACTGTGACACCAGTCAGTGTCTGTAAGGTGGGGTGAGGTGGAATGGCATGAGCATTATGGCCGATGACCCAAAGGCACACCTCAATGCCTGTCAGTCTCTGCAGGGTGGGTTGGGGGTTGGCATTAGTTCAATACTTCACTGCCTTTCCTATTATGCATCTCTCTAACTTGTGCAGTACCAGTGCCAATACCAGCAAACAAATATTCGGTATTGACAAATGCTTGTTTAAACTAGGGACACTTTGAGACCTAAGGGGGTTGACAGTGTCCTTTTAACATGTCCCTTTAACAGAAGAAGTTGTAAACAGTTCAAGTTTAGCTACATTTAAAGACATACTGGATAGGTATCTAGACATGTGGGTTTGTTAGTATCACCCAGTAATTACATGTAGGCAGGCTAGATGGGCATATTGCTCCCTCTTGTCAGTTTCTCTTATGTCCTTCTGTAATCCTGCCTGCTGGTATCCAGTCCTTAGCCATATCCACGCCTCTCCTCCCCCTGCCCTTATCCTCCCTTGTGGCACACGTCCATCCTTTTCTTTAGTAAAGACAGAGCAGAAGTATTCTTTCAATACCTTTCCCTTATCTTTACTGTTTTCCACCCATCTCTCTCCCCTTTTTTAACGTCACCATTCCTTCCTTTGTATCCCTGTTCTCACTAATATACTGAAAGAAGGTATTTTCTCCCTCTTTCATCCCTTCTGCAATTTGTTACTCCCTTCTATCCTTGGCTTGCCTGATCATCCTACTGGCTTCCTTAGTTTTCTTCAAGTAGTCCCCAAAACCTCATCTATTTGATACTCCTAAACTTCCTGTGCATGTCCCTCTTTTCCCCTCGCTGCCCAGCCTACCTCCCTATCGAACCAACTTGATCTTCTGGCTTTGAAGGTTTTGCCTTTCTGTCTAACGCAAGTGTTAGTGGCAGCCACTATCCCTTCCTTGATCACTGTCCACTTTTGATCTACCCCCATACCATCCTTAATGCTAGCTACTGTAGGTGCCCCCTCAATATCTGTCGCGTCCTAGTATAATGGATCTTTCTGAAGCCTAGCATTTTCATCTTAGTACTTGTTGATTCCTAACCCATACCCACTCAGAACCACACCATGCAGTGGTCACTGCTCCTCAAGGATTCCTCTGCCTTGTTGTTCCTAATGTGTTCCCTGTTACTGAATACCGGGTTCAGGATGGCACCCTTTCATATATGTTCAGATACCCCCTGAACCAGAAACCCATCCTGGACTGCATCCAGGAGCAACTGCCTACTGGCACAGACAGTGGAGGGGATGCTCTACTCCACCCTAGGCAAATTGAAGTCCCCCTACCAGCACATCACTCCTGCCTGCTGCCTCCTGATTTTGATACTCAGCTCCCTGTCCTTGACTTTGTCCTGGTTTGGTGGCCTCTAAATTACATTCAGCCTCAATTTCCTTACCGTTGCTGTTTGAAGTTGTACCCACAACACTTCTACCTATGTTCCCCTACTTCTTCCTAGTGGCAGTGATGTATAGTGGTACCCCCTTTCCTTTCCCCGTCCCTTCTGTAGAGGGTATACCATGGAATGGAGTGATCCCAGTCATGGTGCAGGGTAGCCCATGTCTCTGCAACTATTGCCAGATCCACCCTCACCTCTGCTATGATGGTCTGCAGATTGTTCATTTTGTTCCCAAGACTTCTAGCATTGAGAGATACCACCCTCCACCTTTCCTGATCTCCCTTTCACTTTTGACATTATGCCTTCCCTCTCCTCCACCTGACTACCCACACCTTCCCCCCTCTTCCCTTGGTCCTCTCTCTTGCTTTCTTGCCCTATTGCCCTCCTCTGTTACCCCCACTCTGTCCCTTTCCCACCCCCCTGTGCCTTTTGCCTGAATGACCCTCTTTTGGAACCCCCTACCCCATGCCCCCTTCCACTTTTTCTACTCCCTCGCTGGCCTGACCCTTCCATGTTTTAAACCTGTAAAGGCCTGGCTGCCCCCTCCTCCAGGATACCCAAGGTGCTGCATCCATTTCTGGTCCTCTCCTTTAGTTTAAATTCAAGCTTCTGCTTATCTATTCCCCAGTTCATTCACTGAGTATCCTGGATCCCCTCCAACTTAGATACAGCATATCAGGTGCAAACAGGATTTTATTATCCCAGGTTCCCTCCCAGTTCCCTCTGTACCCAAATACATCTCTTCCCTGCACCATATTCCTCACCTAGCTATTAAAATCCACTATCTCGTGTTTCCTAGCTATGCTGGCTCTAGGCACTGGCAGCACCTCTGAGAAAGCTACTGACCTAGCCTCCCCCCCCTACAAGCCTGTTCCACTGCCCTGAACCTCTCCTGCACTGTACCTACCGTGCATCCCCCTTGTTCATTAGTACTTAGGTGTATTACCACATGTGGCTTCTCCCATACAACAATTTTCTGCTGTAAATTGTTTTATGTTTCACTGCAGAAAACAAAGGCCTCGCACTCAAACACTAGATTTCCAAGTAAGTAAACTTTATGTAATGCCCTCCTCAGGAGGGGGCTTAGCTGAACATTGGTTGTACAGCTCCTGGATCCCTCAGTGCTGTTCTTTGCTCCCTGCCAAGATCCTTTGGACTACTAGGAGAAAAAATAGCTCTCAACTGAAAGTTGTGAGATAGTACACAGTGTCACAGTTTCATTGCTTCCCAGAATAAAAGGTGCAAGTGACTGTCTCCTTGCTTGTTGATAGAGTACATCACACTGATGTTGTCTGTCCTTATCAACAGGGGACCTGGACTGAGGTGTTCTGTGAAGGGCTGGAGATCAAGAACAGCCCTCATCTCTGAAACATTGATGTGGAGATCTAAATCTAGGTCAGTCCACTACCCCTGGTTCTAGAACTGGTCCAGGTGGGTGCCCCATCCTATACCAGAGGCATCCATTGTGAGATCTGCACCAGTGTTGAGGAAAAGAATGGGAAGCCCCACAAGTGCAGGGGTTCCATCCACCACAGCAGTGACTTCTGCAGAGGAGACATGACAAGAACCATGTGTTCCAGTGCATCCATCAATTAAGCCCATTGTACGCAAAGTACCCATTGCAGGATTCTCAGATTGAGGTGGGACAATGTCACTGTCACAATGGCAACTGCCATAAACCCCAGGGAGGGAATGCCTTCCTGGAAGATACATAATGGTTCCTGAGTACTAGATGGGCATGGGCAACCAGGACCTCGGCTCTGAACTAGGGAAGGAATGCTTTGCCCAATGCCATGTCCAGCACTGCCCCAGTGTACTGGAGATGTTGGAAGAGAATGAGGATGGATTTTAGTACATTGACCATGACACTCATGTCCTTGAACAGTTGTTGTATTCTTGATACTGTGTACTGAGTCACTTCCCTGGATGACCCCTGTAAGAGCCAATCATCCAGATAAAGAAAGACATAAGGCCCTTCCTTCCAGAGGGCTGCTGCCACAACTGTGAAGCATTTGGTAAGGACCTGCAGTGTCGAGGATAAGCCAAAGGGCAAGACTCAGGACTGATAATTGCTGTCCTTCAGCAGAAAGCAGATTGCCTGTGGCATATTCAGATTTTTATAGGAAGGTAAGCATCCTTTATGTCCAGAGCACAGAGCTAATCCCCTTTTTGCAGTAGAGGAATGGGAGCCTGAAGAGAATCCATTTGAAGCTTATTGTATTCTATGACTTTTTTTAAGTCTTTGAGATTCAGTATAGGATGCAGGTCTCCAATGGACTTAGGGACCAGAAAGTATCTGAAATAGAACCCTTTGTTCCATTCCTTGGGAGAGACAGCTTTCATTGTCTTCTTTAGAAGTAGGGATTGCATTTCTTCTCTCAGTAGATTAAAGTGGCCCATAGGATAATGAGAAGGAGGAAGAGGGTGCACTGGAGGTTTGGACAGCAGTTCCAGTGCATGTCCTTTCTCTACTATTTCCAGGACCCACTCATCTGTGATGATCTCCCTTCATTTTGGAAGGTGAAAGGAGAGTCACCCCCCACTTGTAACCCTACAGGCAACCACTGATAGGAAGGAAGTGGAGAGTCAGAAGGTGGCAGGGATAAGTTGGTCTGGTGGCACTGAGGGTTGAGGAGCTAAATGCCACACCTCGCATTACGTGGGTGATCTGGGTTCGGGAGTGGAACCGGGTCATCAGGGGTCAGTGGGGGGGAGCTGGATTGAGCCACTCTACAGCAGCTTTCCTCTCCTAGGGAGCGTTGGCACTAATCCGATTAGCGGACAGTGTCAGGTGGGGAGGGCACTGTTACGTGCTTGGTGGAAGCCGTGTCTCCACATGGCTTTCTGCCTGGACTTCAGTCCTTCATGCTGGCACCCTCAGGGGTGGGTTTAGGGATCACAGCACTCACTCTAAAAGTAAAAACTCACTACCTCACTGCCAAGCAGCATGATCCCCGTAACGGAAGGGATGAGCACCTCGCACCGGCAGTATGCATCCAGCAAGCCTGGGCCAGCAGTTGGGTGAAAAAATATGCCTTTGCCCCATTGGGGCTACGAATTACAAATGACCAAGTTTACATGATTAAATATTAAAATAACTTGTGGAAGTTTGCTATGACTACTGTTCAGACTCTACCTGATTGCCCTGCAAAAACAGAACTTACTAAAGCTGCATCAGCTGGTCTTAATACTAGTAAGCATCTATTACGGTCAGCATATGATTCATCTGATGCTTCTGTCAGGGCTGCTGCCTCTGCCATCTGTCTGAGGAGATATTCCTGGCTCAGATTAGCTGACTTTGGGGCTGAAGTACAGCAGGTCATAGTGAATTCCCTTTTTAGAGGCTCAAAATTATTTGGATCTGATGCAGATAATGCACTAAAAGACCTTCAGTCGTTCAAAATGAGTCTGAGGTCTGTGAAGTCCTTGACCACACAGAATATCAGAGGATGTGGTAGAGTTGCTTTTAAGAGGCCTACTGGCTATGGAGGCTGTGGTACCATTCACACTATTGAGGTAGAGGAGGTTTTCCTCCTACTGGTCCCTCTACCACTGGTGGCCATTCCAAGGTGACCAAAGGTTCTGGCGGCCTTGCCATCCCTGCCACCTTTTCATTTGCATAAGTTAATTTGCCCATGATTTCCAATCTCCTAGATTCTTTGTTGTAAGGGAGAGTACTCATCATGCTAGGGGCCCTAGTGCGATCATGAGCAGCCATGATAATCACAAAATCCATTTCTGGCCATGCAGCATAGTAGGGCTTGACAGACAGAGTAGGGTACTGCTTGTCAGCCTTTCTGGGGACTGCATGCAAAGTGCTAGGCCTGTGCCAGGCAGCAAAGGTATCATCCTCCAAAGCAGGGTAAACTGGAGGCAACACAATATGAGGTGCCACTATAACTTTCAAGAACTCAATTAAGTTAATTTTACTAGAGTCTTCCTCTTCACCCTCAAATCCCATTACATCCTGAATTTGAGGGATCTTCATAAGGAGACCTGGGGTTTTAAACCAGAGTCCTCACTGCAAGAGGAGAGGGTAGAGGTGGAAAGAAAACCCCTTCTTAGGGGTCTTCTTCCCCTTCTTCATCCTCCAAATCCTCCTCCATGTCCAGGAGATCATGATTGTACTGTATGCTACCTCATCATCATCCTGAACGACAATGGAACAATAGACATAGCCAGCTTTTTGGTTCCATCAAGACAATGGTGCCAATGTGGGTGGCCTTGTTGACAGGACTAATGGCACTAACACTGTATGCAATATAAATAGGCAAGTTAACATTTCTGAAAATGATGCCAGCATAGCCTAGGAATCAATGACACCCAGTTGCAGTTTTCATGACTGCCATCGTCACCAGGACAGAACCCCACCACAGAGGCAGCATACCATCCTTAATAGGTATGGCAGTGCCAGAGCAAGGCCCCAACCATGGTGTCACAGCAACAGCCAGGGGGAGGTGTAGTCAATGCCACTGGAGTGGACAATAACACAGACTTAAACCTCCTCCAATAGAGACTGCATCCTCACCAGTGAAGCATGTTTGTCTCTATGCTTATGGTGACTGGAGGAGGAAGGTTTCAATGTCATATATTCCTTCTCTTTGGATTTCTTAATTGTCCTCCCCAACCTCAGCAGAAATTGGGTCACCAACCACTTGGGTGTATCCTTCCCTGTGGTGGTCAAGATAAGGGAGAAGTTGAATTGGAGGCCATGGTCTTCACTTGGGTTTCCATGGCCTTATGGTTTCTAGAGCCGTCTTACAGCATCTTCTTGTAACCTGGTTAAATCACTGGCAGATCTTACAGGTCCTTACATTGTGGGACAGACCCAAACAGCAAACACACACAGTGTGAGCATCATCCTTTCAGATCTTGTAACCGCAGGTAGAAAACCTAAATAAAGGTTCTTTCAATGACAGCATGCAGGGACAATGCTGATAAGAAAAGGTTAACTTAGAAAACAATAAACATTGAAGAAAACACAGTACAGTACTGTTTTTCTGCAGGTTAGAAGAGCAGTCAAAGGTGGAAGAAAGAACTAAGCTGCAAGGGGGCCACCCACATTTTATAGTTGCCGATGTTGTATGTCATCGTGGATGGCCCCAGCTGGCAAAAGATTCCAAGTGGTCCTTACACTGATAGCTTACAGTTCCAAAGGTGTGGCCAAATGGAGACGATATTGTCAATGAAGATCTACTCTTTCCTGTTCCACCAACCCACCCTGATGCCCACCTTACAACCACTTGCCCCACTTCCTTCTCCTGTATTACAACTTTTGCCAGCTTATAATCTTCTCCCCCTTTCTCAGCTACCCCTCTACCTCCCCATCTCCAGTTGAACTCTGTCCTCCTCGTCTCTCCACTACTCCCTTCTCCCTACCACCCCTTTGAAATAAACCTCCTACTCCTGTTTCCCTTCCCTTGCTCTCTTCCCACCTCAGCATCCACTGCAACCTCCCCTGCACCCTGTTCCACAGACCATCCACCTCTCCTTCAATAGTGTCCCACCTAGGTCTCCCCAAACCCCTACCTGACTAAGTGGCTGAAATTGATTCCTTATTGGTGCCACCATGGGTGTACCCACCCCACCCAACCTGTTGACCCTTCCTCTTACCACCATGGTCCTCCATTTGCCTCCCAAGGCTTCCTCTCCTTCTGGGATAGAGAGTCCCCCTGCACTGCATCTGGACCCCACTCCCCTGCCCTCACACTACTTCTTATTCTTCCCACTTGCCCCCTCTAGCTCTCCTGCCTTTCTACCAATATTCCCATCTCCTTCCTTAGCATCTGTACCTCAGCTATCAAAAAACATATCTCCCTGCACGCTGTACCCTACCTTGTCCTCAGAAACACTGTTACCCCACACCACCTGCAGCACATACTCCTGCCCTCTCCCTCCAGCTGCCTGAGCATTCTCTTAAGTCTACCCCTAGATATGCAAGCACTAACCTTATGCTATTCTTTTACCTCCCCTAGGTAGGGTGTGCTCCTGAACTCTCCCCTCACATGCTTTCCTCAGCTAGGAAGTACTTACAATCCCCTAGTTAATCTGCCTCTACAAACCTGCCTCAGATAGGGAGTAGTTTCAATCTTCTTGTTCCCCTGCCTCCACAGACCTATCCCAGATAGGGAGTAGCTATATTCCCCTAGTTCACCTGCCTCCGCAGGCCTACCCCAGATAAGAAGTAGTTTCAATCCCATAGTTCGCCTGCCTCTGCAGGCCTACTCCAAATAGGATGTCATTTCAATCTCCTAGTTAACCTGTCTTCCCACGTTTACCCCAGATAGGGAGTAGTTTCAGTTCCTTAGTTGATCTGCCTCTGCAGGCATACTCTAGATAGGGAGTAGTTACAATCCCTTAGTACACCTGCCTTGATAGGTCTATGTATACCTCTCACCACTACACTTTCCTATTTGCCTCCTCCTTTCAACCATCTAGATTAATTTCACCTGTTCCCTCCTGGGCAGAACCCCCTGCAGTCAGCATGGTGAATATCCTACAGATTCTGTGAAGTGTGACACCATACTCCTGCTTCATGGCACGCATGCTTTGGGGTAGCTTATGTGAGGGTTCACTGGGAACTCTGAGAATTAAATATGCACAACAGCCATGCTGCATCACTACCAACCCCAACCCCTCAGCACGCAGTTCCAACATTTTAGCCCAAAGTGAGCATAAATTACAATAACAGTAAGAAAACTGCCTGCAAACCTTGCAGCACAGCAGCTGTTTTCGCGATCCAAAATTCCACCTGAAAGCAAAATAGGAGAGTGACTCCAGTAGTTTTCTGCAGTTATTTCTGGACTACAGCTGTCCTATTGGCTGACTGAGTCACATGGCTCCTCAGTGCTCCCTCCCAGCAATGATGCCACTTACAGGTACCCTCTTCCTCCATCTCCTCTTACACTGTATTTACTACCCTCCCCAACCCCTCAACACACTCCCCAACACTGGAATCCCAACATTTTAGCCCCAACTTGAGCACAAATTACAGTAACAGTAAGAAAACTACCTGAAACCCTTGCAGCATACATTTCTTCTTGTTCTTGTAACCCAAACTTCCACCAGCAAGGGATCAGAGACCCTAAGACCTGCCTTTTGAGTATAGCCCCTGGTATTCCCTCCAACCATGCAGCAGAACTCTGGCTCCTGGCAGCCTTGGCTGCAGCAAACAGGACCATCTTGCATCACTGGAGAAAAGAGGATTCCCCAGCTGTTGGATGACGGGAGGTTCTTCTCCATCACAATAGCAGGTATAAGAAAATAGCATACTCAGTTCTGGGTAAAGGCCAGCTGTATGATCAAGATTAGGGTCCTTACCAGCTAAAATGGAACCATGCCTGGGCACAACTTCCCCCAGATGCATGACCAAGTTTTCTTGGTCCTTTGCCTGATCCATTAGGAGTCATTGTGTTCCCTGGAGAGAAGGAGGGAAAGGGGGGATATGATAGAAACATTCAAATACTTCACAGGTAAAAACAAGATACAAGAAGGAAGCATATCCCAAAGAAAAAGATGCTCGAGGACAAAGGATCGCACTATGAAGATAGAAGGGGGGAGGCTCAGAGGAAATGGGAGGAATTACTTCACAGAGAGGGTGGTGGATGCATGGAACAGCCTCTCAGCGGAGGTGGTGGGGGCTGAAATGTTTACAGGATTCAAGAATGCATGGGATAAACACAGAGGGATCTTACAAGTAAGCGGAAGGAGGAGACCGGAGACTGAGTAGGGTCTGTGGTGTCACTATACGTGGAAAAATATGGCAGATCAGGTGGGTCAGTTGGTCCTTATTTGCCAACTGACAGATTCTGTGATTGCCCCTTTTAGTATTGAGCAGGTGTGGTGTAGTCTGCAGCTGCCATATGGCAAATAAGACTGAAGCAATTTATTTTGATTTTGTAACCCCCCTGGATTCCAAGGGTTTTTAGCTTCCACTAAATAGGCCCTTTTCTTTAGTACTCCCCCCCATTCCTCCTAAACCCTAACAGGTCTCGTCCTTTCTCAAAGACTCTCATGGGGTATCTGTCCTCTGAAGATTACCCTGACTAATGTTTACTTGAGGTGAGAGCCAAATAAATTACCCTTATCTCAATCTTTTTTCTATGTTATGTCTTTCCTATCTCTTTCTCTCTCTCTCTTGCAGTCCCTCCTTCCTTGCTGTTCCCTTCCTCACTCTTTCTTCTTCTCGTGTCCATCAGAGGACCTCATAAAGCCTCAGCACCCTTCTGCCTTGAATAATTATCACAATTTGTTTGTATGGCACTGGTTTTGCCATTTATTGTGAAAAGAAATGTTTATCATGGGATGTTTACTGTTTCTTCCATTTGAAAGTATAACTTTCTCCATTCTCTTCATATTGGAAATATGTATTATACATGTTGGCTTTGGCATATCTACTGGCCTGTACATACAGACTTGATGTACAGTAGCAAGGTATTATCAGTGTGAGTCCCCTACCTTGCTTTCTCCTACATCTTCATCATGTTTTCATGGCCTTCCCTTCCTTTTCCCTTCCCGTGTTCCTCTTCTTCCCACATTTCCCCCTTCCATCTTTCTTCCTGACTTATTTTATGTGAAATATGTGTTGGTGCTGTTTTTGACTTCCTGTCTATATTAAATCTTCAAAAAAAATGTATGGCAAACAGAAAACCCAAATGGCCATATATACATATCTAGGACAGGACTGTTTAAGGAGTAGGGGCCTAACACAAAATAAAAAATAAAAAGCGGCTGTACAGTATCTCCATATCTAGGATAGGGCTGTGTAGGGAATAAGGATCTAACTTAAAGTAAAATAAACCTGAACAGCCAGTATTTCCTAGCTGGGTTCAGACTGTATGTGAGAGTAGGGCCAAGTTAGTAGGAAAAGATCCAAACAGGAACCCTAACAGGGAAGCAGGTAAAGGGTGGTAACATCGGGAAACATCCAGAGGTGGGATCTCAGAACAGTTGATTCAGTAACACCAGCTGTACAAGGATTGTGTGGGACAATGGCAGTAAAGGTATGAGGGGGCTACAAGCAGGGCAGCAGGGCAGTTGACACACTCCCCAGCACTGGAATCACACTCCCCAACACAGGGAGATAAACATCTGCACAGGGGGTGTAAGGGAAAAAGCTGGGAGGTAAAGGAAGAAAGTGGAGGATGCATAAATGGTCCGCAGTTTAGAGAAAATGGACAGGGGGCATGGTAAGTTGTAACAGGTATGAAGCTGCCAATCTTTCAGGCTATGCTTTGGAGGTTTGATGCATGTTCCATTTGCAGAAAACTGGAGGAGATCAGACAAGATGTTTCTGTAGTATGGCAGGAATAGGTCAGTTATGCAGCAGACTGAACTGGTAACTGCATGTGCCCACTAGTCCCCCAACTGCCACAGTGGCTCACTAGCCAGTATGGCAGTTGGGTAGTGGGCAAGGGGAAGGACTTAACCTCCTTCAATGGACACCTCATCCTCACCAGTGAAGCATGTTTGTCTCTATGCTTATGGTGACTGGAGGAGGAGGAAGGTTTCAATGTCATATATTTATATAATCGTATATTTATTATCTTTATATGTTTGTTTTAAAATTTTGTACGGCGCCCAGAGCCTCTGGGATTGGGTGTCTTTTAAATAAATGTTGCCTTGCCTTGCCTTGCCTATATTCCTTCTCTTTATATTTCTTCATTGTCCTCACCAACCTCAGCAGAAATTGGGTCACCACCACTTGGGTAAATCCTTCCCTGTGGTGGTCAAGATAAGGGAGAAGTTGAATTGGAGGCCATGGTCTTCACTTGGGTTTTCATGGCCTTATGGTTTCTAGAGCCATCTTACAGCATCTCCTTGTAACCTGGTTAAATCACTGGCAGATCTTACAGGTCCTTACGTTGTGGGACAGACCCAAACAGCAAACACACACAGTGTGAGCATCATCCTTTCAGATCTTGTAACCGCAGGTAGAAAACCTAAATAAAGGTTCTTTCAATGACAGCATACAGGGACAATGCTGATAAGAAAAAGTTAACTTAAAAAAACTGGGAGAGGAGACTGTTCAAGAAAGATGGCCTCTATCAAACAAGGGAGTGAGCTAGTGCACTAGGGAAGACATTTGATGTCTTCATTGATAGATATTTAAAGTAGGGAGGGTACAGAATAAGGTTTGAGTGCTCCTATTGCAGGGTGGAGAGGGTAGGGGACCCAACCATAGTTGTCAGGGAGGAGGGAAGACTTTTGCCTGAAACTAGATATGATAGGGGGACAGGTTGGACAACAAGTGGGGGACAACAGCCAAAGGAGCAATAGGAGGGATGATACAGTATAATTGCAGGGCTGGATCAAGCAGGAAAAGGGGAGAAGGAAGGCAAAAGCAGATCAGAAGGAAAAGAAAGAAAGGGGAAATGGGGCTCACAATAATGATTAGATAAGATAACAATAAAAAGCTCAGTCCCAGAGCACTTTTTCTTGCATGTGTGACCCCTCGGTCACCTGGGGTTACTGAAACCCCATCAGTGTCAGTGCTAGGTAGGGAAAGCAGTTGGTGAATACCTAGTTAAATGGATTTTCACCTGCTCCCTCTCTGTTTATTTGGTCTCAGCTGAGAGCAGAGAGGTGATGTCATTTAGAACTCTCGCAACAGCACAAGCCACAATAGTTAGCCATGAGTGGGGAGTTTTAGAATTTTTAATTATTCTTAGTTCTGTGTTAGCAGAGTGAGCAGTGGAGGACTGAACAGCTAGAGTGTGGGCTCTGAGGAGAGCCTACTTTTTCTCACCCTAATCTGAGAAACATCTACCTGCCCTGTAGATGTGGTGGAAACTGTCTAGCAGGAGTTCCTGATTTCCTCATCCCCGGTGAGATGAGGAGAACTGCAGAATGGATCTAAGGGGCAATCCCCTGAATTTGATCCAGGACACTGAAGCTGCCTTTTGTATGTATAAACTGTGAGTAATCTGACTTTGGGTATCCCAGAAGAAATGTACCTGCCTTGTTTTCTTTCTGTTTGAGACTGTTCTCAAGCCTTTCCTCAAGTTGATTGACAACTGTGGAGTCCCCGGTGAGACTTGGCACATTGTTCAGGACTTTAACCTGCACTCAGAAGTAGTGTATTTCTAATGATGAATGTGAAAGCCATTCCAAGATGCATAGTTCTACAGTTTGCAAATGTTGAAGTGTAACTCTGAAAGAATGGCTGGGTATGGACTAGGAAGCAAAATGTGGGCAACCCCCATCTGGAGTGACCAGTTCAGCACTTCAGGTTCTGTAAGGGTGCCTATTTTTCAGGACATATGGCCAATGCCTAAAGAGAAAGTTTACCACCTGGTGTGGGTTCTGCTAGTTTTGAGCACCAGTGTGCTCTATCGTGGCCAGTGCCACATTTCCAGATGTTTAATCCTATGCCATATGGGAAAATGTTTTAAGTCGTGGCCCCTACCACTAGAAGAGATTGTGTTCTCCATTGTGGCCATTTTCATTAGAAGAGATGTGTGTTTCAGCTGAGGCTATGCCAATGAAAGGGTCTGAAGTCCTATGCAGTATAAGAAGTTAGAGTTTCTGTCTGCTACAGATGTTGTGTTCTGCAATGCCTTGTGCCACTAAGTGTAAACCCTCGGGGCTCCACCTTTGCTTTTGTGTACCAACTGTTTGGAATAAAGCCATACTCTAGAACCCCAACCTGTTTTTCACAATCTTGTTATTGCTTCCTGTGTGGAATTACTGGGTAACCCTCCAGAAGTTCAGATCTAGCATAGCCTCTGGCAAAAGTTATCTCCTCAGGGCCTGGGTTAAGAAATGGTCATTTTTTGTGTTTCAGTATTTACTTAGTTTCTTCGTACCCCTACTCCTCTCTTTCCTCTAGACAGAAAAATATGGGAGGTGTGCTTGCTAGTTAAACAAGTGGCCGGTGAGGGGTTACACATGAATTTTTCATGCAAGGAGAATATCACAGTCCCTAAATACTCCTTATATTACATAAAAACATGCATTGCATTGCATATGCCTGCATATATCCTTGCATATTGTACTAGTCAAAATACTTACAAAGTTTTTCCTTTTTTTCTCAGTAAAGGTAGTGCAACTAGTGTAGGCACTGACAAGAGAACAGGCAACCCTAGAGTTGGTGCTGCCTAACACTGAAGTGGTATGGAGCCCTGAGATGAAGGAACCAATGGGGTTTAGTGACCATGACTCAGCGCGATTCAAAATGGACACAGGATCAGGGCACTCTACATCAAGTGCTGTGATCCTGAACTTCAGGAGGGCTGAGTTCTATAAGATGAGGGGAGAATTAGGGAAAAACCTGAAGGGGTAAAGAAGGCAAAGGGGATGGAAGACAACTGGGAAATCATTCAGAGAGGTATCCTGAAAATCACGGAAAGCTGTGCAGGAAGGTAACTAAGAAAAAGAAGCACCACAACCCCCCCTCTGGTTTTCCAAAGAAATGGGAGAAGCAGTGAGGGCCAAATGGTTGGCATTCAGAAAACATAAGTTGGCAAAATGAGAACTGAGAGGACTAACAGAGGTAATTGAAAGAGTTGAGAAAGGCAATCAGAAGGACAAAGCCAATTACGGAGCTAAGAAAAGCAGAAGGAGTGAAAATGGGAGAAAAGTAATTCTTCAAGTGTACCAGAGAGGAAAGGGAGACAAAAGGGAGTATCATTCAGCTGAAGAAGAAGGGAGGGTGGGTAGAAGATGATGAGCAGAAAGTGAATGTACTGAACAGATATTTCTGTTCAGCATTTACGGTTAAAGAGGGCGGAATCATTCCTAGAAAGCCACATTAAGGCTTCTGAGAGGGGTGTGAGGGGAATAGTGCTGGTGCACATCAGAGAGGACGGGGGTAGCAGCACTCAAGGTGGACACGGCACCTGAGCTAGACAGATTACACCCAAGAGTTCTGAAGGAGCTGGGCCCAGAATCGCCCTTCCCCCAACCAGCTCTAATCAGACACTCTACTGAGATGGGGAGGTTGTGCCAACCAAGTGACTGGAGAAGAGTGACAGAAGTGCCTTGGCACAAGGCGGGACAGAGAGGACAGAACTACAGCCCTGTTAGCCTGACCTCAGCTGTGGGAAAACTCATGGAGATCACAATCAAGGAACAGATAGTGGAATACCTGAAAAAAACCAGAATGTAGGACACCAAACAGCTTTGGTCTGTGGTGGAAAGATGGTTTCAGACAAATATGGCCATATTCTTTGACTAGGTCATCACAGGGGCCAGGAAGTCAATGTTCTATACCCCAACTTCAGTAAGGCTTTTGACTCTGTGCCACTCAAAAGACTCCTGAAAAGATGGAGGAGTTGGTGGTGGGGGAGAGGCAGATTAACTGGGCAGAAAATTGTTGGGGGAAGCAACAAAAGATGGTAATAAATGGTAAGGAATCAGTGGCAAGGGGTGGTTACAAGTGGGGTGCCACAAGGGTAGGTCCTAGGATCTGTCTTGTTCAATGTTACATAGTTACATAATTATTGATTGCAGACAAAAATGGTCTGAATTACCCTTTTTATTCTCTGCCCACTCTCATAGAACTAGTCCTTGGAAGTCATATTGCTTCTCCATAAATATGTCTGATTTTTAAAACTCTAGTGTATTACACTCAGCCAGTTCACTAGGTAATGTGTTCCACTGTGAGACTATTCTTTGTGTGAACCAATATTTTCTTTTGTCTGTTTTAAATAATTCACTGTTATATTTTAATATGTGAATTCTGTTTACTGTAATATTATCCTTTAGTTTTAAGTGTAGAGTTTCTGTTGATTTTATATCCCTGCTAGCTCTGTGAGCTAGCATCATATCTGCAGTCCGTTGCCTATTTTGAGGGGTATACAAATTCATCTCTCTTAGTCTCTCTCTCTCACAATGTTCATAAGTGACATAGAAGAGGGTATCAAGGGGAAGATGTGTCTCTTTGTGGATGACATCAAACTATGAGCAGGGTGAATAAAGAGTTGGGGGACAGAGAGCTGGTCCAGGATCTGAAGAAGCTAAAGAAGTGGTCTAAGCTCTGACAACTGCAGTTAAATATTAAGAAATGCAAAGCGATGCATGCTGGCAGGAAGAATCTATGCAGGGAATTCTGGGTGGGGGTGAAGTTAGCCAAAACAGAGAACAAAGGAACCTGCAGGTTACTATTAGCAACAGTCTCAATGTCTCGGCAAAATGCAGTAGTGTACAGCAAGGCAAAGGGGATGTTGGGGAACATAGACAGAGGCTCTGACAACAGGAGAGGGGGTGATCTTATTTTTATACAGGTCTCATGGTAAGGACACATCTTGAGTAGTGTACACAGTTCTGAAACCTGCACCAGAAAAATAACTGGAATGAGCTGGAGGTGGTACAGAGAAGTACTACAAGGATGATCCACAGACAGCATTGCAAGATATGAGAAACATCTTGAGAACCTCAATATGTACTTGCCAGAGACCAAAAGGGAGAGGAGGAATATGATAGAAACATACAAGTTTCTGAGAGCTATAAATAAGGTGCATAGCATGGACCTTTTCAACAGGAATAAAAATGTAACTACAAGAGAGCATGATTGGAAATTTAGGGAGGAGGTAGGTGGGACATCAGGAAGTTCCTCTTTACTAAGAGGGTGGTGGAGCAGTGGAATAGGCTGCCCAAAGGGGTAGTAGAGGTAGGGACAATCAACAACTTAAGGCTGGGTGGGACAGATTTAGAAAATTAGTAAGGATGAAGGGGACAGCATGGCGGGAGAGCTACTGTAGTCTGGTATGGTGTTAGACCTACGGGATGTCACATAATTAATAGCCAAACTACAGGGCAGACTGGAAGAACTGCAAGTCTTTTTCTATTCTCACTTCTTTATTTTTCATACTTCATTTATTGTATTACAGCTTGTTTTAACACAATTAAAAATACATGTAGTACATTTTCATTTGTTATTTTATAGCCAATCAAAATTCTATATGTTGACATTGTTTAAGTACATCTTTTACATTGTTGACATTGTTCAAGTACATCTTTTACAGGTCTGTTACCTAAACTAAACTTTTCTGCATTTATAACTTCTCAAACATATATTAACATTGGCAAACTAAGTGCCATAAATATAAAGACAAAAACTGAAATTGGGTACAGGGTCACATATATCATAATCAGTTCTTTACTTTTAACATAATAGGCATATGTCAGCTAAAACAACAGAAGCAGGTGCAGGCTCCCCCTCCGTGCCCAGAGGGCCAACTATCCCCCCATCTCATACTCATTCCTCTAAGTCCCAGTCAACCAAGGTATCCTCCTCCTCTCCATTACTTAGGTTGCCCCGCCATCCTCGCTTTCAAGGGAATCCTCATGTAACAGCCACCTTGTCCACCTGTTTTGATAAAGATGGGACTGTTGCCATAGATTTAATGTTAACCTTTCCATTTGATGGATATTTTCAACTACTGCCTTCCAGTCATTGATTGTGGGAGGGTCTTCTTGCCACCACCGCCTCATGACAGCTTTTAGCGAGGCAATGGTAAGGACCAACCACAAGTACTTTGTATCTTTGCCTCTCATTTTCCTCAGGGTAATGCCCAGAAGTAAGTGTCCTGGCCCAAATTTCCCTCATTCACTAAAAATACCACCAACAGCTTAATCTGGTTCAAGGTCAGTTGTCATTTATCTGTATCCCCCTCCCTCAGGTCGTGCCTGAAAATAGGCAGGATTTGTCTAGTGCACTTACCCGGTCAACAAAAACTAAATAAATAAATAAGTGTTCTGGGCCCATTGGGGCTTGTACTGTGAAGATTTGGGCAAGGTGTTGCTGGATTTCAAACCAGTATTGTGCCAGGGCAGGGCAGAGCCAAAAGATGTGGGCCTGGGTTGCATGCCCCTCCCCACAGCTACGCCAGCAAGTTGGCTGTACCCCTGTGTGCTAATGAGCTACCTGAGCTGGTTTTAAGAAGTACCAGGCCCTCCGTTTCCAACAGAATTCCCTCCACACTGGGGAAGCTGATGTAGCCCATGTGTTCCTCCAGATAATAGTCCATTGCTGGTCTGTCAGGGTGAGAGCAAGGTCTCGTTCCTATCTAACTTTCAAGTAATGGGAGGAGAGCTCCAAGTCTGAGATAAACCCAGCATATAATAGTGTGATAGCATGCTCGGCTCTATCCAAGTTCCAGATTTTATGAAAGGGTAAATCTCCTCTCTCAGCCTGCATCCCTGGGTCCTGCTTATGCATTTGTTTGCTTACATAATCCCTCAGCTGGTAATATCAAAACTTATCTGAGAGGGTTAGCTGGAACTTTTGCTGTATCACTTCAAAGGGCAGAATGGTATACCCAGTCATTATCTGGAAAGGGGAGTGCAGACCCCTCTTGGCCTGTTTCCAAAGCTACCTATCATTTCTACTCTCACTTCTAAGTATCTATCTATAAGCAAGACTAGGCAGAAGGACACATTGTACAATAGCCAGATAAGTTATATCAATCAATCAATCTTTATTTATCCAGGCAAAACACTGTTGAGACAATTAATTTACAAGGTGGACCTGAGTCAGGTACAGGTACAAATACAAGGCAAGAATAGGAAATATGATACAAGGCATACAAGGCAAGAGATGCAATGCTGCAATTAGGCTACAGACTACACATGCTATACATTAGAACACAAAAGAATACGTATGTACAATATATAAATAATACACAACAAAAATATACAATTTCTACAGTGGATAAGATCATAAGGAAATGGTAGTTTAACTAACGGAAGGAGTACCATAAATGATTAATTAGTGAAAACAGCTGCAAGATTCCTTAAAGGCCCTTGCAAAAATTTTTTAAAGAGGGGTAAGGTTATAGGGAATTCTATATGCAAGACCCAGTCTGTAGTTAACAGATTTATATTGATGAGAAATCCAGTGAAGGGTCCAATGTGATCCCTAAGTGCTTAAAGTGAGTGACCTCAACCAGCTGAGATCCATCAATGCTAGAGATAGAAAGATGATTAGGGCTTGCAGGAAGCATAGGGCTGGATCTAAATAACATAGATGACATATTTTCAATATTTGGACCAATTTAGTATTTAGGAGCCCACAGTGGATCCTGCAAAATCTGCATTCATTTGAGTAGTTAGATGAGTCGGACAGTTTGAAACATACTATAATATTAAGTCATCAGCATATAATATAGATGACCAGTTTATTAATGAACGAAGTGAAGAGCAAAGGCCCCACTATAGACCCTCATGAGACATCAATTCAGTTAGAAAGAGAATGTTCAACCTTAACAAATTGCCACCTATTACTAAGGTAGCTGCTAAATCAGGATATAGCAGAGGAAGATAAACCAAAAATTAGCAGGTTTGTATGGCAAGCCGTTAGGGACATAATTCAGAATCCCTGGCTGTATAGTAAAACACACACTATATGGTGAAATACATACATCATATAGTGAAATATATACATTATATAGTGAGATACATACACAATGTAGTGAACCACATACGGTATCTACTGAAATATATACATTGTATAGTGAAATACATATACTGTATACTGAAATACATATATTATATAGTGAAACACATACACTATATAGTAAAATGCTTACATTGCATAGTGAAATACATACACTATCTACTGAAATCCATATACTGAATACTGAAAATCCACATACACTATATACTGAAACAAATGTCTATGTACTGAAACATATAGACTACCTATTGAGATACACACACTACAGACTGAAACATCCACATAAACTATCTACTGAAACAAATACTCTATAGATTGTAACACATACACTATATATTGAGAAAAACTGCATACACATATACTGAAACAAATACACTATATATTGAAATACATACACTACACACTGAAAAAAGCACATACACTATATACTGAAACAAATACACTATATATTGAAACATCTACACTTTATATTGAAATACATACACTATCTATTGAAATAAATACACTATGCACTGAAAAATCTGCATACACTATATATTGAAACAAATACACTGTATGTTGAAATACATACACTATCTATTGAAATGCATATACTACACACTGAAAAAAGCACATACACAATATACTGAAACAAACACACTATATATTGAAATATCTTCACTTTATATTGAAATACATACACTATCTGTTGAAATAAATACACTATGCACTGAAAAATCTGCATACACTATATACTGAAACAAATACACTACATGGTGAAACACATACACTATGTATTGAAACACATACACTGTAGACTGAAAATTTCACATACTCTTTATACTGAAACAAACTATATACTGAAATGGACTATGTTCTGAAACTACCCATCCCTCTGCCCCTCCCCCATGAATGTCCTAGAGTTGAACTCATTGCCTGCTGCATTCAGTTAGCTGCTAGCTTGATGAGAGGATCTCTGAAACTGCAGAGCTGAGGTAAATAAAACAGGGCTATCTCTTATTCTACTTCTTTATGGGGGTTTTCCTTTTGTTTTGCTTGCACACCTTTAGTCAAATATCAGACCATTGTGATGTGACAAGAAACTTTTAAAACTAATTTAAATGCTGTAGTTTATTCTTTTAAATAAGTGCTGCCTTCATTTACTGTCAGACAACACATTTGTATAGGGAGTTAATACAGGATATTCCTAACATGCCTGTATACATAGGGAGCTGCATGCATTTTTCCAAGATAAAGTGTTGATTTGTTTTATGTGTAATCAATTACTGTGTAAGTCCAGCAACTTATCTGAGTTGAATGCTTGGGAAGCACTTCAGGAGCTGTGGAAGCGTAAGCCAAAATCATAGCTAGTTTGTACTCTATGGACTATGTTTTGATTAAGTTTTTATTTTAATTTTTGTTTTAATAAACGTTTCTTGGTTAAGAAACAAAATATATATTTTGCTGCAATCCTCAGTATTCAGTTCTCATCAGGAGTTTAGCTGGCATATGCATATAATTTGCATTGTTTTACTGAATAACTTTACTGTGAATCCTCACTGGAGGCATGCACAGTCTGTTTTGAGGTTTGAGCTTCTCAAACTGTGTTGTATTTCTTTTTTTTTTCCCATAGAGATTTTTATCTCCTTAGTCACCCTGCTACCCCTTTGCCCACTGACATCTCCAGCCCAATCACTTACCATCCACAGGACATACTTGCTCTGAGATCCCCCCCCCACTCACATTCCCATGTTGGGGCCAGGGCCATTGACAAGGAGACACATATTCCGATATAAGCAGAGCCTGGTTAGCAGTGCAAAATCTGCAGCAGGTTGTTGGATCATTTTGCCATTAGGGGGTTTCTACCTTTTGTTTCATCCCCTGGGCAGCCAAGCATGGAATTATGCAATTGTGTATAAAGACACATGCTTGCTTTGTGCCTGCCTGAGCCCTCCCTCTTATGCAACTCCACTGCCCTGCCAACCCTCCTCAGCTCGGTGGATGTTGAAGAGCGGGGTGGTCAGACTTCCCATCACTGAGAGGAGAGCATTCTCTGAGAAGCTCAATCATATCTCCCCCTCCCAGCTAACCCCTGTGCAACTCAATTCCACCCCCAAAACTGGGCCACTGGCATGGGAGGCAGTGCAATCGCCACCAAACTGCTAGGCCAGCCCACTGGACTGTGTTTTTATAAGTAAATAAAGACAGCATATAGGTAAAAGAAGAAAACAAACTGTATTTTAACTAGTCTGTTATAAACATTTTAAGTCACATCACAATGTTTTGAAATTGGATAAAGGTTTTGCAAGCAAAATATGATAAAACAATACATAGAGATATAGATAAGATAAACCTTTTATGTTTACCTTCTGCATCTTAGGAGGCATCAGCCAGGATTTTTAGTCAGTTGGGGCCCCATTTTCAGAAGGTTAGCATGTAGAGCTAAGCATTACACTGTGGGAACAGCATGGTTGGATTGGTGTCGTATTCAGCATCACTTGATGCTACCCTGATCATGTGCATGTGCTATATACTACTCGACCATGTAAATGAGTAATCCTCTCCTGCATACAGAGCACAGTACTGTATAAAGGTTTCTTAGTGACCATAAGTACCTCCCTCTACATTTATACTCAGCCTCAGGCTTCTAGTACCTAGATGCTTGATTTTGCACTTTTTGGCTTTGAACCCGAACTGCCATGTCCCATAGCACTCCTTAAGTTTTCTAATGCCCCCACTCATTCTCTCCATCTGCACCTATCAACGCTATTACAGATTGTGGTGTCATCTGCAAAAAAGCATATCTCCCCTTCCAGTTCTTCTGTTATGCCACTTATAAAGACACTGAAGAGGATGTGTCCCATTACTGAGCCCTCTGGCACCCTACTGGTCACTCTCTCCTCACTGGAGGGAGTGCCATTTACCACCACCTTCTGTGGCTGTGTGCTATCTCAGGTGCAGCACTTAGGAGTGCACAACACTAATCTGAAATTGGGGGCCCACATACCACTGTAACAGGACTAGCACTGCATTGTGATAAGCATGGTTGGTACTATTTTAAAAAGCATTCTTCTGTGCAGTGCTAACCTGTTAATGGGGCACTATTTTTTTTGCACAGGATTACTAATTGCAACCACGTGCTCATACAACTGGGGGTTACTCTAAAGCATATAAGGTGTACAGGTATATTAAATGCTTTCTTGAAGTGTTAACACTCTCGTGGTTAGTGCTAGTTAATGATTCTGGGAATCGTGTTTTAACTACACACAGAGCCTGCCAACAACCCCCACACATACACACACAGTCAGTTCTGGACACAATAAAAAAACAAGCATTTGTCAATGCTGAATGTCGATCGCGTTGGTCCGTTAAGCTCACTCACTGGCCCTCTGTCACTTGCTTGTTCTGTTTCTCCTGGTGCTGCAGGCTTCTGTTTTGTACTGAGCTCCTTCCTGTGTTGGCACCCTTTTCTGTCCACAAAGAAATCTGCAGATGGCCTGACAGAGCTCCGCTGAGATGGGTCACTCCCTCCTCTGACTCCCTCATTCTGTTTCTCCTTGTGCTGCAGGCTGGCCTTTTGTACTGGGCTCCTGTGTGCATTGCTGCTTTTTTCTGCCCACAAAGAAATCTGCAGCAGTCCCGACACAGCTCCATTCAGCTTGCTCTAATTCCCCCTCTCTCACTCACTCATTCCATTTCTGCCAGTGCTGCAGGCTGCCCTTTTGTACTGGGCTCCCGCCTGTGTTGCCAGCTTTTCATGCCCACAAAGAAATGTGCAGCAGTCACGATAGAGCTCCATTGAGCTTGCCCACTCCCCCTCTCTCACTCGCTCATTGTGGTTTTCCCGCCACTGCAGCCTGCCCTTTTGTACTGGGCTCCTGCCTGCATTGGCGGCTTGTTCTGGCCAGAAAGAAATCTGAAGCAGTCCCGACACAGCTCCATTGAGCTAGCTCACTCCCCCTCTCTCGCTCACTCATTCCATTTCTCCTGGTGCTGCAGTGGCCTTTTTGTACACTGGGCCCTGCTGTTTGCATTTTCTTCCCACCAAAGAAATCTTGTGAGTCACAATACAGATCTGTTGAGCTTGCTCACTACCGCTCTGTCACTCAGTCATTCTGTTTCTCTTGGTGCTGCAGGCTGCGCTTGTGTACAGGGCTCCTGGCTGCATTGGCACCTTTGTCTGTCCACAAAAGAAATCCGCAGCTGTCCTGACAGAGCTCGTTGAGGTCTCTCAGTCTCCCTCTGTCCGCAGCGCTCATTCTGTTTGTCCTGGTAGCTGCAAGCAGCCCTTTTTGTCTGATGCTCCTGCCTGCATTGGTGCCTTTTCTGCCCACAAAGAAATCCACAGCAGTCCTGCTTGAGCTCTGTTGAGTTCACTCAGTCCCCATCTCACTCTTGCCCATACTGTTTCTCCCACCGCTGCAGGCGCGGCCCCTTTCTACTGGGCCCCCTGCCTGCTTGACCGCCCTACTGCCCAACGAAATCACGCAGCAGTCCTGACAATGCTCGGAGAGTTCACTCACCACCTTCCCTCACTCGCCCTCTCATTCTGTTTCTCCCAGTGCTGCAGGCTGCCCTTTGCACTGGGCTCTTGCGCTGGGGCCTTTTCTTACAAACAAATCTGCAACAATCTGACAGGCTCAGTTTAGCGTCACTCCCCTCACACTTGTTCGATCTTTAATCTGTCCCAAACAGTGATTTCACAGCAACCGTGCTATTCTCCAGCAGGGTGCAAAAACATATTAGACCCGGATGTGAAAAATGACAGCTGTACTCTTCATAAGGAGGTGTGAAAAGTGCCACTGTTGAAAATGTGGTGTGAAAATATTACAAATGTGTGGAAGTTACAAGGTGCGTGGAAACCATCGCACGCTTGTAACTGCTCATGTTAATGGAGTTCACACCAAATTTTCAACAAAGAGCTTTGGGACCTCCTGCTCATGAACAGTGCCACTGTCATTTTCTCAATCTGTCCCGTTACCACTGATTTCCCACAGCGACAGCATTGTAGCTGTAAATCGCTGTGAAACCACATTTCAGTCAGGATGTGAAAAATTACAGCTGTACTGCTCATAAGGAGGTGTAAAAAAATGCCACTGTTGAAAATCTGGCATGACAATATTACAAATCTGTGAAGTTACAGGGTTGTGGAAAGTGTACCTTGTACATAGAAACATAGAAACATAGAAGTTGGGACAGATAAGGACCACAAGGCCCATCCAGTCTGCCCATTTCTTTTCTACCTTATAAATGTGCCATGCCTTTGCTCTGTCAGTGACCTATCTATTCATAGTCATTTGTATTGCTCCTTATGCCTATCCATGCCTGTTTGAAGCCCTGCACTGTATTCATAGCCACCACTTGTGGTAAGCCATTCCATGCATCTACCACCCTTTCTGGGAGAAAGAATTTCTCCCATTCCCCATAATCGGCCTCCTCTAATCTCATGCTGTGTCCTCTTGTCCTGCTATTTTTCTTATATTTAAACATGTTAGACTCTTTCACCTTGTTTATGCCCTTAAGGTGTTTAAATGTCTCGATCATATCACCTCTCTCCCTCCTTTGCTCAAGGGTATGCATATTGAGCTCCGTTAATCTGTCCTTATATGTCTTCTGATGCAGTCCCTGCACCATTTGGTTGCCCTTCTCTGGACTGCCTCAATTTAGGTTAATGTCCTTGTGAAGGTGTGGCCTCAGTACTGCACGCAGTACTCCAGATGGAGCCTAACCAATGTCTTGTACAGAGGATTATTACCTCCTCTTACGACTTGTGATACCCTACTAATACACTAACTACCCCCTAGCCTTACCTACTGCTTAGAGGTCTGCTTGATGATTTTAGGTCATCAGTGATGATGATGCCCAAGTCTCTTTTTTCCTTTGTGACTGCTAGCACCTCCTCCCAGCCTATAAGTGGCTTCAGGGTTTCTCTTCCCTATGTGCATGATTTTGCACTTCTTTGCATTAAATCCCAGTTGCCACTCTTCTGACCATTCTGCTAGTTTATCCAGATCTCTTCTCATTCTGCCCACCCCATCTGGATCATCTACTCTGTTGCAGATCTTAGTGTCATCTGCAAACAGACAAGCATACCCTCTAGTCCATGTCTGCGGGGTCACTAATGAAGATGTTGAATAGGACCTTCCCAGGACTGATCCCTGAGGTACCCCACTTGTGACTTGCATCTCTTCTGACTGTATACATTTACCACCACTCTCTGTTTCTGCCAGTCAACCAGTTTGCCACCCAGTTGACCAACTTCTGCCACCCCGAGCCTACCTAGCTTATTTATCAATCTTCTATGTGGAACAGTGTCAAAAGCTTTGCTGTAAGTCAAGGTGGCGACATCAACTGCTCCCCTGGTCCACCACTCTGGTTACCCAGTCAAAAGAAATCTATGAGATTAGTTTGACAGGACCTTTCCTTTGTAAACCCATGCTGTCTTGGATCCTGTGCCCCTATGGATTCCAGGTGTTGCACTATCCTTTCCTTAAGAGTGCCTCCATAATCTTGCCCACTACTGAGAGGTAAGACTGACGGTCTGTAGTTCCCCCGCCTCCCGCTACCACTCTTGTGGAGTGGGATCACATGAGCCTTTCTCCAGTCTTCTGGGACCTCTCCTGTGCTCAGAGACTCACTAAACAATTCTACTAATGGCTCTGCTAGTTCCTCCTTTAGCTCCTTAAGTACCCTGGGATGTATGCCCATCAGGTCCCATTGCCATCACCCTGAGCTTAGCAAGCTCTGTAGGACCCTTTCTTTTGTGAAGGGAGTAGTGCTCACCTCCTCCCCTGTGTCCATGATGCTGAGCTGTCGGCCCTGCCCTACCTTCTCTTCAGTAAATACTGAGCAAAAGTATCTATTTAGGATAGATGCCTTTACAAGGTCCTCCTCCTCCATGCTCCCTTTCTCCATTAAGCATAGCCTATCCCCTCTGGACTTTCTCCTTTCACTAATGTATCTATAGAAGTCTTGTCACCTTCTTTTACTGTTCGTGCTAGTGTTTCCTCAGTTGGGACTTTGCCTGCCTTACTGCCTTACCTGCTTCCCTTAGGGCAGTTTGGTATGCCTCCTATCTTCATCCCGCTGTGTTCCCTTATATTTTCTGAAGGCCAGCCTTTTGGCTCTGACCTTTTGCTACTATATTGAGAACCAAAGTGGTTTCCTTCTTCTTTGCCTTCCTTTTCTGTCTAACACAATGGGATGTTGCTTCAAGTATTGTATCCTTAATGCTTGCCCACTTTGCCTGTACCTCCTCACCTGTGTTTCTTTTGCCAGGGCTAGCTTAACTCTGTGAGCTCATCTTTCAAAGTCAGCTCCTCTGAAGTCCCATATTTTTACTTCGGAATGGGATGATTTAGATGTAGTAGCCAAATTGATCATACCATATGATGGTCACTGGCCCCAGGTGACCTTCTACCTGAGAGATCTGTGATCCCTTCTTTGTTAGTCAGTACTAGATCTAGGATAGCCCTGTCTCTTGTGGGTTGCTGTGCCAGTTGTTTGAGGCCCTCCTGCAGGAATCCACTATGAGTCTAGTTCTGGCAGATGTTCCTACTGGTATTGACCAATCTGTATCTGGCATGTTGAAGTCTCCCATTATCAGAACCTCCCTTTAGCTGTCATGTTTTGTATATCTTCTAACAGTAATGTGTCTATGTCCTCCCTCTGGTCTGGGGCCTGTAGACAACCCTCAGTTCTACTGGCTGTCCCATTACCTCTGTTTCCAGGTGACCCACAGTTCTTCTGGCTCCTTATGTATATTCTAATTTCTGTAGCTTTGATATTTTCATTACATACAGGGCCTCCTCCCTTTTGCAGCTCGGTCTCTTCTGAACAATACATATCCAGGTACTGAAGTCTCCCAAGTGTGGTTACTGGTAAACCACGTCTCACTAATTGCTACTATGTCCAGTTTAGCCTCTGACATTATTGCTTGCAGGTCTGGGATCTTATTTCCCAGGCTGTGAGCATTTAGTACATGATTTTCCATTGGCCAGATTTTGGTGTGTTAGTTGTTGGGTGAAGTTTGGCATTACCCTGTGCATCGTATGGGAGACAAACCTTTTCTTACCTGGTGATGCAAATGAATGGCAAACCGCTGAATTCCTGTTTGACCACTAGCTGAGGGGAGGGTGTCTTCCATTCGACGTATGGGGTGCTGCCTCTCCCATTTGCTAGTTTAAATATTCTGCAAAGGCGTCAAACTTCTGCCCCAATGCACTGACTCCTCTTTAGTCAGATGCAGTCCATCAAATTTAAAGAACTTTCGCTCCCAGAACTGTTGCCAGTTCCACAAATCTGTTGTCCTTTTTCTAGCACCAGTCCTTGAGCCACGTGTTTAGCTCCCCATCTCCCCTTCTGACCTTCCGTCCATCTGCTCCCTTCTCCCAGACTGGCAGGATCTCAGAGAAGGAGATGCCGGACGAAATAGATGATAGTTGTCACCCAGCCTAGTCAGGTGCTCAGTGTCTCCTCAACTGGCCGGCTGGCGAGATCATAGTCCCTATGTGTACTAGGACATCAGTGTTTTCTCTCCTGCTTTGTGAACAATTTGTAATGCGGTCAGTGTCTCTCCATGCTGATGTACCTGGGAGACATCTGATATCACCCTGGCTGGAGATGGGTATCAACTCCCGAATCATAGAGTCTCCTATGATCAGAAGTTTTTTGGACTTCCTTTGTGCTTGTTTAGTTTTGGTTCCTGATTTGGGTGAGTATTGTTGTGCTAGCTCCTGTGCCAGTGTCCTGCTCTGCAGTGTCTTCTGCCTCTTTATTTGATTTCAGAGATGAGGCAGATACCTGACTCGTAGTGTTTATATAGGTTTTGGAGTAATGTGTTGGAGGCAGAGAGTGATGGGGCACCTGATTTGCTCCTCCCTACCACCAGCCAACCTCCTGGACCAACTACCCTCTGCGGTCGAGGTTTTTCTGTTGGATGCTGGGGAAATGGCAGGTGGTTCTTATAATGTATTTCCTCTTCAATATGAAATTTGGGGCGTGCAAATCTGCCCATGCTGCCCGGAGCTGAGACCTAAGATCTCAAGGCCCAGCATGTAGGACAGTGTCCTAAATCCTGTAAGACTGTCCTTCTGAAAATTGTTCCACAGTACCTGCAGTTAATGAAATCCATTCCAAATAAGTTGCTGGGTTTGTAACCTAGTCAGAGTAATTAGAAGGAAAAAAATGCAAGTAATGGTTTAATTTGTGCTTTGTTTAACTTGTTATAACAAGTTAAATTACTAGTGCCCTGTAAATAGAGATCACCTTGTGGAGCCCCACTGATCCGCCCCTTCCTGTTCTGCCACAGGAAATGTTACAACCAGGTACCATAAAAAGGAGTGTAGTGGGGTGGTTGGGATTGGGGTGGGTGGCTGGGCCCTTCCCTGCCAAAAGAAGAACCCGGACGAAAGAACAAGGAGGTAAGAGCAGAAACAATCAGTCAACAACAAATGCAGTAACCCTGAAAGCTTATCCTAATGTTAGAATAAAACTGTAAAACCTGTAAAGCACTACCTGTAATACCTCAGAGAAGATATAATTCCTGTAAGAAACACTTTGCTCCAGAGAAAATATTGGAAGCAGTAACAGAAGATATACCTTAAAGACAATTTGAATCAGAAGATTACAGTAAAATCTGTTAGCACACACCTGTAGTACACCTTGTAATAATGTAGAAGAAGGTATACCAGCAAATAACAATTTCCAATCAGAGAAAAAATAAAGCAATGAAATGTTAGCAACAACAAAGTAGCAATCCCTGGTGAGTAAAAATAAAAAACACCACCACACAGTAAATCTGCTTAGCCAAAACTAAGTCTTAATACTTCTCCCTTGCTCTGGTAAGTTTCTCTACCTGCCTTCAAGCAGTCTTAGAAGGAAAGAGCTCAGGTGAAGCTAGGTACACTTTGTAATACAGTCATTTGCTGGGCTATCATCACCAAATTTCAACATAAAGCATTTTAGGACCTCTGCTCATGAACAGTATCACTGTCATTTTCTTAATCTGTCCTGGACAGTGATTTCCCACATGTTCTGCTCTATTCTGCGCCGGAAGTGCAAAAACATTTAAAGCCAGGGATGGGAAAAATAAGCGGATCGCTTTAAGTGAATTTGTGAGAAAATGGCAATGTTGAAATCTAAGTGAAAATATAAATTAATGAAATTACCGAGCATGTAAGGCGCAAACCTGCAACACACGCTCATAACACAGTCATTTTATGGAGTATCATTAGCAGATTTTCAACACAGCCATTTCAGGACCTCTACTCATGAAAAGTGTCACAGTCATTTTCTTAATCAGTCCCGAACACTGATTTGCCACAGCAACCACTCTATTCTGTGCCAGAAGTGTGAAAACACATTTCTGCCAGGATGTGAACAATGACAGCTGTACTGTTCACAAGGAGGTGTGAAAAAATGGCAATGTTGAAAATCACAATTAATAAATATTGCAAATTCATGAAGTTACGAGTGTGGGTAACTTGGCTCAGCAAGATGAAACACCCTATAAAACAGTTATTGCATTTTACACCAAATTGCAACATAGGTTTTTGAGACCCACCTCATGAACACTGGCACTGTCGCCACTTAATCGGCTCCGAAAGATGATTCCGGCGCGGTGACGCAAAATCTCCTTTCGGGGCGATTAACTGGAATGACAGTTCAAATCATGAGGAGGGTCTAAAAACCCATGTTGAAATTTGGTGAAAAGTCCCAAAATGCCTGAGATATGTACTAAGTTGAAAAAACACTATTTATTCACGTTATACAGCTTACGGCATTTCCTCAGTTCGGTGGGATTTGAAAGGTGCAAGCGTGTTCCCAGTTCACCGAAGATGCATTAAATTGCCAAACTCGGAGAGTAAGTATGGCATGGTAAACAAGGGGTGTGGGGGAGGCAGTGCATGATGGGTTAGTGCGGGTTGCAGGTGGGGGCCAGGGACACTACGAGAACCGTTTCCTTTTGCAGGTAAAAAATAAAAAAACACAGATGAGACCATTTTTCCCTTTACAGGGGCATGTGGCATGCTGGGATCGCACCGGCGTACACCAATCTTTTGGGGGGCAGCAGTAGCCGATGGGGATTTGGCACCCGTCGGCAGGAATAAAAGCAGGGGTGTTACAGGATGCCCGGCCAAGGGGTAGGCTCCCCACGTTGGCACCAGAAACAATGGGGCACGCACTGAGGCCAGCGGGGTTTGAGGACCCCGTTGGCACACTCATAACATGGGGGGGTTATGGCCCATTGTTTCAGAACACGGCAACCCGCCGGCGTGGTTCACAAACAATATCAGGGTTTACATCCCACCCTGCAAATGACGGTCACCCCTCATTGCAGCAGATGGCCGGATGCTGGCGGCCGGCCCCTGATTGCAGCGGCGAAATTGTCAGCAGCTGGTGCAAATATTCCAAACCACTGTCACCAGCAGCCTGCAATAGCATTGGGGGAAGCAGGACGAGCCTTTGCAGGCTGTGGGGGCATTGGCCACAACAGTGCCATGCCTCCACAGCTTGCTACTGAGAAAGCTGCCACAATATGTTATTTGCGCTGTGTGCAATCAACATAAAAATGGTACATCTAATCTGCCCCATTTCCCAAATTAAACCTCAGAACCTACTGTTCATGCAGGGAAATAGCCTTTACTATCCACTCCCTTGTACCCCTCCCTACTACTATCAGCTCAGCCTGAGTAACTATTATACCCTTCACTTTGTCACAGCCATTCTTGAACCATTTTATGGTTTTGGTGCCTGTCATCTCAGTTGGCAAACTATTCCAAATTTCCACCACCATTTATGGAAAATAAAACTTTCCAATATCCCTCTTGAACCTCCCTCCCATCAGTCTCTACTTGTGCCCCCATAACCTTGAACTGTTACTCATGCTAAGTAGTTCTCCATTCACTTTGTTTATTCCTTACAGGAACGTGAAAGTCTCCATCATGTCATTCCTTTCTTGTCTAGTCTCCAGTGAAGACATGTTCAGTGCCTTGAGCAGTTCCTCATACGGTCTGTCCTGTCAGCTCTGAATCATCCTGATCACCCTTTGTCCTTATCTTTCCTGAGGTGAGGTCTTCAGAAGTTCAGAACTCTGAACAGTATACCCAGTGCAGCCTCACCAGTGATCAATAAAGAGGCAGTAAACCTCTTTTCTTCTACTATCAGAACCCCTTCTGGCACATCCTAGTATCCAATTTGCCTGACTAGATGCCTCACTGTACTAGCTTGATTGTTTAAGGGAGTCACTAATGATGAACACTAGGTCTCTTTTCTCAGCTGTAGTGCTCAGCTCTACCCCTCCTATCCAGTACTCTGTCCTGGGGTTCTTGTCCCCTAAGTGAATCACCTTGCACTTTTTGGCATTGAATTTCAACTGCCAAACCTTAGGCCATCTCTCTAATCTTTACATGTCAGTCTGCAGTTTCCTACTTCCTCATCACTATCTACCCTCCCATGAGCTTGGTGTCATCTTCAAAGAGACACAGCCCCAGATTCATTCTCGAATGTTGTTAATGAGCATATTGAAGAGAACAAGAGTCAGGATGGATCCCTGTGGTATTCCACTCTTGACTTCCCTCTGTTCTGATCTGACACCATAATCACAACCCTCTGATGCCTCTCATTCAACTAAAGCCCCCTCACCACCATCAAAAAACTGCTTATATTTTCCTTCAAATCCTGGGACCTCACCCCCTTGCTCCGTGACCTAAGTCACTCTGATTGGTCCCCTATCTCATTGGTCTGCTCCACTGATTCCATGCTAACATATTTCAAAACAAAATTACTCTAAATATATATATTTTTTTTAGTTGTTTAACCAGGAGTAACACACTAAGCTGAAAGCTTTTTTACAGGAGCAACCTGGGAGCACAGGGAAGTTAAGTGACTTGCTCAGAGTCACACAGTATGCAAGTGGAAGCTGTTGGATTCAAACCCAGGTCTAGTCTGCTGGATGTCACCAGATTTGCAGCTCAGAGCCTTACACCACTGTGCTATACTGCCTCCCCTTTATGGGACTGCCATGCCCCCCCAGAGCAGGACATGAGAAAAGGTACCCCACCTCTCCTAGATCATGGCTGACCTCATAGCTTACTTTGCAAGTGCATGATTTGGCCTGGTCAAAAAATAAACGTAACCCATTCCCCATGGCTTCCAGAGGTATCATCATCTCCGCAGCACCTGTACCATGGCAATAAGCTTGCCAAAAGTGAGAATTTTACATCTAACTTCAGTACCAACATTGGTTACCCGTCTAAATTTTGATAGGCTGCCACAATCTCTTCTCCCCTCCCACTCCTTTGCTTGTTCTCAGAGTCAGTGACACCCCTGTCTCTAACCTCTCCTTCATCACCATAGAGATGTAATTCCTTTTCATTACCTGTACCTCCTCTCTCCTCTCCTCTCCTCCCTCTACCCTTCCTCACCTCCCTCTCGCCCCTGCCAGCCTGTACGATTGTCATCTCCTTCATTCCCACTATTGTTTTTTCTCTCTCCAGAAACTCCATCCTTTATCCCAACACACTTCCGCCCTTAATCCTTCCAGGGTAGGAGCCCAGATAGCTGGGATAGCAAGCTCCTCCTTCTGACTGCTTCTGCAATCTCCTCCCCATTGGATGACCTCCCTAACCTCTCTTTCTGGTGTTCCTTCATCCCTGCTGACTGGAAGGCTGCCACTGTTACTCCTCCTCCTCCTCCAAAAGATGGTGACCCATCAGGTATGAACAGCTACCGACTCATTTCTCTCCTCCCTCCAAATTACAGGAACAAATTATCTTGTTACAGCTCTCTCCCTTTCTGGACTCCTCTTCCTTTTTCACCCAATACAAGTCTGACTTCCACAAAAATCACTCCACCATCTGCTCAGGCTCACCAAATCCATCCATAATGGTATGGATCACAGCCTATTCACTTCTGCTATCTTCATCGATCTAGCCAAAGCATTCAACCCTGTCTACCACCCAATTATTAGCCAAACTCCAGGCTGCAGGCCTCTCTGACTTAGCCATCAGCTGTTCCACTCCTACCACAGGGGTAGGTCCCAAGCAGTCAAAAGTGGTGACCCTCCTCTCTCCTCCCTGCCTGTATCCACTTGGGTCCCACAAGGATCTGTGTTAAGCCCACTACTTTTCTCCATTTTCCTTAATGCTCTCCCCCTCCATGTGCTTGTCTGCATCCATTCACATGTACATGGATGACACGGTCCTCTTCACAGCAGGCCCACAGACTCCAGCTGGACTTTGATCAAGTTCAGCCCTGACCACACACAAATCAGCTTTTCCTCAATGTCAAGAAGGCTGTCTCCATGTCCTTTGGCACAAGGCACCAGACTCTCTAGGCTCCCTCCCCTTCCTACTTTCCATACCCTGGATGGCTCCCCTGTGGAAGATGTCACCACCTTTAGTTATCTTGGTATCTGGCTAGACCAGCACCTAAATGTTTCTGAACAATTGAGATGCTATAGTCAAAAGCTGCACCACAATTTGAGTGCACTTTACAGGAACTGTGACTGTATCCCATCTCCTGTATACCATGCTATTATCCAGAGAATGATCCTCCAAATCTCTGACTATGGTGAGTTGGTCTACAGCGTAGCCCCCTTCACTACCCTTGCCAGACTGGACACACTCTTCAACTATTTCTGCCATTACACTCTCGATTATCCTTCTTGGACTCACCATTGTTCTATATATAAATCTCTCTCCTTTTCTTTTCTTGCGGACAGACACCATGCCCACTTTGCCAGCTTTGTGGGCAAATCCAGTTTGTTTCCCTACCCTCCTATCTCTCCAATGGCCCCATTATAGCCATACCATCAGAAGCTGAAATATTCGAACCCTAGCAGTCCCTTCAGTTTCCGCAACCATCGGCAAAGTCACGTTCAGCCACCGCTGCCCTAAAATCTGGAACTCCCTCGCCCCAGCCATTCACCAATCTCCCTCCCATGGATTCTTTCAAACCACTTCACTGGTCTCACCTCTCCCTCCTGCACTTGCTCTAGTTTTCCCTCTTGCTCTCCTATTACTTGTTTCCAGTTTAGGTACAGCTAAAATTTGGCACCTATGCTTCCACTCTAGGCATTATGCACAGATGTTTATAGTTAATGTTGAAGTAAAAGCCTCTCCAGCCCCTTTGCATATCAGTTGTGCAGATGGAGCTCCCCCCAACTGTGAACTCCATCAAATACCTTGGGGTGACACTTGACCCCCAGTTGGATACACAAAGTCATGTATCCTAAATGTCTGTGAGACTGTGAGACTGTAAGGGGGTGGGCTGGCCTATGGGGCCAAAGAACTACCTGACACCTGCTGCTCGTCTGGCACTTGCTAGAGGTGTACTACTTCCCTCCCTTAGCTATGGTCTCCACCAATTTCCCTGTACCTCCAAAGCTCTTCTTACTCAGTAGCACACAACGTACAGTAACATCTGTCGCTTTGCACTGGCTGCCCCCCTCTCACCCCACCATTGTGAGCTTTATGATAAACTAGGTTGGCTTTCCTGACCAATCACACTGAACTTTGGGCTGGGATGCCTGTGAGACAAGTGATCAGAACTGCACCTCTCCCTGGGCCTGGGTGCTGTCACCTCCCACCCTCCTCTTACCCACTCAGGTCCCAGGGTCCTGGGATGCTAAAAATACCCTCACCCTGAACCCTTATGGGGGACAGGAACTTTGTGCATGTGCTCTAGGCTCTGGAACTCCTTTCTGACCATGTTCATTTCCGCCTCCTCCATCAGTGCTTCCGGAAGTCCCTGTACAGAGCATCTGAAGCTGGTCTCAGCGTCTTGATGTCCCCAAGCCTCCTAGCCCTAATTGTACTTAGGTGCCCAACTGTTCGGAGGACCTGCCAATAATCTTTTGGTCATTTCTCATGATCCAATTGCTCTCCTAGGGCATCTGACTGCACTATGTATGCTCTAGAGACTATATTGTTGATTATATGTGCTTTATCAATTTCTGTCATAGCAGTTCACTCCATGCCTTACCGTTTTGTGACTCAATGCATTTTGTTACTCTATGTACTAGCTTTACTTGCTGTTATGTTCTGATGTATCTGTATTACCTGCTGTACTCTCCTGGGAAGTTCCTGAAAATAGGCATATAACTTGTCTAGTGTACCTACCCAGTTAACAAACGCTAAATAAATAAATAAATAAAACTGGTCTGTATTTGAGCACCAGCATAGGTTTGTGGCTCCTGACTGTGCTGTATATGCATTGTCGATTGTTTGCTTGTCACTCAAGTTCTCACATCTTGCATGAATTATTCCCAATGTAATTTGTGGTTGTGTACCACTCTGCTCCATGTATGTTATGTATACAAATCCCTGAACATTGACCCACTTCTTTATGATTTGACCAACACTAACTGGGCACCTATAACTGTTGCCAGTAACCTAGATGTCGGGCTAACTACTTTAGAGAATGATTCTGAAGTCTGGAATCAACATGCACCACTACGCCGGGTAATGTGTCCATGGAAACCACTTCCTTGATCTCCTAGAACTCATTGCTTGTCTAAAGGCACTTGATGCAGCCCAGTTCATAAAAGAACAAAGTCTTAAAGACTATGAGGCTCACTGGTCCTCAGAAACAAAATGCACAAAAGCCACTGCTTGCCAAGGCTGATTACTCAGCTGTACTTAACTCTAATAAAATAACCTATAAATTTGAAAGTAATTCACTCACTTTTCTCCTATAGGCTCCCCTTTTACCCCTCCAAATAAACAATACTGTCATTCCGACCACTCTAGCATTGCTGTTGCTTTCAACCTTTACTTTACCTCATGTGTTTACCTGCTAGGTCTCCTCCTAACTATTAACCCGATATTCTCCACTCATTAGAAGTCCTCCAGCCCCACCTCATAGCTTTTCCTTCTCAAATTCTGAGAACTGACATGCTGGTGGCCTTGAAGCTCTAAACCTGAGCAAAGGTAGCCTGATGGATTGGACCCAGTTGTAAACTTGTCTGCCTCTGCTATTGCTCCCCCACCACTGCTCTTTTCAATTCTCGTTCACTTGGCCAAAATTCTGCGTCAGTGGAAACATGCTATTGTCCTCCATTCCATGGGTGTGTGACTTCCCCTGAGAACATCACCTATCTCTCTTCCTGACTCGTTGCTTACCAGAACATCTAGTCCCTGACTATCTCGTACTCCTCTCAGACAGAAATTTTTCACCATATCAATCTGGGTTGTGAACATCACTCTACTACTACCCGTTGTTTTGATCACTGATGATCCTGATAGGGTATGGATTGGTGTCACATAACCACTGCTATTTTATTGATCTACAAGCTTGCCACGGTTTCCTACCCCCACTCCACTTCCTCCTACTGTCTGTTGAACATGCCAATAAATGGTTCAGTATGTACTTTATGACTGCTCACAGTCTGTAAAATATCCACATCTCCTCCTACCCATATACTTTGAGTTCTAAGGGTCCATGTAGTCTGATTCTCTTCCATCTTTCAATGATCTCCATCCATTTGTACTTTGTCTTCTACATATGTATGATGATGTGGTTCTATTCTCCTGATTCTCACCCTGATGTCACCCAGGCACCAACATGATTTCATAATGCCTAGAGCTGGTTTCTATCTCACCAACTTTCCCAATGCTACGAAACTGTGTCCATGACTTTGGCACACACTGAAGCCAAGGTCTTCTGCCCTACCTTCTACCCCGACGGAGCAACTGTAATTGCTACTGAGTCTTTCGGGTATCTGCTTTGGATAAACATCTCCACCTTCTGGCCCATGTAGATGCTATAATAAAAGCTCATCCTAAACCGTGTTTTATAGAACTGCCCGCCTCCGCTATTGCAAGACGAAACTGATCCAAAAATGATCCTCCTGGTTTCAATTATTGTAATGTTGTTTTTTGCCTGCCCTGCCACCTTAGCCCAACCTGATACTCTTCAACTATTCTGTCAGTTTGCCTGGATGTACCCTGCTTACCCATCGCCACTTGTATTGAGTTTAGCCTGCATCCTTAAATGGTGACTGCACTGCGCAACTTCATCTCACACCGCTTGGCACACCCTCCCTACCTAATTTCTATCTCCTGTTCACCCCTCTCAATCTCAAGAGCCCAGACCACAGAATTGCCTGTTCCCAGGAGATCCACCAGTGGACAGGCTCCCATCTATCATCTCCTCAAATGGAATGTTCCCACATATCTGATCCTCTTCCTCGCTTTGTTCATTAAATCAAGTTTCATAATTTCTCTCTGTAATGGCACCTGCCCCTAGCTCCCTTCTTGTCCTACATCCTGTTTGATGCCCATTGACTCACTTCACTCTACACCTGTGCTATTCTTAGTCTGCATGTAGTGCGCTGGTTGGTTCTTACTCTGCTGTTACATTAAGCCTCTCTGTGTCTCTACCACAAGCTCACTGCAACTGGTTTTCACTTCTACCTTTGTAATTATTTGCTTTTCATGCTAATGTGTAATTCTGAAGTTAACTCTATGCTTTTGTGTGATACTGTGTTTTGTGTGTACTCATTGTTACTATGTAACTCCCATCATCCATCTCTCTCCCAGGTCGCATTGGGAGATGAGCAAATTGTTGTTCAGTGTAATTTCCTGTGAAACTTTTCAATAAATAAATTAATTTGAGTAACACAGTGGTGCATATTGTGACCCTACCTGTGGTCACCATTATGATGTTCCTATTAGTATATCAAAATTATCCTTGGTATGTAAAGGTTCTACATCTCTGCTCACAGTTTAAATGGCTCCAATTATTATAGTAAAATGATCCTTGTGTTCTAGTGCTCCCCAACCAGGAATACTAAGCTGGGAGCTCATTTCTAGATGCATCCTGGGAAGGGAACTTGTACAAGTGGGTCTTAGGTAGCACAATAGTTCAAAAATACATAACATATATGGAGCAGAGTGGTACACAACCACAAATTATATTGGGAATAATACATGCAAGATGTGAGAACTTGAGGATACAAGCAAACAATCGACAATGCATATACAGCACAGTCAGGAGCCACAAACCTATGCTGGTGATCAAATACAGAGCAGTTTTATTTATTTATTTAGCTTTTGTTAACCGGGGAGGTACACTAGACAAGTTATAAGCCTATTTTCAGGAACTTCCCGGGAGAGTACAGCAGGTAATACAGACACATCAGAATACAACAGCAAGTAAAGTTAGTACATAGAGTAACAAAATACATTGAGTCACAAAACGGTAAAGCATGGAGGAATCTATGACAGAAATTGATAAAGTATATATCAATCAATATATAGTCTAGAGCATACATAGTGCAGTCAGATGCCTAGGAGAGCAATTGGATCACGAAACGACCAAAAGATTATTGGCAGGTCCTCAGAACAGTTGGGCTCCAAGTACAATTAGGCTAGGAGGTTTGGGATATTCGCAACGCTGAGACCAGTTTCAGATGCTCCTCCACAGGGACTTCCGAAGCACTGATGGGAGGAGGCAGAACTAACATGGTCAGCAAAGGAGTTCCAGAGCTCAGGAGCACATGCAACAAAGTCTCTGTCCCCCAAGAGGTTCGGGTGGGGGTACTTTAGTATCCCAGGACCCTGGGACCTGAGTGGTAAGAGGAGGGGCCCAGGAGGTACAGGAGCTGTGCCAGCCCTCAGAGGGGTGCCGGTTCTGATCACTTTGCTCACAAGGCATCCCAGCCCAAAGTTCAGGTGATTGGTCAGGAAAGCCAACCTAGTTTATCATAAAGCTCACAATGGTGTGGATGGGGGCAAGCCAGTGCAAAGCGATAGATGTTGCTGCACGTAGTGCTACCAAGTAAGAAGAGCTTTGGAGGTACGGGCAATTCAGGAGACCATAGCTATGAGGGAAGTAGTACACCTCAGCAAGTGCCAGACGGAGCAGCAGGTGTCAGGTTATTTTTGGCCCATAGGCCATGACCTAATTTACAGTTCACAGTTCTACAGACATTTAGGATATGACTTCTAGGTCCAACTGGGGGGTCGGTGTCACCCCAAGGTATTTGATGGAGTTTATAGTTAGGAGGGAGCTCCATCTGCACAAGTGATAGGCAAAGGGCTGAGAGGCTTTTACTTCAATATTAGCTATAAACATTTGTGCATAATGCCCAGAGTGGAAGCATAGGTGCCAAATTTTAGCTGTACCTAAACTGAAACAAGTAATAGAGAGCAAGAGGGAAAACTAGAGCAAGTGCAGGAGGGAGAGGTGAGACCAGTGAAGTGGTTTGAAAGAATCCATGGGAGGGAGATTGGTGAATGGCTGAAGTCGGAAGTTCCAGATTTTAGGGCAGTGGTTGGCTGAACGTGACTTTGCTGGATGGTTGTGGAAACTGGAAGGGACTGTTAGGTTCAATATTTCAGCTTCTGATGGTATGGCTATAACGGGCCATCGGAGAGATAGGAGGGTAGGGAAACAAACCAGATTTGCCCACAAAGCTGGCACAGTGGGCATGGTGTCTGTCCACAAGAAAAGAAAAGGAGAGAGATTTATATATAGAACAATGGTGAGTCCAAGAAGGATAGTCGAGAGTGTAATGGCAGAAATAGCTGAAGAGTGTGTCCAGTCTGGCAAGGGTAGTAAAGGGGCTACGCTGTAGACCACATCACCATAGTCAGAGATTTGGAGGATCATTCTCTGATAATAGTATGGTATGCTGAGATGGATACAGTCACAGTTCCTGTAAAGTGCATCAAATTGTTGTGCAGCTTTTTACTGATAGCATCCACTTGTTCAGAAACATTTAGGTGCTGGTCTAGGACCAGATACCAAGATAACCAAAGGTGATGACATCTTCCACAGGGGAGCCATCCAGGGTATGGAGTGGTGGAAGCCGGAGGATTTAGAGAGTTTGTGCCTTGTGCCAAAGGACATGGAGACAGCCTTCTTGGCATTGAGGAAAAGCTGATTTGTGGTGTGGTCAGGGCTGATCTTTGATCAAAGTCCAGCTGGAGTCTGTGGGCCTGCTGTGAAGAGGACCGTGGTCATCGCTGGTACATGTGAATGGATGCAGACAAGCTCATGGGAGGAGGAGATCATTACGGAAATGGAGAAAAGTAATGAGCTTAACACAGATCCTTGGGACCCAAGTGGATAGGCAGGGAGGAGAGGAGGAAGTCACCACTTTGACTGCTTGGGACCTACCCTGTGGTAGGAGTAGAACAGCTGATGGCTAAGTCAGAGAGGCCTGCAGCCTGAGTTTGGCTATTAATTGGGTGGTAGACAGGTTGAATGCTTTGGCTAGATCGATAAAGATAGTAGAAGTGAATAGGCTGTGATCCATACCATTATGGATGGATTTGGTGAGCCTGAGCAGGTGGTGGAGTGATTTTTGCGGAAGTCAGACTTGTATTGGGTGAAAAAGGAAGAGGAGTCCAGAAAGTGAGAGAGTTGTAACAAGATAATTTGTTCCTGTATTTTGGGGGGAGGAGAAAAATGAGTCAGTATCTGTTCATATCTGATGGGTCACCATCTTTTGAAGGAGGAGGAGTAACAGTGGCAGTCTTCCAGTCAGCAGGGATGGAGGAACACCAGAAAGAGAGGTTAGGGAGGTCATCCAATAGGGAGGAGATTGCAGAAGCAGTCAGATGGAGGAGCTTGCATCCCAGCTATCTGGGCTCCTACCCTTGAAGGATTAAGGCGGAAGTGTGTCGGGATAAAGGATGGAGTTACTGGAGAGAAAAAATAATAGTGGAAATGAAGGAGATGACAATCATGCAGGCTGGCAGGGAGGTGAGGAAGGGAGAGGAGGGAGGAGAGAGAGATGAGGTACAGGTGATGAAAAGGAATTACATCTCTATGGTGATGAAGGAGAGGTTAGAGACAGGGTGTCACTGACTCTGAGGACAGGCAAAGGAGTTGGAGGGGAGAGAGATTGTCAGCCCTATCAAAATTTAGACAGGTAACCAATGTTGGTACTGAAGTTAGATGTAAATTCTCACCTTGGCAAGCTTATTGCCATGGTACAGATGCTGTGGAGATGATGATACCTTGCAGCCATGGGAGATGGGTTACATTTATTTTTCTACCAGACCAAATCATGCACTTGCAAATAAGCTATGAGGTCAGCCATGATCTAGGGGAGGTGGTGTACTTTTCTCGTCTGCTCTGGGGGGTATGGAGTCCCATAAAGGGAGAGGCAGTATAGCGCAGTGGTTTAAGGCCCTGAGCTGCAAATCTGGTGACATCCAGCAGACCAGACCTGGGTTTGAATCCCACAGCTTCCACTTGCATACTGTATGACTCTGAGCAAGTCACTTAACTTCCCTGTGCTCCCAGGTCACTCCTGTAAAAAAGCTTTCAGTTTAGTATGCTAGTCCTGGTTAAACAACTAAAAAAAAAATATGTAGAGTAATTTTGTTTTGAACATAGTTAGCATGGAATCAGTGGAGCAGACCAATGAGATAGGGATCAATCTGAGTGACTTAGGTCACGTAAGTGCAAGGGGTGAGGTCCAGGGATTTGAAGGAAAAAGTAAGCTGTGTTTGGTGGGGGGTGAGGGGCTTTAGTTGAATGAGAGGCATCAGAGGGTTGTGATTATGGTGCAAATCAGAAAAGAGGAAGTCAAGAGTAGATTGCCACAGGGTCCATCCTGACTTTGTTCTCTTCAATATGCCATTAACAATGCCTGAGAATGAATCTGGGGCTGTGCTCTTTGAAGATTACACCAAGCTCATGTGAGGGTAGATAGTGATGGGAAGAGGAAACTGCAGACTGACATGTAAAGATTAGAGAGGGTTTCAAGGTTTGGCAGTTGAAATTCAATGCCAAAAAAGTGCAAGGTGATTCACTTAGGGGACAAGAACCCCAGACAGAGTACTGGATAGGAGGGTAGAGCTGAGCACACAGCTGAGAAAAGGGACCTAGTATTCGTCATTAGTGACTCCTTTAAACAACTCAAGCTAGTACAGTGAGGATCTAGCAAGGCAAATAGGATACTAGGATGTGCTAGAAGAGGTTCTGATAGTAGGAAAAAGAGGTTTACTGCCTCTTTATTGATCGCTGGTGAGGCTGCACCTGTATACTGTTCAGAGTTCTGAACTCTGAAGACCTCACCTCAGGAAAGATAAGGACAAAGGGTGCTCAGCATGATCTAGAGCTGACTGACAGATCGTGATGAGGATCTGCTCAAGGCACTGAGCATGTCTTCACTGGAGACCAGACAAGAGAGGAATGATATGATAGAGACCTTCAAGTTCCTGTAAGGAATAAATAAGGTGGATGAAGAACTACTTAGTATGAGTAACAGTTTAAGGTTATGGGGGCACAAGTAGAGACTGATGGGAGGGAGGTTCAAGAGGATATTGGAAAGGTTTTATTTTCCAAAATGGTGGTGGAATGTGAAATAGTTTGCCAACTGAGATGGTAGGGACCAAAACCATAAATGGTTTCAAGCATGGCTCTGACATAGTGAAGGTAGTTACCGGTTACCTGCGCCGATAGTAGTAGGGAGGAAACAAGGGAGTGGATAGTGAAGGCTATTACTCCTGCATGACAGTGGTAGGTTTGAGGATTAATATGGGAAATGGGCAGACAGGATGTAACATTTTTATATTGATTATGACAGTGCAAATAACATATTGCAGGTTGCCAGACAGTGGTTTAAATATTTGCACCAACTACTGACAATTTCGCCGCTGCAATCAGGGGCCTGGCCATTGCAGTGTCAGCCATCTGCTGCAGTGAGGGAGTGACCCATCATTGCAGAGTGGATGTAAAGGTCTTGATATTGTTTAGGAACAGGGCGGGGTGCCGCCCCTGTTCACAAACAATATAACCTCCCACCATGTTTATGTGCCAACAGGGTCCCCAACCTCTGCCGACCTCAGTTCCCCATATTTATGGTGCCGACGGGAAGCCCACTCCTGGGCCGCATTCTGTAACACCCCACTTTTATTCCTGCCGTCGGGTGCCCAATCCTGTGGCTACTGTTGCCACCTCCAAAAGAAAGTTATTGATGGCATGTTGGTGCTCATCCCAGCATGCCATGCCTGCAGTAAAGGGGAAAATGGTCCCATGAAGTATTTTTTTACCCGCAAAGGAACGGCTTTATAGTGTCCCTGGCCCCACTGCAACCTCGCATTCAACCCACTGCACACCCCTGCCTCCCTACACCCCCTGTCACCCATACCACTTACTCGAGCTAGAAGATCTTCGTGGACCAGGAACACATCTGCACTCTTTCAGCCAATCAGAACTGAGGAAATGCCGTAAGCTGTGTATAACGAATAAATAGTGTTTTTCAACTTTAGTACATATCTCAGGTATTTTGGGACTTTTTTCACCAAATTTTCAACATAGGGTTTCGGGACCCTCCTTGCGAATTCCCGAACTGTGACGGTGTTAATCGCCCAGAAAGGTGATTTTATGTCACCAGCGGAATCACCTGGCCGACATCAAAACGACAGTGCCGGTGTTCTGCGAGGTGGTCTCAAAACCTATGTTGCAAATTTGGTGGGAATAATCCAAAAAATGACTGTTTTACGAGCGTGCACTGCGCAGTTGCTACCCACGCTCGTAACTTCGTGAATTTGCAATATTTTAATGCCAGATTTTCAACATTGGCATTTTTTTACACCTCCTTGTGAACAGTATAGCTGTCATTGTTCACATCCTGGCGGAAATGTGTTTTCGCACTTCTGGCACAGAAAGCGTGGTCGCTGTGGGAAATCAGTGTTCAGGACAGATTAAGAAAATGACAGTGACACTGTTCATGAGTAGAGGTCCTGAAATGGCTATGTTGAAAATCTGCTAACAATACTCAATAAAGTCGAGGCTGTGTTACGAGCTGCAAAGGCGCAGTTGCATGCACGCCGTAACTTCGAGAATTTATATTTTCACCCAGATGTTCAACATTGCCATTTTCCCACACCTACTTATGAACAGTGCATCCGCTTATTTTTCCTATCCTGGCCGAAATGTGTTTTCACACTCGGGCGCAGAATAGAGCAGTCACGTGGGAAATCACTGTCCGGATAGATTAAGAAATGACAGTGATGCTGTTCATGAGCAGAGGTCCCAAAATGCCTATGTTGAAAATTTGGTGATGATAATCCAGCATATGATCATGCTTACGTGTGTGCGCTGTTACACTTTCCCTCAAACACAACCCTTGTAATCGCAGATTTGTAATATTGTCTGTGCCAGATTTTCAACGGTGGCATTTTTCACACCTCCTTATGATTGTGGTACAGCTGTCATTTTCCATCCTGACTGAAATGTGGTTTCACAGTTGATTTACACAACAAAGCGGTCGCTGTGGTAAATCAGTGTTAGAGACAGATTAAGAAAATTACAGGGCACTGTTCATGAGCAGAGGTCCTAAGGCCCTATGTTGAAAATTTGGTGACGAAACCCATAACATGATTGTGTTACAAGCTGCATTGAACTGTTTCACTTACCTTGTAATCTCAGCACATTTGTAATATTTTCACAGCACATTTTCAACAGTGGCACTTTTTTCACACCTCCTTATGAAGAGTACAGCTGTCATTTTCACATCCGGTCTAAATATGTTTTGCACTCCCGCCGGAGAATAGCACGGGTTGCTGTGGGAAATCAGTGTTTGGGACAGATTAAGATCGAACGGAGTGGCGGGGGAGGACTGAGCTAAACTCCAGCTCTGTCGGAACTGCTGTGGATTTGTTTGTGGGCAGAAAAGGCCCCACAAGAGCTCAGTACAAAGGGAAGCCTGCAGCACTGGGGAGAAACAGAACGAGAGAGCGAGTGAGGGAGGGTGAGTGAGTGAACTCACCGAGCGCTGTCAGGACTGCTGTGGATTTCTTTGTGGCAGAAAAGGTGTCTGCTGGTAGGGGCCAAGTAGAAAAGGCCAGCCTGCAGCGGTGGGAGAAACAGTATGAGTGAGTGAGATGGGGGACTGGAGTTAACTCAACAGATCTCTAGCAGGACTGCTGGATTTCTTTGTGGGCAGAAAGTGCCTATGCAGGCAGGAGCACTGTGATAAAGGGCCGCTGCAGTGCCAGGACAAACAGAATGAGCATGTGACAGAGGGAGACTGAGCGACCTCAACGAAGCTCTGTCGGGACAGCTTGCAGATTTCTTTGTGATGTACAAAGGTGCCAATGCAGCCAGGAGCCCCGTACACAAGCACAGCCTGCAGCACCAAGAGAAACAGAATGAGTGAGTGACAGAGCGGTAGTGAGCGAGCTCAACAGAGCTGTATTGTGACTGCTGCGGATTTCTTTGTGGGCAGAAAATGCGGCAACGGAGGCAGGAGCCCAGTACAAAAGGCCAGCCTGCAGCACCGGGAGCAACGGATTGAGTGAGTGAGAGGGGGAGTGAGCGAGCTCAATGGAGCTGGGTCGGGACTGCTTCAGATTTCTTTCTGGCCAGAACAAGCCGCCAATGCAGGCAGGAGCCCAGTACAAAACGGCAGCCTGCAGTGGCAGGAGACACAGAACGAGTGAGTGAGGGAGGGGGAGTGAGTGAGCACAAAGGAGTTCTTTTGGGACTGCTACAGATTTGTTTGTGGGCAGAAAAAGACAGCAATGCACGCTGGGGCCCAGTACAAAAGGGCAGCCTGCAGTGGCGGGAAAACCAGAATGAGCGAGAGAGAGGGAGTGAGTGAGCTCAATGGAGCTCTATGATGACTGCTGCACATTTCTTTGTGGGCATGAAAAGCCAGCAACACAGGCAGGAGCCCAGTACAAAAGGGCAGCCTGCAGCGCTGGCAGAAACAGAATGAGCGAGTGAGAGAGGGGGAATGAGAGCAAGCTGAATGGAGCTGTGTCGGGACTGCTGCAGATTTCTTTGTGGGCAGAAAAAGGCAGCAATGCACACAGGAGCCCAGTACAAAAGGCCAGTCTGCAGCGCCTGCAGAAAAGGAACAAGCAAGTGAAAGAGGGGGAGTGAGCGAACTCAACAGAGCTGTGTCAGGACTGCTGCAGATCTTTTTGTTGGCAGAAAAAGCTACCAATGCAGGCAGGAACCCAGTACAAAAGTGCAGCCTGCAGCAACGGGAGACACAGAACGAGCGAGTGAGAAAGGGGGAGTAAGTGAGCTCACCGAAGCTTAGCTGGGACTGCTGTGTATTTCTTTATGGGTAGATAAAGGCAGCAATGCATGCAGGGGCCCAGTACAAAAGGGCAGCCTTCAGCGGTGGAAGAAACAGAACGAACGAGTGAGAATGGGGACTGAGTGAGCCAGCTCAATGAGCTGTATCAGACCGGGCTGCAGATTTCTTTGTGGGCAGAAGAAGGCGGCAACGCAGGCCAGGAACCCAGTACAAAAGGGCTCCCTGCAGCACCGCTAGAAACGGAAATGATCAGTAGAGAGGGGAGTGAGCAGCTCAACGGAGTCTGTTGGGACTGCTGCAGATTTCTTTGTGGGCAGAAAAAGTTGCCAAGAGAGGCAGAAGCCAACTACAAAATGGCAGCCTGCAACGCCAGGAGAAACAGAATGAGTGAATGAGACAGGCAGAGTAAGTGACCTCAACAGAGCTCTGTCAGGACAGCTGTGAATTTCTTTGTGGGCAAAAAAAGGTGCCAACACAGGCAGAAGTCCAGTACAAAAGGACAGCCTGCAGCAGCAGCGAGAGACACAGAATGAGCGAGTGAAGGATGGGGAGTAAGTGAGCTCAACGGAGCTCTGTTGGGACTGCTGCAGATTTCTTTGTGGGCAGGAAAAGGCAGCAATGCACGCAGGGGCCCACTACAAAAAGGTAGCATGCATTAGCGTGAGAAACAGATCGAGCGAGTGAGAGGGGGGACTGAGCGAGCTCAGCAGAGCTCTATCGTAACTGCTGCAGATTTCTTTGTGGGCAGAAGAAGGCAGCACTGCCGGCAGCAGCCCAGTACAAAAGGGCAGCCTGCAGCGCTGGCAGAAACAGAACAAGCGAGTGAGAGAGGGAGAGTGAGCTAGCTCAACGGAGCTCTGTCGGGACTGCTGAAGATTGTTTTGTGACCAGAAAAAGGTGCCAACAGAGGCAGGAGCTTAGTACAAAAGGGCAGCCTGCAGCTCCAGGAGAAAAAGAATGAGCCAGTGAGAAAAGGGGAGTGAGAGACCTCAATGGAGCTCTGTCGGGACAGCTGCGGATTTCTTTGTGGGCAGAAAAAAGCAGCAATGTAGGCAGGAGCCCAGTACAAAAGGCCAGCCTGCAGTGCAGGCAGAAATGGAATGGGTGACTTAGAGAGGGGGAGTGAGCAAGCTCAATGGACCTGCATCAGGACTGCTGCAGATTTATTTGTGGGCAGAATAAGCCAATGCAGGCAGGAACCCTGTACAAAAGGACAGCCTGCACCCACAGGAGACACAGAACCAGTGAGAGACTGAGGGAAGTGGAGTGAGTGAGCTCAACAGAGCTCTGTTGGGACTGCTGCAGGTTTCTTTGTGGGTAGAAAAAGGCAGCAATGCACCCAGGGACCCAGTACAAAAGGACAGCCTGCAGCGGTGGCAGAAACAGAATGAGTCAGTGAGAGGGGGGGGGAGTGAGCTCAACAGAGCTCTGTCGTGACTGCTGTGGATTCCTTTGTGGGCAGAAAAAGGTGGCAACACAGGCAGGAGCCCAATACAAGAGGCCAGCCTGCAGCGCCGGCAGACACGGAACGAGTGAGTGACAGAGGGGGAGTGAGCAACCTCAACGGACCTGTGTTGGGACTACAGCAGATTTCTTTGTTGGCAGAAAAAGCCACCAACAGAGGCAGGAGCCCAGTACAAAAGGCCAGCCTGCTGCACAAGGAGAAACAGAATGAGGGAGTCAGAGGGGGGAGTGACCCACCTCAACGGAGCTCTGTCAGGCCATCTGCGGATTTCTTTGTGGACAGAAAAGGGTGCCAACACAGAAAGGCGCTCAGTACAAAACAGCAGCCTGCAGCACTGGGAGAAACAGAATGAGCGAGTGACAGAGGGCCAGTGAGCGAGCTCAACGGACCAATGCAATCAACATTCAGGATTGACAAATGCTTGTTTTTTTATTGTGTCCAGAACTGATTGTGTGTTATGTGTGGGGTTGTTGTAGGCTGCGTAAATAGTTAAACACGATTCCCAGAATCATTAACTAGCACTAACCACGCAGTGTGTTAACACTTCAAGAAAGCATTTAGTATACCTGTATGCCTTATATGCATTAGAACAACCCCCAGTTGTATGAGCACCTGGTTGCAATTAGTAATCCTGTGCAAAGAAAAAAAATAGTGCCACATTAACAGGTTAGCACTGCACAGAAGAATGCTTTTTAAAATAGTACCCACCATGCTTATCACAATGCAGTGCTAGTCCTGTTACAGTGGTATGTGGGCCCCCATTTTCAGATTAGTGTTGTGCACTCCTAAGTGCTACACCTGAGATAGCGCACAGCCACAGAAGGTGGTGGTAAATGGCACTCCCTCCAGTGAGGAGAGAGTGATCAGTAGGGTGCCGGAGGGTTCAGTAATGGGATATATCCTCTTCAGTGTCTTTATAAGTGGCATAACAGAAGAACTGGAAGGGGAGATATGCCTTTTTGTAAATGACACCACAATCTGTAATAGCGTTGATAGGTGCAGATGGAGAGAATGAGTGGGGACATTAGAAAACTTAAAGAGTGCTATGGGACATGGCAGTTTGGCTTCAAAGCCAAAAAGTGCAACATCAAGCATCTAGGTACTAGAAGCCTAGAGGCTGAGTATAAAATGTAGAGGGAGGTACTTATAGTCACTAAGGAAACCTTTTATACAGCACGGTGTTCGGTATGCAGGAGAGGATTACTCATTTGCATGCCCATAGTAGTATATATGCACACGCACATGATCAGGTTAGCATCAGGTGATGCTGAATATGACACCGATCCAACCATGCTGTTCCCACAGTGTAATGTTTAGCTCTGCACGCTAACCTTCTGAAAATGAGGCCCTAATTGACTAAAAATCCTGGCCAATGTCTTCTAAGATGCAGAAGGTAAACATAAAAGGTTTATCTTATCTATCTCTTTATGTATTGTTTTATTGTATTTTGCTTGCAAAACCTTTATCCGATTTCAAAACATTGTGATGTGACTTAAAATGTTTATAACAGACTAGTTAAAATACAGTTTGTTTCTTCTTTTACCTATATGCTGTCTTTATTTACTTATAAAAACACAGTCTGGTGGGCTGGCCTAGCAGCTTGGTGGTGATTGCACTGCCTCCCATGCCAGTGGCCCAGTTTTGGGGGTAGACCTGAGTTGCACAGGGGTTAGCTGGGGGGGGGGAGATATGATTGAGCATCTCAGGGAATGCTCTCCTCTCAGTGAGGGGAAGTCTGACCACCCCGCTCTACAACATCCACCTAGCTGAGGAGGGCTGGCAGGGCAGTGGAGTTGCATAAGGGGGAGGGCTCAGGCAGGCACAAAGGAAGCATGTGTCTTTATATGTAATTGCATCATTCCATGCTTGGCTGCCCAGGGGATGAAACCAAAGGTAGAAACCCCCTTATGGCAAAATGATCCAACAACCTGCCGCAGATTTTGCACTGCTAAACGGGCTCTGCTCATATATGTGTCTGCTTGTCCATGGCCCTCCCCATCCTGACCCCAACACGGGGGATGTGAGTGGGGGGATCTCAGAGCAAATATGTCCTGTGGATGGTAAGTGATTGGGCTGGAGATGTCAGTGGGCAAAGGTGCAGGGTGACTAAGGAGATAAAACCTATGGGGGAAAAAAGAAATAAAACAGAGTTTGAGAAGCTCAAACCCCAAAACAGACTGTGCATGCCTTCAGTGAGGATTCACAATAAAGTTATTTAGTAAAACAATGCAAATTATATGCATATGCCAGCTAAACTTCTGATGAAAATTGAATACTGAGGGATTGCAGCAAAAATATATATTTTAAAATAAAAACTTAAAACATAGTCCATAGAGTACAAACTAGCAATGATTTTGGCTTACACTTTCACAGTTCCTGAAGTGCTTCCCAAGCATTCAACTCAGATAAGTTGCTGGACTTACACAGTAATTGATTACACATAAAACAAATCAACACTTTAACTTGGAAAATGCATGCAGCTCCCTATGTATACAGGTATGTTAGGAATATCCTGTATTAGCTTCCTATACAATGTGTTGTCTGACAGTAAATGAAGGCAGCACTTATTTAAAGAATAAACTACAGCATTTAAATTAGTTTTAAAAGTTTCTTGTCACATCACAATGGTCTGATATTTGACTAAAGGTGTGCAAGCAAAACAAAAGGAAAACCCCCATAAAGAAGTAGAATAAGAGATAGCTCTGTTTTGTTTACCTCAGCTCTGCAGTTTCAGAGATCCTCTCATCAAGCTAGCAGCTAACTGAATGCAGCAGGCAATGAGTTCAACTCTAGGACATTCGTGGGGGAGGGGCAGAGGGATGGGTAGTTTCAGAACATAGTCCATTTCAGTATATTTATTTATTTCGTTTTTGTTTACCGGGTAGGTGCGCTAGCCAGCAGGTGACTATTTTCAGGCACGACCCGGGAGAGTACAATACATCATAACACATGGAAGCAACAATACAATTGAGGCAACAACCATACAAGTACATTTCAGACATATAGAGGCGGTTCCAGCTAGTCTAACATGATTTAGGCTATACTAAGCAGTGACCAGCAGGCCAAGAGCAAGGAGGTGTTTACAGGGGAGTTGGTACAGGTAAGGGGTAAGGAAGGGTGTAGAGCCAAAAGGACTGCTTACGGCTTTACCGGGGAATGCGTATGGAGACTGCCGGGTTTGTGGTTTCCCAGCCAGGCAGGATGATGTGGAGTGACAGAGAAGGGTGCAGGCAACAGGAATAGCAGGAGAAGTAGTCGGCCAGTGCATATCAGGAGGGGAGGGGTGGGCCATATATGGGAAACATATAGAGCACCCAGCAGCGAGAAAAGTCAGGAGGAGGGGTAGAAGGATCCGTAACCTGGCGGCCAGCAACAGCCAGCCTGAGCAGCAGCAGAGGGACCCAAGGGAAGTAAGGGAGGATGCCAGAGACATCCCAGTGGTAGGCTAGAGGGATGCCAGGTTCATGGCCCCACAGTCAGGGATGAAGAATATGGGAGGGGTGGACGGGAGGAAAGGGCGGCATGAAATACGGCTTTGGTGGTAGGAGGCGTATAGGTACAGCCAGGGTCGTGGTTCCGAGGCTGGGCATGAGGGCCGGTGGCAGTCTCTGGCCTTGGACATCCTGCGGCAAATGGTAGACAAGAGAAGGGAGGGAGGAGGTGAGGCCTTATTTTACCAACATCCACCTGTGGCAAGTTTGGGCAGTGCCCAGGTAGACGAGAGGATAAGAGACGGGAGGAAGGGTGGAAGGAGCCATAATCTGTCGGCCGTCAGCAGTCAGCCAGAGCAGCAGCAGGGTGACCAGGGAAGCAAGAGAGGATGTCAGAGACATCCCGGCGGCAGGCTAGAGGGACGCCAGGTTCATGGTACCACTGTCAGGGAAGAAGAAAATGGAAGGGGTGGGTGGGGAGTAAAGGCGGCTTGAAATATGGCTTTAGCGGTAGGAGGCGGGTAGGTGCAGCCAGGCTCGTGGTTCCGAGGCTGGGCATAAGGGCTGGTGGCAGTCGCTGGCCATGGACATCTTGCGGTAATGGAGGACAAGTGAAGGGGAAGGAGGAGGTGAGGCCTTACAGTACCAACATCCACCTGTGGCAAGTTTGGGCAGTGCCTAGGTAGCGCAGAGGATAAAAACAGTACAAGATACAACAGTAATGTTGGTAGGAGTGAGTAAGTGCATACATTCATAAAACCTATACATAATTATAATTTAAGATAACGATAGGTGAGTTTGAGGAGAGGAGTTGGATTTAGGGGAGAGAGAACAAAAGGAGAGTAGTATGGAAACCAGTAGCAGGGGCAGGGGGAGTAGGGGCAGGGAAGATTCAGGGATCAGGTAGGATCAAAGCAGGTGCATGAATCTGAAATGGCCAGGTGTAGTCTCATCCCACGTTTGAAAGAGGGATGCGAGGGTGCTTGCCCGAGGTCCAGAGGGAGCTGGTTCCATAACATAGGGGCTGCATGTTGGAAGGAGCCCGTTCCTTTATGGGTGCGGCAGCGAGGAATTTCCAGCAGGTCTTTATCAGCAGATCTGAGCGTGTGGTTTGGAATCGCAGGAAGAAGGAGCTTCGCCAGTGCAGCAGGCTGACTTTGTCTCAGTATAGAATCATTTAGGCAGGCCAGGAAGTAGCTCCTGATGGCCGAGGGGGAGAGCCACCCAAGGTCCTCATATAGCTGGCAGTGATGAAGAAGTCATGGGGATTGTGAGGCGTATCGGCATATGTTATTGTATGTAACATCCCATTTGTGCAGCCAGATTTAGGGCAGTGTAGTATAGGCACAGTAGGTAAGCGTTGGTAGCAGGATCCCCTGGCTATGGCAAGTTTAGCGGAGGAGGTAAGCATATAGCTAGTTCTGTAGGCTGCCCCTAACTTGCAGTTTACGTTTTTGCAAGTGGCTTGGATATGAAGGTTTAAGTCAAGCGATTGATCTAGTAGGATGCCCAAGTAACAAAAGGAGGCAACTATCTGCAGAGGATTTCCATTTAAATCAAGGATGCTCAGGGGAGTGGAACACCTTCAGATCTTTTGAGTGGTGCCGAGTAGCATGGCATTGGTTTTGGAGGAATTCAGAATGAGGCGGTGGAGTTTAACCATTCTGGACACTGGAGTAGGCTCTATTAAGCGAGGTGTTAATCTGCTCTACATTGGGTGAGCTGGCATAGATAACTAAGTCGTCTGCGAGAGGAGCGAGGAACAGGCAGGTATTTCGTCTGGGAGGTTATTGATGAATAGAGTGAATGAAGAGGACCCAGAATGGAGCCTTGGGCACTCCAATGTTCAGTACACAGTGGAGGAGATGGCTGAGTTGAATTTAACAGCCTGGGACCTGTTGGTCAGGTAGCTCCTGAACCATTCAAGTACAGAGGAGGAGCAGCCTATTTTCCTTAGGGAGGATAGGAGCAGGGGGTGGTCAACTAGGTCAAATGCCTTGGTTAGGTCTATAAAGACAGCCCCTGTGAGCTTTCCTTGATCCATACCAGTGAGGATGTCGGTGGTGATTTTGGCTAGAGCCATCGCAGTACTGTGGTTTTTTCTGAACCCATGTTGTGCATCATTGAGCTGCTTGGTAGTTTCGAGGAATTCCTGGATCTGTATGGCAACCAGTTTTTCAAGGATTTTGCTGAGTGGGGATAGTATTGCAATAGGCCTGTAATTAGAGATATCTTATTTGTTCCCTTTTAAAGATAGGGAGATCCTGGGCCATTTTCCATAGTTCTGGGACTGGCACCGCTTGGTGAGGGACAAGGTGAAAATTTTGCTAGTGGTTTAGAGTTAAAGTGCGCAGCTAGTTTTAAAAGGCGAGGTTCAAGTTGGTCAGAGCCAGGACTGGTGTATTCCGATAATTTTTTTAGATGGTTCAGAACCTGAGAGCTGGTAATAGCTTTGAAATAGAGGAGGTGTGATATAGGTTTTGAGTCACTTGCGAAGGTGGCAGAGTCAGTAAGAGGCACAGTGTCAGCAGTGGAGGCAGCTGGTGGCAGAGCGCTGGTATAGGGGGAGAGGTCAGAGAACATGCTATTGAAAGCGTTTGCTTTGGTGATGGGGTTATTGCAATGGGAGTCACTTATTTCCATGTCAGATGGTGTAACTGATTGAGGTGTCCCCAGGAATGTTTTTATGTGGCCCCAAAATTTACGGGGGTCATGGGCTGAGTTCTTTAGCAGGTTCTAATAGTACGCACTTTTGCCAGCCTTATGTTCTTCCTGTAAGAATTTCTTCTTGCCTGTAGTTTCATGTAGTCCCTAGTCAATTGAGAGCTTTGTAGGTTTTCCAGAGCTTGTCCCTGTATCTTAGTTGTTTTAGAAGATCTTTATGTAGCCATCTAGTTTGTTTTCCCTGACTCTACCGTGGTTTTTGGAGCATGCTTGTTTTGTACAGGAGAAAATGCTGTAGAAATGTGTTCAGGGCAGCCTCTACATTCCCGCATGGTATATATCCGACCAGTCAATGCTTGAGATGTCCCGGAGGAAGGAGTCTGTGTCCATGTTTGCAAAATTGTAAAGGTGACCTGCCGAGGTGGGGGTGGCTGCCCCGCTGTGCCACTGGCAGTAGATAGGGAGGATCAGTGATGGTATCTGCCAAGATCCCAGAGCAAGTCATATGTTCAGGTCTGTTTGTCAGGATCCAGTAAATAAGCGCACTGAGACTGTGGCCCAGACAGTCTAGTGTTTTCCGTGATTTGTTGATGAAAATTTAGGCCTTGCACTAGTGAAGCCAGGGAATTGTGAGAAGGACCTAGCCAGTTCAGGTTGACATCACCAAGGATGATAGCTTCATTTTTGTTGATGCATTTTAGGGTGAGCTGGAGTGCTTCCTGGAGCCTGTTTCAGTATATAGAGTATGTGAATTTTTCAGTCTACAGTGTATGTGTTTCAATACATAGTGTATGTGTTTCACCATGTAGTGTATCTGTTTCAGTATATAGTGTATGCAGATTTTTCAGTGCATAGTGTATTTATTTCAATAGATAGTGTATGTATTTCAATATAAAGTGTAGATGTTTCAATATATAGTGTATTTGTTTCAGTATATAGTGTATGTGCTTTTTTCAGTGTGTAGTGTATGTATTTCAATATATAGTGTATTTGTTTCAGTATATAGTGTATGCAGTTTTTTCTCAATATATAGTGTATGTGTTTCAATCTATAGAGTATTTGTTTCAGTAGATAGTTTATGTGGATGTTTCAGTCTGTAGTGTATGTATCTCAATAGGTAGTCTATATGTTTCAGTACATTTGTTTCAGTATATAGTGTATGTGGATTTTCAGTATTCAGTATGTGGATTTCAGTAGATAGTGTATGTATTTCACTATGCAATGTAAGCATTTCACTATATAGTGTATGTGTTTCACTATATAATATATGTATTTCAGTATACAGTATATGTATTTCACTATACGTTATATGTATTTCAGTAGATACTGTATGTGTTTCACTACATTGTGTATGTATCTCACTATATAATGTATATATTTCACTATATGATGTATGTATTTCACCATATAGTATGTGTTTTACTATACAGCCAGGGATTCTGAATTATGTCCCTAACGGCTTGCCATAGGTTTGAGCAAAGATAGTGATCTTAAGGTCAAAAACTTTGATCAGATCTACAAATACAGAACCTGTAACTTGTCCTTTATCCAAAGTAGCACTTTATACCGTGATTCTTCCTGAAGCCATCCTGGGCAGGAGACAGACATCTGTGCTTAGGTATGAAGTCAGAAAGCTGAATTGATAAAAGGTTTTCAAGGATTTTGTTAAAGACTGACAGAATGGCAACAGGACAATAGTTCTCTGTTATTCTAGGGTTACCCATTTTATAGAGTTAAACAGCTTTGGCAGTATTCCAGATATCAGCAACAGAGCCTGATGTCAGAAAGAGATTAAATATAGGGTTTATTGGAGGTGGGCCAGTTTGATAAGCTTAGGCTTCAAATCATCAGAGCCAGCACAAGTGCTGGAGGAGACTGATATGGCCTCACTGCAAGTAATGACTCTCAAGTAAAACAGAGGGTGACCAGAGACACTATGGGTACACTGGCATGAAAATGGGAAAGACTTATTTGATAGACCAGTGGATGTTTTAGTACAGGAAGACAGGTCAGAAAAAAATGGGCATTGACAGCATTAGCAATGGTGGCCAGATTAGTTCAGTGCACTCCATTTATGAGCATGTCCTTGAAAGGCTTATAATTGTCTACTCCATTAGACCTTTAATGTGACTCTAAAAAGTGTGCGGTTACCAGCAGACACAGAAAGAAGATTCTCACAATAGGTACTTTTGCCTAACTGCATAGCCTTTTGCAGGAATTCCCCAGCTTCCTATACTCTTCAAGGTAAATAGTAAGGGAAGAACCCTTAAAGTGTGACCAGAATTTATACCTTATTTTAATTAGGAATAGCAGCTTACTAGTAATCCATGTTGATGAGCCCCCCCCCCATTCTCCATCTAATAATAAGTGCATTGCATGCCTACTTTATATAGCAGAGAATTAAGCCAAGAAGTATGAGAGAACAGAGGAGACTTCTTTGTGCATGACATAGTTGTGACCAGTCTATTAGGGAGAGATCAGCTTTAAGATTGTCAGGATTTACCTCTGAAAAGTCCCTTAGCAAAATTTCCCAGGGGGGGGACCCAGGAGAGCAAACCCTCCAGACACAAAATGTCAAAGTGAGATAATTGATAAACAGGAAGGATCCCACACAGATGTTTCTATCTTTCCTGCTTTTTCAGATAGCAGTCTATGTATGTGAAGACTTTCTTTACTAGACAGCCTAGTGGAGTCAGAGATTAGCTGGGCAAAATTAAGTTTACTAATTAGGGAGTCAAAGATTTCATTTTAATTCCAAAACCAATCCATATTCAGGTCTCCTATGACAATTATTTTTGCTTAGCATACTGTAATGTATGATCAATTAGATTACTCAAGTCAGTCATACTGCACATTGGTGGATTGTAGATGCAAATTACAGTTTCTTACTGCCACCTAGTAAGAGTATTGTGTGAAGACACATAGAAACAGAGAAAATGATGGCATAAAAAGACCATGGGTCCACCCAGTCTGCCCCTAAAACTCTAACAAACTCAGGCTCTACCCATACTATCTACCCCCATGCTCACCACCCTTAGCAAACACCAAGCCCTTCACTCTCTCCTAGCCATGTTTGAAACCATTGATAGTTTTGATACCCACCACATCAGCTGCAGATTGTTCAGCAGCTCCACCACCCTTTCTGTAAAATAAAATTTTCTGTCTTCCCTCTTGAACCTCCCCCATCAGTTTCCACTCATGACACCATGTTCTTGATCCACTGTTTATGCTAAATAATGCATTGCAATTATCTTTTTCCTTCCTATCAGAAACCTGAAGGTCTCTATCATATCTCCCTTCTCTTGTCTGGCCTCCAGCAAGTATGTGTTCAGTACCTTGAATCAATCCTCATAAGAGTTGCCCTGCTGGCCCTGAATCATTTTGGTCACCCTACATTGTACTGTCTACAGTCTGTCCTTATCTTTCCTCAGGTGAAGACTCCAGAACTGGGCACAATACTCAAGGTGGGGCCTCACCAGTGATCTACAGAGAGGTAGTAATACCTCCTTCCTTCTGTCAGTACTCCTTCCTATACACCCCAGCATCCTGTTTGCCTTACTGTAAGCCTTGTTACATTGGCTTGATTGTTTTAGAGAGTCACTGATGATACCCCATAGGTCTCTTTCCTCAGAGGTTGTGCACAGCTCCCCCCACCATTCAGTCCTCTGTCCTGGGGTTGCTGTCCCTACATGCATCACCTTGTATAGTCACAGCCAAATACATGGTCAGATATTTCCTGAAATTTCTGTGATATTTCTAGAGCAATCTCCTGCTTTCTCCATTTACACAGTAGGGGCAGCAGAGAGAAATTATTTAGAAATTTTGTGAAATATCTGCAAATAGCTAGCCACGTCTGTGGCTACTACTGTACTTTTTGGCATTGAATTTCAACTGCCAAACCCTTGACCACCTCGCCAGCCTTTGCAAGTCTCTTTCATCTCCCTAACCCCCTCTTTGTTGTCTGCTCTGCCTCACAGCTTAGTGTCATCTGCAAAAAGACACATCTTGCCCTGGATTCCTTCTCCCATGTCATTGATAAACATATTGAAAAGGACTGGACCTCAGACCAATCCATGTGACACCCCACTGGTGATCTCACTGTCCTCTGATTTGACTCCATTAACTATAACTCTCTGCTGTCTTGCTTCCAACTAGTTTCTAACCCAACTAACTGTGTCCTTCGTTGTACCCAGATTCTCTAGCATCTTCATTCTTCTGTGAGGCACTGAGTTCAAAGCCTTGTTGAAATCGAAGTAGAGACAATCCATAGCATTACCCTTATCCACTACCCTCGTTATCCAGTCAAAGAATACTATGAAGACCTCCCTGCCACAAACTCATGCTGTTTACTATCCTGGAGTCCACTTCTCACCAGATAGTCCATGAGGTCCTCTTCCACTAGTGTCTCAGTTAGTTTATCTGCAGTAGAGGTAAGACTTCTAGACAAAGTTATGTGGTAGAGTAGACAAGTTCAAATGGTTCCTATAGTATATCAGAAAGTCATTTAATTTTCTGAGAGGGAGCGGTCACCCCTAATACCATTAAAATATGGTAATGTACAGGCAGACTCAGGAAAATGAGGCCTCAACTAGGTTTTGCTCATACTTAGGATGTCAAGCTTGTAGCAAGAGACCGAGGCTTCAAATTCTGATTTATTAAAAGGCCAATCTTCAGGCTTTTCATGCAATGCCAATGGGGCATACATGAGTAAGGGGCATTGAAGGGTGAACCTGGATTGAGTTCAACATCACAAGTTAGCTTAATACAGAGTGGTAGGAATCATAAATATAGCAGCTTTAGGTTTAAAGCATTCGCTAAAGGAACATACCAGGTACACAGAAAGGAATAATTTCAGCATTCAGTAGGCAGTTATTGTTGAATGTATTACATCTGTGTAAAAGCATATTAGACATAGTAAAGTCATCATTGTTCTCAGCACCCATGTTCCTCTCCAGAAAGAAAGAGATATGAGGGAGAGTGTCAGATACAGGTAACACCTACCATTAGGTCAAGCCCTATGATGCATAATCCAATACCTGCAGGTATGATGCACTGGATTGTTAAAACATATACAGGGATTAACATGTACATTTTTTTATTTAACAAACTGGAAAGACCTTTGAACCAAGGGCTCTTTTACAGAGGTTCCACATCAAGTCACAAGAATAGCAAATTACAATGGTTTCAGTAAGTAGTACAACACGAGGAAAGTAATTACATAAACAAAGGGACAATATGGCAAGACAAATATTGTGTCAAGTGCAGCCAGTGGCCTTGTCTGAAGAGGGATGGAAGGGATTACAAGGAGAGAAGTACAGGGGGTGAATTGGAGGGTGGAAGGAGCAAAATAAGAGCAAGGAGGGAGATTCCACAATGAAGCTTAAGCAGGAAAGACCCACGGGGGCAGGGGGTAGAGGGAGAGAACAAGGTGAGGAAACAGAGGAGAGAGGGGGAAGTGGGAGTGGAGGGGTAAAGAAAGGGGGGATGAGGTAGGATGAAGAGAGGGCAGGAATGGGAAAGGGATAAGGGAGGAAGTGCTGTGAGTGGAATAGGGCAGCAGCAGGATAGGGCTATACAGGGGCAAATGGTAAAAGAAGGAGGTTCCAGTGCGTTTAGCTGTCAGCAGAGATTAGGTAAAACAGTCACAACATGATCTGGAAACTAGGAATTGATGCAGCTTCCACTTAAATGGTCCCAAGGTTGCAGTCGTCGCAATTTCAGGAGGAAGGGAATTAAATAAATTAGCAGCTCTAACTGCAATGGATTGCTGTCAGAGCGAAGTTTGACAGTGAGGGACAGTAAAAGTTTGTCTTACAGAACTTTGTGTTCTCCTAGTGCCCCAGAAGGGACTGAAAAGCTGAAGGAAACATGGTGGTAGGAGACCAAGATCTGCCTTCTTAGCCAGAAGGCAGGCTTGATATTCAATGTGAGCCTGGAGTTGAAGCCAGTTTGCTTGTTCGTAAAGGTCACAAGTGTGAGTACAATATGCTGCACTAGTTAGTAGACGGCATGCCTTATTCAGAGCTGTGGTGAGCTGACGTAGGGTTGTGCCTGTGGCGAAACCATAAATGACCAAACCATAGTCAGTAATAAACACAATTGAACTTTGAATAGCCAATCTGAGGGCTTCGGTAGTAATGCAGTGTTTATGCCCGTGTAAAAGGCCTAGGCGAATGTTAACTGCCTTGGCAACATTCTCAACATGGTTGGAGTAGGACAGCGCACTATCCAGAGTAACTCCTAGGTATTTAAAAGACTGAGTCAGCCGGCCCAGTGACATAGAGGGTTGAGGCCCTGGCACCTTACCTCAAACCACACCGGTGACCTGGATTTAAGAACGGACTCAGGATGCCGGGGGTCGGCAGGGGAAAATAGGATTGAGCATCTGAAGGACTGCTCTCTTACCCTGGGGTGGGACTGTGGAATGCCTCACTTGGCAGCATTCCCCAGTGGAGACTGGAGGCACTGCATGAGTGGCACAATGAAGGGGACCTAGAAGACAGAAATACCACCTGGTGGCCGCCAGATGATGGCTCCCTGTCCCCCGATACCTCCGGTGCCTTGGTGAGCCTCCTTCCCTCAGCAGCATCCCTGGGCCCTATCGAGTAGTGTGCTGGAGTCCCCCCCCCGGTGCCTTCCCCTTCAGAGGAGGGGGGCCCACCTGGAGAAGGGTTATGTCTGGGATATCTCAGTGACTGGCTGCAATGTGAGGGTCAAGAAAGAGCTCGGGTAGGGCTGCTGGGAGCTCGGACAGACTTGCAGAAGCCTAAAGGAGTGGGGGTCACCAGGGAGCAAGGAGGGGAATAAACAAATAAAGAAAAAAAAAAAGATTGAGTCTGATCAAGGACAACATCCGTATTGTTTTTAATCACCAATTGTTTGGCTTTGTGCTTGCTGTAGGTACCATGGAAGAGCATGACCTTTGTTTTTTTGCAATTAAGCACCAGCTTATGAGAGATGAACCAGGACTCAGCTTCAGTAAAACTTTTCTGAAGTTGGGCCTGAAGGAGGGTAGGGTAGCAGTCTTTGAGAAAATGACCACATCATCCACGTAGAGGAGTACTGGTTTGGAACAGGATGCTGGAAGATTATTAAGGAAGGTGCTAAATAGAAGTGGTCCCAGTATCAATCCTTGAGGAACCCCAGAGCAGACAGGCAGTTTAACAGAAAGGGAAGACGTTATTCTCACCTGTTGTGTGCGGTTTGCTAGATAGCTGGTGAACCACTTTAGGGCTTCTGAAGCTATACCAAGCCCAGCATGTTACTGTGTCAGCAAATGGTGATTGAGCATGTCAAATGCTTTAGACAGGTCAATAAAGGTTGCACCAATAAGTTGACCCTGATCAAGAGTATGGTGAATGAAACCTGTGAATTCCAGTAGGACTGTAGATGTGCTGTGCCCTTTCCAAAAACCATGTTGTTGGACACATTGTAGGTTGTATTTTTTCAGGTACTCCACAAACTGGTCAGCAACAATCCTTTCAAGTGCTTTGGACAACAGGGGAAGAATAGATATTGGCCTATAATTCCCAGGTAGTAATCTGTCCCCACTCTTAAAAACTGGTGTACCCAGAGCAGATTTCCAGATCTGTGGGAATTGTGAAAGTATGAGGGAGCGATTGAGAAGCTTGGTGAGGGGGGGAAAGGACTTCGTCTAGAGTTAGGGTAAGAAGTTTTAGGTTGAGGGAGTCACTGCTTGTCCTAGTTCCTTTTAGAACTTTACTTAGGTAAGCCTTGGTCTCGCTTTCCAAGATAGTTTTGAAGTAGAAACATGGGTGGGTAAAGACCTCTTCTGATTTGGTGAACATAGGAGCTGTGCTGGGCAGTTCAAAGATATTTAGGGGCAGAGTTTGGCTAAGGTCTGTGAAGGATGAATTCAATGTGTAAGCATTTAACACAGTATCATGGGTGATAGACCCATCAACATTTAACATAGTTGGAGCCTGTTTGAATGCTTTCCCAGGGATTTCTGAGAGGTTTTCACAGAATTTTTTCCCATCCGCCCAGGTCTTGGCAAGGATGTCCTTATAGTAACATGCTTTGTGCTCATGGATAGCCTTAGTACATGCGTTCCTGGCCATCTTATAGGCCTGTATGTCAGGCTGGCTGCCAGAGGTCCTGGCCCTATGCCAGAGGTGGTCATGATCTTTCATTTGAGCCAGAAGGCTAAAAGAGATCCAGGTACAGTATTATCAAGTCCCCTGATCCTACGTGTCCTAAAAGGGGCGTGGCTGTCACAGGCTTCATTGAAACGTTCAATGAAGTATTGTAGAGCTGAGTCAATAACAGGTGCAGTTTCAATGTAAGATCAGTCTTGTTGTCGGAGGAGAAACTTTAGTGGCTGCAGGTGGCCAGGGAAGAGCACTCTACTTGTGATTGTTCTGGCAGGGGGCTTGATAAATTTGTTAGACCAAAAACACTTAGTAGGAGAGTGATCACTGATAGTGTCGGGCAATACTTCAGAATAGGAGATATGTGTTGGACGATTCGTTAAGACCCAGTCCAGGAGTGTACTAGTCCCAGTCTTATAGTTTATCCTGGTTGGAGTTGTTATTAACTGGGTAAAGTTCAGGCCTGTTAACTCTTTCCTATGTCTTCTGGCACCCGACGAGAGCCAGTTGACATTAAAGTCACCTAACAGGATGGTTTCTGTGTCTTGTTTTAGACTCATGGCACAGTTCATTAGGGGTTTTAAGCCCTGTTCAGCAAGGTCTGGGGGAATATAGACTGAGCCAATGTTGAGGACCTTGTTGTGTGCACCGAGCATAACCTTAATAGCAAGGATCTGAATATCCATAGCTGGTTCAGGGAGGGAAAGTGGATAGGCCAACAATGACTCCTTTAGGTATATGGCACAGCCACCTCCTCTTCTAGATAGTCTGTCCTGTCTGAAAAGTGAGTAGCCTGGTAAGATGATGGCTGAGTCAGGGGTAGATGGTGACAGCCATGTTTTGACGACTGACAGGATGTCAGGATTGTGTACTACAACCCAAGCAGTGAAGGCATCACATTTTTTTAACAGACTGCAGGTGTTCATACTGGCCAGGACAAGGGTACCCTGTTTTTTGTTGCCATTGACTCCATATAAAGGAGGGCCTGGATTAGGATGTACACTCCCAGAGATAAGGAGAAGAAGAAGAATGAGGCATTTCAGGAGTTGTTTTAGTAAATAGAGTGTAAGAGGATGAGATTTCCTCTTTAGATATACTTTAACAGGGCCCGTAGGAACAGAGAGGCTTTTAAGTAGCACAAGAACAGTGGGGTCAATAGAGGACAGACAACTTCCATGTTTCATATGCAGTCTACTGTGGTGCAGCTTCCATGGGAAGAAAGGGATGTAGTATGTTACATCGACACTGGTGACCATGCCAAATGTGATAAGAGGAAGCTCTGTGGTATGGAGAACAGGGGAATGAGATGTGGGGTGCTATCCAAAGAGAGTGGGACCTAAAGTGTGCAGAAAAGCACCAGAAATAGTTACACACCTTGTGATGCCATTGGACAAGTGAGGAACCAAGTGAGGTAAATAGGATTTAGTAGGGAGGCAGTACAAAGCAGGTATATTGCAAGTAAAGCAACTGTGATTTTAAGAGGGTAGACTTTCTTAAATGAGAGAACAAGATCCCTCTAGCGGCAGATCTGTATAACCTGCTAATGGAAAAATGGCCAAAAAAAAAATTAATTGTAAGTATAAGGAGCAATTGTGGCATCAGGAAGAATTAGCCAGAGGAAAAGCCACTCAAGATGCAGCAACAGGGGGCAGTGTCCAATCAGGATGTGGCTGTGGAACGTGCCAAAAATTGAACTTGATGGCTGAGTCCTGTCATACCTTTGCTTTCTTCCAGGCAGACCAGCTGAGCAGCGCTGGTGGAGGCTTAGTTAGAGCCGACCACACCAGGCAAGGCTTCGGGAGGCAGCAGAGATAGGATCTGTGAGTGTAAACCTAAAGTTAAAGAGCTAATGGAACCAACAATGGCAGACAGGAAACAAATATTAAGAAGTAGTTAGTTATAACATTTTATTTCTGAAGTATTTTTCTTTTTCCTTTTGTTCTTTAGAAAGTTTTCTATGTCCTAGTGTTATGCTGGATGGGAGAATAGCACTTTGTGTGATAGCTCACATATCTAGTTCTATTACTCCCACTGCATAATCAACACTGGAACTTCACTGACTGTGACATCCAGGTGACTGACCTGGCAGTTAGTGAGTGGCTTTTCTTGAGCAGCTGTGATGTCATAGTCAGTGAGGTCACAATGCTGCTGATGTAGTGGGAGGGGGAATATAACTGGACATGTCTACTGCCACGCAAAGTGCTGTTCCTCACATCACACCTACTTACATCAGTTAAAACACATTCTAATTAACCAATGAGAAAAGAATAAGTACCTCAGATATAAAATGTAATAGCTGACTGCTTTTAAAAGCTAATATTAGTTTTAGACAGTACACTAACTCTTTCAAATGATTTTTGTAAATGACTAGGGAAACAGTTCTGGAAAAAGCTCTTCATATGTGTATTGTTGCTCCCATTATTAAAGGAGGTATAAGAAAAATGAAATCATAAGTACTTTACCCTGACTTTTGCCATTTCCAAAGTACGGTAATTTGAGACAGTAGTTCATGTAACATTATGGAGAAAAATACCTTTACTATTCTCCTGTCTTGTAAGATGGTTATTTGCTCCCTTTGTGGCTCTCGTTTAGTATTTTTTTTTTAGATTAGAAATAATTAATGGTGAGAATCATTAGATATGGCTGCTGCAAAGTTTTTTTCAATATTCTTGCTATATTTGAACACTGATAGTTTAACATACTTTCCTGTGGGACTAGGCTGAAATAGCATGCAACAGACACTGTTCCCCGAACTTATGGGACACTGATGACATCAGGGCTAACTGTAGGCTACTAATCATGAGCTCTGACATGGTGGACATAAAGTGAAATCCAGCACAACGGAGTTGGAAACAAAAATGAACAGGAATCAGTACTGGAGGTTGCAAGAAGTGCATGATGATGTATATAAAATACATTTCAACATGAACTGCTACTTTAATAAAAGTTTGCCATAACATGTAAAACGAATTAAATATATTGATTTACCACAGTGCCAAGTATTATACCAAGTATTAACTTTCCTTGACAAGTCTCTCAGTCTGTCATGAGCTTCTTTGAAAGACAGAAATATTATAATTTGCTGTCTTAGGAGTGAAGGACAAACTGGGGCTGACTTACTTAAAAACCTAAACAACACAATGGGGCTATTGTCACTCTCTAGGCTGGTGCTATATTTAACTCAGAAATTCAAATGGTGATACTTACAAATATGATTATTAAACTATATATTCAGGTCTACTGCTGGTGTGAATTTTTAATCAGAAAACTAGAGAGCTCATTCAAAAGAGAAATTAGTGGAAAAACTTTGGTCGTCTCTCATCAGTGAAAACTGATTTAGTTATGCAAATTACTGCTATGAATATTAAACCACTGATGAAAGCTTTTTAATGAAGGGATCTTTTGTTTTGAAAATGCAAGGGTATATGCTTTAATTTCGTGCTAATTTACTGTTCTTTGATAATGTTCACATTTCCCCAAAGTGGCCTCTCTGATGGGTTTAATACTGTGAAGACAACTACAGGCCAACAATACTGGTTTTGACAAGCCTTCCCCTGTGTGACTATAGATCATGATTTGCAGCCCCTTATGCACAATTCTATTAGGGTGAATTTTGTCTACAGGGCTTTCCCTGAAATGAATTCTCATTTTAATGTTAGCCTCCTGCAGTTTTTAATTTTTAATCTGTAATATGAAATTGCAAATTTTACAAACATCATTTGAGAAAGCCACTAGGACAGAAGTGAATGCCAAAGTTTACATACTGCCTAATTAGAGTGTTATGAGAGGCAGCTTATCAATGTCAAGCCAAAGATCATCAAAAAAAATCCAATTACTAATTTGAAAAACACATATATTTATGGGTTCATTTTGTTTAATATACATCCCATGGACTTATTTTTCTACAACAAATATTTATGTTGATAATTTTGGTTTAATAACAGCACACCTGTAACACCATGCAGGCCGAGAAACTAGTCACTTATGGGAAATATACTAAAACCCCATAGTAAAAATTATGTGATTCCAGCCAAAAATGGTGTACATTATTTACTAAATGACAAGATAGTTTGAAATATGCATAATATACACTTATCAGTGAGATGTTTATGAAGTTTCAGCACATTTATCTTATCATAGACAGATGATCCATAGAGTCTATTACAGAAAAAACATTATTACAAGATATTTACAATGTTTTTGTCTTCCAGGAAGTTCATTTAATCAATGCTTCAGTAACTTGTTATACAAGAAATTATCCATAAGAAGTTGCAATAAGAAGTTGTGTTGCATTGCCCCCTGTACAGAAGAATGTTTCATGCAGCTTAATGTATCCTGAGAATGATACATCACTGAAGGCGGGTACTAAGAACAGTTGGCATGCAAGACTGAAAACTATTCAACCCTTGTTAACCCTGTTTTAGTACTGTGGGTTGATTAAAAGGACTTATAAAATGGTATCTGGTCAGTTTGGGCTCCTCACTGGTCAGGACCCCGTCACATGGTACTGTACCAATTTAGCATTTACCCCTGCTCAGAAAACATGATAGGGGTGCATTATTCAAGAGCAAAACCAGCTGGGGTAAAAAAAGGTCAGTATGCTAAATACATATCCTCAGGGTCAAAAAGGTCACAATGCAAATCAAACAACTCAGCAACATCAAACACAAATCATGCAAATAAAAAAAATAAGACTCCTCCCACAGAAACATTGCTCAATAATCACAAACCACAAAGGAAAACCATCAAACAACTTTGAAAATGTACTTCCTACTCAAAAATCCAAACCCAAAAAGCTTCTGTGCTGTTGTGTTGCTCACACAAGAAACACATCTTAAACACCTAATGAAAATACACATTATATTTTAAAACTACAGGTCTACACAACAGAAACATATATGCATACATACATCATTACCCATCAGCAACCTACATCTACATCTACAACTATTACTCTAAGAGCTAACAAAATATCCACTTACCTATCTGGCATGCAGATACAAACACAGGACAGCTCAAACTCCCTGCATGAACCTCATCATCAACAGCACTGCACTTGAGTGAGGTCCTATGACATCCAATCAACAGCCAAGGCTTTCAGATCTGACTCAGATAGCATGGAAAGTACAGGAAGCACAGCCCAGGGTTCCAGCTTAGCCTCACAGATCACATGGGGAGTGCAGGAAGCTGAAAGTCAGGAATACATATTTAAAACAATGGGACCAACTATAACCATGCAACCATAACTCATTCCCTGCAGTGCAACTGCACCCAACTAGTGCAGTTTACCAGTTGTAACCTAATCTCTGCCACATACCAAATATGTGCTAACCTTCAAAACCAACCATTTAAAGATACAGCACCAAATTTAAACACTACTACACTGCTAAAAAAACTGTTACTCACTGTAACAGCAGATCTTTAAGAGAATCTCCTTCATTGGGCCACAGCTTTGGAACCGAAAGCCATCAATATTAGGACCACTAGGCAGCTTTTGCTAGCTGGGGGTCACCTATGATGACATGCAACATTGCCTAGATAATCATGAATGGCTCCATTACTCCTCAGATTCCCACTGGAGAGAAGCTCGGAGGGCCTTTTACCATGAGGAACAAGGAGACCAAACCAGTACCAAGCACATAAGGAGAGGCATGGGACTGGAAATAACATATACATAAGGCACTTCAAGACACCTCTAAACAAGGCAGTGGACAAACCTGCCAGCTGATACCTCAGAAAGGGAGAAGGAGGGTGGGTACACTGTGGCCCCATGCAGGAGATTCTCTCAAAGATCTACCATTCTGGTAAGTAACTGTTCTACCTTAATCAAGGATACGCACTCCTTTGGAACAATTCCCAAGCAGTATACAAGGCACTCAGGGAGGATGGTAAGGCCTGTTATGCAATCAGGACAGAAGGCCTTGCAACACCACAAGGCCAAAGCCAGTACATCTACAAGAGACAATGTCTAGACAGTGATGCTTAGTGAAAGTATTCACAGTGCTCCATGTGGCAGCAGTATATATGTCAACTGCAGAAACATTCTGAAAGCAACAACAGAAGTAGCCATACCATGTGTAGAGTGGCCATGCAGAGCACCAGGAAGTTCCTTTCCATACTTCCTGTAACAAAATTTAATACAGTTAGCCAGCCATTAGGACACTGGGGCACCCTCTTTCCCAGGGGCAAATGAAACAAAAACTGAAAGCACTTTCTGCAGTCCTTTGTACAGTCAAGACAGAAACACAGTGTTCTATGCACATCAGATGTATGGAGCAATGCCTCATCCTTGTTAGTGTGCTCTGAATGATACATAGCAAGGTGCATAGTCCAATTCCACATAAAATCAGACACCACCTTAGGTATAAAATGAGGACTGGTCTGCAAAGACACTTTGTCCTTGGGGAAAATTAAACAAGGAGGCTTCTCCTGCATCAGAGCCTGAAGCTCAGAAATCCTATGAGCAGAAGTCATGGTGACCAAAAAACAGTATTTTCCATTAAAGGAAACACATCTTGCAGGTCGCACCAGTCTCAAACAGACCAAGAGTCAATTTCTTAAGTATTAATTTCAGGTCTCAAGGAAAAACTGCTTAATAAATCAGGGGACACATGTGCAGAATACTCTTCAAAAACAGACAGGATATGCTGGCCCATTGGCTGAGCGGAAGCACTACCACTTCCAACACCAGTGACTCAGGTTCAGGAATGACCTCAGGTTGTTGGGAGCCAGCTCAAAGGGAGGTGGGCAGATCATCCAGTGGGACACTCTCCACCTCCAGGGGTAGGGCTTACTGGGGCAGCGTAGGCATGCCCAGCATGCCTCACACCGGTGGAAGCACAGACGGAGAGGCATCTGTTCCAGAAGTGAGTACCAGGAGAGTGCTGTTAGGCATTTGATGGCAGTGAGCTTCTGCTCATCACCCACCTGGACTTCCATCCTCACTCCAGCACCCTCATGGGGTGGAAACTACAAAGGAGAGGGGGAAAAACATTGGATCTCTGCTGCCGGATGATATTGGATCCCAGTAAGACAGGACCATGGCCTGCCCAAACTGGTTGGTGACTCACGGTATACGAGGGCACAGCCGATAACCTCTTGGGGTAAGTACAAGGCAATCCCCCCCCCACAGTGCTGTCTGAGATCCCAGGAGTAAAAAGTAAGTTAAAAAAAAACAGATCAGACACCTCTAGTTGTGCCACCATGTGCCTATCAATAAGGGCATGGAAAGCCAAGATGGCAATCAAATGCACCTTAATGGACGAGTACTGGAGACTGGAGTCAGATAGGGATAAGAGATAGTCCAGTATAGTATTGACAGGACACATAAATGTGTCCACTGAATGGGAAGTACACCATAAAGAGAAGTGCATCCATTTCAAAGAATATATGTGTCTAGTAGAAGGCTTTCTAGCCACAAGCAAGACACCAGCCATCTGGAGGGAAATCCAAAAATGAGCAATGGCTACATCCTCAGGAGCCAGGCATGCAGATACAGGGACCACAGGTCTGCATGGACCATGAACCCCTGAGCCTGCAACAGCAGGTTCCAGCAAAGAGGGGGCTGAACTGAAGACTCCATCGCCAGATGCTGCAGAAGCAGAATCCAAATCTGGCGTGACCAGAAGGGAGCCACTAGTATTAGGATGGTATGCTCTGCCCACAACTTGAGCAGAACATCCTGAATGAAGGGAACTGAAGGAAAGACATAAAGGAGCCTCCCTTTCCAGGAGATGGACAAGACGTCCTGGCAAAAATCTTCATGTCTTGGAATAAGCAAGCATAAACACAGAAGTTTCACATTGTGTGGGACACAAAAAGGTCCAACTTTGGATGACCCATCTTGTGGAGATGCCACTTACCACAGAGGTCAGCAGTTCCCATTCATGTACTAGGGACTGAGATCTGCTCAGCCTGTATGCCAAGATATTTTGGGCACCTGGGAGAAACACAGCTGAAAGCTAAAAGCTATGAGACATCATCCAGTACCACATTCTCATCACTTCCCTGCACAGTGGATAAAGTTTTTTTTTTAAATAAAAGTTTTTATTGAGTCAGTTAATGATGTACACATTTGCATAGTACAAAAATAAAGCAATATTGATTATCTGATACATTAGTACTATATAACATCCTCTCATTCATTATAGGCATGATAAACAATAAATATTGTGTACATAAGTTACAGTGTTATTAGGCAAATAGTAAGAATAAATAACAGGATAGTCTGTGTTAATCATATGCAGGACACCTGAAAATAATCTACAGATCAAGCATTGATATCCTTGTTAAAAGTATTCCAAAAATGGTCTACATTTGTAAGAAAACATTCACTGAATAGAAAACTAAGAAAGAGGTGTTTCCATTCTGAAGCTGGGAATGGCATAGTTGTAGTAGAAAGTTTCCAATTTTTTAAAATTAGTCTTTTAACCACCATGTTCTTGACTTTGTACAGAAAGCAATCTTTCTGTATAAATGAGTATTTCTGGAGATTTTCTAAAATCAGTGCACCATGGTTTTTTCTACCTTGAGTTTTGTAACACACCCTCTCCAGAACCTTTAAAGACTGAGTCCACCACTTTTTTACCAACTCATACCCCAAAAAATTTGTAACATGTCTGCCTTTGGTTGGTTACAGTGCCAACAATTTATAGATGGACTCAAGTTTCATTCTATATAATCTATATGGAGAAGAGTAAGCTCTGTTTAATATCTTACATTGTAAACACATATCTCTTGATACTCTATACTCATGCACCACTTTACATTCAACTGCCACTGATGAGTTGTCATATTTATTTCAGTTTCTGCACTCCATTTTTTAATGGTGTCTCAAAAAATTTTACTAGAAAAGGGATGCAGTTTTCTTAAAATCCATGCAAAGATCTTTTTGGGGGCTACTGGAGAGAGTGGATTTCAAATAATTTTCTAGCTGTATGTTATTTGGTGCTCTTTCTGCTTTTTCTGTACAAACTGCTGAGTTAAAAGTAGAAAAAGGCCTGGTTATTGCTTAAATCAAACCATTCCCTATAATCTGTCCATTCCATAAATGTATTCTCCTACATTATATCCTTCTATCTATAATCTCCTTTGTCAGCCCACAACTTCCTGGACAGAATCTTGCCATTACTTTGTAATTTGGAGTATTCCATACAGGACAGATTGGTGAGTTATGTGTTGTCCAGTGTAATTTGTTTGACTCATGTTTTTCACTATTCCACTATCTGACTTAGCATATTTAGTTATAGTATACTATATTTTCGTAAATCCCCTTGTATACTGACATCTTTAACAATGGTATTTTCCACCATTAAGTGAATATTTTCATTGTATGCCCAAAGAATCACCAATTTGACTAGGTATGCTGCACGGTATGAAACTATGTTTGGGCAAGCCATTCCACCCTGTTCTTTATCTAAACAGAGTTTCTTACATATGAACATACAAGTGTGCCAGCAGAAACAGACCACCCAGTCTATCTAAGTCTGCTCGAGTGTGCAGCCAACACCCCTAGTTTGCAGCTGCCCCACTCCCTCCCCTTTGTCATCCCACAGCCACCCCCACCTCCCCCACCCTCACTCTCCCCAATTCCCTGTCCCATGCTCTTTTGAAGCTGTTCACAGATTTACATGATACTACCCATTCTGGTAGGGTGTTCCATTTTGCTACCATCCTCTCTGTGAAATAGTGTCTCCTCCTTTTCTTCCTAAATCTTCCCCCCTCTATTCTTAGCCTGTGCCCCCTGGTGACCCTCCCCCTCCTTAATTTAAAGACCCCATCTGCCCCATCCTTATTGATTCCCCTCAGATACTTGAATGTCTCTGTCATGTCCCCCCTGTCCCTTCTATCCTCCAGGGTGTACATATTCAGGTCTCCCAGCCTGCTGTCATAGTCTCTCCTCTCCATTCCACCTATCATCTTTGTTGCCCTCCTCTGCACTCCCTCCAGTAGCCTGATATCACGCTTTAGGTATGGCCTCCAAAACTGCACACAATACTCTAAGTGCGGCCTTACCAGTGGCCTGTAGAGGGGCACGATCACCACTCTTCACCTGGATGAAAACCCCCTCACTATGCACCCCAGCATTTTGTTCACTTTTGCAGCTGCTCTCCTGCACTGGGCAGTGTTGTTCATGGTCCCTGTTATCATTACCCCAAGGTCCTTCTCCTCCTCAGTGATCCCCAGCTTAACCCCACCCCCCAGCCAGTATTCTCTCCTTGGGTTCTTCACCCCAAAGTGCATAACCTTACACTTCTTTGGATTGAATCCCAGCTGCCACTTCTCTGACCACTCCTCTAGCTTGTGTAGGTTCCCTGCAGCTGCTTCCATCCCTCCTCTCCATCCACCACTGCTCTGATTTTGGTGACATCAGTGAACAGACTTACCTTGTTCACCACCCCATGTTCAATGTCTGATATGAAGAGCCCAAACAATACTGGCCCCAACACAGAGCCCTGTGGCGCCCCACTCAACACTGGCCTTGGAGTTGAGAGCTCTCCTCTCACTACCACCCATTGCAGCCTGCCACTCAGCCAGCTTGTAACCCAGTTTATCATTTTTTCCCCTACCGCTACACCAGTTAGCTTCCCCCCAAGCCACCGATGAGGCACCAAATTGAAGGCCTTGCTGAAGTCCAAGTAAAGAACATCCACTGCATGACCCTTATCCAGCTCACCTGTCACCCAATCATAATATTGTATGAGGTTGGTTTGACAAGACTTCCCTGAAACAAACTCATGCTGCCTCACATCCTGGAGGCCGTTACCCTCCAGGTATGACACCAGTCTTTCCTTTAGTATCATTTCCATGAATTTACACACTATGGAGGTGAAACTTACCGGATGATAATTACCTGGTTCATCCCTTGGCCCGCTCTTGTGTAATGGTACTACATGTGCCATCCTCCAGTCCAGTGGAACACATCCTGACTTCAGTGAGATGCTATACAGATCTGCCAGTGGCTCCGCCAACACCTCCGCCATCTCCCTCAGCACCCTGGGGTGGATACCATCTGGCTCTGGTGCACTGTCTACCTTCAGTGCCCTCAGTCCCTCTAGGACTCTATTTGCCTCAATTCTTCCATCTGTCGCCTCCTCTCACCCTGTCCCCACCCTCCCAGCCCATGCTGGTAGTGGTCCCCCCTTTTCTTCCGTGAACACTGAGCAAAAGTATTCATTCAGTACTTCTGTCTGCTCAAACCCCTTTTCCATCCACTCCCCACCCCTTTTTATCCTCACTATTGTCTCCTTGCACTTCCTTTTCTCCCTGATGTATCTGAAAAAGTCTTTCTCCCCCCCCCATTAATTCCCTGTGCTAATCTCAGCTCCCTCTGGGCCTTGGTTTCTCTTACTTTTCTGGTCACCTCCCTGGACCATCTTGCATATTTCTCCCTGTCCACTTCCTTCCCCATCCTCCTAAACCTCTGGTGTGCCACTCATTTTGCTATCACCACCTCCACAACCTCGCTGTTAAACCAGCATGGTTTTCTTGCTCTGCCCCTCTTACTCTGTGCCTTGGTGCAGGCTTCTGTTGCCTCTGTAACCCCCCATTTAATAATACTCCATTTCTGTTCCATGTCCATCTCCTGCCTTATGCCCCCCAGTTTCCCTTTCAGTACTTCCTGCATCCTCCCAAAGTCCGCCCCCCTGAAGTTTACCACCCGAGTCACTGATTTCTCTGGCTCCCCACACATCGTGATATTAAACCACACTGTTTGGTGATTACTGTCAGCTAGCGGGTCCTGTACATTCATTTCCCTCACTGCCTCCCCATTCGACAATACTAGATCTAAAGTGTTCTTTAGCCTAGTAGGTACAGTAACCAACTTATGTCAGGAGACCCTCCTGGATTGCATCCAGGAGAACTTGCTCCCTAGCACTGGAGGTGACCGGAATGCTCCAGTCAACCCCCAGCAAGTTGAAATCCCCCACGATGACCACCTTCCCTTTTCTACATACCTTTTTGATTTGTCCCGCTGACTCCCTGTCAAGCTCCTCAGACTGGTATGGCGGCCTGTATACCACCCCAAACCTCAATTTCCTACCCCTTGAGTCTAGGAGCTGCAGACAGATTGTCTCTGTTCTCCTTTCTTCTCCCTCGTCCCTTGTGTATTTGATCTCATCCTTCACATAGACTGCCATCCCACCCCCCTCACGGTCCTTCCTGTATAATGTGTATCCCGGGATTGCCAGATGCCAGTCCTCTTGCTCAGTTGCCCACATTTCTGTGACAGCTGCAATATCCACCCTCCGTACTGCTAAGAGTGCCTGTAGCTCAGCGGATTTGTTTCCTAGGCTTCTTGCATTCAATTAGACCACCCTCCATAATGCCCCCTTCCCTTCACTAGCCTTCATCTCCTCCCTTCTACTCCCTCCTTTTTTGGCCACCCTGAGTCCTTCCCTGCTAGCCTGGTGGTAGGCTGTGACTCTACTCTATTGGATCCCTGCCTACCTGCTGTCCACTTGCCACTCCCCCATCTAGTTTAAATCCACCCTTGTTGCAATATACCTCCCCAGCCTTTGCTTTAATACCTCCTTCCCCTGCCCACTCAGGTGCAGCCTATCCCTTGCAAACAGATTGTTATTATCCCAGGTACTGCCCCAGCTGCCCACAATCCCATACCCCTTAGTTCAACAACATTCTGCCAACCATGTGTTCAACTCTCTAATCCTATCCTTTCTCACTGTGCTTGCACAGGGTACTGGAAGCACTTCGGAGAAGGCCACAGACTCCCCAGTCTCCTCGCACAACCTTCCCACTTCCTTAGTCCTCTCCCTTGTTACCTCCACCATTTCCCCCGCTAGGTCATTTGTCCCCACATGTACAACAATGTGTGGTTTCCTCTTACCCCTCTTTATGCACCTTAGGATTGCCTGTCCTGCCATGTTTGCCTTTAATCTTGGTATGGACTCCACCCATATCCGACTGTGCCTCTCCCCCTTGCTGCCCCATCTGATCCCCTTGAGTATGGAGTCCCTCAACACCAGTACACCCCCTCCTCTTTTCTTGTGCCTGTCTCCACCACCCCCACCACCCAGGTTCTCATTTATGGAGCCACTCAAGACTGTGTTTTTACCATGTGCCCCAGTGTCTTCCCCCTGTCCCTCTCAATTAAGACCCCCCTCCTCCTGTTTGACCGCCAACCTCCCTCTCCCTCCTCACCTCTCCGAGTACTATCCCTCCCCCTGCCACACCATGCTCAATCTCTCCACTAGTAATGCCCCCACTCCCTCTTCTTTGTGAGTGCTATCCCTTGTGCAGTCATCTCTTGCATCCTCTTTCCCTTGTGTTGCCAGTAAAGTAAACATGTTCCCTATCCCCTTTGCTTTACTATGTGCTTTCTCCTCCTTCCTGCCTACTGCTGCTATTCTTTTTCTAGGTCCTACTAGAGTCCACCCTTCATCAGCTAGCTTCCTGTCTAGGTTGCCCCCTTCCTTGACTCTCTGTTCCTTCTCTGTGGTGCCCCCACAATACTCTCAGATGTCAGTCCTTCTACTGACGCAATCCTTCCCTCATTCCTCAATCTCTCCAGCTCCCTGCCAAGCCACTGAACTTCTTCCTTGAGCCTCCTTAGCCTGTGGCATATTGGGCACCCTCCCAGCCTCCACAGTATATTCATATGCAATGCTGCCCTACAACCATTGCACCCAACAATCCTACCCATGGTCCACACTACCTATACAGCCTCTCCACACTAACTATCCCTATAGCAAGTATAGTTAACTAATCCTAGCCCAGCCTTTAACAGTAATTTTACCTGATATATTCCAGTTGAACGCCCTCCACGATATTGAACTGTCACACTAATCAGCAATTCATTGTGGATGCTGTACTCCTATTTGAGACCTACCTATGCTTTTTCCCTGCCCCATGGCTGCATTATTGGATGGAACTACCTGAGCTGCACCTGAAGGCCCTTCCTCCAATTTCTTCCAGGAAATCCTGTGCTGTTTGTAGTTCTATAGAAACTGCCTAAAAACTTTATTAATTTTTACATACCATTCTTGGAGAACTTTAACAATTAGGGTTTGCAACACGTGTGACACAAATGGGATGGCTACCATTCTGAGTATTTGTACCTTGCCTTAGACAGACATGGGAATTTTGTTCCACCTTTATAATCTTACCGTTACCTTATCCAATATAATTTGATGGTTCAGTTTATATAAATCCTCCAACCTGTTAGATATTCTAATACCCAGACAGCAAACCCCTTCATCAACAGTGTATCATTAAATACTTTTTGAATCTCATTTATGTTGTCACAGTTAATAGTAATCATTTCTGATTTTACCCCCTGCACAGTGGATAAGAGTGGGTACCCCCTTGCTTGTTCATGAAGTGCATGATACTGACATTGTCTGTCTGAATCAGCAAGGGACCAGGGCTAAGGTGCTTCTGGAAAGCCAGGAGACCAAGTAAACAGGTCACATCTCCAGGATATTGATATGGAGATCTGATTCTTGACTAGTCCAGGACCCTTAGATCTGAAAGGAACTGAGAGGGGCACCCCAGCTGGACCCTGAGGCATCCCTTGTGAGGATCTGCATGGGAGTCAGGGAAAAGAGCTGAACACCCTGTAACTGGTACTGGCCATCCATCCACCATACAAAAGCACAGTGTAGAGGGGACACCGAGGGCCATTTGTCCCAGCTCCTCCTTGAGTTCATCCCACTGTAGCTGAAGAGTCCAAAGTAGTATCCACATGAGCCATGAGTCCCAAGAGATATAGCATCATCTGAGTGCACACGTAATGACTCCAGTGTATCAGTTGGCCCTGGACAATAACAGACTCTGCCCTAACTGCAGGCAGAAAGGCACTGCCCATTGCCATGTCCAGCACAGCACCAATATATTGGAGGCATTGGCAAGGCACTAGTATGAATTTTTTGTTCATTTACTGTAACACCCAGTTCCTTGAGCAAGTGTCTCATTCTGGACAATGTGTTCAGAATCGCTTCCCTGAATGGGGCCTTCAAGGGTCAATCATCCAGATATAGGAAGACATAAAGCCCTTCTCCCTACAATGGGCCACTGCCATAACCCTAAGCATTTGGTAAATACAGTGCCAGGGATAAACCAAAGGGCAAAACTTGGAATTGATAATGGCTATCCTCCAGCAAGAAGTAGAGGTACTGCCTGTGGCACCTCCAGATTTTGATATGAAGGTATGTGGCCTTCATGTGCATGGCACAGAGCCAGTCCCCCTTTTGCAGTGGGGAGATGAGAGCCTGAAGAGAAACCATTTGAAACTTTTTGCATTCAAGGAACAGGTTTGAGGCTCTAAGGTCCAGTACAGGATGTAAATCTCCTGTCCACTTGGGGACCAGGATGTATCCGAAATAGAGCCGTTTTGTTTTTTTTACTAGGGAGGAACAGGTTTGATAGCTCACTTATGAATGACTGACCCTTTTCTAGCAGAAGGGACAAGTGACCCTGAGGATAATGAGAAGGAGGTGGAGAACAAACTAGAGGGACAGACAGCAAATCCAGAGCATGATGCTTGTCCACTACTTCCAGAACCCACCCATCTGTTGTAATCTCCCTCCATTTTGGAAGATGAAGGGAGAGCCCATCCACCACCACTTCCACAGATAGCAGAAGAGGGGGAGGAAGAGGGGGTCAGAAGGTACTGGGGTAGCAGGGGCGCTGCCTTGATTGATACCTTCGGGTGCTTTTGTAGGGGCAGCAGAAGGGAGGGACCTTGGGAGGGGATCTGGGAGGGGTCCAGCACCACAGTTTTTTTTCTCAGGAACTGCTGACAGGAGGCATAGTCACCACAGGCTTGTGAAACAAGCCCCTATCACACACCCCTGGTGAGTTGAGGGGGGTCAGAGATTTGAGTGACTTTAAAGTCATCCTGGAAGACTGAAGCTCACCTACAACATTTTCAACATCACTCCCAAAAGGCCTGGAGCCTCTAAAAGGGGCATTCAGCACAGCTTGTTGTACATCTGTAGCACATCTCCCAGACTAGCGATTGCCGTGGCATTCTTCTTCCGTCTCTATCCTATGGATCTATCATCTACATGAATGCTTCCAATGCCACCCTCCATAAGTGGGATGTTACCTACAATAACATCTGTCACTACGCTTCTGCGTCTCCCCGTCTAAAACACAATTGCCAGCTTTATGCTGACCTCAGTTGGCCCTCTCTGGTCTCCCATTGGCTACGTGCCCTAGGGTCCCTATTGGATGGTATCATTAGATCAAATACTCCTTTGTCACTTGCCTCCCTGCTCACCCCCAGACCTCACTGTGGGCCTGCGCTCCTGGAACTTATCTCTGCTACAAGTCCCCAAATGCAGAACTGTTAAAGGTACCAGTACCTTTTCCCATGCTGCTCCCAAATACTGGAACTCCATACCACTCGAGGTGCATGAGGCGCCTAGTCACCACATCTTCAAAAAGAGGCATCGTACCCTGCTTGCTGCCCTTGCCATATGCACCTGTTTTAACCCACCTTAGTTTCCCTGCCCTTAGAGCCCTGCAAATCTGCCTGGATTTTAGCCCCTCTACTTCTTTACCCAGCTCCCTCTCTCTCCCTGCTGTTTCCCTCAAACTTTTTACCTACCTTATCTAATTGTCTATCCAACTATTAAGAGGCCCAGTGCAGCCTCATTTCAAAACTCCTTTCATGTAACATTCCCTGCCCTGTCCCCAGCCTCTCCCCTTTACCTTTATCTCCCCCTCTTCTTGTTGCATGCTCTATCCCCTTGTCTAACCTAGTGCTCTATTGTACCTCAGCTGTTGCAGTTTTCCTACCCCCTGCTTCATATCCCCCCTCACACTTATCAGTTATTTGTCATATATCTCCTAAGATCCATCTGTTGTGTCTTGCAGGATTATACCCACTATATTTTATTTTCTCTTAGTACTGCTTAAAGTCCTTAGAGCTTTCTTCTAGTTTATCATTTAACTGCACTGCCTTGCTCTAGCCTAAATGATTGTCCTGATGCTTTGATTTGAATTTCTGTTGGAATGCTTTGACCTGAATTACATGTTGTTAATTACTGCACAACCTACAGTAATTCAGAGACTGATGCCAGCCCAACTTCAAAGTCAATGGCACCCTGTAAAGAGGCTGGGACTATGGATATCAAAGGAATAGAACCCAATGATGAGGTCTACATAATGTCCATAGTAGGCACGACAGCACCCGACCCAGACCAAGACCTTGGTATCTTATCGACAGTTGGGAAGGCAGTAGTCACCACTACTGGGGCAGTCAACAACTAGGACTTAACCTCCTTTAATGGAGACCTCAACCTCATTAGTGAAGCAGGAGCTTTATTCTTGTGCTTGTGGTAATTTCTAGAAGAGAAGGACTTCAGTAACTGCTTATCTTTGTCTTTGCTTTTAGTCCTCGACGACCATAGTGACAACAGCATCTCTGAATGCCAAGGAGTGCCCGAGGTGGTCAAGCAAGAGGGAGCAGCCAGCCTGGAGCCTGCAGCCTTGGCAGCAACTTCCGTGACTTGATAGCAATGAAAGTTTCTAGAGCCTTCTTATGGCATCTCCTTGTGGCCTAGTTGAATCCCTGGCAGATCTTACAGGCCCTGACATTGTAGTACAGGTCTAAAGAGCAAACACAAACCATGTGGGCATTGTCCTTGTAGATATTGCAGCCACAGGTACAAAACCTGAGTAAAGGTTATTTGGACTGAGGCATAGAAAGTCAATATTGATAAATTAAAGTACAGTAGTGGTTGACAGCAGGAGAAAGAACTGAAAAGCAGTGGGGCTGCCCACAGTTATATAGGTGCTGATGTTCAGGTTATCATGGATGGCCCCAGCTAGCAAAAGTTTATGAGTGGTCCTGACACAGACGGCTTACAGCTTCAAAGGTGTAGCCCAATGGAGTAGATATCCTCGATGAACCTCTAACATCACTAAACTTTTTATAAGCAGAATAAGGCAGTTCCACTCGGGGGACTATGCTATGTCAGGGCACCTCGTGGTGGTTGAAGTCCCAAGCTTGACCACTCGGTACATTAACATCATGCCTTACTCCTTACATACCTATACCAATTGTTAGTAATCAATGGTAGGTAGATTGGAATATACAAGTTAGGCAAACTAGTAGCATATAGTGATTACAATCCCTGCATAGTAAAGTTTGCAACATACATAGAAATTCAGGATTTTTCAGAAGTTCATATTTAATATGTAGCAAGAAATGGAATTCTGAGAATTTGCATATTACCCAAAGTACATTTTGCAAGCCCTGCAACATATTATATTTTAACAGCTTACATCCGGTTTAACTGGGTAACTGAAGCTGATGCCCCACATATGATATTTCCATTGACATGCATGACACTTATTTTTTATTTTGCTGATTGATGGATTAGGGAAACATAAAGAAAATGAGGATGCAACCATCACAGCAGGGCTCCTCTGGCTGCACTTTACTTCAAGAAAGCAGCACAATACCAGAATGTCCCTGTATACTATTTATTCAAACACATCGGTGCCAAACATGTAAGATAAAGCTATAGCTTGCATAAAAATTTACAGAATAACAGAGACCTACAGAATAACAAATACATCAATTCATACAGTAGCAACTATATAGAAGCACTTTTCATCAGATGTGGATAAAATTATAATTTTACTCATCAATAGTTTGGCAAAAAAAAGAAGAGTTCAAAGTTGAGTCCTATCCTGTAAAGTGCAAACTACATTTATATATTTCCTGAACTGGTTTTTAATTGTAATGTTTAGCACGTTTGTAGCTGCAATAAAAATGTAAAGCCATTGAGAAATGTATGAAAGTAAGTTTCATACAGTAGAGCTACTATAATTTGTATTTGTGATATGAATAGTTGAAATACCTACTGTAAAATTTTCATAGCTCTGTATTATGACATTCATGATTAAAACTGCAGTGTTTTTCTACTTCTGTCCCCTGGTAGAATACTGTAGCCGCTAAAGAAAAGAACAATTAGTTTAGATGATTTAGAGTATATGCTGTACATCACCCTCACTAATACAGTGCTAACATACAACAAGACCCTTTTTGCCACACGGTAGGGACCATCAAATCCCATCACACCATTAGCAAAACATTATCCAAGCAATAGAAACTATTGATTAGACATTGTTTTTGGTAAGGGGCTGGTGTGGCAGCATTTATGTATATTGTAGTGAAACCAAATGATAGAACAGAACCTGCCACATGACAGTGTTAATTATAATAACCAAAGTGCAAAGTTATTAGGTTATAATTACACTTAATTTGCAGTTCATCATTAGTTTCACAGTCCTGTATGATATAATACTGTACTATAGTGCAGTGTTATGAGGTTACTGACAAATATATCTACAGGTACTTGCAAAGCTCATCCAGTTGTGTAGAACTGTATTACAATTATAAATAAGTAACTTTTTTTCTGCAGTATTGATTCTGCCTTAGAGCTGGGTAAAATATAGTGTTATATCAAATGGACGTCCTGCCTTGTTTGTCTGGAACACACTACTGGCAAAATGTTTTCTCAGGAAATCTCTCTCAGCTTACAGCAATCTAAGGTTTAAAGTGATAGTTCAAATACTGTACATATAGATGACCAAAGCCTGTATTCCATGGAGAAGGAAGTGCCTTCAAAACAGATAAAAGTGATTCCGCCCTTTCAAGAAGTGGTTTCAAGTTGGTTCTAAAGTCAAAGTTTGGGAATTGAATTTAGACCAGTAAGCAGAATTGAAAGCTGGTATCGTCTGACTCGTATGTGATACCATTATTGCCTGGGCCACACTCTAGCCACAGCAATGATGCCTGCTAACTCTCTTCAAATTTTCAGCATGATTTTGTGTTCCAGTGGAAATGGGAGGAAAGCATACAGAAACCAACTGCTCTAACTGAATGCAAAAGCCTCTGACAGAAGAGGATGATTTGTTAACTCAGAACATAACACATTTATATGAGCCATGCCCCCAGTAACACAAAATACTGTTCAGCATGTCCTAGTTATAGCCTTGGGAAGGGACCATAGTTGGATATTTCCCAGAATCCATTGTACACACCTGTTAGATGGGTGGCTTGAGGTAAATGACCATCAAGCACACCTCTTCCTAAGCCTCCAGACCTTATCTTCATAGTTTTAGCAAGCTGAAGCCCCCATGTTTTCATGTTTAACCAGGATCTTAACCCATGCCCCTTTGAGTTTAGCTACTAACAGGTTAAAGTATCAGAGGCCCTGAACAATAAAATATTCCAGGCTCCCCATGCCTTAAGCATGTACTGAATAGCTGGGCTCCTGTTACATGATGCTTGCCACTCCCATCCCTAATAAATAGGAGCAGATTGCACTGAATGAGGGTCTCCGAGCTGTGTGAGCACAGTTCAGAAGAGTGCAGATGCTGACCACAGGAAAGAGAAAGGAAAGAGATCAAATACTTATCCCCATTCCCAAAGGGGCAGACAGGTGTGTTTGACATGAAGCAGCAAGGAAGTGAAACAGAGAACAAGTAAGAGAGCAAGATTGCACAGAATGGACCAGAGAACAGAGATAAAAAGGAGAATAAAGCTTACAGAGAGCTGAAAGTCCAGGGGCTCTACAGTATCAGCAGCAGGAGGAAGTATTGAAAAGTGTGGGTCTCCCCTCAAGGGTGTAGCCCAGAGATTCATGAAAACCCACTCCAGGCTTTGAGGAGGTGGTAGAGGAAGGTAGCCTAGGCCATATTCACTGACCCACTAAGAAGTTAAGAAGAAATCCTCCATGTTTCAGTTGTCAAGATTTCTTTCAACTCGCAGGTCACACATGTGGGCCTAGCATGGCCCATCAAGGCATGTGTCTGTGCTCTGGGATATCTCTAGAAAGTTCACCCTACAGTGAGCTGGAGCTGAGGGCAGGTTACAGAAGAGCCTGTGGAGAGTTACCTGAGTAAATGCAGGCCTACCAGGGGGAGAGTAACAACAGATGACATAGCACAAGAGGGTGGGTCACTGTAACACCAAATTAAAATGTTCCCCAGCCATGGCTGTCAAAGCATACCCACAGATTCCTGGAATACCTATAAAGAAAAGGAAATCACACCGACAATCTCTATGTATGCAGATTCATAGGATCCATAGGATTTTTTCCGGGTCATATAGCGTTAGCCATTTTTGACCTGCACCATGCTAGATATTTAGTTGAAAACAGATTTCACCATTATGTTTATCTAATCCGTGTTTAAATTTATTCATACTATCACTGGAGACCACCAGTGCAGGTAATGCATTCCAACGTGTCACAACTCTGTGAGAAATAATTTCCTCTCTGTTTTTTATAGTAGTGTTCCCCCTTCAGCTATAGTTGGTGGCCCCTATTTGTTATAGTATCTGGCCTTCTATTTAATCCTGTACACTCCCATAGTTTCGGATCCTCAAAAGCTTTATACACCAAACACATGTCCCCTCGGTATCTCCTGTACTGAAGGGAGTACAACTGCAAGGTCCTCAGTCTCTCCTCATAGGATCTACCCTGCATCCCATCCATCATTCTAGTTGCTCACCTCTGAACTCCCTCCAACCTCACATCACCCTCCATGTGTGGCATCCAGAACTGCCCACAGATGACCTGCTAGTTATAGTATGGTTATAAAACTAGAGGAATTCCTCCCTGCATTGCTGTAACTTATCAGTACCTGTGGCTATTTCTTTGACTATAACATTAATTGGAGGAAATCAATAATCTTTCCACTTCATTCATTTGACTACAGACCTAGCATACACCTTACCATTTATTTGGTCCACTTCTGGGTTCAAATATCTTGAGGTTAACATACAGTTACCCCCCAATTAGTCAAGCTATAAGCTGCAAATTATAACAAATCCTCTGTTGTTCAAAATGAACTGGAGAGATAGAAAACACTACCTCTGTCACTCCTGGGAAGTGGCATCATCCTCAAAATGGGGTGCCATGTGACAACAGCTAAGTAAAACCAGCAACCACCAAAAACAGCCAATACATACCAGCTCGGTCAAATACTGCACCCCCCCTCTTGTGGGGGGCTATGCCCCTTACACCCCCTTCTTATATATACCAACTCCCCCCAAGGGACACACCTCGGGGAGGGAGGCAATTTTTGTTTAATGTGTTTGGCTTAGTTGTTTTTACTTAGCTGTTTTAACTGGCCACCCAAAAGGGTGCTCATACCAAAACGTGTATATTGATTCCAAATCTGACCGATTCTTGTTCCCCCAAAGTGTCCTATAATGCTAAAACAATATCCATCTCTTGGTTAACACAAAACAAAGAAAGTACAATAAAAACAGACACCTTGGCTCTAATTATAGTAAAGGCGGTATTGGAGTCCCACACTGGGAAGTCTATTTCTGGGCTGCACAACTGGTCAATTTGCACACCTGGTTTGACCCAAAAAGAAATTACATGGTACCTGTGTTGACAGAAACTGGAAGACAAACTCTAACAGACCTACTATATTACCCGGTAACTAAACAGTACAGGGTAGATAAGCAAAATCTAGTACTAAAGAATGAATAACTACTGCATATGCCACAAGGTACATACACGCATGCATGGGTAATCAGGATGTTTTATTTATTATTATTTCACTTTTTTTAATTTCAGTTTATTTAAGACCAGGAAAAGACTCCATTGAGCAAGTTCGTTTACAGGGAGGTCCTGTAAGGACTATACAATACAAAAAGAGACAGCAATAAACAGTACATTATGATAAATATACAGCAATTAAATTAAGTGAGAGACAACAATATACAATGCAAAGAGGGGCAACAAGAAATATGACAGGCCAGGAAAATTACAAGCAGAGTTAGACAAGCTGAGTATAGAACTGTTGCTGGTGCTCAGAAGTAATTACACTTATCGAGGCAGAGGGAGCTAATGAGGGATTTGAGTACAGGAAATGTAACAAGGCTAGTAAGTTTAAGCACATTCTGAAGGTTATTCTAAAGGGCAGGGAGGGCTAAACTTATGGCTGCCTTCCTGTAGCGAGTGTAAATTCTAGGTATATTGAACACGTTCTAGGAATTTTTCCTGAGAGCATAAGTACTGGTGGAGCGATGTAAGAGTTCTGAGATATATGATGGTAGCTTTTCGGATAGGGCCTTGTACATCCAAAATAACATATTTTTTTGTCTTCTGACTGCCAGGGAGGTCCAGCTGATTTGAGAATATAGCAGGTGGTGATGGGTTTTCAAAGGGGCATTGGCAGTGAAATGAATAGCTCGATGATAGAGCACATCTAATTTATGAAGGATGGAAAGGGGGCCGTTTGTGTAGATGAGGTCAGCGTAGTCTATGAGGGGAAGAAACGTTGCTTGAATAAGTCTCTTCCTGACATCAAGTGGGAAGAGGTTTTGTGCCTGCAAAAGAATCCCAATCTTGATTTTAGCTTTTTGCAGAGGGTCTCTATGTGGGCGGAGAAAGTAAGGTTATGGTCTAGCCAGAAGCTGAGGTATTTGAATTTTTCGGTAATCGCTAGTGATTCTCCTAACAAGGTTGTAATTGCGAGAAAGATGGTGAGTGGGCTTTGATTTTTACTATAGTGAAGAGGACTGAAGAACATGACCTTTGTTTTTTTAGTGCTTAGTGGGAGTTTGGCCTTGAACACGTTGGACTGTAGTTGGTCGAATTCACTTTGAAACTCCGCGCAGACACTAGCTATTGAGAGTTTTGAGCTATATAATACAATGTCATTGGTGAAGAAGTGAAGCTTTGAATTTGTGATGTTGGAATTTATGTCATTAATATAGACTTTAAAAAGTAAGGGGCCTAATATTGAGCCCTGAGAGACTCTCCTTGTAAATGAGAAAGGGAGGAGAACTCACCGTCCGCTTTTATTTGCCGATATCTATTTGTAAGATAACGTTTGAACCAAAACGAGGCTTGTGTATCCAGACCAGCGTCATTTAGCTTATCGAGAAGAATGTTGTGGTCAACGGTGTCAAAGGCCTTAATTAAGTCCAAGAAATATTGCGCCTGCGTGGTATTTATTATAGAGGGCGGTAAGCCAGTCATTGGTCACTTTTGCTGGAGCAGAGACCGTACTATGGTTAGATCTAAACCCAGACTGAGATAGAAGAACAAGGTCTGAGGATTCTAGATAATCTCTTAACTGAGAATTTACTAATTTTTCGAGAAGCTTGTTTAGGGTGGGCAGGATAGAAATTGGTCTTTAATTGTTTAGGTCACAGGGGTCACCAGACTTAAATAGTGGGATGATACGCATGGTTTTCCATGAAGCAGAGAATTCTCCCTGCACAAGAGAAATATTAAAGAGGTGCATTATTGGAGCTGTGAGGTGGTAGTGCCCTTATTTCAGGAAGAAGGGGTTTATTCTATCCACTCCAGCGCTTTTCTTGGTGTCTAGAGAGAGCATAAGGTCTTCCACATGTTTAAAAGTGACAGGTTTGAAAGTAAACTTAGCATGGGCTGGGAGGTTTCTGATATCTATGCTGTGAGGGGTGTGGGATTGGAAGGTTACAGCTGGAGACTTGTCAAAAGACAATCTCGCGGCATCAAAATATTTATTTAATTCCTCTAAGATGGTAGGTCTATCAGTAAACTTTATACCTTGATTGGTGATTTTAGTTGGAATGGAGGGTAGTACTTTTTTCCCTTCTAGTTGCCTTAAGGTGTGCCAAACGTTTGCACTGTTGTTATTTGCAAGTTCCAGAGCATTTAAGTAGTAATGGGTTTCAGCGGTTCAAACAAGACTGGTGCAGGAATTTCTTGCCCTCCTGAAAGCAGTCCAGTCAGAGTTCATCTTTGTGAATCTAGCTTTAGCCCAGAGCTTATCTTTTTCAAGAAGGGCTTTTTTCAGGTCATTGGCGAAACAGGGACACATTTTTTTTTTCACTCTAAACTTAATTATTTTATTTAGTTCATTTTTGTTGACCGGGTAAGTGCACTAGATAAATTCTGCCTATTTTCAGGCATGACCCGGGGGAGGGGATACAGATGAACACCAAGAGACTTTGAACCAGATTAAGCTATTGGTGGTATTTTTAGTGAATGGGGGGAAATTTGGCCAGGGCTCTGGGGAGATTCCCCTACTCTGCTGGTGCTGGGAGGCCAGCAGGGGTGTGCAAGGGTCAGTCATGGCCACTGCAGCTCGGGAGGAGGAGGAGGAAGTGGCGTTGGTTGGAGTCTCAGAGGAGAGATGTCTGCAAGCAGCAAACGCGCAGCCCACGTTAAGTGAAATGTTGGAGCCAAAGGAGGATTCGGTAATCATTGCCCAGCATGAGATGAGTGTTTTTCCTGAGGCAACTGAGTCGGGGAGTCTTAAAATTGCTTCGTTAGCGAAGAACCCCGGAGTTAGTTTTAAAGTGGTTTCGGCGCCTTTAATTCCTGCTGGAGAGCGTAACAGTGCATCTAACAAGACGGAAGAGTGCGAAACCCGGAAGAATGTAGAGCGATTATCGCGTTTAGCGTTGCAGGTTGTGGAAGCTGTAGGAAACCGGAGGCGAGAAAAACAGCTTTGTGACTGGGGGTTTAAGTGCTGGATCGGTGCAGAGGCAGTCAAATTGATTCTGCTCATCGACAGGAGAGGGATACAAAAGAGACAGCACCGTGAAAGGCTGTATGCTACATACTGAGCCTGTAAGTATCTGATCAAAGTCTTTCTGTTTTCCCACTTTCCAACTAAAAAGAGAGTGGATTCGTTTTAAGCCTCCCACAATTGAACCTGTGGGTGCAGATACCAAAGACTCAATTATCTATCAAACCAATGAGGATCCCAAGAAGGGTGACAGATTTTATTTTCAGACAAGAACCAGGATCTTAAAAATCCTATTAACACTGTGGAGTCTGTAGCCAATAATGTATTAAAAAATCCTTCATTTCCTCACTTAGAACACGATGAAAACTGGTCCCCTCAAGCAGCACTAGCAGCTGCAGGGTGGAAATCTTTAGAAAAAGGGATTTGGACACCAGACTCTGCTTGGGACAATACTTTTGAATTAAAAAAAAATGGGCCAGAATGGCAACCGGGGGGTAATGAATTAAATGTTACTGCTGATGAAGTTTCTGTTACCAATGTGTTTTCATGTGGTGATGCTGATGTGAAAAATATTATGCAGAAAGATAGCCCAGTACCACAAAACTTAAATAAGGTAGACATGATAGAAGGGAGTAGGGCCGAGAAACCCCTTATGTCTAGTCTTTTTACTCAGTGTAAAAGAGAAGCAGCTCCTAGGAGGAATGCTGTCCATATAAGATATAAGGAAGGATTACAGGAAAGGCCTAACAGATATTATGTGGGTAAATCATTGTTAAAGGAGTCATTAAAGTTTTCACCTCGGAATGTCTTTGCTTTTATTAATATCTCAGGAGAGGATAACTTTGATGTAAGTTTGCGTTTCCCTGCATTACTAGACCTTTTTGGGATAGATATAATCAAGTAAGTTCTCCCCTCATGGACACCCTTTTAGTCATTCCTTTATCAAAGCCCCTAATTAAATATGTCACAGTCATGTTCAGGAACGAAGGGTTCATGGGAGGACATTGTTTTCTTGTTATCACAAAATGTGAAATAAAGTGATCCAGAACCAGTCCTAGATACTGAACAGTTCTGGATGGGTGGTGGAAATTTAAAGTTAAATTACGCAAACAACAGCTGGCATTGAACACATTCCTAACTCCTTTATGTTAGGTAGGATAGGGGTGGTGTTTACAGTGGTCAACGAGAGCCTGTTACAGGTGTGAAAGCTAAAACACATTTATCAAGTTCATGTGACCAGCCGAAATGTGATAATTGTGGAGATGTGGGGTGTAACTATGTTTTGCACTAACCCTATTAAGTGTGATCTATGTGAGGAACAAAATCATGCTTTTAGAGACTGCCCATGGGCTGCACAAAATAAGAATGTAAGTGGAATCCAGAGTTATTAATCCAAAAGCACAGGATGCCAGGGAAAACCAGGAAATAGGTATATCTTGACAGACCTCTTCTAATTCCACAGAGTCCTGCAGTCACATTAAAGGAAATAGAAACTAATATTATGGAAACAGGCCTTGTGGATTTAAAGAGGAAGGAAATGGAAAAAATAGCTCCGAGTTGTTGCAGCGGTTTGCTATAAGAGTCAAAGGATATATTAGATAAATCAGCTGTTCCTTTAAAACCCCGCCAGTTCTTAGAAGATCAAGCAGGTCCCTAAAACCTCAGGTGCCTCAGAACCAGAAGGTATCAAACCAAAATTCTTTTGAGGCCCTAAGTTGGGGAGATTCAGAAATTGAGATGGCAGACACAGATTCCCAGGTTTCAGTTCAAGAGGGCCTAGTGATTTCTAGAGAAGACTACAATAAAAAAAGAAAAGAAGGAAAAAATAGTAAAAGGTTTTTAGGCACTCGACTACAGATGTATGGATTTAAACTTCTCATGGGCCACCTTAAATACTCATAGCCTTTTAAAGACTATGAAGAGACAAGCAGTTTTTCACCTGATTCATGACTTAAAAATTTCAATAATTTTTCTACAAGAAACTTGGATGTTTATAAAGAATCAGTGCTCTGCCTTCGCTAAAGACTGGCCGTGGGGGCCATCTTATTGGTCCTTTGGGGAGGACAAGGCAGATGGGGTGGGTATCCTTTTTAATTCATATAACTTTACTCTGCATCAATTAGTGGAATTATGTCCTGGGAGAACGTTAATAATAGAGGGTAAATGGTTTTCGTATACTCTTCGCTTAATAAACACTTATAATCCTCAAACCAAGGCTGGGAGAGTGCCTTGCATGAGACAGATTCAACCTTTTTTAGTGACCACTATCCCTATTTTTTGGGGAGGAGATTTTAACTGCGGTACAGAAGCAAACAAAAAAGTAATAGACAAAAATAAAAAAAATTATTGTGACACTGCATGTTTAACAGATATAATTAAAATCGCAGACTTAATATCTTGTATGGACAAGAGGGCGACTGGGTTAAAAGGTACATTTTTAAAAAGGAAAGGGTATACCATAGATTACCTTTTCGTTTAAAAAAAAATCATATTTAATCAACTACAGATAATCCCGGTAGAATTCTCAGATCATGCTCTAGTAAGGGTCAATATAGGCCTTACGAGAGATTGTGGGAGACAGAATTCTAGATGGAAACTTAATACTTCTATTCTGCAAGATAACTTAGTTCAGAACTCCATAAAACTTATATTACAAGCAAGATTATCAGTGAGATTTCTATATCAGGATGTGGGGACATGGTGGCAAGAAACTAAAGATGATTGTATTTGGTGGTTTAAAAAACATGGGAAAGTATGTCAACAGGATAAGTTTTTCCATTACCTTAAATTAAGGAACCAGTTACAATTATTATTATCGAGATCTAACACCTCAAAAGATAATTTTCATCCCAAATAGACGAAATTAAAACAAAATGAAAGCTTTTCAATATAATAGAGCCAAACGTTATAAGCTTATTATGTCAAACCATATGAAGAAATCGGTATATGGTGATCCGTTTGAATTATGTAAAAAGGTCAAAGAGCAGGTGTCTTTGAATTCGTTAAATCAAGGTACTAAGAAAGTTTTTTCAATTCAGGAAATAAGGGATATAATACATAATCATTTTAAGGAGTTAGAGCCTCAAATGATACCTTCCTTAACCCATATTAATAATTTGCTGGGACCTCCCATAGAGTTGGACCTAGAGCCAGACTTAATTAAGTTGCTCCAACAACCTTTTTCACAGGAGGAAATAATTGAAGTTTTAACTTCACTAAAACCTAATGTAGCTCCAGGTCCAGACGGCCTTTCCAATTTATTTTACAAAACTTTCCAAAGTGACCTTAGTCACAGTTTAGGAATATTGTTCAACCATTTTTGGAGAAAGGAGTTAGTATTTCTTCCTTTTCTGATGGTTTAAAATTTATATTTACAAATCGGGAGATAAGGGTGTCTTTCAAAATTGGAGGCCTATTACATTACTGAACTCGGATTACAAGATTTTGATGTCCTTAATTAATAATAGACTTAAAGAATTAGCAAAAAATAGTTTTACTCAAATCCAGCATTGCGGCATTCCTGGCCGTAGCATTCAGTCAATCTTATGTTTAATTAGGGACTTAATTGAGAAAATTAATGAATTAGGAAGTAGTGGTATTTTATTAACCTTGGATTTAGAAAAGGCCTTTGCTAGGGTTAGCCACATCTTTCTGTTTTCGGCCTTGGAATTCTTTAAAGTGCCACCGAATTTATTAAATTTAATTAAAAATCTATATTGTTCAGGTAAGGTTTTTCCTTATATTAAAGGAGAATTGGCAAGGGGCTTCCAAGTTAAGTGCGGGGTTAGACAGGGTTGCCCGTTAAGCCCCCTGTTGTATAACTTTTCATTAGAACCTCTTTTAAGAGCTGTGAGTTTGGTCCCCCTATGGCAAGGAGTACGTATTCCAGATTCTAATTCATCACTTACCATCCAAGCATATGCAGATGATGTATGCCCTTTTTTTACAGATATTTCACAACTCAAAGTATTTTTTACAAAATTTGAGGAATACGCATTAGTAGCCAATGCCAAAATTAACTTTAATAAAACTAAAGGTTTAATTTTAGGAGGGAATTACCAAAATCCGTTAGCCTGGAACTCTATTAACATAACTACAGAACCTTTAACAATCTTAGGGGTAAAATTTAGTCCACAGAACTGCCCTGAGGATAATTGGATTTCGGTGTTAAACAAAATTGAGTGCAAGGTCAACAGATGGAAAAAGTTTAGATTTTCTAAAATGAAAAGAATCCAGGGTCTGAAACAATTTCTCCTGCCCTGTCTTCAATATATTGCAGCAGTGTTCCCTTTACCAGTTAAATATGAGACTAGACTGTATAGTATTTGTTTTCAGTTACTTTGGGGGAACAGACTAAACCCGGTTAAAAGATGCTTTACATACTTAGAGAAGAAAAAAGGGGGGTTGGGTATGGTGGACCCAGTTTTTTTTTGCTTCTCAATCTTCTTTTCTAATTCATTAAAAGATATTTTAGGTGGGATAATCAAACAGGAGGCCCCTTTTTTTTAAGCTTATTGAGTCGTTACCTTACTGCCTGGATACATTGTGCCCCAAAATTGTCCAGTCATTTACCTTTGCCAAATTATTTTAAACCGGCCGCACAGAAATTATTCAAGTGGTAGGTAACAAAACACCAAATTTTAAGATGTTCTTCAAAGGCACTATACAAAGAGTTAATGGCTGCAACCTATTCGGAAGTCCCTTGTTTTAGGAATTGTCCTAGTAATCGGAACGAGGACATTTTGAGTCAACTTAATAACCCAAGATTACCAGAATATATGTGGGAAACGCAATGGCTTATTTTATATGGAAAATTAAATATTAGAGGAACAGCAAAATATAAAGCCAGAGAAGAGAGAATTTGCCCTTACATGGAATGTACAAACCAAGAAGAAACAATGGAACACTTTTTTCTTCAGTGCTCAGTGGCAACTAAAATTTGGGACTATTTGGCAAAGGCATGGAATTTTCCTTGGCTGGCAAGGCTTACTTACGATATTCTGGTAATTGGATCCTTTCCTTCAGGTTTCCAGAAATATGAGAAAGGGACTTTACAGGTTTTCATTGCTAGTCTAAAATATTGCTTATGGCAAACAAGATGCCAATGGGTTTTACACCAAAAGAAGCCTTCAGTTCAGGGTTATAAAGAATATGTGACAAATGTATTAAATAAGGTATTTCTTTCAGATTCACAATTGTATAACGTGAAAGAGTTAGAATGTGGTGGAAAGGCTTCTCCACATCATTAAATTCAAATAAAGTTGTTTTTCCTTTATCAATTATTAATTTAGTTTAGAAGTTGATAGTCAACTGTGGGTTTATATTAAGGGGTAATATTAATTTCACTTAGAAGCTGTAATTATGTGGATAGGAAGGAGAATGTTTTTATTAGGATTTAGTGTTCAGGCTCATGTTTTTTTTTCCCTTAATTTTATTTCACTTTTATTTGGAGTTCAATGTAAAATATGCCCTTTTTCTATAATTTTTTTTTTCTGAGTGCCATGTATCGCCATTTTCTCATGTGTTTGATTTAGTATGTGTTTATTTCAATAAAATTGCCCCTACTCTTTTCGAGAAGTGCCATGGGATCTTTAACATCCACCTGAACTACCACCAGAACAGGCAGATGGGAACTCGGTTTAACATCTCATCCGAAAGACGGCACCTCAGGAGTGCAGCACCCCCCCTCATGCTGCACTACAGTGTCAGTACTGGGATATTAACCCAAGTGCCTGGTGTGGGAATAGAACCCACAGCCTTCTGATCTCCCGGCCTCAAAGGTGAGTGTGCTACCTGCTGAGCCACTGACACTGTGTCATGATGTGTAATGATGGGGGCATGTCTATTAATTATATCAACCAGGGTATTCTGGAAGAAAACTTAGGCTTCGGTGACTGAGGATGCCAGGTAGAAGTTCTGCCAGGTAATTTTGTTTAAGTCAGACAGGAACTTAGCTGAGTCAAACGTTTGATAACTCCTTTTAAAAATAAACTTTTGCACCGTATTTGGTTTGGTGGAGTTACTGATGCACACTACCAGATTGTGGTCACTGATGTCATTGTGTAAAACACTAGCGCTAGAGAATTTGTGGGGCCTGTTTGTGAGGATAACCTCTACTAGCGTACAGTTTTGGGGATTTTTTTTTTGCATTTAAATGTGTGGGCTCAGCTATGAGCTGTACTAGCCGAGCGGAGTCACAAAATTCTTTTAGGGGGTCTGATTTCCTGCTGAATCAATCGAGACTAAAGTCTCCAAGTATGCTTGATTCAATATTAGAAAACCCGAGAAAAGTATTTAATTAGGTTAGAATTTCCAAACCACCTGAGGGGGAGTCTATTGATGTTCTCGGATGATGATAATGCTAGTTTTAGTACTAGGCATTCCAACATTGTTTAGGTTTTAATAACAACAAGAGTTCTGAGGCGGCAAATTTTTCTTGAACATATACAATATACAGTAGCTATCTCACCCCCCCGATTGCCTGTCTGCCCTGAAAACATTGTAAGATGGTTGCATGGTAGCGTAATTTCCTTATTTGTGTAACCCCTAGGCGGCGCTATTCTAAGGGCTACTAACACTGCCTGTATGGTAATACACAGGTTGAGGGGCCTGAGTTCTGTGAACGGGTGCCTGCACCCAGAGGACTGGTATTGGGGTAGCTAAACTGCTCTGGTATAGCCCTCTGGAACACTATACCCACCCACCAACCCTTCTAGTGGCTTAAACAGTAATACAATGGTACATTCACATTCATTGGACTGCAGTAATAATATACTCATGCCCCTTTCACTTACCACCAGGGCTCAATCTGCCGCAACTGCCCTGGAGACCCCCTGGAAAATAAGATCAGCAATGCAACAATACAATATTACCACTGTAACTAAACTAATGATATGCACACTAGCCAGGTTAAACATGAAAACAAACAATCAGATTTATTTAGGGGGAGTGAACAAGGAAGGGGTGTGAATCTAGTAGAATGATTAGTACACTGATTAAATTCAGGTTGGTTAAACATGCACTGTAAGTCACTTTCTAACAGTTTCACAACCCTGGGTACCCAGTATGTCATGCAGGCTAGCCTGAAGCGTTGCTTGGGGTGGCTGGCATTGCAACTGTTGTTAGGGCCCTTAGAAAAGAAAACAATTAACATGCACACAACTCAAATATTTGTCATCCCAAGCCGAATGGCTCAGTCCTTTGCAATAACTCAAAACAAACAATTAGATGGTACACACTGATTCGTTACTGCATATGCAGGGCACTACCCTGAATTGTACTCAAACTACCCAGAACCTGGATGCAGGACAGGTGAGATGAAGACCTTGTGGTGTTGATCTGGAAGGCCAGGGGAAGCAGGGCCGACATGACTCACCTCCTGGCGGTCGCTACCTGTTCGATGGTGTTGAGCAGAGGGACGAATACCCAAGTTGATCTTTCGCTGAGATGGTTTCTGAAGTAGGAGTAGTGGCCTAGGCTGAGGTGGCAGGGCCCAGGCAGGATGAACAGTTCTGCAAACATCCATGATTGTATGCTGGTAAAGCCTCCAGTTGGCATACAAGATTCTGCCGTGGGGAACCAAATCACGACCCACGAAACACATTCAGCACATTTAAATCAATTTTGTCTCTAAGCCACAATTTGGATATAGTCCGATTGCTAATTACAACTTCATTGAGCAAATCTTTCAATTCGAGGCTATTTCTATCTTCAGACAGGCCAATCGCTTCTGGAGCAAGTCTTCAGTCCAAATCCCAAAATGCAACAGCAAATCTCTTCTTTCTTCTGCTGCAGATCAAAGCTGGCAAATGGAAAGGTTCGACTTCTACAATGGGCAATTCAAGGCAGGAGTACATGGCAGGCAGGCCAGCAGAGCCTTCCCGCTGATTCCCCTACACTCCTTCTGGGAGCAGCTGTTCAAAAGCTTGAGCTGTTCACTCTTCAACCTCCAACTCTAACTGAGCCACTGCTTCAGGTGGTTCTGGGAATTTCCCTTGTGATCCTAAAGGTTCGGTTCGACGAGGGAACTGTCAGTCACGATAAGGGCCACCCCTCCAGGTCCATTTGGGTGCCAACACTTAAACTGTAAAAACCTACAGAATTTCCTTCCCACAAGACCCCTGGTGATAGTCTCCATTTTAGGTCCTCAGTGGTTTGATTGGTCCAAATGCTGGAAGTCCAGAACCTAACATGGTGGCTCCCATCCAAATGTTCAAGCTGCAAATGAAAGCAGGTTAGACAGACTTCTCTATCTTTACTATAACAGTAATTAGACAGTAAATATTCACAGTTCCTAATAGAACTTCCTCTGTGCAAATAGCAGCTGCAGAATGGAGCAGAATAACAGACTGTCTGGCCGATCACAAGCTTTAATTACTCGGACCCAGCCCAGACTAATTTTTAAACACAGGTTAGCTATTTTCTTAAAGAGACAGGCACGAAGGCTTGCTAGGGCACACTCATGCAAACAAATAGAAGTACTTCAGACAGGACACCAGCCTGACAGTGGGCATTTAGGAAGCCCAGGAAGACATTATAGTAAACCTCAATTTGTAGGGGGGGTTACAATTGTAATGGTTCCTTTCAGCCATGTTTCAGTTAGGACTAGAGGGCTTCAGTTTTCAAAGGATATAGATTATGAAAAATGGAAAGAAAATTGAATCAAGCTAGTGAATCATCTTTACCAGCAAGGCTTGTTACAACCCTCTCAACAATTAGTAAGAATGTTTGGGTTACCACAGAGTCCTAAATTCAACAATATATCAATCAGGCCTGATTTGACTAAGTTGGTAGGGAACCAACTGAGGTTTCAACCAACCTCTTCATTAGCCTAAATGCTGGATTGCTGGATACAGTGGAACATAGCAAGAGTCTAATTTCCTTCATTTGTCAGAGTATTATAAGATATAAAAGCCAGTCAATCCAAAAATGAAGAATAGATGGAAAGAATGGCTAAATTGTAGTATCTCAAAAGAAGTCTGGAATACCATCTGAGAGGCTGGAATAAGGGTCCCAATGCAATGCAATGCAAATTTTAATTGGTACAATACTGTACATGTCCATGCAGCAGGCATACTATACCTCAGGAAAGGTGCACACTTTCCCAACCAATATGATGGCAAGTGTCTCAAGTGTGGACTACACTCAGCTACACCATGTGCTCATGCAATTTATGTACTGTACCTGGACTTTAGTAAGGCCTTTGACTGAATACCACATGAAATGATGGTTAAAACATTTAAGGATTTGTGAGTGAGGGACAATATCATGCAGTGGACCAGCAATTGGTTGGGGATCACAGAGGGTCATCTTGAATGGGGAGTTCTTAGAAGTTAGGGAGGTCATCAGTGGGGTCTCCAAGGATCAGTCTAAGGCCCAGTCCTAGTTGAAGAGAACCAGTTGCACTGCTTTCACCAAGCCCCCCACTGGTGCCTTACCTGACTAGGACTCAAACAGTCCTTGTCTTGTAATTTTCTGTGGTGTAGTTTTTGAACGGGAAGGGATCGTAATTCCCGGTTCAGAGGAACTGGCTGCCAGATCCCTTCCCATTTTCCCCTTCCCCAAATAAACCAATAAATTATTAGTGCTGGGAAGTTTTGTTTGCAGTTCCGCTTGGCTCCAATAAGCACTTCCTGTTATCTTGGTCTCCTGACTCAGCTGTTTCTTTGGCCTGTGCACCATGTTTGTCTTTTTCTTTGGTTCAACAGAAGGAAAGGAGCAGACATGAACAACATGAAGACTAGGATCCTAGCCTTCAGAAGGAGGGATTTCAAAGAAATAGGAAACTGTTTCATAAATTACCTCGATGAAAGAGAATTACCAGGGAGGAGTAGAGGCACAGTGGGGAAGAATAAGGGAGGGTATAATTAAGGCAACAAATCTCTGTGTGAAAAGAGGTAAACAAAAGCAGGAGGAAAAGGAGACCATTCTGTTTCTCCAAAGAAGTGGCAAGAGTGGTGAAAGAAAAAAGGGTAGCATTCAAGAGGTACAAAGAAATGCAAAGGGAACAAGCAAGGCAGTAGGAAGCAGTTAAGGAAATTAGGGGAACAAATGCTCAGACAGAAGAAAGGATTGCTAGACAGATGGCTAAGAGGGATGGCTAAAGGGGATAAAACTTTTTTCAGACACATAAGTGAGAAGAGAAAAACAAGGGGAAGGTTAATGAGGATTAGAAGGGTGGAAAGGAGAGACTGTGCAGAAGGGGACAAGAAAAAGCAGACATCTTAAACATGTACTTCTGCTCAGTTTTCAAAGTAGAGGGGGGAGGAGGAGGAGACAGACCACCAGGAAGAAGCAAGAGGGGATGTGAACAGAAGTCCATTTTCAGAAGAAAGAGTCCTGAAAGGACTTACAGCCCTGAAGGTGCATAAGGCTAACGGACAGGATGGGATACACCCGAGGATACTGGAAGAGTTCAGGGAGGTGATAGCTGCTCCCATAACAGGTCCTTTGAAACCAGTTCATGCAATTGTCCAAGGCTGTGTGTGGGTGTTGATGTGCAATGTGGCTGCTACTACACATTCAGTCACTTCACTACCAGTCTAGCATTGTTTGCAAAGTGCTTTGGGATACAATGTATATGAAAAGCACTATATAAATGCTGATTCTTCTTTTTCTTGTTCAACAGCTCACTGGAAACAGATTTGGTTCTTCTGGAGGACTGGAGAAGGGCTGATGTTGTCCCTCTACATAAGAGCAGCAGCAGGGAGAAGGCTAACAATTATAGGCCTGTAAGTGTAACTTCAGTGTAAGGGAAATTAATGGAAACCCTACTGAAAGAAAAACAAGTTGAGCATCTGGAATCCAATGGACTGCAGTACCACATGCAGCCCAGATTCACAGGGATGAGATGGTTATGCCAAATGAAGCAGATAGATTTCTTTGACTGGGGGACCAGGGAACTAGATTGGGGAGAGCAGTGGATGTAGCCTATCTGGACTTCAGCAAGGCCTTCAATATTGTGCCAGGAAGCTGAGTAGGAATTTGACCAGCTTAGAAGTGAGGTACAAATTGATAAACTGGATTGGAAGCTGATTAAGGGATAGAAGACAGAGGTAGTTGATTAATGGTACTCACTCTAAGGATGTGAGAGTGACCAGTGGTGTACCACAGTGTTTGGTATTGGGACCAGTCCTTTTCAATGTCATTATAGGAGACATTGCAGAAGAACCAGAGAGAAGGGTATGAATTTTTGCAGATGACACCAAAATCTGCAATAGAGTAGACACCAGGGGAGGGGGGGTGGTGAGGGAATGCATAGGAATTTAGAGAAACTTGAGGAGCTGTCAAAGACATGGCAGTTGTGTTTCAATACCAAAATGTGCAAAATTATGCACTTAGGACATAGGAACCTTGGTGCTGAGTCTAGGATGCATGAAACATATCAACAGTCACTAGACACTAAAGGGACCTTGGGGTTATTATATCAGAGGAGCTAAAGGTGACAGGCAGTGTGACGAGGCCATGGACAGAGCTAGTGGAATGCTGGGATGAATAGGGAGGGTCTCACCAGAAGGAGGTGGTGCTGCTGCTGTGTCACTCATTTGTCAGCAGATGCTTGTGATCTGTCATCTAAACACATTGTCATACATCCATTCCCTATATGTACTGTATATTACTAATGATAGAAAAGTATTTATTGCCATATGTTAGGTTTTAGTGAAATCCATTGTTGGAGTTATTAGTTTACTAGTGCTAAGTGCTTTATAACTGTCTTTACAATATAGAATTGCTGAAAGACTGTTTATATACATGCTTCTCTATAGTTAGTTATTAGGGAAGCTTCATTCAAATTTACCAGCTTTAGGAGTGTTAGTGTGCTTGTAATACAAATTGCTGACACAATTGTTTTCTGTAAAAGAGAGAAAGAGAGAGCACAGGCTCAAGGTTAGGTAACAGTAGCTGATGTTCCGCACTGAGAATGTGTTTATCCTGTATGCAGATAAGGGAAACTGAAACAATAGCCCTTGTCATGAAATAATGTATAAATACAGGATCAGTTTGGGGTCTCAGTTGAGTAGCGCCCACTACTGCAGATTGGGGGGATGCTGTCTATTGCTCTCAGGGATTGGTATGTAAGCCTCTTCCTGTATTTTGGCATAGCTGATAATAAACTGTTTATATACTGTAACTGAGTTTCTCAGTGGCATCATTGCCCACTAAGTATACATCCATGATCACAACCTAGCTACTCCCAGTACTGTATGTTGGTAGACAGAGGCATGGGAGCCCCGCTACTGACCGAAGACACATAATGCACCCAGCTATTGCTTTAAAATTGCCTAACCATAAGTTAGCAGACAGGGTGCTGGGACCTCGCCGCTGACTGGAGGCACATAGTGCATCATGGTTCCATTTTTCTTTACGTGCACTTTTGTTTATTTGTAATAGCAATGGAGGATTATATCTCTAAGTTTGTGATTAGCTATGGAGCAGGGGTCAAACAACAATGTTTTGGTCTAGACCAGGAAAACAAAGATTATTGTATGCAAGGTTTATATATAGCATGCCAAGCATTGCATACAAAAATGAAGGACAATCTGACTAAAATGAAACAAACCTTGTCAGAATAAGACCAGAATACTAATTTAACAGCTTTCCACAAAGAACTAGCTTGAAGTATAGATGATAAATAAAACAGAGGATTATGCATGCAAGGACTCTATATGCTATGATAAATTTTAAATGACAAAGGTTAGGGATATGAAGGAAAATGTCAGCATACCAGATAACATCTAACCTTTCTGTTGTGTTGGCTGTAGCCCTCATTTCTCCTATACTTTCCTTTCTGTCTTGTCTTAGCTTAACTATCTTGGCTTGATCGCCTAGGCTACACACCTTATAATGCTATTTCTAACGTCTCTGGCTCTTAGTGCTGTGTGATAGAGGTTAAATAAGTAAATGCAGTGAATTTTACATTAGGCCATTCTGTGATTTACAAATGCTCAGATGTTATCATACCACAGTATGTGGGTGAATTTGAACTGTTAATTTTCTCTCTCTCTCTCTCTCTCTCTCTCATTCTCTGTGCATAACAGTGATGCTTTATAGGTGTTCAAGGCTAGCATCAAGTGCTTTGCAATGTTTTGGGAAACATTATCTCAGTAATGTTTTGAACAGACTGAGAGAGACAAAGTGAGGAAAAAATATTGTTTCAGACTTTATTCAGAAAATCGCATTTGGGGAAATGTTTTACTCTACGGTTTATACAATGCCTTCTTTTCAGATAATTGGGCAAGGAATGATATTATATTAGACTGGACAAAAATGATGGCATAGTTGTGTCATGCTTGTTTGTGCAAGTGAGAAAGTGGGTGAGGAGACTTTAAGAAAGCAGAATTCGGCTAGAATGTTTTGTTTAACTATTTGGGTATGTGTGCATGGGATTGGAATGTGGCTTGTATTTTTTTTATATACTGGTACAAAGAGGTGTTTTCTGATAGGTATAGATTTATGTCTGATGAACCAACCTCCCTTCAGACTGGGCAGCTTTTAGAGCCTGTCCTAACAATTGCACCAAGAGGATCAGGGACACATAGACAAATTTTTACCTATCCGCCTTTGGTACTGCTAAGGGTAATTCAAGCATGCTCTGGCATATCATTAAGTCAGTAGAAGGCAATAAACCATCATCCCTGTTACCCAGTATGATCTCCTACTCTCTCTGATAAGTCCAATATTCTACTATTTTTTAATGAGCACTTTTCTACCATGGGTCTTGCGTTCGACTCCTCCAAAGCTGCCTCCCTTGTCCCCAGTGCTCCCACACATTCTCCAGCGCTTTCCAGCACTGTGTTCGGCTTCACCTCATTCCAGTATAAAGAGGTAAAAGACCTTCTACTCCACCTAAATGTTAGCAAAGGTGCTTGTTCTGATGGATTAGAACCGTATTTCCTCAAAGTCAGTCTCCAGTATCTTACAGGCCCCCCATCTTACATCTATTTAACCTTTCCATTGGCTCCGGTACTTCCACTATTTAAATCAGGTGACCCTACAGACCTGAATAACTACCAACATATTTCCATTCTGCCTCTGCTCTCTAAGCTCCTTGAGAAGTTAGTAAATGCTCAAATTAGAGACTATCTTGGCAAATCAAACCTAATAGACCCAGCCCAATCTGGATTTTGTCCTTCCCATAGCTCCACATCAGCTCTAACCTCAGTCACAAAAGATTGGCTCCTTGCCATGGACAGGAAACAAGTTACAGGGGCTGTCTTCCTGGATCTCAGCAAAGCATTTGACACAGTCGATCATGCTTTATTCCTCGATACTGTACACGGGCACGGTATCGCTGGAACAGCACTGACATGGTTCAAACAGTTGCTTATCAGCTAGATCTCAACAGGTGAAGTCAGATGGCTCCCTCCCTCTCTCCACTTCTTCTGCTCAGGAGAGGGGTACCTCAAGGCTCGATCCTTGGACCTCTTCTATTTATGTTATACATCAACACCATTGGAAATAACATCAGCAAAGCAAAATTACACCTATTCGTGGATGATACAGTGATTTACATATCCAGACCCTCGGTAGATGAGGCCCGTACAGAGCTCCAGGCAGAATTTGATCTCCTCCAGCAGAACCTTGCATGATCAAAACTGATCCTAAATGCAAAAAAGACAAAAGTGATATTCTTCTGTTCCAGCCACTTGCCATCTGTCCCAATCATGCTCGCTTCCTTGCCCCCCACCAAGACCCTCATTGGCGATGCTCTCGAGTTAATCAACAAATTTAAATATCTAGGGTGAGCTAAATTAACACCTAACATTTTCAGCTTACATAGACTCCCTTGCAAAGAAATTATGTCAAAGAATTGGCTTCTTTTATAGGAATAAATCTGTTCAACTCTGAAGTCAGATTGCACCTGGTCCAAATAACTTTTATACCACTCATCGACTATGCCGATATTCTATATGGCAGATGCTGTGATGCCCTGCTACACCAACTGGACACTCTTTATCACAGGGTGATATGTTTAATCTCTAATGCACACAATCGTACACATCATTGCAACCTTTATGCCTCCCTTGGGTGGACCTCCTTAGCCACCAGACGTCTCTTCCACTCTATCACCTGGCTCTACAAAGCCCTGCTGTCAAAACTCCCCCCCCTACATTTCCAATTTCTTTTAATGGACTGCCTGCCCCTACCCCTTGCGCAGTAACTCCTTCATTATGATAGACGTCCCAAGCTCCCGTTCCCAGTTTGAAGTCATGGCTATAAGCCATAAGCTATAAGCCGGCTGTCTGTAATAAAGTCCTATCCAGGCTCAAACTGCAAAGCCTGATCCACATAAATAGCTTAAAAAGACTTGTCTATGACAATCTATGGGACTTCTGTGACTGCGACTAATTAAGGGCCTACTTCCTACCCAGTATGTTGCAATGACCACTCTTTTCCCAGTCCCCACCCCCTTCCCTCACCTCTGTCTGCCTACCCTTTATATTTCCACTCCCTCATTTTCCTCTCCCCCTTCCTCTCTCCATGTTACCTTACCATCGCCACCCTGTCTACCCCAAGTCTATATCTTACACTCTCATCACTCCCCAGTCCCTTCCCCACCCACTACCAGCTATCTATTCCTTATATCTTCTATCTTTCTATCTCCTCTCCCCACCCCTCTTATAGTGCTCTTGCCCTAGCCATCTTTGCCATCCTATCACCGTCAGTTCTCCCACCTCCTCCTCCTCCTCCTCCTCCTTGTTGTCTGCCCCTACTACCCACCACACCACTTGTCATCTGCCCCTCCTTCCCTCTGACTATATCCTAAACAATGTCTACACCCTGACTGTGCTCACTATCATTACTATATTTGCTGCCCTTGGTGTCTCTACTGCTTTCACAAGGTGCTGCCTTGTTAGCCAGTGTTTACCATGCATTTATCCTCAAGCTTTAGCGTCCCGCTGTATATATGATGTAAATAATATTGTTCTCCTTTTTATCCTAGATATTTGTCTGTATACTGTTTAATGTATTTTTTGAATAAGTCTGTGTACATTGTCTTTGTTGTTAATCAGGACCTCCTTGTAAATGAGCCTGCTCAACGGAGTTTTTATCCTGCCAATAAACTTGAACTATAACTTGAACTTGAACAGTTCCACACAAAAGATTAGTAAGCAAGCTAGACAGCCTGGGAGTGGGTCCCAGGGTGGTAACTTCAGTAAAAAATTGGCTGGACAACAGGACACAGAGGGTAATAGTAAACTAAGTCCACTCCAAAGAAAGGGGGGTTACTAGTGGGGTACGGCAGGGTTCAGTACTGGGACTGGTCCTCTTCAATGTCTCTATAGGTGACATTGCAGAGGAACTGGAAGGAAAAGAATACCTCTTTGCAGACGACACAAAGATCTGCAACAGGATTGATACACAAGGGGGACCGAAAGGATGAGAAGGGACTTGGCAAGGTTGGAGGAATGGTCAAGAGTATGACAGCTTAGATTCAATGCAAAGAAGTACAAAGTAATGCACCTGGGAAACAAAAACCTAGGGACAGAGTACATAATGGGGGGGTACTAACAACAATAAAAATGGAAAGAGACCTGGGGGTAGTCATATCAGATGACCTAAAGGTAGGCAAGCAATGTGAGAAGGCAGTAAGGGGCTGGGGGGATACTGGGATGCATAGGGAGAGGCATCACTAGTAGAAAACAGGAAGTTATTATCCCTCTGTACAGACAGTTGGTGAGACCCCATCTGGAGTATTGCATGCAGTTCTGGAGACCCCATCTCCGCAAGAATATAGTCAGGATGGAGGCAGTCCAGAGGAGGGCAACTAAAATGGTGCAGGGTCTGCACAAGAAGCCATACGAAGAGAGAGTGAAGCATATGTATACCGTCAAGGAAAGGAGGGAGAGGCAGGACATGATAGAAACTTTCAAGTACCTCAAGGGAATCAACAAAGTCCAAGAGGGTAGCATCTTTCAGAAAAAGAGATGTGCAAGAACAAGGGGGCACAATTTGAAGATAGAGGAGGGGATGGCTCAGGGGCAATGTGAGGTAGTATTTTTTCACGGAGAGGGTGGTGAACACATGGAGCAGCCTTCCAGAGGGGATCGTGGGGTCAAAAACAGTGGGGAAATTCAAGAATGCATGGGACAGACATAAGGCAATTCTAGAGGGGGGTAGGAAGAAGTAGGCTGTTGGTTAGCTAGGCTGTGCAACTTATCCAATAGGTAGGGAAATGGGCAGACTGGGTGGGCCAAGAGGTCCTTATCTAATGTCAAAGTCTATGTTTCTATGTTTGTGTTTGAGTGTGTCCATATGTATCCACAGTATGTGCATGACCAAACCTGACTAAGTTCTGTATGCCCATTCCACAATATTGCAAATTTTAGTGGACTTCATGGGGGATGAATGTAACAAAGGTGTTAGTCTGTTAAATGTATTCCTCTAAAATTCTTGCTAAAGTACAGCCTTTCACGATGTAGTACTGGAGCACCTGCTGTCTACTGCCACCAGCTGTTGAGGACTGCACCCTGTTGCACAGCTTAGCCATTTGACTTTGGCTTCCTGTGCAGTTAGAGCCCTAGCTGGAAAGAGAGAGGTAACGGGATACTCAGCTCCCTTTCATAATTTCTGTTTTAAAATATAAAAGTTGTTCAAATTGTTAGAACTTGGCTATTGTTCAGGTAAATATGTTCTGATACTTGGGAAATGTATTCTAAAGTGGCAGATTTTACTCTGAATTGAATTTATCTGGTGTTTTAGTAACTGCTCTTTCAGACCATGCAGTTGTCTACTATACAATGTTGTCTCAAGGGTCTCTGGAAATTACATTATAGTGAACTTAGGACATTGACATGTGCTCATGCATTACAGGCTAAATAACATGACAGATCCTTATTTTGTTGTGATACCACTGCGTAAGGGTATCAAACGGGGGACTGTTAGCATACGCTTTGTGAACTATCATCTATACACATTGTCATACATGCATTCCCTATATGTATATTACTAATGATAGAAAAGTATTTGCTGCTTTAGGTTAGGTTTTAGTGAAATCCATTGTTGGAGTTATTAGTTTACTAGTGCTAAGTGCTTTATATCTGTCTTTACAATACAGAATCGCTGAGAGACTATTTATATACATGTTGCTATATAGTTAGTTATTAGGGAAGCTTCATTCAAATTTACCAGCTTTAGGAGTGTTAGTGTTGCTTGTAATGCAAATTGCTGAGACAATTGTTTTCTGTGAGACAGAGAGAGAGAGAGAACAGACTCAAGGTTAGGTAACAGCAGTTGATGTTCTGTACTGAGAATGTGTTTATCCTGTATGTAGATAAGAGAAACTGAAGCAATAGCCCTAGTTATGAAACACTGCATAAATACAGGATCAGTTTTGGGTCTTAGTGGAGTAGTGCCCAATACTGCAGATTGGGGGACTGCTGTTTGCTCCCGGGTATTGGTATGTATGCCTGTTCCTGTATTTTGGCATAGCTGATAACAAAATGCTTATACACTGTAACTGTGTTTCTCAGTGACGTCATTATCCACTAAGAACAAATCCACAATAAGAGTCTGGTATAGAAATCATATAAATTTACACCCTGGTGTGCCCCCACCTAGAGTACTGTGTCCAGTTTTGGAGACCGCACCCTCGGAAGGACTTAGACATGTTGGAGGGGATCCAGAGGAGGGCAGCTAAGATTGTGCAGGGTTTGCAAGGGAAGTCTGATGAGGAGGACAGAGGGATCTCAAATTGTACAACCTGGAAGAGAGGAGAGAGAGGTGACTTGATCAAGACCTACAAGTACCTCACAGGGTGAACAGTATGCAGGTGGGGAGCCTCTTTCAAATGAGGTCCAACACCAGGACCAGGGGGCATGCAATGAAGTTGAAAGGGAAATCAGGAGAGATGTGAGGAAATATTTATTCACTGAAAGGGTGGTAGATGCCTAGAACAGACTGCCAGCCAAAATGGTGGAGGCTAGAACCGTGTTGGGGGGGTTCAAGCATGCATGAGATAAGCATAGCGGCATATTAGAACAGAGGCAGAGGGGAAGGGTACCAGAGACCAGATAGGGTCTGCAGATGTAGAATAGACAGGGAACACTTTGGCAGAGTTGGTGGGCCAAGTGGTCCTTTTCTGCCAACAAACTCTCTGTGTTTATGTTTCTAGGTGGGAGAGGGAAGTGGCCTCCAGTACAGGAGGACCATACACAGCATTTCTGTACTGTGACAAGCAGAGCAAGGGTGGTCACTCACTGAGAAGGCTGTGCCTGGTCGGACTTGGCTAAAGCAGTGAGGGTAAAGAGTTATCAGGGTGAGTTTAGCAGGGCTTGACTAAGTAGGGTCAAGTGAGGTGTGGATGTTTTGAACATGCCTAGCCAGATACCTAAAGGGGTCACCTACAGGCCCGCCTAGACTGGCCCTAAGAAGGAGCAAGAAAACTGACACAATTTTGTGTTAATCCTTTGCTTCCCCAGTGCCAGAAAAGATTAAATAATGTGGTTTACTGCTTGGCCTTACTACTGCACTTGTCTGCTGTGTCAGCTAGGTGAGCAGGGAGGTAGGACGGAGAATACTGTTTCAAGTCTAAGTGAGGGAGAACTCGTAGCATAATGTGTCGAGGGAAAACAAAGGTAGGCTACTCACAGGGTAAGTGGCAGTGTGTGTGGCTAGATACAAAACAAAATGGGAACCCCTGATAATCTTTGCAGTAGTTGTCAAATGTATGCCATTGGGCCACAGATTGAGAACTTTGTATGCGATCATTGTCTCCTGCTAAAAGTCTTGCAGGATGAACTAATTAGTCTTCAAATAAAAAGCGCCACTGACTCAGACATACACACACTTGAGTCATACATCAGTGAAATGGCATCTCTTTACTGTCTCTGTAGTGGCACAAACCTAGCCCCAGTACCATCCAGCCATGTAGCCAATACATCACCAGCACCTGTACCCAACTTAGAGGATGAAACTTGGTCACAAGTCCCCAAAGGTAAAACAAAGTGTAGGGGTGGCCAAGTGTTCCACAGTGCCCCAGTGATCCAGACACACAACAAGTTTGAGGCTTTAACACCAGATGAGGTTAGCCTGGACACAGACCCATTGAGTAGTTCCAACTCTTATGACCACCAGTAAAAAAAAGCAAAATCCCTGCACCTAAATTCAGCCAGGAAGACGTGAACTCCAACAATATGACATCAGTATCCTTAGAACCAACTACATCTAAATTTAAAATAAAAACAACTATCAAGGCATCTTCTCCTAGGCAGATATTTGTATTGGGGGACTCTATAATCAAGCACATTGACAGGACTGTGTGAAATCCGGATTAAAGCAATAATACTTGCTCCAGCTTTAGGTGGGCAGGGGTACCAAACATTACCTCAATGGTCCCAAACATATTGAAACACCCTGGTGAAATCCCCTTGGTAATATTACATGCTGGCACAAATGACATTAACAGATACCACCTAGACCAAATGAAGTTAAACACCATCTGCCTTAATAACATCTTGGCCGAAAAGGGTTGTGAAGTATGTCTTTCAGAAATTTTGCCCGCACCAAGAGCCACTGAATATGTTATTAACAAAATAAAATCCTACAATGAATGGCTGAGGAAATGATGCTTGTCACAGGAAATAAAATGCCTTACGCACTGTGAAAACTTTGTAGTTAACCCTTCCCTCTTTTGCTGGGATGGGCTCCACTTGAGCAGGAAAGGTAGTTCCATCTTAGGCAGGAGAATTCTTACCTGTATTGGCAACTGTTTAAACTAACACCTAAGGAGGAGAATGGGGTAACATCTAAGACTCTAGCAAACAAGGCCTCTACCTTCAAAACCTGCAAAATATTATCTCTTAATGCTAGGTCCCTAAATTTGTTAAAACTCTCTGAACTTGAAGCCAAAATTTATTTATTAGACAATGACATCATTTCAGTAACAGAAACATGGTGGGACCCAGATTCAATCTGGATGAAAGACATACCGGGCTATAAATTATACGTTGAAATAGACTACATAAAAGAGGGGGAGGTGTCTGTCCCTATGTCAAAGATACAATCCACTCATATGAATACCCCTATAAATCATCAACAGAAAGCATATGGGTATCTGTACAGTTTCAGGGACAACCACAACTACTCCTAGGTACATGTTATCACCCACCATCTTCTGACATGGAATATACAAACCTACTACTACAAGACATTACCCACATGGCAGAGAAAGGTGACATTTTCATCCTGGGAGATTTCAATATGCCTTCTATAAATTGGCATACTGTTAGTGGCACTACAGTTGCCAAAAAAACCTTCATTTCAACAGTAAATGAACTGGGACTTGAACAAATTGTCAAGGAATCAACAATAGGATGCAATATTTAGGACCTAGCGATAACCAACATTGAGGACAAGGTTTTGAATCTTTCAATCTCAGATCCACTAGGAAATAGTGACCACCACACCATTATTTTTGATTTAGAGTATGAATCTAGTAAAATAGTCAAAAATGTACAGGTATATAACTATAACGAAGCCAACTTTGAGGCAATAAACAACTGCCTAAAAAAATACCCCTTGAGTAAAAATCTTAACTCCCTTAACTCTGGAGGAATCATGGGTATTCATTAAAAACAAAATACTAGACCTGGAAAAATTTGTATCCCAACTCGGACAAAATATAACAATAAAGGCAAAATCCCATCATGGTTAAACAATACTATACAGAAACAAATTAAACACAAGGAACAATTATTTACTCATTTAAAAAAGTGTCCAGCAAATAAAACAGAATTTATACTTAGGCAATACAAAACTACAGTTAAAGAACTCAAAAAGCCCATTAGGAAGGCAAAACATAACCTCAAGTTCCATATAGCTCACTCAAAGGACAACCACAAATCCCTTTTTTCCTATCTTAACAGCAAAAAAAGGTAGCAATAGACAGATTGGCCCATTGACCAATGGTACAAATTTAATCACATCTGATAGTGAGATAGCAAATACATTCAACACCTATTTTTCATCAGTATTCTAAAAAAAACAGTTATGCTTTATACTACTACAACCATATCAGGTTCTGCCAACAACAATTATATCATAACCACTGCGGATATAGTTCCCCTTCTAAAAAATCTAAAACAAAATACCAACTGCAGACCAGATTCAATTAATTCCATATTTCTGATTGAAACAGCAGAAGAAATAGCCATACCACTTTCCATCATTTGTAATAAATCCTTAGGGGGAAGGTCTGTCCCAACTGACTGGGTTACCGCCACAATCGTGCCAATACTTAAAAAGGGTAATCATTCCCTAGTGTGTAATTATTGACCCATTAGCCTCTCCTCCATTCCATGCAAAATAAAGAAAAAAATTATCAAGGGCAGGCTGGATGGAGAAATGCATACACTGGGCATCATTGACCACTCTCAGCATTGGTTCATCAAGGTCATTCTTGCACAACTAACTTAATAGCATTCTACAATGTTATCAACCAAGAACTAGATAACAAACTCCCTATGGATGTCATCCTCTTAGATTACAGCAAAGCTTTTGATAAGGTTGCTCATAGCATTCTTTTAGCTAAACTGCTGCACTTAGTCTTTTCTGGCAATATAATTAATTGGATTGATTGCTGGTTAACCAACCATACTAAGCATGTTAGGATTAATGGTGCTTATTCCAACAGGGTGGGTGTGGCCAGTGGTGTGCCGCAAGGATCGGTCCTGGGCCCTGTACTGTTGAACATCTTTATATCAGACATGCAGATTAGCTCCAGGAATATACTTTCAAAACGTGCAGATGACACCAAATTATGTGGCAGGGCGGACTCTGACAACAATATGATCATACTAGCAAATTACCTCTCAGTATTAGAGCACTGGGCCCGGATAAACGAAATTACATTTAACACAGACAAATGCTCTGTTCTCCACCTAGGTTATAATAATCCCAAACAAACTTAAAAACTTAACAATATTGTAATAAAACCTTCCACATGTGAAAGAGATCCAGGTATCTTGATAAATGATAGATTATCCCCCACCAATCACTGTAACCACATAGCTAGAACTGCTAATTCACTACTTAGATGCATCAATTGTACATTTGTATCAAAGACAGAGGAATGCATTATCCCACTATTTAGGGCACACATTAGACCATATATGGACTATGGGTCGCCAGTCTGGAGTCCATATTTGGTTGAGGACATTCAAGTGGTTGAGCAAATCCAGAGAAGGGCAACAAAAATGGTTCCCCATTTAACATCATTATCATATCCTGAGAGGCTCCAGAGAACAGGCCTCCACTCACGAGAATTTAGGCATTCCAGAGGTGATCTTTTGTTCCTATACAAAATTCTCCAATCATCTTCCCTAATGAACAAATGTGGCATTATAAAACCTCAAAGAAAAGTAGTACCCAAACGTCACAGTTAGCAATTAATGGCGAGCAAAGCGAAAACCAACAAGAGATTGTACTTCTTCTCTGTCAGAACCCCGAGTCTTTGGAATAAACTCCCACAGGCAGTAGTCAATAGTAATACCTTTGAAACTTTCAAGAAGGGTGTTGACACTTGGCTCTCCACAAATTATAACAAAGTCTAATTTCCCACATATGTGGGGGACAATCAAGATGGGCCTCACAGCCTCCTTTTGTCCTTACTTACAGTACCTAGTAGTAAGCCTAGTAGTAAACCCAGTAGCCTTGGTATCATCGACTGTCACACTACTGTGCATGCTTGCTGAGGGAAATCTGTTGCATTTGTGTGGGGCCTGCAGGAGGAGAGACCACAGTAGGGAGGTAGTCAGGTGTAACGTCCCAGGGGGTTGTACAGACATGTCATCTGGTCCATTTGAACACTCCCCTGACTGGAGGCACCATGTTATTTCTCTCTAGGATACAAACGCCTCTTCACTGTGAGAGTGAAAAGAACTCGGGAGCCACTGGCAACATCTACGTCGACCCAGTGGTGGTATAAGGTAGTTTCACCCTTGCCCCTAAAGCAGTTCAGAGGTCTGCATGCCGTAGCAGGGGCCTTTCATCTTGAAGTCACCACTCGGATCCTGATAATTACCAATTAGTCATCCCCAAGGGCTATCAATGTGGTGCGGCAGACTGTAAACCCCTCCAAAGCTTAAAAAAAAAAAAACTACAGCAGATCACTGCAAGTAAAAATGGTGTTCAAAGCAGTAGAGAAATTATAGAAACATAGAAGTTGCTAGCAGAAAGGGACCTCTTAGCCCACCCAGTCTGCCCTAAATTCCCTACCTACTGTGCTACCGCATACCCTACATGATCTCCAGTGTCCCCCCCCATTCCTGTTACTAAGGTCCCCTTATGTCTATCCTATGCATGCTTGAATCCTGCTACCAACTTAGTACCCACCACTTCCACTTGAAGGCTGTTCCAGACATCCACCACCCTTTCTGTGAAGAAGTACTTCCTCACATCCCCTCTGAGCCCCCCAGTCTCATATCATGCCCCTAGTCCTGTGGCTTCTTCTTCTTTGTAAAATGCCACCATCCTGTACCTTATTTATACCTTTAAGGTATTTGAACATTTCTGTCATGTCTCCTCTTTTCCTCTTTTCCTCTAGAGAGTAGATATGTAATTCCTTGAGTCTTTCCTCATAGGGCTTCTGATGCAGGCCATGCACCATTTTGGTAGCCCTCCTCTGTACTGCTTCCACCCGATGTATGTCTTTCCAGAGATGGGGCCTCTAGTACTTGACACAGTACTCCTTGTGGCGCCTCACCATCGATCTATACAGGAGTAACACTACCTCCCTCTTTCTGCTGGTGATACCCCCTCCCTATGCACCCCAGCATTCTACTAGCCTTCCCCACTGATCTATCACAATGCTTTGCTGCCTTCACATCATCAGTTATAATGATCCCCAGGTCCCTCTCCTGTTTTGTAGTTGTCACCACCCCCCCACCCCCATTTGGTGCATTACCTTTGGGGTTTTGTGCCCCATGTGCATAATGTTGCACTTTTTGGTGTTGAAACCCAGTTGCCAAACTCTTATGAACATAAGAACATACAAAAACAACAGCAGAAACAGGCCTCATAGTCTATCGAGTGTCTGCTCAATTGTGCAGCTAGCCCCTCAACTTGCAGCTGCTCCACCCCTCCCCTCTTCATATTACCCCCCCAAGTCTCTCCCAACCCCTCTTAAAACTGCCCACAGTCCTACAGGATACCACCTCATCGGGTAGAGTATTCCATTTGTCTACCACCTGTTCTGTGAAGAAATGCCTCCTGATCTCCCCCCCCGAATCTTCCCCCTCCAATTTCAGCTGATACCCTCTCATGTCCCTCCCTCTTCTAATCCAGAAAATCTCCTCTGTATTAGTCTTGTTGATCCCCTTTAAGTATTTAAAGGTTTCAATCATATCCCACCTATGCCTCCTCTCCTCCAGGGAATACATGATCAGCTCGCCAGCCTATCCTCATAGGATTTTCCCTCCAACCCCTGGATCATCTTAGTCACCCTACACTGTATCTCCTCCAACAGTGTGATGTCCTTCTTCAGGAATGGGTGCCAGTACTGCACACAGTATTCCAGGTGCGACCTGACCAGTGACCTGTAGAGTGGAAGGATCACCTTCCCTATTTCTGGAAGAGAGTCCCCTTTCTATACATCCCAGCATCTTGTTGGCTTTAGCTGCCACCTTTCTGCACTGCACTGAGCTGTTCATACTCCCTGTTATAAGAACCTAAATATCCTTTTCCTCCTCTGAGCTTTCCAACTGCACCCCTCCCAGCCAATAGCTCCTCCCCTGGTTCCTAGCTCTGAAGTGCATCACCTTGCACTTCTTGGCATTGAACCCCAACTGCCATGTTTCCGACCACTCCTGAAGTTTGGTCAGGTCATCCTGCAGCCCTCTCCACCCTTCAATGTTATCTACCACAGCTCCCATCTTCGTATCATCTGCGAACAGACTGATCTTACTCCGGATCCCATATGACATATCAGCTTAGAGTATCCCAAGCAGCACTGGCCCCAGCACTGATCCCTGTGGTACCCCGCTTGTCACATCTCTCGGAACTGAGAATTCTCCCCCCACTATCACCCTTTGCTTCCTTTCCTTCAGCCAGTTGGTGATTCAGTTGACCATCTTTGTTCCCACCCCTATATACTCCAGCTCCCCCCCCAACCTCCCATGCAGCATAAATCAAAGGCCTTACTGAAGTCTAAATATAGGACATCCGCCGCATGGCCCTTGTCCAGTTCCCTGGTCACCTAGTCATGATACTGTATTAGGTTTGTCTGGCAGGATCTGCTTGAAACAAACCCATGTTGTTGCCTGTCCTGAAGTCCATTGTCCTCCAGAAAGGACACTAGCCACCCTTTTAGTATTGTCTACATGAGCTTCCCCACAATTTGATGTAAGGCTCACTGGTCTGGGTCAGTACCTGCAATGACAAATGGCTAGTCAGTACAGCAAGAGATGACAGCAGCTAGAGGGACTGTTGTTTGTGATGGTATGATTGCCTATTTGACGTGCACTTTGGTGGCTGTCTAGACCTTGGGTACATGGAGGAGGGTTATGTGTGCAGTGCCTCAGTGTCTGTGCCATGGGACTAACAGCATCATGTGCAGTGCACTTGGCATTACATGCCTCATGTCTTGGGGTGGTCCGGGCCCAGTTTATGGCCTGCAATGGTTCCACTACACCACTTGGACATTCCTTGGCAGATGCCAACCGCACTACATCACGCTCAGATGGCCATGCAGATGGCAACTCACAGATGGCATGTATGGTTCTTGGGGTCACTAGGGCACAGAACTGTGTAATCGGAGACCCAAGGGGGCCTGCCATCACACCAACTCTGTGCACGCTCTATGGTAGTCGGGACAGTGTTGTCTGTCAATCCCCCACCAGTCATAGTGCTGCTTATCCCTCATGGGCTTGTCTGTCACCAACGTGTCACAGTCTCAGTCCCTCTTCTGGGTCTGTGCAACTGACCCCCTGCCCATCCACCCCTTCCTGTCCTCCACATCCACTGCTGACCTCCTGGGCACACAGCCGATGGGTCTCTGGCACTGGTTGCAATGCCACATGACTGCCCCAGAGCTTGCAGCACTCCCCACACATGCGCCATTTGTTTGATATACTGGGGCACTTGTGGCAATTGTGGAGTGTTTGGCACTGGGACCCCTCTTGTACCAAAATCTGGTGCAGGGTCCTTGGCACACTGGGCATCAATGCAAGCTGCCATTTGCTTTGGAAATCAAGCCCCTGGAGTGAACAAGCCACCCTGATGATGCAAGAAGTCAAAGGCTCCATCCATGAGAAGTGGTCTTGATTAGCTGAAAGCCTGAGGGGACCAACTTTGACCACCATCCTGGCATGATGACACCGAAAAACAGTGCCTGACTACACAAGAGTACATTTATGGCAATGTAGAAACTCTGGTAAAATCCAGATGGAACTAGCCCTACTGTGTCAAACAGAAAGGGAGAGGTTATCAGCCTTCATAGTGCAAAGGGAAAAGATCATTCAATGGACCTACAGAAAGGGGAGCCTTGAAGCAGCCAACATAGACCAAACATGCATGAAACAACTGATAAAGGGAGCTGTATTTGCTGATCAGATCCTAACTAATTTGTGCCTTTGGGCTACGTTGAATTCACCCCTTTGATATGGAAACCTGACTGGGAAAGTACAAGAGCAAGAGCAATGCCTGGTTGGAGTCATGGGAATGGAAAGCACCCTCTGAATTGTGATGGGGCTTTCAGATAGATTATCCAGCATCTGACTAACTCCCCTGTGCCTGCCTACTGCATGCAAATCCAGAGAAACCTTATGTGCCACACACTGATGCTAGCTATAGCAGCCATGGAGCTGTCCTATGCTAAGATTCATCTAAAGAGCTACAGCTCATCACCAACATTTGCTGGAGTTTGATAACAGCAAGCAAAAGTATTGTAAGAAAACATAAGAAGGACATTGTTTTACTGCAAGAGATCCACCTCACCCAAATGAGGTCTATCATCTAAATACATTTTTTGGGGAGGGGGGGTTAGTCCACGTCATGCTTCAATTCAAAAACTAGGGGGACCACAGTGTGGCTCAGACCCAGGTTCCCAGGGGAAGTAATTCAATATGTTAATGGCACATATGGTAGATTTACCCTGGTCCAAATCCAGTTTACACAGTGCCCCCTGATGGCATGGGATTCATTGTATGGCCTGAATACTGATACAACAGATTTTTTCCTAGAAGTATCTATGGAGATAGCCCCCTTTCAGGGGCCCTGGATAGTGGATGGTTACATCAATTGTATCCTGGATAGGGTGCTCGACAGCTTGGCTTGGACCACCATAATTCATACCAAAAGTTCCATGGCTCTGCATTCACTGATGGGGGATCATAGTGTTGTGAATGTCTGAAGGCACACCCATCATGGCAACTGTGATTATACATTTTATTCTCACGCTTACCGCAGCTTTGTTAGGTTGGACATGATATTGTTATTGGTTGCACTGGTACCAAATGTGGTGTCCTCTTCTTACGATTCTATACTTATCACCAATCAAGCTCCAATGCATCTTATGGTGGGAGCAGGGGGCCAGCCTGCACCACCCAGAACATGGTGGCTCGATCCCACTATACTCATGCAACATGAGTTCCACTGTGCTGTAGAAACAGCATTGCCACTTTTCTGTTCTGCAGTCCAGAGGGTGACATGAATCCCTTTGTTAAATGGAAGGCATTAAAGGCCTACCTGCAGGGGACAATAATTTCATTTTTGGAATACAAGAAAAACTTTCTTCAAATGGAACTGAAAGCCCTGGGGCTCAATTTTAAAAGGCATCGTTAGATCGGCACATGGTGTGGTGAACTGCCGGCTGTAGCAAACCCAGGTGCACCAAGGACCTTGCGCCTGATTTTACAAAAAAGTGGGGTCCCAGCGCCAAAGTTCCTGAGTTTCCTGCACGCCAACAGCTGTGCCAAAGAAACAACACACAGAGGGAATGCTGCAAGCCATGGAATGGGTTTGCAGCAGCAGCAGCCAGCGATGGTGGCCCACCAGCTGGTCACCCTGGAGGCTGGTGGATCATCATGGGCATGCCCTGGCTCATTGGGTGGTGATAGGGTCAGAGTGGAGTGGAAACTGCCCACAATGGGGCAACTGCATGACTGCCACCTGCAGTGCAGCTCCATGAGGGCAGTCACACCAGTGCCACCACAGGAGGCTGAAGGGTCAGGGGCTCATACCCGCAACAGACCACCAGTCGCTCCAGCAGTGGTCTGGCAGGTGTCAAGGGTTTTGAGGACACCTTCCCTGGGGGGCACATGGTCAACCCCCACCCAGTGACAGCTCCAGGAGTGATGCACAGCAGGTTAGACCACCCCAAGCTAGTCTAACAGCAGGGTCCACACACCCATGGGGGGTTGCAAATTCCCACTTTATGGGATATTGCAGTGCTGCCCCATTGCAAACCCCTTTCCACCATGGTGCACCAGTGTGACAGTGTGACTATTGCAAGGACAGTGCAAGCCTAGTTGGCATAGGCTGTCCCCCCTCAGTGGCACAGGGTGCCTTCTAAAATTGGGAGTGGCGCATGGTATGGCGCAAGGAGTCCTTCGTGCCATGTCTCCTTAACCCAAGTCCTTTGTGCTTGTCCCAATCATTTTAAAATTGGGCCCCTGGAGTCTAAATCAAAGAGCGTAAGCATAGACACAAATTGAACCCCAAGCCCAGAGCTCTAGTACCATTTACAGATGCTCAAAATAGAATATAATTCACATGTTAGTCTCACTCTGGAGAGACAGATCCTCCTCACTAGAGCTGAGCAATATGTTGATGGGGATAGGAGAAAGTGGCTGGTGTGGCAGCTGTGCAGTCATGAAAATGATAGAACTATTCACAAAATTAGGAATTCTGTGGGTGTCCACATCTCTTACTTTAATCAGATAGGAACCTGGTTTAAGGACTTAAATGCTGAACTTTATAGTTTGAGTGGTGCCGGCTTCCCCTATGGTGTGCATTCCTTTTTTAATTTAATCACACTCCAGAACTGTCCTCTGGGACTAATGTGGGCATGTGAAAACCTGTGTCTTTGCCAGTGATTGCTAAGACTATTTGTGGTTGCAAGGTTGCTGAACCCCAGGTCTGGATGGTTCCCCTTTTTTAAACCTTTTAGAATTCCTTGCAGGTCCCCTTGTTTAATATGATTAGTGATAGTCTGCTGAATGGTGAACTGCCCCCTTTGTGAAATCTACCACTAGTGCTGCGTGGCTCAGTTGGTAGCACATCCACCTCTGGACCGGAAGGTCATGGGTTCTCGTCCCACACCGGGATTGGACTTGCACCTGAAAATCGCTGCCATCCGAGTGCAGTATTGGGGGGTGCTGTACTGCTGTGGTGTGCCGTCCTTTGGATGAGACATTAAACCGAGGTCCCTTCTGCCCATCCTGGTGGGTGTCCAGGTAGAAGTAAAAGAACCCAGGGCACTCTTCGCAAAGAGTAGGGAACATTCCCGGTGTCCTGGCCAACATTCCCCTTCCCATAAACTGGTTCATGCAATTATCCAGGCTGTGTGTGCGTGATGATGTGCGATATGGCAGCCACCACACATTCAGTCACTTCACTACCAGTCTAGCATTGCTTGTAAAGCGCTTTGGGATGTATGAAAAGCGCTATATAAATGCTGATTCTTCTTCTTTTTCTGCTGTTCTTCCAAAGTCATGGAAAGAGTCAACCTATTGTGCATCTTACCACCCTACTTCCTTACTAATGTCAGATTATAAAACTATAGCAAAGGTCATTGCATCTTGAATAGATGGACTGCCGCCAGATGTCATATATCCAGACCAATCCATCTTTGTCAAGGGGTGGCAGGGTAAGCATGATGTTTGGCAAACTCTCAATGTGATTTGGATGTTGTTAAACAAAAAAGGTAAATATCTGGCTTATATCCTGTCTTTGGACATGGAAAAAGCTTATGACCACGTGGAGTGGGGCTTCATGTACATAGTACTGGAGCAATTTGTCTTTGGGCTTCAGATGTTGCATTGGATTGGGGCCTTATACAATGCCCCCCGGTCCAAATAATCACCAATGGGGCACTCTCACAGCCTTTTATTTTAGGGCAAGGTATGCACTAGGGATGTCCACTCTCCACACCACTATATGTACTCTCCTTGGTGTCTTTGGTGGAGGCCATCAGACAACATCACCTCATTGAAGGGCTTCAGATGGGGGGCTTTCTCTGTAAGATAGTGCTATTTGTAGCTGACTGTTATTGTTTCTGTTCAACCCTGGGTGTGATCTAACTGAACTGGCCATGTTATTAGACAAATATGGCACTGTGGCTGACCACAAAATCAATTGGAAAAAGAGTGAGCTGTTGCCTATGAGGGGGAATAAACGATGTTTGCCATTTTGACCTGGCCTCAAATCATGTTGCCCATCACTGTTGTTGTATTTCAAACTTGCATGGCTTCCTCACACTTCCCTTCATAATCTTGCCATGGGTAGTGTTATTTTCCCCATCCTTTAAAGCAGCCACCATTATCACTTGTCTCATTTCTTAGACCTTCTAGCCATGCCTATTCTTTATGATCTTCCAGTTATGGCCTCTGTCACGAACCCACTCCTGAGGGTCAGGTCCACTGAGCTCACAGTGTCCACCCCTAAGTGCAATCCATGACAAGGAGGGGGAAACAGGGGATACTATCTTTGTGTCCTTCTACAGTGCTTGCTGAGTTCACAACTGAACACTCGCCAAGAAGTCCCAGGTTCCCCTCTTTACTCTGGATCTGGGTACAATACTAGTCTCGAATCTTGAAGCCAAATATGAACCCTTCTTGGTTGTTACACAAAGGGGGAAGATCCAGGCATTACAACCTCTTTAGGGTTGCATTGTAACTGTGATTCTGCCTTCTCCCAAAAGGCATGCAATAACCTGGTTCAAATCCCCACAGACCCTTCCTTGAGACTTTGATAGCCCCCCTATCTTTACCCAGACTTCCGCTTTTCAGACCCTTGTTCAATTTGGTAGCTTATGTTGGCACCCCTTGACAATAGCAGTTTAGTCACAGATTATTACTGAAACATCCCACAGTCACACACACAATATAGAAATCTCACTCAGGCAGGTTTCTTAAACAAAACAGATGTCTTTACTAAATAATTAAATAATTATCATACATTACAACAAAAAGGGTTGGAAAATGCTGGTCACAGAATAACACAAATGAAAGTGGATATGTACAAAAAAAATGCACTATAACAGTTATCTAAAGTTCTACCTTAAAATTTGTAGTGAAATAAAGTCCAGAAAAATAAATGTTTTTTCAAAGGTTTTAGTTCTTTCTATAGCAGTCTTGCTTCTTGTGTGTCTGCTGGCAGTTGTTCTCTGGTGGTCAGGAGAATGTCCAAAAGCAAAGTGTCCTCAAAATGCTCTGTGGAGGGTCTTAAATACCCGTGGTCCAAGGCAGTCTGTAAGTCTTGGTCTGCTCCTAACTTTCAGGTCAGTAGATTTCACTCTTGCGCCTTTCCCAAAAATTCTTATTAAGGGATTCATTTCTTTATTATTCAGATTCTCTTACAATTCCAATATCCTGCCAGCTAACCAATGTAATTATACCATGACAGTTTCCTGGAATTTAGCACTGTCCTTTGAAGTGTAAAGTTGTTTTTTTTATGACAGGGCTAATTGTTAACATCTCCTGAGTTTATAACCCTTTTCCTCTTTAATAGCTACCCCAGTGCTTTCTTCTGAATAATCCTGGCTTTTCAAGTGACAGTTTTTATTACAGGTGATAGATTTAGGACCTCTGTGTTAGTTAGCCAGGAAGACACTTTTGAAATGCGATTTCCAACTTTCCTGGGAAAAACCAGTTTCTCTTAAGTCACAGGAAATTTGCAGACTGTGGAGGGGTTGCAGGATAACAGATGGACCAGACACCGAACTTCAGGTTCAATACACAATCTCTGTGTGATGTTTATTCAAAATACAGGAAATAAGCTTCTGCAATGCCATATTCCTTCTTCAGTACATCAGTTTGCAGCAGCAGACTATGTATGTCCTTTCTCTGCACTTAGCCAGCACCTACTGACATTGATCTCTGACCTAACTTACCAGTTGAGATGCAACCTCTACCCCTATGCAGACCCCGTTTGCTTGGGTAGTGGGGGCCCAAAAAGAAAAACAAAAATAAGCTATAGACAAAGAACCTCAATGCAGAATCACTGAAAGAAAGGTTACCCCAAAGGGCATTGGTAAATCAAGTTTCAAAGAAATATATCATACCTACTTCCATAATGCAAAGCATCATGGGATATATGCAAATCACCATGACATTTAGACTTGTTCAGTTTACAGCAATTTATATGCATTTTAAACAGCACAACTAACTTAATTTCTGTAATAGTCACCTAGTACTTTTTACCATTATCAAAAACATCTAGTGCCATGGTATTTTCAACATTTACAGGTTTCATAAACATAAGGTATATACATCAAGGCATTTTATGACATAGTGCTATTACATACTAAATCCAACAACAATAAACACAGTCTGTTTTACATACACTTGAAGGTCACCACAATAACCCCCCACACGAGGATCTGAGAGGGAAAATGAACATTAAAGAGGACACCATAGCATAGTCAAGAAAGGGGAGGGGGTGCCCATAAGTGGCCAACCTTATGGACTATAAATTGTAAACAACAGATTATGCTAAGAAAACAGAAGAACCTTTGCAACAGATTTAAGAAAAGGTCGGTCCTCAAGAGTGGCAGGAGCTTCCTGTCACACAGACCATTGAAAGAAGCAATCCATTCCCTTGTTCCATGTGACCCTTTTATCCATTATTCCTTGTGGCATTTTAAACGCACACAAAATATAACAGAATATAACACCATATATCTGTACATCTGTCTGGCAGTAGCATAGCTCGCCACAGCCTCCTCTCCATATCTAGAATGAAAACAAAATTGGGTAACATCTCATTTTCCTGTGTTGCCCCACGACTATGGATCTCCATTCCACCTGAGCATCAGTGGCAGACAGTGCAGGCTTTTTGAAATGGCTACCATAGTTACCTCCTCAAAACAACTATTTGCCCTTGTACCTAGTTGTCCATCTTAACTGCTGTGTATTTACTGTTCTGGGCTTTACTATTTTTTTTGCATTGTATGTTTCCTGTTTCCACTCCCTATTGCTTTTCTGGCCGTTAATATTTTTAGTCCTATGTTAGCCTTGTATCTCATCCATTTCTTCTGAACTTTATTTAATTGTTGATTGATTATTTCACCTATGACAATTAGCCAATTGTATTGTATGCACTTTGATGTTGTATTGTTTATTTTATATATATATATATATATATATATATATATATATATATATATAGTCTCAGCAAAAAAACTTCGTAATGCACCATTGGGGTTACAGTGACAAAAGTTGGGAAACACGGTCTTAGGGTTTCCAACCCTAACACCCCACTCCCACCCTTGGTTTCCAACCCTAACACCCCATCCCCCACCCTGACTTTCCAACCCTAACACCCCACCACACCCTGTATACAGGAACAGACGTGGGGGTGTGCCGTGGGGTTGTGAACCCTAATGCTCACCCCATTCCATGAATAAGTAAGCTGAGATGGGTACAGTATAGGAGAATAGGGCGAGCATCTTGAGGAGCATGTCCTCAGTTGCCCACTACTGAAGGGTCTGTTTTCCCTGTCATTAACACTGAAAGGTGTCTGTGTAATTCAGAATTCATTTACCAAGTGTACACTCCAGGTGTGGCTGCAAATTCATGTGCACATTGGGCATGGGGAGGTTCTATGGGCAAACATTTTAAAAGTTTTGAAACAGCTTCCCAGTTATAGTGTGGTTTTGCACCAGAAACTGAAGATGTGGAAAAAAAGGAGAATTTCCACATTAGGCTGCCTATATAAATGGGGTGTGCTGAGTTCCTTTGTGGATCTTTGGAGCTGGTTTTACCTACAGACACAGTCTTTTTTTTTTTTCACCAGTTTGAGGGTCAGGTATTATTTGGTATTTGCTCTTGGTTCACCCACAGTCCTGTTAGTAACCACCCCTGCAGAAGCAATTTTAGTGAGCCAGGCCCAAGTTGTGGGCCATTAACAGCTGCTCTTACAAAGTGCACCCTCTCCAATGGGCCCCATACAAGCTGCCTGGTCAGCAGATTTGCAAGTGAAATTGATGACCGAGGACTGGAAATTAACCACCCTTCATAGATAGATAGATAGATAGATAGATAGATAGATAGATAGATAGATAGATTTATATAGCACCCATCTCCATGGACTCTGGGTGCTGCATAATATAAGCATACAAAGCATACAAAAACATTTTGAAAAAATACAGTGATAACAAAATTAAAACAGCAATAAAATATAGCTGGGGGCATAGACTTATCCATCCATCATAAGGTGCTATCCACTGTAAAACATCCTCAATTAAAAGCTTGATGGAATAAATATGTTTTGAGGCCCTTCTTAAAGGCTTCTACCGAGGGGGCCTTCCTTAGATAACCAGGCAGGGAGTTCCACAGGGTAGTCGCAACTACCACAAATGCCATGTCTCCTGAGTGCTGCAGCCTAACCCTAGGTACTCCAAGGAGGCCACCCCTGGCAGAACAGAGGGCCTGGGCTGGACACTAAGGCACAAGGAGCTCTTGCAGATAGACTGGACCCCTCTCATGCAGGGTCTTATAGGTCAACAGCCCTATCTTGAAGACAACTCTCCACCGGACCGGCAGCCAGTGCAGTTCATGGAGCACCGGGGTGATATGTTCGCATCTTTTCACCCCCATCAATAATCTCACCACCGCATTCTGCACCAGCTGCAGTCTGCAGAGGTGCCTCCAGATAACCCTAGGTACAGGGCATTGCAGTAGTCCAACCTGGAAGTGACGAAAGCGTGTACCAGTGTGGGCAGGTCTACAGGTGGGATCAGGGCTCAAATTCAGGCAATATTCCTGAGATGATAAAACCCACTTCTGACCACGGCTGACACCTGTGCATCAAGTGTCAGACCGTCATCCAGGATTACTCCCAAATTCTTCACCTGACTGGAGGGGGATAAAGGCACACCCTCCAGCACAAGGTCAGGGGGTAATGCCACCCCCCACCCTGATGACCTGGGTCCACCACCAGTACCTCAGTCTGGGATAAGCCTAAGCCAACTGTGAGTTATCCACATCTGGATTTCCTCAAGGCAGCTATTAAATACTGAGTCCGACACCTGGCTATTGGGTGCACAGGATAGGTACAGCTGGGTATCATCTGCATAGCAGTGAAAACCCAGCCTGTACAACCTGATAATGTCCCCCAGTGGCAGCATATACACCCTAAACAACAGAGGTGACAAGACCAACCCCTGTGGAACACCACAGCACAGAGGCTTCAGATTTGATGAGAAAATTCCCATGATCACCCTCTGCACTCTGTCTGTCAGGTATGACCTGAACCAGTTGATGACATTTCCCGACAGACCACACCAGAACCACAGGCGGTCAAGTAACACCTCATGGTCCACAGTGTCAAACACTGCAGAGAGGTCTAGGAGGACCAATATGGTACAGTTCCTCCTGTCCCTCACCATCAGGAGGTCATTAAGCACCCTCACCAGGGTCTTCTCTGTACTATGCCCCACACGGAACCCAGACTGGAAAGGCTAATAGGCAGAGGAAGCAGCAAGATGTCTTTCCAGCTAAATGGCCACCACCTTTCCTACAACCTTCCCTAAAAATGGGAGGTTCAAAACAGGTCTGTAGTTGCTGAGGCAGTCCGGGTCCAAAGATGGCTTTTTCAGAAGAGGTCTAACCTTGGCCTCTTTCAAGGCCAAAGGAAAGATCCCACTTCTTAATGAACTCCAGACTACCTCAGCAACCATAGGACCAATCAGGTCCAAACATTCAACCAAAAGGCGAGCTGGGCCTGGATCTAAATCACAATGTGTTGGCCGCAGCTTAGAGGTTATCTCTACCACCTCCTGTACCCAAATCAGTTCAAACTCATCCCAGACAGGAGGAGTGCTCCGACTCGACTTAGGCCAGACCCTGCAGCCCTTTCAAGAGGCATTTGATGAGACCTCAGCCCTGATGGAGGACACCTTGTCAGCAAAAAACAGTGCCAGCTCCTCGCACCTCGTGCAAAACCTGCACCTCCAGCATGCAGACAGGCTGGATGTAAAAGCCTGTCCACTGTGTGGAAGAGCTAAGCTGGTCCATTTCTCACTGTAGCAATCTCCCTAGACAGAAATGCATCCTTTTAATGGGAGATTTCCCCCTGATAGTCCGTATAATGTGACCTCAGGGCCAACTTGACCCCCACCAGGCCAGATCTCCTCCAACGCCTCTCTAACCTCCAGCCCCTAGTCTTTAAAACTTGGAGACTCTCATCATACCAGGGAGCTCTCTGATGAGTAGACAGGGGTCGGACATGCAAGGGTGTAACTGAGTCAAAGGCAGCACCAACCGCCCCATTATAGGCCGCTACTACCTCCTCTGACCCAATCGCACAAGCTGCCCCAACACCCGATAGGTTCAGCACCACCAATAGGTCCTCTGAGGATACTCCCCTTAACGACTGGTACTGGACCATCTTCATAGAGGCAGGACCATCTGGGGGAGGCCCTAAATGTTAACCCCATGGTGCTATGATCTGACCAAACCACCAGATCTACACTAAGGTCCATGATATCCAACTCAAGAAAAAAACAGGTCCAGTGTGTGGCTGCCCAAGTGCGTCAATGTCATTACCTTTTGTGCCAGGTCCAGTGCCCCCATGCTCCCAAGAAGGTCTATCCCAAATTTTGATAGCCACCCGTCGATCCAGGCATTGAAGTCCCCCAAGATCAACCACCTAGGGGACTCCAGCACCAGGCCCACGATGAGCTCCACGACCTCTCACAAAAAATCCCCATCACTACCTGGGGGGCGGTAGAGCAGGAGGACACTGAAGCCCACACCCGCACCCCCTCAGGCAGCCACACACTCAAAGGACCGTATAGAACCCATAGGCAGCACCGTGAGGTTCAGGCTAGATTTAAAACAAATGGCCATCCCCCCCCCCCCACGATCCTTCCTCAGGTTGTGTATCACGGAGTACCCAGCTGGCACTACTGCCTCCAAGATTGGGGTGGCATTTTCATCCAGCCAGGTCTCCGTGATGCGAGCCAGACTGACAGAGGATATCAAGTCCGCTATTATAGCTGTCTTGTTCCTTATCCATCTGGCATTGCACAACACAGCCCGAGTAGGATGTGGTGGAGCAGCCGGACCATCCATCTGCCCACACTCTAAGGTGGAGCCCTGGGTATGGGAATCATACAGGGTAAACCCCGTTCAAGCCCCCAATTTGCCCCAGGGCATCTCCTTGACCTCACCACCTGGATTCTGGACACTCCAGCAGCCACTCAGGAGACGCTCCACTGTCCCTTCCCCCTTCGAGCTATCCCTGAAGCCCTACATCTAAAGTAGGTTTCACCTGACAATACTGGAAGCTCAAAGGGATGAAGGTCCTGGAGGTCATTACCTGAGTAGCTGTGCCTTATGGGCCCCAATCCTCAACACATTTCTTAAAACAATTCACTCTCCTCAAATACTCACGCCCTCACCATCCACAACAATACCCCTTCTGAATTACACAACCACACAACTTTCACACACTATACTATCACTTTTAAGCCAGTCACACTCCCAATCACATGGCCACTCACAAAACCATATACTCTACACTCACACAACTCAAAAGTACCCCTATAATCCAACCCCACACAACTCAACCCAGAATACCAAAACGTAAACTAGTATCTTTCTCCGTCATAGTCCAATATCAAAACAGCAGCAACACCACTAAACCTAGTAAGATGTAAACAATATTATCAGTCAGTTACTGTCCTATGTGATAACACTGCCCATTGATTAAACAGTCAAAATGATTGTAATTGTTTCTAATATGTATTCCATTTTACATTGTAAGTCTTACGTTTTTAATGTTTATGATTTGTACTAATTGTTTATTTGTTTACTTGTCGCTTGTGAAAACGGGCAGTTTGCTCATCTAGCTAACAAGTATAAAAAATAAAAATGAAAATGAAAAAATGAAATTGCCTTCACAGTGTTTGATATTTTTCAGATATCCAAAGAATCTTGCCACAGCATCATGGAGACTTGCAGTGAAAGGGGGAGCTCTCACCACCCTCTTCCCAAAAACGATTGACCATATAATTCAGCACTCTCACTGCCACATTTTCCATACATTAAAATGCAAATACAGTCAGATAGAGGCCCTCTCACTGCCTCCTTAAATAATCAAATGTTTTACAATACTAGCTTAATTTTGAGTGTAATTGCAGTCTGTAAGATTCCACGTCCCTTGTCTATTCCTCTGCTATGGAATCCAGGAGATCTTCACTGGCATTTTGTAATTCCTCCAGAGCCTGATATAAATGACCGAAAACCCTGATAAAATCGGATCCAGCCTTAAGACAAGTACGTTTCGACAGTGATAATCCCTGGCGCAACCCGACCTAAGAGTAGGTACCCAAGACCCAGTCGCTCCCTCTGCCTAGGCCTGCAGGGTACACCCAACCTCACTGGGTGACCCTCGATACCACAGGACAAATCCAGAAAATAGTCGACCCTCCGGTCAGCCCTTCTCGATCACCCCAAAGGGAACTAACCGGATATGGGACCCACCCTAGCCAAGTCTACTGGCTCACTCAGTTCTCCAAACAACAGACAGATACTCCTCAGTAGGTCAGTTAACTGCTCCCCACAACAAGAAGCACAGCCTGATAGTTCTCAGTTCGGTCATTCCAGACTACAGTGCAAACTCCACTTCATGCTCTTAGTTGCTCCAAAAATAATGAATTGTGACAGATTCAATATAACTTTAAAAATAGGACATATTTACTCCTGTTTGGCTGCACCCTAATAATAAGGAAATAGGCTCTTTTTGTCCAGTGTGCTGGGATGAGGATGGTACTTTTTCTCATCCTTATTTAACATGTCATCTACTGTAACAGTCTCATTTTTGGGGAGTGGTACATTTCATCATGTCCTTGGTGTTGCAGGTCTCCCTTCCAAGCACTCCTTTAGAATTTGTGTTGGGGGCTGACTCGTCACTCTGTGGCAATACTTCACACTGACTTTGGAACCTTGCCTTGGTTAAAGCCAGAAAGGCTATAGCATAGCAGTGGATGAGTCAGACACCGCCATTAGCTGCCCATGGTCCAATAACTTGTTAAGTTGTCTGAATCTAGAAAGGGTGCAAAATAACTCCTTGGGCCAATCTGCCACTTTCAGTATAATCTGGTACTGACTGCTATGAGCCATCGAAAAATGGATCTTCCCCTGTTAACCCCTAGGGGGAATGATGCACCTGTGTCATAATTTGGGAAATGAGGGATGAAGGGATGTAGTACAATACTCTTGTTTCAGCTCCATGTAAATAACTGCAATGGACCATTGTTCTAATTTTGAGCAGAGATACCAAACAACTGCTGAAATGGGCTTGAGTCTTCCCAACAGTAATTTCCAGAGGTGTGCCCCAGTGGACCGCTTCTGTTCTTAATTTATCTGAGAGGTCTAGAGGCTTGTGTAGGAAACTCACTGTACCATCTATATGCTAATGACATGACAGTCTATACATCAGGATCCTCAATATTGGAGGAACAAGATATGTTACAGCAAGGCTTTGATGGCCTGCAGGCCTTTTTAAGATTCTAAGTTAAAGCTCAATTCTTGAGTGCGGCCTCCGGCTGGCAGCTGAATTTCCGCTCTGCGATGCGGCGATCTGGGTTCGGGAAAGGACTCGGGTCACCGGAGGGCCGGCCGGAAGGAGAAGGATGGAGCATCTGGGGACAGTTCTCCTTCTCCGGGGGGAGGGTAGGGGATGCGCACCGGCACACGCTGACCCCTGGTGGAGGCTGGGAGCACAGAAGTGACGCCTGGGTCCGGTGCTCAAGGGGAGTGACAGACATCGGCATATGCCTTGACGTCAGGACATCACTCCCCACAGAAAACCAGGAAAATGCTTCCTGGCTTGCTGGATGACAGTCTCTCTGTCCTCCGCTGCTGCCGATCCCATGACCGACACACCTCAGCAGTACCCCAGGCCAATGAAATAGTGCACTGGCCGCCCCACTGGTCCCTTCCCCCTCGGAGGAAGGGGACCCGCCCGGTGAAGGGATACGCCGGGTTACCCAGGGGGACTGCCATATGAGGTTGGTAGCCAGTGTGGGAGTCAGGGCAGGCAGTCAGGAGGGGCAATAGAGACCCAAAGGAGTGGGCAGCAAGGAAGAAGGGGAAGGCGAAAAAAAAAAACTCAATTCTTCTAAGACCACACTTATGTTGTATGGTGCAGACACTAGACTTTGAGATTGTACATAAATTGGTTAGGGACATTAATGGGACCACATTGGAATGTGTAGGTACTTATAAATACCTGGGATATTGGTTAGACCAGTCGGGATCAGGCAAAATACACATGGATAAACTGATTGTCCAGATGGGTAGAAGGGTTGGCCTGTTGTATAGAAATCAGAATTGAGCTGGTCCAGTGGCACAGATGGCAGAGACACCCACACCTCACCTGCTGACATGCCGGCAACCCGGGTTCGGGGATGGACTTGAATTGTTGGAGGCTGGCCGGGGAGAGGAGGATCAAGCATCTGGTGGACTGCTCTCCTCCTCTGGGGAGGGAAGGTTGTAGTTCTTGGCACCTACCTGACCTCAAGCAGAGGCTTGGAGGTAGGAAACTAGGACCAGCACTTTGGGGGCATGGAGGGTCGGTGGCCATCTACATCATGGTAGCATGTATAGTTACATCTGGATGGGGTTGCATGTCTGTCCTCCAGGGACAGAACAGGGAAAAAGGCCGGGTGCAGTGTGGGATGACACCAACCCCTCACAAGCTCTGCACAGGCTGCAGGGCCTTCTCCCAGAACTGGATCCATTTGTCGGCAGTAAGGCACCAGCTATTGACCCCTAGCATGGGGGATAAGCCATGGGGAAGTACCGGGAAGAGGTAAGTCCCAGGAATGCCAGGAGACAGGGCTGGGGAGGGTCGATGGATAGCTAAGCCTGCACTGCGGTGGAGAAAAACAGCATTAACAGCAAAAAAGAAGAAATCAAAATTGCTTGGATTCTAGAACAATTTAAAAAAATAGTTCAGACTAATTTTTTCCAATTGTTTGACTATGCAGACATTTTAAATGACTATGCTTCTAGTGATAGGCTACACAAGCTCGATGTCTTTTACAACTGCCTTGCTAGATTAATTTTTTTTTTCCAATTGTTTAACCAGGAGTGAAGGTGTCCTAGGGACACTCATCACTGTGGCCTCTATCTTAGGCTAAGTTGGATATCCTTGCCTAACAGAAGGAGGTTACATTTTGCTAGCATATTAAAGTGTCTTGGGTCTAGTCCCAGATTATTTGAGTGACAGATTATGCCAGAGGCAAATTGATTCCTCTTTAAGGAACTCAAGTTTATGAGTAATGGTGGGCCCAAGAACCAAATCTAAAAGATCTATGTACTTTTTACGGCTGCGTGGATGGAGTTCCGCAGGCATTTTGGGATCACTGTAGGAAAGAAGGGACCATCAGCAGAAATGGTCCCCGTCTTCTCCTACAGTGAAGCAGTCTGCAGTCCATTCATGTTGTTACCGTCTCCTCCTTCCTCCGCTGACAAAGCTCCCCTCTACACTGGGCTGCCCCCCTCCTCCAGGTGCACTGCTTTCTGGTTTTTTTTTTCCACAATTACTGAAGTGAAGACCGGCGTGCAAGATGGTGGCTCGACTCAATATGCACATGCGCAGTGTGATGAAGTGTGGGATGGATAACACTGACAGAGTTTTTAAAGTTTGGAGTACACCAACTAGTGAGTCCTTTTATCAGCAAAATAAAGAACAGAAAATAAAAACTTTAAGAAAACAATACGAAATCAAGCAATCACAGAGTGGAATCCATTCAGTATCACACTGTCTATTAAGCTCGGTGTTAGCCAGAGATCCTCCTGGCACAGCCTCCTCTGCTGAACTGATCTGATAGACCTTAGGAAGGGTCCTTTTGATTGGACAATCTGGTCACCTGATCCACCCCTAAACTAGTACAGTTTAAATGCTATGCTATACAAAAGAATGGAGGATCAGAAGGACCTTATTACTTTAAGGCATTTCACATATTTGTAATAATAATATTTCCAGCTTTAATTGAATATAAAAATACTGAAAAATAGATAAATTCTGAATAATTGGTTAATAAGCTTCACCCACCTCCCAGTGACCGACAGTGACCATAACATAAATAAACAGACTGAGGCCACTGGCTTCCTAGGAGAGAGTACCCCACAGCTTCCAGAGAAGCAGCAGCTGAGCCACACCCTGCCTAGATATGTAGGGCCTAACCTTTGGGGCTGTGTTTAGATGAAAATGAATAATAAAGCTGCAAGAAACAGAGTGTTTTATTTAAGAGCTAACCTAATTCTTTCCTCTGTTCGTAAGGGCATTTAGTAGCAAAGCATTTAGCTTTTAGCTCGAAATTTAGCACAAACAGAAAGGGTACGAACAGAGAGCTCAAAGAGCTCTATATAGCACTGGGTTTCAATACTCTTTACCTATTATGAAAGCCTCAAGGAAAATAGGGTATAATGCTTTAAAGACAGAAAAAAATACTCTTTATTTGCATTTTGGTACCAACCCTATTAGTTAAACTGACTGGGTTCAGGGATTTATACAGGTGTACAAGCGCTTTAAGTGCAATAAAGGAAATAAAATGTTCTTTTCATTTCCACAGCTCTTCTGGGGAAACACTGTACATTTTATATTTGGCATCATACCAGGAGCTATCAGCCCATAATATTTCTAGTTCCCCTGCTGCATTTAAACTTTCAACTTTAAACGTAAAAGCTGCCACCGTCACCAGTATTGTGCATGGGGTTGGAGCAGTTTTGCAATGTTTTAAGTGCTCCAACCAACCTGTCAAACAGGTCCGTGACAGGGTACAGCAGTTCACAATAGCTGCAATGCTGTTACAGTGCAACACCACTCAGTGGGTCTGAACTCTACAGAATCCTGATGCGCAGAGAACAGGGGACCCACTGTGTTCAGGCAAGAACTCAATAAAACATATTGCAAGGGGTTTATTCTTTTCTTTAGCTGCCTGCACTTGCGCTTTACAATTCTTTCATTTATTTATGCCAGCACAGCAGGTAAAGAGGGATTTTAACAACATGAGCGAAGAAAGACACCCAGGCTCTGTATTAAAAGATGCAGCAACCCTTTCTAGGCACAAACAGGTGCCGCAGTGTGTATGAAATATTTCAGCAAATCTTTCAGCAAGTATTTCAGCAAATGGACAGGGTATAGAAAAACAAAGCGGGGAGGCACAGAATGCAGGAAATACTGGAGTGTGTGGTCAAGTCCACTCGGGTAGAAAATGAGAAAAAGACAGAAAAGGAGAAAGAGGACAGGATGTGCTACTGCAGTAGACTTAGAATTAGAGGGGGGAAGAAGGGCTTTGTCCAAGTTGCCAAAGCAGTACAAACTGGGGGGGGGGTCATCCTACTGACACCACCACACACAGGTCTGTCGTTCCTGCCAATTTGTGAATGGCATACTCCATTGCCAGTCTTTGTGCCGTCGATCTCCACAGCTCTGCCACGGCTCTGCCGGCACCGAAAAACTCAGTTCTGCTGCAGCTCTACCAGAGCTGAGCCGGCACCAGAAAGCTCTGAGCAGCTGTATCGGCTCTGACCAGAGTTTGTTTAGTCAGTTTTTACCTACTGTATGGAATCAACTCCTGCAAGAATTTAGATTACTGGATTTAAAACCTCCCTCAGTTGTAGCCGTGAAACACTGGTTTTTGCACTCCATTTCAGTTCAGGGAGGTGGTTGTTGTACAGTACAATTTGTCTATCCAGATATTATACTGTGCATGAAATTATTTAAAGCTTGCAATCACTTCTATTTATTCTGGTGACTGTATGCTATGCTTGTGCAACTTTTTAAAATAGTAATTTATATTTATGCTGTTTTGTGATGCTGTACATTGCCTTTGTATGACTCTTACACAGGTCACCACTGTAAATGAGCTATGCTCAATGGTTATAACCCTAAATAAATGAAATGAAATAAAAATACCTATCCTGAGCATACATCCTGGTGTTCCAGAATTGTATGCTATTGTAATATGGGGGTTGCACCTCTGTTCCATCTATGTCTCTTTAGGTTCTGTATGTAGAGCTACTGATGCCATGTATGCATGCCCTGTTCATTGGGTACCCCAGTGTAAGCGCTTTTGGAAAAATGTATAAATAACATTTACAAAAACAAATGGTACTGGCTTCCTGTACAGTGGTGTATCACCTTCAAGATTAGCTTGTTGACATACAAGGCCCTACTTGGTTCGAGCCCCGGTTACATTAAGGATCTCCTGTTGTCATATGCCCCAGTATGCCCCATCATGGTCTACTCCATCCCACTGGGACTAATCATCTTACTATCTTGGTTCGAGCAATTAGCAGTTGGGATACTGGGCAGTAGCAGTCCCATCTCCAACTATTTGGAATTTAGTTGTAGAGCAGCTGTGAATTAGTTCTTCAGTGGAGGCATTTAAGGGGGGAACATGAAACCTTTCTGTTTGCAAAGGCCTGCCCAGAGTAAATGTTATGTTTTGAGATGATTTAAGGATAGTGTAATAGATGTACAGTATGTACTATACCTTGGAAACTGTATTTATTATTTTATTTATTTATTTCCTGGTATTCTTTACATTATATTCAAAACTAAGAGACCTCCTTATAAATAAAATTGTCTTGCTTTGCCTGTTCTGCCTACTGAAATACATTATCTGGACTAAATTGGTCAGATACATTTGGATGGTGAACTAATCATGTCTTCAGATATCCTGATGGATCAGATAATGGTGTATCCATAAAACCTAGTCCATAACCTGCTAACTTCCTTCCCCAATTGGTCCACAAGAGTGGCTTGTATAGTAATTTTATAAAAATTAGGCAGGCACATCAACATACTTTGAATGTTATATCACTGAGATTTAACATAGTACCCACAGTTTGTCTCTTTTTCTCCACAGTAAAGAAGAAATACATCCTAAAATAGTGATTTAAAGCCATAAAGGACTCCAGTTCCATCATGTCCACCCCGACTTGCTTCATAAACAGAGCTGAAAGAAATATTCTGTACAGTTTATATGGATTCCCTTATCCCTACCCACTCTACTACCCAGAGAGCCCGGTAAACCCCTTGGTAATCAGAAAGATTGCCAGGCTTATCTTACATTTACAATAACTTCACTACCAGTTTCTTGTTGCTTGTAAAGTGCTTTGGGATACAATGTGTATGAAAAGTGCTATATAAATGATAATTGCTCTTCTGCTTTTTCTATTATTTCTTAAAGGCCTGTATTGTCTTCATGTCCTTTGCCTCCACTGGTAGGTTGTTCCATAGGTTCACCAATCCCCCTCCTTGGAGAAAAATCAACTCCTAATGTTACCTGAGAATTTAACACCCCAAAGCTTCAGGGCATGTTCACATATTCTACTTTATGGCACCAAGGGCCTGATATTCAGTAAAGCGCAAAGTGGAGTGTAAAGATTTGCGCTGCGCTTTGCTATTACCCAGGGGTCCAATGATGCTATATTCCTGTATTTAAAATAAACTCCCTGGTGCTAGTGGTCCCCCCGACCTCTGATTGATGGCCCATATTTAAAATAAACTCCCTGGTGCAAGTGTTCCTCCCTCTGATCGCTGGCCCACATTTAAAATAAATTCCCTGGTGCTAGTGCCCCTTCCCCGATCACTGGCCCATATTTAAAATAAACTCCCTGATGCTAATGGTCCCCCCTTCCTCTGATCACCAGCCTGTAGTAAAAGATACAACCCTTCCTGGCATCCAGTGGTCCCCCAGGGCACCAATCCATGGTACCGCCGGTCACAATGCCCTACTCTCAGGCATCTAGTGCCCCCCCACTGTGGCACCAAGCACCCAGCCCCCAGTCACCTTACCAGTATCCTCAGTGCTGTGGGTGCATACAGCAACTGGAGCAGCCCTTTTCACACCTCCTCAGCCAGCTGCCATATGTCCAGGCTGGGAGCGTGCCTCATATTTATAGGCATGTCACCCTGTCCTATAAATAGGAGGTGCACTCTCAGCCTGAATATATGGTGGCCAGCCAAGGAGATGTAAGGAGGGCTGTACCAGATGCCATATGCACCCATGGCACCAAGGATACTGGTAAAGTGACTGAGGGTACTCAGTGCTGTGGTGGTGGTGTCACTAGATGCCAGGGAGTAGGGTATTGTGACCTGTGGTACCGTGGATTGGTACCCAGGGGAACCAATGGATGCCAGGGCAGGAGGGCCATTTCAGAGTTAAATGAGGGGGGCAACAATCAGTGGAGGCCAGCAGTCAGGTGCCAGTTAGGCCTCTAGAAGGCAAGCTCTGGGACATCTGGAATGTCTCTAAAAGGTAAAATGTATTTATTGTGATTGAAGAAACTGTGAATCCAAGGTAAGAAACATAAAATGGCAAAGCTAATATGCAAACTGTGGGTAGACCCTGAACAAAGAAAGACTAATACAAGTATTAAAAAAAAAGAGGAATACATCACTATGACACTGACATCTTCAGACAATAATTTTTAAAATGTTTTAATATTTATATATAGCTGTGGCATACCTTAGTATTGGACATTTTGCTGTTGCATTACACAAAATACATTGTTAACAAAATAGTGCCCTTCAGTTAAATTTTTTTGTCATTTGCACGCATCCAAATTTTGGTTTTACTCACCTCATTTTAAAAATGAGGAGTACAGTAGTCATACCATACAATCTTGTCTGAAGCAATGATTTCCATATTCCATGGTAAGTTGGTTACAATCTACAATGTACAGCTTTACATGGGTGGAAGGTGCAAAATATGCACAGGTAAGTATTAAAGAGCTAGTGTGCTGCCTGGAATGAATAGTAATTTTCAGATGCAGTCAGCTATCATTCTTATGTCTGAAGTCTTTTTTTCTTTTCTGTTTGCTAATTAGAAGATTTTCCACCTGGCAGTACTAGGCTGATGTGTGGAGCAGCACTCTGTCTGGAGGCTAAAAAAGTCAGTTCTGTTCCTCCCACTACATCATCAGAAATGTGATCAGACACATTGAGGCACCACAACACTTGCAGCCTGCACAGTGATTTTCACAAGTTACCAATCAAAATGCAGGAAATTGTGACATCACTAGTAACCAAGAAGAGCCAATCCCTGCTACTTCATGTAAAAGAAAATAAACTGGCAGTGAGAAATGGTTCTCCTTGGTTACCAGTGAGGTCACAGTCAGTGTGGTCTCAGTGTTGATGATGTAGTGGGAGGAGTAGAACTGACTTTTTTTAGCCTTCAGACAGAGTGCTGCTCCACACACCTCCACAGAACTGCCAGGTGGAAAATCTTCTAATCAGAAAACAGAAAGAAAAAAATACTTCAGATATAAGAACTGTATTAATCTGTACTCTGTTTGCAATGTCCACATTGTTGTAATGCCTGTTTTGATGTTCCCCATAATTTGTATTTCTCTGACGTGGAACCTTTGTAAAAGAGCCATGGCTCAAAGGTATTTGTAATCCTAGACTTGATAAATAAAAAAGAAGTGATAGCTGACTACATCTAAAAGTTACTATTAATTACAGGCAGTACACTAGCTATGTAAGTGATTTTGTTTACAACAAAATAAATGCATCTAATATTGCTAGATACAGGTCCTTTTCAGGCAGGATGCACATTCGGGCGTGAAATAATAAAAACAAAAGACGTATCGTACAATACTGTACATGGTTTGAACTGGTGCCTGAGGCTGGTTACTCTACTCTGCTGTCAGAGTTCCAACTGTCAGGTGCACGAATAAGGAAGGAACTGAGAAAGCAATTCCATGGTAGAACACCATCCTGAAGCTTGAGGTTTATTCAGTTTTGTCCACCTTTAGGAATCAGCACTGTTCTGTCTGAATATGTCTACTCTCTTACATATAACCCCTACCATAGCTTATTTTGCAGTACAGTATTTGGCCTTCATATGCATTCTGCATACTAAAGGAGAAAAGATGTGAAAAATGTCAGTTCTTTTATCAATCTGCACATCAGTTTAAATAGAGAAATGAAATGAAAGCAACTCCATCTTTTGTACAGATCTGTAATATTCCGACATGCGGTTTAAGACGGGTGTGATACAAAGTTCTGATGCAGCTGGTTAGCAGAAATCTGAAGAAGGGACTTGTATAGGAGCATGGGTGGGGAATGGATTTTCTGGCCCAACAGGAAAACATTTTTCTGATTTCATGCTGGCTTCCTTCTACATGGGTGTAGGCTTGTTAACACTGACCTACCAAATTCATCATCTTCAGCAGCAATGCCACATGTGCAGCTGTGACAGACAACAAAGGTATTGGGCAGTTGCCAAGGACAGTCTAACTTCTTGTCAGTTTCATGCTGCAGTTTCCATGTCATGGTGAAATATGGCTGCACTACATCAAATAACATTTAGTAGCAGGAGAAAGCGTTTGCGTTTACTGCTGTTGCAGCTGGAGTCTGCTGAAAGCTCATCTGATTTACACCATCAACAGCCACCACTTACACTGGCATACCTCAGGAAGGTGGAAACGAAGAGCCAACTGAAGGAATCAAGTCAAGTCCAAGTTAGCTGTGATTGTTTCCTTTATCAACAACTCAAAGGTACTATGCTGTATAAATAGAAAATAACATTAAAAAAGTCTTGGGATCAAGAAATGTCTCAAATCATGATGATCTACAGAAGTGGGTAACGCTGCGGCCTCATCCTGGCAAAATAATCAATGGCCTTGTTGACATCCAGGCATTTTGTAGCTTCACACTCAGAGGCCAAGAGCACCAAATTGCTTAAATGTTTATTCTCCATTGTGATTCTTAAGTAGTCTTTAACTCTCTTTAGCACAAAGAAGTACCTGTCATTTGAAGCTATGGAGACTGGAAGGCTCAGAACGATGTCAACAACTGACAGCAAAGACTAGATAAGCCCTTGGGAGTTCATTTAGAAGATTTCTGAAATCAGAAATCAATGTCAATTCATGTGATGCAAAATGCTTCTTGGCAGCTTCAGTTTCTGCTTCAAGACTGTGAAAATTGGTGCCTATTGATACACAGTGATCTGCAAGTATCTTTAGTTTGTTATAATCAAGAAAACTGATACTGTTTGGATTACAAGCACTTATTGTAGAAAGCAAGACAGAGTTAGACATGAATCTTCTGTCCAGTTCAGCAAGTATTCTATCCCAGACAGGATAGTAGAAATAATTTCTTATAAAATCGTGATTGCTTTTGGGAACATGACACATAGATGACTGACCCAGCATGCTAGAAACAAAAACTGTGCCAGCTTTGGGGATATCTTCTTTGTTTCTTGTGGTCTTAATGGGTTTGCATAGCTGACACCAACATCTGATACTTCCTGACTGGGAATTGCAATTTCAAGCTCCTTTGCCGTGTTTTCAGCTTCATCACATAGCTCTATCCATCTGATTGGGGAAGACCTCATTTCTTGTAGAGAAGTGATAGTGCTTGCCACTAATTCCAGAGCACTAGATACATTTAGATTTTCATTTTTGCAGTTCTCCAGAAGCACTGTTCAGCATCTTGAATATCTGTTTCCAAAACTAAGAGCCTAAGCAAAAAGAAATAGTGCTTCAATTTTCCCATCAGTCCTTTTTCAGTGCTAGCTGCTGCTCCGTCTGCTGTTTGAATAGACAAAGCTTTGATTGTTTCTCATACAGCACCATATCTTGCATGCACATTTTGGAGGGAACCATACTTGCTAGACCAACGAATCTCACATAACTATCTAAGCTCTAGTAACTTCTGGTCCAGCTCTTTCTGTGCTTTAAGGAAAATCTCATGGAGCTTTTAATTACAACTAAGGAAGACATACAACTCCTGAGCAACTGCAAGGACTTCTTGACAAGGTGTGATAGTGGAACATGTGTCCGCAATAACTAGGTTAAGCTTGTGAGTATGACAATGCACAGAAATAGTGTGTTTAATTTTTTCTCAAATCTAGCTTGCACTCCTGTCAAAGTACCACTCAGTACAGAAGCTCCATCATACCACTGTGCAACCATATCAATCAATCAAGCAGTCATATAATTAACATCAAGCTTAAGACAAGCAACCTAGGGCTCTTTCCTGAATGATTCCTTTCCAATGGCAGCACACTAGGAGGCACAGTTTTTCTTTTTTTATGCATCTTTGGTTTCATCCGCAAGGATAGAAAAATACTTGGCTTGCCTGACTTCTTCAATAATGCTTTGTCTTAGGACTTCTGCAGCTGAATGTATTAAATCATGCTGGTACTAGTGAGATGTGCAATGTCCATACCTGCTTGTCAGTTGATTTAGAAGGCTGAGTTGAGTAGATGCAATGGGCTCCAGAATTTCTGTATAATTAACTTTGTTGCTGGAGTCTTGAGTTTCATCATGCCCACAAAAAGCAACACCCTGTCTTGCACAGAGTAAGGAAACCTTTAAAAGTATCTCAACATGCTGATGATTTTCAGCAATGGCAGCACAGTGACTGGAGACAAGCTGGTCTGCAACACATGCAGATCTATTGGATTGATCTTTCCTGTATTCTAGCCATGCAAGGCATGCAGTCTTATGCCTGGAATTGAGTTTGTGCTATTTTAACAAACATTTAAAATCCTTCCATTTCTGAAAGCCCCCCTCAATAAATGCTCTGCTGCCAGCCTGTTCTCCTGCTCTTGTGCTTTGAGTAGCAAAGTGTCGGCATGGAAAACAAAAAACAGAATCTGTTACAACTGAATATTCAATGAACAGGTATGATGAAAAACAACGACACTTAAAACACGGACCATCTACGGGAGAATATGAATTTAGTCTGGGCTGGACCAGATGGGCATCTTTGCGATGTGAAATATCTACAGCTTTTGAGTTGCTCATGCAATTAGACTCATCACAAGTAGATAACAAATACTGCCTACCACAGTCTTGATGATATGGGGGTACACTGGGCTTCCTTACCTTCCTGAGGTGTGCAAGTACAAGTGGTGGCTGTTGACGGTGCATAGCCATTCCCATTGGGATTATCAAGTATGCTTCCTGTGTTAACTGCAGAACATTTTTTTGTAAAGAAGTATTTCCAACATTCTTAATCCTTTTCACGGATTGCTCATTTCCACCTTTCTGAGCTGTGCCACTGTAAGTGGTGGTTGTTGATGGTGCATGGCCATTGGGATCATTTGTTATTTGCAGGACACTTTTCTGTACATTTCTGACTTTCTTTTTCATGGATAGAAACATAGAAACATAGAAGTTGACGGCAGATAAGGACCGCAAGGCCCATCCAGTCTGCCCATTTCTTTTTCTACCTTATAAATGTACCATCGGCCTTCATTGGCTCTTCATTTCCACCACTCTCATTTTCAGTGGTCTTTTATTTAAAAAATTATAAAATATTCTTCTTTTGCATTCGTGGTACAGGCTCCACTGTCAAGACTCACTGGAAAAAAAATAATACTAAACTTGAGCAAATACATACACACAGAAATGTACAAATAAATGCCCCCAAGAAGACATTGCATATCATCCAGTGATGACTAGCAGTCCTTACCAGCCCACAAATGTGCAGCACTGCTAATAAGGTGTCACTGTGCTGCAAACGAGCAGGGCAGCTGAGCTGACAGACTGATCTCATTAAGTCATTAAGATAGTAAACTTTTGCTGCTATGAACTCTGCTAAGGCTTAAAACACTTTGCAGTTGCAGACTGCACTAAACCTATCAATAGTGGGGGCACCTGAACTCTCTGGTTATCCTTATTTGCACCCAGACAGATAGAAAACCTTGCCTGTTGTTTCCTTGTTGCTCCCTGTTGCTCCCCCACCCAGCCCCTGGTGGACCGATCCCGAACAAGGCTGAAAATAGATGAGGCAGAATTACCTATTCCTCCTTTTCTGGTTAACAAAATAGAGAATAATGCATGAGAAAGTGCGTGTAATGAGGATTTTATGCACACGGAGGATGTGCACAAAATCTGAGTTGATACACACTTCCCCATGTTTTATTTTTCATAAGAAGTGGTTCCTTTGATTTTTTTTTTTTGTTGGACAGGTACCTGTTGAACAGCTTAACATTGGTTTCAGTTTTTCTTACAGTGTTTCTGTTTTCTTGTTTCTCTATGAATTTTTGTCTTTCTAGGTCACTAGGTTGCTGAAATGGTGATGAATGTGCCATTTTTAGGTGGATAGACAGACATTAGTAGATCACTGGTTATTTTTTGTTTCTGTGAGAAATGTGTTTTTCTTCAGCCGCACATAAGTTAGAGTCCTGCTCGATGGTTTCAGTGAGGTTAGCAAGATCAAGTTATACATAATGAGAACAAGAAGACAAATCACTGACAATAAAAACAGCTAACAGATAATACAGTTATACATAATGAGAACAAAAAGACAAAATCATTTATAATAAAATCAGCGAACAGAGATTACTGGTGAGACAACAACAATTAGGACAGAAAAACTTAACGTATAACATTTTTTGGCTGGTGAATATATAGCTTATTTATTTATTTTTATTTATTTATTGAAATGTTTCACCAGGAAGGCATGCTGAGCAACAAGTTGCTTGTCTCCCGGTGCAACTTGTGGGTAGGGGAACATGAGGATAGTATACAGAGATTTGGTACACAGTATAGATATACAATTTGATTACATTTAATAAAGTGAGCAGACTATACAGGAGTAATGAAAAGGAGGAATGCTAACAGGTATGAACTAGATGGATACAATGCTGACAGTCTTGAACTAGATAGATATGATAGCACAAATATCTTTGGCAAACACTTGGTGGGACATAGTTTTGTAGTTAGAAAATGGCTGGATAGAATACAAGGAGGTTGAACTAGGGCAAGACTGTGAGGAGAGACACAGATAAAACAACATTTGCAAGGTTTAACAAAAGTGCAAGGTTGGCTATAAGTGCATTAGAGATTAGGGGTTAGCCAATAACTATGGCTAGGAAGGAGGAGGGAGGTGGGTGGGGGGCATATAGGCAGAGAGCAGGGGATGGGAAGGAGGGGATTTGGAGGAGGGGAAGGCAAGGGGTGGAGAAGTGTCTGCCAGGGCCTGACCCCTCCAGAATACTGGGGACCCTGCCTACACCAGGTGGAGGTCAAGCACGAGCAGGAGGGAAGCAGGTTGTAGGCAGTGGGAATTTGAACACATCAGAAAGGAAGAGAGGGGGAAGAGAAGAGTCCACTGGGGCCTGGCCCCTCCAGTATGCTGTGGACCTTGCCTTCATAAGGCAGAGGTAGAGCATGACAGTAGGGAAGCAGGCTGTAGGCAACAGAGGTACAGCATGACAGGAGGGAAGTAGGCAGCGATGGTGAGTAGGCTTCAGAAGGACCAAGAGAGAAGGAGATGGGAGAGAAGAGGGGCCGAGACCCAGCCCTCTCAGGAAAGAATGGGGTGGGAGTAGGAGGTGAGGAAGGTGTTTGCTTAGGTTCTGGACCCTTCCAGGATGCAGATAACCCTGCCAGGGGCCTAGGCCAAGCAAGGGCGAGTGAGTAGTGAGAGTAAAGTGGTGTACAGAGGAGGGAACAGGGGGTGGGAGTAAGGTGGAAAGGAAGGAGTGCTGGGGAGAGGATATAGGGGGAGGGTTTTGCAGGAAAGAGGTGGGCATGAAGCTGAAGCAGACTTTTAGGGGAACAAGTTAAGGAGGATTGTAGCAGGAGCAGCTAGCAGAGAGACAGTTATGTAAGGCAGAGGCAAGGGAGTGGGAGGAAGAGGAAGAGTGTCATATTTGAGGTGGGAGGGAGTTCTAGATTTTGGGAAAGCAATGGGAGAAGCTTGATTGACTGATGAGGGTGATAAGACATTGGACTAGCAGAGTGCGAGTGTCGGAGGATCTGAGGGAGTGGTAGAAAGGTGGGTGGGGGGGAGCATGGGAGGTAGGAAGGAATTATACCAAGCCAAAGTTTAGAAGTTAGCTTGGCACAGTGAGTCAGGCATCTGTTAGCAAATGTGGGGAAGGACAGGGCATGGTAAAGGTCACAATGATGGGCTTGAGATGGGGGCATCAAGAACGAATTGACAGAAGGAGTTGCAAAGAGAGTCCAGTCTGGTAAGGGAAGATATGGGAGTGGCACCATAGACTACATCACAGTCATCAAAAATGGGGAGGATCATCTTCTGGACAAGTTCTCGCCTGGCCGTAGGAGGGATGCAACTACGGTTCCTGTAAAGGGCTCCAAGCTTGGGGAGCAGTTTTTTCAGAATGGCATCAATGTGGCTAGAGAAGCTGAGGTGTCAGTCCAGCCAAACCCCAAGGTATCTGAAAGAGGGAGTGTCCTCAAGGATTGTCCCATCAAAGGTGTGGAAAGATGGTAAGGGGTGGAGCCTAGAGAGAATCTGCCTAGTGCTGAAGGTCATGGAGACTGTCTTTTTGGCTTTTAGGAATAGTTGATTTGAGGCAAACCAGAGCTGAACCTGGTAGAAGTCATGATGAAGAGTGGTTGCTACATCAATGGTAGTTTTGCCAGAGGTGAACAAGATGGTGTCATCGGCATACATATGGATAGAAGAGGAGGGAGTGCAGACTGAGAGAAGGTCATTTAGGAAGATGGAGAAAATGATGGGGCTGAGCACATATTCCTGTGGGACTCCTGTGGAGATTGGGAGGAGTGGAGAGATTTCATTCTGAATCTTGACTGATTGTGTTCTGCCTGTGAGGTAAGCTCTAAACCAGGTAAGAGCAGGAGTAGACAAACCAGCAGCTGTGAGGGAGTTGAGAAGGAGGGCATGGGAGACTGTTTTCAAAGCTTTGGCGAGGTCGGCAAAGATGGCAGAGGTGATGAGGCCATTGTCCATCCTGGTAAGGATGGAGTCAATGAACCTAAGGAGGTAGGTGGTAGTGGAGTGGTTCTTCTGAAAACCAGATTGGAATGGGGTGAAGGAGGTCAGCCAGAAAAGAGGTCAGTTGAGAGAGGACCAGGTGTTATTGGAGCTTAGCAAGGGCTTGGAGGAAGGAGATTGGGCAATAGTTGACAGGGGAGCAAGGATTGCCGCCCTTAGGGAGAGGGAGGACCACCGCATGTCTCCAGGGTATAGGGATGGAGGAGGACGTATAGGAGAGATTGAGAATTGGAGAAAGAGGGTAGGCAATAGCAGGGGCTGAGAGGTAGAGAAGTTTAGAGTCAAGGTCATCCGAGAGGAGCCTTTGGAGGATTGAGAGAGAGGAGGCTGTTAGTGTCTCTTCAGGGAATAGGAGAGAATGAGAAAGGGGGTGGGTATGGGGGTTGAGTGGTCAGAGAGGGAGAACGAAAGGAGGAGAGACTTGGGGGAGGGATTTTAGAAGGACTGAGGCACAGGAGGTGTAGTAGGAGTTGACCTCCTGAGCTACTATGCAAGGTTCAGACTCTAGTGTGTTGTTTATATTAAGCACAGGGGGTGGGGGATGCGAGGGGGGGAGACTAGTGAGTGGACTACTTTCCAAAATTTGGAGGTAGAGTTTATGTTATTGAGGAAAGATGATTTAAAATATTCAGACTTGGCAAGTCTGATTGCTTTAGTACAAGCGTTTCTTAGCCTGCGATAGTTAGTAAGGGCTGATGGGAGCTGAGAGGCCTTGTGTTTCCTCCATGCTTTATCCCACTCCCTGAGGCAGGTCATTAAATCGGGGTGATCCAGGGATGATGGATAGCTCGGACTCCAATGCATTTGAACAGGGCATGGAAGTCCCCGATAGCTATAAATCTGTCTTTGAAGTAAGTGAGGGCTTAGTCGATAGAAGCAGCGGATGTAATTGGGGACCAATCAGAATTGGATATATCATTGAGGAGAGGGTTTAAGTCAAGGGAACTGAAAGAGCAGAGTTGCAGGATTTCATATCGTGGTTTAGGTCTGTGGACCTTCCTGACCACGAAGATAAGGTGGAGGTCACTGAGGGCATCCGGGAGGACGTCGGACTTGATAGCTCGGTGAGGGTGGGAGGTAAGAGCTCAGCCTAACAGCGAGTGGTTTGGAGTTTTGTGATTTAGTCGGGTAGGCTCTTGGATGAGTTGGGAGAGATTTAGAGCAGAGATATCACTTTGTGTCTTAGAAGTGGTTGATGACAGCCAGTTTAGATTTACATCACCTAATATACATAGCTCACCTTTGTATGAGACAGAAGCTATAGAGGTGATGAGGTCAATAGATTCAGAGGGCTTGATACCTGGGTGACAGTAGATACCAGGAATAAAGATGTGGAGGAGAAAGGCAGGGCAATATTTACTACCATGGCTTCTTAAGTGGAGGGTAAGGCAGATGAGAGAACGGTAGTGTATTGGAGAGAGGACTGGATATACATGGCCACGCCACCTCACCTACCTGCCCTATCCTGCCTGACTAAGGAATAGCCTAGGATGGCAATGGAAGGATCAGAAATGTTAGTATTTAGCCAAGTTTCAGTTGAGATTAGAATGTCTGGAGTGAGAGAGATCATCATTGGCTGTAACAGATCAATTTTCGGGACAAGGCTGCAGATATTTAAGTGAAGGATCTTTAGGCCTTTTGGGAGGGCAGAGGTGGTGTTGGAAGGTTGTACGTTAATGGGAGGATAGCAGCTGGGGGAGGAGGGGGGAAGGGGACCAGGACTGGGATGTACATTTTCTGAGGCAAGTAATAGGAGTGCGAGTATAAGGAAGTGTAGTTTAGGTTATTTTTGTCGGGTAGAGCATTCATAATGAGTTTTGGGGGGCTGGTGAGTGGATAATCAGGAGATGAAGAAAGCGAGGTGGCTAGAAGCTGTGAACAACGTGGCAAGGGTTATGTGGGGAAGTGAGTCCAGAGTATTTGAGGGGAAGGGGTAATAGCAAGAATGAAGGAGGGGCTAGGAGATCCTGGGGGAGGGGCAGGGTTTTAAATTGAGAAGTTTGTGGAGTTGTGTTAGAGATGATGGAAAGGAGAATTAGAAGGAGGGGAAGTGGGGTGGGCATGCTGTAGGTAGATGGGGAGCACTTACCGGTCAGGGTAGATTGGATGTGGGGGGGAGCACGGGACACTGAAACTGGGACGGGTGTCAGTGAAAAAGTGGACACCGCCAGAGGGAACTGACAGCCACTAGCAAGTTGTGCAAACCTGGGGAAAAATAGGTAGCTAGAGCTAGGTCTTGACAGAAGTAGAAGAGGGAGGGGGCAGAGAGTGATGAATAGGGATAGACTGACCACAAAATAAGTGAAATGAGACAGGGATTGGATTGGGTGAGTGTGGTTATAACTGGGCCCTCTAGTGACTAAAGGATATAATCTGCTAATGTAAAAGTCAGCACTTACACAAAACAAAACAAAATTACACTTTAAACTGAAGAAATTTGGCAGTGGGCGCATGAGAAAAATCAGCATTTTGCAGGAGACAAGACTCCCTGCAAAAGTCAAAATTCCGACGCAGCACTGAGTATAAAAATAGTCCAGCTTAGGACAAGGAGAAGTCAGTAGGGAACCTGCATTTACTGTAAAAATTCATAAAAATTATATATCATAAATATATATTCATGAGTGCTGTAAAAAATTCAAGAGGAGGAGGAAATTTTGTTTGGCAGGGGTGTAAGGGGTAGTGGCGGTGGGGGAAGAGGGGAGGTAGGAACACTGGTTAGAGGGGAGAAGTCTGAGGAGTCTTTTGAAGGAAGAGAGTGAAGGGGATAAATGAAGGTCAGAAGGTCTAATATCAGCAAACATCCAATAACAGGCAAAATACATGTGGTGCCAATCCATAAAGGGGGGTCGAGGGAAGTACCAGGTAACTATAGACCCATCAGTTTGACCTCGGTGGTGGGAAAATTAATAGAGAGTATACTAAAGGAACGATTGGGGGTGTACTTGGAGGAGGTGGGAGGTCTGGATAGTCAGCAACATGGGTTTGTGCCAGGTAGATCATGTCAAACCAATCTTGTGGAGTTCTACGAATGGGTAACATCAGAACTGGACAGGGGAAAGCCTGTGGATGTATTATTCTTGGTCTTCAGCAAGGCATTTGACTCTGTCCCTCACAATGGTCTGGTGGAGAAACTGACGGGGTTGGGAGTAGGCCCTCTGATGGTCAGATGGATTGAAAACTGGCTAGCTGGATGCACCCAGAGAGTAGTGGTTGGTGAGGCGCTCTCAAACCCTATAGAGGTCGGTTGTGGGGTACCGCAGGGCTCGGTCCTGGGTCCGATCCTGTTTAATGCATACATATCGGACATCAGGGAGGGTATAGGGTGTGAAGTGAGTCTCTTCGCTGATGACTCCAAGATCGGAGCAGTAGTTGAGGGGGAAGAGGGGAGGTTGGCCCTGCAAGGGGACCTGGACACTCTGGAAAACTGGGCCCACACATGGAAATTAAATTTCAATATCACCAAGTGCAAGGTGTTACATCTTAGGCGGGGAAACCCTAAACACAGGTACACCCTGGGAGGGGAGGCGCTGGAGGCCTCAACAGGGGAAAAAGACTAAGGGGTCATGGTGGATGCATGTATGAATAACTCTGAGCAGTGCAGGAGAGCGGCTAGCAATGCAAACAGGATGTTGGGATGCATCATAAGGGAGATCACCTCTAGAAGCAGGGAAGTGATTCTGCCACTGTACAATGGACTGGTTAGATCACACCTTGAGTACTGTGTACAGTACTAGAGACCACACTTGAAGAGGGACATACAGCTCCTGGAGAGGGTACAGAGGAGGGCAACTAAGATGATACGAGGACTAGGGGATTTGATGTATGAGGACAGACTTGAGGAGCTCTGCCTGTTTTCACTGGAGGAGGAGGAGAGACAGGGGGACATGATTGAGGTCTTCAAGTACCTCAAGGGAATAAATAAGTAAATATGGAGGATCTTTAGACTAAGCAGGAGGTATCACCAGAGGGCATGGTTGAAGTTGGAAGGTGGAACGGTGAGGGGGGAAGAGGAGGAGGAGGGTTTTCACTGAGAGGGTGGTGGACCCTTGAAATGCACTGCCTGGTGAGCTGGTTCAGAGATCCACAGTGGAGGGCTTCAAGAGAGGGTGGGACAGACACAGAAAGTGGATGTATCAGATGATGGCCTGGCCCAGGGGGGATGGGGATGGATGTTAGGGATTTCTGGAACACAAGGAGGGGGAGGGTCTTGGCACCCAACCGGGAATCTGAGGTTCAAGCAGACTCGATAGACTGTAAAGCCTAATTTGCTGGCAATTAGTATGTTAGTATTTTAGTACAACTGCAGCCAAGGGGACTGGAGGGAAGGAGCCATGATCTCTCTTTTTATGTGAATTACTGCATCATTACATCATGATAATTTCAGTAACTTTATTTTCCTGTTACCAGCCATTACTGTAATAAGTATGTCTGAAACAGGATAGAAACATCAGCCAGTGCTAGAAGGCAACCTACATAGTAAAGCACAAATGTGCTGAGAACGAAAGCTGCCTCTAGTACAACTTGGTCGGGGGTGCCACAAGATTTTGATTTCCTCCCACAACAAAAGCCTTGCATCAGCCCTATCCTATACCTTTTTTCAACCCACAGCAGATCCATAAGGGGAAATGAGTCATTTTTACTGTATTTTGAATGATATACACACAATATGGCTGGCAGCATAGCCTAGAGGTTAGAGTAACGAGCTGTGAACGAGCTTGGCACATCCCGGAGACCAGACCTGGATTTGATTCTCACAACCTCCACTTGTATAGTGTGTGACTCTGAGCAAGTTACTTAACTGCCCAGTGTTCCCAGGTCGCCCCTGAAAACAGGCACTTGTGCCTAGTGGGCCTGACCCAGTTACCAAAGACTAAAATAAACAAATAAATAAATATGGAGTACACAAGTATAAAGTCCTGCAGGAAACAGTCCAGTAGTAGGTTCCCTTCCCAGCTCTTTAACCAAACTGCTGTTGCATGTGTATGACCTGAAAGTCATTGACAGAGATAATAATGGCCCCTATGCACTAATGGGGTGGAGTGGTTACGCATGCATATCTGGGGTGCACAACCACTCCACATCCTATGCGCCCCCCGCACAGGATGTTCTGAGGGAGGTGTGCAGCACATATGCGCCCGATCCCCCGGCCGCACAAAGAGCAATGCTCCAGGGGAGAGGTGTGCCAGCACTATGTGGCATGCACCAAGGCACGTAGTGCTGGCCGCGGGCAGGGAGAACCCTGCCATAAGCCTGCTATGCACCCCCCGCAACCATCGGTGGACTGGCCGCCAACACCCGGGACCACGGCAGCCTTGCCCCCCCATGTCCACCAGGCACCACCTGGCCCAGCACACAGGTGTGTGGCCCCTATGAGGTGCCAATCCTCACAGTGTCCCAGGGGCACAGAAGCATCAGCCCACATATGGTGCCCTTCCAACTGCACCACCATCCCACCCGACACCAGCCCCTCAGGGAATATAGAGGGGTACAGTCCCCCCCACCTCCAGGTGCACCACTTCGGTGCCCTGTCATGGACGAGCTGGCAGCATACCCACCTCTCACCCCCACAGCCACAGACCATCAGACATCTGCAGGGTGCCCTACCAACGCGCACCCCAACGTGCAAGGGATCCAGTGCGGGACCCGGTCCAGGCATTCAATTAGATGTCTGGCTGGACCTGCGGCCCCACCCCCAGACGCACTGCAGAGTCCTGTGGGCTGGGGGCAGGGCCACAGACAGGTGGCCAGCAGTCATCAATGCCGCCGGTGTGCACCTGTCCACAGGTGTGGTGCCCCGGCGCGTATTACCCGCCCATTGGTGCATAGCACCCATTATGAACAGTATAGTTCATTAAGTTGCTAAGACATTCAAAAAGGAAAAATTCAAATGTATAAGATCATCCATCTGTCTACAAAATCTGAGACTCACTGTAACTGTAACCAACCATCACAACTGCCGCGCATTCACACAGGCACTGTGTGTGCACACATTCGAGCTGGCAGCAGCCGCCAGCCAGCTTGAATGTGTGAGCTGATTCCAGCTCAGATATTCAGCTCTGCAGTCTGCAGACTGGGATTGCCTTCCCGGCCCATTCTGCTACAAACAACAATACAATGGGTCAATCAAGGCACACCACACACTTGCTTGCAGCCTTCAAGTATCACCAAACAGTAACAAATTTGAATTAATTGACCAATGACCTTAAGGCTTCAACCACAACACCAAGTCACGAGTCTCTCTTGTAGCTCACCATCTCTTTTTACTTCACTCAGTCGGTCAGTCTCAGGATTTTTTGATTTAGGCATTTAATTAGCATATTTTATCATTCTCTCACATAGACTTCAAGCTCAGCCCAGAGAAGTGCATTTGGGCTTAAACCCATCTGGTTACTAACCATTGGCTGAATGCTCTTCCTATAGATACCCTAAATGCACCAAAGCTTGGTCCTTTCAAGCTTCTCCTAAGACAACACCTAGTCACCTGCAACCAATGTGACTGTCCCGCATAGCTCCTCAATCCAATCTGATGTCCTCCCCTTTGTTTCACCCCTTGCACTATCCCCTCCACTTCAGTTCCCACCCTGCAGACCTCTCTTGCCCCTCCCGTGTACCTGTATGGCCAGCTCCTCCATAGCATTCCTAAGCTTGCCCACCTGCTCAATATAATATCTCATTTACTCATGCTGACAATACCTACATCTGGTTGCATGCCTACCAACAAAGCCAACCTCCAGCTGCCTGTCCCTGCTTGCTGATCCAGGTTTTCTCACTTGTGATCGCAGCTGTTGCTCCTTACCTGCCTCTTAGTACTCTGTGCAGAACTAACTGTGTCTACTGTCCATAACTATATTTGATTGTACTCAATGTTTATTTGTACTTTTTGTATCAACTTCCTGTATATTGTACTTTATTTCAAAATCTTTTTATGTAGAACCTGTGTAAAAGAGTCTCTGATTTATAGGTACCTGTAATCCGAGACTTCAATAAATAAATAAAAAATAAATGGAATTTTGTTTTTCTGTCTGAACCCAAGAAAAACGCTTCCCCCAACCCAGTGTCTCTCTCTGACTCCAAAGCCCATTAATACCTGTCCCGTATGGGTCATGAAGCCACCCAAAGACACAGAAAACAAGTGAAAGCACATTTTTCAGTCCTTCTTACTTCCCCAATCCTGCTATAACAAATTATTTACTTTTGCTTATCCAGCTGTCCATCCAGAACCTGAAGGGCCTGACTCAGTTGTGTTGGTCCACCAACCCAGTTTTTAGCCACTCCTCCTCCATCCTTCTTCTGCCAGAAGCTGGATGCTGCTGGAACTGACCGTCCTGGGTCCCAACCGCAGTCTGTAACCAACTAGAGTCAGCTCACAATTCACCGACCAAACCAGACCCACCCAACCAGTGTTACTTACTTGATCGCCATTGCCATGGTGCCTGCTGCCATGCTGCACTGATCAAGGTATGTAAAGGCCACAATATTGCTATTGGGGTTGTTGCTAAGCCTAGCTTGCTGCCGCAGGCCCGGTATTGTGAGGTGAGTTACTTTTCAGTATGGGCTGGTGATCAAAGGAAGGTGGGGACCACTAGCACCAGGGATGGTTATTTCTACCTAAGGGCTGTCAAACAGAGAAAATGGGGAACCACTAGCACCAAGGAGGGTTTTTGTACATTACGGGCTGGCAATCAGAGGGAAGGGGAAACCACTAGCACCAGGGAGTTTTTTTTTTTTAAACTAGGGGCTGGTGATTGGGGGAGGTGCCATAGATCACAAAGCCGGTGTGCTCCCCAGTGGCCAACCGGCTAGCTGGCTGCATTACGTCCGGCAGCCACAAGGGTTGCACAGAGTAAGAGTGGGTTTTGTTTGTTGGTATTTGCGTGGCACAAAAGGACCATGCTAAACCCTTTTTCATGGTGCAAATTTTCTGCATCTACTGTCCCCAACACACTATTTGCATAAACCCTCGTTTGCCAGCACAACTGAGCCTTTTGAATATTGAGCTCCAATGCAAAACCCAGTTTGCATGGGCAAACACCAGTTAGTGCCTGTGCAAACTTTGAATATCGGGCCCCAGATCAAACATCTCTGGCTGTTCAATCATATTGATACCCTGGAGTATGCAAAAGATTAAGATAATGTCCCCTCTTAGCCTCCTTTTCTACAAGTAAACATGTTAATGGCTGCCAGCTTCTTTCCATAGTTTTTGTCCCCCATACTGCTGATAATTTTGGGGGTCCTGCATTGCAGTCTCTCAACTGCCTCATTGTCCCTTTTGCACCAAGGAGACCAGAACTTCATGCAATACTCTAGGTGAGGTCTGACCAGGCCTTGGGAAGTTGCAGAATTAATTTCCCTGCTTTGTGGGTCACCCCCTTCTTTTGATGTTCACCAGCATTTTGCTGGTCCTCTTGACAGTGGCCATGCACTGCTTGTCCTGCTTCACCCCCTTGTCTATTATGATAGTCCCTCAGGTCCTTTTTTATGTTGGCTTGCCGTGCTTGCTTGCAAGTCAACATCTTCTTGATAGTCTCGGAGTTGGGGGGCCTGACGCTGTTGAGTGAATGCAGGGCATGCGCATAAGTAGGGCGTCCCTCATTCCCCAATCAGCCTGCATACCTGGCGCCACATACCATACATACATAATGTGGCGAGCATGTCTAAACAAAGGTCCGCTGCAATCCAAGCAAAGCTCGTCATACGCAGCGGTCCTTAGCTTGCCGTGCTCGCTGTCATTATGAGCATGGTCGGCAAGCAGGTGGCCACTTCACATCTGCCAACATCGGGGGTGCCCAATCCCCCTGTCATTAACCCCCTCACTGTCTTTGTGTGCCGCCGTGGGAGCCCACTCCCCGTCGGCATAAACCCCAATGTTGAATGCCGAGGGGGGTGCCCAATCCCCCTAGGCATTACTTTCTCCCCTACCCATGTTGTGTGCCAACTAGGGTGCCCAATCCCCCATCGGCTACTGACACCCCCCGAAAACAGTTAGATGGCACACTGGGAGCCCACCCCAGCATGCCAAATGCCCTGGAAAATGAAAACTGTCTCACGATGGTTTTTCCTGGGTGTTTTTTCACCCTGTAAAACGAAAACCGTCCCTCGTAGCCTCAATGCCCCTCCCCACCCGCACCCACCCACGCGCACCCTGCCTCCCCTCACCTCCCTCACCCCATACTTACCTCCAGAGTCCAGCGCGACAATCTTCAGTGGACCGGGAACATGTCTGCACTCTTCAAAGCCGACCGTGAACTGATAAAATGCCGGTAAGCTATATAATGGAATGAATAGGGGTTTTTCAACTTTGCTGCATATCTAGGGCATTTCTTGGAATTTTGGCACCAAACTTTCAACATGAGTTTTTGAGGCCCTTCCTCATGAATTCTTTCACTGTCATGGCATTAATCAGCCTCGAAAGGTGATTTTGCAGTCACTACACGAAATCACCTTTCGGGACCCATTAACGAAATGATGGTGCCAGTGTTCATGAGGTGACCTCTCAAAAAGCCTATGTTCCAAATTTGGTGGAAAAAATCCAACAAATGCCTGTTTTACCAGCGTGCATTGCGCAGTTGCTATGCAGGCTCGTAACTTCGTGCATTCGCAATATTTTAACGCTGGATTTTCATCATTGTCATTTTTGTACACGTCCTTGTGAACAGTACAGCTGTCATTTTCCACATCCTGCCCAAAATGTGTTTCCGCACGTCTGGCACACAATAGCACAGATGCTGTGGGAAATCAGTGTTTGGGCCAGATTATGAAAATGACAGTGACACAGTTCATGAGCAGAGGTCCTAAAATGCCTATGTTGAAAATTTGGTGATGATACTCCATAAAATGACTGTGTTACAAGTGTGCATTGGCACATTGCATGCACGCTAGTACTGTCGTGCATTTGTGACATTTTCACTCTGGATTTTCACCATTGCCATTTTTCCCCACCTCTTGATGAACAGTACAGCCATCATTTCACATATCCGGCCCAAAATGTGTTTTCGCACTTCCGGCACAGAATAGCGTGGTAGCTATGCGAAATCATTTCTTGGGCCACTTTGAGGAAATAACAGTGACACTGTACATGAGCAGAGGTGCTAAAATGCCTATGTTGAAAATTTGGTGCCGAATGCCCATAAAATGGCAGTGTTGCAAGTGTGCATTGCATATTTCCCATGCACCCTTGTAACTTCGCAAATTTGGTATATTTACATGCCACATTTTCAACACTGGCATTTTTTTACACTTCCTTACCAACTGTGTAGTTGTCATTTTCACATCCTGCTCAACATGTTTTCCCGCACTGCACTACCAAACACCCAAAGATACACCCTAATGCCTGTCACTGTCTGCAGGGTGGGGGTGGGTTGGCATCAGTTCAATACTTCACTGCCATTCCTATGATGCATCTCTAACTCCTCTACTGCCAATGCCAGCAAGCCAACATTCGGCATTGACAACTGCTTGTCTTATCAGTAGCAGCAAGAGGAGCTACACTGTAGGTCCTGTCCCCCCAAGTATAGCACCTTGCATTTGTCTAAATTGAATCTGAGGCTCTAAGAGAAAAAAACACTTACCCAGCTTATTCAGGTCCCCTTGATGTTTGTCCCCGTCCTCAAGGGAGACCATAGACCTGGACAGCTTAGTGTCATCCACAGTCCTAACCTGCCTACTAAAGATCCCAGCTTCCAGACCACTCCTGAAGATTATAAATTGTAGTGGCCCCAGCACTAATTTCCCCAGGGATGCTGCTGAATACTTCTCTCCACTTGGAGTAGTATCCATTCATTAGCACCATCTGCTTCCAACCCCCAAACTAGTTAGCAATCTACCTTGCTGTATATATCATGTATTCCACACTAGTTTACTTTGCCTAGAGGCTTGTCATGTGCCACAGTATCAAATGACTTGCTGAAATCCAGACAGGCTATTTCCATGTCCCTGCCCCATCCATCTTCCTGTCATCCCATCAAATCTGATGATCAGAATGGTTTGGCATGATTTGCCCCTCATAAAGCCATGCTGGGAGGAGGCAAGTACCTGGGTCTCAACCAAGTGCTCCATTATTCTGTCCTTGATAATGACCTAAAGAACCTTGTCCAGCAGTGATGTAAGGCTGATCAACTTGTAGTTATCAGGGTCCTGTCCTGCCCTCTTCTTGAAGATGGAGACCACACTGCCTTTTTTCCAGTTCCCTGGTACCACATCATTCAGAGAAACTCCAGAAAGATTATTGCTAGTGGTATCACCAATTGTTCCTTTAGCACCACAATGACCCAGGGTTGTATGCTGTCTGCCCCATAAGACTTATCTGGTGAGGCAGTATGGCATAGTGGTTAAGGGCACTGAGCTGCAAGCCTGGAGACCTGGTTTTGAATCCCATCAGCCCCCACTTGCATACTGTGTGACCCTGAGCAAGTCACTTAACTTCCTTTTTTTTTCTCTGTTATCTGTCTATTCTCCTGAGCCTGGCAGGCAGCTCCAGTCCCTCCCTTGAAGGAACTCGGTCTCTGGCCACATGGTTCCCCCACCCAACACCCCCTAAATCTCCCATGGGTTTCCCCCCATGGCAGAGCTGAGGCGAAGGGGCCCTGGCTTTCCCCCACCCCCGGAGTGAAATCCAGACATCAGGAGCTGGACGGGGCACTAGTGCAGTCATCGTGGAGCCTGCCAGCTCCTTTTTCTCCAAGTTTTCTGCTGCCGCCCTCCCCTCCCCAACAACGACATATGTTGGTGACATGCCTCCTGGCTCGCATCTCCCTCTGGCTGATGCCAGAGGGCAATCGACGTGCGGGACAACAAACCCTCCCTCCCTGAGAGAGGAGAGCAGTCCTCTGGATGCTCAATTCTCTCTCTCCCCTGCCGACCCCCAGTGGACCGGGATCATTCCCAAAACCTGGTCACTGGCATAGCACAAGGTGTAGCGACCAGCATCTCAACCTCCAGCACCACCGGGCAGGTCATTACTTAACTTCCTTGTGCTCCCAGCTCCCACCTGGAAACAAGCTTCAACTTAGTGTGCCTTTCCTTGTTAAACAATTTCCCCTTTCTCCTTCCCCGCTCTTAGGACTTATCTGGCTTGATCTTTGCCAGGTAGTCAGCTGCTAGGGCAGGTGTGATGTCCACTGGCTGCACTGTGGCTAATCCTGATGCTATGGACCATCCCAGTGGCCACTCCCACCACCAAGGGCCCTTCGGTGAACACAGAAGGGAAGTATTTATTAGGCATCTCGGCCATCACCTCTGGCTCTCTCACATAATCTCCCTTACTCCTGTTTTTAAGGACCTAATCCCATCCTTCACTTGCCTCCTTCCACTTATGTACAGAAATGGGGCTTTGCCTTTAAGGCTCCCTTTAGCTCACACTTCAAAGGCACCAGACAGCAATGATACAGCTGCCACCTCTGCTCTACTGACTGAACTAGGAATCTCCTAAGAATTGTTTTAACTGAACCAGACATGCAAGCACACTCCCTCTGGGCTGGTCTCCAGCCCAAGATAATGTTTGCAAGCTGAACTTTATGTAAAGACATCTTAGAAAGACTGCCTGTGGACTATTAATTTGGCAGCCACCTTCATTACCCTTGGCTGGCATGGTGACAGGGTTACAGGATGACAATCCAGCTAGTCAAGAGCAATTGCCTGAGGAGAAAGTAACAAGAGCTTATGGACTTGTAATGAACTTTATTAATTAAGGTGCCTTTGTAGCAACCAATCGCCTGTTGAAGGGCAGGCTTCCAGACTGACTGAAAAGGGACTGAGAGCTTGAACCACCAGTCAGGAGCTGCAGTCCCCCCATTGAACAGCAGGGGTTGTACCAGAACTCATTCAGTCTGCACGTACTTGTAGTGAGAAGCAGATTGGTGCCTGTATGTTGTTAAGAGAGACAGCTTGAAGCTGTGTTGCTGCAGAGGCAGACCACACATCTGCCAGACCCAGAAAGCGAGTGAAAGAGAAGAGAAGATAAGCAGAACTCCACCTGTTGTACAAAAGGAGGCAATTGCATAGTACCTCAGTGTGAAATAAAACTGAAGGCTGCAACTGCACATTGAGAGACTTTGCTGTGCTGCAACCTGAAAAGCTGGACTGTGATCACAGCTAGTCGGGGAAGCCACCCAGTCAGTACCACAGTCGAGTGCTGGTTACCTCAATGCATGACTGAAACATTCAAGTAGCTCCATGGAATAAAGTGGACACCAGTGAGCTGTTCACACTGAGTGATAACATGGGTACCAGGGATAACTTTCTGAAACTGGGGGGAAGGAGGCTCAAGAAAGATGTTAGGAAGTATTTATTTTACAAAGAGAGTTGTGAACAACTGGAACAAACTTTGGGAGGTCATTGGGGCAGAAACAGTAAGAGATTTCTAAAAGGTATAGGATAGGAACATGGGAATGGTGCATGAAGAGTCAGACAGGGCGTAGGAAGAACTGACCATACTATGGGGGCCTTACAATTCAACTATGATAGAGGAGCATGGAGGAGAGACAAAACATCCATGTGGAGGAAACCCCAGGGGAACCAAGGTTGGTCACCATTCCTCTTGGCTTGGGCTAAGATTTATGATAGTTCAGAATACTGCTGACTTTGGAAATAAAGTTAGAGGAAGAGTTTATATGGAAAGGATCTTACTCTCTCTCTCTAACAGGATAATTTTCACAGAGCCCACTCTCAAGGCATGAGTCTGAAAAGTGCAAAGTGACTGTTAACCAGCTATCGCCCAACCTTGGTCTGGAGGAGGCCTACCTTATGACTGACTATGATAGGAGAACCAAAGGAAAGGGAATACAGTGGAATATCAAGCAAGCTGTAAGCAGATGCAGGGAGAATTGCTTCAAAAGACACCACAAAGTCAATCTGCATGGCCAAATGAACCCCCAGGGCAAAGAACGTTCCATCTTCAAGAGGCAGAAAGTCATACATACTACACCATGAGGTGCCACTGAGTCAATCTGCATGGCTAATAAGGACTCCATGGCAAGAGTCCTACCTAATAAAAAGGGCCCCCCTCGCTCGTCAATGCCCAACCCTTGAAATGCAGACTTTAAGGATCAGAGCAAATGCACCAGCCTCATAGGCTGAGAAGCCCAACCATATTTCTAGTGAGGAAGTGGCCCTTGAAGGCAAGAAATGAAGTGGGTCTGATGCTGATGAGAAAGGAAGGGCTAGGGTGAGGTAGTAGGATGATGAGGAAGCAAACCTGGGTAAGTAGCAGAAACTGGCAAACAGGGTGACAGCCTAGGAATGTATGTATGTAATGAGAGCCCAAAAGAACAGTGAAGGAACAGATGCAGAACAAAGGCAGGGAAGGGAATGCAAGGAGGGCAGGGGAGTGGTGCATAGGACAGGGAAATGGACAGGGACCGACGATTCAAACAGGGACACAATGAGCAGCAGGGCAAAGCAGCAATATGAGGAGGGGCATAAAAAGATATGCATGGGGCCAAAAGGACAAGGAGGAAGATGCAGAAGGGCAGGCAAGGGGAAGGAAGAGTAGACCAAGCAGGCAGAGAACCGCAAACATGACTAATGAACTGCATGACAGTACAGAAGAAAGTAGGAAGCAGAAACACCAGCAGAAGGACTGGCGGGGGACCCAGAAGGGGACAGACAGGAAGGAGCAGGAGTAGCAATAACAGCTGGGTACAAAGAAGAAAGGCAGCCATGGTTGCAGCAGCTCTGCAGAGGCACCAACACCAGAGCCAATGGTTGAAACCATAGTGGGGAAGCATGAAAGGAACACATGAACGTCCAAAGCACCACAAGTGGAAAGTGGAGGAAAAAACCAGGATGGCAAAACCACCACAGAGGGAGGGATGCCTGGAGTTGCAGCCAGCAAGAGCTAGCAGGAAGGTGGCAGGTAGAAAAGGGGAGGACATTGAGGAGAAGGGAGGGAAAAACTGTAGTGGCCATCAGGACCAGCCGCAGCAACAAATCACATGTTTGAAGGACATTTGGGCATGCGTATTTTAGATACTGCTTAGGACATGGCAGTCCCCCACTACCCCACCCAACCACACGCAAAACCCTTTAAATAAAAACCCATCCATCAGGAGTTTACTGGACCCAGGACCCTAAACCTTGTTAAGCCCACAAGTCAAGGATAGCTTCCACAACATCAAAGGCAATGTGCTATTATCTGTGGCTGTATCATAGAGATCTCCTGTTTACTATCCAGACACCCATGTGGACCCCAGTGTGGTTCACAACAGTCTTCTACCCCTCCTGAAATTTTTAGGAATTTCAGTGGCCTTTCAGGAGGTCAAGGGATGAACTTGTACTGAGGGCTTGGACCCCCAGAAGATATTTGTGGTCCAAAATATCCCCTGAGATCATAGCAAAATAGAAGTAGTGGGAATATTGCTTGATGGACTAAAGGAAGTTAAAAATTTAAGACACGGTGACTGAAGTATGATGTGGGCTCGAAAACCATTAGTGTCATGGCAAAAAGTGATAAGGACCTGGATATTGTGGAATTACCTAACATATTTACTCCAGAAGGAACAAAGGACAAGTGGCAAATTCTTAGTAGGGGAGAACCCATGGAAATGACTCCAGCCTGACTTTGGCTATAGACTGGAAGAAGCAAGCAAGGAACTGGCCCACACAGGAAGGAAACCAAGCAGGATTTGAGGTAACTGTTGGTGTCCTCTGCACAGGAAGTAACACCCACAGAAGCACTACTGGACACAGTAGGCCAGCTGCTAGCCAAAGTACAGAAGGAAGGAAGAATATAGGAGGGTCTGCATCTTTTCTGGACTCAAACCCATCTCCTTTGGGAAGGAAGACTTTGATACCTGGATTGATGGTGCAGGATTTAAAGTGCTCAGATAGTCAAAAGACAGCTCATACTAAAAAGTGTTTGTGAGAAACAGCATTGGACTCCATATAAGCTTTAAAGTTTTCTTGAACAGACATCACACCTTTGGATCATCTGTTTGCATTAGAATGTATATTTGGAAGTAAGAGAAACCATGCACACAGCTTTCACACCTGAGACAAAGGGAAGGTGAAAAACACTCAGAATTCTTAATGCACATGAAAAAGAAAATAAAGCTGGGATACCAGAAAGGCAGACTTGCTGCTTCATATATAGATAGAGCACATGTGGAATAAGTGCTTGAAAAAGCTGGGCACTCAGATCAGATCTTAATGAACCTTCATCTGAGAGACAAGATGGACATATTAGCAGTCTACAGAGACATAGATGGCGAGGGAACAGGAAGAGAAATTTTGTTCTGTGAGTACCCCTGGGACTACTTCCCATGTGGCAACCTCTATAGTGTCAGTGAGTGCACCCATCTTGGTTCAGGATGCCCCTGGAACCAAGGAACTTATGGCCCACAACAAAGGTTGACTCTGCTGGTGCTGAAACCACAGACAGATGGACACCCACGGGCCAGAACCAAACTTGTTAATGCAGTAGCAATGCAAATTCAAGTAGACTTCACACCATAAGGAGGTGAAAGTTGGACCATACCACAGGTGGTCCCCAGAACTCAAGGCAGATGTATGTGTTTCAAGTGTGGCAAGTAAAGGCATCAATGTTGAGAGAGTTGAAGTGCTGAGGATTTACAGAAAGTGAAGAAATAACTTATCCAGATACTGGCAGTGCAGGGAAATGCTAGTGGGACCCAGTAAAAGATTGTACTGGAGTCCCATAAAGTCAGACTTTCATGTCATCCAAGGAACTGACAGTTTTACTAATCAAGTTAGTGGGACCTTCATCAAAGATTTAGGTCCAGGTCGATGGAGTACCTACTCATACAAGATTTACCTAGACTTTAGTAAGCATTTGATCTGGTGCGACATTGGTCAATAATAGAAAAACTTCAGGCAGAAAACATCAATGTCAATCTTATAAATTGGATATTAGTATGGTTATCAAAAAGAATACAAAAAACAGTAATTAAGGGCTACACATCATTACCGAGACATGTAACGAGTGGAGTACCACATGGCTCTGTACTAGGGCCATTACTGTTTAAAATTGTCATAGCGGACATGACCAGAGAATTAATGAGCCATTCAATAAAATATGCAGTTGACTCCAAGTTGGGACACTCAGTAGAAACAAGCAAGCAAGCATTAGTATTACAAGATGACCTGGATGGGGTGACGGACTGGGCCAGAAAGTGGGGAATGCAGTTCAATATCGAAAAATACAAGGTCATGCATTTTGGTTGTAAAATGTGAGGAATACACACATTACGTGATGCAATATTGGAAAGCACAGAAACTGAAAAGGACTTAGGAGTCATAATAACTGATAACATTGACAATAAAAAACAGTGTAACAATACCATTGCCAAAGTTAATGGCATGTTTTGGGCCATAAAACAACACAAAATCAAGAGATAAGGAAGTGATGTTGCCATTATACAGGGCATATGTAAGGCCTCATTTTGATTACGCATCACAGTTCTAGAGTCCCTACATGTGAGGAGATATTTACCAGCTGAAGAGGGTGCAGAGACGGGCAACTAAAATCATGAAAGGAGTAGAGAATATGTCATATCAAGGAAGGCTATCCAAACTTAGATTAATGTCATTAGAGACAAGACAAGTGAGGGGAGATCTGTTACAGATGTACCAAATTGTTTATGGTGATCATTTGATAAGTGATCTACATATGGAATTTAAACAAATACAGTTTGAAACTAGAGGGCATGCACTCCAACTGAAAGGAATAAGATCTAGGACAACAAAGAGGTAAAACTATTATACACAGCACATAGTGACAATGTGGAGTTCTCTAACAACTGATATAGTCATTAAATAAAAATAAATCAGGATTAAAAAAAATTAGATACATAATGAATAATTATGGGGAAATTTGAACTACTAGAGCTAATAATGGGCTCAAGCCTTCTCAACTCTAGTTTTCCCAGTATGATTCATATTGTTTTGGACAGTAGTTCCCAAGTCACTCTCATTTTTAGAGACTACTACAATAAATACCTGACACACCAGAAGCTGCAGCCACTGCAAGTTCTTGATGTATGGGGACTGACAGACAAGGCCTAAAATGCATCAAAGTATAGATTGTTTCCCCAGTTGAGGTTATTTGAGTAACAAGACCAATAGACACTCTGTCATTGGTGTGCCCAGAGTCAGGGATGTACAGCCACATACCATGTTAATAGGAACCAATGCACATGTTTGGATGGTTAGCACAGCTGTGCAAGGATTGAAAGGCCCAACAACAAGGACTGGTGACGCAAGAATACCAGAGGCAGGCATAGCAGATGCCCAGAGACAGCAAAGATGCTGTTGGCATAGTGTGGCACAGAGATCCAGAAGAGTTGGTATTGCCACCCACCACTGAATGTGCCATTAATGGAGTGGTGAGGCTGAAGAAAGATGTATCTAACCAAATACTGATAAGTGGCACCCCCAAAGAACACATCTTACCAGAGTGATTGTTGGTCTATATGGCAGTGTTGCCTGTGAAAGCACATACCTATTTCAGGAGGATCCTAGTGCAGGTAAAGAATGTGACTGCACTTGACATCATCATGAGGAAAGGATGGACTTTGGCCTGGGTGTACTGTGCAGACATGGCAATATAACCTAAACCCACAGCAGTAGGAGCCAAACAAGGCATTGAACCAACAACCTTTGATTTTGAAACTCTCCACTGCCTGTGGAATGAAGGATGCGAGTGAGTCACAAGTTAGCCAAATGTACAAATGTGTTCTTATTGAGTGATAAGGATGTTGGGCGCATAACAGGGGAAGAGCATTATATCCACCTAAATGGGCATTTGCCTTTTCAATACAGAGTAAGATATCTGGAAGAAGCAGATATCAATGACATGAGAAGACACCTGCAGGAGCTCTTAGCTTCTGTAATCATATAAGAATTGAGGGACCGCTATACGCTGGCCATAGTGGTCAGTAGGAAGAAAAATAGGATCGTATACATGTGTGTGGACTACAGGAGACTCAACAGAGAAAACATTTCAAACCACTACACTATGCCAAGAATTCAGAATACCCTGGATTGCCTGAGTGGGAGTTGTTGGTTCTCCATATTGACCCTGAGGAGCAGCTACTACCAAATACCAGATATTAAATACATTGGAAAAAAGATGGTGAAATGATGCTGAGCAGGAGCTGTGTGGAGGACAGAGCCACCTTAATTTGATAGGCTTGAATGTATTTTAGAGCAGGTATGCCATCTGAATTAATGGACTGTTAATTTTATTTGCCGCCATATGTATTTAGGGTTTACTACCTTAGAATTGATTTTTCGTTTTTTTCCTTGCTCAGATCTGAAGATGGGTGGAGAGAGGAGTCTGAAGTTCGGATGAGCCCAGAAGTGACTAAATGTAGAAGCCGAGAAACTGATGAGAAGAAAGATTGACAGGAGCAGCCAAGCAGCTGAGAGCTGTGAGCCAGAGCCAAGAATCAGGAACAAGGAACAAAAAAACGGAATAATCTGAGGAGCGGAGCTAATCTAAGGATTTTCTCACTGCAAGTAAAATCGAGTGCTAATATCACTGGAACACTGACTCATTAAGAGCATTCTCCCAAAGTCTCTAAGCACAAATAGCTTGGACTGTGGTATATTCAGGAGTCAGGGGAAGTTAAATATTGTAGTATAGAGTGATTTTGCCTGTTTTTATATGTCTGGATAGCTGTGAGATAAACTCTAAATCTGCAAGATTATCCACATTTTATAACTTAGTTTTTTTCACCATGTGTATTTCATGCAGTTTAATCAGCTTTATGAAATCTCACAGCCTTGTAATTTTCGGGGCTTTATATAGTTTATTGGCTTACTACATATGGGGTCTAGGGTGTAGTTGGCTCACCAATAAATCACAACATTTTGCATTGGAATTTGTGTTAGAGTCCCTTTTCTGCTGGAGTACTTGTTTTCTGGATTTGTTGGTAATTTTTCAAACCCTGGCCAAACTGTGTTTTTGCTTCTGTGGCACGCAATGGCATCGCAGTGGTGCAGAATCATGTTTTGGTAGGGATTTCAAAATTTACAACACTAGCTTCATGAGGTGGGGTAATAGGAAGGCTATGCTGACAATTTTATTCCAGTTTTACTACAAATGCAAGCACAGTGCCCAGAGGCCCCTGCACTCCCACAGACAAATGATACAATTAGACTATCTCAAAAAGTAAGGACATTCTTTGCAAAAAAACTTTGTTAATGCACTAGTTAGGGTTAAAGCAACAAAAGTAGGGAAATGTGGCATTAGGGTTTCCAACCCTAACAACCCACCCCTACCCACCAGGCAGTAACTGGAAAAACCATTACAGTTTCACCTCTCCTACATCTTCGCTAATCAGACATAGGATGTCCCTTGGGGTTGTCAGCCTTAATGTTCACCCCATTCTCATATGCACTACACATCTCAGCTTCTTTCATGATTGAATGAGGTGCGCTTTAGGGCTGACAACCCCAAGGCACATCATAGGCCTGATTAGCAAAGAAACAGGAGAGGGGAAACTGTAATGGTTTTCCCAGTTGCTGCCTGCTGGGTGGGGGTTGGGTGTTAGGGTTGGAAACCCTAACACCATACCACATTTCCCTTCTTTAACCCTAACTAGTGCATTAACAAAGCTTTTTTTTGCAAAGTATATATATATATATATATTTTGCAAAAAACTTTGTTAATGCACCAGTTAGGGTCAAAGTGAAAAAAGTTGTGAAATGTGGTGTCAGGGTTTCCAACCCTAACACCCCTGCCCCAAACCAGGCAAGACAGCAGGTGTGGGGTGTGCCTTGGGCTTCTCATGCCCAACACTCACCCCATTCCATCTGTAATTAAGGTCAGATGTGTAGACTTTATGAGAATGTGATGAGCGTTAGGCTTGAGAAGCCCAAGGCATGCCCCACACCTGCTGTCCTGCCTGGTTGGGGGGGCTGTTAGAGTTGGAAACCCTAACACCACATTTCCCAGCTTTTGTCACTTTGATCCTAACTGGTTCATTAACAAAGTTTTTTGCAATGTATTTCCTTATTTTTTCAGATAGTATAATCATATCCTTATTTGGCTGTGGGAGCGCACTCATACACATACATAATTCTGTCGTGATATTGTTTTAGAAAATGACATTTGTCTGTTCCTCGTATCCAGTGGGCCCCCACCCACCCACCCAATAACTGTCCCCAGTTCCCCATTAATTTTAAGTGAATAGCCCTGGTGTCTTGTGGCACCACTCTGCCCTCCAATTTCCATATATGTTTTACTATTTTTTCATTGGTGTTCAGTGGTACCCCCCCCTCACCCTCCAATTGTAGCCAGTTCCCCATTAATTGTAATTGTATAGCCCAGTTGTCTAGTGGCACTCCCACCCTGCCATTTGTATATATTTTCTATATATATTTATTGGTGCCCAGTGGTAGTCTCCCATCCTCTAATTGTATGCAAATCACTAGCACCCCCAAATGTATATCCCTGGCGCCTAGTGGCATCCCCACCCTCTGATCCCCAAATTACATGTAATTATATCCCCCATTGGTGGCCAGTGGCACCCCCCCTTCCACGTAACTGTCACACTGCAAATCAGAAAACAATCCCTCGCTGACTTGATTTTTTTCCCAGCCTGAAAAAAAAATGTCCACCACTGATCACACCCGCAGCACCCACCCAACCTCCCACTGTGCACCCACCTCCTCACACACACACCCTTACTCACCTGAAGTGGCCTCACAGTGAAGATCCACTCTCTGATCAAGGATGCATCTTGCTGCTGGAACCGGTGACTGTTGTATGATAAATAAGGTAATTGTGGTTCAATGTATTTTCTGATAACAGTTACATTACTTCTCAGATAGCAGTTGCCGGTTCTAGCAGCAAGACATGTCTTCAATCGGAGAGTGGATCTTCACTTTGCTGCTAGTTCAGATGAGTGAGGGTGTATGGAGGGGGTCATGGGAGGTACAGGGGAGGTGGGTGCATGGATTCAGTAGAATTTATGGTGGTTCAACACTTATGTCTACGTTAAAAACTAGTAAAGCAAAATTACTCAACCAGGGTTTTTATGCAGCAGAAGTATGGGGCACTAGTAAACTAAACATTTTTGAATCCATATTAAATACCTTATATAAACAAATATTAAACTTATCAAAGGGGATGCTAAGTGTACTAGTGTGGGCAAAACTAGGTCAAATAAATATGAGACATACAATTAATACAAGACAAATAAATTACTAGATAACTTTAGTAACAACCTACTGGAACATTACTAGTAGATTGCCTAAAAGAAAAACAAAAATTTAGAATCAATAATACCACTGATTTATTGGTAAGCAATATTTATACTTTATTGGAACAATATGATATAACATTTCTTAATTCTTTGATAAAATGGGATTTTGATACATCATTCTTACACAAAATGTATAACAAAACTAATACAATAAAAAGCTAAGGAGGAAGATTTGAATCCAATAACAAAATTTGAAGTTTCTAAGTGGCTATTAAAAAATACAAAAGAGCACTCACTGAAATTTTATTTAAGCAACACAGAATCCTAGACACAGTGAATGTTTAACTATGTTTGGGTTTGAAGTTTTACTAGTAATGTCATAAATTACAAATATCAAACAGGAGATATTTCACCAATAAACTCTACCTGTGGCACAAATTCTCCTTCTATTTGTAGTTATGTACTGTTCATGGTACAATCACATTATAAAAAAAAATTGGGCCAAACTATTGTAATTATCCTACATACCATCAAAATTTATATTGACTCTGCTGTTTAATGCAGGAAATGTTGGTATACTTGAGAAGCTTGCTAAAATTCTTCATGAGGCAGTAAAAATTAGGCAAAGGTATGTCTAGCAATCAGATAAATAACATCAAACTGCAGACTACACAGGGTCCAACTTCAGTACATTTCTAAAAGGGACATAATGGCTGATCCTTTTTATGCTGTCTTGCGTGCACAGTGCAGACAACGTAGTGGGGTTGCTTAAAGTGGAAGAGCAGGTTTTGGAGGCGCGGTTGTGTTGTGGCCAGTGGCACCACTACTTTTTAGGGCTGGGCTCCGTAGCACGAATTAGATTGCATGCTGTCTATGACAGCAGTTGCAAAATGTGCCACCAACTTGAAACATTTTGGCTGCTGCAATGAGGGAGAGACCACTCATTGCAGTGCGTGCCTTGCTTGATGTAACATTTCAATAAACATGGCGGGCGGCAGCTCGCCACCTGCCTCCCACCGCTCACAGTCCCTAGGAAGCCAATGTGGGAGGGTGCCCCATCCCCCTGTTGGTATATGACACCACTTTGCGGATGTGGTCTGCTGAGGGGGTGCCCAAATCCCCCTCAGTATCATGCCTCTGAACACAGATATGCTTGCCAATGGGGGTGCCCAATCCCCCTGTCGGCATGTTAACCTCCTCCCCATTTTCCTGCCGCTGTCCAACCCCAATTGTGTGCCACACTGGGAATCCACTCCAGTGTGGCTAACATGCCCCCTCCAAAGAAATGTGCCACACTGGGAGTCCACCCCAGTGTGGCCAAACCTGTAAAAAAGAAGAAAATGGTCCACAATGAATTTTTTAATTTTTGTTACCTGAAACAAAGGAAACGGTCCCTTGTCATCCTGTCCCCTTCCCCAGCCCACAGCCACCCTCTGCACATCCCACCTCCCCATACCCCTCACCCCATACTTACCTCCGAGCCTGGAGTGACTATCTTCAGTGGACCGGGGACACATCTGCACTCTTTAAAGCCGACCGTGAACTGAAGAAATGCTGGTAAGCTGTATAATGGCATAATTTTTTTTTTACTTTGGTGCATATCTCAGCCATTTTTGCAAATTGTGGCACCAAGGGTTCTTGAGACACCACCTCATGAATTCAGTCACTGTCATCTCGTTATTCGGTCCTGAAAGGTGATTTTGCGGTCACTGCACAGAATCACCTTTTGGGACAGATTAATGAAATGGCAGTGTGACTGTTCATGAGGTGGGCTCCCAAAAAGCCTATGTTGCAAATGTGGTGAAACAATTAAAAAAAATGACTGTGTTACGAGTGTGCGTTGCGCAGTTTCCACGCATGCTTATATCTTCAAGAATTTTTAATATGTTTACTCCAGATTTTCAACAATGCCATTTTTGCACACCTTCTTATGAACAGTACAGCTGTCATTTTCCACATCCTGCCTGAAATGTGTTTTCACACATCTGGCGCATAATGGCGCAGTCACTGTGGGAAATCAATGTTTGGGGCAGATTAAGAAAATCATACTACCACTGTTCATGAGCAGAGGTCCCAAAATTCCTATGTTAAAAATTTGGTGAAAGAATTCCAAGAAAAGACTGTTATGAGAGTGTGTTGCACAGTTTTCATGCACACTCATAACTTCAAGAATTGTTAATATTTTCACTCCAGATTTTCAATATTGCCATCTCTTCACAGCTCCTTCTGAATGGTGCAGTTGACATTTTTATGTGGTGCAGAATGTCGTGGTCACTGTGGGAAATCAACGTTCAGAACACATTAACAAAATCACAGCGACACTCTTCATGAGCAGAGGTCCCACATGCTTTCATGAAGTGGGGTCACAAAAAGGCCATGTTGAAAAGCTGGAGTACAAATACCAATAAATGCCCAGGGCATTAGGGTTTCTAACCGTAATGTCCCACCCTGTACAGACTAACAGGCGTCAGGGTGTGCCTTTGGATTGTTGGTTGTAATGCTGATGCCATTACACCCCCACCCCCACCCTGCAGCCACTGACAGCCATCCAGGTGTGCATTGGACTCTTCGGCCCCAAAGTTCACCCCATTCTCCTATGATGCACCCATCTGAACATACTTCCTTATGAAATGGAGTGAGCATAAGGCCCGATGACCCCAAGTCACAACATGACACTTGTCAGAGTCTACAGGGTAGGGTTAGGTGAAATGGCATGAGCGTTATGGCCAACGACCCAAAGACACACCCCAATGCCTGTCACTCTCTGCAGGGTGGGGTGGGATTGATGTCAGTTCTATACTTCACTGCCATTCCTATTATGTGGCTCTCTAACGTCTGCACTACCAATGCCAGTGCCAGCAAGACAACATTCGGCATTGACAAATGCTTGTTCTTTACAGTCTGTTATATGCTTTATTTATTCCTCTTGTTGAGTACAGGGACTACAGCCTATGTAACACTGCATGGGATGTAGGTAGTCAGATCAGATCTGTACAGGGTCCTGTTTAAACTTTAAAAAATGCAATTTTAGAAAGTTAGCTAAAAGTAATCAGCACATTATGCCTTTTTGCATTTCTTTAAAATTTATTAGATAGAAAAGCAATGTATTAGAATAGCCCTTTAACATACTACAGCTGTATTGAATCAAACTTCATTGTCAAACTTATTTGCAGAAAAAACATTTGCCTGTGATGTACTTTTTTAGTTATACTTACCTGTCATATATTCTATGTACTGATAAAAAAATATTGAGGTTATATTATGCTCTATAGAAAATAGGCTTATATAGCACAGCATAAGTTAAATATAGAAAGCAGTTGAGTCTGATGAAATGTAATAGTATGTCTGACCTTTTTCTAGTACTTTAAAAGTTTTCATAGTTAGCAAACATTATGTATTAGAATAGAAATTAAGTTTTATAATAGAATGAAAATGTAACCTGTGAGATCTATGGATCCAGGTTGGCCCAATTCTAAACCTGATTTTTTTTAGTATTTATACAGGCCAACTAAGGCTTAATTTAAATTACTAAGTGAATGAATAACATGATATATTTTTCCTTTGTCCTTGTATTGTCCCAAATCTTATCAATGCTGAACAGTATTTTGTTTATATGCAAGTCAAGTTAGTGTCTACAGTGGTACCTAATCTGCAGTCCTTTTTCATTGTTTAGGAACAAACTGATAAGTAATGCTGAATTGTGCATAAACAGTGTAGTAAATAGAGAATAAATTCTAGGTCGGTGTGTGTAATGAGATTTTACACACACCCGAGTTGTGGGATGCTACATAAATCCCGAGGGCGAAGCCCGAGGGGTTTGTGAAAGCATCCACAACGAGGGTGTGTAAATCAGGATTTCACACACCCATCATTTTTATTTTATATATATATATATTTTTTTTTTTTCAGTTTAGTTTAGTTTATTGTTCTAGGAATTATTACCTTTGAGCCATGGCTCTTTTACAAAGGTTCCACGTTGATTGTGTACAAACAAGTCAAGTTACATAGGATGTCAAACAAGTAATGAAGTAGCAATAAGCCAGTATAATGCATTACATTAATGTCAAACTTCGAGCAAGAAAGAGAAAAAAAAAATACTTAGCATACACAGAACAAGCTGATTAGAGGAAAAACGTTAGAGAAATGAACAAATGGAAGGGGTAAGAGGAGATGGGGGGAGCAGACATAGAGAGATTAGAGCTACTCAGATGCCTTTGTCAAGAAATGAAGCAGAGGTAGTAGATGAAAACAATAGAACAGCCAAGAGGGAAAAAATTTAATCGAGGCAATCACAGGAGCTAGAGGCTGTGAGGTGAGAATATAGCCTAGATTTGAAAACTCCTATGGAGGTGGAGGAGGTGATGAGAGTGCTGAGGGCATTGAACCAGCTGGGGGCACAATAGGCAAAGGATCTTTGGCCCTGAGTGGTCCGGCATTGGGGCACCTGGAGAGGCTGATGTTCCGAACTTCTGGTGAAACGGATGCTGGTATTCGGGCATAGCAGGTCTTGGATACACGGTGGAGTGAGGTCCATGGTGGATTTTTTTGCCATCAAGCAGGTAAGGTACTTTATGCGATTTGAGAGTTGCAACCATCCTGTTTCAGTGTAGAGCTCCACATGTATGAGTGCGTCTTTGAGCTCCAGTGAGCAGCCGACAGGCCTTGTTTAGGGAGGTTGTAATGCGCCTAAGTGCGGTGGTTGAGGCAGAGTCATAGATAATTAAGCCATAGTCTATGATTGAGATGACAGAGCTTTGGATAGCAATCCTCAGCGCAGATTGGGTAAGGAACTGTCGGTTTCGGTATAGGATACCAATGCGCTGGTTCACCATTTTCGCTGTACTGTCAATGTGGGACGCAAAGGTTAGGCCTTGATCAAAGGTGATTCCAAGATATTTAAATGTTGTCACTTGTTCGAGGGTACTTCCTGGGTACGTATTGATAGTAAGAGGAATTTGCCTTTTCTTGTTTTGCAGGCTGGAGAAGAGCATGGATTTTGTTTGTTTGTGGTTTAGGACCAGCTTGTGATCTAGGAACCACTTCTCAACCTTGGAGAAAGCAAGTTGCAGGCTATGGAGTAATGGTTTCGGATCCTTATGAGAGGAAAGAATCACGGCATCGTCAGCATAGAGGATTATTTGTTCTGGACAGGATTGGGGGAGAGAGTTTAGAAAAAGGCTGAAAAGAAGAGGGCCTAAGATGGATCCCTGGGGAACACCTGAGAGAACCAGATTTGAGTCTGAGAGAACTCCTGAGATTTTTACAGTTTGAGAGCATTGGGCGAGGTAACTTTTTACCCAGGCACCAGGACCCTGTGAGAGCCCAAGATTCTGTAGTTGTTTGACAAGTAAGCCATGGTGAACAGTATCAAACACCCTTGTTAGGTCAATGAAAACAGCTCCGGTTTGGTATCCTTTGTCCAAAGCATTGTGGATTGCTCTTGAAAATTCCAGTAGGGCGGTCGACGTACTGTGTCCTTTCCTGAATCCATGTTGCTGCGTGCAGAGGATGCTGTACTTTTGCAGGTAGTCTGAGAGTTGGTCCGCCACAATACATTCAAGGGCCTTGGAGAGGGGTGGAAGTATTGATATGGGTCGATAGTTACCATGTAGGGACTTGTCACCACTTTTGAACACCGGGGTGACTATTGCAGACTTCCATTTGCTGGGAAATTGACTGAGGCAGAGGGGAAGATTGAAAATTTTGGTGAGTGGAAGCAGCACCTCTTCCAGGGTAAGGGACAGAAGTTTAAGGTCAATAGTATCGCTGCTTGCTCTGGACTTAGAAATAGCCTTTTTTATATATTTGCAGACTTCATGTGCCTTGACTATTTTGAAATGGAAGGGTGGTTGGTTAGGAGAAGCAGTAGGTGATGTTGGTTTTGAAGAGTCAGCATCAGAGAAGAAGTCCAGAGGGAGGACCCCACTAAGGTCTGTGAAGGTCGCATTTAGGGTCTTTGTCATGACCATTGGGTCTAGGGTAGTGGTTCTATCCACAGTGATTATAATAGGAGAGGACTTGGACTGTTTACCCGGGATATTTCTGATGTTGTCCCAGATGGATCTCCCGTCACCCCAGGAATTGGACAGGGCATTCTTGAAGTAGGAGCTCTTCATCAATCAGATTTGTTTAGTGCAGTGGTTGCGAGCCTGTTTATACTTTGGATGTCCGTCAGGGAGCCTGTGGCTCTGGCTATAGCCCAGAGGTGGTCCCTAGCTTTGAGTTGGGCCACTAGCTTGGCCATGAGCCAGGGATTTGAGAGCACTTTGATTTTGTACTTTTTTACTGGTGCGTAGGTGTCGCAGGCAGCTTTGAAAGTAGTGATAAAGTAATCAAGGGCTGTGTCAACATCTTGAGTATTGTATATTAGGGACCAGTCTTGCTGCCTGAGACAGGCCTTGAGATGAGTAAGGTTGCCATAAGGTAGTACTCTGCTTGAGATGGTTTTGGAGGTGGCTTTCGGAACTTATTTGTCCAGGTACAGATTACAGGGGAGTGGTCACTGAGAGAGTCCGGGAGAACAACTGTGTTATTTATGCAGGCTGGGTGGCTAGCAAGGATCCAGTCTATGAGGGTGCTAGTTCCAGATTTGTAGTTTTTCCTAGTAGGGGAGCTAACCACCTGTGTTAGGTTAGCTGCTAGGATAGCATCCTTGTGGGACCCTACATCAGTTGCGAGCCAATTGATATTAAAATCACCAAGGAGAAGGAGCTCGGTGTCAGGAGGTTGTGATCTTACAAATTCGAGGACAGTCTGGAGGCTGGACCCTGGATCTTTAGGTGGGATATAGACAGCGGCAACAGTGAGGACTTTATTTTGGGCACCAAGGAGTAGCTTGATAGGAAGGAATTGCACTGAGGTGTTTGTGGTGGTATAACAGACAGGGTGACTGGTGATGTTGTCCTTTATGTAAATTGCACAACCCCCCCCCCTTTAGTAATCCTATCCAGTCTGAAAATACTGTAGCCTTGTAACGAGATGGCATGGTCCGGAGTGTTAGGTGTCAGCCAGGTTTCAACAATGGCTAGGATATCGGGGTTGTGTTGGCAGGCAAAGATTTGAAGGAAAGCCAGTTTTGGTAGGAGGTTGCAGATATTTAGGGTGGTGATGGTGAGACCCCCCTCCATTTTGGCAAGATTAGTTGAACTGGAGGAAACAGGGCCAGGATTTGAATGGACACTTCCTGACATCAGGAGGAGAAGGAGCAGGAGTTTTAGGGTCATCTGATGCAGTTCATAGTATGTGAAATAACGCCTCTGCTGCTTGTCTGGTTGAATACAGCGTAGGCATCTAGGGTCCCAGTGCAGGGTAATGGCTAGAAGCAGAGGTCGATTTGCCCGCATTCCATCAGCGTGACTTGTCATTAGCAGCCAGTCCTTTGTAGGAGTGTGCCACAAGTGTGGGTAGGGAGGATTTGCCATGGTGTCAAGTTGGTGGTAGTGAGCGTGAATGGTCAGAGTGTAGGGTGGAGAGGGGTAGGAGGAATTAGGAAGATGGCATAGAGGAGGAAAGAAGGAGAGAGCTAGAAGAGGCAGGAAGAGGTGGCTGTAGAGAGGCATATCAGAAAGAACAGAGATGTGATTTATAAAGGTGGTGAGGTACAGAGCAGGAAAAATTGGAGAAAACTGGAGAGCGCAGGAAGTTGTGAAGCAGGCTTAGTGCAACAGAGAAACTAGCAGGAAAATGCAGGAGGAGGGGGAGTGGTATAGCTGGGGGACAGGATGGGAGGCAAGATCAGGGAGGGTCCTGAGAGCAGGGGGCAGAGCGAAGAGACTAGTAAAGGTCGGGGGGGAGGGATAAAATTTCGGCACTGAGCAGTGCAAGTGAATGGGCACCGAGCCCAGCAAAGCAACAATTTAAGAAGCACCAATCGGTAGGCAGTGGCTGGAACCGGAGGCCAATCAGTGTGCAGCTCGGAGCGCGGTCGGCCAATAGCAGCCGATCACAGCTTCCCCAGCCCAGTGGATGTCCTTACCTGGCTTTCGGGAGTCAACAGCGGCAGGTGGGGGCGTCAGGGGTGGCATGGATTCCCGGGCACCGAACTGCGCTCTACGAGGCGATGGCTGGCCTGTCTGGGCTCAAGTCCGCTTTCGAGTCAACAGCGCAGGTGGAGGAGTCAGGGGTGGCGTGGATTCGGGCACCGAACCGTGCCTATGAGGCACACGGCTGGCCCATTCAGGGCTCAAGTCTGGAGTTAGGAGAAGAGAGTAATATTGCTGGGTATCGTTTTTTTGCCACAGCAATTACATAAAATATGTACATCAGGCTTACATTTACGAGGTGGAATAGAGAGGCTTACCTTTTTGTTGTGGTTTTAAGTTTTTATTTTGCAGCAAAGATAAACTATTACTAGAACTATGAGATTCAGAATATTATTAAAAAAAGAGATTGAAGCCAAAAAGAATAAAACAGTTTAACGAACGTCCGTAGCTAGAGAGCAAGTGTTGCTAGGAGAGTCTGGTTACTGGAACAACTGTGTCATGTGACCTGTGGGGGGGGAGAGAAGATTTGTTTAGGGAGTGCGTGAAAAGGGTACCAATGTTTTTTTTTTTTTATTTCAGTAGATTTTTATAGGTATTAGATCATTCTGACTGTGCTGTTTACCTTAGTCAGAGCTATCAGAGTCATGGAGAACTTGTATTCTTCTTCTTTTAAGTGGTGGTGGCACAGCATTGAAAACGTTGACCTTCACAGAGCTGTTGAAAATGCAGCCAGCCCCAAAGATTGAGGTCAGCATGTTGCTTGAAGCTGACTCGGGAAGTACAATGTTAGATTCAGTCTGGAAGGGCTTCGGGTTTGGAGGTGGATGGCATCTCACGTGCAGTCGTGTCGGTAAGCAGTTTACTGATTTGGCACTGCTTGTTCTCCGAAAGCACCGAGTAATTGTTTATTAATTGTAGGTTTTCGTGCCCTGAGATTTGCTGTACATCGGTTGGTGGGATGTTGTGATCGATGAGCTTCTGTATGGTTGTTTTCCTGGTGCTGTGATTTGTTATTCATTTGCATTCTGGTAGGCCGGAATCTAACTTCATTTGTTCCATCATTTTATGCATTTTGTTAATGCCTATGTTCATGTTTCGAAACCAAAGTGAATCATCTTTGCGGTTTGTGTTTGGGGCGATGTAGAATGGTGATTGAGGAGTTTGCATTTCAGGGGGTCTCAGTAGTTTGTAGAGGTCATAAGCTGTTAGGGTGTCTCTTTCTGGGTTCGTAGTGTTTTTGTATATACGAAGTGTGATAAGATGGACATTGCGTGGATTTTCTCCAGTTCTAGTCTTGGTTTGTCTCTCTGAATATTCTAAATATATATTGCCATTGCTATCTTTTCCTTTTGTGATGTCGCCCCACTGGAGGTCATACTGCTCTTGGGTTCGTAAAGCAAACTGAAGTCCAAAGTTGAAAAATAAGAAATTAAGGAGTCCTGCTGGGGTTGACATAGATAGGGTTTGTGATGTGTATAGGAGCTCAATATCTTGGTCTGTTAGCGGTTGTGCTTTATTGGGTCTGTTACCCTTTCCTGCTTTTTTCAGTCGTTTTTGCTTTGCTGCAAGAGTTTTCTTAGTTTCACTGAATATGGTGTCTAGATCTTTGAATTTGGAGTAGGGGTATTAATTGGCTATGAGGTGTCTGTCAATGCTAGCAATTATGTCTCTGACTTTGCCAGGCTCGTAGTCCGAACCGTCTTGTCGATGGAGGACATATAGGAAGTTGGCAATTTGAGTGTCTAGATGTTCTACTTCAAATGCTGTAAAATCTGTACTTTGTCCTACCTCAGAGAGATATGTTTTAAATAGCCTCAGGTCACTGTCAGTCTTTCGGGCAGTGTTTCTGTTCTGCTGCTCATCTATGAAATCTTGTCTAGCTGCAATATTTAGTATTTGGAATCTGCTTGACATTTTCTGTTTTTCTCGTAGGTGTAAGAATGTACGGCGAACTGTTTATCTGATGCAGAGTCTGAGGTGAGTGATCAAGAGGTTTCACTTTTGACTGAGAGACAGTTAGAATGGTCACGAGGGGAAAGCTCTTAGGCAGGGTTTTGATTATGGGTAAATGGCATACAGCTGACTCTGGTCACGAGAGAAAGTTGCAGAGGTTTTTTTTTTTTATAGAGAAGGTGCGCGTGTTTGCCGTTATAAACACTCCTTTATAATGGCAAATTACACACACTTTTCTCGATGGAAAAAACGATACCCGGTTATTATGAACTAATAACCCTATATGTGATTCTAACCATATATTCCAGTTACTTTCACTTATTTTTTCCCCCTATATCCTTTCCCCACCATTTTTTAGCTACATACTGAGGGTCCTGGAAGAATCTCCTGTCTAACTTTACTGTCCTCCCTATTAGTCCTCTTTCCCACTTAGCTGCTCCCAAAATTTATGTTTCTAGCTCTCTCATTTGAGTCTGCTCTTCCTTATTACCTGTTTTTTTTTTTTTTGTAGTAGTCTCTTACTTGAAAATATTTACATAAATGCGTGGGGGGGGATTTAATGCTGCTTGTAACTCCTGGAAGGAGAGCATGCTATTTCCCTTAGTCAAGTTTACTATACATCTGATCCCTCTTCTTTGCCACATGTGGAAGCCTTCATCTTCTAGTCCTGGGAGAAAATAAGGGTTACCTGCTATTGGCACCAACAGAGTACCTGATGAGGCTATCTGTTATCTCTTTCTAATATGAGTCTAGTCCCTTAAACTAGCAATCACCATGGGATTACGCATTTTGAGTCTAATGTATGCCTTTAGTTCCTCCTCCCACAAATATACTGATAATCTGCCTGGTGCTCCCTCTTCTTCGAGCTCTAACCAGCTTGCCACTTCATTGCAATTTACCCAGTTTTGTATATACCTATATTGGGTTGCCAGGTAATATCCCCTAACATCCGGGAAGTTAAGGCCCCCTTGTGCTGTGGGAGCTGTGGGATCTTTTAATCTCTTAAGACTTATCCGTGGCCTTTTACCGCTCCATATGAAGACAGTAAAGCCCTTCTCCAGCTTCTTAACATCATTTACAGTAGGTTCATAAGATAACATCTGCATGCGGTATAGGATTTAGGGCAGTACATTCATTTTTAATAGATTAATCCTACCCATCAACGATATAGGTAGTGCTTGCCATTGACTTAAATCCTTTAAGATGTTTTTGATTACATGCCCATAGTTCACCTCATACAGAGCGCCCAGGTCCCTATTTATTACTATCCCCAGGTATGTAAAGGTACGGTTCACTACTTTTAGTCCCCAAGCCTCGGCCCCTTTCCTACAACTCTCTCCTATTAAGAATATTATTTCAAATTTCCCTAGGTTCAATTTGTATCCCGTGAACTAAGCAAACTGTTCTACTACTGACAATAATTCTAGTACCGATTGCTCTGGATTTGTAAGAAACAACAGAATGTCATCCGCATAGAGAGAAATGATATGTCTTCCCCCTGATTTCCCTCTTATTCCCTCTAATCTGGGATCACTCTTAATTTTAATTGCTAGGGGTTCTATTGCCAGGGAGAATAACAGCAGAGACAGATGGCATCCCTGTCTGGTGCCTCGCTTTAAGTGGAACTCTGGGAACGGGGTACCATTCACTAATACTTGGACTGTTGGAGTACTGTAAAAGACCTTCACCAATTTTATAAATTCTTCCTCCAACCCAAACCTCTCTAATACATGTAACAAATATCCCCATTTTATCCTAGCAAATGCTTTTTCAGCATCCATAGACAGGACACATGCTTTCCCTGGGTGTCGAAAACCCCACCATATAACGTTTAGCAATTTTCTCATGTTACGGTAGGATTGCCTCCCTTGAGCAAATCCAGTTTGATCAGTGTAGAGGGGTAGGGAAAACAGGATAACAAACCAGGCAGACTTATAAACTCAGTGCATAAAAAACTCCAGCAAGGCACTTATCATTTTATTTTTCTCAGTAAAAGATGAATCAGGTTTCATAGAAATCAGAAAAATAAGGTTAGTCATTCACTTTCAAAATTCAAAATACAACAAATAGAAAAAAAAAACAAATGCAACATGCTCAGGAAGGGCCTCTGCTCTGCCCAGCAGTGCCACCAGCCTATCTCCTTGCCTGTGTCACACAAACGTGTGTACTCCTGAGGTTCACCACCTCTGACAGTCAGCTCTCCACTGACACCCTATCTAAGTTTAAGCCCCTAGTGGCAATCTTTTATCCTGTATCCTAGTGACATCACTTCCTTGGGAAACACACACATCATGTCTTTTAACTAAAAACACGTCTCTGTGAGGCTCTTATCCCGGCCTAAACATAAGAAAAAGGGATATTTCTAAGTCTTGGTTAATATGATCCCTAGCAACATTAACATATTATTCATTCTGGCCTGGCTACACAATTATATAGCTGTGAGGAACTTAATTTCCCCTAGCTCCGCCTCTGGCAGTGACCTCACTAACTGGGAGTTCCATAAAATCAGACAGTCTGTGGGCTGCCAGCCCTATAGCAGCACCACATACAGCAAACAAAGGGGCTCCCCTCCTGCACTAAACTCAGGTAAGCACCTTGTAAATTTACTTTGGTAAACAAGGCCCAAACATGTATTTTATTTGCTTCTACTTAAAGCAATGTGTACCTTACTAAGAGTTCAGCTAAACACCACAAATAATCTTAATGGGGCCCCAGAGTCTTACTGTGATTGCAACTGTGTTTTTATTGTTGAGGTATTTGTTTGCTGTTTTTAACTTTCATTAGAGCAGAAGAAAACCCTATACCACACAGAATGGTGTATTTTTTTTAAGTAAAGCAGCAACAAGTTGTTTAATTAGCTGCTCTGATTTAGAGCTGTAGAAAATAGTTCTTGACTTTTGCCTACAGATGCAAAGTGCAGCGTCAGATTTTACCTTTCATTTCAACCCTTTTGCCAAGGGCAGTTTTTAGCAAACACAGGGAACAGAACATAAGGGGAATTGCTGTTCCTGTCCTGCACTTTTACTTTTTATTTGTTTCTGTGCATCCTAAACATTTTAGTGAGTCTTTGGGGGTCTGGAACAAACTCAGGGCCCCCTTCCATTACAGGGGTCACACTGTCACATTCAGGGTTGACCAAAAGGGGCAAAACCTCTTCTAGCCTTTTAGCCAAAATCTTTGTCATTATTTTACAGCCCTGGTTCAGTAGAGATATGGGTCTATAAGACCCACATTCCTCCATATTTTTCCCAGGTTTGGGGATAACTGTAATAAGGGCCTGACAGCAGGTTCGGGGGAATACCTGATCATTCCTTGCTTCCTCCTGGACTTTACACAAGGGTCCTGCTATTTCCTCTTTCAGTAATTTATAATATTCTGCCCCAAAACCGTCAGGGCCTGCTGCTTTACCAATTTTCAGCTGATCAATCACCTTTTTCACTTCTTCTGCTGTTATTCTAGCTCCTAATTTCTTCTGTCTTCCCTCATTGAGCTTTGAAATTCTCCCTTATAGCCTCAGTACCCTGACACTCTGCTTGATACAATGCATCATAGTACTCCTTAAACCTTTGTCTAATAGCTACTTCTTCCTTTAGTAGCCCCCCCTGCTTATCCCTAATTTGTATTATACACTTACTGACTCTCCCTCCCTTCATAAGGCATACAAGAAGGGGGCCCAGTTTGTTTCCCCACTCATATAGTTTCTCTTTAGCAAAGAGTATCTTAGTACTAACTTCAGATTCTAAATTCAAGTTCAGCAATTCTCTAGCCAGTTTCAGTTCTAAAGCCTTTTCTTCTCCACCTCCCCTAATTAAGTCTCTCTCTCTAACTCCCGTATCTTAATCTCTAATTCTCTTTTTTTGTCATTTGTCCCACTTCACTATAACTGTATAGCCAATGATTATTCCCCACATATATGCCTTACTGACCTCCCAGTAGGTTCCCTCCCTCTCCACTGTGCCCTGATTGCATTCTTCAAATAACTTCCATTGCTCTTTAACAAACTTTCTAAAACTTTGCTTAGTTAGCAAATATGTGGGAAACTTCCAGTTACTTCTTCTGCCTCCCGGCTGAGTCAAATTCAACTCCAGTTCCACCATGGCATGGTCTGAGAGGAAAATTGGGCTATGTCCTATATTTTTAGTAAAAGTGTAAAGTTCCCTGTGAATATAGATGTAATCGAGGTGCGACCATGAGACCTGGGGACTGGAGAAGAAAGTGTATTCTTTAAACCCAGGATTGGCTGTTCTCCAACTATCTATTAGTCCCAGTTCGTTCAGTCCAAGCTGCCATTGCTGAACCACCCTAACTTCTCTGTTTCTGGTCCCCCTATAATCTAAGTTGGGGTCTCCCATGCAGTTAAAATCCCCACCAAGAATTAGGTTTGAGAATTGTTCTTTTATAAGAAGGTCTAATAAGCTCTGGTAAAAGGACTTGTTGTATATCGCAGGAGCATATACATTTCCAAATGTGACCTTCTTCCCATGAACCTCCCCTACTACAAATATGTATCTGCCCTCCCCTGGATCTTTTACTATTCTCTCAGCAGTGAATGGAAACTGTTTATTAACCAGGATGGCTAATCCCCTCTTGTGGGAGTTATATGCCACTGCTTGGCAAGTCCCCACCCAGCCCCCCAACAATTTCTTATGCTCTCCAATGGACAAATGTGTTTCCTGTAGAAGGGCCACTGTTGCACCTTTTCTTTAACACTACCAAGACTTTTGCTCATTTTGCAGCTGAAGTAAATGCCTTTACATTCCACAAAATGACTGCATATCAGGGATCTGTTGTCAGCCATCTTAACCATTACACTCTATCTTGTGGCTCATTATGCCCCTCCAGCGCGAAAGTTTTCTGTTGGATGTCAGAAAAATCAGATCACAGACCATATATAAAGACAATGAACAATAACTCACAACTTTAACTAAACATTTCCACGCCCCCCACCTCCCTAACCCCAACTTCAACTGTTTCCCACTCATTCTGTTTGTGCTGAAAACTTTTTCCAACAATTGTATCGCCCATACTAGTATGACGTGTCAGTAAGTATGTCTTAATCCCCCACTACGCCATACTCCCGCTCTGCACTTATAATATCCTGCAGTCTTAGGCATGCTATCTTTATTCACCCCCCCTTTCATTTAACAGATCATTAAGCTTAGGATATTTGGTACATATGTCTACCATTATGTTCTTCCTTATCTCCCTTGTCCCATTTGCCCTCGAGTCCCTTTTGGCTCATAGCTATTTCTGGCAATCAGTGTTCTTGTTCAAAATTACCCACATATTGATTATTTGCCAAAATGTCAGTGTGTTGCCCATAAGTTCATGGGAGGCTCCATCGTGGCACCGATGTAGTCCTTCGGAGCTGCAGCCTACAATCACGGGGAAAGATGATTCACTACGTTCCTTCCATCCATGTGGGTGTCCCCATACAGGCTCCCTTCCTTTGGACTGCAGCAGTCTTGTAGGCTGAGCAGCCTCGCTGACATCAGCAAGCACACATGTGGTAGACAGATTCGGCCCTGCCGACCTTTCCTCCCAGTGCAACACCCAAAAACAGGAACTCAGTTCTGTCTCTAGTCCACACACGGGAGGTTGTTTTCAAAACTCAACTCCAACCATTTTCAGTCATACCTTTGTTATCTTGATCCATATTTCCAATCTAGTATTTATAGAAAGCTCTCTTAGGCTGCTGTTCAATGAGTTAATCCACCCGCTTAGTCAGCCAAGTCTTAACAGAGGAGGGCAGGAGGTGTGGAAGGTCTCCATTGCAAAATACTATTTAATATTTACAACATGCACCTGCCTTTTATAGAGAACCCCTCCAACTCACAGGACTCACTCTCCCGCTACTCCTCACAAAAGGAACAGTTCAAATCAAAATCCACTGTGCTTTGCTGCTCAGGTATTCTTATTTTTACAATCCCACTCATCAATGAACATTTGCAACGTTTCAGATTCCAAGAAAGAGAATATAGCCCCTTCTACCTTCACCTTAGTGTCAGTGTCAGTGGTTCAACAGGTAGCACACTTGCTCTGATGCCGGAGATCAGAAGGCTGTGGGTTCTATCCCCACACCAGACACTTGGGTTAATATCCCTATACTGACTCTGTAGTGCAGCATGAGGGGGGGTGCTGCACTCCTGAGGTGCCGTCTTTCAGATGAGATGTTAAACCGAGGTCCCATCTGCCTGTTCTGGTGGTAGTTCAGGTGGATGTTAAAGATCCCATGGCACTTCTCGAAAACAGTAGGGGAATTTTTTATTAGAAAATGTAGACTTCATTACAATACACATTAAACAATACAGTAAGCATACAAAATTACTGGCATTACATACATAACAGAAACATATCTTGTCCATTACAAAAATAGTACCCAAATTAGTCACACCATTGTCTACAGTTTAACCATAAATGAGCAACTCTAGATAACGAACATTTATGTAAATCAGCACTAAACAATTGTTGTGTAGCCTTTTTCACATTCAGAAATACCGCAGTTGGATGAATCCATCTTTGCTGCAGCACCCACAGGCATCTAGCTTGCCATAAATGATATCTAATCAGTGCAAAAATAACATATATCGTATCCTTATGATATTTTTCAAGAGATCTTGGATTGTTACCATATACAATCTCTGAGTATTGTAATGCCAAAAACAATAGCTCTCCCCACTCTTTAGCTAGAATGTCCCAAAAACAGCTGAGCAAACATACAGTCAAGAAACAAATGACTCTGAGTTTCTAGGATCTGAGTACAAGTATCTCTTGGGTAACATCTATCTGATAGTTGCTTATGCTTATTATTGCCTTTCACCCCCAGCCTCCCATAATTCCCCAACCACACACAGTCCCATGCATATAATGGAATCCTAGGATTAATCAATTGTTTCAGAACATACTGCTCCCATTGTTCCGGACATAAAGGAAATTCTACAATGTCTGTATTCTCATGATTCACGATATGTTGGTACATCTTCTTTCTGGCCCCAATAAGTATAACAGCAGGTGTCAATTTCCTTTGTAAAGCCCATTTAATACCATCCAAACCATACTTAGAAATGAGCTGTTTTTTTCCCAGTGATCTGGGCCTCATCTGTTGCCATGGCTCAACATTAGGCGCCACCCAAAAATCCATACATTCATTCCAAACTACAGCTCCAGGCCCAAGACACTTCCCAAAATTATAATCCAAAAAAACACTAAAAAAGAAAGCAATGGGGTCAAGCATTCCCAACCCCCCTTCAGCCTTAGGTCGATAAGTGAGGCTCCGTTTCACAGGATTTAACCTGGAGCCTCAGAGACCTCGAAAAAATAAACCATATATTCTAGTCGGCACTTCCTTAGGAGGAGGATAAACATAACCCATGTGCAAAAAAATAGGAACCAACAAAGTTTTGATTAACCAAACCCTTTTTAATTTACCAATGACTTTCTGTCTCCATCCCATAAGCACTCTTTCTGCTCGAGCTATGCCTGCCTCCCAGTTCAAAGCATCAGCATTACATGGTCCAAACACAACCCCTAATATTTTCAGAGGTGCTGTAGTAATCTGAATTCCTGCAACAGTACCTGAGTCAGGCAAGGGAGTCTGACCCAAAGGTACCCCTCTGCTTTTAACCAAATTAATTTGGGAACCTGAAACTGCAGAAAAAATCTGAAACACAGATCGTAAAGCAGATTCATCCATTTGAGGGGTCAATGTTAACACTACATCATCTGCATAGGTTAAAATTTTTACGGTCTGTGAACAATGTGGCAATCCTAGTCCAACTATCCCCTGTTCCTGAAAACATAACCTAATAAAAATGTCCATACAGAAGACATACAGTAAGGGGCTCAAGGGACAACCCTGCCGAACACCCCTCCACACAATAATTTTGTCCCCATACCAACCATTCACATTTGGAATTATGGCCGCATCCATGTATAATAATTTGATCCAGTCTACAAGTATCTCCAGTATTCCAAAAGCTTTTAACACCAAGAACAAAAAGTCATGGGATAAATGATCAAAAGCCTTTTCCTGATCAATACTAATTATCCAACCAGGTAACCCCCCCTTCACCTTGATAGAACAGTTCCCGAAGTAAAATTAAGTTATCCTTTTGTTGTCTGCCTTGCACTGCACAAGTCTGTACTAATTGCATACGTAGCTATTTTGGTAAGTGGTCCTAATAACAGTTTAGCCAAAATTTTAACATCTGTATTCAGTAAACTCAAAGGTCTCCAATTATTAATATCCACAGAGGGGCCCTTTTTATGTATTAGCACTAGGATAGCGTCTTTTGTAGATGAATCCAATCTACTGTCATTTAACATGTAGTTATATAAAATCACCAAAGCTGGGGCCAGATGACCCTTAAATTTTTTATAAAGACCTGCCCCTATGCCATCAGAACCTGGGGCAGAGCCCTTTTTTAAGCTGTCAATTGCCTGCACCACTTCCCCTACTGTAATTTCATGAGTAAGCATGGCAAGATCCTTTAATTCTACCTGTGGAAGATGTAAACCATCCAAGAAGCTACTCTCAGTGGTAGCATGTAACTTTTCACCAAACATTCTCTGAGCCTGAGTCTGTGCTATATCTAAAACACTTAAAGGAGAGGAGACAGTGCCACCTTTAGAGGAAAGCAATTCTGTAATAATCCTGACATTCACCCGCTCCTTACAATCCTTGTAAGGGTCAATAATTGTTTCCCAGCATGCATCCCAAATTTAGCCTCCTGCCCCAAAGATTGCACCCTATTATATTGCAACTTTTGCAACCGTGCTTTAAGAATCTGGATTTGAGACCCAAACTCCTGAGATGTAGTTTCTGACAGTGAAATTAAGCATTGCAACTGTTGCCTTAACTGCAAATAGTCTAAATAGTTTCCAGTATGTGCTAGATGTGATCTACATTTAAATAGTTCCTGCCAGGACTTTTTAGTATCTTCCCACCATTCCATGAGATCCTCATAGCAGTCAACCAGTGACAATCTGGCGTTCCAGTTTTGTCGCCAGAACTTCTGAGTTTTAGCATCAGATAATACAGACTAATTTAACCTCCATTTAGACTTTTTACACATTGGGGTGTCTTGCCAGGATATCCTAGCACAAAGTGCAACATGATCAGAGTATTCCACAGTTATAGTCTTACCAGACAACACTTTACAAATTTTTGAAACAAAAATGAAGTCTATGAGAATCTTTAGTTTACCTTTAAAAAACGTAAAACCCCCTGAGACATGCAAACTTCGATAGGAATCCTTCAATGCAGTATCAGAAATGACATTCAGTAATGCCATTGAATCACAAAAAAGCTTATCCGTCTGCAACCCTCTATCCTTTTGGTGTAAACTACAATTAAAATCTTCTGCCCATATCACAAGTCTAGATGTATGCAAAAATGGGTTACTGCCTTTAAAGAGAGCAGCCCTAAGAGCGTTGGTCTGAGAGGCATAAGTCATAATCAACCGAAATCTATCAGAAAAATAAGAAATATCCAATAATAATGCCCGCCCTGGACAAATGTCCACCAATCTAGTAACAATGAGATCTTTATTTGCCAACAAAATCCCCACCCTATCACATAAATCCTGTCCTATCGACCAAAAAGAGGGCCCCAAGTGCCACGCTTGCGAGGCTCTGGAAAGTTCTCCCCCTCTTTTTAATCTGATATCCAAAATATAGGTAATGTCTGAGGCCCTTTCTTGAAGAGAAAACATTGTGCCTGCCAATTTCCTATCCCCTTTTATGCTATTTACATTAATGGAGGTAATGGAAGGCTGTTCAGCAAAGTTGGCAAAATATCTCATAATGTAATGTGGTTATGATGCCTGTTTCTTTTGTCTGTTCCTCGTACGAGTAGCTATGGAGTCCGCACCCCCTCCCTCTTCAGTGTCAGTGCAAGAAACAACTGAAGAGGAGTCTGTCCCTTCCCTTTCCGAATCCTCATCTTCTGAATGTAAGACCACAAACTTATTACCACTTTTCCACGTCCCTGGTGAAACAGCCCTGTCCGTCCCTCTAATTTTTCGTGACACCACCTTACCCATTCTAGACCTTTTAGTTTGAGTAACAATTTTAAACCCATCAGCATCCGGTTGGGGGCATTTCTTTAGGAGAACAACCAGTATTGTCAGTCACCATAGAAACATCAGGCTCCTGAATAGGATCTTCCCTTAAACCTTGTGCAGAATCCCATCTCATCTCAGACTCTGGGTCCTCAGATACAGACACTGAAGGCCGAACCTCTTGGGGAACCAAAACAGCGTCCTGGCCGTGTATGTCTACCTCTTTCCTAACACGTAAGTCAGCAAGTTTTTTTGCTTGAGATTGCTGGGCTATGTTGATAAGCCCTTCATGAGAGGGTCAATCCTCCCTGTTATGTGAGGCCCAGGGACATTTGCCGTAAGAATGACCTGTCTGCTCACAGAGGTTACAGCAAAACAAATTTAAACATTTCCCTGAAACATGTCCGAATTCCAAGCAGTGACTACATTTTACTGTATTGCAGGCCGAGCTCAGGTGTGTCCTATTACCACATTTAAAACAGAAACGAGGCTGACCTGCATAAAAAACAGAACTCCTATCCTTTCCTAAATAAAAAGTACTAGGCAGATGAATAGGGCCTGTGTTTGTCATAATCAGTTTAACTTGTACCCTCCACCCTCCATCCCAAATTTGTTCACTATCAAGAGTAGGACTAGGCCTAATTAATATCTCACATTGTTGCCGTAACCAATAAAGAATATCTTCAATATTCACTCCTTCATTCTTAAACATAATAGTAATGGTTTTAATAGCCAGCCTGGATAGTGGTATGGCATGAAAGGGTACCCACAAAGGAGTATTTTTCAGCTTATTATATTGGACCCAAAACCTATCTAAACCTGACACATTTTTAAAACTGACATCAAAATTATGATTACCCAAATGCAGGAGCGCAAAAATTTCAGAGGAAAAGAACCTTAAAGAACCTTACAGTAACTGTCTGGCAATAAGAACTCTGTCTGGAGGCTTCTCCATACCCCCTTTATACAATAACCTCACTGCATTTCGACGTGGAGCAGGCTCACCTTAGTTTTGAACTAAGTCAGACATTTTTAATACTGGACCATCCCCCCTGTCCTCAGCAGTCAGCATTTGATCAATAATACCTAATCTAAGTGGGCCCACAGATAAATTCTGCACCTGAATGTCATCTACAGCATCAACATTCACCTGTGCAACATTAGCAGTACAGTTCTTACCCCGGGGGTCATTGGAGCTCATTTCAACAAGTTTGTTGGTGGCCACATTGAAGTGTGCTGAAACACTGGATGCTGCACATGTAGAGTCCAATTTATCAGGAACCAAAGTCCCTTCTTTTGTTTGTTCCCACCCAGCGCTCTGTAACACCCGGCTAGGAGACCACCCCGGGCCTCCCACCATGTCCGTATCCACAACTGAGTCCAAAGCAGTAGATCTATCCTGGGGCATCGGTATAGCAGTTGTAGGAAGCACACCCAACTTACTCCAACTATGCAGTGATTTGTTCAGAGGAAAAGCGCACTCCTGCCCATTTTGTGGCACAAGAGTGCTCCCATCGAGAACCTGTGATTTGTGCATATTCTGTCCACGGCCTACTCCTAGCCTATTTGGCTGCACTTTCTTGCCATCAGCAGTGCATGGTACAGGCTCTTGGCACACAGCAATATCGCTGCTTGAACTGCCAGCCTGATCATGCATATTAGGTCCCACATTTACTTTCTGTCCTGTTGATATGCCTACCGCTGAGTTCTGAAGCACGGTGGTACCTTCAAGTTGTTTCTGGGGGCCTGGTCTATCAAGCAGAGCAGTCTCCTGTACAATTCTTGTGGCCGGTTGTGAAGAGGCATACACCACGTCAGCAGGTCGCTGACACATAACGTCAGTAGAAATGTCCAAGACAGGATCAGAGTTACAAACGCTACGTTCTAGCGATGCATCTAGTCATTTTAATTCAAGCAATAGTGCCTTCTTTTTCTGAAGTACATAACTTTGTCTTTCAGGAGTTAGGGATTCCAACTCATTACCTGTATCTCCATGTAAGTCGTCATCCAAACCAAGCTCCTCCAGTAGTTGGAAGGAATCAAAGACTAACAAATGAGCCGCAGTCAAAGCAGCATCTACAGCCTCTTGCAAATCAGTGCATGGGGAGGAGGCCTGCTCCACAGCACTTGCTACATCCACTTCCTCCAAAGGCTCATCCAGAGTGGCTATCCTGCGAACAGTTGGCCAAGGGTCTCCCCCACTGGAGAGTAGGGGAATTTCCCCGGTGCCCTGACCAAATTTCCCTCATCCACTAAAAATACCACCAACAGCTTACTCTGGTTCAAGGTCAGTTGGCATTTCATCTGTATCCCCCTCCCCATGGGTCGTGCCAGAAAATAGGCAGAATCTGCCTAGTGCACTTACCCGGTCAACAAAAACTAACTAAACTAAACTAAACCTTAACAGTCGCCGGATAGACCATAAAAAAATCCAGTCCATGCTTCCTTAGAGTGTCCATTTGTGCATTAAATTGCTGCTTCTTTCGTTGGATTCTCATGGACATGTCCTGGTACAAGGTTAGTTTATGGCCTTCATAAAGTAGCTCTTTTTTATTTCTAAATGCTACCAGTTGGGCCTTTTGATAATGGTGCACGTGAAATATGACTTGTCGCGGTGGCTGATCGGAAGGTGGTATAAGGTCAAGAGCCCTATGCGCCCTTTCAGTTTTAAGTTTATTTTTCAGTATGTCCAGTTCTAGGAGTTTAGGTAGGGTTTCTGAGCAGAATTTGAGTAGGTTCCCGCTCTCTGCTCCCTTCGGTAGCCCCCGATGCGTAAATTATTGCACCTGCTATAATTCTCTTGATAATCAAGAGCTTCTTTTAATTCCTCTAGTTCTTTTTCAATTTTCTGTATTTTATTGGGTACCTCTTTTGTCATGTCCTCAACATCCAAGACCCCTTGTTTTACTTCATTGATCTGTCGTGCATGTTGTTTCATTTCCTGAGCCAGTCCCTTGAGTGTCTGTTCCAGGCTGTCACACTGTAACCCCCTTACAAATAGGGGTTCCTGAAAAGTCTTCCTCGAGCTTGCCTAAATGCTCACTGCCAGGCTGGTGTCCTGCGTTTTAGCAGTTTAAATGCGATTGCCAGACAGTGCCTGTTTAGCCTCTGTGTACTGTCTCTTTAAGAGCTGCCTGGATTGCAGTCATAAGTAATCTGAGAGGGAGCGCTGTTGAAAGATGTAACTATTTGCTGAAAATCATTTAGAGTGATAATGATAATGTAGTTTGTCTAACCTGCCTTCTTTGCAGCAAGGACTGTTTTGTTTATCTCCACTATCTTGGTCCTGGACTGCGAATTGGACCAATCAGTTCTGACGGAACCTAAAATGGAGCTGGACTACAGGAGCTGTCTGGAGTCAAAATCTGTAGGAGTTGTAGTTTGGGGCTTTTGGCACCTTTTTGCACCTGAAGGGGGAGCCTTTGTTGTGACTGACAGACAGATCAGCCAACCAAACCTTTTGGATTCTGGGGAAAGTCCCTGGCTTGCTGACAGTTGAGTCAGATCTCAGTTGGGAACTGAAGAAGCAAAAGCCTGAGACAGTCAAGCAGCTGTCTGAGTAGTTTTGCATGGGAGAACTGTGGAAACGCCTGATTTGTGGCCCGCATGTCTGCCTGCTGCCCCTGAGAGGGAGAGAAGAGAATTATTTTGGACTAAATCCAAGTTTATGAAAATGAAGTAAGCCACTCATTTTTTACCAGGCTCATACCTGAAGAAGACCAAAGATTTTGCTGAATGCGATTGGCCTGTCAGGATTTCCAGCTGCTTTTGAATCCCCGGTTTGTGCAGAGACTTTGTGATCGTGACCAGAGAGCAGTTTGCCTGGTACAGTAGAATTTCCATACATGTAAATGTGCTGTGTATTGAAAGTGGGTCTTGATTTGGTTCCCCACTGTGTGAACAGTGTTCTGCTTGCTTGTACCATATAATTCTTTACATGTAAATGTGCTGTGTATTGAAAGTGGGTCGTGATTTGGTTTCCCACTATGTGAACTGTGTTCTGCTTGCTGGAAGCTTTATCCAGCCAAATTGGACTAAATCCGCATTCATCTCCATTCGATCTGGGCCATGCCATGCTGGCCCTGCCAGACTACCCCAATGCACAGAGAAAGCCACCAACAAGAGACCTGCCTGGGGATCAGCCCCCTGCTCCACGCTTGAACAGGAACAACGCCTTGGCAAATCGTGTGGGCCCTACTTCTCCTGGCACTCCAGATTAACCACCTGCTGTCTCGATTTTCATCCAGCCTGTGTCCAGTCTTGGGTATCCTGAGTAATCATCAGGGTAGCTCCCTGCAACAACAGCCTAATCTAAAAGTGTGTCATCTGATTGTCTTGTTGTTTTCTTTTCACAAACTGAGCCCTCCAGCTCCGAATTGCAAATAGTGTGTGTTGTGCATGTTGTTTTCTTTCATCACAGGGCCCCAACCAGCTGCAATGTTCCTGGCTAGCTCACCATTCTCCATCTGGGTACCCAGAGTATGTGACTGTTTATGGACCCTGAAGTGCATGCATAACTGTTTGATTGATAGATTCTTTTAGCAAATTAACCTGATTACGCCCCTCCCTTTTTTCAAGTGCCTTAAATAAATTAATTCTAACTCTTTTTTCATTTACCCTGACTGTGGTTCCAGTTTATGCAAGGCAAGAGTACTGTACTGCTGTTATTTGCTGTGTATAACCTTGTTTTATGGGGGGTTCCCAGGGCCGAGCTGGAGGAAAGTCCTGGTGGTAAGTGCAAACAGTGTGGGTACTTGTGTGGTGTATCAGGGGTATGGTGAAAGTGATTATTGTGTATTGTTCCAGCCACTAGTAAGGAAAGAGGGGGGTTACAGTGTCCCAGAGGGCTGTGCCCGGGTTAGCTTGACCACTACCAACCCTGACCTCTGGGTGGAAGCACCCGTTTCAGAACTCAGGCCCCTTAACCTGCTACTAGCCAAGCAGGTGGGGTCGTAGCCCTTGGGATAGCACCACCTAGGGGTTACACCACTATGGTTTGAGGTCGGCCAAAATTTGCTCTGAGACTGCACGGTTTGTCGCTGCGACCTCTGCAGCTGTCAGTGAGATCAGGCCTTTTCCTCCCGTTCCAGCTCCCTCAGGGAGTTTTTGTCTGTTTGCTGGGCCAACTTGCCTGAGGTAATGTACTCATCCATTTCTTTGGTAGGAGAGCAAGTTATTCATTTAGCAAAAACCTGAGAAAATTAGCTTTTTAGCACTTTTATTCCATTAATAGTGCGGAGTTCTGGAATAGTGCGACCAGTCTCTTAGCTGCTCATTAGCGCCCCCAGTTGTAGTTTTTATTGCACAACAAAATCCTTTAGGCAAGAACCTAATCCTGAGTTATGGAACCTGGGACTGCCCAAAAATCATAAAATTGCTGAAAGTTGATGCAACATCCCTTATGGTGTTGTGGAACGAGTAGCAGGCAAGCCCATTTACTGAATACATCCAGATGGAGAATCAAGTGGGACTCAGACAATTCACCAAAATCACTTGTTGCCTATTAGACAAATTGACACTCATATTATGCCTGTAGAATCAGAGGTGCCTCCACAGCCTAAAACTATGTCTGCTGCATTCAGAAGTAACTGACAGTCATGAAAATAATCCATGAACACCATGGAAGCACTGGACAGTGATTCATCCAATGAAGAAATTGAACTAATATGGTATTACTTCTTCGTTGATTACCCCATATCATTCTAGAAGAGAGACCTCAAGAGGAAGCCAACAACTCTAAAACTAGGTTGCATTCAAATGAAGAACCTTTTCTGTCCTTGGATACAAGGCCAGTACATGAGGAGGAGAACATTGCAGAAGCAGAAGGAATGGAACAGAAAATTATATATAACAGGAAATAATAAATATATATATATATAGGCACAGTTGTACCCCTATAGTTAGGGTTGAATAGTCTGTTTAATGTTAAACCTTAAATTTTGCACTTTAATAACTTTGCAACTGATCAATGGATTTCCACAAGATTTGATATGTGCTCTCCTGTGGGGTAGATCTCTTGACATGGCAAGTTTCGTTCCAGTCGGATGTGTGGATTCTGAGATTCAGATAGTGAAAAAAAGTAAAAAGTCACCCTTTTGTTGCATTTTTTTCTTCATCACCTTGCGTCCAGATGGTGTGGAATTTTGGCATGATGTTTTTATGGCAGAAAGAACTTGGGTAACAGAACTGCCACTGTTAGTTTGATGCATAAATATTAAACTGTTGCAAAGTTATTTTGTTTTTTTAGTTTCTGTTATATCATGGGACTTTCATTTTTCAGGATAGAGGTAAAAAATTTCTACAAAAGATCAGATTTCATGAAAAAGGATTTAGTCTTGTGGGAGCATTTTCTTTTTTGTGATAACAAAATCCTTTTTCGTGAGAAGAAATTCCTTTTTTCCAAGCCGCCATCTTGTTTTCTGTTTTTTCAAATAAAAAAAGTTGAAAAGCACCCAAAATTAAGGTATATAGCGATACCAACACATGTATCTTGTTCATCGCGATTCCATTAAGTGGACTGTGAAGTTATTTGGTGGAAGAACAACCTTGCAATGCCTTTTTTTAACATTTTAATTCTTTTTTTGTGATTCTCTTAGATCCTTTTCCACAAGCCGATTCTTTTTCGTGAGATCAGGAAAAGGATTTCACAGGCTACTTTGATGCATAACTCAGCCATCTTTTGAGATTTTGACCCCAAATTTTTATCACGGCCTTTTGGTGACCCCACCTCATGAACAATACAACTGTTGTTCGTCAACTCCTGCCCAAATGGTGATTTCACATTTGTTTGGTGAATGCACCTTTCAGGCAGGATTTGCATAATTACAGACATATTGTTCATAAGGTGGGGTCCCCAAAAGGCCATGTTGAATATTTGGGTTAAAATGTCAAAAAATGGCTAAGATATAACCATTTGTTGCAATTTCACTAAGTGCACTCGTAACTTTGTAAATTTAAAATATTTTGACCCCAAATTTCAAACATAGATGCATTATTACCCCACCAAATGTATATCACAACTGTCACTTTTTCAAAACCTAGCTGAAATGTGTTTTCGCACCTGCAGTGCGGAAATGGCATTGCAGTTGCATAGAATTATGTTTTGGTGGGGATTTTAATATTTTCTGCACTGGGTACATCAGGTGGGATAGTAGCATGGCTATGCTAACAATTTCATCACTCTTGAGCTATACATGGAAGTGTAGGGCACAGAGGGCCCTGCGCTTCCACAGCTAAGTACATATACACATCTATGGAGGAATGGGATTGCAGGGCCAAGAGGGCCCTTCATTCCCACAAGCAAATTATGATATGATTATACTATATTAAAAAGTGAGGAAATAAATTGCAAAAAAGTTTGTTAATGTATCAGTTAGGGTTGCTACAACTAAAGTAGGGAAATGTGATGTTAGAATTTCACCCTAATACTCCACCCTTACTCTGCACAGACCAAGAGGTGTCGGGGTGGAATTGGGGTCATCCACCCTAATGCTCACTCCATTCCATTATAAAATAAGCTAGGTGGGTACAGTATAGGAGAATGGGATGAGTGTTAGGGTTGATGACTCAAATGCCACCCCCAATACCTCTTGATCTGCACAGGGTATGAATGGTGTGTTAGGGTGAAACCCTAATGCCACATTTCCCTACTTTTGTTGCAGCAACCCTAACTGATTCATTAATGAAGTTTTTTGCAATATATATAGATACAGATGTATACTGTATATAGATAGATAGCTAGATAGATATAGATATAGATATAGATATAGATATAGTTAGAGTTGGGTAGCCTGTTTAATGTTAAGCCTCAAATTTTGCACTTTAATAACTTTACAACTGATCAATGCAGTTGTACAAAATTTGGTATGCGCTGTTCCATAGGGTAGATCTCTTGTTGTGGCAAGTTTTTGTCTGGTCAGAGCTAAGGATTCTGAGATCTGGATAGTGCAAAAACCTTAAAAGTCACCATTTTTTGCATTTTTTTCCTCATCACCTTATGTCCAGATGGTGTGGAATGTTTGGTGTGGTTTTTTTTTTTTCTATTATTTATTTATTCTCCTGAGCATGGCAGGTGATTCAGGTCCTTCCCTCGGAGGGATTCAGTCTCCACCTGCACCATTACCCTGCCCGACACCCCCTAAATCCCCCATGGGTTCCCCCCCATGGCTGGGCCAAGGCAAAGGGGCACTGGCTCTCCCCCACCCCTGAGGCAAAATCCAGATGTCATGAGCCAGACGGGGTACTGGTGCATCCATCATGGAGCCTGCCAGATCCTTTTTCCTCCAGGTTTTCTCTCACCCCCCTCCCCACCAATGATGTACATCAGCGATGTGCCTCCTGGCTCACATCTCCACCTGTCTGACACCAGAGGGTGATTGATGATGAATGGGACAGCAAACCCTCCCTCCCTCCCTGAGAGGAGAGAGCAGTCCTCTGGCTGCTCAATCCTCTCTCTCCCCTGATGACCCCAGGTGGCCCGGGCTCATTCCAGACCCTGGGTCACCGGCATGGTGCAAGGTGTAACAACCAGTACCTCAGCCTCCAGCGCCACTGGGCAAGGTGTGATTTTTCTATGGTAGATGGTAGTCAGAGGGTGGTGGTAAATGGTGTACACACTGGAGTAAGGAAGGTTATGAGTGGGGATCCATAAAGGTCTGTATGAGGACCAATCTTTTTTAACAAATATATTAGTGATATGTCAGAGCGAATTGAAGGGAAAATGTGTCTGTTTGCAGATGATGCAAAGTTATGGAATAGGGTCGACATTGAAGGAGGGGTTGAGGTCATAAGAAGGGATTTGAGTATACTAAAGAAATGGTCAGAAACATGGCAGCTAAAGTTCAATACAAAGAAGTGTGCAGTGATACATATAGGGTGTAAAAATTGACTGGCCAAGTACTCACTGGAGAGAGCAGATAAAGCTAACAGAACAGGAAAGGGATCTGGGGAATTTAATATCAAACAACCAGAGGGTAAGTAACCAATGTAGTAAGGTGATTGGCAAAGCTAATAGAATGATGGCATGCATAGGAAGGGGCATAACTAGTAGGAAGATGGAGGTGCTGATGCCATGTTATAAGACCATAGTTAGACTGCACCTGGAGTACAGGGTACAGTTCTGGAGGCCTCATTTAAGAGAGGACATAGATGTAATAGAAAATGTTCAGAGAAGGACAACAAAGATGGTGCAGGGTATGCAAGAGAAACCATATGAGACAAGATTGAAACAATTAAATCTGTATCCACTGGAATTTAGAAGAGAGGAAGGAGACATGGCAGAGACATTCAAGTACATGAAGGGGATAAGTAAAGTGAGGGAAGGAAGTCAATTTAAAAGCAAAGTCAGAGTGAAAACAAGAGGTCATACTTTAAGACTGGAAGGAGGAAGATTTAAAGGTAATGAAAGGGGGTGTTATTTCATTGAGAGGGTAATTGAACCCTGAAACAGATTGCCTGAGGAGGTGGTAGGTGTCGAAACGATGGAGGGATTTAAGAATGGGCTAGACATATAGGGCTGTTTAGAGGACAGAGGAGAGGCTTCTTGTGCACCAGTGACAAGTAGGGGAGGGGGGAGAAGGGCAGACTGGATGGACCAGGATGGTCCTTTTCTGCTGACACATTACTATGATATGATACGATACAGTTTGGGTAAAACAACTGCCATGTGTTGTTTGATGAAAAAATATTAATCTGTTACAAAGTTATTAAATTTTTAAGTTCTCATTGTTTTCAATGGGAAGTGCACTGTTCTGGATAGAGGGATAAAGTCTGACAAAGGATTGACCTCGTGAGAAAGGATTCTTTCTTGCGAGACCTATTCCTTTTTCATGAGCATAAAATCCTTTTTCATGAGAGAAAAATCATTTTTTCTAAGCCTTCATCTTATTTTTTTTCTTCCACCAAATAAAAACCATGGAAAATATATAAAAATGGTGTCATTTTAAAAAACAAACATCAGAACCTAGGTAAATGGAACCCGTTTAGCTAGATTCTGATGTTTGTTTGATTGTTTCCATAATGCCCACAAATTGTTTTCTGGGCACCCAAAATTCTGGGTGTCCAGCTTAGCAAGAGGATCACTTCCCCCATGTTCTCTGTATGAGAACACCGAGAATTCCTTGACATCTACAGCTGCAGCTGAACTCCTGCTATCAGCTGCACTGTGTGTGCTGTGAACTGCCCTTGCCCTGGTGTCTAGTGGCACCCCCCACCCACCGATCACCACCCCCGATGTCTTTCTTTATTTTCTGGTGGTCTCTCCCCCTCCGCCATTCTCCAATCGCCGTCCCCTATGTCTTTATTAATTCCCTGGTGTCTAGTGGCACACCCCCACCCTCCGATCACCATCCCCAATGTATTTTTGTTCCCTTGCAAAACTTTCAGTGCATAATCTGAACCTTAATGCTACCAAAGTTGATTCATATCAGTTCCTATTCCGAACCCCAGGTTTATGCTACCAATGATGTTATCAGATTCAGTAGCTGTGCAGTAGGTATATACTGACTCTCATCTACATATCCCCGGCAATTCTGATCTCTGTCTTTCTCTAGTGAAAGTAGCTGTCTGTATGACTACAGGTTAATCAATGAGTCTGTTCTTGCAGTACAATTTAATAGAAATACACATAAAATAAACTTTGCAAGTTGTGTCACCTTAGCTTGTCTGCTATGTGTTGTGTAGGTACCGACTATAAGTAAAGCAGGAGATAAGACAGTAGGAAGGGGCCATGGTGGTCTGCTTAATTTTACTTCAAACACCTCTCTGTTGCTACTGCCTGCATATAAACATTAAGAAAAAAAGTAGACTAGCTAACAAGCAGTAAAATGACAATAGATTGTCAGAATAGTTCATTTTTATTTTAATTGTGTATTACTGAGCTGGGGGTGTTGAAGTGAGCCCATTTTCATAAGCAGTTGCCAACATCAGGGGTGCCAAATCCCTTGTGTCAGCATCCCCCCTCAAGTAGTGTGGGACACTGAGGAGCCCACCCCAGCATCCCAAAGTGAGTAATAACTGTACTTGTAAAAAAAATGGTCCACAGCGTCTTTTTTTTACCTGTAAAAAAGAAAACGGTCCCTCGTCACCACCGTCCCCATCCCCATCCCGACCCCCACTGAGCACCCACCATCCCACACACACCCCTTATCCTATACTTACCATCAGAGGTCAAACGCTATCATCTTCTGTGGACCAAGACACGTCTGCACTCTTCAAAGGCTAACCGTGAACTGAGGAATAAAGGTAAGTGCCATATAATGTATATCAATGGCATTTTGAACTTATGTTCATAACTTTGCCATTTTTTGGAATTTTTTCATCAGATTTTCAACATGGCCTTTTTGGGACCCCACCTCATGAACACTGTAACTGTCATTTAATCGAGCCCTGAAGGTGATTTCGCAATCATTGCACGAAATCACCTTTCGGAACAGAATAAAGAAATTTCACCACCAGTGTTCATGAGATGGGGGCCCCAAAAAGCCAATGTTAAAAATTTGGTGAAAAAAAATTCCCCAAAATGGCTGAGTTATGCATTTTTCTACACACACGCATAACTTTGGTCATTTTTAATATTTTTACTCTAAATTTTCAACATAGCAATTTTTCACACACCCTTATGAACAGTACAGCTGTCATTTTTCACATCCTATCCGAAATGTGTTTTTGCACCTGTGGCGCAGAATGGTGTTTTAGAATGGATTTGAACATTTTCACCTATGGGGTTTATGAGGTTGAGTCAAAAGAAGACTATGCTCAAAATTTGGGGTCAAAATATAAAAAAATGCTACAGTTGTGAACATTTGTTGCAATTTCGCTATGCCTGCTCGTAACTTCAGAAATGTTAAATATTTCTGACCCAGATTTTCAACATAGCCTTCTTATTACCCCACCTCATGTATGTCACAGCTATCATGTTTCAAATCCCGGCCAAAATCTGTTTTCACACCTGTGGCATGGAATGGCATTGCAGTTGCACAGAATTATGTTTTGACTGGGATTCGAAAATGTTCTGTACCAGGTACATGAGGTGGGGTAATAAGATAGCTATGCTAACCATTTGGTGACTGTTGTCCTATAAATGGGGCCCTGTGCTTCCACAGCTACATACACATACTCATCTATGGATGGATGAGAGTGCAGGAACCAAAGGACCCTGCGTTCCCACAGTAAAATAAGGATATCATTATACTATTTCAAAAAGTAAGGAAATAAGTTGCAAAAAATCTTTGTTAATGCTCCACTTAGGGTCAAAGTGACAAAAGTTGGGAAATGAGGCATTAGGGTTTCCCTAACACCCCACCCTCCCAACTCAGGCAGGAGAGCAGGTGTGAGGTTTGCCTTGGGCTTCTCACGCCTAATGCTCACCCCATTCTCATAAAGTCTACACATCTGACCTTATTTATAGATGGAATGGGGTGAGTGTTAGGCTTGAGGCCCAAGGCACATCCCACACCTGTTCTCCTGCCCTGGTTGGGAAGGTAGGTTGTTAGGGGAACAGTAAAGCCTTATTTCCCAAATTTTGTTGCATCGACCCTAACTGGATCATTAAATAAAATGGGTAGGAAAAATGATGTCTGCTGATTTGTTGGATCCCATCACGTGTCCATGCGTATATCAGAGCGCGACTGCACACCTGCAATTTTACACCCCTTAAAAACAATTTTGCCATTTTATAAGATAGATAACCCACTCTATGGTGTGCGGTCGTGCTCTGATATATACACACCTTGGGTGGTTGATGCGTTCGGCCTGCAACCTTGTGTGAACAACGCACACCAAGGCGTGCGTATATCAGAGCACAACTGCACAGCTAAGAGTGGGTTATCTATGTGTGTGTGTGTGTGTGTGTGTGTGTGTGTGTGTGTGTGTGGGCCAGGTTCTGTAAGCCAGTGGGCTACTACCCCTGCCTGTTGACCTGCACACGGGTTAAGGGGCCTGGGTCTTGCTACAGTGGTATTCGGGGGGTTCTTTCCCAAGAATGAAAACAAAATGCGTGGTGCCTTCTCCCAGAGTAAGTTGCAGTGGGCCAGATGTGTGACTGGTACAACCCCTGGAATGCTGAACCTACCCACCTCCCCTTCCAACCACCCCACACACTGGATGTCAGTTTCCCAATATGCCATGTTGTGGTATCTCCTCCTTGACTGTGTGGGTTTTTATGCCTGAAAATTATATGTGAATTTCATTGATTGTTATTGTCCTGGCTGCATGTATTCATTACTACTGACTGTTTTGACCTATACTATTGTAATTTCATTGTACTCATGCTATGTACCTGTCTTTGATTGTTGTACTGTCCCAGGTCATGCCTGAAAATAGTAATTTCATGGCTAGTGCACCTACCCGGTTAACAAAAACTAAATAAATAGATATACCACACACACTTTATAGTTGATTCCCGCAAAACACACTTCACACAGCAATTCCAAACAACAAAACACAGCTTTATTAGGGGAAAGGGCTAGGATCAGGGTACCTGGAAAAGGGGATAGCTGTGGAGGGAAGAACGGTTAAAGAATTGGTTCAGAACAATTAACAACATGTGGGCCCATAGGCTAGACCACCCCAGATGCCTACTCCCACTGATACCAGTGCTACCCTCTGTCTTGTCTGGGTACCCAGGAATTGTAGGCCTGTTCGGTGCCGCAAGTTGGATGGCATTGGCGCCCTAAAAACAATACAACTGGCTGTGGCAATTAAATATACGCTCCCCTTGGTTGCCAGGGCAAGCACTGGGTACTCACAGTCCTGAAGATCTGGAGAGTTCCTATTGCGGAGGGCTTCCTCCAGTCCATGTTCAGGGGATCTCAGTTCAAAGAAGGGCAAAGCAAATGGGAAGCAGAAGGTATTCTGAAGACTTGAGCTTGATTGAAGGTCTGGCCACTTGTCCCATTGATTGAAGATCTGGCCACTTGTCACCTTGATTGAAGATCTGGCTGCTTATCACCTACAGCCTATTCAGGCCCATTGCAGAGCTACTGCGCAAGGCCCACCAACTACAGATACAGGGAAACCCAGACCTGGGAGCGGCTCCACAGCCCAGCTCCCTACCAGATCACATGTGCCCTAGCACCTCAGCATGCACCAGTTGGCCCCTGCAGCCAGCAGACCTCACTGGATGGGAGTTAGCTGGTTACCCACCTGGCTCCGAAATTAAGCTGGGGATCTCCGGGATTCTCCTCGTCTTTCACACAAGATCAGCTTACTGTGCAGCCAAAACAGTTTCTCCACAATTTCTCCCTGGCAAGCCTCTTAACAGCAGGCTCAATTCCACTGTAAATCAGCAGTTTTAGTCCTTAACAGGCTCTCAGCAATGGCCACAGGTCCCTGAAGTCTAGGACACATTCTTCTCTCTCTCTCTCTCTCTCTCTCAGTCTTTCTTTCACTCTCTGCTTTAAATCAGTTTCCAGCTTTTCTCTGGCTTACTCACAGTTCCTGGGAAATCTCTTCCCCAACTCAAATTGTTCTCTCAGTCCCAAACTGTTGCAGGATGGCTGCAGCAAAAGCCTCCAATTAACATAGCAAACTCCAAAAGAACACTTGGAACATTAGTGCAGAATCTGCAGCTTCTCCAAATCGGCAAGAACATTTTACTATTTCTCTGACAAACTCTACTTTTCTCCAGATTAAGCCCTGTGAAAAGCCTTCAGTGTTTTCTCCTGTAGCACAGAACTCTCCTGACTCGATCAGAGCCCAGCCAACACAACTTTCCAGTTTCTGGGATTTCCCTTGAGAATCCTGCCCTCTGATTGACTGCCTCCAGTCATCAATCACAGTATTGAGCCCTCTGGGATAAATGATTTGTTGTGTCTCTTGGCGCCTGAAAATAATTAACACCTTCTTCCATAATCCATCTGAAATAGTTTTGGGTACCTAGTTATCTCATTGGCTGTCTTTGAGGGGTCAAAGCATCACAAATATGGCTGCTCCTATTCAATCCCATAGCAGTTCATATAGTGTCCCCACTTTCTAGACCTCCTGCAGGCAGAAAAAAGTTATTTCATATTTGTCCCACTGTTTTGCAGCAGCCCCTTTACCCTGCTGAGCACTCCTTGCATTCAACATTTTACTTTCCCCCTTCTGTCGCTAGTGATGATACTTTCTGCCCTTAGGCGCTAGACAGGCTTAACTTATTAATATGGACTCCACCTCATGAATACTAATTAGACGCCACCCAGATTCTGTAGTGCGGTAGGTACTCCTTTAAAAAAAACACTTCTTCTGCTTCTCAGCACCTCCTCTGGGTCTCAGTCCCTGATCAGCTTAACAGGGGGACTGGGACCACCGGAGAGGCATTCAGAAGGCCACAAGAATGGCCAAAAGCACAAGCGCCCCTGCACATGCGTAGATAACCGAACTGCACAGAAGTGCAGAGAACAAACCGGCGGCTCCACCCTTTAGCTCCTCCTACCCCGTTCTTGGCTAAAAATACTGTGGAGGCCAGGGAGAGGATCCAGGGTACTAGGGACCTGTGCCAGGAATGTGGTCCCATAGCAGGGAAAACGGGGAACAGGCTGCCCAAATGGGGCTAAATAGGTAGGCCCCTATATATATATATATATATATATATATATATAGACAGGATAGACAGGATGTAATGTAATTGACTTAGTCTTAGAAAGGAATAATTGCCTTTACAGCCTAAATGTCAATATGTTTGGACTTAGAAACATAGAAACATAAAAAACTGACAGCAGATAAGGACCGCTAGGCCCACCTGGTCTGCCCGTGTTCCCTACCTTTATTAGCAGCCACTGATCCTACTTGATCATCAGCTTAAGCCTCTTTCTTCCCACCTCTAGGGTTCCCTTATGCCTATCCCATGCATGTTTAAAACCCACTACTGTTCTTGCTCCCACCACCTCCTGGGGCAGGTTATTCCATGCATCCACCACCCCGAACTTTGTACATTCCTGTTGGCATTGATGCTGACATCAATTTCATAGAAGGGGAGAGTATAGGTCATGCATCAAAGGTGCCAGCAACCACCAATGGAGGTACTGCTTTAGTGCTCCCAACATGATCTCCAGATCATTGCCCCAACCAAATCAGACATTTAAGCACACCAACGTAGGACTGGTTTGGTGCCCAAGATATTGTTTGGGAGCTGACCTTAGTGCAAATAAAGAATTTTGGAAAGACTGCCTATGGACTACAGAATCAGCAGCCATCTTCAACACATATTCAAGTCCTTCAGCCTGTCCTCATAGGACTTGTGATACAATCCATGTACCATTATGACCTCCCTTTTCCTGCTGGTGATGCCCCTGCCTATGCATCCAGCATACTATTTGCTTTACCTGCTTCCTTGTCACACTGTTTTTTTACCTTGAGGTCATCAGAGGTGATAATCCCAATATCTCTTTCCTGCTTGGTGCTTGCTATATCCTCACCCCCCAACTGATATGTTGTCCCAGGGTTTTTGTGCCCCATATGCATTATCTTGCACTTCTTTGCATTGAATTTCAACTGCCAAACCCCCTGACCATTCTGACCAGGTTCACTTCCATTATCCTCTTTGTACTTTACCTGGTAGTCTACTGTGCTGTCACAGGATACCTATAGTCAATCACCCAAAGCAAAGCATGCTGACAGCTTTACTATATCTCCTAGGAACCTATCCAACCCTTCTGTAGCCAAATGCACCCAATCCCTTGCATATAAATGTGGCAGTTTGGTCACAGTTTGGTCATGCCACAGCACCATGCCCCCTTTCAAGCCCATAAAGCTGCACATCAACGTGTTGGCCACCCTGCGAGCCTTCTTAGTTGCTGCAGGATCCTTTGCATACAGCCACGTTTGCCATGCATGATGTGCCGCCATATCAGTACTGTCCCAGCCAACACAACTGTAAAACACAAAGGTCATCTTTCATCTGGTGAATCAAACCCAGTGATTTTACCATCCCCAAGTCATGACTCCGAATGGACAATCAACACACCAGGAGGGGCTTGCTGATGAGCCTCAGCCATAACCTATGGCAAAAAGTCTTTCCATCTGCTTCCTCAGTGCCCCATCCATTGCATTCATTGCTGATATGGGTCCAAGAAGAAGTTCTCACCTTCCTGCATGTGCCTGGCCCTTCTAGTCACCCAATAGATGAACAAGTATCCAAAACTCCATACCTGCTTTGTCTGGGCTCTCCCACCTGTCAGTAAACACAAACATAGTTACAGAAAATGCAGACATATGTACACTTCAGAGTCCTGTGAGTTCCATCGCCCCAACACCTTTATCTTAATGTCTGTTAAACCTATTGCCCTCACATTTGTGGCTGCGCCCGTTAAAAAGAAAATGTACTGAACTCCATTGAGTTTATCCCCAACCCTTTCATAGCCCTGCTCAGAACATAACAAAACTGAAATACTACCAGAGGGGTTCAGTTTTCGTGATGAAAGAATGGCCCCCCTCCCCAGTGCTCCTGGTTATATACTTCTGTACTTCCGTCCACACATTCTATGTTTCCCACCCAGGAGCCCACACACTGCATCAGTAATCCAAGGCCTGGTGGTCCGTTTTGCTCTTATGAAGATGCAAATATACCCCTTTCATTGTCAAAGCCATGTCCTCGTCTGCCAATGCCACTTCAGTTTCAGCAGCCTTGTTCGGCTGTACTGACTCTTACACCTGGAATGCTCCGCAGAAGGCCACTAGAAAGGTCATTCTTACCAATAATATTTTTGATGTGTCCAAACACACCCACTCCAATTCACCAAAAACCTGTTCCATCAGACTGGGGCTAACTGGACACCCATTGTCCACCCTCGTAGGTGTACCTCATGCCTATCCTTCCAGCAGCTTCAAAAGCCGAAAGGCTTGTGCGCTGTCCTGTAGCCCCATAACTTTCAAAAACCAAGCTACCTCCGCCAGCTGTTAGCCAATCATTCCTGATATGAACCCCTACTGGCATAGCTGATCTACTGGAACAGGCCATACATTTGTCCACTCTTGTGCCTTCCTTGCATTCAAGAAACTCTCCCCGTATGCTGCCCTTATGACCAGAGCTAATACATTCTGAATCAACTCCCAAGCTTCTGGCTCACCAATTCCTTGAGGATGGCTGAGACTACCCTGGGGTTCTCCACAGCTTCCGGAACCTCGCCACTATAAATAAGAAACAGCATCAGTAATGTCATTATCAACCTTGGGTACATGCAATGCCTTAAATTAACTGTATAACATTAGGCACTTCAACCCAAACACCCTCATGAGATCTCGTATTGGCCTTTTGCCCCTTGATAACTGTTGATGTCATGCACCACCCCATGTTGCCCATGAGGAAAAGGACCTTTTTATCCCTGAACTGGTTGCCCCACACCCACAGGGCCACTACGATTGGGCAAAATTCTAACAAGGTGACATTTTTAGTCAGCCCTGCCTCCCACCAGCCAATTTTCTGCACACCAAGCCCCCTGAAAGTACACCCCAAAGCCAATGCCCTCAGACACATCCATGTACAGCTTTATTTCCTGGCTGGTGGTGGCCATCGGTCATATCAAAATGCCATTATAGCAATTCAAAAAGGCCATCCATACTGCCAAGTCTTCCTTCATACTCTCCGTCATCTGGAGTCTTTGATGAGTTTTTTTTGCATCCAGCTCCCACCTTTGCCATTCTGCATAAAAACGTCCTCCCCATCAGAATTATCTTACATGCAAAACTGAGGCGCCCCAACAATTGTTGTAACTCCCTCAAAGTGATTTTTCGTGCCTCTGCCCCTCTGGATAATAATTCATGCAAGGCCTACACCTTCTCCACTGGTAACTGAAAAACCATTGCCTGTGTATCGATCTCAAAGAGGAACAGCACCCTGCAGGGGCCTTCTGTCTTGGCTTTTGCCAACAGCACCCTGAAATCTGTACACACCTCCTGAAATACCTTCATCACGTGTTCACACTCCCCAGTGCTGGTCTGACCAATGGACAAGAAGTCACCTAACATTGAACCACTTCCATCCTCTCAGCTCTCTTCATTATGGCCCACTGTAAAAAGGTGCTGAAATGCTCAAACACTCTGCACAACACAGCACACCACATGGACATGCATCTGTCTACATAATACTGCCCTTCAAATTTCATCCCTAATAACTCTCTATCCCCTTCATGAACCAGCAGTAACCTAAAGGCTGATTTGATATCATAATATCATAGTAATGTGTCAGCAGAAAAGGACCATCCTGGCCCATCCTGTCTGCCCATCTCCCCCCTCCCATACTTGTCACTGGTGCACAAGGAGCATCTCCTCTGTCCTCTAAACAACCCCATATGTCTATCCCACTCTTAAATCCCTCCATCGTTTCGACACCTACCACCTCCTTAGGCAATCTGTTCCAGGGTTCAACCATCCTCTCAATGAAATAACACACCCTTTCATTACCTTTAAATCTTCCTCCTTCCAATCTTAAAGTATGACCTCTTGTTTTAACTCTGACTTTGCTTTTAAATAGACTTCCTTCCCTCACTTTATTTATCCCCTTCATGTAATTGAATCTCAATCTCTCTCTCTCTCTCTCTCTCTCTCTCTCTCTCTCTCTCTCTCTTCTTAACTCCAGTGGATACAGATTTAATTCATTCAATCTTGTCTCATATTGTTTCCCTTGCATACCCTGCACCATCTTTGTTGCCCTTCTCTGAACCTTTTCTATTACATCTATGTCCATTCTTAAATGAGACCTCCAGAACTGTACCTCATACTCCAGGTGCAGTCCAACCATGGTCTTATATAATCGCATCAGCACCTCTGTCTTCCTACTAGTTATGCCCCTTCCTATGCACACCATCATTCTATTAGCTTTGCCAATGGCCTTACTACATTGGTCACTTATCCTAAGGTTGTTTGATATTACAATCCCCAGATCCCTTTCCTATTCTGTTTGCTTTATCTACTCTCCCCCAGTGAGTACTTGGCCAGTCGATGTTATGCCCCATATGCATCACCACACATTTCTTTGTATTGAACTTCAGCTGTCATGTTTCTGACCATTTCTGCAGTATACTCAAATCCCTCCTCATGGCCTCAACCCCTCCTTCAATGTCAACCCTATTCCACAACTTTGCATCATCTGCAAACAGACACATTTTCCTTTCAGTTCCCCAGTTAAAAAGGACTGATCCTAGTACAGACCCTTGAGGAACCCCACTCGTAACCTTTCTTACCCCAGAATGTACACCATTTACCACCACCCTCTGACTTCTATCCTTCAGCTAGTTTTCCACCCATCTAGTTGTTTTCTGTCCTACCCGTATTCTCTCTGTCTTATTTACCAGACTGCGGTGAGGGACAGAGTCAAAGGCCTTACTAAAGTCCAGGTAGGCAACATCAACTGCCCCTTCCTGATCAACCACCTTTGTTACCCCATCAAAAAATTCTGTCAGATTTGTTTGGCAAGATCTCCCACTAGTAAATCAATGTTGCTTTTCATCTAATAGTCATCGTCCGTTAAGTATTTTACCACTCTTTCCTTTATTAGCACCTCCATCACCTTGCCCACAGCTGATGTGAGGCTAACAGGTCTGTAATTCCCTGCCTCCTCCTTGCAGCCTCCCTTGTGCAGTGGTACTACATCTGCCATCCTCCAGTCACTCGGAACACACCCTGTATCTAGGGACAAGTTAAATAACTTTGCTAAATGTGTTGCCAACTCATCCCTGAACTCCCTAAGAACCCTTGGATGCAAACCATCCGGCCCCATTGCTTTGTCTACCTTTAATTTTCCAAGTTCTTCCTTAACTCTTTCCTCGCTGAATGGGCTTTGATACACCCCAAATTCATCTCCTTCCTTCTTCTTTAACTCAGGTCCCTTTCCATCCCCTTCCACTGTGAATACAGAGCAAAAAATAACTATTCAAAACCTAACAGCTTTCTCAAAGTCTCCCTCAACCTTAGTTCCCCCCCTCCCCCCTCAAACTCACAATCCCCTGTCTTGTCCTCCTCTTCCCTCCACATATCTAAAAAAAGTTGTATCCCCTTGTTTGACATGTTTAGCAATTCTCTCTTCTGTTTCTGCTTTTGCTCCCCTAATCAATTTCACTGCCTGTCTCAGTTTCTCCTTATAATTTACTCTATCACACTCTGAGTTCTCTTATTTCTTCGGAAAACTATCCTTCTGTCTCTTATTGCCCTTACAACCTCCCTATTAAAACAAAGAGGCCACCTTCTTTTCTTGTTTTTTTTTCTTACCCTCCTTATGCATAGTTCAGTTGCTTTTAATAACACCTCCTTAATGCATTTCCACAATTCCTCTACATCCTCTATCCAGTCACCGCATTTCATTTCCTCCCTGAAAATCTCCCTCATTCTATTAAAGTTCACCCTCCTGAAGTCCAGAACCTTTGTGCTAGTCTCATTTGTTATCTTCCCTATTTGTATCTTAAAACTTACTGTGTTGTGATCACTTGTACCCAGACAGTCTCCCATAATAACCTCTTCAACACTATCCCCGTTTTGTGAGTACCACGTCCAAAATATTTTCCCCCCTTGTGGGCTCCTTAACCAGCTGATGCAGAAATGATGCCTGCAGTGTTTCAAGTATCTCCCTGCTCCTGGCTGATGTTGTCTTTGGGATTCCCTATTCTACGTCTGGCATATTATGATCCCCCAGTAGTACAAACTCCCCTTTGTTTGACACCCTTTGAATCACCTGCATCATTTGCCTGCCTAACTCCTCCCCCTGATTTGGAGGCCTATATATCACTCCTATTTTTACTATGACTCCAGGTTTTTTTTCTAATGTGACACACAGGAATTCTGTCTCATTTTACACATCCTGTCCTTCAGTTGTTTTAATGGTCCTTGAAATATAATGCCCCCCCTTTCTACCCACCCTGTCCCTTCTGAACAGCATGTATCCTGGAACACTAACTTCCCAGGAGTGATTCTCCAACCACCAGGTCTCTAACAATATTGAGGCATTCATCCACCATCATTGTCTCTAGGTCTACCATTTTATTTACCAGACTTCTGGCATTCACATACAGCCCTCTCCACCCTGAAAATCCTACTTTCTTCCTATAGCCTATTAACTTACCTACAATATTACAAGGGGGGTTACTAGTTAGGCTATTCCTTGCTGCTCCCCCACTAATCAATTTAAATGTAACTCCTCCCTTACAAAGTAATTAAATTTTTCACTCAGGACCATTGTGCCAGCTCTGCTTAAGTGTAATCCGTCCGGAGCATGTAATTTTGCGTTATCCCATGTCCTACCCCGTGCCCCCCCCACCAATCCAAATGCTTGTTCACTACACCACCACCTTAACCATACATTAAACTCATCAGTTCTCATTTTTCAATCCATGCTGGCCTTTGGTTCTGGAAGTACTTCTGAAAAAGAGACAGATTTATTATCCAGCTTCTAGACTCTTGCCAATTCCATTAATCTGGCTTGCATTTCCTCGAGACTGCTATCTGCCAGGTCATTTGTGCCCAGATGCAACACAATGTGTGTGATCCCCTTATGTTTCCTGGATATGGAGTATACAAGATGCAAGGCTTTTAGCACCACCATAATCTCAGGCATGCACTCAGTCCTAATATTTCTGTTCCCTTCACCCAACTTCCTCCACTGAATTCCTCTAATTATAGAATCACCCAGTATAAGGACTCCACCCTCTTCATAGTCCATGCATCCCCCTTAAAACACAGCTGGTTGTACTTTGCCCAGTTCTGCTCCTTTTGATTCTTCAATAATATCCTCTTCCTTTAAACTTCCTCCATTCACTCTTGTTTTCCTTTTACTTTCCCCTTTCTCTGAGCATCCCATTTCCACTTTTCTTCTATGCCCTCCTTGTATACCTGCCTCCTCACATATCATCCCTTCCCCACCTTTGCTCTGTTCAGTATCTGAGTTTTCATGCTCACCCACCCCCACTTATCCAACTCAGTATCTACATCTAGATTAAGTGTTCTATTTGTCCTCCCACTACTCTCCCCAGCTCCTCCTCCCGCTTTCCTACTCTATTCTGCTCTGTTTTGACCCCTCACCCCCCTTTTCATCTGAGTCCATTAAATTTAACAATGGTGAATACCTATTTCTCAAGATAACCCCTCCCTCATTGACTAGCTCTCCACCATTATTTTCCTTGCTCATGCTTTTCTTAATATTCAAATCCCCTTCCAACTTCTCACTCACATTCCCATGTATTCTTTCCTCATGCTTAGAATTATTTTTCTCTCCTTCTCCTCTCTTTTCAAATCTATGCCATCATTGCCAGGAAGGTCCCTTTCCCCACTGCCAGCACCACTTTCACTGCTCTGCCAAATAGTGCATAGCACACCACCATAGCAGGTCAATATAGTCATTGACAGAGTCTCCCCTTGGTAAGACAGGTAGTTTATCATCCTGAATTCACCACTCCTGGGGACTAATCCAATCAGGGATATCCTCAATGATGGTAAAGGCGGGGCTGAAAAGGCATAGCTGATTCTCCCTACTCCCACTTCCTTGGCAATCTTTCCCCTGACCTGCTGTGGCCACTCCCTAATGGACTTCAGGTTCTTGGCCTCATAATGCCATCACAGTCCCTCATACTGAAAGCTGTCTGATCAGGGCACTGAATCAACCAAGGCCTTATTCTGTCCACCCTTATTGGGGTTGGGAGGCCAGTTGCACCACTTCCGAAAAGACCGGAGGGGGGCAGCACCACCTGGTTTATATTGCATGAAAGAATGAAGTCAGCCATAGGCCATACATTCATGCTTAAACCTACACCACTCCATCTTACAGGTACCTTAGTTATAATTATAACAACTGCCAAAACCAGCTTCTCCCTGATCTGCAGTCCTATGCATCCATCTCCTAGGGGATGGGGCCCACCTGACCAGGAAACCACTATCCATGTACTGTACACCCTTCCCCTATGTTAAATGGCTCACAGCAGTGTCATATCCACTACACCCCAATATCATGCCAGGTCCGTTTACTTATACTGATGAAATTCCTCATCATATTCCAACCACTCACAACCTGGCTTTCTGGCAGGTATTGCAATAACCCTGCTGTAGTAGTTCCACAAGCCATGTGCCTTCTCGGGTGCTACCAGCTGTACTGTCCCTGCATATATGGTAAATGCAAACAAACAGTTCTCCCACATGCAGGAGACCTGTACCCTTCATTTTGTCTCTATCCCTTCCTCTTTTTCTTTTTTGTCCTTCTCCTCTGGCTCCCTGGGCCAATTAAGGAGTGAAAACATGTCCACATATGCTCCCCTCATGATCTGTGACCACACCTTCTTGGTGAAGTGCAACCCATTCAGCTCCCCAGGCTGATGAAGGCTGTTGTGGGGGTGGGGTACACTGAAGGTGGTGCATCTACCAGGATGAAGAAGTGGGCCCACCAGAACCAGCTCCACTACTGGGGCCACCACCCCAGGTACAGACACCCCATCCCCCCTAACATTGCCCCCATCCCCAATAGTAGCAGCAGTGGCCTTCCCCCTCCCTGTGCATTACCTTCAAGGTATGCCACAAGCCAATTGAGCCTCTGTTCTAATGCCCAGGAGTGCTGTCTCACTGCCAGCCCCAACTGATTGACTGGCTCCTGAGCCTGCAATGCTGGCAGTGCTAACAGACTTGCCAGCCAAAGAGGAGCATTCTCAGCCAGTATCCCAGCACCTGTTTAGACTAGGGCTGTCAGCTGGTCACAGAGTGGACTCCCAGGCACAAGCAACAGACCGGGCACTGCTGCTTGCCTGGGGGTCCTACCTGACTGAAGAGGCAGGTCTCCCCCCCCTGCTCCTAGGCCTTTTTGGTGTCTGCTCCCCTGTTAGAGTACCACCTTTAAACATGCTTTCCAGCAAAACCTGCATCTGCTCCAGACTCCAAGCCCCAAAATTGGGCCTACCTTGCTCTGTGATGACTGCTGCTGCTGGTCCCTTCTGTTGCCTGTTATTTTGGGCTGTTTTTCTGGCTGATGGCTTCTTGGTCACTGTTTTCTTGTTCTCAGGCTGCCAAGGTGCTGAAGCCCACTTCCTTCGCTGCATCTTGCATGCTACTAGTCAGGGAGCAGGAGGTTCCACCACTGGTGTTGTCTACACAGGTGGGGGGGGGTAGGTTGTGCCAGAAGTTGTTTATTATTAGGAATAATCATTGAACATATGCTCATTTACAATGGCAACCTGGAATACACAGTAGAAATATACATCAACCTACCATACGGTATACAACATACAAATATATAAAAAAAAATCCATCATTAATTCAAACATTTGCACGCCTGGACATTTGAGAACAGATACTTCTTTAGTTGAGATACAGACAAGGGTTTAATTCAAGGGACCTAAAATGGTTGGGAAGCCTGTTCCAAAATATTGGAATCAATCAACTAAAATATTGCATAGCCGTTTTAGAATTAGTCCTAGGTACAATTAACTGGGAAAATTGGGAGTTTTGTATAGATGGACCAATATCACAAAATATTAACTTATCACTTAAATACTTGGGAATACAGCCCAGACCAGATTTGTATGCAAACTCATATAAATATTCCTCCTAGAAGCCAGAGAGACCCAATCTAAAGATTTATACAAATCACAATGATGAGTAGTTATTGGACATTTTAAGATTAACCTGGCCAATTTATTTATTTATTTATTTATTTATTTATTTATTTATTTTAACTTTCTGTTTATATTCCCCTCTGCTCCCTGGGTCCCGCACCATCGGGAGTCACTTATAATGTCTACTCCTATTCTCCACCTACCTGAAGCCTGGAAGCAGTCCCCCATGGAGCCTTGGTTGTACCCTCCAGGTGGGAACGAGGTGGGGCCCATACACCCTGAACTTTCTGGTTTTGTTGGATCACTCATAGGACAGGCAGGAGAGTCATGGGGTCTGCATCTGGGTGCTCCAACTTCCCGGTACCCAAGGAGCTTATTTTCCTATGTTCTCTGTGGAGCGTGCCATGCGCCCAGACATCAAGGTACAATCACTGACATCCGACACACCCCGACCCCTTCTGAAGGCTCTAGTGCTTGCTGTGCCTCCGGCCACCACCAGAGGCCAGACAGGCACAGAGCCATGTCCCCCCACCCTCCCAGAGAAGGTGAACAGTCCATCGTACGCTCAAGCCTCCTCCCCCTGGCTGGCCCTCCATCTCCCCAGTCTCATTCCCAAACCCGGGGCAGCGGTGGCAAAAGCGGTAGCACTACCGCTGCGCTGGTGGGCCAGCCAGCCAATTTATTATACGGTACATCCAACTTGTGTAATCTGTCTTGTGAGGCACTGCCATATAATACATCGCCATAATCCAATGGGGCAAAATCTGAACCTGTATTATATAATTCATGGTCTCTGGATCAAGGCATTTTTAGTTTCTAAATAAATATCCACCTTTTTCCCTAGCTAAACCACTAAATTATCTACATGCGTATTCCCCAAGCCAAACTGGTCCAGCCAGAATCCCAGGTATTTATATGCTTTAACACATTCTAAGTATGTCCCGGACAGATCAGATATCTCTAGCATGACATCCAGTTTAAACTTGGATGCCAAACCAAATAAGATAGACTTTGTCTTGGATGTATTCAACTTCAGCTTTAAGTATCGTAAAAAGTTATGCAATAATAAAAAATAGGTTTGTAAAGTAGACTGAATTTCCAAAACTAAACTATTCTAGTAGTATAAAATTGAGTCATCTGCGTAGAGGTGATAATTTATCCCCTCTACGCATTTACCAATGTCTTTTAGGTAGATTAAGAAAAGAAGCAGACCCAGTACTGAACCCTGGGGCATACCGCTTACCACTCCCAAGAAGAAAAGTCCACCCCATTAACCCTTGTGTATTGATAATGATCACTTAAATAAGAGCAAAACCAAGCCAGGTCTTCTCTACTCAATCCTAAATCCGAAGACCCTTCTCCTGATGGGTTCTCAAACCCCCCCCCCAGCTTTGAAAAACAGGCCTCCCACCAGGCCTTGCCTCTCGCATGCACCAGCGCTTGCAGCTGCTTCTCGAACTCCTCTGTACCCCTCTTCTGCACTGTCTTACCTTTTCCCAGCATTTTATCCACTGCTCACTAACTGAAAGACAAAATCACAGACAACCTGTCCCTGTATCGGGGGGGCGCTAGAGAGTCATCTTCTTGACAGGATGTTTTCCTCACAAGCTCTTCACTTTGACCTGCAAAACTTGTTCAAACTTGCAATTTTTGGTAATCTCCTGCCTACAATCTTAATGAATTCAGAATCTGGGTGACCTGCTGAATTGGCAGATACCAAATTTATGATGCTTCAACCAAAAGGGCATTACTCTGTAGTGGGTAAACTACCTCCACCAACTCAGCCACAGGCTGCAAGTATTTCAGACACCACTACCTCAATTTTGACAACTCAGTCCCCCCTGGCAGATCTTACTGGATTTGATCAGGGCTATGGATAGCACAATAGAATGGACGCTGACTCGTCTGGAAGCCCAAGAAGCTAAATTTAAGTACTTATCAGATCCAGTGGAAGACATGGACAAATGCTCTATCACCATGGCAGTGTCTGTGGCTGCCATGACACAGTGGACTACATCAATGTAAGACCATCTGGAAGCTCTTGAAAATGAGGTGCACTCGGCAAATCTATGTCTCGTGGATGTCCCAGAAGGGATAGAGGGTACGGACCGTCTTAATGTATTTATCAAGCTGGATTATGGATAATTTGGATTTGCCTGATAATCTGGACTGCTCCCATTTTAGGAGGGCCTATCAAGTGAATCTCTGAGCCCTGGTGCAAGGCACCAATCTGGCATACACAGTGGTATTGTGGACCCTTGGTGTAAAAACTCGAGACTAGGTTATACAGGCAGTACGGGCAGCCTATCCCCTCACACTTGATGGCTCAGATATTAAATTCTACCAGGATCTCTCTTGTCACTCGAGAAAAATGTAAAAAGTTTGATGCCATATGCCAGAAGTTGTAGGCACTGGGCGTTGTGCGTTCATTCTTATTCCCTGCCTGGTTGAGAATTGTTTATGGGGGCAAACTGTGTCAGTTTTCAGACCCTAAGGATGCAGGCAGGTGAATTGAAAAAACAGAAGCAGAATTTGCAACCAGTTGGAGTGCTGCTGCTGATCTTACAGTGGAGGAATCGGAAGGAGAAGACTAAACACCCTGGACTTTACTTGTATTGTAGCTCACCATAATTAAGATGGTACCTATGGGGTTGTTATGTTTCCTATTGGACAATATTTTCCTTAATTGCAGCTGGCTCTTAAGGTTTGATGGACATGCTTGCATGGGGTTAATGCTATAATGATGGGTGGGGAAAGTGCTTGCTCACATTTAGGACAAGTATTTGCATGTTTGGGATTGCTGGTTTGGTGGCTTACAGGCTGCTCTTTATTGCGATGTCGTGCACTGTTACCCTTCCATGTCTTTTCTGTTTATAACACGTAAAGTTCAGTCCAACCTGGGTTATATTAAAAATGGACCACTATTTTGGTGGTTTCCTTTCTCTATCAAAGCTGTCATTTATTAATAGATATAATTACTGGGAAACTACTTTTCATTCATGGTGATTTATAATTAGTCAGGTGGCACATCTTGGGCTTGTTTGTGGGTTGTGGAGGTGGAGGGATTTTAATGAGGAGAACATGACATCCCTATTATTGTTTCCTGTTACTGGTTGAATAGCAGACAATTGTGGCTATGATTGTTCTCCCTTCAAGGAAGTTATCTTTTGGCTGCTGAAGGGGCTGGTATTTTTCACTAAGTTTTGGGATGTTTTATTCCTGTTACCCCCAGTCCTGTTGTGTCAGAATGCATGATAGATGTATGTGAGTGTCTCATTTATAGGTGTTAACATTGCTTCGATGTTAAAAAGTGCTGTATCATGCATGAGAAAATACTGTTTTGTATGAATAATATGAAACAAATAAAGTTTAAAAAAACCTGCCCCTGTACATAATAGTTCTCTGTTCTCACGAGGCCACACTGTGTAAACAAACCTGAATTAAATTCTTGACACACACTTTTTTATATAACTAATCACCACTCTTCCAGGCTCATGCATTTGTTTTGTGATTTATAAATAACAGCTGAGAGTTAGAAATTGTAAAACATACAGTACTGCCATGATAAGACTTGTCCCAAGGCAATGGCTAGTCAGTATAGAAAGCATTGCTTCAGTTTAGGAACTGTTTTTTGAAGAAAAGCAAACTCTGGTCAGAGCCAACACAGCTGCTATACTGCTTTAAAAAATAACTGTTCATTGTTGTCTGACTGAAATTATATGCACCATGGACTTAGAATAAAGATTTGAGCATATTTCTATGCCGTAAACTGAGTGTTCTTTGAGTGCCGCCATTCCGCTTTTGAATGGTTACTACAGTTTTCCCTGGTGTCCAGTTGTCTTCCTCCAGTCCGAATACTATGCCAGTCATTATTATACTTTTCCCTGGTGACTAATGCCCCTTCCATGCACCCACCCAAACACCCTGACAATCAGTTTTCCTCAGTGTCTTTAGAAGATGGGGATTTATGATGTCAGTATGAAAATATGGAGCTGATGAAGTGCTGACATCATAAAGAGCATCCTAATGTTATTTACAGTACCAATTATTTACTCAGGACAGCTGAAATGAGTTGCAAAACCTCATCTTCAGTGGAATCCTGCGTCTTCTTGCAGTGTGAAGTACAATAGCTCCTGATACAGAACTGTGGAGAAGTCAGCAACACTTTTGATTTAGCATGGACACATTGACCTCAAATGCTTAACAATCACAATGCAAAAATCAGTTATTGCAAAAGTCAAACTTCTGTTAATGATTTTGGTTACATTAAAACAGTACTTTGGCAGCAGTTTTCAAATTCTTCAATTAGCAGCCTGTTTAGTCAGTTGGCAATTTAAACAAAAAGAGAAAGGCAACACTTGGGATAGGCTGACAGTGTTGGCATTAAAAAAAAGTGTAAAAGGCAATATTGGACATGGACTTCTGGTGTCAGCATTAAAATAATGAAAGCAGGCTCCATATATTACACTGCACCTTTACAGAATAGATAATAAGGAGGTGAAGTCTTACCTGGGTCCTGGAGAGCTTGGGATGGGGTTCTCAAGGTGACATCCAGAAGTACTTGGAAAATAGGAAGAGTGCTAGGTCACAAAGGGTCTGTAGCTTTTTAGGAACAAAATAAAGTTGTCAAGGAAGGTTAAACATAAAACAATACTTATCTGATTCATTGGGGATTAATGTTGTGTCAGATCGGGGATGGCATCTTGTCAGACCTTTAGAAATAAAATGAAAATGAGTTAGTATGAAGAAAAAATATTAACAAGACCAGGGCCAAATACGGTTGCACCAGAATTAGTATCTGACAACAGTACAAGTTACATTGGACTGTCCCTTGGTTGACACAAGATGGTGACTGCCCCCTCCTTGTACCAAAAGGGTGGGATTGGTTCGGTGGGTCTGGGGGGGGCTTGCTGTAACTAGAGAAAGCCAAACAGCGCATGCTATCCTAGACTGCACACTGCACCCCTGTGATTGAAAGTGTAGTAATTATTTGAGCAGCACCAGGTTGTGCATTAGAGAAAGAGTAATGTGTGCTCCAGGACAGCCCAGGTTCCAGTTGCCTTGGTGGTGTAGCTGGTTAGCACAACCAGAACGGTATTCCGGGTAGCCTGGGTTCAAGTCCCAGCTGAGGCACTTACTTCTTTCTCTCCCTTATTTGTATGTGTTCTATAAATATGCACACCACACCCATGTGATTGAAATTGTCCTAGACAAGGCCCCAGTGGAACACAGGTTGGTGAGGAGGAGGAGGAGGAGGATAAGACTGAAGCGAGTCCCTGGTGTCTAGCAGCACTCGCCCACAGTCCTAATGAAGTGGTCTCAGGCATCATGCAGCTATCCTTTTAAATTCTTATGGAGGAGTCCCTGGTGTCAAGCAGCACCCGCTTCCTCTCCCCAATCCCAATGCAGGAGTCCTTGGTGTCAAGCATTATCCACTCCCTCTCCCCAATCCCAATGCAGGAGGCCCCTTATGTCAAGCACAACCATTTCCTCTTTCCAATCCCAGTGCAGGAGTACCTAGTGTCAAATAGCAACCGCTCCATCCTTCAATTCCAATGCAGGAGTCCCTGGTGTCAAGCAGCACCTGCTCCTTCTCCCCAGTTCTAATGCAGGAGACCCTGCTGTCTTGCAGCACTAACTCCCTCTTCCTAGTCCCAATGCAGGAGTCCCTGGTGTCAAGCGGCATAGGCTCCCTCTCCTTAATCCCAGTGCAGGAGTCTCTCGTGCCCAGAGACATACGCGCCCTCATTTCAATCACAATGCAGGAGTCCTTGGTGTCAAGCAGCACCCGCTCCCTACTCAAATTCAAGTGAAGCAGGGGTCAAAACTCGTACCAGCCCACTAGCCAAATGCTGGTAGATTTTGCATTGGGCTAGTAACATTTTCCTTTAACTAACCCTGCTGGCTGGTATTGGTGAAGGTAACATTTCAGTAAGTATGCCAGTTGGGTCAGATGAAACATCTGTGGGACAGTGTATTTCCCCAGTTGATAGCCCTGCTAGCTAGTGGCTGCAAACCTTAATTTCAACCCCTGTGCAAGAGTTCCTGGTGTCAAACAGCACCTGCTCCCTCCTCCAGTTCCAATGCAGGAGTCCATGGTGTCAAGCAGCACCGACACACTCTCCCCAATCCCAGTGCAGGAATCCCGTGGAAACGTTGTGCATCATGTTTTGTCTAGTATTTTGCTTTGAGAACACTGCACATGTTTTGTCCGGTATTTTGCAGAGTAAAATACTAGATGAGACACTATGTGCAACATTCCCACAGGAAAATTCTAGACAAGACACTACGTGCAGCATTTCCATGGCAAAATACTAGACAAGACAAAATATGCAACATTCCCACAGCAAAATTCTATATGATACACACTATATACAGTATTTCCATAGCAAAGTACTAGACCAGACACAAGGTGCAACATTTCTGCAGCAAAATACTAGATGAGATACTATGTACAGTATTTCCAAGGCAAAATACCAAACCAGAGTCCAGACACAATATGCAACATTTCTGCAGCCAAATACTAGATGAGATACTATGTACAGTATTTCCAAGGCAAAATACCAAACCAGAGTCCAGATACTATATGCAACATTTCTAATTCATACCTACTCGGCCCTGGTTTCTTTCTGTAACCCCAGGTGGCGCTTTCCCAAAGGCTACTACCCCTGCCTGCTTAACTGCTAATAGGTTGAGGGGCCTAGGTTCTATGGCGGGTGCCTCCACCCAGAGGTCAGGGTTTGCAGTAGTTAGACTAACTTGGTCACAGCCCTCGGGACACTGAGACCCCCTTTTAATCCTATTAGTGGCCCATACAATGCACTATGAGTATCTTCACTATTTACACTTACCCCCAGGACTGGTTCGGTCAGCTTGACTCTGGGGAACCCCTGTAAAACAAGATGATGCAATACGATAGCTACAGTACAATACTTTAAAATAAACACATACCTCAGTCAGTGTAACTTTGCTAAAACAAAGAGATCTGATTTATTTAGGGGGTTGTAACAAGGACAGGGGGAAATCAGGTTAATTAGGTTAGACACATTAATAATCACAGTACTGTGTGCATATTCAGAGTCCCACAATGTCACTTGACTGGGTACCCAGGATGGTGGGGGGCCAGCCAGGATCAGTGCAGCTGGTTGGAGTCCTGTGATGGATGAAACACTTGCACAATACCCAATTTGTAATCCGGAGCCGGATGGCTCAGTTCATGAAGAAAGAAAGAAAGAAAAGTAATCCGATGAAACACTTGCAATTAAAGGTACAGATGACAGGGAGCTACCCTGATTTGCACTCACTAACTTGATGCTGAAAGCTGTCACCGAGGGTGTCATGGATTGCTGGACGCCCTTGCACAACAGGGGGATGAGGTTCTGCAAGCAGGCACACAGCTTCAAGCAGCAACGGATTCAGTCCACCTGCATGTGATTGCCTGCCCGTCTACACACACACAGGACAAGAGGAATCATCTAGCTGTCCTCCCCAAACACCCCACACATTTATATGTAAAGGAAAATACTATACCAGGCAGCTTCTCTCAGGTCCCAATCACACTTACTGCTAACCCAGGAGTTCACAATGCAGCTTCACTTTCCTGACAGACTAAGCGCGATAAAGCAGTTTCTCCAGTCCTCTACAGAGTGAGCCTGGTTCTCAAGTGTTCAGCCTCTCCTCTCCTCGGTAGCTGCGGATTCAGTCTGAATCACCACGGCAAATGTGCCACCCGAGTTTAGGCCTCCACACGTGCTTCCCGCACAAAAACTCTGCAGCGCAGGAGCTCGGAGCTCCTTCCCCAGTCACGGTCACAACGGATCTGGCTTTCCAGACACAAGGCAGGGTATTCCATTCGGGCACCACCTGGTCCAATTGGTGGACTTCAGTTGTCAATCACTCAAAACTCCCCTTATTGGTGAGAAAAGGCGCCACGGTCCAGAACTTCACTTCCCAGAATTATTAGCTATATTCCTTATGGCCAGCCAGCTCGCAAGAGAGTCCTGATCCTGGTTGGTCCACTTAAGCTCCATTTTAGATGCCCCTCCTGCCTGATTGGATCTATTCAGCAGTTCAGATCCAAAATGGAGGGGCAAGACACACAGAGTCCCAGCTGCAAGAAAGGCAGGTTAGACAAATTACATTTCCACTAATACTCTAAATGATATGAGGCAAACAGTTATATCTCTAATAAGTGCCCCCTTCTGCCCACTTAGCGACAGCATTAATGGAGCGATTTGTCAGCAGCTCGAGCGGGACTTGAGCAGGGAAACACACAGTACCCCCATGTAAACTAATCATGCCTGCAAGCAGACAGCTCTTAAAGAGACAGTACCAGAGGCTCTAAAAGCACTCACAAATAAACGGCTTAAATGCTGGACACCATTCAGGCTGGGAGCACTTACGTAAGCTCCTAGGAGTCTTTTGGGAACCTCCAGTTGCTGGGGGTTACATTTCTTTATATCTCTCTCTCTCTCTCTTCTTTGATTTCTGTCTCCTTGGCCATGAAAACCAGTTCTGTGTATAGCTCCTACAGTAGTGTTCCTGGCAAGATTTTTAAAAATAGCTCTTTGTTTCTCCAGAATGAAGTAGGAGACAGTAGCCAGGACATCACGACCCCCCACTCCCACCCTCATCACCAGCACAATGTTTATGCAAAACGTGCCGATGTTTTTTTAAGTAATATTCTGCAGACTAGTTAATTGGGATGAAGCAGAGGTATGAGTGAATCTAAATGGAGGGGCAGCCAGCCCAGAGACCAGTGGTTGTTTGGAGCAGAACTTGTGGAAGAGTAGTGGCACACCAGCTGAACCGAGCATGTCAGCATGAGTTATTGACTAGTCCTGAATGCCAGTCCAGCAGCTGTCACCCCAACCTCTGCCTGTCAGTCAGTGAGCGATGTCTTTGAAGTGCCATTGCCTGATCATCTGTAATGTGAGGACACTCAGGAGCAGAAAAAGTGCATGAGCAAGAGGAGGAGTGGATGGGCTGTCCAAGTCCGAGAGAGCAGTCCAGAACATGACTGGTCAGAGGAGGATCGGCTGAAAGTTTGGTTTGGGACAGTCCACTTGTTTCCTTTGGTCTGGAACACCAGCAGGAGACAGAGACACAATCTCTCATGCTGCAACACAATAACAGTAAACATAAAATTAAGTAAACAGATTGTTTGCCTCTTTGCCGGCTGAAATCTGGACTTTGGGCTTCCTGGGATATACAGCTGCGAGTGTCATCATGGGGGGTCAAATATGGGACTGTGCCATGGGAAACTGTACGGATGACAACTATACCCCCACTCAGTGGAACCCTTTGCCTCTTAAGCTACCAATTGGCACCAAGCTCTCCAAACATGCCCCTTCACCCATGGAGCCACTACAGCCAAATGTGCCTGAGTACCTACAAGGAAAGCGCCCACAACAAGGATGAAGGGGGGGGGGAGTCCCATGCCACCCACAGAGGTAGGACCTTCCTTTAGGGCCATCCCAACTGACTACCACCAACATCTTGACTGAGCTCCAATTGATCTAGCCCATCCTCCAGGGCCATCCCAACTAACTGTATCACCAACATCTTGACTGAGCTTCAGCTGAGCCCAGGGCCAGATTAAAGGACATGGGAGCCCTACTCCAAGCCATTCTTTGGGTGCCCCCTACATACCCACTCTTCTGCAATGAACACAACAAGAGCCCCAGTATGTGGGGAGGGGTCGGATGGCATGGTTGTGGCAAGAGGTAGGGTCCATTTTTATTTATTTATTTATTTTTCATTTATCCTCTTTTGTTTTTGTTTTTTTTTGGGGGGTGATTGTCGAGTTCTGTAACCAGTCAGTACAGTGAAGCACCTTCTTCGTGTGTTGCTTGATTTACTCCAACCAGTTCATTATAAGATTGTTTGGGGTTCCCAGTCCGTGACTCTTGCACTGGAGTAAGTTTCTGACTGCCCTTCTATTCCTTGACTGAAATGGCTACACAAACTTATGTGATTATATTCTGACACTCCCATTTTCCTCTGTCATGCTCATCTACCATTTATCACTTGTCTTAGTGGTGCTTTATAGCTGTCTTAAAAAAGGTGGGGCAATATTTTGTCAAATTTGTCATGTTTATAAAAAGTATACATTTTTGACTGTGCTTGGTCACCTTCCAGGTTGGGATGTGTGGCCTGGGTATGGCTGTTTTATTTAGGAGATTTCTCTCTTTGAATTTCTCCTCCTCCTCCCTGTACAGTTGCTCTACATACGTCTCCCTATCTCCCCTCCCACTCTTTCAGATCCCTCCTGTTCCCCACCCTTTCTTCCACTCCTACAACTTCACAAACAGATGAGACATTACTTATTCGTGCCAAAAATATAAAGTAAGGAAGGAGCATAGCTAGCTGCACCATGTCTTGATCTGGTTCCAACCTTCTCCTTCTCTTTAGACTTGAAGCCTGCCCAAATTGAACTCCAACCACAAGACGTCCCACAGTACAACCCCCTCCCCCGGCATGACACCAGGCAACCCAGCACCCTTCTTAATCACTTCCCTGTCATTCATTTGTTTTAAAGCAGCACAAAGTAGTATGCACAGCCACAGATCCTTACCAACTTCTATGCTTGGGATGCGAGCAAGCACTGATGATACTCCTTCAGCCTTGCTCAATCAACAAGGCTGTCACCAAGTGTGTGTGAGATTACATTCTAATTCAAGGAGAGTGCAAGAACTGCAAGCAGCTCTATTAATCTGAACAGGAGAACAGAAGGATGCAACATTTGCATGGATTAGCACGTTTCCTGGCACTCTACAATGTCCTGATGGGATCCCAACAAGAGGGTTCACATAGGGCTCATAGATCACTTGGGCCAGTACTACATGTAATTGCCTTACTTAGTGAACTGGAGACACACACACACACACACACACACAAACGCACATCTTGTTTTTATGAATTGCCGTGTTAAATTTATTAGGATGAAGGTTGTTTCCCGTGTTGGTGTAGTTTTACAAAGAGCACTTTGCAATCTTTCTGAAAGAAAAAAGCATTAGGAAGGGTACAAGAACTGCAAGCAACTGTATTAAATTGAACAAAGAAACAGGAGGATGAGGCATCTGCAGAGATTAGGATGTTCTCTGGCACCCCACTAAGAAGGTTCACATACGGCACACAGAACACTAGGGCAGCACTAATTTCCACACTTAGGGGACTGGACACACAGACACACACACAAACACACACGCACAGAGTCTGGCACAAATCAAGTCTTTGTGCCAGTAATAACTTCTCTAGATAATAAAGTAGAATATTGCAGCCATAGAAACAATCTAGATTTGAGTGCTTGCCACCTTTAAATCAGACTTTTTACCAATTTTTGTACCCTTACAGCTGAACAGTGATTTCAGGTAGACCTTTTACTCTGATAGACAAATTGGTAGGGACAGAGCCAACTCACCGAGTGTATTCAAAATTATTTTTATTGCTCAAATCACTTAAACTGAAATACAGTGTATATATCCATTCCCAAATGTTTCGGACATTAGTCCTTCGTCAGTGAGAAACACTGTATCTAAAATATTAAAAACAACAAAATACATATTACAATTCTTATAATTACATATATTTCAGTTTTCAAATAATTAATTTATTCTTATTTTGTATCAAGATTTAATTCCTCACCACTCATTTTCTCAGTCCATCATATTTGTTGAAGTGTTATTGTTAAAGAGTAATTAGTTTCCTGTAAAGATTCCAAAAAACTCAAAAATAAATGCCATCAATATGTTCAAGTTATAACAAAAATCAGAACTCTTGTTGCTATTACTAATCAAGTATACTCAATATTCATAGTGAAAACCTCCTAGGGATAAAAAATGTAATTTGCTCACTCTTATACAAATATCACCTAAGTATGCTGTAATCATCCTAGTAACAAGTCATAAGGCACAATGAACTTCGTGTTCCACACAGCAATTCAGTCTTTTCCCATAAATACAGACAAAAGCCCCCTCTGTACACAGCATTTCTTCTCACTTTTTTTGGAAAATAAATATATGTAACAACACAACATCAAACAGGGTATATTCTAGATGAAAACATCCTCTAGGTAAACTTTTTTTACTTAAGCCAAAAATGTATCTAGTTTGATATTGCTGTATTTCATTTAACACCTATGTATTTGGTTTCTTGGTGCACATACCTTAAAGTTATTTTATGCTTTCCAAAGTGCTGAAATAAACATAATTTTTGTGTTTATGTAAGACATACTCTGTGCCACACTTCAGCTATCTCAATTTTAACTACTTTAATTATGAATCTGTTCTCTTACTTCATTCATATAAGTGTTATCACATTCATCGTAATCTACAAATTTCCATTATAAACGAAACTCCATGAATGTTAGAGGACACATACCTGTGCCGTTTTCATTAATATATGTTCCTGCAGTAATCTGTTTGAAAATATAGACAGGTACCAGTTCTTGCCATTACACCACATTAAAAAACTCTTTCTGGCCAAAAATAAATGCATAAATCCTTGTGGGTTTGGTGGATATTTATTTATTTTATTTTTTTTTTGGGGGGGGGGACTTTGGTAACCAGGTAGGTGCACTGATCCCAGGGACCATTTTCAGGCAAGACCTGGGCCACATACTGTGCACAGGAACTAATGTAACAAACAACAAAGCATGGAACCGTTGACAGAAAAAAAAAGCAAGATAAAGGTTACAATAGTGCATGGGAATCACATATAGAAGAGCAACAAAAAATACAAGATTCCATAAACCATACATCAGTTAGGCATTACAATAAGTAAGGTTATGCATAAACGTACAGTTTTATCAGCAGCATGCAATAGGAGACAAACAAGTGAGTCTAAGTATAAGTAAAACGAGGGATAAGGTGTAGCAAAGTATACGGGTGGGGAGGGAAGGGGTGGGGTGGAGGTGGGAGGCAGGATTAACAAACATAGGTACTAAAGCTCAAGAGCACAAGCAGGCCAGCTTAATTGATTCCCACTTGACTTAATATACATATACAGTCCCTGGTGGGGTGCAGTTGAGAAAGTGAGTGAACTACCCATGGAAGCAGGGGCAGCAGGAAGTCATCAGGAGTCAGTCTTTGAGGTGGGTTTTTAACAGGCTGTGGGTGTCAAGGGAGCGGAGCTTGGCAGGCAATTTATTCCATGGTGTAGGGGCTGTCACAGACAAGGCTCTGCCGCCTATGTTGGTAGATACCCTGGGACTATGTGGGGGGGGTGCTGTTTGAGTGGAGGCTATGGTGCGAGGTTCGTACAACAAGGAAGGAAGCAAGGGGAGATACCTGGACAATACGGATGGCGGAATCCACCATGCAGCACAGGGCTAGTTTGAAACGGCCTTGCAGTGGGAGCCACCGTAGAGAGTTGTAGAGGACACAGTGGTGTGTGGTAAAAGGGGCCAGCAAGGTGAAATGACAGGCACTGTTATAGGCAGAGGATATGATATAGACTTACTTTGTTTGCAGTTTCTATTTTGTTTTCAGCCACACTCCTCACCTCCACTTCCTCTTTCAAATGGAGAGAATCAGGAGCATCTTGTGCACTTTTTAAATCTTACATCTCTTCCGGGAGAATCAAATGCATAGGTAGGTGTATCAGGTCATATGACCTGTACATTCATACCTTAGGCACCCGACCTGCTTGTAGCAGCACCTAGCAACCAACAACCTGCATTGTAAAGCTAGGTGCCTCCCCAGTAAAGTTTCTTTTAAGTGTTAAAGTATTTATTTTTTGCTGGCCCAGTGGCATAGAGGGCTGAGGTGCTGGCACCTTACCTCACACCACACCGGCCACCCAGGTTCGGGAACGGACTCAGGCGCTGGAGGGTCGGCAGGAGAAGGAGTAGGATTGAGCATCCGGAGGACTGCTGTCCTCTCCTGGGGTGGGTTGGGGATCGGCATCGCTCTGTAGCAGCCTCCAGTGGAGACCAGAGAAGCTCAGAGGTAGCGCAACTAGGGGAAATCGGAGGAAAACTGAAAATGGCATCTCCTCCTACCGGATGATGGCCGCCTGGACCAGTGCCCCCTTGAGCTCCGCAACAGCTGACCCAGCCGCAGCAGCACCCAGGACCAATGCCTGGGCTGATAGGCCATTTCTCCTCGGAAGAGGAGGACCCACCTGACGCAAGGGTTAGGTCGGGTTACCCTTAAGTGGCTGCAATGTGGGGTCGGGGTCGGCGGTGGAGACAAGCAAGAGGTGAGTGTCCTTGGCAATTGGCATGAAGGAGAGGTAGGGGAGTCACAGGGGAGATAAATAAATAGCACAAAAAAAAAGTATGTATTTTTTTTAGTATAGTGTTAGAAAAATATTCTGAAATCTCACTACTTATAATCCCCTGTTTTACACCGGAATAGCAAAAATGCTTCTCCCATTCAGCGGGAGGTCACTCAGGGGTCATGAGCACATCAATGGAGGAAATATGGGCTAGGGTCAGTTTTTATTACATTTATGCCATTCTGTCTTTAACCATTTTTTCTCTCTCCTCCTATTTTAAAATCAGATAGTATATTTTTTCTATCTCAGACAAAGGTCACCTCAGGGGCCATGAGCATTCTATGTTAAAGATTTCAGTATTCTCTTCTATTCTTACTCCTCTCTATCTTGTGATTTAGCATATTTACCCCTACAGAGTTAAAAAAAATGTTGAAAAAAGGGGAGCACAAAAATGCAAAAGTGTGCCCTACCATAGTACTTTTCTTTGTATTATTCCTCTTATGGTTAACTTTATCTATAAGGGTTAACCTTCTGCTATCAAGGGCATTCCTCTCTCTAATAAATATTTTCAGGGTGTCTGACATAAAAAAGACCTGCAGAACTCGAATACATAGCTCTAAACATGTCTTCCTTTAAATTATATTCATAGGTTCTCCACATTGTCTCTATTACTGATCTATTATGATAACCCTTTCTGATTAAATTATTGGTTGCCAGTCAATTGAATCATTCAGACCAAACGAGGATTTATAGCTTCAAATTTATCAATGAAAAAGGCCTCTCTAGTTAATATGTGGGTCCTGTAATCTCCCCCTGTGGGTTTTGTTCCACCTTTTCTATACCAAAAAACCTCAAGTGCATTGACTGGTGTCGTGCTTCTAAGAAGTGTCTCGCTACTGGTGATGTCAAATCTGCCCTTCTAATGTCCAATTTATGTTCTCCTATTCTAGTTTTTAATGCTCTTTCCGCCTTCCCTATGTATACCCTATCACACGGGCATTTCAAAATGTAAACTACCCCTTCAGTACAGCAGTTAATAAACTGCTGAATATCCACATCCTCAGCTTTAGCCATGTTCCTTATTCTTTTTATTCTATATGTATTATGGCAGTGTATGCAGTGGCCACATGGGTAATTCCATTTATTATCCAGTGCAGTCATAAAATGATGTGGCTGTGTCTTAGGTATATTATGTATAGTTTTTGAGAGAATACTTATAAAGGTTCTGTTCCTCTTGGCTACCACCATCGGAGCATTGGAGAATATCCGTGCCCCTATGACCGTGGCCTTAAGTACATCCCAGTGCTTATGTATAGTTTGCTTAATATGTGAAAAACTGTCATTAAACATAGTAGCAAATATTATTTTTCATTCCTCTACCATACTGGTCCTAAAATCTGGTTGTCTCCCCCTTCTGTTAAGTAACATGTCCCTGGGTTTATCTTGTATTTTCTCTGTTGCTATGATCAGAATGTTCTCATCGTAACCCTCTCCTTAAATCTCTTATGCATTTCTTCTTCTGGTTTCTCATATTCAAGGGGGTCAGTACAGTCATGTTTTGCCCTTACTAGTTGTCCATATGGAATGGACTGAATAAGTGTTTAGGGTGAAAACTATCCACTCGGAGCAAATAATTTTTATCTATTGGCTTTCTATACATTTTAGTTGCCAGTTTCTCATTTGACTTATAAATCAGTAGATCCAAATAGGGGACATCTGTCCTATCTGCTACCATTGTAAATACCAAATTCTGCGTCCTTGCGTTTAAATAATTATTAAAGTCTGTAAGTGCTTCTTTGCTGCCTGTCCAAATACAAAGAATATCATCAATAAAACATCTGAAGATTCTTATGTGATTCAAAAATGTATTTTCTTCACAAAATATGTGTTTGTTCTCAAACTCATTCATATATAAATTTGTATAGGATGGGACCATTCTAGACCCCATCGCCATGCCATGTATCTGTAAGAAAAATTATTTTTCAAATTTGAAAAAGTTTTGGCTAAGTACTACCTCTGCCATCTTAACTAAAAGGCTGTTTGGTGGTGTTTCATCTGTCCTCTGTTCATCAAGTATTCTAGATAGTGCTTGACACCCTTCCTGGTGTGGGACAGATGTGCATTAATCTTTAAGATCCCATGTAACCAAAATACATTGTTCCACATCTAAATCTGATTCATTTTCATTTTCAACAAGTGAAATTATATCAGATGATTCCTTTATATAGGTTCTGGTTTGTTCAACAAGAGGCCTCATACGGTAGTCGATGTATGCAGACAGTGGTTCCAATACTGAATTAATTCTAAAGACTACTGGTCTACCCGGTGGATTAATTAAGTCCTTCTATATTTTGGGCAAAATGTAAAAAATTGGAATTGAAGGGGTGTTTCTGAATAGTGCATTTTGCCCCATTCTGTAAGCCACTTATTGTCATATGCAGTTTTCAACAGGGTCTTAACTATATTTTTCACTTGTTCAGTGGAATCCTCCTGAAGCTTCAGGTAATTGTTCTGATCCCTAAGCAGTTTCATACAAATTTCCCCATACTGATTATAGTCCATGATAACTTCCCCCCCTCCTCTATCCGCACTTTTGATTATAACACTGGAGTCATTTTCTAGATTCCTCAATGCCCCAAATTGCACTGTTGTTAAGTGAAATCGTGTTCTTCTATCCATGTTGTTCTCTCAGTTAATTAATAACTCAGTACCCCTGTTTACTAGGCTCATATATGTTTCTATAATATGTGGCATTCCCTGTGGTAAAAACATAGGCCCAGATATTCAAAAGGGTTGCGGGTTGCGCCATGTGCAATAGGGATGCGCCAGCGCAAGTCTGAAAACGCGCCATTCGCGATATTCAGTGGGAGGCAGATGCGCCCCCCAAATCACACTGCACAAGAGCACAATGATAATGAATGCATGTGCAACTGAAGGGGGAGGAACCATGCATAAATGGCGCAGTGCGATATTCAACAACATGTGCCATGCACAATAAGGGAGCAAGCAGAAGTTGTGCGATAGCGGAAATTAGCCAAAATAAAAAGAAACAAGAGAGAGGCCCAAGAAAGCTATAGGGAAGGCACATGTTGCTGAACCATAGGCAGCCACACAGGCAACACACACACAGGGCAGGACAGAGACGGAGCACCTGGAACCCCCAGGAACAGGGAAGGTGTGGGGAGCCACTGCCACAGTGCAGTGCAAAAGGGGAAAGTGCCACACAGCACTGAGGTCACTACAGGAAGATGTTCCCGGTGCAGGGGAAGTAGCAGCAATGACAGCGGGGGAACACAGAAACAGCTGCTGGGGGGGTAACACAAGCCAAGGACATAGCCAGTGCCACCATCCAGATGGAGGCAGTTATGAGGGCGGTGAGAAGGCAGGCAGCAGGGGGGCATGGCCGTGGAAGGGCCCGTCAGCGGTATGCCCCCAACAGGCAGTACCGAGCCTGCACCAGCTTTGAGCTGTACACCGATACCGAGATCGTGGGCCGGTACCACTTGAACCAGGCAATTCTGAGGTGGCTCTGTGAGCTGTGCAGTGATGTGATGCAGACATCCACACTACAGAGCCATGCTCTGTCAGTGGAGACCAAAGTGACAGCTTGCATGTGCCTGCTCACCATGGGTACTTTCCAGAGACCAACAGGGGACACCACAGGCATAACCCAGTCAGCTGCGTCACGCCACCTCACCCAATTCCTCAGTGCACTGCTGCCACATGCTTCAGAGTACATCCATTTCCCCAGCACACTGGCAGAGTCCATAGCAAACATACAGGAGTTCCACAGGGTAGCATGTATGCCTGGTGTGCTCAGGGCAATAGAATGCACCCATGTGGCCATCCGCACACCACCTGGCCCTGAAGAGGCCGCATGCATAAATCGGAAGGGGTATGCAAGTTTCAACTGCCAGGTGGTGTGCGACACCAGGGGGCTCATAATCAATGTCTGTGCCACGCACCCTGGGGGAGCACATGATGCCTTCATTTGGCACCAGTCAGCACTGTGCCTCAGGTTCAAGAGTGGGGACATCCCCACTGGCCACTTAGTGGGTGAGTATGCAAACCACGCAGAAAGACATGGAGCTTTGGAAGGGCATAGTCAGAGGTGACATGGGTATTGGCCTAGAAGGCCCAAGGCAGGGCAAAGCTGATCACCAAACTAACTTCCACCATCTACACACAGGTGACAGTATATACCCACTCCGTCCCTGACTGCTCACACCATACTGGCGGCCCGCGACCCCATCACAGCAACACTACAATGAGGCACATGCCACCACATGCAATGTAATCGATTGGGTGTTCGGGATGCTGAAGGCACATTTCCGTTGCCTGGACACATCTGGCAGTGCCCTACAGTACAGCCCCTCAAAGGCCTGTGGGCTGTTCCTGGCCTGTTGAATCCTGCACAACATGGCCAATGACTATGGAATAGCAGTACAGGTCGAAGATGGGGATGATGAGGACACTGGTGAAGATGGTGATGGGCATCCCCCCCTTGGTCGAAGGGACCCCCGACTGATCCGGCTGGCACAGCTGCACCAGGACACCATCACAGAGGAGCACTTCAGCCAACCCAGGTAAGTCAAGGGGCCATGTGCAACCACCAGTGGCAAAGGCACAACCCACAAACATGCATGGACAAACACCAGGGGTGCATGTCGTTAAGGGAATTGGCCGAGCATGGAACCGCACACGCCACCAGGGATGGGCAGGGTCTAATACAGCACATGGTCACACACACACACACACACACACACACACCTCACAAGACATGCATAAAGGGTAGGAGGCACGCCAACCCCGACCGCCATCCCTAGCCACACACACGTCCACAGACCACCACGCCCAGTGCCTGTCATTGTGCTTGTGTCAGACGCTGGGCACCATTGCACAGTGTCGGACAGCACAATGCAGGCATCATCATGCACATGCCACAGTGGACAGCAGCCAGGAGGGTGTGTAGATGGAACATGTGTGTACATGCAGGGCCGGGTACCCCACCTGTGCATTGCACACTGAACAACACAATGCACACAGGGCAGCATCAGACAGTAGCCATGCTGGGAGACAGGTCAGTCACACGCTACAGTGCCACAGCCAACACTGATGCATGGGCAGCCCCGCTGAGACCCACCAGCAGTGACAGGCTGACCAATGCCTCATGGGGTGGTGCCGACGGTCCCCCAGGGGTTCCACTGCATGAACATGACCAATCTCGCGCAGGGGTCTGCAGCACACCAAACATGCCTGTGCCAGGCGTGCCCGGGATGCCCACAGCTGAACCCGGTATCGACAAGGAGGGTGTCGCACGACACCAGGAATGGGGGGTGGACATTGCACTGCATGGTGTCTGCGGCGCATGGGCAAGTAATTGTGTGCCCATAGTGACCATGACAGCTGTGATTGCCTGTGTCTGCCTGTCAATGGCAGCAGTCACATCCTCCCGCAACCGGTCCATCCCTGCCAGGAGCAGAGCAGTGTCTCTGCTGTGCCACTCCTCTGCCTGGTGCAGAGCCACACTGAGATCATCCACTGCCGTCACAAGCCGCACCTGCTGGTTGACTGATGCTTGGAGTACGCAGGTGTGCTCATCTAAGAGGTCATCTGCCTGATCGGCATGCTGTCCCTCATGGTGTTCGCGGCCCTGATGGTCAGCACCCCTTGAGGGTGAGCACTGCACATCAGGGCCAGGCCTGGGCATGTCCACAGGTGGTGCAGTGATACCGCCCCCTGACACTGTACCCCCATGGCCATTGGCCGACTGCTGACACTACCCCTCCAGCTGCCGCTCTCCAGGGCTCAACAGTGCCGCCGCAGTGGCTGCAACAGCCCCACTGTCCTGGACACACACACCAGTGCTGCCCCACTGGTGCAGACAGGCACAGGCTGTGACTGTGATGTCACGCAGGCCTCCATGGCAGCACCACCCACGGCCATGCCTGTGACGTCACCTGCTGTGTGGCCATCTTGTGCCACACGTATCACTGCTCATGACGTTAGCTCCATCATCATCAGTGATGGATCCAGCACCAGCCTGAGTCTCAGCATGCTGGCATCCATGGACGCTGGCATGCTGGGACACGGGCAGGGCTTCCTCCACACCTGCTCCACCAACATCAGTCTGGATGTCCAGGCGGGCCCACTGTCGCCCTGACCCTCATATGCCTGTGAAGGTGGATGGACCCTCCTCTATCTCCATGCTACCTCCCTCAGTGGACAAGCCCACCACTGCTGACCCATGTAGATGCTCAAGAGCTGTAAGGGAAAAACAGTAGCATTAATGTATGTGACCTACCCTGTTCCCACCCCCATTGACAGACCAGGACCTACCATGCAGTGATGGGCTACCACCCATCTGGAATCCACCACCCGGAACACCCTCGATGGCACAACACTACATGCTGCCAGCAACCCGCTCTTCTTGTGGGGTCAGGTGTTGCACATCTGGCTGTTCCCCACCGGTCGCAGACCATGCTGCCCTGATGGCAGCCACCTTCTCCTTAATCCTCCGTCTGTCCTAGCCCATCTTCTTTTTGCACTCTTGCATGGACTGCTGGTGGCTGCCATGCAGGTTGACGGCACATGCCACCTCTTCCCATGCAGCAGCACAGGCCTGTGGTGTTCCCTGGCATCCACTGAGCAGCGGCTCCTGGTCGAGGTAGGCCTCAAACAGGGCATCTGTTTCTGCCTTGGTGAAGTTAGGCCTCCTCTTCTGCCCATGTTTCTGTTCCTCTTCCTCCACCTCATGATCGGTCATTATTTATCCTGTGAGAATGACAGGTGTTACCTGTGACTGTGCAGTCCCATGCATGTCCCACACACCACAGTCCACACTCCCAAACAGCATGCAACTCACCACAATAGACTGCAGTAACCAACTATGGCCAGTGCAGCCCAATGTCGCATTTTTATACCGCAACGCATGCAAATGAGGTGAGGTGCATTTTTAGGTGGATGCAAATGCAGTGTCTGCACCACTGAATGGCTGATTAGCTGATTTGCATATGCCGGCTGAATATCGCACTGTTGTGCTTTGTGCAATTGTGTTGAACGTGCTCAGCCAAAGGTGCAGTTCTGTGACATGCGCAGTACACACCGAACTGCGCATGCCCGGGGTGATGATGCAGACGCCTGCTGCACTACTGACGTGCTGTGTGCAGGAGGCAATGCAGGGCACGGCCACCATTGTGCCAGTGGCGCTACTGTGCTGTTCACATACATGGTGCTGTAGCACTGGGTGCCATAGGCGCACCAGGGCCATAGCGCTGTAGGCCACTACAGGAGGTGGTACACAAGCACCCAATCGCGCTACATGCATTTGGTTCCAATCGCGCTGTGGCTGTCCGTGTGCGAGAGACCCTTGACCCTGTGCCCGACCTTTGCCCCCTAGGCGCCATGCGTCCAGCATGGGTGCACTACTATCGTGCTGTTCGGTGACAGCACAATAGGGAATGGCAGCGCTGTACCGTGCAGCATCTGCACGTGGCGGAACCGTGCTGCCGAGCGCCATTTTGACTCCAACTGTCTGCTGAGATGGCACGGAGAAGGGCTGCTATGTGAAGCCAGGTTCAATTGGCAAACCTGGTGGCCATTGTAGAGTCCCATGCTGGGGATCTATATGGTGATGCACCCCTGGAGAGGGCCAGGAGTGCAGTTTGGCAGGAGGTGGCTGATGCGCTGGAGGAGGCCATGGGAATCGGGTGCACGGCAGAGCAGCGTCGCCACAGGTATGGGGACCCCAGGCGCAGGGACCCGGACATGCTTGCCCGCCTGCAGGGACGTGACAGGAGAGGCATGATGCCACGGCCAGGTAGGTGCCCCATCCATACACTGTTATTGTACATATGGGTATCACGGTTGCATGTGTCCTGCACATGGGGGGGCCGTCCAGTGTTGGTCATGGTGTCAGGGTGGGGGTGGATGGGTATGGCTGTGTGGGATTGCATACACATGGGGGCAGGAGGGCTTTGCTACCAGATTGTACTGATGTTCCTCTCTCCATGTTTGCACCTTAGGTCCAGAAGAGCGCGGGCTGGTGAGGGAGAGGAGGTGCCGCCAGGAGGACCAGCAGGCCGAGAGGGGTGAAGGTCCGCTAAGTGCAGGGACCAGCCTGATGATGGTGAGTGCCTTACATCCATGATTACTTTTGCATGCTGTATAATAGGGCAGGCAGTGGAGCATGGCCACCATCCATTGACAACATTGCCGTGCACGCAACTTATTACAGTCAGCACTGTCCGGTGGCACTGCATGTCTGGGAGTGCATCAATGGTGGTTCATGCATGCACCAGGTACATGGCTGTGCCACTGCCTTCACACCGCATAGCCAAGTCACTGTACGGCCACGGTGGTGCTGTGTGGGACATGGACGGTGGGTGTGTGCAGTGGTCCGCATGGCTGTGGGTGCCTGGGTTGGCAGGTCTTGTGGACACGGTCACTGTGGGTGGTCGCACACCATCACAGGGGCATGGCACATGGCTGTATGCCATGCACAATGGGTGGGCTGCAGGGGACTGGACAGTCACACTTATTGACTCTGCTCCCTCATCCTAGGTAGACAGTGACTTCAGGCCATTGAGAGGGGACTGCAGAAGCTGTTACAGGTGGCGAGGGCGACCCTGGAGCTCCTCCAAAGGATGGACCGACATGGGGTGAGGAGGCAAAGGACACATCGGCGCCACATGGAGGATAAGCGGGGCAGACAATAGCCCATCCATGCCCCTGAAAGAACCTTCCCCCCAGACCCACCCTCACACCCCTTCTTCCCTCTCCTATATGTTCACCCCTGCCCCTTACCCACCTCCACCAGGTATGTGGCCCTTCCCCCCATTGTACATACTTGTATATAGTTTTTTTAATACCGGTTTTTAATACATTTGTTTTGTTATGACAACTGCTGTGGTCTCTGATTTGCAGCGGGCTACAGGTGCTAAGCTGCAGTGGTGTGCATGGTGTCAGGGGTGGTGCATGCATGGGCGTGTGTGTGTGTGTGTGTGTCCGGAAGGGAACTGTCTATGGTGTGGGCAGGGGGATCGGTCACTGTCTGTGGTTTGTGTGTTGTTCTCTGTGCACTGGATGCCTTTGTGCAGTGGTACACAGTGCATGCACTGTGTGCATGGCACCCCTGTCAGACCATCCATGGCCTGTTCAACTGACACCCTTGCATGTCTGTGATATGCCCGGTCTGCTGGCATGTCAGTGGTGGTTATCCATGCTGGGCAACTACTGTACCTGGCACAATACCAGGTTTCCTCCCATCACCAGTGTGGTGTACGTCAGCCTCCAGTGGCACTGTGGCCTCCTCTGTTGTTGTCCCCCCTCCATGCTGTCGCTTGTGTCTGTTGCAGGGGATGTGCTCCAGTGTCTGTCACTTGTGCTCCAGCCGCATGCTGGTGGCATACAGCTTCATGGTGCCTGCGCAGGGTGGCTGGCACACCTGTGCCATGTAGGGGTGCTGGACATGTGTACACAGCAGCCGTGGCCACATGTCAGTGGCTTGGTTGACCCGCTACTGTGTCCCTGTGTTGGTGTGCCCTTGGGTATGGGTGGGTGTTTGTCCATGCACTGTGTTGCATCCTGTGTGGCGCATGCTTCCATGCAACACTGTGTGTGTCTGTGCTGGCTGTAGTGGCCAGTGCTGGGATGGGATGTGTCCTTGGGAGGGTGTGCAGGGTGCTGTACCGCTGGTGGTGGGGTCTGGGGCATGCCCTGTCGCATGTGGAGTACCTCATGTGCCGACGCATGGTCAGTCTCTCAGCTGTACCTTGGGGGGGACGTGCAGGGTGGCACTGTGTATGCTGTTGTTGCATCGCTGTCTGCTGCTGCCCACTGCAGGGTGCACATGGTGGGGCTACCTTGCATGGCTACATGGTGCACAGGGTTGCATTGTCACAGTGGGGGTGGTGGCATGCATGGGGTGTCCTGCACTGTTGGGTGCAACTCCTGGGAAGGGCGTATGGTGATCGTGGTGCAGGGTGTGCTCTGCATTGGTGGGATGTTGTGGCATGGGGTGGTCAGCCCTCCTTGTGTGCCAGTCACAGCTTGCCAGGGGGTGTGCTGGGGCACCATGCCCCAGCTGTGGGCTGGTTGCTGGTATCCATGGGCCGGTGATTATTCCAGCTGTCCCCCGGTAGCGCAGTGCATGGGGTGTGGGGGATGATGTCTGTTCTGCTGTGTGCTCCTCTGCCCATCTGTGGCATGAGTGGTGGGACCCTGCATCCCAGGTTGTGCTGTTGCATTGCTGCCCTGCTCCATGGAGCATCCCTGGTTGTGCTATGGCACATCTGGACTGCTCCACTGAGCATCCTATGTTGCACTATGGTGCATCTGAAATGCGCAACTGCACATCCCTGGTTGCGCTATGGCGCAGGTGGCGTGATATTTAGTCATCTGCCGCAGGCGCATCTTGACCTGCACAGTTTTTGACTATCACGCTTCTTGCACATGGGCGCAGTGGACTTGTGCTGGATCCTGCTGTTGCGCACTTTTTGGGTGCAGTTTGAATATCCGGCCCATAGATTTTAAGTTCAGTGTTCTACTTAGTTCCATCTTTTTTTTTCTTGTGTAGTCAGGTCACCTTTATTATGTTCTGACTGTGTATCAAAAAAATATCTTAATCTAAGTTTTCTAAAAAAAAATCTATTGAGGTCTAGCTTAAGTTCAAAATCATTATGGGAACTATGTGGGCAAAAGGACAACCTTTTGGAGAGTAATTCATGTTCTAAATCTGTTAAAGTTCTCTTAGAAATATTATAAACTAATTAGTTTTGTTGGTTTGTGATCACAGAGATTTCTTCTCTGTTGGTCCTCCTTATCTCTTTTCTTTTGTCTTCTGTGTCTATATTTCTTTCTACTTCTCCATCTCCTGATGAACCTGCATATGCCTAATCTCCCCTGACCTGTTCCCTGGTATTGTGAGTAGATTGGTAACCTCTCCTGTCCTTGTTGCGGTAAGGTCTCCTTGAGTGCCTGCCACCTTCAAATCAGACTTTCTATCAATTTTTGAAATCGTACAGGTGAACTGCAATTTCAGGTAGACCTTTTACTTTGTCATCGTGTAACAGAACATGATGAATCACAGTTTATATTTTGCAGGCTCAGTTGGTTGCTTGTAATTGTTTCCTTGCCATGTCTAATGGTTATATAGTTGCAAAATGTAACAGCAAAACATTTTGAGAGGAAAACCTTCAAGTTGTGCACAACCCTGTACACTGTAGGTGCAATGACCATGCTAAAGCACATTACGACTATATGCAGCAGTGACCCACATTTGCTGTAGCTTTTCTTCTTCTGTAAAAAAAAAAAAAGTAAATAAAATCAGCTTTACTCCTTCACTACTCCCCTTATTTCATCCATCTATAAACTTATGTCAATGCCCAGCTCCCTTTTTTCAAGTTAAGAATTTTTTTAGATAATTTTAGATAAGCATCTGAGACCAAAGGTGTTTGTTTGTTTGTTTTTCACTCCATAAAAAATGAAGAGGAATTGCTCCTCATCTAATTAGGTGGTGCTTGCATCACCCGATCAGATTCCAAACCACTGACAAGAAATTCTAGTGTGTTCAGTTATTGCAATTGGATTTACTTTGTCATTTCAGGAAGTCAGCACACTACAGAAAATGCTTTTCTATTCACTGAGCTAATAAGATGGGTCTCATAATTTAAACATGCCTAAATTAACAGATTTTCTAAATAAAATCCCAATGCATTTTTTAAGATGACAAAATGAAATACACCGCATAATTGTACTCATGTTAATTTTAAATGCTTCTAAATGTTTTTTGAACTGATGATTAAATTTTCTCACTATATTTGCTTATCAGTCACCACCACCTCACAGAAAATAAGGTTTATTTGTTTGTTTTTTAAGAAAAAAATAACTGCTACATGATGCAAGACATTGTACATGGATAGTGTGGGTTAATGTGTTGTGATTTACTCAAACTCTATGGATTCTTCTGTTGTGGACACTATTACTATTTTAATTCTAACTGCAAAAAAAGTAAGCAGAGAGTATTATCACTGCCCTCACCTTGCCTCTCAACAGATGTGCACTACTTACTGTGCAATGTACACAAAGAAAGCCCTCAGCTACCAGCAAGCCTATCCGCTGACCACAGCCTTTGGCTCAGTCCTAGCCATGGTGATGTTGGGAGGGGAATCTCCCACCATACTCTACCTGCTGCCCACTCCCTTGACCCACCAAGTGGCCGCTGCAGATGCTGCAAGTTTGGGAAGTGTCTGAGGCATAGCCAACCAGGAAACCACTTGAGATGGACCAGTGGGAATGACAAAAGAAAGGCGAGGGTTAACGCAATCGCCAGCTGGGTGGCAACACCATGCACTGACCTCCACTTCCAAACAATGTTCAGGCCATCATCGAGCCGAGAGGCCAGGCCTCAGAGCCAAAAGATGACTGCACTCCCACAAAGCCAAATAAGACAGGGGATGTGGGAACCACTACAGAGCCAATTACCTGCTCCCTTAATCCAGGTGATAGTGGGGGTGTTCTGATGGCTGCCCTAAATTACCCCTCCCCAGCATAACAACAAACCCCTTGCCATCAGCCATCTTACCTGCCCAGGCCCCAACTCTGAATCTTAGCTCCCAAATTCCTTGACTGATGAAACATGGATATCTCACTTTGTTTTTAATTTTTGGCTGACTGTGAACCAGAAGTAAACCGAAAGAAAACTGTGCACTGTAGTGCGGGCAGGGGTGAGGGGGAGCAAACGACAGTACAGCACTGTGGTAAACAGAGTGGAGGCAGAGAGATGTGGTTCAACTCCAGTTGAAGCATTCAGTGGAAGGGGACAGTGTAGGTATCCAGTCACATGTGTCCACAGTGCCGTCTCTCTCCTACATCCTAGCAGTATGTCAGCATGGCTCTGCACATGCAGTAGTAATAAGCAAAACTGATACACACCTTTTCATTATCTTTTTAGCTGTGCAGCTTCTGTGCTGTCTGCCTGTATTTCTTACCACCTCTCCTGGACTGATCACCCAGAAAAGATCTCTTGTCTCTTCTGTCTGTCTTTTTATCTTTTACTGAACCCCCCTCCCCCCCGGTATGGAAGTAAAGCCATGTTAATTCTTTGTAGTTCCTGTTTTGTTCTTTAAGCATCTTTTCATCTCTCTGGTGATAGTAGCAGAAACACTTGTAAGAACTCGTATGTGTATTTAATTACCCTGGCTCTAGAGCGTTAGCAGTGGCCCAGGAACAAGAAAGAAAGCTCAGGGATCAGGACTTGCTTCAGATGAAGTGAGTAGCGCCCCCCCCCCGCACACACAAAATACTAAAAAACAAATGATATTCTAAGCTATAATGTCACTGAGAAGACTTGTATAATAAATATGAACAGATTAAAACATGCAGGACTGGAGTTTTGTTTTTAAAATAGAGAAATAAGCAATCTAAGAACAGTCATGAAGTTTAACAATTTAAAAGACCACATTTAAAGGTAAAATAAACTCTGTTTTCTTCCTGTTTGCTTCTGTTACCTTTTAACTGTTAAAAGTTCATCAAAAAGGCAGTTTCTTGGTGCAACAAGAGTTTCCCTGAACTTACCCTTGCTGGGAGACTGTGAGTTGCTTGGGTTGATTCTCAGCAGCCAGCTAACTGCTGTTTCCCTATAGGGCTGGCTGCACCTAGAACTGCTGGCTTTATAGAATATGGGATCCAAGAGTAGTGGCAGTTAAGGGGGAGGTTCCTAGTAATTAAGGGAAATATACAAAAAACTCTTTTGTAAAGTGAAGATGTATAGTGTTGTATTTTTCTGTTGTGATGCGTGTTTATGTTTCTTTTGTGATTTTGATACACTGAAAGTTGATGTAAAATTTGAATTTGGCTGACGGAGCATGTGATTCTCTGAGGTATAAAATGGCTCTTTCATCAGCTTTCAGTCAGTCAGCTACAGAACTCCACACGAGAGAGAGAGAGAGAAAGAAAGAAAGAAAGATAGAAAGAAAGAAAGAAAGAAAGAAAGAAAGAAAGAAAGAAAGAAAGAAAGAAAGAAAGAAAGCAAGCAAGCCCATGCAAAGTGGGGGTGTTTGGTGCTGAACAGGTGGCTGAGCTGAGTAGTCGCAGTGCTGCCTTGGTATAGAGGTACAGACCACAGGACTAGAGGGACATGTGTAAGCGGTTTTAGTTAAGCCTGTCAGAGAGCACTAAGGGGAGTGCCAACTAGCCATGAGGGAGCTGAGGGCATACTCCAATGGGCTGTAGCTATTTGCTTCTGGCTAGACTTGACTCCTGGGAAAGTGCAAAGAGTGGTGAGACCCCCTCTTTAGCAAAGGTCCCCCCCTTGTGTAACCTTGCTATGCAGGAGCCAACACCCAGTAGCTAGGCTTCACTGATAAAGAAAAAAAGCCAGTCTCTGAAGTAGCCAGACCTGAAATAACTGTTTTTTATTATTTTGTATCTGTTAAAGTGTCTAAAGACTGTCAAAAGTAAATACATTGCGCCATCCTGTGGGACTTCTACCTAAATTCTTGCCTACTGTGTCCTTCATCAACACCCACACTTCCACGTGGGGGAAAAGCCTTGCCCTGGCAGCCTGGCTTTTTACTAACACTCCCCCCGAGAGCATCTCCCTAACTAACATTCCCCCCTTTTGACTCCACTTTTCTTGTTCCCCCAAACTGCAGTCAGATGCCAGCCCCTTTGATTGCTGGTATCCTTCCTTGCTATGCCTCTTGGCCTTCTGGCCTAACTCCAAATGCAACCTTTATTAATGTTTTTTTCTTGAATACACACCCTACCCTCCCTGAGCTGGTGGCATCCCTATTGCTCCCTGCGCAAGGCCCCCCTGATGAACTGACTTCCTGGGCTGTGCCGTGATACCCCTACCTCCCCCCGGCTAACCAGCTCACAGCAGTGCCACGCTCTGCCCAAGTAAAACAAAAGGGGAGGTTTGTTCACCTGCACTGGAATAGCCCCCTTTTAGCGTGACATATCATCTCCCCATGGTCTAAGCACTGCCAGGACATTCATGCTTTGAAAATCCCAAATAAGGGGATGGTGCAACATTTTTGTAATACAGGCCACCTTTCCAACATGGCATAGCCATTGTTTTGACATAAGCATGGCACAAGCCAGTCTGGTGCATGCAGACCTGCTTTTGACACAAGCACTGGGAGAAAATCAGAGTTGATGCAAGTTCTGATGCAGCATGCCCCTTGCATCCTTTATTTTTGTTGCAGGCACCATGCATCATTCCCTGGCTTTTGAAAATCTAGCCCTGAGACTATGCTGGTTTGTTTCCAGATATGGGGAGGGAGCTAAATTGGAGGAAAGGTTGATTATTGTTTAGATAGATAGGGCCAGTTCCTCAATGTCCATTTTAATATCTTCATATCCAAGGAGTAGGGTCCAGTTCTTGTTTTGGTTGCTGAGTTTAGCGCATATTTTTTAACTCTATTAGTGTTTACCCACTTAAAATAGAGTTTGGGCCTACTTGTGCTGGAGGAGATTGGGAGACTTTGGGGGAGAGGTGTGGTAGGCTGTGTGTCAATGGGTAGATCATTGCTCACGTTCACAAAGAAAGAGTTAAATGCCTTGGCAATGGCTTGAGGATCAGTGGTGTATGTTGTATAAATTCAATTTGTGCCATCATGCATTTTTGTCTTTATTGACTGCCAATGGTAACACAGTATTTTTTGAGTGTTGTGCTTTTCTAGAAAATTACAAATGGTAAATAGGTCACTTAGCATCTTAACAGTAGATTTTATTGTAAAAGCATTATTGTTATATCAGGATCAATGGGGGTCATTTCCCTTGGCTAAACAACTTACGGTTTTCATTAGATGATCAACCATAAGAAAAAATATTTGACTGGATCCTTGGTTCAGCACCTGTGAGGAAACTAAAGGATGATCAGTGAGACGGGGATGATCTGTGATTGCTTGCTATTAATTTTGGAAGTGACCTGTTGTGACTTTGTCCTAATGGTGGCAGTTACTAGCCAGAGGCCCTAAAGAGAGGCTGCCTCACAGTTGCTACAGATGGAATATCTGTCATCATCTCCAGCTGGACTTTCATTATATGAGTACGCAGTGGGATATCTTCCTAGTTGGATCTGTCTTGAGATCACATTCAGCTGTGATCTTCTGTTAACGTCAAGCTGAACATATGTACAAACATATGAAAATGCCAGGAGAAATAGGCCTTACAGTCTGTCGAGTCTGCTCGATTGTGCAGCTAGCCCCTCATCTCACAGCTGCCCCTCCCACTCCTCCCCTCCTTAGCTTTACCCTCACCCTCACCCTGTCCCATCCCCTCTTGAAACTACCCACCATCTTACAAGCCATCATCTCCTATGGCAGAGTGTTCCATTTGCCCACCACCCTTTCCGTGAAGAACTGTCTCCTTACCTACCTCCTGAATCTTCCCCCCTCCAGTCTGAGACTGTGCCCTCTCATGTCCCTTCCTCCTCCTAATTGGAAGATCCCCTCTGTTTGAGTCTTGTTCATCCCTTTCAAGTACTTAAAGGCCTCAATCATGTCCCCCCCTTCCCTCCTCTCCTCCAATGAATATATTTCTAGCTCGCTCAGCCTTTCCTCATAGGGCTTGCCCTCCAATCCCTGGATCATCTTTGTTGCTCTGTGCTGCACCCCCTCCAACAATCTGACATCCTTCCTCAGGTATGGGAGCCAGAACTGCAAGCAGTACTCCAGGTGTGGCCTGACCAGTGACCTGTACAGGGGAGGACTACCTCCCTACTTCTGCAGGAGATTCCCCTCACTATGCACCCCAGCATTTTGTTGGCCTTCACTGCCGCCTTCCTACACTGAGCAGAGTTGTTCATGCTCCCCGTTATAAGTACCCCTAGATCCTTTTCCTCCAAGGTGTTACCCAACTGTAACCCTCCCTGATGGTATTCCCTCCCCTGGTTCTTTTCTCCAAAGTGCATTACATTGCACTTCTTAGCACTGAACCCAAGCTGCTATGTTTCTGACCATTCCTGAAGTTTAGTTAGGTCGTCCTGTAGCCCCTTCCATCCCTCAATGTCATCAATCACTGTCCCCATTTTGGTGTCATCTGCAAACAGACTGATCTTACTTCGGATCCCATGTGAGATATCAGCTATGAATAACCCGAACAACACCAGCCCCGCACCGATCCTAGTGGCACCCTGCTCATCACTGCCCTCAGTGCTGAGAGTTCCCCTCCCATTACCACCCTTTGCTGCCTACTGCTTAGCCAATTCTTTATCCATTTCACCATTTTTGCTCCTACCACCACAGCTTCCAGCTTCCCCCCAGCCACCCGTGTGGCACAGAGTCAAAGGTCTTTCTGAAATCCAAATACAGTACATCCACTGCATGGCCCTTGTCTAGTTCCCTTGTCACCCAATTGTAGTATTCAATGAGGTTGGTCTGGCAGGATCTGCGCAAGACAAACTTGTTGATTCCCATCCTGGAGTCCATTGTCCTCCAAAAAGGTCACCAGCCACACTTTCAGGATTGTCTCCATGAGCTTCCCCATGATTGATGTGAGGCTCACTGGCCTGTAGTTTCCCAGTTCATCCTTTGGGTCACCTTTATGGATGGGCATCACATGGGCCAGCCTCCAGTCCTGTGGTACGCATCCCATGTCCAGGGAGGTAATGAACAGGTCTGCCAGTAGCCCTGCCAGAACCTCAGCCAGCTCCTTGAATACCCTAGGGTGAATGCCATCTGGTCCAGGTGCCTTGTCCACCCTCAGTGCCTTCAGTCCTTCCAGTACCCTGTCCTCAGTAATCCTTGCATCTGTCACCCCCTCTACCCTCTGCCTACCCCACCCCCCCTGTGGGGTACCAGCCCCGCTTTCTCTTGCGTGAATACAGAACAGAAGTATTCATTTAATGCCTCTGCCTGATCCTCCCCTCTCTCCACCCACCCCCATCCTTTTTTATCTTCACTATTTGGTCTTTGTTGTTTCTTCTTTCCCATGTGTATCTGAAGAAATCCTTTTCTCCATTTTTAATACCCTGTGCCAGTCTCAGCTCCCTGGAAGCCTTCGCTGCTCTGACTAGTTTGGTGGCCTCTCTAGATTTCTTCGTGTACATCTCCTTGTCTTCTCCCCTCCCTGACTTTTTGAACTTCCAGAATGCCTCTCTCTTGGACCTCACCCCCTCCCTAACCTCCTGAGTCATTCAACTGGGCTTCTTTGCCCTCCCTTTCTTGTCCTGTGTTCTAGTACAGCCCCCGGAGCATCCACTAAGCCCTTTTTTATGACATCCCACTTCTGATTTGTGTCCCAGCCTGACTGAATCCCCTCCAGGTGCCCTGCCAGAATTTCCTCCATGTTTTTAAAGTCCACCCGTCTAAAGTCAATCACCTTGATACCTGTACCCCCAGCTTCCCTTCCCATGTTGAGTGTGAACCAGACTGAGTAGTGATCGCTCCCCGCCAGTGGGTCCTCCACCCCCAGATCCCTTATCATCTCCCCATTGGACAGTACATTGTGCAGAGTATTTCCTATCCAAGTTGCCTGTGGACCAGCTGCATCACGAAGCTGTCCTGAAATGCCTCTAACAGGACTTGCTCCCTTGTACTTGTGGTGGTTGGGCTACTCCAATCCAATCCAGGTAGGTTGAAGTCCCCCACCACCAATGTGTTACCCTTCCTGCAGACCCTTCAGATTTGCTCATCTAACTTCCTGTCCAGATCCTCCAGTTGAGCTGGTGGTCTATAAACTATCCAAACTGAAGTCAAATGAAAGCCACCCCACAACCGAATGTGCATAGTAAAATATACAACTGAATAAACCAAACCAAAGCACCATTCACCAGCACAATAAAAATGCAGGCTGACACTCAAATAAAGTGCATAAACTTTTTATTTTGTTAGGCCTCCATGTCCATTACCTTCTGTGGGAACACCAGCAGGAGCTCCTCTCACCAAACAAACCTCCGACCGGTTTCAATCAAGGTGGCATCAGGGAGTGAGGTTCTAACTTGAACATCAATTATTTATATAGCCATCTTAAAGTGATACACACCATTATCTTAATATAAAGCTCATTTTATCTAAAATCAAGCACCCGTGAAGAAGATATAATAATGTGTACACATGTTATTGGTGTGATTACAACAGTAACTATCTAAATATATAAGTGCAATAAAAAATTCTAGAAAAAACACACCAATGTTTATCTATACAGTGAACAGCCAGTCAAAGAATGAAGCAGCAGCACATCTGTATAAATACTCTCCTTAATATATGTATACTATTCTAAATTTCATTAAATGAATATACAGGTTAATAGATAAATATAAATACCTTCAAGTATACCAATATAATATTAAGGTAATAGGAAAGAAAGAAATGTGTGTGGGGGGAGGGAAAGGGAATATATGTGTATAAGGGAAATGGATGATCTAAACTGTTGTCTTAGGTAAAGAATTGCATTTTGTAGATCCACATTATTCGAACTAATTCAGGATTAAACATATTTACTGTTATAAAATGGGCTTAAAATTCCAGGCCACTGATTGGCTACAACATCATCTCAGCCGTGTCCTTACCAGATGATATTGTAGCCAACCGGCACTACCCTCCAGTCCCGAGCCCCACAACACCACGGAATCAGTGAGCTGTGCCAGCCGAAAACCAAAACAAACTGGCACAGCTAACAGCGCAATAGACTGAAACGGCACTTCCTGCCTCGCAGCTGTGAACCTCGCACCGGGGCAATCTCGCTCACAGTAAAACTCTTCAAACTATGGAAAGGCTAGACAGTCAAGTGAAACGAACCTTTTGGCAAACACTTCAATGCCAGTCAAAGCCGAACACACGCCTAAGTGCTGCTGCAGTAGTAGTGCAAGTTGAACTTCCTGATCTATAAAATGCCCACTCCCCACAAAACAGTGAAAAAGTAAACACTCACTGTCTCTAACCTCCCCTTCCTACAGAAGCCCTAAATAACTTTGTCTCACTGCCCATTTCTTCCTTACAAGCGAGTAACTTTATTTTACCTACTGCCCGAACCGTTTCTTCTTCAGACAAGTGCAGCTCTCACTCCCGCTGCTAAGCCTTTCTGACATCTCCGGAATCCCCATCACCGTACTGTCCTTCTAATTCGAGCTGCAGCAACCAACAACTTCACACAAAATTTGGCCCATTATGAAAAAAACAATAGTTTGAAAACCGCCGCATCGGACCGCGAAGCAGGAAACAACATTGTACGGCAGCACCTGTGGGACATACTTGGTCCCAGTCAGTCACGCCATCCATCCATCTCCTGAAACCACAAGGAAAAAACAATTTAAAAATAGAAATTAAACAATGAAAGAAGGGAAAATAAATGCTATCTGTATTGGGGGGGGGGGCAGCAAACATAGCAGTCACTACATAATTTCACAAGAGACACGGGCGCTCCCGCTGTCCATTAGCTGCATGTAAGTAATATTTTCTGGTCTAATTTTAAAACAAAAAATATATACTTTGGCAGGTTTCTGTGTGTCTGTGGGCTGGGGTGGATGGGGGGCAGAAGAGACACAGATACCACACCAGTATCAGCTAGTAATGTTTAATGAAAAAGCTCCTTTCCAAGAGACTAAGAGGAACTATTTTTTTTCAAACAATATAATCATATCTCTTAATGTTTTTTATTTACACTTATGTTATTTTTTTTTAAACTAAACTTCTTTACCGTAGGGCCCATTTATAAGCGCAATAACACACTCCAAGGTGTGGGTTACGTGCTGATAAGAACACGCCCAGGGGCATAAGGCACTCAGCGCAAGCACCTCGTGCCTTAGTACACCCCTGGGAGTGCTCTTATCAGCACGTAACCCACACCTCGTCGTGTGTTATTGCTTACTTATAGAGTATCCATAAATATCAGCAAAGCACATGCACATATACACACATATATATACTGTATATACATCTATGTACACATATGTACACCTTCCTGTCTTTATGGGTCCACATTAATATAACCAATTTAGCAACATATATATATTCTTTGGTATAAAATACTCATGAATAGCAGCAAAACACATACATATATGTATATACACATGTGTATCCCTGTTTGTCACCAAGAATTGTCTAAATACATTTATTTATTTATTTATTTAATAACATTCGGAATTGCAGCCCTTTGAGTCATAGACTCCTTTACAAAGGCGCCACGTCAAACAACAATAAGGATATTCATATAGTATTAAGCAGTACAGTGTTCAGGTAATAGAAACAAGAGAGAAAACAAGTACTGGAAGTTACGCTTACAAAGAATTATACAATATCATACTTACAGTGATCATGTAAGAAAGACAATGCACAAAAACTCATAGAATGGGGGATGCTGAAACAGTAGTCTTTGGGAAAGGAGAATCCAAAAGTCATCCATAATATGCATAATATTTAGGTAGTGCATGAATACACATTTTGTTTTCCGTATATAGCATAACATTTGTGAGGTAGACTTATACTGCAGAGCCCCGTCAAGAGGGGAAGCAGGAGGAAGCGAGGGTTAGGGACAGTCACAGGCTGAAGATTTTAGCAGATGAGCTCTGAGACTGGTCTTGAAGAGACCAATCCTGGGCTCCAGGGAAACAGGGGGGAGGCTGTTGAGGCAACGTGGGGCTCTGTAAAAAAGGCTTTTTGTCCAAGGGAAGTTCTGCAGTGGGAGACTAGTAGGGAGGTCCCAGTAGAGCTATGGGAGGGTCTGACCAACGGGGCGGGTTAGATGAGGCTATGCAGACCAGGTGGGGCTTGACCAAGGTGGATTTTTTGGCCAGGAGGCAGGTATGGTATCTAAGACAGGCATCAAATGGCAACCATTCGGCAGACTTGTACAGATCACAGGAATGTGTCCATCTGTCACAACCTGTGACCAGGCTGCAAGCTTTGTTTAGGGTGACTTTGATGCGTCACAATGTTGTGGGGTCAGCAGTGCCATAGAAGACAATGTTGTAATCTACCAGGGAGAGGACTGAAGAGGTAACAGCCAGGCGGATAGCCACTGGAGGAAGACAGTGTATATGGTGGTACAGAAGCCCAAGCCTGGAGTTGATAGCAGAGTACAGTTGTTGGATATGTGCATGGTAGGGGAAAGACGTGTCAAGGTTGACACCTAGATATTTGAACGAAACAACCAGCTCAAGTGGGGATCCTAGTGAGTTGGTGATGGTCAGCAGGAAGTCATGATGAGGACTGTGACAATGAGCAAAGATCACTGATTTTGTTTTCTTATAGTTTATAACTAAGTGGTGGGAACTGAACCATGTTTCAGCTTCAGTGAAAAAAACATGCAGAGCATGCTGGAGAGAATCAGGGCTTGGGTGGCTCCAGAAAATTACTACGTCATCCACACAGAGCACAATTTTTCCAAGGCATGAGCTGGGGAGGCAGTTTAGGAAAAGGCTGAAATGAGGGTCCCAAGATGGAGCCTTGGGGTACTCCTGAACGGACCTGGTGCTGGGATCTGTCAGAGAGGTAACCTTTGAACCATGCTATTGTTTCATCTGAGAGCCCCAGGGAGGCCAGAAGCATAGCATGATTAACGGTATTGAAAGCCTTTGTGAGGTCAATGTACACTGACATCACTAAGTGACCACGTTTGAGTGCACCGTGAATGTAGGAGGAGTATTCTAGGAGGGCAGTGGTGGTGCTGTGGCCCTGGCACAAACCATGCAGTTCAGGGCACAGTAAGTTATATTTAGACAGATGGTCCATCAGCTGATCAGTCACTATTTTTTTGAGGGCCTTGGAGAGGGGAGGTAGAAGGGAGATGGGACGATAGTTATTGGGGGACAGGCAGTCACCACTCTTGAAAATAGGGGTAATGATAGCTCATTTTCAGAGGGCAGAGAATTGCCCTAGGCTAAGGGTCAGGTTCAAAAGTTTGGTGATGGGCTGTAGGACCTCCTCAAGGGCTAGCCAGAGGAGCTTCAGGTAAATGGAGTCACTGCTAATGTGGGACTTGGCAAGGACTTTGGAGAGGTATCTCCTAGCCTCCCACGTTGAGATGACTCAGAGGCGAAACTGCGGGATGTTGGAAGGTGGCCTGCACCGGGGATGGGGTCTAGTAGGGTGAAGATGTTGGGGGAGTAGACACCACTGATATCTGAGAATGTGGTGTTTAGGGTGTCTACAATGGACTGGGGGTCCTGTGTTCAGTTACCATTAACTGAGAGTTGGGCATGGGGGGGCAGATTTCCTGTTAAGTTCTTTTATGTTTTTCCAGAAATGTGTTCCTGAGCCCCAAGTGGAGGACAGTGCCTGTTGATAATGGGTTGCCTTGGCATGGTGAATGGCCCAGGTACATTTGTTTCTGGCCTCACAATATTGTTGTCTATCCAGTGGGAGTTGTGAGTCTAAGGCCTTATGCTAGAGATTATCATGGTGTTTCATTTGGTCAAGCAACTGTTGCGATATCCAGGGGGTATTACAGTTTTTAGTAATTTGCTTCGAGAAAGGGGCAAAGATGTCACAAGCAGCGTTAAAGGTATTTATAAAGTGGGAGAGGGCTGTATCAATTGATTGGGTGCTATACATGGGGGACCAGTCAGAGTTAGGTAGGTTTTGAATTGGTGAAGCATGCCATTTTTTAGGCGTCTACAGTAGGAAACAGTAGGGGGAGCAGTGGGAGTTTTATTGACCATACGCAGCTTACTGGGCAAGTAGGCTCATGGCCAAGTCTGGGGTGTCATGGGAGAGCCATGTCTCAGATAGGGCCAGTACGTCTGGGGAATGCTGGGCTAGCCATCCTTGGAGTAAGGCGAACTTTTTTGCCGACTACATATGTTAATTGCAGTGAGCTGGAGCCCCTGCGTCCTGTTGCTAGATGAGGAATATGGGAGAGTCGGCCCAGGATTAGGGTGAATGTTTCCTAATCAGAGGATGAGGAGGGCATGCCACAGAAAGGCTGCTTTAGCAAGTTTGTATTTTGTGGGTGTGGGACTTCTGAAGGAGGAGGGTATTGTGGCAGAACAGGGGGTGGGAATGGAGAGGGTGAAATGCATAAGGAAGGAGGAGGGTGAAGGGTGGGTGAAGAGAGTGGATGGTACTACTTGGGGGGTGAGCCACTCCTGTTCAGTTTGGCTGGAGGCACCACAAGGTGTATGGGGGGGGAATGATGGGAGTGAATGGATATTGTGGGAAGAGGATGTTTGAAGGATGGAGGAGGGAAGGTAGGCCCCAGATAAACAATAGTAGGCTCCAAAGGTGAGGCATAGTGATGGAAGGCCAGAGGGAGGGGTTATATATTTTTTTATTTATTTAAGATTTTGGAGATACACCTTTGAGCCATGGCTCATTTACAAAGGTTTCACATCATAGACACAATGAAAAGTAGGAGCACAGATTCAACAATAGTGGTTACAGAGCACATTAAAATACACCATATTAGCTGCCAAGAGTTTTGTCACATAAAGTAGCACAAATAACTTAAATAAAAGCAGTACACAGGAGTAGTACCGTGGAGCACAGGTGTCGTACAAAGTGAACCAGGGAGACAGGAATTGAGGAATTAGGCTGAGGTAGGAAATGTTGCAGGGAGCAAGGACGGGTTTACAGAGAAGGGGAGTAAATAAGCCACCCAAAGGCCTTGTCGAGAAGAAAAGAGATTTCCCCAAGTGGTCATGATAAGGCTGTTATAGGTGAGGGAGGTGTGAGGATTGGAGGGATGGGAAGGGCTATGATTGATGGGGAGGAGGTGTGTCAGAGAATGGAGGAGGAGGAGGAAAAATAGGGTTAAGATACTTAATGTAAGGGCAACAGATGGGCAGATCACACAATACAGAGGTAGGGTTGCTGACTTCATAGTAGAAGGTACTGGGATCTAATCTCAGGAAGGAAACACATAGACACTACAAGAGTGTGCTGTTCCCTGGTGGTGATATATCAATATACCTGTGGTTTGTTCCAGGTACTAAATTGTTCTTCAAGTAAAAACAATTTTGTGGACTGAGATCAAGATCTTAAACTTTCAGGCCCTGTCTTATTAAATTGTTGGGCTAAGACGCTTACTGCAAGGAAGAGAAAGAGGGTCTGGTCTCTTAGTACAAAAGTAGTGCTGCTGACTTCAGAGCAAAAGGTACATGGATTGAAACTCAGGCAGGGAGGAAGCACATAGGCACTACAAGGGTGTGTTGTCACCTGGTGGCAATTATTGGTGAGCTGCTGATGGAAAAGTGGGGACTTAGAAAAACATGTAACAAGAAGTCACATTACCAGTGACATCACTAAAAGGATGGGGGGTCAACATGAAGCACTGACAGGTAAACACTCTTCTAAAGAGAGATGGGAAAAGGCTCTTTACAGGCCTTCTCTGAGTCCACTCCCCAATGTGGAGTTCTGTGTAGGCAGGCAAGAGTGTGACAAATGTGTACATAATGACCACAAAAAAACATCTCCCCTAAACACATATATGAACAGTAATTAACTTTTAAAGCATATTGTATCTACATGTTTTATTCCGTCTTTCCCACTCATTTCACAATCAGATATTTCATTTGACTAAAAAGACTGTCAAATCAATGGCATCATTTAGTCCTGGTTTTCTCAATCCTCCCAGTGTATATATCCAAAATGTTTCTCTTTCAGACAATAATAAGTCCAGATTGCCACCTCTGGTTCCCCTAACCACTTTCTTAATACCCGTGAATTTAAATGTATGTTCTTTGCTATTTGTTTGTTCTGTAAAGTGGCAAAATAATGCATTCCCCACATCCATACATTGAATATCACTGTAATGTTCTCCTACCCTGATTTTTAACATATGGGTAGTTTTTCCTATATAAAATGCTTTACATGTGCATGTTGCCAAATATGCAACATAGGTGGAACTGCAATTTACAAACTGATTAATATGAAAGATGCCAGTGTTATTTACAGTGGAAAAGGTTTTTGTTTTATCAATATGGATGCAGTGAGAACATATACCACAAGTAAAGCATCCTTTAGGGGGTGCTGGTAACCAATTCAAAAAATTCCCTTTTTCTGCTGGTAAGTAACTAGAAACTAGTAAATCTTTCAAATTATTGCCACTCCTGTAAGTAATCTGTGGAGGCAATGTAGCTTTATTTCGCAATGCAGGTTCTGCTTCAAGTATATGCCACTCCTTATTTAAACACTGTCTCACCACATTACATTTAGCAAAATAATTTGTGATAAACAAAGTATAATCATCCTGCGCCCTGTCTCTATGTTAGTAACTTAGCATACCCTCCCTGGGCATGGACCCGACTATTTCTCTTGTACGATGTAACAATTCTTGTTGTAACCACTATTTATAAAGCGCTGCTCTAGAGAATTATTTCTTGTTTCCAAAACCTCTTGTGTTGAACAATTTCTTTTAATGTGAATAAACTGTGATTTAGGTATGTTGCTGATGGTGTAGTAAACTGTTGCAATCAGTCGGTTTCCTATACAACTCAGTCTCTATTGTACCATCACTCATCTTATCCAATTTTAAATATTAAAAAAATGCTGTTGTTACACTATACTGTACAGTAAATTTTATAAATTTGGATTTGTACTCTCCAAGTATCCTACAAATTCCTATAAGGATGTTACATCATCCCACCACACCATCAGCACATCATCAATAAAACACTGCCAATAATCTATTAAATCATAAAAAGGGTTTGTTGCCATATCATAGATGGACATCTCCTCCCACAGGCCCAGGTACAGGTTGGCATACGTGGGGGCAAAAATTGCCCCCATTGCTGTACCCTTGGCCTGTAGGAAGTGCTGGCCCTGAAAAACAAAAGAAATCTTTGTCAATACATGTTCTGTCATGTCACAGATAAAATCAATAAATTCACAATCATACATTGTAGATTTGGTCATCCAGTATCTTAATGTTTCCAAACCTCCTGTATGGGGGATGTCTGAATAAAGAGATTGTATATCCATAGTAACTAATAACCAATGAGATTCAAGCTGCACGTCCCCCAGGATGCCCAAAATTTGCATTGTGTCTTTTATAAAAGATCTCAAAGTAGGTATCAGAAAATTCACATACTTATCCACAGACACTGAGAGTGGCTCAGTGAGTGAGCCAATACCTACCACAATGGGGCGTCCTGGGTGATCAACCAAAGTTTTATGAATCTTTGGCAGGACATACAGTACATGGTCTGCCTGATCCCATGTGATACAGTCAAAAATTTCTAAGTCTTCCTATCTACTAGTTTCTACTAGTTTATTGTTCTAGGAGTTATTGCCTTTGAGCCAATGGCTCTTTTACAAAGGTTCCACATCATCAATGTACAAACAAACAAGACATGTTACATAGAATGGTCAGCAAATTATAAAGGTTTCAATAAGCCAGTATAATACAGTACATCACAGGAAAAAAACAAAACATTGGAGGAATGGTCAAGGTGGGAAGGGTAGGAGGATTGTAAAAGATTGTTCTAGAAATGTATCAATCACAACATTAAATGACATTGTTGGATCTGTTTTTAAGCTTGCACAGAAATCAGTGTTAAATAACTGTTTAAAGACCTGCTGTGCCAGCCCAGTGGCGTAGAGGGATGAGGCGCTGGTGCCTTACCTCTTCCCATGCTGGCGACCCGGGTTTGGGAACAGACTTGGGTTGTCGGGGGTCGGCAGGGGGAGGATGGGATGGAGCGTCCAATGGACTGCTCTCCTATCCTGGGGAGGGTTAGGGATTGCCTCACTCACGTAGTGGCTCCAGTAGAGACCGGGGGCACTACAGGAAGCAGTGCACCAGGGGGAACCAGAAAAAACAGAAAATCTGCACCGGAAGTCTAGCCAGATGATGGCTGCTGGCCCCAGGCATCCCTGAAGACTCCCCAAGAAGCCACAAAATGCCTCAGCAGCTCCTGGGACTGCAAGAAAGAAATAGTGTGCTGGTGCCTCCTCCCCGCTGGTGCCTTCCCCCTCGGAGGAGTGGGGACCCACCTGGTGAAGGGTTACACTGGGGCTACTCCATGGATGGCTGCAAATATGAGGTAAGGTGGTCAAAGAGGGGATAGTAGGGAGAATGCCTGTGGACCTTGGCAGCCTGAAAGAGAGGCAGCTCGGGCGCACATAGGGGTGATAAAAAGATTAACCAAAAAAAAAGACCTCCAGTTTGTGCTTCTCAGAGTCCAGTATCACTACTGAACCCCCCTTGTCAGCTGATTTTATAATAATATAGGTGTTGTCTCTAAGTTCTCCGATAGCTCTAAATTCAGATGCTGTAGTATTCTGATAGTCAATAGTGGTTAAATCTGACTGTCTTTTCTCCAGCTCATGGTGTTCCCACATAAGGTACTGGGCATGGAGGCCTAACAAAATAAAATGTTTATGCACTTTATTTGAGTATCAGCCTTCATTTTTATTGTGCTGGTGAATGGTGCTTTGGTTTGGTTTATTCAGGTCTATAAACTACCCCCATCCTCAGTGTCCTGCCTTTTGAGTCCTGAAAATGCTTCCATAGGGCCTCTGTCCTGCCCTCTTCCCCCTCATTTCTTGCACACCTTATCCCCTCATGTACATAGATCATCACCCCCCCTTCCCCTTGGTCCTATCCTTTCTGAATATCCTATACCCCAGGACCATCAACTCCCAGTCCTGGTATTGGGTGGCCCACGTTTCCGTGATGGCCACAATATCCAGCCTCCCCTCTGCCAATAGGGCCTGAAACTCAGCTGACTTGTTTCCGAGGCTCTTCACATTCAGTGAGACCACTCTCCAACCCACTCCCTTCCCCTTCCCTCCCTAACCTTTCTCCCTTCTTTCTCCACACATATCCCTCCCTTTGCCTTCCCCATTAACCAGGGCTTTTCAGGCCCCACCCAGGACCCCTGTCTACCAGCTGATCGCTTCCACCCCCTTCTAGTTTAAATCCATTTTGGTTTCTACATCTCTCATCTTCTGTTTCAGTACAGCTTCCTTCCTTGCTCAGGTGTAGTCTGTCCCCGGCATACAGGTCATTCCTGTCCCAGGTTCTACCCCAGCCACCCACCCACCAAGCCATACCCCCTTGAACAACACCATTCCCCCAGCCAAGTGTTAAACTTACCTATCCTTCCTTTCCTTGCTGTACTCGCGCAGGGTACTAGGAGTACCTCCATGAAGGCCACCGATCCCCCCCATCTCCTCACACAGCCTTCCCAGTTCCTTGAATCTCTCCCATACCACTTTCACCATCCCCCCCAACCAGGTCATTCATACCCACGTGTACCACAACATGGAGTCTCCTCCTTCACGCACATTTTAGAGAGACTGCCCCACCCTGTTGGCAGTCAGCCCAGGTGTGGATTCGACCCAGATTTGGATATGCCTTTCCCCCTTACTGCCCAATCTGATCCCCTTCAGTATGGAATCCCCCAGCACTAGAACCCACCTTCTTCATGCCTCATGCCTCCCCCATCCTCTTCTCTATGTACTCATTAGTAGACTCCTCCTTACCCTGCCTTTTAGTAACTCCATCCAATCCCCCTGTACCTCCCCCAATCTCCGCCCCTGGCCTTCATCCCCTCACCCCCGACACTCCCTCACTATCTTCCCCCTCTCTACCCTCTATCCTTGGTCCTCATCCCTCTCCTGCTGTGTCTCCGGCATCTATTGCACCAGCATTGCCTTTCTCCCCATCACCCCTGTCCCCTCCATCCAACAGTCCAACTGAGACCCTCTACCCCTTCCCTCCCTCCTTCCTCTGTCCAACTGCTGTCACCTGGGCTGTCCCTACCCCTATTCTTTCCCGCCCTATCTTGGAGATCCAGTGCCTCCCCCTCCACATCGATACTGACTTTTTGGGGGATTTTGTCGATGGAGTCAGGTTTTGCCTGATACTTGCACTTGATCTGTGGGATTTTATTTTTTTTTGTGTGGACGCATTTTATATAATAATTTGATACTTACAATATTTTATACTTTTTAATACAGCTCATTTAGCTGTAGATTGCAAAGTTTAATGTGGGTAATTTAGGGGTTAATTTCAAAGTTATGCCAGACGTAAAGACTCTAGGAACAACAGCTAGAATAATAAACACGAAATCATCAATAACAAGGCTGTAATTCTTTTGAGGGATTCTGGTGACATCATAAACCACGAAAGCAAAGCGCGAGTGGTTTATGATGTCACCAGAATCCTAAGATGGAATGACAAGCCTAGTTATTGCTGGTTTCCTGACTGTTAGTTTTTGTAATATATGGAACATGATAAACATTCTGTCTTATAATACCATAGATCTGATGTCAGAATGACAGTATTATTGACTTTCTGATGTCAGAGCAATGGCATTGTGAGTTTTTAATGTCACTGGTTTTCTTTGGGAATAAATGACACCCATGCATTACAAGACAAATTGGACAGAAAATAAAAAATACTGCACAAAGACTTCAGGAGAATGTAATCCTACATTTATTGGTGAAAAACAGAAAAGGTAAGGGTATTCCGTCTTATGTTAGTGTCTGCATGAGTTGGGGAGCTCATGTGTGGATGGGTGATGCAAAGATACTGTACTTACCTGGAGATGCAAGTCAGAGTAGGAGTCTTCTGCAAAGTATGACTTCTGTGTTTTTCAGGTTCCTTAGTTAAATCTCTGGAAACAAAGCACAGCAGCAAACAGTTTAATTTATTTAGTCAAATAGATGTGATGCATCCCCCGGTCCTTGTGTTGACATGGTCAACTATTGCATCTGAACCTGTGAAATAAAAATATACACATAAATATTAGCTTTATTTCACTTTTTTCCTTTGTGGGGGAGGGGAAAGGGCCACACACAGAGGCTTGTCTGTGGACATACTTGTAACAGAAATCAAGCTTTTCCAGTCATTGCAGTGATTGCATGTGTTTGTGGATTGGGGAGGACAAAGTAGAAAGTATACACCTGTAATGGAATGCAACATCTCTCAGGTATTGTAAATGTGTGAGCATGTTGGTGAATATATTTCGGGCTGCATACACACAATAAGGTACAGTAAGTTTGTGATGGAATAAAACAGGAAGATGTGTACACTGGGCAAAAAATGTTGACATGTCAGTAAATTGTACAAACATACTGTAAATGCAATTGTTGTGTTTTTTCTTTTCCTCGGCGACTGCCATGACACCACTTCTTTGGGCTCTCATGCTGGACCTTTCCCCATCTGCCACTTGTTGCCCATCAGACCCATAGGTCTGACCTATCAGGCATGCCTGTGGATTCCAACTGATTCCAGTGTAACCCCTAGTTGGCACTATCCCAAGGGCTACTACCCCTGCCTGCGTGGCTAGTTGCAGGTTAAGGGGCCTGGGTACTAAAATGGGTGCCTCCACCCGGAGGTCTGGGTTGTTACTGGTTAAGCTAACCTTGGCACAGCCCTCCGGGACACTGTAACCCCCCTCTTTCCCTTCTAGTGGCCTGAACAATACACAATAATCACTTTCACAATGACCCTTTTCCACCATGCAATTACCCACACTGTTTGCACTTTCCACCAGGGCTGGTTCCTCTAGCTCGACCCTGGGGACCCCCTGCAAAACAAGGTTATGCACAGCAAATAGCAACAGTACAGTACTCTTAGCACAAACTGGAACCACAGTCAGGTTAAATGCAAAAAGAGTTGGATCTGATTTATTTACGGGACTTGAACAAGGGAGGGGCATAATCAGGTTGATTGTCTTAAAGGCTATATCAGTCAGACAATTATGCATGCACTTCAGAGTCCCTACACAGTCACACACTCTGGGTACCCAGGTAGGAAGATGGTGGGCTAGCCAGGAACGTTGCCCGGGGTGGGCCGGCGTCGCAGCTGGGTGGGACCCTGTGATGGAAAAAAGCAACATGCACAACACACACCATTAATAATCTGGAGCCGGAGGGCTCAGTTCATGAAAGAAAAGGCAATAAGACATCCAGATGACAACACTCTAGATTTAGCTGTTGTTGCAGGGAGCTACCCTGATATTACCTCACAATACCAAATACTGGACACAGGCAGGACGAAATCGAGACTGCAGGTGGTTGAACTGGAGTGCCAGGAGAAGCCAGGCCCACACGAATCACTGAGGCATCATTCCTGTTCAAAGTGTTGAGCAGGGGCAGATCCCCAGGCAGGTCTCTCGTCGATGACTTTCTCTGTGTAGCAGGTATTCTGGCTGGACCAGTGTGGCAAGGCCCAGGCCAACTGGAAATGAATACGGATTCAGTCTGTGGAGCTGGATACAGCCTCCAGCAAGCAAAACACAGTTCAGACACACAGTGGGGAATCAAATCATGACCCACTATCAGCACACAGCACATTTACATGTAAGGAAAATTCCACTGTACCAGGCAAATGGCTCCCCGGTCGCAATTACAGAGTCTCTGCACAATCCGGGAGTTCAGAGGTGTTTGGACATCTTGACAAGCCAATCACATTCATCAAATCTTCGGTCTTCTTCAGGTAGGAGCCTGGTCACAATTCAGTGGCTTAATTCATTCTCACAACTTGGATTCAGTCTGACTAAACTCTCTTCTCCCTCTCAGGAGCAGCAAGCAAACAGGCAGGCCAAAACTCAAGCCTTTCCACAGTTCTCCTGCGCGAAACTACGCAGGTCTGATACTCGACTATCTCGAGCTGTTACTACTTTCACTTCCCAACTCAAACTGAAACTAGCTGCAAACAGCCTGGGAATTTCCCCAGGATCCAAACAGTTTGGTTGGCTGATTCTTCTGTCAGTCACAACAAGGACTCCCTCTCCAGGTTCATTTAGGCGCCAAAAACCCCAAACTACAATTCCTACAGAATTTTGCTCCCACAATGCCCCTTGGGACAGACTCCATTTTAGAGTCCCCAAAGGTACTGGCTGGCCCATTTTCAGCAGTCCAGGACCAAGATGGTGGAGATAAACAGAAATGTCCATGCTGCAAAGAAGGCAGGTTAGACAAATTGCAATATTATTACTAGTCTAATAAATGATCAGCAAACAAGTACATCTCCTAACAGAGCTCCCTCTGCACTGATAGCGATGGCAGAATGGAGCGATTATTTGGCAGCCAGGGTGGGACTCAAGCATAGAAACACTCAGCCCTCTCCCAGATTAATTATAACTGTAATCTAGGCAGCTCTTAAAGAGACAGTACACAGAGGCTATACAGGCACTCGCTGGCAATAACATTTAAACTGCTAAAATGCAGGACCCAAGCCTGGCAGTGAGCATTTAGGCCAGCTCAAGGAAGACTTTTCGGGAACCCCAATTTGTAGGGGGTTTACAAGCTTCCCTGCCTGGAGAAAACTTGGCGTCCGTGTCAAGTCTGTATCATCATAATATGGAAAATATATACGAGACATATAACATCTGCGGCATCAGTTGACGTAAACTTCTACCTTTACTATACATATTCACTATACTTCACAATACTATATCCATAATGACAATACTTATGCATGTTTCATACAGGTAATACTGATTCCATTATAATTAACGGGCCAGATATTCAAAAGGGTTGCGCCATGCGCAACAGGGTTGCGCCTGCGCAAGTCCGAACTTTCTCCATACTGCGATATTCAGCAGGAGGCAGTTGCACCACAGAAAACATGCTGAGCAACAGCACAATGCAAATGAATGCATGCTGAACTGGAGGGGGAGGAACCATGCATAAACTGCACAGCCCGATATTCAGCCGGGCTGTGCAGAGTTGTGCAGGCGCAACCCCCAACCTGCGCCTGCACAACTTTGAGCCAAAAGAAAAGGCTCAAGTCGAGGGCCACCCACAGGTGAGCTGCTGCATTGCAGGGCACAACGCAGCAGCTGCCACCTGTGGCTGGCCTCATCCCACCCTGTGCCCCCGCAGCCCAATCATGGGCAAAAAGTGTAAACTCCCCCACCACCCCCACTGGCCCGATCGCGGGCATAGTTTAATTCCCCACCAGCCCGATCGTGGGCAGCAATGTTCCCCGAACACATCCTGGTGGTCCAGTGGACCGAAAATCCCGATCGCGGGATGGAATAAACAAAACACACCCCGAACACATCCCTGGTGGTCCAGTGGACTGTAAATCAATCGCGGGATGGAATAAATAAAATACCTCCCCCCGAACACATCCCTGGTGCCTAGTGTCCCCAACCTCACCCACCCACGAAGCCTCACCACCCCGCTTCCCCCCGGCAGCCGGCGGGCAGCAGCATCCCACCCGCCTGCCGCCCTACTGCCCGCCGACTGACTGCCTGGTAGGGCTGCATGCCCATTGGTGCAGAGCAAGAGCCAATAGGCGTGCAGCCCATACCGTCAAGACAGTCCAGTTTTGTGAATGAATGCCATTCACAAATCTGGACTATCTCAGGTCGGGGGGCTGCACGCCCATTGGCTCTTGCTCTGCACCATCGGGCGGCAGCCCTACCGGGCAGTCAGTCGGCGGGCAGCGGGCGGCAGGTGGGTGGATGCTGCCACCGTGGGCTGCCGGGGAGGAGCAGGGAGGCTTCGTGGGTTGGTGGGGTGGGGACACTAGGCACCAGGGATGTGTTCGGGGTGTTTTATTTATTCCATCCCTTGATCGGGATTTATGGTCCACTGGACCACCAGGGATGTGTTCGGGGAGGGTTTATTTATTCCATCCCGCGATCGGGATTTACAGTCCACTGACCACCAGGGATGTGTTCGGGAGACACATTGCTGCCCACGATCGGGCTGGTGGGGATAAACTATGCCCGCAATCGGGCTGGTGGGGGATTAAACTATGCCCGCAATCGGGCCAGTGAGGGGTGGTGGTGATTTTACACTGTTTTGCCCGCGATCGGGCTGCAGGTATGGGTCCTCGACGGCCGCTGCCTGGCAGGGCGCCAGGCGCAAGTCCTCGGGATCGGGCGCACCTGCATGCTAATGGCATGCAATGGGGCATAATCAGATGCAAATGGCCCCTGCACCTTGCATGAATTATGGCCCCATTTGCATGTCACCTTTGAATATTGGGATTTTGGCGTGATGGCAAGCATTGGTACTTGGCGCCACCGCAAGTTGAATGCTCCACCTGACCACTCTGTGGCGCAAGTTCCACTGCGCCATGCACAGTGGCTGTGGTTTGGGTGATATCAAGCAGCTGCATGGCGGGCGCAACCCTTTGAATATCGCTCTGGCCACACCCCAGCGCAATTATTTTGTGCAGCGCAAGGGCTTGCTCCACAAAATAGCGCAGTTTGAATATCTGGCCCAACATACCTTAAACATTACAATACTGATTCATGGCATAACTTTTAGCACAGTAAACCATGTAAGAGGGGGCCCTTCCCTATCAGCTAACTTGGGACTGGATGGGGCATGGCACCATACTGAAAAGGAAGAACAATCAACCTGGAATTGGCCCTTAAGCTCAGTTTGGGCAGTAAGCTATTGGAAATGTAAACACCTTTATGGACCACATTGAGGGGCAAGTCCACAGGCTTCCCAGGGGAATCATAACTGAGGCGCAATACTGGCTTGACGGCTCGGCCAGTCTTTTTGGGGGGAACAGCCACAGTCTCTGTACTTAGCATTAGTTTTGGAGCTTTTGTCACTCATGAGGGGTACCTCTGCATGGATTGGAATGTCCAGACTGGGAGCACTGTTAGCTCCTTGCTCTGTAGGCTCTGGTTCCACAACACTTTGCTCATTACTGTCTTCTGACAAGGGTCCAGCTGGCTCATTTTGAGAAGGTTCAGGCAAAATTAGGCTTTGTGGCACTGAAATGGGGCTGTCAGCACTTTCATACTGTTCTTCAAGTTCTGGTGTGTCACCAGAGAGACTCAGACCATCAGCCCCTTCTTCGGGCAATTCGCACAGTTCCATGAAACACAGGGAGTCTGCGGCCTCACATGTAATACTTTGTACTTCACTTTCAGGAGGCATTGGCTCCAAGGATGAAACTGGGGGGTTAGGCAGTCCAGAAGGCCCAGCTTCATTCTCACAATTAGTCATAGGGTTACCTCAAAACAGCTGACTCAATTCATAGGAGGGATAATAGGCATTGTCACACTCACTGTCATCAGAGGTGGACTGACATTCACTATCATTCTGGGCTTACTGCGGGGGAAACCTTAAGTCTGTAACTGCTGGGGTAGGTTGACTCTGTCTCTTATTTGTAGCAGCATGAGTCACCAGCCCAGGGGAGGCAATGTCTGCTGGCTCAGCTTCAATAATAACTTGGCCGATAGGCAGCAAGTGGTTGCGGTGCATGGTCTTGACAGCTTTGGAGTTATTCTGTGGGCATACCTTGTACACTGGTAGATCATTCAACTTTCCAACTACTACATGAGTAAGATGGTGCTACCTATCAGCAATTTTGTGCTTGCCATGTAGTCCCAAATTGCGTAACAACACACGGTCTCCAGGCCGTAGCTCTTGAGCCTTTACTTTCTTATCGTGCCTCTCTTTGTTGGCGAGATTTCTCTTGGCAGCCATTGTCTGGGCCAGTTGATATGCATGATTCAATTGAGCTTTCAGTTTCTGTACATACTGCAGGTAGTTTTCGGCCTGGACCCCGTCTGGAGAGACCCCAAAGCAGACATCAACAGGCAGTCGGGCCTCCCTCCCTTCCGAACATGAGACGGTAGGGGGAGAACCCAGTAGCATAATTTTTGGTGCAATTGTATTCATGTACCAAGGTGCTAATCTGTTGGCTCCATTTAGGCTTGTCTTTTGGATGGAGGGTGCCCAGCATGTCTAGAAGAGTGCGGTTAAAACATTCTGGTTGAGAGTCCCCCTGCGGGTAATAGGGGGTGGATCTTGACTTCCGCACCCCCCACATAGAGAGCATTTCTTTGATTAGCCTACTTTCAAAGTCTCTGCCTTGGTCAGTGTGGATCCGCTGGGGAGCACCATAATGGATGAAGAATTTTTCTACCAGTACCTTGGCCACGGTAGAGGCCTTTTGATCTTTAGTTGGAAAAGCTTGTGCATACCATGTGAAATGATCCGTAACCACTAACATATTGCCAGTATTCCGTTGATCAGGTTCTAAGCACAATAAATCTATGCAGACCAGTTCCATGGGGGTGCTGGTAGTGATATTGACAAGGGGGTCAGCCCTCTGAGGCAGGGCTTTTCTTTGGAGGCAATGACTACAGGTCTTTACATGGTGCTCAACATCGGCCCCCATCTTGGGCTAGTAAAATCGAGAGCGTACCAGGTCAAGAGTTCTGTCAATAGTGAGGTGCCCCATGTGATTGTGGAGGGACCTCAGTACCAAGTGTTTAAAGGCTGTGGGGAGAACCAGTTGTTGCTTGTCTACTTGACCACTATGATCCACTCTCCCTCTGTATAACAACTGATTGAGTAACTTCAACCTGGGGCCTTCTTTAAACTATAGGGCAGTTCACAAGTCAGGGGAGCACAACTTAGACACATCTTTCCCCGCACACAGGGCATCAAGTGCAGGTTGAATCATAGGATCTTGGGATTGAGCCTACTGAATACTGTTATTATCAAGTTGAGGTGCACTAATATCTAGAGCAGAGAAATGGAATAAGCAGCCAGTATGCAGGTATCAGGAGGGCCCAAGCAAGCTACTAAACAATCCACTGTGTCCGCAGACATCTGTTCATCTCTGTCAATCTTTTGGCACAATGCTCGGATGTCTGGTTCAGACAGCCTGACCCAATCACTCCTGGAAGCTGGCCTTCGTGATAGGGTGTCAGCATCAGTATGGTTCAGTCCCAGTCTGTATTCGACAGCATTATCATAGATTGATAAGGCAGAAACCCACCGGTGCCCATTGGTGTCTAACTTAGCTGAAGTCTGTACATAGGTAAACAGGTTATTGTCAGTCTTCATCAATATCTTTGCCCCATAGAGATACTCATGAAACTGGTCAGCGATGGCTCATTTTAGGGCAAGGAACTCCAGCTTGTGCACAGGATATTTTCGCTCTGACGGGGTCAAACTCCTGTTGGCGAAAGCTGCCAGTCTCAAACCATCCTCATGGTCTTGATACAGCACAGCTCCTAGGCCCTGTAGACTAGCATCCATATGCAGCCCATAGGGCTTGGTAGGGTCAGCATAGTATGGGGGTGTGGGTGAGCTGGTATATGACTTCGTGGAAGGCTGCTTCATATTCGGATGTCCAGCGGGGCCCAAAAGGTTCATCTGTGCAGAAGTACACTTTCTCTGATTTTTTGACAGCCCCTTTTTTGTATTTACAGTTGGTAGGGGGGTATCCCTGGGTAAGATTCAGGAGTGGGCGAATCACCTTTGAATAGTCTTTTATGAACCTGTGGTAGTAACCACAGACCTACAGAAAATGTTGTAGTTCTTTCAAGTTATGGGGCTGGGGCCAAGTGGTCAGTGAGTCAACCTTACTGGGATTGGTCTCTATCCCTTCCACAGATATTATGTGCCCCACATACTTCACAGAGGTTTGAAAAAACTGGCACTTGTCGATAGACCACTTGAGATCAAAGTCTTCCAATTAGTCCAGCACTTTAAACAGTCGGGTCTCATGCTTCTCTAATGTGTGTCCGAACACAGTGATATCATCTAGGTGCACTAGACATTCCAGCAAGTTCATATCTCCCACCACACGTTCCGTCAGTCACTGAAAGGTGGCCTGGGTGCCTGAAATCCCCTGTGGCATTCTCAGGAATTCATAGAACCCCAAAGAACAGATGAAGGCTGTTTTCTCATGGTCCTCCAGGGCCATCGGAATCTAGTAATATCCGCTGCAAAGATCCAATACCAAGAACCATTTGCTCCCATTCAAGCAATCCAGGGCATCTTGTATACAGGGCATGGTGTACTGATCTGGGATGGTCTGCCAGTTCAGCGTTCGATAATCAACACACATCCTCACAGACCTGTTCTTCTTATGCACAACCACAATGGGAGAGGCATATGGGCCCCTTGATTCTTGTATCATGCCAGCAGCAAGCATTTCCTGCAGGTGTCTCCTAACATCATCTATGTCCGCTGGGGAGAGGCGTCGGGATCTCTCTCGAAATGGCCGGTCATCATGCAGGCGTATGTGATGCTCTGCACCCTGGACACACCCCATGTCCCATTCTTTTAATGAAAACACTTGGTCTCTCTGGGTGAGTTTCTTGTTAATTCTAGCCTTCCATTCAGCAGGCAACGGGGAATTGCCAAAATCAAATAAGTCCGGGGTCACTCTCTCCTTTCCGCCATAGTACTTGTTACTGGGTAATACTGCAGTGTCTGCACAATGTACTGCAGCTAAAGTGCACCCTCTGTTCACCCGGACCTCCCGATCTGACACATTTCGAATCTGGACCATCACTCTTTGTGCATAGGCATGGACATGGGCAGGCAAAATGCTGGGTTTCACCAATAATCTTTCTGGCAGATTTCCATTGCCTGGTGCATCCAACATTAATATTTTGTTCTTTACATTTCTCTTTAGGCGGACCTCCCCATGGATCATGCACTGGGCATTGGGGGCTAATATCAAAGAGTCAGGTTCCTTTTTCCACACTATCCCTACTGGCTCATCTGGGTCTACTTCATTTGGTTTCTGTTGCAAGTCATAAGCCCTTTTGACTAAGGCTGGAATTCTCAGGGCCCATCCAGTCCATTACCCTTGTTTCTTAAGGCAGAGTTGTGCTAGTCTCCCAAACATGTGGGCGTTTGTTCCTATTAACAGGGGAACCCCATCATACAGTCCGGTGGGGGGACACACTAGGGCCAGTGTCTCTACTTGTTCCCCTACACCAGTCACAGTTGCAGGAAAAGACAACCAGAGGTGGACATATCCTAGGTAGGGATACGACTTGTCGCTCAGGCCCCACACATGTAGGCCTTCCAGGGATTGCAAAGGCACATTGGATAAATGTTTGTCATACCAGTCCTGGAATACATTGGTCACTTGCGACCCACTGTCAAGCACAGCCCGAGTATGAATACCATTCACAGTCACCATAGTCTCCATTGAAGGGCTCACTATTTTGAACCAGTCTGGAGGGATAGCAGCAGGGGCCTGGACAGACGATTTAGCCACAGAGAGGTTTGAGTTAGGATGTCAAAGCCTTCACTGTGGGCATTTCGTGCACCCCTTGACCACTGATTTGTTTTCCGTAGCTCCCTTTGAAACCAGTTCACCACTTTCTCTAAGTCCTTCTGAGACCAGCATTCCCTCTTCTTATGGCCATCCTTGCCGCAATTGAGAAAAACTACAGGCTCTCGGGGCATCCTTGGAGAAAACATTGCAGGGGATGCTGGAGCATCGACAGAAGATTGTGATCTGACTTCTGCTGGTAGCGTAACCTGTCTCAAAAGTTCCTCTAGGGTGGCAGTCAATTCCTTTAGCTTAGCTGGGAAGCCACCCTCAGTAGAGGATGCCTGAGGGTGCACCCCAACCCCCATGGCAGTCATGTCCCGACAGGGACCAGGGTCTTTGTCAGCTGGGGATACCTCAGTGAAGGCACTCCGTTGTACTTTTCTGACTTCTCTCAGCAACTCCTCTCCCCACTGTTTAGCCCATGGCGGGACACTCTTAGGGGTCTCCATTTCAGAAGGGCCTTCCAGTGCCACGATCACTTGGGCTGCACTCACCCCATAATTACAATCTCCCTCTTCACCTTCAATCTCCCGGAGTTCTTTTATCAGGTCACAGTAGTCAGGTGGGTTACCTCTCCTATCCTGGAGCCTTAACTAGAGGATCTGCAATTTAGAATGCTTGGCATGTTGCAAGATGTGCCCCAATCTCACACGATTCAAGTCATTGGCAGCTCCCCCTTTCCCTTTCTGGTAAGTTTTCTGCAGAGCTCTTTCCAGGCGAGTAACATACGCAGACAAACTTTCCCCCCTTCCATTGTTTGGTACCTTGAAATTTCCACATCAAAGTCTTCCCTGACTCAATGCTTCCAAAATTGCCTTTGAGTACATATACATACTTCTGAGCAGATGCATCAGAGTTCATGGACCTCAAAAATTTAATGGCTTCAAGGGTGGGGCCCCTCAAACTTTCTATGATTCTTTTCTGCTTCTCAGCCTCCGCACACTGCCACTCGGGTACCAAGGGGCAACATAGTCGATCCAGGTCTCCCAGTCGTCCTCCCCGGCGGGGTGGGAAGAGTGCCTGAGAACATCCTCAACTTGCAGTATGTGTCATGACTAACTGCAGGTACAGGCGGGGGTGCCAACACAAGAGCTGAGGCAGGACCCGGTACTGGGGTGGGCAGAGGTGTGGGGGAAGGATCACCCCCAGGAAGCAGGAATAGTCTCTTAAAACCCGCTACAGTCTTTCCCTCCTCCAGCAAAAACTTAGACAACTTTTCCTCAAAGGTCTCACATAAGGGTGGGGGCTCATCCCCCCCCCCCCGGGGCTTTACTGTCTTTAGTTATCACTCTCCAGGTGGCTGGGGCCCCTTCTGAGGCAAAAGTCCCTGACACTTTGGAACTGTCAACTGGGTCACTACATTCTACCAATGCCATGAAAGTTTGGGCGGTCAAATCAGCCTGTCGCCACACCACCACAGCGTTTGTTAAACATTCAACTTTGGAAAGTACTCCTTCTACAGTGTCTTTACTAGTGCCCAAGAGAATATCTAATATAAGCAGGGCATTGTGAGGGTCAATCTCTTGCTCTGTACATCACCCCACCAGCTGGTGCACAGCCACTTCTGTTGGGGTAGCCATTAATGTTTGACAATAACTTGTAATTTCGGTCACTAGAAGGCACAAAATCCCAGCAGTGAGCTTCCAAGGTGTAACCCATAGGTGGCGCTATCCCAAGGGCTACTACCCCTGCCTGCGTGGCTAGTTGCAGGTTAAGGGGCCTGAGTACTAAAATGTGTGCCTCTACCCAGTGGTCAGGGTTGTTAGTGGTCAAGCTAACCGGGGCACAGCCCTCCGGGACACTGTAACTCCCCTCTTTCCCTTCTAGTGGCCTGAACAATACACAATAATCACTTTCACAATGACCCTTTTTCACCATGCAATTACCCACACTGTTTGCACTTACCACCAGGGCTAGTTCCTCTAGCTCAACCCTGGGGACCCCCTGTAAAACAAGGTTATACACAGCAAATAGCAACAGTACAGTACTCTTCGCACAAACTGGAACCACAGTCAGGTTAAATGCAAAAAGAGTTAGATCTGATTTATTTAGGGGACTTGAACAAGGGAGGGGCGTAATCAGGTTGATTGTCTTAAAGGCTATATCAGTCAGACAATTATGCATGCACTTCAGAGTCCCTACACAGTCACACACTCTGGGTACCCAGGTAGGAAGACGGTGAGCTAGCCAGGAACGTTGTCTGGGGTAGGCCAGCGTCGCAGCTGGGTGGGACTCTGTGGTGGAAAAAAGTAACGTGCACAACACACACCATTTGTAATCTGGAGCCGGAGGGCTCAGTTCATGAAAGAAAAGGCAACAAGACAATCAGATGACAACACTAGATTTAGCTGTTGTTGCAGTGAGGTACCTGATGTTTACTCATGTTACCCAATACTGGACACAGGCAGGACGAAATTGAGACTGCAGGTGGTTGAACTGGAGTGCCAGGAGAAGCCAGGCCCACACGAATCACTGAAGTATCGTTCCTTTTCAAAGCATTGAGCGGGTGCAGATCCCCAGGCAGGTCTCTCGTTGATGACTTTCTCTGTGTAGCAGGTATTCTGGCTGGGCCAGTGTCTCAAGGCCCAGGCCAACTGGAGATGAATACGGATTCTGTCCATGAAGCTGGATGCAGCCTCCAGAAAGCAAAACACAGTTCAGACACACAGTGAGGAACCAAATCATGACCCACTATCAGCACACAGTACATTTACATGTAAGGCAAATTCCACTGTACCAGGCAAATGGCTCTCCGGTCACAATTACAGAGTCTCTGCACAATCCGGGAGTTCAGAGGTGGCTGGACATCCTGACAGACCGATCGTATTCAGCAAATCTTCAGCCTTCTTCAGGTAGGAGCCTGGTCACAATTCAGTGGCTTAATTTATTTATACAACTCAGATTCAGTCCGAATAAACTCTCTTCTCCCTCTCAGGGGCAGCAAGCAAGCAGGCAGGCCAAAACTCAAGCCTTTCCACAGTTCTTCTGCGCGACACTATGCAGGTCTGATGCTCGACTATCTCGAGCTGTTACTTCTTTCACTTCCCAACTCAAACTAAAACTAACTGCAAGCAGCCTGGGAATTTCCCCAGGATCCAAACGGTTCATTTGGCTGATTCTTCTGTCAGTCACAACAAGGGCTCCCCCTCCAGGTTCATTTAGGCACCAAAAGCCCAAAACTACAATTCCTAAAGAATTTTGCTCCCACAATGCCCCTGAGGACAGGCTCCATTTTAGAGCCCCCAAAGGTACTGACTGACCCATTTTCAGCAGTCCAGGACCAAGATGGTGGAGATAAACAGAAATGTCCATGCTACAAAGAAGGCAGGTTAGACAAACTGCAATATTATTACTGGTCTAATAAATGATCAGCAAACAAGTACATCTCCTAACAGAGCTCCCGCTGTGCTAATAGCGATGGCAGAACAGAGTGATTAGTTGGCAGCCCAGGTGGGACTTGAGCATAGAAACACTCAGCCACCTCCCAGATTAATTATAACTGCAATCTAGGCAGCTCGTAAAGAGACAACACACAGAGGCTATATAGGCACTCACTGGCAATAATGTTTAAACTGCTAAGATGCAGGACACCAGCCTGGCAGTGAGCATTTAGGCCAGCTCAAGGAAGACTTTTCAGGAACCCCCATTTGTAGGTGGATTACACCAGGCATGGGACTTAACCAGGGATGTTGGCAGGAGGGGCAGGAACAGTCCATGCTGCACAACCTGGGGCAGCGTAGAGAAGCCTACCAGAGACTGTCATCCAGGACAGCAGAAGCCATTTTTCTGTTTTACCTGGTCCAGTCGACCCCCCCCACCCCTATTGGCTGTGCGCACTCATGGCTGGCCTGTAGGGCAGTGCCAGTGATGTGTGGTCACCCACGCCATCATCGGCACTACCACTAGCCACCACCAGGAGTCACAAAAGAGCAACACAACAGCCTCCCTTCCTCTCTCCTGGGAGGAGAGCATCCATGAGATGATCTTGAGCCCGCCCTGCCGGCCTCCACTCCTGATGTCCCATTCTAGGGGCACAAACCTTGGTCACTAGTGTGCCAGAGTGATCCCCTATCAATTGGCACCACGGAGCCAGGTGCAATTGGTTTTAAACATTTTTTCTCTTACTTTCATATCATTATGTATATATGTGTGTGTGTGTGTATATATATATATATATATATATATATATATACACACACACACACATATACGCATATGAAATTGCCAGCAGAAACAGGCCTTAAGGTATATCAAGTCTGCTCAGGTGTGCAGTTAGTGCCACTAGGTCACAGCTGCCCCTTCCCCCTCTCTCCTCTGGCAGTTTCTCATTACTACTTACCCATAACCCACCCCTGTGCCCTGTCCCATGCCCTTTTGAAGGTACCCACTGTCCTACGTGATACCACCTCCTCCGGTACAGTATGCCATTTCAACACCACTCTTTCCATGAAATAATGCCTCCTCATCTTGTTCATAAATCTGCCCCCTTCCAATCGTAGCCCATGTCCTCTGGTGTCCCTTCCCCTCCTCAGCTTAAATAGCCCATCTGTGCCAGTCTAGTTGAACCCCTTCAGATACTTGAAAGATTCAATCATATCCGCCCGATCCCTCCTCTCTTCCAGGTGTACAAACTCAGATGCCTGAGTCTGTCCTCATAGGGTTTACCTTCCATCCCCTGTATCATTTTTGTCACCCTAAACTGCACCCCCTCTAGCAGCCTGATATCCTTCTTCAGATACGGCCACCAGAACTGCGTGCAGTACTCTTACTTGCAGCCTGACTATATATAGATATATAGATACATATATATATATATATTTATTAGAAAGTGTCACCAGGAAAGGCATAATGAGAATGAGCAGTCAGCTAGTTTCCAGATATGTCCTGGGAGAAGGTTACAATACAAGGCATGGTGTAACAGATAACTCAAGAGTGCAATAACAAATACAGTTTGCAAATGCAAGTACAATTTGGCAAGTAAATTAAAGGCAATACAGAGCACAAGTGCCTAAATACAAGTGAGTCCAATTAGAAATCACATAGCCAGAGGAGGTTGAGTATAAAATGAGGAGGGAGAGGGAATGGAGGTGCGTGAGGGGTGGGGACAGGGAGAATGGGAGAAGGGGGAGGATTAGGAGCAGTTGCAGGAGGGGGAGGTAAGGCCTCGGAAGAGGTAGGAGAGGGACAGAGGAGAAGAGGCATTCTGCCATACTGTAGATATATATAGATATATATATAGTAATGAGTTTTGCATAGAACACTGGATTGTATAAGTACAAATCCTGCATACTTCTGGGATTATGTTGTACCAGGTTCTTGCTTGACAAGGTTTTACTATTTTCTGTACTGGTGGATGGTTGATTGCACAATATGCTTGAGGTCATTAGCTGTTGCATGTGACTGAGTTTGCAGTAATAATTTTAACTTTGGGCACTTTTACATTCAGTGGCCTGCATTATTTCTGTTGGACACCCAACAGCATTGTTTAGTTTTTGTACTAGATGTTTCCTAGCTGAATATTTTGTAAGTTTTTTTCATGGTACTTATTTGGCATTCCTGTACCATTCCTTTCACTGTGGTGAAAATGCTGTTTATTCCCAAGAATTAGATTTTTTTACCTTGTGTTTCTTTTTCTTATACAATCGCGGCCTGGAGTTGACTGCAAGGAAAATTATCTCTAATCTGTCAGAGGAGAAACTGGCCTTTAGTGTCAATATTTTTTATAGTAGTTTACTGGACCTTTCACAAGGTCATCAGGCACCGTATATGCTCTTGTCTTCATTTTTCATGTGTCCTTTGGGTTTTCACCCATTCTTGTTTTAGTTCTTTCCTTTCTGTGCTCGGTGTATTCGCTGTCATTTCATCTGTTGTTAATTTAATTATCTCCCCATCTAATGTCCCACATTTCTGTACTGCCACAACCCCCCCCCAAAAAAATGCTCAGAATAAGCCATACTGTGTTTAATGATGAGTGTGGGGGAAAGGGTCCAACTGCTAGGAAGCATAGAGTCTGTCAGTTATTTCATCTGTCAGCTCCTCAGTCACTTCCCTTGTCACCCTTTCCACACTCCTTGAGTTTTTTACTTTTAAGCTGATAGAACCTGTCTGCACGTTATAAAGAGCCTGTCAGTTCGGAGAGTGTGGATATTTCTGAGATGTTAAATGTCTCTCAACTCACTGAAATACGGAACGTGATGTAAGAGGCTCATCCTTGTTGTTTTGTGTCTTAGCATCATTGAAATATTTGGAAAGGGCACTGTCAAACTCTGGGGTAGGGATCTCACATATCTCTCTAGCTTCATTATAGTTGGTCTGTTTAAAACGATGTGCCACATCTGCCTGTGTTTCTTGCAGTGTTCATATTTACTGTGCTTGGCATCTTGCATGTTTATATGGCTTCAGCAATTTTCAGGTTGACCACCAGGTGGTAGTGTTGTACCTCTTCTAGTGCTGAATCCTGCAGAAAAACACCATTATTCATTTGTTTCAACTACAAACTAGTGTCCCTCTTTTTGCGTAAAAATAGTGATTCAAGTTATCTTGATGACAGAGGTGTACTTTCAGTAGATGTGGAATTTATTTAGGTGGTAGCACAGTCGTTCAACAACTGAAATTCAAACTACCCAATTCAGTGTCTAGCATTTCAGCTAAGCATGCCTGAAGGTTCCAAATTCAGATCTGGACATCGCATGGCTGCAAGTACCTTTCTAAGAGACCTGCATTGAGAATATTTGTCACATATGGACCTAGAGTGAGACTATTTTAATAGTTAGGTGTAGAAATAATACACATGTTCATGTGGTGCGCTCTGTGTGTGTGTGTATATATATATGTATATATATATATACTGTATAAAAGACAAAAAACCTCTGTGCGCAAACATTGAGTCAAGGGTTACCCCAAAGGGCACTTGGCTGGGAAGCCAAGTTTCAAGAAAATACAAACTCACACTTGCCCACACAATGCAAAGCATCATGGGCTACATATGCAAATCAACACAGAATGTTATGCTGGTTCAACTTTAAGCAGAATCGCATGGTGCCAAAAGGCCTCTCACACAGTTGTGTGTGTGTGTGTGTGTGTGTGTGTGTGTGTGTCAAAGAACCTCAGCGCAGGGGTGTGGCTAGCCAGCGACCACGATGGCAGGCTAACTCTGTGGCTCTCCTTCTTCCCCCAACTAGTTTCACTGCAAGTCCATATTCCAGTTGAGTACCTAGAGGCCAGTGGGGCACAGGACCAAAAGCAGCATGGATTTACAGCAGGAAGGTCGTGTCAGACGAATCTAATAGATTTCTTTGACTGGGTGACCAAAGTAATAGACCAGGGAGGGGCTGTGGACATGGTCTACCTAGACTTTAGCAAGGCATTTGACACAGTCCCACACAAAAGATTGATAATCAAGTTAGCCAGCCTGGGAGTGGGTCCCAGGGTGGTAGCCTGGGTAGCAAACTGGCTGTACAACAGGACACAGAAGGTAATAGTGAATGGAACACATTCCGAAGAAAGGGGGGTCACTAGTGGAGTACCTCAGGGCTCAGTACTAGGTCCAGTCCTCTTAAACATCTTTATAGGTGACATTGCAGAGGGTCTGAAGGGAAATGTATGCCTCTTTGCAGATGACGTAAAGATCTGTAACAGAGTTGATACACAAGGGGGGTGGTAGAAAGGATGAGAAGGGACTTGGCAATGTTACAGGAATGGTCAGACATATGGCAACTTAGATTCAACGCAAAGAAGTGCAAAGTAATGCACCTGGGAAACAAAAACCCAGGAGAGGAGTACACAATAGCAGGGGAGGTACTAACAACAACAAAATTGGAAAGGGACCTGGGGGTAGTCATATCAGATGATCTAAAGGGGGGTATGCAATGTGAGAAGTCAGTAAGGAGAGCCAGGGGGATACTGGGATGCATAAGAAGGGGCATGACAAGCAGAAAAAGGGAAGTGGTTATCCCTCAGTACAGACAGTTGGTGAAACCCCATCTGGAGTACTGTGTGCAGTTTTGGAGACTTCATCTACGCAAGGACATAGACAGGATGGAAGCAGTCCAGAGGAGGGCAACTAAAATGGTGCAGGGTCTGCATCAGAAACCATATGAAGAGAGACTGACAGAGCTTAATATGTATACCCTTGATGAAAGGAGGGACAGGGGGGACATGATAGAAACGTTCATGTACCTGAAGGGAATCAACAAAGTCCAAGAGGGTAGCATGTTTCAGAAAAAGAGATGTGTAAGAACAAGGGGGCACAATTTAAAGATAGAGGGGGGACCGTTCAGGGGTAATGTGAGGAATTTTTTTTCATAAAGAGAGTGGTGGATGCATGGAACCACCTTCCTGGAGAGGCTGTGGGGTCTAAAACAGTGGAGGAAATCAAACATGCATGGGACAGACATAAGGCAGTTATAGTGGGGGCAGCAGGAAGTAGGCTGTTGGTTAACTAAAATCTGCAGCTTATCCAGTAGCTAGGCAAATGGGCAGACTGGGTGGGCCAAGTGGTCCTTATCTGCCGTCAAAGTCTATGTTTCTAAACTGTGATTCAGTGTTCTCATTGTGCTGCCTAGAACTACTGGACCCCTGGGTACCTGCAGAATATCTTATTTTTTGTCTCTGAGTGGTGTCAGGGCTCTTTGCTTCTCACTCTATCTTCTCTTCAAGGTGTGGCCCTTCCATCTGCAGCATCTCCTCTTGATGGTAGGATCCAAACCTCAGCAACAGCGCAAGCCAGTGACTCGACAATGGCCCTGCAATGAATTACAGATATGCTATCGCGGGTACTGCAAGATACCATGAATCTCAAACAAACAACGCACCAGATGGTATATGACCTCAAGCTTCTGAGTGGCAGGGTGGAGCAGACTGAAACCCGCACAGCACAAATGGAGCTCCACATTGAGGAACAGCAAGGGGCACTGAGAGATCAATCTACCACCAACAGATAACTATTACAGAAGATGGACAATTTGGAGAACTGGGCTTAATGGAGCAATATCCATTTTGCTGGGTTCCCAGAGAGAGCTGAGCGGGGGAGACGTGATCAGGTTCCTCCAGAGTGCTATTGCAGAACTATTAAATGCACCAGATTGCCCTCAAGTGGAAACAGAGTGTGGCCCACCACTTGTTGGTGCAGAAACCACAGCCTGGAGACTGGCTTCATCCAGTCTTGGCCAAACTACCATGCAGTAAAAGAGAACATTTTGTATCTGGCCTGCATGAGGAGCCCTATGAGCTGGCGGGATTTGTCAGTTGAGTTATCACTGTGGTGGCAGGCCTTTGCAGCTGTACACAAACATTTCAGTCAAAGTGGACAGAAATGTTCAATGTGATACCTGGCTAATCTTAGAGTCCTGATAAATGGAATCCCCCAAGACTTTCTTTTTCCCAAAGGGGTGTTACACCCTTCTGAACACCACCTGACCACCAGATGCAGATTCCCACCACTTTACACCTTCAGATCAGCGGGAACCACTAGCACCCATGCATATGGGACCAAAACAGAGATGGGCAACTAAAATGGTGCACGCCTGCATCAAAAGCCCTACGAGGAAAGACTCAGGGAATTAAATATGTACCCGTGGAGGGCAGGAGAGAAAAGGCAGACATGATAGAAACAGTCAAATACCTTATGGGTATCAATAAGGTACAGGAGGGTGGCATATTACACAGAAAGAGATGCTCAGTAATGAAGGAGCATGATATGAAGCTGAAAGGGGGAGACAGAGGGGATGTGAGGACATATTTCTTCACGGAAATGGTGGTAGATGCCTGGAACAGCCTCTCAGCAGAGGTGGTGGGTACAAAAATGGTAACAGGTTTCAAACATGCATGGGACAGACACAGGGGGACCTTAGTAACAGGGCTGGGGGTGGTTAGGCCGGAGATCTTCAAGGGGCAGGGCTTCTAGTTCATTTGACATCTCTTATATACTGGAAAGGCTGCTGATGTCGCCCTTTATAGCAAAACATCTTACAGTTAAAGCATCAGTAACAAAAGTGATGTCAGATTGAGATAAACAGTTTGTGTAACAAAAAACAACAAAACAAGTCTAGTGCAAGTTAAAAATGATAGTGTGCATTCTTAAAGCAGATAATATTGTACCAAACAGTTAATAAATATAGACTGACAAACTGCACAGATGCAGAAGTTTAACTATATCCTACTTCCTGAGGACACTGTATGCAAGTGTCAAAGTTCAAATTATAAATGACAGTATAGCCTAAGGTGGAAAAAAAACACCAAGCCTAACAGAAAACAGAAAGAACCAAACCAAATTCTGCAGAGTTTAGCTTAAAGATACAGATAGAAATAACGGTACCTGACTTCAGTAGTTCAACACTCCCTGATCCTGTTTCACGGGAACTAGAAGAGCCATCGTCCTAGTTCAAACATACAAGATTTTGAAGGAAGAGGATCCGCTGCTAAACAAAAAAAACAGATCTAAAGGAGAAAAATGCATGATACTATGTATACAAATCATCTCCTCCTCCAGCATCTGGGCCAATGTCCCAGGTCTGAAAATTGTACACATCAACATCTGTAGCCTTCCCTCCAAGTTCCCTGATCTGGAAGCATGGATGTCACTACACAAGCCCCACATCCTGGGACCTGATGAAACCAGGCTAAAGCCTCACCTTACCAACACCACATATCACATATCAACTACCTGGGTACTCCTCCCTACATCTCGATAGTGTGGAGGGGTTGTGAGATAACAGATGGATCAGACGCTGAACTTCTGTTCAACACACAACCTCTGTGTGATGTTTATTCGAAATGCAGGAGATAACCTTAAGCAATGGCATATCCCTTCTTCAGTACATCAGTTTGCAACAACAAACTATGTATGTCCTTTCTCAGCATTTAGTCAGCACCTACTGACACTGATCTCTGATCTAATTAGTAGCTGAGATGCAGCCTCCACCCCATGCAGGCCCTGTTTGCTTGGGTAGCAGGGGCTCAAATACAAACAAACAAAAAACAAGCTAAAACAAAGCCCCTCAATGCAGAAGCACTGAAACAAGGGTTACCCCCAAAGGGCATTGACAATAAGCCAAGTTTCAAAGAAACACCTCACATATGCTTCCATAATGCAAAGCATCATGGGATATATGCAAATCACCATGAAATTCCAGATTGTCTTTGTTTACAGCAATTTACATGCATTTTAAATAGCACAACTAACTTAATTTTTATAATACAGTCAACTAGTACTTTTTACCTTTATCAAAAACACCCAGTGACATGGTATTTTTAACATTTACAGGTTTCATACATATAAGGTATATGCATTAAAGTATTTTATGGCATACTGCTATTACATACTGAATCCAACCATGATAAACACAGCCTGTTGTTTTACATATGCTCGGAGGTCACCACAATAACCTCCCTATACGAGGACCTGAGAGGAAAAAGAAAAATTAGAGAGGACACTATAGCATAGTCAAACAAGCATTTGTCAATGCCGAACGTTTGCTTGCAGGTATTTGCAGTGGTGTTTGGCATGTATGGTGCTTTACCCTAATGCCCTGTACGATTGCTGGTATTTGCACAACAAATTGTCAGCATGACCTTGTTGCTACCCCCATTGTGCGCTACATAGGCGGAAACACGTTTTGGGCAGGATGTGAAAAATGACAGCTGTACTGCTCGTAAGGAAGTGTGATAAAATGGCAATGTTGAAAATCTGGAGTGGAAATATTGAAAATTCACAAACCTACGAGCGTGCATGGGAACTGTGCAACGCACGCTTGTAAAACAGTCATTTGTAGGATTTTTTCACCAAATTTTCAACATTGCCATTTTAAAACCTCTGCTAATGAGCAGTGTCACTGTGATTTTCTTACTGTGTCCCATACATTGATTTCGCACACTGACTGCGCCATTGTGCACTACATGGGCGGAAAGACGTTTTGGGCAGGATGTGAAAAATGACAGCTGTACTGCTCATAAGGAGGTGTGGTAAAATGGCAATGTTGAAAATCTATAGTGAAAATATTGAAAATTTGCAAACTTACGAGCGTGCGTAGGAACTCCACAACGCAGAGTCATAAAACAGTAATTTTTAGGAATTTTTTCACCAAATTTTCAGCACAGCCATTTTAAGACCTCTACTCATGATCAGTGTCACTGTGATTTTTTTAATGTGTCCCATACATTGAGTTCGCACACCGACTGCGCCATTGTGCGCTACATGGGCAGAAACACATTTTGGACAGGATGTGAAAAATGACAGCTGTACTGCTCATGGAGGCGGTGTGGTAAAATGGCAATGTGTAAATCTGGAGTGCAATATTGAAAATTCGAAACATACGAAAGGCATGAGAACTGCACAACGCACATGCGTAAAACAGTCATTTTTAGGAATTTTTTCACCAAATTTTCAACATAGCCATTTTAAGACCTCTGCTCATGAACAGTGTCACTGTGATTTTCTTAATGTGTTCCATACATTGATTTTGCACACCGACTGCGCCACTGAGCGCTACATGGGCGGAAACACGTTTTGGGTGAGATGTGAAAAATGACAGCTGTATAGCTCATAAGAAGGTGTGATAAAATGAAAATGTTGAAAATCTGGAGTGAAAATATTGAAAATTCGCGAACTTATGAGCCTGCATAAGAACTGCGCAACGCACACTCGTAAAACAGTCATTTTTGATTTTATAATTAATTTTCACATGGTTGGGCCTTTCTCATGAATGATGTCACTGTCATGGTGTTATTCTAGGCCGAAGGGTGATTTTGTGCAGTGACTGCGCAGTGCCTGCGAAATCACCCTTCGGGCCCTAATAGCGCCATGACAGTGACATCATTCATGAGAAGAGGTCCCAAAAACCCCATGTTGAAAATTTGGTGCAAACATTCCAAAAAATGACTGAGATATGCAATAAAGTTGAAACCCTCCTATGTAGCCCATTATACAGCTTACCGGCATTTCCTCAGTTCGCGGTCGGCTTTGAAGAGTGCAGACATGTTCCCGGTCCACCAAGATCGTCGCTCTGGAGTCTGGAGGTAAGTATGGGGTGGGGTGTGGGGAGGCTGGGTGCGCAGGGTGGGTGGGTGCGGGTTGTGGGAGGGGTGGGAGACACGCAGAAGACCGCTTTTGTTTTACAGGTTTAAAAAAAAATGACGACGTGACGCTTGCCATGCTGGGATGGGCTCTCAGCGTGGCAGAAGATGGCTGGGGGGTAGGAGCCGATGGGATTGGGCACCCCTGGCCGGCAAACTACGCGGGGGTGAGGAGCCGACGTGGGGATTGGGCACCCTCGCCGGCAAAGTAATGGAAGGTTTGCCACGCTGGTGTGGGCTCCCAGCGTGGCAGCAGGATGGCTTTGGGGCCGTGGAGCCGACGGGGATAGGGCACCCCATCGGCAACACATTTGCCACGCTGGGGTGGGCTCCTCAGCGTGGCACCAAAGCTTTGGGGGCGCGGACGTGCGCTGGGGGTAGCGCGCAGGATGGGGTGCGCTAGTATGGCAGCAGTGCTTCCTTTGAAGCAGAGGAACACAGCTGTCATATTGAGCTCCTGCACCCATTGGTGCAGGATCGCCATGCCTGCTCAAGGGAGCAGTGCATTGGTGGGAGAGGCACACCTGCGTGCTACTCTCCCAAAACGTTCCTTGCGTATGCGTGCAAGCGAACGTAAAAAGGGAAGGGGGTGCCTATAGGTGGCCAGCCTTATGGACTAGAAATTGTAAAGGATAAATTAGGCTAAGAAATAGAAGAATTGTTGCAACAGATTAAGAAAAGGTCGGTCCTCAAGAGTGGCAGGAGCTCCCTGTCACAGATAGGCTGGGCAAAAAAAGGGAGGTGGTGTTGCACTGTTCATTAGCGAACCCCTCTCAGTCAACATTGTTCTCTGCTCCAATCCAACCTCCCCTAGTGAATGTCTCATCTCAGAACTAACCCTGGGATCCAATAAGAAACTCTACATTGGTTGCTGCTACAACCCTCCCACTGCAGGTACTGAGGGACTAAATAGCTTCCTCTCTGGCCTGAGCTCCTTATCCCCTCATAGACACTCCATTCTCCTCAGTGATTTCAATTTGAACTGGCTGAGTACTCACCAGTCAGACTATGCTTCCTATCTAAAACAACATAACCTGGTCCAGACTATTACGCTTCCCACCAGACATTACCCACGCATGGCTACTCAGACCCTTTTGGACTGGATCATCATAAATAGAGATGATTATGTACTGCATGCTTGCACCATGGCAGACTCCATTAGCAATCACTCCCCTACGTATCTCCTCTGGTCATCTTAATTTAAACATCCTTTCCCAAATACCTGTCCTTCCAAAACTTCTGCAGCCCTAGCACCCCTAACCTCCTTGAGGAGGCATGTTCTTTGGACTGGTCTACTCTCTACTCACTTTCTGATGTGACTCCAGCAGTAACCCTCTTCACACAGACCCTAATGGCCCTATAGGATCAGCATTTTCCTGTCACCACTAGACGGGCCAGAGGCGGTTGTTTACGCTGGGTCACTAAAGAGCTCCCTACCCTCATGAAGGATAGGGATCATGCTTGGTCCTCCTACAAAGCATCCCCCTCCCCTGCCCTGTGGGGTGCCTATAGGTGCCAGAGAAATCTATGCAAGCATCTGGCCAAATCCCTGAAACAGACTCACTTCCGTAATCTCCAAAAGGTTAACCTTGGAGGCCCTAGGAAATTCTGGGACTCCATCGGCTCCCTTCTAAACCCCCACTCCAGCAAGGCAGTCCTGCAACTGACCTCCTCTGCTGGCCTGGTCACAGACCCTTTGGAAGTGGCCAGGGCTTTCAACTACAAATTCTCTGACCTATCCATGTATCTAAGTAAACTCCTGAATGGCCAGCCCAACAGCTCGGTCCCCTATTCAAACCCCCTGTTTACCTCCACCAGCACTACCACCCATCCCCTAATCCCCCCTTTCTACTTCAAAGCTCTCTCAAGTGCTGACACTGCTAAGCTCCTCAAATGTCTACCCAGTCATGGCTCACCTGGCGCTGATGGCCTATCCCCAGTCTTCCTTAGGTTCATCTCCCCAGCCATCATCAAACCACTCACTTTTATTTTTAAAGTCACCCTTTCCACCTCCTCCATGCCTGAACCCTGGAAGACTGCCACGGTGATTCCCATTCTCAAAGCCAGTGATCCCCTATCCACGGACAACTATCATCCAATCTCCATCCTCCCCCACATTAGTAAGCTACTTGAGAAAGCTATCCACCATCAGCTTGCTGGGCACATAGATAAATACAACCTCTTGTGTAGCCAACAGCATGGCTTCTGCATTAACCATAGCACCGCCACCACCCTCACACTGCCGACCGCCCACATCTTCAGGAATATGGACCATGGAAATGCCACCAGTGCAGTCTTTGTTGACCTCTCTAAAGCCTTTGACATGATCAACCATGCTCTCCTCCTTTCCAAACTACGTCGCCTTAGGTATTCACTAGAGGTAACAAATTGGTTCAGGCGCTACCTCACTGATCACTCCCAATTTTGTGTGTATTGGCCTTGCCTGCTCCCCTATATTGCCTGTCTTGACAGGTGTCCCTAAGGGCCCCATTCTGGGCCCCCTTCTTTTCTCCTTATTTATAAACTCCCTTCCCTCGGTCAGTCTCAGATGCTACTCTCTCCTCTATGCTGATGACCTTGTACTTTTCTACAGCGATAAATCCCTCACCCGCATCTCCTCAGTTCTCAGTCTTAACTATGCTGTGGCCCACAACTGGTTTGCAGCTAACCTCCTCCTGGTAAATGCCAAAAAAATGAAATCCATGCTGTTCGGATCCAAGCCCTTCCTAGCCAAATCCCAAACTCATTCCCCTCTTAACATTGTCTCCTCTGATGGCCAAGTCCTCAAAGAGGTCAATACTTTCAAATACCTATGAGTCTTAATCAACCCCTTCCTCTCCTTCTCTGAGCACATTAACTCATTAGTTCATATGATTTACCAAAAACTAGGTGCTGCCTACAGATTCCGGCAATACCTCACCCCTGAGGCCCGGCTTGCCATTGTCCAGGGGAACCTACTCCCAATACTGGACTACTGCTTCCCATCTATGCAAGGGCATCCACAACCCTTTTGGCTAAGTTCTCTTCTGCCTACAATAGTGCCTGTCACTTTGCCTTGCTGGCCCCTTTTCCTACCCACCACTGTGCCCTTTATAAATTGCTTGGATGGCTCCCACTGCAAGGCCGGTTCAACCTCACCCTTTGCTGCACGGTGGATACCACCATCTGTACTGGCCAGGAATCTCCACTTGCAGCCCTATTTAAGGCCCAAACACTACACCGCTGCCTCTGCTCAAACAGCATCCCCCCTCTAACTGTTCCCAGGATATCCACCAATATGGGTGGGAGAGCCTTGTTGGCTGCAGCCCCCACGCTGTGGAATAAACTGCCTGCTAAGCTCTGCTCCCTTGACACCCACTGCCAGTTCAAATCCCGCCTCAAAGACTGGTTCCTAGTGAATTCCTGCTGTCACTGCCTTCCTGGGTAGTCCTCCTGCCCATACCACCTGAGTTTTGTGCCTCTACAACTCTCCTAATTAATCCTCCAATCCCCACCTCTCCCTCTCCTCCCCTCTACTTGCCCCACCTTATCCATTCGTCCAACTACTACTGGTGAACATTGCCTGTTTCCTTTGCAACTTGCTGTATAACTGATTTATGTATTTTTGCAACTTTGTATCTTGTGTTCTGCTGTAACCTGTTTTTTATCACTGTTAAACTGTCTACTGTCCTATGTACTGTGCTTATATTTTAACTCTGTGCCATTGTATGTGGCCCAAGTCATGCCTGAAATTGGTCCCTGGGATCAGTGCACCTACCCAGTTGCCAAAGTCATAAATAAATGAAAAATAAATAAAATAACCTGTGCCAAAACATTTTTACCATTTCGAGGGCGGGAGTCGGCATGTCGCAAGGAGGACTGCTTTAGAGGAATGGTTTGAGGTTCCACGCCTCATTTAAACCTATAGGCTTTAGGGCTTTTAAAGTAAAAATCCAAAATATTTCTCCTTGCAATTTGAAGTCTCTTGCTCCTCCATCCCCCACATTACCACCACCAGTTGCTCCTTACTACTGTCACACATTCCAGTGCCATGAATTTCATCTGTTATGGGTCACTGTTATGTTAAGTATGAAAGTTTACACTAACCGGTGTGTTAGAGCCACAGTTCTAGTTGCTACTCTCATGGATCCTTTCACGTAGCGGATGAATGGTCTGTCCAACATACACCATCATACAGCCATACCAAAGAGCATAAACTACAAAGTTGGACCCACAGTTCAGAAATTCTCTTATCTCCACTTTTTTTAGGGATGTGTTCCAAGTCAAAGTTTTCTGACTGGTTACAGAATTGATACACATTACACTTTCCACACCAGTACATTCCCGTATGTGGTGGAGGAAGCCAATTTGTGTTTGTAGTTTGGATCATAGTGAACTGACTGTGTACTAGTCTTTCCTTCAAGTAAGTACTTCTCTTGAAGGATATTCTTGGAGATGTACCTTCTACATTAGCAAGTACTGGATTCATTCCTGAGAAGGGGCCAAATCTGGAGGACTATAACACCTACCTTATTGCTTGAGTCATTGAATCCCATAAAAAGCAGATAGGTTGATCACATCATTTGTTTTTTACTGTTAATGTTTTCTTGTCTGTTCGTCTAGCTCTGGACAAGGCTGACTCTAGTAGTTCATCACTATTGCCCCTCTCTAGAAAACGAGTTTTCTGTTCATTTGTGCTTTTTCCAAAGTCAGCCAGTTCAGAACAGTTTCTCCAGAGTCTGTGAAAACGGCTGTGTTATATCAAGGACACTAAACCCCTAGGATGATTAATTTTGTACTAGAGTTGAGCATTCCCTGCAGTGGACTTATGAAAGTCCCTGGATTTTAGTTTGTTTTGTTTAGCTACTAGGGTCACATCTAGAAAATAGAGGCCCCCATAGCCATCCCACATACTTGGAGGTAATATTCTGACTTGAACTTGAAAATATTATGGTTCAGAATGAAGCACAAAGCCTCCAAAATAAAGTTAATTGGAATTTCTTCTTTTAAGGGACTGTTTCTAAGGAACTGCTCACAGCCCTTTAGACCCGAAATATGATCTATTGAAGTGTGGTTTCCCAGACAATGTTGTCAATTTTCTTTAACAGGTGCACATAGTATACAATTATAGTACCTTATGTGTGAGGACAGAGAGCTCACATGTGGTTTCAAGAAGAAATCCAAGAATTTACTCAAGTTATCTATCATGGAGTGCATGCCAGAGACAGTGGGTCTCCTTGGTGGGTTATGGACTCACTTGCGCATGTTTGGGGGTGTGTGCAGGGTAGACATAATGGGACTATTGTTCCAGATGAAACAAAATTCCTCCTTTGTGATATGCCCTATGCCTTTAGCTGTATCTAATAGTCCCATTAATTCTTTCTGGAACTCTAGCGTTGGGTTGGTCCGCAGTTTTTTTATAATTACTTTCCACTGAAAGTAAGCTCATTACCTCCGTTTTATAGAAATCAGCTGTTGTAAGTACTACATTGCCCCCTTTATCCACCAGTTTTATTATTATGTCCTGCATTTTGTTTAGTTCCTCAAAAGCAAAATGTTCAGCTCCTGGAAGATTCCTGCAAACAAAGGGGGATTCTGTAGCCATTCATTTCTCCATTTCCTTGACTACCACATCTCAGATGTTCTAATGCTAACATTGCTACAAGAGGGGCAACAAGATTTAGATTTAAACACTCTTTTCTGAGATCTTTAAACCACTACCTGTACAATCAAATAATGTTTTTTTTTCCCAGGTCAGTAGGTTGTCTAATTTTGACTATACCCCTCACAAAATTCTTCCAAAATGTTTAGGTTAATTAAGTCCTGTTCAGTCCATGAAAACTCCCCTCCTTCAGTACAGGATCCTTCTTGTGCTTTGGTAATGGTGCTTTCCGTTATTGCAATTCCTTCCTGTTGGGTGGCCACCATGGTATTCTGGTTTGGAGATGCTTGTGCACCTGGGACTGCTGGTTCCCTTGTAAATTCTACATTTGCATCAATATTTTTGTTCTTTACAAAATAGTCTTTTAGGTGCTACTTCCTAAATAGTTTATAGAGATCGATCTTGATTTTAAACAGGTCTGGTTCACTCTGTGGATAAAGGAAAGTCCCTTTGAGAGGACAGATTCTCGTGCTTCAGATAGGGTGATGGGGTAAGGTTGATCATGTTTGTGTTTTTTGTTTACTCAAATTGTAATGTCCTGCCCTTCCCACTTCTGCCCCTTCAGGTTTTCCTTTCCTTTTTTTTTTTTCTTTTGTTTTCAGCTTTCTGCTGTGCCCTGTTTTTTTGAAAGTGATACAAATTATTTTGATCTTCTTTTTCCTCTCTGCTTTCACTAGTGTCTGAAACTATCACTACGTTTTTTTTTGTTTGTTTGTTTGTTTTTTAACCTTTTGCTGGAGCCTTTGATTTACATCTCCAGTTCTGTGACTTGGACCGCCCTCTACTGGCTAACCTGGAGTGATGTCTCCAGTGAAAGTTCTGTCCAGTCTAATACTCTGTTGAGTCTCTTTCTAATTTATTCTGCTTCCTTTTAATTACATCTTCTTCATGCTTTGTTAATCGATTTTGTAATTCTTTATGCAATATTGCTAAATTTGGAAGTTTTTCAGATTTAAATAACTCTTCCTTAGCCTCAGCTATTTCAATACATAATTTGAATGCCTTTCAGTGACTCTTTTATTTGAATTTCAGTAATACTTTAGGGCACAGCTATGTACAGCCTTTTTCCACGCACTACAGTTGCGATAATTCTCTAGACCACTAGATGGCACCTTGGTTACACATAACCCTCTAGGGGCCTGACATCTCTCCAGATATGATTCTAAAATAGAAATATTGTAAGTGATGTTTATTCCTCACAATAAAAGTCTCTCCAGTTTGATAAACTGAATCTTTAAGTTCTGGCTCTCAGCCTGTGTTTCCAGAGTCGGCTAACCCAAGAGCAGTTTTTACTTGGCTTGATTTTTATGGCTGTTAAAATCTGCAGTGACTAACAAGCATACTGAGCTGACATACAACTCAAGTTATTATAAAAAAATGCAGGGCAACCCAACTCTTGAGCTCAAGGAAGAACTAATGGGACTATTAGATACAGCTAAAGGTACGAGGTATATCATGGACAAGGAATTTTGTTTCATTTGGAGCAATAGTCCCATTATCCCTACCCTGTATACACTCCCAAAGGTGCACGTAGAAACATAGAATTCGATGGCAGACAAGGACCGCTTGGCCCAACTAGTCTGCCCATTTCCCTACCTGATGGATAAGCTGCAGATTCTAGTTAATCAACAGCTTACTTCCTCCTACCCCCCACTAGAATTGCCTTATGTCTGTCCCATGCATTCTTGAATTCTCCCACTGTTCCTGACTCCACAACCTCCTCAGGAAGGCTGTTCCATGCATCCACAGCCCTCTCTGTGAAAAAATACTTTCTAACATAACCTCTGAGCTGTTCCCCTTCTATCTTCAAATTGTGCCCCCTTGTTCTTGCACATCTTTTCTTCTGACAGATGCTACCCTCTTGTACTTTGTTAATTCCCTTGAGATACTTGAAAGTTTCTGTCATGTCCCCCCTCTCCCTCCTTTTCTCAAGAGTATACATATTAAGCTGCTTTAGTCTCTCCTTGTATGTCTTCTGGTGCAGACGCTGCACCATTTTGGTTGCCCTCCTCTGAACAGCCTTCACTCTGTCTATGTCTTTGCGGAGATGGGGTCTCCAGAATTGCACACAGTACTCCAGATGGGGTCTTACCAACTGTCTGTACAGAGGGATAACAGCTTCCTGTTTTCTACTGTTGATGCCTCTCCCTATGCATCCCAGTATCCCCCCAGCCCTCCTTACTGTCTTCTCACATTGCTGGCCCACCTTTAGGTCATCTGATATAATTACTCCTAGGTCTCTTTCGATTTTTGTTGTTATTAATTCACCCCCCATTGTGTACTCTTCCCCTGGGTTTTTGTTTCCCAGATGCATTACCTTGCACTTCTTTGCACTGAATCTGAGCTGCCATATATCTGACCATTCCTCTAACCTTGCCAAGTCCCTTTTCATCCTTTCCACCCCACCTTGTGTATCAACACTGTTGCAGATCTCTGTGTCATCTGCAAAGAGACATACTTTTCCTTCCGGGTGCTCTCCAATGTCACTTATAAAGACATTAAAGAGGACCGGTCCCAGTACCGACCCCTGCAGTACACCGCTAGTTACCCTCCTTTCTTCACTGTGGACTCTATTCACTATTACCCTTTGCGTCCTGTTGTCCAGCCAGTTTTTTATCCAGGCTACCACCTTGTGGACCACTCCAAGGCTGGCTAGCTTGTATATTAATCTTTCATGTGAGACTGTGTTGAATGCCTTGCTAAAATCTAGGTAGACCATATCCACAGCCCCTCCCTGGTCCACTACTTTGGTCACCCAGTCAAAGAAATCTATTAGGTTTGTCTGACATGACCTTCCTGCTGTGAAACCATGCTGCCTTGGGTCCTGTGCCCCACTGGCCTCTAGGTACTCAACAATTCTTTCCTTCAGAAGTGATTCCATCATTTTCCCTACCACTGAGGTCAAACTAACTGGTCTGTAGTTTCCTGCCTCTGCCCTGCTCCCACTTCTGTGAAGTGGAATCACATTTGGCCTCCTCCAGTCCTCAGGCACCACCCCATCCTCCCACGATTTGTTAAAGAGAGTAGTCGGTGGCGTTACTAGTTCTACCCCTAGTTCTTTTAAAATTCTTGGGTGAATCCCGTCAGGCCCCATTGCTTTGTCCACCTTCATTTTCAAGAGTTCTTTCAAAACCCTTTCTTCTGTGAATGGACTGGTATCAACCCCCCTATTCAGAGTGTTTCTCTTGTTTGGTTTAGGTACCTCTCCCTCCTCTTCCGTTGTGAGTACCGAGCAGAAATATTCAATAAGTATTCCTGCTTATTCAATGGCACCCTCTGCCCACATTCCCTCCCCTTTATTAAGTCTCTGTATCCCTCCCTTGGTCTTTCTTCGCTCCTATAAAAGGTTTTATCCCCCTTCCTAATGGAGTTGGCTAGCTTTTCCGTCAATTTGTGCCTTTGCTATTCTGACTTCCTCCCCTGCCTCCTTCTGCTTTAACTGATAAAGTTCTCTGTCCTGCTCCTTCTGTGTTTCCTTGTATTTCCTGAATGCTAGCCTTTTCTCCTTAACCTTCCCTTCCACCTCTTTTGAGAACCATAGTGTTTTTTTCCTTCATTTTGTTTTGTTGATTTGCTTCACACAAAGGCTTTTTGCCGCTGCAGTGGCTGTTTTGATTATTCCCCATTGTTCCTCCACCACTCCTTCTTGCCCGTTTGCTAGTGCTTTTCTGAGGCACTCTCTCATTTCCCCAAAGTCAGCCTTCCTAAAGTCCAATACTCTTGTTTTTGTGTGGCTTGATTCTATGGCTGTGTTTATTGTGAACCACACTGTTTGGTGGTCACTTGTTCCCAGATGGCCACCCACTTCTAAATCTGAGATCCTGTCTCCTTCCCCATTTGACAGTCCCTATTTGCACAATTCTTTATTTATTTATTTATTAAAGTACACTGGTCCCAGGGGCCATTTTCAGGCATGACCTGGGCCATTTAGATGGCACATAGGACATGAGTATTACAAAGATAACAGGAAAAATTGAAACAGAGTAGCAAATACACAGTTACACAGGTAAGTCATAACAGTGTAGTATACAGCATATCTAGTAACATAAATATCAGTTGAATTACATCAAGTTACAAGAGGCATATTACAATTGATCAGGTTAAATCATAGGACCAGGATATTAGACAATGATCCTGATTAAACATTCCCAGGCATTAAGAAAAAAACATCAACAGTGTGCTCAAGCTTAGGTGCAGCATAGGAGAAGGCTTTCCAACCCATTTCAGTGAGATGCCTAGGACATTCTAGGAGGCCTCTAGTAGCGGACCTTAATTCACATCTGTTACATTTTGGGTTTAGCAGATCCAGCAGCAGAGATGTGCCAGCATGCATAGTTTCAGAGATAAAGAGCCTAACAGCAGTTCCCTATGCTCTTGAGGGGAGGGCCGACCAAGGGTCTGGTATATAGTAATTGGCAGTGGTGTGAAAGGAATGGGGCATGGATAACAAATCTATAGACGTTGTTATAAGCTGTGTCCAAATGACTGAGGAGTTGAGGAGATGTGAGGGATATTATAGGGGAGCAGTATTCTAGAATGGGAAGGAGGGTATCCCTCTCAACAGCAAGTCTGGCTTCAGGGGACATAAGGTGTTTGAGGTGATAGCACACCCCTAAGCGTTGATTGACCTTTTTTACCACCAGACCTATGTGAGTAGCGAAGGTTAGAGCTGGATCTAGTGTGACACCAGATATTTGAAGTCCATTACTTGCTCTAGTGGGGATCCATCCGGGAGCAGAATGTTGAGGGAGTTTAGTTGAGAGGAAAAGCACCTAGAAAGCCTATGTTTGGATCCAAACAGCATACATCTAGTTTTTTTTTTGGCATTAACAATGAGCCTATGCTGAGCAAACCAGTGATTAGCTGCGGAGAAGTCCCTGTTTAGGATGTGATTCATTTTGGAGAGGTAATTATTACTGCAGTATATGATCAGGTCATCCGCATACATAATTCTTTTGCTGATACATGGCTCTGAAAGTAGTCTGTTGACAAAATGTGAGTATAGAAGGGGACCTAATATCGAACCTTGGGGGACTCCCATGCGAACTTGGAGTGGACTGGTCAGTACCTCCCCCAATACATATCATTTGGGTCCAACTTGTCAGGTAACTTTGGACCCAACTTGCAATATTTGTGGGGAAACCAAGGGTGGTCAAGTTCTTTAGCAGAATCACATAATCAACCATATCAAAGGCTTTTGATAAATCCACGAATATGGCCCCTGTGAGATTTTCCTGTCAGCTTCCCAGAATACATGATCTATAAATTTTGCAAGAGCCATGGTCATGCTAAATCCCTTCCTGAAACCATGCTGATCCATGGATAGCAGGCCATGTTCCTCAAGGTGTTTAGATAACTATTGATAAACCAATTTCTCAAGGAGTTTGCACATGTGGCATAGAATGGACACTGGTCTATAATTTTCAGGAAGATGAGGGGTCACCTGACTTATAAATAAGGACAATTCTAGCTTCCTTCCAGCATGATGGGACAGTGGAAGTGGACAAAGATAGATTTATTATATGAGAGAGTAGTTTAGCCATGAAGGCAGCAGCTGGCTCGAGAAACTTGGGGGTGAGCCCATCACTACCCGCACTGCCGAGTTGGGTAGTGCCTTCAGAAGGTGATATGTCTCCGATTGGGATGTAACTCTGAACTAGAGGGGGGGAGTTAGTCATATTACCCTGTATTATGGTATCTTGTGATGCAGTGGGAAGCTGGGCTAGGTAAAATTCCAGATTTGAGAACTTGTCATTCAGAAGGTGAGCCACGGTTTCAGGGTCAGATCAGAGTACTTTTGCTGTGGTTAGGGTAATGGAACTATCTTTCCTGGCTGGTTTTAAAATGGAGTTAACTACAGTCCAGAAACTGTGGGGATCTCCAAAGTTACATACCAGTTGGGACTGGAAAAGTGAGGCTTTTAAGAACTTGATTTCCCACTTGCAAATGTTCCCGAGTCTTCTGTATTCAGTCCAGTTGCACATAGTGGATGCCAATTTGAAAATAGCTCAGGCTTTGTTACATAGTTTTATGAGGGTGTCCAGTTCCTTGGTGACCCATTTTGTATTCCCACCCCCTGACTCGCCGTGTTGTAATAGGAAAGTGTTTGTTTTGAACAGAGGAAAGGGCAGCTATGAGAAACCCCAGTGCCGAATCTACATTATCAAGCAAGAATAGTCTTGACCAGTTTATGCCCCATTGATCATAGTAGAGTGCCTCAGTGTCCACCTTACAAAAGTTCCTAAAAGAGATGAGCCTCAGTGGAAGATGCATCCTATGGCAAGATCAAGTACAACAAGCATTTGTCAATGCCGAATGTTGGCATGCTGGCATTGGCACTGGTAGTGCAGGAGTTAGAGAGATGCATAATAGGAATGGTAGTGAAGTATTAAACTGACGTCAACCCCACCCCCACCCAGTAGAGACTGACAGGCATTGGGGGTGTGGCTTTGGATCATCAGGCATAACGCTCATGCCATTTCATGTCACCCTACCCTGCAGACACTGACAGGTGTCGCGGTGTGCCTTGGGGGTCTTCGGGCCTCACCCCATTCCATAAAGAAATACACTGAGATGGATGTGGTATAGGAGAATGGGGTGAACATTGGGACTGAAGATCCCAAGGCACACCTCGATGCCTGTCACTGGCTGCAGGGTGGGGGTGGAATAGCATGAGCATTACGGTGGATGATCCGAAGTCACACCCTGATGCCTGTCAGTCTCTACAGAGTAGAGCGTTATGGTTGGAAACCCTAACATCCCAGCTGTTTGTTGGTATTTTCGCTCCAAATTTTCAAAATGGGCTTTTTGTGACCCCACCTCATGAACAGTGGCACTAGCATTTCGTAATCCAATCCCGGAAGGTGGTTTTGCACAGCGACTGCGCCATTTGGAGCCACAGGTGTGAAAACACATTTTTGGCAGGATGTGAAAAATCACAGCTGTACTGTTCATGAGGTGGTATGAAAAAATGGCAATGCTGAAAATCTGGAGTGAAAATATGAAAAATTGGTGAAGTTACGAAAATGCGTAGAAACTATGCAACGCACACCTGTAACGCAATCATTTTTTAGAATTTTTTCACCAAATGTTCAACATGGGCATTTTTGAATCTCTCCTCATGAACAGTGGCACTATGATGTTGTTAATCTGTCCCGAAAGTTGATTTCCCACTGTGACTGCTCCATGCTGCGCCACAGGTGTAAAAACTTCAGGAAGGATGTGAAAAATGACAGCTATATTGTTCATAAGGAGGTGTGAAAAAATGGCAATTTTGGAAATTTGGAGAGAAAATATAAAAGTTGGCAAAGTTACGAGTATGCGTAGAAACTGCACAACACACGCTCGTAACGCAGTCATTTTTTGGAATTTTTTCACCAAATTTGCAACATGGGCTTTTTGGGACCTCCCCTCATGAACAGTTGCACTGTCGTTTCATTGATCAGTCCTGAAAGGTGATTCTACACAGTGACTGAGAAATCACCTTTCAGGACCAAGAAACTAAATGACAGTGACAAGTTCATGAGGTGGGGTCCGAAGAACTCCATGTTGAAAATTTGGGGCCAAAATTCCTAAAAATGGCTGAGATATCAACCTAAGGTGAAACCCTCCATTATAAAGTTTACCGTCATTTCTTCAGTTCGCAGTTCGGCTTTGAAGAGTGCAAACATATCCCGGTTCTGAGAAGATTGCAGCTCCCGAGCTCTGAAGGGTAGGTATGGGTGAGGGGGCTGTGTGGGAGGTGGCACACAGAGGGAGGGTGGGGATGGGGGAGGGGTGAGGAAGACAATGGTGGACCATTTTCTTGTTTACAGGGGGGAAAAAAGACCGCGAGGGAAGGTTTTCTTTATTTACACAGGTTACACACAAAAAACAATAGGCACACTGGGGTCGGCTCTCTGTGTGCCACAATTCAGGGGAAGGGATGCTGACATGGAGATTGGGCACCCTGATGTCGGCAAGCCGTATAGACGGGTTGGGGGAACACATACGACACCTGAAGTGGGCATCCCGGTGTCAGAAAGGAAAGGGGAAACTGTTTAACCAGAAAAGACACACTAAGAGTTAACAGTAGGCTAGGGGTGTTATATAGGCATAAAAACTGTATGCCAAAAGAGTCCCTCAGAATGGCAGTTACGTGCTCCTTCCTCTCAATAGTGGATTATGGTCTTATCATATATGGCGCTGCTACTGGCACCGCACTACAAAGAATTCGCTTAACCCTAAATAAAGCCTACAGGCTGGTCTCAGACACCCACAGTAGGATGCGTACATGTGACCTCTACAGCATGACTCAGTGGCTCAACCTTAGTGACAGGATAAAGTACCACACTTGCCTATGTGGGAAAAAGATTGGCTTAGGCCTTACCCCCCCAACTCCCAGCACTTGCTAACCCAGTTTGCCTGCTCTCGTACCACAAGAAATGGACCAAATCTTGCATATTAGGTCCCCTTTTGTCACACAAGTCAGGCCCAATGGTCCTTTAGTTATAGGGCTCCCAGTTGGCTGAACGGTCTTCCAACAGGCACAGTTAACTCACCCGCGTTGAGCCCCTTTAAACAACTCTTGAGATTGCACCTCATCTCCCACAGCCTCCGTGACTGCCCCCACCCCCATATATCCTCAAACTCTCCCCAACCCCATTTATGATAGCCCCCAACCCCTCCACACCTCGTGGACGAAGATTTATTTTTAGGCGGACTAGCTCACACTACCAAAGCCATTTCTGTCTGCCTCCAGCTGTTTGCCGTTCCTGTATGGGGCAACATTATCTTTTTTTAACTATTATGTGCAATATATGTTTCTGTTACTCAGTTTACTCAAGTAGCCTTTGTTCTATATGACTATGATACACTAATCTGTCTACTGAAATTGTATTTATCCATATGATGATGTTTTTAGTCATTTGTTTGCCTGTATTGTTACTTGTTGTTGTATGATGTGGAACCCACGCAGAAAAGTCTTCTGACTCATAGGTAATTGTAATCCAAGAATTAAATAAATGAAAAAAAAAGAGGGGGATGCCGACACGGATAAAGGGCACCCCAATGTCAGCTTTTTGGGAGTGTATGGCGGGCGGCAGGATCCGCCATGTTACAGTGTGCCACATAATGTGGGGGGAGGACATGCTGACATGAGGATCGGGCACCCCGATGTCAGCTTTGTGGGGATCATGTGGTGGATGGCAGGAACCACCATATTCATTGAAATATTTCACCAGAAAAGGCACGTAATGGAGGCATGTCATCCGCACCTGCAATGACGAGCCTGTCTCTGATTACGGTGTCAGATTTCTTTCAACTCCATGGCTCTCTCTCTGAAACTGCTGTCATCGGCAGCATGCTCACTGATTGGTGGCTGAGGGACGCACCGACTAAAGCATCCCCTGCATTTGCCACAACACTGACACACCTCTGAAAGTGCTACTACCGCAAGATGTTGCTTGTGCGTGTGCGCAAGCCAACATAAAAAGTGGGGGAGTGGTCGCTAATGAAGTCTGATAGGACTCCAGTGATCCTGGCCCTATCTTTCCTATTTGTCAGAATCCAATCAAGTAGCGTGTGATTGCTTGACCTAGAGTTGTGATGAGTAGGTGATCCAATGATCTGGGATAGGTTGACTTCATTGAGAAGCTCCGCATAACTGAGTTGCTTGTTCTCCAGCCAATTAAGATTGAAATCCCCCATTAGTATGGTGTCCCTAACAGGGGAAAAGCCAGCAACCTTGGTAATAATACGCTTGAGATCACTGATCCCCCCCCATTGGGGGGACTGTATATACAACACAGATGTAATTTAATTGCTGACCCAACAGTGATCTCAAAGAACATCCATTCTGGAGTCGCTTCCTGTGAGAAGCTTGAGGCAATGATAGTTCCAATGAGGTGGTCCTTCAGGCAGATCATAATCTCACCTCCTCTTTTTAATTCCAGCCTGTCATTCCTAAAAATAGTATAGCCCTTTATGTGGCAGAGTATGTCTGGAGGAGTTGGTTTCAGCCAAGATTCTCTTATACCTAATACATCAGGGTTGTAAAGTAACAGTCAGGCCTTCAGCTCCTGAATCTTGGATATAACCCAGTCCATGACCCACCAGGGAGACCCATTGTCTCCAGCACTGGCTCCAAGATGGATGACTTGAGTAAATGTGTGGATTTCTTCTTCAAATCACACATAGGTGATACCATGCACCTATTAGAGAAAATTGACAATATTGTCTGGGAACTGAACTATCTATTTTTGGGCACTGACATTGAGACATTGACAGGGAGGGCAGCAATCAACTATTCTCTAGCTATAGCATGGAACACCCTACAAAAATCCCTAAAACTGTCCAATATCATTCCATTTGCATCCTTTAAACAGCATTGTACAGTCTTCTTCAAAGAGAAATGCAATTGCTACCACTAGAGCTAGCATTGTCATCTCACAAAACTCCCTTCCAAACCATATATGGCATATTCCTTCCAGACAGACACCCCATCTTATGGCACCCAGTAATACCTTCACCATCCTAGTATTACATTATGTTGAGTGTCTGCCATGCCCCCCCCACTGGGATATGTATATACTGTACATACTGTAAATATTAGCTTAACTTTCCTGTAACCGTTTTTATCATGTGAATTTACTGTACATCACTGTGTTTATAAACGTTATTTTCCCCTGTATGTATAACTGTCTTATATAAGTGTATGATGTATCTGTTGTGTTTCAACTATTGAACCTTGACCTTATCAGGTCCATCTTGTAAATGAGCCCTGCTCAATGATGTTCACCCGAATAAATAAAGATTTGATGATGATGAGTCTTTATACTCTTTTACAGAACATATTCTGGGTTTAAGGGGCTATGAACACTTCCTTAGAGACTGTCCCTTAAAAGAGGAAATTAGAATTGACTTTATTTTGGAGGCTTTGTACTTCATTCTGAACCATAACTTTTTTAAGTTTAAATCAGACTATTACCTTCAAATATGCCTTTTTCTGGGATTTTGGGAGGAGAAGTTGGTATTTAATCAAGACAACAACCTGCACAGAGACCACATAAAATACTGGTTTCAATACAGTGATGGTGTGGTCTGTGTGTGGGATGGTACAGAGGAAGAAGCCACTAGGTTCACGGATTGGCTAAACACTAAAGAATTAAATTAGTAATTTACCAGAACAGGCAGAAAAAGGCAATATGGCTTCTTTTGGAAAAAGGAAACATAAAAAGGGTAAAAGAAGGAAGAAATAGATAGATGGCACCACAGAGGAGAGAGTGGGAGGGAGCGAAAGAACAGACGCAAAGTAAAATTCACACATTATCGTGTAGCCCCGGTTCCATATGCCAGTGGGCTACCCCTCCCCCCCCGCAGACGGTCTCTGATACCCGGCAAGGGGCTTGGGTCCTGCTACGGAGACTACTGGGAGTTCGTTCCCAGAAAAAGTGAAAATAGCGTGGTGCCTTCACCCAGAGTACAGTATCAGTGGGCCAGATATCCACTTGGCACAGCCCCCTGGGATGCTGTGCCTACCCACCTCCCCTACCAACACTCTGCACACTGTGTCCCCCAGTACCTTGTCCCACCATAAAACATATATCCCAGCAATAAGTGCATGCAATGATTTTCACCAACATGGCAGATTCAAACAAAAAATTCACAGCTTTATTTGGGGATGAGTAATAGGGAAAGGGATACCTGGATGTGGGATTGCTGTGAAGGCAAAAAGCGTTAGTGGACTATGCAGTTTCCAAACCTGTAGGCCCACAGGCCAAGCCCTCCCCCACTGGCACCAGTGCCCCCTGAATTGTCCCTAGGGGTGCCCAATAGTCGCAGGCCTGATACAGTGCTGCAGGGTGGCCAGCTGTTGGGGCCCTGAAACAGTGAAGTTTGAAATTTTAAATTGAACAAAACAGTTTTCCCCCTGACCCTTCCCAGGAACCAGGTCCTGGGTACTCACAGTTAGTTGACCTCTGCGTCAAGGGAAAGTGGAGCTCCTTGAATCCTGGTGCAGCAACACAAAAACAGGCCAGCCAGGATCCCTCTGCCCAGATGGAACTTGCTTGAGGATCCTGCAGCTGGCCACCTTGATTGCAGTTCTGGCCGCTTGTCACCTTCAGCCACTTCTGGCCCAGGGCAGAACACTGTGGCAGGAAAACACCAGCCCCAGAAGGCCCAAACCGGAGAGTGTCTCCACAGCCCGGCTCTCTGATCGGAGTGTCCTAGCACTCGGGTGCGAGACCCGTGACCTCCTGAGACAGTGAGTCCCACTTGGGAGGGATTAGCGAGCCCCCCCCCCAGCTCTGGGTGAGGACTCCCAAATGGTGGGGGTCCTCCTGCAGTCCTTACACTGAGCTCTCACAAAGAAAAGTTGTAGACAGTCACTCCACTGAAGTCCAGTGTCAATTTTAGTAGGTGCTAGTCTCTGATTCAGTCAGTGTCAGTGCAATCCAACAGAGGGGGATTCGGCAACAATAGCCCCACTGCATACCAGTCTGCACTTTCAGCTTCACAGTGTCCAGCTCTTTTATTCGGCTGCAGCAAATCCACCAATCTCAGCCTCTGTAAGCAGTTCATTCAGGACACACACTTTCTGACTAGCACCCCACAACATGAGACGTTCTGCCTCCTTGAAGAAAATGCAGCTGCAGTCAACGCAAATGAGTGACCTCTCAGCAGCAACTTTAAAAACTCAGATAATCTGCTCCGTTTTTTTGGTTAGCTCAATCTCCCAGTGCAGGGTATCTGCACTTTAAGTTTCTCCCAACACTCATTCAGCAACTTCTCAGTACCTGGGGAAACAGTATCTTGGTTCAATCTCTCTTTCTCTCTTTTCCCCTTCACGATCCAGTCCTGCTTCCAGCACCTGGGGAACCCTTCAGGCAACACACACTTCGAATTAGGGCCTGGATAAGCCCCTGAAGTCCACAGTCTGCTCTCACACCACAGTTCTGACTTGTACAGAGCCCAGCAACAGATGACCTAGTCCCAGAAAGTCCCCACTGTATCAGCCAAAATCCCAGTCCTCTGATTGGGCCTTCAAGCCTTTCAATAATCGATATCCATAGTGATCAATAGTTCCTGCTCGTTTATTGGGACATGATCTAGGCACCAGAATTAGTCTCCTCCTTTTCCCAGGAGTCCCTCTGTCACAGTTTTGGTTGTCTAGATCACTGATTGGCTAAAAAAGCAAGGGGTTAGGGATCACAAACATGTCAGCTCCCATTCAGATTAATAGAGTCCATTCCCATTTATACAGTCTCTCCCCTTTTACCTTCTGGTGCAGCTTAACACTTCATCCCAGCTGCACCATCACCACAATGGAGTGTAGCCCAAATGGTCATCTTTCAAAGGAGCCCACTCTCATGGTGGTGGCCCCAAATGTTTTGCTGTTGCTGCCACCGAAACTATGTCCCCCAGGCGGCAGGCAGCATCCTCATTAATATTCACGAGGGCTCATGAATAATGCATGAGTCCTCACTACTGGCCCACCATCAACTCCAGATTCAACCTCCCGGGTGGCTCCTCGGCCACACTCTCAAAGTCACCGGCCCTCCATTAACCCAGGAGAGGTGCTGGGACTCCGGAACCACCCTCCATACTCCTGCAAGAATACAGGGCAGAACATCAAAGGTCCCATGCAAGTACCGGCCCATACAGACCTGCCAGCAGCTCGTAGACCATTGAAGAACGCCCAGTGGGGCAAACAGCAGAAACCAGGGGGCAAAAGGGTGCATTTTCAGGTAAGCCCCCACACTCCCACCCCCTTGAAATGCTTGGCTTCCACTGCAAGCGTAGGGTGAACCCAACAGCTAAACATCAAACATTAATAACATTTCTATCTATACACCTGATTCTTATCTAGCATGTAATAACCATAAAACATTCAATCACAGAACAGTATATACACTTTAACAAAACCCCATTTTCTCCTTTTTTTTTTGAAAACCTTGGGCCACATGAAAAGTGGCGCCCATCGGATCATCTCATCCAGAATTAGGTACTGAAACCCCACAGGGGACACTTCTTTCCCTCAGCCTGCGAGGTACCCTGTTCACCTCCCTCTCTTTCTGCAGGTCCCCTGTTCCTCTGACCTAGGGGGCTTAGCATCAAGTAAAAGTAAATAAGTAAAACTTTATTTGTACCAGGTGCCCTTCCAGAGCTCAGGGCGCCTTAACAATCATCAATAAAACAAATATTCTCCACGGTACATTAAAACAATAAATACACATACAATATTTCAGCACTAATCCACTAGGTCCCTTCAAAGGCCTGTTGAAACAAATGTGTCTTCAAGGATTTTTTAAAACCTTCCATGGTCAGGCTATCTCATATCCGGCATGGTAGAGAATTCCAAAGGGTAGGAGCCATAAAGGCAAATGATCTTCCTCCTGATGTTTTTAGGAATACCCTGGGAATCACTAGCAATCCCTCACTGGAGGATCAGAGTGAGCACGTGGGGCAGTAAGAAGACAGGAGTTCTTTCAGGTAAAGGGGTCCCTGGTCATGTAGGGCCTTATAGGTCAGCAATGCGACCCTGAAGGTGATCCACCATTGTATCGGCAGCCAGTGAAGTTCACACAGCACAGGTGTTATGTGACTGGATCTAGGGTTTCTAGTTAACAACCTGGCCGTCACATTCTGCACTAGCTGCAAACAGCAGATATCCACCCCCGGTAGCCCTAGGTAAAGGGCATTGCAGTAATCAAAATGAGTGGTGACAAAGGCGTGGACCAAGGTAGGAGGATCTTCGGGCAGGACCAGGTGCTTCACCCTAGCTATGTTCCTCAGATGGTAAAAGGAAGATTTGACCATGGCTGAAACCTGCACCCTCAGGGTCAGTCTTTCATCAAATATCACGCCCAGATTATGCAACTGGCCCAAGGCATTCAGTGGGACTCCTCCAAGATGTAAACCCATGGATTTTCCCACCCATGCCCCAGTCATCCTATGATCAGGGTCCACCACTAACACCTCCATTTTACCTGAGTTCAACCTCAGTCAACTAGCACTCATCCAGTTCTGTATCTCTGACAGGCAGTTGTTAAACACTGAGACAGAGTCTAACTCCTGTTCGGGCACAAAAGACACGTACAGCTGAGAATCATCTGCATTGCAGTGAAAACACAACCCATACTGTCTTATAATGTCCCCTAATGGCAGCATGTGCACTGCAAACATCATGGGGGACAGCACTGAGCCCTGCGGTACCCCGCAGGGCAGCCAGCGAAGGGTCAAGGAATGAATCCCTGACACCACTCTCTGGGATCTGCTCTTGAGGAAGGATTGAAACCAGCTGAGGACCACCCCCCCCCAGTCCACAGAAAAACCGCAGGCACTCGAGCAGCACCCCATGGTCCACAGTGTCATATGCTGCTGAGCGATCAAGGAGAACCAAGATGGAACAGGCTCTCCGATCTCTCGCCATCAGAAGGACATTAAGCACCCGTACCAGGGTGGTCTTGGTGCTATGCCTTTTCCTGAAGCCAGACTGGAGAGGGTCATAGATATTGTGGATGGATAAATGATCTTCCAGTTACAGAGCAACCAACTTCTCAATAACTTTCCCTATAAAGCGTAAGTTCATGACAGGTCTGTAGTTAGCTGGGCAGTCGGGTCAAGGGAGGGCTTTTTCAGGAGGGGCCGAACTATCGCCTCCTTAAGGGATCCGGAAAGATCCCTCTCTCCAACGAAACCCCCACTATCCCAGCAAGGACTGGGCCAATGACCTCAACACACCCCATGAGGAGGTGGGTTGGGCCTGGGTCCAAACTACAGCAAGTTGTCCGCAGAGTCTGGATTATCTTCACTTTATCCAAGACTACCAGTTGGCTGAAGGTGGACCAGGTTAACTGGGCATTAGTACCACCCGATTGATCAATGCAAGATCCAATAGGGAGGCATTGGCTGAGCTCATCCCTGATGGTGGACACCTTATCAGTGAAAAACTACGCAAACTCCTCACACTTTTCCTGTAACAATGCTCGACCAGAACGTAGACAGGCTGGATTGCACAGTCTGTCCATGGTCCGGAAGAGCTGGGCTGGTCTATTTTTCACTGCAACAATTTCCCTGGACAGGAACTCTGCCTTCTTATGGGAAATTGCTGATTGGTAGGTCTTATAGTGATCTAGCAATCTAAGTCTGTCCTCCTCCAGGTGAGTTTTCTGCCAGTGTCTCTCCAACCTTCGCCCTCGCCTCTTCAACTCCTGAAGTGCCCCATCAAACCAAGGGGCACCCAGACGAAGGGTAAGAGGGCAAACACGTACTGGAGCAGTGACATCAAGGGCCCCAGCAACAGCCCTGTTATAGGTTAATACAAGGGGCCCTTTGTCAGTGGTATCCACCAGAATTCCTGAGAGGTCCAGTACCGTCATTAGGTCTTCTGAGGTAACTCCTCTCAAAGGACAGTGCCATACCAGCTCCTTTGGGGCAGGCCTATTATGGGGGGCTGTGAAACTGAATCTCAGGGCATGATGGTCAGATCACCCGATAGCATCCACCTTCATATCGGAGATTTCCATCCCCAGGTGGAACACTAAGTTCAGCAAGTGCCCCCCCCCAGTGAGTTGCGGTGGTAATGACCCGTGTCAGGCCCAATGATTCCATCAGTTGGAGGAGGTTTTGTCCAAAAGGCGAGAGTTCATCGTCGACCCAGGCATTGAAGCCCCCCAAAATCAATCATCTGGGGGCCTCCAATACTATCTCGGCGATGAAGTCCACAACCTCCATCATGAACTCCCTCCCATCACCTGGTGGACAGTAAATGAGAAGGGTCCTGTAGCCTGCACCCGCACCCACTATATACTCAAAAGAGTTGGTGGTTTCAACTGGCACCTCCCTGATCCCCAGTCACTGTCTAAAATAGACAGCAACCACCCCCACCCCCCGCACCTATGGTCCTCTCTCGGGCGGTGTATCACCGAGAACCCAACTGGAACAGAGGATTCCAAAATGGGACCTGCATTCTCATCCAGCCAGGTCTTGGTGATGCAAGCCAGGTCCACAGAGGCCACAAGATCTGTAACCAGTACGGTCTTATTCCTAATCAACCTGGCATTGCATAACACCACCTGAGAGGGACGAGAATCCGAGGATGGCCCCAATTCCTGCCTGACTAAGTCAGAACCCTTGGGTATGGGCACAAGGCAAGGAGGACCTCGCTCCTGTGCCCATTTCGCCCAAGGGTGCTTCCTGGTTCTTACTGTCTCAATCCGTCCACCCCTCTCCCATCCCCCCGAGAGTTCCAGGATCCTCCACCCCCCCCCATCTCCTCAGTACGCCAGATGCCCAGCATCTACCGTACACCTCAAATGGAAGTGGTGGGTCAGTCAAAAGAATAAAGATCCCTCAGTCTCGAGGGGGAGTACTGCCTGACCATGTTCCTAACTCCCCAACACATTACTTAAACCTACACACACACACACACACACACACATAACACTAATCCAATCTCACTCCTCAGTCACTGAATCTAACCCCACCCACCCAATCACTATCTTCCTTACTTATATAAAACAATCTTCTCCCTTTGTCTTACTTACTTATACATATATCCCTCCCCATTCAATATTTTCTAAACTAATCCCCCTTTAGTCAAATCTACAGAAAATTCCCACTACTCCTCCTCTTCCCCACCTCCAAATTAACCCACCCACTTAGCAGCAGATATCTTTAAAAAGGTTATTGTGATACAGAGTCTTTAGTCCCCAGTTGCAGTCTTGATTTTATTTTTCCCCTGCAGTGCTCCCACCAGTGCAGGATAGAATCTTCAATATTCTTCAGCCCCCTCTCATAGGGCTGATTTGTATGAGTTCCAGTATTTAACAAATTAGAAATTCACATAAAGTTATGTCCAGTCTACAGAAAATCTTCCATGACAGAGCCACCCAATAAAGGAAAAAAAGTTTTACTTCACCAGGTTGCAGGAGTTGTTATTCCTAGAGATTTTTCCAGCTATCTCACTCCAAGATGTTAGTCCGTACTGTGCCTTTTGTTCCACGATATATAGGGGCACCTCCTCTAAACTCACATAGGGCCTCTGTTCAAATGGATCAGCCGCTCCCCTCAGACCTTCTCCTCAGTGGCCCAAGGCCGACCCACTCTCCGGTGAGTACCTGAGGGAAACAAATCCCCTCCATCCCCCCTTCAGTGGTGGCCACGGCTGTCCTTCTGTCTGGGCTAGGGGTCCCAATCCCACTGCAACTCCCAAAGAGGCACATCCAGTGCCACTTGTTATTGTGGTCGCCCCTCACAGTACTTCCTCCTGGCTGGTACAGGCCGAAAACATGGTCGATGCACTTCCTTTTTATTGGTCCGACTGGACTCTCACCCCAGCCGGAAACCACCACCAGGAAAGGTTGTTCCTCCAAGCACCTCCTCTCAACGACAGTCTCGGGACCAGACCTTCGGCACTCAGTCTTCCCCGGCTCTCAGCATTCTGCTCGACACCACTCCACCTCTACAAATCTGGGCAATATATTCTTCGGGCGGACAACGCTATAGAAGTAAGCGTGAAAACAGCTCCCATCCTGCTTCGCTGCTTTACTGCTATGCTGCTCCTTGCTGTTAGGGCTTACAGCTACTCCACTCCCCTAGCACCCCACAATCTGGGCATCGTCAGGACTGAACCTACAGCCCCAGTGTACACTCAAGGTGTAGCTCAGCTACCGAAGACGCTCAGGTTCCTATATAAAACTCACTGTAAGTCCCTAACTACCTAGTTTGACTTAACTTTACAAAAAAACTACTAGCTTTTTCTAACTACAGCAATTTCAGTTAAAAAAAGTTCCTAAATAAATGCTAAAAATGCTAAAAACACGCAAACTAGAGATAGACTCTGCTACTATCTTTCAGGGACACCCAGTGTGGCGGCTATCTTTGATGTGCTGGAACAGGGCACATGACCACCTTCTGTAAGGATCTGGTAGTAACGTACACTCCCTTATGCACTTCAAACAGGGGCAAATCTGTAGGAACTCTAGGGGCATCATATGTCAGCTTAAGGACAGGCCTTATGGTCCTCCCTGTCCTATGAGGCGTCTCCTGAATACCTGCACCCCTACCTACCCCTGGGTCATTGGTCTCTTCCTCATCCTCTTCACCCTCTCCCTGGTCATCTTGGTCCTCAACTAGAGGGGTGAATGACTCTAACACTGCCCTATCATCAGGCACAGCTCTAGGGGTACTAACCCTGGCTCCTTCATAGGGCACAGTCAGATCAGTGTTCAGTTCTGATGTGGGCACTTCAAAAAGATACATCTTCCCCCTCCTCGTCTTGATCACCAGAAACACCCTGCATCCATTCCCTGGGTGTATCTTCCAGGGAGATGCTCCGGTACCACTCAAGCTGCTCAGCCAGACCAGTATTCAAGTCCAGAGTGGTTCCCCTTGAGGGGCTCAGCCAGAACAGGCTCCCTGACCCTACCCTGCCTTCTAAGCATATCCCTGACCAGGGGTGATCCCTGAAATAACCTGGCCAATTCCCTGGTAGGGTAATGACTATGGGGAGTCTCTCTGTCCTCCCCCTCAGACTCATCTTCCATGTCTCCTTCACTTGAGACCTCCCCACCCTGGGCAGGCCCAAACCCCATGGCATCACTGACTCTGCTTCTGTCTTTTGCATGCAGCAGCTCAAGTGGTGGGGAGTGATGAAGGGTCCTCTGAAACATTCTCAGCGTTCACTACCTTATCACCAATCGGCAGCAGGTGGTTACAATAAATAACCTTATGCTCACAACCCTCTCCCTCAGGCTGAAGCTTGTACACCGGCTGGTCTGCAAGCTTCTCCACTACAACATATGGCGTGTCTCCCCATCTGTCAGCTATCTTGTGCTTTCCTTGTATGTCCAACCTGAGGAGCAGCACTCTGTTTCCTGCTTCCAGATCTTGAGTCTGCACTCTCTTGTTATACCACTCTTTATTTGCCTGGTGCCCCTTGTTGGCCATCTCAGAAGCAAGCTGGTATGTATCATCTAGTTGTTGTCTCAGAGTTTTCACATACTGCAGGTAGTCTCCTGCTCCCAGTCCATCCGAGGAAACTCCATAACACAGGTCAACCAGCAGACAGACTTCCCTCCCAAACATGAGCTGGTAGGGAGAGAATCCCATAGCATCACTCTGGGTGCAGTTGTAAGTGTGGACCAAAGTGCTCACCTGCTGACTCCAAGTACACTTGTCCTGGGGGTCCAAGGTGCACAACATGTCTAGCAGAGTCCGGTTGAATCATTCGGGTTGGGGGTCAACTTGGGGATGGTATGGCGTGGTCCGGGACTTCCTGATGCCCCACATCGACAACAATTTCTTGATGAGCTGTCTCTCTAAATCACAGCCCTGATCCAAGTGGATCCTCCAGGGGGCACCATAGTGCACAAAAAACTTATCCACCAATATCTTGGCCACGGTGGAAGCTCACTGATCTTTGGTGGGGTAGGCTTGAGCGTAGCAGGTGAAATGGTTTGTAACCACCAATACCTTGGAGACATTTCATGAGTCGGACTCCAGCATAAGGAAGTCTATGCATACGAGCTCCATGGGGCCGCTAGTTTTGATGCTGACTAAAGGAGCAGCCCTCTGGGGAAGTGCTTTCCACTTTATGCAACTCTTTCAGTACACCTCTACATCTGCCCCCATCTTCGGCCAGTAGAAATGGCTCTTGACCAGATCCAGAGTGCGTTCAACTCCCAAATGCCCCATTTCATCATGCAGGGCTTTCAGCACAGTCTCAATATGTTTCTCCGGGAGTACCAGTTGCTCTCATGGGGCCCCCTGCTGATCCTGGGTCTCTCGGTACAACAACTCCTTCTTTAAGCATAATTTAGGCCACTCACATAACAACAGCCAAGCCTGAGGAATGAGGGTGTCCACTTGCTCCTGGCACCCTTGCCGCTTCAACACTTGTACAGTCTGCCCGGTGACTGGGCTGGCCTTCTGATCCCACTGCAGGTCCTGGGTAGTCCATTGCGGGAGGGATCTTGCATCTAGGGTGGCCAGCCAACAGTAGACAACTGGAAGACAATCCCCCAAAGCTTCCGGACAGTCCACCAGACAAGGGGTGTCTTCCATGGCAAAAATCTCCTCGCCGCTGGTGCAGGAGAAAGATTTACCACTGTGAAGCCAGCGACCCAGGTTCGGGAATGGACTCAGGCCCCCAGAGGGCCAGCCAGGGAGAGAAGACTGGAGCATCTGCTGACTGCTCGCCTTCTCTCTCAGGGAGAGGGTGGGGTAGAGTACCGTTCCTGCTGACCACTGGCAGAGGCCGGGGGTACAGCAGTGCACCTGGTCCTGCTAGCTAAGGAGCATGACTGATGCTGGAATTAGTCTTGCATCCTGAATGTCACACTCCTGCGGGAGAAACAAGGAAAATGGCGCACTGGTCGGACAGGTAATGGCTCCCCTGGATCCTCACCGCCGGAGTATCTGAGCCTTCATCAGCCACCTCAGCAGCACCCAGGACCATAAGGAAGACCGGTAAGCCTCGTTCCCTGTGCAGGTAGGGACCTGCACAGTGAAGGGATGCACTGGGGTACCCTGGGGTTGGCTGCAATGTGGGGCCATGGGGGTCAGGGGACTACCGGGGTGGGAATTGGTCCATGTGGGGGCCCGAAGGAGGGACTGACCAGTGTGGGTGGGGAGCAAAAAAACACATCACGCCATCATGCTTTCTTACATAGGGCCTTGACAGTTTGGTTCAAACGCACCGTTATAGCCCCCATCGCTACCGCTTGGGACGCCGACACAAAGCGTCCAGCACTAATATGGTTTACACCCGGGCCGTACTCCAAGCAGTAATCATAGGTGGACAAGGCTGACAGTCACCTACAGTATGACTAGCTGTGTTCAACTTGGCCATGGTCTGTACATAAGTTAGGGGATTATTATCCGTCTTCACAGTAATCTTGGCCCCATGCAGATAGTCAAGGAACTGATCAACTAAGGCCCATTTCAATGCCAGGAACTCCAACTTATGGACAGAAACATAGAATTTGACGGCAGATAAGGACCGCTTGGCCCACCCAGTCTGCCCATTTCCCTACCTAATGGATAAGCTGCAGATCCTAGTTAACCAGCAGCCTACTTCTTCTTACCCCCACCCCCTAGAATGGCCTTATGACTGTCCCATGCATGCTTGAATTCCACCACTGTTTTTGACTCCACAACCTCCTCCGGAAGGCCTATCCATGCATCCACAACCCCCTCTGTGAAAAAATACTTCCTTAGATTACCTCTGAGCTGCCCCTCTCTATCTTCAAATTGTGCCCCTTGTTCTTGCACACTTCTTTTTTGAAGATGCTACCCTCTTGGACTTTGTTGATTCCCTTGAGGTACTTGAAAATTTCTATCATGTCCCCTCTCCTCCTTTCCTCGAGGCTATACATATTAAGCTCCTTTAGTCTCTCTTCATTATGTCTTCCGGTTGCAGACCCTGCACCATTTTAGTTGCCCTCCTCTGGACTGCTTCCATCCTGTCTATGTCTTTGCGGATTGGGTCTCCAGAACTGCCGCAGTACTCAAATGGGGTCTGACCAGCTGTCTGTACAGAGGATAATAACTTCCTGTTTTCTACTGGTGATGCCTCTCCCTATGCATCCCAGTATCCCCCCAGCCCTCCTTGCTGCCCTCTCACATTGCTTGCCCACCTTTAGGTCATCTGATATGACTACCCCAGGTCCCTTTCCATTTTTGTTGTTGTTAGTATCTCACCCCCCATTGTGTACTCTTCCCCTGGGTTTTTGTTTCCCAGGTGCATTACCTTGCACTTCTTAGCATTGAATCTAAGCTGCCATACATTTGACCATTCCTCTAACCTTGCCAAGTCCCTTCTCATCCTTTCCACCCCACCTTGTGCATCAACTCTGTTGCAGATCTTTGTGTCATCTGCAAAGAGACATACTTTTCCTTCCTGTCCCTCTGCAATGTTGCTTATAAAGACATTGAAGAGGGACCAGTCTAATACTGAACCTACGTGTACCCCACTAGTAACCCCCTTTTTCAGAGTGGACTCCATTTACTGTTACTCTCTGTGTCCTATTCTCCAGCCAATTCTTTACCCAGGCTGTCATCTTGGGACCCACTCCCAGGCTGGCTAACTTGTATATTAATCTTTTGTGTGGGACTGTGTCAAATGCCTTGCTAAAGTCTAGGTAGGCCATGTCCACAGCCCCTCCCTGATCTACTACTTGGGTCACCCAGTCAAAGAATCTATCAGATTCGTCTGGCATGACCTTCCCGCTGTGAATCCATGCTGCCTTGGGTCCTGTGCCCCTCTGGCCTCTAGATACTCGACAATTCTTTCCTTCAGAAGTGATTCCATCATTTTCCCTATCACTGAGGTTAAACTAACAGGTCTGTAGTTTCCGCTTCTGCCTTGCTCCCACTTTTGTGAAGGGAATCACATCTGCCCTCCTCCAGTCTCAAGGTACCACCCCATCCTCCCATGATTTGTTAAAGAGGATAGTCAGTGGTGTCACTAGTTCTACCCTTAATTCTTTTAGAATTCTGGGATGAATCCATCAGGCCCCATTGCTTTGTCCACCTTTCAGTTTTAAGAGTTCTTTCATAACCCTTTCTTCTGTAAATGGGCTGGTATCAACTTCTGTATCCAGAGTGTTTCTACTGTTTGTTTTTGGTACCTCCCCCTCTTCATTTGTAAATACTGAGCAAAAATATTTGTTTAGTATCTCTGCCTTTTCACAGTCTTCCTCTGCCCACCCTCCCTTTTATTAAGCCTCACTATCCCTCCCTTGGTCTTCCTTCGCTCTCTGATGTACCTATAAAAGGTTTTAACCCCCTTCTTAACTGAGTTGGCTATCTTTTCCTCGGTTTGGGCCTTTGCTGTTCTGACTGCCTTCCCAGCTTCCTTTTGCCTCAACTGATGCAGTTCTATGTCCTGTTCCTTCTGTGATTCCTTGTACTTCCTGAATGCTTTCTTTTTCTCATGAACCTTCACTGCCACGTCCTTTGAGAACCATAGTGGTTTCTTACGTCGTTTTGTTTTGTTTATTTGCTTCACACAAAGGCTCGTTACCTCTGTGATGGCAGTTTTTATTATTCCCCATTGTTCTTCCACCCTCCTTCCTGCCCATTTGCTAGTGCATTCCTTAGGCACTCACCCATTTAGCAAAGTCAGCCCTCCTAAAGTCCAGTACTTTTGCCTTTGTGTAACTTGACTCTATTGCTGTGTTTATTGTGAACCATACTGTTCGATGGTCACTAGTTCCCAGATGGCTACCCACTTCTACATCGTGATCCTCTCTCCATCTCCATTTGAGAGAACCAGGTCTAAGATTGCTCCCTCTTGAGTGGGCTCCAATACTAGTTGTCTAAGGCATGCCCCCTGTAGGGCATCTAGAATAACCCCACTTTTCAAAGTGGCTGCTGCAACTGCACTCCAGTTAACATCTGGCATATTCAGATCATCCATCAGCAATATCTCCACTTTTTCTGCTATTCTAAGTATACTTTCTATCATTTCCTTGTCCATTTCCTCCCCCTGAGAAGGGGGTCTGTATACAACCCCTGTGTGGATTGTGGTGCCATTGCCTGTCTCCAAATTTACCCACAGTGCTTCTTCTCCTCCCTGTTTACCCTTTTGTTCTGTTGCTTTGATTCCTTCCCTTATGTAAAGAGCTACTCCTCCTCCTCCTCTTTTACCCTCCCTGTCCCTCCTGTAGATAGTGTATCCTGGTAGGTTTACATCCCAGTCGTGGTTTTGTGTGTACCATGTTTCTGTGACTGCCACGATATCCAGATGTTCCTCCTCCATCAAGGCCACTAATTTAGGAAGCTTGTTACCCAGACTACAGGCATTGGTACTCATTGCTCTCCATTTTTTGATGGCTTTACCTTCTGTTGCAGCATCCCCCACTGACCTTTCTACCTTGGTCTTTTTCTCATTTAGTACCTTGTTTTGTAGGGAGATGCTGGGATTTTCCTGCTGCTTATCAGTGCCTCCCCCTTTGACTAGTTTAAAAGCTTGCCAATGAAGCATTTAAACCGATTGCTCAAAAGACTTGTTCCCTTCCTGGACAGATGCAGACCATCCTGCCAGTATAGGCTGGTGTCCCTCCAGGTGGAACCCCAGTCCCCAATGAAGCCAAACCCCTGTGCTCCACACCATTTTTTCAACCATTCATTAAACTGCATGGTGCAAAGTACCTTCGTCTCGCCTCCCCCATGCCACTGACAGGCAGCACCTCTGAGAAGGATACTGTGTGTGCTACTTGTTTTAGGCCCCTCCTCAACTCTACAAAGTCCTCCTGCACTGCTCTAATCTCATGATGAGCCAAGTCATTTGTTCCTAGGTGGATAATAACGTCCAGCTCAGACTCCAGTGCAGCTGTTCTCATGATCCTGAGGATGTGCTTCCTGTCCCTCCAAGCCATGGCACCAGGCAGGCACCTTACTTCAGTTTTCCCTGCTCCCCCCAGTTCTATTCCCCTAATAATTGAGTCCCCCACCAGGAACTGCTTCCTTTCCCTGTGGTGTCCTCTGCCTCCTTCCTGTGGGCCTCCCTTGTGACAGTTGTCCTCAGCCTCCTTAATCTCCTCTGTGGGTGCATCCATAGGGGAGCTATGCTCCCCCAGAATGGTGTATGGATTGTGGAGTGGAACAACTGACTGGGTGTGCCTCTGTTCCACCATCCTCACCCTCCCTGAGCCCACTGTGGTCCAACTGCTGTGCTTTCTTCGCAACCTCTAAGGTAGTGGTGGTGGTGGCTCTGGTGCTCCCTGGATGGGGGAGGTTCCCTTCCTACTGTCCAGTGTGGCCTGGGGGAAGGTTCCCTTACTACTGTCCAGTGTGGCCTGAAGACGGGCAACTTCCTCCCTCAGGGCAGAGAGTTGTCTGCAAATAGGGCAGCATCTCAGCCTCCAGAAAGACTCCCGGAAGACTGCTGCCCCACAGCCATTACATTGCACTACTCCCCACATGTTTATCTATTTTTTTTTCCTGTGTGTGTGTGTGTGTGTGTGTGTGTGTGTGTGTGTGCGCGCGTGTGTGTGATTGGTTTGTTATATAGAAATATATATATATTATACAATGTGTATGCTTATATTGTCAGTGCAGTGTACTAGAGAGGATATGACAGTGATATGCACTTGCACTCTTAGAAATGATGTCAGAACCCCAGGTATAAGGAACTATTTCCAGGGGTGGGTGGGGTGAGGGGTGGGCAGGGGTTGGGCCTAAACTGTGCCCTCACGAAACAATCAGCTAAAAGCTCTGACCCACCGCTCGATGAGTGCCTTCCTGTCAGCAAGATGCCCTACACAACAATTTGACAGAGAAAATACCTTGCTAATCAAACAGAGAAAAATCCAGACATCCAAGTCAGACACAGGTAAACCTCCCCAGACCCAAAACAGCCTGGTGGTTTGTTAGCCACAAAGGAAAATCAAATATGCAGTTATTTCAACCCTTCTGAAGATGCTCACAAGATAAGCAGTTTTGAAAACCCCCTTCCTGAATTAAAAACTAAAATAATTAAACACAAAGCAATACCAATGTAAGACTGTAAAGTAAGGAAAACTTCCCTCAGATGTAAGCAAGAGAAAGAGTTGTTGCAGATATCTAGTCCAATATAGTATATCCCATGCAGCTTCTCAGTTGTTTTCAAAGCACACCCTGTTACACAACTTGGAAGAAGATGGACTTCTCGATACCTTTGCTCTAAAGGGTTCAAGCTCCGACTGGCAAATGCAACTGAACATAAACCTTTGGGCTGCTCCTGATACAATACAGCCCCCAATCCACTGAAACTGGCATTGTGTGAAAGACATAGGGTTTCTGCGGGTCTGCAGAGGCCATGGGTCAAGCAATAGATGATGTCCTCAAAAGCCCTATCGCCACAGTCCACATTCCACCTCTCACCGAAACCCAAAAATCGCTGTAAGTCCTTCAAGGTGCATGGCTTGGGCCAGGTGGTGAGAGCCTCAGCCTTGCTGGGATCAGTCTGTACACCCTTTTAGGAGATGATGTGCCCCACATACTTGACCAAAGTCTGGAAGAAGTGGTACTTGTAGATGGATAGCTTCAATCCAAACTCTTCCAGGTGGTCCAATACCTTCATCAACCGGGCCTCGTGCTCCTCCAATGTCTTCCCAAACACGATGATGTCATCCAGGTAGACCAAGCACTCCAGCAGGTTCATATCCCTGACAGCCTTCTCCATCAGGTACTGACAGGTGGCAGGGGTGCCCCAGATCCCTTGGGGCATTCTCAGAAACTCATAGAACCCAAGGGGACATATAAAGGCCATCTTCTCCTGATCCTGAGGTTCCATCAGGATCTGGTAATAGCCACTCCACTAGTCCAAAACCGAAAACCACTGGCTTACATTTAAACAGTCCAGTGCATCCTGCACTCTGGGCATAGTGTACTGGTCCGGCACCATCCACTTGTTCAGGGTGCGGTAGTCAATGCACATGCGTGTGGCCCCACTCTTCTTTCTCACCACCACAATGGATGATGCGTAGGGGCTCCAGGACTCCTGGATAATACCCGCGGCCAGCATCTCCTGCAAGTGTCACCGGACGTCATCTATATCCGCTGGGCCAGCCACCTTGATCTCTCCCAGACAGGCTTATCATCAGTGAGTCGTAGCTAATGCTACTCTCCACTCACACACCCTACATCCCATTTGTGCAGAGAGAATACGACCATCCGAGCAGCTAGCTTCTTCTTCACTGTCTCTTTCCATTCCTCCAGCATGGAGGAGTCACTCAAGTTGAATAATGTGGGATTGAGCCCACAAGGGCACTTCTGCTTGCTGCAGCAGTATGCGCTACCATGTTGAAGCAATATATCTGAGCCAGTGTCCATCCTTTCTGTACCTCCACCTTCTTATCTATAACATTCTTCACTTGTACATTCACCCTTCGAACATATGCATGTGCCCTGGCTGGCAGGATGCTGGGCTTGACTAACAGTCCCACCAGCAATCCATGTTCATCCAGTGCAACCAACATTAATATCTGGTTCTTGCCATCCTTTTTCAGTCTCACTACACCGACAATGTTGCATTCCACGTTTGGAGGGAGCCCAATCTCATCTCCATCCCTTCTCCATACTATTCCCATTGGATCATCAAGTTCCTCAGCAGGGGGTTGCCTCTTCCTTTGATAGGCCTCCTGGACCGGACCATGGGGTGCAACTGGTGCTCCATTCCTCTTTGTTCTGCTATTCAAGCACGACACAGTTGGGCCAGACGTCCAAACATATGGGCATTTGTGCCCACCAATACCGGCACTCCCTCGAAGATGTTAGCTTCAGGGCAAATCAATGCTAAAATCTCTACAGCTTCACTCACTCCAGCCACTTTAGTAGGGAACCCTATCCATACCTTGACATAACCAAGGAAAGGGTATGCTTTCTCACTAAGGCCCCACATGTGCAGTCCCTCAAGCGGCTGTATTTCCTCAACTGATAAATGCTGATCATACCAGGGTTTGAAGATGATAGTAACCTGGGAGCCACTATCCAGAACAGCCCAAGTGGGGATCCCCCCACTAATTCCACATATCTACTGGCGTCTTCATGTTTGCTCTGCCAGATAAGACTCTTGGGTGAGCCATGGAGCTGGACCTGCCAGGGGCCCCGGTGTGCTCCTTTACTGGGCCCCTCCATAGTTTCCCTTCTTGTGGGCTGTGTTATTTATTTATTTTTTATTTATTTATTGAAAGGTTTCACCAGGAAGGCACACTGAAAAACAAGTTGCTCATCTCACGGTGCGACTTGGAGGGGAGGGGTACAATGAGGACTGACTACGAAGACATTACAGGTACAAAGAACAGATGCATTATGGAACATTGGATTGATATAAAAAACACAATACCAGACCAGAGGGAGGACATAGACACATTACTGTTAGAGATATATAAAACATGACAGCTAAAGGGGAGGTTCTGATAATGGGAGACTTCAACATGCCGGATACAGATCGGTCAATACCAGCAGGAACATCTGCCAGAACTAGACTCATAGTGGATTCCCTGCAGGGGGAGGGCCTCAAACAACTGGTACAGCAACCCACAAGAGACAGGGCTATCCTAGATCTAGTACTGACTAACAAAGAAGGGATCACAGATCTCCAGGTAGAAGGTCACCTGGGGGCCAGTGACCATCACATGGTATGGTTCAATTTGGCTACTACATCTAAATCATCCCATTCCAAGGCAAAAATATGGGACTTCAGAGGAGCTGACTTTGATAAGATGGCCAACAGAGTTAAGCTAGCCCTGGCAAAAAGAAACACAGTGAGGGGGTACAGGCAAAGTGGGCAAGCATTAAGGATGCAATACTTGAAGCAACATCCCATTGTGTTAGACAGAAAAGGAAGTGCAAAAGAAGAAGGAAACCACTTTGGTTCTCAAATACATAGCAGAAAAGGTCAGAGCCAAAAGGCTGGCCTTCAGGAAATATAAGGGAACACAGCGGGATGAAGATAGGGAGGCATACCAAACTGCCCTAAGGGAAGCAGGTAAGGCAGTAAGGCAGGCAAAGTCCCAAACTGAGGAAACACTAGCACGAACAGTAAAAGAAGGTGACAAGACTTTCTATAGATACATTAGTGAAAGGAGAAAGTCCAGAGGGGGTATTGCTAAGCTTAATGGAGAAAAGGGCTGATGTGAGGAGGAGGACCCTGTAAAGGCATCTATCCTAAATAGATACTTTTGCTCAGTATTTACTGAAGAGAAGGTAGGCAGGGCCCACAGCTCAGCATCATGGACACAGGGGAGGAGGTGGCACTATTCCCTTCACAAAAGAAAGGGTCCTACAAGAGCTTGCTAAGCTCAGGGTGGATAAGGCAATGGGACCTGATGGCATACATCCCAGGGTACTTAAGGAGTTAAAGGAGGAACTAGCAGAGCCATTAGCAGAATTGTTTAGTGAGTCTCTGAGCACAGGAGAGGTCCCAGAAGACTGGAGAAGGGCTCATGTGATCCCGCCCCACAAGAGTGGTAGCAGGGAGGAGGCAGGGAACTACAGACCAGTCAGTCTTACCTCAGTAGTGGGCAAGATTATGGAGGCACTCCTTAAGGAAAGGATAGTGCAACACCTGGAATCCATAGGGGCACAGGATCCAAGACAGCATGGGTTTACAACAGGAAGGTCCTGTCAAACTAATCTCATAGATTTCTTTGACTGGGTAACCAGAGTGGTGGACCAAGGGGGAGCAGTTGATGTCACCTACCTTGACTTCAGAAAAGCTTTTGACACTGTTCCACATAGAAGATTGATAAATAAGCTGGGTAGGCTCGGGTGGTCAGAAGTTGGTCAACTGGGTGGCAAACTGGTTGACGGGCAGAAAACAGAGAGTGGTGGTAAATGGTATACAGTCAGAAGAGATGCAAGTCACAAGTGGGGTACCTCAGGGATCAGTCCTGGGGCCAGTCCTCTTCAACATCTTCATTAGCGACCTTGCAGATGGACTAGAGGGTAAGGCTTGTCTGTTTGCAGATGACACCAAGATCTGCAACAGAGTAGATGATCCAGATGGGGTGGGCAGAATGAGAAGAGTTCTGGATAAACTAGCAGAATGGTCAGAAGAGTGGCAACTGGGATTTAATGCAAAGAAGTGCAAAATCATGCACATAGGAAGAGAAACCCTGAAGCCACCTATAGGCTGGGAGGGAGTTGCTAGCAGTCACAAAGGAAGAAAGAGACTTGGGCATCATCATCACTGATGACCTAAAATCATCCAAGCAGACCCCTAAGGCAGTAGGTAAGGCTAGGGGTGTTAGGTGTATTAGTAGGGGTAACACAAGTCGAAGAGGGAGGTAATAATCCTCTGTACAAGACACTGGTTAGGCCCCATCTGGAGTACTCTGGCAGTATTGGAAGCCACACCTTCACAAGGACATTAAACTAAATTGAGGCAGTCCAGAGAAGGGCAACCAAAATGGTGCAGGGACTGCATCAGAAGACATATGAGGACAGATTAACGGAGCTCAATATGTATACCCTTGAGCAAAGGAGGGAGAGAGGTGATATGATCGAGGCATTCAAACACCTTAAGGGCATAAACAAGGTGAAAGAGTCTAACATGTTTAAATATAAGAAAAATAGCAGGACAAGAGGACACAGCATGAGATTAGAGGAGGCCGATTAAGGGGGAATGTGAGGAAATTCTTTTTCACAGAAAGGGTGGTGGATGCATGGAATGGCTTACCACAAGAAGTGGTGGCTATGAATACAGTGCAGGGCTTCAAACAGGCATGGGATAGGCATAAGGGAGCAATACAAATGACTATGAATAGATAGGCCACTGACAGAGCAAAGGCCGATGGCACATTTATAAGGTAGAAAAAGAAATGGGCAGACTGGATGGGCCTTGCGGTCCTTATCTGCCGTCAACTTCTATGTTTCTATGTAATGATCAGATAAGACAGTTACAGCAAGAGACAACTGAATATAATTAGTGGGTGGACACAGATATATGTAAACAGTAAACCCATCATGTAGTAATGTATCTATACAATCTAAGTGCCATGATGTTTACGGTGCTGCGCACTGAGACAGGTAAACAAGTGTTAGGTGCAAAGAAGGGCAGGAGTTGGCAATTGTCCAAGAAAGAGAAGCGAGAGGGGAAGCTAGGGGGAGATGGAAAGGGGGGCAGGGGAATTTAAGAAGAGAAGAGGAGGGGGGCAATGGGGAAGGGAAGGGAAGACTGCTGAGTCCAAGTATCCCTCCAGGGTGTAGAGAACCCTGCAAGAGGGCAGGAACTAAGAGCAGGCAAGAACAGTGAAAATTAAGCAGATGGGGGAGGAGAGGATGCAAAGATCAAAGTTAGCGAGTGCCTTGGATCTATTAGCTAACTGGTCTAAGGGCGCTCAACATCCTTTTCGTAGAAGGACTTCGCCCCCACACCTGTAGCAAATAATCAGTTCCTGGGGCCACTGCTGGTCTGATGGCACTGGGTGAGCCCTGAGCATTCCCGTGGGGGCAATCTGAGCTACAGGACTCCTTTCCACAGCCCCTCATTTCCTTGGGCAACAACCGGCGCCCCCATCCTCTCTAACTCAGCCAACCTCCACACCAATTCCTCCACTTGGGCCTGAACCCCAGTGTCAGAAGGGGGTGTCTGGGCACGGGACCCCAATGCCAAACATGGTTGGGCCTACATTAGGGACTACGCTACTCATCCCAGGAGTTTCCACAGGACCGAAACCCTTGACCAACCTAGCCGAGTTGACTACATCCTTATATTCTCTTAACAAAGTCTGCAATTGCCAGACCCCACTGGGGCACCTCCCGCTCCACCTGCATCACTGCAGTGGATATCCCATACATCCCAAAGTGACCCTACTCTTCTTCAGCCTCCTGAACCTCCCATACCAAAACCCAATAGAGAGGGAGATAACCTTTCCTGTCCGCTAAATACAACTGCAGCACTAGTAACAGGGAATAACAGGAGGCCTTCACCACATACTCTAATCTGATCCGATTTAGATCTTGGACCACTACTCCCCCCTCCCGGAACACCTTCTGCAAGTCCCTCTCTACCCGGGCCAGAAAAGCAGATAACCATTCCCCCTCCCACTGCCTAATGGTTTTGAACTTCCACATGAGGTCCTTGCAGGTTTCAGGGCTCCCAAATACACTTTCCAAAGCCGCAATATATACCTGGGCTGGAGCTTCGGGGTCTGTGGCTTGTAAAGAAGGTATTACTTCTAAGGTGGGATCCCATAGACTCTCTACTAATCATTTCTGCTTCTCAATTTCAGAGCACTGCCAGTTTTGGACTAACAGGGTGGCGCCGTCCATCCAGACCTCCAAGTCGTCTTCACCATTCGGGGTGGGTTTCACCCCTGAAAACATTCTTAATTTATGGTATAACTCGAAGGCCACAGGCATGGAACCAGGCTGGGGTCTCTCAAACTTGGGCATCTTAGGAATGGACCCCACTCCTTGACCCCCTCCCCTTCCCTTGGAGGGATCAGACTGAAAGAGATCACTGCCGGTAGAGCCACAGTCAACCCCTTCACCACCAAAACCTCAGGCATCAAACTGGCTTCTATAGGTTGTGTACTCTACCAACATGGTCAATGTACCTCTAGCTTAGTCAAACATTTTCCCTTGAACTTTGACTTTTCCCAATCTCTTTATGGTGGACACATAATTTTCAACCTGCCCTTCTTCTGTCTCGGGGGGGGGTACCCCCAGCAAAAGAAAAGACTTCTGGGGATCCATTTTCATTCCCTCACTCAATTCCACCAGCCTTAGCTTATACTCCTCAGCAGGCCTGAACTTGGGCTGGGGCAGAGTGGGCTTAGGGCCCGTGGACCCGACACTTTGATTTTCCAGTGCAGACATGGCTGGTCAACAGGAGATCCCAATGGTGCATCCAAGATGTAGGCACGGTGCCGTATGCCACAGGGCTACACCCCCCTTGCCGACGGTCTCTGATACCAGGCAAGGGGCCCGGGTCCTGCTATGGTGACTACTGAGGGTTCGTTCCCAGAAAAAGTGAAAATAGCGTGGTGCCTCCACCCAGAGTAAAGTATCAGTGGGCCAGATACTCACTTGGCTCAGCCCCCTGGGATGCTGTGCCTACCCACCTCCCCTACCAACACTCTGCACACTGTGTCCCCCAGTACTTTGTCCTACCATAAAACATATATCCCAGCAATAAGTGCATGCAATTATTTTCACCAACAGGGCAGATTCAAACAAAAAATTCACAGCTTTATTTGGGGGTAAGGAATAGGGAAAGGGATACCTGGATGTGGGTTTGCTCTGTAAAGGCAAAAAGCATTAGTGGGATATGCAATTTTCAAACCTGTGGGCCCACAGGCCAAGCCCTCCCTCACTGGTACCAGTGCCCCCTGAATTCTCCCTAGGGGTACCCAATAGTTGCAGGCCTGATACGGTGCCGTGGGGTGGCCAGCTGTTGAGGCCCTGAAACAGTGAAGCCTGAAATTTTAAATTGAACAAAACAATTTCCCCTTTGACCCTTCCCAGGAACCAGGTCCTGGGTACTCACAGTTAGTTGACCTCTGCGTCAGAGGAAAGTGGAGTTCCTCAAATCCTGGTGCAGCAACACAAAAACAGGCCGGCCAGGATCCCTCACCCAGATGGAACTTGCTCAAGGATCTTGCAGCTGGTAACCTTGATTACAGTTCTGTCCACTTGTCACCTTCAGCCACTTCTGGCCCAGTGCAGAGCAGTGGCAGCACAACACCAGCCCCAGAAGGCCCAGACCAGCGAGTGGCTCCATAGCCTGGCTCCCTGATCGCAGTGCCCTAGCACTCAGATGCGAGACCCGTGACCCCCTGAGACAGTGAGTCCCACTTGGGAGGGGTTAGCGAGTCCCCCCCACCCACTCCCGGCTCTGGGTAAGGGCTTCCAAACAGTGGGGGTCCTCCTGCAGTCCCTACACTGAGCTCTCACAAGGAAAAGTTGTAGATGGTCACTCCACTGAAGTCTCATGCCAATTTTAGCAGGTGCTAGCCTCTGATTCAGTCAGTGTCAGTGCAATCCAACAGAGGATTCAGCAACAACAGCCCCCCTGCACACCAGTCTGCACTTTCAGCTTCGCAGTGTCTAGCTCTTTTACTAGGCTGCAGCAAGTCTGCCAATCTCAGCCGCTTTAACCAGTTCACTCAGGACACACACACTTTCTGGCTAGCACCCCATGATCTGAGATGTTCTGCCTCCTTGAAGAAAATGCAGTTGCAGTCCACACAAACAAATGACCTCTCAGCAGCAACTGTAAAAACTCAGATAATCTGCTCAGTCTTTTCGGTTAGCTGAATCTGCCAGTGCAGGGTATCTGCACTTTAAGTTTCTCCTAGCACTCATTCAGCAACTTCTCAGTACCTGGGGAAACAGTATATTGGTTTAATCCCTCTTTCTCTCTTTTCCCCTTCACGATCCAGTCCTGCTTCCAGCACCTGGGGAACCCTTCAGACAACACACACTTCGAATTAGGGCCTGGATAAGCCCCTGAAGTCCACAGTCTGCTCTCACACCACAGTCCTGACTCATACAGAGCCCAGCAACAGACTAACCTAATCCCAGAAAGTCCCCACTGTATCAGCCAAAATCCCAGTCCTCTGATTGGCTCTTAAAGCCTTTCAATAATCAATATCCACAGTGATCAATAGTTCCTGCTCGTTTATTGGGGCATGATCTAGGCACCAGAATTAGTCCCCTCCTTTTCCCAGGAGTCCCTCTGTCACAGTTTTGGGCACCTATATCACTGATTGGCTAAAAAGCAAGGGGTTAGGGGTCGCAAACATGTCAGCTCCCATTCAAACTAATGGAGTCCATTCCCGTTTATACAGTCTCTCCCCTTCTACCCTCTGGTGCAGCCTAACACTTCACCCCTGCTATACCATCACCAAGATGGATTGTAGCCCAAACGGTCCTCTTTCAAAGGAGCCCACTCTCATGGCGGTGGCCCCAACAGTTGTGCTGTCGCTGCCGCCGAAACTACGTCCCCCCAGGCAGCAGGCAGCATCCTCATTAATATTCATGAGGGCTCATGAATAATGATTAGCTCTCGCTACTGGCCCACCATCAACTCTGGAGTCAACCCCCAGGGCAGCTCCTCGGCCGCATTCTCAAAGCTACCGGATCTCCATTAGCCCAGGAGTGTCATCTGGACCCTGGACCCACCCTCCATACTCCCGCAACAGTGTCGGGCCCAAACAGACCTGCTGGCAGCTCGTAACCATGGAAGGATGCCCAACAGGGCAAAGAGCAGAAACCAGGGGGCAAAATGGGGCATTTCCAAGTAAGCCCCCACAGGGGGGTTACAATCATTACCATTCACACATTATCATTACACAGTAGATTAGCCTGAGGGCAAGTCTGGCCACAATCTGACCAAAATTTGTCCCATTTAGGTGGCAGCGGCATCCCAGTTAAACAGCTAAATCTCCCATATGATAAAATAGCCACTTAATTGGTGCTCGGCAGGATGCCCCAATAAAGTGAACACCTGATTATCCCCGTCCCAATTACGAGGCTTGTACTCTATTTCACAACTGGAAAATTCCACTGTGGACCACGGCTGACACATGATGTCCCACTGTCAGTAGAGAGTCCACAATGCCTCCCAGATATGTAACTCTATCCACAGCAGTCAGAGCCATGCCATTTAAAGAAAGTAACATTATAGCACAATTCTGAGCTGCTGACCCACTAGGGTCCCTGAGTCTTTTAGTAGCAACTCCATTTTGACAGGTAGAGTCTCAGATCCAACACGGATGCTGTCTCCAACCCTACCCTATTACCCTGACACCAAGCCAACCAAACCATTTAACAACAACACCCCCCAGCCCTTTGATGACTATAGCATTGCAGACATCACAGTGGGTAGTCCCCTTGGTACCAGTGATCACTTTATAGTGTGGTTTAACATCAAATAGGGATGGAGAGAGGATCTATGATCTTAAAGTGGGTAGCCATCTGGGAACAAGCGATCACCAAACAGTGTGGTTCACGATAAACTTAGCTGTAGAGTCAAGCCACACAAAAGTGAAGGTACTGGACTTCTGGAGGGCTGATTTTGACAAAATGGGAGAGTGCCTCAGAAAAGCACTAGCAAACAGGCAAGATGGTGGGACGGAGCAACAATGGGGAAACATCAAAACTGCCATCACAGAGGCAACCAGTCTTTGTGTGAAGCAAATAAACAAATCAAAACAAAAGCATAAACCACTATGGTTCTCAAAAGAAGTGGCTGGGAAGGTAAGGGAAAAAAGATAGCATTCAGGAAGTATAAGGAAACACAGAAGGAGTAGGACAGAGAACTGTACCAGTTAAAGCAGAAGGAAGCGGGTAAGGCAGTCAGAATAGCAAAGGCCCAAACCAAGGAAAAGATAGCCAACTCGGTTAAGAAGGGGGATAAAATCTTTTACAGGTACATTAGGGAGCAAAGAAAGACTAAGGCAGGGATACTGAGGCTGAACAAAGAGGAAGGTGGTTGGGCAGAGAGCGACAGTGAAAAAGCAGGGATACTGAACGAATACTTCTGCTCAGTATTCACAATGGAAAAGCAGGGGGAAATACCTAATCCGGTCAATAGAAGCACTCTGGATAGGGGGGTTGATATTAGTTCTTTCACAGTAGAAAGGGTTCTGAAAGAACTCTTAAAACTGAAGGTGGATAAAGCACTGGGGCCTGATGGGATTCACCCCAGAATTTTAAAAGAACTAAAGGAAGAACTAATAACACCACTGACTACCCTTTTTAATAAATCATAGGAGGGTGGGGTGGTACCTGAGGACTGGAGGAGGGTGGATGTGATTCCCCTTCACAAAAGTGGGAGCAAGACAGAGGCAGGAAACTACAGACCTGTCAATTTGACCTCAGTGATAGGGAAAATGATATAATCACTTCTGAAGGAAAGAATTGTTGAGTACCTAGAGGCCAGTGGGGCACAGGACCCAAGGTAGCATGGATTCACAGTGGGAAGGTCGTGTCAGACAAATCTAATTGATTTCTTTGACTGGGTGACCAAAGCAGTAGACCAGGGAGGGACAGTGGACATGGCCTATCTAGACTTTAGCAAGGCATTTGACACAGTCCCGCACAAAAGATTAATAAACAAATTAGCCAGCCTGAGAGTGGGTCCTAGGGTGGAAGCCTGGGTAAAACACTGGTTGGACAACAGGACACGGCGGGTAATAGTAAATGGAGTCCACAGTGAAGAAAGGAGGGTTACTAGTGGGGTACCGCAGGGTTCAGTACTGGGGCCAGTCCTTTTTAATGTCTTTATAAGTGACATTGCAGAGGGACTGGAAGGGAAAGTATGTCACTTTGCAGATGACACAAAGAACTGCAACACGGTTGATACACAAGGTGGGGTGGAAAGGATGAAAAGGGACTTGGCAAGGTTGGAGGAATGGTCAAATGTATGGCAGCTTAGATTCAATGCAAAGAAGTGCAAAATAATGCACCTGGGAAACAAAAACCCATGGGAAGAGTACACAATGGGGGGTGAGATGCTGACAACAACAAAAATGGAAAGAGACCTAGGGGTAATCATATCAGATGACCTAACGTTGGGCCAGCAATGTGAGAAGGCAGTTAGGAGGGCTGGGGGGATAATGGGATGCATTGGGAGAGGCATCACCAGTAGAAAACAGGAAGTGGTTGGCCCTCTGTACAGACAGTTCGTAAGACCACATCTGGAGTACTGTGTACAGTTCTGGAGACCCCATCTCCGCAAAGACATAGACAGAGTGGAGGCTGTCCAGAGGAGGGCAACCCAAATGATGCAGGGTCTGCATCAGAAGACATATGAAGAAAGACTAAAGGAACTAAAGATGTATATCCTCGATGAAAGGAGTACCCAAGGCAGCATGGATTCATAGCGGGAAGGTCGTGTCAGACAAATCTAATTGATTTCTTTGACTGGGTGACCAAAGCAGTAGACCAGGGAGGGGCTGTGGACATGGCCTACCTAGACTTTAGTAAGGCATTTGACACAGTCCCACACAAAAGATTAATAAACAAATTAGCCAGCCTGGAAAGGAGGGAGAGGGGGGACATGATAGAAACTTTCAAATACCTCAAGGGAATCAACAAAGTCCAAGAGGGTAGCATCTTTCAGAAAAAGAGATGTGCCAAAACAAGGGGGCACAATCTGAAGATAGAGGGAGGGACGGCTCAGAGGTAATGTGAGGAAGTATTTCTTCACAGAGAGGGTTGTGGATACATGGAACAGCCTTCCTGAGGAGGTCGAGAGTCAAAAACAGTGGGGGAATTCAAGAATGCATGGGACAGACATAAGGCAATTCTAGTGGGGGGTAGGAGGAAGTAGGCTGTTGGTTAACTAGGATCTGCAGCTTATCCGTTAGGTAGGGAAATGGGCAGACTAGGTGGGCCAAGTGGTCCTTATCTTCTGTCAAATTCTATGTTTCTATGTTAAGATGAAGAAGAAGAAGAATCAGCATTTATATAGCACTTTTCATACATCCAAAGCGCTTTACAAGCAATGCTAGACTGGTAGTGAAGTGACTGAATGTGTGGTGGCGGCCATATCGCACATCATCACCCACACACAGCCTGGATAATTGCATGAACCAGTTTATGGGAAGGGGAATGTTGGCCAGGACACCGGGAATGTTCCCTACTCTTTGCGAAGAGTGCCCTGGGTTCTTTTACTTCCACCTGGACACCCACCAGGACAACACCAGGATGGGCAGAAGGGACCTCGGTTTAATGTCTCATCTGAAGGACGGCACACCCCAACAGTACAACACCCCCCAATACTGCACTCAGATGCCAGCGATTTTTAGGTGCAAGTCCAATCCCGGTATGGGACAAGAACCCATGACCTTCTGGTCCAGAGGCAGATGTGCTACCAACTGAGCCACGCTGACACCTGTTACGGCAGGAACAGAGGCTAGACTGCCTCAAAAACTGCCTCGAAGGTGGGGATTGCCAGTAAGGAGTGGAGGTACCATGGAGAAAAACAAGGGAAGGTATAATTAAAGTGACCAACCTCTGCATGAAGGAAGTGAGTAAAAGAAGAAGGAAAAAGGGACCATTATGGTTCTCTATGAAGGTGGCAAAGGTGGTGGGAAGTGGCAAATATGGTGATGAAAAAAAGGTGCATTTTGGAGTGTAACCCCTCCCTTCCTGCCCCATTAAGGGCATACTTAACATTCTCGCAGATCGTCCGGGCAGAAAGAGAGAAGCCACTCCAAAGAACTAGCATACAAGACATTTGCATTCACTGGACAAGGGAAAATGGATGATCCCTACCTGATGCTGTCTTCACACTGCCACATTACCACCTGATTTCAGCAATGGATCCACTTCCCGAACCCACCAGCCAGACTGGGACCTCCCTCTTCTCTCTCTGAGGTCCCGTGAAGCCCCAGAAGCCACAGAGGCTGGAACCTCCCCTTGAATGCAAACTCATGGCAAATTAATACGACTGCAAAATGAAAAGGGAAACAAAAGACTGCATTTCATTAGAGTTCCCTCTCTACTATCAAATGAAGCACAAACCACTGTTTTTCTCCCCAAATGACTTTATTGTCACCTGCATGGCCAATGATTCTGGCTATACAGGGGTCACCATTCCTTCTCAGCAAATACTTAATCAGCTCCATGGGGCTTTAACTTTTTAAATGATATGGCTGGACCTCTCAAACAGCAGAACCACAGTATCAGCAGACACCAGAAGGAGTCTTTTGTTTCTACCCTTACTGTCTCTGTTGTTTTACCCAACACCTGGAACCCAGATCTCTGCAGTCTCCTGGCACAATAACATCTGGTAAGCCAAGCCTTCCTTTTACTTCTGTTTCACCAGGTCCCCTTTCCACTAGCTCTGGTTGTCCCCCTGACACTGGTGTAGAAAAGCAAGCTGCCCTTCCCACCTGGACCCTTGGGCGGTGGCCCATGCCCCAAAGGTACCCAGGATTTTTCCTGATAACTCAGGCCCTGACCCCTTTTCCAGCAGCTGGCTCTACATCTACGAGGCTGAGACCCCTGTTACTGATGCTTTCCTCTGTCTCAGCCTCCATGGCCCTTTTTTCCTCTCCGGGTTTGTACTGCTGTTACAACTCCTACTGGGGAATAACTCCCAGGCCCACGTCCCTTCCACAACTCCTGGGGCTTGCGTTAAGCCACCAGCATGGAGACCACCCTCCAAGGCCTACCACAGATGTGGGTCCACAGCCCACCCGGCCATTTTGCTGGACCGGCGCCCCAGGATCTGTCCCTCCAAAACAGGCCCATACGCAGGTGAAAGGCTTCCCGACTCCCTCGAACCCCCAGGCTGCCCTGCCACACCGGGTGTGAAAGGAATCTCTGCCACCAGTTCCCCTTCTGAGAGGGCCCTGCTACAGCCCTCCCAGCCCTGGCAACCTGGGAGAAAACACCTTTTGGGCTTCCTAAGGGCTCCTATCTCTACAAGAGCTCAATAAAGCCTCCCTCCAATGCCCTAGCCCTAGCCCCCAACGGACTGCACCTGTTGCAGGTACCGACTTGGGACCACTCTCCATAGGTCTAGTCTTGCACTTGGCACCCGAGACAGGCTCTGATTTGCTAGACAATGCTTGCAAGCTACCACCGGACAGAGGCTGTGATGAGGGTGCCCCGGGCCCTGGAGAATCCCCAACTGGTTGTCTGAGACCTCTGCCCCTCCCTCTGCCAGTGGGATAGCCAGTAACAGGTGTCAGAAAGCTGGGCAGATGTCTAAGCTCTCCGTCATCTCTGCCTTTTTCTGGTACACCTGCACCCTTCTTTTCTTTAGCCTCCACCATCACAGCTGGGGATTCACTTCTGGTCTCATCCACCTGGGCATGGGTGCTTTCTCCCAGGGACAATCATTCAAACCCCTCCAAATCTCCACTGGCTGGTGACCATGGGATAAATAAGCTGGCGGTGAACTGGGAGCATACATTCCTCTATTTGGCACTGGTGGACTATTTAAACAGTAAGGGCATATGGGCAGCCTACTTACTGCTTCTCCCACAAATCCATTCCTCACACAACGTTCATGTCCCTTGCATTGTTCAGCCAGCCTTCCTGAGCCAGGAGAGAAGTGAGGCTGAGGCCCCTGTTACCGATGCTTTGCTCCGCCTCAGCCTCCATGGCCCCTTTTTTTCCCTCTCTGGGGGTTGTACTGCTATTACACCTCCTAATGGGGAGTAACTTCCAGACCCATCTCCTGTTCACAACTCCTGGGGCTTGCGTTAAGCCACCAGCATGGGGACCACCCTCCAAGGTCTACCACAGGTGTGGATCCACAGCCCACCCGGCCATTTTGCTGGACCGGTGGCTCAGGACCTGTCCCACCAAAACAGGCCCCTACACAGGTGAAAGGCTCCCCAGCTACTTCAAACCTTTAGGCCACCTTGCCACACCGGGTGTGAGTGGAACCTCCACCACCAGTTCCCCTCCTGAGAGAGCCCTGCCACAGCCCTGGCAACCTGAGAGAAAACACCTTTTGAGCTTCCTAAGGGCTCCTACCTCTACAAGGGCTTACTAAATCCCCCCTAATGCCCTAGCTCCAACTCAACACAAGAACCTGGCTACCTGGTCCCCACCGGAGCTCCACACCCTCACTCCTTGTCAGCCACAGCACATAGAAACATCCTGACTGTGCTTACTTTGGGGAGGTTCCCCACTGGCCCACCAAGCTCCCTCATTTACCTACCTATCCTGGGTCTACTCTCCAGCCTCCCCTCTAGCTCTGTGGGGGGTAGCAGCCAAATGTGGGAATATAAGCTCCACTTTGCAGGGGGCTTACAGGCAGTATAAGAAAACACAGAGGCAGGAGGACAAAAAGGTATACTTAGTAAAGCAATTGGAAGCAGGCAAGCCAGTGAAGGGAACAAAGGCACAGACACTGGAAAGAATTGTCAAAGGGGTCACTAAGGAGGATAAGACTTTCTTCTGATACATTAGTGAGAAGAGGAAAGCAAGGAGGGGTAGTGAGGATTAGAAGAGCAGAGGGGTATAATTGCAGAGAAGTCCAGGCAACACATACACACGTTATGTAGGCTTGCCCAGGCCTGCAGTCTTTATTTGTCCAGCTGGATAAAGAGCTCACAGAACTCTATGAGAGCGCTCTACCTCTCGCCACTGAGCTATACCTGCTCCTTCAATACCCAAGGGGTCTTTGGGACCCAGTTTCAGATACCCTTTTGGAATTCTGCTCACAGCTGCTACAAAGTGAATTACTCAGCACTGATTAACCTCATAGATACCAGATATCCCCTCCTGGCTTAATTCAGTGCGACAGTTCTACACCATGGAGAAGATAACAACAAAAGGAGCTCCACACTCATGCAGTCAAAAGAGATTTGGCATACTCCAAAATGTTTAGTAAAGTGTTTATTCCAGCAAGCAATCACCAATCATAGCACTCACCACAGCATAAATTCTTAAACAGAGTAGCCAGATGTTTTCTGCAGTAAATCTATTTATTTTCATGAAACCAGTCACACAAACAAACAGAGGGATAACAGATGGACCAGACACCGAACTTCAAGTTCAACATACAATCTCTGTGTGATGTTTATTCAAAATGCAGCACATAACCTTAAGCAATAGCATATCCCTTCTTCAGTACATCAGTTTGCAACAACAGATTATGTATGTCCTTTCTCTGCACTTAGCCAGCACCTACTGACTCACTGATCTCTGATCTAACTTATCTGTTGAGTTTCAGCCTCCCCTGTGCGGGCCCTGTTTGCTTGGGTAGTGGATGCTCAAATAATTAAAAAAAACAAAAAAACAAGCTAAAGACAAAGAATCTCACTGCAGAAGCACTGAAACATGGGTCACTCCACAAGGCAATGGCAACAAATCAAGTTTCAAAGAAATACATCATACATACTTAAAACAAAGCCCCTCAATGCAGAAGCACTGAAACAAGGGTTACCCCCAAAGGGCATTGACAATAAGCCAAGTTTCAAAGAAACACCTCACATATGCTTCCATAATGCAAAGCATCATGGGATATATGCAGATCACATGACATTTCAGATTGTCTCAGTTTACAGCAATTTACATGCATTTTAAATAGCACAACTAACTTAATTTTTATAATGCAGTCAACTAGTACTTTTTACCTATATCAAAAACACCAAGTTCCATGGCATTTTCAACATTTACAGGTTTCATACACATTAGGTATATACATTAACGTATTTTATGGCATAGTGCTATTACATACTAAATCCAACAATGATAAACACAGCCTGTTGTTTTACATATGCTCGGAGTTCACCACAATAACCTCCCTGTACGAGGACCTAAGAGGGAAAAGAAAAATTAAGGAGGACACTATAGCATAGTCAAGAAAGAGAAGGGGTGCCCATAAGAGGCCAACCTTATAGACTAAAAATTGCAAAGGATAGATAAGGCTAAGAAACAGAAGAACTGATGCAACAGATTTAAGAAAAGGTCGGTCCTCAAGCATGGCAGAAGCTCCCTGTCACATATCCCCCATCTTAAGGGGGAGCAGTTATTGCAGACTGCTTACCACCTTCCTGTCCCAGAAAGGGATGGAGCTTCCACCCGTCCATCTTCAGAAGCTCTGTCTCAGGGTCCCTATTAACGATAAACATTCTATCATAAACATAGTGGATATCATCATTCTTTCCCCTGAGGCTTAACACATTTCTCAACAGACACTAACGGTACTTCCCATCTCCTTTTAGGGAAAATCCATCATATTTTACTGACCGAACAGCTGGACAACTATAAAGTCTAGTACCATAGAATGACTTTCTTTGGGGTGAGTAATTACCTACTCCAACCCCACCAGACATGTCAGTTTTAAGCAGGGGGCCCAGCTCTAGGTTCAACCCCTCTGTATAAACTCACTATGTCTCTTGATTCATTCATTTCACTAGCTAATGATATCTACACCTGAGAGTAGACACTAGGTGTTACCCCAACATAGGTTACTACCCATTTTCCACCCACCTCCTCTGTAGGTTTTTCATCAAAAAAAATAAAACACATGTACCTTGATCTTAACATATTGTAACATTTTGGTAATATTAGCATATTTAGCCTGCAGTATACCCCAGTCAATACTGTTAATAGATTTATCTGTATCAATATAAGAAAAAGTCCCCTTCAGCCTCATATGCCTGTTCTTTCTTGCTTGGAGTCTTCAACCCCAGCCCAATATCACTAGGCACAGTCTTACCTGGGGTCTCACATTCAAGTTCTATACTTGCATCTCCGACCTCCAACAGGTAACATCCTTGGATCAAAGGCAACAATGGAATATCCTGCTCAGTTAAGGGGTCCTCCTCAAACTAAGCCCATGAAAAGTACGCCTCCGACTCTTTATCCAAACTCTCCGACAGGGACTTCTTGAGCACCTGGCACCAGTGTTCCACCTCTCTGCATAGCTGATCTGCCTCCAGCCATTACCCACTCATCCAGTGGATCATCCTCATCAGGGTCTCCACCTCCTGGGTGTTGTCGCTCGCACCTCCAGTCTGCCTCAAACTGCATCTCTTCATCATCTTCAGGCTTGGCTTTCCTCTGAGCTCCCAGGTCCAGTCCAGGCAGGAACTTCTCTCTATCTGTCAGCCATGGTTCTGATCAGAACTCCACGGACTTTCTTCTCCGGGTTCTCCTCTGGCAACTGCTGGTGCATCAGTCCAACTGAGATATCTGGGTGATATCCACCAGAAGACATCCTTCTTCGGCCAGTCCAGATGCTTCCAGTAAGTTATCCAACTTCTAATACCAAGTCTGTAGAGGGGTTGTGGGATAACAAATGGACCAGACACCGAACTTCAAGTTCAACACACAATCTCTGTGTGATGTTTATTCAAAATGCAGCAGATAACCTTAATCAGTGGTATATCCCTTCTTCAGTACATCAGTTTGCAGCAGCAGATTATGTATGTCCTTTCTCTGCACTTAGCCAGCACCCACTGACTCACTGATCTCTGATCTAACTTAGCTGTTGAGGTTCAGCCTCCCCTATGTGGGCCCTGTTTGCTTGTGTAGTGGGGGCTCAAATAATAATAATAATAATAAAAAAAAAAAACAAGTTAAAGACAAAGAACCTCAGTGTAGAAGCACTGAAACATGGGTAACCCAAAATGGCACTGGCAACAAATCAAGTTTCAAAGAAATACAACATCATACATACTTCCATAATGCTAAGCGTCATGGGATATATGCAAATCACCATGAAATTTCAGATTGTATCAGTTTACAGCAATTTACATGCATTTTAAATAGCACAACTAGCTTAATTTTTATAATACAGTCAACTAGTACTTTTTACCTTTATCAAAAATACCAAGTGCCATGGCATTTTCAACATTTATAAATTTCACACATAAGGTACAGTATATATATTAAAGTATTTTATGGCATAGTGCTATTACATACCAAATCTAACAATGATAAACACAGCCTGTTGTTTTACATACGTTTGAAGGTCACCACAATAAACTCTCTGTACGAGGATGAGGGAAAAGGAAAATTAATGAGGACACTATAGCATAGTCAAGAAAGGGAAGGGGGTGCCCACAGGTGGCCAACCTTATGGATTAAAAATTGCAAAGGATAGATAAGGCTAAGAAATAGAAGAACTGGTGCAACAAATTTAAGAAAAGGTCAGCCCTCAAGAGTGGCAGGAGCTCCCTGTGACATCTCTGACCCAGGAGGGTCTGTTTGTTCATGTTACTGGCTTTATGAAAATAAATAGAGATTTGATGCAGAACACGTCTGGCTACTCTATTTAAGAATTTATGCTGTGGTGAGTGCCATGACTGGTGATTGCTTGTTGGGTTACAGTTGTCACAGAGCACCCCTAATCTACCTTGTGCAGCTCTGTGTTTTCTAATTCTGTTTATTCCAGCACCATGAAAGTATCCTGGCTAGAGCCCTCTGCCCTAACCTTCTCCCTCAATGGGTATTCAGATGAATTTACCTCCAGATGGAATGTTTGGCTCCTTTATATACTAACATACTAAGATACCAGCAGAGTAGGCCTAATGGTCTATTGAGTCTGCCCGAGAATCAGCACCCAGTCAGGGCACCATTGCTGCCCTCTCCACCTCCCCCGTGAATCCCCCTAACCCCATCCCCCATCAGAGGTACAACTCCAGTTTTGGAATTTCTCAGTTTTACCTTCCCCTATACCTGTCCCAGCCTCCAGTTGAACCCCTCCACAGTAGTTACAGCCCCCAGTTCCATGGGCAGTTCGTTCCAAGATTCACCCACCCTCTCGGTGAAGTAGTGCATCCTTGTCTCCCCCCTGAGCCTCCCACCAACCAGCCTCATGGAATGCCCCCTGGTAGCACCCTCCTCCTTCAGCTGGAGCACCCTATTCAGGCACACTCTATTCACCCCCTTAAGGTACTTAAGGACCTCGATCACATCCCCTCTGTCCCTCCTCCCCTCCAGGGAACACAGGTTGAGCTCCTCAATCCTCTCCTCATAGAACCTTTCCCCCAGACCCTGTATCATCCTGGTCGCCCTCCTCTGAACCCTCTCTAGGAGTGCAATGTCCTTTTTCAAGAACGGGCACCAAAACTGCATGCAGTATTCAAGATGCGGTCTAACTAGGCAATTATACAGAGGGAGAAGCACTTCCCGCCTTCTCAAGGTTATCCCCCCCTGGCGATGCACCCGAGCATTTTATTTGCTTGGGCCACAGCCCTTCTACACTGTACAGAGTTATTCATTTTGACATCCACAACCACCCCAAGGTCCTTTCCCCCCCTCCTAAAACCTGCAGTTTCTCCCCTCCCAAAAGGTACTCATGAGCTGGGTTCCTAAGCCCCAGGTGGAGAACCCTGCATTTCTTAGCATTAAACCTGTTTCCAGGTGCGTGACCACCTCTCCAGAGTCTTCAGGTTCCCCTGTAGGGCTCTTCTACCCTCCTCCCCATCCACCACCACTCCCAGCTTTGAGTCGTCAACGAAGAGGCTCATCTTGCTCCTGATACCATTTCTGATGTCTGAGATGTATCATGTATAAGGACCTATCCCTGGTTCCCTCATCAGTAATGTCCAAACAGACTGGGACTGATGACTCCACTCTGGCTCCACCCCTCTGATATGATCCACCTTCCTATATCTACACCACAGTGCTGGAGTAGGTGACCACAGATCATGTAACTCAATATTAATGGGAGGACATTTCTCCTTCCCTCCTGCTCTGCTACCTTCCCCCTTCCTGGGTCCTCCTGGCCATGTTATTAAGTTCTCTGGAGCACCTCCTATGAGTCCTCATGATCAGTAAAAGCTTTAGCCTTTCTAATCCCCCCTCAGTCTATGCCAAAGAGCAGAGGTCCCTCATATCTATTACCGGGGATGAGGTGAGAGGACTCCCAAGACAGAACGAAATATGTTTCTTGTTCTGTATTACCATATGAACTGTAAACAGGTGTACTAAAATTGTAATTGCTGTGGACCATTGTTTTATTTTTATTTATTTATTCTTTATTCGGATAATACCTTTGAGCAAAAGCTCTTTACGTAGGTTCCACGTTAACAATCAATACAATAACAAGAACACGAACAAAGGAATGAAAACAATAGATTGGCAATACAGCAATTAGAATGACATTATTACACTGCTATAAATTTACTGTGCATAAGAGCAAGACCCATTACATACAGTGAAAATGTACAGTGGCTTAAGGGCATTGTAAAAAGTATGTTCATTAACTAAGTGCAATTACAGAGAGTGAGAATATTGGGTAATGACAGAGAGAGCAGTGGGGGCAGCGATAGATGATCTGGTGCAGGGGAAAAAGTAAGTCAGCCCAGGGGCCTCGTTGGGTTGCTTAACTGCATGGGAGAGTAGACATAAGTCACAGGGGCTGTGCCAAGGTGATCTGGGGCAAGTTGGCATGAGCAGTTAGTGGGTGCAGTCACATGATGAGTCAGAGACTAGTCAGAGTTTAAGCTTCCGTTTGAAGGCTCCCAAGATAGCAGCAGATGAGATGTCAATAGCAAGCGAGTTGAACCAGAGCGGGTCGGTAGGCAAAAGGCCTTTGACCCTGGGAGGTTCAGCATTGAGGGATCTTGAAATATTGGCAGACTGAGCTTCTGGTTCAACATGAGTTGGTACTAGGGGTAAGAAGCTCCTGAACCCCAGGAGGCATCAGCCCAGAGGTAATCTTCTTAGCTAGGAGACAGGTTTGGTATCGAAGTCTACCACTGAACTGAAGCCAGTTTGTCTGTGCATATAGGTCACAGGTGTGGGTTAGATGCTCTGCACCTGTTACGAGCCGGCAGGCCTCATTTAGTGCTATTGCAATATGTTTGAGGGACGTGGCAGTGGCCAACCCATATATGATAAGACCATAGTCCACAAGTGAGACCACCGAGCTGTGTATAGCTGTGCTGAGGGCTTCGGGAGTCAGACTATGCCTATGTCTGTACAGGAGCCCAATTCGCATGTTGATGGCTTTGGATAAGTTATCTACAGTATATGACTGGCATAAGAGAGGGTGCTATCAACCGTGATCCCTAGATATTTAAAATGAGGTACTACCTCCAGTGATACTCCAGCATCATTTAGGATAGTGAGTGGGTAGTATCTGTGCTTGCTTTGGGCAGTTGCAAACAGCATGGTTTTTATCTTTTTATAGTTCAAGACTAATTTATGGTTGTTAAACCAACTTTCTACTGCAGCAAAGTTTTGTTGGGGTTCATGTTCAACTGCCTTGGGATCAGTAGCACTAGTAAAGAGGACCCCATCATCTGAATCAAGAAGAATGTGTCCCTGGCAGGAGAGGGGAATCAAATTCAGAAAGACACTGAACAGGAGAGGACCCAGGATTGAACCTTGTGGGACTCCTGACCTGACAGGTTTGCTGTCCAAGAGGAGGTCAGCTATCTTTACTTGTTGCAATTGATTCAGAAGGTAGCTTCTGAACCAAGCCATGGCATCGGGGAAGAGACCAAGGTTAGAAAGTTGCTCCACCAGGAGGGCATGGCTAACTGTGTTGAATGCCTTAGTTAAGTCAATGTATGCAGCACCAACCATCTGACCCTTGTCCAGGGATTAATGAATGTAGCCTGTGAACTCAAGCAGGGCAGTGGTGGTGCTGTGTCCAGCCCTAAACCCATGTTGCTGGGGGCACAGAAGTTGATGCTTATCCAGGTATTCAACCAGCTAGTCCAAGACAATTTTCCCAAGGGCTTTGGATAGTGGAAGTAGGATGGAAATAGGTCAGTAGTTATAATGAGAAGCATGGTTTCTGCCCTTATGGAGTGGTGTCACTACCGCAGATTTCCACTTTTGAGGAAAGTAGGCAAGCCTTAGGGAAAGGTTAATTATATGCATAAAGGGTGACAGTAGCTCCTCCAGGGTAAGACTGACAAACTTGAGGTCCAAGGTGTCTCTGCTGTAACGACCTTTACCTAACACCTTTAGGAGATACTTCCTGGCTTCTCTAAGAGTGACAGTTCTAAAATAGAAAGGCAGATGGGTAGGGGGCTGGACAGGATTGTTAAGGCCAGCAGTGGGAGAGGTAGGGCTGAAAAAGTCTGGGAGTGAACCCCACTGAGGTCAGTGAATGCTGTGTTGAAGGAGTTTGAGATGTTTTTTGGGTCTAACGTATGGACCCCATCTATATTAAGCAAATTTAGGATCCTTCCCAATGACTTTATTGAGATTCCTCCAGAATTTCCTGCAATCATTCCAGGCATGAAACAAGGTTTCTTTGTAGTCAGAGTTTTTCACAGCCTGGATTGACCTGGCACAATCATTTCTAGCCTTTTTATAAGACTGCACATCAGACTGATTACCCAAGTAACGTGCTTTATGCCAGAGGAGGTCCCTGGCCTTTAGGAGATCAATAATGTCAGAGGAGATCCATGGATTGTTATGACTCTTGACTTTCCGCTCTCTAAGAGGGGCATGCTTGTCACACACTTCGTTGAAGTGGGAGATGAGGTGCTCAAGGGCAAAGTCAACATCATTAGACGAGAAGTGGAGTGCTGCGATAGCATCCTTGTAAGGATTTGTTTTATCAGCAAGCCAGTTCATATTGAAGTCACCAAGCAGAATGACTTCAGATTTGAGACTCAGATTACCTAGGCAATCGATGAGTGTGTCAAAACCCGTGACAGTGTGCTTTGGGAGGATGTATGCCGATATGACGGTAGCCTTGTTGTGAGACCCAAGGAGAATTTTTACAACAATTGTTTGCATGTTATCCCCTGTGATGGGTAGCTGCAGGGCAAAACCTTGTAGGTTGTCCCTCATATAAATTGCACACCCACCTCCTCATCTGGTACATCTATCCTGGCGAACCACAGTGTACCCTGGTATAATGATGGACACATCAGGGACGCTGGGTGAAAGCCAGGTTTCTACTAGTGATAGCACATCTGGGTTGAGCTGTGCGACCCAGGCCTGAAGAAGATCAAGCTTATCCAGGAGGCTGTAGATGTTGACTGATGCAAAGGTTAGCGAGCCAGCATTATTTTGACCCGTGCCATACCTTGAAGGACAGCCTGGATTGGGATGATGTTCCCAGAGAGCAGGAGTAGTAGTAGGGTTATTCTACTGAGATACTCCCTCGGGAGTTTGTTATTGAACTTGTGACAGCCCCTATGAGAAGATCGCCCCTGTCGACCCGACAGCTGATAGAAACCCGGGGGGGGGGGAGTGATGTGAGGTCCCCAGTAGGACTAAATCTTCCATGACTCCAAGCAGTCGATCAATTGGTGGTCACCTGGCTTAGTAGTTGCAGCATGGTATGCAAGAACAGATGTTGTACCAATGCTGTAAAACATTAATAAAAGCTATATTTACAAAAAAAGAAGTGTGAAGGAGAAAGACTGTGCAAAAGAGGACTAAGAAAAAGCAGACATCCTAAACAGGTACTTCTGCTCAGTCTTCACAGTGCGGGGGGCCAGACCACCAAGAAACAGCAGGAACAGGGCGGAGGGGTGAACACTAGTCCATTTTCAGAGAAAAGAGTCCAGAAGGGCCTTTCAGCTCTGAAGGTGGACAAAGCTATGGGACCAGAAGGGATACACCCAATGATTCTAACAAAACTCATGGAGGTGCTAGCTGCCCTGCCTTATTCAAAAGCTCACTGGAAACAGGTATGGTTCCAGAGGACTGGAAAAAAACTGATGTGGTCCATCTATGTAAGAGTGGCAGCAGGGATGAGACTAGCAATTATACACTGATTAGTCATTCTGCAATAGTGGGGAAATTAATGGAATTTGTTTGAAATTAATTGAAACCCTGCTAAAGGAAACACTGGTAGAAAATCTTGAATTCAATAGACTGTAAGACCACAGGCAGCATAGATTCATGGGGGGTCATGCCAAACAAATCTTATATATTTCTTTGATATGGTGACCAGGGAATTCGATTGGGGAGGGAGGTGGACATGGCCTATCTGGACTTCAGCAAGGCCTTCGACACTGTGTCACACAGCATTAAGAAACTGAGCAGCCCAGGGGTGGTATCCAAAGTGGTGAAATGGGTTTGTAACTACTTAACAGATAGGAGACAGAGGGCGGTGGTAAACAGCACTCTCTCTAATAATGGAAGAGTAACCAGTGGGGTGCCACAGGGCTCAGTACTGGGACTAGTCCTCCTCAATGTCTTCATAAGTGACATGGCTGAGGAATTGGAAGGGAAGATATGCCTTTTTGCAAACAATACAAAAATCTGCAATAGGGTGGATACTCAGGAGGGGGAGAAAGAATGTGCAGGGATCTTGGAAACCTCAAGGAGTGGTCAAGAGAATGGCATTTGGGGTTCACTGCCAAACAGTGCAAAATCTTGCATCTATGGTATAGGATCCAGGTGTTCAGTATAGGATGGGAGAGGTATTGACAGTCTTTAAACAGGACAGGGATCTTGGGTTATCATATCTAACAACCTCAAAGTGGCACAGCAGCGTGGCAAAGCAGTGGGCAGGGCTAGTGGGATGCTGGGGTGTGTAGGGAGGGGTATCTCCAGCAGGAAGCGTAAGGTGATGTTGCCACTGTATTTCCCACTGATGAGACCCCACATGGAGTAGCACCTCAGAAAGGGCATAGACAGGCTGGAGGCAATCCAGAGGAGGGCAACTAAAATGGTGCAACAGTGGAATGAGAAGCCCAATTAGGAGAGATTGAAGGATCTCATCATGTACATCCTGAAAGAGAAGAGAGGCAGAGGTGACATGATAGAGACCTACATATATCTCACAGATGTGAATAGGGTGCAGGAGGGGAGTCTCTTTCTAATAAGAAAAAGTACCAGGACCGGGGGCATGCAATGAAGCTGGAAGGGGGAGTTCAAGTGAGATGTGAGGAAATATTTCTTCACTGAAAGAGTGGTAGATGCCCTGAACAGACTGTCAGGTGGAGGGCAAAAACAGTGAGAGGCTTCAGGCATGCACGGGATAGACACAGGGGCATATTAGAAAACAGGTAGGGAGGGTGAAGGGTCGCTGGAGATCAGTTAGGATCTGCGGAGACAGATTAGACAGGGAACATCATGGCAGACTGGGTGGGCCAAGCGATCCTTTTCTGATCACAAATTCCATGTTTGTATTATGGATACTGGTGTGAAGTTGTCATCGGAAGGCTGGGGTGAAGTTGGTGTCAGAGTGCTGCAGTGGAGTTGTCAACAGAGAACTAGGATGATGTTGCAATCAGGCTGCTGGACTGATGCTGTTGTCAGGGTAATAAGGGGCTTGGTGTCAGGGTGCTGTTGGTTGATGTCAGAGTTCTGGAGTGGGTTTGTTGTCAGAGTTCTGGAGTGGAGTTATTGTCAAGATTTTGTGGTGGGGTGGGGAGGGTGTCTGAGTGATGGTTATCAAAATGCTGACATGGGATTATTAGGATGATGTGCTGGGACTGGTGTCAGGATGATGAGGTAGGTTGAAGACAGGGTGCTGGAGTGGGGTTGTCATCAGAGGGCTGGGACGGGATGATGTCAGGATGCTGGGGTGATGTTGCAATCAGAAGGCAGGGGTAGGATTGTTGACAGGGTGTTTGGCTGGTTTTGGTGTCAGGGTGATTAAGTAGGGTTGGAGACAGGGTTGTGCTGGGGTTGGTGTTAGGGTGCTGTGGTTGTTATCAGAATGCTGGCTTCCCAGTTGTTAGGATGCTGGCATGGAGCTGTCAAAGTGCTGAGATGGGGTTTTCAGGGTTCTGTGGAGGGGTTGTTGTCAGGATGGTGAGGTGGGGTAGGTGCCATGGTGCTGGCCTGGGGTTGGGTTCTGAGCCGGGGTTGTTGTCAGAGTACTGTGATGCAATAGTTGTCGGGCTTCTGTGGTGCTGTTCTTGGCAGATTGCTGGGGTGGAACTGGTGTCAGAGTGCTGGTGTCAGTTGGGGAAAAAGTGCTGGAATGGGGATGTTGTCAAAGCGCTTGAGTGGGGTTGTCAGGGGCTGCCGTGGGGTTGTTGTCAGGGTGCAGGGGTGGGTTTTCTATCAGTGTGCTGTAGTGGAGTTGTTAGGGTGTTGAGGTAGCATTGCTGTCAGGGTGCTGTGGTGTGGTTGTTGTTAGAGTACAGATGTGGGGTTTTCATCAGTGGACTAGAATGAGGCTGGTGTCAACGTGCTGGGTTGGAATTGTCCTCAGAGAGCTGGGGTGGTGTTGCAGTTAGGCTGCTGGGCTGATGTTGTTGGAATTAGGAAAAGAAGCAATGCATCCTGGCAGTAAGGTGGTACAGTTAGTGGTTGCCAACCCCAACACATACAAGGTACAGAACACTGCACTTGAGAGCCACCAATAGAAGAAAACTTGCAAACTTGCAAAATGAAATCCAGTAAAGCACTTCATCTTAAAAATGTAGCTTGGAGTACTATACACCCCAGACCTTTGACCTGCAAGTTGTCTTTTTTTGGGTGGGGGGTGGCTCTGAAGTGCAATTTTCTGTACCTTGGGCAGATGTTGCTGTCAGGATGATAACAGGGTTGGTGTCCAGGTGCTGGGGCATTGGTGGCAGGGTTCTTGGGGGTTGGTGGCAGAGTGCTGGGGTGGGGTGGATGTCAGAGTGATGATGTGGGGTTATCAAAATGCTGGCATGGGGCTGCTGTCAGGATACCATGCTGGGACTAGTGTCGGTGATAAAGTGAGGTTGGAGTCAGGGTGCTGGAGTGGGGAGTAGGGTTGTCATCATGAGGCTGGGTGGGACTGGTGTCAGAGTGCAGTGGTGGCGTTCACATCAGAGAGCTGTGATGGGGTTGTTGTCAGAGTGTTGGGTTGGATTGAGTTGGTGCCAGAGACATAAGGTGGGGTAGGATAAAGGATATGGGCTGGGGTTAGTCAGGTGTCCGAGTATTGGGATAACTATCTTGCTTTGTTTCTTTGTATTTTTTAAATGTTTAAATTTTTGTCTTTTATTTTAGATGCTATTCTCTGAAGAGGTAGCATCTAAAATAAAAAACAAGAAAAAGGCATCTAAAAAATACAAAGAAACAAAACAAGATAGCAACAAGGAGGAATACCAGGCAAAGTTAAAGGAGGCTGATAAAGCAATTAGGTTTGCTAAAGCACAGACTGAGGAACAAATAGCACAAGGAATAAAAAGGGGGGATAATACATGTTACAGGTATATCCAAGAGAAAAGAAAAACCAAAGACGGTATAGTCCGGTTAGCAACAAAAGAGGGTAAGCATGCTGAAAATGATGACGACAAAGCAGAAGTCCTAAACAAATACTCCTGCTCAGTCTTCACTCAGGAATAATGCGGAAATGGTCCCACTACACATAGAAGAGTCCAACACACTAGGGAAGCCAACACATCTCCATTCATGGAACATAAGGTACTAGAGGAGTTAAATAAACTAAAAATAGGCAAAGCACTGGGCCCAGATGGAATCCATCCTAGAATACTGACAGAACTTAGAGAAGAACTGGCCACCCCACTGGCTGCCCTCTTCAACAAGTCCTGGAGACTAGCTCAGTACCCGATGACTGGAAGACAGCCTCGGTAGTGTCCCTGCACAAAAGTGGAAGCAAGGAGGAAGTGGAGAACTACCAATCGGTGAGCCTTACCTCTATTGTGGGGAAACTAATGGAGTCATTATTGAAGGAAAGAACAATGGAGTACCTACAGTCCAGTGGGCGACAGGACCCAAAGCAGCATGGCTTCACCTCAGGGAGGTCATGCCTAACATTCGATTGGGTAACAAGAGAAATTGACCAGGGTGGTGCTGTGGATGTGGTATATCTTGACTTCAGTAAGGCCTTCGACTCCGTCCCCCACAGGGGGCTAATTAACAAACTAGAGCACACAGGCATGGGCCCTAAGTTTGTCTATTGCATTAAAAATTGACTTCAAAGAAGAACACAAAGGGTGGTAGTAAATGACACACTATCAAGGGAGAGAAGGGTGACCAGTGGGGTGCCACAGGAATCAGTGCTGGGTCCCATCCTCTTCAACATATTCATCAGCGACATCACTGATGGTCTGGAAGGGAAGGTATACCTGTTAGCAGACGATACCAAACTCTGCAGTAGGGTAGACACACAGGAAGGACTCTCTGGAATGATATCTGATCTCAGAAAACAATAGAACTGGTCAAAAAACTGGCAACTAAAATTTAATGAAAAGAAATGCAAAGTCATGCACCTGGGAAGGCGAAACCCAAAATATAGATATAATCTGAAAGGAGAACAGCTAACAGAGACAAAACAAGAAAGGGATCTCGGAGTAATCATATCACAAAATTTAAAAGTTGGAAAGCAGTGTAAAAAAGCAACACTAAAGGCTAACAGCATATTAGGCTGCATTGGCAGAGGTATCGTTAGCAGAAGATGTGAGGTGTTAATACCACTGTACAGATCCCTGGTCAGGCCTCATTTGGAGTACTGTGTGCAGTTCTGGAGGCTGCACCTAAGAAAGGACATAGACTGTTTGGAATCTGTGCAGAGACGGGCTACTAAGATGGTACAGGGGCTCCACCATGAATCTTACGGAGCAAGGTTCCAGCTGCTTAACTTGTACTCCCTAGAACAAAGGCGCAACAGAGGTGACATGATAGAAACTTTTAAATATCTCAAAGGAATAAATGCAGTACCGGCTCAGAGCCTCTTCCAGGAAAATACGGGTACATGAACAAGAGTTCTTCTTCATGGAGAGAGTGATGGAACCCTGGAACAGCCTGACTGAAGAGGTTGTTGCTGCTCAAACAATAAGGGAGTTCAAGCGAGCTTGGGACAGACACATTGGAAACCAAAAATGAAATGGGGAAGGGTTTAGGAAATTGGGCAGACAAGATGGATCGCACGGTCCCCTTTTGCTGACACATCCTTATGTTCTTTCTTATTGGGGTTGTCATCGGAATGCTGTCTTGGTAGTGTTAGGATACTGGTGTGGAGTTGTCAGAGTGCTAGGGTGGGGTTGTCAGGATTCTGTGGTGGAGATGTTGTCACAGTGCTGGGATGGGATTGGTGTCAGAGTTCTGGGCTGGACTGGGATGAGATTGTTGTCAGACTTCTGAGATGGTATTCTTAGCAGATTACTCGGGAGGGGCTGTTGCCAGGGTGCTGGTGTGAGTTGGTGTCAGAGTGTTGGGATGGGGTTATCATCAAAGTTCTTGAGTGGGGTTGTCAAGGGGCTGTGTTTAGATTGTTGTCAGGGTCCAGGGTCCGGGTTTCTTACCAGAGTGCTGAGGTTGAGTTGTCAAGATGTTGAGATGGCACTGTTAACAGGATACGGGGTGTGTTTGTTGTCTGGGTGAAGGTCTGGGGTTGGTGTAAGAGTACTGGGTGGATTATTGTCAGGGTGCTGGAGTGAGACTATTCCCGGGGTGCTGGGGTAGGGCTGGTGTCACGGTGCTGGATATTATTTTACAGTGTTAGGGTGGAGTTGCTTGCAGGGTGTCAAGCTGAGGTTGTTTTCAGAGCACTAAGGTGGGGTCAGTGTCAGGGTGATGGTATTGAGTTATCAGAGTGATCACATGGGGTTGTTGCCAGGGTGCTGTTGTGTGTTTGTTGTTTGGGTGCTAGGCTGGGGTTAGTGTCAGTGCACTGGGGTGTATTATTGTAAGGTTGCTGGGGTTAGGCTATTTTCAGGGTGCTGGGGTGAAACTGGTGCCAGGGTGCTGGATGTGATTATTGTCACAGTGTTAGGATGGAGTTGCTTTCAGGTTGCCAGGGTAAAGTTGATGTCAGGGTGCTAGGGTGAGGTTGTTCTCGAGATGATGGTGTGGAGTTATCAGAGGACTTGCATGGAGTTGTTGTCAGGGTGCTGGGGTGGTGTTGGAGTCAGGGTGACATGTTGAGGTCAGGGTGCTGTGGCACAGCTGTCACTACAAAGCTGGTAGGGATTGATCTCAGGGTTCTGGGCTGGGGTTGTAGTCAGGGTTTCAGGTGGGGTTGGTGTCAGGGTGATGGGGTAGGGTTTTGTCAAGGTACTGAGGTGATGTCAGTGTGCTAGTGTGAGGAGGTTGTTATTAGAGTGATGGGGTTATATTGTTAGGGTCTGCTGTGGAATTGTCAGAGTGCTGGGGTGAGGCTGTCAGGGTGCTGGACTGTGCTTTTGTCAGTTTGCTGAGGCAAAGTTGTTGTCTGAGTGATGGGGTGGGGTTGTTGTCAGGTGATGCGGCAGTGTGGGGTCAGGGTGCTACTGTGAGGTTGGTGTCATAGTGCTCAGGTAAGGTTTTTGTCAGGGTGCTGTGAAGGTGATGTCAGGGTGAAGGGGTCATATTCATGTCAGAGTGCTTAGGCTAAGGTGGTTGCCAAGGTGCTGGGGAGGTTGATGTCAGGGTTCTTTGATGAGGTTGGTGTCAGACTGCTAGGTGGGGTTGTTTTCATGATGCTGGGGTGGGGTTACAGCCAAGGAGGTGAGCTGAGGTTGTTGCGAGGGTGCTGATGTGAGTTTGACAGTGTGATGGGTTAGGGTTATTGTCAAGGATCTGGGATAAGTTGTTGTCAGGATAATGGGTGATTATCAGAGTCTTAGGCTGGGGTTGTTGTCATGGTGCTTGGTTCAGGCTGTCAGCGTGCTGGGGTGAGTTTCTTTTCAGGGTGTTGGTCCAGGCTTATTTTCAGGGTGCTGGGTCCCAGCACCCAGGGTGTGGTTGTTACCAGAGGGTTGGGGTTGTTTCCAGGGTGTTGAACTAGGCTTGTTTTTCAGGGTGTTGGGGTGATGTTGTCAGGTTGGTAGAGTGACATGGTGTTATGATACTGTTGTGGGATTTTTGCCATGGAGTCAAGGTAAAGTTGTTGTCAAGGAGCTATGATGGTATTGTCCAGGTGTTTAGCTTGTAGTTGTTGCCAAGGTGCTGAGCTAGCATTGTTGTCAGGGTGTTGGGGAGAGTTTGGTGCAAAGGTGTTAGGACTAGGTTGTTGTCAGGGTATTGCAGTGGGGTTGTCAGTTACTGTATTAATGTGGTTGTCAGGGTGCATGGGAGTTACCAGGGTAATGGGGTGGGGTTGGAGTCAGGATGCAGGGGTGGGAGTGGTGTAAAGATGTTGGAGTGGGGTTGGTGTAAGGCTGCTGTGTTTGGATTGTTTGTCAGGGTGCTGGGGAGGGTGATAGGTTGAGTTCCAGTCAGAGTGTTGGTGGTTTGTTGTCAGGGTAAATTGAGTGGGGTTGTCAGGTTTCTGTAATAGGGTGGCTGTCAGTGTGCAGGGGAGTTATCAGGGATCTAGAGTGGGGTTCATGTCAGGGTAGGTGTCAGATCGCTGTGGTGGGGGTGCTGTAAGGGTGCTGGCATGGGGTTGGTGTAAGGATGTTGTGGTGGGGTTGTTTGTCAGGGTGTCATGGTGAGGTTGTGGTTAGGGTGCCATAGTTTGGTTGTTGTCAGAGTTCTGGAGTGGGGTGTCAGAATGATGATGTGGGATTATCAAAATGTGGCATGAGGCGGTTGTCAGGATGCTGTGCTGGGGGCTGGAGTCAGGGTGATGAAATCGGGTTGGAGTCAGGGTGCTGGAAAAAGGTTGTCTTCAGGGGGCTGGGGGGTTGATGTCAGGTTGCTGGGGTAGGGTTCTCATCACAGGACTGTGGTGGGGTTGTCGTCAGAGTGTTGGGCTGGGTTGTTGTCAGGATGATAGGGTAGGGTTTGAGATGGATCTGAGTTTGGGTTGGGGTTGGTGTCAGTGTATTGGGGTTGTTATTGGAACACTGTCTTGGTAGTGTTAAGATGTTGGTATGGAGCTGTCAGTGTGCTAGGGTGAGGTAGTCAGGGTTCTGGGGTAGGGATGTTGTCAGGGTGCTGGGATGGGGTTCTTGTCAGGGTTCTGGGCTGGTGTTAACAGGTTTCTGAGCTGGGGTTGTTGTCAGGGTACTGGGGTGTGATTGTTGTCAAACTTTTGGGGTGGGATTCTTAGCAGATTGCTGGGGAGGGGCTGTTGTTGTTGGTGAGGATGCTGGTTTAGGTTGGTGTCAGAGTGCTGGAATGGGGGTTTATCAAAGTGCTGGAGTAGTGTTGTCAGGGTGCAGGATCCAGGTTTGTTATCAGAGTACTGGGATGAAGTTGTTGTCAGGGTGTTGAGATGGCATTCTCAGGGTGCAGGGGTGTAGTTGTTTGGGTGTTGGGCTGTCGGTGTCAGAGCACTGGGATGGATTATTGTCAGGGTGCTGAAGTGAGTTTATTCCCAGGGTGCTGGGCTAAGGCTGGTGTCTGGGTGCTGGATGTGATTATTGTCACAGTGTTAGGATGGAGTTGCATGCAAGGGCAAGGCTGGGTTGTTATCAGGGTGTTGGGACAGGGTTAGTGTCAGGTCGCTAGGGTAGTGGTGTAAGGGTGCTGTGGTGGGGTTGTTGTCAGTGTGCTGTGATGGGTTTGTGGCTAGAGTGCTGTGGTGAAGTTGTTGTCGGGGCTCAGGAGTGGGGTTGGCGTCAGAGTGATGGCATAAGGTTATCAAAATTCTGGCAGGGGGCTATTGTCAGGATGCTGTGCTCAGGTTTATGTTCATCAGAACACTATCTTGGTAGTGTTAACATATTGGTGTAGTGTTGTCAGAGTGCTATGGTGTGATTGTCAGGTTTCTGGGCTGGGGTTGTTGACAGGGTTATGTGCTGGGGTTGTCAGGATACTAGAGTGACATTGTCAGACTTTTGGGGTGGGGTTCTTAGCAGATTCAAGTTCAAGTTTTTTGCAGGAGATACTCCACTGAGCAAGCTCATTCACAAGGAGGTCCTGAATTACACAGGCAGATTGAGACATACATAACTTATATCGGCAGGAATAACAAGGCAACAAAATCACATTAAGGTAGATACAATCGAAAGTTACAAGGCATAAAACCACATTAAGGTAGATACAACAAAGGAATATCTTGGTACAGGGTAACGATATACTGAAACATACAAGGGTCCTGTTGAGTCATATGCAGTAGGGATACAGGCAGTAGCACACCACGTGGTAATGCTAACGTCAGCAGTGTACTGCTACTGCAAAGAAGCTAAGTGTGGAATGTATATAAATCTATAACAAGGCACTGGTGTACATACAGTAAGAAATGACTATAGGCAAAGACATACGTTGTTACATGGTATTTATTCATGATGTGGATAGGGACGTAGTCATCCAGCACTTAAGGTGAGGGAGGAAGGGAGTTTGGGGGAGGAAGAAACAATTGGCCATCGAGTAGACTGGGTGGGAAGAGGTTGGGGGGATAGGGGAAGGGGAGTCAGGATAGATGGTGAAGGGACGGATAAATGGAATAGGTATGGGGTAAGGGGGGCAGGATAGTTGGTAGCTGGGGAAGGATGGGTACACTTGGAGGGTAAGAGTGGGTAACGGGAGTGGACAGGGTAGCTGGTGGACTGATGGGTTTTGTGGGAGGGTGGTTTGGTCTTGGGGCAATGGCATGCTATGTTAAAGGCTTTCCTGGACAGAGCCTTAAAACAGTTCAGACTTCTGTGATGGAGCTGTTGTCAGGGTGCTGGTGTGGGTTGGTGTCAGAGTGCTGGGATGGGGGTGTTACCAAAGTGCTTAAGTGGCACTGTCAGGGGGCTTTGTTATCGGAATACTGAGGTGAAGTCAGGGTGTTAAGATGGCATTGTTATCAGGGTACTGGAGTGTGGTTGTTTGGGTGCTGGGCTAGGGTTAGTGTAAGAGCAAAGGGATGGATAGTTGTCTGGGTGCTGGGGTGAGGCTATTCTTGGGGTGCTGGGGTGGGGCTGATGTCAGGGTGCTGGATGTGATTACTGTCACGGTGTTAGGATAGAGTTGCTTGCAGGTGCCAGGCCAAACTTACCAGCATACTGGGGTGGGGTTGATGTTGGGGTGATGGCATGGAATTATCAGAGGTCTTCCATGGGGTTGTTGTCAGGGTGCTGGTGTGGGCTGGAGTCAGGGTGATGGGTTGAGGTCAGTGTCAGGGTAGTGGGGCACAACTGTCACTAGGAGAGGTTGATCACAGGGTGCTGGGGTGCGGTTATAATCAGGGTGCTGGGTGGGTTTGGTGTCAGAGTGATGGAATGAGGTCGTTAGCATGCTGGGGTAAGACTGTTGTCAAAGTGATAGAGTGATATTGTTATGGTACTGCTGTGGTGTTGTCAGTGCTCACTTGAGGCTGTCAAGATACTGTGCTGGGGCTTTGTCAGGGTGCTGAGGTAAGGTTGTTGTCATGGTACTAGGGTGAGGTTGTTGTCAGAGTCACGAGGTGAGGTTGTTGTCAGAGTGACTGCATGGGGTTGTTGTTAGGAGATGGGGCAGCTTGAGGTCAGGGTGCTACTGTGGGATTGGATACAATTATTGTCATAATGTTAGGATGGAGTTACTTGGAGGTACCAGGCCAAAGTTGTCAGCATGCTAGGGTGGGTGTCAGGTCATTGTGGTGGGGTTGCCGTAAAGGTGTTGGGGTGGGGTTGGTGTAAGGATGTTGTGGTTGGGATGTTGTCAGGGTGCTGTGGTGGGGTTGTGGTCAGGGTTCTGGGGTGGGGTGGGTGATGGTGTGGGGTTATCAAAATTCTGGCGTGGGACTGTTGTCAGAATGCTGTGCTAGGGTTTGTGTTTATCAGAACAGTCTTGGTAGTGTTAGAATACTGGTGTATAGTTGTCAGAGTGCTAGAGTGTGGTTGTCAGAGTTCTGGGGTGGGTATGTTGTTAGGGTGATGGGGTGTGGTTGGTATCAGGTTTCTGGGCTGGGTTTGTTCACTGGGTCCCGGGGTAGGGTTGATAGGGTACTGGGGTGAGACTGTCAGACTTCTGGGGTGGGGTTCTTAGCAGGTTGCTGGGGTGGGGCTGTTGTCAGGGTTCTGGTGTGGATTGGTGTCAGAGAGCTGGGATGTGGAGGTGCTATCAGAGTGCTTAAGTGGTGTTATCAGGGTGCTGCAGTGGAGTTTGTTATCAGAGTACTGAGGTGATGTTGAGATGGCATTGTTATTAGGGTGCTGGGGTGTGGTTGTTGTCTGGGTGCTGGGCTGGAGTTGATGTAAGAGCATTGGGTGGATTATTGTCACGGTGCTGGGGTGAGGCTATTCTCAAGGTGCTGGGATGGGGCTGGTGTCAGGGTGCTGGATGTGATTACTGTCACGGAGTTAGGATGGAGTTGCTTACTGGTGTCAGGCCAAAGTTTTTGTCAGCATGCTAGGGTGAGGTTGATGTTGGGGTAATGATGTGGAGTTATCAGAGGACTTACATGGGGTTGTTGTTAGGGTGCTGGTGTGGGGTCGGAGTCAGGATGATGGGTTGAGGTTGGTGTCAGAAAGCTGGGGCACAGTTGTCACTACAGAGCTGGGAGGGGTTGATCACAGAGCGCTGGGATGGGGTTGTAGTCAGATTTCTGGGTGGGGTTGGTGTCACAGTGATGGGGTGATGTTGTTGTTAGTGTGCTGGGGTGAGGTTGTTGTCAAAGTGATGGAGTGACACTGTTAGAGTACTAACATGGAGTTGTCAGAGTGCTGGACTGAGGTTGTCAAGGTGCTGGGCTGGGGCTTTGTCAAGGTGCTAAGGTAAGGTTGTTGTCAGGGTGACTGGGTGAAGTTGTTGTGAGAGTGATGGGTTAGCTTGGGGTCAGGGTGCTACTGTGGGGTTGGTGCTGTGATGCTGAGGTAAGGTTGTTTTCAAGGTGCTGTGATGGTTGTGTCAAGGTGCAGTGGCGGGGGCATGTCAGAGTGCTTAGGGTAATGGTGTTGCCAGGGTACTGGGGAGGTTGATGTCAGGGTGCTTTGGTGAGGTTTGTGCCAGACTGCTAGGTGGGGTTGTTTTTATGATGCTGGAGTTGGGTTGCAGCCAGGGTGCTGAGCTGAGGTTGTTGTGATAGTGCTGGTATGCATTTTTTGACAGGGTGTTTGGCTGGGGTCATTGTTAGGGTGCTAGGGTGAGGTTGTTGTCAGGGTGCTGGGGTAAGGTTTTTATTAGGGTGTTGGTCTTCAGATATATTCAGGGTTTTTGGTGAGGTTATTGTCAGGGGTTGAGCTGGGGATGTTTCCAGGTTGCTTGGGTGAGATTGATGTTAGGGTGCTGGACTAGGGTTGCTTTCAGGGAGCTAGGGTGAAGTTGTTGTCAAGTTGATAGGGTGAGTTGATATTAGAGTGCTATTGTGGGGTAAAGTTGTTGTCCGGGAGCTCTGATTATGCTGACTTGGTGTTTAGCTTGGAGCTCTTACCAAGGTGTTGAGCTGGGATTGTTGTCAGTGTACTGGGGAGGTTGTTGTCGTGGTGTTAGGGCTGGATTCCTTTTAGAGTGCTGGTTGTTGTCAGGGTATTGGGGTGGGCTTGTCTGTTGCTGTATTGTAGTGGTTATGGGTGCTGGGGCAGGGCTGGCATCGGGTTACTGGGGGGGGGGTGAGGTTGGTGTAACGCTGCTGTGGTGGGACTGTTTGTCAAGGTGCTGGAGAGAGTGCTAGGGTTGGGTTCTTGTCAGAGAGTTAAGGGGTTTTATCAGGGTATTGAGGTGGGTTTGTCAGGTTGCTTAATTGGGGAGGTTGTCAGGGTACAGGGGAGTTATCAGGTGCTGGGGTGGAGTTAGTGTCAGTTTGCAGGGGAGGGTGTGGTATAAGAGTGCTGTGGTGAGATTGTTTGCCACGGTGCTGGGGACGGTGCTAAAGCTGGATTGTTGTCAGGGTGTTGAGGGGTTGTTGTCAGAGTGTTTGGGTGGGGTTGTCAGGATGCTGTAATGGGGAGATTGTCATGGTAGAGGGGAGTTATCATGGTGCTGTGGTGGGGTTCATGTCAGGGTGCTGAGGCAGGGTTTGTGGCAGGTTTCTGTAGTGCAGGTGGTGTTAGGGTGCTGTGGTGGGATTGTTGTCAGGGTGCCACGGTGGGACTGTGGTTTTTTATCAAAGTGCTTGAGTTTGGATGTTGTCAAGGACATGGGGTGGGAGCTGGCATGGGGGTTTTGTCAGAGTGTTGCTGTGGGGTCGTTGTCAAGGTGCTGGCTTAGGATTGGTATCAAGGTGTTGAAGTGAAGTTCTCAAGGTGCTGGGGTGCAACTACTCTCAGTTTGATGAGGTATTTTCTGTGTGCTGGGGTTGGGTTTCGTCAAAGAGCTGGAGTGGGGTGTTTGCCTGTGTTCTTGAGGCTTGTTGTCAGAGTAGTGAGTATAGTGTTAGGATCTACAAAAATCACACATACCCCCATGATGCGAAGCATCATGGGACATATGTTTAAATCACCATGAAAATTTAGGCTGGTTCTGCTTTAAACAGAAATGCATGGTGCCAAAGGATCTGTCACACAATCTGCAAAAGGTAAGAACAGAAGACATACACACGATTCATCCTACAAAGGACTCATCAGTGTGCATTATCTGTTTCTCATCTCAGGGGAAAACAAGCCAGCCCTAATGTGGCCTTATGGGTTGGGTAATGGTAGGACCAAAACAAGAAAGCAAGAAAAAAGACAAAGAACCTCAACACAAAAGCACCGAGGCACAGGTTATCTAAAAAGGGCATTGGAAATAAAGCCAGGTTTCCAAGAAATACAAAATGCATGTTGCCAAACAGCCTCTCATACAATTGGAAAAGGGTAAGAACAGAAGACACAGACACATTTTGTCCTACACAGGACTCATCAGTGTGCCCTATCTGTATCTCACATAGTGTCAGGGTGCTGGTTTAGGGCTGGTGTGGGCTTGTTATTTGGTGACTGAGAAAACTTATCGGAATTCTTCTGTGGATTTAGTATCAGAGTGCTTGGATAGGGTTGGTTGATGTCAGGGTGATTGTGTAAGGCTGTTGCCAGGGTGATGGTGTGGGGTTATTCTATTCATTTCACATGACTCCTTTGTGCTTGTCTCTTTACTGTCAAGATCGTTGTTTATTTAGCTGTTCATTTTGAACTGAAATAATTTGTATCAAGCCAAGCACCCTCACATAACACCTTTAAAAAGGAGCTCCATAGCTACCTAATCTCCTGTAATCAATGCCCTTGCTTCAACACCCTTAGCACCTCTCCTACTCTCACCACTGTGCACTTGATCCGCTCTCTACCTAATGCCTGCACTTAATCCTCCCCCTGCCTGTCTACTTATCCCCCCTCCCAACCTGATGTGCTTCTCCTCTTTGGCTTGTTATCTCAGACCCCTTGCCCTGTCCTACTATAACTAATTCTCTACTCTTTAGATCTTTGTAATCACTGCTGAAAAGCTCCTACTTGCAATGCTCTGCCCTATGTCCCAAACCATGTGAATATGTTTCTTCCCTAAGGATCTGCCTACCGTATGTTATTTTGTAATTTTCCTTGCTCATTATACCTGATAGTTCCTTGCAAGTATGTGGTTGTTTGTTTTCAATGAACCTCTCGCCAAACTTTGCATCATAATAATTCCTTGCAAATATGTAATCTATGTCCTGCACCTGCCAACAAATTGCCTTATCGCATGTTTTGTCATGAATCACACTGTTTTGTACCTTGCTCCCATCACCTTGCTTGTGTTTTTACTGTAAAATCATTTTGTTTCCGTGTTTTATGTAAGTCCAATCTGTAACCTCCTGAGTCGTGCCTGAAAATAGTAATTTCTATGGCTAGCACACCTACCTGGTAAACAACAAGCATTTGTCAATGCCAAACATTCGCTTACAGGTATTTGCAGTGGTGTTTGGCATGTATGGTGCTTTACCCTAATGCCCTGTGCGATTGCTGGTATTTGCACAATAAATTGTCAGCATGACCTTTTTGTTACCCCCATTGTGCACTACATAGGCGGAAACACGTTTTGGGCAGGATGTGAAAAATGACAGCTGTACTTCTCATAAGGAAGTGTGGTAAAATCCAATGTTGAAAATCTGGAGTGGAAATATTGAAAATTCGGAAACCTACGAGCTTGCTTGGGAACTGTGCAACGCACGTTCTTAAAACAGTCATTGTTAGGAATTTTTTCACCAAATTTTCAACATTGCCATTTTAAAACCTCTGCTAATGAGCAGTGTCAGTGTGATTTTCTTACTGTGTCCCATACATTGATTTCGCACACCGACTGCGCCATTGTGCACTACATGGGCGGAAAGACGTTTTGGGCAGGATGTGAAAAACGACAGCTGTACTGCTCATAAGGAGGTGTGGTAAAATGGCAATGTTGAAAATCTGGAGTGAAAATATTGGAAATTCGCAAACTTACGAGCATGCGTAGGAACTGCACAACGCACGCTCGTAAAACAGTTATTTGTAGGAGTTTTTTCACCAAATTTTCAACATAGCCATTTTAAGATCTCGCTTATGAACAGTGACACTGTGATTTTCTTAATGTGTCCCATACATTGAGTTCGCACACCGACTGCACCATTGTGCGCTACATGGGCAGAAACACATTTTGGGCAGGATGTGAAAAATGACAGCTGTACTGCTCATGAGGAGGTGTGATAAAATGGCAATGTTGAAAATCTGGAGTGAAAATATTGAAAATTCGCAACGTAACGAGCGTGCATAGGAACTGCGCAATGCAGACTCATAAAACAGTCATTTTTAGGAATTTTTTCACCAAATTTTCAGCACAGCCATTTTAAGACCTCTGCTCATGATCAGTGTCACTGTGATTTTCTTAATGTGTCCCATACATTGAGTTCACACACCGACTGCACCATTGTGCGCTACATGGGCAGAAACACATTTTGGGTGAGATGTAAAAAATGACAGCTATACAACTCATAAGAAGGTGTGATAAAATGGCAATGTTGAAAATCTGGACTGAAAATATTGAAAATTCGCGAACTTACGAGCCTGCGTAGGAACTGCGCAACGCACTCATAAAACAGTCATTGTTTGGATTTTGCAATTTTCAACATGGGTTTTTAGATTCTTCATATCGAGCATATTACTGTCATGTAAAGAGTTCAAGGCCGAAGGCGATTTCACGCAGTGACCGAGCAGTACCTGCTAAATCACCTTCCGGGTCAACACCATGACAGTGACATCATTCATGAGAAGAGGTCCCAAACCCCATGTTGAAAATTGTGCAAACATTCCAAAATGACTGAGATATGCATATTGTTGACCCCCCCATCTAGCCCATTATACAGCTTACCCGGCATTTCCTCAGTTCATGGTCGCCTTTGAAGAGTGTAGACATGTTCCCGGTCCAATCAAGATTGCTGCGCTGGAGTCCAGAGGTAAGTATGGGGTGAGGGGGTGTGGGAGGCTGGTGCGCAGTGGGTGGGTGCGGGTTGTGGGAGAGGGGCTGGAGACGGTCAGCGGGACCATTTTATTTTACAGGTTTAACAAAAAAAGACTACGTGACATTTGCCATGCTGGGGTGGGCTCCCAGCATGGCAGAAGATGGCTGGGGGCCGAGGAGCCGACAGGGATTGGGCACCCCATCAGCAAACTACACGGGGGCCGAGGACCGATGGGATTGGGCACCCCATCGGCAAAAAGAAACCACACGCTTTGCCACGCTGGGGTGGGCTCCAGCGTGGCAGCAAGATGGCTTGGGGCCATGGAGCTGATGGGGATTGGGCACCCCCTGCCGGAACAACGCTTGCCACGCTGGGGTGGGCTCCCAGCGTGGCACCAAAGCTTTGGGGGCCGCGTGTGGGGCCGCTGGGGCAGCGTAGACACGAGGGGGCAGCACGTGACGGCGGCGCCAGTATGGCAGCGGTGCTTTCCTTTGAAGCAGAGGAACACCGCTGTCATACAGAGCTCCTGCACCCATTGGTGCAGGACCGCCACACCTGCTCAAGGGAGCACTGCATTGGATGGGAGAGGCACACCTCCAAGTGTGCTACTCTCCCAAAATGTTCCTTGCGCATGCGCACAAGTGAATGTAAAAATGAAATAAATAAAGTGCCTGCCACCTTGTTGCTATCTTCTCCCTCTATACTGTCCCACTTCCCATTAAACAGCTTGTCTTATGTTATAGCTAATTTCATTGCAAAAACAATCTGTGTGAATGTGGAGCCGGCTAGCACAGAGAGAGAACAGCAACAGGGAGGCATCCACATCACCTCTTGTTATAGCTGATTTCAGTACAAAAAGAAAGACTAATTCAATGATAATCTGGTCCATAAAGAGAGACAGAAGTACCATGGAGGAAAAAAATGTCCGTAAGCACGGACAAAAAAAATATGTGAAAAGTACACTGCAAGACTAAATGAAAAAGAAAATGGATACATGCAAATAATCACTGAATGCAAAATGTAAATCAAAGTACCAAAAATACTGAAAGACATCAAAGCATCTTACACTGGAAACTGGTTGCAATGGATTAGTCCGTACAGAGGAAGGTACAAAAGGAATTTCATTTTATATTGTTCCTTCATACAAACTACATTACACACTTTACAATCCAGAGAAGGGCAGTAAGAGACTTCTTCTGCCCTTTCAGGCACAAAGAAAGATTCAAACAGCACAGAAACAGATTGGAGAGATTATACATTAAGTGCGGGGAGGGTAAATGTCTTGTTCAGTGTCACAGAGTAAGTGATGGTTGTGAGATTTAAATTTGAATCTTCAGGTTTACATTTCTGCACTCTAACTACTAGGTCAAAGGGTCCATTATAAGAGCTGCCTGTTTAAGTGTGTTATCTGTGTTACACACAGATAACAGATGGGATTACATTACAGTACTGACTGCAGAAAACAGGCAAGGAGAACGCATAATCATATTTCTGTTTTGTGTAACTAATTCTGGGTCACCCCTGAAGGCTGAAAAGGGGACTCGATTGTCTCAGTGGGCTTACCTGGTTACCAAAATTCAATAAATAAATAAATAGATACAAATAGTCACCATAACTTTCAATGTTGGCTGCCCTCATTCTATGTTCAGGAGGCAGTATTTCTAGTGTTCTCAGAAATTTGGATCAGCTCCTAAATCAGGAACATTATGATGTCAGTGGCTAAATTAGGATTTATGTTTTTTGGGGGTCTGATCCCCAAAGCTTTGGACAAGACTGGAATAAATTCCAAGTATAGAGGTAAGCTTTCAGGTCCATCTGTTCCAATTGCAGGTCAGTGGTTGGGGTTTCTAGGTCCAAGACTTCTGAATCTGAATGACCCAGACCCTCCCACCCCAAACTCCTGTGTTACTGCCCAAGCATAAAACATGTGCATTCATAGAGCTGGAGCACATAATTGCATAAACTCCTTGCAAGACGTGTCAGTCTTACCTCTGTTGTAGGGAAGCTAATGGAGTCACTGGTCAAAGAGGACCTTGTGAATTACTTGGAGAGCACTGGGCTCCAGGACAGTAAACAGCATGGATTTGTGGCAGAGAGGTCTTGTCAGACTGACCTGATAGTTTTCATTGATTGGGTGATGAGGGAATTGGACAGGGGCCATATGTGGATTTGCTCTACTTCGACTTCAGCAAAGCTTTCGATTCGATGCTTTACATATGCTTGCTGAATAAGATGAAGGATCTGGGTGTGGATAAGGCCATAGTAAACTGGTTAGGTAACTGACTAAAGGGGACGCAGCAGAGGGTTGTGGGCAACAGGAGCAAATACGAAGAGAGCGAGGTCATGAGAAAGGTACCACAGGGATATGTCCTGGGTACAGTCCTCTTCAATATGTTCATCAGCGACATTGATGAGGGAATCCAGGGCAAGTTATGTCTCTTCACAGATGACACTAAGCTCTGTGGGAGGGTGGACAAAGACAAGGGAATCAGAGAAATGCATAAGGATTTACAAAAGCTAGAGGGGTGGTCTAGCATTTGGCAGTTGAAATTCAACACCATGAGGTACAAGGTAATGCACCTAGGTGTAATGTCCTCCCCCCAAATTAGGGGGCTTACCTGGGCTCCTGTAATGCCCACTGCCTGGCTGACATCCAGAAGGAGAAAGCAAATCCATGTACAGTAATGTTCTGGTGTTGTGCTGCATGAGTTTGCAGAGCCATGCTGCCGCACTATCTCTTTAAGAGGTCCAGATCTGAGACACAGAAATCACCTTCTGCCAATTGGGCAAATAGTCTTGGTTACAGTACCTCAAGCTACAGCCACAAAAGGCCCTGTCATTAGATCTGCTGCTCATTGCAAGAAACTATAACAGCCTTCTGCTACTCAATAGCCAGAGCCTCCAGCTCCAAGTGCTACCGCTGACAATGCGTCTAACTCTGAAGACAATGAAAGTGAGTGTGGTGCTGCTTACTATACTTCTGATGAATTAAAAAGACAAAGACCTTCTGTGAGCAAGCACTGAGGCAATGGTTACCCCAAAGGGCATTTGGCTGGGAAGCTAAGTTTCAGAGAAATACAAAATCACACATGCCCCCACAATGCAAAGCATCATGGGCTTCAAGTGCAATTCACCACAGAATATTATGCTGGTTCAACTTTAAGCAGACATGTATGGTGCCAAAATGCCTCTCACACAGTTTGCAAAGAGTGCCAACAGAAGACATAGACACGTGTTTCGTTCTACCAGGACTCATCAGTATGCCTCATCTGTTTGACACCCCAGTGGAATGAACCAGCTACTGAATTAGCCCAGCTGTTCCAAGGAGCATTTTCTTATGCTTCCTGTAAGAGCCCTAGCAGCCCAGTGGCCTCTGACAACCCTGTTTCTTCAATTGTCCCTGAAACACCAGAGAGTGACATACAAAGTGTAACCTCTGAAATAACAGACTCACTTTGCCTGGTGGAGCTATTTGGATTTAATGTGCCTGAACCAGAAAGAGCCAGTAGTGAACATGCAAGTGAACAAAGAAGTGATGCTGGACTAAGTGGGTTAAGTGAACTATTTTGTGTCCAAGAAAGTATTGCTGTTCCTGAAGATGCTAACTGTGTGTTGGATGACTCTAACTTTGTTGAAATACCACTTTCCTATAAAGATGAGCCTAAAGATCAAGAAAACCAAAGCACTGTCCAAAGTGAAGAACCTATAACCAATTCTGAATCTCAAGAGAGTGCAGTGGTACCCCTTTCATCAGAAGCCACCTTTTTGCTGGAGAATGAGAGGCCAGTGCCAATGCCCCCTACACCTAGAAGATCAGGAAGGATTGTGAAAACAGTGGTTCGGCTCACATATGTCACAAGGAAAGCCTGTCGACTTGCCCATGAATGTAGTTCATAAAGGGGTGTACATTACAGCCAATTCCCTGCCCAAACTAGTGTTTACTGCAGCCTCTAAAATAATAATTAAGCCATCCACCCAGTATCCTAGGGGGTCACCCTTACAGAGTAAAAGAAGTCAGCTGAGAAAAATGCAGGATACTCGTATAACAGAGTCAATGTGTAAAGGTTCAAAGGGAGCAGATGTCATTACATATGAATAACTGTCTGAAACAATGTGTGTTGTTTGAATATTAAAATGTCCTAATAATATGTAACTATTTGAATTCTGCAATTGCTTAGAAACATAGAATTTGACAGCAGATAAGGACCACTTGGCCCACCCAATCTGCCCATTTCCCTACCTGATGGATAAGCTGCAGATTCTAGTTAATCAACAGCTTACTTCCTCCTACCCCCCACTAGAATTGCCTTGTCTGTCCCATGCATTCTTGAATTCTCCCACTGTTCCTGACTCCACAACCTCCTCAGGAAGGCTGTTCCATGCATCCACAACCCTCTCTGTGAAAAAATACTTTCTAACATTACCTCTGAGACGTCCCACCTCTATCTTCAAATTGTGCCCCCTTGTTCTTACACATCTCTTTTTCTGAAAGATGCTACCCTTTTATACTTTGTTAATTCCCTTGAGATACTTGAAAGTTTCTATCATGTCCCCCCTCTCCCTCCTTTCCTCAAGGGTATGCATATTGAGCTGCTTTAGTCTCTCCTCATATGTCTTCTGGTGCAGACCCTGCACAATTTTGGTTGCCCTCCTCTGAACAGCCTTCACTCTGTCGATGTCTTTGCAGAGATGGGGTCTCCAGAATTGCACGCAGTACTCCAGATGGGGTCTCACCAACTGTCTGTACAGAGGGATAACTTCTTATTTTCTACTGTTGATGCCTCTCCCTATGCATCCCAGTGTCCCCCCAGCCCTCCTTGCTGCCTTCTCACATTGCTTGCCCACCTTTACGTCTTAAAAGAATATCATTTAGAGGTAGAGCATGCTATGTTGTACATAGTTTTATCTGCACAGATTTTGTGTATAGTAACATATGGTCTAGACCTGTATATGATAGAAAGTATTAATAATAAATTGGTGCTTGTATTGCAGACTTGACGCAGATGCCAAGTTTCCTGGGCAGGGGAGAGTGTAATGTGCCCCCCCCAAAAAAAATTAGTGGACTTACCTTGATTATCTCCCTGGGCTCCTCTAATGCCCACTGCTGGCTGATGTCCAGAAGGAGAAAGCAAATCCATATATGGGGTCTATGCATCTTGTCATGGAATATCGAAGGACTACAATCTAAAATAGCCGATCTGGAATTGTTGGAATTTTGAATGTCTCAGGATATAGTTTGCATACAAGAGACATGGCATGTGGGTTTGGAGCCACTGTTAATACCAGGTTTTTCAGCATATTCAATTCCTGCAGTAAAATGTAGTAAATTTGGCAGACCTAAAGCGGGTCTCACATTATACATTAAAACAGTACTTAAATGTCATGTAATACAGCTTTCATGTAAACTTAATAACATACTTCCACTGGTTCTGCAATGGTCAAAATCTGAATTAATAGTAATAAATATATATATTTCTCCTTTGGGTAAAAATATTAAAAATACATTTGACTAACTTGAATATACTAAATTCATAGAGACAATAATGGACACATACTACATGGATCCTGTGCTCATTATAGGAGATTTTAACACTAGAACCAGTAATGAAAACTTAATCTCAACAAAAAATATAGAATTAAATCATGCATTGGTTTTATTAAATCCCAACATTAAGATATTACAGTGAGAGTTTTCTCTCTAGCTCAAGTTTGTTGTAAGGGGAGTCATAGTGGTATAGCATTTCCTGTGAGGGCCCCTGGCATTATACCTTCTCCCCTCTGTAAAACCCCTGACTGGCAGTTGCTATCTAGGATGGCCATGCCAAGCTCACCTACTATACAGATTTAGTTGTTAGGATTATTATTGTCTGTATAATTCTGTGCTAGTTATTAATGATTTCTCCCAAGAAATTTATACAATTCAGTGCTGGTAACTGTTGCCTATTGGGGATGTTGGGGTTGTACACCTACACTACACTACATGGAAAACTGGAATTGAACTATATACACTGATATAACTCATCCCTGCCTTCGCTCTGCATTGTATGCTTTTGATAATATTACGTTTGTTATTGATGCCTATTTCTGTAATTTCCCCTTTGCTGTAATGCTAGAGAAGGGGTCTGTCACATCCTGCATTAAGTGTTTGTAATGATCTATTTTTATCATTGTACCAGCCTTATGGGGTTAATGTTTGTAAGCTTTTCTTACAAATTTTGTAAATAAATGATACAAAAAAAAGATAGTAAAAAACAATAGGGATAAAATGTTAAGTACCCAAGGCAAAAACTTGTTAAAAGCAATGGAAAAAATTAACTGCTATATTTTGAACCGCAGAATAAAAGGTGGCTTAGAGGGATCATATACTTTCAATGGACCAAATGGCTCCTCTACCATTGATCTAGCATGGGCTAACCCAGTTGCCACAGAGAGCGTTGCTAGTCTTCAAATTTCACATAGGGCAGAATCAGCCCACTCACCTTTATTGATAACAACTAACATACAAACAATACAAAATCAAATTAACACATGTAAAACTATGGATCCTGATATGGAAATCCTTAATATGCACAGGATACAATGAAACACATCCAATATGGAAAACTTTAAGGAGTCATTTGCTGCTGGATATTTAGTAAACCTTAGAAATTTAATAATGAACCCAGAAAATTTTGCACTGGCATCTTTGAGCTGGCAAAAAATTATTACATATATAGGCTCCATGTGCCAAGAACCTAAAAGATGTAATATAAAATACTTACATGGTTCAATAATACATGTAAAAGGGAGAAAAAGAAATTAAATAGACTTGTGAGGAAAATGAAAAAACACCTAAACAAAATTAACCACTGTACCATAAACTATGCCAGGAAGAAATATAAGGCAATATTAGAGAAAGAGAAAAAGAATTATCAGAACAATATGTGGGATAAGTTAAGGAAAGCAGTATTAACAAACGATATAAAGAAGTTTGGGACTATGGTCAGTATGTGATACAATCAATATGATAAGTGTATAGAGGCCTCGATCACTCTGAATGATTGGCAGAAACATTATGAAAATTTGTACTACTCATTACAAGAAGGACACAAATCTACTAGAGTAAATATGAGCATAGGACAATCACCAAGAATGATATTTATTAATAATGATGAAATATTTGATGCAATATATTCATTTAAGAATAACAAGGCTCCTGGACCGGACAAAATTCTAGATGAAATTTATAAAGACTTTGCAGAGTGGTGGGTATCAATTTTATATGTAACCTATAATGGCATATTACAAGGTCATGAGATACCCTACTCCTGGTGGGGAAGTACAATCTATCCCATCTATAAAAAGAAAGGGAATCCAATGGATCCAATCATGTACAGGCCAATCAGCCCCATGGATAATTCGCAGAAAATATTTTCTAGAATTGTATTATCAAGATTTCAAGAGTGGTTAGAAGAAAACAATATATTATCTGAGTATCAAAACGGATTGAAACAAGGTTGGTCTACTATAAACATTGTTATGTCCTCACTCGTCTTGTTTGTAAATATGTTAAAATTAAAAAAGGGAAATTATACTGCTGTTTCGTAGACTACAAATCAGCTTTTGATTTAATCAGCAGATCCCTATTACGGGAAAAACTACTTACTTATAACATAAATCAGAATCTATTAGATGTCCTAATAAGATTACATAAGGACACATGGCTCCAGGTTCAATACAATCAAAATGGTGATCTATCCGATAGAATAAAAACAAACCTAGGAGTAAGGCAGCGGTGCCTACTTGCACCGATCTTAATTAATGCTTATATAAACTCAATATTAGTGCAGTTAGAAGATCTAGAATATCACTCCCCTGTTGTATGTGGAAAGAAAATATCATTATTGGCCTATGCAGATGATATTGTCCTGCTTTCTACTTCACTGCTAGGCTTGTAAAGGAAGATTAACCACTTCCACACATTATGTCAGGTTAATCATTTAATAATAAACAAGGACAAAACCAACATGATGGTTTTTGGACAAAGTCATAAAAAGACACCAAGTATCTACATAGATAAAGTAAAAATCTTAACTGTTACCAATTATTTCTATCTAGATCTTACCTTTTCCACAAACTGCATGTGAATTGAACACTTAAAAACAATAAAATAGAGAGCAGTAACTTCATTCAATGCTTTCAAAAGGTTTTCTAATAAGATATGTGGTGGAACAGTAAGAGGTCAAATAAATACTATAGAGGCAAAAATTAAAATGAGTTTATTGTATGCTGCATTAAATTTAGGCTACTAAACCTCTCAAACACATAGAAATACAGCTTAATAGGTTATACAAGTATATACTCAGAGTTTCTCAATCTACTCCTGCACCAATCACAAGGGCTGAGCTAGGACAACTACCAACAGCAGCCCATGTACTGGAGAGAAATATCAACCATGTACTAAAATTGTTTTTACTTCCTGAACATAGATTGCCTAGATGTTGTATTGAAGAAGAGCTAGAATATAACAATAGAGGAATCTCACCACCTACATTAGATATTATACAAAAATATATTATTAGTAATGGTATGACTGAAATTCTTCATCAGATTTATAATAGACCGTATAAAGAAATCAAAATTCAAATTAAAAACAGAATTAAGGATATATACTTTCCAAATGACATGGAACAGATACAGAAGTATAAAAACCTTTTTTGGTAAAAACAAATCAAAGTAGACCATAACTATGAGCCTTACTTAACAACCTGTAATGACATAAACCAAAGAAGAGTCCTGACTTGTTTTAGATTAGAACAGTTTAAGAGTAACTATTTGCTATCTAAACAAAATCGTAACAGTAATACAACAGAGTTCTGTACGTGTAATCTGAACCTGCATGATGACTTAAAACATGTAATGTTAGTGTGCCCTCTACTAGAAAAATATAGGAAAAGATGGTTAGGCCATATTTTATTTATTTATTTATTTAAAAGTTGATGACCGGGATAGGCACACTGAGCTGAAACTCGTTTCCAGGCGTGACCTGGGGTGGGGGAGCAAAGGACACAAATATCACAATATACATCAGTATAAAGGAAAAAAGACAAGAGAATACAGGAATACTTGAAATGTACAGATCATGATAACTTGTGCAGTGGTATACAGGAGCATATAACAAATACACTGCAAATTCAGCCTGTGCCAGAGGTTAGGCCTTGAACCATGCCTTGCCCAGTGGACAGTGATTTATTGGTTGTAGTGATAAGAGAGCTCCATGACTAGGCTGGGAGCACAGAGGCAGCTGAGAGTGCACAAGTAAGTGCTACCAGGAATAAGACAGTGAGCAGGAGTGACATTGATTTAGGGGTGACTAGGGTATCAAGTGGTTAAGGAGGGTAGAAACAATGGCAAGGAGGGAAGGGGAGGTGCACAAAGTGCTTTTTGATGGATGGGGTGGTAGGCAAACTACATATGGTAAGGGGAAGAGAGTTCCAGAGGGCAGGGAGCAGATGGGTGAAGGCTGTTTTACCAGCAAGCGAGCTGGGTGTGGCCAGGGCGAAAGAGCGGTAGTCCCAAGAGTGCAGGGAGTAGCCTGTACTGGGAGCAGGAGATAATAAGGAGGAGAGGTAGGGGGAAGGGAGTTAAACCAGTACTTGGCTATAAAGATAGCACAATGCACCAGGCACCGATCAGAGAGAGATGGTAAGGAGACAGATTGGTAGAGGAGACAGTGATGAGTGCAGTAAGGGAGGTTAGAGGCAAATCTGCAAAAGGTGTGAAATAACTGGTCTAATTTAGCAAGGGATGTGCATGGTGCTGAGCTATAGACTACATCCGCGTAGTCGAATGAGGGGAGGATAAGCTTAGAAATTAGCTCCCTCCTAATGGGGAGGGAGAGACTGTCCTTCTGCCTATAAAGCATTCCCGGTTTTGGATGTAGTTTACTGTGGCTTGAGTTCAGGTGTAAGGAGAAGTCCAGTTTGGAATCTAACCAAACACCCAGGTATCTGAAAGAGTCAACTGCTGTTATAGCGGAGCCATCGAGGGTGTAGACGAAGGGGGGGCTGCCATTTTGGATAGTTTCTGGGCAGTCCCAAAGGCCATAGCAACTGTTTTCTTCATGTTGCATTTGAGTGATTTGTCATCGAGCCACTTTAGGGTGTTCAGGAAATCAGTTTGGAGGATGGGTTCGACTTGGGCAAGGGAGGGACTTGAAGCGAAAATCATGGTGTCGTCAGTGTACATTTGCACATGGGAGATGGAGCAGCCCAATGGGAGATTGTTCATGAATATTGAGAAAAGAGTGGGTCCAAGGATCGACCTCTGGGGGACACCAGCCAGGATGGGGAGAGGAGCAGATTTTGTTGTCCCCTAACTGGACATATTGAAACCTGTCTGATAGGTAGGCCCTGAACCAGTCAGTGGAGGCAGGGGAGTGTCCAATAGCTGTAAGGTCATCAAGAAGTAGTTTGTGAGCTACAGAATCAAAAGCTTTGGCAAGGTATACAAATATAGCAAGAGTCAGATGGCCCTTATCCATGGCAGACTGGATGTGGTTGGTGAGGCGGAGAAGGGAGGAGGATGTGGAATGAAGGTGATGAAAACCAGATTGAAAAGGAGATAGAATACCCCTGGAAGCAAGGAATGAGTTTAATCTTTTTGAGATTAGTGATTCCAGGATTTTGGAGAGAGAAGAAGGAAAACTATAGGTCTGTAGTTGCTAGGGAGGGATGGATCACCCCCTTTATGAAGCGGAATGACTTTGGCTAGTTTCCAGGCCTTAGATATAGAGCACGTGGAGAGGGAGAGGTTTAAAATGTGAGTAATTGGGTGAACTATGGCAGGGGCAGAGTTTTTTAGGAGAATGGGGTTAATGCTATCCAGACTCTATTTGGAGGAGTTCAGAGATTTGAGGGCACAAAGTACCTCTGAAGAAGTGATAAAGGACTAATGAGAAAGGCACCACTCTTCTTTAGAAAAACTGTATCTTCAGTTCCACTTTTTATTCAAAATGCAGGTTGGAACATAAGAGCATATACTGAAGTGGACAGCACACCACTACCACACAGGTGTCACAAGATCCAATCCAGCCACACAGAGCCCACAGAGATCCTGAGGAGGCTCTGTGAGCAAACCGCTGGATCATTGTGCTTGGTGGTGGTGGTGGTGATGTGAGTTCAGCTTTCCTTATTACCACTACTGTATATGCTCTTATGTTCCAGTCTGCATTTTGAATAAAAAGTGGAACTGAAAATGCAGTTTTTCTAAAGATGAGTGGTGCCTTTCTCTTTTGTCCTTTTTCTGTTAATAGTTGGAAAAGAACACACTTAATAGCTCCAGTGCTGTTTTTTCTTGAAATTCTGAATAAGTGATGGGGAAAAGGTATGGTGAAGTTGTAGAATGGAGGGGTGGAGACTGTGGTGGGAGGAGGAGGGTGTGTGTATGGGTGGATCATGTATGAGGTTGAACCCGGGCATGGAGGGGGCATCCTGTAGTCTGTGAGGGGGAAGAGCGGGGTAAGTAGTGGCCCTTGGGGTAGGGCACAGGTCATGAAGAAGAGGTTTATTGAAGAGGCAACTGCTCTGGGCTCATTGTGTGTGGTATCGGAGCTTGGGGATGGGGTTTGGTGAGTAGAGCCAAGCAGAGAGTGTAGAGTTTTCCAGAATGCAGTTGTGGAGGGGCAACAGTCCTCAAGTTGGGACTTAAAGAAGCCAGCTTTAGTGGAACGCACAAGCCTTAGTGCATGCATTCCTCAGTGATCTGTAAGTGGAGGTCAGAGGCATTGGAGGAAGCTTTGAACACTTCCCAAGCTTTGTCTCTGGCTCTGAAGAGCTTCACTAGGTGAGGGTAGATCTTGGGATGGTGCCTGTGCTAGAGACATCATTTTTTAAGGGGGCATGGGAGTTCCAGATATCTAGGAAGGTGGAGTTGAGGGCCACGAATGCGGAATTGATGTCTGGGGCAGTGAAGACACAGGTTCAATCGGCCAGGTACAGGTCGGATAATATTGCCTGCTGGTTGAGGGACCTTGGGGTCTGAACCACATATACTTGGGTGGGCCGGGGGGAGGGTGGTGCTTCCTGTGGCAGAAGATGATACAATGGTTGCTGAAATTGTCAGGAAGGGTGCCAGCTGAAGGGAATTTATGAGGGTGAGTGGTTAGGATCCAGTCCAATAGTGAGTAGTTAGAGGAGTGGGGGGTTTGAGTCTGGTGGGGACTGTAATGAGTTGTGTAAGGTTGAGGGCCTCGATCTCTTGGGATGTAGAGTGTTGGGTGAGCCAATTAATGTTGAAGTCACCCAGGATTAGGAGCTCACCTGAGGTAGCTGTGGAAGTTAGGGTGGCAAGTTTGGAGACAAGAGTGGTGGAAGTGGCGCTGGGAGAAAAGTAGCAAATAGCCACAAAGAGGGGTGATGAAGAAGGGAAGACCAGCTTGAAAAGGAGGATTTCTTGCTATCTTGGGATTACCTCCTGGGAGACAGTAGAGGCGAGTAGGGACTCGTGGACATAGATTGCAACACCACTGCCACGCTTACCCCTGTCTTGTCTATAAGAGGAGTACCCTGGAATAGCAATGGCAGAGTCAGGGACTTTGGAAGATAGCCAGGTCTCTGAAATACAGAGGCTGCCAGGGGAGTATTGGGAGATCCAAGCCTTGATGTGATCAAGTTTGGGCAGAAGGCCTCTTGCATTGATGTGGTGGATGCCCAACCCGTTAGTGGAGGAAGAGCTGGAGACAGAGAAGTAGGGCCCAGGGTTGGATTCAATGTCCCCTGCCATTAGAAGCAGGGAGACCAGGAGGTGGTAGGGGAGTAGCAGGTGTGATAGCCAAGGAGGGAGGCACTGGATGGTGAGCAGGGAGAGACCTAGTTAACGGCGCTTATGGTTGGATGGGAGGCTGAGCATGAGGGAGCTGAGAGGGGTTGAGTCCCACCTAGCAGGTGGGGGGGAGGAGAGGTAGGGCACAAGTCATCGTAGAAGTAGAAAAGGTCCACCTGGTCGTGTGATGGAATTGTGGCAGAGAAGTCAGTTAGCAGGCGGGTGCCACACAAAAGGATAACCACCGCTAGTGGGAGTGTGGGCTTCATTTGGGCAGGAAAAAAGTAGTAGGGTATGTTGGCGAGAGATGTTCCCCAGTTGGAAGAAGATGGATATATATATATATATATATATATATATATATATATTTGGGGGAATATGTGTATGCAGCCTGAACAACTCTTTATTTATTTAAGTGTTTAACCAGGAAGGCATGCTGAGCAGGCTACTGTTCGTTTCCAGTTGTGTCCTGGGGGAAGGGATACAAATACATAGTTGAAAGACAGACATAATACAAATGTGGTTACATAATGGGAATACCCGCTAACACAGTAGGTCCTGGTTGATAACTTTGTTCAACTCAAAAAAACGATCCGTGCAAAAAGATCTGTTTGAGTTTCTGAACTCAGCCAAATTGTAATAAGTTATAATGAGTGATGAAGTTATACCAAAACAACACAAATGGATATTCTTAATTATCCAATATATCTATTATATGTATAAAACTGAAATATGACAACACTGCAAAATGTTTTTAAGATTTTATACTTGCTGTTTTTTATATGACTGGTGATGTATTTAAATTGTACTGTATTTAAATTGTAAAAGCAAAAGTGCTGAACAATAAACATTGGCTTGATTTGATTTGAAATCCACGTACAGTAAAGTTCTGGTGTTGTCCCGCGTGAGTGTGCAGAGCCATGCCACCACGCTATCTCTTTAAGAGATCCAGTTCTGTGCATAGCCTGGTCTGGGTCCAAGTAAATCAAGGCTCGCAACCAGTCAGGCGTAACTCTAATGGACTCCCTTTAGTAGTCGCTCAGTAGCCCTGATGGAGCCCTTAAAAGCCCTGCAAATGTTTACTTCTAAATCTTTACTGTTACTGTATAAATGAGTTGTTTACATTGCCTATCTATTTCTTCCACTATGAGAGCTGCTATGTTTGGTCCTAGACTCCGTGTTTGGACCAATCGGAACCAAGGGACCCTCACAGGGTCCTGATTACAGTGACTTGTGGGAAAAATTGTGAACTTTCTGGTTGGCACCTAAAATTAACCAATGAAGGCCCTTAGACTGTGATTGACAGCCAAGGTAGCCAATCGGAATACAGAGATCCCGGTTCTCAGGGGAGGCTGTCGCTGAAGTTAGCCAGTCTAGCTCGAGCTCACAAGCTCAAGGGAGCAAGTGTGTAGCTGCGGTTTGCAGTTCCGCTCAAGTCACTGAGAAGGAGCTCCTGTGAGGGCTGAAGAAAAGCACAGGGAAAAGGCCTGTTTCACCTCCCTGTAGAACTTAAAGCCACCTATATTGCCTAAAAGCAGAGAAAGAGAGGCTTTTTGCAGCAGTAGGCTGGGAGATCCGCTCGAGCTCTGAGAAAAGTAAAAGTCTGTTCAGCTCTGCTGTATTTCATAGGGAAAGGCCTGTCTTGCCTTCCTGCAAGCAAACTTCGATGCCAGGGAGATCGCTTGACTCAGAGACTGCTCCAGAGTAGGGAGAGTGTTGTGGCAAGCTTCAGTCATGGACGCTGATTTGGACACCCTGTGTTTTCTACCAGAAGAACGGTATCTGTTACTGAACTGTCCCCGAGTGGGACCGACTGCTGTAAAGAAACTGCTCTAGGGAATTCTGAAGAAAGTGGAGCCTGCCACTGTGAGAAATGCCTCTTGCCTGGTTGGCCCAGTGGTGTTGAGGGTTGAGACATCTAGCCTTAACTCGCGTCATGCAGGTGACCCAAGTTCGGGAACAACCTCGGGTTGTCGTGGAGCCGGCCAGGAGGGGGTGGGAGCAGGATTGAGCTGCCTACCAGCAGCTCTCCTCTCCTGGGCAGGATGCTATCCCTCCCATAGTCCCGTCACCAGCGGGTGGAGGTCCAGTGGTGGTGTAGGTGGGTGGAAGGGGCAGCTAGTAGGGTGGGGCATCCCACAGTGCATAGCGTGCACATGCCTCCACACGTGCACGTCCGCACCATGAATGAGCAGGTAGGGATGGACAAAAAAGGGAAAACTGAATAAAGAAATAATAGAAGAAAGAAAAGTCTCTTGCCAAGTGCAAGAGGGAGAGACCACCGTAAGATTTCTTCTGTTTCTGCAGTAAAGACTGTCAGCCACCAAAAAGTTAAACTCTTTACCAAGTTAAATTTCTAGTGTTGGACCAATGCCAGCATCAACCCCAAAAGACTGTTCCTGCACCAGTTTCAACAACTGCCTGGTAAGAGACCAGCCTTGGTGAGTCAGCCCCTGTGGAGAGCCAAATCGCAGGTTACGGCCACCTACAGGGAAAGGCCATGAAGAGAAGGTGAGTCATGTCGGCCCTTGTCCCCACCAAAATCCTGGAAGGCCAGCAGGTCTATGATGTTGCCAGATGTTCATCAATCTGTCTGAGTGCAATGAGTACAATCAGGGTAGCCCCCCGCAACAATCAAATAAATGCTCTGTGCCATCTGATCTGCTTTATAATTTCTTGTTGGGTTCTAACTGTGTTTACAGACCATCTGGCCTGGGATTACAAATATTCCACGGTTGGCAAGTGTTTCCATTTGTTTAATAACACCCTTCTTTCCATCAAGGGCCCCAACCAGCTGCAATGCAGCCTATCTGCGGCAACACTTCAGGCCTGCACCTAAATACCACTCTGGCTACCCAGCAGCTGTAAAACTGAATGATTCAGAGACAGACTAATTGCTCATTATTATTATTTGCTTAATGCTTAATTACAGTATCACAGTAATCAGCCTAAATTCATGCCCCTCCCTTGTTCAAGCCCCCACAGTAAATCCGATTTGCTGTTTGATGTTAAGTTGGGCCGTGAGCATATTATTACCTAGTGTCTGGTTACCGAGTCTGTTCAAAAGTACTGTGATAGAGCATTGTTGCTGCAAAAAACTGTTTTCTTACAGGGGGCACAAGGTATATGCCAGAAGTCCAGACCCTGTTGGTAAATGCAGAGTATGTGAGCACATTATTAGCACTAGTTATTAAATGTGGTATTGCAGACAAGGTATATTGCTTATTCTCAGTCTGTGTGTTGGGCCACTAGCTGGGGTTGTGGGTAGGTATAGCTTCACAGAGGGCTGCACTAGTTCTGTAGTTTACCCACTTAATCACTCCGGGTGGGGGCACCATAATCTTAGTTCTACTGTTGGTAGGAAATCCACAGTACTCACTAATTCTGAACCCAGGCCCCTCAACCTGCAGTCAGGAAAGCAGGCAGGGGTAGTACGTAGCCCTTGGTATAATGGAGCCAGAGTTACACAGGGAACAAGAATCCCAGGACAGAGTACTGAATTTGTGGTGTGAGATTTAGCACTATGGCTGAGGAATGGAACCTTGGAGTTATCCCCAGTGACTTCCTCAAACAATTGAGTCAGTGCAACAAGTCATATAGCAAAGCAAGTAGAATGCTGACTTGTATCAAGATGGGTATTGGCAGCAGAAGAGAAGATGTAATACTTCCCCAATACAACTCCTTAGTGAGGCCACACCTGGAGTACTGCGCCCAGTTCTGGAGTCCTCACCGCAGAAAAGATAGGGATAGGCTGGAGATGGTGCAGCGTAGGGTGACAAAAATGATTAGCATGATTCAGGGCCAACAGGGCAGGTGCCTCAAGGCACGGAACATGTACTCACTGGAGTCCAGAAGGGAGAGGGGAGATATGACAGAGACCTTCAAGTTCCTAAAAGGAATTAACAAAGTAACTGCAGGGGGACTATTTAGCTTGACTGCTAGCTTGTGATCATGTGGACATGAGTGGAAACTAACAAGAGGGAGGTTCAGGAGGGTCATGAAGATGTATTTATTTTACAGAAAAGGTGGTGGAGCCATGGAATCGTCAACCAGCCTAAGTGGTAGGTACAAAAACCGTAGGTGGTTTCAGGTATGATTGGAATAGAATTAAGGGTACAGTGGTTGCTCAAGGCAGCAGAAATTGAACTGGGAGAAGAATGGGTAGGAGGTTGGAGAGGCCTATGGTCCTGGAGGGACAGTAGGTCCCAGGGCTAAATAGGGAACTCGGGCCAACTGGATGGACCATGGTTCTTTTTCTGCCCTCATTGTCTATGTTTCTATGATACCAAAGAACTTGCGGATCTCACAGTTGGATCACTGAAAATTAACACAAATGCTCAAAGATCAAGGGTGTTATAGTTTTGTGCAGGTTTGGCCACCCCCCAAGTAAAATGTAATTAGCAACTCCCCACCATTATGATAACCCCGCCCTACACCCTGACAAATAAACCTCATGAGGGAGGTATGACGATCCTTTAGTTATTACTTGGACAAAAGAGCTACTAATGTATTCACAAAAATGTAATTTGTTTTAGAGCTGACTAAATTGGTAATAGAAAGTAATGTTTTCTCCGTTTTGGAGATTTCTTTTTACAGATAAATGGCATAGCAATGGGGCCAAGTCTTGCCCCAAATATGCAATTTATATCTTGGCCATTGAAAGGAAACTACTATACAATCCGGAAAACAACATTTTTGTCATCATATTGATGTTTGTTGTCACTGTATACACTAGATGGTGAGCTGGAGTGTCAAAGCCCTGCATCCTGTCTGTGGTAGTTTGCATTTTCTAAGGCATCCAAATATGGACGCTGTTGCAAACTAAGCCCAACCTATGTTTTCAAAGACCAGGATACCACTCAGGGTACATCCTCAATACCTGCAACATCACTATTTATCAGCAGTGTTATACAAGGACTGCAACATTTACTACAAACCAGTACTGAAGACATGGATAGGACATGTATAGAATAAGGAAAGATCCACCCAACCACCACATGAAGGAGAATCCAAGTCTTGCTTTCAAACTTGTATGCAATTAGGAACACTGGTATAGTGGCACAGTGCTCACATCCACTCAGTCTTGAGTTCGGCGGTTTACAGCTGTTTAGCCATGTCTGCTTTGTTGTGGCTATACAGAGAGGTAATCCGGCACTGGAACTGATGAATGTTAGGGGCTCCTATACTGGCACTAGATAGCATATGTAGGACAGCTGTTCCATGGAGCAACACAACAGCGCAGTACATGCAGGTGGCTAACAAACAGGCTGCAGTGGCATGCAAGATGCTACGTGAAATACAGGAGCAGGGCAGCATGCACAAACATGGTTTGCTGAACTCTCGATTATCAGAACTAATCAGTATTTGACCAAGAATGTTTGATTAATCAGGACTCTAGTATCTGCCTACAGTAGAAAATATTGTCTTTACCCACAACCTCATGACCGGAATACAGTGACATATTCGCCAATTGACATATTCAGCAATTTCATTTGCATCAGACTTAACATTACTAGATCAAAGCTCCTCCCCCCACACTAGACCCAGCTGTCATACTACATCGCTGGCAGCAGGTGCCCTACCCAGCCACTGTACTCTCATGTGTTGGGGGGAGCTGCTGACAATCACCAAGGAAGAAAGTGACCTAGGGGTTATCATTTCAGATGACTTAAAGGTATTTAAGCAGAGTGCAATGACTGCAGGGAGGGCCAGTGGCATGCTGGGATGCATAGGCAGAAGTATCACTAGCAGAAGGCGGGACATAGTGATGCCATTGTATAAAACGCTGGTGAGGCCTCACCTAGAGTACTGTGTGCAATTCTGCAGGCCACACCTTCATAAGGACATTGACAGGGTAGAGGCAGTCCAGAGAAGGGCGACTAAGATGGTACAGGGTTTGCACCAGAAAACACATGAAGAGAGATTAAAAGACCTCAATATGTACTCTCTGGAGGAGAGGAGGGTACAAGGGGACATGACAGAAACTTTCAAGTGCCTTAAGGGCATAAACAAGGTGTGGGGGGGTGACATCTTCCAATATAAGAGGAGTACAAGAACGAGGGGGCATGATATGAAATTAGAAAATGGCAGGTTAAAGGGAAACGTGAGGAAGTTTTTCTTCATGGAGAGGGTGGTGGACACATGGAATAGGCTGCCACAGGAGGTGTTGGGAGCCAGCACAGTTGGGGGATTTAAACATGTCTGGGACAGGCATAAGGGAACCTTAGAGGTGGGAAGGAGAGGTGAAAAGCCATCGACCAGGTAGGGTTACAGGCCACAATCTAGTGTAGGGCTTACGGGCAGACTGGATGGGCATGGCGGTCCTTATCTGCTAACATTTTCTATGTTTCTATGTTTTATATACAGTGCAAGACCATTCTCCAGTGACGGGACCCAAAACAGGTGGGCACACGGATCACATGGTCAGGCAGCCTTCCCCAGGTCCTATTGTGTGCCATTATGGAATGTTTAATTAGCAGGAGTAATGCTGTCCTGCAGGAGTGACAGGACCACACATCCCTTGATCAGTGTTTCAACATAAGCCACCTAAGAGATGTGCTGAACTTGGAGCTAAATTAGTTGCTCTGTTGCTCAACAAGTGCTGATATGGCATTAGGCTACAGTGCTCTACACTGCTCATGGACACTGTCACTCCATCATTCATCTGTGATGGTGCATTAAGTCTAATATATGTATTTGTGTATTGAACAGGACAGGCACTAACAGGACAGGATGGGAGGATGGTCAGCGGATCCATTACTGGAACAGAGCGCTCTGCACAGCAATTCCTCCCCAAACTGCACGGAAAAATCTCTATAAGTGCTAGACTATTAGGTGGTCTAGAACTTAAATCAGACTTGCCAATAATTGCAGCCATGACTGTCAGTCACATCAAAAGACTGCAGGAAACCGGGGACTGTGGTTCTTAATAGACCATTTCTATGAAACCTGTCTATGGTACATTCAGACACAGCCGGGCTGCTGCAGGCACAGAAGGATCACAAATATGCGCCTGCTGCATGCCCATTGAAAATACCGGCCGTTGTCTTTAATGTGTGGCAGTTGACTGTTCCTGAACTGCTGGAGTTGGTGGGTCATTTACACAGCAATAATAAAAATCTCAAGATTCTCTTATCTATAGTTTAAAAGAAATTCCATTTTTGGACCTAGTGCTCAAAAAAGAGCCAAATGGTGAGGCTTCTACTAGTCTTTATGACAAGCCCACTGACAGGAACACAGTTCTTTTGGGGAGCAGTTGCTATCCCCGCCAAACCTTATCTAACATTCCTAAGAATCTAATCATGAGGGTGCATAGAAATTGTAGTGATGACAGTGACTTTCAAAAGCAATCAAGAATTTTGGAAAAGAGGTTCTTTGAGACAGGGTTTCAAGTTTCGGGTTTGTGTATATTTTAACAGGATAGGGCACTAGGCAAAGCCTGTTTTCAGGGCCGTTCTGTTTACAGAGCACCATACATGAAAGTGTTACATACATCTAACTATTAACATACAAACAAATATTAAATGTAAACATCACAAGTACATTAATAATATAGTTGATAACAATCATATAAAAAAGGGTACAATTTAAAAAAAGCGGTCTTAAAACTTGGATAGGTAGGCATGTTATGTAATTTTGGAGGAAGAGAATTCCAGTTAGTTGTTGCAATATGGTCAAAGCACATTCGCCCATATTTAGTTTTTACTCAAGGAACTTTCAGACCTCTACCTTTAATATCATGTAAAGAGTAAATTGTTGGATTAGGTAACCGGGTATAATTGAGAAGTGGCTTACCCTGCTAAGGCATCAGCTCCGAATATGCACAGATGAAAAGATGGTCTAGAAAGTGGAAGCTGAGGTTCAATGCAGGGAAATGCAAGGTACTGCATCTGGGGGCCAGAAACCCGGGCCAAGCGTACACCCTTGGTGGGGGGGATGCTACAAGTCTCGATGGCTGAGAAGGACCTGGGGGTGGTGGTGGATGTCAAGATGAACAACTCAGACACTTGTAGGAGGGCAGCCAAGGCCAACAGGATGCTGGGATGCATCGCTGAGGATCACCTCCAGAAGGAGGAGTGATACTCCCCTGTATAACTGCTTTGAGTGAGGCCGCACTCGAGTACTGCATGCAGTTTTGAGAGCCACACTTAAGAGGACATTAAACTCCTGGAGGAGGGTCCAGAGGAGGGCAGCAAAATGATTTGGGGCTTGGGGGACAGGATTTTGAGGAGAGGCTCGAAGAGCTAAATATGTACACACTGGAAGAGAGAGAAGGGACCGGGGGGGACATGATAGAGGTCTTCAGGTACATGAAGGGGGTAAATGGGGAAGGAGCAGTCAGGGTGCTTCGAAGGAAGGAGGAGGGGCCACTAGAGGGCATGGGTGGAAGCTGGAGAGGGGAACGATTCAGGGGAGAAAGGAGAAGGTGCTACTTCATTGAGAGGGTGGTGGAGCCATGGAATGCGCTGCCTAGGGGGCTGGTGGAGGGGTTCAAGAGGGGGTGGGACAGGTAGAGGGGAAGGGTTCTGGAAGCAAAATCCAATGCAGTGAGAATATCCGGAACTGGGAAGGGAGAAGCCAGAGAAGGCGAGGGGGGCAGCAAGGTCAGCTCCCAGGGTGGGAGCTGACCAAACGAGCAGACACGAAAGACCATTAGGCCTATTCTGCTGGCATTTTAGTATGTTAGTATGTTAGATGGCCAGCCCGCCGGTGCAGAGGCTGGGCATCCATCTGCCACGCTGATGAGCCGGGTTCGGAAATGGACTTGGGATGTCAGAGGACTGGCCAGAGGGGAGAAGGATCAAGCGTTCTAAAGATTGCTCTCCTTCTTGGGGAGGGATAAAGTGTCCGGCACACATAGGACTCCTGGCAGAGGCTGGGGGGATCCATTGTGCCGATGCTGTTACTTGAGGGGGGTGGGGCAGACACGGGTCATCATTGCATGTCCCTGCCCCCGGGTACTCCCACATTCACTAAAAATCCCAGCCCCCGAGCATGATGCCTGGTTCCATTGCCCCCACCGCTGCCTACAGTGTCCGCCAGGGGGGTCCCGCTCCCATGGCCCCACCCTGGGTGGTAAGCCAGGGCACATTACCATGGACCTTGGGGAGGGGGCCCCCATCCAGTGGGGTAAGCCTGGGCATGGGCAGCGACATGGGCTGAGCTCCCTTCGGGAAGAATGGGGGGGCGGACTACAAGAAAAATGAAAATAAAAAAAAGAATATGCACAGACAGGGATCTACTTGTATATGAAAAATAAGGAATCTGTTAAAACCCCTTCAATTCATTTTGTTACCAGTTTCTCTACACAGCCCAACAAAATCCAGGGCATATTACAAAAGCACTGCTGTGTTTTAGAATAGGATCCCAAACTACAGATTATTACTGATGCCATCCTCCCCTCCTTGGTAGGGTCTATGTTGCCAGGTTACTGGTGTGAGCTGGTGTCAAAGTGTTGGGATGGGGTTGTTATCAAAGTGTTTGAGTGGAGTTCTCAAGGGGCTGTGGTTGGGTTGCTCTCAGGGTGCAGGGTTCAGATTTGTTATCAGAGCACTGAGTTGGAGTTTTCAGGATGTTGAGATGGCATTATCAGGTTACAGGTGTGTAGTTGTCTGGGGGAAGGGCTGGGGTTGGTGTAAGAGCACTAGGTGGATTATTGTCAGGGTGCTGGGGTGAGGCTATTCCTGGGGTACTGGTGTTGGGCTGGTATCAGGGTGCTGGATGTGATTATTGTCATGGTGTTAGGGTGGAGTTTCTCACAGGGTGTCGGACTGAGATTGTTGTCAGGTTGCTAAGGTGGGGTCATTGTCAGAGTAATGATGTGGGGTTATCAGAAGGATTGCATGAGGTTGTTGCCAGAGCGCTAGGATGTGGCTGTCATTTGGGTGCTAGGCTGGGGTTAGTGTCAGAGCCCTGGGGTAGATTATTGTCAGGGTGCTGGGGTGAGGCTATTTTTGGGGTGCTGGGGTGGGACTGGTGTCAGGGTGCTGGATGTGATTATTGTCACAGTGTTAGGATGAAGTTGCCTGCAGGTTGCCTGAATGAAGTTGTTGTGAGGGTGCTAATGTGGGGTTGTTGGGGTGATGGTGTGAAGTTATCAGAGGTCTTGCATGAGGTTGTTGTTATGGTGCTGCAGTGATGTTAGAGTCAGGATGATGGGCTGAGGTTGATGTTAGGGTGCTGGGGCACAGCTGTTACTATGAAGCTGGTAGGGGTTGACCTCATGGTGCTGAAGTGGGGTTGTATTCAGGGTTCTGGGTCGGGTTGGTGTCAGGGTGATGGGGTACGGCTTTGTCAGGGTGCTGACGTGATGTCAGTATGCTGGAGTGAGGAGGTTGTTTTTGGAGTGATGGGGTAATATTGTTAAGGTACTTTTGTGGAGTTGTCTGAGTGCTGGTGTGAGGTTGTCAGGGTGCTGGGCTGTAGTTTTGTCAAGGTGCTGAGGTGAAGTTGTTGTCAGAGTGAGAGGGCTGGGTTGTTGTCAGGTGATGGGACAGTGTGGGTTCAGGGTGCTACTGTGGGGTTGGTGTCATGGTGCTGAGGTAAGGTTTTGGCCAGGCTGCTGTGATGGTGTTGTTGGCAGGCTGCAGGGGTCAGGTTCATGTCAGAGTGCTTAGGGTAAGGTGGTTGCCAAGGTACTGGGAGGTTGATGTCAGGCTGCTTTGGCAAGGCTGGAGTCAGACTGCTAGGTGGGATTGTTTTCATGTTGCTGAGGTGGGGTTGCAGCCAAGGAGTTGGACTGAGATTATCAAAGTGCTAGGCTGGGTTGTTGTTAGGGTGCTGGATTGAAGTTGGTGTAAGGGTGCTATGGTAAAGTTGTTTTCAGGGTGTTGGTCTGCTGTTATTTTTAGCGTGCTGTGAGGTTGTTGTCAGAGGGTTGGGGCTGTTTACAGGGCACTTGGGTGAAGTTAATGTCAGGGTGTTGAACTAAGGTTGTTTTTAGGGTGTTGGGGAGATGTTGTTGTCAGGTTGATAGGGTGAGTTGGTGTCATGGTATCATTGTGGGAGTTTTGCCATGATGCTGAGGTAAAGTTGCTGTCAAGGCACTGTGATGGTGTTGCCTGGGTGTTTAGCTTGTAGTTGGTTCCAAGGTGCTAAGATGGAATTGCTGTCAGGGTGCTAAGGAGGTTGCTGTAAAGGTGTTAAGACTGGGGTCGTTTCAGAGTGCTGGGTGGTTGTTGTCAGGGTATTGTGTTAGAGTTGTAAGGTGCTGTATTTGTGTGGTTGTCAAGGTGCAGGGGAGTTATCAGGGTACTGGGATGAAGCTGGCGTCAGGTTGCAGGGGTGGGAATGGTATAAAGATGCTGGGGTGGGGTTGGTATAAGGCTGCTATGGTGGGATTGTTTGTCAGGGTGCTGGGGAGGGTGCTAGGGCTGGGTTCTTGTCAAAAGGTTGGGGTTGTTGTCAGGGTAATTGGATGAGGTTGTCAGGTTTCTGTAATCAGGTGGTTGTCAGGGTGCAGAGGAATTATCAGGGAGCTAGGATGGGGTTCATTTCAGGGTGCTGGGGCAGGGTGGGTGTCAGGTCTCTGTGCTGGGGTGCTGTAAGGGTGCTGTGGTGGGGTTGGTGTAAGGGTGCTGTGGTGGGGTTGGTGTAAAGGTGCTGTGGTGTGGTTGGTGTCAGGGTGCCATGGTGGGGTTGTGATCAGGGTGCTGTGGTAATAGTGTCAGGGTTCTGGAGTGGGGTGAGTGTCAGAGTGACAGTGTGGGGTTATCAAAATGCTAGCATGAGGCTGTTGTCAGCATGTTGTACTTGGATTGGTGTCAGGATGATGAAATGGAGTTGTAGTCAGGGTGCTGCAGAAAGGTTGTCATCAGGGGTTAGAGGGATTGGTGTCAGGTTGCTGGGGAGGGGTTCTCATCAGAGGGCTGTGGGGGGTTGTTTTAAGAATGTTGGGGTGGGTTGTTATCAGGATGATAGGGTAGGGTTGGAGACAGGATCTGTGTTGGGGTTGGTGTCGGTATTGAGGTTGTTATCAAAACACTGTCTTGGTAATGTTAGGATACTGGTGTGGAGTTGTCAGAGTTCTGGGGTGGGGATGTTTTCAGGGTTCTGGGATGGGATTGGTGTCAGGGTTGTGGCCTGGAGTTGTTGACAGGTTTCTGGGCTGGGGTTGTTGTTACAGTACTGGGTGAGACTGATGTCAGACTTCTGGGATGGAGTTCTTAGCAGATTGCAGGGGTGGGGCTGCTGTCAGGATGCTAGCGTGGGTTGGTGTCAGAGTGCTGAGATGGGAGTGTTATCAAAGTTCTTGAGTGGGGTTATTAGAGAGCATGGTCCAGGTTTGTTATCAGAGTACTGGGGTGAAGTTGCTGTCAGGGTGTTGAGATGGCATTGTTATCAGGGTGCTGGGGTGTGGTTATTGTCTGGGTGCTGTACTACAGTTGGTGTAAGAGCACTGAGTGGATTGTCAGGCTGCTGAAGTGAGTTTATTTCTGGGGTGCTGGGGTGGGGCTGGTATCAGTGCACTGGATGTGATTATTGTTGCAGCAGTGTGCAAGGCTGAAGTAGTTGTCAGGGTGCTGGTATGGGGTTGGTGACAGGGCGCTGTGGTTGGACTGTTGTTAAGTTGTGGTGTGCTGTTGTCAGGGTTCTGCGATAAGGTGGGTGTCAGACTGATGCTGTGGGGTTATCAAAATTCTAGCATGGTGCAGAATGCACTGCTGGGGTTGGTGTCTATCAGAATGCTGTCTTGGTAGTGTTAGGATACTGGTGTGGAGTTCTCAGAGTGCTAGGGTGTGGTTGTCAGGGTTTTGGGGTGGGGATGTTGTCAGGGTGATGTGGTGGGGTTGGTGTCAGATTTCTGGGCTGAGGTTGTTGACAGGGTTCTGGGGTGGCCCTTTTGTCAGGGTATTGGTGTGAGTTGGTGTCAGACTGCAGTGGTGGGCCTGTTAGCAAAGTGCTTCAGTGATATTTTCAGGGGGCTGTGCTGGGTTTTTTTAGAGTACTGAGGTGAAGTTGTCAGGTGTTGAGATGGCATTGTTATCAGGGTGCTGGGATGTGGTTGTTGTCTGGGTGCTGGGCTGGGGTTGGTATCAGGGCACTGGGTGGATTATTGTCAGGGTGTTGGGGTGAACCTATTCTTAGGGTGCTGGAGTGGGGCTGGTGTTAAGGTGCTGGATATGATTATTGTTGCTGTATTAGGATGAACTTGCCTGCAGGTACCAGGCCAAAGTTGTTGTCAGCATGCTTGGGTGGGATTGTTGTTGGGGTGATGGTGTGGAGTTACCAGACAGCTTGCTTGGGTTGTTGTCAGGGTGCTGGGGTGGGTTGGAGTCAGGGTGATGGGTTGAGGTCAGTGTCATGGTGCTGGGGCACAGCTGTCACTACAGAGCTTGGAGGGGTTGATCACAGAGTGCTGGAGTAGGGTTGTAGTCAGATTACTAGGTGCCACTGGTGTCAGGGTGCTGAGGTGAGGTTGTTGTCAGGGTGCTGAGGTGAGGTTGTTATCAGAGTGATGGAGTGACATTGATAGGGTACTGTCATGGAGTTGTCAGAGTGCTGGGTTGAGGCTGTCAGAGTGCTGAGCTGGGGCTTTGTCAGGGTGCTGAGGTGAGGTTGTTGTCAGAGTGATGAAGTAGGGTTGTTGTCAGGTGATGGGGTGGCCTGGGGTCAGATAGCTACTGTGGCCTTTTTGTCATGATGCTGAGGTAAGGTTCTTGTCAGGGTGCTGAGAATGTTTTGTCAAGGTTCAGTTGGGGTCACATCAGAGTGCTTAAGGTGGGGTTGTTGTCAGGGTGCTGGGGACATTGAAGTCAGGGAGCTCTGGTGAGGTTGGTATCAGACTGCTAGGTGGGGTTGTTTTCATGATAACAGGGTGAGGCTGCAGCCAGGGTGCTATGCTGAGGTTGTTGTGGGGGTGCTGGTATGCATTTACTGACAGTGTGTTTGGCTTGGGTTGTTGTCAGGGTGCTGGGGTGAGGTTTTTATTAGGGTGTTGTTCTTCAGTTATTTTCAGGATTTTGTGTGAGGTTGTCATCCCGGAGTTGGTGTCATGGTACCGAGGTAAAGTTGTCAGGGAAGCTGTGATGGCATTGTCCAGGTGTTTAGCTTGAAGTTGTTACTAAAGTGCTGAGTTGGGTTGTTGTCAGTGTACTGGGGAGGTTGGTGACAGGATGTTAGGGCTGGGTTCTTCTTAGAATGCTGAAGGGCTGTTATCAGGGTACTGGGGTGGCATTGCCTGTTGTTGTACTGTGGTGGCTGTCAGGATGCTGGAGTGCAGTTGGTCTCAGTGCTGGAGCAGGGTTGGTGTCAGGTTGCTTGGGGGTGGTGGGTGTTGAGGTGGGGAAGATTGTGACAGAGTTGAATAAGGCCCTGACCCATTTGTTATGCAGAAAGAGTTCAAATGCAAGGGTCTGTTCTATCCTCTCCTTTTCTGTCCCTTGTCTGTCTGGTTGCGCAACCAAATTTTACTGTGAGACCTAGACACTGATCACTCCGACGGTTTTGCAATTCTCTGCCTCTCACTATCTCTCTGCCTTCCCTTGCTATTTCTGTCTTTTCTCCCCCCTTGCATATCTGTGGATATAAAATATATGTGAATTTTGTATGTGAGAATGTCACTGATACTGGGATCCCTTTGTTTAATAAGCATTTGTCAATGCCGAATGTTGATTGAGTTGGTCTGTTGAGCTCGCTCACTGCCTCTCTGTCACTCACTCAGTCTGTTTCTCCCGGTGCTGCAGGCTGCTCTTTTGTAGCTGGGCTCCTGCCTGCATTGACACCTTGTTCTGCCCACTAAGAAATCCACAGCTGTCCTGACAGAGCTCCATTGAGGTGGCTCACTCCCCCATCTCACTCGCTCATTCTGTTTCTCCTGGTGCTGCAGGCTGCCCTTTTGTACTGAGCTCCTGCCTCTGTTGGTGTTTTTTTCTGCCCACAAAGAAATATGCAGCAGTCCCGACACAGGTTTGTTGAGCCTGCTCACTCCCCCCTCTCACTCACTCGTTCCATTTCTGCCAGCGCTGCAGGCTGGCCTTTGTCACTGGGCTCCTGCCTGCTGTACGCCTTTTTCTGCCAACAAAGAAATCCGCAGCAGTCACAATGAGAGCTCCGTTAACTCCTCCTCCCTCCTCTCCACTCACTCATTGTGTTTCTCCCGGCGCTGCAGGCTGCCCTTTGTACTGGGCTCCTGCCTGCATTGGCACCTTTTTCTGCCCACAAAGAAATCCACAGCTGTCCCGACAGAGTTCTGCTGAGGTCGCCACTCCCCCTGTCTCACCTACTCATTCTTTTCTCCTGGTGCTGCAGGCTGCCGTTTTGTACTGGGCTCCTGTCTCTGTTGGCACCTTTCTCTGCCCACAAAGAAATCTGCAGCAGTCCCAACAAAGCTCCGTTGAGCTCCCTCACTCCCCTTCTCTCACTCACTCATTCCATTTCTGCCGATGCTGCAGGCTGCCCTTTTCGACTGGGCTCCTGCCTGCATTGCTGCCTTCTTCTGCCCACAAAGAAATTTGCAGCAGTTATAATAGAACTCCGTTGAGCTCGCTCACTCCCCCCCTCTCACTTGCTCATTCTGGTTTTCCCGCCACTGCAGGCTTCCCTTTTGTACTGGGTCCCTGCATGCATTGCTGCCTTTTTCTGCCCATAAAAACAAATCTGCAGCAGCCCCAACAGAGCTCGTTGAGCTCCTCCTCCCCTCCCTCACTCCACTCGTTCTCAATACCTCCACGCTGCAGGCTGCCCTTTTGTACTGGGCTCCTGCCTGCATTGGCGGCTTTTTCTGGCCAGAAAGACATCTGAAGCAGTCCCGACACAGCTCCATTGAACTCGCTCACTCCTCCTCTCTCACTGACTCATTCTGTTTCTGCCGGCGCTGCAAGTTGGCCTTTTGTATCGGGCTCCTGCCTGCGTTGCCGCATTTTCTGCCCACAAAGAAATCTGCAGCAGTCACAATAGAGCTCTGTTGAGCTTGCTCACTACCGCTCTGTCACTCGCTCGTTCTATTTCTCTTGGTGCTGTAGGCTGCGCTTTTGTACGGGCCTCCTGGCTGCATTGGCACCTTTGTCTGTCCACAAAGAAATCCGCAGCTGTCCCAACAGAGCTCCGTTGAGGTTGCTCAGTCTCCCTCTCTCATGCGCTCATTCTGTTTGTCCTGATGCTACAAGCTGCCCTTTTGTATGGGGCTCCTGCCTGCATTGGCGCCTTTTTCTGCCCACAAAGAAATCTGCAGCAGTGCAGATAGAGCTTCATTGAGCTCACTCAATCCCCCTGTCTCACTTGCTTGTACTGTTTCTCCTACCACTGCAGGCTGGCCTTTTAAACTGGGCCCCTGTCTGCACTGATGCCTTTTTCTACCCACAAAGAAATCTGCAGCAGTCCTGACAGCGCTCCGGTGAGTTCGCTCACTCCCCCTCCCTCACTCGCTCTCTTGTTCTGTTTCTCCCAGTGCTGCAGGCTGCCCTTTTGTACTGGGCTCTTGTGCTGGGGCCTTTTTCTGCCCACAAACAAATCCGCAGCAGTCCCGACAGATCTCAGATGAGCTCGGTCACTCCCCCCTCTCACTCAGTCGATCTTAATCTGTCCCAAACACTGATTTCCCGCAGCGACCATGCTATTCTCCAGCAGGAGTGCAAAAACACATTTTAGCCAGGTTGTGAAAAATGACAGTTGTATTGTTCATAAGGAGGTGTGAAAAAATGCCACTGTTGAAAATGTGGCGTGAAAATGTTACAAATTTGCGAGGTTACAAGGGTGCGTGGAAGCAGTTCAATGCACGCTTGTAACACAGTCATGTTATGGAGTTTTGTCACCAAATTTTCAACATAGGGATTTTAGGAGCTCTGCTCATGGACAGTGCCACTGTCATTTTCTTAATCTGTCCCGAACACTGATTTCCCACAGCGACCATGTTATTCTGAGCCGGAACCGTGAAAACACATTTCGGTCAGGATGTGAAAAATGACAGCTGTACAGCTCATAAGGAGGTGTGAAAAAAAGCCACTGTTGAAAATCTGGCATGACAATGTTACAAATTTGCGAAGTTGCAAGGGTGCGTGGAAGCAGTTCAATGCACCCTTGTAACACAGTCATGTTATGGAGTTTTGTCACCAAATTTTCAACATAGGCATTTTAGCACCTCTGCTCATGAACAGTATCACTGTCATTTTCTTAATCTGTCACGAACACTGATTTCCCACAGCAACCGCTCTATTCTGTGCCAGAAGTGTGAAAACACATTTCTGCCAGGATGGGAAGAATGACAGCTGTATTCTTCATAAGTAGGTGTGGGAAAATTGCAATGTTGAAATCTGGAATGAAAATATTATAAATTCGCGATGTTACAAGCGTGCGTGCAAACTGCGCAACGCACGCTCGTAACACAGTCATTTTATGGAGTATCGTTACCAAATTTTCAACATAGGCATTTTAGGACCTCTACTCATGAACAGTGTCACTGTCATTTTCTTAATCTGTCCCGAACACTGATTTCCCAAAGCGACCACACTATTCTGCGCCAGAAGTGTGAAAACACATTTTGGCCAGGATGTGAACAATGACAGCTGTACTGTTCACAAAGAGGTGTGAAAAAATGCCAATGATGAAAATCTGGTGTGAAAATATTGCAAATACGAAGTTACGGCGTGCATAGCAACTCGCAATGCCGCTCATAAATAGTAATTTTGGATTTTTTCCACCAAATTTGCAATATAGGCTTTTTGAGAGTCAACTTCATGAACACTGGCACTGTCATTTCGCTATCGGTACAAAAAGGTGATTCCGCGCAGTGATCACGAAATCACCTTTCAGGGCCAATTAATGCCATAACAGTTCCAGAATTCATGAGGAGGGGTCCCAAAAACCCCATGTTGAAAATTTGGTGCCAAAATTCCAAAAAATGACTGAGATATGCATTAGAGTTGGAAAAAAAAACATTTATTCCGTTATACAGCTTACCTGCATTTCCTCAGTTTGTGGTCGGCTTTGAAGAGTGCAGATGTGTTCCCAGTCCACCAAAGATTGTTGCGCCGAGCTCCGGAGGTAAGTATGGGGTGAGGGGGGTGTGGAAAGGCAGGGTGCACAGTGGGTGGGCACGGGTTGCAGGTGGAGGGCAGGGAGACCACCGAGGGACAGTTTCCTTTTTTACAGGTTAAAAAAATTAAAAAAGACATTGTGGGACCATTTTTTTAGTTTACAGGGGCATGTGGCATGCTGGGGTGGGCTCAGCAAGCCATCCGGAGTCTGTCTTGTGGGACAGCTGTAGCCGATGGGATTGGGCACCCCATTCGACGCCTACAACAAAGGGGGAGGGGTATTACATTATGCCAATGAGGATTGGGCACCCCATCGGCATACAATAAAAGCAGGGGGGTACATAATGCCGATGGGGAGTGGGCTCCCCCATCGGCAAAATAAACATTGGGGCACTGAAGCCGACAGGGATTGGGGCCCCCGTCAGCAAATAATCATGGTGGGGGGGTGATATTGGTTGTGAACATGGCAGCAAGCCACCGCCATGTTCACAAACAATATCAGTGTTTATACATCCCTCCCTGCAATGACAGGTCGCTCCCTCATTGCAGTGGATAGCTGATGCTGCAATGACGAGGCTGCCCCTGATTGCAGCGACTAAATTTTCACAAGTTGGTGGCACGCTGACTGAACTAGTGTCAGCAGCAGCATGCCACGGGATTGGGGGATGTGGGACAAGCCTTTTACAGGCTGTGGGGCGTGGCCAACAGTGACGCGCCTCCACAACCTGCTTGTGGAGAAACCTGCCGCAACATGTTTCTTACATGCGCACAATCAACATAAAAATGTATACAGTTATGTTGTACTGTTGAAATGATTGCAAAAAGCTATTTGGAACTCAAGGGGTTAACCCGAGATGCAGTGTTTAAGCCCTTTGCAGAGTTGTCAACAAGAGGTCAGTTCTGGGACACCATGTACTGCTGTGCTGCACCTGCAAGGAATTAAACTTACAAGAACATTCTGTGAGAAGCAGGCTCTCTTAACAAGTTCCCAGACAAAGACTTATAAAAACAGCAGCAATGCTTTTGCTAGAGAAACAAGGAGAGTGAGAAACTGAGAGACTGAAACTTGGAGTTAAGAGATACCCTCAGAAGAAGGACTTGGTTTTCTCTGTTTGTACTACCTTTATAAATAGTAATACTGAATAATTTTTATTTTGTTATTTTGCTGTTATTGAGAAAAATAAAACGCTATTTGTGAATTTTGAAACTGCGCCTGGTTTTCATATGCTTCCTGACCTGTGCCTCAATGACAGTGATGTAAGGCTGCCATTGTGGGATTGTTTGTCAGGATGCTGGGGAGGGTGCTAGGGTTGGGTTCTTGTCAGAGTGTTGAGGGTTTTTGTCAGAGTATTGGGGTATTGTCAGGTTGCTGTACTGATTGGTTGTCAGGGTGCAGGGACTTATCAAGGTGCTGGGATGGGTTTGATCTTCCGGCACTGGGGTGGGATTGATCTTCGGGTGCTAGGGCAGGGTTGATGTCAGGTTGAAGCAGTCAATGTAGCGGTGGAATTGTTTGTCAGGGTGTGGAGGAGTTGTGAAAATGTTTGGGTGGAGTTGTCAGGATGCTGTAATGGTGAGGTTGTCAGGGTGGAGGGGAGTTATCAGGGTTCTGGGGTGGGTTTCATGTCAGGGTGCTGAGGCAGGGTTTGTAATAGGTTTGTGCAGTGTGGGTGGTGGTAGGGTGCTGTGGTGGGGTTGGTATAAGGGTGCTGTGGTGGAGTTGTTGTCAGGGTGCTGTGGTGGAATTGTTATCAGGGTTCTGGGATTTGGATGTTATCAAGGTGATGTTGTCGGGGTGTTGTCAAAGTGATGGGGCAGGAGTTGGCATCAGGGTGCTGGTATGGGTATTTTATCAGGGGTTGTGGGGTTGCTTTCAAGGTGCTGGCTTAGGGTTGGTGTCAAGGTGTTGATGTGGAGTTTTCGAGTTGTTGGGGTGTGACTGTTCTAAAGTTGATGGGGTAAGGTTTTCAGCGTGCTGATGTTGGGTTGTCATCAGGGAGCTGGAATGGGTGTTTTGTCTATGTGCTTGGGGGTTGTTATCAGTGTGCATAGTGAGTATAGTGTCAGGGTCCTGGTTTGAGGTTGGTATGGGGTTTTTGTTTGGGTGCTGAGAGAGTTATCAGAATGCTTCTGTGGGGTTGGTAGCAGAGTACTTGGATAGGGTTTGGCAGTGTCAGGGCGATTGTGTAAGGCTGTCATCAGGTGACAGTGTGGGGATGTTCTATTAATTTTATATGTCTCCCTCGTGCTTCTCTTTCTTTAGCGTCAAGTTCATTGTTTCTTTAGCTGTTCATTTTGAACTGAAATAATCTGTATCAAAAGCTAAAGTGCATGCCTCCTTGTCACTATCCTCTCCCTCTATATCGGCCAGCTTGCCATTAATCAGCTTGTCTTATATTAAAGCTAATTTTATTGCAAAAACAATCTGTGTGAATGTGGAGCTGGCTAATAAAGAGAGAGAGAACAGCAACAGGGAAGCAGCCACGTCAGTTTTTGTTATGAGTGATTTCAGTGCAAAAAGACAGACTACTTCAATGATAATCTGGTCCATAAAGGCAGACAGGAGTACCAGGGAGACCAAAAAATGTATGTAAGCATTGATATAAAAATTATGTAAAGTATGCTGAATATTGAATATTATGCCCAAAATTACCGCATTTAAGAATTCCCTAAAAAGGAACTAAGAAATCTGCCTGTTGTTGTTTTAAATGAGTATTTTCCCTCCTGTTCAGTTAAACTACATGACCAACAATCTGTCTGATTTTCCTCTGCAATTTCTTGGTTATAACCCTAATTGTCTGTACCAGACCTGGCTGCTACCCTTGAGCTGGTGAATGTTTGATGTATTAACTTGGCCTTTGTCCTGTCTTGACGTAGAACATTTGGAAAAGAGCACTCATGCTCAAAGGTGTTTTCCAAATTATAAATAAATAAATGTTGCAAGACCAAATGAAAAAGCTAATGGAAAACATCCAAATAATAACAGAATGCAAATGTAAATCAAAGTACCTAAAATACTGAAAAACATCAAAGCATTACACTGGAAACCAGGTACAGTGTATTCGTCTGTGCAGAGGAAGGAAACAAAAGGAATTTCATTTTCTAGTGTGCCTTCATACAAACTATATTCAACACACTTTACAATCCAGAAGAGGGCAGTGAAAGACTGGTGCTGATGATTCAGGCAGACAAGGAGATTCAAATAGGGCAGAAATACATTAGAGAGAAATTATAGGTTAAGTGTAGGGAGGGTAAGTGTCTTGTTCAGGGTCACACAGTGAGTAAGTGATGGTTGTGAGATTTAAACCTGAATCTTCAGGCTTACAGTTCTGCACTCTAACCACTAGGTCAGAGGGTCCATTATAAATGCTGCCTGTTTAAGTGTGTTATCTGTGTTACACAGAGATAACAGATAGAGATTACATTACTGACTGCAGAAAACAGGCAAGGAGGAAACAATCACATTGTGCTCAGATACAAATAATCGCCATAACTTTCAGTGTTGGTAGCCATCATTCTATGTTCAGGATGCAGTATATTTTCAGTACTCTCAGAAATTTGGATCAGCTCCTAAGTAGTGATCACTGTAACATGGCATAAATTTGCACACTGAAATATTGAATTTCTATTGGCCTAAATGTAACAGGTGGAAATCAAAGAAAGAGACTAACAATACTAGCCAAAACAAGTATTTAAAGGCGAGATCAGTAAACATCATGTTGTTCTAGCTCCTGCCGAGCTAGATAATTTAGAGGGAAAAAAGTGAAGTTAATACTCAGACAAATAGTACTTGGTCTATGAAAGTTTTTTCAGATTGGCTCGGTTCAGTACATTTGGAAAAAGGGTGCTGCGCTGCTAGCACTGTTTCACAGCCATCTATTGGTCTGACAAGGGAACTGCAGGAACAAAACATGAAGATCTACCCTAGCACACTCCCATCATGCAGTGCAGCCCATATCTTGTAATACACACAGATGAAAATTAAAGAACCTAGTGTAGAAAGTTAACTGCAAGTTTCGGAAAAGTTTTAAAATATGTTTCAATGTTAGAAAGCTTAAAGCTTGTAATGAAAGCTATTTTTGCAAACGTTAAATAGCAGCCACGATATTTCCAATAGGTGTGTTCCAATTGTTTTGTACTGTGTATACACTATGTTTAACAACTCAGCATAAAGTTTTCCAAAAGTAAATCCGTCTGTTCTCATTTATTCAGAGAATATTAGTAATACAATCATTGCCATGTTACAAGAAGATTAAGCCACTCAAAAGGATGGGTCTACTGCAGGATTAATCCATGGCTGGGCCATTGAAGGCACTAACCCCTGGCCTCCCACCCCCAACCATGGATTAATTCCGCAGCAGAGCCATCCTTTCTCATGGCTTAATCCTTACTAATGACTTCAGTGACTGAACTAGGATTTATCGTTTTGTGGGGTTTGCTCCCCAAAACTTTGGACCATATTGAAATCAATTCTAACTAACCTTTCAGGTCCATCTGGTCCAGTTGCAGGTGAACAGTTGGGATTTCTGGATGCAAGACTTCTGAATCTGAATGAGTCAGACCCCAAACTCCTTTGTTACTGCCCATGAATAAAGCACATACATGTATGGAGCTGGAGCACACAACTACATAACCCCCATGCATGATACCACTGTATTTGAGGATCTCATAATCAGATCCCTGGAAATGAACCCAAATACTCAAAGGTTAAGAGTGTTATAGTTTTGAGTGGGTTTGGCCTACCTCCTCCCCCTCCAACCAGTAAAATGCAATTTGCAACTCACCACCACTGTGATAACCCCACCCCACACCCTGACAAATAAAACTCATGAGGGAGGTATGACTGTCCTTTAGTTACTACTTGGACAAAAGGGCTACTAATGCATTGTCAAAAATGGAATTTGTTGTAGAGCTGACTGGATTGGTTCTAAAACATAATGTTTTCTCCTTTTTGGAGATTCCTTTTTACAGACGAAGGGCATAGCAATGGGGCCAAGTCTTCCCAAAACATACCAATCTATATCTCCACCACTGGAAATAAACTGTTATACAATCCTGAAAGCAACCCTTTTTGCTATCATATTGATCTTTGATGACAAGGGTCACTGTAGCAAGCCGAAGGTTCCCAGTGGAATGGGGGTTCGTGACTCCCTAACTATTCCCCCGAATCTGGAAGGAGAGGCAGGAAGCTTATTCAGGGACCAAGATGCAAAAGGTTTATTTACAAGGGAAACAAAATGAATATGAAATAACTGTTTTCTATAACATTACAGGATAATGGAATATACAATGCAACAATTTGATCAGGACCAACAATTGGTCGAACTAAGAACAGGGGGTTAACCCCTTTTTGTCCAAGTCCTGTGTGCACTTGGCTGAGATGATGAACCAACAGACGAACCAAGCTTGGACTTTTCTATGCATCAGCTGATCAGCAGGTGGGCATTGACCCCACAAAGAGCTTCATAAACAGGCTATAATGGGGCATCCCCCGAATGAGCAGAACACAACGAGGAACACTGCTAGCTGGACAGTGAAGAACTTGGTGATCTTCTGTGGCTCCAGGCAAGAAGCTGAAGACTTTTGGTCAGCAGGTGATTCTCTGGATGATCTGCAGCAATGACTACTGGTAGGTCCCTGACACCCAGACCACCTCACAACAAGAAGACTGCTGGTGATGCGACCCTCAGGCGGCCTCTGTGGAGTGACATGGGAACACATGCACTTACAGACGGATGAAAAAATAAGAAAAAGGGCATGTACAACATAAACTGTGGTCCCTTACACTTGGGCTAGGGTGGCTCCTAAGCTGATTCACTACTGGATACCTAACTAGCGGCTCTCTACACTTACCATCACAGGACAGATGCTGGAATACTATGGTGGAATTTCGGAGCGGGTTGACATTACTGGAGACCGTTCTTCTGCAGCTGGAGGATAGGCCGGGGACCTCCCTGGGTCAGCATCAGGCTCTGAAGATGCTGGTCTGGGCAAACAATGCAATGCTGGGCATCTGGTATGCATGGACACAGTTTGGTAGCACAGTCCAGAAGCAAGCAAACAGTTCAGATTTTTCTTTAATCAGATAGTTCAGTTCTTGCAGAAGGTGCAGTCTTAAGAGGACGCCAGGCAGGCAAAAGTGCAGTTTGGTTTGGGTAGGGGCCCAGAACATCTACGCATAACTCTCTGGACCACTTAGGCCATAGGACCATCACCCCCAAAGGGTGCTGCACCTTTGAGGGTTTTCCCCTTTCCTGGCTATTTTTGCAGATCCGACCCACTTTACCAATACTAATAGCCACCCCGTGCCTTAGGTATGGCCTCATCCAGCCTGCCTACCAATTACTATGCTTGAGGGCCTGGATGCTGCACCCTCATAGCTAGTCCCTCCTTCCCGACAGTTGGCTAGGGGCTTTGCTTTTTGACCCTACCTTCTGGCACAGAATGGTGCCAAAAGAGGCAAAGGGGCTTTAACCCCACCCCTTCTCATTCTCTCTCCCCCACTTCTTGGGGCTTCTGAGTTGTGGCGCCCCTGTCCTTTTCACTTTGGGATGAGCTGCTGGTTAGCCTAGACCAGGGCTGTCCAACCTGTGGCTCACAAGCAACATGTGGCTCACCAAGCCCTTCTGTGTTGCTCATGAAGGGACATTCAAAAATCAATGATCTTGTGCCTTTAAGTTGACACTTCCGTGTTACTGCAGGAGCGCATTGCTAATGTTAGCCCCCATTTAAGTCTCATGTCAGTGTGCCTACCTCACTAGGTGATAATGGCAATTATCACACTGAAAGATGCACGTCCGGTGTGTTTAATAACCGGAACCACACTACATGCTGCTTAATACATTACCAGTGCCGCTTGAATGACTGACCAGAAGAACACCGCAATGGCACGCTGTCTTAGCTGACCCACTGTGATACAGTGATGCTTGTATGCTTGTATTTTCGGTCTATTTAACTTGCTTAAAGCTGCTGGTTTGACGAATTACTACTGCCGATTGGACGACTGACCGGAGGTACACCACATCTAAATACAGCAACCTCAGCCTATCAATGCTGGAGTTTAGTTTGCCTGTGTGTTGAAATGTTATAATTGGGGTAGTACTGTGCAGTGATCACATCTAAAGGAGAGTTGCTACTGCTGAGGGAGTTTAGCTTGCCAGTGTGCTGTGAGCAAATCACTTAGCCTCCCAGTGCTCCCAGGTCAAATAGTAGCTGGAGTTTAGTTTGCCTGTGTGCTGAAATTTAAAAATGTGTGACATGTTATCCATTTTTTAAAGTAACACATTTCACAAAGCAGATCCTGATGCTGCTAATGATGAGCTTTGCAATGTCAGGCTGTTATAAATGAGCACATGCTGAGTTTTGGTAATTTAAGGTAGAAATACTGCCGATCTCATTTAAGAATAGTGATGCTGAGTGGTAGTACTGCGTGCAGTGATCATAGCTAAGGGAGAATTGCTACTGCTAAGTAACACACTACACACCAGACTACATAAAGTTGGCTGATAATATGCAGTGCCAGAGCTCGCACTAGAATAAATAGTTTTTAAAAATAAATCTATTTTTTGAAAGCACCTAAGCTTGTGTTTAAAAGTACTTAATATAAATCGATACTGACTAATGCTGTCATTATTCTAACTATAGATCTTATCGAATCAGTGCATATATGTGTGAATATGATAAATATGGGCATATTAAGCACCACGTATGGTGAACGGCAGGTGTCGTATGTTGATGTTGCTCTTGTCCCATTCAGAAATTACAAATGTTGCTCCTGAGCCCGAAAAGGTTGGACACCCCTGTCCTAGACTGTCTGTCCCCTGGAGACACTTTCAAATAAAAATAATAAAAAAAAAAACAAGGGAACTTCGTGAGAGCTGGCCACACCTGGGGCCATCTCCTTTCCTTGTTGGGCACTCAGCCCACTGTCCCCTTCCCCTCAAGGTTGGCAGCTTCCCCAGGGGCCCTGCCCCCCCCTTTTCTTACTAGGGCACTGGCCCTTTAAGTATTTTTCCTTGGGCACTCTGCCCGTTAATTCCCTTTTTATTTTTCGGACCACCACTCATAGATTTCCCTCCTCGGGGCTGGCAGTTCACCGAGGGCCCTGTCCCCCCTTTTGGTTACTAGGGAGCTGGTCCTTTAAGTTCCCTTTCCCTCTGAGAACTCTGCCCACTGCCCCTTTTTGTACTTTCGGGCTCCAGCCCTTTCATTTGTTTCCTTTCCCCTTCCCCTGCCTGGTGCCTATGGCACGAGTGTACACAAAAGATCGGGCACTTAACCCACTCACCGCCACGGCCCAGGACTCTAGCGCTGCTGGGGGGTCAGAAACGATGGCCTGGGAGCCACGTTCCCACCTGGCTTACTCTTCCATTGTGGCTGCTGGATGGCAGAATTAAAGGTCCAGGGTGCGTTTTCTGCCCGGGCCCATTTTTCGTTGCGCATTTGCAATCCGTCGGCCTCTTCTTCCCCCCCTCTCTGATTGGGGCTCTGCCCAGAGGGGACAGATCATGTCAGGGAACCGCACTCCACCTGACCAACCCTGCTGCTGCTACCATGCACCCCAGACTGAAGCTGGAGGGGAGCAACACCGGAGGAGCCACGGACCCAATTCAGATACGTTTGCTTGTCTGTGCTCCTCACGTCCTCCACACTGTACCGCCGACTGCAGTCTTTTGCCACTCTCTGGCCCTTTTATAGGGCAGGAGAGGTCCTGGCTTCTAGTCAGGGAATTGGGCACTCTGAGCCCAACAGGGAGAGTCTCCTGCCCATGGCCCCCCTTCTCAGTGCTGAATGGCATGCAAGTGGACAAAGGACAGGGAGGAAGTTGGGACTGCTGTAAAGGGGGGGTTCTGTGGGGCTTCAGTGCAGGCATAAAGGAAGACGGGGGGAATGAGAAAAAAGGAAAAGTCCCCATGTCAGGGAGAGGGTCTTCAATTCTTTGTTTTGGCCCTAATTTGGGGTACTACATCATGATATACAGTAGATGGTGGGCTGGACTGTTAAAGCCCTGTATCCTGTCTGTGATGGTTTGTATTTTCTAAGGTATCCAAATATGTGTAGTGTCCCAAAGTTGGGGGCACAACAGAGAGTGAACTAAATAAATACAGTGTTTTTAAATGTATGCAATAAATTTTTCCTCGTCTTTATGAAAACGGTGTCAGCATCATATGTGGTGGTGAGTGCCCAATGACTTGTTTGCAAAAATGAACTAAATAAATAAAGTGCCCCAGAGACCCCATTTAGGTGGGCAGTATAGGGGAAATGTACAGGGGTCCCCTCCTTAGAGTATGTTTCCCTTCCCTCTCATGACAGGCAGGGCAGTGTGAATAAAAATAAAGGTAAAAAGGTTTTCTGCTGCCTGCTCCTTTCAGAACCCCCTCCCCTCAGCAAGCAGTGCGAGTCCAGGGCACCCATGCACTGGGGCTGCTGTCCTTGGCCAGTGCATGGTGTTTTTTCCAAAAAAGCTGGTGGCATGTGGCTGGACTGGAGGTTCCAGAATCGGAACCCTGAGGGTTTGTTTCAAAATGTGGAATGCCCAAAAAGCAGTTGTAGTGAGTTCATGGCTGGTGGTGAGCAGGGCAGGAGCAGGACCGAGAAATCGATGAGAACCTTGGCTTACCTGTGTGGTTGAAGCCGGTTTTATTGGCTCTGCTGCAGTGCCTCTCCTCCACTCCCCAGCTGAAGACAGCGGCGGTCCAGTGTTGCACTCCGGTGTCTAGTACCCAACTTGCGGCCGAACGTAGCAGCATCCCCAACTGCGGTGTGGGCTCAGTTGCCCTGTTTGTTATTTTTGGTGGCATGGAAGAGCTGCATCAAGAGAGAGAGAGAGAGAGGCCAGGCAACGTGTGTCGGGTGTCCCAAGGTCCCCAACCACCCAAGTCCTACCTGAATCAGTCCCTCTCATTGCCAGTACCTCCCAACTCCGGTACCAGACATCTTTACCCCGGGCTGGCGCAGTTAGTCGGTGGCAGCACAGGAAGAGTGCGGACTGCCTGTAGAATAAGTAAAATTGTGGCAAATGTTTACTGTTAAAGAGCATCCAAGGATGCAAAAAGGGCCAGGCACCAGAGAGAGGGCGTACCTGAGGGACCAAGATTTACATAATTAAATATTCAATGGGCATAGCGACACCCAAAGGAGGGGCTTAGTATAAGATCCCAGAGAGGAGGCATAAATATTTATAGAGAGTGCTTCCGAAGGCGGAGCCAAGGTGGGCTCCAGAGTAGAAAGGCCCCAGCAGAGGTAAAGTGGGCAAGCATTAAGGATGCAATACTTGAAGCAACATCCCATTGTGTTAGACAGAAAAGGAAGTGCAAAAGAAGAAGGAAACCACTTTGGTTCTCAAATACAGTAGCAGAAAAGGTCAGCGCCAAAAGGCTGGCCTTCAGGAAATATAAAGGGAACAGCAGGATGAAGAAGGAGGCATACCAAACTTCCCTAAGGGAAGCAGGGAAGGCAAGAAGGCAGGCAAAGTCCCAAACTGAGGAAACACTAGCATGAACAGTAAAAGAAGGTGACAAGACTTTCTATAGATACATTAGTGAAAGGAGAAAGTCCAGAGGGGGTATTGCTAAGCTTAATGGAGAAAAGGGAGCATGTGAGGAGGGGACCATGTAAAAGCATCTATCCTAAATAGATACTTTTGCTCAGTATTTACTGAAGAGAAGGTAGGGCAGGGCCCACAGCTCAGCACCATGGACACAGTGGGGAGGGAGGTGAGCACTACTCCCTTCACAAAAGAAAGGATCCTACAAGAGCTTGCTAAGCTCAGGGTGGATAAGGCAATGGGACCTGATGGCATACATCCCAGGCTACTTAAGGAGCTAAAGGTGGAACTAGCAGAGCCATTAGCAGAACTGTTTAGTGAGTCTCTGAGCACAGGAGAGGTCCCAGAAGACTGGAGAAGGGCTCATGTAATCTCGCTCCACAAGAGTGGTAGCAGGGAGGAGGTGGGGAACTACAAACCAGTCAGTCTTACCTCAGTAGTGGGCAAGATTATGGAGGCACTCCTTAAGGAAAGGATAGTGCAACACCTGGAATCCATAGGGGCACAGGATCCAAGACAGCATGGGTTTACAAAAGGAAGGTTCTGTCAAACTAATCTCATAAATTTCTTTGACTGGGTAACCAGAGTGGTGGACCAAGGGGGAGCAGTTGATGTCACCTACCTTGACTTCAGAAAAGCTTTTGACACTGTTCCACATAGAAGATTGATAAATAAGCTGGGTAGGCTTGGGGTGTGTCAAGTTGGTCAACTGGGTGGCAAACTGGTTGTGGGCAGAAAACAGAGTGGTGGTAAATGGTATACAGTCAGAAGAGATGCAAGTCACAAGTGGGGTACCTCAGGATCAGTCCTGGGGCCAGTCCTCTTCAACATCTTCATTAGTGACCTTGCAGATGGACTAGAGGTAAGGCTTGTCTGTTTGCAGATGACACCAAGATCTGTAACAGAGTAGATGATCCAGATGGGATGGGCAGAATGAGAAGAGATCTGGATAAACTAGCAAAATGGTCAGAAGAGTGGCAACTGGGATTTGATGCAAAGAAGTGCAAGATCATGCACATGGTAAGAGAAAACCTAAGCCACTATAGGCTGGGAGGAGTTGCTAGCAGTCACAAAGGAAGAAAGAGACTTGGGCATCATCATCACTGATGACCTGAAATCATCAAGCAGACCTCTAAAGCAGTAGGTAAGGCTAGGGGGTGTTGGGGTGTATTAGTAGGGGAATTCACAAGTCGTAGAGGAGGTAATAATCCATCTTTCAAGACACTGGTTAGGCCCCATCTGAAGTACTGCATGCAGTATTGGAGGCCACACTTCACAAGGACATTAACCAAATTGAGGGCAGTCAGAAGAGGCAACCAAAATGGTACAGGGACTGCATCAGAAGACATATGAGGACAGATTAACAGAGCTCAATATGTATACCCTTGAGCAAAGGAGGAGAGAGGTGATATGATCGAGCATTCAAACACCTTAAGAGCATTAACAAGGTGAAAGAAGTCTAACATGTTTAAATATAGAAAAATAGCAGGACAAGAGGGACACAGCATGAGATTAGAGGGAGCCGATTAAGGGGAATGTAGAAATTATTTTTCACAGAAAGGGTGGTGGATGAATGGAATGGCCTACCTCAAGAAGTGGTGGCTATGAATACAGTGCAGGGCTTCAAACAGGCATGGGATAGGCATAAAGGAGCAATACAAATGAGTATGAATAGAAAGGCCACTGACAGAGCAAAGGCCGATGGCACATTTATAAGGTAGAAAAAGAAATGGGCAGATTGGATGGGCCTTGCGGTCCTTATCTGCCGTCAACTTCTATGTTTCTATGTTTCTATGTTAAGCGGCAATTTAAAAGGAGCAAAGTTAGGCCCAGAACCAAAAGACTGTAAGGTTAGTAGCCAAGCAAAGGGGCCCAGTAGATGGAGGCCCAGAGCCTGAAGGGGACTCAGCCAAGGAAGGCCCAGTAGTTTAAAAGGGGCCTAGTACAGGGAGGCCAAGAGTCTTAAAGGAGGCCCAGCAAGTGAAAAACCCAGAGCTTAAAGGGGCCTTCCAAGGAGGAAACCCTGCAGTTTGGAAGGGCATAACGGCACCCAGCACCCTTGGTGTAGCAGTTATTTGGGCATTGCATGAGCTGTGCTTGATGTCTAAAAGTACTTGAACCTGTACCCAAAATGTATTACGTTGCCTGAAAACTGCTTGAACTGTGCAATTGCCCCAAAGCCATTTATTTGCCCCTGGAACTGTGCAATTGCCCCAGGAACTATGTAACTGCCCCAAAACCATTTTTTTTGCCCCTGGAACTGTGCAACTGCCCCAAAGCTGTTCAACTGCCCTTGGAACTGTGTAATTGCCCCAAGTAGCAGTTGCACTGTAGTGTGTCAGCATCTTGTACTAAGGATATTCCTGAATCAGTCTTCAGCAGCGTTCGAAGGGTGTTCAGCAAGTGTATTCCTGAATTAGTCTTCAGCAGCCTTCGAAGGGTGTACAGCAAGTGTGTTCCTGAATCAGTCTTCAGCAGCCTTCAAAGGGTGTCCAGCAAGTGAATTCCAGAATCAATCTGCAGCAGGATTTTCCTAAGATCCTCATCCATGGCTGTACCCCTGCAACGTCACGTTTGTTGTTTTCTGCTAGTCCCAGTATATGGCCTGGCCCTGTGCAGATCCTGTCATCCATTTTGTTGTTTTCCTTCTTTATTACAGCTTCTTCAAGATCTTCTGTTCCACTTTCCCCAAACCAAATCCTTGGCTCATCCGGCCTTGGTGCCCAGAACTCCACCATCTGCCTGACTTCTGAAGATATCCTCATCCTGGTTCTCAGTTTCTGTGGGGTTCTCCCAACATTTTCTGCATCTGTATCATGTCCCAGCAGTCCACAAGAGGGCTGGGGCAGGGTGGTCTCCTGCATCTGGTATCGTGTCCCAGCAGTCTACAAGAGGGCTGTTGCAGGGTGGTCTCCCGCATCTGGTATCATGGTATTATGTCCCAGCAGTCCACAAAAGTGGTGGCAAGGTGGCTTCTGCATATGTCATGTCATCCTGGCTGTCTGCCAGAGGACCGTGGCCAAATCCTTTGCGCTTGCTCTTCATTGCTACATTGTGAAGGCCAACAAGCGGGTTTTGTGACGAAGAGTTCTTGCATTTGTTCTTTGTTGCCAGCAGCCCACCAGCATGTTTTGAGCCAAAAGAGTTCTTGTATTTGTTCCTTGTTTCCAGCAGCCCTGGAGAGGAGGTGTAGCCAATGGACCCTTGGCCTGTTTAAAAAGCCTCTCCACATACCTTTAGTCCCCACAGAAATTTCCATAGCCATGCCGGCCGGCAAGCCTGCTTTTCCCTCTTATCTTTCTGCAACAGATCGACTATCACATGGACAGAGACTTTGATAGCTGTGCACGAATTGCAAATTGTATTATTTTTAGAGTCTTGTTATAGCATACAGTAATCGTTCTCAGGTCTGGAGTACTCCAGGGGGGTAGTCACTTGAGCAGAGGTGCACTTAGGGGTCAGAGCAGAAGCGACCTGAATAGTAATTAGAGTCTTCCTCTTATAGGAAATGGTAGAATGACCTGTATAGTAATTACAGTACTCTTACAGTTTAGAGGCTCTTATATCTCTTGCATTACAATATATATACAGTTTAGAGGCTCTTATAGCTCTCGCATTACAGTACCATTACAGTTTAGAGTCTTCCTCTTATAGGAATTTTAGAGTGCTTAGTCTACCCCTTCTTCCCTGTGACTATATCTTCCTTTCCCTGGTTATAAAATAAATACAGAAAAGTATCTGAACCTCATTCACGACTCCTGCTTCTCATTGTCAGGTGATACCATCTACCTTCCTTGGAACCTTAAGTGTCCTCCCGCCATTCCACCTGCTGGGAGTGACACTGGTGTTGATAGTTACTGTGCAATTTACCTGGGTCATCATAACACAACTGCTCTAGTCACCCTTTTACTATAATTGGACTACAGCACACCACCGTACCACCCATCACAAAATATTTGGTGCAGTGAGCAGGGTGTAGAACATGTTCTCCAAAAAGCCCAAAGCCAGAGAAAGAATAGAGTTCAGGTACCGTTAGAATCCGTAAGTAGTGGTCTCAGCCTGTACAAGACATGCCAAGCAGGAATGGAAAAAAATTCCTTAAAACTCTAGGTTGGTCTTCTAACAAGTCCCGGTTTTGCCCCATCTAGACTAACCCCACTCTACAGATTGACAACAGACCAGTGGAGTGGAAGGCATGGCAAGATGCAGGTATAAATACACTGAGTGACCATTATACTCCTGACACAGGGATACTGGTACCCGTGGAGACACTAAGGGACAGAGGAAGCCCAACAGGAAAAGGGAGAATCCTCTTCTGGCAATACCTCTAACTACGGGACCTGCTCAGGATGACCCTCACACCCATACATAAGTTACCACCCACCATACTTGACCAATGGGTGGGGGGACTGACCTCTCTCCAACACCTAATAAGCAAACTGATGAAACTCCTGACCAAGCATAAGCCTACCCTCACACTGACAGACACTGGAACTAAATGGGAGTTGGAGCTGGGGGTACATATCCCACAAAAGGACTGGGAAACAGTTTGGGCAAAGGCATACTGGGCTAATAGACAACTCCAAGCAAAGACTCTCCAATTTAAGATCCTTCACAGAGCCTACCAGACACTCTTGACCCTCTATAGAAAGGGGTTAATGGAGCACAGTGACTGCTGGAGATGTTCGTCCCCGTAGGCCTCGCTCACCCACATCCTTTGATCCTGCCCAGTCCTTGAACCATTCTGGGACAAAGTGTTGACCACATGTGCCAATATAGCACCAGTCTCCCCTACCAGGGACCCAGTCTTGGAGAGCCTGGGTTTGTTACTATACCAACAACCCACACACCCGGTCAGTCACAACCAAATGCTATGGCTAAACAGAGCCCTGGCAGTGGCCAAGTGAGTCATTCTCAGACACTGGAGGGATCCCCAACCACCCGCTTTCCAAGAATGGGAAATGCTGTTAGCCCTAACAGCTAGAAATAAGAGGACAGCCTATGCAGCCATGGGTAATATCCCACTGTACAACCAAATCTGGGAACCTTATTTGGAGACCATGGACACAGTGGGACCTGTTCGCTACCCCTATAGGTGAACACACCAAGTCATAGGGGACAACAGTACACAACAGACTTTCAGTCTGAACTTTCACTTCGACTCTGACCGCACAGGACTACCAAGGGTTGCCACCAGACATCTTATTGCCTTGAACATGCCTCTCTATGGACAGTAGCCATCTTTGTTCCACACATGGGATCTCTTGCTAAGCTCCCCGACCCACAAGAATCCACACAGAACACCTGCATACAAAATATATTCTCTGGTGGACCTTGGACCATGGGAAATAGGTATTCCATAAGACCTCTGCAAGGGATAAAACTTGACTCATCGGATGCTCCTCTTGAGACAGGCACATGCAAGCACTCTAAGCTCATTAGGGACAAAGACTGCCTTGTAACCACACATAAGTGGTTCCTCTGACATTGGGTAGCAGGTACCTAGAAGACTAGACTTTACCCAAAAGTACTTATTTTTATACCTGTCAACCTAGTGGTCAGACTACCATGGATAATTATACACTATTTTGCTGCCTAACTTCCTCTAGTAGTTTCCACAGGGGAACAGAAATAATACCTCCAGTTGAAACTAGTGTTGTTACTGATACATGGGGGTGGGAGTAACATAACATGTTCTATTGTTGTATTCTGCTCTCCATGTTTCTATGTCATATCAAGTACTGGACACTGTTGTACTCTGTACATTGAATACACTGTTTGTATGAACTATGTGCCAATTAAGTTTGTTTGTTTGTAACAGATGAAAACTTTAATAAAAATCTTTATAGCAAAAAAAAGAATCCAGAAGTAGTAGCGAGATGGACGGAGGACTAGGAAAGGGTCCAGGGCAGATGCATCCTACCCCATTGACCATGCCATACTACTTTGGAGCCGCCATGGCTCCCATGCTACACAGAAGAAGTAGGTGGCAGAGACTCCAGCAGTCTAGGAGAGTTCCAAGCTAAAATGCAGTCAATGTTCCAGTTCTACCAAGTACCAGAACCAAAGAGTGGAAATTCTGCTAGGACAGTTGAAGGGAGCTGCCCACTGGGAAGTGCAGTCATGGCCTGAGAGAGAGAAGGTGGCTGCAGACCAGATTTTCCACAGCTTATGAGACACATTCAGTACCAGAACTGTGTCTGAACTAAAGATAAAGTTTTCTCCAGGACTCAGAGGCCTCGAGAGACATTGAGAGAGTATACCTTAAGCCTGCAGGAGGCACTCCGAGCCATAGAGAGGGAGGATCCCAGAGAAGTGCGAGACCTGGATAGGACCCTCACAGAGAAGTTCATCAATTGAGTTCATAGTGAGGCTTTAAGAAGGGAACTGTGAACGCTTCATCTGCAGGATCCTGTCGCTCCCTTTTTGGATTTCAAGGAAAAGATCCTATGCATTCTAGGGCCTAGCCAAGCAAGAGAAGAGGCTGCCGTACGTCAGTAGCAATTGACATCTGTCAGCACAGTGTGGCCGGAGTACTCCACTGGATGATGGAGGCAGAAGGATCGATGGTCATGAGGGCCATGTCCAGAGAAACAGTTTTCGCCGAGCAGTTACATCCGTTATTCCACAAACAAAGATGAGGCCTACATTGAGGTGACACAGACACCGGTCCCGCCTTGCCGAACCAGCCCAGGGTCTGGCGACGAATGGACTTAACAGATAGCGGCTCTCACCACAAGGTCACGGAAGTGTGTCAGAAGGTGCAAGACCTCAAGAGGGGTTGGAGACAGGGACCTGTCAGTGGTTGATCAGAGAGCGATCGAAGACCTGAGAAGATGATGTCCCATCTGAGAAGAAGAGAAGGCTGACACCCAACTGACCATTTCGACGGCCAAGGAAGACCCATTTGTTGACAATGTGAAACTGCAGGACTCATCAAAAGAAGATGTGGACAGGCTACTACCAATGCAGTGGATTTAAATAGAGAGTCCCTGGGAATGTGGGCTAATTCTCAGAGTTCAACGGAGCAGGTCCAACCTCAGTAAAAGACAAATCCTTTTTTGTGGTAAGGTGCCCAACAGTGACTGTACAAGTGAATGGACATGACCTTCCAGCATTACTAGAGACAGGTTCTCAAGTGACACTATGCAATGGAAATACTTTCAAAAGCATTGGTCCCCACAAGACTTAAAACCCCCACCTCAATCCAGAATCAGACTAATCACCAGCAATAGGAGTGAGGTTTCATACCTTGGATACATTGAAGCCGACATACAATTGAGAAATCACACCCAACCTCGCCATGGTATTATAGTCAGTGATGCCAACAGCAATGAGTTGCCTCCACTCATCCTGGGGATGAATGTCCTGCAGCATTGTTTTGAAGAACTAGTTCACATCTTGCACCAGCATGCCGAACAACTACCAGCAACGGATAAACAAGTGTTACAACAGACCATCCACTTGCTACAGTATCAGCACTTCACCAATGCAGATGGAGAAATAGGGAAGGTGAAAGTGACAGACTCCCATCCCATCACACTAAATCCAGGGACTGAACCACATTGTGGTGTAAAGCTAAAGTGGAACTGAAGGACAAGATTACAACACCCTGGTGGAACCATATCTCAAGTTCAAAAGAAGAGCCAGTCACTGTCGCTCACAGCATTGCTACAGTCAGCAAGGGACAAATAACTATCTGAGTCCTCAGCTATGGCAACCATGCAGTTCAGTTTTATAAGCATCAGCCCATTGCCAAGTTGCATGCTGTCAATATTCAAGATGTTGTGGAACCGGACAGCCGAACCATCCTGCTAGCCTGTCAACAAATGATAACAACGGAACAAGAAAGAGAATTGGAAAGCGGAGATCTGCCTGAATAGCTAAAAGAAATTGACATCAGCACTTCTGAAATGACAGAAGCCCAGAAAGAAGACATCGGAAGAGTAGCAGTTCGACATCAAGAATCCTTTAGCAAATATCCATTCAACTTCAGCCTAGCAAAATGGGTTCCACACTACATCCCCATTAATCAGCATCCCCCCATCTGAGAGAGGTTCTGACCTATCCCTCCAGCCATGTGCCAGCCAGTGGAGGACATGCTGAGAGAGTTGAAGGAAGTAGATGTAACCTGAGAGATTCACAGTCCGTGGGCTGCACTGGTGATGTTGGTGAAGGCACAACGTCATAATGTTGCAAGACATTATGCCGCATGGCAAAATTGCGCTGCCAATATAGCACAATTTCTGCCATGAGGCATAAGTCTTTTTTTTGTGGGGGGCTCTGCTTCCCACACCCCGTTATGGGGGCTACTTCACTAAAGATTCTCAACTCTGGGGGTTAATTCAGGGAGCGCACAAAGTCCAAACGAAATAAAAATTTCTGGGACCAAGAATCAAACCCGGTCCCAGATGCAGCGCCTGGGTTCCTGCTGCTGTCACTCAGTCCAGTGAGCTACGGCAACTGTTCAGTCCACCCCAGTCCCAGCAGAGGTCTTATCCTCTTTCTGGGAAGGTGTGAATGGTGCAATACCGCATACAGCAGTATACGCAGTAGTGTACTATTCGCTCTTGCCTATGGCGCTATCCCGGGTTACCCATAATGTCACACACTATTAAGCATGCGTTATTATGACCCAGTAGGGTTGTGGAAAAAGAAGGATGGGAAGATCCAGTTTTGTGTTGATTATCAGAAGCTTAACAACGTAACTCACAAAGACGCATACCCTTTGCCCCGAATCGAAGATTCACTAACTGCACTGCAATCTGCAGCTGTATTCTCCACCTTGGATCTGACCAGTGGTTACTGGCAAGTGCCAATCGCACACACAGATATAGAGAAGATAGCCTTTATTACCCCTATGGGGCTGTTCGAATTCACCCATATGCCCTTTGGCTTGTGCAATGCCCCTGGCACATTCCAGCAATATATAGAACATTGTCTAGGAAGCCGCAACTTTGAAATACTACTCTTATATCTAGATGACATTATCATTTATTCCCAAAACCATGAAGATCATTTATAGCACCTAGCAGAAGTCTTTGAATGTCTGGCCCAGTACAGACTCAAACTTAAACCATCAAGTGTCATCTTCTGAAGCCACATGTTAACTACCTGGACATGTTGTGTCAGCAAGTGGAGTGTCCCCAGACCCTGACAAAGTGCAAGTTGAGCAAGAGTGGCCTGTACCCACTACTGTGAGAGATGTCAGAAGGTTCTTAGGCTTTGACAGATATTACAGAAGGTTCACCAAGAATTTTGCCAGACTAGCTGCACTCCTTCATGAACTGCTCCGTGGGTCAACACTGGGCATACACGTAAAAATCAACCTGTCATCTGGACTACCAGACACCAAACCGCTTTTGACAGTTTGTGACGAGCCCTGATAAAAGCTCCAACTCTGGCCTACCCAGATTACACCCAGCCTTTCAGGTTATACACAGATGCCAACAACAGCGATCTAGGTGCAGTTCTAATACAAGAACAGTCTGGAACAGAAAGAGTCAGTGCTTATGCTAGTCGCAGCTTGAGAGGCTCAGAATGAAATGACGAGTGCTACAGCTCTTTTAAATTAGAGTTCCTGGCTCTAGTGTGGGCAGTCACTAAAAAGTTTTGACACTATCTGGCCGTTACACCATTCACTGTATTCACAGATAACAATCCCTTAGCTCACCTTAACAGAGCACGGTTAGAAGCGTTAGAACAGAGATGGGTCTCATGAATGTCCAACTACCAATTCACTCACAAGTACTGGTCTGGGGAAAGCAATGCTAATGCAGACACTCTGTCCCTATTACCCCAGCGTAGAGCCCGAAAATAATGATTACACACTGGAAGACAAAGATGCCATGTTTTCTGCAAGTCCCAGCAGAAATGGTGCATGCCTACTGTCAAGTCAATTCTATAACAGTAACCAAGAGAGAACCTGACTCTGCAGCTTATTTGGCAGATCAGAATAATCTATGGACTCAACTCCAGAACCAGAGTTCCATTGTGCAGCAAATCAAAGTCCAACCTGAAAAAACAACCAGAGCCTCACATCTGAACTCCAGAAGAATGCAGACCCTAAATTCACAAAATTGTGATGCCATCGCAACTGCCTGATGGTGAAAAACTAAGCTAATGAGGCAAAACAGAGACCCTCACACTCATTGCAAAATCATCCAAGTGATTGTGCCACAGGAGAATGCACAGATAGTTCTCGAAGCATACCACGACAAGTCTGGACATTTTGTGTGGAAGAAAGCAAAATTTAACATAAGAAAGAGATTCTATTGGGTGGGAATGAAAACACAAATCCAGAAGTGGTGTGAGGAATGCCTGTCCTGCAACCTGAAAAGAAGTAGTGAAACTGACCAGAAAGCTCCTCTTCAGCCTATCCTCAGTCACACTTCTCTAGAACTGGTGGCCCTAGATCATCTAAAGCTTGAACTCAGTCAAAGTGGTGTTGCATATGTCCTGACCATGACAGACCATTATTCCAAGTACATTGTAGCCATACCTGTCTGAGATCTCACCCCTAAAAGTACCGCAGTAACCTTGCTGTAGTACTTTGGGCAACCCTATGGTTTTCCCACCAAAATCCTTACAGATCAAGGGCCATCCTTTGTGTCTCAGCTGTTCCATGAATTGTGTAAACTGTATGGAAGCCACAAAATCTGAACTACAGCTTACCATCCCTAGACAAATGGGTTATGTGAGAGGGCTAATCAGACTTTGATCAATATGTTGAGAGCACGGCCTAAACACAAACACCCATATTGGCCCACCATTCTACCAGAATTAACCTACCTCTACAATAACACTGTTAGAGTTTGACTGGATACACATCCTATTATCTCTTGTTCAGATGCCATGGTCGCCTGCTAATGGACCTTGTGCTTGATACTGATCTAAGAGAGACTTCTGCAAATAAACAGTATGCGGACTGGGTTACTGAACATAGTCATAGATTGCAAGAAGAAGGACAGATCTTAGATAAACATATAGCTCAAGTGAGATTAAGACAAAAGTTGTGCACGATGCCAATGCAAATTCAAGCCCATTGCAAGTTGGAGAGAGAGTATTGTTGAAGAAAACTCAAAGCTTCAATAAGCTGTCTCCAAAGTGGGAACCCGAACTCTATGTCATTGGCGAAATCCCCAATCCCCTACCAAGAACTTCCAGTGTATAAAATTCAAAGTGAAGTTGGGAGAAATACCAAGATTGTACATCATAACCTGTTGAAACCCTGTATCTTCAGAGCAGGATCAAATGAAAAAGTTGACCCAGAATCAGAGCCAACAGAGAGTCGGGAGTGTTGCTCCAGTGATTTTACAAGGCTGAATACTCCAACAGACAGGTATGTCAATCCTTGGGGTTACCCATTTCTGTTTGCTGCTAACCCGGACTGATCTGAAAGACTGATGCCTGCAGATGCAACACAGGCAGAACCTGCTATTGTTGAACTTACAGTCCCTATAGTTTGCAGATCTCAGAGCAAATTTTGGGATTCCTCCTAAGAGGTTCATATTAGAAACTCTAATTCCAACCTTCCGAACTGCTATAATTTGATAAATCACTCAGATATGGTCACTGTAGGTCCCCAGGTTCCTTTAAAATCACAATAGCTGATCTAGAGGTAAAAGCTTTATCTAGTATTCAGGTAGTTCATTTTAAAGTTCTAACTTATTCTAGCTATAGATTTCTTTGAGTTAAGAGAACTTCATTAGAACTTTTAAAGCTTATATAGAAGTAGTTAAGAAATCTGTTAGCCTTCTTAAAATGGTCATAGAGATTCTAGAGATGTCCACATCTACATAATGCTATGTTAGTTATGTAGAATGCAATAGGTGGTATACAAAGAAAATTTGGGGATACATGAGGACATGTATCGTTTGGCGGGCCCGAATTTGTAGTGCCCCAAAGTTGGGGGCACAACAGAGAGTGAATGAAATAAAGTGCCCCAGAGACCCCATTTAGGTGGTCAGTATAGGGGTAATGTACAGGGGACAGGTCACGTCGGGGAGCTGCACTCCACCCAACCAATCCTGCTGCTGCTACCATGCATCCCAGACTGAGGCTGGAGGGGAGCGACACCAGAGGAACCACAGACCCAATTCAGGTACATTTGCTTGTCCGGCTCCTCTCGTCCTCCACCCTCCACACTGTGCTGCTGACTGCAGTCTTTCATCCCTCTCTGGCCCTTTTGTAGGGCAGGGGAGGTCCTGGCTTCTGGCCAGGGGATTGGGCACTATGAGCCCAACAGGGAGGGTCTCCTGCCCATGGCCCCCCTTCTCAGTGATGAGGCCTTCTGCAAGGAACAAAGGACAGGAAGGGAATTGGGGTTGCTGGTGGGAAGGTCTGTGGGGCTTCAGTGCAGGCATAAAGTAAGACAGAGGGGCATGAGGAAAAAAAGAAAAGTCCCCATGTCAGGGAGAGGGTCCTCATTTCTTTGTTTTGCCCCTAACTTTGAGATACTACAGCACTATATACAGTAGATGGTGGGCTGGACTGTCAAAGCCCTGCATCCTGTCTGTGATGGTTTGTATTTTCTAAGGTATCCAAATATGTGTAGTGCCCCAAAGTTGGGGGCACAACAGAGAGTGAATTAAATAAAGTGCCCAAGAGACCCCATTTAGGTGGGAAGTACAGGGATAATGTATAGGGATCCCCTTCTTAGAGTATGTTCCCCTTCCCTCTCATGCCTGGCATGGCAGTGTGAATAAACAAATAAAGGTAAAAAGGTTTTCTGCTGCCTGCTCCTTACAGAACCCCCTCCCCTGAGCAGGCAGTGTGAGTCCAGGGCATCCACACACTGGGGCAGCTGTCCTTGGCCAGCGCATTGTGTGTTGTTTCAAAAAAAGCCAGTGGCATGTGGCTGGACTGGTGGTTCCAGAACCGGAACCCTAAGTTTTTTCCAAATGTGGAATGCCCAAAAAGCAGTTGTTGTAGTGAGTTTGTGGCTGATGGTGAGCAGGGCAGGAGCAAGACCGAGAGAGCAATGAGAACCTGGGCTTACCTAGGTGTTGAAGCCAGTTTCTTCGGCTCTGCTGCAGTGCCTCTCCTCGGCTCCCAATTTGAAGACAGTGGCAGTCCAGTGCTGCACTCTGGTGTCCAGTGCCAGAGTTGCAGCCAAACGTAGTGGCATCCCCAACTGCGGTGTGCACTCAGTTGCTCCATTTTTTTTTTTTTAAAGTAAAAAGTGGAATGGTCCCCTGGTGGCGGTGTGGAAAAGCCACATCAGAAGAGAAAGAGGGAGAGCAACGGCAATGTGCATCAGGGGTCCCGAGGTCCCCAGCCACCCAAATCCTGCCTGAATCAGTCCCTCCCACTGCAAGTACCTCCCAACTCCCATACCAGATGCCATCACCCCAGGCTGGGGTGGCGAGTCGGCAGCAACACAGGAAGAGTGCTGACCACTTGTAGAATAAATAAAATTGTGGCAAAAGTTTTCTGTTAAAGAGCGCCCGCGAGCAATAGAAGGGCCAGGTGCCAGAGAGAGGGTGGGCCCGAGGGACCAAGATTTACATAATTAAATATTCAGTGGGCATAGCGACACTCAAAGGAGGGGCTTAGTACAGGATTCCAGAGAAAGGAGGCATAAATATTTATAGAGAGTGCTCCTGGAGGAGGAGCCGAGACAGGGTCCAGAGTAGAAAGGCCCCAGCAGTGGTAAAGTGGCAATTTAAAAGAGCAACATCGGGCCCAGAGAGGTTAAAGGGGTAATGTTAGGCCCGGAACCAAAAGAGGGGCCCAGCAAGATCCCACAGCTTTAAAGGGGCCCAGTACAGGGAGGCCCAGAGCCTGAAAGGGGTCCAGCCAAGTAAGGCCCAGTAGTTTAAAAGGGGCCTAGTACAGGGAGGCCCAGAGCCGGAAAGGGGGCCCAGCAAGTGAAAACCCCATAACTTAAAGGGATACTACAAAGAGAAAATCCTGTAGTTTGGAAGGGCATAACAGGGCACCCAGCACCCTTGGTGTGGCAGTTATTTGGGCACTGCATGAACTGTGCTTGATGTTGAAAAGTACTTGAACCTGTACCCAAACTGTGTTACATTGCCTGAAAACTACTTGAACTGTGCAATGCCTCAAAGTTGTTAATTGCTCCTGGAACTGTGCAATTCCCCCTGGAACTGTGCAATTGCCCCTGGAACTGTACAATTGCCCCAAAGCCATTCGTTTGCCTCTGGAACTGTGCAATTGCCCCTGGAGCTGTGCAATTGCCCATGGAACTGTGTAATTGCCCCAAGTTTCAGCTACACCATAGTGTGTTAGCATCTTGTACTGTGTATTCCTGAATCAGTCTTCAGCAGCCTTTGAAGGGCATTCAGCAAGTGTATTCCTGAATCAGTCTTCAGTAGCCTTCGAAGTGTGTTCAGCAAGTATGTTCCTGAATCAGTCTTCAGCACCCTTCAAAGGGTGTCCTGCAAGTGAATTCCAGAGTCAGTCTGCAGCAGGATTTTCTGAAGATCCTCATCCATTGCCATACCCCTGCAATGCCACATTTGTTGTTTTCTGCTAGTTCCAGTGTATGGCCTGGCCTTGTGCAGATTCTGTCATCCATTTTGTTGTTTTCCTTCTTCATCACAGCTTTTTCAAGATCTTCTGTTCCAGTTTCCCCAAACCAACCAACCAGTTTGTTGTCTTACATTTATCCTTGGCTCATCCGGCCTTGGTTCCCAGAACTCCACTATCTGCCTGGCTTCCGAAGATATCCTCATCCTGGTTCTCAGTTTCCTTGGGTACTCCCAACATTTTCTGCATCTGTATCTTGTCCCGGCAGTTCACAAGAGGGCTGTGGCAGGGTGGTCTCCTGCATCTGATATCGTCTCCCAGCAGTCCACAAGAGGGCTGTGGCAGGGTGGCTTCTGCACCTGTCATCTCATCCTGGCCGTCCACCAGAGGACCATGGCTGGATCCTTTGTGCTTGTTCTTCATTGCTATATTCTGCCAGCCCACAAGTGGGTTTTGTGCCGAAGAGTTCTTGCATTTATTCTTTGTTGCCAGCAGCCCACCAGCGCATTTTGATCTGAAAGAGTTCTTGTATTTGTTCCTTGTTTCTGGCAACCCTGGAGAGGGGATGTAGCCGATGGACCCATGGTCTGTTTAAAAAGTGTCTCCACATCCCTTTAGTCCCACTGAAATTTCTGTAGCCACACCAGCTGGCGAGTCTGCTTCTCCTCCTTAACTTTCTGCAACAGATTGATCATCACATGGACAGAGACTTTGATAGCTGTGCACGAATTGCAAATTGTATTACTTTTAGAATCTTGCTATAGCATACAGTAATTGTTCTCAGGTTTGGAGTACTCCGGGGGGATAGTCACTTGGGTAGAGGTGCACCTCTGGGTCAGAACAGAGTGACCTGAATAGTAATTAGAGTTTTCCTCTTATAGGAAATGGTAGCATGACCTGTATAGTAATTACAGTACTCTTACAGTTATGGGGCTGTTATAGCTCTCGCATCAGAGTACCATTACAGTTTAGAGTCCTCCTCTTACAGGAATTTTAGAGTGCTTAGTCTACCCCTTCTTCCCTGTGATCATGTCTTCCTTTCCCTGGTTAAAAATAAATATGGAAAAGTATCTAAACCTCATTCATGACTTCCCTCCTGTCTTTGTCAGATGATACCATCCACCTTCCTTAGAATCTGGTGTTCTCCCGCCATTTCACCTGCTGGAAGCGACACTGGTATTGGTAATTAGCGTGCAATTTACCTGGGACATCATAACACAACTGCTATAGTCACCCTTTTACTATAATTGGACTACAGCACACCACCGTACCACCTACCACATGGGGACACTGTTGCAAACTAAGCCTGACCCCTATTTTCAAAGACCAGGATACCACTCAGGGAACATCCTCAATACTTGCAAAATCGCTATTTATCCAGCAGTGTTATACAAGGTGCTGCAACATTTACTATGAACCAGAACTGAAGATGAGATAGAACAACATGTATAGAGTAAGGAAGGGGCCACCCAATTACCACATGAGGGAAACGCCACATCCTAATTTCAAACTTGTGTGCAGTTGGGAACACTGGCATGCACACAGGTTGGTGGCACAGTGCTCATATCCACTCAGTCCTGATTTTGCTAGTTGCAGTTGTTTAGCCAAGTCTGCTTTGTTGTGGCTATACAATAAAGTCATCAGGCATTGGGAACTGATGAATGTTTGGGGCTCCTCTGATGGCACATGCAGGACAGCTGTTTTACGGAGCGACAGAAGAATGTAGTACTTGCAGAGGGCTAACAAACAGGCTGCAGTGGATGCAAAATGCCATGTGTCATCTTGAGCGGCATGCATAAATGTGATATACTGGCCTCTCAATTATCTGAACCACTTAGTTGTTGACCAAGCAGTTTGTCTAATCAGGGCTTTATTATCTGCATACAGTAGAGAATATTGTGTTCATTCACAACCTCATGACCAGAATACGGTGACATATTAACTAGCTGACATATTCACCGATTCTATCTGCATCAGATTGAACATTACCATATCAATCCCCCCCCACACACACACACACACACACACACACACTGCTAGACCCAGCTGTCATACTACATCACTGGTGGCAGCTGCCCAACCCAATCACCAGTATCCCCTCATCCACACTGTATAGCCATTCTACTATAATGGGACCCAAAAACAGGTGAGTGTGTTGAGCACATGATCAGGCAGCCTTCCCTAGGTACTATTGTGTGCCATTATGGCATGTTTAATTAGAAGGAGTAATGCTGTCCTGCAGGAATGACAGGACCACACATCCCTTGATCAGTGTTTCAACATAAGCCACCTAAGAGATGTGCTGCACTTGGAGCCGAGTTAGTTGCTCTGTTGCTCAACAAGTGCTGATTTGGCATTAGGATACAATGCTCTACACTGCTCATGGACACCGTCACTCCATCATTCATCTGTGATGGTGCATTAAGTCTAATATACGTATTTGTGTATTGAACAGGACAGGCACTAACAGGGCAGGATGGGAGGATGGTCAGTGGATCCATCACTAGAACAGAGCACTCTGCACAGCAATTCCTCCTAAACCCAAACTGCACAAAAAACCTCTATAAGTGCTAGACTATCTATTTGGTTGTCTAGTACTTATGACAGACTTATTTATTTATTTTATTTATTTAGCTTTTGTTTACCAGATAAGCACACTAGACAGTCACGTGCCTATTTTCAGGTGCGACCCAGGAGAGTTACAGAGATACGAGCAATAACAGTACAGAGGCTAGCATCAAGTTACACAAAGGTACAGTCAGAATACAAGCAAGAAGGACCAGCCGAAACAAAGTACAAAGGCTTGGGTCCAACTGTCAGGCAATGTACATACAGTTATAAGCAATCAACTACAGTCAGGTAACAGGCAGAGAACAATTTTAGTGCAGTTCAGTATGAGGCAGAACAACCCAGGGAGGGCAGCCAGGAAAAATTAGAGCCAATGTCAGCAGCAACAATATTTGTGAATATTGCTTATTTGTTATTTTTGGAATAAGTGCATGCCCGCACCCAGGAATTTTTTTTTTTTCTTTATTTCAGGCACTTCACGGAGGAAGGGACTACAGGGGACAGAGGCAGCTTGAGGCTTGTTTTAGGTAATCCCAAAGGAAGGACCTGAAACAACTGTGGGTGGGGGCAGTTCTTACATGAGGAGGTAGGAGGTTCCAGGTTTTTGGGGCAAGAGCTGCAAATGCTCGATCTCCCACAAGGGAGTGAGTCTTTGGAACCATCAGTGTCTGGGATTCAGTGGACCTCAACTGATAGCCAGAGGGGACAGACTTGCCAGCAACTACCGCCATGACTGTCAGTCATGTCCATCGACTGCAGGAAACCAGGGACTGTAGTTTTTAACAGATCATTTCTATGAAATCGACCCACAGTACATTCAGGCACAGTTGGGCTGCTGCAGGCACAGGAGGATCACAAATATGTGTTTTCTGCATGCCCTTTGAAAGTCCCAGCTGGTGTCTTTATTGTGTGGCAGCAGAGTGTTCCTGAACTGCTGGCGTTTGTGGGTCACTTGCACTGCAGTGACAAACATCTCAGATTCTCTGTTATCTATAGTCTAAAAGGAATTCCATTTTTAGACCTTAGGGTCAAAAGAGGCACATGGCAAGGTTTCTACTAGTCTTTATAGCATGCCAACTGACAGAAACACAGTTCTTTTGGAGAACCACAAGCCTGACATGGTTACCTCAGAGAGTGTCTAGCAGGAGGAGCAGTTGGACTGTGGGCTCTGGAAAGCTGGGGTGGTGGGTCAGAAGCACATTCTTCAACCGGTACCACTACGTAATTCCTACACTGCTCTGGTGGGGCAAGATGGCAATAATAACTGAATTACAGTGGAAGGAGGCACCCATGGTAGGGACTTGGGAGGGTGTGGTGGTCCTCCATAGTGGAGACCCCAAGACAGGAGGTAGAGGACCACAGAGGAGTAGGAAGCAACTTCTGGTGGAGGTACTCAATTGCGAGTGGGATAAATCTGGGAATATGAAATGGGGGGGAGGGAGGTTAAGTGCCTACGCAACGCCATGGCCCAGATGGATGAAAGCAGATCCAGAGGATTGCTAGGGCAGCAGAAAGAGAGGCTGAGCTGGATGTCATTGTCCACCTGTGGACTAATGACCTGGCTAGGGATGGGGTTGGGTTGTTGCAGGGGGAGTTCATGGAACTGGAGAGAGGTCTTACTGAGGTAGCACATTCAGTGGCTTTCACAGAGGTGCTGCCTGTCTACGATGGTGGGGGGTGAGGGATTGCCACATCAGAACGTTCAACTCATGGTTGAAGGAATGGTGCAGAGAGGAGGAGATCACCTCCATTGGGGACTGGGGCTCAACCTGGAGGGATAAGGGCCTTTACAAAGGTGAGGGACTACATCCAGCCGGAAAGGGAACTGCAGTCCTCAGTGGATGGTTTAAATGTTACTTTGATGAACATTTAAACTTGCTGAGGTGGGTGGTCCCACAGGCTAAAGTAGGAAGTACAGAGAACCTGAGGGGAGAGTCATTCCCACAGGGTGCAAATTAATACAGGAAGCAGGGTGGTAGAAATGAAGGGAAATGGAAATGGGAGCAACAGTGGAGGGAAGGCAAAAAGGAAGAAAGAGGGGAAATAATCAGAGTGGTAACAAAATCTGGAAGACCATGTGTGTGAATGCTAGAAGTCTAGGAAATAAGATTCTGGACCTAGAGGCCATCATGGCAGAGGCCACCCTGGATATTGTGGCCATTACCAACTTATGGTGCACTGAAAACCATGACTGAGACATGGCCATACCAGGCTGTTCTCTGTTCAGGAAGGACAGAGTGGGAAGAAAAGGAGAGTGTGTGGTGCTTTATTGTGAATGAAAGCACAAAAGTGACAGAGATACAAGTAATATGTTGGGGGGGGGCAGAGGTAATATGAGTTACCCTGGAGAAGGGGAACAGAGCCACTATTTGCGCTGGTGTGATCTACAGACCTCCAGCACAGGGGAAGAAGTTCGATAAGGTACTGGTGGAAGCCACTGGCAAGATGTTAGAAAAGAGAGAGGTGCTGCTAATGGGGGACTTCAATCTGCCAGTTGTAGATTGGAGCCTCCCAGCTGTGGCTTCATTTAGAAGCAGGGACCTCCTGGACTCCAGACCTGTTACTCACTAACAAGGACAGTGTTGTAGACATCAAGATGGGAGACCAGCAGGGGACCAATGATCACCGTACAGTGTGATTCAATATAAGGACAGCTGAGGAATTGAACCACACAAGGTCAAAGGTCCTAGACTTGAGGAGAGCAGATTTTATACAAATGCGTGAATGCTTGAGGGATGACCTGGCAGGGATGGCTTACCTGGGTGGGGTGGAGGAAGAGTGGTCAGAGCTAAAAGGGGTCATAGTGAAGATAACAAACCTCTACATCAAACAAGTGAGTTAAAGTAAGAGGAAAATGAGACTGCAATGGATCTTGAAAGGGAAGGCTGAAAAGGTGAAGGCTAAAAAGGTGGCATTCAGAAGATACAAGGAGTCACAGAGTGAGGAGGACAGGGAGGTGTATCCGGAGAAACAGAGAGAAGCAGGGAAGCAGTAAGGAGCTTGAAAGCACAGACTAAAAACAGAATAGCCCAAGAGGCAATGAAAGGGGACAAGACATTTTTTAGGTATGTAAGTGAAAAGATGCAGACCAGGGGAGGGATTGTAAGATTAAATGGTGCAGGGACAGTGCAGAGGGGGGGACCAGGAAATGGCAGATGCCCTGAACAAATGCTTTTGTTCAGTGTTCTCAGTGGAAGGAAAAGGGGCAGTGCCACAAAAAAGTAATTGGAGCTCTGAAGGGAGGGGCCGGACACTAGTCCTTTTTCAGAACATACAAAGAAGCCAGCAGAAAAAGGCCATTTGGTCTATCTAGTCTGCTTGTATTACAGGGTCCACAGTTAAGCTACTGCCCCTGCCTCCCAATTCTCACATCCTTTCCGTTTGCCCCTCCCATGACCCTTACCTCCCATTGTGTCTATCCCAGTGCCTCTTGAAGCTGCCCGTCTTCAACAAGACCACCTCTTCCAGCAGTGCATTCCAACTGGCCACCACCCTCTCCATGAAGAAGTGCTTCCTAGCCTCCCCCTTAAACCTCCTTCCCTCCAGCTTAAGACTGTGTCCCCTCATGTTTCAGCTGTTACTTACCTTAATGAGACCATCTTTATCCACCCTATTTATCCCTTTCAAGTACTTGAAGGTCTCAATCACATCCCCTGTCTCCCCCCTCCAGGGAGTACATGTTTAGGGCCCCCAACCTCTCTTTGTATGCTTTACTCCGCTGATCCAATCTGGACTGTCTCCAGCAGGTTAACGTCCATTTTAAGGTGTGGGCACCAGTACTGTGCTCCATACTCTGGATGTGGCCTCACCAGTAACCTGAACAAGGGCAGTATAACTTCCTCTTACCTACTGCTGATTCCTCTGGCTATGCATCACATCTTGTTTGCCCATGCTGCTGCTTTCTTGCACTGTGTGAAGTGCTTCAGGTAGCTAGTGATTATCACTCCCAGACCATTCTCCTCTGTTGCTGATACCTGGACTCCTCTCAGGTAGTACTCCATCCTGGGATTCTCGGATGCAATGCACATAACTTTGCATTTCTTGGCATTGATGCCAAGCTGCCAAATTCCAGACCACCTCTCAAACTTTTCCAGATTGTCCTGTAGGTCCTGTATTCCTTCAGCTGTATCCGCCCTCCCACAGAGCATGGTGTTATCCATGAATAGGCACATTTTGCCTTTAATGCCATCCCCAATATCATTAATGAAGACATTGAACAGCACTGGTCCCAGCACCAAGCCCTGCTGGACCCCACTGGTGACCTCCCTGGTGCTAGAAAACTCTCCCACCACCACCACCCTCTGGGTCCTGTTCCTCAGCCAGTTTTCTACCCATCTGATCATCATCTTCCCAACCCCAAGATCCACCAACTTCCTGATCAACCTCTTGTGGGATACAGAGTCAAAGGTCTTGATGTCCAGATAAAGAACGTCCTCTACTTGTCCCATCTACTGTCTTAGTTACCTAGTCAAAGAAGTCAATCAGATTCGTTTGACATGATCTCCCTCCCATAAACCCGTGCTGCTTTGCATCCTGGAGACCATACTCCTCTAGATACTCTATCAACCTTTCCTTAAGTATGGTCTCCATGAGCTTGCACATGATTGCAGTCAGACTCACCGGTCTGTAGTTCCAGGGGTCATCTTTGGGACCATTCTCATGGAGGGGCACCACATGTGCTGATCCCCAGTCCTGCGGTATCACACCCAATTCCAGTGAACTATTGAACAGGCCTGACAGTGGCCCCGCAAGCTGCCAGTTCCCTCAGTATGCTTGAGTGTATGTCATCTGGGCCTGGTCATTTGTTCACTTCAATGCTACCAGCCCCTCCCTCACGCAATCCTCCTCTACCACCGCATCCATGTTCTCCTCCACCCACTTGTTGCCTTTCTGAAGCCTAACAATCCCATCCTTCTTGTCCCTTTTCTTGCTTATATAGTGAGAAAAGGCCTTTTTTCACTTAATTCCCTCAGCTATCTGTAGCTTCTTTTGTGCCATATCCCACCGGGCTACCTTACTTGTTACACTAGCCAGCCTTACGTAATTTTCCCTATCCACCTCTCTCTTGGTCTTTCTTAATTTTCTATAGGCTATCCTCTTGTCCCTTACATAACTTTCCAAGTTATAAACTTCAGATGTGCTGCAGCCATGGGCTCAAATAGGGGCTCCATGAGATTGGCAATACAGACATTGGGATCCTAAGATGGCACCGGCTTACTGTGGGAAGGGTGCAAGTAAGAGAACCCCTTATAGAATTTTTTGGAAATAGGGTTAGCTGCTAGAGAGCCACCCTTGTCCACTGAGAGATAGGCTGACTGATGCCAGGTGGACCTTAAGTGTAGTGGGCTGTAGGCCCATCAAATGTTGGTGGGTGAGGTAGTCCAATAGGACTGGCAACCCTGCCTGGGAAGGTACTATGCTGTTAGTATTACACCATATAGAAAACCTCTTTGATTTAGAAGCATAGGTTTTCTTGGTTGAGGGCCTGGAGCCCCTGAGAACTCTAAGGACACCTTCAGAAAGGTGCAGGTCAGCATATTCTAGGTCTTCAAGAGCCATGCTCTGAGTCTGAGAGACCTGAGGATCGGGTACAGAATCCTCCCCTATAATGAGGTCAGGAGATTGTGCCTCTGAGGGAGGTATGTGGGTTGGGCCACTGAATGGGAGAGCAGTAGTGAGTATCATGGCTGCCTGGCCCAATCTGGAGCTATTAGAATTATTGTAGCCGGTTGGGACCCGAGTTTCATCAGGACCCTGAGCACCAGAGAAAATGGAGGAAATGCATACAGGCTCCTCCCTGACCAGTCCAGTACCAATGCATCCATGGGCACTGTGCCCTTTGCTGGTGGCCTATGGCAGAATTGGGGCAACTGATGGTTCTCTTCTGAGGTGAAGAGGTCTATCTCTGGGGTGCCCCACCTTTGAAACACCACTTCCAGTACCAGTCTGTTGAGAGACCACTCACGGTGGTTTTGGTTAATTCTGCTAATTGCATCTGCTAGGGTATTGTCCTCCCTGGAAGGTGGATGGCTAACAGGGATATCTGTAAGGAGTACGCCAGACTCCATGTTTTCATTGCCTCTACATACAGAAGGTTGAACCTTGTCCCTCCTTGCTTATTCATGTAATACATTGTGGTGATATTGTCTGTCCTGAGCTGTACCCCCTTGTCTCTTACCAGAGATGTGAAGGACTGCAATGCAAGGAGCACTACCATGAGCTCTAGTAGATTTATGTGCAAGAGTGACTCTGCAGGGGACCAAGTGCCATGCACTGTATGCTCTTTCAGGTGTGCATCCCACCCTAGGAGGGAGGCGTCTGTCATGAGTACCAGCGTGGGGAACTCCTCCTCAAATGGGACCCTCTTCTGAGGTTGCTTCTGTCTTGCCTCCATTGCAGGGCCTGCGACATCATCCCTGACACTGGCACCAGCTTTGTGAGAGAATCTCTCCCTTGGCACCAATGTGCACTGAGGTGGAACAGAATGTCTCTCATCTGAAATCTGCAACCCTGGACTGTTCCTGTTGCTGCAGCCATGTGTCCAAGCAACTTTAGGAAGTGCCTTGCTGGCCTTTGCTTGTTGAGACTGAATGACCCTGCAATCTTCAGGATATTGGCTACTCTGTTCTGAGGGAGAAAGGCCCTCCCTTGCAGAGTAGTCAACTCTGCCCCTATGAAATTTAGTGCCTGACGAGGTTGAAGTACAGATTTTTGGACATTGATCAGGAATGCCAATGACTCTAGGGTATCCTGGGTGAACTTGAGAACATCTTTTACTTGCTGTGGTGATTGTTCCATGACTAGCCAGTCATCCAGGTAGGAGAACACAGTGATGCCCTGCCGTCTTAGGTATGCCACCACTACTGCCAAGCACTTTGTGAATGCCCTAGAAGTGGAGGTTAGGCCGAATGGCAAGGCTGCAAACTGATAATGTCCTAAAGGTTATCTGAACCAGAGGCATTTTCTGTGCAATTCCCTGATGGGAATGTGGAAGTAGGCATCTTTCAGATCCAGTGATGCCAGCCAGTCTCCTTGCTGAAGAGTTGGAAGGATCATTGCCAAGGTCACCATTGTGAACTCTGGCTTTGCTTAGTGCTGGTTCAGAGCTCTTAGATCTAAAATGGGTCACCACTTCCCATTTTTCTTTAAGGTTTGGAAGTATCTTGAGTAGAACCCTTTCCCCTTTGGGAGAGGGGATCTGATTCCACTGCTTTTGCTACCAGCAGGTTGGACACTTCTGTTTCTGGGAGTGCCCTTTCTGTAGGGAATGCAGGTCTGAAAACCTTTGACCTTAGCTTGGGGAAAGATTTGAAGCTGAGGCCTAGGCCCTGACTCACAACCTCCAGGACCACGCCTGGGTTAATGGTCTTCCATGCCTGGAAGTGGTGAGTCAGCCTGCCCCCTACTGGTAGTGGGAGGTGACCCTAACTAACTTATCAGGAAGTCTTTTTCGATTGGGATGTAGCCTGTGGAGTCTGATCCCCATGCCTAGAGCCCCTTCTGCCCCTGAAGTATCCTCTATGTTGCTGATATACAGGGGTGGCTCAGGCATGGCAAAAAGGTCTGCTGTAGCCTGACCTACCTCTGCCTCCCCTTCCCTGTGGCCTATAGAAAGTGAAAGCTTTCTCCTTTGCAGCATTGCTCTTGTAGATGGTTTTCTATTCATCCATCTTCTTCATTTATGCCTCTGTTTTGTCACCAAACAGGGAATTATTTTCACATGGAAACTTCATGGCTTTGTTTATGTATCCTGAGAGAGGTCTGTAGTTCTCAGCCAAGGAAACCTCCTCAGAGCCACTGTAAGTGCCATCCATCTGGCAGCAGTATCATTGGCATCTACTGCCATGTGAAACTGATATTTTGTGGCCTCCAGCCCACACCTGGCTGTTTCTGCCTCATCAGTGTCATCGAGGCACAGATCAGGAAGCATAGGAAAACCAGGAGCAGTTGTAAAATTCACAAATAGCGTTTTATTGTTAATAACAGCAAAATAAAAAATTGTTGTGTATAACTATGTACAATGGCAGTACAAACATAGAAAGCAGAGACCTTTTTCTTCTTAATTTCAAATCTCAGTCTGTCTCTGTCTTTTGCAAAACATTGCAGCTCTTTTTATAACAAGTCTTTGCAAGAGCTCGTTATGAGAACATTCTGTTCTCGCACAGTGTTCATGTCAGTTTCGGCAGGTGCAGCAAAACAGTACATAATGATCCAGACCTGACCTATTGTTTACATCTCTGCAAAACTCTTAAAAAATGCATTTCAGGTTAACCCCTTGAGTTCCAATTACTGTTTTGCAATCATGTCAACATTATAACTATATACAGTTTTAAACAAAGGGATCCCAGTTTCAATTGCATTTCCACAAAATGATTCACATATATTTTTATACCAGCAGATAAGCAAGGGGGGAGAAAAGACAGAACAGCAAGTGAAGGCAGAGAGATAGCGAGAGGCAGAGAATTGCAAGACCATCAGGGTGCTCAAGTCCTAGGCCTCACGAGAAAATTTTGTTGTGCAACCAGACAGAGAAGACAGAAAAGGAGAGGATAGAACAGACCCTTGCATTTAAACACTTTCTGCATAACAACTGGGACAGGGCTGTATTCAACCTTGCCATATACCCCCCTTAAGAGGGAACCTGTTTTACAAAAACAGTTTTCCAAAACTTTCTAGTAATTCTCATCTAATGTAAGCATATAACCTTTAGAGTTCTGTGCATATGCAGTATCCTTTTTTCCATAACAACAGTACAGCAAATTGTGAAGTTTAAAGTCACACATTTGTTTTTTCAGCCTTCAGAATTCTCAAATCCATAACTAGACAGAAAATCAGCATTGCTATTCTCTTTCCCAGATTTGTGCATAACTTTAAATTTAAATGACTGCAGTGCCAGGTACCACCAGGTGATTCTGGAATTTTTATCCTTCATTTAGTTAAGCCAACAGAGAGATTGTGATCTGTTACAAGTACAAAGGCAGCTCCTAGTAAGTAAAACTTAAGATACTCCATGGCCCACTTTGCTGCAAGGCATTCCTTTTCAATGGTGGAGTACCTTTTTTCTCTGTAGTGTAATTTCCTACTTATATATAGAATCGGATGTTCTTTCCCATCTATATGCTGACTCAAGATTGCACCTAGGCCTACTTCTGATGCATCAGTCTGTAACAGAAATTGTTTCTGAAAGTCTGGGCTTCTTAAAACAGGAAGTGAACATAATGTAGCCTTAATGGCTCAAAAAGCCTTGTCACACTCTGGGGTCCATTTCGCATTATTCAGGAACCATTTCTTGTGAGTTCAGTGAGGGGAGTAGCTAACTCAGCATAGCTGGGAACAAATCTCTGATAACCAGCCAGCCCTAAAAATGACCTGACATGTTTCTTGGTTTTAGGGACAGGGCTGTTAGCTACAGCTTCTATCTTAGAAACCTCTGGCTTGACTTCTCCATGTCCCAAAACATAGCCCAAATATCAGATTTCCTGCATGCCCAATGCACACTTGGTAGGATTAATTGTCAGACCTGCCTTTTGATTGATTGGATAACTGCTCATAGGTGTTCCAGGTGGCTTTTCCAGTCTAGACTATACACCATGACAGCATGTATCATCATTCAGGGGTAAGGGGCAACAGGCTTCTTGGAAAACATAAACTGAATTTACAAGCTCAAATGGGCAGACTGGGTGGGCCATAGGCCCTTATCTGCCGACACTGTCTATGTATCTATGTATCATCCAGGTACGCAGCACAGTAACCAGTGTGAGGGGATAAAATTACATCCATATACCGCTGTAATGTGGTGGGTGCACCATGTAAACCAAATGGCATGGTGGTAAACTGATACAATCCCATAGGAGTGGCAAATGCAGTTTTGTCTCTGGATTCTTTAGCTAGGGGAGTTGCCAGTAACCCTTGGTGAGATTGAGGGTACTGATATATTTAGCACTTCCCAGTCTGTCCACCAAATCATCTATTCTGGGCATAGGATAACTGTCAAATTCTGACACTTGATTAAGTTTCCTAAAATCAAGGCAGATTCTTACACACCCTTCTTTTTTGTGTACAGTCGTCATTAGTGATGCCCAAGCACTTCTCAACTCTTCTATGATACCCAATTCTTTCATTTTTCATATTACCTTAACCGTGTCAGCTCTTAACTGCTCTGGTAATCTGTATATCTTTTGTCTACTACTTATTTATTTATTAGCTTTTGTTTACCGGGTAAGCACACTAGACAAGGAATGCCTATTTTCAGGTACGACCCAGGAGATTACAAGAGCATGGTTTACAGAACAGTGCAAGGGAATTACAACAATGTGAAATTCAAGCAATGAGCAGGGTGATACAAATAAACAGGTACAAGGATGAATAGATAAGCACATACATCAAAGATAAGAACAAGCAAACAATAGTTACATTTTGTGGAAATAATGCAAGTGCAATTTGTCCCATTTTGGGGATGGCAAATGCTGAGGTGAAGGGCATGCAGGGTAGACAATTCCCCTTACTAGAGCTCAGAGGGGGTAGGGGAACCAGGCATGTAGAGGGTGCACAACAAGGTCCAAGCAGGGGTAGGGGATATAAAGCAGCCTTGAAACAGTTATAGGCTGAGGCAAACTTCAGGTGCAACTAGAGGGTGCTCTTAAAGATGGGATGGGTGAGGGTACATCTGATGGTTGCAGGTAGGGTATTCCAGAATTTAAGGGCACAAACAGCAAAGGCACGATCACCTGACAGTGTACGAGTTTTTGGGACAAGTAGGGGTTGTAAATCAGCTGACCTTAGTTGGTATGATGGTAGAGCCTGCTGAAGGAGTTTGAACAGGGCAGGTGGGGTGGCATTGCGGATGATTTTGTCTGTGGAGCAGCCCAAGACAAATGAGCGATAATTGTCCAGGGACAACCAGTGTAGTTGATTGTATAAATCACAGTGATGGGTAAGTCGTGGGATGGCAAGAGCAAAGCAGCAAATATTATTATAGGCCACATCCTATTTAGCAAGGCTAGTTTTTGCGGTGGGGGTAAAGATTGTCAGTCCAAAGATGAGAGAGGGAAGGAATAAACCTTTAGCAAGGGCAAGCCGTGCAGCAGCAGTAATGGACCCAAGATACTGGTATGCAAAGTCAAGCTTGATATTTATTGCCCTGCAGACATTTTGAATGTGCAGAGACAGGTCTAACTGGGGGTCAAGAGTAACTCCCAGGTATCTAAAGGAGCATGTAGTGCCAACTGGGACACCATCAAGGCTTAAGACATTGAGTGGAACAGGACACTGTTTAAGTTTGGCAGAGGAGCCGAAGAGCATGAGTTGAGTTTTCTTTAAGTTTAGCACAAGATTATTTGTCAGGAGTCAAAGGAGCCAATGTTGCAGTTTACTGAAGTCAGCTTGTAGGTTGTGATTTATGGCACAGACATCACCTGAACTAGCTAGGAGGACCAGGTCATCAGCATATAGGGTTGTGGTGCTATGGGTTGGGACCATTGGGAAGTCATTGATGAAAAGAGAAAATAGGATAGGGCCCAGAATAGATCCCTGAGGGACACCGATAGTGATAGAAACAGGTTCCAATAGAGCTCTGTTGTACTTTACATGCTGTAGTCTGCCAGTGAGATAGTTGGAAAACCAGTTTAGGGCTGGACCAGCAACACCAAGGGAGTGAAGGTTGGTACAGAGTAGGGAGTGATTCACTAGATCGAAGGCCTTTGAGAGGTCCATGAAGATAGCCCAAGGCAGCATACCCTAATATATGGCAATCCTTTTATCAGATGTAACTTTAGCAAGGGTTGTACCAGTACTATGCCCTTTACGAAATCCGTGCTGTTCAGGTGACAGTAAGGTATATTTAGACAAGTAGTCCATCAGCTGCACTTCCACCACCTTTTCCAGTATCTTGCTAACAGCAGACAGGATGGCTATAGGATGGTAGTTTTCTATGTATTTCCAGACGCCCTGCTTGGAAACAGAAACATCCTTCGCTACTTTCAAGATTGCAGGAACAATTTTGGTGATGAGGGAGAGGTTAAAAATATGGGATATTGGGACCGCAAATAAAGGGGCCCCAATCTTTAGGAGTTTTGGTTCAAGGTTATCATGGCCAGCACTCATATAAGGAGAAAGGCCAGCGAGAAGCTTGTAGGTTTCCATCACTGAGATTGTTTTAAGATAGAATGGTGGGCGAGACAAAGATTCTGGAGGGCAGGAATGGTTAGAGGTAGATGACTTGTCATTGTCAGTGGAAAACAGGGAGGTGAATGCCGATAGATCAGAGAATTGCTTGTTAGAGACACTGGTGATGGTAGTAGCATTATTGCAATTTCTTCCATCGACAATTATATACTAGGATGAGCATTCCTTGTCACTATAACATGCCCGAACCCTTTTGCTCGGCCTGGTACTGTGGTAAATGTATTGTTAAATGTTTTTAGCAAGTTACATATTTCTGTGGTTTGTTCAGAGGTTAAGGAAACAGTCACCTTTACAACATCAGCAGTAACAGTTTGTTCCAGGCTATCATAAGCTACATCAATATCTTCTTTATAAGTTTCTGGTAAAACTAGCAAAACAGCTTTTGGTGTTTTTTCAACCCATTTCATGAGGAGGTTAGCATGGTATATAGGGCACAGCACATCTACAGCCCTAATGGAATTCACAGGTTTCATTCACCATACCCTTGATCAGGGTCAACTTGTTGGTGCAACCTTTATTGACCTGTCTAAAGCATTTGACATGGTCAATCACCATTTGCTGATACTTCAACTTGCTAGGCTTGGAATATCTTCAGAGGCCCTAAAGTGGTTCACCAGCTATCTAGCAAACCGCACACAGCAGGTGAGATGGGGTCTGCCCTTTCTGCTAAACTGCCTGTCTGCTCTGGGGTTCCTCAAGGATTGATACTGGGACCCCTTCTATTTAGCACCTTCCTCAATAATCTTTCAGCATCCTGTTCCAAACCAGTACTCCTCTACACGGATGATGCAGTCATTTTCTCAAAGACTGCTGACCCTACCCTCCTTCAGGCCCAACTTCAGAAAAGTTTTACTGAAGCTGAGTCCTGGTTCATCTCTCATAAGTTGGTGCTTAACTGCAAAGAAACTAAGGTCATGCTCTTCCATGGTACCCACAGCAAGCACAAAGCCAAACAATTGGTCAATAAAAACAGTGCATGTGTTATCCTTGATCAGACTCAATCTTTTAAATACCTAGGAGTTACTCTGGATACTACACTCTCCTACTCCAACCATGCTGAGAATGTTGCCAAGGTAGTTAACATTTGCCTGGGCCTTCTACACAGGCATAAACACTGCCTTACTACCAAAGTCCTCAGATTGGCTATCAAAGTTCAATTGTGTCTATTATTGACTATGGATTGGTCATTTATGGTTCCTCCACAGACACAACCTTACATCGGCTCACCACAGCTCTGAATAAGGCATGCTGTCTACTAACTGGTCTAGCTTATCGTACTCACACTTGTGACCTTTACGAACAAGCAGGCTGGCTTCAACTCCAGGCTTGAATTGAATATCAAGCCTGCCTTTTGGTTAAGAAGGCAGATCTTGGTCTCCTACCACCAGGTTCCCTTCAGCTTTTCAGTCCCTTCCGGGGCACTTGGAGCACATGAAGTTCTGTGAGCCAAACTTTTACTGTCCCTCGCTCCGACAGTGATCCATTGCAGTTAGAACTACCTATTTATTTAATTCCCTTCCTCCTGAGATTGCGACGACTGCAACCGTGGGACCATTTAAGCAGAAGCTGCATCAGTTCCTAGTTTCCAGAGCATCTTGTGACTGCTATACCTACTCTCTGCTGACAGATAAATGCATTGGGACTTCCCTCTTTTACCATTTGTCCCTGTATAGCCCTATGCTGCTGCTGTGCTATTCCACTCACAGCACTTCCTCCCTTATCCCTTTCCCATTCCTGCCCTGTTTTCATCCTACCTCATCCCCCTTCCTATACCCCTCCACTCCCACTTCACCCCCCGCTCTATTTCCTCACCTTGTTCTCTCCCTCTACCCCCCGCTCCGTGGGTCTTTCCTGCTCTAGCTTCATTGTGGAATCTCCCTCCTTCTCTTTTTCTCCTTCCACCCCCAATTCACCCCCTGTACTTTCTCTCCTTGTAAGCCCTTTCACCCCTCTTCAGACAAGGCCTCTGGCTGCACTTCACACAATTTTTATCTTGCCATACTGTCCTTTTGTTTATGTAATTACTTTTCTCATGTTGTACTACTTACTGAAACCATTGTAATTTGCTATTCTTGTGACTTGACGTGGAACCTCTGTAAAAGAGCCCTTGGCTCAAAGGTCTTTCCAATCTGTTAAATAAATAAATAGATAAAGTATATCTTAGTATGATTTTCCTATCATGGGTCTCAGTCTCATAGTTAACTGTGCCAGTACGTCTAAGCACTTTATAAGGCCCTTGCCACTTCATTAGCAGTTTATTTTCTGTAATGGGTAACAGTAGCAAGACCTTTTCACCTGACTCAAAATCTTTTTCTTTTATCCCATGGTCATAATACACCTTCTGCTGGTTTTGGGCCTCTTCCTGATTACTATGGACGATTTCAACATATTTTGCAAGTTTCTTTCTCAGGGCACACATATAAGATGTAGTAGATTGTTTCTGATGGGGGTTATCTTACCATGTTTCTTTTATTACATCTAGTGGCCCTCTAGGTTGTCTACCATACAGCATTTCAAATGGTGAAAAACTTGTTGATGTCTGCAGCACTTCTCTGTAAGCAAAAAGCAAGTAAGGTAAGTATTGGTCCCAGTCTTTCCCTTCCCCTTTTACAAACCTTTTTAACATGCGTTTTAGGGTTTGATTAAAACGCTCAACAAGACTGTCTGTCTGAGGATGATAAGGGGAGGTTACATACTACCAAAATCAATCAATTACCCTTTTTACTTTCATCTAATGGGCCAACCACATCCATTGCAATTCTCTCAAAAGGCACATCTATCAAAGGTAGAGGCACCAGGGGCACCTTGTCTTTTTCAGTCACTGGGACTACTTTCTGACACTCTGCACAGGAACTGCAATAGGTAGAAACATCTTTATGAATTCCAGGCCAGTAAAATCTGTACAGCAATCTGGCAAGGGTGTGATCACTCCCCAAATGACCAGCTATAGGACTATCATGTGCTATCTGTAACAACTCAGATCTATACTTTTGTGGTATAACCAATTGTTCTATATGGTCCTGTTTCTGAGGTTTAACCCAAACTCTGTACAGTAGCCCATTACATTTTTTAAACATAGGTGCACTCTTTTTTGGTTTTACCCTCAGCTGCTTAAAATAACCCTGGAGAGAAACGTTGTTAGCTTGTTCTGAAAGAAAATCAATCAGTGATCAGCTTAGTTTCGGCATTTTCATATGCTAACCCCTTATGTCCATAAGTCTTTTGTTGCCACTGTTTCTTCAGGTGTCGTCTTTCTTTCCTGGTCTTCCATTACTTGGAGCTGTGTTCAAACAAGTACAAATCAAAATCAGTGAAAGGAAAAGAGTCCCCGCCATTTGAGATTTTCTTGACTAGGTTTACTAGGTTTTATTTGGAAAAAAAAGAACGCCGTGGCCCATCAAGATTTTTCCCCAACACAATGTGGGCTAGTAAGAGTAGGTATGTTTAATAGAGAACCAAATATCAAGGTGTTTCTTAAAAGTGTCAAAGTTATTGATATCAACTAATTTGTGTGGCAGTGAATTCCAGAGTCTTGATGCTCATATTGTCATGAAGTTGTTCCTTCTGTTAATATTTGCCTTTTTGAGTATAATTTGTTTATTATGGGACCTAAGTGTTCTTGTGTTGTTAGAGAAAGAGAGAGACCATACTGGGCTGATAATTCTGGGGATTGTAAAGCTTTATAAAGGAACAAGATCTCTCCCCAGCAGTGTCTTGTTTGCAGGGTTTGTAGGCCTGTTTCCTGCAACCTCTCAGAATAAATCTTATTAGTCAAGCCTAAAACCATTTTTGTAGCCCTTCTCTGTACTTGTTCCAATTGAGCTATGTCACCTGATAAGTAGGGGCTCCAGAAGGGTGATCCATAACCCAAATGGGGTCTTATATGAGATCTACATAGGGGAATGAGACACTGTTTGGTTCTAGTAACAAAGGCGCATTTAATTTGACTCAGAAGGGTGTGTGCTACCTTGGTGACTTTTGAACAGTGGTCGTGTGCTGAGAATTTGTTATTGATGAGTATTCCTAAATTCCTTTCTGTGTTTGATGACTTTGGTGGGATATTGTTTATTTTATATGTATTTTTTGGATTTGTGGTGCCAAAATGGAGGACAATACATTTATCAATATTGAAGTCCATATGATTTGTCCATGCTCATTTTTCAATTATATATAAGTTGGAAACTAGAGTGTTTAGAGTGTCAGTTGTGTCTACATGGCCACCAAGTTTCGAGTCATCTGCAAATTTTGATAACTAGTTTTGAGACGAAACTTTCATGTCACTTATGTATAGGTTGAACAATGTGGGTCCCAGGACAGAGCCTTGGGGGACTCCACTGCTTACTAGACATGGAGTTGACAGTGAGTTGTTAATGTTAACCCTCTCTGTTCTGTTGGACAGCCAATTTTTTTATCCAATTGGTAAGGCAAAATGAAAAATCAAAGGATTTTAGTTTTGAAATCAAGTTATTTTTTTTTTTTATACTTTCTTTTTCTCCCTCCTGGTATTTCCTACCCTCTTGGTCCTACTCCTTCGGGCCTCTCAATGCTCTTTTGCCGTCCCCTAGATCTGCCCCTAGAGTGCCTTCTCTCCTTCCTCCTGCACAGTGGGGTCTTGTCTGGTGTGGTGGTCTGAGCGGAGGGGCCGTCATCCAGGACTGCGAGGGTGATTTTTCCCCTTAACCTTTGGCCTCATCCCCTGGGGACGCCGGCGCTTGGGACTACATCCCGAGAGGTAACATGCTGATGCACAGACCTCTCATGCACCATGCGACGTTCCCCTCCCTGACCTTCTAAGTAGGAAAGTCACCTCGTCCCTTTTTTCAGGAATCGTGGTGCTTCCACCGAATTCCTTTATGGAATGACGGATGCCTGCCTGCTCCGGTATCCCAAACCTGAGGATGAGAACATCCATAGGGATGCTCAATCCTCCTCCCCTGCCAGCCCCCGCTCCCAAGGTCCGTTATCGGAATTCCAGGTCGCCGGCGTCGCGCGAGGTGTGGCATCCAGCACCTCAACCCTCAGCGCCACCGGGCCGGCCTTAAATATTATTTTTAGGGGAACTACTATTGTCTTGGCTGTTTTGAGTAAAAACCTTGGTGTAATGCTGTCTGGACCAGGACTAGATGTTTTTTTTAAGGTGTGCAGAGCTGACAGAATCATCTGATCCAATATGTTGTATTTGATAGATGTGTTGGGCGGGTCCTGGGAAATTGGGACTGTGTTATCCTTGGGGGAGAATACAGAAGCAAAGTACTTGTTGAATATGTTTGCAGTATCAAGATCTGCTTTAATGATAGAATTATTATGAGATAATGGTTCAGCCTTACTAGTGTTACCCTTTTTGCTGTTTAGATAAGAGTACAATGATTTATGAGAATCCTTGGTGTGGGCAATTTTGAATTCAAGTTTGGATTTGGCTTGTTTAATGGTATGTTTTGGGAGGTGTAGCATGGATTGGTATTTTTAGGTAAATAGTCTCCTTATTTTGGATCCTTTTACTTTTTAGTTTTATAAATAGTTTCAATTTTTTCTTTATTAACGATCTAATATTTTTATTATACCATCTTGGTATTCTCCCTTTAGTGTTGTCTTTTTTTACTATTGAGACCCATAGCCACTCTAGATTATAAATTAATGATTTTAGTAGGGTCCATGCATCATTAGTTGAAAGGTGATTCATTCAATTTTCTCAGGGTGTATAGAAGAAAGTGCTTTATTTATGTTGTTGAAATTTGCTTTATCATAGTTTTTATATGTTGTATGTTTGTGTAAGCAAGGAGACTTGGTCTGAAGGGAAAACACAATGGCAGAGTAGTCACTGGTATTAAGAGGTGCCCGGATATGTATATCGGAAATAGAGTCTTTGATGTTAGATGTGACAAGGTTGAGGGTGTTGGGACCTCTAGTAGGAGAAGTGATATATTGTGATAGACAATTTTCTAAGAGGCATGAGAGAAACAATTTGTCCTCACTGTTGGAGCCCAATAAAGATATCCAGTTGATACTGGGAAGATTGAAATCACCCAGAATAATAGTGTCTCCCTTGTTGGAAAAATACGAAATATCATCCAGTAAATTTTCAAAATAGTCAGGGTCAGGTGAGAGGGGTCTATAACAAGTGCCCAGAAATATTTGTGGTTGTTCCATAAATTGGACAGAAACCCAGATACTTTCTGTAGTGGTAATGTATTGAATTTCATGGGATTTAATATCATCCCAAATATAGATACAGACACCGCCACCTTGTCTGTTATGCCTGTCTTTGTGATAGAGTTTGTATCTCTGAATATTTTTCAATAGGATGGACATAGTATCCCAACAGGTTTCTGTGAGTATAATAATTCCTATGTTATGAATGTGTGCAGTGGCTTCAAGTTTGGCTATGTTTGACTGATTTAGGGAATGAGCGTTTAGTTTTAGTACTCTACAGTAAGATGGTAATTTACTGGTCTTTAGAGACTTGGGTATTTTTTCATTCTCCCCTGTATTGCTAGTTTAAAAAGTTGTTGATATTTTTCAGTAGGGATTTCCTGAGAAGGGTACTACTGTGTCTGCTAAGGTGAAGTCCATCCCAACAATAAAGTGATGGTCTTTCAATAAAGTTCTCCCAATGGGTTATGCAGGGGATATCTTGCTTGATGCACCATTTGCGTAGCCACTCATTTATACTCTTGATTTTATTGTAATAGTTTCAGTAGCTCTTGGGACAGGTAAAATTTCAAATAGGCTAACCGTACAACCCTCATCAGTTAGTAAATTACTCAGTGCAACAATGTCTTGTTTAATACTATCCATGCTGTCATGCAGTATATTGTTGGTGCCAGCGTGGATAAGTGCCAGATGGTTGCTACCTGCATTTTTTAATATATCTGGCAACATGTTGTTAATATCAGTAATCTTAGCCCCTCTAAAACTAGAACATGTGCAATTCAATTACACACTGTACGGTCGATGTGTTTGATCATTGAATCACCGAGCACCAAAATCTGTTTAGGTTTTTTGATGGGAGGAGGTAGTGAGCTAACAGAAGTAGTTTGGTGGTGGGGCAACACAGGCACAGAAGGTTGTGGCTTGTGTACAGAGGGACTGGTGGTGGCTGATTTCCCTGATCCCCGAGGTTTAGAGGGCTTAGAGGTGGTGTCAAGAATACTTGCTGTAGTGGCTAGGGTCTGGTTTACATCCTCTTGGGAAGCTAGTGATGTAGCTGAGGACTGAATATTGTCATCCACTTCCAGGGGGAGAAATTTATTTTGCAATAGAAGTAGTGGGGCATTATAAATCTGGCCACCTCTGCATTTGGTTTTATTGTTTGCCCAATCATTAGTGTTGAAGCAGTTTTTAGTTGGGTCTGAGGCTGACATTAGTGCTTCTGTTTGTAAGACCATAGTGTCAATAACGTTTTCTAAGGCCTCAATCTCTTCATTGCAGGGCTCATTATAAAGTTGCCTAGAGATTTCTTCTTGGAGGGTGTTTACTAGGAGACATTTGTCACAAGTGAAGTCATTATTATCCTCTCCTGCACAAAACATCAAGCAAGTGACATGTCTTTTAATAGGGCCTTCCATAGTACCAGTAGGTATGGGTGTTACAGACCTACTGTGTGGTTATACAGCTAATGTGAAAACTAGGAGGATACACTGCACACTACTGGTACAAGTTTATGATACGGCAAGTGAATGAAGATACCTGATTAAATGTTCCTAAGGTTTCCAGATGCACCCTCGCTAACTACGCCCAAACACATCGCGTGTCTTTTGTGCACGCTCTTCGCGGTGTAGCGACAAGTTTCCTCGCCTCCTGCTCACTGCAGGCTGAGGATAAATGTTGCCCCATGACCCAGAAGTGGTTCCAAGATCACGCAGTGAGGCAAAATATTAAAAAGCTTCCAAACAAAGTTTTAAGAATAAACAAGCCTTGATGCACTGTTTTTACAGTGTAGAACTCTGCCCTCGATCTTGAAAGGCAGAAATGCTAGTGAATCTATCAAGCAGTAATTCGCTTCTCAGGAGGAGAAAAACTATTTGCCCTCTTCCTGTTCCTATGTGGAACAGGGCTCAACAGGCAAATGGAAATATAGTGACACCAAGTTTCATTTAAAAGTAACAGACACAGCAAATACAATTATACACTCCAGGCAATCCCCCAAGAGATACAGATTACTCCCTAGCAACTCAGTGGGAGATATTCTGGTCACACTCTGGTACAAGGTTATGATACGGCAAGTGAATGAAGTGAATGAAGATACCTGATTAAATGTTCCTAAGGTTTCAGATGCACCTATGCCAACTACGCCAAACACACGTGTCTTTGTGCACATCTTCGTGTGCAGCGATGTGTTCTCGCCCTGCTCACTGCAGGCAGAGTATAAATATTGCCTCATGACCCGGAAGTGGTTCCAAGGTCACGTGGCAAGGCAAAATATTAAAAAGCTTCCAAACAAGGTTTTAAAAATAAATGAGTCTTGATGTACTGTTTTTACAGTGTAGAACTCTGCCCTAGATGTTGAAAGGCAGACATGCTAGTGAATCTAGCAAGCAGTAGTTCGCTTCTCAGGAGCAGTAGTGCTCGGTAGTGGGAAAGATCATGGAAGCACTTCTGAAGGAGAGATTGGTGGAACATCTGGTTGTCAATGGACTACAGGACCCAAGGCAGCATGGTTTCACCAGGGGGAGGTCATGTCAGACCAATCTCATTGAATTTTTTGACTGGGTGACTAGGGAAGTGGATCAGGGGAGGGCAGTGGACATGGCCTATCTGGACTTCAGCAAGGCCTTTGACACTGTGCCACATAGAAGACTATTACACAAACTGGGGAATATGGGTGTGGGCAGGACAGTAGTGTGGTGGGTAGGTAACTGGCTGGGTGGCAGGACACAGAGGGTGGTGGTAAATGGCTGTCACTCCACAGAGGGAAGAGTGACCAGTGGGGTACCACAGGGATCAGTGCTGGGACCGGTCCTATTCAACATCTTCATCAGTGACATTGCGCAGGATCTAGAAGGCAGAATTTCACTGTTCGCTGATGACACAAAGCTCTGTAACAGAGTAGACACACCAGAGGGTGTAGACAGAATGAGAAGGGACCTGCAGAAACTTGAAGAATGGTCAAGGGTTTGGCAGTTGAAATTCAATGCAAAGAAGTGCAAGATAATGCATATGGGGCACAAAAACCCTGACACAATATATCAGTTAGGAGGTGAGGATATAACATGCACCAAGCAGGAAAGGGATCTTGGGGTTGTCATCTCTGATGACCTCAAGGTAAGGAAACAGTGTGACAAGGCATCAGGTAAAGCAAATAGGATGCTGGGATGTATAGGCAGGGGCATCACCAGCAGGAAAAGGGAGGTCATAATTCCGCTATACAAGACACTAGTGAGGCCCCACCTGGAGTACAGTGTACAGTTCTGGAGACCATACCTACGTAAGGACATAGACAGGGTAGAGAAGGTTCAGAGGAGGGCAACAAAGATGGTGCATGGATTGCATCACAAGTCCTATGAAGACAGGTTGAAGGAACTGAACATGTACTCCTGGAGGAGAGGAGGAGAGAGGGATATGATAGAGACATACAAGTATCTTACAGGAAGAAACAGAGTGCAGGAAAACACTATTTTTAAGTGAAAAGATGTTCCAGGACTAGAGGGCATGGGATGAAGTTGGAGGAGGACGATTCAGAGGAAACATGAGAAAGAATTTCTTCACAGAACGGTGGTGGACAAGTGGAACACCCTGCCAGAGGAAGTGGTGGGGGCTGAAACAATCACGGGATTTAAGAATGCATGGGATAGACATAAAGGAATTCTAGAGGTCAGGGGTAAGGGGAAACAGACTTCTAGGAAAACAAACTGAACTTATAAGCTCAAATGGGCAGACTGGGTGGGCCATAGGCCCTTATCTGCCGACACTGTCTATGTATCTATGTATCTATGTACTCGGCCTCTTCCTGTTCCTATGTGGAACAGGGCTCAACAGGTGAATGAAAATATAATGACACCAAGTTTCATTTAAAACTAACAGACACAACAAATACAATTATACACTCCAGGCAATCCCCAAGAGATAGAGATTACTCCCTAGCAACTCAGTGGGAGATATTGCCTGAGCTCTTGTCACCACAGCTGCTGAAACATCAGAATTTACTCCCTCTTTGCTTAACTCAGTAAATCCTGGAAAGTCATTTCCAATAATCACAGGTACAGGTAACTTAGGTACCACCACCACTTTCATTTGATGCGACATCCCATTAATAGTCAGAGTCACTTCATTGGTGGGACAGTATCGAGTTTTCCCATGGATGCAGATGACACCAGTATCTGGTCCTTTTAGACATTGTTTTCCAAGCACTTTAATATGAACAAGGGTCTGTCTGATTCCTGAATCTATAAGTCCCTTCACAGTCTTATCTCCCACCTTCACATCTGTTAAATACTTGCCCCAATTTGCTAAGGACAAATCTGCTCCAGTGTCACACTTCTTAGTGTCACACTTCTTACTACCGCAATTTCTTGCAATATGACCTGGCTTATTACAGTTATAGCAAATGAAGTCTTTGGACACAGATTTGTTACCTCCACCAGAGTTCTTATCAGACTGGGGAAAAAAGAATGTCTTACCGGTGCTAGGCTTTTACCACACTACATGCCTTTCAACAAGATTTAGAACAAGTACACCATCATTACCTGTTTAATAGCAATCTGTTGAATTGGAAAACGATGTGTGTGTAATAGCATGGCCCAAGTCCTGGCTCTCCTTTGTTTTATTTTAGGCACCGAAGATCCAGAGAATCCGAGGAGCAGCTGAAGTCATTGAGTCCCGATGTCTCAAAGAACAGAGGGTGTACCAATTTCCCAAACCACTACAAGAATGGCAAGCTGTGGTGGAGGTTCAAAGTAGAGGGCCAGTGGACCCATCGGCAGCAGGCCCTCTTCAACAGCAGGAATGCCAACTTTCTAAAGTGCCAGGATCCTTTCTATAACCCCAAATCCAGAACGCCAAGACACCAAGTTGCCATGTGGACCAGGTTAAAAACAGAGGAGTTGGCTCAAAAATGGAGGCAAGTGCAACTTGGATACAAGGCAGAACTGGGAAATATTCAGGAGCCGCGCTTGAATTTACAAGTGTAAGGTACCTTTTCTATTTTACAAAGACAACAGCAGCAGGACAGAGTTACCTGTCCATTACAGTTCCTGACGATTCGTAGGGGTTGCAAGTAGGAAAGCTCAAATTAACTTCACTATCCCCACAAGTGACATCTTTTTTATAACACTAAACAGACAACATAAAATGGTGTCCTGTTGCTGCTTAGCTGAATTTTAGCTGAATTTTGAACTTCTTACACTTGAGTGACTTTTGTTGTGCAGCTTGGAACTTGTGTACTGGTGTCGGTGCTGGAAAATCAGGGTTGAATATGACTGGTCAAAAGTGCTTCAACTTGCTAACTCTGTCTCGAAGTTCACTCAAGAGAGTTTCCAGCCATTTAGCTCTTACTTTAGGTGTAACCACCAGTCTATGCAGTCCACAGACTATGGATCTTTTTCTTTTTAGTTTCCTATATTTTGCTGTGTTAAAATCTTTGATTGATACGTGTTGCTGTAGACATCTGATGTTCTTTTTTGGTGCTTTTCATTTAACAAGCTATAACAAGTTGTTGTAAAGGTTTTGCCGAATTAGCAGCAGGTGCAATTTGTTATAAAAGACACAGAGCTCGGAACGTTTTGGATTCTACCGTCACCAGTTCACCTGCTATAAGGATAACAAGTTTACTGAGCACAGTAAGAACACTAAGCACTTTAGTCCTTTCATTTTATAGACTTTAAGCACTTTGTCAAGTGTAAATACAGTGACTTTTTAGTATTTTAGATTTTAGATTTTTTTTTTCGTTTTATACACTCTAGAGTAAGCTCAGAGCATTAATATTATCATATGGTAAGCATACATTTGTATAAATGCTAATCTAATGAAAGTAGAGAATTTAAGTCATTGATTCAAGTGAACTAAATGAATTAACCGAATTAAGGGAAATCAGTAGATTCAGTCTCTTTGTGTGCAACTGCTGTAAGCATTGTTAAGATTTTAGCATGAAAATTATTTTTTCAGTATAGGCAGTTCATTCAACTGTTTGTAAGTGCTGTATAGATTTCTATATTTTACTTCTATTTTATTTTTGATTTGCACTCAATTTGGTTTACGATCAATAGTTTTAATACTGTTCATACTGTTCCTGTAGTTATGTTTACTAGAAGCAGCAAGGAACTGAATGGAGATATGACCTGAATGCTGAAGGAGGGTAATAAGACTACCAGGATTTCTAAATATTGTAGAAAATCCAAGAAACAAAAGAATGGTTGTATTTTTTCTCAGGAACTTATCATTATTTCCTCAACTTCCAACCCTATTTCTATAGCTAAACCTCCTAAGTTAGTACAATACATACAGGAGGAAATTTCTACTGACAACAGAGGAGCTTCTCAGCAACTTAATAATTTATCTGCTTCCACTCCCAAACAAGTCATGTGCCCCCCACAGAATGAGGGTTTATGGAACCAAATAAATAAATTCCCCAGGGGCAGAGATGGAGTCGAGTTTGGGATCAATGAGAACATGGTACATCTACCAGGTAATCAAAGACAGTTATTACCAGTTGTTCCCGTAAATTTAAGATCAAAAACTGATCAGACTAATCAAGCTAAAATCATCGATTACTTTGTGTGCCTAAGCAAACAGTTCTTAGATTTTCAGGCACATACTCTAACAGGTAGCTCTTGACCAGAAAAAAAAAGTGTGCTTACCTTTACTCACCCGATGACCTCCCCAGGAAATCTAGTGAGCTTGATTCCAAGGGAGCTGATATTTTTTTCCTTCAAGAATGGGCCTTTTAGTCCGCTGGACCTTATTAATAGTCCTAATACCACACCATTCCAAGTAACATATCCAGACATCTTGGCAGGATCACCAAATATGGTATTTGACAAACTAGATAAGGAAGTGGACAAAATTGAATTAGATCTGGAATTTGTAGCACAATACCCGGATACTATTTCTAAGTACACACAACACATTGAGCTATTAGTAAAAGCAGTCACTATTAGGCTGGGTGTCCCATATAGACACAAACAATATCTTACCCCTTCTGCCCTCCAACTATCAATATCCAGCTCCATTCTGACTCCCACTGACTATGGCCTGGTTGTCTATGGAGCAGCATTGGAAGCTGCTGTCAAATGTGTCATGACTGCTCTTAATAAAGCATGAAGACTAGCACTTTTTTTTTTTATTATTTTTAGTCTTTAGCACTTGAAGTGGATAAACTAGCTCACATTTGTTCTTTTTAAGAGCAAACTAATTGGTTGAATCTGAACTGTAGAATAAAGTTTCAGACATGCTTACTGGGAAAAAACTCAGTTCAGGGAAATGCTCCTCCCAGTATTGTGGAGATCATGCAAGCAAATCAGTCATGCTATCAGGCAAGAGGCATGACTCAAGCATCTTTGGCCATTCCTTTCCAGAGAACATCCCTTTGCCAAAGGTCCTTTGCTTACAGAGCCCCGCTTTGGCTGAATGAGGTTCCTACTCATATACTTAACATTGAGAGCCTCTCTTCTTTCAAAAAAGGAACTGAAGTTCCATCTTGCTGCCAGTAGTCTGTGTGTATATAGGACAGCCACATGACCCTCTGCCCCTCATCACTTGCCCACCTACACACCTTACTCGTAAGCTGGCCACAGATGATGGTAGTCTGCTGGTCCTAGCCTCTCCTATCCCCTTTCTTATACATGCGCCAAAACCTTGGTCTTAGATTTTTTCCACCTCATTCCCTCTCTCAACCCCCCATTCCCTCTATTCAGCCTCCTCCCTTACCCAGGCCTTCTTCTGATTAAATCCACTCATACCACCCACCCATCCCCTTCCTCCTCTTTACTGGTGCTATCCACCTGCCTGGTTGCTCTAGCCGACTCTTAGCACTCTACCTTTCTTCTCTGGCTACCTTAACCTGCCATCCTTCTTCCGTAACCCTGACTGCCTCTACTATCTGACAAAGCCTACTCTCATGGCTGCAGCCTTAAATTATAAAGTTAGGTCTACCTCTTTCCACACTTCACAGTCTTTTCTATATCTTAACTCTACTTTTCTCACTGAATTTTAACCTTTCCTGTAACCATTGAGATACTATGTAAATGCAATGTGTACTAAGTTTTTTGCTTCCTCATTATGTAATGCAATGTAAAACAATGTTATGTTATTGTCTATTGAGTGTTGTATTCTCTGAATGTATTGTCCCCCACTTTTGCTGTTGTGAAACCTTTGAAAAAGAGCACATTGCTCAAAGGTTATTTCCAAATATTCAATAAATAAATTTAAAAAAAAAGTACACCATTAAGGCCTTGGCACATACTAATATGTCAAATATAGTCCTCCTAGAAGTCTATAGGGAAATTAAACATTGTATTGAGAAACTAACAACAATATTTTCTGAGAATTGTTCTAGGTCGGAACAGAGATTGGACAACTTGGCCAGTGAAATACTAGGGAAGAATAACCCTAAGAATCTCTCTTTCTCCACTATAATAATTCCTGATTCTCCTAATCCTAAAGGGAAGAAAAGTGCATCTTCCCAAGAAAAAACTAAGACCAAAACCAAGTCTAAAGCTAGGAGGAAAAAATCCAGAAAAATGCAAAGCTGCTAATAAAAATTTCTTGTCATCACAAGTTAAGCTCACAATGCCCGAACCCTCAACTTCAGATCCTAGCAAGTCTCCTGACGTAGGTACACTAATAACTGGTAGTGTCAAAAATAATACAGACTGTGGTTCTTCTGCTGCAAATACTGCTCCAGCAAATGGTAATGCTGTACTTGTTTCTCAGCAAAACCCTATGAAGTCCCTAGATATGGACGCTGGTGCTTCTGTTTCTCCCACATCTCCCTCAGTTACACCTAAATACTCAAGGGTGTTAGTGGATGAGGCCTTCAATAATCCCAGTAGATCCAAATCCTTTTCAGTTAATAACTACTGAAAATGAAGTAGTGTTTAAAATACACCACATGTATGTTAAACTTTCTGAGACAAGTCACTTTTGGACCTACTAACTCGTCTTTTTAGAGCAGAACTGGAGCTTCCCGTGGCAGCAAGCTCTATTATTTTTGTCCACAGAGACAGGTCCAATCCTTACTATCCTGGATATGTTCTGATTGTGAGCATGGATATCACTAAATCCATATGGGCCAAACAACAATGTTTAAACTCTTTGGGTTTATCTATTTCTTCCCCAGTAACATGGCCCACAGTCTGGAAACATACATTTTCTGGGACTAAACTTGAAGTACTTTCCTTTGATACCTTTTCTTCCACCCTAGCACTGCTCAACTGGAATTGTGAAACTCAGCAGCAATTTAATATTTTATCAATTTTTGGGATTGACCCTATAGAGGGAGAATATGATATTAATCTGGTCTCATATGTTAGGGCAATATTGGCTTCTACCTTAAATTGAATATTCCCCTACTGACTGGGGAACTGTAAAAAAGGGCTCATTCTGGGGCCCTCAGTTCCAAATAGATTGCTTTATTCATTCATCTGATCTGATTCACTCACTATTGATCAATTCTCAGAGTTTAGATGCTGTAGTATATATTTGGTATCATTTGCAGAATTGGAGCAACAGAACAAGTCCCCTAAGAATCCTGAAAGTCCTTCATGGCTAATCGACCTATCACATCTAACAGATAGTCTTGATACCACTGTCATCACTTTGATGACCCAACCAGATGATGCTACGCTGATTATTTGGAACATAGCAGAATTAGCAAATAAATTAGTAGATATACAGTGGCTCAGTTTTGTTCAGACTTTTGAGATCCTTGTCTTTCAAGAGACATGTGCACTTCAGCAGCCTTATATTAACAGATATGAATCTCATTACATTCCAGCCATTAAGGCAAATTATTATGGTAGACCTAAGGGGGGGGTCTAGTTATTTTAGTAAAGATAAGGGAGGACTTAATGGTATTGAGTAGTCAGGCCCCAACTTCTGAATTTCTTCTCACTGTGATAAGGTGGGATTTCTCAATTATTCTGATTGTTAATGTATATATCCCCCTTATTTTCAAGTCCTACTTATCACCTTTGAGCTAAACTAATGGCTGAAATTGACATATGAACCATACAGCATAATGTTGATACTGTTTTGGTAGCTGAGGATTTTAACTCTTGAATATCACAGTTTGACAACCCCCCATTACTACAGGAACATTTTTACATGGGGAATCTTTGTACCAGAAATTCTCCTGATAAGGTACTGAATGAAGTAGGAAAGCATTTTCAGGAATTTATCACAAATAATTTATTGATATTGAATGGTAGAGTGGATGGTGACCCAGAAGGAAAATTTACTCCTCAATGGGGCCTGATAGGATTCACCCAAGAATTCTAACAGAACTAAGGGTAGAACTAGTGACACCACTGACTACTCTCTTTAACAAATCATGGGAGGATGGGTTGGTACCTGAGGACTGGAGGAGGGCAGATGTGATTCCTCTTCACAAAAGTGGGAGCAGGACAGAGGCAGGAAACTACAGACCAGTTAGTTTGACCTCAGTGGTAGGGAAAATGATGGAATCACTTCTGAAGGAAAGAATTGTTGAGTACCTAGAGACCAGTGGGGCACAGGGCCCAAGGCAGCATGGATTCACGATGGGAAGGTCGTGCCAGACTAATCTAATAGATTTTTTTGACTGGGTGACCAAAGTAGTAGACCAGGGAGGGGCTGTGGACCTGGCCTACCTAGATTTTAGCAAGGCATTTGATACAGTCCCACACAAAAGATTAATACACAAGTTAGCCAGCCTTGGAATGGGCCCCAAGGTGGTAGCCTGGATAAAAAATTGGCTAGACAACAGGACGCAAAGGGTAGTAGTAAATGGAGTGCACAGTGAAGAAAGGAGGGTTACTAGCGGGGTACCACAGGGTTCAGTACTGACCGGTCCTTTTTAATGTCTTTATAAGTGACATTGCAGAGGAACTGGAAGGAAAAGTATGTCTCTTTGCAGACAACACAAAGATCTGCAACAGGGTTGATACACAAGATGGAGTGGAAAGGATGAGAAGGGACTTGGCAAGGTTGGAGGAATGGTCAAATGTATGGCAGCTCAGATTCAATGCAAAGAAGTGCAAGGTAATGCACATTTGAAACAAAAACCCAGGGGAAGAGTACACAATGGGGGGTGAGATACTGACAACAGTAACAATGGAAAGGGACCTGGGGGTAATTATATCAGATGACCTAAAGGTGGGCAAGCAATGTGAGAAGGTAGTAAGGAAAGCTGGGGGGATACTGGGATGCATAGGAAGAGGCATCAATAGTAGAAAACAGGAAGTTGTTATCCCTCTGTACAAACAGTTGGTGAGACCCCATCTGGAGTACTGTGTGCAGTTCTGGAGACCCCATCTCTGCAAAGACATAGACAGAGTGGAGGCTGTCCAGAGGAGGGCAACCAAAATGCTACAGGGTCTGCACCAGAAGACATACGAAGAAAGACCAAAGGAGCTTAATATGTATACCCTTGAGGAAAGAAGGGAGAGAGGGGACATGATAGAAACTTTCAAGTACCTCAAGGGAATCAACAAAGTCCAAGAGGATAGCATCTTTCAGAAAAAGAGATGTGCAAGAACAAGGGGGCACAATTTGAAGATAGAGGGGGGGGACAGCTCAGAGGTAATGTGAGGAAATATTTTTTCACGGAGAGGGTTGTGGATGCATGGAACAGCCTCCCTGAGGAGGGCGTGGAGTCAAGAACAGTGGAGGAATTCAAGAATGCATGGGACAGACATAAGGCAGTCCTAGTGGAGGGGTAGGAGGAAGTAAGCTGTTGGTTAACTAGGATCTGCAGCTTATCTGTTAGGTAGGAAAATGAGCAGACTAGGTGGGCCAAGCGGTCCTTATCTGCCGTCAAATTCTATGTTTCTATGTTTCTATGTTTAAGGAGCCTGTACTTTATTTTCCCCTCATGGACAAAGTGTTGTTGATTTTATGCTATGTTTGCCCTCTAGCTACAATCAATTAAAAAAAATTAACGGTTTGAATGAGACCCGAAAGTGATCATGCCGCTATTCTTCTCTCCTATGATTCAACAGACCCGACAATACCCCTTATTAATTCACAAAAATCTTTAGCTACGCTTGCTCTCACTGGCAAATCTAAATTGATTTTCAATACAAAAATTAAGGAAAATGTTACTGATTTAATTTACTCCTCATTCTTTTCAAATCTTTTTTCTCTAGCTTATAACAATGATGATGTTTTAAAAATTAATAATCAATTAAATATGAGTCAAAAAATGTACTTGCCAGCTAACAGTAAGACCCAGCTCAGTTCTTGCTTTGACACTCAATGCAGGGCAGATAAGCGAAAGTTAGGGAAACTAATAAGAAGTATTAAAAAGAATCCCTCTAAAGCTAAATTTTTACAAATAAATAAAGCCTGAAAAATGTAAAAAAAAGTTTCTGGCACAAATAAAACTTGATTTTATTTCAAAGCAGTGGGACCACATGTATCAGACAATACATGCTAATGATCCTAAATCCTTTTGAATGCTAGTTGCTAAGGGGGTAAATTCATTTTCCCCTGCTATTCCTCTATATATAACCCTAAAGAGAAATGAATTCTTCATGATAAAACCCTTTTTAATAAAGAGCTTTCAAAAGTCAGAAATAATACAATTCCCTCTTAGTTGTCGGACACAAGTTTTTACTCCCTTGTTTTTTCCTTGGATGATGTAGAACAAGCTGTAAATCACCTTAAAAATAGCAAAGCGCCTGGCCTAGACTCTACCCAGCAAAATCTATAAGGCACACTTGAACTACTGTTTTCCCTTCTTCACAAATTTTTTCAATGCATGTCTCAAGGAAAGATTCGTCCCTCCATCATGGACCAAAAAAAATTATCATCCCAATCCACAAAAAGGGCACTTATCAACTTCCTGTTAATTATTGGCCAATCAGCCTTATAGATATTGATGCCAAAACATTTACTAGGATCTTACTTAAACTCCAAAACTGGTTAGAGGCCATTTCTCCTTTATTAATATTCTAATTAGGTTTTTGTCATGGCTTTTCGACCATTGACAATATTTGTATACTGGCTCATCTAGTTGAAAAGAACAAATTATTCAGAAAAATGAAGTTGTGTGCCCTTTTTGTGGACTTTTCCACAGCACTTGATTCGGTAGTTAGAGAAAAAACTTTGGGATATTCTACTTAACAGAGGAATACCTCTAAATCTGTTGTTTCCAGTATATTTGGTATATACAAACACTGCTACTGCTATAAGATTTAACAACAGTGGTAACCTTTCTGAATATTTTAATACAATGTTGGGTGTAAAGCAAGGCTACCTTCTGGCCCCTTTGTAGTTCTGTGTTTATATAGATTCACACCTTCATTTTGATTCTGCTGTGACCTTAGATTCCCCTAGAGTTAAGAATCACGATATTCACATATTGGCATACACTGATGACCTGATTCTTCTTTCATTGTCTATTTCAGGTCTTCAACATAAACCAGCTCAAGGCCAATGTGATCTACTAGAGTTAAAAATTAATCTCAGTAAGACAAAAATCATGATTTTTAGTCTACAAAACTCACATTCAGTTTTGACTAAGTTTTATCTGGATAAAGACAGGATCGAGGTTGCATCTTTCTATACCTACTTAGGAGAGGGATTTACCTCAAATGGCCTTTAGACTTTTCACTGTAGTGATCAGATATCCAAGGCTAAACTTACTGCTAAAGCTTTACTGCACTTCAATTACAAATATAGAGGGCACACTGTAGTGCTAGTACTTACTGTTGGAGAAGCAAAAATTAATCCCATCTTACTATATGGGGCCGAAGTATGGGGAATCAAACACGCTGCTGCCTTAGAACTTCCATTATTTTTTTTTATAAAGCCCTACTTCAGGTCCCTTTGTCCACTGTGAACTAATTGGTAAGGGCAGAGCTGAGCAGACTTCCCTTAGCTACTTTGATCAAGCTTCACCTGGCTACCTATTGGCTCAAAATCATTAATAATCAATTTGATCCTGCCCCTAATCAGTGTCACCAGGAAAAAATTGGCTGGACTGAGCAAGGCTTTTCATCACCTTGGCTAAATACCCTTAGATCTGCCCTTGGTAAGGTTTCCATAACTCACCTTTGGGTAGATTGTCAGAAAAATATTACAATATCTCCTTTATTCAAAGGTATCCTTAAAAGGAAATTATTTGTATTGGTGCAGACTAAACAAATGGAGCAAGTTAGAACCCCAAAACAGTCTTTTTGGTATAGCATAAATAAAATTGATTCCTCCTTGGAAATATTTAAATCTTCCATTGGCCCCGACCACCAGAAAAGCTATCACGTGGGTTAGACTTGGCATTCTTTCCTCTAAATATGTCTACTTTAACAAATCACAACATGATACGCACCCTCAGAATTTTTGCAGGTGTGATAAGGGGTTCCAGGAAACTCTCTATCACATCATAATACAATGTCCTCTATAATTTTTCTCACAATCAAACTATAAAAGGCTTCCTCACAAAATATGCCAATATGGACTATAACCCATTATTTATCCTCCTTCATTCCATGAACAAAGAAGATGCCAAGCTTATCTCAAAATTTATGTAATAAATGGTAAGAGAAAATGCTTTTCTGCACTTTGATTCTTATAGTACTATTTTTTCTCACAGCTGACTTTGAAACAGTGTTGCACATATTATTAGCCCTTTTGCACTTATACATATATTGTGTATGTAATGATCTTTGATATGTGTTTGAAATTTTTAATTGCAATATTGTAATGGCTAACATTTTAATGTTTTGGAAGAACAATAAAGCATTACTACATAAAGGCTGGATCATTAGAAGGGGACTTTGGTACCTTCTTGGGAGGGTTATCGCCCTCTAGGACTCCCCTAGTGAGGAGGAAGACTCCAAAGAACTGGAGTCACCCTCAGTAGTCTCACTATCTGGGGCTAATGCTGGTGGCCTGTGCTCATCCCTGCCAGAGCCCAAGCCAACATTGGGTCGAGCCCTGGAGAGGATGGGGAGGAGAAACTGGAGGTGGCCCTAGAGGAGCAGGAGCCTGCCTCTGGACAAAGGACCACCACACTGAGAATAGGGCATTACAATCCACTGGAGGTGGTTTATTGTACACCAGTGGAAAAGGATAAGAGGGAGGAGGGTAAGGGTACGATGGTGGTGGAGCCGGCGTAGGATACCCAGGTGTAGGACTGCCCGCCATTGGCTGAGGATCTGGCTGTTGAATTAAGCAGCAGTTTAAACCAATAAAGGGTGTGCTGACATATTGTATAGATAAAACTAAAAGAAAATCTATTTTTCTAATGTTCAAGCTGTGTAAAACCAATAAAGGGTGTGCTGACATATTAACTGACCAACTTGAGACCTAAGACCAAACACAGCTTTGATAACATCAACCAATGTTTTTAGGTATGCATTCTAAACAGTTTCTTTCTTTTTTTTTACTTTTTATTTCTGGAATTTATGATAATACAGCAATACTGTTTCTCATAAAAGAAAAAGCATATTGAGGTATGCAAACCTCCACAGCACATGTACAGAGATTATACAGTAGTGATTTGTAAAACAATTATTGAGTCCAAGTAGTGCAGGATTTACCCTGAAATGATATAGGAGTATAGTCTGAACTGATCCTTCTGTAGGTTCCTGTCACTCTCACAGCGAAATATCAATACAGGTCATTAAAGCCAGGGAGACAGTTCCCTTGTAGGACTTGTGGGTGGAGGGAAAGAAAAATAGACTGCAACAGCTGTACCAGGATACATGAACAGATAGTCTGGTCTCAGTTAAATTAAATAGGGTATCCACAGGTCTACACATGGCACTTCACCCTGCCCTGTGGTCTCAGAAATAACAGGATTTAATTCAGTTCGAAAACTGAGAGGTGCCATATGCACCAAATTGTAACATTCACAGCTACAGCCCAGTAAAAGGTATTTTAAATAACAGGTATATTTAGGAGCAACAAACAATGGCGTTACAATTAGTAGATAGTATTGAATAATATCTATTCAATCTGCAGCTTCCCAATGTGAACATAGTACATGTTAAACCTTTGTGGAATTAAGAATATTTACAAAACAGTTCGGTATAAAGAACAACCTTGAATAGGCTCACTTGGGTACAAAGGATTACAGTCCCCTTTTGAATAGTTTCTGGGTATATAGGGAATGACATTCAGCCTTCTTCATCCGAGGAGCTGGCCACAGGATGCAGGGTGCAGGCTAGCAATCAGTTTTGCCACAAAGATTGAAGCTGCTTCAGGGTCTACAAATACATATGACTTAGCGGCATGTTTGATTAAGAGCCGAGCTGGGAAATTGAGCTTCGCTTTGATACTATTCTGTAGAAGCTGTTTTTTGATCAGCTGAAGTACTTTTTTCCATGCCTACATCTATGCAACGAGATCCGAGAAGAAGGAAAGTCTATGTCCTTCCCATAATATTTCTCCTCGAGAATGTGCTGCCTGGAGAAGTGCGATCCAGGCCTCTGGCAGAGAAAGCTTGGCTATTGCAGTAAGTGGCTGATGTTGGAAGACTCCATGGTGCCTAGGCCTCTGAGGTATGATAAAAACTTTTATTATCTTGAGACCAGCATCCAGAGGTAGAAGTCTGAGATCCTGAAAAATTAGCTTGCATACAACTGCTTGTATGTCATTTGAACCAGCTTATTTGGAGGGGAAGCCAACAATCCTCATGTTAGCCTGCCTTTGTAGATTTTTAAGGGTTTCCACCTTTGCTTTAATGAGATGGATATCTCTCACAAAGGCAACATTGCACTCCTGTTGCCTTTCAGACCCCACTTTTATTTCTTTGATGGCAAAGGCATTTTCTTATATAGAGCAATCATGTTCTAGGAGTTTTGCCTCTACTGCAGCTAAACGTTTGTTTCATCTCGTCCCCCCATAGCCTATGGTTTCGTTAACATCACCAGGATCTGTGTTGTAAGCAGTTCAGGAGCAAGTTCTCTGGCGGAACCTGGCCCCGATCCAGATGTGGAGCCCTGAGCCAATAAGTAAACACATAGGCTCTGTGAAGTTCTTTTCAGGTCCTGTTTTGGACTCATCTTGCTGTAGGAGAGTTCTGATTACTAATATTCCCAAATTTAAATCGTTTCAGTCAGCTGAAGTAGCGATTATGGGTAGTTTTAAAATACTTCATACGAGCTTCATTGAAAAGCTGCCACCATATTGGAGCTCCACAGTGCCCACATTCTAAACAGTTTCAACCAAAACTGATTTGTATTATAGATTGTGGGATCTTTTTCTTCAGGTAAACAACCCCTTTTCCACAAACACTAAATGGCAAGCAGGTGGTATCCCTGTAAATAGTTTCAACTGTAGCTTTAGTTACTGATTCTGTCCCTTTATTCCTGTGGGGTACACAGCAAACCTATAATCAAAAGCAGGTGATCATGACCCATATCTGGGACGCAATCTCAACTAAAACTGCATTGAATTGTCCAGTGTCCCTCAGGGTAAACAGATAATCAGCAATTCTTGCTGAATAAGCAGGATAGGGTAAGACCACTAGCAGGTCACTCTGAGGTCTTGGGTTAAAAACCGAAAGTTAAAACCAACTTATTTCTGCACTTTTGCTGTTTCCCAAATATAGTTATATCAAATACTGTGTAAAACTTGTCCTAATTCATGATCAGAAGCTATAACTGCGAAAAACATTCTAAACTGTCTCTTCATAAATACAATCTAAATAAGCTATCAGAAATTGTCTGCAAGGATTCCAAACCACCTCTTTCTGTGAATATAGCCCTGTATATTTGTATATTTAAAATACATTTGAATTACTCAAAATCATTAACTCAAAGTTAACTAATTACTGTGGTATGTTGTGATTAAGTAATATCAAAAAGCAGCTTAGCATATAAGCATAAGCCATGTCAAAATCTTACAACTCTATTTTACAGATGAAGTTGTTTCAAATCTTAAAAGGCTCACGGTTATAATGGTAATTGTAACACGGCATTAATAGTGTGCCTGTGATGGCGCGACCCGAAAGGCGTAGCACGGTCATGAGACGGCATCCGAAGCGGGTATTAACCCAGGGTATATGCCGTGCTCGCTTCGGCACTACCGCTGTCAGCCAGACCCCCTGCCTAGCAGCACTGGGCGCGATGTGCAAGGGAGACGAGCAGCGCGACAAGCGGCTCCTGTGATGCTCCACTCCCGCAGGACATTCATAGGACATCCGGGGGGGGGAGCATCCCGCGGCGCACACTGTTCAGAGCAGCAAAGTGGAGACCACAGTGGGCAGCATAGCACAGAGAGCAGGTGGAACACAACGCACCCGAGCAGCAATCCAAGCGGGACCAGGAAGTAGGGACACCCGAGATGCCCCACGCGGCAGCCGCTGCGCTTCCAAGCCACTGAAATGCGAGATGCAGACCTCCCAGCATGACTTACAGCGGAATACTCGCACGGAAGACAGCAGTACATCACAGAACTGTTATGTGTTCCTTTCACCGCGAGTACACCAGCAGCCGTAGTTGACCACATCACTATGTATGTAATGTGTAGTGCACGTCTTTTTGCTACTGTAATAAAATATGTTAAAATTAGCACGCCTCCGCGTCCTCTTGAATCGCTGTCACACTGCATCACTCAGCATCCTCCAGGAGCCGTCTGCCTCCTGTTACAAGCGCATTATTACTCCATCGGGTGTTTATCGCGATCGATGCATGGGGGTGCGGGTGGCAGCCCTTGGCCCTGGGCCTCGGGCACGCACCCCCCCTTCCCATGCATCAATCCAGCATTGGAGCACACCTCCGTAATGTCTTAATGCTTACTTCAATATGCTTTTGTGTTTAAATATATTCTTTATGTCTAGCCTAAAATTCAAAATAAGGACTGCATATCAAACATTGTAAATTCCAAAGTTCAAAAGGTCAATATCTGTGAATGTCTGTGTTCTGTTAAATACTGTAAATGGAGCACTGCTACCATCTAGTGGCCAATGTAATTATTTGAACACTCACTATTCATGCAGACTATAACTCCCTTCATGTCATATTCGTGCAGTGATCAGCTGCTGTTCACATGTCTGGCAAGGACAACCAATCAGAATTGGCCAACAATACTTAAAGTTTAAAGCGCATACCAAATTTAGTAGAAGCCTTCCCCTTAACATTATGATTCATCCAAGGACCTAGTGGTCACTCAAGGTATAAGGTCAGCTAGGATATAAAAACCACCACACATTTGTGCTGGGTTTGGAGAGAAATCCAGGAACAAAAAACATAAGAAATGAAACCGTAACCTGTCTATCTTGTCTACCAGCCTGCATGGTGACTGATCAACACCTCTGTCCGGTAAAATTAAGACTGCTTTTTAATTCTATGATTATAATAGGATCAAAATAAACTTGTTTCATAAACTTTGAAAATTTAACTCATAGTGTAATTTAACCCCTAAAAAGAACCCAGTGGATCAAGTGCTTTGGCCATGCACTGAGATTCAACACAGCGGCGGACCTACAGACATTGGCTGCGGCATAGGTTGTGGTAGGGGCAACGAAGGGGTTCGGCCTATCAGCTGGGGCTGCAGCAACACAAGCAGCATCCCAGTAGATGTTGACCTGGAGCAGCTGGGGGAAGGATCCTAGATGCTGGCCCAGCCAGAGAAGTAGCCGCCTGAGATGAAGGAGACCCCAGAGGCAAAGGCAGAGGTGACACCGGAGAGGAGGAAACAGAAGTAGCCTTCTGCGGGCATTGCCTGGAAGGAATGATGTCAGTCCCAATAATGGGAGCCAGTGAAGGCTGCACTGAGGCTTGGGGGGGCAATGGTCATGGAATGATGCCTGAGAAACTAACGCCGGCCACTGAGAGCCCATAGAAGATATAGGCCTGAGTGTCAGGTGCTGTGGAGCAGGAGACAAAGTCCTCTGCCCCATAGAGCCACCACCCAAAATAGCTATGAGGGCAGGCAGCAGAGCCACTGGGAGCCCAGAGAAAGAGAGGGCTGGTGGGGCTGATGGGGCCGACCCCCCAAAGGAGGACAACCCCATTGCAGTAAGCGGTTTGTGGAACAAGCAAGAAGCAGACCAGTCCTGGTGTTTATGCTTCCTGGATTTCTCCTTTTGAGAAGAGGCTCCGGAGGACTGTACTGGCAAGGCAGAAGAGCTCCTGGCCTCGCAGCTCCTTCTCCACAGTGACCAAATTCAGCGTCAAAAGGTGGCTCTCCAGTGTTTTTAGATGACATCTCTGAGTGGCCTGGTTGAATTTTTGGCAAAACTGGCAGGCTTCGGTGTCATGGCTGGGGACTAGGCAGATGAGACACACAGAGTGGCCGTCCTTTTCGGGAATCTGTTTGCTGCAGGCACACTTGGAGGAGCATTTGGAAGATGAGGCTGGTGAAGATGACAAACTCGTTGACGAAAACACCGTAAATTCAATGTTTCTAACTAAAAAAGAAAAGAAAAAGAAAAAAGCGCGACAAGCGAGGGTAATGGTGGTCAACTGTAGCTGTGGCGTCTGCCAAGGTCTGACGTGAATGGGTTGATGACAGGAAAAGAACTGAGATAGGTGTGGGGGCACCCACCTTTATAGGCTGGGCTGATGTCAGATGACTGATGTTTGTGGTGGGCGGTCCCCCTTGGTAGACTGCTAGCTAGACGTTTTCCATGTGGTCCTGGCGCCAGATTGCTTAGTCCTATTGGTGTGGCCTGCTGCAAGAGCCTTACTTGAAGTAAGATTTCCCATTTCATATGGCAGTGTACATGAAGGACACTGTATACAGGGTTAGGACCCATGCAGTGTCCCTAGGAAGGGTTGCCTGGCTTAGTTCAAGTTCAAGTTTATTGCAGGAAAACTCCATTGAGCAAGCTCATTCACAAGGAGGTCCTGTGACATAAACACTTAAAGTACAAACATAGATAGATACATAGATACATAGACAGTGTCGGCAGATAAGGGCCTATGGCCCACCCAGTCTGCCCATTTGAGCTTGTAAATTCAGTTTATGTTTTCCTAGAAGTCTGTTGCCCCTTACCCCTGACCTCCAGAATTCCTTTATGTCTATCCCATGCATTCTTAAATCCCATGATTGTCTCAGCCCCCACCACTTCCTCTGGCAGGGTGCTCCACTTGTCCACCACCCATTCTGTGAAGAAATTCTTCCTCATGTTTCCTCTGAATCGTCCTTCCTCCAACTTCATCCTATGCCCTCTAGTCCTGGAACACCTTTTTCGCTTAAAAATAGTGCATTCCTGCACCCTGTTCCTCCCTGTGAGATACTTGTATGTCTCTATCATATCCCCTCTCTCCCTCCTCTCCTCCAGGGAGTACATGTTCAGTTCCTTCAACCTGTCTTCATAGGACTTGTGATGCAATCCATGCACCATCTTTGTTGCCCTCCTCTGAACCTTCTCTACCCTGTCTATGTCCTTACGTAGGTATGGTCTCCAGAACTGTACACTGTACTCCAGGTGGGGCCTCACTAGTGTCTTGTATAGTGGAATTATGACCTCCTTTTCCTGCTGGTGATGCCCCTGCCTATACATCCCAGCATCCTATTTGCTTTACCTGCTGCCTTGCCACACTGTTTCCCTGCCTTGAGGTCATCAGAGATGATAACCCCAAGATCCCTTTCCTGCTTGGTGCATGCTATATCCTCACCCCCCAACTGATATATTGTGCCAGGGTTTTTGTGCCCCATATGCATTATCTTGCACTTCTTTGCATTGAATTTCAACTGCCAGGTAGGTAATAACAGTATATACATGAAATGCACGTTACATGATACAGGCTGGATATACATACAAGGGTACAACATAGGGTGACCTTAGGTGGTAAACATTAATATGAGACAGGGAAGCGACTTACAGGTTGCATACTGATAAATGAAACATGATGACTGGTGTGTGCAATACATATATTTTGGCAGCTAGAACAAACAACAGACTACAACTGATATGGGAGGAGGAGTGATTTGATAGAGTAGCAGTGGAGCGAAGCATAGATAAAGCCAGGAGTAGAAGGGAACGGGAAAGCAGTTAATATGACAAAGCAATTATACCTTACCAGTGGATAAATATGGCACACATGGGGAAGGAAGAGACTTAATGACAGTTACAGGTGTCTTTTATTTTGGCTGAACTTAGCAATTTGTAGAAGTTTATTGAAACTGTGCTAGTTAGTTTCAGTACGGTTTGTAATTGGTTCCAAATGGAGGGAAGGGCAAGGTACCAAAGGAGGTCCATGTCCTTGGTATGTCAAGCATAATAAAGTCAGATTTTCTTAACGAGTATGCACTATGTGAGATACTAATAAGGGAAGAGAGATAGCTTGGCAATTTCTGCAGTAGCAGTTTAAGAGTCCATAGCCCAGCATGGAGCAGGCGTCTAGTAGGAAGGGATGTCCAACCAACAGCTGCATATAAGTCACAGTGGTGCGAATGGTAAGGGGAGTTGGTAATGAACCGTAACGCACCGTGATAAAGGATGTCCAGTTTACTTAGATTTGCAAGAGTGGTGGAGGAATAGATTACATCGCCATAGTCGAGTTGGGGGAGAAAAGTGGCCTGTACAAGCTTGTTTCAAGTTTCAAGGGGGAAAATGGGCCTATTTCTGTAGAAGAAACCTAACCTTGCTTTTAACCTTCTAGAGACATCTTCGACGTGGTCATTGAAAGATAATTTATTGTCGATCCAGATACCCAGATATTTAAATTTGATTACAACTTCCAGAGGCTCGTTTAGCGTGGTGACAATGAAGTCTTGGGCAAGGGTATTGGGGGGGTTTGTGACAGCACTGCGGGAGAATACCATCGCTTTAGTCTTCTTAGCATTGAGCAGAAGCTTTGCCTTTATTAGATTATGCTCAAGTTGTGCGAAGTCCGCTTGAAGCACTCCCTTGACTTCAGATAACGATGAACCAGAAGTATACAACACAGTATCATCTGCAAAAAAAAGTGCAGATTGGACGTAGATATGTTAGCATCTAAGTCATTAATGTACAAAGAAAACAAGATAGGGCCTAAGATGGATCCTTGGGGGACAGAAAGAACAGTTAAGTAAGAACTTACCATAACAATATGTCTTTGAGAGAATCCCTTGCAGCAGGTCACACTTTAGGAACCTTAGCCTCCAGGACCACATGGAAGCACTTTTGCAGTCTTTCTGGGGCTGCCCACAGTGACGTTACCACATTGACATCCCCCTATACAGCCTTGGGCGGCCCCACGCCCTCCTCAGTTCCCTACCAGAGACCACCCAAAAGCCCAAAAGGACGTGCCTCCAAGGGAACTGAGGAAGAGCCCACCAGAAGGAGCATGAGAAATTGAAGGGTTACTATCCTGGAGAAGAGAAGCAGGAAATGAGAACTCTGAGGAAAATAGGGAAGGAGGGAGGGATGGCATGACCTGCTGCATGAGATTCTCTTGAATATCTACTGTTACGGTAAGTTCTTATGTAACTGTTCTATCTTCTTTGAGGATATCTCTTGCAGCATGTCACACCATAGGAACGAGTCCCAAGCAGTACTGCAGAGAAGGCTAGAATGGGAGGCTGGAAAACAATAAGTTAGGAAAGGAGGCCTTGCAACACTGCCAGGCCGAAAGTTGGCGTGCCTTCTAGAGATGATATCCAGACTGTAGTGCTTTGTGAAAGTGTGGACAGTACTCCAAATGGCAGCAGCACAAATCTCTGCTTCTGAGACATCCCTGCAACAGGCAACAGAAGCAGCCATGCCTCTGGTCGAGTGGCCCTTAACAGCCCCAGGAACTTCTTACCATACTTCCTGTAACAAAAAGTTATACAGCTGGCCAACTATTTGGACAAGCACTGATTTGAAAATGGAACGCCCTCTTTCCCTGGGGCTAAAGAAACAAACAGCTGCATTGACTTCCTGCAGTCTTTTGTAAGGCGAGTATAATAATGCAAAACTCTATGCACATCTAAGGTGTGAAGCAATGCTTCCTCTGGATTGGCATGCTCCAGATAATAAACGTGCAGGTGGATGGATTGATTCAAGGTAAACTCAGACATCACCACAGGCAGAAAAGAGCAGTTACATAAGAACTTACCGTAACAGTAGATCTTCGAGAAGATCTCAGCCATCAGGTCACACCATGGGAACTTCACCATCAGTAAAGCGGGATCCACATGGAACATTTTCAACAGAACAATTGGGACCGCCCACGCCGACATCGTCTGTCAGTTACCAACCTTATAAAGGTATGAGTGGCCCCACTCCCTCCTCAGTTCTTTCCCCCAGAGATAAAGGGAGCATAGCTCAAGCCATGGGGGACTGAGGAGGGAGAGAGGTGCCCAGGCCTATAAGAAAGGCTGGATATATTAGATAGCCAGATTCAGGAAAGAGTCCCCCAAAAAAGGGGTATGGTGGGAGGGAAAACAAACCTGATGACTGAGATCCCCTCGAAGGTCTACTGCTATGGTAAGTGCTTATGTAACTGTTCTATCTTCTTCAGGGGTATCTCAGTCATCAGGTCACACCATAGGAATGAATCCCAAGCAGTTACAGGTGCAGGAAGACAGTCTGGGAGGAAGGCCATCCTTAAGCTTAAGACAGGAGGCCCTGCAGCACAGCCCTGCCAAATCCTGCTCAAGCTCTAGAGGCAATCTCAGGAATGTAGTGCTTGGTAAAAGTATCGATGGTACTCCAGGTGGCAGCTGCACAAATATCAGTGGCTGAGACCCCTCAGAAACAAGCCACAGAGGTAGATATGCCTCTCTTGGAATGAGCTTTGACAGCTTCTGGCAATTCTTTGCCATACATGTTGTAGCAGAACACAATGCAATTAGCCAACCATTTAGATAAACATTGTTTAGAAGCCTGAATGCCCTCTCTACCTGGGGTGAAAGAAACAAACAACTGCTTAGACTTCCTATATTCCTTGGTTCAGAGCAGATAATATTTCAAGATTCTGCATGCATATAAGGTATGGAGCAGTGCTTCCCCTGGACTGGCATGCGCAGGAAAATAAACAGAAAGGTGGCTAGATTGGTTTAGTGTAAACTAAAATACCACTTTAGGGAGAAACTTAGGATTCCTGTGCAAAGTCTTTGTGAAAAATCAAACAAGGCTCCTTGCACCACAGGGCCTGAAGCTCTGATATACTTCGAGCAGAAGTAATGGCAACTAAAAATAATGCTTTCCAGGAAAGAAAACGTAGCTCACAAGTTCCAACTGGCTCAAAAGGAGACAGGGTCAACTTTTCCAAAACAAAATTCAAATCCCAAGCCAGGACAGGAGAACGGATTAGGGGTTTCAGGTGCAGGATGACCCTCAAAAAGGTATGGGAGACATCCAGCTGAGCTATGGTACAGTCACCCATGGACTCATGAAAAGTCGAAATAGCCAAAAGGTGCACCTTGAGGGAGGAGTATTGGAGACCTGAATCAGACAGAGAGATCAGGTATCCCAGGATCTGGTTCACCGGACAGGTGAAAGGGTCTAGATTATGCTTGGCAGTCCACATAGCAAACCACTTCCACTTCATGGCATAAGTGGTGCAGGTGGAAGGCTTTAGTGCAGTCACTAGGACGTCCACCACTCTATTGGAAACCCCAAATCTGGCGATGGATTTGCCCTCAGGAGCCAAGCATGCAGATGGAGGGACCTGAGGTTGGGATGGACCAGGGTCCCCTGATCCTGGGTCAGCAGATTCCTGTGGAGGGGGAGAGGTTCCTCTGCCGGCTCTTGTAGTGGAGGAAACCAAATCTGGCGAGGCCAGAACGGAGCTACCAGGATCATGCTGGCCCCCTCCATCTGCAGCTTGATGAGTACCCTCTGAATCAGAGGAAATGGAGGGAAGATGTAAATAAACCTCCCACTCCAGGACAGGGACAATGAGTCTCACTAGAAGACTCCAGGCCCTGGATCGACCAAGCAAAAATTGGGTGGTTTTGCATTGAATGGGGATGCAAAAAGGTGCAACTCAGGATGACCCCATCTGTCAAACAGATCTTCTGTGAAGGATGAGAAGCTCCCACTTGTGCATACTGGACTGAGTCCAGCTGAGGCTGTCCACCAGCGTGTTTAGCACTCCTGGGAGGTGAACCACTGAGAGGGTCAGGCTGTGGTCTAGTGCCAAATACCACATTCTCATTGTCTTCCTGCATACGGGGTAAGAGTGTGATCCTCCCTGCTTGTTGATATAGTACACTACACTAAGATTATCTGACTGAATCAACAGCTGACACAGAAGAAGATGGTTCTGAAAGGCCTGCATGGCATACAGAACTGCACGCATCTCCAGGACATTGATGCAGGGAAGGGGCCCACCCACGGTACAGCGAACCCCTGTGCGCAAAGACCATCACAGCAACAGGAATAGGCCTATAGCCACGCATCACTGTGATGGTCTCTGCTGGCACCGGGACTGCCTCGCCAGTGTATCGCCTCCTCCCCCAAGACAACCCCAACCTGGAGTTAGTAATCCAGAGTCAGAGGGGTGTGGGGGGTTCAGGGGTGCATCCCCCCGTTAAAACAAAGACGCATCCCCGACAGTGCAATGCCGACATTCAGCATTGTGGCTGTCACTGTTGGAGATGTCAGTGCTGCGGGTGTCACAGCGCCATAGTAAAACTGCAGGGAGGTTTTGATATGGGACCAAGAGCCTTGAGTTTGAAAAGGATCCAGATGACCCCCCCAGCCCAAACCAGAGGCATCCATGGTGAGGATCTGTTGTGGAGAGATCTAGAATGGAACTCCTTGCAACAGGTTCAGGGGTCCATCCACCACTGGAGCACTTTGCAGACCAAGTGATCTAATTCATACATTCGCTGGTCCCACTGTACTCAGAGAGTCCACTGGAGGATGTGCATGTGGAGCCTGGCCAGTGGCACAGTGGGAATGGCAGCTGCCATCAGTCCCAACAGCCTCAAGTACACGCTGGCAGGAATATAATGGCTCTGGGCCACCTCCTGAGCCTGGGCAATAAGGCCCTCTGCCCTGTTTTGAGGAAGGAAGGCATTCCCCTGCACCATGTCTAAAACTGTTCCTATGTATTGCAGCCTTTGGGATGGGACCAGGATCGACTTGGGCAGATTGACCATAATACCCAGGGAGAGAAACACCTGAAGAGTTCTCTCCAAAGCCCCCAGGAGCTGTTAACTGGATGGGGCCTTTAGAAGCTAATCATCCAGATAAGTGAAAACATACATTCCCTCCCTTCTGAGGGCCACAGCTACTGCTGCTAAGCACTTGGTAAAGACACGCTGCACAGAGGACAAGCCAAAGGGCAGCACTTTGAACTGGTAATGCTCGACCTGGAAAATGAACTGGAGGAACCTCCTGTGAGAAGGAAACACTGAGACGTGCAGGTAAGCATCCTGCATGTCCAGGAACACAGCCAGTCACCTTTCTTGAGAAGGGGCATCAGCCCTGGTAAAGTTACCATTCGGAACTTTTTGTACTGGAGATACAGATTGAGGTCCTTTAGGTCTAAGATGAGCCTCAGATCTCTGGTCTTTTTGGGGACCAGAAAGAACCTGGAATAAAACCCCTTGTTTCTTTGGTGTCTGGGCACCAGCTGTATGGCCTGTTTGTGCAGACGGGACTGTACCTCTTCCCGGAGAACAGACAGGTGGGCTGGGGGTAGTTAGAGGGCAGAGGAGGAGTCTCTGAGGTTTGCTCAGTGAGCTCCGGAGTGTGACCCCTTTCTATGATTTGACAAATCCAGGCATCCGATGTTATGGTTCTCCATTGATCAAGATGGATGTTTGAAATGTTGTGTATCATTTATGCTTTGTTTTTATTTGAGTATTGTTATATATTATATGTTTAGATGTAACTAAGTGAAATTTAAACAGGACTATCTTGTGAACAGGATTGTATAATCCTAATGATTAGAATTTCCTGTATAAAAATAAAGTTTTCATCATCATCATCATCAGATGGAGGGAGAACCAACCTCCGACCACCAACTCTTGGTAGAGGACCAGAAGAAGGGGTCTGACAAGGAGTCAAGAGGAGGTGGAGCCAGCTGCTGGGGCTGGTCCACCACCTCTGGGATGCTTGGCTGCAGCTCCAGCACTGGAGGGGATGGGCAAGGCAGCGAAGGCTCTGCGATTGCCCTGGGGCTGAAAGGCTGCTGCTGGCCTATTGGATGCCTTACCAAAAGGAGGGCGCTGTCTATTTATTTGTTTATTTATTTATTTATCAAGTCTAGGATTACAAATACCCTTGAGCCATGGCTCTTTTACAAAGGTTCCACGTCAGAGAAATACAAATTATGGGGAACATCAAGACAGGCATTACAACAATGTGGACATTGCAAACAGAGTACAGATTAATACAGTTCAAGGGTAGCATTGTAACAAGGCAGCCAGCAGCATTTGTCAGAGAAAATAGACAACAGATAAGAAGTGCCAGAGTCATAGGGAGAGGGAGAAGGAATGTAGGAAGGGTGGCAAGAGGGTGAAAAGTGCAGCATTGGGTCTACCCTTAGACAGTGTGACAGAGTGAGTGGACAGATTTGATAGCCTTGCCACATGCCTACAAGTCAATAATGATGTCCTGGCACCTTCTTCTGTTGGACGTCAGCAGCAAAGCCAGAGACCCCTAGCCAGGAGTTCCTGCAAAGGCAAATGCTGGTGGTAAAAACCCTGGCAATAGTGTCTGAGATACCATAGAGGGCCTGGGCAGCAGCCTTATCCTTCTTCCAGTTGGTATTCTGGTACTTTACCTTATGGGACAGGTAACTGGCAATCCTCAGCCCAAAGGTGGAGGAGGCATAAACCCTCTTGCCCCAAAGATCAATTCTGTGTGACTGTTTGTTTGGGGGAGGAAGCTAAGTTGCTTGGGCACCTTAAACCTGTCATGAGCTGCCTTTATAATCACTGAATTCATTTCAGGTTGGGCAGCATAATGTGGAAACCCCTGAGGGACATGGTAATGTTTATCTGCCCTGTGTGGCATATCTGGCACCATATTAGGTCTGTGCCAGGCTGTAGTAGTAGTAGCATTCCTCAAAGCAGGCAGAATGGGAGGAATGATCTTAGAAGGAGACACCCAGGATCTCCAGGAAATCCACCAGATCTTCTCTGGTGACATCCTCCTCTCAGAATAGAACCCCATAGCTGAAGACAACTGCTTCATCACATTGAAGAATGTGGGGTCATCTGGAGGAGACCTATGAGTGTGTTTGACAGAATCCTCACTGACTGAGGAAGCTGTGGTTCTGTTCGAGGTGAGGGATTCTTCCTCCTCCTCCTCTTCCTCAACAGGAAGGATAAGATCAGGATGGTACTCCTCCTCAACGCCGACCTCTTCCAGATCAGGGTCCAACGTTTGAGGCACCGATGACGGCCTGCGAGGCGTGGCCATTGAGGAGGAGTCAATGATGAAGCTGCCATCGATGGCACAGGTGATGTGGGCCTGTATGTGCCTAAATGATGAACAATCACCAAGGTAAATTTAGTCACAATCTCATGGAGGACGAGCGTTGCAGACTGCGTTGATGGAGGGGTCTACTGCGCAGGAAGTGACGACTTGCCAGAAGAGCCCTGAGACCATGAAGATCCCGAAGGCCGAGGGCCTGGGGTATGATCAGGCCTCAACGGGAGGGCTGTTGACACCAATCCTTTTGACACTGAAGAGGCCGACGACCGGCCACTCTGCATGTTAGATAGAATCACTGTTGGTATGGGTCTGGTGGGCACAGAGACCTGGACAGCAGTTTTTTCTTTTTTTTTTGCTTTCTATTTATGCTCCCTCTGCATTCCACTCCATCAGGAGTCACCAAGGCATCTGTCTCCCTCTTACCTGGGCCACGGTGCTCCCCCATGTAGCCTTGGCTGATCCCCCCAGGCGGGGACAAGGTGGGGCCTGTAGGATCTATGACAATCAGTCAACAATTTCGTTGTTGACCAACGTTACAGCGACTCCTTTGTGTCAACTGCATTTGCAGTCAGCATAAAAGGAGTCACTTCAGACTGTTTTTTCTTCAGGGGGCTTCACCCCCGAACTCCCCATGTGGGGACCATCCCCCCACACCCTCTGCAACTAAATTAATCAACTCTGAGTTGGAGTTGCTTCTGGGATGGAGAGCAAAAACCTCAGAAAACAGTGCTGGGGTTCCTCACCTACACTACAGCGACCTTGCGTCGTTGTCGCTGTAGTGTCAGTCACGGTAAAGTTGTCACCGTAGCAATGGCATACTGGGCCTGCACACCCTGAACATTCTTGTTTCATTGGGACACAAGGGCTGGTAGAGGACTGGGATCTGTGCTGGGCGCTCTGTCTTCCAGGAGCGCAGGGAGCTGTTTTTCCCATGTTCTGCAGGCGTGACATGCGCCATGATGTCAAGGTGAAGTCGCCAACGTCTGTCACGCCCACTCCCCTTCAGATGGCTTGGTGCTTGTGGTACCTCCAGCCTCCGCCAGAGGCCAGTCAAGCTCTGAGCCTCATTCCCCCTTCCTCCCCAAAGGTAAGCAGTCCATGGACGCTCAAGCCTCCTTCCCCTGGCAGGCCCTCTGTCTCCCCAGACACGTTCCTAAATCTGGGTCACTGGCATCGTGAGCGGTAGCGCTACCACTACATCGGTGGGCTGGGCAGCAGTTTTATGCTTCTGTAACCCCCCTTCAAATGGGGGTTTCTGAAAAGTCTTCCTTGAGCTTACTTACATGCACACTGCCAGGCTGGTGTCCTGCGTTTTAGCAGTTCAAATATATTGCCAGAGAGTGCCTGTATAGCCTCTGGGTGCTGTCTCTTTAAGAGCTGCCTGGATTGCAGTCATAATTAATCTGAGAGTGAGCTCTGTTAGAAGATGTACATGTTTGCTGACCATTTGTTAGAGTAGTAATAATATTGCAGTTTGTTCTAACCTGCCTTCTTTGCAACATGGACAGTTCTGTTTGTGTCCATCATCTTGGTCCTGGACTGTAGAATGGGCCAATCAGTACATTTGGGACTCTAAAATGGAGCGTGCCTACAGGGGCTTGGTGGGGCCAAAACTTATAGGAATTGTAGTTTTGGGCTTTTGGCGCCTAAAATAACCTGGAGGGGAGCCCTTGTTGTGACTGACAGACAGATCAGCCAACCGAACCTTTTAGATCTTGGGGAAAGTCCCACACTGCTTGCAGTTTCAGTTAGCTCTGAGTTGGGAAGTGAAGAAGTAACAGCTTGAGTTAGTTCAAGCAGCAATCCATAGTGGATTTGCAAGAGAGAACTGTGGAAAGGCCTGAGTTTGACCTGCATGCCTGCCTGCTGTTCCTGAGAGGGAACTTGTGGGGGGTTTTTTTCGGACTGAATACGAATTTGGAGAGTCAATTAAGCCACTGAATTGTGACCAGGCTTTAACCTAAAGAAGACCGAAGATTTGCTGAATGTGATCAGCCTGTCAGGACTTCCAGCTACTTCTGAACTCCCAGACTGTGCAGAGACTCTGTAATTGCGATCGGAGACCCATTTGCCTTGTACAGTGGAATTTCCTTACATGTGAATGTGCTGTGTGCTTATAGTGGGTAGTGATTTGGTTCCCCACTGTGTGTCTGAACTGTATTTTGCTTGCTGGAGGCTGTATCCAGCTCCACGGAATGAATCCGTATCCATTTCCATTTGCCTAGGACCTGCTACACTGGCCCAGCCAGAATACCTGCTACGTAGAGAAAGTCATCGACAAGAGACCGGCCTGGGCATCAGCCCCTTGCTCAACGCCTTGAACAGGACCGACACCTCGGTGATTCGTGTGGGCCCTGCTTCTCCGGGCACTCCAGCTCAACAGCCTGCAGTCTCGATTTCATCCTGCCTGTGTCCAGTATTGGGTATCGTGAGTAAACATCAGGGTAGCTCCCTGCAACAACCGCTAAATCTAAAAGTGTTGTCATCTGATTGTCTTGTTGCCTTTTCTTTCATGAACTGAGCCCTCCGGCTCCAGATTACAAATAGTGTGTTTGTGCATGTTGCTTTCTTCCATCACAGGGCCCCAACCAGCTGCAACATTCCTGGCTAGCCCACCATTTCCCTACCTGAGTACCCATAGTGTGTGACTGTGTAGGGACTCTGAACTGCATGCATAACTGTCTGATTAATATAGCTTTTAAGCAAATCGACCTGATTACGCCCCTCCCTTGTTCAAGTCCCCTGAATAAATCAGATTTAACTTTGCATTTAACTTGACTGTGGTTCCAGTTTGTGCCAAAAGTATTGTACTGTTGCTTTTTGCTGTGCTTAACCTTGTTTTACAAGCAGTCCCCAGGGTCACGCTAGAGGAACCAGCCCTGGTGGTAAGTGCAAACAGTGTGGGTAATTGCCTGGTGAATAAGGGTCATTGTGAAAGTAATTATTATATATTGTTCAGGCCACTAGAAGGGAAATGGGGGGGGTTACAGTGTCCCAGAGGGCTGTGCCCAGGTTAGCTTGACCACTAACAACCCTGACCACCGGGTGGAGGCACCTGTTTCATTACCCAGGCCCCATAACCTGCTACTAACCAAGCAGGCAGAGGTAGTAGCCCTTGGGATAGCGCCACCAAGGGGTTAAATCTTGGAGGCTCACCGCTGGGATTTTGTGCCTTCTAGTGGCAAAAAATTATGAATTATTGTTAAAGATTAATGGCTACCCCAGTAGAAATGGCTCTACACCAGTTGGTGGGGTGGTGTACTGGGCAGGAGATCGACCCCCAAAATGCATTGCTTATACTGGATATTCCCCTGGGAACCAGTAAGGACACTGTAGAGGGAGCACTCTCCAAAGTTAAATGTTTAAAAAACCCTGTGGTGGTGGGTCGACAGGCTGATTTGATCGCCCAAACTTTCATAGCCTTAGTAGAGTGCAGTGACCTCATGGACAACTCTAAAGTGCCACAGACTATTCCCTCAGAAGAGGTCCTAGCCGCCTGGAGAGTGATAACAAAAGACAGTAAAGACCCTGGGGAGGATGAGCTCCAACCATTATTTAAGACTTTTGAGGAGAAATTTGCTAAGTTGTTGCTGGACGAAGGGAAAACCCGAGAGGACATTAAGAAACTATTCCTGCCACCTGGGGGTGTTCCTTCCCCAACAACCCCTCCCACTCCAGCACCTATTACTGCCCCACCTTCTGTGCCCGTGCCAATGCTGGCCCCTATATCTGTACATGCCATTAGTCACAACTCCTACCAAAGGCTGAGAATCTTCTCAAGCACCCTCCCCACCCACCAGGAGGAGGATGACTGGGAGATCTGCATCGACTATGTTGCCCCCTTGGTACCCAAGTGGCAGTGTGCGGAGGCTGAGAAGCAGAAAAGAATCATAGAAAGTTTGAGGGGCCCTGCCCTTGAAGCCATTAAATTTTTGAGGTCCACGAACCCTAATGCATCTGCTCAGAAGTACCTATCTGTACTTGAAAACAATTTTGGGAGCATTGAGTCAGGGGAGAATTTGATGTGGAAATTCCAAGGTACCAAACAATGGCAGGGGGAAAGTTTGTCTGTGTATATTACTCGCCTAGAAAGAGCTCTGCAGAAAGCTTACCAGAAAGGTGGGGTGGCCGCCAGTGATTTGAACCGTGTGAGACTGGGGCACATACTGCAACATGCCAAGCATTCTAAACTGCAAATCATCCAGTTAAGGCTCCAGGATAGGAGAGGTAACCCACCTGACTACTGTGACTTGATAAAAAAATTCCGGGAGGTAGAAGGTGAAGAGGAAGATTGTAATTATGGGGTGAATGCAGCCCAAGTGATCATGGCACCGGAAGGCCCTTCCGAAATGGAGACTACTATAAGTGTCCCACCGTGGGCTAAACGGTGGGGGGAAGGAAGAGTTGCTGAAGAAAGTCAGAAAAGTACAACTGGGTGCGTTCGCTGAGGTATCCCCTGCTGACAGAGACCCTGACCCCTGTCAGGACGTGACTGTTATGGGGGCAGGGGTGTACCCTCAGGCATCCTCTACTGAGGGTGGCTTCTCAGCTGAGCTCAAGGAATTGACTGCCACCCTAAAGGAACTTTTGAGACATGGTACACTACCAGAAGAAGTCAGATCACAATCTCCCATTGATGCTCCAGCATCCTCTGCTATGTTTTCCCCAAGGATGCCCCGAGACCCTGTCATTTGTCACAACTGCAGCAAGGATGGTCATATGAAGATGGAATGCTGGTCTCAGAAGGACTTAGAGACAGTGGTGAACCGGCTTCAAGGAGAGCTTCGGAAAATGAGTCAGTAGTCAAGGGGTGCACAAAAATGACCGCAGTGAAGGCTTCAACTATCCTAACTTAAACCCCTCTGTGGCTAAATTGTCTGTCCAGGCCCCTGTTGTTGTCTCTCCAGACTGGTCCAAAATAGTGGGCCCTTCAATGAAGACTACTGTGGCTGTGAATGGTATTCCTACTCAGGCTGGGCTTGACAGTGGGTCGTAAGTGACCATTGTATTTCAGGACTGGTATGACAAACACTTATCTGATGTGCCATTACAATCCCTGGAAGGCCTACATGTGTGGGGGCTGAGCGACAAGTCTTATCCCTACCTAGGATATGTCCGCCTCTGGTTGTCTTTTCCTGCAACTGTAACTGGTATAGAGGAGCAAGTAGAGACACTGGCCCTAGTGTGTCCTTCCACCAGACTGTATGATGAGGTTCCCCTGTTAATTGGAACAAACGCCCACATGTTTGGGAGACTAGCACAACTCTGCCATGAGAAACAAGGGCAACTGACTGGACAGGCCCTAAGAATTCCAGCCTTAGTAAAAAGGGCATATGACTTACAACAGAAACCCAATGAAGAGGACCCAGATGAGCCAGTGGGGATAGTGTGGAAAAAGGAACCTGACTCCTTCGTATTGGCCCCCAACGCCCAGTGCACAATCCATGGAGAAGTCCGCCTAAAGAGAAATGTAAAAAACAAAATATTAATGTTGGATGCACCAGGTGATGGAAAGTTGCCAGAAGGATTATTGGTTAAACCTAGCATCTTGCCTGCCCGTGCCCATGCCTATGCATGACGAGTGATAGTCCAGATTCGAAATGTGCCAGATCGGGAGGTCTGGGTGAACAGAGGGTGCACTCTAGCTACAGTACACTGTGCAGACACTGCAGTATTACCCAATAACAAGTACTGTGGCCAAAAGGAGAGAGTGACTCCGGACTTATTTGACTTTGGTGGTTCCCCACTGCCAGCTGAATGGAAGACTAGGATTAGCAAGAAACTCACCTAGAGAGACCAAGTGTTTTCGTTAAAAGAATGGGATGTGCCGGCCCGGTGGCACAGAGGGTTGAGGTGCTGAACGCCACACCTCGAACCATGCCAGCGACCCAGGTTCAGGAACAGACTCGGGTCGCTGGGGGCTGGCAGGGGAGGAGAGGATTGAGCATCTGGAGGACTGCTCTCCTCTCCTGGGGTGGGTTGGGGAAAGAGTTTCTCTCTGTAGTGGCCCCCAGTGGAGACCGGAGGCACTACAAGTTGCGTCACAATGAGGGCTCTCCAGAAAAACGTGAAAGGTAGCACGTCTCCGACCGGATGATGGCAGCCCCATCTCCCAGCACCTCTCTGCCGTGAAGCAACCAGGGCTGCAGTATCCACGCTCCACTCAGAAGCAAGAGAGTGCTTAGGCACTCTATACTCCCTCTCTGTTGCCCTCTCTGGGGCAGGGGGGTCCTCTCAGCGAAGGGATACACTGGGTCAGCAGAGCGTTGAAGCAGCAGGATGGCGGGTCGGTGGCAGAGGCAACGGCAGGACTGGCTGCCTGAAGGAGTGGACAGAACATGCCCGGTAGGCGGGGATAAAATAATATGTTAAAAAAAAAAAAAAGAATGGGATGTGGGGTGTGTCCAGGGTGCAGAGCATCATATACACCTGCATGATGACCGGCCATTTCGAGAGAGATCCCAACGCCTCGCCCCAGAGGATGTAGATGATGTGAAGAGACACCTGCAGGAAATGCTCGTTGCTGGAATGATACAGGAATCAAGGAGTCCATATGCCTCTCCCATTGTGGTTGTGCGTAAGAAGAATGGGTCGGCGAGGATATGTGTTGATTACTGAACCCTGAACCAGCGGACCATTCCAGATCAATACACCATGCCCCGTATACAAGATGCCCTGGATTGCTTGAATGGGAGCAAAAGGTTCTCAGTATTGGATCTTCGCAGCGGATATTATCAGATGCCGATGGCCACGGAGGACCATGAGAAAACTGCCTTCATCTGTCCCTTGGGGTACTACAAATTCCTGAGAATACCACAGGGGATTTCAGGTGCCCCAGCCACCTTTCAGCGACTGATGGAACATGCGGTGGGAGATATGAACCTGCTGGAATGCCTAGTGTACCTAGATGATGTCATTGTGTTCGGACGCACATTAGAGAAGCATGAGACCTGACTGTTTAAAGTCCTAGACCGATTGGAAGACTTCGGCCTCAAGCTGTCCATTGACAAGTGACAGTTTTTTCAAACCTCCGTGAAGTATGTGGGGCACACAGTACCTGCAGAAGGGATAGAGACCAATCCTAGTAAGGTCGAGTCACTGACTACTTGGCCCCAGCCCCATAACTTGAAAGAACTACAACGTTTCCTGGGGTTTTGTGGCTACTACCGCAGGTTCATAAAAGACTATTCCAAGGTGATTCGTCTGCTCCAGAATCTCACCCAGGGTTACCCCCCTTCCAACCATAAATACAAGAAAGGGGCTGTCAAAGAACCCGAGAAAGTATACTTCCAAACAGGTGAACCTTTTGAGCCCCGCTGGACACCCGAATGTGAAGCAGCCTTCCACGAAGTCATATACCAGCTCACCCACATCCCCATCCTCGCCTATGCTGACCCTACCAAGTCCTATGTGCTGCATACGGACGCTAGTCTGCAGGACCTAGGAGCTGTGCTGTATCAAGACCATGAGGATGATTTGAGACCAGTGGCTTTTGCCAGCAGGAGCTTGACCCCATCAGAACGAAACTATCCAGTGCACAAGCTGGAGTTCCTTGCCCTAAAATGGACCATTGTTGACCAGTTTCATAAGTACCTCTTTGAGGCAAAGATATTGGTGAAGACCAACAATAACCCGTTAACCTATGTACAGACTTCAGCTATGTAGGACGCCACTGGGCATCGGTGGCTCTCTGCTTTATCAACCTATGATTATGCTGTCGAATATAGGCCAGAACTGAACCATATTGATGCTGATGCCCTGTCACGAAGGCCAGTCTCCAAGAGTGATTGGGTCAGGTTGTCTGAACCTAACATCTGAGCATTGTGCCAAAAGTTTGATAGAGATGAACAAATGTTTACGAATGAGTGGGCTGTTTAGTAGATTGCTTGGGCCCTTCTGATACCTGCATACCGGCTGCCTATTGCCATTTCTCTGCTCTAGATATTAATGCACTACCTCAATTTGACAATGACAGCATCCAGTGGGCTCAATCCCAAGATCCAATGATTCAGCCAGCAATTGATGCCCTGCGTGTGGGGAAAGATGTGTCCCAGTTGCGTTCCCCTGACTTGCGAAATGCCCTATTGTTTAAAGAAAGCCCCAGGTTGAAGTTACACAATCAGTTGTTATACAGAGAGACAGTGGATCACAGTGGTCGAGTAGACAAGCAGCAATTGGTCTTGCCCACGGCCTTTAAAGATTTGGTACTGAGGTCCCTCCACAATCACATGGGGCACCTCAGTATTAGCAGAACTCTCGACCTGGTACGATCTTGATTCTACTGGCCCAAGATGGGGGCAGATGTTGAGCACCATGTAAGGACCTGCAGTAGTTGTCTGCAAAGGAAAGCCCTGCCTCAGAGGGCTGCCCCCCTTGTCAATATTACTACCAGCACCCCCACGGAACTGGTCTGCATAGACTTTTTGTGTTGAGAACCTGATCAGTGGAATAGTGGCAATGTGTTAGTGGTTATAGATCATTTCACACAGTATGCACAAGCTTTTCCAACTAAAGACCTCTACCGTGGCCAAGGTGCTGGTGGAAAATTTCTTTGTCCACTATGGTGCTCCCCAGCGGATCCACTCTGACCAAGGCAGAGACTTTGAAAGTCGGCTAATCAAAGAAATGCTCTGACTGTGGAGGGTGCGGAAATCAAGAACCACCCCCTATCACCCACAGGGGAACCCTCAAACAGAACATTTTACCCACACCATTCTAGACATGCTGGGCACTCTCCACCCAAAAGACAAGTATAAGTGGAGCCAGTAGATTAGCACCTTGGTACATGTGTACAAATTGCACCAAAAATGACACCACTGCATTCTCCCCCTACTGCCTCATGTTTGGAAAGGAGGTCTGCATGCCAGTTGATGTCTGTTTTGGGGTCTCTCTAGATGGGGTCCAAGCTGAAAACTACCTGCAGTATGTACAGAAACTGAAAGCTCAATTGAACCATGCATATCAACTGGCCCAGACAATGGCCACTAAAAGAAATCTCACCAACAAAGAGAGGCATGACAAGAAAGTAAAGGCTCAAGAGCTACGGCCCAGAGACTGTGTGTTGTTACGCAATTTGAGGCTACATGGCAAGCATAAAATTGCTGTTAGGTGGCACCATCTTCCTCATGTAGTAGTTGGAAGTTGGATGAGCTAGCAGTATACAAGGTATGCCCAGAGAATAACTCCAAAGCTGTCAAGACCATGCACCGTAGCCACTTGCTGCCTATCAGCCAAGTTATTATTGAGCTGAGCCAGCAGACATTGCCTCCCCTGGGCCGGTGACTCATGGTGCTGCAAAAAAGAGACAGAGTCAACCTATCCCCATAGTTACAGAGTTAAGGTTTCCTCCACAGCAGGCCCAGAATAACAGTGACTGTCAGTCCACCTCTTACGATAGGGAGTGTAACAATGCCTATTACCCCTCCTATGAATTGAATCAGCTGTTTCGAGGTAACCCTATGACTAATTGTGGGGATGAAGCTGGGCCTTCTGGACTGCCTAACCCCCAGCTTCGTCCTTGGAACCATTGCTCCCTGAAAGTGAGGTGCAAAGCATCACATCTGAGGTTGCGGACTCTGTGTTTTGTGGAACTCTGTGAATTGCCTGAAGAAGGGGCTGATAGTCTGAGTCTCCTTGGTGACACACCAGAACTTGAACAACAATATGAGAGTGCTGACAGCCCCCCTTCAGTGCCACAAAGCCTAATTGTGCCAGAACCTTCTCTAAATGAGCCAAGTGTTGTGGAAACAGAGCCTACAGAGCAAGGAGATGATAGTGCTCCCAGTTTGGACATTCCCATCCGTGCAGAAGCACCCCTCATGAATGACGAAAGCTCCAAAGTCAGTGCTGAAAGTACAGAGACTGTGGCTGCCCCCCCCCAGAAAGACTGGCAGAGCTGTCAAGCCAGTATTGTGATCGAGCTATGATTCTCCTGGGAGGCCAGTGGATTTGCCTCTCAGTGTGGTTCACAAAGGTGTTTATATTTCTCAGAGCTCACTACCCAAACTGAGCTTAATGGGCAATTCCAAGACTGATTGTTCTTCCTTCTCAGTATGGTGCCCCTGCCCCATCCAGCCCCAAGTTAGCTGATAGGGAAGGGCCCCCTCCTACATTGTTTAATGTACAGGAAGTTATAACATGAATCAGTATTGTGATGTCACAAGTATATTAATCATAGTGGAATCAGTATTACCTGTATGAAACATGCATAAGTATTGTCCTTATGGATATAGTATCATGAAGTGTAATGAATATGTATATTAAAGTAATAAGTTTATGTTAACTGATGCATGATGGTACAGACTTGACCCAGACGCCAAGTTTTCTCCAGGCAGGGGAAGGTGTAACCCCCTCTACAAATGGGGGTTCCCGAAAAATCTTCCTTGAGCTTGCTTAAATGCACACTGCCAGGCTGGTGTCCTGCATTTTAGCAGTTTAAATGTATTGCCAGAGAGTGCCTGTATAGCCTCTGGGTACTGTCTCTTTAAGAGCTGCCTGGATTGCAGTCATAATTAATCTGAGAGGGATCTATGTTAGAAGATGTACTTGTTTGCTGATGATTTGTTAGAGTAGTAATAAAATATTGCAGTTTGTTCTAACCTGCCTTCTTTGCAGCATGGACAGTTCTGTTTGTTTCCATCATCTTGGTCCTGGACTGCAGAATGAGCCAATCAGTACATTTGGGACTCTAAAATGGAGCCTGCCTACAGGGGCTTGGTGGGGCCAAAACTTGTAGGAATTGTAGTTTTGGGCTTTTGGCGCCTAAAATAACCTGGAGGGGGAGCCCTTGTTGTGACTGACAGACAAATCAGCCAACCGAACCTTTTGGATCTTGGGGAAAGTCCCACGCTGCTTGCAGTTTCAGTTAGATCTGAGTTGGGAAGTGAAGAAGTAACAGCTCGAGATAGTTCAAGCAGCAATCCATAGTGGATTTGCACGGGAGAACTATGGAAAGGCCTGAGTTTGGCCTGCATGCCTGCCTGCTGTTCCTGAGAGGGAACTTGTGGGGGTTTTTTCGGACTGAATCTGAATTTAGAGAGCAAGTTAAGCCACTGAATTGTGACCAGGCTTTAACCTGAAGAAGACCGAAGATTTGCTGAATGTGATCAGCCTGTCAGGACTTCCAGCTACCTCTGAACTCCTGGATTGTGCAGAGACTCTGTAATTGTGACCGGAGAGCCATTTGCCTGGTACAGTGGAATTTCCTTACATGTGAATGTGCTGAGTGCTTATAGTGGGTAGTGATTTGGTTCCCCACTGTGTGTCTGAACTGTGTTTTGCTTGCTGGAGGCTGTATCCAGCTCCACGGACTGCATCCGTATCCATTTCTGTTTGCTTGGGCCCTGCTACACTGGCCTAGCCAGAATACCTGCTATGCAGAGAAAGTCATCAACGAGAGACCGGCCTGGGGATCAGCCCCCTACTCAATGCCTTGAACAGGAACGATACCTCGGAGATTCGTGTGGGCCCTGCTTCTCCGGGCACTCCAGCTCAACAGCCTGCAGTCTCAATTTCGTCCTGCCTGTGTCCAGTATTGGGTATCATGAGTAAACATCAAGGTAGCTCCCTGCAACAACAGCTAAATCTAAAAGTGTTGTCATCTGATTGTCTTGTTGCCTTTTCTTTCACGAACAGAGCCCTCCGGTTCCAGATTACAAATAGTGTGAGTTGCGTATGTTGCTTTCTTCCATCACAGGGCCCCAACCAGCTGCAACATTCTTGTCTAGACCACCATTTTCCTACCTGGGTACCCATAGTGTGTGACTGTGTAGGGACTCTGAACTGCATGCATAACTGTCTGATTAATATAGCTTTTAAGCAAATCAACCTGATTACGCCCCTCCCTTGTTCAAGTCCCCTGAATAAATCAGATTTAACTTTGTTTGCATTTAACCTGACTGTGGTTCCAGTTTGTGCCAAAAGTATTGTACTGTTGCTATTTGCTGTGCTTAACCTTGTTTTACAAGCAGTCCCCAGGGTCAAGCCAGAGGAACCTGCCCTGGTGGTAAGTGCAAACAGTGTGGGTAATTGCCTGGTGAATAAGGGTCATTGTGAAAGTAATTATTGTATATTGTTCAGGCCACTAGAAGGGAAAGAGGGGTGTTACAGTGTCCCGGAAGGCTGTGCCCAGTTTAGCTTGACCACTAGCAACCCTGACCTCTGGGTGGAGGCACCCATTTCATTACATAGGCCCCTTAACCTGATACTAGCCAAGCAGGCAGGGGTAGTAGCCATTGGGATAATGCCACCTAGGGGTTACACATCAACACAGCCGACGAACCCCCGGATGAGGAAGGAGAAGTTGTCCTGGAACAGGACCGCTGCTGGGGGGAGTAGTCCCAATCACTGTCTTTTTTATTACTTTTCCCTGAGGACTTGTTATAAGCTTTAGAGGCCTGGGAGCTTGATAACCCTGCCGGCAACTGGGAGGCTGGGGCCCCAGAGGACCCCTGACCAGAAATGGCTACCTGTTGTTCCTATAGAAAATTTTTAAGAGCCTTCTTGCGTTGCCTGAGGGTTGTTTGATTAAACTTCTGGTAGAGCTCACAGTTGGAGACTTCATGGTCAGGCCCGAAACAGCAGACACAGAGAGCGTGTTCATCTGTGGAGGCAATCTTCTTTCCGCAGCAGCAGTGACAGAAGAGAGAAGTCAAAGGATTAACTCTCAACAAACAAAATAGAGTAATCTCTTTTAAAAAAGAGATTCTTAAGTCTTAGGTTGAAAAACCATAGGCAAAAAGGTGCAAAACTGCATTGGAGGTTCCACGGAGACCCATGCAAACAAATCGATGGCCTTAATAGGGTTTGCAACATTGGCAGACGATGTCAGCGTGGTGACCCCAGCTGTACTGCTGAAAATTTTCCAGGTAGATCCTGTTTCACCAACGGTGAACTTCCTATGGTGTGACCTGATGACTGAGATACCCCTGAAGAAGATCTTATGATTCATACACAAAGACACTCCGTCTTTGTGGAAAACTAAATAGGGTTGCTCACACAAGAGAGCATAGAGCTGGAAAATCCTTCAAGCAGAAGTAATAGTAACCAAAAATAACACTTTCCATGACAGAAAGCGTAGCTTGCAAGTCATGACAGGCTCAAAAGAAGCAAAGTAAGATTCTCCAAAACAAAATTCAGGTCCTAGGCTGGAACAGGATTATGGACTGGGGGCTTCAAATGCAGGGTGCCTCTCAGAAAAGTATGAGCCATGTCTAATTGGGCTACTGCATGCCCCTCAACGGGCATATGGAAGGCTTATATAACAGACAAGTGCACTTTGAGCAAAGAAAACGTAAGGCCCGCATCTGACAGGGAAAGCAGGTACTCCAGAATCTGGTTCACTGGGCAGGTGAAAGGATGCAGACGAGGGGAAGCCACTCACGAAGCAAAGCACTTCCACTTCATGGAATAAGACGCCCTGGTGGAGGACTTCCTGGCAGCCTCCAGGACATCAGCCGCTTTAGGAGAAACTCCAGATCTGGCAATGGTTACGTCTTCAGGAGCCAGGCATGCAGATGAAGGGACCAGAGGTTCAGATGAAGAAGGGTCCCCTGTTCTTGCGACAGCAAGCCCAAACACAGGGGAAGAGGTACTGGAGTTTCCACTGCCAACTGCTGCAGCAGTGGAAACCAAGTCTGCAGAGGCCAGAAGAGAGCAACTAAGATTAGCTAGGCACCCTCCATCTGGAGCTTGATCAGAGCTCTCTGGATCAAAGGAAAGGGAAGAAGGGTGTAAAGGAACCTCCCTTTCCAAGAAAGGGATAATGTGTCTCATCAGAAAACTCCAGGCCCTGGACTGAGTGAGCAGAAAAGTGGCAGTTTATGTTGTGTGGGGATGCAAAAAGGTCCAACTCTGGATGACCCCATTTGTCGAACAGGTCTTCTACGACTAAGGTGAGCAGTTCCCACTTGTGCATTCTAGACTGTGACTGACTTAAATGGTCTGCCAGGATGTTTTGGGTGCCAGGAACATGCACAGCTGACAGCTCCAGGCCATGGTCCAGAGCCCAGTACCAAACCCTAATTACCTCCCTGCACAGGGAGTAAGAGTGGGTGTCTCCCTGCTTCTTTATGTAGTGCACCATACTGATGTTGTCCGTCTGCACCAGCAGTGGCCCAAGAACAGGTGGGACTGGAAGGCCTGCAGGCCATACAGGACTGCTCTCATCTCAAGGGCACTGATGTGCAGTGACGTCTCGAGTGTAGACCATGTCCCCTGAGTTTGAAAAGGACCCAGATAGGAACCTCAGCCCATCCCCAAAGCATCCAAGATGAGGATTTGGCAAGGAGAGGGAATGAGGAAAGGAAATCTTACTAGTAAGTGGCTGGGTTCCATCCACTGGAGGAACTTATTGATGGGGGAGGAGACCAGGACCATCTGCTCCAGGCCATCCATCCACTGGTCCCACTGCACCCTCATAGTCTATTGAGGGATATGCATATGCAGCCTTGCAAGAAGAAAAGTGGCAATGGCCACGGCCATCAAGCCCAGCAGCTTAAGGTACGTCTGGGCTGTGACATACAGGCTGTGAAATACTTTCCAGGCATGCACAGTTAAACACTCTGCCCAGTCCAGAGGTAGCAAGGCCGAGCCCTGGGCCATATCCAGAATGGCTCCAATGAACTGAATGCACAGGCCTGGGGTCAACACTGACTTGGACTGGTTGACTGTAATCCCTAGTTGACTGACCAACTGCAGGGTATGCGGCAGGGTTAAGGACAACCGTTACTTGGACTGGGCCTTGAGCAGACAGTCATCCAGTTAAGGAAAAATATAAATCCCCTCCCTCCTGAGGGCAGCCGACACCACAGTGCGGCACTTGGTGAAGACCTGAGGTGCCGAAGGCAAGCCAAAAGGGAGTACCTTGAATTGATAGTGCTCCCTGTGGAACAGTAACCTGAGGTACTTCCTTTGGGAAAGACATACATGACATATAGACATATATGCAGATAAGTGTCTTGCCTATCCAAGGAGCAGATCCAGTCCCCCTCTCGGAGTAAGGGTAACAGGTCGGGGAGGGTGACCATCCTGAATTTTTTGTACTGGATGTAATAGTTCAGGTTGTGCAAGGCCATTATGGGCCTCAAGTCCCCTGTGGACGAGGAAGAAGTGGTAGTAGAACCCTGTGTTTTGCTGTTCCTCGAGAATGGGTTCTATGGCCTTTTTTGGTAACATACGGATCCCTGCCTGCAACATGGGCACATGTGCAGGGGGGTAAAGTGGAGGGTTTCAGGGATGTTCTGGTGGCATCTCCACAAATTCTAGGGCATGACCCTGTTGTATTAGCTGCAGCACCCAGGCATATGACGTGTTCTCAACATATGCCCCACTATCACCACATCCTGAGGAACTGGATGGAAAGGGGGTCTGGCAAGGAGTCAGACTGTGGCAGAGCCCATGGTTGGGCTCACTCCACCACTTCTGGAGGACTTGCCAGTGGTGGAGGAGGGGGTAGGCAGGGAGGTTGCCACATTACGCTTGGTGGGCTGCTTGGAGGCGGCCTTAGGTCAGTGGGGGGTATGCTGCAAGGGCACCCTCTGCCCACTCTTCTGGTTGATATGGTGGAAGGAGTGGACCGAGTGCAGGGTTTTACCCAAAGCCTGCAGGTCATTGAGAATGTCCTACACTTCTCCCCCAAAGAGCTTATGGCCTCTGAAGGGTACATTTGGATGGACTGCCGGACATCTGTTGCAAACCCTGACACTCTGAACAAGGAGTAGCGCCCAAGACAAATGCCTACTGCTGAAGCTCTGTCCAATGTATGCATGGCAACCCCACAATATACTTCCTGCCTCTAGCGAGCGTCAGCAGTGAGAGGGACTGTGTGGTAAGCAGTCTGAGCCATACTGCAAAGCTATGTGGTGGTTATTGCTTTATTTGATTTTATGCACTGTTGCCTTGACTGTGCATGGGTTGATGGTGGAAAAAAGAACTGAGGTGGTGTGGGGGACCACCCCCGTCCTGTATAGCCTATACTGACATCAGGTGACTGACATCGGCTGGGCGAGGCCCCCAATGGTAGACTGCTGGCTAGAAATTTTCTGTGTGGTCCTGGTGCCTGGCATAGTCCTGTCAGTGTGGCCTGCTACAAGAACCTTGTTTAAAGTAAGATCTGGTGGTATCAGGATTAAATGTTTTGAGAGAGCCAACTTCGAGGGGATGAAATGTGAATTAGGAGTTTGGGATTGGAAGGAAGGATTAAAAGACCTCAACCAAGATGAAATGTGGGAAATTTTATTCAAGAAGTTAAATCACCTGGTCAAGAAATATGTACTAGAGAGAGTAAATTATAAATGAAAATTAAGTATCTACTGTAATTGTTGATCTTTCCATGTATCTTCACCATTCTTCACTGGTGGGTTATGGCCGGAGGCTAAGGGCCCCGCGGGAGCATTTTTTTCTAAGGTGGAGGAGCTGGCGCTTGGACGGCACCACCCTCGAGGCAGGCACACTGCATGGTGCTCAAGGGTTGGCCAGTAACCGATGCCAGCTCCTCCCTCGCCTCAGTTCTGCAGAAGCTGGAGAGTGAAAGAAAGAAAACAGAGACAGAGAAAAGAAGAAGGCGGGGCAAGGGAGCCTGAGAGATAGACAAAAGGAAAAGATATAAACAGAAAAAGAATAATGCTGACTGAGAGGACAGGTGAGGAACCTAGGGGGTCTGAAACAGGGGGCCCCATCCTCTGGGCAAGAAAGAGAAGGAAGAGAGCAAGAGGAGGGAGAGAAGAGGAAAGACAGAAGAGAAAGAGAGAGAGAGAAAAAGAGGAGAGGAGATGGGAGACCCTATAACTCCCCGACAGAGGTCCACGGGACTCACTGGGAGGCCAAGGGGGAGGGGAACCCCCATCCACATCTAGATCCCACAGATGAGGATCTGTCCCCCCCTTTTTTTTCATATGCCCCACAGAGGAAAGTGGAGTGCAACAATTCCTAGGTGAGATCTAGAGGGTCAACTGAACGTTGGTCCAGAGGGACGGATGACTCAGGGCACCTTGCTTAAGATCCCCCCCCATAGCTCAAGATGGAAGGGGTGTTGTAGGTCTCCCATTCCTGCCCTTAAAAATACGGCCAGGGTGGGGACAGAATCCACCCTGGGACAGAGCCCCCCCAGAAGAAAAAGTCCTCCCCAGAGACCTAAGGATAGCCCATACACCCGCCAAGTATCAGCAGGAGGGGAGAGGGACCTGGAGGAATCCCTACCTGTGAGACTCCAACCTCCTTATTTTTTTTATTTTTAAATGTTTTATTTTTTTTAGGAGTGGAGGGGGGTTGTGCCCAGAGAAAACCCCCCATTGGTTAGATGGCGGGGAAGGAGGCATAGCTCCTGAGGAAGAAAAAGGGGAGTGGAGGTTCCCAGGGCCCTCAGATTCCCTCCCAACCCAGATGAGGACCTCTTCGCCAAGAAGGCAGTGGAAGATTTGGGTTCTAAGAAGACCCAGACCTTCTGAGGAGAAGATCCCCACCAGGGTCTCCAGAAGAGGGCCCGGGCAGCCCCTTCCTAAGAGGGAAAGTGCCTCTGCTTGCCCTCCCCCAAAGATGGACCCCTGCCTCTTAAGAGAAGAATCAGAGGCCTGGAGGTATCAGCAGGACTCAGCCCACAACTGGCCTCACCAGGGGGAAGGCAAGCAAGGAGGAGGTACCACCCAGAGTCTGAGGCCCAAGAAGGGATGTTGGGTGGGAAGCAGTGATGAATGGTGAAGATACACAGAAAGATCAACAATTACGGGAGGTATGTAATTTTCATATCTGTGTCAATCTGCACCATTCATCACTGGTGGGTGATCTACCAAGCCCCCAGAAGGGGACCTGCTATCTCCCTGAGGAAAAAACTCTCCTCAGTCCGCTGTGGGGAGAACACAGAAGAAGGAGACCTTTACAGGCCAAGTTAGGCCTGTGACTACTCAGGATGAAGCAGAATCTCCCTTTGCCTGGGAAAGGGAAGTCGCCCCGAAGTTCCCATCTCACCCTGTGGGAGAAAAGGTGGGTCCCCTGAAAGGAGGAGGAAAGCACCCTATGTCAGACCATGGGAAAGGTGAAGCCATGCCATCCGCCTAATGCAGATCGCTGTCCCCGCTAGCCTGGATGCCACCTCATTGGTGTCATACCATGCCCTTGCCTGGTGCCTCGGAAGCTCCAGGCCACATGTGGAGAGGGTGATGGCTTGCCTGGTTGCCTCCATATCAGGCATTGATGCTAGTACTTGACCTAGCATCAACCATAAGAGCCTGTTTTAGGCAGCATGATGGGTCTGATGCGATGCAATGGAAAGTAAAAGGTGCGCCGAGGACAAGACTGTCCTCCCCCATTGGTCAAACTCCACAGAGTTAGCCTCTGGGAGCCGGTTGTGCCTTGGGCTTCTATACCTGTTAGGAGTATCCAGGAGACTCACATCCGCAGTGGGGTGAGGCAAGGCTCCTGGAGACCCCTGAGGTGTGCGATACCTGTGCTGGCAGTCCATCGGGGCTGGGGAAGGGACGCTGCCAGGTACGGTACAACTCTTCCTGGAATGGGGCAGGCCAGGCAGGCACCACCAAGTGGTCCACGCTAAATTCATTTATGAAAGTGCGTGTCGCCCATTCAGGACTGCGTCTTGCCACCCTGGAGATGTGGAGCTCATCAACCAGCCTCGAGAGGAAATGCTGAGAAGAGGTCTGATCAGCATCCAAGGACAGGTGGATGGAAGGATACTCCTCCTCGGGGTAGGAAGACAAGGAGGCCAATGAGTCTGAAGACTCAGAGTCCGACTGCTGCTGGGGTGGCATGTGAAAGACCTGCTCGTTCATGGCTCTGATGTAACAGGGGAAGGCAGCAGCCGAGGCCCTGAACTGTTCCCAAGTCAGAGACCCTGCAGGACCAGAGTGGCCCTGGAAGTGGGGAAGAGAAGGCAGAGGTAAGGGGGAGAAGCACCTCCACGAGTGACAGCGCCCTCTGCCAGGTCTAGGAGACCATGCAGGTGATCCAGCACCCTGGAAGGATCCACTGGTCTGTCCAGTAACTAGCCGCTCAACCAGCTCAAAGCAGTCAGGACTGAGCCCCAAAGGGGAATCCCCCCTCTGAGGTGACTGGGGCAGCATAGGTCCAGAAGGACGGCCCCTAGCCTCACATAACAACACCTCACTCAGAGATGATGAGGGAGAGAAGGAAGGCTTAGTGTTGCGGCTCCTTCCCAAGCCCTGGTGGGCTCCCAAGGAAGACCGCTGTCCCTCGCCCCACTCCCTCACCCCCACTGACTGCAAGAGGGACCGCTTTCTCATTCCAAACTGAAAGGGTTCTACCCCACATACCAACCCCACGCAGGAGGCAGCCTGTGTGGGAACCTCCTTCCCAGTCCCAGAAACAGTGCTGGCCCAGTCTCCAGGGCCCAAAGACTCAATTCCTAAAGGCCAGGAGTCAACACCAACACTAGAAACCCCTCTAGCACTGCCATCAGCACCGGAGAGACTCCCGGTGCTACAAGTGGCACCAGAGCCAATTAAAACAACCAGCCCTGAAGGAAGAGGAGATCAGGAGGGTGCTGTGCTGTTGGGCAGTGGAGAGCCCTGGTAGTCAGGCTGCCTGTCTGGATCTGCCTCCTGATCCTCCTCCTCTGAAAAGCAGCAGATCCAGAAGACCTCCAGAGGGGCCACCTCCAAGGCCCTCCTGCCCTCAGCGCCATGAACGGCACCGCAGGTTGGCCCAGTACTGCCCACAATGCCACCCCAATCACCGGAGCCACAGATTGCTCCAGGATCCAGAGCAGCTCCAATGGGTGGCGCCGATGAGACCACTGGGCCGGGCCCAACAAGCATAGGCTGCAACACCGGGGGACCCTACACCTCTGAGGAGATGACTGCCAAGATGGTGTTCTTAGCCTGGCCCCCAGGGGGGCCAGACTGTGCCTCTGGCACTGTAGAAGGAACCTACACTCTGGCAAGACTTAAAGAGTTGGAGGCCCCCCTCCTCCATGGTCCGTATGGAATCCGGAGGGGACCCAGAGGAAGGGTCAAGGGACCTGCGTCTGGCATCCCGTGTACGAGGCTGTCCTCCAAAGGTCATCAACATACGGCCAATCTTCAGAGCGTGATTCTCAAGTACTCTGTGGTCCATGGAGAAATAGGCATTGCATTGGTCTATGTCATGGTCTGGACCCTGGCAGATCAAACAGTAGTCATACTGGTCCATCATGGAATACTGCCAGCCACAGGGACACCGACGCATTGAGGGTTGGCCCAGTTTCAAAGATTTTTTCTTGTCCCTAGAACCAGGCATGACCAATCAAACAAACTCCAAAACTAAAAAAACAGACTCAGCACCGACAGAATTAAAGGAAAGATCTTACCAGCTTCAAAGGATCCGGGTGCCGATTGGCACCAAATAGTTTAAATATTGGCAATGGCAGAACTAAGGCTTCAACGTAGATGGAACGGTGCAAGGCCACAGTGTTGCAGATAAATTTCTTGCTTGCCCATGAGGTTGCTGTTCACTCGATGGCAGGAGAAGCAGAACTGAGAAGAGGGAGGAGCCATGTCGATTACTGGCCAACTCTCAAGCACCATGCAGTAATCTGCCGCGAGGGCGGTGCTGTCCCCTCCCCCTTAGAAAATAAAAATGCTCCCACAGGGTCCTGGGCCTCCAGCCATAACCCAGTGATGAATGGTGAAGACTGACACAGATTAGATCAGGTTGAGCAGGATACCAGGATGGTTCGATAAGAGGATTAAAAGGCAGATTACTATAAAAAAAAATTGGGTGTATAATAAGGCAAAAAAGGACAAACTTTCCAGAAGCATGGTCAACTTATTAGAAACAATCCAGAGCTTGCAAGAACAGGGTCAACATACTAAAATGGGACTATGAGGTGAGGCTGCAACATAGGTCAAGGACAATTATAAAGCATTTAATAATTACATAAATCAAAATCATGGGATTATACAGGTGGGACCACTCGAGGATGATTGAGTTGGGTTGGACAAAAGAAGGATCTAGGCCCATCTAGATTGTCCCCCACACAATGTGGGACATTAACCCATGTTAAAGGATGTTTTTAACCAATTGTCTAGGCCTGTCTTAAAGGAATTAAAGTTTGTCTTGTTCACTAACTCTTGTGGGAGTAAATTCCATTGCTTAGGTGCTCTAACAGTAAAGTAGTTTGTCCTTTTGTTTGTTTTGGCGCGACTGACCATCAGCTGTTTATTATGAAGCCTAGCAACAGTACGGTTTTTGGAATATTCGTGTCCACATAGCTGCTTCTGATGATTTAAGCATTTTATAGGTAAATAGTAAATCACCTCACCGTCATCTATTGTGTAATGAGTAACATAGCAACACAGGTAACACAGGCAATTTCAAGCTTAAATAGACTTTCGTCCTTAGTGCTTGCCTTATGTTAGCCTAGGTTAGTTTTGTTTGTACAGAACATATCCAGCCTTTTTTTTAAAGTATCCATTGTCCTACTTGTTATTGCCTCAACAGGCAGACTGTTCCATAGGTTAATCACCCTTTAGTTAAACCAATGCTTCCTTTTTAACTGGTTCCATTTCCCAAGAGTGAGTTGCAGTGGGTGACCTCTTGATTCATACACATTGTTTTTTAGTATTAAACCAAACTCTTCCCATAAAGTCTCATCATATAGGGCCCTATATAACATACACATATCACCCCTGATCCTTCTATAGTGGAGTGTATAAAGGTTAAGACTGGTCAACCTCTCTCCATGAACATCTTACACTTGCCCCTTCCCACCCCTCCTAACCTCTCCTCCCTCCACTATCCTTGGCGCATCCTGTGCCTTCAGTGTCCTTGCTTTATAGTCTTCTCCTAGGCCACGTAATGCTTTGCTGGCCTAGACCTCATCCAATATAATATTGTACTCTACTGTCTATCAGAGACCTGCCTTGCATAGAACATGCACATAGCGGTATGCTGACTGACTTTGGTACCATGCCTGTAAATTATGCTGCCTTGTTCTGTTCTCAGTGTCAAGCCTTATGTTGCTATTTGTAAATTATTGTACACCACCGTGCCAAGCCATGCCTTTCTCATTTGTAATGACTGTACATAGGCTGCTAATGTTGCTATGCCTACTCCAAATTGTTGTACAGTATTGTGAGTTCTTGTTGTTGTTTCAACTTACAGATCAATCTTGTAAATGAGCCCTGCTCAATGGTGTTCTGCCTGGCTAAATAAAGATACTGATTGATTGACAGATTGATTGTAAGGGATATCTTTAAGGCCTTTTACTGATTAGTAGCTTTTTTCTGTGTACGTTCAATCCTGTAAATCTCTTCCTTTTTATAGGGTGACCAAACCTGAGCACAGTGCTCAAGGTGTGGCCTCTCCAAGGATTTATACAGTGGCATTAATACAATGCTATCCCTACTTCCTATGTGCCTTAGGATGCAATTTAAGGTCTGATTAGCTTTCTTAACTATGTTCTGACAATGTATGCTAAACTGCATGTCTGCACTAATTGTAATTCCCAGGTCTTTCTTCTCCTGAGTTTTTCATATTGTGGCCCCCTATTTTATATCCATAATTTTCATTCTTCTTCCCCTTGTGCATCACTCTGCATTTCTCCAAATTCAGTTCAAGTTTATGCGTAATCGTCCAGCTGCGTATATTATCTAAAGCTTGTTGCAGATTTATTTTATCACTCTGGCTGTTGACTACTGCCCCAACTCTGCAAGCATCTGCAAATTTAGATATTCAGGTATTTGGGATTTCATTTTCCAAGGATGAAATATAAATATTAGAAAGACAGGGACCCAGCACCGATCCCTGAACGACCCCACTTTTCACATGCACCCAGTCAGATAGAATACCATTTACTGTCACCCTCTGTCTCCTCCCCTTCAACCATTCCTCAATCCATTTTATTATGTTGCTGTTTAAGCTGATCTCTTGCAGAGTGTTTATCAGATCAATATGGGGGAGTTTGTCGAAGACTTTAGAAACGTCCAAATAAAGTACATCCATCGAACACCCTTCATCCAATGCTTTGCTTACCTTCTCATAGAAGACAAGCATATTTGTTTGGCATGACCTGGATTCAGTAAATCCATGCTGAGCTGAATCTGTAAGAAAGTGTATATCCAGATATGGTCAATATGTAATTTTTGAATATGCTTTCTAAGATTTTTCCCATAACTGATGTTAGTCCAACAGGTCTAAAGTTTTCAGGTTTTGTTTTGGGGCCTTTTTTAAATAGGGGGACTACTGTAGCCTCTCTCCACTCCTGCAGCACCACCCCACTATCTAATGATGTTTAAAATATGCAGGTGAGTGGTGGGGCGATATCATCTGATAGTTCCTTAAACTCCCTTGCATATATATATTGTCTGGGCCTGGTGATTTATTTATATCCAAATCTTGAAGTCTTTCTAGCACCTCTTTTTGACAGATTTTTATTTGTCCTTGAATTGGTTCAATAATTGATTTTTGGTTACTCAATTTGTCATTCTTGAAAACTGAACAAAAATAGCTATTTTGTATATCAGTCATCTCCTTATTGTCTGCTGTTTGTCCATCCTTATTTATAAAGGGACCTATTGTGTGGAGTGTATCTTTTTTGCTGTTTATATAGGTGTAAAAAGCTTAGTAATTACTTTAAACTTTAGAAGCTAGTGCTATTCCATAGTTAGATTTTGTCTTTTTGATTTCCCTTTTTACCTTCTTAACCAGATCTCTGTAGCACTTGGTATTTTCCTGATTTAAACTACCTCTTATTTCTTTGTATTTTTTATTTTTTTACTTTATCAATCTTTTTATACTAGGATTTAACCATCCAGGAGTAATTTTAGTTTTGCTCCCCTTTTTCCTAGGTATATACAGTTCTACCTCATTTATTTTGTCCAGCAGAATATTCCACATACTATCCATGGTTTTGTTTTTAAAATCCATTTCCCAATTCCATCTTTGCATATTTTGTTTAATGGTCATGAAATCTGATTGACTAAAATTTAGTTTATCTGTATTACTTTTATTTGTTTCATGATTCACCTCCAATAATTTGAAATATACTGTATTGTGATCTCCATTTCTCAGTGGGGTATCCACTACAATTTTACCAACTGCCTCTCCCATAATTAGTCAATATGATATCAAGGTAGTTATTACCTCTGGTATGTTCCAATACTCTTTGCTCCAAGCCTATTTGGCCAAAGACCTCCAAATATTCTCTTTCTCTCAACTTTGGAACTCCCTTTTAATTCCTGCCAATTTATCCCTGGCATATTAAAATCTCCCATCAGTAATACTTTCTCAGCTGGGTCTAAACTTGCAATATGATTTGGCAGTAAGATATTGTTTTCAGTTGATATTGAGGGGGGGCTATATACTAGTCCTCAGTTTATTTTAGTTGAAGTTTGTGAAATTAATTTCAGCCATAATATTTCCAGATTATCCCGCTCCACCTGAATTTCTTCACATCTAAGTGATTCTTCTATACAAATGGCAATTCACCCTCCTTTCCTGTGTTCTCTAGATTTAGAAAAAAGATTGTATCCCTGAATATTTTTATCCCACATATCATCTTTTTCCCACCAGGTCTCTGTTATTAATGATATCTGAATATCTTGTGTATCCAAAATATGTTTAAACTCTGCAAATGTGTTGTCCAAGCTCTTGGCATTTATGAGTACCCCACTCCAACTTTCATTGCACTGTTTATCTTTTTTAATTTTTCTTTTGCCTATGCTGCTGTTTACTAGTCCCCCCCTTCCCCATTTTCCAGTTTAAATGAAAATTGGTCACCTCATTTATCCCCCCCCCAGTATTCTTGCTCCTTCCCTATTTAAGTGGCATTCATCATGTTTAAACAGTGCTCTATTTTGAAAAGTTATAGCGTTATCCATAAAACCGATATTGTGTAATAAGCAAAAGGTGCACACCCAATGATTTGTCTTATGTATTACCATATTTTTGTATTCATGATGCCCATATACCGGTAGAATGCCTGAAATAATCACACCCTATTTTTTGCTTTCACTCTGTTTACCATGTTTTCTATATCCCTTTGTATTTCAACGTCATTTTGTCTGCCTATATCGTTAATCCCTACATGGAATACAACTAGGGGGTTTACGGTATTCTCCATCAGCCCATCTAAGATTCAGTCTATATCAGCCAACATGACCCCTAGTAGAGTACTTACTGTAGTATTGAGTAAAGGCCAGTTTTACTTAATCTTGTTTGATAGTCCAAAGTTGATAATCTGGGTGTCATCTTAGTCATGCGTCTTTGAATTTGTTCAGTTTGTTGAATGTCACCTTTCAGATAAGGGTTCAGAAGGGAGACCCGTAATTGGCATAAGGTCTAACATAAGCTCTGTAGAGTGGGATCAGACATTGTTATTATTTATTGATGAATGTTCTTCTGATCTGTTTAATGATACTGTTTGCTACCCTGGTTACTTTAATGCAGCGGTCTGTTGCTGATAGTTTATTAATTATTACACCCAAGCCACACTCACTAACTGAAGATTTAAGAAGAGTATTGTTAAGATAGTATTCTTGAGTAGGTTTTTTTTTCGCAAGGTGTAATACTGAGCATTTGTTTCCATTAAACATACCGTTTGTTAGTGCCCATTGTTGGATGTCCTCCAGATCATTTACAAGGGTAATAATATTGACAGTATTATCAACTTGGCCACCTAAATTGGCATCATCAGCGAATTTGGAAAGGATGTTATTGGATTTGATTTTCATGTCACTGATGAAAATGTTAAATAATGTGGGCCCAAGAACTGATCCCTGTGGAACACCGCTGCTGACTGAACCAGATTGGGACAAAGTTCTATCGATTTTAACTCATTGGCTTTTATTAGAAAGCCTATTACTTACCCAATTTACAAGGTACTGAGAGAAGCCCAATAATTTAAGTTTGTTTGTTAGTTTGTAATGGGACACCTTGTCAAATGTACGACTAAAGTCCAGGAGTATGGCATCTGTTGGAGTGTTACTATCAAGATTTTGGCTGATAGTGTTATGAAAGGATATTATATTTGTTGTACATGATAAATTATGCCGAAATTCATGCTGGGTGTTATCCTCCTGGCCTAGTGTTTTAATTTCCTTTTCAAACAGGGATTTTATAAGGTGTTCCATTAGTTTGCCTATAATGGGTGTCAGACTTATGGGTTGATAGTTTTGGACATTAACTTTGCTACCATTTACTTTTAAATATTGGTGTAACTAATGCATTTAATCAGTTTTCAGGGATGACATTTTCCTCAGGGGATTTATTAAATAGAATAGTCAAGGGGGGTCACTAAGGAGTCTGCAATTTCAATGAGAAATCTGGGGTGGATATTGTCAGAACCTGGACTGATAGTTTTTTTTCAATGTTTTTAGAAACAGTCATGGATAAAAAAGATATGGTCCAATTACTGAATAACTATTTCACCTCAGTATTTAGTACAGATTCAGGTAGTCCAAAAGCAATTTTGCTGGATAAGGAGGGGCAGACACTGGAACTTAAGGAAAATACCATTAAACATAGGTTACAGCAGCTAAATTCAAATAAAGCACCAGGGCCAGATGGAATACACCCTAGAATGTTAAGGAAATTAGCTGAGGAGCTAGCAGGGCCAACCACTAAGCTGCTCCAAACATCCTTAAATAATGACTGTGTGGTGAACAGCCGGACGGAAGCAACAGTGATCTCCATTTATAAGAAACTCTGGTCACAGCCACTGTGGCTGCTAATGCATTAACTTGATAAGGGTGTTTCATGGGCTTGAACATAAAGGTGAATTGCTGTAGTAAGCTCTGTGTGTAACTTTCATTTTTGGTAAAGGTATATCATTTATCTGGTTGATCATGCATTTCTCATGTGTTTAAAATGTGAGCAGTGAGTGTGTGTCATACCACATGGGGAAGGAGAGGGAGCTCTGCACCAAGGCCTTCAAGTAATGGTAGAAGGAATGGTGCAGACAGGAGAAGTATGGCTACACTGGGGACTGTGGGTCAACTTGGAAGGATAAGAACCTATACCAAGGTGATGATCTGCTTTCATCCAGGAGGCAACCCGAGTCCTCAGTGGATGATTCAAATGTTACTTCGATGGACATTTAAAGTAGCCGGTTTGGTGGGGGAGGACAGTAGAAATAGGAGAGGCAGAAAGTGGGTCACCACAAGCTGAAATATAGAGTAGGGAGATCCCAAGGGGAGAGAGAGTCCCACCAGGATGCAAGTTATTCAAGGAAGCAGGGGGTTAGCAAAGGAAGAAAAGAAGGAAAAAGGAGCAGTCAGAGGAGAAAGGTGTGGAAGGGGAAACAATTGGAAAAAGGAGAAAGTGGCAAGAAGAGAGGTGAGGGCTGTCAGAATGGTGCAAGGTCTGCATTAGCAGCCCTATGAGAAGAGACTGAGAGAGTTCAACATGTACGCCCTGTAGGAGAGGAGAGAGAGTAGGGATATGATGGAGACCTATCTGGGGAAAAAACTTTACCAGTGGAGTCCTACAGGGCTCTGTGTTGAGCCCAATGCTTTTTGGCATATTTATAAGCAAGTTGCATAACAAAGTACAGTGCGAGATAAGTAAATTCACAGATGACACCCAAATTGCCACTGAAGTTGATACAGATGAAAAGGTTCATATGCTCACTAGCAACCTGTGTCACATAGAAAACTGGGCTTGGTTAAACAAAATATAATTTAATTTTTATTTATTTATTTATTAAATTCTCGGATTACAAATACCTTTGAGCAGAAACTGCTCATTTACAAAGGTTCCACGTCAGAGGATGAGGGGAAACACACACACAGAGGTAGTAAAAGAATGCACAATAAACAACCAAAACAATTAAAAGAAAAAAGAATAAAGATATACAGTTATAACATACTTTGAGATAATATTCATACAATGAGCAGCTTGAGTAGGCAGCTGGCTGCGGTAACAATAAGAGATAGAGGGCACAAGAGGCAGTTAGTATTGCAGGCGTGCGACCGGGTTGGGGGGGAGAGGAAGTAGGCAGGCTAATGGGCCACTGTCAGAAGGTGGGGAAAATGTCTTGTACCGATGGAGAAGTGAAGTAGGAAGGAGTCACAAGAAGGCCCAGTGCCAGAGGAATGAAACTGGGAAGACGGGCTGTGAGATATTAGTGAGCTGGGAGGTGTTTAGAGATCTCTATTCAGAGAAACAGTCACAGTGAGTGGTAGAGTGAGAGGTAAAGTTTGAGATTCCTTTTGAAGGGTCCAAGTGTAGTAGAGGAAAGTGCTTCTTTATTGAGGGAATTGAACCATTGAGTGGCTCTATAAATAAAGGACCACTGACCCATGGAGGTACAACATCTGGGACTCTGAAAGGTTAGAGATTGGGCACCACGCGTTTGTTGAGTGCCGCTGAAGGTAGTAAGGAGTGTGCTAACACCAGGTGGCATGAGACTGAGGTGAATCTTTTTGGTAAGTAAGCAGGTCTGGTATTGTATTCTGCTGAGTAGGGGTAGCCAGCTGGCCTGTGCATAGAGGTCACAGGTGTGAGTTTGTCGGGCCGCACCCGTTAGTAGTCTACAGGCTTTGTTGAGAGAAACTGAGATCCTGTGGAGGGCACTTGTTGAGGCAGAGCCATAGATGGCAAGGCTGTAGTCAATGATAGATGTGACAGAGCTGTAGATGGCTAGTTTAAGGGCATCCGCTGGCATACAGTGCTTGTGTTTGTGTAACAGTCCAATCCATATGTTGGTGGTCTTGGCAACAGTGTCAATATGCCGAGTGTAGGAGAGGGTACTATGCAGGGTAATACCAAGGTACTTGAACTCCTTGACATGTTCAAGTGGGTTCCCAGCGTGGTTCTTGATGGTGAGGGACAGAGAGTTGTGCCTGCTCCATTGGTTACAGAAGGACATGGCTTTGGTCTTGCTGTGGTTCAGGACAAGTTTATGAGAGCTGAACCAGTCTTTGATGCGCTTGAAGTCTAGCTGCAGCTGGGATTCAAGGACTGTAATGTCATGGTGGCTGGAAAACAGGGCTGCATCATCTGCGTATAGTAATATTTTTTGGCGGCAGGCACTGGGGAGATTGTTGATGAAGAGGGAGAAGAGTAGAGGGCCCAGAATAGACCCCTGTGGGACTCTGGAGCAGACCGGTTTCTCATCCAGAGATCCCTACAATCCTTACATGTTGGATCCAATTATCAAAGTAGCTGGTGAACCATGGAAGGGCATCACTGGAGATCCCAATGGAGGACAGTTGCCTGAGCAGTAGGGGGTGGTTAACTGTGTCGAAGGCCTTGGTCAGGTCTATAAATACTGCCCCCCCACAATTCCCTTTGTCAAGCGTGGCGTGAATGAAAGTTGTAAATTCCAGTAGTGCAGTGGTGGTGCTGTGCCCTTTTCTGAAGCCATGCTGCTCTGGGCACTGTACATTGTACTTATCCAGGAATTCAACTAGTTGGTCCGACACGATTCGTTCCAGCACTTTGGATGGGGGGGGGAGTGAGATAGGTCTGTAATTGGTGTGGAGCATCCTATCCTCGCTTTTGTGAACCGGTGTGACAGTGGCCTTCTTCCAGAGAGAGGGGAAATGGCCCAATCTAAGTGAGAGATTGAAGATCTTTGTAAGTGGTTCTAAGATTTCATCGAGGACTTGTGCCAGCAGTTTCAGGTCAAGGAAGTCACCACTGTACCCTTGTTTGCCGATGGCCTTTTGAATGTAGTTTCTAGCTACTTGTGGTGGGACCTTCTTAAAGAAAAACTTTGGAGTTGTGCGTTCTAGTTGGGGGGGATCACATGGGAGGAGCTGGAGGGGAGGTCGTCGAAAAAATTAGGTGGAAGGACACTGTCCAGGTTTGTAAATGCATTATTAAAAGTGCTGGTGATGGTACCTAGGTCAAGTGTAGGAGTGCCATGAAGGTTGAGCATAGTGGGTGGTGCTTTAGGATCTAATGTCAGCAAGAGCTCAGTTATTCACCTGGGAAAAAAAACAGGATGTGTGAATATACTTTAAATGGAGCACTAATAAAATCTGTCATTAAAGAAACTGATTTAGGGGTTATTATTAACAATGATCTAACATCAGGCCAACAGTGCAGAAAGGTTGCTCTGACAGCAGACAGGCTACTCAGATCTATCATAAAGTCATTTATCACTAGAAATGAAAACTGCATAGTCCCACTCTACAAATCCTATGTGAGACTCCACTTGGATTATGCTGTCTCATTTTGGGCCCCACATTTAGTAAAAGACAAAATCTACTAGATAGTATCCAAAAGAAAACTACAAAGTTGATTCTTTGACTCAGAGGGCTATCATACCCAGACAGAGTGCAAACATTAAATCTCTATGATCTGCAACTAAGGAGGGATAGAGGGGATATCCTGATGTTGCTCAATATTTTAAGATATCCTGATCTAACCAAAGATTGTAATATAATCACAGCAATAAAGCCAGACAACCTACAATGCCACAACAGACAGGTTTTGGTACCCAGAGCCTCAACTAATATAAGAAATGTTTTCACCATAAGAGCCTGCTGATTATGGAACACCCTTCCTCACAAAATGGTTGAGATTATCTCCTTTGGTAGGTTTAAATCTGAATTAGGTAGATTTCTCATGGAAAATACTGGTTAAAGAGCCCCACATGGTGTAGGGATGGTAGTCACGATGGGCCCAGTGCCCCCTTCTGCCATAATAAAACCGAGTAAACCATTAAATACCTCTTGGAGGTTAATAAGGTACAGGAGGGAGATATATTTCACAGAAAAAGGTGCTGTAGGACAAGGGGTCATGGTATGAAGCTGGAAGGAGGTAGACTCAGGAGAGATGTGAGGAAGTACTCCTTAAAAGAAAGAGTGGTGGATTCCTGGAACTGCCTTCCATGGGAGGCAGTGGGTGCGAAACCAGTCGGGGGGGGGGTCAAAAATGCCTGAGACAGGCACAAAGGAATCCAAGGAGTAATGAAGGGGGTGGAAGAGAGAGTGCTGTAGATCAAGTTGGGTCTGCAGCAAAAGTGATCATAATTAAAAATGAGCAGACTAGATAGGCCCAGCAGTCACTATCTGCCATCAGTTTCTATGGTCAGGTAACTTCCCCCCCTTTTGGGAGATTACTGGTCTAGTCACCCCTCCCTGTTTTTCTGTGGCCTTATTCGGCCCCATAGGGAATAACAGGTTACTCACCTGCAAAGGTAGTTCTAGGAGTGGTATATGATGTTCATCCACACATCTGGCAGTGTCCTTTCCTTTTAAGAGCTTGCCAGAAAGTCTTTAAGCTGGCTCCTTCCACCCGCCCAGGTGGTAACTCCCTCGACTCTGCCCCATGATACCAGATCTTGTTTGCTGGAAGCAGTTGTGTGCACCAAAACTAGGGGAGGTCGGGTGGGTTAGTGTGGATGAACATCATATACCACTCCTAGAACTATGGTTACAGGTAAGTAACCTGTTTTTCTAGGGACATGGATATGATGTTCTAGCCACACTTCTGGTAGACTCCTAGCAGTTCTCCAGGAGGAGGGAGGCAAGGGGCACACCCCTACTTAGAAATAAGGATTGGAGAAATGAGGCCCCCAAACCAGCATCCCGGTGTGACTCTAGCTCAGTGTGGTAATGGGAAATGAAGGTATGTGCTGACCTCCAGGTAGCAGTACTACAGATTTCCTGGATAGGGACGTCCGTGGAAGCAGCCACTGACGCAGCGGTATGACAGGTGGAATGAGCCTTTAGCGAGGCTCCCTACCCACCAACCTATAGCTGAGATCAATGCAGGATGTGTTCCACCTGCCAATCATCTGCTTGCCCACAGGTCTGCCAGGTGTGGCTTCAGTGCAGGTGACAAATAGCTGGCAAACCTCTCCCCAAATTCCAGCTGTGTGCTCTTTATAATAAATGAGCGTTCACCACAGGTCCAAAGTATGGAGCCTGTACTCTGCCTCCGAAGTGTGATTGGTGAAGTACACTGGGAAATTAATCACCTGGCTTAGGTGAAACACAAACACAACCTTCAGGAGGAACTTCAGGCTGGGGTGCAGGACAACCTTGTCCCTGTGGAAACATAGAAGTTGATGGCAGAAAAGGATCACAAGGCCCATCCAGTCTGCCCATTTTTTCTACCTTATGAATGTGCCATGTCTTTACTCTGTTAATGGCCTATCTATTCATACTCATCTGTATTGCTCCCTTATGCCTATCCCATATCTGTTTGAAGCCCTGCACTGTATTCATATCCACCACTTCCTGAGGTAGGCCAGTCCATGCATCCACCACCCTTTCAGTGAAAAAGAACTTCCTCACATTACCCCTTATTCTGCCTCCCTCTAATCTCATCCTGTGTCCTCTTGTCCTGCTATTTTTGTGTTTCTTGCATGCATTTGCAAGAAACACATTGTGTCAGCTTCCTGCAAAAGTGCGTTATGGAGGCGTGTCAGTGTTGTGCCGAATGGCAGCAGTCCATTCTAGGGCTGGTTTCTGCTGCAGCCAATAGAGAAGCATGCTGTCGATCACAGCAGTTAATGAGCATGCCACAATGCGTAAAGAAATTCAGCCATGTCACCATACAATCAACTGTTTTGGTGCATTACAAGCTACTAAAACAGCTGCTTGCATGGTGTCCCCATGGCGACGGCTTCACCATCAGTCTCTCACAGTCCCCAAAAACCGACAGAAAGCTGCCACCCACCTTTCAGTGTGTCTTCCTGGTGAAACAGTTCAATAAATAAAATTTAAAAAAGCCAACAGGGTGCCCAATCCCCCATCGGCATGACCCTCTCCCCAGTACATTTGCAGACAGAGTAGCCCAATCCCTGTCAGCATAATGCACTTCCATCATTTGTTGTTTACCGAGGGGGGTGCCCAATCCCCCCTCAGTTCATACGTCTCCCCCCCAGCACACTGCATGGCAGACAGGGGTGCCCAATCCCCCATCGGCTACACTGGCCCCCAACAAACTTCTATGTGCCACGCTGGGAACCTACCCCAGCATGGCAAAAGTCTCCTTGGTCCACGGGGGTGCCCAATCCCCCATCAGCTCCACTGCTCCCCCTCCAAACAAACTTTCTGGTGCCACGCTGGGAGCCCACACCAGCATGGCAAAAGTCCCCCATTGTCTTTAAAAAAAACCTAGGAGAAAAAAACGGTCCCTGATTGATTCTCTTGCCCCCCTTCCCCAACCCGCACCACCCCCGCTCACCCTATACTTACCTCCGGAGCCTGGCGGGATGATCTTCTGTGGACCGGGAACACTTCTGCATTCTTCAAAGACGACCGCAAACTGAAGAAATGCTGGTAAGCTGTATAATGGCATAAACAGTTTTTTTTTCAACTTTGGTGCATATCTTGGACATTTTTAGGAATTTTTTCACCAAATTTTCAACATGGGATTCTTGGGACCCCACCTCATGAACACAGTCACTCTCATTTTGTTATTCAGTCCCAAAAGGTGATTTCCCAGTCGCTGCACAAAACTACCTTTCAGGACTGAGTAATGAAATGACAGTGTCACAGTTCATGAGGTAGTCCCCCAAAAACCCTATGTGAAAATTTGGTGAAAAAATTCCCCAAAATCACTGTTTTACAAGCATGCGTTGCACTGTTCCTATGCACACTCATAACTTCAAGCATTTTTAATATTTTTACTCCAGATTTTCAACATTGTCATTTTACCATACCTCCTTATGAACAATATAGCTGTCATTTTACACATCTCCCCAGAAATGTGATTTTGCACCTGTAGTACACAATGACACAGTCAGTGTGCGAAATCAGTGTTTGGGACAGATTAAGAAAATCACACTGATACTGTTCATGAGGTAGGCCCCCAAAAACCCTATGTTGAAAATGTGGTGAAAAAATTCCCAAAAAATGACTGTTTTATGAGCGTACGTTGCGCAGTTCCTACACACGTTCATAACTTCAAGCATGTTTAATATTTTCACTCCAGATTTTCAATATTGCCATTTTACCACATCTCCTTGTGAACAGTACAGCTGTCATTTTTCACATCTTGCCCAAAATGTGTTTTCACACATGTAGCGCACAGCAGCGTGGTCGTGTGCGAAATCAATGTCCAGGACAGATTAAGAAAATCACAGTGACACTGTTCATGAGCAGAGGTCTTAAATTGGCTATGTTGAAATTTGATGACTGTGTTACGAGCGTACTTTGAGCAATTTCCACGCACTCTCGTAAGTTCACGAATTTGTAATATTTTCAGTCCAAATTTTTAACATTGGCATTTTTCCACACCTCCTTATGAACAGTACAGCTGTCATTTGTCACACCCTGGACAAAATGTGTTTCACACTTCCAGCGCAGAATAGCACAGTTGCTGTGGGAAATCAGTGTTAAAGACAGATTAAGCAAATCACAGTGACACTGTTCATAAGCAGAGGTCCAAAAATACCTATGTTGAAAATCTGCTGTAAAATATCCCCAAACTAATTACATTACAGGTGTGCGTTGCGCAGTTTCTACGCACACTCATGACTTCACCAGTTTTTTTATATTTTCACTTCAGATTTTCAACATTGCCATTTTTTACCCCTCTTCATGAACAGTACAGGTGTCATTTTTCACATCGTGTTCGAAATGTGTTTTCGCACCTGTGGTGCCAAGTGGCGCAGTCACTTTGAAAAATCACCTTTCAGCTAACAAATTGATAGTGTCACTGTTCATGCAGTGGGGTCACAAAAAGACCATTTTGAAAACTTGGAGTAAAAATACCAAGAAACGCCCAGGGTGTTAGGGTTTTCGACCATAATGCCCTACCCTGTAGGGACTGACAGGCGTCAGGGGTGTGATCTGAGATTGTCAACAGTAGTGCTCATGCCATTCCATCCCCACCTTGCAGCTAGTGGCAGGCACTGAGGTGTGCCTTGGACCCTTTGGCCCCAGAGATCACCCCATTCTCCTATACTGCACCCATTTCAGCGTATTTCCTTATGGAATGAGGTGAGTGTAAAGCCCGAACTCTCCAAAGCACACCTTGACACTTGTAAGTGTCTGCAGGGTAGGGTGAGGTGAAATGTCATGACAGTTATGGGTGAAGACCCAAACGCACACCCCAATGCCTGTCCATCTCTGCAGGGAGGGAGTGGAGTTGGTGTCAGTTCAATACTTCACTGCCATTCCTATACTGCATCTGTTTAACTCCTGCACTTCCACTGCTAATGACAGCAAGCAACACTAGGCATTGATAAATGCTTGTTCTTATATTGAAACATGTTAGACTCTTTCACCTTGTTAATGCCCTTAAGATGTTTGAATGTTTCGATCATATCACCTCTCTTCCTCCTTTGCTCTAGGGTATGCATATTGAGCTCAGTTAATCTGTCCTCATGTGTTTTCTGATGCAGTCCTGGCACCATTTTGGTTGCCCTTCTCTGGACAGCCTCCATCTTGTTAATGTTGTTGTGCAGGTGTGGCCTCCTGTACTGCATGCAGTACTCGAGATGGGGCCTAACCAGTGTCTTGTACAGAGGGATTATTACCTCCGTCTTACAACTTGTGATACCTCTACTAATACATCCCAACATTCCTCTACCTTACCTACTGCTTTAGTGGTCTGCTTGGATGATTTCAAGTCATCTCTGATGACGAAGACCAACTCTCTTCTTACTTTGTGATTGCCAGCAACTCCCTTCCCAACCTATAGGTGGCTTCAGGGTTTCTCTTCCCTATGTGCATGATCTTGCACTTCTTTGTGATAAACCTCAGTTGCCACTCTTCTGACCATTTTGCAGGTTTATCCAGATCTCTTCCCATTCTGCCCACCCCATCTGGATCATCTACTCTGTTGCAGATCTTGGTGTCATCTGCAAACAGACAAACCTTACCCTCCAGTCCATCTGCAATGTCACTGGAAGACCAGGTAAAGAGACTTCACCAAAAGCACCTGGAGCTCACTGATCCTTCTGGATGATGTGATAGCCACCAAGAAGGTGGTCTTCCATGAAAAGTGAGAGAGATCACACCTGTGCATCGGTTCGAATGGCTTGCTCATGAGCTTTGCCAAAACCAGCAACAATTCCCACGGTGGTGGTGGTTCACGCACTGGAAGGGAAATGTGATCAAGGACCTTAAAAAAGTGCCAGACCACCTTCTTCTGTGCCACTGAATGCTGACCGGCCCAGTAAGCAGAGATTGCTGCCAGGTACACCTTAAGGGTCATCAACTGAAGGCCCGACAGGGAAAGGGACCAAAGGTAGTCAAGAATATCAGCCACTGGACAGGATAAAGGGTCCAAACCCTTGCCCTGATACCAAATGGAGAATCTCTTCCATTTGAAGGCATAGCACTTCCTAGTCGAATCCTTCCGAGATGCCTCCACAATGGTGAAGACCACTTTGGAGAGACCCAAGGCCTGGAGCTCTAGCCATTCAGAACCAGGCTGTCAGGTGCAGGGACTGAAGGTCCAGGTGGAGTACCTTCCCGTGATTGATGGAAAGCAGGTCTGGGCATAGGAGAAGATACCTGAGGAGCCTGCTGCTGAGGCTAAGGAGATTGGGGTACCAGAACTGACGTGGCCAGTCCGGAGCCACCAGGATCACCTGTGCCTTGTCCATCCTGGCCTTGAGGAGCACCTTGTGGATCAAGGGAATCAGAGGGAAGGCATAGAAGAAGCCTGGGTGCAGGGCCTCAAGGAGGCATCTCCCTGCAGCGTTCTCTGCTGAGAGGGGGTGGGCTACCTCTGAGTGGAGAGACCACTTGTGAGACTCCTTACCTACCTGGCTGAGTGCGTCCACCAGCTAAATGGAGGCTCCTGGCTGCACACAAGAGTCCAAACATGGAGAGTTTCCTTGTACAAGGGCAGGGTGTGCATCCAGTCCTGCTTGTTGAGGTAGTCTATGGTTGTGGTGTTGTCCATCTTGACTTGGACCATCTGACCCCGAATGTGTGGAGCGAATGCAGTCAGCACCAGCCAAACTGCCTAGAGCTCCAGCAGGTTGATGTGCCATCAGGACTCCTGAGGGGTCCAGAGTCCATGGACTCTGTGTTCCCCCAGGTGGGCACCCAAGCCTGCGAAAGAGGGATTGGTTGTCATGATGACAGTCGCCTCTTGGTGGACAAATGAGATCCCTTCCTGCAAATGCATTAGGACTAACCACCACTGGATAGCGTCCCACATCTGCTGGGTCCCAGTGACCAGATGGTGGAAGTGACCCTTGCACTGAGACCACTGACTGGCCAGCTCCCACTGCAGGGAGTGCATTGTCCAGTTGGCCCAATGGACCATGCTGGTGCAAGCCGCCATGTAGCCCAGCAAGCACAGGAAGTCATGGGCAGAGTGCAATTGCCCAACCCAAAATGACTGGGCAAAGAAGGAGACAGCCTCCGCCCTGTCCACTAGGAGATGGCTCTGCAAGAGTTGAGCTCCACTCTAATGAAGCTGCTCACCTGTGAGGGCACAAGTTCCAACTTGGCCTCGTTGACCAGGAGGCCAAGGGAGATGCAGGTCTGGAAGGACCTGTGATCAGCCAGTCATTCAGGTAGGGGTAAACCCGGACCCCTCGGTGCCTCAGGTAAGCTGCCACCACTGCAATGCACTTGATGAAGACACCGGGGGATGAGTAGAGGCTGAATGGCATGGCCTGAATCTTGTAGAGGACTCCCTCTACTCAAAAGCGGATGAACCTTCGATGAGCTGGATGGATTGGGACATGAAAGAACACATCCTGAAGATCCAGGGAGCAAAACCACATGTTTCGTTCTAGAGATAGTATGATCTGAGACAAGAGTTACCATCCTCACAGTGCGTGACCTGAGGAACTTGTTCAGGTCATGCAGCTGTAGAATGGGGCACCAGCCCCCCATCCACTTTGGCACCAGGAAGTAACTGGAGACAAACCCTGGGTGTTCCAGAGGATCCACGACAGGAATCACAACCACCTTGCAGAGGAGCTGGGCTATGTTGTCTCTGAAAGCTGACAGCATGTCTGCGAAAACCAAGTCCTCCATGGGGTGCGGGCTTGGCAAGGTGGGTACTGCTCAAATTCCAGATGCAGACCTTAACCCACCACTTCTAGAACCCACCTGTCCATGGTGAAAGCAGACCAGGCAGAAAGGAAATGGTGGAGCCGGAGCCCCATGGGAGGACCTAGGGGAAGTGAGATGAGCATAAGGGAGGCACCTCTCATCCCGTCACTGGGCAGGTTTAAAGGAGGAGGAGGAGGAGGAGGGCCCAGCTGAGGTGCCACTGGAGCCTCTCCCTCCAGGCTTATGGACAACTGAGGCCACCAAGATGGGCCAAGGTCTCCAGGCCTGATCCTGCTGGCCAGCCTGTTGCTGTGCTGGTTTGGCCACAGGAGTGGACTGAAATGGCTTCCTCTTCTGCTGCTGCTTGGAGCCCTTAGGGTCCTTCTGGATAGATGTTGCGGGTTCCAAGGTGGCATCGGACTTCTCAATATGGGTGAGGTGACCCTCGACCCGGGCCTGAACAGGTCAGTCCCCAGGAAGGGGATATCTGCCAGCTCATGCTGAGTGTCCACTGCAAAGGTCAAGATCCTCGGCCAAGCCCTGCAGCACATGGCCACTGAAGCCTCCATGGAGCAGGCACAGGCGTCCCCAATGTCCATGGCTGTCTGAAGCTGTTTGGCCACAGTCTGGCCCTGGTCCCAGACCTATTTGACCATGGTCTGAAGGTCCACAGGCAGATAAGGGAGCACCTCATCTAAAGTGCCCAGCAGGGCATGGGAGAAGTGGGCCATGATGAGGGCCAAACTCGCCTGGCGGAGACCAAGCGAGGAGGCAGCATAGACTTTCTTAGCTGCATGGTCCCACTTCTTGGACTCCTTGTTGGGTGATTTGTCAATGTCCCCAGTGTTGCCAGAGTGCCTAAACACAGAGTCATCTACCAAGCCCTCGGCCGAAGGGTGCTCTGTGAATCCCAAAAGGGAACCAGTGGGCACTGCGTATTTGTGGGCCATCCGAGCAGAAGGCACTAAGCAGGAATCAGGGTGCTGCCAAAGCTCCAGAGCAGGGCCAAGGATGACTTCTGCCACCTGGAAGGCCTCCATTGGAGAGTCTCCCCAGTCGTGGATCTCGGTCAATGGGTAACGAGCCCGCTTTTGCACGGGCTCCATCTGCATACCCGTTGACGCAGAGATCAGACGGAGAAGACCTAGAAAGGATGTGGGACCCTCATCCATCAAGAGAGTCCCCACCAACTCGACGTCGACTGGCAGGAGTGCAGTGAGGAACCCTCCAACTTTGAGGAATCATCAAAGAGAGGTCTACCACCCAATCCTCGCTGACCCTCCATGGGCAGTCAGGGGTAACAATGACCGACAGCCAATGTGGAAGCCCCTTGGCCAGGTGAGACTCCTTAGATGGTGCACCAACTGTTGGCTGTTTGGGCGGCGGTTCCACCACAATTGGCAGAGATGCTGGAGGAGGCCGAGCTGATACTGATTTGGTTGGCTCTGTAGAAGGAGAAGGAGTTGGCCTTTGGGGCAACAGCCAGGTGATAGCTGGCATAGAAACCAGAGTCGATACGGCACCAGTTAACACCAACTGTTGCCACATCAAGTCCTCGTACCATCGATGCAACTTGTGCCAAAGCCTCTCCTCACCTGAGGAGAATGAGAATGAAGAATAGCATTGGCGCCGCATCCCATGGTGCCAAGAGCAGGAGTGCCGATGTCGGTGGGACTGGCGCAATCCATCGGAGGAAGACCGAGACCTTGACCTTGACCACTGGGGTGACTGGTGGTGGGACTCAGAGGGAGTCAGAGGCTCCTCCTAGTCAGGGAACAGAGATGACAGGTCAGCGGACTGATCTGTCCCTCCAATGGTCTGCGTCAGGACTGGAGTCCTTGACAAGAAAGTATTGGCCTCTTCAGTCAAGAACTGGTCAGTTGGCTTGAGAAAAATCTCAGCTGATACTTTGACCAGCATCTCAACTGACAGGCCCATTGGGGTTAACATGGAGCCAGTGGCCAAGGCTTCAACCGAAGTTAAATACGGAGAAGCGCATGAATCGGAGGCGCTCAACTGAGAGCACTCCTAATCCCACGATCGACTACGAGTCTTTTCTTTCTTAGACTCTTTTTTGAATGTAGATTTGGCAGAGGGTCCTGGACCGAAGGTCAGCAGGGACTGGTACAAATCCTTGAAGGAGCCCATAAAGGTCAAGCCCAGCTGAAGCGGCATGAAGGCAGAAGCTGAGGAGGAATGGGAAGCTACTCAGCGGACTCTGCAGCACGGAGACCATCCAACGGGCATTCTTGGATTTGACCAGCAGGTTCCATTATGCCAGGCAGCCCAGTTTCAGGCAGGTGAGACGGTCCTCCAGAACGGTCAAGTGAAACAAGTGGCAAAAGTCACAGGTCTGGGGATTGTGGTCATGCCACAGGCAGTAGACACACGTGGCATGTAGGTCGGTCCTGGACATCATCTGCCTGCAAGGGCATTGGCAGAACCCGTGAGCAGACTTATCATCCATCACGTTCACGATTGAAGATTGAGCTGAAGACAAAAACTCATAAAAGTTGAAGTTTTGGAAGTAATTCCAAAGAATTTAAGTGCTACGGTATACTCATCGCAGGACAGTAAGGAGGGAACCCGCTTCTTCCAGCAGGAAGGGAGATCTGACATCATTGGGTGGAGCCGAGGGAGTTACCACTCAGGTGGGTGGGAGGAGCCAGCTTGAAGGCTTTCTGGCAAGCTCTTAAATGGAAAGAACACTGCCAGAAGTGTAGATAGAATGGTTCTATGTCATAAAGCGATCGCTAAACAGCAATCGCTACAATGGGCGTGTATATGTGAAAGCAATTGACAATATACAATTCTCAACGACACTTCAGGTAACACTTAGTGTTTTGTGTGGGGCTTCCGCTCTCTCCTACTTTTACACTGTCAACTCCGGGGTGCATATCGAGGAGGGGCAAACCCGGCGGAGGGGAATAAAAGGCAGCCACAGCAAACAAAATACTCACCCCCAGTCTATCCTAAACCCACCAGCCACCCTCACCACCACACCACAGGGCTGGCTCAGCTGTAGCAGGCTCTCCTTCCTATCTAAACCCTCCTTCCTATCCCTCCCCTCCACCTTCGTATCCATCCCCTTCCGGTCGCTTTCCTCGCTATTCCATCTCTACCCTTGCAGGGTAGCTGATAATGATAGCACTATAAATAAGTCACCATTTTTACAGTTGCTCATTTATTATCACTGTCATCACTGGATACCAGATAGAACATCATATCCACATCCCTAGAACAGTCTTAATTCTTTTTGGCATTTGGGTGCAGCCTCCTACGGGTCGGGAGGTCACCACGGGTGCGTGAGGGGATAAAGTCCAGCAGTTTAGGTGGGACGGGGAGTTCCAGTTGGAGGAGTGAATGGCAAGGGAGTGAGCATGAGCTGGGACCAAGCAGGGGCGATTGCCCGCTCCAGCCCCTGAGCAATGGCACTTGGGGGGGGCACAGAGGAAGACATGGGAACCAGTAGCCGCAAGCTGCAGAATGTCTTGGAGGGTGGCTAAAGTATGAACATGCAAACATATGAAGAAGCCAGCAGAAGAAGGCCATTTGGTCTATCAAGTCTGCTCATGTTGTAGGGTCCACAGCTTGAGCTACTGTCCCTGCCCCCTCTTCCCACTCCTCCCATCTCCCCTACCCATGACCCTTACCCTCTCCTATTCCTGTCCCAGCCTTTCTTAAAGCTGCGTACTGTCTTCAATGAGATTACCTCTTCTGGCAGCACATTCCAAGTGTCCACCACCCTCCTGTGAAGAAGTGCTCCTGACCTTCCTCTTAAACCTCCCATCCTCCAGCTTAAGACTGTGCCCCCTTGTGTTATGGTTGCCACTCAGCTTAAAGAGACTCTCCTTATCAACCTTATTTATCCCTTTCAAGTACTTGAAGATCCCAATCATGTCCCCGTCTCTCTCCTGTCTTCCAAGGAGTACATGTTCAGTGCCCTCAACCTCTCCTCGTATGCCTTACCCTGCTGACCGGCTATCATGTTTGTAGCCCTCCTCTGGACCTTCTCCAGCAAGTTAATTTCCTTTTTGACGTGGGGGCACCAGTACTGAACTCCATACTCTAGATGTGACTTTACCAGTGACCTGCACAAGGGCAGTATAACCTCCTCTCTCCTACCACTGATCCCCTAGATATGCATCCCAGCATCTTGTTTGTCTTTGCTGCTGCTTTCTTGCACTGCATGGAAGTGCTTCAGATCACTAGTGATCATCACTCCCAGGTCCTTCTCCTTCTCTGATGCAGATACTGGGAGTCCACCCAGGTAGTACTCTGTCCTAGGATTCTTAGCTCCAATATGCATAACTTTGCATTTCTTGGCATTCAAGTCAAGCTGCCAGATCCTGGACCACCTCCCTAGTTTTTCCAGATCTTCCTGTAGGTCCTGTATCCCTTCAACTGTGCCCACTCTCCCACAGAGAGAGAGTAGAGAGTAAAAAGTAGAGAGGGGAGCCAGCAGCTGCAAGTCACAGAGTGCCCTGGCAGCCTGCGCCAATTTGTGTATGGATCCAGTGGACAAGAATGTGGCAGGGAGTGTAGTGTCCAGAGAGTGAGTTGCCTTGGAGCTCTGCAGGACATGTCCCCCTTCTCAAGTCAGGGACAGTCACTGCCAGTTCTGGGAAAGGATGCAGAGGTCATAAAGGAACCCACAAATGCCCAAGCCGAAAGGATTGCATATTCTGAAGGGGACTTGCTGAGCCAGTGTGACGGGAGGGAGAGAGAGAGAGAGAGAGAGAGAATGGGGATCGTTGAGAGTTTGGGTGCCTGTGAAGAATAATGGGCTGTCAGGTGCTGTGAACTGTTTTAGAACTTGTGCTGCCTTCAAACATTTGTGACCATAGTGGTCCCAAGTAAATGCTGCCCTAAAGACTGTACAGCCTCCTCGGTACATATAAAAGCTGCTACTATGACCATACTGGCACCATGAAAGCTAAATGTGTTCCCCACAAATTAACTGATGCTCCCTGGAGCGATGTGTGAATATGTTTAATGAATCTGGGATCCCTGTTGTTTCTTCAAATTCTGTGTGGACATTCCGTTATTGAAAGGAACTGTTTTAGATGCATTATTATAGAGCAAGAGAGCACTCCCAACCAATCATAGCGCTTCTTTCCCCTATACATGAGACACTCTTATTCTGTGAAGAGCATCTCACATGCAGCTACCCTGGGAATGGGCACATTCCAGGAACAGGTTTAAAAGAATATATTATTGATCACTCTCGATCAATAATATGTTTACACATCTCCATTGCCACTCATTCCTGTGTTAGAGTAGTTTCACTTGCCTTCAGCTTGAGCCAGAATAGCTCAGCTTCGCTGTTCTCGCTCCAGCCAAACAGGCATGAAATCACTCTTATACAGCAACGAGTGGCTCCAGGGGACATATTAACATATAACCTGTTTTCAACCAGCACCAGCGAGGAAAAGGGACCCTGTGTGTGACATCTGGGACCGGGTAACGTGGCCACTGGAAGTATTTCTGCTGCTGAGGGGGCCTTCTACCCATGGACACGTTACATCTACACCCCTAGACACAGCGAGGGGGAACCACATTTCTATGTATGGCAGGCTATGTGATTCAAATGGATAAGGCACACAGCCGTTACAGTTTTGCACTCCTGCTGTTGGTTTACAGAGCAAGTTTAGATACAAATGTGCGTGGTGGTTGTTGGGGGAGAGGTAAGGAAAGGAGATGTAGACTTGAGGATCAAATGAAACTAAAAACAAAACAATTTAAATACAGGGTATTAAATAGCTGGTATGGCGTAGCAAAATGGGGTAATGCTAACCATTTTCAAAAATGCTTAGCAGTAGACCGCTAACCATTTTTTGAGTGAGTCCATGACACAGTACACAACATTAATAAAACTATATTTTTTTTTTTACATTTTGCTAATCAGTCTGTGCCAAATGCTATGCATTTTCACAACTGATTAGCACTTCCATGTGTCAAACTGCTAATAAGTTCTTTCAGCTTATTTAAAACCCTGAAATATCCTGTGCCATATAGTGCTAGGCACTCCATTAAACCCAGCAGTGATGAATGTTACATACATATTCTGAAGGTTACAGTCAGTGATTTCAGAAATACATATTTTTTTATCCAAGCCATCAGCCTCCATTCAGTGCACATAGTAAGTTTTATTTGTAAAAGGCTGAGAAATAATTTAAAAGTTTAAGTTGATAAAAAAGTCAAATACGTTATCACGTTTGTTCAGCATTTCCCTGTATAAGTCTGGTTCCCAGAGAGAGAGAGAGAGAGAGAGAGAGAGGGAAGAGGAATGCCGGAGCTCTGTTTATCAGTCTTAGATCAGTCCTGAAAGCGTTAAAAAAAGACTACAGACAGCAGTGAATCATTGTACACTGACACACACACAATTGGGAGAGAGAGAGAGAGAAACAGAAGCGTAATTTGAATCTTTGCTGGAGCAATGCAGTCTCACTGCAAACTCATTTCTGACCATTGTTTAAATAAAAATGTGTAAAAACATGGTTAAGGTGTCCTTTAAGACTAAACAAAAAAGCAGAGAGGAAAACAGCGGCTGATGTCAAGTTTAACAAGCTGCTTGTGCCATTTACATTGAGTGTATCAACTTATGCTGCATATAGGAAAATAATTCTCCCCCCATCCGCAGAGTGATTTCAGATAGCAGAGGCATCATACTCCAACTCCAAAATTGTGCTTAGGTATGAGTCTAACGTGCCATTTTTATGGCTGCAGGGTAGAGCCTGCAGACATCTTGCTATCAGAAAAGCAGCTCATCTCACTTCACCTCACTGAATCTGACAAAACAGCAGTTTTGGAGTTGCAGCTCTGTCATTCCACCAGTTGACTGAAACAGTATGCTGTCTCTGCTCAGACCAGTTCCAACACTATTTCTTTTCTTGTTCTGGGCTGACTTCTATTTCTCAGATTACCTGAATAGTGCAGTGCCTTCTCAGATTACTTTCAGGGGTTTTATAGCTGTACTGTTGCTGCTTCAGCTAGTGTATGCAAATTCAAACAGCGATTGTATCCACTGACGTCACATGAAACATGCACTTGCTTTCTAGTAACTCAAGCTGAAGAGTTGTAAAACTGCTGCATTCCTGCTTAACATTATAATTCAAACAGCAATCCTGTCTGGAGGTTAACCCTTTCAGGACCAATCTAATTCTTGGTGGACTGAATGATAAACACAGCTATAGCCACAACATGCCTATCTGACCACACTCCTGGGGCAGCTGTGTGTGTGCTGGAAGGTTCATTTATGTTAACCCTTTCAGGACCTGTTAGTGTCATTCTATTCAGTTTGTTCAGACCTGAATTATTCTCATAACTATTCACAAAAATCCTAGGGGGAAGTAAGGGCTTAGGAACCAGACCACATTATACAGGGACATGCTGAAAACTGAATTTCCCAGCCTTTTAAATGTTAACATTTTCTGCTGTGTGGCTTTCAATTTGATGCAATAAATACCACATTGTAGTCTAAGAATGCAGTTGGTAAGCTGGAAATATTTACAAGGTGGAACTCTCATGACTTTATTCTGTGCATGTATTTTTGTACTCACCCAGGCCCTGCAACATTAAGGGAATGCCTTTCTTTATATTTTAAAAAGGACATATTAAATTGGCCTTCAGCACTAAATGGAATCTGCTTTCAGGTTCTCAGAATGATGATCTTAGGTACCCTGACTGCATTCATGGATAAAAATTTCCGGAATGGGGCCTCCACCTCGGGAGACACATCACCATGAACCCCCTCAGTAATTTATAGGAATACTGTCAACATCCTCCCCTTATTCCACTTTGACTACATAGCTATTCATCCCTTTCCTCCTAACTATCCCTTCCACCCCCCCACCTCTGCTTGCCTTCATCCTCCCCACAGTTTCCTCCTCCCTTCCCTGTCCCTCTCTACTGGTACAAGACCTTCCTTCTTTCTTTGACTCAGGCACAATCCAATTATCTGTCTATGTTATTGGTTGTACAATTCTCCTTTTCAACAAGCGTCTTCATGTTATGTTACCGTTACCTAGTGAAACGTTAGCCTTTGTTTTGACTGCACCCTGTACATACTTAGATTGTGTAACTATTGTTAGAATTTATGCCTGGAGACAGTTTACAATTGTTTCATGCTGTATCTGCATCTGTGGAACATATCTGTATTCTTGTTTGAGTCAGACTTGACATGGAACCTATGAAAGAGCTTTCTGCTCAAAGGTGTTAATCCAATATCTCAATAAATAAATAAAATAAATGAATCCACTCCTGGCCAAACGTCTTCTTGTCACTAGAAAATGCAGGTCAAATCCTTCTTGCAAGTTTGCTGTCAATACATTTCTTTATTATTTGCCATGTTGCAAACGATTTCCCCGAAATGAATAAAGTGGTAAAAAAATGAAAATTATGTACACACTGCAATTCTTGATTTTCTTGGACTAGTCTTCACCATTTATTCATTCTTCTGGATTATAAGCCAGAGACACTGGGACCCTTTGGGAGCCAAAAATCTTCAGGAGGGCCAGCGCCGAGGTAGGACCACAGATGTGCGGTACCACGAGATTGACTCGCGCCTGTGTAGGCTACCTGAGCATTGACTCTCCAACCGCCCTCAGAACCATTTTTATCAAGGAGGTGCAGTGTAACATAAACCAGTAAACACCTAACCTAACACAGGCATAACATAGCCAGATTGACCCATATAAGAAGGGTCAATTTAAACAATGTCTTCACAGCCCAAACCAAATGAGGGAGTGAAGACTACAAACAGATTGAGTGAGCTCAGGGGATGGTGGGTGGGCGTATGAATAAGTGGTGAAGACTTGTCCAAAAAGAGCAAGAATTACGGTGAGTACGTAATTTTCATATCTTCCTGGACTTATAGTCTTCACCATTTATTCATACTTCTGGGTTAGAGTATCAAGCTAAAACCAATTCCCCTGAGCAGGGCAGTAGGAAACGAAGCTCACTCGGGACAGAAGTCCATTAAGGATTGTCCTGCCAAAGGAAGCATGCTGTCTGGCATGGATGTCCAGAGCATAGTGCTTAATGAAAGTGTGTACTGAGCTCCAAGTAGCCACTTTGCTAAGGTCCTCAATGGGAACACAGCAGATCTCTGCCAAGGATGCAGCAATGACTCTGGTAGAGTGGGCGAACAATTGGTCCTCCAACATGACCTGCGCTAGAGTAGCAGTGGTGAAACATGCTACTATTCAAGCAGAGATACATTTGATGGACACTGTCTGACTCAGCTGGGCCATGCTGAAGGACACAAAGAGTCATCTGGCCTGATGGATATCCCCGGTTCTATCAAGAATCATAGAGCCCTCTTAACATCCAGGGAATGAAGGGTGTGTTTCCCTTCATTTTGGAAGTTAGAGAAATAAATGGGAAGAACCAAAGGCTGTTTGAGGTGGAAATCCTAAATCATTTTGCATAGAAACATAGCGTGAATATGGAGGACCACCCTGTCTTTATGAAAGACAATATCCGGAGGGTCTGTGACCAAGGCATGCATTTCAGAGACCCTGCGAGCAGAAGTCATGGCCACCAGAAAGGTGGTATTCCAAGTCAGAAATTTCAAATCACATATGGCTACAGGCTCAAACCAAGGGCGTAGCTACCATTACGCCAGACATGCCGTGGCGTGCTGCTACAGATCAGCGGGTAGCAGGCGCCAGCTGGTCTCTCTGGCGTTGCTCTGTATTCTTTTTTTTTTTTTTTTGAGGCTTTCCGGCCACTCTTTGTCCTTGTTTTAGGTTGGAGGGTGGGGGTGGGGTCAACTTAAGCCTACAAGCCCCATTGGACCTGATTGAGAAATATGTTGCTGTGTCTCAATCAGGTCCGTTTACTAGAAAGGAGGCATGGTAGTGGGGTAGTAAGGGGAGCAGAGGGGGGTGCTCTTTAAATGCCCCAGCAAAACGCTGTGCGGTCTCTGTTTTTTTACCTTGTGACTGAGAGAGGACAGGTCAGGACGAAGTCAGGACACAGTGCAGCAGTGAAGCATCGGATTCGGGATTTATTGGACTGGAGCCACGCCGCAGCAGGAGGATTGTGTACATTTTTGGGAAGGTTCTCGTGTGCTGCCTGCAGATCATCAGTTTTCATTCATCGTCTGAGGGCAACTGCTGCCTGAGAGAGTGAATTTCACCACCAGAGAGAGCGCGACTAGCGAGGATTCCTTCCCAGAGTCTCTAGAGAGCCAGCCTACAAGTTGCTTGCACTTGCGTAACAGCGTTGCAACCAACGGAGTTGGGACTCGGGAGAAGAAAGTCAAGACACTCCTGACAGTCATCATACTGAGCTGAGCTGTCTGCTGAGGCACTGCAGGTGAGTCCTTTAATCTATTTAGGGACCGTGACTTGTTTGGATTCTGGAATAGATTTAGGGCAGTGGGCACCTAATTGCTGGCTTGCTTCTAATCTTGAGTCATTCACTTCTGAAAACTACTTCAAGTTAGTAGTCTGGCCCTTTGTTATTATGCATTTGATTTTTTTCCCCTAGTATTCTGGAGTAAAAACACCCTTTTTTGGCAGTCTAGCGATTATTGGGGTGCAGATATGCTTTCTGTGTGGGGTACACAGCACTAGCGCCCCCCCCAAGCACAGACAGCAGTTGCTGTCATGCAACCATACTGAATATGGTATGCTCATGCTTGCAGATGAGGTGCATGCCCCTTTCTGATGGCGTGGCAGGAGCAACCTAAGTTGTCTGAACTGGACAGCAAGGCACAATCAATTGTCCCATGAGTTGATGGTGCAGGCCTGAGTTGTGGGAGCAGCAAAGTTTGCAAAAAGGTTTTGAATAACAGAGCCAAGAAGTTTCTGAATAGTTAAAATGCAAACAGTTTTCCCATAATGGAGCTTAAGTACTACAGTACATACACTAATTCCAGCCCCATGACTGCTGGGACGAGCCCTCCTTCACTGAACTGTACCCCATGATTGATTCCCATGGCTGCTAGAATTTTTAGATACTCTTCTGAACTGGAAACCCCCCGCACTTAGTGATCCCTAGAGCACAAAACCCAGGATCTGCTCTTTTGGTCAAATTCACTATTAAAAATTGTATGGTGCACAGGTCATTGCTATAGGACAAGGATGGATGCTATGAGTGTCCCCTGCCCCTTTGCATTTTTCGCATAGAGATTATTCGGACGATGTACTTTGTTTAAAAGATTAATTTTGGTTAGCCTATGTTAGACATTTGTATACACCTGTACATACGTTGCTTTATAAACAAACTGTTACTTGAAGAAGCCTGTTGCATGCTCATAGTAGGATAAGGCAATGATATGGAGTATGTGAGTTAAGCTGATTCATTTAAACCGGGGATGTTTTAAGAACATATGCAGGACAAAACCTATCTGATACCTTGCATAATGCTGTGCTGAAACCCTACATGGTGACAAGTGCATTCCCACACATTAGCATGTACAAATCAATGATTTGCATTGTCTCCCTTGTAGTGGGAGCCAGTGCCGAGTATCCACCTTTCTGTATAGTGCCAGTGGGTGGCTGTGCAGAGGTGTACATGGATGCTGCCTGTGTTTGGTGCCATTTTACACCACCACCCCTATGGACTGAGACTCGGCCCCCAAATTTCTAAGCCTTATAAATAATACTTTGAAGATTTTAGAGCTATGGAGCAAAAAGGATGGCACCATTCACCATAACTGCTAAGTAAAAGACTTTGTTATTTACAGTAAATCCAGTATGTCATGTCGCATTGAGGATAAAGTGTTCTAATGAAGCACGCATGAACGAAATCAGTTCGGTCATTTTTTTTTTTATCATTGAATGGTTTCTCACCTGCAGAACATGCCATGGGGCTCTTTGTGGTGTAGCAGTTTAAAATTGGTCCAAAACCAAAACCAGAGGTATGGGCTCTGTGGTGTGAATGGTTTAGGTGATGGTTACAGTACCAGAAGCAAAACCCGAGCACCACTGAGGTTACCCTAGCCCTCTTTTACTGTAATCGTGTGTGTGTGTGTGTGTGTTTGTGTGTGTGTGTGTGGACCTCTGTGGGACTGACTACCTTGATGTGGTACAGAGGCTTGTCACAATGCAATATTGTAACCAAAATCCAGTCTGTTAGTCTGAAACCTGTTGGTGTGACATGTCTGGTATGGTGGGAATGGACCTGTGTGGGACTGGCTACCTTGATGAGGTACAGGGTGGTCACAGTAAAATATTGTAACCAAAAGCCAGCTGCCACACCTTTTGGTGGTGTGTCTAGTGGTGTGCTGGTATATAATACAGAAAATAATGCATTGAGTGAGGGGGTATGGATGTGGAGGGGTAGCTCACCCTAACAGGGTAGGGGTTGATATGTTGGGTGAGTGGGTATGGATGGGGGAGGGGTAGCTCACCCTAACAGGTTGGGGGTTGATACGTTGGGTGGGGGGGTATGGACTGGGGAAGGGTAGCTCACCCTAAAAGGGAGGGGTAGCAGTGACTCCACACTTGGTGTGCAGTTCAGAAATTCCTGGCTACACCCCTGCTAGGACTCTACGGCAAACTTCTAGCTAGCAGTCTCCAAAGGGGACCATCCCCTGACATGGGCTCCGCCCAGACATCGACCGATGGTATATCCGGGGACAGTCCCCAGCCCCAACTCAGTTCGCCTGCCGGAGACTCAGTGAAAGGACCAGCAGACTGACCAGGAGGGAGCATGCCATAGAAAGAGAGATGCAGAACTCACCGGGGGGAAGGAAGGAGGGAAAGTAGCACCTGCTGCAAAAGCTCCTCTCAAAGATCTACCATTATGGTAAGTTTTTACGTAACTGTACTATCTTACTTCAAGTGGGAGCTCTTGCAGCAGGCTATTTCCATTAGGACAGAGTCACAAGCAATCCCAAGAAAGGGAGAAAGGTAAGCCCTAAGGAGGCAGTTAGAACAGAAGGCTTTGTAGGACCATAAGGTAGAAACCTGCCCTGCCGGCCCACCGGCTCAGTGATTGGATTTCTGCTTGCGACACCGACCTGGGTTTGGGACAAGACCTGGGGAGTCAGAGGGCCAGCCAGGAGAGAAGCACTGAGCGTCCTGGGGACTGTTCTCTTTCTCCAGGAGGAGGGAGGGTAAGAGCACCTGGCATTTGATGGACCCCTGGCAGAGGCCGGGGTACCGCAACGACCGGCGCTGGACATCGCTGCATGTACCCGGCCCAGGGAAGAAAGTACAGAAAATGCCAACTCCCGGCATGACTGCCCATGTTCTGCTCGCCGTCCACTGCCTCTGAAGCCCACCAGGGGGATCCCACTCTAGTGGTCCTGACCTGGGGGGGTAATCCGGGATTGCCCACGATATCCTAAGGAAGTGGGAACCCCTTCAGCAGCCCTGCCCAGGGGGGCAAGCCTGGGCATGGGGGCAGCAAAACGGATAGGAAGCCTGAAGGGAAGGGATCTAGGCCCCCCAAAAAAAAGAAATCTACCCTTCTCCTAGAGGCAATATCCAGACTGTAGAGCCTGATGAAAGTATGCACCGAGCTCCAGGTAGCCACTGCACAGGTGTCTCCGATGGAGACGTTATGTAGAGAGGTAAAAAAAGTTGACACTCCCATGGTAGAATGACCCCTAACTGGGCCCAGCAGAGGTTTATTATACTTGTAACAGAAAACAATACAGTTGACAGGCCACTTAGAAAGTGTCTGCTTAGACACAGAGGTGCCTTTGCAACACGGTGTAAAGGCCACAAACAATTGCTCAGTTTTACAGTGTGGGTAAAGTAGTAGCGTAACACCCTGTGAATGTCCAAGGTATGCAGGATAGCTTCCCCTCTGTTTGAGCAATCTGGAAAGTAAACAGGAAGGTTAATGTCCTGGTTTAATGTAAGCTCGGACACCACCTTTGGCAAAAACGTAGGATGTATTCTCAAGGACACCCTGTCCTTATGAAAAAATTAAAGAAGGTTCCTTACACAACAGGGCCTAAACCTTGGAAACTCTCCATGCTGAAGTAACCAACTAAAAATGCTTTCCATGAAAGGAAGCATAGCTTGCATTCTGTGGCAGGCTCAAATGGGGGAAGAGTTAACTTCTCCTGCTTAAAAAGGAGATCCCAGGGTTGAAATGGATCTTTAGTGGGAGGCCTGATATGCAATATGCCCCACAAAAACGTACAGGACACGTCCAGTTGCACAAGGGTTTTCTCTTCCACATGTACATGATAAGCAGAGATTGCAGAAAGATGTACCTTTATGGAAGAGTAGCTCAGGCCGTGATTTGACAAGGAGAGGAAGTACTCTATAATCAGGTTCACTGGACAGGTAAGCAGGACCAGGTAATGGGGTGAAGCCCATAAGCAAAACCGTTTCCAAATCATAGCATAAGTGGATCTAGTAGAGGGCTTTTTCGCTGCCATGAGAATGTCCACCACTTCCTGGGAGACTCCATACCTAGTTTTGGCTAAGTCTACAGGAGCCAGGCATGAAGGTGCAAGGATCTGAGGTACAAATGGACCAGTGTCCCCTGATCCTGACACAGCAAGTGTGAGCTCAGCAGCAGCTGTATTGTCTCCTGTTGAAGTAGTAGGAACCAAATCTGCTGAGGCCACAAAGGAGCGATGAGGATCATCTCTGCTCCTTCTGCCTGAAGCTTCAGCAGAAGCATCTGAAGAATGGAAAAGGGAGGGAAGGCATACAGAAACCTACATGTCCAACAGAGGGACAAAGCATCCTGTCAGAAAACAGTAGGCGCAGGCTCTAGTGAGCAGAAACTGGGCAGTTTGGCATTGAGTGGCGACGCAAAGAGGTCCAACTCTGGATGGCCCCACCTGTCAAAACATTGATCTGTTACCAACCGGAGGAGCTCCCACTCATGAGCCTTGGCATGAGACTGGCTTAGGCTGTTTGGTAAGACATGTTGGATGCCTGGAATGTGAACAGCGGTGAGATCTAAGTGGTGTTCCAATGCCCAATACCAGACCCTAATCGTCTCCCTGTAAAGGGGGTACGAGTGTGTGCCCCCTAGCTTATTGATGTGAAACACCACCGATGTGTTGTCAGTCTGGATCAGAAGAGGGCATGGCAACAGGTCCATCTGAAACACCCTCAAGGCATTCAGGACCGCTTGCATCTCTAGAATGTTGATATGGAGTAGCTTCTCATCTGGAGACCATATTCCCTGGGTCTGTTTGTCTCCCAGATGAGCTCCCCAACCGAGACTGGAGGCATCCATAGTTAGAACCCATCTCGGTGGCACCTGCCAGAAAGGGACCCCTCATACCAGGTTGGAGGGGTCTAGCCACCAGGAAAGGGTCCTACTGACTGGGTTGGAGATCTTGACCAGTTGCTCTAGGTCGTCTGACCTTTTTGTCAATATCATTTTTATTGTTTTATAGTTTAAAAACAGTACAAGGTAATATCATCATTGAATAAATATTTTTTCAAAGAAAAAAATTAACATAAAAAGCATGTGCCAAATACTTACACAAAAGAAAAGAATGCAGGAGCATTATGCTTTACAGACAACACAGTATTATGCCTGTCTTCTTTTTACCATCTAGCTTAAATAGAAACTCAACAAACTTAATATTATGTTTTGAAATAACCATTATATTAGTTATACATAAAAGTTTGATGAAAAACTCAGATAAAAATCAGTACATTTGTACAAATTTGTATTTCATATTAATAAAGCCAATAATTATAAAGTACCATAAAATATAAATAAAATCTATACATGGAGGTATAAAAGATTACTGGAGTAAAGATGAATCTTCTGAGATAGAACATACAACAGAAAGAGGAAAGAGATATAGAGAAGGGAGAAATAGAGCATATTACTAAACAGTTAAAAGTTCAGTGAGGGATCCCATGAAGTCAAAACCTATTAATGAGCGGTGACTAAACAAAACATTTTTTTTTAAATGACTGCACTCATAAAAATTTGAGGTGTCATATCAGGATCTAAATCTGGTCTGCATCGCATACAGTAATACCCTATATATAGTATTCCATTTTTTTATTGGTTTAGATGAATTACATCTTAAAAGACAATGCTAATCTTTCTAACCTAGGAATTTCTAGTATGCTACTTCTCCATTCTTGTATGGCAGGTATTCTATCCTCTAACTAATATTTCAGAATAACCTTTCTAATGGAGGTACCTATTAAGAGTAGGGAATGTTTCTGGTCCGTTGACCAATGGGAGTTCCCTTCAAAATGACCCAAGATGCATGTATCTAAGCAAATATTGTTTGCAATTGAGGTATCATTCTGGAATAGAAGACCCACATATGTCCATAACGGTTGTACAAGAGGACAAGACCAAAACATGTGCAGCAATGTACCAGCACTAAGTTTGCATGTATGACAAAGTGGAGAAGACAAACCCATCTTAAATCTTTGAACAGGAGTGTAACATAGATTGTTTAGGGTCTTAAAGTGAATTAATCTAAGATCCACTGTGCTAAATGTTTTAAAAGGCAGTGACCATATACTTTCCCAATCATCAGTGGAGCACCCAATGTTTGAGACCACCATCTAGCCAACTCTTTTGCTTACCCCCGACCAGATCTACTAGGAGTGCATACAAAGAGGAAATAGAAGTTAACATTCTCATACAACCCAGGAATGAGGGGGAATTTTTGTTAAGTGGTATTGTTAGGGCAAGTCTATTTTAAATTATCTGATGAATAAATGCATAGTACTTACCATCTACCATGGAAATTCCATACTTATCCACCATAGTTAGAAAAGGGAGAAATGAACCATTCTTCATAATACCCTGAAGTGAATGGACACCCTTGTGTTTCCAGACATTATTAATGAGTGGAAGCCCATCTTTTAAAAAGTTTGAGTTTTCCCATATCGGTTGAATCCTGGCCTGGCTCAAATTAAGATCAAGTAGGAGAAAGAATTGTTTAGTCCATCTAAAAGAATCAGTATTTTGTTTCTACAGGACTCTATAGGTTTCGAGAAAAACACCAATCTTTTATCTATCCCTTGTGTGTTTATAATCTGCTTTTCAATGTGAACCCAGTCCAGGATATATGTTTCTGTAGACCCTATCTTAAACCAAAATGCTAGTTGGGCAGTTCTAACTGCTAAGAAGTATAGGTAAAAATCCGGTGTTTTTAGCCTCACTTTGTTTTTAGTTCTACACATCTTCGTATAAGCTAGTCTATGCCTTTTTTCATCCCATGCCCTCTAGTCCTGGAAAGTACAGTTACGGAAGAACTTACTGTAACAGTAGATCTTCAAGAGAGGGTCTTGCAGTAGGTATTCACATATAGGACTGACCCACCAGGTTCAGATCCTGAAAAATTTCTAGCTAACCAGCAGTCTCTGGCGGGGACTGCCCCCACGTCAAGTGACCGGCGTTATATGTTGGTATAAAGGGGCGGTTCCCCACACCTGCCTTCCAGTTCTTTCCCGTCAAAGGCTGAAAGAGGCAAGATGAGAAAGAAGAGGATATTTCCCCCCATGGAAATGGAGCAAAAAAGCTTAGGGGGATGGAGGGCGGGAAGGCAATACCTACTGCAAGAGCCTCTCTCCAAGATCTATTGTTATGATAAGTTCTTACGTAACTGTACTATCTTACTTCAAGAGGGCTCTTGCAGTAGGTATTCACATATAGGGCTGAGTCCCAAGCAGTCTGGAACAAGGAAAAGTACTCGAGGAGGATTGTCATTTACAGCATGGAACCTCAGGCTGAACAGGTCTCATGAAAGGAGATCTTGTAGAACAGCCAACAGGAAGTCTGCTCTACAGCGAGAGGCAATGTCCAAACTGTAGTGTTTCGTAAAGGTATGGACAGAAGTCCAAGTTGCTGCTGCACAGATGTCAGCTGCTGAAACATTCTTGAAACAAGCTGCAGAGGCAGCTACCCCTCTGGTGGCGTGACCTCTGACTTGACCCAGCAGGGTCTTGTTGTACTTGTAACAGAAAGGTATACAATGAGCCAACCATTATGATACGCATTGCTTAGAGACAGCATTGCCTTCTCTTTTGTAGGGAAAAGAGGCAAAAAGCTGATAAATTTTCCTGAGATCCTTAGCCCTAGTGGTGTAGTATCTCAGTATTCTGTGAACATCCAAAGTATGCAAGAGGAACTCCCCTTGATTGGAGTGTTGTGTAAAGAAAGCCGGTAATTCAATAGATTGATGCAGCGAAGATTCAGCCACCACCTTAGGGAGAAACTTAGGGTTGGTGCATACAGCCACACGTTCCTAGTCAAAAATCAAGTATGGGATTCTGCACATCAAGGCCTGAAGCTCGGAAATGCACCGAACAGACATAATGGCCACTAGGAATACTGTCTTCCAAGAAAGGAACTTTAAATCAGCCTTAGCTGCCAGCTTGAAGGGAGGCAGGGTAAGCCTCTCCAGAATGAAATTCAAGTCCCAAGGAGGGGCAAGAATACGGATGGGGGGTCTCAAATGGAGAACCCCTCTGAGGAAGGTCTTGGAGGCTTCCAACTGAGCAAAAGTCCTGTCTCCAAAGGGAATATGGTAGGTTGAAATAGGGGCCATATGGACTTTTAACGAGGAATGGCTGAGACCCAGATAGAAGAGGTGATGCATGTAGTCCAGGACTTTATTGGCTGGGCACGAGAAAGGTTTGAAGTCCTTCGAATTGGCCCAAATAGAAAATCGTTTCCACTTCATGGCGTAGGTGGATCTGGTGGAAGGCTTCCTGGCCTCTACCAAGATGTCCACTACGAGAGGAGAAACTCCGAAATGGGCTTTAGCTATGCCTGCAGGAGCCACGCATGTAAATGAAGGGATCTGAGACCTGGATGAACAAGGGTCCCCTGATCCAGGGTCAACAATTGTTGTGACAGAGGAAGAGGAAGAGGAAGAGGAAGTGGAGGTTCCTCTGAAAACTGTTGCAGAAGACAGAACCAAACTTGCCTGGGCCAGAAGGGAGCGATGAGAACTATCTGTCCCTCCCATCTGATCTGAGTTTGTTCAGGACCTCGGAATTAAAGGAATGGAGGGAAGAATAAATGTATCTGTCCCTCATAACGAGAGGCAGAGCATCCCACAAAAAATGTCTTGCCCTGGAGCAAGCGAGTAGAAGGCGGGAAGTTTTGCGTTTGGGGAGAAGCGAAGAGGTCTATCTGAGGTGTCCCCCATCACTGAAAGATGTCATTTACAACTTACTGATCTAACTCCCATTCGTGGGACCTGGCTGAGGACCGACTGAGTTGGTCTGTCAGTGAGTTTTCCACTCCCAGAACGTGAACCACAGTCAAGTGGAGGTGATGTTTGGTTGCCCAATGCCAGACTCTCATCGCTTCCCAGCACAGAGGAAATGAACGTGTTCTTCCCTGCTTGTTGAGATACCAGACTATGCACATGTTGTCTGATTGTATGAGGAGATGACTGGGGAGGATGAAGGAGAGTAGAGCCTGAAGGGCATAAAGGACTGCTCTCAGTTCAAGCACATTTATGTGCAGATTTTGTTTGAACTTGGACCAGCTGCCCTGAGTATTGTGAGACCCTAGATGGGCACCCCAGTCTTCTCCTGATGCATCTGTCATCAACATCTGGGAGGGGGATTTGATGCAGAAGTGAACTCCCAGGCATAGGTTCTCCTGAACCATCCACCATTGCAAGTCCCTGATCATGGGATCGGAAACTAGTACCTCTTGGTCTAGATTGTCCATGGTCTGGTCCCATTGCAACTGAAGCATCCACTGAGAGATCCTCATATGGAGCCAAGTAAGTGGGACTGTCAGAATGGCAACCAAAATTAGCCCAAGGAATGACCTGGCTCTGACCCTCCTGCAACTGGACAGAAGACGGGCCAGAGTCTGAAGGGTGTCTACCCTGTCCAGAAGCAAAAAGACTTTGCTGGTGGTCGTGTCCAGAATCGCCCCTATAAATTGGAGGAGTTGGCAAGGGATCAAATGAGACTTGGCTTGGTTGATGGTGATGCCCAGGCTGGTGAAAATCTGCAGGGTAAGGGAAAGGGAGTGCAGGAGTTCCTTCCCTGGACAGGGTTTCTGAGCCAGTTGCCTGGTATAGAATACCTGTAGTTCCTGGGTATGCAGGTGGACCGCTATCACAGACAGGCATTTGGTAAACAATCGGGGGGGGCGAGGAGAGACCAAATGGGAGGGCCTTGAATTGGTAGTGGTCCCCCTGAAAGCAAAAACGAAGGAATTTGTGGTGGGAAGGGCATATACAGGTAGGCATTCTGCATGTCCAGAGCGCATAGCCACTGTCTCTGCTGAAGAAGTGTTATAAGGCTCTGCAAAGACAGCATTCTGAAGCATTTGTATTCTATGAAAATGTTCAGGGAGCTGAGGTCTAGGATAGGCCTCAGGTCTCCCGTCTTCTTTGGAACTAGGAAGAAATGGAAATAGCAACCTGTTCCCCGAAGATGGGTGGGAACTGTCTCTATCTCCGCCATTGAGAGAAAGGAGATTATTTCCTCTAGGACCAGAGGAAGATGTTGTGGGGAGTAAGATGACTGGGAGGGGGGTGGTTTCTGCAGAAACTCTATTGAGTGTCCTGCTGATATCAACTGGAGCACCAAGCATCTGACATTATCTTCTACCAACCCCGGCAGATGGGAGGAGAATCTCCAGAGGCAGTGGGAGAGGCAGGGAGTCAGGAGATGTGGGGCAGAGCAGCAGCCGAGGCTCCCATGGCTTTTTTGCTGGGGGGGGGTCTTGGTTGCTGGAGGGGCCCAATGTTTGTCAGCCCGTTTGCCCTGTGGTTTTTGTCATTGAAAAGGACGCCTCTGCCCTTGAGGGGGTCTGTACATGGAGTTGACAGACTTGAGTGCAGTGCCCTTCTCCTGCAGTTCTGTGATGATGTCCTTGACATCACTTCCGAATGGCACCGAACCCCTGAAGGGAGCATCCTGGATGGGGGATTGCACTTCAGGGACCAAACCTGACACGTGGAGCGAAGCATGATGCCGTAGGCCTACGTCAAAGGCCGAGCTCCTTCCAGCTGTGTCCACTGCATTGTAAGTGGCATAAAGCACATGCTGACAGGCTGAACGAGCAGAATGGACAAGATACGCCACTTCCTGCTTAGTCTGTGACTCAGGAAGGGAGTGTAATTTAGATTCCACCTGACTAAGGATGGTCTTCTGGAAATCCCCCATATGTGCCACATAGTTAAGGGCCCTAATACCAAGCGTAGAAGAGGAATAGATCTTCTTCCCATATTGGTCCAGAAGCCGGGATTCCTTATCAGGTAGAGACAAGCTGAGGTGTTTAGGATTGGCGAAGCGGCCATAAGCGGCGCTGATGACAACCAGAGTCCACCTTGGAGTGGAGGCTAAGAAAGTCTACATCCTCAGGAGCCTGATATAGCCTGTCCACCCTTCCTCGGAAGGGGGGCTAACGCAGAAGGTTGTTTCCAAATGGTGGAAACAAGATCCGTGTGAGGCTCTATCCAGGGTGGAATCAGCGTAGGAGTGGTCTCAGGCAGATCCAGATAGGCAGCGAGTTTCTTATGCTGTGGGTCTGGCTCCACTGATGTACCTCCTGGATTTTCATCAATAACTCCAGAAAGGAGGAGTCCTCCAGGAGAGACCTCGGAGGAGTCCTCGGCCTAGGGCATTCCGGATTATGGGGCTTGTCTTCGGGGTCAGAGTGGCCGACCTCTGAGTCCAAAGTATATGATGAAGAGGAGGGATGACTCTTCTGGGGATTTCCCTGTGGCACATATCCTCCCCTTCTCGAGCGCCAGAGGGATCTCCTCTGGTGTTGGGAAGGGAGTAGGGAGTCTCCTGCCTCCAACGTAGGGGATCCTGTATAGGGTCCGGCATTGGTAGACAGCTCTTGACCTCCCTAGTGAGCTGAGCCTTGGCCTCAGCCCACCAGGAGGCCAAGGTCTCCTTCAGATCCGCTGGCAGCTGGGGAGTGGGCGGCGGAGGTGGAGGGGGATACAGATATTGAAGGTATCCATAGAAAGAGTATCCATAAACCCGACAGCGGGTAGCACGGCTTCGGGTACTGCGGTGCTGGATAATTTGGCATCGAGTACTGGGGCGCTGGGTATTGCGGTGTTAGGTACCGGGGTGCCAGGGACTCTGATGGAGCAGAGGGGCCTGGCAGAGGCCTGCTGGTTGGACAGACGGAGATAATGTTGGCCCTGTGAGCCATCAGGCCGTGGGTACACCAACCGATGGGTCCGAAGGATGGGCCTACTCGCCAGGTAAGGGATGCCAAATGGCAAGGGGCAGGCCAGCGTCGGGACTGGTGTCTGAGGATCCGGCCCAGAAGGAGGGTTCCCTGACGGCAGCATCCCTGTATCCTCCTGGACAACCGGGGAAGGAGGGTTATAATCTCTGGGGGTCAGTCGAGGAGATGCAGGGACCTCAGAGGGCAACATGGTGAGATGTTGCTGAGAGCCTGGGGTGGACTGTTCTGTGGGGTCCAGCACAGGATTCTTGGTCGGGCGGGCGTCAACAGAGCCAGCGTCCGACTTATTGGCCGAATCCGGGCAGATGTCGGAAGAGACGGCATCCGACTTATCGGACTCCCTGCCTGAGGAAGGCTGCACAGGAGATGCAGCCTTGTCGGGAGAAGTTCTGGCTGGGCACTCCCCCGAAGTGGTAAGTGGCTTAGCAGTCTTGTCTGGGTGAGTGTTGGTGGGACCGACGTCTGACTTAGCAGACCCGCTCTCACCTGAACGCTGCATGGAAGAAGCGGCCTTCATGGGAGCAGCGCCTCCTTTGCCCCAGAGGCGCCTGAAGGACCTGAGCGTGAGCCAGATGGGAGGGGCGACGCCTTCTTGGTAACCACCAAGACAGCCATCGTGGAGCAATCCCCTGGAGGGGACATTACCTTAAGTGCTGCTACTCTGGCCGGAGTCGCCGCTGCTGTGGAAGCCGGCTCCCACTCCTGGTGCTGCTCCTTGTCGCACTTTTTCTTGTGACCTTCGGGGGAAGTGGATGTCTAAGTTTCTTTAGCTCTTTTTCCATGAAGGCCATTTTCTTCTTTAGGATATGGGCTTCCAAGGACTGCTGCCTTCTTTTGCAGGTAGCGGAGTTAAACTTCTGGCAGTGCTGGCACTTCTCCACGGGGTGGTCTGGGCCCAGACAGAAGACGCACAAGGAGTGGCTGTCCTTGTGTGGAAGTTGGGAACCACACGAGTCACACTTGTTCTTATGCGATTCGGAGGGCGTTGGGGATGACATACACAGCGAATCGTTGAAAAAAAATCTAAAAATAGAGAAAATGGGTTGAAAAGTTCAAAAACTTAGGGACCGACGAATGACTGATGAACGCTGTTCTACCACAAGGAACTTTCACAAGCAGACAGTGGGAAAGAACTGGAAGGCGGGCATGGGGGACCGCCTATTTATGAAAAAATTACTCACCATAGTAATGTTTCTTCTAATGGAGTCTTGCTGTATTCTGACTATATGCAGTTAGCCCCAGCACTTGAACTGCCCCGGAGAGTAAAGAGTTAACTCTATGCAGAAGCATAGAACGTTGAGCTCGAGCTTGGTTTTCAAACCTCTGTCTCTAGCACTCTGAAGTGTAACAGTCAGATTATTACAAGCACTAACTAATAAAAAGTAACAGATGGAAGTTATTTCAACTTTGTAAGCCAAATAGCTGTCTCAAATTATTTTTAGGGTCAAAAGACTCAAGTCGAGAACCCCAAAAAGAAAGCTAAATGTAAAACCAAAGTAGGAAGAGAGATTAAAATACTAATAAAACCCATAACATAGGGTACGCCAGGTACACCTCTGGGGTGCAGTACTGTGCCTGCCCACCCACATCCCAAAACTACTAGGTTCTAGGAAGGGAGGGAGGTCAGAATACAGCAAGACTCCATTAGAAGAAAAAACATTACTATGGTGAGTAATTTTTTCTTCAAACAACATAAAGTCTGTCTGTATTCTGACTATATGCAGACTACCAAGCAGTACCCCCTTGGAGGAAGGAGTCACAGAACCTATTTTGGGAACAGGCTGTGTAGCACAGCTGTGCCAAACTTTCTAGTATCACTTCCTGTGCACGCTCATAACTTCGAGCATTTTTAATATTTTTACTCCAGTATTTCAACATTGTCATTTTACCATACCTCCTTATGAACAATATAGCTGTCATTTTACACATCTCCCCAGAAATGTGTTTTTGCAGCTGTAGTGCACAATGACACAGTCGGTGTGTGAAATCAGTGTTTCGGACAGATTAAGAAAATCACAGTGACGCTGTTCATGAGGTAGGCCCCCAAAAACCCTATGTTGAAAATGTGGTGAAAAAATCCTCAACCATGACTGTTTTATGAGCGTGCATTGAGCAGTTCCTACACGTGCTCATAACTTCGAACATGTTTAATATTTTCACTCCAGATTTTCAATATTGCCATTTTAGCACACCTCCTTATGAAAAGTACAGCTGTCGTTTTTCATATCTTGCCCAAAATGTGTTTTCGCTCATGTAGCGCACAGCAGCGTGGTCAGTATGCGAAATCAATGTTCAGGACAGATTAAGAAATTACAGTGACACTGTTCATGAGCAGAGGTCTTAAATTGGCTATGTTGAAATTTGGTGACTGTATTACGAGCGTGCATTGTGCAATTTCCACGCACTCTCATAAGTTCACGAATTTGTAATATTTTCAGTCCAAATTTTTAACATTGGCATTTTTCCACACCTCCTTATGAACAGTACAGCTGTCATTTTTCACACCCTGGACAAAATGTGTTTCACTACTTCCATCGTAGAATAGCACAGTTGCTGGGGGAAATCAGTGTGTTCAGGACAGATTAAGCAAATCACAGTGACACTGTTCGTGAGCGGAGGTCCTAAAATGCCTATGTTGAAAATCTGCTGTAAAATATCCCCAAACTAATTACAATACTGCTGCGCGTTGCGCAGTTTCTACACACACTCATGACTTCACCAGTTTTTTTCATATTTTCACTCCAGATTTTCAACATAGCCATTTTTTACCCCTCTTCATGAACAGTACAGGTGTCATTTTTCACATCCTGTTCAAAATGTGTTTTCGCACCTGAGGCGCCAAATGGCACAGTCACTGTGCAAAATCACCTTTCCGCTAACAAATTGATAGTGTCACTGTTCATGCAGTGGGGTCACAAAAAGACCATTTTGAAAACTTGGAGTAAAAATACCCAGAAACACCAGGGTGTTAGGGTTTTCGTCTAATGCCCTACCCTGTAAGGGACTGACAGGTGTCAGGGTGTGACTCTGGATTGTCAACAGTAGTGCTCATGCCATTCCATCCCCACCTTGCAGCTAGTGGCAGGCACTGAGGTGTGCCTTGGACCCTTTGGCCCCAGAGATCACCCCATTCTCCTATACTGCACCCATTTCAGCGTATTTCCTTACGGAATGAGGTGAGTAAAGCCCAAACTCTCTAAAGCACACCTTGACACTTGTAAGTGTCTGCAGGGTAGGGTGAGGTGAAATGTCATGACAGTTATGGGTGAAGACCCAAACGCACACCCCAATGCCTGTCCATCTCTGCAGGGTGGGAGTGGAGTTGGCGTCAGTTTAATACTTCACTGCCATTCCTATACTGCATCTGTCTAACTCCTTCACTTCCACTGCTAATGACAGCAAGCAACATTTGGCATTGACAAATGCTTGTTCTTATATTGAAACATGTTAGACTCTTTCACCTTGTTAATGCCCTTAAGATGTTTGAATGTTTCGATCATATCACCTCTCTTCCTCCTTTGCTCTAGGGTATGCATCTTGAGCTCAGTTAATCTGTCCTCATGTGTTTTCTGATGCAGTCCTGGCACCATTTTGGTTGCCCTTCTCTGGACTGCCTCCATCTTGTTAATGTTGTTTTGCAGGTGTGGCCTCCAGTACTGCATGCAGTACTCGAGATGGGGACCTAACCAGTGTCTTGTACAGAGGGATTATTACCTCCTCTTACAACTTGTGATACCTCTACTAATACATCCCAACATTCCTCTACCTTACCTACTGCTTTAGTGGTCTGCTTGGATGATTTCAAGTCATCTCTGATGACGAAGACCAACTCTCTTTCTTACTTTGTGATTGCCAGCAACTCCCTTCCCAACCTATAGGTGGCTTCAGGGTTTCTCTTCCCTATGTGCATGATCTTGCACTTCTTTGAGTTAAACCTCAGTTGCCACTCTTCTGACCATTTTGCAGGTTTATCCAGATCTCTTCCCATTCTGCCCACCCCATCTGGATCATCTACTCTGTTGCAGATCTTGGTGTCATCTGCAAACAGACAAACCTTACCCTCCAGTCCATCTGCAATGTCACTGGAAAACCAGGTAAAGAGACTTCACCAAAAGCACCTGGAGCTCACTGATCCTTCTGGATGATGTGATAGCCACCAAGAAGGTGGTCTTCCATGAAAGGTGAGAGAGATCACAACTGTGCCTCAGTTTGAATGGCTTGCTCATGAGCTTTGCCAAAACCAGCAACAATTCCCATGGTGGTGGTGGTTCATGCACTGGAGGGGAATTTGATCAAGGCCCATAAAAAAGTGCCAGACCACCTTCTCCTGTGCCACCGAATGCTGGCCGGCCCAGTAAGCAGAGATTGCTGCCAGGTACATCTTAAGGGTCATCAACTGAAGGCCCGACAGGGAAAGGGACCAAAGGTAGTCAAGAATATTAGCCACTGGACAGGATAAAGGGTCCAAACCCTTGCCCTGATACCAAATGGAGAATCTCTTCCATTTGAAGGCATAGCACTTCCTAGTCAAATCCTTTTGAGATGCCTCCACAATGGTGAAGACCACTTTGGAGAGACCCAAGGCCTGGAGTGCTAGCCATTCAGAACCAGCTGTCAGGTGCAGGGACTGAAGGTCCAGGTGGAGTACCTTCCCGTGATTGATGAAAGCAGGTCTGGGCATAGGAGAAGATACCTCAGGAGCCTGCTGCTGAGGCTAAGGAGATTGGGGCACCAGAACTGACGTGGCCAGTCCGGAGCCACTAGGATCACCTGTGCCTTGTCCATCCTGGCCTTGAGGAACACCTTGTGGATCAAGGGAATCAGAGGGAAGGCATAGAAGAAGCCTGGGTCCAGGGCCTCAAGGAGGCATCTCCCTGCAGCGTTCTCTGCTGAGAGGGGGTGGGCACAAAGCAGCCTCAGCTTTGCGTTCTCCCTGGAGGCAAAGAAGGTCCAACTGAGGGGTGCCCCATTGGGAAAACAGACTGTGAACTACCTCTGAGTGGAGAGACCACTTCTGAGACTCCTTACCTACCTAGCTGAGTGCGTCCGCCAGCTAATTGGAGGCTCCTGGCTGCACACAAGGGTCCAAACATGGAGAGTTTCCCTGCACAAGGGCAGGGAGTGCATCCAGCCCTGTTTGTTGAGGTAGTCCATGGTTGTGGTATTGTCCATCTTGACTTGGACCACCTGACCCCGAATGTGTGGAGCGAATGCAGTCAGCACCAGCCAAACTGCCAGAGCTCCAGCAGGTTGATGTGGCATCAGGACTCCTTAGGGGTCCAGAGCCCATGGACTCTGTGTTCCCCCAGGTAAGCACGCAAGCCTGCGAAAGAGGCATCAGTTGTCAGGATGACAGTCGGCTCTGGGTGGACAAACGAGATCCCTTCCTGCAAATGCATTAGGACTAACCACGACTGGATAGCGTCCCACATCTGCTGGGTCCCAGTGACCAGATGGTGGAAGTGACCCTTGCACTGAGACTACTGGCTGGCCAGCTCCCACTGCAGGGAGTGCATTCTCCAGTTGGCCCAATGGACCATGCTGGTGCAAGCCACCATGTAACCCAGCAAGCACAGGAAGTCCTGGGCAGGGTGCAATTGCCAAACCCAAAATGACTGGGCAAAGAAGGAGAGAGCCTCCACCCTGTCCACTGGGAGATGGCTCTGCAAGAGTCGAGCTCCACTCTAATGAAGTTGCTCACCTGTGAGGGCACAAGTTCCAACTTGGCCTCTTTGACCAGGAGGCCAAGGGAGATGCAGGTCTGGAGGGACCTGTGATCAGCCAGTCATTCAGGTAGGGGTAAACCCAGACCCCTTGGTGCCTCAGGTAAGCTGCCACCACTGCAATGCACTTGATGAAGACACTGGGGGATGAGGAGAGGCTGAATGGCATGGCCTGGATCTTGTAGAAGACTCCCTCTGCTCAAAAGTGGATGAACCTTCGATGAGCTGGATGGATTGGGACATGAAAGAACACATCCTGAAGATCCAGGGAGCAAAACCACATTTCACTCTAGAGATAGTATGATCTGAGACAGAGTTACCATCCTGACAGTGCGTGACCTGAGGAACTTGTTCAGGTCATGCAGCTGTAGAATGGGGCACCAGCCCCCCATCCACTTTGGCACCAGAAAGTAACTGGAGACAAACCCTGGGTGTTCCAGAGGATCCATGACAGGAACCACAACCACCTTGCAGAGGAGTTGGGCTATGTTGTCTCTGAGAGCTGACAGCATGTCTGCGAAAACCAAGTCCTCCATGGGGTGCAGGCTCGGCTAGGTGGGTACTGCTCAAATTCCAGATGCAGACCTTAACTCACCACTTCTAGAACCCACCTGTCCATGGTGACAGCAGACCAGGCAGAAAGGAAATGGTGGAGCTGGACCCCCATGGGAGGACCCAGGGGAGGTGAGACGGGCATGAGGGAGGCACCTCTCATCCCGTCACTGGGCAGGTTTAAAGGAGGAGGAGGAGGGCCCAGCTGAGGTGCCACCGGAGCCTCTCCCTCCAGGCTTATGGATGACTGAGGCCACCAACATGGGCCAAGGTCTCCAGGCCTGATCCTGCTGGCCAGCCAGTTGCTGTGCTGGTTTGACCACAGGAGTGGATTGAAAGGGCTTCCTCTTCTGCTGCTGCTTGGAGCCCTTAGGGTCCTTCTGGGTAGATGTTACAGGGTCCAAGGTGGCATTGGACTTCTCAATATGGGTGAGGTGACCCTTTCCCCGGGCCTGAACAGGTCAGTGCCCAGGAAGAGGATATCCACCAGCTCATGCCAAGTGTCCACTGTAAAGGTCAAGATCCTCGGCCAAGCCCTGCAGCGCATGGCCACTGAGGCCTCCATGGAGCAGGCACAGGCGTCCCCAATGTCCATGGCTGTCTGAAGCTGTTTGGCTACAGTCTGGCCCTGGTCCCAGACCTATTTGACCATGGTCTGAAGGTCCACAGGCAGATGAGGGAGCACCTCATCTAAAGTGCCCAGCAGGGCATGGGAGAAGTAGGCCATGATGAGGGCCAAACTCGCCTGGCGGAGACCAAGCAAGGAGGCAGCATAGACTTTCTTAGCCGCATGGTCCCACTTCTTGGACTCCTTGTTGGGTGACTTGTCAATGTCCCCAGTGTTGCCAGAGTGCCTAAACACAGAGTCATCTACCAAGCCCTCGGCCGAAGGGTGCTCTGTGAATCCCAAAAGGAACCAGTGGGCACTGCATATTTGTGGGCCATCAGGGCAGAAGGCACTGAGCAGGAATCAGGGTGCTGCCAAAGCTCCAGAGCAGGGCCAAGGATGACTTCTGCCACCTGGAAGGCTTCCATTGGACAGTCTCCCCAGTCGAGGATCTCAGTCAATGGGTAACGAGCCTGCTTTTGCACGGGCTCCATCTGCATACCCGTTGACTCGGAGATCAGATGGAGGAGACCTAGAAAGGATGTGGGACCCTCATCCATCAAGAGAGTCCCCACCAACTCAACGTTGACTGGCAGGAGTGCAGTGAGGAACCCTCTGACTTTGAGGAATCATCAAAGAGAGGTCTACCACCCAATTCCCGCTGACCCTCTCATGGACAGTCAGGAGTAACAATGACCGACAGCCGATGTGGAAGCCCCTTGGCCAGGAGAGACTCCTTAGATGGCAAGCCAATCGTCGGCTGTTTGGGCGGCAGTTCCACCACAATTGGCAGAGATGCTGGAGGTGGCCGAGCTGATACTGATTTGGTTGGCTCTGTAGAAGGAGAAGAAGAAGGAGTTGGCCTTTGGGGCAACAGCCAGGTGATAGCTGGCATAGAAACCAGAGTCGATTCGGCACCGGTTAACACCAACTGTTGTCACATCAAGTCCTCATACCATCGATGCAACTTGTGCCGAAGTCTCTCCTCACTTGAGGAGAATGAGAATGAAGAATAGCACTGGCACCGCATCCCGTGGTGCCAAAAGCAGGAGCGCCGATATCGGTGGGACTGGCACAATCCACAGGAGGAAGACCGAGATCTTGACCTCGACCACTGGGGTGACTGGCAGTGGGACTCAGAGGGAGGCAGAGGCTCCTCCTAGTCAGGGAACAGAGGTGACAGGTCAGCAGACTGATCTGTCCCTCCAATGGTCTGCGTCAGGACTGGAGTCCTTGACAAGGAAGTATCGGCCTCTTCAGTCAACAACTGGTCAGTCGGCTTGAGAAAAATCTCAGCTCAGACTTTGACCAGCATCTCAGCTGACAGACCCATTGGGGTTACCATGGAACCAGCGGCCAAGGCTTCAACCGAAGTTAAATACAGAGAAGCGCATAATCGGAGGCGCCAACTGAGAGCACTCCAATCCCACGATCGCACTACGAGTCTTTTTCTTTCTTAGACTCTTTTGAATGTAGATTTCTTCCAGAGGGTTCCGGACCAAGGGTCAGCAAGGACTGGTACAATTCCTTGAAGGAGCCCATAAAGGTCAAGCCCAGCTGAAGTGGCATGAAGGCAGAAGCTGAGGAGGAATGGGAAGCCACTCAGCAGACTCCGCAGCATGGAGACCATCCAACGGGCATTCTTGGATTTGACCAGCGGGTTCCATTATGCCGGGCAGCCCAGTTTCAGGCAGGTGAGACGGTCCTCCAGAACGGTCAAGTGAAACGAGTGGCAAAAGTCACAGGTCTGGGGATTATGGTCATGCCACAGGCAGTAGACACATGTGGCATGTAGGTCGGTCCTGGACAACATCTGCCTGCAAGAGAGCACTGGCACAACCCATGAGCAGACTTATCATCCATCACGTTCACGATTGAAGACTGAGCTGAAGACAAAAACTCATAAGAGTTGAAGTTTTGGAAGCAATTCCAAAGAGTTTAAGTGCTACGGTATACTCAAAGCAGGACAGTAAGGAGGGAACCTGCTTCTTCCAGAAGGAAGGGAGATCTGACATCATTGGGTGGAGCCAAGGGAGTTACCACTCAGGTGGGTGGGAGGAGCCAGCTTGAAGGCTTTCTGGCAAGCTCTTAAATGGAAAGAACACTGCCAGAAGTGTAGATAGAATGGTTCTATGTCATAAAAGTGATCGCTAAACAGCAATCGCTATAATGGCGTGTGTATATCGCCGAAAAGCATTTCGGCAATATACAATTCTCAGTGACGACACTTCCAGTAACACTTAGTGTTTTTGTGGGGGGGGCTTCCCCTCCCTGCTCTCTCCTACTTTTACACTGTCAACTCCGGGGGGGTGCATATCGAGGAGGGGGCAAAACCTGGCGGAGGGGAATAAAAGGCAGCCACAAGCAGCAACAAAATACTCACCCCCCCCAGTCCATCCCAAACCCACCAGCCACTCTCACCACCACACCACAGGGCTGGCTCAGCTGTAGCAGGCTCTCCTTCCTATCTAAACCCTCCTTCCTATCCCTCCCCTCCACCTTCGTATCCCTCCCCCTTCCAGTCGCTTTCCTCTCTATTCCATCTCTGCCCTTGCAGGGTAGCTGATAATGATAGCACTATAAATAAGTCACCGTTTTTACAGTGGCTCATTTATTATCACTGTCATCACTAGATACCAGATAGAACATCATATCCACATCCCTAGAAAAGTCTTAATTCTTTTTGGCATTCGGGTGGAGCCTCAGGAGGTCACCAAGGGTGCGTAAGGGGATAAAGTCCAGCAGTTTAGGTGGGAAGGGGAGTTCCACTTGGAGAAGTGAATGGCAAGGGAGTGAGAGTGAGTTGGGACCAGGCAGGGGCAATTGCCCGCTCCAGCCCCTGAGCAGTGGCACTTGGGGGGGACACAGAGGAAGACATGGGAACCAGTAGCCGCAAGCTGTAGAATGTCTTGGAGGGTGGCTAAAGTATGAACATGCGAACATATGAAGAAGCCAGCAGAAGAAGGCCATTTTGTCTATCAAGTCTGCTCATGTTGTAGGGTCCACAGCTTGAGCTACTGTCCCTGCCCCCTCTCCCCACTCCTCCCATCTCCCCTACCCATGACCCTTACCCTCTCCTATTCCTGTCCCAGCCTTTCTTAAAGCTGCGTACTGTCTTCAATGAGATTACCTCTTCTGGCAGCACATTCCAAGTGTCCACCACCCTCTCTGTGAAGAAGTGCTCCCTGACCTTCCTCTTAAACCTCCCATCCTCCAGCTTAAGACTGTGCCCCTTGTGTTATGGTTGCCACTCAGCTTAAAGAGACTCTCCTTATCAACCTTATTTATCCCTTTCAAGTACTTGAAGATCCCAATCATGTCCCCGCTCTCTCTCTCTCTCTCTCCTGTCTTCCAAGGAGTACATGTTCAATGCCCTCAAACTCTCCTCATATGCCTTACCCTGCTGACCAGCTATCATGTTTGTAGCCCTCCTCTGGACCTTCTCCAGCAAGTTAATTTCCTTTTTGACGTGGGGGCACCAGTACTGAACTCCATACTCTAGATGTGGCTTTACCAGTGACCTGCACAAAGGCAGTATAACCTCCTCTCTCTTACTACTGATCCCCTAGATATGCATCCCAGCATCTTGTTTGTCTTTGCTGCTGCTTTCTTGCACTGCATGGAAGTGCTTCAGATCACTAGTGATCATCACTCCCAGGTTCTTCTCCTCCTCCTCTGATGCAGATACTGGGAGTCCACCCAGGTAGTACTCTGTCCTAGGATTCTTAGCTCCAATATGCATAACTTAGCATTTTCTGGCATTCAAGTCAAGCTGCCAGATCCTGGACCACCTCCCTAGTTTTTCCAGATCTTCCTGTAGGTCCTGTATCCCTTCAACTGTGTCCACTCTCCCACAGAGAGAGAGTAGAGAGTAAAAAGTAGAGAGGAGATCCAGCAGCTGCAAGTCACAGAGTGCCCTGGAAGCCTGCGCCAATTTGTGTATGGATCCAGTGGACAAGAATGCGGCAGGGAATGTAGTGTCCAGAGAGTGAGTTGCCTTGGAGCTCTGCAGGACATGTCCCCCTTCTCAAGTCAGGGACAGTCACTGCCAGTTCTGGGAAAGGATGCAGAGGTCATGAGGGAACCCAGAAATCCCCAAGCCGAAAGGATTGCATGTTCTGAAGGGGACTTGCTGAGCCAGTGTGACGGGAGGGAGAGAGAGAGAGAGATGGGGATCGTTGAGAGTTTGGGTGCCTGTGAAGAATAATGGGCTGTTAGGCGCTGTTAACTGTTTTGGAACTTGTGCTGCCTTCAAACATTTGTGACCATAGTGGTCCCAAGTAAATGCTGCCCTAAAGACTGTACAACCTCCTCGGTCCATGTAAAAGCTGCTACTATGACCATACTGGGACCATGAAAGCTAAATGTGTTCCCCACAAATTAACTGATGCTCCCTGGAGCGATGTGTGAATATGTTTAATGAATCTGGGATCCCTGTTGTTTCTTCAAATTCTGTGTGGACATTCCGTTATTGAAAGGAACTGTTTTATATGCATTATTATAGATCGAGGGAGCACTCCCAACCAATCATAGCACTTCTTTCCCCTATGCATGAGACACTCTTATTCTGTGAAGAGCATCTCACACACAGCTACCCTGGGAATGGGCACATTCCAGGAACAGTTTTAAAAGAATATATTATCAATCGCTCTCAATCAATAATATGTTAACACCTCCCCATCGCCACTCATTCCTGCATTAGAGTAGTTTCACTTGCCTTCAGCTTGAGCCAGAACAGCTCAGCTTCATTGTTCTCGCTCCAGCCGAACAGGCATGAAATCACTCTTATACAGCAACGAGTAGCTCCAGGGGACATATTAACATATAACCTGTTTTCAACCAGCACCAGCGAGGAAAAGGAACCCTGTGTGTGACATCTGGGACTGGGTAATATAGCCACTGGAAGTGTTTCTGCTGCTGAGGGGGCCTTCTACCCACGGACACATTCCATCCACACCCCTAGACACAGTGAGGGGGAACCACATTTCTATGTATGGCAGGCTATGTGATTCAAATGGATAAGGCACACAGCCATTACAGTTTTGCACTAGCACTGTTGGTTTACAGAATAAGTTTAGATACAAATGTGTGTGGTGGTTGTTGGGGGAGGGGTAAGGAAGGAGATGTAGGCTTGAGAATCAAATGAAATTAAAAACAAAACAATTTAAATACAGTGTATTAAATAGCTGGTATGGCATAGCAAAACGGGGTAATGCTAACCATTTTCAAAAATGCTTAGCAGTAAACTGCTAACCATTTTTTGAGTGAGTTCATGACACAGTACACAACATTAATACAACTATATAATTTTTTTTAATTTTGCTAATCAGTCTGTGCCAAATGCTATGCATTTTCACAACTGATTAGCACTTTCATGTGTCAAACTGCTAATCAGTTCTGTCAGCTTATTTAAAACCCTGAAATATCCTGTGCCATATAGTGCTAGGCACTCCATTAAACCTAGCAGTTATGAATGTTACATACATATTCTGAAGGTTACAGTCAGTGATTTCAGAAATACGTATTTTTTTATCCAAGCCATCAGCCTCCATTCAGTGCACATAGTAAGTTTTATTTGTAAAAGGCTGAGAAATAATTTAAAAGTTTAAGTTGACAAAAAAGTCAAATACGTTATCACGTTTGGGCAGCTTCACTTTTCAGCATTTCCCTGTACAAGTCTGGTTCAAGAGAGAGAGAGAGAGAGAGAGAAGAGATGCAGAGCTCTGTTTATCAGTCTTAGATCAGTCCTGAAAGCATTAAAAAAACTACAGACAGCAGTGAGTCATTGTACACTGACACACACACACAATTGGGAGAGAGAGAAACAGAAGCGTAATTTGAATCTTTGCTGGAGCAATGCAGTCTCACTGAAAACTCATTTCTGACCATTGTTTAAATAAAAATGTGTAAAAACATGGTTAAGGTGTCCTTTAAGACTAAACAAAAATGCAGAGAGGAAAACAGCGGCTGATGCCAAGTTTAACAAGCTGCCTGTGCCATTTACACTGAGTGTATCAACTTATGCTGCATATAGGAAAATAATTCTCCCCCCTCCACAGAGTGATTTCATATAGCAGAGGGATCATACTCCAACTCCAAAATTGTGCTTAGGTATGAGTCTAATGTGTCCTTTTTATGGCTGCAGGGTGGAGCCTGTAGACATCTTGCTATCAGAAAAGCAGCTCATCCCACCTCACTGAATCTGACAAAACAGTAATTTTGGAGTTGCAGCTCTGTCATTCCGCCAGTTGACTGAAACAGTATGCTGTCTCTGCTCAGACCAGTTCCAACACTATTTCTTTTCTTGTTCTGGGCTGACTTCTAGTTCTCAGATTACTTGATTAGTGCAGTGCCTTCTCAGATTACTTTCAGGGGTTTTATAACTGTACTGTTGCTGCTTCAGCTAGTGCATGCAAATTCAAACAGTGATTGCATCCACTGATGCTGAACTATCTGTTACTGTCCTTGAAAAGAAAGGAATCACTAAAATGAAGAATTATAATAAAGCAAATTATGCTGAAATTCAAAACTATTTACTAAACTGGAACTGGGAAAAAGAATTAGAACATCTTTCTGTTGAGGAAGTTTGGAAAAATATAAAAACTAATCTGCAATTTTATATTAATACTTGGGTACCTGATCGAACTAAATATATAAATAAGAAACGTAATCCTGTTTGGTTCAACAACTCTATAAGGAAATCCATACTGAGAAAGAAAAAGGCCTTTAATAAATATAACAAAAATAAAACTACAGAAAATTGGCAAAGGTTCAAATTTAAATCTAAAAAAACTAAGCTGATGATACAGACTGCAAAGAAGAATCTTGAAAAAAACCTTGTTAAACAAAAAGACAACAAAAAGTCCTTTTTTAATTACATTTGTTCATTAAAAAAGTCACAAACCAATGTGGGACCCCTTATAGTCGATGACGTACTGATACCCAATGAATTAGAAATGGCAAATGCCTTTAATAAACAATTCTCTAGTGTTTTCAAAATCCAGGAAAAACTAGATTTACCATTTACCCCATGCTAACAATTCAGATATTATATTTTCATCTACGGAAGTCCTATCTACAATAAAAAGTTTTAAAATTTCTACTTAAGTTGGCATTGACAACATTCCTTTTATTTTCATAAAGAATTTAGCAGCTGAGTTGGTTGATATTCTTACCTTACTTTTTAATAAATCTTTACAGCAAGATATCATACCTATGGAATGGAAATCAGCTAGGGTTATACCCATTCACAAAAATGGGTCAAAATTTCTTGCTAAACAGTACAGACCTATTAGTCTTACCCCTAGCATTGGTAAAATTATGGAAAAACTCTTCCTGCATAAACTTGAAGAGCATTTTAAAGGTTCTATGAATACTGATATTTTTCAGTATGGTTTTTGCAAAGGACGATCATGTCAGGAAAATGTAATAAATTTTTTTGAACAAGTGAGCCAAGCATTAGATGCTGGTCTCCCAGTTGATGTGATTTTCCTAGACTATGAAAAGGCATTTGATTCCGTCTCACATAAAACAATAATAGAATGCTTATATAATCAAGACATATGTATAAATATAATCAAATGGATTGTATCATGGTTACTAGTAAGAAAACAACCAGTCAGTATCAGAGGTTATATTTCCGATTGGAGTAGTGTGATGAGTGGAGTGCCCCAGGGCTCTGTGCTGGGACCCTTTTTGTTTAATCTAGTGGTTGCCAGCATGTCTACATCAAAAGGTGTGTGGATAAATAAGTATGCTGATGATGTTAAACTTGGCTGCATTGTTAATGATGCAGCCTCAGTTTGTAACCTCCAGTCAAACCTAAATAATATATTAACCTGAGCTAGTGATAAGAATTTATCTTTAAATATAAATAAATGCAAGGTTATGCACTTTGGAAGAAATAATCTAAAAGCGCAATACATGTTGAAAAATGTACCGTTGACTGTAGTTTCATCCGAAAGTGATCTGGGAGTAATAATTACTGATAATCTAAAATTTACTAACCATAATAACCTAATGGTTAAAAAATGCTATCACCTAATTAATTGTATACTTAAAAATCTTAAGAGTAGAGACCCCGAGGTATTAATTCCGTTATACAGTAGTCTGATAAGATCAAAGTTTGACTATTGTTCACCATTTGGTGCACCTACGTTTGTAAAGGATAAAATTAAAAGACAAAGGGTACAACGTAGATTCACTAAAAATATAAAGGGCCTTAAACATACTCCATATCTCGAAAGACTAAAAAACTTAACCTCTATTCATTGGAATACAGGTCTACAAGAGGGGATCTGTGTCTAATTTTTAGGGCCTTAAAAGATGTTTCCTTATTTGAAACTCTTTGTTTTGAACCGGGAAATAGTTTAAATGTCACCAGGTCTCATAATGTCAAAATTAAGACATTTAATATACAGACTACCAAAAGGAAGAATTTTATAACCCAGAGAGCTGTTCCAGTTTGGAACTCCCTTCCTTCAAATGTAGTAAATAGCCCCAGTTTTAGTGTTTTCAAAATTAATCTGAATAATTATGTGGGAGATAAAAAATAATATTTCCATCCTAGTTAATGGATGGTGAAGTCATAATGGGCTTGTTCCCTCAACTTTGTATTTTTCCTATGAACCTCTGAACCTATGATGTCAAATGAAACATGCACTTGCTTTCTAGTAACTCAGGCTGAAGAGCTGTAAAACTGCTGCACTCCTGCTTAACATTATAATTCAAACAGCAATCCCGTCTGGAGGTTAACCCTTCCAGGACCAATCTAATTCTTGGTGGATTGAATGATAAATACAGCTCCAACCACAACATGCCTATCTGACCACACTCCTGGGGCAGCTGTGTGTGTGCTGGAAGGTTCATTTATGTTAACCCTTTCAGGACCTGTTAGTGTCATTCTATTCAGTTTGTTCAGACCTGAATTATTCTCATAACTATTCACAAAAATCCTAGGGGGAAGTAAGGGCTTAGGAACCAGACCACATTATACAGGGACATGCTGAAAACTGAATTTCCCAGCCTTTTTAAATGTTAACATTTTCTGCTGTGTGGCTTTCAATTTGATGCAATAAATACCACATTGTAGTCTAAGAATGCAGTTGGTAAGCTGGAAATATTTACAAGGTGGAACTCTCATGACTTTATTCTGTGCATGTATTTTTGTACTGACCCAGGCCCTGCAACATAAAGGGATTGCCTTTCTTTATATTTTAAAAAGGACACATTAAATTGGCCTTCAACACTAAATGGAATCTGCTTTCAGGTTCTCAGAATGATGATCTTAGGTACCCTGACTGCATTTATGGATAAAAATTTCCGGAATGGGGCCTCCACCATGGGAGACACATCACCATGAACCCCCTCAGTAATTTATAGGAATACTGTCAACATCCTCCCCCTTATTCCACTTTGACTACATAGCTATTCATCCCCTTTCCCTCCTAACTATCCCCTTCCTACCCCCCCCACCTCTGCTTGCCTTCATCCTCCCCACAGTTTCCTCCTCCCTCCCCTGTCCCTCTCTACTGGTACAAGACCTTCCTTCTTTCTTTGACTCAGGCACAATCCAATTATCTGTCTATGTTATTGGTTGTACAATTCTCCTTTTCAACAAGCGTCCTCATGTTATGTTACCGTTACCTAGTGAAACGTTAGCCTTTGTTTTGACTGCACCATGTACATGCTTAGATTGTGTAACTATTGTTAGAATTTATGCCTGGAGACAGTTTACAATTGTTTCATGCTGTATCTGCATCTGTGGAACATATCTGTATTCTTGTTTGAGTCAGACTTGACATGGAACCTATGAAAGAGCTTTCTGCTCAAAGGTGTTAATCCAATATCTCAATAAATAAATAAAATAAATGAATCCACTCCTGGCGAGCGTCTTCTTGTCACTAGAAAATGCAGGTCAAATCCTTCTTACCAAGTTTGCTGTCAATACATTTCTTTATTATTTGCCATGTTGCAAACGATTTCCCCGAAATGAATAAAGTGGTAAAAAAATGAAAATTATGTACACACTGCAATTCTTGATTTTCTTGGACAAGTCTTCACCATTTATTCATTCTTCTGGATTATAAGCCAAAGGCACTGGGACCCTGTGGGAGCCAAAAATCTTCAGGAGGGCCAGCGCCGAGGAAGGACCACAGATGTGCGGTACCACGAGATTGACTCATGCCTGTGTAGGCTACCTCGGCGTTGACCCTCCAATCGCCTCAGTACCATTTTTATCAAGGAGGTGCAGTGTAATATAAACTAGTAAACACCTAACCTAACACAGGCATAACATAGCCCGATTGACCCATATAAGAAGGGTCAATTTAAACAATGTCTTCACAGCCCAAACCAAATGAGGGAGTGAAGACTACAAACAGATTGAGTGAGCTCAGGGGATGGTGGGTGGGCGTATGAATAAGTGGTGAAGACTTGTCCAAAAAGAGCAAGAATTACGGTGAGTACGTAATTTTCATATCTTCCTGGACTTATAGTCTTCACCATTTATTCATACTTCTGGGTTAGAGTATCAAGCTAAAACCAATTCCCCTGAGCAGGGCAGTAGGAAACGAAGCTCACTCGGGACAGAAGTCCATTAAGGATTGTCCTGCCAAAGGAAGCATGCTGTCTGGCATGGATGTCCAGAGCATAGTGCTTAATGAAAGTATGTACTGAGCTCCAAGTAGCCACTTTGCTAATGTCCTCAATGGGAACACAGCAGATCTCTGCCAAGGATGCAGCAATGACTCTGGTAGAGTGGGCGAACAATTGGTCCTCCAACTTGACCTGCGCCAGAGTAGCAGTGGTGAAACATGCTACTATTCAAGCAGAGATACATTTGATGGACACTGTCTGACTCAGCTGGGCCATGCTGAAGGACACAAAGAGTCACCTGGCCTGATGGATATCCCCAGTTCTATCAAGAATCATAGAGCCCTCTTAACATCCAGAGAATGAAAGGTGTGTTTCCCTTCATTTTGGAAGTTAGAGAAATAAATGGGAAGAACCAAAGACTGGTTGAGGTGGAAATCCTAAATCATTTTGCATAGAAACATAGCGTGAATATGGAGGACCACCCTGTCTTTATGAAAGACAATATACGGAGGGTCTGTGACCAAGGCATGCATTTCAGAGACCCTGCGAGCAGAAGTTATGGCCACCAGAAAGTTGGTATTCTAAGTCAGAAATTTCAAATCACATATGGCTGCAGGCTCAAACTAAGGGTGTAGCTACCGATATGCCAGACATGCCATGGCGTGCTGCTGCAGATCAGCAGGTAGCAGGCGCCAGCTGGTCTCTCTGGCGTTGCTCTGTATTCCTTTTTTTTTTTTTTTTTTTTTGTGGGCTTTCCTGGCCACTCTTGTCCTTGTTTTTTAGGTTGGAGGGGTGGGGGTGGGGTCAGCTTAAGCCTTCAAGCCCATCGGACCTGATTGAGAAATATGTTGCTGTGTCTGAATCAGGTCCGTTTGCCAAGAAAGGAGGCATGGTAGTGGGGTAGTAAGGGGCAGGCAAAGGGCGGGCGTGCTCTTTAAATACCCCTGCAAAATGCTGTGTGGTCTCTGTTTTTTTACCTTGTGACTGGGAGAGGACAGGTCAGGATGGAGTCAGGACACAGTGCAGCAGTGGAGCATCGGATTCAGGATTTATTGGACAGGAGCCGCCCGCAGTCAGAGGATTGTGTACATTTTCGGGAAGGTTCTCGTGTGCTGCCTGCAGATCATCGGTTTTTGTTCATCGTCTGAGGGTGACCGCTGCCTGAGAGAGTGAATTTCGCCACCAGAGAGAGCGCGCGACTAGCGAGGATTCCTTCCCAGAGTCTCTAGAGAGCCAGCCTACAAGTTGCTTGCACTTGCGTAACAGCGTTGCAACCAACGGAGTTGGGACTCGGGAGAAGAAAGTCAAGACACTCCTGACAGTCATCATACTGAGCTGAGCTGTCTGATGAGGCACTGCAGGTGAGTCCTTTAATTTTTTTAGGGACCGTGACTTGTTTGGATTCTGGAATAGATTTAGGGCAGTGGGCACCTAATTGCTGGCTTGCTTCTAATCTTGAGTCATTCACTTCTGAAAACTAACATACTAACATACTAACATACTAAAATGCCAGCAGAATAGGCCTAACGGTCTTTCGTGTCTGCTCGTTTGGTCAGCCCCCACCCTGGGTGCTGACCTTGCTGTCCCCCTCGCCTTCTCTGGCTTCTCCCTTCCCAGTTCCGGATATTCTTGCTGCATTGGATTTTGCTTCCTGAACCCTTCCCCTGTAGCTGTCCCACCCCTTCTTGAACCCCTCCACTGCCTCTGCCTCCACCAGCCCCCTAGGTAGTGCATTCCATGGCTCCACCACCCTCTCAGTGAAGTAGCACCTCCTCCTTTTCCCTGAATCTTCCCCCCTCCAGCTTCCACCCATGTCCTCTAGTGGCCCCGTCCTCCTTCCTTCGAAGCACCCTGACTGTTCCTCCCCTATTTACCCTCTTCATGTACCTGAAGACCTCTATCATGTCCCCCCGGTCCCTTCTCTCTTCCAATGTGTACATGTTTAGCTCTTCGAGCCTCTCCTCATAGGTCCTGTCCCCCAAGCCCCAAATCATTTTGGTTGCCCTCCTCTGGACCCTCTCCAGGAGGTTAATGTCCCTCTTTAAGTGTGGCCTCCAAAACTGCACGCAGTACTCCAGGTGCGGCCTCACCAAGCAGTTATACAGAGGGAGTATAACTTCCCTCCTTCTGGAGGTGATCCCCCTAGCAATGCATCACAGCATCCTGTTGGCCTTGGCTGCTGCCCTCCTACAAGTCTCAGAGTTGTTCATCTTGACATCCACCACCACCCCCAGGTCCCTCTCAGCCATTGAGACTTGTAGTATTCCTCCCCAGGGTGTACACTTGGCCTGGGTTTCTGGCCCCCAGGTGGAGTACCTTGCATTTCCCTGCATTGAATCTCAGCTTCCACTTTCTAGACCATCTTTCCAGAGCCTCCAGGTCCCCCTGCAGGGCCACCCTCCCCTCCTCCCCATCCACCACCGCCCCCAGTTTCGAGTCATCTGCAAAGAGACTCATCTCACTCCTGATTCCTGTCCTTATGTCAGATACGTAGGTGTTGAACAGAAGGGGCCCAAGGACTGATCCCTGTGGGACCCCACTAATGACCCTCCTTGGGGATGAGACTATCCCACCAACTACGACCCTCTGGGTCCGGTCCTGGAGCCAATTGCCTATCCATCTGATCATCTGGTTTCCCACCCCCATTTCTCCTAGCTTATCCAACAGGCCCACGTGAGGAACAGAGTCAAATGCCTTGCTGAAGTTACGAAAGAGGACATCCACTGGTCTACCCAGGTCCAAGGCACTTGTCACCCAGTCATAGAACTCCACCAGGTTTGTCTGACATGATTTCCCTGGGATGAATCCATGCTGTCTATCGTCCAGGCACCCTGACATCCAGGTCCCCCTAGCCTCTCCTTGACAATGCCCTCCATCACCTTGCCCACCACCGATGTCAGGCTGACAGGCCTGTAGTTCCCTGCCAGCTCCTTGATCCCCTTGTGGATAGGCACTACATGCGCCACCTTCCAGTCTTGGGGCACCCACCCGTCCTCAGAGATATGCAAAAGCTCTGCCAGGGGTTTCGCCAGGACGTCTGCAAGTTCCTTCAACACTCTAGGATGTAATTTATCCGGCCCCGGTGCTTTCTGCGTCTTAAGGGAGCCGAGGGCTTCCCCTCAAGTTAGTAGTCTGGCCCTTTGTTATTATGCATTTGATTTTTTTCCCCTAGTATCCTGGAGTAAAAACACCCTTTTTTGGCAGTCTAGTGATTATTGGGGTGCAGATATGCTTTCTGTGTGTGGTAAATAGCACTAGGCCTCCCCAAGCACAGACAGCAGTTGCTGTCATGCAACCATACTGAATATGGTATGCTCATGCTTGCAGATGAGGTGCATGCCCCTTTCTGATGGTGTGGCAGGAGCAACCTAAGTTGTCTGAACTGGACAGCAAGGCACAATCAATTGTCCCATGAGTTGATGGCACAGGCCTGAGTTGTGGGAGCAGCAAAGTTTGCAAAAAGGTTTTGAATAACAGAGCCAAGAAGTTTCTGAATAGTTACAATGCAAACAGTTTTTCCATAATGGAACTTAAGTACTACAGTACATACACTAATTCCAGCCCCATGTCTGCTGGGACGAGCCCTCCTTCACTGAACTGTACCCCATGATTGATTCCCATGGCTGCTAGAATTCTTAGATACTCTTCTGAACTGGAAAACTGCTCCCGCACTTAGGGATCCCTAGAGCACAAAACACAGGATCTGCTCTTTTGGTCAAATTCATTATTGAAAATTGTATGGTGCACAGGTCATTCCTATAGGACAAGGATGGATGCTATGAGTGTCCCCTGCCCCTTTGCATTTTTTGCATAGAGATTATTCGGACGATGTACTTTGTTTAAAAGATTAATTTTGGTTAGCCTATGCTAGACATTTGTATACACCTGTACATACATTGCTTTGTTGCTTTATAAACAAACTGTTACTTGAAGAAGCCTGTTGCATGCTCATAGTAGGGTACTGCAATGGTGAAGTATGTGTGTTAAGCTGATTCATTTAAACCAGGGATGTTTTAAGAACATATGCAGGACAAAACCTATCTGATACCTTGCATAATACTATGCTGAAACCCTACATGGTGACAAATGCATTCCCACACATTAGCATGTAGAAATCAATGATTTGCATTGTCTCCCTTGTAGTGGGAACCAGTGCCAAGTGTCCACCTTTCTGTATAGTGCCAGTGGGTGGATGTGCAGAGGTGTACATGGATGCTGCCTGTGTTTGATGCCATTTTACACCACCACCCCATGGACCGAGGCTCGGCCCCCAAATTTCTTAGCCTTCTAAATAATACTTTGAAGATTTTAGAACTATGGAGCAAAAAGGATGGTACCATTCACCATAACTGCTAAGTAAAAGACTTTATTACTTACAGTACATCCAGTATGTCATGTCACATAGAGGATAGTGTTCTAATGAAGCACGCATGCACGAAATCAGTTTGGTCATTTTTTTTTTTTTTATCATTGAATGGTTTCTCACCTGCAGAACATGCCATGGGGCTCTTTGTGGTGTAGCGGTTTAAAACTGGTCCAAAACCAAAACCAGAGGTATGGACTCTGTGGTATGAATGGTTTAGGTGATGGTTACAGTACCAGAAGCAAAACCCAAGCACCACTGAGGTTACCCTAGCCCTCTTTTACTGTAATCATGTGTGTGTGTGTGTGTGTGTGTGTGTGTGTGTGTGTGTGTGTGTGTGTGTGTGTGTGTGTGGACCTCTGTGGGACTGACTACCTTGATGTGGTACAAAGGCTTGTCACAATACAATATTGTAACCAAAAGCCAGTCTGTTAGTCTGAAACCTGATGGTGTGACATGTCTGGTATGGTGGGAATGGACCTCTGTGGGACTGGCTACCTTGATGAGGTACAGGGTGGTCACAGTAAAATATTGTAACCAAAAGCCAGTCTGCCACACCTTTTGGTGGTGTAGCTAGTGGTATGCTGGTACATAATACAGAAAATAATGCATTGGTGAGGGGTATGGATGGGGAGGGTAGCTCACCTAACAGGGTGGGGGTTGATACGTTGGGTGAGGGGGTACAGACTGGGGAGGGGTAGCTCACCCTAAATGGGGGGGGGTAGCAGTGACTCCACACTTGGTGTGCAGTTCAGAAATTCCTGGCTACACCCCTGCTAGGACTCTACGGCAAACTTCTAGCTAGCAGTCTCCAGAGGGGATCATCCCCCAATGCGGGCTCCGCCCAGACATCGACCAATGGTATATTCCGGGACGGTCCCCAGCCCCACCTCAGTTCGCCTGCCGGAGACTCAGTGAAAGGACCCGCAGACTGACCAGAAGGGAGCATGCCATAGAAAGAGAGATGCAGAACTCACCGGGGGAAGGAAGGAGGGAAAGTAGCACCTGCTGCAAGAGCTCCTCTCAAAGATCTACCATTATGGTAAGTTTTTACGTAACTGTACTATCTTACTTCAAGTGGGAGCTCTTGCAGCAGGCTATTTCCATTAGGACAGAGTCACAAGCAATCCCAAGAAAGGTAAGCCCTAAGGAGGCAGTTAGGACAGAAGGCCTTGGAGGGCCACAAGGTAGAAACCTGCCCTGCCAGCCCGCCGGCTCAGTGATTGGATTTCTGCTTGTGACGCCAACCCGGGTTTGGCAAAAGACCTGGGGGAGTCAGAGGGCCAGCCAGGAGAGAAGCACTGAGCATCCTGGGGACTGTTCGCTTTCTCCAGGAGGAGGGAGGGTAAGAGCGGCTGGCATTTGACGGACCCCTGGCAGGGCCGAGGGCCACATGCAACGGCGCTGGACATCGCTGCATGTACCCGCCCCCAGGGAAGAAAGTACAGAAAATGCCAACTCCCGGCATGACTGCCCCTGTTCTGCTCGCCGTCCACTGCCTCTGAAGCCCGCCAGGGGGATCCCACTCTCATGGTCCTGACCTGAGGGGGTAATCCGGGATTGCCCACGATATCCTAAGGAAGTGGGAACCCCTTCGGCGGCCCTGCCCAGTGGGGCAAGCCTGGGCATAGGGGCAGCAAAATGGATAGGAGGTCTGAAGGGAAGGGATCTAGGCCCCCCCAAAAAAAAGAAATATGCCCTTCTCCTAGAGGCAATATCCAGGCTGTAGTGCTTGATGAAAGTATGCACCGAGCTCCAGGTAGCCGTTACACAGGTGTCTCCGATGGAGACGTTACGTAGAGAGGCAAATGAAGTGGACACTCCCATGGTAGAATGACCCCTAACTGGGCCCGGCAGAGGTTTGTTATACTTGTAACAGAAAACAATACAGTTGACAGGCCACTTAGAAAGTGTCTGCTTAGACACAGAGGTGCCTTTGCAACACGGTGTAAAGGCCACAAACAATTGCTCAGTTTTACGGTGCGGATAAAGTAGTAGTGTAACACCCTGTGGACGTCCAAGGTATGCAGGATAGCTTCCCCTCTGTTTGAGCAATCTGGAAAGTAAACAGGAAGGTTGATGTCCTGGTTTAATGTAAGCTCGGACACCACCTTTGGCAAAAACTTAGGATGCGTTCTCAAGGACACCCTGTCCTTATGAAAAAATTAAAGAAGACTCCTTACACAACAGGGCCTAAACCTTGGAAACTCTCCATGCTGAAGTAACCAACTAAAAATGCTTTCCATGAAAGGAAGCATAGCTTGCATTCTGTGGCAGGCTCAAATGGGGGAACAGTTAACTTCTCCTGCTTAAAAAGGAGATCCCAGGGTGGAACCGGATCTTTAATGGGAGGCCTGATATGCAATATGCCCCACAAAAACATACAGGACACGTCCAAATGCACAAGAGTTTTCCCTTCCACATGTACGTGATAAGCAGAGATTGCAAAAAGATCAAGCCATGATTCGACAAGGAGAGGAAGTACTCTAGAATCAGGTTCACTGGATAGGTAAGCAGGACCAGGTAATGGGGTGAAGCCCATAAGCAAAACTGTTTCTAAATCATGGCATAAGTGGATCTAATTGAGGGCTTTTTCGCTGCCACAAGAATGTCCACCACTTCCTGGGAGACTCCATACCTAGTTTTGGCTAAGTCTGCAGGAGCCAGGCATGAAGGTGCAAGGATCTGAGGTACAAATGGACCAGTGTCCCTGATCCTGACACAGCAAGTGTGAGCTCAACAGCAGCTGTATTGTCTCCTGTTGAAGTAGTGGGAACCAAATCTGTTGAGGCCACAAAGGAGCGATGAGGATCATCTCTGCTCCTTCTGCCTGAAGCTTCAGCAGAAGCATCTGAAGAATGGGAAAGGGAGGGAAGGCGTACAGAAACCTCCATGCCCAACAGAGAGACAAAGCATCCTGTCAGAAAACACTAGGCACAGGCTCTAGTGAGCAGAAACTGGGCGGTTTGGCACTGAGTGGCGACGTAAAGAGGTCCAACTCTGGATGGCCCCACCTGTTAAAAAGTTGATCTGTTACTGACTAGAGGAGCTCCCACTCATGAGCCTTGGCATGAGACTGGCTTAGGCTGTTTGGTAAGACATGTTGGATGCCTGGAATGTGAACAGCGGTGAGATCTAAGTGGTGTTCCAATGCCCAATACCAGACCCTAATCGCCTCACTGTAAAGGGGGTATGAGTGTGTGCCCCCTAGCTTATTGATGTGAAACACCACCGATGTTTTGTCAGTCTGGATCAGAAGAGGGCATGGCAACAGGTCCATCTGAAATGCCCTCAAGGCATTCAGGACCGCTTGCATCTTTAGAATATTGATATGGAGTAGCTGCTCATCTGGAGACCATATTCCCTGGGTCTATTTGTCTCCCAGATGAACTCCCCAACTGAGACCAGAGGCATCTGTAGTGAGAATCCATCTCGGTGGCACCTGCCAGAAAGGGACCCCTCGTACCAGGTTGGAGGGATCTAGCCACCAGGAAAGGGTCCTACTGAGGGGTTGGAGATCTTGACCAGTTGGTCTAGGTCATCTGACCTTTTTGTCAATATCATTTTTATTGTTTTATAGTTTAAAAACAGTACAAGGTAAGATCATCATTGAATAAATATTTCTTCAAAGAAAAAAATTAACATAAAAAGCACGTGCCAAATACTTACACAAAAGAAAAGAATGCAGGAGAATTGTGCTTTACAGACAACACAGTATTATGCCTGTCTTCTTTTTACCATCTAGCTTAAATAGAAACTCAACAAACTTAATATTATGTTTTGAAATAACCATTATATTAGTTATACATAAAAGTTTGATGAAAAACTCAGATAAAAATCAGTACATTTGTATTTCATATTAATAAAGCCAATAATTATAAAGTACCATAAAATATAAATAAAATCTATACATGGAGGCATGAAAGATTACTACAGTAAAGATGAATCTTCTGAGATAGAACATACAACAGAGAGAGGAAAGAGATATAGAGAAGGGAGAAATAGAGCATGTTACTAAACAGTTGAAAGTTCAGTGAGGGATCCCATGAAGTCAAAACTATTAACAAGCGGTGACTAAACAAAACATTTTGTTAAAAATGACTGCACTCATAAAAATTTGAGGTGTCATATCAGGATTTAAATCTGGTCTGCATCACATGATATCCTATATATAGTATTCCATTTTTTACGTTCGCTTGCGCGCATGCGCAAGGAACGTCTTGGGAGAATGGAACACTTTGGAGGTGTGCCTGTCCCAGTAATCCCCGTCTGCTGAGCAGGCGCGGTGTCCTGCACCAATCGACACGGTGCTGTGTATGACAGTGGTGGCTTCTTCAAAGAAAACCACCGCTGTGTGCTGGCAGCGCGTCACGCCCCCCACCCCAAATTTTTGGTGCCACGCTGGGAGCCCACCCCAGCGTGGCAAACGTCCTGCGTCATCTGCCAACAGGGGTGCCCAATCCCCCGTCAGCTCCACCTCCCCCCAAACAGCTTTCCCTGCTACCACGCTGGGAGCCCACCCCAGCATGGCAAATGTCCCGTGTCATCTGCCAACAGGGGTGCCCAATCCTCCGTCGGCTCCACGGCCTCCCCCAGCCATCCTTCTGCCACACTGGGAGCCCACCCAGCATGGCAAATGTCCTCGCGTCAATGAAAAAAAACCTGTAAATTAAAACGGTCCCACGCAGTCTCCCGCCACCTTCCACAACCCGCACCCACCCACTGCGCGACCTGCCTCCCCACACACCTCACCCCATACGCATCCGAGTCATGCGCGACGATCATCGCTGGACCGGAACACGCCTGCACTCTTCAAAACCGACCAGTAACTGAGGAAATGTCGGTAAGCTGTATAATGGGCTAGAAGGGTTTTTTCAACTTTGTTGCATGTCTCAGGCATTTTTGGAATTTTTGCACCAAATTTTCAATATGGGGTTTTTGGGACCCTCTCATGAATTCTGTCACTGTCATGGCGTTATTCGGCCTAAGGTGATTTCCAGTCACTGCAAGAAATCACCTTTCAGGCCTGATTAATGAAATGACAGTGCTTGAATCATAAGGAGGCTCTCAAAAGCCTATTTTAAAATTTGTGGAAAAATTCTAAAAATTACCGCTTTACTTAGTATTGCGCTATGCAGTTCCTTACGAGCTCCTAATTTGCGAATTTTCAATATTTTCACTCCAGATTTTCAACATTGCCATTTTACCACACCTTCTTATGAGTAGTACAGCTGTCATTTTTCACATCTCACCCAAAACATGTTTCCGCCCATGTAGCGCACAATGGCACAGTCAGTGTGCAAAATCAATGTATGGGACACATTAAGAAAATCACAGTGACACTGTTCATGAGCAGAGGTCTTAAAATGGCTATGTTGAAAATTTGGTGAAAAATTCCTAAACATGACTGTTTACGAGTGTCGCTGCGCAGTTCTAAGCACGCATACGTAAGTTCATAATTTTCAATATTTCCACTCCAGATTTTCAACATTGCCGCTTTACCACACCTCCTTATGAGCAGTACAGCTGTCATTTTCACATCCTGCCCAAAGCGTGTTTCCGCCCCATGTAGCTATTAAATGTAGTTGGTGTGCGAACTCAATGTATGGGACACATTAAGAAAATCAAAGTGACACTGTTCATGAGCCGGAGGTCTTAAAATGGCTATGTTGACAATTTGGTGAAAAATTCCGTAAAATTACTGTTTTACTTAGCCGCCTGTTGAGCAGTTCTTACCACTGTGGTTCACAGCAATTTTCAATATTTGCACCCAATGACTTCCAAATACCTAAACAGCACATAGAAGCAAGCAACATTCGGCATTGACAAATGCTTGTACTTCTTTGTCACTGATTTTTTTTAAGCCATGTCCAAGTGCCAAATAGCACTGCAAATACTTGCAAGCGAACGTTCTGCATTGACAAATGGTTGTTTTATTGGTTTAGATTAATTACCTCTTAAAAGACAATGCTAATCTTTCTAACCTGGGAATTTCTAGTATGCTACTTCTCCATTCTTGTATGGCAGGTATTGTGTCCTCTAACTAATATTTCAGAATAACCTTTCTAATGGAGGTACCTATTAAGAGTAGGGAATGTTTCTGGTCCTTTGACCAATGGGAGTTCCCTTCAAAATGACCCATGATGCATGTATCTAACTGAATATTGTTTGCAATTGAGGTATCATTCTGGAATAGAAGACCCACATCTGTCCATAACGGTTGTACAAGAGGACAAGACCAAAACATGTGCAGCAATGTACCAGCACTAAGTTTGCATGTATGACAAAGTGGAGAAGACAAACCCCTCTTAAATCTTTGAACAGGAGTGTAATATAGATTGTTTAGGGTCTTAAAGTGAATTAATCTAAGATCCACTGTGCTAAATGTTTTAAAAGGCAGTGACCATATACTTTCCCAATCATCAGTGGAGCACCCGATGTTTGAGACCACCATCTAGCCAACTCTTTTGCTTACCCCCTGACCAGATCTACTAGGAGTGCATACAAAGAGGAGATAGAAGGTAACATTCTCATATAGCCCAGGAATGAGAGGGAATTTTCATTAAGTGGTATTGTTAGGTCAAGTCTATTTTGAATTATCTGATGAATAAATGCATAGTACTTACCATCTACCATGGAAATTCCATATTCATCCACCAAAGTTAGAAAAGGGAGAAATGAACCATTCTTGATAACATCCTGAAGTGAATGGACACCCTTGTGTTTCCAGACATTATTAATGAGTGGAAGCCCATCTTTTAAAAAGTCTGAGTTGTCCCATATTGGTTGAATCCTTGCCTGGCTCAAATTAAGATCAAGTAGGAGAAAGAATTGTTTAATCTGTCTAAAAGAATCAGTATTTTGTTTCTACAGGACTCTATAGGTTTCGAGATGAACACCAATATTTTATCTATCCCTTGTGTGTTCATAATCTGCTTTTCAATGTGAACCCAGTCCAGGATATATGTTTCTGTAGACCCTATCTTAAACCAAAATGCTAGTTGGGCAGTTCTAGCTGCTAAGAAGTATAGGTAAAAATCGGGTGTTTTCAGCCTCACTGTTTTTAGTTCTATACATCTTCGTGTAAGCTAGTCTATGCCTTTTTTCATCCCATGCCCTCTAGTCCTGGAAAGTACAGTTACGTCAGAACTTACCATAACAATAGATCTTCAATAGAGGCTCTTGCAGTAGGTATTCACATATAGGACTGACCCACCAGGTGTCAAGATCCCACGGAAAAATTTCTAGCTAGCAGTCTCTGGCGGGGGACTGCCCCCACGTCAAGTGACCAGCGTCATATGTTGGTATAAAGGGGCGGTCCCCCACACCTGTCTTCCAGTTCTTTCCCGCCAAAGGCCGAAAGAGGCAAGATGAGAAAGAAGAGGATATTTCCCCCCATGGAAATGGAGCAAAAAAGCTTAGGAGTATGGAGGGCTGGAAGGCAATACCTACTGCAAGAGCCTCTCTCCAAGATCTGCTGTTACGGTAAGTTCTTACATAACTGTACTATCTTACTTCAAGAGGGCTCTTGCAGTAGATATTCACATATAGGGCTGAGTCCCAAGCAGTCTGGAACAAGGAAAAGTACTCGGGAGGAGGATTGTCATTTACAGCATGGAATCTCAGGCTGAATGGGTCTCATGAAAGGAGACCTTGTAGAACAGCCAACCCGAAGTCTGCTCTACGGTGAGAGGCAATGTCCAAACTGTAGTGTTTCGTAAAGGTATGGACAGAAGTCCAAGTTGTGGCTGCACAGATGTCAGCTGCTGACACATTCTTGAAACAAGCTGCAGAGGCAGCTACCCCTCTGGTGGAGTGACCTCTGACTTGACCCAGCAGGGTCTTGTTGTACATGTGTAACAGAAAGGTATACAATGAGCCAACCATTTTGATACGCATTGCTTAGAGACAGCATTGCCTTCTCTTTTGTAAGGAAAAGAGGCAAAAAGCTGATAAGTTTTCCTGAGATCCTTAGCATTAGTGGTGTAGTATCTCAGTATTCTGTGAACATCCAAGTATGCAAGAGGAACTCCCCTTGATTGGAGTGTTATGTAAAGAAAGCCGGTAGCTCAATGGATTGATGCAGCATAGATTCAGCCACCACCTTATGGAGAAACCTAGGGTTGGTGCATACAGCCACACGTTCCTTGTGAAAAATCAAGTACGGGATTCTACGCATCAAGGCCTGAAGCTCGGAAATGCGCCGAACAGACGTAATGGCCACTAGGAATACTGTCTTCCAAGAAAGGAACTTTAAATCAGCCTTAGCTGCCAGCTCAAAGGGAGGCAGGGTAAGCCTCTCCAGAATGAAATTCAAGTCCCAAGGAGGGTCAGGAATGCGGATGGGGGGTCTCAAATGGAGAACCCCTCTGAGGAAGGTCTTGGAGACTTCCAACTGAGCAAAAGTCCTGTCTCCAAAGGGAATATGGTAGGTTGAAATAGCGGCCATATGGACTTTTAACAAGGAATGGCTGAGACCCAGATAGAAGAGGTGATGCATGTAGTCCAGGACTTTATTGGCTAGGCACGAGAAAGGTTCAAAGTCCTTCAAATTGGCCCAAATAGAAAATCATTTCCACTTCATGGCATAGGTGGATCTGGTGGAAGGCTTCCTGGCCTCTACCAAGATGTCCACTACAAGAGGAGAAACTCTGATGCGGGCTTTAGCTACGTCTGCAGGAGCCACGCATGTAAATGAAGGGATTTGAGACCTGGATGAACAAGGGTCCCCTGATCCTGGGTCAACAATTGTTGTGACAGAGGAAGAGGAAGAGGAAGTGGAGGTTCCTCTGAAAACTGTTGCAGAAGAGAGAACCAAACTTGCCTGGGCCAGAAACGAGCGATGAGAATCATTCGAGCTCCCTCCGATCTGAGTTTGTTCAGGACCCTCGGAATTAAAGGAATGGGAGGGAAGACATAAATGTATCTGTCCCTCATAACGAGAGACAGAGCATCCCACAAAAAAATGTCTCACCCTGGAGCAAGCGAGTAGAAGGCGGGAAGTTTTGCGTTTTGGGGAGAAGCGAAGAGGTCTATTTGAGGTGTCCCCCATCGCTGAAAGATGTCGTTTATGACTTGTTGATCTAACTCCCATTCGTGGGACCTGGCTGAGGACCAAATGAGTTGGCCTGTCAGTGAGTTTTCCACTCCCAGAACGTGAACCACAGTCAAGTGGAAGTGATGTTTGGTTGCCCAATGCCAGACTCTCATCGCTTCCCAGCACAGAGGAAATGAACGTGTTCCTCCCTGCTTGTTGAGATACCAGACTACACACATGTTGTCTGATTGTATGAGGAGATGACCGGGGAGGATGAAGGAGAGTAGAGCCTGAAGGGCATTAAGGACTGCTCTCAGTTCGAGCACATTTATGTGAAGATTTTGTTCGAACTTGGACCAGCTGCCCTGAGTCTTGTGAGACCCTAGATGGGCACCCCAGCCTTCTCCTGACTCATCTGTCATCAACATCTGGGAGGGGGATTCGATGCAGAAGTGAACTCCCAGGCATAGGTTCTCCTGAACCATCCACCATTGCAAGTTCCTGATCATGGGATTGGAAACTAGTACCTCTTGGTCTAGATTGTCCATGGTCTGGTCTGGTCCCATTGCAACTGAAGCATCCACTGAGAGATCCTCATATGGAGCTGAGTAAGTGGGACTGTTGGAATGGCAGCCAAAATTAACCCAAGGACTGACCTGGCTCCAACCCTCCTGCAACTGGACAGAAGATGGGCCGGAGCCTGAAGGGTATCTACCCTGTCCAGAAGCAAAAAGACTTTGCTGGTGGTCGTGTCCAGAATCGCCCCTATAAATTGGAGGAGTTGGCAAGGGACAAAATGGGACTTGGCTTGGTTGATGGTGATTCCCAGGCTGGTGAAAATCTGCAGGGTAAGGGAAAGGGAGTGCTGGAGTTCCTCCCTGGATGGGGTTTCCAGGAGCCAGTCGTCTGGGTATAGGAATACCTGTAGTTCCTGGGTATGCAGGTGGACCGCTATCACAGACAGGCATTTGGTAAACAATCGGGGGGGCAGAGGAGAGACCAAATGGGAGGGCCTTGAATTGGTAGTGGTCCCCCTGAAAGCAAAAACGAAGGAATTTGCAGTGGGAAGGGCATATACAGGTAGGCATTCTGCATGTCCAGAGCGTGCCACTGTCTCTGCTGAAGAAGTGTTATAAGGCTCTGCAAAGACAGCATTCTGAAGCATTTGTATTCTATGAAAATGTTCAGGGAGCTGAGGTCTAGGATAGGCCTCAGGTCTCCCGTCTTCTTTGGAACTAGGAAGAAATGGGAATAGCAACCTTTTCGCCAAAGATGGGTGGGAACTGTCTCTAGCGCTGCCTTCGAGAGAAGGGAGATTATTTCCTCTAGGACCAGAGGAAGATGTTGCTGGGAGTAAGATGACTGGGAGGGGTGGTTTCTGCAGAAACTCTATTGAGTGTCCTGCTGATATCAACTGGAGCACCCAAGCATCTGACATTATCCTCTCCCAACCCGACAGATGGGAGGAGAATCTCCAGAGGCAGTGGGAGAGGCAGGGAGTCAGGAGATGTGGGGCAGTGCAGCAACCGAGGCTCCTGTGGCTTTTTTGCTGGGGGGGGGAGTCTTGGTTGTTGGAGGGGCCCAACATTTGTCGGCCCATTTGCCCTGTGGTTTTTGTCATTGAAAAGGATGCCTCCGCCCTTGAGGGGGTCTGTACATGGAGTTGACAGACTTGAGTGCCATGCCCTTTTCCTGCAGTTCTGTAATGATATTCTTGACATCACCTCCAAATGGCACCAAACCCCTGAAGGGAGCATCCTGGATGGCGGATTGCACTTCATGGACCAAACCTGACATGTGGAGCCAAGCATGATGCCGTAGGCCTATGTCGAAGGCCGAGCTCCTTCCAGCTGTGTCCATTGCGTCGTAAGTGGTACCAAGCATGTGCCGACTGGCTGAATGAGCAGAATGGACAAGATACGCCACTTCCTGCTTAGTCTGTGACTCAGGAAGGGAGTCTAATTTAGATTCCACCTGACTAAGGATGGTCTTCTGGGAATCCCCATATGTGCCACATAGTTAAGGGCCCTAATACCAAGGGTAGAAGAGGAATAGATCTTCTTCCCATATTGGTCCAGAAGCCGGGATTCCTTATCAGGTGGAGACGAGCTGAGGTGTTTGGGACTGACAAAGCGGCCATGAGCAGCGCTGATGACAACCGAGTCCACCTTGGGGTGGAGGCTAAGAAAGTCTACACCCTCAGGAGCCTGATATAGCCTGCCCACCCTTCCTCGGAAGGGGGGCTAACGCAGAAGGTTGTTTCTAAATGGTGGAAACAAGATCCGCGTGAGGCTCTATCCAGGGTGGAATCAGCGTAGGAGTGGTCTCAGGCAGATCCAGATAGGCAGCGTGTTTCTTACGCTGTGGGTCTGGCTCCACCGATGTACCTCCTGGATTTTCGTCAACAACTCCAGAAAGGAGGAGTCCTCCAGGAGAGACTTCAGAGGAGTCCTCAGCCTAGGAATTCCGGAGTATGGGGCTCGTCTCGGGTCAGAGTGGCCAAACCTGAGTCCCAAGTATATGATAAAGAGGAGGAAGACCTCCTCTGCAAGGGAGGGACGGCCCTCTGGGGAGTTCCCTGTGCGATCCTCCTCCTCGGCGCCTGAGGGCTTCTTTCTGGTGTTGGGAAGGGGAGAGAGTCTCCGTCTCCGACATAGAGGATCCTGTATAGGGTCCGGCATCAGTAGATGGCTCTCGACCTCCCTAGCGAGCTGAGCCTTGGCCTCAGCCCACCAGGAAGCCAAGGTCTCCTTCAGATCCACCGGCAGCTGGGGAGTGGGCGGCGGAGGTGGAGGGGGATACAGATATTGAGGGTATCAGTAGAAATTGCATCTGTAAACCCAACAGCGGGTAGCACAGCTTCGGGTACTGTGGTGCCGGATATTGCGGCGTCAGGTACTGGGGCGCTGGGTATTGCAATGTCAGGTTCCGGGTGCCAGGGGCTCTGACAGAGCAGAGGGGCCTGGCAGAGGCCTAGCTGGTTGGACAGACGGAGATAATGTTGGCCCTGTGGGCATCAGGCCCAGCGTGGGTACACCTTCGATAGGGTCCGAAGGATAGGCCTATCGCCAGGTAAGGGGATGCCAAATGGCAAGGGGCATGCCAGTGTCGGGACTGGCATCTGAGGGTCTGGCCCAGAAGGAGGGTTCCCTGATGACAGCATCCCAGTATCCTCGGGGAAGGAGGGTTATAATCCCCGGGGGGTCAGTCGAGGAGACGTAGGGATCTCAGAGGTCAACATGGTGAGATGTTGCTGAGAGCCTGGGGCAGACTGTTCTGTGGGGTCCGGCGCAGGATTCTTGGTCAGGTAGGCATCGGCAGAGCCAGTGTCTGACTTATCGGCCGAATCCGGGCAGATGTCAGAGGAGCCGGCGTCCGACTTATCGGACTCCCTGCCCAAGGAAGGCTGCACAGGAGATGAGGCCTTGTCGGGAGAAATTCTGTCTGGGCACTCCCCCGAAGGGGTAAGGGGCTTAGCAGTCTTGTCCGGGCGAGTGTCGGTGGGACCGACGTCTGACTTACCGGACCCACTCTGACCTGAAGGCTGCGTGGAAGAAGCAGCCTTCATGGAAGCGGTGGCCTCCTTTGCCCCGGAGGCTCCTGAAGGGTCCGAGCGCGAGCCAGATGGGAGGGGCGACGCCTTCTTGGTAACCACCAAGACAGTCATCATAGAGCGATCCCCTGGAAGGGACATTACTTTAAGTGCCGCGACTCTGGCCGGAGTCGCGGCTGCTGTGGAAGCCAGTTCCCACTCCCGGTGCTGCTCCTTGTCGAGCTTTTTCTTGTGACCTTTGGGGGAAGTGGATGCCTAAGTTTCTTTAGCTCTTTTTCCATGAAGGCCATTTTCTTCTTTAGGATGTGGGCTTCCAGGGACTGCCGCCTTCTTTTGCAGGTAGCGGAGTTAAACTTCTGGCAGTGCTGGCACTTCTCCACGGAGTGGTCTGGGTCCAGACAGAAGAGGCACAAGTAGTGGCCGTCCTTGTGTGGAAGTTGGGAACCACATGAGTCACACTTGTTCTTATGTGATTCGGAGGGCGTTGGAGATGACATACACAGCGAATTGTTGAAATAAAGCAATCTAAAAATAGAGAAAATAGGTTGAAAAGTTCAAAAACTTAGGGACCGACGAATGACTGATGAACGCTGTTCTACCACAAGGAACTTTCACAAGCAGACAGTGGGAAAGAACTGGAAGGCGGGCATGGGGGACCACCTATTTATGAAAAAATTACTCACCATAGTAATGTTTCTTCTAATGGAGTCTTGCTGTATTCTGACTATATGCAGTTAGCCCCAGCTCTTGAACTGCCCCAGAGAGTAAAGAGTTAACTCTATGCAGAAGCATAGAACATTGAGCTTGAGCTTGGTTTTCAAACCTCTGTCTCTAGCACTCTGAAGTGTAACTGTCAGATTACTACAAGCACTAACTAATAAAAAGTAACAGGTGGAAATTATTTCAACTTTGTAAGCCAAATGGCTGTCTCAAATTGTTTTTAGGGTCAAAAGACTCAAGTCGAGAACCCCAAAAATAAAGCTAAATGTAAAACCAAAGTAGGTAGAGAGATTAAAATACTAATAAAACCCATAAGATAGGGCAGCCAAGTACACCTCTGGGGTGCAGTTCTGTGCCTGCCCACCCACATCCCAAAACTACTAGGTTCTAGGAGGGGAGGCAGGGAGGGAGGTCAGAATACAGCAAGACTCCATTAGAAGAAACAACATTACTATGGTGAGTAATTTTTTTCTTCAAACAAAATGAAGTCTTGCTGTATTCTGACCATATGCAGACTACCAAGCAGTACCCCTTGGAGGAGGGAGTTACAGAACCTATTTTGGGAACAGGCTCTACAGCACAGCTGTGCCAAACTTTCTAGCATCACTTCTAGACTGAATATCCAAAGAGTAATGCTTGGTAATTGTGTGAACAGTTTTCCAGGTGGCTGCTTTACAAATTTCCTCTAAAGGTATATCTCTGGCTGCTGCGAGTGAAGCAGCTGTACCTCTGGTAGAATGAGCCCTCAGGCCTGAGGGAGGTTCCTTCCCAAGCTTTGAATAGCAGAATTGGATACAGGAGACAATCCACCTGGCAATAGTTCTCTTGGTGGCTGGTTTGCCCTTTCCCACCTCGCCATAAGTGGGAAATAACTGAGAACAGCCATTCCTATAGGCATTAGTATGCTCCACATATTAACCAAGGGCCCTCTTCACATCAAGACTGTGTAATCTTCTCTCCCCAGAGGAAGAATGGTCAGTGAAAAACACAGGCAATGTCATAGATTGGTTCAGATGAAAGTCTGACACTACTTTGGGAAGAAATTTTCTGTTAGTTCGAAGGACCACCTTATCTCTGTGGAAAGAAATGAAATCAGGTTCCACTGATAAAGTCTATAACTCACTGATTCTCCTGGCAGAGGTAATAGCCACCGAGAATACAGTTTTCCATGTCAAGTATTTCAGCTCTGCTGAAGATAGAGGCTCAAAAGAGGGCTGCATAAGTTGTGCTATACAAATGTTCAGATCCCAAGAAGGAGTAGGGACTCGAAAAGGAGGATTAACATGCATCAGACCTTTGAAGAACTTCTTGAAGACTGGATGAGAGGCTAGGGAAGAGCCCTTCCCAGCTTAAAGGAAGGCAGACACAGCTGCCAAATGCACCTTAAGGGTAGTGGGCTGTAGGTCTGAACTATTAAGCTGTACCAGATAGTCCAATACAGTAGCAATGTCAGCTAATTCTGGCTGAACATGAATCTGGGAACACCAAAACCCAAATCTTTTCCACTTGGAATTGTAAGTTGTTCTGGTAGCAGGTTTCCTACTAACCTTTAGAATATCCAAAACTGATTGAGAAATGTTTAGATGAGCATATTCTAACTCTTCAAGAGCCAGGTCTTGAGCCTGAGAGCCTGAAGACTGGGATAGAGTATCCTCCCCCGAGAGGATGTCAGCAGATTGAACTGCCTGGGAAGACACATAGGCCTTGTTACTGACAATGACAATAGTAGAGGATACCACGGCTGTCTGGCCCAGTCTTGGTGCCACCAGTATCACCCTGCAAGGCTGAGATCTGATTTTGATCAGGACCCTGAAAATCAAAGGGAAAGGAGGAAATGCATTCAGGAACCTGCTTGTCCAATCCAATAATAGGGCCTCCTGGTGTACAGAGCCCAGTAGAGGAGGCCTGCAGTGAAAGAGGAAGTTGATGATTGGCTGGGGCTACAAAGAGATCTATCTCTGGAGTCCCCCACCTTTTGAAGATAACCTGAAGGACCAGGGGATTCAGGGTCCATTCGTGAGGACCCTGAGAAATTCTGCTGAGAGCATCTGCTAAAATGTTGTCCTTCCCCAGCAGGTGTACAGCCACCAGGGAAGCCTAAAGGGAATAAGCTGAAGACCATACCTTCATGGCCTCCTTGCACAAGGCCGAGGACCGAATGCCTCCCTGCTCGTTGATGTACTACATGGTTGTGGTATTGTCTGTTCTGATTTGTACTTCTTTCCCCTGAACCACAGCTGAGAATGTCTGCAGAGCTAGAAAGACAGCTCTCAACTCCAGAAGGTTTATGTGAAGGAGGGACTCCTGGTGAGATCAGGTTCCCTGAGCTGCGAGAGCTGGTCCAGGTGGGCCCCCCAGCCTAGGAGAGAGGCATCCATGGTGAGAGTCACTGAAGGAGCCTGACTGATAAAAGGAACACCTTGCTGAAGGTTGTCCTCCTTCAGCCACCACTGGAGTTCCTGAACTAGAGTCTGGGACACTGGAACCAATTTGGAGAGAGGGTCCTTTTTCTGAGACCAGTAAGATCTGAGATGAAATTGAATGTCTCTCATCTGAAACCTTGTTCCCTGGACCACAGCTGTGGAAGCTGCCATGTGGCCCAGTAACTGAAGAAAGTGTCTGGCTAGACGAGAAACTAGAGGTTGAAAAGAGGAAGCCAGAGTGACTAGAGACTGAACTCTTGAAAGAGGAAGGAATGCTCTTGCCTGGGTAGTGTCTATGGCCGCCCCTATGAAAGTGAGCAGCTGAGCTGGTTCCAGAACCGACTTTTCTAGGTTTAGAATGAAGCCCAAGGACTACAGGAGCCTTTGGGTGACCCCTAAGGCTGACTTGACTTGGTCTGAGGACTGACCTACCAGGAGCCAGTCATCCAGGTATGGGAACAGAAGGATACCTTGTCTCCTGAGGAATGCTACCACTACTGCCAGGCACTTGGTAAACACCCTTGGAGCTGAACTTAGGCCGAAAGGCATGGCTCTGAACTGATAATGGCCTGAGGGCAACTCGAACCTGTGGTACTTTCTGTGGGAATGTCTGATGACTATGTGGAAATAGGCATCCTTGAGATCCAGGGAGGCTAGCCAGTCTCCTGGTCTCAGAGAGGGAAGAATTACTCCCAGAGTCACCATCTTGAACTTTGGTTTTGTTAAGTGTTTGTTGAGGTACCTTAAATCTAGGATAGGTCGCCACTCCACTGTCTTTTTTGGGGTAAGGAAGTATCTGGAATAAAGTCCTTTTCCCCTATGAGAAAGAGGTACCTTCTCTACTGCTCGCATGAGCAGAAGAGAGGAGACTTCTGCCTCTAAGGCCTTTGTCTCCAAGAGAGAGAGGGGGCTGAAAGATATTGCTCTCACCTTTGGGAACCTTTTGAGACTGAGAACAAGTCCCTGGCTCACTACTTCCAGGACCCATTTGTCTGAGGTAATGGAATCCCAGGCCTGGGAATAGTGAGCCAGCCTGCCCACTACAGGAATTGGGGAAGCGACCCTGACTGACACCTCAGGGTGTCTGCTTGGCAGGGGGCCTGGACAGAGTAGATGCTGGGGTCCTGATCATCCCTCGTCTGCCTCTTCCCCTGAAGAACCCCCTCTGCTGGAAAGAAGAGGAAACCTGGGCTTGGTAAAAAAGCCTATTAAAAGGACTGCCCCTGCTAGCTCTAAACTGCTGGCTCTGAGGAGTGGCCTGCTTCTCTTTTGCTGCAGCACTCCTGTAGGTGGTCCTGTACTTGTCCATCTTCTTCATGTAAGCCTCTGTCTGTTCACCAAACAGAGAGTTACCAGTAACAGGAAAATCCATAGCTTTCGTCTGGGTATCCTGTGACAAACTGGTACATCTGAGCCAAGCTAATTTCCTCATGGAGACAGATGTAGCCATGACACTGGAATGTACACCATTCGAGTCAACAGCAGCATGAAATTGGACCTTGGATGCCTCAATACCATCTGCAGCCACCTTCTCCAGCTCTGTGGCTAGCTGGGGAGAGGCATTCTTAGCTAGTTCCAGAACTGTATCCCACCTCGATTTCTGGTACCTGGCTGTATATGCCATATAATTGGCTTGTCTGAGTCCCAAAGAGGATGCCAAGTATTGTTTCTTGGCCATGGCATCCACTTTCCTAGAATCCTTATCTGGGGGGTGAGATGCCAGGGGAATATTAGCCTTGTCGCAGGCTGCAGCCTTCACTACCCCAATATGGCTGCAATGAGTTGTAAGAAATTCTATTCCAGGACATGACAAGGTATATCTCCTGTCCATCTTTTTATCCACAGGAGGTATAGCAGTTGGAAACTGCAACATTTTTTGTGTCTGTTTCCCCAAGGATTCATGCAGAGGGATAGACACTCTCTTCAACTCTGAGACATCCATCATTTCCATGAAGTCAGGTTCCTCCTGATACTGTTCAGCTTCTTCAACTGGAAGCTGAATAGTCTCAGCCACTTTCTTGTAAAACAAGAAATGGGAAGGGGACTCAGAAAGTCTGGGAGGAGACACATTGAAAGGCCTGTCTGGGGAGATGTCAGACTTTACTAGCTCATCTAGGCCTTCATCTTCCTCTTCATCATACTCTTCTTCTCCATTCCAATCACTCTCATAAAAAGCCTCTGGGTCAATGTCAGAAGCGACTATGTCCGACCGAACCGAACCTCTGAGAACCGTTGCCGGTTTGGTCGAAACCGGGCAAAGTGACTGAACTACAGAAATTGCTTTAGCAATCTCCTCAGCGGACAGACCATGAGAAGTAGGATCCGAACTGGCTGATTTTCATTTCCTTTTGCTAGGAACTGATTCCGCAGAATCGGCTCTCCTTTTGCCCGAAGAGGTATCGCCCAGGTCAGTGGGCACCCCCTTAAGTTCAGCAACCGCCGAACCAGGCTGGCTATCTGGGTCAGGGACTTCTTAGCCTCCCTCTCCCTTAGCCTACTCAAACGTTTTTCCAGAATGACTTTGGGAAAATTTTTACAAATTTGGCAGTCTTCTTTGAGGTGGTCAAATCCCAGACAGTAAACACAGATGAGGTGAGGGTCAGCCTTAGCAAAGGCCTCCTTACACTCAGTACAGTGCTGAAACCCAGTGGGACTGGTTTTCTTTTTGGGTTTGTCAGACATGCCGGAATACTGAAAAGTTACCCTTACCAGCTATTACGCCAGGCAACTAAAAACTGATCGGTTCCAACCGTGTCACGGGTCGGTTAAAAAAATCCAGAAAGACGGATTTTTTTAGGAACCAATGAGTACCGGAAACCACAAGTAATAATTAATTACAATATTCAAATAGAAAGGGTTCAGTTCCAAACCGGACGAACCGGAGAAGAACCGAAGGCGAAAACAATTTCCACAGTAATACAACAACTACCTACTACTACCACTTACTGTTACCGAGATAGAGGTAAGAAGACCAAAATAAAGAAGCGGTTAGATAAACCGAACTTATTTTAAACTTATACCGAATCAAGGGGAGGAATCTCTGGAGCGACTTCACAGTTAGGCGAAGTACAAAAATCTGACGGTTACACTTCAGAGTGCTAGAGACAGAGGTTTGAAAACCGAGCTCGAGCTCAGTGTTCTATGCTTCTGCATAGAGTTAACTCTTTACTCTCCGGGGCAGTTCAAGTGCTGGGGCTAACTGCATATAGCCAGAATACAGCAAGACTTCATGTTGTTTGAAACCGACATTGTATGACGCTGGTCACCTGACGTGGGGGTGGTCTCCTGCCAGAGACCACTAGCTAGAAATTGTTCCGTGGGGTCCTGATGCCTGGTGGGTCAGTCCTATATGTGAATACTTACTGCAAGAGCCCTCTTGAAGTAAGATCATCTTTTTTTCTGGAAAATAGTGTATTCATGCACCCTGTTCCTCCCTGTAAGGTACTTGCATGTCTATCATATCCCCTCTCCCTCCTCTACTCTAGGGAGTCATTTTCAAGTCCTTCAGCCTGTCCTCATAGGACTTGTGGTGCAATCCCTGTGCCATCTTTGTTGCCCTCCTCTGAACCTTCTCTACCCTATGTAGATAAGGTCTGCAGAACTGTACACTGTACTCCAGGTGGGGCTTAACTAGTGTCTTGTATATTGGAATTCTGACCTCCCTTTTCCTGCTGGTGCCCCTGCCTATGCATCCCAGCATCCTATTTGCTTTACCTACTGCCTTGTCACAATTCCCCTAGCTTGAGGTCATCACAGATGATAACCTTAAGGGCCCTTTCCTGCTTGGTGCATACTATATCCCCCCCAACAACTGATGCCAAATATGCATTATCTTGCACGTCTTGGCGTTGAATTTTAACTACTACTGGTGTTGATACAGGATGCCCATACATATAGTGTAATTCTGGACAATCTTACTTATAGGCTTCAATGTTCAAAAATGTTATAAAAAGTAAGATATAATCCAAAGTCCATCAAAACTCATGTATTTATTAAACTCTTTTTCTTCACACCCATATACATGAGGCAACAGTTTTGTGGCTTAACGTCACTTCCTCAGGCCAATCGTTTATGAACAGTGTTGACACTTAATTTTCATTTATTTGAACTCCACTGATCTGGAAGTCCTGATATGGAACCTTCCAGAAGGCAGTCTTTTGCCTGAGATGAGGGGCACTGCATGGAGCAAGTAAGTTAAACAGAAGCAAAGACACTAAGTTCTATCCCAGAACGTGGTTTAATGAAAGCAATGAGCAATTGAGCTCCATGTAAGAATAGGCAACAGCAGCCGCTTTCAATTCATGAGGACAATTGTTAAAGATATATTAGATGTGGTTTTCCTAGCAAGATTACGATTAAGTGGATGAAACTTTTGAGACGTGAACTGGCCCATTTTAGAGTGTGACCAGATGGTAATAGGAACAGGGCGGCATGATGCTCGTTTTGAGAGTAATATATCTGGACTTCCAGATCAGTGGAGTTCAAATAAATGAAAATTAAGTGTCAACACTGTTCATATACGATTGGCCTGAGGAAGTGACGTTAAGCCATGAAACTGTTGCCTCATGTATATGGGTGTGAAGAAAAAGAGTTTAATAAATACATGAGTTTTGATGGACTTTGGATTATATCTTACTTTTTATAACATTGTTGAATTTTAACTGCCAAACCCTTGACCATTCCTCAAGCTTCTGCAGGTCCCCATTCTGTTTATATCCTCTGGCATGTCCACTTTGTTACAGAGCTTCGTGTCATCAGCGAACAGGGAAATTCTGCCTTCTAGGTCCTGCGCAATGTCCCTGATGAAGACGTTGAATAGGACCAGTCCCAGCACTGATCCCTGTGGTACCCCATTGGTCATCTGTGGAGTGAGCCATTTACTACCACCCTGTGTCCTGCCACCCAGCCAATTACCTACCCACTGCACTACTGTCCTGTACACTCCCATATTCCCCAGATCTTACTTCTAGAGGGTTCCTTCAGTAGGTCATCACATACAGAACTAGTGCCACCTGGCATCTGGGCCGCACCACAGACTTTTCTAGCAATACCTGATGGGGACCACCCACCCATCACGTGACTGACGTCAGCGTGACTATATAGTGGATGGTCCTCATGCCCACCCTCCAGCCATTTCCTGCCGTCCCCTTGTGTCAGTCGCATTGCAGACTTCCATTAGCAATTGTCGTGAAAGTTCTTGTGTCGGATTTATTCCATCGCCTTTTTCTAACAAAATTCTCCATTTTTTTTCTTGCTTTTGTCTTCACCTAAGAAGTGCTCATCCTGTGGCACTCAAATACCACACAAGGACGGGCACGTTAAGTATGTGATCTGCCTGGACTCAGACCATCCTGTCTCATCCTGTCCAGAGTGCCAGCCTTTCAACCAGGCCACCAAAAAAGGGAGGCAGCAGGCTTTGGAGGCCCACCTTTTAAAAGTCTGTCTTGCTTCATTGGAAAGCAGATGGACTGGATCCGCGAGTCCTCTTCAGAAAAATCTTCTCCTTCCAAAAAAGAGCACTGAAAGGAGAAACTTCAGGAGTGGGAGCACTCCACTGAGGCGCAGCCTGAGGCCTCTCAGCCCTGGACAAGCAAGGCCGCTTCTCAGCCGCTGTCTAAAGTGAAGACCTCTGACGTTAAGTCGGACAAAACTTCCACGGATAAGTCGACCACCAATCGCTACTGCTAAGTGGGCCCCCGGCTCCTCCAGGGACTGCCCGGCTGCTGGTAAGTCGGCTCCCCAGGCTTCAGGAACCCGCCTGGACTGTAGTCGATAAGTCAGCTGGGGGCTCCTCCCCACCTGGCTCCATCTGGTAAGGCGCCCGTCTGACAGCCGCTGAAGTGTGGTCCTCCTGTCTGGGCCTAACGGTGCTTCACCAGACATCCAGAAGGGCCGGGGAAGACTGTACCTCTCCCATCTCAGGTGGGTGCTTCACTTGCCTGAGAACAGTCACGGGCCTCGTACAAGACCATTCCTCGGTGGTCCGCTCCGCACTTCCCTGATGGGGTCATGGGGAAGGAGACTCCTCCACAGCCATCCGGCCTTGTTGTGGAGGCCCCTCCTCTCCCTTCGGGTGGGATCTCTCCAGATCCGGCGACTGTCCCGGTTCCACAGTTGGATCCGGCTCACTTTCACCCAACGCCGGAACCTCCGACGATGGTGTCTGAGCCCGGGCCCAGCTATCTGCTCCAGCCTTCGGCTCCAGTGCCAGACGCGGCCTCTCCATCTAGCCCCAACACTGACCGCTCAGACGCCAGATCGGGTTGTGCCGGTCCAGATGCTGATCTATATGAAGACGAGCCTGATGTGGGTCCCTTCCTCAGTAGACCCCCTGACATTGGGGATTTATTTTAGACCCTGGACTGTCCCTCATTACCCCCCGGGGACCACTACCCGGCTGGTGGTCGTCCTGATTGGAGTACTACAGGAAAGTACTACCGAGTACAATCCCTACCAAGGCTATCACTTTTTCTAGTTACTAGGGGTACCACTACCCACCTCCCCCAGTAATCCCCCCCACTTCTTTCACAAGCTCCAGCCATGCCAGGCTTCAAGACCCTAATTCAGTCTTGGTGGCAGGGGGCATGCTCGGAGCTGGTGTCATATCTGGAAAGCAGGCTCTCACCTCCGTACTCTCCTAGATCTCCGCCCTGAGGAGTTCTTCTCCTCCATCCACAGTACATGTCTTGGGGACGTTCCGCAAAACCGTTGTTCTCCTGGACCTTGGAGACCGTCTGGATGAGGAGGATGAGGATGATGATGATGAGGATGGCGATGAGTTGCCGGAGGAGACCTCGGATGAACCTGAGGTTCCGAAAGGCAAGGTTTCCCCCAAGTCCCCCATGGAGGACCCTGCCTTTTCGGACCTCTTGAGGTCCATGCAAGACTTTTTTGACTGGGAGCTGGAGGAACAAGACCCAATGTGACAGAGACTCGCTGAACATCTGGACTTAAGAGTCTTTGTCCCCGGTACAGATTCCTCCATGGATTGGACCTCACCAGGATCTCACCTCTATGGTCTGGCAGATACTTCATTCCATCCTGGCTGTCCCCAAAAGGGCAGACAGGGTGTACCGGGTGCCTAAGGAGGCTCCATTTCTCAATGCACTTCCGAAGGCAAGCTATTATTTCGGCTGCTCATGATTGCTCTTCTGCATCCAAGCACATGAGCCCATCTCCTCCAGATAAGGAGTCAAGGCAGATGGACCAGTTCGGTAGAAGGGTCTATTCTTCAGCCACATGTGTGCTTCCATCCCTAAACTATGTGACCCATAGGGTGTCACACCAGAAAGCTACCTTGCCCAGGCTGGAGGCCTGAATCCAGGCTATGGACCCCTCGAGTCTCAAGAAGGAGCTAGCCAAGGATCTCCGCCTCTCATGTTTTTCCTGTAGGCATGCTCTGCGGGCTATGTATGACTCCATCAACTCTGTAGCCTGTGCCTTGGTGACGGCCATCACGTTAAGATGGCATGCCTAGCTTCACATTTCTGGCTTCACCAATGAGGTGTAGTCTGCGATTCATGACGCCCCCTTCCGGGACTCGGTACTTTTTGGTGGTGATACCAAAGACATCATCACTGATCTCTGGGATAGAGGCCTCGCCCTCAGGTCAGTGAGGTCCATGTACCAATGGGCACTCGACAGCAGCAACAGCCCTTTTGGAAAAGGACCTGGAGGCAGAGGAAGCAGGCCCCGGCTCAACACAAGGGGAAACACAAGGTCACGGGTTCCGCCACTCCTCCTGCCTCCAAGAACCAGAAATGCTCAGGAGGTCCTCCTCCTGACTGCCCTGCCACCTTCTGACTCCCTAGCCCCACCACCTCCTCAACCTCATGGTGAGGAGCCGGTGGGGGGGGGGAGGTTCACCTGCCATGCGCTGGAGCGGCAAGGCATAACCTCCGATGCATGGGTCCTGCAACTGGCGTCCGCGGACACACTATAGAGTTTCTGTAGATCCCACCAGACTCTCTGCCTAAAAGGTCTTCCTACTCCAGAGATCAGGCTCTTCTTGTTCAAGAAGAAATTCAAAGCCTCTTGCTCAAAGAAGGAATAGAGCGCGTTCCCCTCCTGCAAGGGGAAGGGGGTTTTACTCCCATTTTTTCCTGGTTCCAAAAAAGGTGGGAGACTTGAGACCCATCCTCGACTTGAGCAGTCTCAACCTGTTCATCGAGTACAAAAAGTTCTGGATGCTGACACTCCAGAACCTTCTCCCACTTTTTCTGAAGAACCACTGGCTTTGCTCTCTGGACATGCAGGATGCTTACCTGCACATTCCGATCTACCCCAGCCACCGCCGTTTCCTGCTGTTCCTATTCCAGGGGGAGCACTTCCAGTTTCAGGTTCCCCCCCTTTGGTCTGTCCTCAGCACCTTGGGTGTTTATCAAGTGCCTGGCAGTGGTGGCGGCCTTTCTGCACCACCAGGGTATTGCGGTTTTCCCTTACCTGGACGATTGGCTGATTTTGGCCCCTTCAAGGGTTTCCTTACTGGAGGCTCTGTCCTTTACTCTGGACCTTTTCATCAAACTGGGGATCACTGTCAATATCTCCAAATCATCCCTGATCCCGTCCCAGAGACTTCAATTCATCGGGGTGGTTTTGGATACGGTGCAATGCAGAGCCTTCCTTCCTCCAGACAGGGTGGAGACCCTGGTCCATCAGGCTTCTTTGGTGGCTTCATCCAGGACCATCCAGGCCCAGGAGATCCTCTGCCTATTGGCCTGATGGCAGCCTCCATCACTACCATTCTCCTGGCGAGACTCCACATGAGAGTTACTCAGTGGTCCTTGCAGGTGCAGTGGGATCAACTCCTGGACGACCTGGACCATCCCATCCTGATGTTGTCAGCAGTTCAGAAAGAATTGCTGTGGTGGAGGAACCTCTACAACCTCTCCTTGGGTCCTCCTTTCAGGAGCCAGGCCTCCTCTGCATCCCTGACTATGGATGCATCGAATATGGGATGGGGAGCACAAAGCACAAGGACTGTGGTCCAGCTTGGAAGCATCATTACACATCACTATTCTGGACATGAGGGCGGTCTTGTACGCCTTCCAGACCCTCCTTCCCAAGGGATCACTACTTGTCCAGATGGACAATATGTCAGTAGTTTGGTATCTCAACAAACGAGGAAAAGTACAGTTACATAAGAACTTACCGTAACAGTAGATCGTCGAGAGGAGCTCTTGCAGCAGGTAATACCATTAGGACTGAAGCCATCAGACATCAGGACCCCACAGAAAACTTGTAGTTAGCAGTCTGAGGCAGGGGACGAGCCCCGACGTCGGCTCTGCCCAACGTGCTATAAAGGGGGCGGTCCCCTGGTGCCATCTTAGTTCTCCTACTGGAGTCCCGGCTAGAAATAAAACTGGAGAACCGAGCGGGAAATCCCCACCATGCTCTGGTGATACAAACACCAAAATACTGTCCTGGGAGATGGAGGGTGGGAAAGCCGCCTGCTGCAAGATCTCCTCTCAAAGATCTACCGTTATGGTAAGTTCTTACGTAACTGTACTATCTGTCTTCGAGGGTGGAGCTCTTGCAGCAGGTAATACCATTAGGACTGAGTCCCAAGCAGTACCCAAGGATAGGCCTAGATCTGAGAAGGTGGTGGAAGATATGCTAAGAAACAGCTGATGAAAAATACCTATGAGAGAAGGCCCTGCAGGACTTCTAGTCCAAAACCTGCTCTCCTTCTGGACACAATGACCAGGCTGTAGTGCCTGATGAAGGTGTGGACTGAACTCCACGTAGCTGCAGCACAAATATCAGCCGAGGAGACATTCTTGAGCACTGCAAAGGAAGATGCCACCACTCTGGTAGAGTGGCCCCCTAATTGCACCCGGAAGTGGTCTGTTATAATGCTAGCAGAACTAAATACATTGTACCAGCCACGGGCTAGTGACTGTTTGGAAACAGGAGCTACCAGGATTTTATTGGCGAATGAGACGAATAACTGGTCCGACTGTCTGGAGAAGCGGGTCCTGTGGATATAGTACCTCAAAATACGGTAAACATCCAAGGTGTGCAACAGTGCTTCACCTTGATTACTAAACTCTGGATAATAAACTGGAAGATTGATGTCCTGGTTAAGGGTCAACGCGGACACAACCTTTGGCATGAATTTAGGGGTCCGTGGGCAGGTTCACCCTGTCCCTGTGGAAAACTATGTACGATTCCTTACACATCAGAGCCCGGAGCTCGGAAACCCTTCGAGCAGAGGTAATTGCTACCAAAAGTAGGGTCTTCCATGAGAGGAAGTGCAGCTCACAGGGTGAGTTTCTTCAGGATGAAAAGTTGGTCTCAAGGAGGAATGATGTCTCTCTTTGGAGGTCTGATATGTAAGACCCCTCGAAGAAACGTTTTACAGGCATTGAGCTGTGCCAGTGTTTTATCTCAGGATCATGATATGTGGAAACTGCACACATGTGCACCTTGGTGGATGAATAGCTCAGTCCTAAGTCCAGAAGATGACGGAGATATTCTAGCATGCGCCTAGCCGGACAACCTAGGGAATTCAGAGCATGGGCCATAGCCCACAGACAGAAGCGTTTCCATTTCAGAGCGTAAGTGGCCCTGGTGGAAGGCTTCCTCACTGCAATGAGTATTTCAGCCACCCTGCTTGCACTCCTAGTCTCTCTTCTGCTAAGACTGCATTAGCCACATGTGCAGGTGAAGAGAATGAAAAGCAGGGTGGACAAGAGTTCCCTGCTCTTGTGAGAGCAAGTGGGTGGAGAGTGGCAACTGAACTGGAGGCTCCAGAGCAGCGGATACCAGATCTGATGAGGCCATAGAGGAGCCTCCAGAATCATTCTGGCTCCCTCTGACTGCAGTTTGAGTAGTACTGTCTGAATGAGTGGAAATGGAGGGAAGGCGTACAGGAACTTCCCTGTCCAAGAGTGGGACAATGCGTCTCACCAAAAAACACCAGGCCCTGGAACGAGCAAGCAAAAATTTTGCAGTTTGGCGTTGCACAGGGACGCAAAGAGGTCCAACTCTGGATGGCCCCAGAGACTTAACAGGTTGTCTGTGACATCTTGGAGCAATTCTCACTTGTGGTTCGGAGAGGTAGAGCAGCTGAGACAGTCGGCGAGAACGTTCTGAACCCCAGGCAGATGAACTGCGATGAGGTCCAGTCAGTGTTCTACTGCCCAGTCCCACACTCTCATGGCCTCCCTGCAAAAGGGGTAAGAATGAGTTTCCCCCTTGTTTGTTGATGTAGAAGACCATGGGAGTGTTGTTCGTCTGCACCAGGAGAGGACCCAGTGAGAGTTGGTCTCTGAATGCGGTTAGTGCATTCAACACTGCTCTCATTTCTAGAACATTGATATGTAGAGAGCTCTCTGTGGCAGACCAAAACCCCCGGGTCCTGTGATCCCCTAAATGAGCCCCCCAACTGGACAGAGGCACATCCATGGTCAAAGTCTGGAGAGGAGTAAGTCTCCAGAAAGGAACTCCTCCTGCTAGACTGTCGTGAAGGAGCCACCATTCGAGAGAACAATGTACCGCCTGAGAGATCTGGATTCAGAGATCCAGATCATCCGATTGGTCCCACTGGACCTTGAGGTGCCACTGTAGAGTCCTCATATGAAGTCTGGCTAAGGGTACTGTGGCTATGGCTGCCACCATATGGCCTAGAAGCTGTAGAACCACCCGAGCAGAGGAATAGGGGGCCTTTTGGAGCTCCCTGACCAAAAACCAAAGGCGGCCTCTGCCTTGTGTGGAGGCAGAAAGGCTCTTCCCTGTCCGGTGTGCATAATAGCCCCTATGAACTGCAATCTCTGTGTTGGCCAGGGGTGAGACTTTGGCCAATTTACTGTAATCTCCAGGGAAGAAAATAGGGCCTGTGTTTCTTGCAGGGCAATTAGGAGCTCCTCCTCCGACTGAGGGTAGACAAAGAGGCCTCTCTTGCAGAGGGCCGCTGCTACCACCAGCATGCACTTGGTGAAGACCCTGGGGGTTGAGGAAAGGCCGAAAGGAATGACCTGGAACTGGTAGTGCTCATCTCTGAAGCTGAATCGCAGAAACTTTCTGTGGGACTTCAGGACCTTGATATGCATGTAGGCGTCCTGCATATTTAGGGAGCACAGCCAATCCCTTTTGCTGCAGCAGGGGGAAGAGGCCTGCCAGAGTGACCATCTAAAACCTCTGGTATTTTACTGAGAGGGTGAGCTGGCTCAGGTCCACAATTGGACCAAGATCTCCCATTTTCTTCGGGATCAGGAAGAAACGGGAATAATAACCTTTCCCTTTCTGGACCTGTGAAACCTTTTGGATGGCTCTTTTCTCTAGGAGCTGTTGAATCTCGACTTCTAGAAGAAGACTGTTCTGGTGGGCTGGGGGGTTGTCCGATGGGATAGAGATGAACTATCGTATACCCTTTCCCGAATGGTATCCAGAACCCATTGGTCTGCAATGATACCGGACCATTCGAGCGGGTAGAGCACAAACCATCCTCCTACCTTCTCGCTCTGCCTGTTCACAAAGAGAGGGGAGCGGCAGAGGGAGTCAGGTTGAGGGGGTGGGGGGCCTGGGCCCAGGAGTTTTGGGGTGCTTAGAGCCTGGGAACCTTGAGGGCAGGGTGACTCTGCCTCTGAATCCCATACCATGGGACTGTTTACTGCCCTGTCTCTGCCCTTGACCTTTACGAAAAGGGCACTGGTGGGGTTCCTGAAGCTGGGACTTGTACATGCAGTGCACATCAGCCACCGCTTTCCCTGACTCCTGAAGCTGTTTGACCATTTGTTCGACTTCCGGGCCGAATAAAACAGGACCTTGAAAAGAGGAATCCAGGATGGACTCTTGCAGGTCCAGCTGGAGCGGAGCCAAGACTGCCATCTCATGTAGACCCCCGAGGTGGCTGCCCTGGAGGCCATGTCTATGGCATTGTATGAACATCAGAGAGCATGTTTGTCCACACCCAAGCCTGACTGGGCACATGCTAGAATTTCCTGTTTGGAGTTGGAGTCAGGCATAGCTTCCACGAGGTCCATAGTCTTTCTCCACAGTGAATGCTGATAGATGATTATGTGGGCCATAAAGTTTAATGACCTGATGGCCCCAGTGGCTGAGGAGAAGACTTCATGGTACAATCATCTAACTTTTTGGAGACGGGTCTGTAGGTTGGGAACTCCAAGTGTTTTGGTTGAGACCCCCTGCCATGGGCAGCCATGAGGACCAACGAATTAGCCTTTGGTTGTTCGGTCACAAAAGGCTCAGACTTTGGAGGCTTGTACAGTCTGTCCACGTTCCTAGGAACTGCCAGAATGGAGGACTGTGTATGCCAGGTGAGGCGTGTTACATCCCGAAATGGTTCCACAAACGTTGTGGGATCACAAAAGGCTTAGGTTCCTTCTCTCCGAGGAACTTGGCAAGGCATTTACGATCTGGGTCCAGATCCTCAGTATCCCACTCTCATATGGCCTGGATGTGCTTCATAATGTCCAAGAATGAGGGATCATCCAGAGGGGACTGCGGGGAATCTTTAGGTTCCAGAGAGGGGGGATAGAATTCTCCATCTGAAAAATCAGAATCCACACTGCCCTCATCCGAGGAGGACGTGACAGGAGAGGACAAAAGAGATGGAGATGAAGCCCATTTCCTTCCCTTTAGGACGTGGACTCGGGTGCTCACCCTGGTTCCCCTGAAACTCTGGGGTGGGTAGGGGGGCCCATGGGTGGCGGAGGAGGGACCGTGTCCAGGGGTCTGTACAAAAGGTCCCCTTTCACGGTATTCCACCAGGTAGTGAACAGGCTCCCAATGTCTGCCACTGGGATGACTGCAGGGGCTGGCGCTGGGTCAGAGGGGCCGGGCGTTGGGTCTTTAGATGCGGAAGTTGGGTCAGGAACCCCGCCGTCAGTAGGCCGGTTACTAGTATCGCCTGAAGGTTTGGCACCCGGTGTGGCCTTATCAGGTGTCTGGTCCCTCAGAGGGGCGGACGGCTGTTCCTCATCCGGTGACTGACTAGGCGGGTGCTGGTCTGGAGGAGGGCGTACCTTAACCTGAGGGGGAGGCATCCGAGCCTGGGTGACCTGCCTACCTGAGGGTTCTTCTGCTCATTTCCTTTTCTCACAAGAACTGGGTCTGTCCTGAGCCCTGGACAGGCTTTCCTGGGTCAACCCTGAGGCTTTTAGAGGTTGATGAGCCAGGGAAGAGTGATGGCATCCCGATGAGGCAGACTCCCGGTGTTTTCCCTGGGAAAGGGCAGGAGTGGACTTAGATGAGCGGGAGGGTTCGGAGAGCTGGGCCGGAACTGAACCTCTTACCTGAGGATGATGAAGATGACGCCTGCTTGGTTGGCGACCTAGGGCGGGATGCAGACCTGGCCCGATACTTCTCCTTGTGGTGGTGCTTCCCTCTGGATGACCTGTCTTTGGGTGGTGAATCCCTAGCAGGACAGGATGAGCTGGCCCCTGATCCTTGCTGCATGGCTGTAAGCTTCTTCTCTAGAAGGAAGGCTTTAAGCGCTTGGGCTCTCCTGACGGGCATCTTCTGGTTGAATTTTTGACAATGTGTGCAGGCATCAGGCTGGTGTTCTGGGCCTAGGCAGAGGAGGCAGGCTGCGTGGCCGTCGTTGGCTGGGATCTGCTTCGCACACTTTGACTTTCACCGCGGTGGTGAAGGCGATGACAAACGAAACGATGAAAAAGATATTTATGAAGAATTAGAAACGTATCTGACATTCGATGGCTGTTGACTGCTAAGAGAAGTGTCCGAGGAGCTGAACTATGCAGGTCAACGGTGGGAAAAGAATTGAAATGGTGCTGGGGATCGCCACCTTTATACCACGTCTGATGTCGGGCGGAGCCAACGTCGGGGCAGTCCCCTGCCTCAGACTGTTAGCTACAAGTTTTCTCTGGGGTCCTGACACCTGACGGCTTCAGTCCTAATGGTATTACCTGTTGCAAGAGCTCCACCCTCGAAGACAGCTCTTGCTCATACCCCTTTTGCAGGGAGGCGATGCGGGATTGGAACTGGGTGGTCCAGCACAATCTGGCCCTAGTGGCAGTGCATGTTCCAGGCATTCAAAATGTCCTGGCGGACAGTCTCAACAGGTCTCGGACCTGAAGTCACAAATGGGAGCTAAATCTGGAAGTGGACGAGTCTCTCTTCCTAAAGTGGGGATGTCCAGAACTCAACCTCTTTGCCACCCACTCCAATGCAAAACTTCCCAGTTTTTGTTCGCTCATTCCAGGGCATGGTGCTTTCTGGCATGATGCGCTCTCTCTCTCTCTTGGACAGGGAAATTTTTGTATGCCTTCCCTCCACTTCCCATTCTCCAGAGGGTTCTCCTAAAGTTTCAAGAAGAGAAGGCACGGATGATTCTCGCTGCTGCAACAGTTAGCAAGAGGATCACCGGTTCCACTTCCAGTGACTCACAACCTCTTAACCCAGGATCAAGGTCATCTTGTTCATCTGGGGCTCAGGACACTGCATCTTCATGCATGGCTCTTACAGTCAGTGGTTTCTCGCTTTTGGGTTTCCTCTCAAGTCGCTCAAGTCTTAGTAGAGGCACGAAAGCCCTCTACTCGTTCCACTTATGCCATGAAGTGAAACATTTTTCCATTTGGGTATCTTCCAAAGATTGGAACCTATTTTCTTGTTCTGCCCCACAAGTCATGGAATACCTCCTCCATCTTTCAGACTCGGGTCTGTCATATTCTTCTTTGAAGGTCCACCTTTCGGCAATTTTGGCGTACCACGAGCTGGTGGATGGTAAACCCGTGGCTCAGTTGGAAGTCTCAAAAACCTTTCCAAACGGGATTCTCCATCTGAAACCCCCCATCTGCAGCCCTACACCCCCTTGGGATTTGAATTTTGATTTGGAGAAGCTTACTCTCCCTCCCTTTGAACCACCGATGAGCTGTGATTTACACTTTCTCTCTTGGAAAATGTTATTTTTGGTTGCTGTTACTTCATCTCGAAGGATTTTGGAGCTTCAAGCTCTAGGGACTGGGCGATCCTCAGGATAAATCCTAAGTTTTTACCCAAGGTGGTGTCAGAAGTCACACTGAACCAATCAGTGGAGCTTTCGGGTTTCTTTCCGTCCTCTGTGAACAGAGGTGAGGCACTATTGCACACCATGGACGTCCATCGGATCCTTCGGTGTTACACACACTGAACAAAGGCTATCCGTGATACTGATCAGCCATTTGTTTCCTTTGCCCCCAGGTTGACGGGCAAAGCTGTTTCAAAGCAGTGCCTTTCCAACTGGTTAGGTAACTCTATTCACTGTTACCAAAAATATGACAAACCTCTGCTGGGTCCCGTCAGAGGTCACTCTACCAGGGGCATGGCTGCTTCTGCTGCCTTTTTGCAGAATGTTTCTGCGGCCAATATCTGCACTGCAGCAACTTGGGAGTTCTGTCCATACTTTTACCAAACACAACAGTCTGGACATTGCTTCTAGGAGGGGGGCAGGTTTTGGCCTAGCTGTTTGGCAGGGCCTGCTGTCCTAGGCTAGTTCCCAGTTGTGTTGCAATTTGTTTCTCTCCTCCTCCTCCCTTGTTTCTCTCATTCTCTCCTCTGAGGGACTGTTTGGGATTCAGTCCTATATGTGATGACCTACTGAAGGAACCTTCTCGAAGTAAAATAGTACAGTTACGTAGGAACTTACCGTAATAGTAGATCTTCGAGAGAGGTTCCTTCAGTAGGTCATATTTTTCCCTTCCTCCTTCCCCCTCTTATTTTATATACAGGGACTCCAAATCCTGTTTACTCCTGCTGTAAGGCCTCTTCCAGGCTCCAGTGGGAGTACTGGAGGGCGGGCGTGGGGACTGGCCACAATACACGGTCATACTGACATCAGTCACATGACATCGGGTGGGCGGTCCCCGAGTCAGGTATTGCTGGGAAAGTCTGTCATGCGGCCCAGACACCAGGTGGCACTAGTCCTATATGTGATGACCTACTGAAAGAACCTCTCTCGAAGATCTACTGTTACGGTAAGTTCCTACGTAACTGTACTTTTGTTTAATAGCCTTCTATGTGGCACAGTGTCAAAGGCCTTGCTGAAGCCCAGATAGGCCATGTCTACTGCCCTTCCCCGATCCACCTCCCTTGTCACCCAGTAGAAAAATTCAATGAGGTTGGTCTGGCATAACCTCCACCGGTGAAACCATGCTGCATTGGGTCCTGTAGTCCATTGGCAACCACATGTTCCACTAATCTCTCTTTCAGTAGTGCTTCCATGATCTTCCCCACTACCGAGGTCAGGCTGACTGGTCTGTAGTTTCCTGCTTCCTTTGTTCCCGCTTTTGTATAAGGGGACTACATCTGCTGTTCTCCAGTCTTTGGGTACCTCACCTGTTCCCAGTGATCGGCCAAACATGATTGCCAGAGGTTCAGCCACCACCTCTCAGTTACTTTAGGACCCTGGGGTGCACCCCATCTGGCCCCATCGCTTTGTCGGCTCATTCCTTCCAGTTCCCTTTAGGCCTCTTTCCCGTGTAAAGGGACTTGTATCCATTTCTGCACCATTTCCACCCCTTATACTCCCTTCAAGCCAATTACTCTCCTCTTCCTCAGTAAAGACTGAGCAGAAATATATGTTCAAACAACATGAAGTCTTGCTATATTATGACATATGCAGTTTGTCCCAGCCTTAGAACTGCTCCGGAGGGGAAAGAGTTAACTTCCATGCCAGGCATGGAATCTTGAGCGCGAGCTCGGTTGAAAAAACTCTGTCTGTTGATCTTCAAACTGAAACTGTCAGATTCTTTACTCCGCCTCACTGAACAGTCGCTCTGGAGATTCCTCCTACTGCTCAGTTCATTTGTCGGTTAAAAAAGTGTTATTTCTCGGTTTTCTAAACCGCAAGTATATATTTTAACCACAACCAGTCGGTTCAAGCTCTGTCTGTGGTATCGTAAGTAATAGACAGGTTTTACTTTTCTCTGTGTGGAACTTGCAAACGTTATTGGTTCGGTTTGAACCGATCAGGTTGTTGTTAAAACTTATTAAATTACATTTAGAGTGCGGTTCCCGGTTCTTATCGGTTCTAAAAAAAACGGATTTCATTACGTTTTTTTCCACGACCCGTGACACGGTTGGGAACCGATAAGGGTGTCTTGCTTGGCGATTTGCCGGAAAAGGGCAAGTTTTTGGTTAGGCTGGCATTATGTCTGAGAAACCCAAAAGAAAAACCGGGCCCACTGGGTTTCAGCACTGTAGTGTCTGTGGGGAAGCCTTTGCCAAGGCTAACCCACACACCACATGTGTTTATTGTCTGGGGTTTGACCACCTCAATGCAGACTGCCAGATTTGCAAGAATTTCACTGCAGCTACCCTGGATAAGAGAGTTGGTAGGCTCAGGGAACGAGAGGCCAAAAAGTCCGCTGACCCGGATGGCCAGCCCGGTTCGGTGCCAACCGAACCGGAGGGAGTGCCCTCTGACCAGGGCGATACTTCCTCGGGCAAACGAAGAGCTGACTCGGAGGAGCCAGTTCCAGCAAAAGGACTAGAAAATCAGCAGGTGTGGAGACAAAATTTTCTCCAACCGCTGCAGAGATAGCCAAAGCGATCCAAATTGTCCAGTCGCTTTCCTAGTTCCGTCCAACCGACACCAGCAGGTAAACGGTCGGTTCAAGCTGGTTCCACCGGTCCAAGAATATGACATAGAAGAATTTTTATGAACCGGAGGAGGGGAGGAGGATTATGAAGAGAGGAATGTGATTTTGAAAGTCTGTATGTGCCCATTGAACGACATCTCCCCAGACAGACCTTCAGGAGTATCCCCCAGGCTTTCTGAGTCCCTTCTCATTTTCTGTTTTATAAAAGTTGCTGAAACCCTCCAGCTCCCTTTGGAAGAAGCTGTGGATGAACAGGAGGAGCCTGACTATGTGGAAATGATGGATATCCCAGAGTCTAGGAGATTGTCTATTCCTTTACATAAATCTTTTAGGAAACAGACAATAAAGATTTTAAAAGCTCCTAATTCCTTACCTCCTGTGGATAAAAAGATGGACAGGAGGTATACATTGTCAGGCTCTGATACGGAGTTCCTTTCACAACAATGCAGCCATGTTGGGGTAGTGCAGGCTGCAGCCTGTGATAAGGGAAATATTCCCTTGGCTTCACACCCCCCTGACAAGGACTCCAGGAGGATTGATGCCATGGCAAAGAAACAATACATGGCAGCATCCTTGGGACTCAGACAGGCAAATTATATGGCCTATGTTGCAAGATACCAGAAATCCAGATGGGATACTGTTATGGCTTTAGCGAAACAGGTCCCTGGCCAGCTTGCCAAGGAGCTGGAACAGGTGGCTACTGATGGTATTGAGGCATCCAAGGTGCAATTCATGTTGCAGTGGACTCTAATGATGTATCTTCAAGAGTCATGGCTACATCTGTGGCTTTTCGTAGAACGGCTTGGCTCAGGTGTACTAGCCTGTCACAGGATACCCAGGCTAAGGCCATGGATTTTCCTGTTGTGGGTAATCTCTGTTTGGGGAGCAGACAGAGAATTACATGAAGAAATGGATGAGTATAGGACCACTTATAGGAGTGCACAGGCCAAGGAGAGGCAAGCCTACCCTCAGAGGCAGCTTTCCAGGGGCAGGGCAGGCCTTTTCACAGGCCTTTTCTGCAAGCCAGGCCTCCTCTTCAGCTTATGCCCAGAGGGGTTCTTCAGAGGGAGAGGCAGATGGGGCACGAGCAGGCCTGCTCCCACCCTCAGCCTAAAGCTCCTGCCAAACAGGCACCCTGATGGGATGCCCAGGCCGATTCTCCATTACCTGTAGGGCAGGCTGGCTTACTTGGTCCAGGACTGGGAGTCTTAACATCAGACAAGTGGGTCCTGGAAGTAGTAAGCCAGGACTGGTTCTCAGCTTCAAAAATTTCCAAAGATGAGAACCAGATCCTTTCCACCTGCAAATCCATCAGAGGCTCTTGCTTTGGAAACAGAAGTCTCAACCTCCTGGCTCTCAGAGCTGTAGAAAGGGTTCCTCCCACACCAGGGCAAAGGTCTGTACTCCAGGTACTTCCTTACCCCAAAAAGACAGGAAAATGGCGGCCCATCCTGGATCTAAGATACCTAAACAAACACCTTTTAAAACCAAAATTCAAAATGGTGACTCTGGGAATTATTTTACCCTCCCTAAGGCCAGGGGACTGGCTAGCATCCCTGGACCTCAAGGATGCCTACTTCCATGTTCTCATCAGAAGCTCCCACCAAAAGTACCTCAGATTCGAACTGCCCTCAGGCAATTACCAGTTCAGAGCAATGCCCTTCGGCCTCACCTCTGCCCCAAGGGTATTCACCAAATGCCTGGCAGTAGCAGTTGCTCACTTAAGAAGGCAAAAGATTGCTATCTTTCCTTACCTGGACGACTGGCTCACAGTGGGTCAGTCTCCAGACCAAGTCAAATCACACCTTCAGGTTACCCAGCAGCTGCTTACATCTCTAGGTTTTCTTCTCAATCTTCCAAAGTCAATTCTAGAGCCTGTTCAGCTACTCACCTTCATAGGTGCAGAACTGGACACTAAGCAGGCCAGAGCTTTCCTTCCTCTAGAAAGAGTAAAGACCCTGGTGGCTCTGGCCTTCTCCTTCACTCTGCAGGTCTCTTGACCAGCAAGGCACTTTCTACAGCTCCTTGGCCACATGGCTGCTTCCACAGCAGTAGTGCAAGGAGCAAGATTTCAGATGAGGGACATCCAGTTCCATTTGAGAGCATTCTGGTCTCAAAGGAGAGATCCTCTAACCAAATTGGTCCCAGTAACTCGAATCCTGATCCAGGCCCTGCAGTGGTGGCAGGATCAGAGCAATCTGAGACAGGGGGTTCCTTTCATCCCTCAATCTCACTCCTTGACCCTTACTACAGATGCATCCCTCTTGGGATGGGGAGCTCACATGGGCGACTCACCACCCAGGGATTGTGGTCCCTCAGGAATCTCTGCTCCACATCAATCTGTTGGAACTCAGAGCTGTTTTTCTAGCACTTCAGGTTTTTTCTGCATCTGTTCAGAACAAAGTGGTACAGGTCAGAACAGACAACACCACTACAATGTGGTACATCAACAAGCAAGGGGGAACTCGGTCTTCGGCCTTGTGCACTGAGGCGATGAAGTTGTGGTCTCTGGCTTATTCCCTGAACACCTCCCTCATGGCAGTTCACCTCCCAGGCAAAGACAATGTCCTGGCAGATGCTCTCAGCAGGATTTCGCAGGGCCATCACGAATGGTCACTGGATCCCCTAGTACTGGGGTTAGTATTTGCCAGGTGGGGCACCCCTCAGATAGATCTTTTTGCAGCCCCAGACAATCACCAACTTCCGCTTTTTGTTGCAGGCCCCAGTGTTGGGCTCAGTCCCTCTGGATGCCTTCCTTCTCGATTGGGAAGGAAGTTCCTCTATGCCTTCCCCCTTCCTCTCTTGTTCAAGGTGCTAGTCAAAATCAGATCTCAACCTTGCAAGATGATTCTGATTGCTCCAGATTGGGCCAGACAGCCCTGGTATCCACTCCTTCTGTCCTTAGCAGTCCACCTTCCCTGTGTCTCCCCAGGAATCACAATCTGTTAACCTGTGCCCAGGAGAGTTTGGTATCTGAATCTCAATCCCTCAACCTCAAGGCCTGGCTCTTGAGGAGTTAGAGTTTGCTGACCTACACCTTTCTCAAGGTGTACTGATATCTTGAAAGCTTCTAGGAAGCCTTCCACCAGGGCTACTTATAATTCTAAATGGAAAAGGTTTTCCATATGGTGCTCTGGAAAGCATGTTTCCCAGAATCTGCTGATTTGCCCACAGTCCTGGACTATGGCCCATCTAAATACTTTGGGGCTGAGGCCAGCTACCCTGAAAGTGCATTTGGCAGCTGTCTCTGCTTTTATTTCAGCAGGAAAGCCTCTTCTCTTTCTGCTCACCCTGTATTCTCCAAGTTTTCAAGGGATTGCTTCACCAACCCTCCATTCAGGGACCCTGCTCTGCCTGGGATCTTAATGTTTGCATTGCTCAGCTAATGCAACCCCCTTGAGCCTTTGCCTTCAGCAGAGCTTAAGTACTTGACTTGGAAAACTGTGTTTCTAGTAGCCATCACTTCTGCCAGGCGCATAAGTGAATTGCAAGCTTTGTCAATGGAGCCTGATTTTATCTCTTTTCACAGAGATAAGGTAGTCCTCAGGACTAACAGGAAGTTCTTGCCTAAGGTGGTTTCAGATTTCCACCTTAATCAATCTATATCTCTTCCAGTGTACTTCACTGACCATTCTTCCTCTGGCAAGAGGAGGCTGCACAGTTTAGATGTAAAGAGACCCCTTAGTTACTACATAGAGCGTACCAAGGGTCACAGGTTTGACTCCCTTCAACTGTTCCTCACTTATGGTGAGGTTGGTAAAGGGAAACCTGCCACTAAAAGATCCATTGCCAGGTGGATTGTCTCTTGTATCCAATTTTGCTATCAAAAACTGGGTAAGGTTCCCCCTTCAGGCCTGAGGGCTCACTCTACCAGAGGTACAGCTGCATCCCTAGCTGCTGCCAGGGACATCCCTATCTTAGAGATATGTCAAGCAGCTACCTGGAAAACAGTACACACTTTCACCAAGCATTACTCCCTGGACATCCAGGCTAGGAGTGATGCTCGGTTTGGCACAGCTGTGCTTCAGAGCCTATTTCCTAAGTAGGTTCTGTCCCTCCTCCATGGAGGTACTGCTGTAGTTCAGATATGTCATAATATAGCAAGACTTCATGTTGTTTGAAGAAAAATTACTCACCTTAGTAATGTTGTTTCTTCTAATGGAGTCTTGCTATATTTCGACCCCGCCTGCCCTCTCAAACCTCTGCTCTGGGATGTGGGGGGTGCAGTGTTGGCACTTTATGATGCCCACCTTGTGTTTTCACCCTTTTTCGGGGTGTTTGGTGTTGTATTTTATTTTATTTTTTTTTTGGATCCTGACTTGAGTCTTTGTTTTGGGACCAGAAAATGTGTTAATATTTTAGTAGCCAGTTGGCTAGTGTAGGTTTACAGCTTCCACACAGAACCTTAGTGAGTTTTGCTCATAAAGATCTGACAGTTTCAGTTTGAAGATCAACAGACAGAGTTTTTTCAACCGAGCTCGCGCTCAAGAGTCCATGCCTGGCATGGAAGTTAACTCTTTCACCTCCGGAGCAGTTCTAAGGCTGGGACAAACTGCATATGTCATAATATAGCAAGACTCCATTAGAAGAAACAAGATTACTAAGGTGAGTAATTTTTTCTTCTGTATGTCGGCTTTAATGTTATCCTCCACGCAGCCTCTGTCCTCCCCCTTCAGTCTCACTATCCCTCCCCATTGCCCTTCTTTTTTCACTTATGTACCTGTAAAAGGTTTTGTCCCCTCTACCCACTGATTTTGTGATGCACTCCTGTCTGAGCTTTGGCTTCCCTTACTGACCTCCCTTTGCTTCTCCCCATCCCCTTCTGCTGGTGTCTTTTTGCATTGCCGGAATACGATCTTTCTGGCTTTCACTTTCTCCGCTACCTCCTTGGAAAACCATAATGGCTTCCTCTTGCTAACTTTCCTAATGCATAATTCTGTTGCTTTTGTAATCCCGGTTTTAAATATTGCCCGCTGTTCCTCCACCCAATTCCCTTCCCATTCCCATTAGTTCCTCTTTCAAGCATGTACCCACTTTCCACCAAAGTCTGCCTTCCTAAAATCCAGGATACGTGTTTTTGTACAGTTTGGTTCTGGTCCTTCTGTGATTTCAAACCACAGTGACCAGTGGTCACTGTTCCCCCATCACACTGTCCCTGTTTGTGAACACGAGGTGAGTATTGCCTTCTGCCGAGTTGGTTCCATGACCAGTTGCTTAAGGAAGGCTCCTTGAAGGGAGTCCAGGATAAATCTGCTCCTGGTTGATGCTGCTACAGGGAGGCTCCAGTCCACATATGGAATATTTAAGCCTCCAACCAGCACCACCTAGGATGCTTCCAAGTGATCCACATAACATCTGGAAAATATCCACAAGAGAAGGGACAACCAAGGGTTCTGGCTCCTTCCGCCTCAGGGACTTTGCTAATCTCTGGCGCTCAGGATCCAGATCCTCCGTCTCCCACCCATTGGACTGGATATGCCTCATGACGTCCACGAATGTGGGATCGTCAGGAGATGACCTAAGGGTGACCTCCTCATCCGGAGACACTGGCCTTTCCCTCAAAAGGGAACAGTCCGAACTGGAGCTGGACTCCTAACCATGGCCTCTGGAAGAGAGGGAAATGGATCCTGAGGAGGATTTGTGCCCCCCAAAGGAACGCCGTCCACTGGGGGACTGATGATGGCTGTCAGACTGACGCCAGCTTGATGATCACCCCCCAGCTACAGCAGCGATGGCAGTCAGTACTAAATGACAGTGAGCGATGTCAGTGTCACCTCTTTTATGTATAGTTCTCTGAGCTGCATGAGCGAGACTTGGTTCTGAGCATAGAAGATGGCTTAAGCATGGGGAAGGCTTCCCAGCCGAGCTTTGGTCCTTTTCCTTAGCCAGTTCTGAGTCCGGTTGCGGTGGAACAATATCCTTTTTGACCTGCCCCAGAACTAGAACAGTTCTTTTGTAAACTACACCGAGGTCAGCCCTCCTGAAGGCGAAGGCCACTCTGGCATAGGAGGAGCAACAGGGAGACAAGAAGAGGTCTGGCAGGTCCTTAGGCGAGGGAGTGGACCGATTTTATGGTCCGCCAGCATGGACGCCCTGTGGACCAGCAAACGTTCAGGCACTGAAGGCCTTGCCCAATGGATGCTCCTTTTCTTGGACCAACAACTGCCTGGAATTAGCCGCTGAGGATCGGTGAGCCATGACCAGTCGGGAGAAACTCCTGATCCTTGGAATCTGAGGCCTTACCAGTGTACGGGGCATCAGAACCTTATGCAATGGGACCGAAGTCCCACAGGATAAAGTAGTGGTCCCGACACCTGTGGTGGAGGATGGCTGCAAGGGAATAGCCTTCACCTTCAGGGAAATTTGGGCTAGAGGAGAACCAGAACCCTGTTTACCATTCCACGATGCCAGTGTTTTGGCGGGAATGGAAGCCTCTTGCCACCCTGTAGAGTGCCGAGGGTGGTGGGAAGAATGGTCGGACCCTCCAGAGTTGGACCCCATGGAGGGCTTCTTTAAGTGAGGGGATTGGGAGCAAGAAATGAAAATTACATACCTACCGTAATTCCTGATCTTTTTGTGTATCTTCACCATTCATCACCTTTGGGTTCTGGCTGGGGGGTGCAGGCCAGCGGAAGCTTTGTTTGATGGGCGGGTCGGCCGCTGCGTGGCGCTCCCACGGTTTTGTACATTAGAGATATCGACCCCGCCCTCACCAGTTCTGAGTCGCCATAGAGTAAGAAGGGTTGGGAGGAGGGACAAGGAAGTCCAAGGGACAGACAAAGGAAAAATGTATATATATAAAAGGAGAAATAAACGACATAGAGGACAGAAGGAGAGTTAGAAATCTAAGGGGATTGGGAAGGGGCTCCAATCTCTGGAAGCAGAAAGGAAAAATTAGAAATGAGGAGGGGGAGGACATGCCCTGAACGTTTGTCTCCAGACTGTATAGGAACTGTGAAGGAGTAGCCAGAAGGCAGAATTGCCAGAATTCAAGGCACAGAATCACTGGCAATAACTCCGACATGAGCAGAAGTTGTTATTCTGGAAGAAAGACAGGATGCAGGGTTGTTCTCCCCTGAAACCACATATCTGGAGGTGAGAAACAACGTTTCTTAAATTAATTTGAGGGATGAGTCCATAAGAACTGGAATGGAGGAGAAAAGGGAAAGAGAGAGAGAGAGAAAAGAAGAGAGGGCAACCACCAACTCCCACCCCAAAGGGGTGGGAGCCGAGGCATTGAGGAGAGAAGTGCCCTCTTCCCTGATTCCTCTCTCCCACTGTCAGAAGGTAAAATTCCCCGTGTGCCTAAGGTCACCCCGCTCCTGATCAGTGGAAAGGAAGGGAGGATGGGGACTCACAGAGGGAGGAGGACCCAGAGACTGAGGCCCCAGGGGGATGGACAGCAGGATTGTGATGAATGGTGAAGATACACAGAAAGATCAGGAATTATGGTAGGTATGAAATTTTCATATCTTATCTGTGTCAATCTTCACCATTCATCACCTTTGGGTGAGTACTGAGCCCCCCCGAAGGGGGCCCTAGACCCTAAAGGACTAAGTCTCTTAGCTCCCAGTGGGTGAGACACTGGGAGGCAGAACCTTTACAGGCCTGGTGAGGCCTGAGACTGGGGAGAGTGAGACAGGGGAAGGAGGTTGCCCTGACAAATGCCACCTCACCCTACGGGAGAAAAGTTGGGTTCTCTGGTAGGCGGAAGAAATCACCCTATGCCAGGCCAAGGGTGACAACCAGGAAAGGATGCAGCTATGCCATCCACCTAGTGCAGATCGCTATGCCTACGACCCTGGAAGCTACCATGTTGGCGTCATAAGATGCCCTCGCTTGGTGCCTTGCTAGCTTCGGGCCATGTGCATGCAGTGCAATGGCTTGTCTGGTTACCTTCAAATCAGGCAAAGAGGCTAGGAGTTGACCTAGCCTGGACCACAGAAACCTATCATAGGTAGCATAGTGGGCCTGATGTGCAGAAATTGAAAGAAGCAACCATGCCAAGTAAAAGGTCCTTCTCCCCCAGAAGTCAAAATCCATGGAATTTTGATCTGGGGGCCGATCACAGTGGAGGGCGCGAAGCCCATCGGGAGTATCCAGCTGCGTCAATCCTGACTGAGGATGAGGCATACAACCTGGAGACTCTGGGGGGGCACAATACCTCTGGCTCAGATCCCTAGGGGCTGGAACTCTGGAAAAGGCTCTTTGCCAGAATTGCAATGACGCCTCCTGGAAAGGAGCAGGCCAGGCAGGCACCACAAGGGTGTCCACACTGAAATCATCTAGGAAGGCGTGCGCTGAATGCACCAGATTGTGCTGAGTGGTTGGGGTGACATGCAGGTCCTCCATCATCCTCACGAGGAAACGCTGATACTCTGTGAGATCAGCAGCAGGGGAGATGTGGACAGAGGGCTCCTCTCCTCCTGAAGAGGAGGATTAGGAAGTGGAGGACCTCGGAGATCCAGAGGTTGGCTGCTCAGGAGGAGGGCGGAACACCTGCCTGTCCGTGGGCCTGATGTACATAGGGAAGTGAGCAGCCGCACTCCAGGAGAGAGGTCACCTAGGACCAAGAATGCCTGGGAGAGCAGGAGATGGTGACAAAGGAGTGGGGCAAGGCCAACAGAAGGCGACTGTCCTCTGTCCAGACAAGAGAGCGCACCAGGAGGCTCAAGGGAAGATGGGGCTCTGGAAAACTCAACAGCTGACAGCTGATCAACCATGCTGGAACTGCCTAGGCTGTGCCTTGAAGATTCCCCCCTGTGAGGTGACCGGGACCGTGGATTTCCAAAAGGATGATCCCTACCCTCCAAAGACCAGGGTCCTCTCGAGAAGACCGAGAAGGAAGGACAGGGGTCTGCGCTACGACTTCTTCCCAAACCCAGGAGGGTCCTAGAAAAGGTCACCACATCAAACCCTGACCCTTTGGAATCCAAAAGAGCCCTTCTCCTCACAAATGCCAGCCTAGGCAGCTGACAGCACTGGTCAGTCCCCAAGGGGACCACCCAAGGAGTAGCACCCTCCCCTCCCGTGGGTGCTCTGATCGGCCCTAAAGTTGGGCGATCCAGGCACACCACCTGAGGAGGTACCACAACTGAGGGGGCAGAAAATCCTCCCAGCCCAGGCTGCAGGGCAATAGTGGCCTGCACCACCGCCTGCTGGTCAGCACCCCTGACCCTAGACTCGGGGGCAACCACCCGCTCCTCAGAGGGAGGCTGGCTCCGGTCAGCCAAGGAAACTACAAGGGTGTCCACATGGACTGCCAACTCCAAAGAGTCAGACAGCTGGTCTGAACCAGACTCTGAGTACATCTCCGAAGAGGTAGAGACCGAAGTCCAGTGCCAGACTGTATGCGGATGCCCGCTCCCATCCAGACCGAAGGAGGTGCCAGTCCAGGTGTCTGCACCAGAGCTGGCATCGAACTCTCCAACGGCACCGTGAATGGTGCCTGAAGAAGAGACGGCGTTGAGAGTGGTAGCAGAAATGGAGTTGATGCCTGCCACAGCGCCGTCCCGACCAACGGCGCCGCGAGTGGCAGCGAAGTCAGGGACGGCGCTGACAGAGGCACTGACAGCTCCCTCAACACTTCCCATGGTGCAGTGTCCTCACTCGGCACTGCAAGCATCACCAGAGCTAGACACGGCACCGTCCTCAGTGGCGCCGAGGTGAGAACCGGTCGAAGATGGCACCATAGAACCTCCCATGGCACTGTCAGCACCATCAGCGTCAACAGTGGAGATGGTGCCAAGCGGTGGACCATAGCCCAAGACAGCACTGGATGGCATTGAGGACGGTGTTGACCCAGGCTTCCTATCCTGAGGAAACAACACTGGGGGAGCCTTTGCCCCCGAAGGGGCAATTGCTAGAGTGGTGCCACTCGGCCGTCCCCTCAGGGGGAGTGTACTGGGCCTCCTGCCATGGCGAGGCTACTAGAAGCAGAAGCCCCCTCCTCCACGGTCCGTATAGAACTGGGAGAGGACCCAGAGGAAAGGCTGAGAAACCGCGGCTTGGCCAGACAAGTGCATGCTCGTCCCCCAAAAGTCAGCAGAGTTCTTCCAACTTTCCACGTGCATTCCTTGATGACACGACGGTCCATGGAGAAGCAGGTGTCACATGAATCCATGTCATGAAGCGGGCCAAGACACGTCAGACAACTATCTTGCCAGACGGTAACGGAGTACTTGTGGTCGCACAGGCACTGACACGTAGGGGACCACCCTGTTTTTAATGATTACTTGCCCCCCAACTGAGACATGATCGATGGAAAAACAATTCAAACAAAGTCTCGACATTGCTGAAAATTAAAATAAGGAACAGTCTTACCACAGCGGCTTCGAGTAGTGGCGAAAACGGAACTGGCAGGAAACTATATTTGGTGTCAAAGACACAGAGTCGAGTCACTGGTAGGCCCGAAGAAAGCAGCTCCACACAAGGTGCGACCTCTATGGTGGGAGATGAAGAACTGGTGGGAAAGCAGTGTCGACGACACCTAATGGCCAACTCATGAGCGCCACACAGTGCATCGTTTGAGGCAGGAGGCTGTCAAAGCGTCAATTCGCTTCATCAAAAAGCTTCCCACGGGTCGTGACTTCCAGCCAGAACCCAAAGGTGATGAATGAAGATTGACACTGATAAGATCGCTCCCTTGGACCGACCCCAGTCCTTTCTCGGGACTTCCAATCTGAGTACTCCTTCTCCCCCATATGTTTATGCAGAAAAGCAGCAGAAGAGGATGATGCCAAGTACTGCTTTTTTGCCGTGGCATCAACTTTCCTGGAATCCTTATCTGGGGGATGAGATGCCAAAGGAATATTAGCCTTGTCACAGGCTGCAGCTTGCACTACCCCAACATGGCTTGTATGAGAAGAAAGGAATTCCATCCCAGGACCTGACAAAGCATGCCTCCTGTTCATTCTTCTTTCCACAGGAGGAATGGATGCAGGAAATTGTAGAATATTTTGTGTCTGCTTCCCCAAGGATTTGTGTAATGGGATAGACACCCTCTTTGACTCGGAGACATCCATCATTTCCAGATAGTCTGGTTCTTCCTGATCCTGTTCAGCCTCTTCCATAGGAAGCTGAAGAGTCTCAGCCACTTTCTTGTAAAACAAGAAATGGGAAGGGGACTCAGAAAGGCTGGGAGGAGAAGCCTGAGAAGGCCTGTCTGGGGAGATGTCAGACTCTACTGGCTCATCTAGGCCCTCACATTGTTCCTCTTCACAATCTTCATCCTCCTCCCAATCATCCTCATAGTATGCCTCAGGATCCAATTCTGAAGCACATACCTCCGACCGAACCGATCAGCTCTGAACCAAGACCGGTTTGGTCGGAACCGGGCAATGCGACTGTACAATTGAAATCGCTTTTGTTATTTCATCAGCGGAGGGACCATGGGAAGCCGAACCCGAACCGGCCAATTTTCTTTTTCTTTTACTCGGGACTGATTCTGCAGAATCAACTCTCTGCCTGAAGAGGTATCGCCCAGGTCAGTGGGCACCTCCTCAGGTTCGGCTGCAACCGAACCGGGCTGGTCATCCGGGTCAGCGGAATTCTCAGCCTCTCTCTCTCCCTTAGCCAACTCAAACGTTTTTCCATAGTGGCTTTGGGAAAGTTTTTACATATCTGGCAGTCTTCTTTGGGTGGTCAAACCCCAGACAATACACACATACAAGGTGAGGGTCGGCCTAACAAAGGCCTCCTTACACTCGGTACAGTGCTGAAACCCAGTGGGTCCCGTTTTCTTTTTCGGTTTCTCAGACATGCCTTACAAAATAAAGTCACCCAAAAACAGCGGTTAAGCCAGGCAACTGTAACTTATCAGTTCCAACCGTGATACTGGTCGGTTAAAAAAATCCTAAAAGTCGGATTTTTTTAGGAACAGATAAGTACCGGAAAAACCACACAAATACAAAGTACACAGAAAATACAGAATAGGTTTCGGTTCCAAACTGGACCGACGCAAAGAACCGAAAATAAAAACAATTTCTTCTGAAAAATTACCACTACCTATACTACCACTTACTGGTACCAAGACAGAGCCAAGAATATCGATTTTCTGCTGAACAGGTTTACACAACCGACCGATTCGAACTTTACCGAACCAAAGTGCAGGAGAGACCTCCGGAACGACTTCACAGTTAGGTGGAGTAAGAAATCTGACAGTTACACTTCAGAGTACCACAGACAGAGGTTTGAAAACCGAGCTCGAGCTCAACGTTCTATGCCATTGCATAGAGTTAACCCTTTACTCTCTGGGGCAGTTCAAGTGCTGGGGCTAACTGCATAGTGTCAGAATACAGTAAGACTTCATGTTGTTTGAAGATGGGCTTTTGAGCGCCTTCAGGAGGCAAATATTAGTCCGGCCAGTAAAGCCTCTGCACACTGAGCAGGCCTTGGTGTCATGGTCGGGCCCTAAGCAGAAGACGCAGGCCTTGTGTTTATCCTTCACCGGTGTCTTGTGACCACAGGCGCACTTAGTCTTCTCGGTGGAAGAGATGGACGATAGTGAGGACAACATATAGCAACAGAGGAGACGAAAAGTGGATTTTTCTGGCCAGTCCGGTGGTGCTGAGGGTTGAGGTGTTGGATGCCACACCTCTTGCCATGCTGGCAACCCAGGTTCGGGAACAGACTCAGGCCACCAGGGATCAGCAGGGGAAGGGAGGGATTGAGTGGCCGACTGACCGCTCTCCCTCTCTGGGGTGGGGGGAAGTCAGTGGTCAGCTTGCTTCAGGCCCCTAGTGAAGGCTGGGGGGTAGTGCACTGACACTATAGGAAGAGGAGCAGAGATGGGGCAGATGTCAGGAGGAGTGCATGCGGACGCATGCGTTCTGCCTCCACTGGCATCACTGCATGCCCCTTCTCCACAGGGGAAGGAAAAAAAACAACAAAAATGGAGTCCGCTGTGATGACGATTGTCCCCCACCATCGTGCCGCTGAAGGACACCTCCCCCCACCCCCGCCATGAGGAGTAAGTTGTGGGGGCTGAATGGGAGGGGGTCTGACACCCGGTGGCGTGGGAGGGGGGGACTTCAGAAGGCAGGGCGGACTCCGGGGAAAAAGACACATACACACACACAAAAAAAGCAGACTTTTCGACAGAGGGAAAAAAGGGCAAAGATTAGGAGACAAACGCTAGTTCTTCCAGAAGTTGACCAAAGAGCCAATGTCAACTGGTCGGTGGTGGGAAAGAACTGAGGTGGGGCTGGGGACCGCCCCCGGATATACCATCAGCCGACATTGGGGCAGAGCTGGCATCTGTCCCCACTGGAGACTGCTAGCTATAAGTTTACTGTTGGGTCCTAGTGCCTGGCGGCATTGTCCTAATGGTAATAGCCTGCTGCAAGAGCTCCCACTTGAAGTAAGATAGAGTATCACTCAAAACTTGCTCTTTAAGAGACAACTGTCCAGGTAAGGGAAGACAGTCCCTCTCAGAGCTGCTACGACCACTGATAAGCACTTGGTAAAGACTCACAGCGCAGTTTGTTTTTTTTAAATTTTAGATTGTGGTAATACCTTTGAGCATTGCTCATTTGCAAAGGCTCATGTCAATATAACATTAGACAGGATATAAAAATAATATAACAATTACAAAATACGTAGCAACAGTGTTGCGGTAAACAGAGCAGCAGCACATGGCATAAAATACACAAGGTGGCCAATAGTGAAAGGAGGTTTGTAGGATAGAGTTTGAACTCGTAATGCTTGCCCAGAAAGGCAAAATGAACAAACTTTACAACTTTTTTTTGGCCAGGAAAGACACACTAAGCTGAGGCTTGTTTCCAGGTGCATCCTGGGAGCACAAGGAAGTTAAGTGACTTGCTCAGTGTCACACAGTGGGCAAGTAGTGACTGCTGGATTCAAACCCTATTCTTCAGGTTTGCAGCTCGATGCTTTTAACTACTACGCTATACTACCTCCCTTCCTGTGCAGATGAAAGACTGCAATGTGCAGGTAGGCATCCTGCATGTCCAGTGAACAAAGCCAAACCCCCAGGTCCATAAGAGTGACATTAGGCTTGGCAAAGTTACCACCATCCAGAACATTTTGTACAGGACATACAGTTTGAGGTCCTTTAGAACCAGAAAGGGCCTCAGAGCTCTGGTCTTTTTCAGGGATTGTGACAGGGTTGAATAGGACCCAGTCCTAGATGTTATGGAGAGTTTGAATGCTGGGATCTGTTCTCTTTCCTTTCCTATCTCGTCTGTCTGGTTGCACAAATTTTCTTGAGAGACCTAGAATTTGATCACCCCCACAGTCTCGCAGTTCTTTGCCTCTCACTGTCTCTCAGCCTTCCTTTGCTGTTTGTCTTTTCCTCCCTTGCATATCTGCTGGTATAAAAATTATGCAAATCATTATGTGGAAATGTAACTGATACTGGGACCCCTTTGTTTAGAAGAAAAAATTACTTACCATAGTAATCTTATTTCTTCCCAGTGATGCTCAGATACTCATTAACTTTATGTAGTAAGCCTGGAGGGTTGGACTGCCCGGAGAGATGGAACACATGCAAATTAGTAGAATTATTTGCACGTTAGCATCTTTCAGATACTGCCTCTACCAACTGTGGTGTTCTAACCTCTTCAGATTTGTGAGAAGCCTGGAAGTCAGGCATTAAAAAAACTAATGTAACTAATATTCTATAAAAGAGGGGGTTTCCCCTAATTAAAGTGACCTCCACCTGCAGTACCACCCTCTATGCTGACGACCTGATGATCCTGGCTCACGCCCGAGATGTCGCTACTCTCAACAAGGCCTTGTCCGAAGGCTTTAACAAAGTTCAAACCTGGATCACCGAAAACAAACTGGTCCTGAACCTGAAAAAAACACAGGCCATGCTCTTTGGCTCAACAGACAAACTCAAAACCTCGTCGGCCTTGTTAAAGATTTCCTGTCCCGACGGATCCCCCCTTCCCATAGTGAACTCTGCCAAATACCTAAGGGTCACCCTTGACCCCCAACTCAACATGGGTAGCCACATCCTAAACATCTGTAGGGCAGTTAACTGCAAGCTGGGCCTGGCCTACAGGGCCAAGTTCAACCTCACACCAGCGGCTAGACTAGCCCTCACGAAAGGTGTTCTTCTTCCCTCTCTCAGCTATGGGCTGCACCTATTCGCTCGCTCCCCCCAGACTCATCTCACTCGGTGGCACACGACATACAACAACATCTGTCGCTTTGCCCTTGCTGTCCCCCGTCTCATCCATCGCTGTGAGTTATATGATAAACTTCGAGGGCTCTCCCCAGCTAGGTACCTGGACTTCAGGGTGGGCTGCCTCATGGACAAAGTGGTCAGAACTGGCACCCCCCCAGAGCTGGCTCTGCTCCTGCTGCCAACTGACACCACTATCTACCACCTTAGGTCCCAGGCCCCTGGGATGCTCATGGTCCCCTCCACCCGTACCCTCATGGGTGACCGGGACTTCGCCGCATATGCGCCCAGACTCTGGAACTCCCTTCCAGTGCATACCCATTTGTCCTCCTCCCATCTGTGCTTCCATAACTCCCTCTGGGGTTTCCTGAAACTTATTCTCATGACTGCTCTAAGCCTCCTAGAGAATTTCTCACGGGGTTGCTCTTCCGTTTCAAAGTTTGCCTCCTCAGATACTACCCGATAACTCCTGCTGTTTTTCTTGACTCTACCACTTTACCAGGGCACTCGACCTAGGGCACACTGCCCATGCCAAGGTTTCCTGGACATTGCCTTTCTAAATTGTCTCTAACGTGAAAATGTGTATATGCTTCTTGTTGTAATCTGTAGGTGACCTACTCACCCCGGGGGTACATTAACCTTAACAGTTATAAGTTGTATTATGACCGTCCACACCCCTGGACTATGTTACTATTTCCCACATGTTGTCATGCTGTACTTACTCTCTACTGTAAATAATGTCTGTATCCCTATGTTGTACTCTCCCGGGTCGTTCCTGAAAATAGGCATAATACTTGTCTAGTGTACTTACCCGGTCAACAAAAGCTAAAATAAAAAAGCATAAAATTTAAAATAAAACTCCAAAGGAAGGATAACCTTAACAAACCACATCAATAAAACTCTAGAAAGAGAAACATTGAAAACTCGAGTCTAAAAATGATTAAAACAGAGAAATGCAACAAAATAATATGGCTTGATGGCACCAGCATGCAGAGTGCAGAGGCTGAAGTTCTGGAAGTGGAGGAAGGGAAGGAAGTTATGAATATCTGAGCTTTATTGGGAAGAAATAAGATTACTATGGTAAGTCATTTTTTTTTCTAACCCCAGTAATGCTCAGGATATTCATAACTGTATGCAGACTACCAAGCGGTACCACTGGAGGTGGGCACAGAGCTTATTCTGGAAACAGACTCTGCAGGACTGCTGTGCCAAACCTAGCATCACCCCTGGATAAAATATCCAGGTTATAATGTTTTGTAAAGGTGTGTACTGTTTTCCAGGTAGCTGCTTTGCAAATGTCCACCAAGAGAACCTCCCTGGCAGCTGCAAGGGTAGCAGCTGTTCCTCTTGTAGAATGTGCCCTTAATCCGGTTGGGGGCTCTTTACTTGCCTTAGTGTAGCAGAACTGAATACACTGGACTATCCACTGAGAAATGGATCTTTTGAGGCTGGTTAACGCTTTCCTACATCCCCATATGTAAGGAAAAGTTGTTTCCCATTTTTATGTTTGCTTGCACGCACGTGCAAGAAACATAGTGCCATCATCCAAGTTTTCAGAGGTGTGGCACCCGTCTTCCAATTCAGTCAGTGTGTTTGCAGGCATGGCCGCAGTTCTCCAATGAATGCTGCAGCTGTCTATGACAGCAGTTGAAAATGCAGTGGCTGTACAGTTAAAAGGCGAGCTACGCTCAGTGAGCAGTGATAAGATATCGCGTGCTATGCGTGCTCCCCCACATGGCATACCGCGTGCTCATGCCCCCACGCGACACACTGTATAGCCACAGGGGAAGCCTAATCCCCATCGCCGTGCGCTGCGCCTCAACTGGAGTTTCAGATGCCACGCTGGGAGCCCACCCCAGCGTGGCAACAGATCGTGGCTGATCGGGGTGCCCAGTCCCCGCCGGCTCCACTGCCCCCAAGAAATTACAGGGTGCCACGCTGAGTCCACCCCAGCGTGGCAACAGATCGTGACACGACAGGGGTGCCAATCCCCATCAGCCCACAGCCCCCAAACAGCCTTCCAGCTACCACGCTGAGAGCCCACTCCAGCATGGCACAAGTCCCGTCGTCTAAGTTAAAAAAAAAAAAAGAAACCCAAAAGAAAAAACCTTCCTCACTGACTGTCCTGACCCAATCTCCCCCACCCGCACCACCCTCTGTGCACCCTGCCTCCCTACACCCCCCTCACCCCATACTTACCTCTGGAGCTCGGCGCGCGCATTCTTTGGTGGACGGGGAACACGCCTGCACTCTTCGAATCCGACCACGAACTGAGGAAATGCCGGTAAGCTGTATAATGTAATAAATAGTTTTTTCAACTTTAGTGCATATCTCGGACTTTTGGAATTTTTTCACCATTTTCAATATTGTTTTAATCTCATGAATTCTGTCACTGTCATGTATTAATCGCCCCAAAGGTGATTTCTAGGTCACTGCACGGAACCACCTTTCTGGACCAATTACAAAATGACAGTGTCACAGTTCATGAGGTAGGCCCAAAAACCCTATGTTGAAAATTTGGTGAAAAATTCCCAAAATGACTGTTTTACAGCATGCTTGAGTTGTTCCTATGCACGCCATAAGTTCGCTAATTTTCATATGTTCACTCCAGATTTTTCAACATTGCCATTTTACCCATACCCTCCTTATGAGTGAGTAGCTGTCATTTCTCACATCTGACCCAAAATGTGTTTCCGCGCATGTAGCGCACAATGGCGCAGTCGGTGTGCGAAATCAATGTTTGGGACAGAGTAAGAAAATCACAGTGTCACTGTTTATGAGCAGAGGTGTTAAAATGGCTATGTTAAAAATTTGCTGAAAAAATTCCCCAAAATTCCTGTTTTACGAGCATGCGTTGCGGTCTTCCTACACATGCTCGTAAGTTAGCAAATTTTCAATATTTTCACTCCAGATTTTCAACATTGCCATTTTACTACATCTCCTTATGAGCAGTGCAGCTGTCATTTTTCACATCTTGCCCAAAACGTGTTTCCGCCCATGTAGCATACAATGGCATAGTCAGTGTGCAAAATCAATGTTCTGGACAGATTAAGAAAATCACAGTGCCACTGTTCATGAGCAGAGATGTTAAAATGGCTATGTTAAAAATTTGGTGAAATACGTCCATAAAATGACTGTGTTACGAGCGACCACTAAGCAGTTTACACGCACCCTCATAGCTTCATGGATTTCTAATATTTTCAGTCCAGATTTTCACCACTGCCATTTTCCACACTTCCTTATGAACAGTACAGCTGTCACTTTTCTCACCATGGCCAAAATGAGTTTTCGCACTTCCAGCGCAGAAATGTGTGGTCGCTGTGGGAAATCACTGTTCGGGACAGATTAAGAAAATCACAGTGACACTGTTCATGAGCGGAGGTTACAAAATCCCTGTGTTGACAATCTGCTGTAAAAAATCCACAAACTAATTGCATTACGGGTGTGCGTTGTGCATTTTCTACACACGCTCGTGACTTCACCAGTTTTTTTAATATTTTCATTGCAGAATTTCAACACTGCTATTTTTTGCACCTCCCCATTAACAGTACAGATGTCATTTTTCACATGCTGTTCGAAATGTGTTTTCGCACCTGTGGTGCCAAATGGCGTAGTCGCTGTGCGAAATCAGCTTTCGGATAACAAACTGATATTGCCACTGTTCATAAGGTGGGGATCACAAAAAAAAACATGTTGAAAAATTGGAGTGAAAATGCCAACAAACGCCTGAGGCATTAGGGTTTCCAACCACAACGCCCCAGCCTGCAGAGATTGAGAGGCATCAGGAGTGTGACTTGGGATTCTCGCCTGTAATGCTCATACCATTCCACACCCTGCAGCCAGTGAGAGGCATCGAGGTGTGCCTTGGACTCTTCAGCCCCAAAGTTCACCCCACTCTCCTATACAGGACCCATCTCACCATATTTCCTGATGGAATAGGGTGAGCACAAGGGCCAAAGACCCCAAGGCACACCGTGACATTTGTCTGTGTCTGCAGGGTAGGGTGTGGTGAAATGGTGTGGCCGTTATGCCTGACGACCCAAAGGCACACCCCAATGCCTGTCAGTCTCTGCAGGGTGGTGGTGGGGTTGGCTTCAGTTCAATACTTCACTGCCATTCCTACTATGCAGCTCTCTAACTCCTACACTACCAATGCCAATGTCAGCAAGCAAACATTCAGCATTGACAAATGCTTGTTCCTATGGTCTTTAGTGGCTGTCATGTAATAGCCGATAGCCCTTTTCACATCCAGACTGTGTATTCTTCTTTCACCCGAACTGTATTGGTCTGTGAAAAAGACAGGTAGAGTGACTGATTGGTTCAGATGAAAGTCTGAAACCACGTTTGTGAGAAACTGTCTGTTAGTTCTGAAGACTACCTTATGTCTATGAAATGAGATATAGTCTTGGTCAATGCAGAGAGCCTGCAGCTCGCTAATTCTCTTTGCAGAAGTAATAGCCACTAGGAAGACTGTTTTCCAAGTAATTTTTTTCAAGTGGGCAGTAGCTATGGGCTCAAAGAGAGGGCCCATGAGCTTTACTTTACTCACATTCAAATCGCAGGCAGGCACTGGTGCCCTGTGAGGTGGTTGTAAATGCATCAATCCTTTAAAAAATATTTTGAAAAGTTTATCAGATGCTACTGACATCTTGGTGCTCGCAGAAAGGTAGGCAGATACCGATGCTAAATGAACCTTAAGGGAACTGAGTTGCAAACCTTGTGAATGCAAATGAGTGAGACAGTCCAGGACAACTGAAACTCCAGCTTTTTGTGGTATAAGGTTCATGCTGGAACTCCAGTGAGATAATCTCTTCCATTTGGAAGAATAAGTTTTCTGTGCGGAGGGTTTTCTATAACCCTTTAAAATATTTAGGACAGCTTTCTGAAATATTTACATCTGCATACTCTAATTCCTCAAGAGCCATGCTTTGAGATGAAGGGACTTGAGATTCGGGTACAACAATGTTCCCTGATTGGAAGTCAGAAGATTGTGTCTGAGGGGTAATTGTATCGGTTTGCTGACAGACATGGAGAGCAGAAGAGAGTACCACGGCTGCCTGGGCCAATCTGGAGCTATCAAGATCAGAGATGCTGAGAGGGATTTTAGCTTCAGTAACACCCTGAAAACCAGAAGGAAAGGGGGAAAAGCATACAGGTGCCTGTCTGTCCAATCCAAAACCAGGGCATCCAGAGGAACTGCGCCCTGTGCTGGTGGCCTGCAGCAATATTGAGGTAGCTGGTGGGATGAGAAAAAGTCTATCTGTGGAATGCCCCACCTTTTGGAAATAACCTGAACCACCTGCTTGTTCAGAGTTCATTCGTGATGAGCCTGATTGATGCGGCTCAGTGCATCTGCCAAAGTACTGTCCTTTCCTAGCAAGTGAATTGCCTGTAAAGAGATCTTCAGAGAGTACACCAGTGTCCAAATCATCATGGACTCTGTGCAAAGGAGGCTCGACCTGGTGCCTCCTTGCTTGTTTATGTAATACATTGTGGTGGTATTGTCTGTTCTGATCTGAACCACCCTGCCCATTATCAGTGAAGAAAAAGCTTTTAGGGCTAGTAACACTGCCCTTAGCTCCAGTAAGTTTATGTGCTGAAGGGACTCTGCTGCTGACCAGATTCCCTGAGTCGTGTGCTTTCCTAAGTGGGCTCCCCAACCCAATAGGGATGCATCTGTTGTGAGTACCAAAGAAGGATTCTTTCTCTGGAAAGACTCCTTGCCTTAAATTGGATTCCTGTTTCCACCACAAGAGGGCCCTTAATAGTGGCCTTGTCACTAGTATAAGCTTTGAAAAGGGATCTTTTTTGATTCCAGTGAGCCCTGAGGTGAAACTGAATGTCTCTCATGTGGAATCTGGATCCTTGGACTGTGCCCGTGGATGCAGCCATATGACCTGGTAGCTGCAGAAACTATCTTGCAGTTCTTGAGCTGTTCAGGACAAAGGAGTTTGCTATTAACTGAAGACTTTGCACCCTGTCTAAGGGTAAAAAGGCTCTGCCCTGAAGTGTGTTGATTTCAGCCCCTATAAACTGCAAAGTTTGAGCAGGGGTTAGGACTGATTTCTTCTGGTTTATTAAGAAACACAGAGACTCTAAGAGGTCTTGGGTGATTTTTAGGGAGTTCCTTACTTGGTCCAGTTTGTTTCCCACCACCAGCCAATCATCTAGGTAAAGAAAAAGAGTCACTCCCTGTCTTCTTAGATATGCCACTACAGCAGCTAGGCACTTTGTGAATACCCTTGGTGCTGATGAGAGACCAAAACGAAGAGTTGAAAACTGATAGTGGCCTGATAGGAGCCTGAATCTGAAATATTTTCTGTAAGATTCCTTTATGGGGATGTGGAAATAGGTGTCTTTCAAGTCCAGTGATGCCAACCAGTCCTCTTTTTGGATTGTCAGCAATATTCGAGCCAAAGTTACCGTTCTAAACTTTGGCTTTTTCAGATGCTTGTTTAAAGCTCTGAGATCCAGTATTGGCCGCCACTCCCCACTTTTCTTTGTTGTTAGGAAGTATCAGAAGTAAAAACCCCTTCCTCTCAGGATGGTAGGGACTAATTTCATTGCCCTGAGATGTAGCAACTTCTGAACTTCTGCTTCTAGCAATGCCCTCTCTGCTAGAGGAGGTGAGCAGTAAACACTGGTTTTCTGTGGAGGAAAAGATTTGAAGTCCAGAAACAGACCCTGACCCACTACCTCCAGCACCCACTTGTCTGTGGTGATGCTTAGCCAAGCCTGGAAGAAGTGGGAGAGTCTGCCTCCGACAGGGAAGGAGGAGGTGGCCTGATCCTTAAGGGTGTTGCTTTGGTTGGGGCTGAGGTTGGGTTTCAGAACCCCTCCTAGAGCCCCTTCTACCCCTACCCCTAGAGTATCCCTGCTGTGGATACTGCTGGTACTGGGGCACAGCTACTGGCTGGAAAAAGGACCTGGTCATAAAAGACCTTCCTCTGACCCCCTTCCATAGGGCCTACTGGATGATGAAGCACGCTCTTTAGCAGAGTTGCTTCTATAGGTGGCCTTATATTCATTCACTTTTTTCATGTATGCAGCCGTGGATTACCCAAAAAGATAGTTTCCCTCTAAAGGAAAATCCAGGGCCTTGGATTGAGTATCCTGAGTAAGGTTAGTGGCCCTGAGCCAAGCAAATCTCCTCTGTGCCACAGTGTTAGCCATCCATCTTCTGCAGCATCATTAGAATCAGCAGCCATCTGGAACTGGTACTTAGCCACCTCCAGCCCAAACCTGGCAGTTTCAGCCAGGTCTTCAGACAAGGGTGAGGGGGCTTTCATGGACATGTCCAGTACCGACTGCCACAGGGATTTTTGATACTGAGCAGCATAAGCTTGAAAAGTAGCTTGTCTCATAGCCAAAGAGGCTGATAAATAGCCTTTTTTGGCCATGCTATCCATTTTTCTGGAGTCCTTGTCCGGAGGGTGGGAGGACAGACAGACTCTGGCTTTGTCACAGGCTGCCTGCTGTATAATCCCTTGATGGTCAGGATGGAAGAAAAGAAAATCAGCTCTCATCCTGTCTGACACTTTTTATCTATTCTATCAATAGGAGGAACAGAATTAGGGGTTTGCAGAAGCTTCAGGGTGTCCTTTTTGGAAAAATTGTAAACTGGCAGGAGGAGGGCTTTTGTGGGTGTCAAACCCATCATATTTAAGTATTCAATTTCCCCCTCATCCTCAATATGCTCTGTAGTAGCAATATCCAGAGCATCTGCCATTCTCCTTACAAATGCAAAATGTGAGGAGAACCAAAATCTTGCTCAGGAGATACCTCTGGCAGAATTGGTTCATCATCCTGAAAAGGATCATCTTCCTCTTCATAATACTCTCCTCCTGTAAATAGGGCAACACCCCACTGCTGGCCTGGGGACCCTGGATAGGGGCAGGCTGCTGGGGAACAATGTTTTGCAGTGCCTGAATAATTTTAAAAGCCTGGGCTATTTCTTGAGCCGAGGGCATAGTAGGCATCTGAGCAGAAGTCCCTAGTTTAGCAGGGGAGGATTCTGCATGCTTGGTTTTCTTAAGTTTCTTTGAGGGAACTGGAGAGTCAGCCAGTTCTTTCCCTCTTTTTTCCCCTTTTTCACCCGTATCAGGGGCAGGGGTAATCAAACTTGAGGGTTCAGCCACAGCAGATTGGGGTGTCAGCTGGTCAGAGCCGAAGGGAACCCTAGGAAATTTTTTGTTTAGCCTTTCAAAGCGTTTTTCCACATTTTTTTCCAGGAAAGTTTTACAAACCTCACAATCTTTTTTATTTATTTATTCATTACAAATCTGGTTTACAACGTTTGAGTCAGAGACTCATTTACAAAGGTACCTCGTCGCGGGGGGGGCAGACAGTTATTATAGTGCAGATTAAAACAGAGGATAACATTACAGGTGCAGTAAAAGGAACATTTAACATAGATACACTTAGGTTACATAATGTAGCAGTTTGTATGTTACTTAGGTTACATAACGTTACAAAATTGTGAGTTACACTCAAGGATATAGTAGGTCCTCAGAGAAGACAGCGGGTTACATCCCTGTTTAGAACTAGAAGGGAAGGAGTGGGTTTGGGGAAGAGGCTGTCCAGTGGACGTTGTCAAGCCAGTGGGCAAGGCGGGTGGGTACGACAGGTTGCAACAGGGGGTTAGTTGCACCTACAACAGCAGGTATTAAAGATATGGTTCCGAAGGGCTGTTTTGAAGGAGCCAATTTTTGGCAAGTTGGAGATGCAGCTAGGGAGGGAGTTGAACCAGGTGGGGGCTCAGTAGAGGAAGGATCTCTGGGCAAGAGAGGTCTTGGTTCTGGGCACCTTGAAAGTGGCCTTAACAGAGATACAGGTGGTGATGGACGATGATGACAGCTATAGGGAGGTGGAGACCCCGGGGGAGGAGAGTGCTAGCAGCAATTTCTTCGAGAGGAGGCAGGTCTGGTAGAGCAGTCACTCCTCAAAGTTGAGCAGATTGGTGGTAGTATAGAGAAGGCAGGTGCGGGTTTGGCTGGGGGCACCAGTCAGGAGCCTACAGGCTTTATTGATGGAGAGTTGGATTTTGAGAGGGCAGTGTTGTCAGCTGTGGAGTAGATGGGCAAGCCATAGTCCATGAGGGACAAGACGGAGGAGGTGATGGCCAGCCTGAGGGCAACCTGAGGCAGACAGTCCCTGTGCCAGTATAGCAGGCCAATCCGAGAGTTAATAGCAGCTGACAGGACATTAATGTGGATGTGGAAGGAGAGGGCAGTATCAAACGTGATGCTTAGGTACTTGCATGTGGTCACTTGTTCTAGCGGGTGCAGAGTGCTGGGCATAATCAAGAGGGGGGCTTTTTTAGCTTTATTTTGGTGGTGGGAGAAGAGCATTGATTTGGTTTTCTTTAGGTTAATGACCAATCTGTGGTCGCCGAACCACCTTTCGGCTTGTTTGTAAGCTTGCTGGAGGGAGGTGGGATTGGGATGTGAGGCAACGAGGACTGTATCATCAGTGTAGAGGAGCATTTTACCAGTACATGAGCTGGGGAAGGTGTTGAGGTAGAGACTAAAAAGTATTGGACCCTGGATGGAGCCCTGAGGGACCCCAGAGCGAACGGGAAGAGTGCTGGAGAGGGAGCCGCTGATCTTGACACACTGGGATCTAGCAGAGAGGCAGCTAGAGAACCAGGAAACAGGACTACCAGAGAAGGCAAGTTGGTGGAGAGAGCCAAGTAGAAAGGGATGACAGACAGTGTCAAAGGTCTTGAAGAGGTCAATGAACACTGCTCCTGCAAGGCTGCCAGAGTCGAGAGCAGCATGCAGGTGTTGGGAGAATTCCAGGAGAGCTGTGATTGTACTGTGTCCTGGGCAGAAACCGCCCTGCTGTAGGCACATAATGTCGTACTTGGATAGGTATTCAAAGAGCTGGATTAACACCACTTTTTCAAGGGCTTTAGAGAGTGGGGAGAGGATGGAGATCGGCCAGTAATTGTTGGGGGTGAACCGGTCCCCACTGTTATGTATGGGTGTGATTTCAGCAGTTTTCCAAGCACTTGGGAACTGACCCGGACATACAGACCAGTTTAGAAGGTCAGTCAGGGGGACTAGAACTTCATCCAAGACCATACGGAGGATCCTGGAGTCGAGGGGGTCACTGCTGGAGTTATTGCTGCCTAAGGCTTTTAGCAGGTGCGGCCTGGCTTCTTGGGGGGATAGGGTGTGCAGGTAGAATGTTGGGCGATGCAGGACTGGAGAGAGGTGGGGATTGGGTCAAAGAAGCCACTGGGGAGGACCGAGCTTAGGTCAGAAAAGGCAGTGTTAAGGCAATCGGCTATGAGGAGTGGATCTGTGGTGGGGGTGCCATTGATGGAGAGCTGAGATGGTGGGGAGGAGCAGTACTTCCTATTTAGCTCTTTCATATTATCCCAGAAGGTCCAGGCTGAACCCCAAGTGGAAGCGAGGGTGGTCTGGTAGTTTCTGCCTTGCCCGCCTCTAACGGCCCAAGTGCACTATTGTGTTCCCGCGCCAGGCCTGTCTATCAGATGCCTTCCAGATTCTACAACAATGTGCCAGAGAGTATCTCTGTTTTTGAGTCTCTGGAAGAGGGGTGGGGTGATCCATGGGGCATTGCATTTTTTGGAGCGGATCCTGGTGAGGGGAGCGAAAAGGTCACAAGCCTTACAGGAGGCATTTGTGAAGTGGTCAAGAGCTGAGTCAATATCAGGGGCACACTGGATATGGGACCAGTCTAGCTGGGCTAGGTACTGTTTTAATTTTCTGAGGCTGCCAGGGTGCAAATGGCAGTGTAGAGTGGCCTGGGACACTGGCTTCAGAGTGGAGGATGACCAGAGACAGAGGACTGGGGAGTGATCACTAAGAGAGTTGGGGGGACAGTGAAATCCCAGATTTTGTAGGGGCGGTTAGATATAACAACATCAAGGAGAGTGCTGGTGCCAATAGAGTGGTTGAATCTGGTGGGTTGGGTGACTTACTGGGACATATCCAGGGCAGCAAAGGAGTCCCTTATATGGGAGGCAGTGGAGGCAAGCCAGTTAACATTGAGATCACCTAGGATGACGTGCTCCACTTTGTGAGGGAGAGATGTGAGATAGTCAATGAGGGACTGGACCTCTTGGTTTTGATTCCTTGGGGGTACGTAGGAGACCGTGAGGAAGAGAGGGCCTCGGGAGGGGCCAGGTGTGATTTTTAAGGTGAGGGCTTGGGCTCCATAATCAAGTTTAGGAGCTGGGAGTGCCTGACCTATAAGGGAGTCCCATACAGAGTGCGCAACCACCACCGTGGTTTGCCTACTCGGTCTTCCTGTAGATGGTAAATCCAGGAGGGTGATAGCGGAGTCAGGGGTGGATTGGAGGCCAAGTCTCTACCAGCTACTATGTCAGTGGTTGATGTTGAACCACCCAGCACTGGAGGACAGCAGATTTCTTTTAGGAGACTGCAAATGTTTAAGGATGCAAAGCGGAGGCCAGTTGCAGTACAGGGTTTAGAAGGGCTGGAAGCAATAGGTCCTGGGTTTGAGTGTACATTACCAGATAATAATAACAGCAGTGTAATTATTCTGGTTAGTGGCCAGTGGCTATGGAGACCTTTGGGTGGACACCCAGATGAGGACTTTACAATCAGGGTGCATGGGATAAAGTACGAAGGGTAGGAATGGCAGGGAGAGCTGGGTCCAGGTCAGGCCATGGAGGGCGGACGGAGTGGGGGTGTTGGCAGGGTGGGGGTGTTGGGGTGTCACGGGTGGGTCAAGGGTGGGGAGGGCTGAGTCACTGTGGGGTAGTCTGGGGATGAGGTGCCTAGTGTGGAGGAAAGGTGCTCCGGTCGATGTGAGGTCTGTACCAAGAGGGTGCAGGAGAGCAGACTTAGTAATGGAGTGTAGGTACCCATAGCAGCTGAGCAGTAAAGAAAGTGTCCAGGAGTAGTAGAGAGTAATGAGATGTAGAGCAGCTTTGGAACGGTTGGGGGAAAACCCCTCTAGTGGGCGAAAAGAGTATAAGCTGCAAATGGGAAAAATCTGTATCAATCAGTAGAAGAGGGAAGGGGCAAAGACTGATTAATAGTGATAGACTGAATATAAAATTAGTGAAATGAGACAGGAACTGTATTGTGTTGGATTGGGTAAGTGTGCTTATAACTGGGCCCTCTAGTGGCTAAAAGATATAATCTGCTAATGGAAAAAAAAAAACAGGCAGGGAGGTTCTGAAGCAAGTTTTTTTTGGGTGGGGCACTGCAGCAGCCTCAATGGGACACCAAGGTCAAGGGTGTAGCCCACAGACTTACAGCTCTAAGAGAAGGGGCACAGGGCTCAGGGCAGATAGCAAAATCACACTACCTGAAAACCTCTCTCAAAACTTAAATCAACTCTAAGAAATCTCTACATCAGACTAAACATTACTTAAAGTGAGAAATCAAGAACATGTCGAGCAGAGGTCAGTCCTAGCATTAATTTCTTGGCCGCAGTTCCTAGAAGACTTCTGGATTGCTGCACAAAGTGTGAGAAACACTGGCAAACAGGGCCAAGTGATATTCCTCCAGGGGTAGATGCCAAAATTCAGGGTTCCAACCAGTACCTTGCTTGGAGGGTGAGCATCAGGTAGCTTCTCTTTGTTCTGCTTACCAAACTGCAGAATGCAGTTTGTTTGAGAGGAGAGAGCCCGAAAGGGCAGAGTTGTCCCCTAGTGAGATAAGGTGAGAGGACGAAATTAAATAGCAGGCTTGGAGGGCAGGGCAGTCAGAAAACAAAAGAGAAATTAACAGTTTGGGAGGGGCTGAGAATTAAACAGAAATAGTTTAAGCAGGGAAGTCCTGAAGCAAGTTGGGGGTTGATGAGGACACTGCAGTATGCTCAACAGGAGAGAGCAGTAGCTTCAATACAGTTGTGGAAGTGGCTCTGATTAACACTGGGGCACAGAGCTGGAAAAAAAAAGAACAGGCAGGGAGGTTCTGAAGCAAATTTTGTGTGGGGGGCACTGCAGCAGCCTCAATGGGACACCGAGGTCTTGATCCAGATGTTCGAATCCCAGACAAGCCACACAAAGTGTGCTTGTCTGCTTTTGCAAATAAATCTCCACATTTTAAACAGTTTTTGAAACTGGGTTCTCTCTTTGGGTTTGTCTGACATGGTAATGTCTAAAAATGAGAAGAAACACTAACCACTAAGTAAAGATAAAGTGCAGTTATTTAAAAGTTAAACTTTTTTTTTTTTTTTTTTGCGGTCAGTTCCGGAACCAATAGGAACCGAACCCAGGAGATGACAGGTGAACCAGATCAGTGGTTCTGTAACCGATAAAAAGCGGTTACAAAAACAATAAAATACATTAAAAAACGAAACTAATAATAGTCCAAAAAACAAGGCTCTTTAATCAGAGAACCCAAATAACTAAACGCGAGGAACCAGAAAATAAATGTAATTTAAGCAATAAACAAGATTTACACCAACAATTAGTAGAGGCAATAAAAGAAATAGAAAATACTTAAGTTGTTTTAAGGTTTTGAATCTTCTTCATGCGAAAGAGTACGACAACCACTCTGAGCGATCAGACTTTCGGGCGGAGAGAAAAATTTGAAGAGGTTAGAACACCACAGTTGGTAGAGGCACTCTTTGAAAGATGCTCACGTGCAAAGAATTCTAATTTGCATGTGTTCCATCTCTCCAGGCAGTCCAACCCTCTAGGCTTACTACATAAAGTTATAAATATCCTGAGCATTACTGGGGTTAGAAATTATAGTGTTACTGTTGAAATCTATATAATTATAGTTTGAGATGATTGCAAAAAACTACTGGGAATTCAAGAGGTTAACCCGACAGCAGTGTTTAAACCCTTTTTCAGAAGCTGTGGAGAAGGAGCCTCAGTTCTGGGACATTGTGTTCTTGCTACACCTGCATGAAATTGACAAAAACATTAGAAATTTACAAGAACATTTTAGAAAAAAAACAGGATGCTTGTTAAGGAGGGAGGTTACAAAGACTTATAAGAGAGCTGCAATGTTTGGACAGACATTGAGATTGAAGGAAAACTCAGATGGATCTCTGTTTATTCTGTCTATGTAAATAGTTATACTGAACAAGTTTACTTTTTTTATGTTACCGCTAGTCCCAATAAGCATTTTTTGTGAATTCTACAACTGCTCCTGTCTTTTCCTATGCTTCCTGACCTGTACCTTAATGACAGGTGTTGTCAACCTAAGTGGGATTATGCCATGCATATGCTAAGCCAGGAGTTATGCGTGTGTACTGGATCTAGTACCAGGGAAGTATAGAGAAAGGTATGGACTCCGCAGCAGCAAGTCCAGGAGTGGTTACCAGGAGAATGGCAGCCAAACCAGCAGAGAGAGAAGTCCAAGCTGAGATTGTACAGCCAGCACAACTTATGGAAAAAGAACAGGCAGTGACAGAACCTGAAAGCCTGACTGCCTTTTTCAAATGGTGGGCTATACAACAAAAAGAGACTGAGAAACAGAGAAGAGAAGCAGCAGATGAGAGAAGAGATGCAATGATGAGCAGCGATGGCTGGAGGCCTTACAAGCTATCAAAGGCAGAAGACCTGACAAAGATCCAGACAAGCAACTTAAAAGCCATTAAACTTACAAAGTTGTGTCCCTCGGATGATATCACAAAAAATACAGCCAACAGCTTAATCTGGTTCAATTTCAGTTGTTTACCATCTGTACCCCCCAGTCGCCCCTGAAAAAAGGACTTCTAGGCCCAGTGGGCTTACTGGGTCAACAAAATTCAACAGACAATATCGAGGCATACCTGACAACTTTTGAAAGAGCTGCCACAGCCTGCCAATGGCCAAAGCAGCAATGGACAATCAGACTGTAGCCTGACAGGGAAAGCCCAACTTGCTTACAGCAATACAGACACTGCACAATCAGAAAACTATGACCTGGTGAAAAGCGAAATCCTGAAAAGGTATGACATCTCAGGAGAGACCTACAGGCAGAGATTTCGATCTCTGAAGTAAATTCAGTCGACAATCCTCGAGAAGCATTCACCCAACTCAAGAGAACTCCTGATGAAATGGCTCCAACCAGAGGGCAAAACAATACCACAGACAGACACATATGCAATGGAGCAACTCATCAACATCCTGCCTACAGATGTGCAGCTTTGGGTAAAGGAACACCAATCAGAAAGTGGGGAAAAGGCTGTTTCTGTGATCGAGGACTACCAAATGTCCAGACATCACAGCAGCGAGGCAAATAGCCAAGCGACGGTAAGACACTTTTTCCCCATTTAAACTCCAAGTCTGATAAGAACTCTGGTGGGGGTAACAAATCTGTGCCCAAAGAAGTCATCTGCTATAACTGTAATAAGCCAGGTCATATGGCAAGAGATTGCCATAAGAGCAGCGATACTGGAGCAGATTTGTCCTTGGCAAATTGGGGCAGGTACTTAACAGATGTGAAGGTGGTGGATAAGACTGTTAAGGGACTCACTGATTAGGGAAGCAGTCAGACCCTAGTGCATACTGAGGTGCTGGGAAAACACTGTGCAAAAGGACCAGGTAATGGTGTCATCTGCATCCATGGGGACAATCGATACTATCCCACCAACCAAGTGACTATTAATGGGGTGTTGCACCAAATGAAAGTGGGGGTAGTACCCAAGTTACCGGTACCTGTGATTATTGGAAATGACTTTCCAGGATTTACTGAGTTAATTTAAGAGGAAGCAAATCCTGATGTTTCAACAGTTGTGGTGACAAGAGCTCAGGCAAAGAAAATTTCAGATGGTGAGCACTCTTCCTTTTGTCGATTTTGATTCGGACTTTGAGCACAGCTCCAAGATCAGGAAAGAAAGATGATGCCTGAAGAAAGTATGGCAACAAATAACTAATGGACATACGGGGTTAACACATGAAAATGCTGAAACTAAGCTGATTTTGATTTTCTTTCATAGCAAGCCAACGATGTTTCTCTCCAGGGTTATTTTAAGCAGCCGGGGGTGAAACCAAAACAAAGTGAACCTATGTTTAAAAAACTGTAATGGGTTACTGCACAGAATATGGGTTAAACCTCAGACACAGGACTAGACAGAACTGGTTATACCACAACAGTATAGATCTGATTGTTACAGGTAGCACACAATAGTCCTATGGCTGGTCACTCAGGGAAGGATCGCACCCTTGCCAGATTGCTGTATAGATTCTACTGGCCTGGGATTCATGAAGATGTTGCTACCTATTGTAATTCCTGTGCTGTCAGAAAGTTGCCCCAGTTAACTAGAAATGACAAGGAGCCCCTACCCTTGATAGATGTGCATTTTTAGAGAATTGCAATGGATGTGGTTGGCCCTTTAGACAAAAGTAAAAAGGGTAATAGATTTATCCTGGTAGTATGCAACTATGCTACAGCTGCAAAAGTGGCAGCAGAGCTTGCAAAAACTTTTGGCAGAGTGGGCATACCTAGAGAAATTATTAATGATCAAGGTAGTAATTTTGGTGCTGCATTACTTAAGGAGCTGTACAGACTACTAGGCATCACTGCCATAAGAACCTCTCCCTATCACCCTCAGACAGACTTGTTGAGCATTTTAACCAAACCATAAAACAGAGTTAAAAAGGTTTGTAAAAGGGGAAGGGAAATATTGGGACCAATACTTGCCTTACCTACTTTTTGTTTACAGAGAAGTGCCACAGGCATCAACAGGGTTTTCACCATTTAAAATGCTGTATGGTAGGCAGCCAAGAGGCCCACTGGATGTGATAAAAGAAATGTGGGTAGATAACCCCACTCAGAAACAATCTATAACATGTAAAACATATATATATATATATATGTGTGTGTGTGTATATATATATATATATATATATATATATAGAGAGAGAGAGAGAATAATGTATGGGCAACCGTACACAACAAGGCTATGTTTCAATCCAGGGGTTGAGATGACAGCATATGAACCTAGAGAGTGAAGCTCGAGAGGTCCTTCTGTCATCTCAACCCAGAGATGGAAATGCATGCAGAGTTCTGTGTAGTTGACCATATTTTATTTTTATAATATATGGCTTTTACAATCAAGGACAGACTCCCACTGAAGTGAAAACAAAAAAATCGTGCCATTTCTTTCTTCTACTTACACAACAAAATCAAATTTACAGACTTTTGAAAGTTAAAAGGTATGACTTTGGGCACTGGGTGGTTAGTAAGTAGCTAGGTGTAGAATAAATGAGAAATTTAAAATTGTATGACCTTTGAACTGTGCACAACTGTTCGGAATGTGCATAACACTTTAGAATGCGCATAACAGTTTAGAATGTGCTTAAAAAGAATTTTGAGCAGGCTTATTATTATACATAACAAAAGGTAACCATATATATATCTATGTGTGTGTGTGTGTGTGTGTGTGCCTGAATTAAGAAGCTGGCAAAATATGTTGAAATTGCCCATAGTAATCAGGAAGAGGCCCAAAACCAGAGGAAGGTATATTATGACCATGGGGTAAAAAAAATTTTGAGCCAGGTGAAAAGGTTTTGCTACTGTTACCTACAACAGAAAATAAATGGTTAATGAAGTGGCAAGGGCCTTACAGAGTGCTTAGACATACTGGCACCATTAACTACGAGCTTGAGACCCCTGAGAGGAAAAATTCTTACTAAGATATACCATACTAACCTCAAGAAATGGGTTGAAAAAAAATGCTAAAAGCTGCTTTGCTAGTTTTACCAGAAACTGATAAAGTAGATACTGATATAGCTTATGATAGACTGGAACAACCTTTAAAGTACAGTTACGTAAGAACTTACTGTAACAGTAGATCTTCGAGAGGAGCTCTTGCAGCAGGATATAACCATTAGGACTAATGCCGCAGGCCTTAGGACCCACCGGAAAAATTTCTAGCTAGCAGTACCCAGCAGGGACCGCCCCCCAATATTGGCTCCACCCCGACATTGGTCACAGTACATAAGGGGGTGGGCCCCAGCTCCACTCCACTTCACTTCCACCGCCAAGACCCATGAACGGGCCCTAATGAGAGAAAGAAGCGATGCCTATAGATGTGCTGAACACCTCACTTGGGGGATGGAGGGCGGGAAAGTAGTGCCTGTTGCAAGAGCTCCTCTAGAAGATCTACTGTTATGGTAAGCTCTTACATAACTGAACTATCTTACTTCGAGTATGAGCTCTTGCAGTAGGCTATAACCATTAGGACTGAATCCTAAGCAGTCCCGTGTCAAGGAGGTGCCTAACCCCAGGAGGTGGAAGGAAAAGATAATACTGGAAACACAGCAATTCAGGAAAGAAGTCCCCTGAAGGACTGCCAAGCCCAAACCATCACAGCATCTGGATGCAATATCCAGGCTCAAGTGCTTCACGAAAGTGTGCACAGAATTCCAGGTGGCGGCCACACATATGTCTCTTATAGAGACATTCTTCAAGGTGGCAAAGGAAGCCGAGACTCCACTGGTGGAGTGATCCCTAACCGGGCCCAGAAGGGGTTTGTTGTGATTCTCATAACAAAACACAATACAGTGGGCAAGCCACTTAGAAATGGTTTGCTTAGACACCGGTTTTCCAAGTGTTGTGGAGTGAAGGCCATGAACAGTTGCTCCAATTTACAGTGTGTAGCTGTGCACTTGAGGTAGTATCTCAGCGCCCTGTGAATTTCCAGTGCATGAAGAAGGGCTTCTCCCTTATTAGAAGGAGAAGGAAAATAAACTGGAAAGTCAACCGACTGGTTGAGGGTCAACTTTAGGAAGGAAAGTACAGTTAACGTAAGAACTTACCGAACAGTAGATCTTCGAGAACAGCTCTTGCAGCAGGTTACACCATTAGGACTGAAGCCAGCAGGCGCCAGGACCCCACAGAAATTTTCTAGCTAGCAGTATCCAGCGGGGACCACCCCCGACATCGGCCCCGCCCCCGAAGTCAGGCATCATACAAAAGAGGGCGGTCCTCCACAATACCCAGTTCTCCCGCCAGAGACTCCCGGCAGCTAGATGACATCAGAAGTGGAGACTGAGGATCCACCTTCAAAGAAGGTATGTAACAGGGAGGTGTTAAACACCAAATCCTAGGAGGTGATCAAAGGAACAACTCTACCTCCAGAGGGGATGGTGGGAAGGAAACTACCTGCTGCAAGAGCTGTTCTCGAAGATCTACTGTTATGGTAAGCTCTTACGTAACTGTACTATCTTACTTCGAGAAACGGTTCTTGCAGTAGATTACAACATTAAGACTGATTCCCAAGCAATTCTGGAAATCCCTCTGAAATGGGAGGAGGCTAGGGATAGATCAAGAGTTGAACCGGAGCCTTGGACAGTAGTCCCTGAAGGACTGCTAGACCAAAAAGTACAGTTACATAAGAATTTACCACAACAGTAGATCTTCGAAAACATCTCTTGCAGCAGGTTACACCATTAGGACTGAAGCCGACAGGCACCAGACCCCACAGAAAAATTCTAGCTAGCAGTATCCAGCAGGGGACCACCCCCGACATCGGCCCCTTCCCGACGTCAAGCATCACATAAAAGGGGGTGGTCCCCCAGCATCCCCAGTTCTCCTGCCGGAGACTGCCGGCTCAAGTATGACATCTGAAGGAGAGACCGAGGATCAACTTCCAAAGGAAGGTTCGCAGAAGGCATCAAACGACACTGTAGCCTAAGAATTAGGTCAGAAGACTCAACCTCCGGAGGGGAAGGTGGGAGGGAAACTACCTGCTGCAAGAGCTGTTCTCGAAGATCTACTGTTACGTAAGTTCTAACAAGAACTGGACTATCTTACTCGAGAAACAGCTCTGCAGGTTACACTATTAGGACTGATTCCCGAGCAGTAAGGGACCAAGTTGATATTGGGAGGAGGATAGGAGGAATGCTCCAAGCTTCAGGACAAAAGTCCTTGAAGGACCGCCAAGCCGGAACCAGCTCTGCGCCTAGAGGCAATATCCAAACTGTAGTGTCTGATGAATGTGTGTACAGTGCTCCAGGTCACTGCTGCTGCACAGATGGCTGAAGTGGAGACATTTTTAAATGCAGCGAAGGAGGTAGCCACCCCCCTAGTAGAATGACCATTCACCGGCCGTGGTAAGGGTTTATTGCACTTCTGATAACATAACATGATGCACTTTACCAGCCATCTAGACAGTGACTGTTTGGAAACAGGAGCACTTATCATCATCTGAGCATAGGAAACAAAGAGCTGGTCAGATTTATGATGGGCTTTGGTTCTGGTAAGATAATATCTGAGGCACCTATGTACATCCAAAGTGTGCAACAGAGCTTCCCCCCTGTTACCGTGATTTGGGTAATACACCGGTAGGTCTATATCCTGGTTGAGTGTGACAGCCGAGACCACCTTGGGAAGGAACTTAGGATTTGTTCTTAAGGACACCCTGTCCTTGTGAAAAACCATATATGGATCCTTGCACATGAGTGCATGAAGCTCAGAAACACTTTTTGGCAGAAATAACAGCAACTAAAAGGAGCGTCTTCCAAGCGAGGAGAAGCAGCTCGCAATCCACGGCTGGTTCAAAAGGAGGCAGCATAAGCTGCTCTAGAACAAAAGGAAGATCCCAAGATGGAACCGGGTCTTTGATGGGAGGCCTTAAGTGCAGGATGTCACACAAAAAGACGCGAGAACCCTTTAGTTGAGCTAGAGACCTGTAACCTATCGGAGAATGGTACACTGAAATAGCACATAGATGGACCTTAATGGAGGAAAAGGCCAGTCCTGCCTCATAGAGGGATAGGAGGTAGTCTAAAACAGACCTTACAGAACACTCCAATGGGGTCAATGCTCCAGCCTGAGCCCAAATACAAAATCTATGCCACTTCATGGTGTAAGTAGCATGAGTAGAGGGTTTTCTGGCTGCCACCAGAACATCCGCAACTTCCTGAGAGACCCCGTATCTCAGGACTGCTATATCCTTAGGAGCCAGGCATACAGGTTCAGAGACCAAAGATCCGGATGGACCAAGGAGTCTGTCTCCTGGGATAGAAGGTGAGAGCAAAATGGCAGAGGCACCGGAGGTTCCTGGGCCAGCTGATGTAAGAGAGGGAACCAAATCTGCCTGGGCCAAAAGGGTGCTACTAGAATAAGGCACACTTGCTCATGATGGAGCTTCAATAGAACCCTCTGGATCAAAGGAAAGGGTGGGAAAGCATAGAGGAACCTGCCCGTCCAAGAGAGGGACAACGCGTCTTGCCAGAAAACACCAGGCCCTGGATCTAGCGAGCAGAAATTGGTCAGTTTTGCGTTGAATGGAGATGCAAAGAGGTCTAATTCTGGTGTCCCCCATCTGTGGAACAGGTCCTCTGTGACTTTCTGAAGCAGTTCCCATTCGTGGACTCTGGCCTGTAATCGGCTTAGACGGTCCGCGATAGTGTTGTCCACACCGGGAACATGTACAGCAATAATGTGTGCACTGTGTTGCAATATCCAATTCCAAACCCTTTGAGCCTCCCTGCAAAGGGGTAGGAATGAGTGCATCCTTGTTTGTTGAGACAGTACATCACCGCGGTATTGTCTGTTTGAACCAGAAGAGTACCCGGCGGAATCTCCATCTGGAATGCCTGTAGGGCATATAGAATGGCTCTCATCTCCAGAATATCTACATGAAGATGGGACTTCAGAGACATCCAGAAGCCTTGAGTCCTGACCCCGTTGAGGTGAGCTCCCCATCCGGACCCCGAGGTGTCCGTGGAGAGAGTCACTGAAGGAGGTGGTGCAGTGAAGGGGACTCCCATCGAGAGTTGGTCTGGGACGAGCTACCAATGCCAGTCTCAGATGACTGCGTTCATGATCTGGACTGGAAGCTGCAGATGATCCTGCTTTTGGTCCCATTGTGCTCTCAGCATCCATTGGGTAACCCGTATATGGAGTCGGGCTAGGGGAACCGTTGCAATGGCAGCCGCCATGTGTCCGAGCAGGCAAAGGACGGTGTGGGCCGGTACCGTCTTCTTTTCCTTTATGAGGGATCTGATGCATTCCGCCCTGTCCTGGGGAAGGAATGCCATTCCCTGAATTGTGTCCAGAACCGCTCCTATAAAGTGCAAGTCCTGAGACGGAACCAGGCACGACTTCTCCTGATTGATGGTGATGCCCAGTGATAGGAAGAGGGAACAGGTATCCTGTATTGCAGACATCAGGGCCTCCCATGAGGGTGCCATGAGGAGCCAGTCATCTAGGTACGGAAACACGTAGTGGCCCCCTCACCTGAGAGCTGCTGCCACGACTGCCATACACTTCATGAAAACCCGAGGTGCCAAAGACAGTCCAAAGGGGAAGGCTCAGAACTGGTAGTGGCATCCCAGAAACTCGAAGCGCAAAAATCTGCGGTGCCCTTGAGTGATTGGGAGATGTAGGTAAGCGTCCTGCATATCCAGCAACGCCAGCCATGTGCCCTCTTTGAGCATGGGAATGAGACCCGGCAGGGTCACCATGCAGTAATGCTTGTACCGTACAAAGTTGTTGAGATCGCTGAGATCCAAAATCAGGAACAAATCCCCTGATTTCTTTGGAACCAGGAAGAAGTGGGAATAGTAACAGTTTCCTCTCTGGTTCAGTGGAACATGTTCTATGGCCTCCTTGTGTAGGAGGGCCAAGATCTCCTGCTGAATAAGTAGGGCATGCTGAATCGAGTAACGGGAGAGCAGGGGAGGTCTGGATGGTGGGTGATCGAGGAACTCTATAGAGTGACCTCGTTCAACCAACTGCAACACTCACTAGTCAGAGGTGATCCTCTGCCATCCTGAAAGGTGATGAAAGATGCGACCCCTGATCTTCTCGACCCTTTGATCCAGAGGTGGGGCGGGGGCCGGGAAGGAGTCATGCTGTGGTGGTGTTGGCCCTCGTGGGCTGGGCTGCTTATGAATGCTTCTGGCCCTGGCCCGAGGGGAACCTGGCTTGATTCTTACAGCCAAAGTTGCCCCTGGGTTGCTGGCAGGAACGTGGCTGTTGCCTTTGTTGGCGGCTGCGAAAATGATTCTGGTTCCTACAAAAGGAACCAGATTTTGGTCTGTACATGGCTTGTACAGTCCTGACTGCCTTCCCAGCATCCTGCAATTTGGTGATGACCTTCTCAAACTCCTCACCAAAGAGGACCACTGCATTATAAGGGACATCCAGAAGAGTCTTCTGGATGTCCGGAGTAAATCCGGAGACCCTCAGCCATGAGTGTCTCCGGAGGCAAATGCCTGTAGCTGCTCCCCTGGCTGCCGAGTCCGCTGAGTCGTAAGCGGCTCGGAGAACCTGGGTCTCCATGTCAGACCCAGTCTGGAGGAGGTTTAGCAGCTCCTCCTTCTTTTTGCCATCCAGTAGATCTTTAAGAAGGTCTTGACCCTGATCCCAGAGGGCGTTCTGAAATTGCACCATGTGCATCAGATCGTCCAAAGACCTAATAGAGCATGTAGCAACCGCATACACACATCTTCCCATGGAATCTAATTGCTTAGATTCCTAGTCCGGAGGCTGGGTGCTCAAATGTTGAGGCCGCTGGGACCTGTCATGAGATGCAGTAATGACCAGGGAGTCGGCCAGGGGTTGTTGAGCCAAATACTGGTCCTCCGTAGGAGCCCTGTAAAGATGGTCAGCCTTCTTTGGAACAGCCATTGTGGAATGCAGATACTTCCAAGCTGCCTTGGTGATGTCCGTAAAGGTGTCCACCAAAGGTGGGAGCACCACAGGCTTTGGGTCTTTCCGCCTAAGGTAACGGGCAAGGTGTTGTCTCTCGGGGTCTAGTTCTTCTGTCTCCCATCCCATATTGTCCTGGATGTGCCTCATGATTTCTGAAAAGGAGGGATCATCCGGAGGCGACCTTGGAAGGGCCCATGGGTCTGGTGATGGGGGACTGAAAGGAGATGGAGACCTGGAGATGTCGGACGTATCCAGTCTGGAGTCATCTCCTGATGATTGATGTCTGCCCCTGGGTCGCTTTTGGCTCGGGGACCCTGAGGGAGAGCGTGATGGGCATCTCTTGTCTCTCAATTGGCTCCAAGGAGGTGGAGTTGGCTCCTTGGGGGTCGGGGGTCTGTCACCTTCGGCACCCCTAGGAGGTGGAGGAGGCTGAGGCTTAGGAGGAACCACATCCTTCTTGGTGGTTTCCCACCAGAAGGTGAAAAAATCCTTCACCTCCTGGCTGTTTATACGTGATGATGGACCAGGCGTCGGTGTGGGCCTGTCATCTGGGTCGGGCATCGGGTCCCAGGGAAGCACTGGATCCGGCTCCCTGGACAAGCTGGCATCCTCCGTGTCGCCCATCTGAAGTGCATGGATAACCTTCTTCACTTGAGGATCCCTGACGCCCAGTGTCCACCGCCGTGTAGTAGTTGGTCATTTTTCGGGTGCTGCGTCGGACGCCTTCTTGGACTCCATCATCCGCTTAAGAGACGTCAGCTCGGAAGTCTTCCTTTCAGGTGCTTTAGGAGGTTGGGAGACAGACCTGAAGTCAGTGTCCCGTTGTCAGTCAGATGCACCTCGCAATTTGGAGGAAGACTTTTTGTGCCTGTCTGATGGAACAGGCTTGGAGGCATCTGACGCCCGAGAGGTCTTGAGCGGGTGCAGGGAGGTGGAGGAGCCCTCTGAAGACCTTACCTTTACTGGAGAAGGCTGGGAGTGAGCCCGGGAAGGAGATCTATCAGACTGGGCAGAGCTGGAGCTGGTCCTAGACTCTGAGGCCCTGCTTGGGGATTTTGCCCTGTCCGAGTCCCGATGCTTGTCCCGGTGCTTCTCAGATTTATGAGAAGATTCCCCTTTGGAGAAAGGTCTTTGCTCCATTTTTTTCAATTTCTCCTCGAGGAGGAATCCCTAAAGGGCCTTTTGGCGGTGGATACGGATCCTGCTATTAAACTTTTGGCAAACTGAGCAGGCCTGGGTGTCATGCTCTGGGCCCAGACACCTGACACAGGCAGAATGATGGTCTGCAAAGGGGATCTGCTTGCCGCAGGCACACTTAGCGGGACGTCCGTCGGGAGAAGGAGTAGAAGAAGTAGACATGGATTAAAGTTTTATTTAAAATAAAGATTTCACGCGTCGTAACAGTAGAGCAGGCTTCTGTGAGGCCGATGCTGGTGAGTTGACTTCGGGAAAAGAACTGGGGATGCTGGAGGACCGCCCCCTTTTATGTGATGCCTGACGTCGGGGAGGGGCCAATGTCAGGGGCAGTCCCCTGCTGCATACTGCTAGCTAGAATTTTTCTGTGGGATCCTGGCACCTGCCGGCTTCAGTCCTAATGGTGTAACCTGCTGCAAGAGCTGTTTCTCGAAGTAAGATCCAGCTCTTCGCCATGAAGCAATGTCCAGGCTATAATGCCTGATAAAGGTGTGCACGGTGCTCCAAGTAGGTGCTGTGCAGATGGCTGAGGTGGGCACATTCTTCAAAGCAGCAAAGGAGGTAGCCACCCCCTTGTGGAATGTCCCCTTACTGAGCCCGGTAGGGGCTTGTTACATTTTTGGTAACAGAACGTGATGCAATGCATGAGCCATCTTGAAAGAGATTGTTTAGAGACCGGAGCACTCAGCATCCTATGGGCGAAGGAGACTAAAAGCTGATCAGATTTATGGTGTTGCCTGGTTCTGGTCGGGTAGTATCTTAAACACCTATGCACATTGAGAGTGTGCAGCAAGGCCTCTCCTCTATTGGAGTATTTTGGGAAGTACACTGGGAGGTCGATATCCTGATTAAAGGTAAGGGCTGAGACCACCTTAGGCAGACATTTTGAATTTGTACTTAGGGACACCTTGTCCTGGTGAAAAAACAAATAAGGTTCTTTGCACATAAGTGCGTGTAGCTCAGAAATCCTTCTGGCCGAAGTAACAGCAACTAAAAATAATGTCTTCCATGCAAGAAGATGTAGCTTGCAATCCGTGGCTGGTTCAAAAGGAGGCAGCGTAAACTGCTCCAGGACGAAGGGTAAGTCCCACGGAGGAATAGGGTCCTTAATCGGAGGCCTAAGGTGGAGAACGCCTCTCAAAAAGGCACGTGCAGTTTCCAACTGAGATATGGACCGTAAACCTATAGGAATGTGATAGGCCGAGATGGCACAGAGGTGTACTTTGATCGAGGAACAGGCCAAGACTGCCTGAAATAGGGACAGGAGGTAGTCTAACACTGAACCCTCAGAACAATCCAGTGGGGAAAGTCCGTGCTTGAGTCCAGAGACAAAATCTGCACCATTTCATGCCGATGATGTATGAGTGGCAAGCTCAGCAGCCGCTAGAACATCTGCTACCTCCCTAGGAGACCCCTACACGCATGACTGCTATGTCCCTAGGAGCCAGGCATGCAGGTTCAGAGAGCGAAGGTCCAGATGGACCAAGGATCCTGCCTCCTGGGACAATAAGTGAGAGCTGATTGGCAGAGACACCGGTGGTTCCTGAGAAAATTGGTACAGCAGAGGGAACCAGATCTGCCTGGGCCAAAAGGGCGCGATCAATATCAGCATCGCCTGCTCTCTACGGAGTTTCAGAAGAACCCTCTGGATCAATGGGAAGGGAGGAAATGTGTAGAGGAATCTGTCCGCCCAAGAGAGGGACAACGCGTCTCACCAGAAAACACCAGGCCCTGGATCTAGCGAGCAGAAATTGTGCAGTTTTGCGTTGGATGGGGAGGTGAAAAGGTCTAACTCTGGTGTCCCCCTTCTAGGAAACAGATCCTCTGTGACCTCCTGGAGTAGTTCCCATTCGTGGACTCTGGCCTGAGATCAGCTCAGATTGACTGCGATAATGTTGTCCACTCCTGGGACATGAACAGCAATAAGGTTTGTGCCGTGTTTCAGAACCCAATCCCACATCCTCATGGCCTCCCTGCAAAGAGGGTAGGAATGAGTGCCTCGTTTGTTGAGGTAATACATCACCGCAGTATTGTCTGTTTGCAGCAGCAGAGTACCCGGTGGAATCTCTGATTGGAAAGCCTGCAAGGCATAAAGGACTGCTCTCATCTCCAAAATGTTTATATGAAGATGAGCTTCCTGGGACGTCCATGAGCCCTGAGACCTGACTCCGTCAAGGTGTGCCCCCATCCGGACCCCGAAGTGTCCGTGGAGAGTGTCACAACTGGAGATGGCGTAACAAAGGGGATTCCCAATGACAGGTGCTCTGGGTCAAGCCACCATTGCCAATCCCAGATGACGGCATTTGTGATTCTGATTGGATACTGCAGATGGTCTTGCTTCTGATCTCACTGCACCCGTAACATCCACTGGGTCACCCGCATGTGGAGACAGGCTAAAGGGACTGTTGCAATGGCCGCAGCCATGTGTCCGAGCAGGCAAAGGACCAGTCTTTCTGGAACGGTCTTTGCCAAGATATCCCTTATGAGGGATCTGATGTGCTCCGCTCTGTCCTTGGCAAAAAAGCTTTCCCCTGGATGGTATCCAGGACCACGCCTATGAACTGCAGTCTCTGAGATGGAACCAGGTGCGACTTCTCCTGATTGATAATGACGCCCAGGGACCCGAAGAGGGAATGAGTACAGTGGATCGCAGACATCAGGGCCTCCCGAGAGGTGACCATGAGGAGCCAGTCATCCAGGTAGGAGAACACGTAGTGGCCTTGTCTCCTGAGAGCTGCCGCTATGACTGCCATGCACTTCGTGAATACTCAAGGTGCCGAGGACAGCCCGAAAGGGAGGGCTCGGAACTGATAATGGTGACCCTGAAACTCGAAGCGCAAGAATTTTCTGTGCATCCGAGCTATCGGTATATGCAGGTAGGCATCCTGCATATCCAGTGACACTAAGAAGTCGCCCTGCTTGAGCATGGGAATTAATCCTGGAACAGTCACCATGCAGAAGTGTTTGTAAAGCACCGAGGCGTTCAGGTCGCTGAGGTCCAGAATCGGACGGAGGTCCCCTGTCTTTCTGAGAACCAGAAAGAAGTGGGACTAGTATCCTGCGCCTCTCTGGTTCTGCAGTACATACTCTATGGCCTCTTTTTCCAGAAGCGCTAGCACCTCCTGCTGAATGAGCAGTTCATGCTGTCCCAAATAACGGGAAAGTAGGGGAGGCCTTGACGGTGGGTGATCAAGGAATTCTATAGAGTGTCCTCTCTCGACCAATTGAAGGACCCACCGGTTGGCGGTTATCATCTGCCACCCTGAAAGGTGTCGAGAGATGTGACCCCCGACCTTTTCTTCCCATTGATCCAGAGGAGGGGCAGGGGCAGGGGCCGGGAAGGAGTCATGCTGTGGTGGCGTTGCCTCCCGCAGGCTGGGTCGGTTTTGTATATCTCTGACCTTGGCCTGGGGAAGACTTAGGCTGGGCCTTACAGTTGAAGTTTCCCCTTTGCTGCTGGCTGGAATGTGGCTGCTGCCGTTGTTGCTGGTCGCGAAAGCAATTCTGGTTCCTACAAAGGAACCAGTCTTGGCCTGTACATGGCCTGTACCAGTCCTCACCACCTTCCCAGCTGCCCCTGTAATTTGGTGATCACCTTTCAGAATCCACACCAAACAGGACCTCTCCATTGTAGGGGATGTCCAGGATATTTTTCTGGACATCCAAGGTAAATCCGGAGACGTGAAGCCATGAGTGTCTTCAGAGACAGACACCTGAGGCTGCTCCCCTGGCCGTGGCAGAGTCCATCGTAATCATGGACGGCACTCAAAACTTGGGCTTCCTCAATGCCTGATCCTGTCTGAAGGAGGTTCAGTTCCTCCCTTCTGTCTTCGCCATCCAGAAGGACTTTAATCAGGTCCTGGCCCTGTTAACACAGGACATTCTGAAACTGAGCCATATGTGTCAGATAGTTCAGCGACCAGATGGAGCATGTAGCAGCCGCACAGATACACCTACACAGTGAATACAATTGCTTGGATTCCTGGTCCAGAGGCTGTGTACTCATATGTTGTAGCCGTTGAGACCAGTTATGACAGGCCGTGAAGACCAGTGAATCTGCCTGGGGTTGGTGCACCAGATACGGGTCCTCCGCAGGGGCCCTGTAGCAGGCAGTCAGCCTTCTTCCGCACAGCGGGGGTGGAATGCGGATGTTTCCACGCAGCCTTGGTGACATCCGCGAAGGTGTCCACCAAGGGCGGTACCACCACAGGCTTAGGATCTTTCTGCTGAAGGTATGGAGCTAGACGCTGTCGTCCCGGGTCTAGATCTTCTGTTTCCCATCCCATATTCTCCTGGATGTGCCTCATGGTTTCAGAAAAAGAGGGATCATCCAGAGGCAACCTGGGGAGGTCTTGTGGGTCTGGTGATGGTACTCTTATGGGAGAAGGAGACCTGGAGGTATCTGAAGTGTCCAGTCTAGAGTCATGCCCCTGCAGAGTGGGCTTCCTTCTTCTGGGTCACTTGGGGCTGGGGGACCCTGAGGAAGATCATGAAGGGGGCCTTCTCCTTTCTCTAGATCTGCCCCTAGGAGGTGGTGTAGGCTCCTTGGGGGTTGTGGGTCTTCCTGCTGGACCTTGGGGAGGAGGAGGAGGAGTTGGTTTAACTGGGACCATGTCCTTCTTAATCATGTCCCACCAAAAGGTGGAGAGGTCTTTTACTTCTTGAATGTTCATACCGGATGACGGTCCTGGCGTCGGGTCTGTTCTGTCGCCGGTATCAGGCGTCGGGTCCGAGGGAGTTGCTGGTTTTGCTGAAGGTTCCTGTGGAAGCCCGGCATCCTCATTGTCGCCTGCCTGGTCATCAGGCAATGTCAGATCCTCCTTGGAAGAACCCTGGTGAACGGTATCAACCAGTGAAGGGAGGGCAGTCGTCGGCTCCTTAGATCGCTTGACCGATGTCAGGTGCTGAACGGACGTCAGGTTCGACGGGCATTTGGCCGGAGAAGGATCGGCAGCCCACTTGGGGTCCATCGTCCGCTTAAGGGACGTTAGGTCCTTAGTCTTCCTGGGAGGGGGATCAGGTCCCCTGGGAGGCTGATCTGGCGCTGGGTTCCCGGCGTCTGTCCGAGGAAACAGAAGTAGACTTAGAAGAGGACTTGGACCGATGATAGTCAGCAGACTTCGTTGAAGCCCGGAGGGCACTGGAGAAGGGTCCGAAGTCCTGGAAGTCTTGAGAGGATGGAGAGAAGCCGAAGAACCACCCAAAGTACTAACTTTTATGGGAGGAGGCTGAGAGCAAGCCCTGGAGGGTGAGCAGTCAGAGCGCATGGAGCCTGAGCTGGTGTGCGAGTCCGAGGCCCGGTTCGGGGATCTGAACCTGGCCTTCTTACAGTGTTTTTCCTGGTGTTTGTGGGCCTTGGAGGTAGACTCACCTCTGGAGGTAGAGTCTCTATCAATAGTTTTTAATCTGTCTTCTAACAGGAACCCCTGAAGTGCCAAGTGCCTTCCGACGACAGATCCTGGTGCGGTTGTTAAACTGCTGACAGAAGGAGCAGGTCTTGGTGTCGTGCTCTGGGCCTAGGCACCACAGACAGACTGAATGAAGATCCTTAAAAGGGATCAGTTTGCCGCAGGCACACTTGGATGGTTATCCTTCTGAGGAAGGAGTAGGAGATGCCGACATTTATATAGCTAAATGCTGGAAATTCAAGTCGTCGTTCGCTGAAAAGGGCGTCTGTGAGGCCGATGCTGGCGAGTCGATAGCGGGAAAAGAAATGGAAATTACATACTTACCATAATTACTGATCTTCTTGGACAGTCACCATCACTCATTCACACTAGTGGGATGGCGCGGAGGCGCTAGGACCAAGCGGGAGCCTAAAATTTTCTGAAGGGTCGGAGCCGAGACAGGATCACGCATGCGCGGCACCATGAGACTAGCTCGCGCCTGTGTAGGCTATCTTGGCATCGACCTTCCAACCACCTCAGTACCTTTTTGACCAAGGAGATGCAGCGTAACTAATGAGAATAACTCACCCTGAGTTTCTGGGCTAAGAGGGCCCAGATGGCCTTTGCAAGAAAGGTCAAAGAATAATGTCCTCACAGTCTGAACCATAGGACCATGAAGACCAGGAAAGAAAATGACTGAATCCAGGGGATGGTGGGTGGGTGCGTGAGTGAGTGATGGAGACTGTCCAAGAAGATCAAAACCACGGTAAGTACGCACTCCATATCTTCCTGACCAAGTCTCCATCACTCATTCACACTAGTGGGAGAGTACTGAGCTAAAACAAACAACCTTGAGGGGGGTGGTAGGAGATAGGGTTCACTCAGAAAGGACAGCCAAGGGCTGTCCTGCTAATAAAAAGAGCTGTCTTGTAAAGAGCATCTAGAACATAGTGCCTACAAGTTAAGCGCTCGAGTTGTGACTCACCACTTTGCAGACGACTGCAGTGGGCACAAAATGAAAGTCTGCCAGGAAGCTGCAACCACTCTAGGAGAGCGGCAAGAACCTGGCCTCACAATTTGGTCTAGGATCAAAATTAATAGTGTCAAAGACATGTACTAATGTAATGTAAAGGGACCTCAGGAACTGAAAGAGTCGGAGGTAAAGTCTACTGATTCAGGGTAGACCGGAAAGTGCAGATGGAAACCCACACTATTAAGTATGGCTGACCTGTAAACAACAGGTCCAGGAGCACTTGAACCCCTTACTTGGTGAGCAAGGGGGTCCAGGTGGGGTTAGCCCATCAAGGAGAATGGTCTCCACTTAGTCACAGGAACCTTCCTGATGGAAGGCCAAGCACGACTTAGAAGCCTCTCATGGTGGTCTAGTAGAACCAGATCCTACCCACTGCATATTCCAAAAGGAATCATCCTGCCCCTGTGTGTACAACTGTAGTAGCAGTCTCTGAACTCAGGGAAGAAAGGAAAAAGTGTACAGGAGGATGTGTCTACTGCGGAAAAAAATATTCCAACAGAAAAAAACCGGGGCTGGACTTCTACCCACTCTGGCCTCCCTGAAGGGAGTAGGAAAGGATTCTAGTTTGTTTGCTGAAAAACAAACATCACAACTCCATCATGCACTTGAAGAGGATAGCTTCGTGAGCGACTGGCATGGACCAGTGCGCAGGAACTGAAGGTGTGAATATTTGAGAGGCTACCTCAGAAAAAAGACCTACTTGACCTTCCGTCAAGAAGGAGAAAATCGCCTGTTAAGTTAAGCAATCAAGGAAGTAGCAACCTGAGTTCCGACTCGGTGGAGAGTCGCTTCTGCTGCTGCAAGGCTCTGCTCAAGAGAAGAAAGCCTGATAAAAAGAAAGGGGAATTAACAGACCGGGCAGTCACCTAAGTCTAGGAAATTTATTTTATTTCTTTATTTAGTTTTTGTTAACCGGGTAGGTGAACTAGCCATAAAATGACTATTTTCAGGCACGACCCGGGAGAGTACAACAAAAAGAGAACAGTTGAACAACAGCAACATGGGTACAATAATACAAATAGAGGAACAGTACAGCAGTGCTACAAAAATACAATGGATAGAAACAACAAAAAATAATGGCAAGCATTATACAGATAATGGCTATAAGATATATAATAAGTGCAGAAACCATGGACCCAACCTGTGGAGTGAAAGGGTTAATAAGATAGTAAGGTTATATAGCGAGAACTGTGAGGAATGTTCAAACATAACAAGAAAGACTGACAGAAGGAAGGTAGGGGTGGTAATTGGCAAGATGGTCAGCAACAAGGTTCGAGAAGGAACAGAGCTAGTAGTCAAGAAGTTATTTACAAAGAGAAGGAAAAATATGGGTAGGGGAAGAGAAGACAGTCTTGGAGCTGGATTAGAGCAGGGGTGACATTACTGGTAAGTCTCAGGAGCTTCAGGTTGGGTCAAAGCATGTACAAGCATCAGCTAAAGATAGATAACGACGATATTCACTTTTAAATCCAAAGTGAGACTGAGACAGCCAGAGGTTGAGTGGAAGAGCATTCCATAGCCTGGGAGCAGATAACTGGAAGGTCCCAGTGCCTTTAGTCATCCGACATCTCGGAACATAGAGCAAGGATTTGTCAGCTGATCGCAGGCCATGGGAGGATGGTTGAGGGACCAGCAACACCGCCAGCTGGGATGTTTTTTTTTCCCAGATGATCGAGCCCATTAGTGATCCAAGGTAGTATTGTCTACTGGCAGAGGGTGACAGCCAATTCAGATCCTTATAAAGAAGGCAGTGATGTTTGAGTCGAGGCGACGAAGAGGCAAATCAGCATATATTCTTATAAGTTACGTCCCATTTTAGTAGGGAGGTTTTATGGGCAGAGGTAAGAATAGAGGCACCATAAGTAAAGGTTGGGAGAATACCTCGGGCAATTGCTATTTGGCAGACGTTGTAAGCATGTAGCTTGTTTTGTAAGCTACTCCCAGTTTTGAGTTTATAGCTTTGCACGAGGACAGAATATGAAGATTAAAATCCAGGGACTGGTCCAGCAGGATCCCAAGGTACTTGAAATGTCTCTGAATGAGAGAAATCTCTCTTAGAGAAAGAGATGACCCACACCGCCACCGGATCGGACTCCCCCTAGTGGAAGAAGAAGTCAGGTACTCTTTACCATACTCTGGAGGCGAGCACCTCAGGGGCCGAGACGGAACCCGACCAGATCCAAAAAGGGGGGTACTGGGTCACTTCGGCTAGGCCCTGTGCTAAAAATTTTTTTTTTTTAGTCCGAGCCTAACAAGGCTTTCAGGCTGCTATTTTGCAAGGATTGTCTTGATACAAAATGACGAAGATGTTCTCCATCTGAGTGCAGAAGGAGCCTGAGCATCCATACTGAAACCATGACTGGACTAATAATCACAGCTGGAGAGATGTTAACCACGTGTGCCGAAGAAGCCACCGAAGGGGCAATATCACAAGGGGGCTATATACCCCCTATCGAAGGAGCGGAAGAGCCAGAGCAGCTCCCGACCGTTAAATTAGAATGTTCCACAGAGTGTAACTGTCTTGACGATTGAAAAAGTCTAGACACAGAAGTGTATGGTCCATGGATACAGTGTGAAATATTATAGTGGACCCCATTACTGAGGAACTACTGAAAAGATTTTTCATCATGGACTCTGATGATAGAGAGGACGTGCCCTTCAGTATATAAAATGAGTCATCTGCTGTATTACTGACCAGAAGGACAGGGAAAGACCCATCTAGACGTACTTCTACCCCAGAAGGACCTCCAAGAGAGGTCTAGGTCAGAGTCACTAGAGACTCCGCCATCAGGAAGGATGTCGAGGAGCTTGGTACCATGTAGGGAGCCGAGAAAGTGCTGAGCAGAATGAGATTCCGCTGGCAGAGCAGTACAGCAGAGTTCCATCAGCAGAAAACCGCTGGATGACACAAGATCCCACATAGACTGCCACTCACTAAGATGTGTGGAAAAAATAAACCGCAGAACAGGAGTTCATTCTGCGATAAACATCCTGCCACAAATTCTGTGGAAAGGAAGTCCAAAAAGGAAAAATGTATCACTAATTCTGCCATACAGCACCCACTAGCACCCATGCGGTACCAGCATCACTTGTGGCACAGGAGGGCACCAAGCAGTGCCTATGCCAACCTGGGCGACACCCAAGGGGAGCCACGGCAGTAGCCGCAGGCACCCCCAGCACCCATGTAGCAATGGCACCCGAGGGCACCCCCGACACCCATGGTACCATGGCACCCATGACACCCATGGCAAGAATGGCACCTGAGGGCACCAGTGGCACCCATGGCACCTGTGGTTACAACTGCGGCACCACGGGAGCCCCCTGTGCTACCCATGGCACCTGTGGGTGCTCACGGCACCACCCATGGCTGGTCACAGTGCCCACGGGTGCTCGGTGCCACCTGCAGGTGTATGGCACCACCCAGACACCCATGGCACCACTGATGGCGCCGACAACCAACGGCAGCAACAAGAGCATCCACGGCACTGCACAAAGTGATGGCACCAACCCACGGCATTGACTAAGGCACGGCACCAACCAAAGAGCCGAACCACAGCGCCAAAGGAAAATGCCAGTGGACATCCTGAGAAGGGGGAAAAAAAAGATGGTGCCCGTGCCGGCCCCTGCATGGAAAAGGGAGAGGAGGGTAGGCACGAGAGGTCGACACGATGGCAAAGGCACCAAGAGGGCCCATCGTGATCCAATTGACCCAGCTCCAGTCCAATGGCTTAGAGGCCCAGAGGTCCCAAAATCAGGAACACAGCCAGGAAAAACTGGAAAGTCAAACCCCTGCTCCATAGGAGCGGCCCAGAGGTGAAACTGCCCACCGGAGCTCCAACGAGGACAGAGATGGAGCTCGGAGTCGAGAATGCAGCCGTTAGGAGCAGGGCCAAGAGGAACCCACCAAAGTTGGTTCAGGCCCATCACCCCTCCCGATGAACAATCGTCGTGCAGACGTACCAACAGGCAACCTCGAGTGACACAGATTCTTCTTCCCCAACGAGGAAGAAGAGCTCGAGGTTAAGCAGAGCCAGATCCCTGGAACAGTTACATTTGTGCTTCGGAGGACTGTCCTCCCCCCGAGCACAGGACTGTCCATAGTCGGAACCCCCCGTTAATTAAGGGCGGTGGACCAAACACAGTCCCTCTGCCATAAAAACTTTCAAACGAAGTCCTCCTACCGTCACCGCCACCGTTTAAGGATGACTCCATTGATGGAAAGAAAGAATTTCTTTTCCTTCTTCTTCATAATCATCTTCTTGTTTGTAAAATAAGAAATTACTACTTAAAATATTAAAGCAAACATTAAAAGCTGCTGTCGTATAGATGGAAACTTAATCTCTGGCAGACGAGCGATGTCGACATCCAAGCGCACTCAACGGCGGGAGAAAAGGAACTGAGGTGGTTGGAGGGTCGATGCCGAGATAGCCTACACAGACACAAGCTAGTCTCGGGGTGCCGCGCATGCGTGGTCCTGTCTCGACGCCGACCCTTCAGAAAATTTTAGGCTCCCACTTGGTCCTAGAGCCTCCGGCACTATCCCACTAGTGTGAATGAGTGATGGAGACTTAGTCCAGAAAGATCTGGGGATTCTGGGGGACCGCCCCTTTGTATGATGCCTGACATCGGGGCGGGCCGACGCCGGGGCGGTCTCTGCTGGATACCGCTAATAGAACATTTCCGTGATGTCCTGGCACCTGCCGGCTTCAGTTCTAATGGTGTAACCTGCAGCAAGAGCGGTTTCTCGAAGTAAGATCCGTTGCAATGGCAGCCACCATGTGTCTGAGCAGGCAAAGAACGGTCCTGGCTGGTACTGCTTTCTTCTCCATTGTATCCCTTATGAGGGATCTGATGCATTCCGCCCTGTCCTGAGGAAGGAATGCCCTCCCTTGAGTGGCATCCAGAATTGCTCCTATAAACTGCAAATTCTGAGACAGGACAAGATGCAACTTCTCCTGGTTGATGGTGATGCCCAACAATTGGAAGAGGGAACAGGTATACTGGATCATGGACATCAGGGCATCCCGTGACTGTGCCATGAGGAGCCAGTTGTCTAGGTACGGAAACACGCAGTGGCCCAGCCTCCTGAGAGCTGTTGCCATGACTGCCACACACTTCGTGAACAACCGAGGTGCCGAAGACAGTCCGAAGGGAAGGGCTCGGAACTGGCATTGGCATCCCAGAAACTCAAAATGTAGGAACTATTGGTGCGTTCGAGCTATCGGGAGATGTAGATAGGTGTCCTGCATGTCCAGTGATGCCAGCCATGCGCCCTCTTTGAGCATGGGAATAAGACCCGGGAGGGTGACCCGTGAAAGCGCTTGTACAACACAAAGGTGTTGAGGTCGCTGAGATCTAAAACCGGGCGCAAGTCCCCTGTTTTCTTTGGAACCAGGAACAAGTGAGAATAATAACCTTTTCCTCTGTTTCAGTGGAACATATTCTATGGCTTCCTTGTCCAGGAGAGCCAAGATCTCCTGCTGAATGAGCAGGGTGTGCTGACCCAAATAGCGGGACAGCAGGGGAGGTCTGGATGGTGGGTGGTTGAGGAACTCGACAGAGTGTCCTTGACTTACCAACTGCAACACCCACTGTTTGGAGGTTATCCTCTGTCATCCTGAAAGGTGATGAGAGATGCGACCCCCAACCTTCTCGACCCTTTGATCCAGAGGAGGGGCAGGGGCCGGGAAGGAGTCATGCTGTGGTGGAGTTGGACCCCGTGGGCTGGGCAGCCTTAGGGTGTTTTGGGCCCTGGCCCATGGGGAACTTGGCTTGATTTTTACGGCTGAAGTTGCCCCTGGGTTGCTGGCCTGAACGTGGCTGTTGCCATTGTTGCCGGCCACGTAAACGGTTCTGGTTCCTATGAAAGGAACCAGATTTGGGCCTGTACAGTCTGGACTGCCTTCCCGGTGTCCTGTAGCTTGGTGATGACCCTTTCGGATTCCTCACCAAACAGAATAACTCCATTATAAGGAATGTCCAGGATGTTCTTCTGGATGTCCGGGGTAAAGGCAGAGACTCTTAGCCAAGAGCATCTCCGGAGACAAACGCCTGATGCTGCTCCCTTGGCTGCCGAGTCCGCTGAATCGTAGGTGGCTTGGAGAACCTGGGTCCCCACGTCTGACCCAGTCCAAAGGAGGTTGAGCAATTCATCCTTCTCACCATCTGGGAAATCCTTCATAAGGTCTTGGCCCTGTTCCCAAAGGGCATTCTGAAACTGCACCATGTGCATGAGGTAGTTCAGAGACCTTATAGAGCATGTAGCAGCCACATACATGCATCTTCCCATTTAATCTAATTGATTAGATTCCTGGTCCAGAAGCTGGGTACTCAGGTGTTGAGGCCACTGAGACCGATCATGAGATGCTGTAATGACCAGGAAATCAGCAAGGGGTTGTTGTGCCAAATACGGGTCTTCCAACTAAGCCCTATAGAGGTGGTCAGCCTTTTTTGGAACAGCCGGAGTCGAATATGAACACTTCCAAGCAGCCTTGGTGACGTCCGTAAAGGTGTCCACTAAAGGTGGAACCACCACAGGCATAGGATCCTTTTGCCTGAGATAACAGGCAAGGTGTCTCTCGGGGTCTAAATCCTCAGTCTCCCGCCCCATGTTTTCCTGGATGTGCCTCATGATTTCTGAAAATGAGGGATCATCCGGTGGTGAGCTGGGAAGGTCTCATGGGTCTGGTGATGGGGGACTAAAGGGGGATGGAGACCTGGAAGTGTCGGATGTATCCGGCATGGAGTCATCCCCTGGAGATTGTCATCTGCCTCTACCTCTGGGTTTTTTGGGGCTAGGAGACCATGATGTATGTCTCTTTCTCTCTCTCTGGACGTGCCCCTGGAAGGCGGAGTTGCCTCCTTAGAGGTCGGGGGTCTTTAACCTTCAGCGCCTCGAGGAGGAGGTGGTGGAGGTGGAAGAGGCTTGATGGGCACAACGTCCTTTTTAATGGTCTCCCACCAAAAAGTGAACATGTCTTTTACCTCCTGTATATTCATACCCGACAATGGACCTAGTGTTGGTGTGGGTCTGTCGCCAGGAGTGGGCGTCGGGTCCTGGGGAACCACCGGATCTGGCAATGGTTCCCTGGGAAAGCCGGCATCCTCTATGTCACCCATCTGGTCATCAGGTGGCGACCTCTTTTCCAGAAGACTTCCGATGTCCAGTGAAAACCGGTATCGGGGGTGCGGGTGTCGGTTCTGTAGTCCATTTGACGGGCGCCTGGTCTGATGCCTTCTTTGATTCCTAAGTCCGCTTAAGGGACATCAGCTCCAAGGTCTTCCTCTCCAGAGCTTTTGGAGGTTGGGAGATGGACCTGAGGTCGGTGTCCCGGCATCGGTCTGACGTCCCGCTGGATTTAGAGGAAGACTTAGTCTTATGCCGGTCTGAGGATTCCGGCCGGGCGGTGGAGTTGGGCGCCCGAATAGTCTTGAGTGGGTGCAGAGAGGCTGAGGAGCCCCCTGAAGACCTTACCTTAATGGGGAGTGGTTGGGAGTGAGCCCAGGAGGGCGATCGATCAGACCACGCAGAGCTGGAGCTGGCCCTGGACTTTGAGGCCCGGCTCAGGGATCTCTACCTACCAGAGTCCCGATGCTTGTCCCAGTGTTCCCCAGATTTATGGGATGGTTCCCCTTTGGAAGAAGGTCTCTTTTCCATTTTCTTAAGTTTCTCCTCAAGAAGAAGCCCCTGAAGGTCCTTTTGTCGGTAGATCCGGGCCCTGCTATTAAATTGCTGGCAGATTGAACAGGCTTGGGTATCATGCTCCAGGCCCAGACACCTCATGCAGGCCAAATGATGATCGGCCAAAGAGATCTGCTTGCTGCAGGCACACTTGGAGGGGTATCCTTCAAGAGAAGTAGGAGAAGAAGACGGAGTATTTGTTGAAAAGGGATTTTCAAAGATTTCACGCATCGTTCGTCTGTTCAGGTGTCCGTGAGGCCGATGCTGGCGAGTCGACGGCTGGAAAAGAACTAGGGATGCTGGGGGACTGCCCCCTTTTATGTGATGCCTGACGTCGGGGAGGGGCCCGACATTGGGAGCGGTCCCCTTCTGGATACTGCTTGCTAGAATTTTTCCGTGGGGTCCTGGCACCTGCCGTCTTCAGTCCTTTTTTTTAAACTTTATTTATTTAAGATTTTTTATATAGACAATACATACACAAAAGGTACATTCATACTTGAATTATTTGATTTTGTTCACATTAAGTCATATTATTTATATCATTACTTAACACTATACCCTTAGAGGAGACATGAGGTAAATATATATATCCCTCTGGACCTTCCAGGAGGAGGATAAAACTTAAATTACTCTAATTACTTAAAAAAATCTTAATTACTAGATTACTGGGTTACTGGATTACTGGAGAAGAATAGTTCCCTACCCAGTCTTGACTTTACCTTATAGGTAGGTGTAGATTTAATTAACTAACTTATCTGGTGGAATGGAGCCACAAGGAGAAAGGAAAAGTAAATGGGATTCATCTCCATCTTTCCCTACTGACCTATATCCTACCCTACTTGTGGGACATTGATATAACATCCCAAAAGAATTTCTTTATCAGGGAATGAAATCCGGTCTCACTTCAGACATATATATTACCCAACATCTCCACAGTATCTAAAACTTTGGAATTCTCTTATTAATAGCTGCTGTTAAGGCTTCTATTCTTTAAATAGAGATCATAAGATCCAGCCATAGTTGTATTGTGATTGTCACTGGTGACAGCCAATGTTTAGTTATCACCTTCTGAGCTGCCAGGAAAGAGATTTTTAAGAACTTGCTTTTACTTGGGTTTCTATATTCCTTTGGTAGATCTAAAAAAAATAGCAAGTAGAGGTACCAAGTAATCCAGGATCTAAAATCTTTTGTAAAGCCTGTTGCAGCTCCCGGAAAAATAAGGACAATACAGGACAGCTCCACATTACGTGCCCCAAGGCTGCTGGGGAATGCCCACAGTTTCTCCAGCAAGCTAAATGTTTAGTCCCTTGATACTTCCCTTGAATTGCTGGAGTCCGAAAATATCTAATAAAAATCTTCCAGGAAAACTCCTGCCAGCTAATTACCGATAAGCCCCAATGTACCTTCCCCTGTGTCCAGGACCACAGATCTTCTGTGATCTGGATCCCCAAATCAGACTCCCACACTTTTTTAGTTGAGATAACTGTATCTCCTTTCCATCAGAGCAAGGATTGGTATAAGATGGAAATAATGTGAGTCGTAGGAGGGTCACCCTCTACCACTCTTTTAAGGATATAAGCTGTTTGTGGTGGAGGGGGATTGTCAGTACCCAGCTGAGACTGTAGTTTTTTAATATAATTTCTAATTTGAAAATATCGAAATCTATCCTACCAAGAAATTCCATAGTTATTAACCAAAGTTTGGAATGCCTTTATCTCATTTCCCTCCAGGAAATGCCAAATAAGGTGTAAATTACGTTTCTCCCATTTTTTAAATCCTACATCCCACTTAGCAGGGGGGAAGGTGTCCAAATATGGAACCGAAAATAGAAGATGTCTCCAATATCTAGCCCTCTTATCTCCCATCATTCCAAACCACACACTTAGAGTTGGAGTCGTACATGGATTACCTTCATTGTGAGCTGGAGTCCCCCTCCCTTGTCCCAGAAGAACAGAGTTAAGGTTTACAAGTGCCCCCTCACTAAGTTCTAACGTTTTCCCATCTAGCTAGGTAAGTCTGGTCTAGCCAGTACATTATTGTCCTTAATTGAGCTGCTTGATGATATATTTTAAAATTTGGGAGAGATAAACCTCCCTCTCTCTTTGGAATTTGTAGCACTGTAAGGCGCACTCTTGGTCTTTGAGATCCCCATAAAAACCGCGATATTCCTCTGTTAAGTGTGTTAAAATATGATTCTGGGAGAAGGATGGGTATGGTTTGGGCCAGATATAAAAGTTTAGGGAGGATTATCATTTTTATTGGCTCTACTCTCTGTGCCAGAAGGATAGGGACAGGGGCCCATCTGTCTAATTCCCTCTTAAAACCTTTCAGGATCGGGGTAAAGTTGAAGGGAAGAAGCTGGTCTGACTGCGGACTTAATTGGACTCCCAAGTATTTAACATGTGTGAGATTCCATTTAAAAGGAATTTCTTTATAATCTCTTCGAGGGGTTGTACTGTAATTTTAATATCTCAGTTTGGGTCAGGTTCACTTTGTATCCAGCTAAACGCCAAATTCTGTTTGTACTAATCTGCAAGGGGTTCTAATGATTGTTCAGTATTTTTGTGTAGATCAGTAGATCATCTGCATAAAGAGCTAATTTGTGTGTTTCCCCTCCCAATTCCCACCCCTGAATTAGTTTATCCTGCCGAATCATCTGGGCCAGAGGTTCTAAGTATAGAGCAAATAGGAGTGGGGAAAGCGGGCATCCCTGCCTGGTACCTCAGTATAGAGGGATTGAAAACGTAATGTTGCCATTGATTTTCACATAGGCTTTTGGGTTCAAGTAAATATTAATTATACTTTTAATGAAAAGGTCAGAAAGTCCAAATTTCTTTAAGGTCGCCCCCATGAAACACCACGCTACCCGGTCGAAGGCCTTCTCAGCATCCAAACTTAATAGCATACAAGGGTCCTTCGACCGGGCAGCATGGTGCAACAAATGCAGTGATCTTTTAATGTTATCCTGGGCCTGTCTACCCAAGATAAAACTGATTTGATCCCAATCAATCAGTCCCGGGAGGACCGCCTCCAGCCGTTTCGCCAATATAGAGGCATATATTTTATAGTCAATATTAAGGAATGAAATAGGATGGAAAGAACTACAGTACATTACATCTTTTCCTGATTTAGGAATACTGGAAATAACTGTATAATTCCAAGTTTCCGGGAACACCTCCCCTGCTTGCGCCTCAATGCAGGCCTTCAATAGGGGTTCTCCAAGCTCGGTTAGAAAAAACGTGAAAAATTCCGGGGTAAATCCATCTGGGCCCTGGGATTTTTTTGTTTTCAATCTTTTAAAAGCATAATCCAGCTCTTGGGAGGTGATTGGAGCATCAAGGAGATCTCTGGATTCCCTGGTCAATTTAGGCAAGCTTAACTTATCCAGCTAGGACTCTATTTGTATGTTATCAGGGATATGATCTGTATTATAAAGTTCTGTATAAAATCTACTGAAGCCAGATCTTATATCTTTGGGTGTTTTCAGGGTAGTTCTGGTCTTTGGATCATGAATCCGGGTAACCGTGGACCTAGCAGTCTGTTGTTTAAGATGATGTGCCAAAAGACGAGAAGCCCTAGGGCCTGTCTCGTGATATTTTTGTCGTAGATGCTGTAATGCTTGTTCTGTTTTGACATCAATTAATTTTTGGATCTGCTGTTTAACCCCCTGTATATATCCACTATAACTTCATTATCCTCATTAGCATGCCTCTTTTGTAAATCGAGCAACTGGCTTTGTAATTCTTCCATTTGACGGTTTTGTTGCTGTTTGAAATATGATGCGAATTTAATAAATCTGCCCTGAAAACTGTCTTTACCGTATCCCATAATACTGCCCTTGAAATTTCTGGTGTATCGTTTTCCTGTCTGATTTGTAAGCAATGACACACGACAGGGTGTGCGTTATACACTTTAACCCATGGCTAGGAGGCGTAGTGAGGCACGAGGCCACTGGCCGAGTACATCCAGCCTCCTAGCTGTGTGTTAAAGTGTCTAACACACATCCTGGAGTGTCTTATTACGCTTATGAAATGGTTATCTAAAATACAGATGTATGTAATACCTAAAATGAATAGTATTTAATAGTGAAAAAGTTAAATGTTTGTATGAAGTTTTAATAAAATAGTTCCTCTGCCTGTTTGTTTGTTTTGTTCAGTTGAAGACTTTTGAGCTACTAAGGCATCCTTACTTGTGTTTTTTTTCCTGTATGTAATTATCATGGCACCAACCCCCAACTAGCAGCACTCCTACTTAATTTAATTTACAAAGTTTGCAACAAGAAATTATGCTCTCTTTCTTTTTTTAATTTGTTTACGTTATGGCACCAGGCACCGGTAGGAGAAGCGCTATTGAGAGCGACAATTGCCAGCGAGTGGGTGGCGGGTTGGGAGACAGGTTGTCGGCTGTTCACCTGTACAGTGAACGGGCGGGCTGGCGAGTTGAGAGACAGCTTGTGTTCAACAAGAAATTAGGCTGTCTTTCTTTTTTTTTTGATTTGTGTATGTTATGGCACCAGGCAGCAGTAGGGAGAACATGCTGTGGAGAGCGAGAGTGCGAGCAAATGGGCAGGCGGCTTGGGACACAGACTGTCGGCTGTTCAGCAGTACATTAAACGGGCAGGCTGGCGAGTGGGTGGGTGGATTGAAAGACAGCGTGTGTGTAGGCTGTTCAGCCATAGAGACAAGTCAGCTGTTTTTACTTTTAAAATTAGTTTCTGGTAAATCTGCCATTATTAAAATGCTGGCTGAAATGTCACTCGCAGTTGGCAAAAACAAGATGGCTGAGTTTCATTCTGCCAACATTCTAAGTGGCAGATTTACCAGAATCACTGCACAGTGGGATTACTGGACCCTTTTCCTGTGCGTAAGAAAGAATATCACACAGGTAGGGACCAATCAGGATGCCTAACATTCTGATGCCCATTTCATAAGTATTAATCGTGCCTTGGCCTCCTCAGTAAATTCCCTCAGGTTCAACATGTGGTTATTGAATTTCCATAAAGTTGGACCCCTTCTAACATTCCATTTTAATCTCAAGAGTAATTGTGAATGTTCAGAAAGAACAGATGGAATATGAATACATTCCTCTACCTGGCTCTGATGTTCCCCCGAAATCAATAAGTAGTCATTTCTAGCGTATGACCCGTGTGGGTAAGAATAATGAGTATATTTCTTTGTTTTTTTGCTATGTAACCTCCAGGCGTCTACCCAAAAAAACTCCCTCAGGTGGTCTCTAATGGCTCTGCTGGCGGGGTTTTGTCTGAAAGATCGGACTCTAGAGGTATCCACCTGTTCCCAGATCTGATTGAGGTCTCCTCCTATTACCAAAAGGCCCTTTTGTAACTCTGTAATTTTATTTAAAAGGGATCGTAGAGTTTCCTTAGTTGAACCCGGAGGGGCATATAAAGAGGCCAATGTAATGGGTGTGCCTGCTAAATTACTCATCAAAATGGCTAAGTGGCCCTCAGGGTCTATATAACTGCCTGGCCTTTGGAACTGGACTCCTTTGGCAACTAAGATGGCGGAACCTCTTCTTTTCCCTCTTTCAAATGAAGCTGCTATCACTTGTTCATACCCAAATCTTCCCAGTTTCTGATGTTCAATTTTATTAAGGTGTGTTTCTTGCAGTAACACAAAAGAGGGACTCTGTCTTTTGATAGCAGACATGACCTTATAACTCTTTACTGGGCTATTTAGCCCGTTAACGTTATGAGAGACAATGTTTAAAATATTCTTATTCTTATCCCCCATTAAAATACAAAAAAATACATCCCCGTTCATGTGTCACTTTATTTCTACTCACCTCTGACCTTTCTCCCCCCTTCCCCAGCTCTCCAACCCAATTCTTTCTCCTCCTCTTAGTCCAAATTTCCCCAGTTTGTATTTCAGCTTCTCTTCCTTGGTATTTGAATGCATTTTGTTTGTGAACATCATTTTTTATTATGACTTTACAAAACCACTCATATAATTCCCAACACACTTTGAAACATAAACCTTTAAACCTCTCTTGGGGAGGAGCCAACTGGGCAATCCTAACCCAGAAAAAATAACTATTTACATGACTCCCCCCAAGGTAGGGGAACCGTAAGGATAGTTCTCTACAAGCTCAAGTCTCTTGAACTCGAAAGGGAGGAGAAGGGGCTAACGAATTGACTTGTTCCTCCTGGACCCTACATTTAAGTGGTTCTTGCCCCCATAGGAGGCTAAATGTCCCCTGTGGTGCCTCTGAGGAGTGGCATGATGATATAAATGCAACCCCCCCCCCCCCCCCATGAGCAACCATAATAGGACTATGAGCCCCACAAGGCAGCATGGCTGCAACATGAAAGATGGAATTAGAAAATTGAGGGTAAACAAAACCCACCCCTCTCGCCCAAACAGCAACTTAATATTAAAGCTATGATCTCATACTGTAAAAAACGTTTACATCTAACAAATGACCATGCCGTTTTTCTTAAAGCCCAGGAAAACCAGAATCAACATTGTAAAATGCCTTTAAATATGATCAAGTAATTATATAAATAATATTGTTGAGACATCACATTTCAGTTCCCTAAATAAACATTTCCTCTTTGGACACTAGAGGGGCGTCTATTGTATGTATTAACTTAGCAAACATGACCCTCTCACTAATTATACGATTTAGGGTTACCCCACGAATCCATAACATGACCCTCTGATTTTAAACTTCCTAAACAAGTTACCTTTTCCCCCTTCCCATTTAGCAACTGAGTCCCAGGAGAGAGGTGCAGAAAAGTCAACAGAAATCCCAAATTGGTAAAGCTGAGCGCATCACTGCACTCACAGGCCCTGTGTGACCCATTTTACAGTCACCAAGGAGAATCGCAAGAGGGAAAACCCTCGTAAACCTGCTCTAGGCCAGTCCAATTTCAAGTGCCTCCTTCTTTCTCCAGAATCTCTTCTGCAGCTGGTACATGGGTGAGCCTGCTTAACATATTTTTAATGTCTTGCAGAGTTGAATGTGCTGATTTCTTCGCTCAGATGGTATTCTGTGACCCAGCTGATTGCCATGCGCTCGGTGGTCTGGCAGGTTGATCCGTACCTCAAGGATTCTCTGGAACATCATGCCCTTTAGTCTTCATCACCTGTAACGCCTCCTCAAAGGTGTGGTATAGCTCTACACTGGACTCCCACTGGACACGAAAGCGAGAGGGGTAGGGTGTTTGGAATTTGATCCCCAGCTCCTTTAATCTTCTCAAAATAGGGGCATAGGATAAGCGTTGCTGCTGTATTAGAGGGGGGTAGTCCTGGTCAAAGAAAAGCCTAGCCCCATTATATTCAACCTGGCCCTGTTTCCACGCCGTTTGGAGGACCATCTCTTTCTCCCAGAAGCTTGCAAATTTAGTCACTATAGATCGGGGCCTAGCAGATTTTGAAGTGGGTCTGGGCACTAAGGCTCGATCCTAAAGCTGAACCCTTGTGGCAATTCCAACACATGGCTTAGGAGATCCTCCATAAAATCAAACATTCCACCAACTTCTGCAGATTCAGGTAGGCCATATATTCGTAAATTATCGCGCCGTGAACGCGCCTCCAGATCTAAGCATTTTGCAGATGTGGATTCTTGCTGATGTATTAAGAACTCTACAGCTTTAGAGATATGAATGAGGTCATCTTCTGCAGTCAAAATGCGTTCCTCCGCATTAACCATCCTAGATTCCAGCCCCTTCAGGTTGGTGTGAAGCTTGTTAAATTCAGATTTTGTTTCAGTGCGGAACTGTTTAATTTCTGACAGTAATGTTTTGAATCTTGACCGTGACAGGGATTCCATTTCTGCCTCAGTATCTTCTCCCACCATACTCGCTGGTGAGATTCTCCCGCTGGTAAGTGAACTTGCAGGACTTAACCCAGGTTGATCGGGCTTATGCTTAGGATTTTTGGATCGAGATCTTTTCACCTTTGGAGCCCCACTATGCGCTTTATGCATAATTAGGCAAATTTCCCCATTCTAAATTGAGTGAAGCCATTGCTTTTGCTGATGAAAGGAAGAGCTCCTCAGTTAGGCAGCCATAGAGCTGATGACGTCACCGGAAGTCCTGCCGGCTTCAGTCCTAATGGTGCAACCTGTTGCAGGAGCTGTTTCTCTAAGTAAGATTGGCCTTTACCCTTGCCAGATGGAGAAAGGCTCTTGCTTTGACAGTATTCAATTCTACCCCTATGGAAGTTAAGAGTTGCACTGGCTCAAGAACTGATCTGGGAAGATTGAGGAGGAATCCTAGAGAAGTGAGCACTTGTTGGGTCACTTGTAAATCTGACTTGACCTGGAGACTGACCCACAATGAGCCAGTCGTCCAGATATGGGAATATGGAGATGTTTTGTCTCCTTAGAAAGGCCACTACTGCTGCTAGGCATTTTGTAAACACCCTTGGAGCTGATGTTAGGCCGAAGGGCATTGCTTTGAACTGGTAATGGCCTGAAGGCAGTTCGAACCCCAGGTACTTTCCGTGGGAGCACCTGATGGGAATGTGAAAGTAGGCATCCTTTAGGTCCAGGGAGGCTAGCCAGTCCCCTGGCCTTAGAGAGGGAAGAATTATTCCCAGAGTCACCATCTTGAGTTTTGGCTTTAATAGGTGCTTGTTTAGGTATCTTAAGTCTAGGATGGGCCGCCACTCCCCTGTTTTTTTTTGGGGTAAGGAAGTATATGGAATACAGACCTTTGCCCCTGTGACGTGTAGGAACTCTCTCTCTCTCTCTGTCTCTCTATGGCTTTAAGAGCCAGCAGAGATTAAACCTCTGCCTCTAGAGCAATGGTTTAAGAGATGTTTTCAGGTGGAAAGGACCCGGCCCTCAGCCTTGGAAATTTTTTGAAGTTGAGTGCCAGTCCCTGGCTTACTACCTCCTGGTCCCATTTGTCTGAGGTAACAGACTTCCAGTCCTGGTAGTAGTAAGACAGCCTGCCTCCTACAGGAACTGGGGAGTCGACCCGGGCCGACATATCGGGGTGTAAGAGGAGGATGCAGCCCTGCTCATCCCCCTTCTGCCTCTCCCACTGAAGAACCCCCTCTGGCAAAAAGGAGAGGAAGCCTGTGCCTGGTAGAAAGGCCTGCCCCTGCCTCTAGCCTGCTGCTTCTGATGAGTTGCCTGCCTTTCCTTGGCCTGTGCACTCCTGTAGGTGGTCCTGTACTCATCCATCTTTTTCCTATAATTATCTGTCTGTTCCCCAAACAGAGAATTCTCGACAACAGGGAAATCCATGGCCTTAGCCTGGGTGTCCTGTGATCGGATAGTACATTTGAGCCAAGCCAGTCTCCGAAGAGCCACAGATGTAGCCATAACTCTTGATGACATCATTGGAGTCCACAGCAGCATGAACCTGGATTTTTGATGCCTCAATCCCATCAGCAGCCACCTCCTCCAGCTCCTTGGCCAGCTGGGGGGAAGCCTGTTTAGCCAGTTCCAGAACAGTATCCCATCTGGACTTCTGGTATCTGGTTGTGTAGGCCATATAGTTAGCCTGCCTAAGTCCCAAGGAAAATGCCATGTACCATTTCTTTGCCATGGCATCCAGCTTCCTGGGGTCTTTATCTGGAGCGTGTGAAGGCAAGGGTATGTTAGCCTTATCACAGGCTGCAGCCTGCACAACACCAACATGGCTGCTTTGCTAGTGCAAGTACTCCGCACCTGGGCCTGACAACATATACCTCTTGTCCATTCGCTTGTCCACAGGAGGTAAAGAATTTGGAGTATTTTTTTTTTTCTTTTGTACTTTTATGTTTATTAGATTTACTGCATACAGTATACAGCATAGATAACATACAGGCAGGCATATATTTAAGTCTTATCACATTACAAGAAATGCAATACTTCAGTTTTACAGGAACAAGAAATTGCAAAGCCCCTTAAAAATGTTAAGCAATGAGGGGTTATCTGAATAACTTGTATACGTTCCAGAATGAAGTAATGCAACTGGCTTAATGAAGCCATGAGCGGAGATAAACCAATGTATCTTTCTTTATAAAAGAAGGACTCTCTGTCATTTGGACAGATATATCTCCCATCCACATCTGTAAAGGCATCAAATATCTACCAGCTTTCCACTATATTAACTCTAGCAATCACTAGATTAATTGGACTTTCCGAACAGAACATTAACTTGGAATTCAACTGAAATCAGTCCGTCCCCTTCAGTTTAATAGAGTCTGTCCTTAGGTCATTGTAATATTCTTACACTTTAGTTCTTAGTCTGGTATGGACTTACAGGATCCCCACCTGACTAACCCAACAAGAACATTTTTATTTTATGTTCAGACCATCTAACCTAATTATCCACAGATCATTATAACCATTGACAGAAGGCAGTAATTTTTGTTTACCCCAATACCAGTCCATCATTCACTGTCCTCATTTTCACTGTCTGCATCAGTATTCTTAGTTTCAAATTCTTTTTCCATCCAATTGGTAAACTTGCTGGCTTTTGCAGGGTCCGAGAATTGAAAAGTTTTCACCCCGTAGAATACCCGAAGACTTGCTGGCATCAATAGTACGTGCTGAATCCCCTGCTGACGCAACTGGTCCTGCACTGCATTGTACCCTTTTCTCCTTTGCCGCGTTGCAAAGCTCAAATTGGGGAAAATATGAATTTTGTTCCCATCCCATCGATCCATTCCTCTTGGCGTGGCTGATGACTGCATCTCTTTCACTTATGGACCCTAATGCCACCAGGAGGGTTCGAGGTGGTAGCTGACTATTCACCATGCGTTGTCTGGAACCATGAGGCATGACCTGGTAGGCTTTAGTGATTGTATAGGCCTCAGTTACTTGAAAGAGGCCTCTAAATAATTTTAACAAGAAGCCAGAGTAATCATCACCTTCAGCGTTTTCTGGTATGCCCAAGATCCTGATATTAGCAGCTCTGGATAGGTTTTCTAGATTTTCAAGATGCCTCCTCAGCAACCCGTTCTTCACCATACCTGAAGTTGCTGCCAATGTTGCAGATGCCGACTTAGCTGCCACTTTAGTATCTTCTTTCATTTTACCGACTTTAATATCTATAATTTTAAACTGTGCAGTAAATTCCTCCGCTTGTCCAGTTTTTGTATTGCCTTGAGGAGTGTGGCGTTAGATGGCTGATTCGCCTCCTCTGTTGTCCCGGAGCACGATTCTTTGCTAGGCCCGGCTTTAGTATCTTTGGAGCAAGACCTTTCTCCACCCAGTGCTGTTTTATTCATTCGAACCATAACTGCAGATCACCAATGGCTTGCCGCTAGGGAGAGGTATCAAAATGTACAGAATGGTGAGTTCTTTTGACGTATTAGGTTTATTTGCTCCGTTGATGAAGTTCTATTTAAATATTTCTATGAAATATATATTTGATTGCAGAGCCTCTGTATAAAGCTGTTGCTAGCTCGGCTGCTGGCCACGCCCCACCAAAGAATTTGGAGTCTTAAGTAACTTCTGTGTCTGTTTCCCAAAGGATTTGTGAAGGAGAATAGACATTCTCTTGGACTCTGGGATATCCATCATCCCCACATAGTCAGGCTCCTCTTGCTCAACAGCTTCATCCAGAGAGAGCTGGAGGGTTTCTGCCACTTTTTTGTAGAACATAAAGTGGGAAGGGGACTCAGAAAGCCTACGAGGGGAAACACCAGAAGGCCTGTCTGGGGAGGTGTCCGGTTCTATGGGTTCATCCAGACCTTCCACACCATCATCATAATCTTCATCCCCCTCCAAGTCTGGTTCATAATAGTTTTCAGGGGAATAATCCTGAACCGGAGGAACCGACCGCCTACTGGGAGGAGTTGGATCAGTCGGAACCGAACGGAGCGATTCAACATGCTAATCGTCCTGGCAATTTCTTCAGTGGTTGGACTATGCGGTTCTGGATCCAAACTGGCCAATTTCTTTCTTTTTGCCAGAACCGACCCCTCAGGATTGGCTCTCCATTTGCCCGATGAGGTCTCGCCCAGGTCAGTGGGCACTCCCTCAGGTACGGTCGGAAATGAACTGGGCTGGCCATCCGGGTCAGCAGACTTCTCGGCCTCCTTTTGCCTAAGCCTGCGCAATCTTTTATCCAGGGTGGCTTTAGGGAAATTTTTACATGTTTGGCAGTCTGACTCCAGGTGGTCAAAACCCAAACAGTAAACACAGGTGGTGTGGAGATCGGCCTTTGCAAAGGCCTCCCCACACTCACTGCAGTGCTGAAACCCAGTGGGCCTGGTTTTTCTCTTGGATTTCTCAGATGAAGCCATCCTATAACTTACCCTTTTTAAGACAACAGCCAGGCAAGACCCCCTTATTGGTTCCTAACTGTGTTACGGGTGTTGGGGAAAAAAAAACGATAACAGGTTTTGTTTTTAGAACCGATAAGGACCGATACCTCACACTAAATTCAGCTAAAAGAAAAAGATACAGACAAGATAATAACAACCGGTTCCGCAGAACTGGTTGAAATACAGCATTTATAATTTCCACAAAAAAAATTCAGCACTAGTCCACTACCAATGTACTTACTGTACCGCAGACAGGGATTTGAACCAAAATAAGGAAATAAATAGCGGTATAAACCAACATTTTTAACCGGACCAAATCGTTAGCGAAGGAGAAATCTTTGGAGCAAGTGTTTAGTTAGGCGGAGTAAAGAATCTGACAGTTACACTTCAAAGTGCAGCAGACAGAGGTTTGAATCGAGCTCAACGTTCTATGCTCTGGCATAGAGTTAACTCTTTCCTCTCTGGAGCAGTTCAAGTGCTGGAGCTAACTGCATAATGTCAGAGTACAGCAAGACTTCATGTTGTTTGAAATGTCATTTACGATTTCTTGGTCCAATTCCCATTCGTGGACCCTGGCTAAGGACCAAACGAGTTGATCCACCAGCGTGTTTTCCACTGCCTGGAACGTGGATTGCCGTCAGGTGAAGGAGATGCTGGGTTGCCCAAAGCCAGACCCTCATTGCTTCCCGGCACAGAGGGCAGGAATGTGTTCCTCCCTGCTTGTTGAGATACCAGACTACGCACATGACTGACTGAATGAGGAGATGACCAGGAAGGATAAGGGAAAGAAGAGCCTGAAGGGCATAAAGAACTGCCCTCAGTTCGAGCACATTTATGTGCAGATTTTGTTTGGACTTTGACCAGCTGCCCCAAGTTCTTTGAGACCCAAGATGGGCTCCCCAGCCTTCCCCCGATGCATCTGTCATCAACATCTGGGAAGGAGGTTCAATATTGAAGTGAACTCCCAGGCATAGGTTCTCTTGTACCATCCACCATTGTAAGTCTCTGATCATGGGGTTGGAGACTATACCTCTTTGTCTAGATTATCCGGGGTTTGGTCCCATTGAGACCGAAGCGTCCACTGAGAGATTCTCATATGGAGCATAGCAAGTGGAACTGTCGGAATGGCAGCCGCCATTAGCCTGAGAAGGTGAAGGACTGACCTGACGCTGACCCTCCTGTGACCAGACAGAAGAAGAGCCTGAGTCTGGAGGGTGTCCACCCTATCCGGAGGCAAAAAGGATTTGCCAATGGTCATGTCCAGAATTGCCCCTATAAACTGGAGGTGTTGGGAAGGGACCAAATGGGACTTCGCCTGGTTGATGGTGATACCCAGGCTGGTGAAAACCTGCATGGTAAGGGAAAGGGAGTGCAGGAGCTTCTTCCTGGACAGGGCCACCAGTAGCTAATCATCCAGGTATGGGAAATACAGGTTACTCACCTGTAACAGGAGTTCTAGGAGTAGAATATGTTGTTCATCCACACTTATTGCAGGTTCCTTGCCGCTTTAAATGTTGCCAGAAGATCTTCAAGCTGACTCCTCCCACCCACCCGGGTGGTAAAACCCTCGGCTCCGCCCCATGATGCCAGATCTAGCCTACTGAAAGCCAGGTTGCGCGTCGTAGCCAGGGAGGTTGGATGGGTTGTGTGGATGAACATACCACCCTAGAACTCCTGTTACAGGTGAGTAACCTGTATTTCTAGGATGTGGATATGTTGTTCAATCCACACTTATTGGCAGACTCCTAGCAGTTCTCCAGGAGGAGGGAGGCAAGGCGCGCACCCCCTCCTTAGGGAATAAGGACTGAAGAACCGAGGTCCCAAAACCAGCATCCCAGCGTGACTCTAGGTCAATGTGGTAATGGGAAATGAAGGTGTGTGCTGACTTCCAGGTAGCAGCCCTGCAGATTTCCTGGGTAGGGACATCCCTAGAAGCAGCCACCGAAGCAGCGGTATGGCAGGTAGAATGAGCTCTTATCCCTTTGGGAGGCTCCTTGCCCACCAACCTATAGCAGAGATCTATGCAGGAGGTGACCCACCTGCCTATCATCTGCTTGGCTGCAGGTCTGCCAGGTGCGGCTTCAGTGTAGGTGACAAACAACTGGCGAACCTCTCCCTGAACTTCAGCCATCCGCTCCTTATAAGAGAGAGAGCGCTCTTCTAGGGTCCAAGGTATGGAGCCTATATTTGGCCTCCGAGGTGTGATTGGAGTAGAACACCGGCAGAGTCAACACCTGGTTAAGGTGAAACCACAATACCACCTTCAGAAGGAATTTCGGGTGAGGGCACAGGACAACTTTATTCCTGTGGAAGACCAGATAAGGAGACTCAATGGAAAGTGCCTGGAGCTCTCCCATCCTTCTGGCTGATGTGATAGCCACCAAGAAGGTGATCTTCCACGACAGGTGAGAGATGTCACACCTGTGCATCGGTTCAAATGGCTTGCCCATGAGCTTAGCCAATACCAGCAGTAGATCCCACGGAGGTGGAGGTTCTCGCACCGGAGGGGATATGTGATCAAGGCCTTTGAAAAAGCACTTGACTACCTTCTCCTGCACCACCGACTGCTTGCTGGCCCACATCCGGTAAGCAGAGATGGCTGCCAGGTACACCTTAAGGGTCGACAACCGAAGCCCTAACTGAGAAAGGGACCATAGGTAGTGAAGAATGCTAGCCAAGGAACAGGAAGAAGGGTCCAACCCTTTGTCCTGACACCAAATGAGAATCTCTTCCATTTGAAGACATAGCATTTTCTGGTCGACTCCTTACGGGACGCCTCAACTATGTTGAGGACCTCATCGGAAAGACCCAAGGCCTGGAACTCTAGCCACTCAGGAACCAGGCCGTCAAGTGCAGGGATTTAAGGTCCAGGTGAATAATCTTCCCCTTGTCGACTGAGAGCAGGTCTGGGCAGGCTGGAAGCCACCTCGGGAGCCTGGAGCTGAGGCTGAGGAGATCTGGGTACCAGTACTGGTGGGTCCAGTCCTGGGCTACCAGAATCACCTGCACTTTGTCCCTCTTTGCCTTGAGAAGCACCTTGTGGATCAAGGGAAATGGAGGGAAGGCATAGAAGAGGTCCGGGGTCCATGGCCTCGAGAAGGCATCCCCCTGCAGCGAACCCTGCTGAGGGGGGTGGGCATGAAACAGCCTCAGCTTCACATTCTCCCTGGAGGCGAACAGGTCCACCTGAGGGGTGCCCCAATGGGAGAACAGATCTAGTACTACCTCCAGCAGGAGAGACTACTCGTGAGATGCAGCACCTATCCGGCTGAGGGCATCGGCCAGACTGTTGGAGGCTCCTGCCACACGGATGGCTCAGAGATCTGCCTCCAGGCTAATCACAAGAGACCAAGTACGGAGATCCTCCTTGCACAGAGGCAAGGAGTGCATTCCGCCCTGTCGGTTGAGGTAGTACATGGTCGTGGTGTTGTCCATCTGGACCTGGACCACTTGACCCCATACAAACGTAGCGAAGGTGGTGAGGGCTAGTCAAGACTGCTTGAAGTTCCAGCAGGTTGATGTGGCATTGAGACTCCTGAGGGGACCAGAGGCTGTGGGCTCTGAGCTCCCCCAGATGGGCACCCCAACCCATCAGAGAGGCGTCGGTCATCAGAGTGACTGTTGGCTCGGGGCAGACAAATGGGATACCCCCTCCTGCAGATGAGCCAGAATGAGCCACCACTATAGGCTGTTCCACATCCCCTGAGTCACCGTCACTGGCTGGTCCAGAGAACCAGAGCGCTGAGACCATTGGTGGGCCAGCCCCCATTGCAGGGGATGCATATGCCAGCGGGCCTAATGGACCACACTGGTGCAGGCCGCCATGAGGCCCAAAAGGTGCAGGAAGTCCTGGGCAGGGTGCCATTGCCCAACCAGAAATGATTGGGCAAAGAAGGAAAGCACCTCGGTCCTGTTCGCCAGGAGCCAGGCTATGGCTCGAAGAGAGTCAAACTCTGCCCCAATGAACTGAATCACCTACGATGGCATGAGTTCTGACTTGGCCTCGTTGATGAGGAGGCCAATCTGAGAGCAGACCTGCAGGGCCAAATCCCCGGACCGCTCCACCTCCAACCTGGAGGGGGCTGCAATCAGCCAGTCATCCAGGTAAGGGTACACCCAGACCCCTCGGTGCTGCAGGAATGCTGTCACCACTGCCATGCATTTGATGAAGACCCTAGGAGCTGGAGAGAGGCTGAAGGGCATGGCCTGGAACTCGTAAAGGGATCCCTCTGCTCAGATGTGGAGGAATCGCTGATGAGACGGACGGATTGAGACGTGAAAAAAAGCGCCCTGAAGGTCCAAGGAACAGAACCACATGCCTGGCTCCAAGGATGGAATGATCTGAGCCAGAGTGACCATCCTGAAGGTGCGAGACCTTAGGAACTTGTTCAGGTCATGTAGGTCGAGAATGAGGCACCAGCCCCCCATCTGTTTTGGGACCAGGAAGTACCTGGACACATACCCTGGGTCTGGAGAGGGGTCCACCATCTCGCTGATCACCTCCTTCTGGAGGAGCAAGGTAATGTCAGCTTGACGAGCTGACAGAGAGGCTGTGGAACCCGTAGCCCCCCGTGGGGTGACGGCTCGATTGGGGGGGAACTGCTCGAATTCCAGAGGCAGACCCCTGCCTACCACTTCCAACACCCAGCGGTCCTAGGTGATAATGGACCAGGTGGAAAGGAAGTGGCAGAGCCCTTCCCCCATGGGGGGAACCCGGGAGGAGTGACGAGGTTGGGGCGACACCCCTCAACCCGTCACTGGGCAGGCTTGGAGGAAGGGCCGGCTGTGGAGCCACCAGGGCCTTTTCCTCCAGGCTTCCTGCTGGAGGAAGCAGCAGGCTTGGCTTTGGGGTGCCAAGCATGAGCCTGCTGGCCCTGATGCTGGGCTGGACATGCAGCAGGGGCTGAAGGACGAAAGGGCTTACTCTGCTGCTGGTGGCCTTTGTCCTTCTGGGCAGATGTGACCAACTCAAAGGTGGCACTGGACTTCTCGATCTGTTGTAGATGACCCTCCACCCCGGGCACGAACAAGTCGGTACCCAGGAAGGGAACGTCTGGGTATCAGCCATGATGGTGGAGATCCACAGCCAAGCTCTGTGGCGCATGGCCACTGCAGCCGCTACTGACCGGGCACATGAGTCAGCAATGTCCAATGAAATTTGGAGCTGCTGTTTAGCAACCATCCTTCCCTGATCCCACACCTGCTTGACTGTCATCTGAAGGTCAGCCAGGAGATGAGGAATCACCTCATCCAGGGAGCCCAAAAGGGCATGTGAAAAGTGTGCCATTAGAACGGCCAAGCTAGCCTGACGAAGGCCTAGGGAGGAAGCAGCGTATACCTTCCGCCCTGAGTAATCCAACTTTTTGGATTCCTTATCGGGCAGATTGTCCACATCCCGAGCATTCCCGGAATGCCAGAAAACACTATCGGTCACTAACCCTTCCGCAGAGGGGTGCTCCGAGAAACCAGAGAGTGAACCAGTAGGGACCGCATACTTTCGAGCCATCCTGGCCGAAGGTGTGGGACAAGATGCTGGCCACTGCCACAACTCCAGGGAAGGGCCAACAATGGCTTTGGCCACCAGAATGGCCTCCGTAAGGGAATCCCCTCGGTCCAGTATCTCCGTAAGGGGATACTTGGCCCATTTCTGAACTGGTTCAAGCTGCATCCCAGTAGACTCTGAGATGAGTCAAAGCATTCCCAAAAACAAGGATGGGCTCTCGTCCACCGACTGACCCCCTGCAGATTCCAGGTCAACCGGCCTAGAGAAAAGGGAGGAGTCGTCGTCAGACTCCGAGGGGTCTGCGAACAGCTGCCGAGAGCCTGAGCCACCCTCCACCTGCTGAGGTCACTCAGGAGTGAGGATGACTGACAACCTATGGGGCAAGCCCTGACCCAACCGAGAACCTTGGTCGGGGCCCCAATCTTAGGTTGTGGAGGTGGAGGTGGAGGTTCCACCACGATGGGTGGAGCAGCCAGTTTCAGCCGAACAACCAGCGCTGGTGGTGGCTCCTCGACTACTATGAGGGGTTGTTTCGGTTGCTCCAGTGACAGCCACTTAATGGCCGGAGAAGGCGACAGAGTCAGCTTGTTACCAGACAGTAAGAGCTGCTGCCACATCAGGTCCTCACAGCGCCGACGAACTTGCGCCGGAGCCTATCCTCTGAAGAGGATGAAGAAAAAAGTACTCACCATAGTAATGTTGTTTCTTCTAATGGAGTCTTGCTGTATTCAGACATAATGCAGTTAGCCCCAGCACTTGAACTGCCCCAGAGAGGAAAGAGTTAACTCTATGCAGAAGCATAGAATGTTGAGCTCGAGCTCGGTTTTCAAACCTCTGTCTGTGGTACTTTCCAGTGTAACCGTCAGATTCTTATGAGCACAATAACTAATATACTATAGTATGGAAATTGTTCAACATATAGCCAAAGGGCAAAAGATTCTTTTTGGGCCCAAAAGACTCAAGTTGAGAACCCAAAAAGGAATGGTACTGATAATATTTAAGTATAAAACACCAGAAAAATAACAACATCATCCACCCCACCCAAGAGGGAAGGTACAAGGTACACCCCTGAGGTGCAACACTGTACCCACCAGCCCACTTCCCAAAAACCAGATTCTTAGAGGGGAGGCGGGGGGAGGTCTGAATACAGCAAGACTCCATTAGAAGAAACAACATTACTATGGTAAGTATTTTTTTCTTCAAACAACATTAAGTCTTGCTGTATTCAGCCATAATGCAGACTACCAAGCAGTTCCCTATGGAGGAGGGAACGCAGAATCTACTTTGGGAAGAGAATCTGCTGTACTGCTCTGCCAAACCTAGCATCACTCCTAGCCTGGATGTCCAGGGAGTAATGTTTGGTAAAATTATGTACTGTTTTCCAGGTGGCTGCTTTACAGATCTCTAACAAAGGTATATCTCCGGCCACAGCTAGAGAAGCAGCTGTACCCCTAGTCGAGTGAGCCCTCAGGCCTGAAGGGGGCATTCTACCCAACTTGTCATAACAGAATTGTATACAACAATAATCCACCTGTCAATAGTTCTTTTAGTGGCAGGCTTACCTTTCCCCACTTCACCATAAGTGAGAAACAATTGAAGACAGTCATTTCTATGTGCCTTAGTATGCTCAATGTAGTAGCTAAAGGCCCTCTTAACATCCAGACTGTGTAACCTTCTTTCACCTGAAGAAGAATGATCAGTGAAAAACACAGGGAGAGATATAGACTAGTTCAGATGAAAATCCGATATCACTTTGGGCAAGAACCTCCTATTGGTTCTTAGGACCGCTTTGCCCCTATGGAAGGAGATTAAGTCAGGTTCAACTGAAGGAGCCTGTAACTCACTAATCCACCTGGCAGAAGTAATAGCTACCAGCAACACAGTTTTCCAGGTCAAATACTTCAATTCGGCCGAAGCCAGAGGTTCAAAGGGTGGCTGCATAAGCTGAGCTATGCAGACATTAAGATCCCAATGCGGAGTGGGCTCCCTAAAGGGAGGGTTAATGTGAACCAGGCCGCTGAAAAACCTTCTGAAAACAGGATGAGATGCCAGGGAAGAGCCCTTCCCAGCTGGGAGGAATGCAGAGACAGCTGCTAGATGAACTTTCAGAGTGGAAGGCCTAAGGCCTAGACCATTCAGATGAACTAGTCTAAGGTTATGGAAATGTCTGCAGAATCAAGCAGGATGCCTTTCTGAGAGTACCAAATATTGAACCTTTTCCATTTTGAGTTGTAAGTTTTTCTAGTGGAAGATTTCCTGGGGACCTTCAGAATATCCAGAACTCCCCGAGAGAGATGTAGTGCTGCCTATTCTAACTCTTCAAGAGCCAGGCCTTGAGATTGAGAGACTGGAGATTGGGGTACCAGATCCACCCCTGGGAGAAGGACAGGAGATTGGGCAGAGACAGGGGAACGTGACACTGACAAGGAAAGCAGTAGAGGATACCAAGGCTGTTCGGCCCAATCTGGAGCCACCAGTATCACTGTGCAGGGTTGAGTCCTGATCTTGAGCAGAACTCTGAACAGCAGAGGGAAGGGAGGGAAGGCATAAAGAAACCTGCCCTTCCAGTCCAAAATGAGGGCATCCTAGGGAACCGTCCCCAAGACTGGAGGTCTGCAACAAGACAGAGGAAGTTGATTGTCCGGTGCTGCAAAGAGATCTATCTCTGGAGTGCCCCACCTGGAGAAGATGACCTTGAGGATGTGAGGATCCAGGGACCATTCGTGATGTCCCTGTGAAATTCTGCTCAGAGCATCTGCTAGTATGTTGTCCTTCCCTGGAAGGTGAACTGCTACCAGAGAAGTCTGAAGAGAATAGGTCAGAGACCTCAGCTTCATGGCCTTTGTGCACAAGGCCGAGGACCGAGTGCCTCCCTGTTTGTTGATGTACCACATTATGGTGGTGTTGTCTGTTCTGACTTGGACCACCTTGCCCTTGACTGAATCCAAGAAGCTCTGCAGGGCTAGGAAAACTGTCCTGACTTCCTGGAGATTGATATGAAGGAGAGACTCTATTGGAGACCAGACTCCTTGAGCTGTCAGGGTTCCCAGGTGAGCTTCCCACCCTAGGAGAGAAGCATCCGTAGTTAGAACTACTGATGGAACTTGAGGGAGAAATGGAACCCCTTGTCTGAGGTTGTTCTGGTCCAGCCACCACTGGAGAGCTTGGACCAGAGTCTGAGTCACTGGAATCAGTTTGGTAAGTGAATCCTTCTTTTGAGACCAAAAAGACCTTAGATGAAACTGAATATCCCTCATCTGGAACCTTGCTCCTTGCACCACTGCCGTGGGAGCTGCCATGTGGCCTAGGAGTTGGAGGAACTGTCTTGCGGGGCGGAAGACCTGAGGTCGAAAGGAGAAAGCGAGATCCACCAGGGCCTTCACCCTTGCTAGGGGAAGGAAGGCTTTTGCTAGTACAGTGTACAACTCAATGCCTATAAAGGTGAGAAGTTGAACTGGTTCAAGAACAGACTTTGGAAGATTGAGAAGAAATCCCAGGGAGCATAGTAGGTCCTGGGTAGTTTGAAGAGCTGACTTGACCTGTAAAGGTGACTGACCCACTAAGAGCCAGTCATCCAGATACGGGAAGATGGTGATACCCTGTCTTCTGAGGTAAGCCACCACTACTGCACGACACTTTGTGAACACCCTTGGAGCTGATGTTAGGCCGAATGGCATAGCTCTGAATTGGTAATGGCCTGAAGGCAACTCGAACCTGAAATATTTTTTGTGGGAGCACCTGATAGGAATATGGAAGTAAGCATCCTTGAGGTCCAGAGATGCTAGCCAATCCCCTGGCCTTAGAGAGGAAAGGATAATTCCCAGAGTTACCATTTTGAATTTGGGCTTTGAAATGTGTCTGTTCAAATACCTTAGGTCTAGGATGGGTCGCCACTCCCCTGTTTTCTTTGGGGTAAGGAAGTACCTGGAGTACAGTCCTTTTCCCCTTGTGCTGAGTAGGAACTCTTCTCATAGCTCTGAGAGCTAGAAGAAAGGAAACCCCACCTCTAGGCAATGGTTTCTGAGAGTGATGCAGTGGAAAGACTTGGCCCTCTTTTTTGGAAATTTTTTGAAGCTGAGGGCCAGTCCCTGGCTTACTACTTCCAGGACCCACTTGTCTGAGGTCACAGACTTCCAGGCCTGGAAATAGTGAGCCAGCCTGTCTCCTACTGGAAATGGGGAGTCAACCCGGGCTGACACATAAGGGTGTCTGCTTGGCAGGAGCCTTGGACTGAGAGGAGGAGGGAGCAGCTCTGCTCATCCCCCGCCCCCTCCTCTCTGAAGAACCCCCTCTGTGAGAAGGGAGAGGAGGCCTGGGCTTAGTAAAAAGGCCTTGGAAAGGGCCTGCCCCTGCCCCTAGACTGCTGCTTGTGCAAAGTGGCTTGCCTTTCTTTGACCTGTGCACTCCTGTACATGGTCCTGTAGTCATCCATTTTCTTCATGTAAGCCTTTGTCTGCTCCCCAAACAGAGAGTTACCTACTACGGGAAAATCCATAGCCTTAGTCTGGGTAGCCTGTGAAAGGCTAGTACATCTGAGCCAAACATGTCTTCTGAGAAATACAGATGTAGCCATGACTCTAGATGCCACATCATTGGAGTCCACAGCAGCATGAAATTGCATTTTGGATGCCTCAATTCCATCAGCAGCCATCTCCTCCAGCTCCTTGGCTAGCTGGGGAGAGGTCTGTTTAGCCAGTTCCAGAACCGTATCCCATCTGCATTTCTGGTACCTGGTTATGTAGGCCATATGAGCAGCCAGCCTGAGTCCCAAAGAGGATGCCAAATACTGTTTCTTTGCCATGGCATTCACTTTCCTGGAGTCCTTATCCGGGGGGTGTGAAGCCAATGGAATGTTAGCCCTGTCACAGGCTGCAGCTTGCAGTACCCCAATATGGCTGCAATGACTATAAAGGAACTCTGCAGCTGAGCCTGATAACAAATACCTCCTGTCCATTCTCTTATCCACAGGAGGTACTGAATTAAGGGTTTGTAAAATTTTGTGTGTCTGTATCCCCAAGGATTTATGAAGAGGGATAGATAGCCTTTTGGATTCCGGGATGTTCATCATTTCCACAAAATCAGGCTATTCATCCTCCTCTGCAGCTTCAACCAAGGGAAGCTGCAGGGTTTCTGCCACCATTTTGTAGAACAAAAAATGTGAAGGGGACTCAAAGAGCCTGGGAGGAGACACACCTGAGGGCCTGTCTGGGGAGATGTCCAGATCAATGGGCACATCCAGACCCCCCTGGTCATCGTCATCATAATCATCAAAGGGATAGTCTTTGTCTCCCTCCCACTCCTCATAATAAGCTCCTGGATCACAATCCAGAGGAGACTGATCCGACCAAACTAACCACCTAACCGGCGGTACCGGTTCGGACGGAACCAGTCTAAGCGATTGAACAATGCTAATCGCTTTGGCTATTTCGTCCGCGGTTGGAGAGTGCAATACCGGATCCGAACCGGCAGACTTACACTTCTTTTTTGATGGAACCAATCCCTCAGGGTCAACTCTCCTTTTGCCCAAGGAGGTATCACCTAGGTCAGTAGGCACCTCCTCAGGTTCAGCCGCAACTGAACAGGGCTGGCCATCCGGATCTACATACTTCTCAGCTTCCCTTTCCTTCAGCCTACTCAGTCTTTTTTCTAGAGTGGATTTAGGAAAGTTTTTACAGATTTGGCAGTCTGACTTGAGGTGGTCAAACCCCAGACAATAAACACAGATGAGGTGGGGGTCAGCTTTAGCAAAGGCCTCCCCACACTCAGTACAGTGTTGAAATCCAGTGGGACCAGTTTTTTTCTTGGGTTTCTCGGACATGGCAAACCTAACAAATTACCCTATTGCAGCTTTCAAGCCAGGTAATACAATAACTGATCGGTTACAAACCGTGTCACGGGCTCTTTAAAAGAACTGGCAAAAGGTCCGGTTCTTTTGAAACCGATTGGTACCAGAACACCACTCTAATCCCAGAAATGAAATTAAAAATTAAACAGAATGTGACAAGGTCATTTCCAAACCAGACTGACCGGAAAGAAACTGAGGAAAAGAACAATTTCCACTTTTTCACAAAAATAAAACACAGTCACTACCTATCTACACACTACCTGTACCGTAGACAGAGGCTGGAAATCTGAAAATAACAAAAAATATGTGGTTTCAACCGAACGCTTTGTTTACCGAACCGGGCACAGGAAATCTCTGGAGCGACTTCACTGTTAGGTGGAGTAAAGAATCTGACGGTTACACTGGGAAGTACCACAGACAGAGGTTTGAAAACCATGCTCAAGCTCAATGTTCTATGCATCTGCATAGAGTTAACTCTTTCCTCTCCAGGGCAGTTCAAGTGCTGGGACTAACTGCATTATGTCTGAATACAGCAAGACTTCATGTTGTTTGAAGAGGATAAGCGGTGGCGCCACTTTCCATGGTGCTGAGACCGAGACCTGGAAGAAGACCTAGACTGAGACCTTTGGGGATTCCGAGGGTGGGTCAGAGGGGGAATGGGGGAAACCCGCTCTTCCATCAGTACAGGGACCTTAACCGGGGACTCCGGCACAGGAGGCACAGGCAAGTCCTCAGTAATCACCGGGGGAACCGGTGAAGTAAGGTTGTCGGCATCACCAGTTGACAAACCGTCCGATGGGTCGAGAAAAGTCTTGACCGCGTCGACAGTTGTCTCAGCCTGCTGACCTGATGGGGACACCATGAAGCCAGTGGCCTTAGTCGCAACCTTGACTGAAGGGGATCTCTTCTGCTCCCATGAATGTTGACGATGGGACTTACCTTTCGAGTCCTTCTTCTTGGACCGACTGGAATGTCCCGATGGTCCTTATCCCTTGGAGGAGAGGGATTGACAAAGCTCCTTAAAGGAAGCTGTATAGGAAGAGCCCAAGGAGAGTGGGATAAATGCCACAGCCGAGGAGGAAGAAGAAGCAGCCTGGGTCGCCTCCTCCTCGAGGGTGATCATCTGCTCCAACTGTTCCGCGGACACCGCCCAATGGGCCTGCTTCGACTTGACTTGCGGATACAATTTTTCAGGGCACCCAAGAAGAAGTTAAGCAGTGCAGTCCTCCAAGATCGAAGCCGAGAAGGAGCTACACAATTCGCAAGCCTGCGAATCATGGCCAAGCCACAGGCCCTGGATGCACGTGGAGTGCGGATCGGTCCGGGACATCTTCTGCCCACAGGAGTACCTACGAAAGCCGGGAGTTGATTTGTCCTTTGCAGCCGCAAAGGAAGACAAAGAGCAGAGTCTTGTAAACTTTAGAATTAGTTTTGGGTTAACTGAAGAGTGTGGATCCAGACCTAAAACACAGAGAGCTAAGGAGGGAACCTGAACTTCCAAGCAGTAAGGAAGATCTGGCATCATGGGGCGAAGCTGAGGGTTTTACCACCCAGGTGGGTGGGAGGAACCAGCTTGAAGACCTTCTGGCAACATTTAAAGTGGCAAGGAACCTGCCAATAAGTGTGAATTGAACAACATATCTACATCCCTAGAATACCTTTACTCACTGGGTACGCAGGTGGGCCGCTACCACTGACAGGCATTTGGTAAAACCTTGGGGAGCCGAGGAAAGACCAAATGGGAGGGTCTTGTAGTGGTCCCCGTGAAAGCAAAAACGGAGGAATTTGAAGTGGGAAGGGCAGATGGGGATATGCAGGTAGGCATCCTGCATGTCCAAAGCGCACAGCCACTGTCCCTGCAAAAGGAGAGGTAAAAGGCTCTGTAAAGAGAGCATTCTGACCATTTGTACTCCATGAACATTTTCAGGGAGCTGAGGTCTAGAAGAAAAAATTACTCACCTTAGTAACTGTGTTTCTTCTAATGGAGTCTTGCTGTATTCTGACATTATGCAGTTAGCCCCAGCACTTGAACTGCTCCAGAGAGGAAAGAGTTAACTATGCCAGAGCATAGAACATTGAGCTCGAGCCCGGTTCAAACCTCTGTCTGCTGCACTCTGAAGTGTAACCATCAGATTCTTACGAGCTAACACTAACTAACTACACCTACTATGTGGAAATTGTAAAATTACTAGCCAAAAGGCAACCAAATATTTTGGATCCCAAAAGACTCAAGTCAAGAAATCCAAAACAAAAAACTAGGTAGTGAACAAACATAATTATTAAAAACAACATAATCCACTCCCCCTCTCTAAACAGGAAAGAGTGCCAAGTGCACCCCTGAGGTGCAACACTGCGCCTGCCAGCCCACTTCTCAAAAAACAGGTTCTGAGAGGGAAGGCAGGTCAGAATACAGCAAGACTCCATCAGAAGAAACACAATTACTAAGGTGAGTAATTTTTTCTTCAAACATGAAGTCTTGTTGTATTCTGACATTATGCAGACTACCAAGCAGTAATGCCCTGGAGGAAGGTACTGAACCTATTTTGGGAATAGGCTCTGCAGTACTGCTGTACCAAACCCTAGCATCACTCCTAACCTGGATATCCAGAGGGTAATGCTTGGTGAATGAATGGACTGTTTTCCAGGTGGCAGCTTTGCATATGTCTAGTAAAGGTACTGTACATCTCTAGCAGCAGCCAGAGATACAGCTGTACCTCTGGTCGAATGAGCCCTCAGGCCTGAGGGGGCACTTTGCTTAGCTTTTCATGGCAGAACTGTATACAAGAGACAATCCACCTGGCAATAGTTTTCTTAGTAGCAGGTTTACTCTTCCCCACTTCACCACAAGTGAGGAACTGGACAGAGTCAAACCTAAGTGCCTTAGTATGCTCAATATAGTAGCTAAGAGCCCTCTTAACATCCAAACTGTGTAATCGTCTCTCTACTGAAGAAGAATGTGTAATCATCTCTCTACTGAAGAAGAATGATCAGTGAAGAACACAGGAAGAGACATAGACTGTTTCAGATGAAAATCTGAAACCACTTTGGGTAAGAACCTCCTGTTGGTTCTAAGGACCGCCTTATCTCTATGTAATGAGAAAATCAGGCTCCACTGACAGCTTGTAATTCACTGATACGCCTGGCAAAGGTAATAGCTACCAGGAACAGTTTTCCAAGTCAAGTACCTAAGTTCTGCTGAGGCCAAAGGCTCAAAAGGGGGTTGCATAAGCTGAGCAATGCAAACATTAAGATCCCAAGCAGGAGTAGGATCCATAAAGGGAGGATTGGTATGGAGCAATCCTTTAAAGAATTTACAGAAAACAGGGTGAGATGCCAGTGAGGAGGGCTTTCCCACTGACAGAAATGCAGAAACAGCTGACAAGTGTACTTTAAGGGTAGCTGGTCTGAGGCCTAAGCCATTAAGATGAACCATGTAATCCAGAACTGTAGACAAGTCAGCAGTATCTGGGGATATGTGCTTACTGGAACACCAAATGCTGAATCTTTTCCATTCGGAGTTATAAGTTTTTCTGGTGGCAGGTTTTCAAGAGGCTTTGAGAATGTCCAGAACCCCTTGAGACAAATGCAAATTTGCATATTCTAGCTCTTCAAAAGCCATGCCTTGAGACTGAGAGGTCGAAGGTTGGGGTACCAAATCCTCCCCTGAGAGGAGGTTAACAGGTTGTGATTCCTGGGAAGAGATAGGGGAAGAGGGACTGCTAGGGGTCAGCAACAAGGGATACACCAAGGCTGCCTGGCCCAGTCTGGAGCAGTCAAGATCACTTTGCAAGACTGTGACCTTATCTTGACCAGAACTTTGAATGGTAGAGGAAAGGGGGGAAAGGCATACATAAATTTCCCCTCCCAATACAGAAGTAGAGCATCCAGGGGACTGAGCCCAAGACTGGGGGTCTGCAACAGAAGAGAGGAAGTTGGTGATTGTCTGGGGCTGCAAAAAGATCTATCTCTGGAGTGCCCCACCTTGAAAAGATCACTTTTAACACTAGGGGATCAAGTGACCATTCGTGATGGCCTTGAGAAATCCTGCTCAATGCATCTGCTAGCACATTGTCCTTCCCTGGAAGATGGACTGCTACCAGAGACGTCTGTAGGGAATAAGCCAGGGACCATAATTTCATGGCTTCCTTGCACAAGGCCGACTGAGTGCCTCCCTGCTTGTTGATGTACCACATGGTGGTGGTGTTGTCTGTCCTGACCTGAACCACCTTGATCTGTAGAGAGTCCGAGAAAGCTTGTAGAAAAAGGTACACTCCCCTTGAGCTCCAGAAGATTGATGTGGAGGAGAGACTCTCGAGGGGAACACACTCCCTGTGCTGTGAGGACTCCCAAGTGAGCTCCCAACCCCAGGAGAGAAGCATCTGTGGTTAGAAGCACAGAATGAGACTGAGTGATGAACAGAACCCCTTGTCTGAGGTTGTCCTGATCCAACCACCATTGGAGAGCCTGAATCAGAGTCTGAGTCACTGAAATTAGTTTGGTTAGAGGATCTTTTTTCAGGGACCAAAAAGCCCTCAAATGGAACTGAATGTCCCTCATCTGAAATCTGGTCCCTTGTACCACTGCAGTGGAAGCTGCCATGTGGTCCAGGAGTTGAAGAAAATGCCTTGCTGGTCGAGACACCAGAAGGTGAAAAGAAGAAGTTAGGTCTATAAGGGCCTTTGCTCTTGCCAGAGGGAGAAAGGCTCTTGCTTTGACAGTATCCAGCTCTACCAGGGTCGGACTGGCCCACCTGGATACCTGGAAATTTCCAGGTGGGCCCTCCTCAGTTGGGTATCTGGTCACCTTCTGAACTCTGAAAACTTTTGTATTTATCATCTTTTTTCTAATTAAATGGTGTATCTGGGACACTATAGATAAATGTAAGATGTAATCACAGAGCCAATGTATCAAACTGAAGTGGAATACTGATACAAGTGAGTCACCCTGGGCCCTCCTGTATTGATTTTCCAGGTGGGCCCTTGCATTCTCTTTCCAGGTGGGCCCTCTGTACCCCAGTCCGACCCTGAGCTCTACCCCTATGAAGGTCAAGAATTGCACTGGTTTGAGAACTGATTTTGGAAGATTGAGGAGGAATCCTAGGGAAGTGAGCACTTGCAGGTTTGACTTGACTTGGTCTGGAGACTGATCCACAATGAGCCAGTCATCCAGATATGGAAATGTTTTGTCTCCTTAGAAAGGCCACTACTACTGCTAGGCATTTTGTGAACACCCTGTGTGCTGATGTTAGGCCGAAGGGCATTGCTCTGAACTGATAATGGCCTGAAGGCAGTTCAAACCTGAGGTACTTTTTGAGGGAGCACCTAATGGTAATGTGAAAATAGGCATCCTTGAGCTTCAGGGAGGCTAGCCAATCCCCTGGCCTTAGAGGGGGAAGAATTATTCCCCGTCTCAGCATTTTGAATTTTGGCTTTACCAAGTGCTTGTTTAAGTATCTTAAATCTAGGATGGGACGCCACTCCCCTGTCTTCTTTGGGGTAAGGAAATATCTAGAGTACATACGTTTGCCCCTGTGAGATGTAGGAGCTCTCTCTCTGGCTCTGAGCCAGCAGAGAGGAAATCTCTGCCTCTAAGGCAATGGTTTCGGAGATGTTTGCGGCCCTGGCTTACTACCGGCATGACCCACTTGTCTGAGGTAACAGACTTCCAGGCCGGGAAGTAGTAAGTCAGCCTGCCTCCTACAGGAATTGGGGAGTCAGCCCGGGCTGACACATCAGGGTGTCTGCTTGGCAGGAGCCTTAGACTGAGAGGAGGATGCAGCTCTGCTAATCCCCCTTCTGCCTCTCCCTCTGAAGAACCCCCTCTGAGGAAAACCTCAACGCCATCAGCAGCCAACTCCTCCAGCTCCTTGGCAAGCTGGGGGGAAGACTGTTTAGCCAGTTCCAGAACAGCAAACCATCTGGACTTCTGGTATCTGGCTGTGTAGGCCATGTAGTTAGCCTACCTGAGTCCCAAGGAAGAGGCCAGGTCATGTTTTTTAGCCATGGCATCCAGCTTCCTGGAGTCTTTATCTGGGGTGTGTGAAGCCAAGGTTATGTTAGCCTTATCACAGGCTGCAGCCTGCATGACCCCAATGGGCACTCCCTCAGGTTCGGTCAGAACCGAACCAGGCTGGCCATCCAAGTCAGCGGACTTCTCTGCCTCCTTTTCCCTAAGCCTGCCCAATCTTTTATCTAGGGTGGCCTTAGGAAAATTTTTGCGAATCTGGCAGTCTGAATCAATGTGGTCAAAACTCAGACAGTAAACACAAGTGGTGTGGGGATCAGTCTTAGCAAAGGGCTCCCCACACTCACTGCAGTGTTGAAATCAAGTGGGCCTGGTTTTTCTTTTGGGTTTCTCAGACGAAGCCATCCTAAAAACATACCTCTTACTCAGCAAAAGCCAGGCAAGGCCCCCTTATCAGTTCCTAACCGTGTCACGGGTATTCCTTCCAGAGCCCCTGTAATTCTTACTGTCGCATATGTCCCCTCAAGAAACCAAGCTCCTACTATACAATCCCTTGCTAACTACATCTCCATCCCCCAAAACAGAACACATCATAGTTGGAGACTTTAATGTGAACTGGCTTGCCAGTTTGGCTTCCCATGCCAAGGACACCTTCGCTACACTGGGCCTGACCCAGCAGATCAGCCAACCTACCAGGGTGAACCCCACTAATGGTTCTAGCACTCTGATTGATCTTCTCCTCACCAACCGTCCTCACAGAATCTCTGACCTGGTGGTCCTTCCAGACTTCCTAAGTGATCACTCACCCATCCTCTTTTCCTGGTCGTGTCTTCAGCAGAAACCCAAACAAAACTATATTGCCCGGCGTCGTCTCCGACCCGGAGGCCTCACAAAACTAAGAAAATACTTAACTCAATGGGACTGGTCCCCCATCTCCAGGGCCCCTACTATAGATGAAGCCCTTGATTATTTCACCTGTTCTTTTAATAAAGCATGTGACATCTATGCCCCACTAGCAAAAGTGCAATCCAAGAAACGTAATGCCCCCTGGGTCACGCCTGCACTGCTCCAACAGCTAAAGCACAGAGATGATCTCTGGCATAAAGCAATCACATCCAGCAAGCCTATAAAGTGGCTCATAGCAGATGCACTTGGGCCATTAAACAGGCCAAATCGGGCTAGTACAAAACGACCCTTGCCTCCTCCTGGGGGAATGCTCGGTTGTTCTGGGACAATATCAAGGAACTCAATGGCAAATCCCGGCTCCCCCCCCTCCACTAACTGTCAACAATGTCCCTACCACCAACCCACTGGCCATCGCTAACTGCCTCAACTCATCATTCTCTGACCTTAGTGCAGTACTGCCAAATAACTTCTTCGACCCCACTCCTGCAACCCCGACCCCAAACACCCAGCATCCCCTCTTCCATATCAGGGTGATCTCATGAAAGCACTCAGTGGCTCTTGCTATTGCAAAGATTCTTTTGATATGAGAATCCTACATCTAGTACTAGATACAGTCCTCTCCCCACTGACTGACCTCATTAACCACTCCCTAAGTCTGGGGCAGTTCCCAGCAGCCTGGAAGACTGCCACAGTCACCCCAATACTGAAGAGTGGTGACAGCACCTCCCCCAGTAACTACCGTCCCATATTCATTCTCCCACCACTCTCGAAAAAATTATAGCCACCCAACTCACTGAGTACCTATTGCTCATAACCTACTTTGCAGGGAGCAGCATGGCTTCAGATCTGGGCACATACAACTACGGCTCTCACTGAGTTCTCTAATTTTATTCACTCTGCCCTGGATAGAAAACACCTAGCTGGAGCTGTCTTCATCGATCTGTCAAAGGCCTTTGAAACAGTCTCCCACCCCTTACTCTTAAGCACACTCTACCACATAGGTCTGTCCCAAGGACCCGTCTCATGGTTTACCAGTTACCTCACAGCTAGATCACAATGTGTCAAAATAAACAACACCCTCTCAACCACCCTGCCAGTCCACTCTGGGGTTCCCCAGGGCTCCATCCTCGGCCCTCTATTATTCAGCATCTATCTAAACACCTTTCCCAATTCCTACTCCAGCAACCTACTACTCTATGCAGATGACGCAGTTCTTTTTGCCTCACAACCAGATCCTACAGTATTGCAGTCCTCCCTCCAACATGCATTTAACCAGATTGAAAACTGGTTCATAGTCCAAAGACTTGGGGTCAATGTAAAAAAGTCAAGGACTTTGCTCTTTGCCCATCGACAGAATAAGGCCAAGAATGTGCAGCTAACAATCCTCTCCCACTCTCTCCTTCCTCTAGAACAGGTCCATACATATAAATACTTGGGCCTTACATTTGATTCCAGCCTCTCCTTCCATTCACACATTGACACTCTATCATCAGCCATAAATGTCCATATAGGCCTATTGTATCGGGGATATCTGGGACAAGGATTGCCTACCTCGGGAAGCCCTTAATCTGGCTGTCACCTACTCAGTCCTCTCCCTAGTCGATCATGGGCTCACTATCTACTCGGCTGCTGACCACACAGTCCTTAATAAAATCCACCTTGCCATAAGAAAAAATTACTCACCTTAGTAATTGTGTTTCTTCTAATGGAGTCTTGATGTATTCTGACAATTGCAGTTAGCTCCAGCCTTTGAACTGCCTTGGAGAGTATAGGGTTAAATTTCTATGCATGGCATAGAATGTTGAGCTCGAGCTCGGTTGAAGACTCTGTCTGCAGTACTTTGAATCCAAACCATCAGATTCTTACAAGTTAAAATCTCACTGACCTACCAGAATGTGGAAATTGTAAAATTTCTACTAGTCAACTGGCAACTAACGGTCTAGGTTCCCAAAGGAAGACTCAAGTCAGGAAACCCAAAAACCAAACAAAAACCAGGTAATAAAGCATAACAAATTCTTAATAACCAAACTAAAGCACCCAACAGGAAGTGTGCTGAAGACACCCCTGGGGTGTAACACTGCACCTGCCCACCCACTTCCCAAAAACAGGTTCTCAGAGGGGTGGCAGGGAAGGATGTCAGAATACAGCAAGACTCCATTAGAAGAAACACAGTTACTAAGGTGAGTAATTTTTTCTTCAAACAACATGAAGTCTTGCTGTATTCTGACAATTGCAGATTACCAAGCAGTACCTCCAAAGAGGAGGGACAGAACCTACTTTGGGAATAGGCTGTGAAGCACTGCTGTGCCAAATCTAGCATCACTCCGAGCCTGGATATCCAGGGGCTAATGAATGGTGAAGGTATGAACCGTTTTCCAGGTGGCTGCTTGGCAAACTTCTAACAAGGGAATATCCCTGGCCGCAGCCAAAGATGCAGCTGTACCTCTAGTGGAATGAGCCCTCAGGCCTGAGGGAGGAATTTTTCCCAGTTTCTCATAACAGAATTGGGTACAGGACACAATCCACCTGGCAACAGTTCTCTTGGTGGCAGGTTTGCCCTTACCTACTTCCCCATAAGTGAGCAACAATTGGAGGGAGTCAAACCTGTGACCTTTTGTACGTTCTATGTAGTAACTAAGGGCTCTTTTAATATCTAAACTGTGTAACCTTCACTCTCCTGAGGAAGCATGATCAATGAAGAACACAGGAAGAGACATGGATTGGTTCAAGTGGAAATCAGAAACCACTTTGGGTAGGAACCTCCTATTGGTTCTAAGGACCACCTTGTCCCTATGAAATGAGATGAAGTCCGGTTCAGCTGACAGAGCTTGCAATTCACTAATACGTCTGGCAGAGGTTATAGCAACCAAAAACACAGTTTTCCAAGTCAAGTACTTCAACTCTGCTGAGGACATAGGCTCAAAATGGGGTTGCATAAGCTGAGCAATGCAGATATTCAAATCCCAGGTTGGAGCAGGATCTCTAAAAGGAGGATTGGTATGAAGCAATCCTTTGAAAAATTTACAGAATACAGGATGAGATGACAGAGAGGAAGGCTTTCCCACTGACAGAAAAGCAGAAACAGCTGACAAATGTACCTTGAGAGTAGCTGGTCTGAGGCCTAGACCATTAAAATGAACCATATAATCCAGAACTGTAGACAATTCAGCAGTGTCTGGGGATATATGCTTCTTGGAACACCAAATGCTGAATCTTTTCCATTTGGAGTTGTAAGTTTTTCTGGTGGCAGGCTTTCGAGAGGCTTTGAGAATGTCCAGAACCCCTTGGGACAGATGCAAATCTGCATATTCTAACTCTTCAAGAGCCATGCCCTGAGATTGAGGGACCAAAGATTGGGGTACCAAATCCTCCCCTGAGATGAGGTTACTAGATTGCACTTCCTGGGGAGAGACAGGGGAAGACGGACTGCTAGGGACAGCAGCAGGAGATACCATGGCTGCCTTGCCCAGTCTGGAGCAATCAGAATTAGTCTGCAGGATCGTGACCTCATTTTGACCAGAACTTTGAACAACAGAGGAAAAGGAGGGAAGGCATAGAGGAATTTCTCTTCCCAGTTCAGAACCAGAGCATCCAGAGGGACTGAGCCCAGTACTGGAGGTCTGCAACAAAACAGAGGAAGCTGGTGATTGTCCAGGGCTGCAAACAGATCTATCTCTGGAGTGCCCCACCTGGAAAAAATCACTTCTAGCACCAGGGGATCCAGAGACCATTCATGATGGCCTTGGGAGATTCTGCTCAGTGCATTTGCTATCACATTGTCCTTTCCCGGAAGGTGGACTACAACTAAGGATGTCTGCAGAGAGTAAGCCGGAGACCATAGTTTCATGGCTTCCATGCACAAGGCTGTGGACCGAGTGCCTCCCTGCTTGTTGATGTACCACATGGTGGTGGTGGTGTCTGTCCTGACCTGTACCACCTTGTTCTGCACTGACTGAGAGAAGGCTTGCAGAGCCAGGAACACTGCCCTGAGCTCCAAAAGATTGGTATGCAGGAGGGACTCTTGATGGGACCACTGTCCCTGGGCTGTGAGAGCCCCGAGATGGGCTCCCCACCCCAACAGAGAAGCATCTGTGGTAAGGACCACAGAGTGGGGCTGATTGACGAAAGGAACCTCTTGCCTGAGATTGTCCTGATCTTGCCACCATTGGAGTGTCTGGATCAGAGTCTGAGTCACTGGAACCAGTTTGGTAAGAGGATCCTTCTTTTGGGACCAGAAGGACCTTAGGTGGAACTGAATGTCCCTCATTTGAAACCTGGCTCCTTGGACCACTGCTTTAGAAGCTGCCATGTGACCCAGAAGCTGAAGGAAATGCCTTGCTGGTCGAGAGACCAAAAGGTGGAAAGAGGAGGCCAGCTCTGAAATGGCTGTAACCCTCTGCATGGGAAGAAAAGCTCTTTCCTTGACTGTATCCAGCTCTGCTCCTATAAAAGTGAGAAGCTGTACAGGTTCGAGAACGGACTTGGAAAGGTTGAGAAGAAACCCCAAGGGTGTGAGCACTTGCTGGGTCACTTGGAGGTCTGACTTGACTTGGTCTCAGGACTGTCCCACAATGAGCCAGTCATCCAGATATGGGAACACTGCAATCTTCTTCCTTCTTAAAAAGGTCACCACTACTACCAGGCACTTTGTGAACACCCTTGGAACTGATTTTCGGCCAAAGGGCATTGCTCTGAACTGATAATGGCCTGAATACAATTCGAACCCGAAGTACTTTCTGTGGGAGCACCTGATGGAAATGTGAAAATATGCATCCTTGAGGTCCAGGGAGGCTAGCCAGTCCCCTGGCCTTAGAGGGGGAAGAATTATTCCCAGAGTCACCATTCTGAACTTTGGTTTTAACAGATGCTTGTTCAGATATCTTAAATCCAGGATGGGTTGCCACTCCCCTGTCTTTTTTGGGGTAAGTACCTGGAGTACAGACCTTTGCCCCTGTGTAGGTAAGGCACCCTCTCTATGGCCCTTAGAGCCAACAGAGATGAAACCTCTGTTTGCAAGGCAAGGGATTCAGAGGTGCTTGCAGGTGGAAAAGATCTGGGCCTCAGCTTGGGAAATCTTTTGAAGCTGAGGACCAGTCTCTGGCTTACCACTTCCAGGACCCATTTGTCTGGATTAACAGGCTTCCAGTCCTGGACGAAGTAAGCCAGCCTACCTCCTACTGGTATGGTGGAGTCGACCCGGGCTGACACTTCAGGGTGTCTGCTTGGCAGGATCCTTGGGCTGAGGGGTGGATGCAGCCCTGCTCATCCCCCTTCTGCCACTCCCTCTAAAGAACCCCCTCTGGGAAAAGGGAGAAGAGGCCTGCGCTTGGGAGAAAGGCCTGTGAAAAGGCCTGCCCCTGACCCTGGCTTGCTGCCCTTGAGGATTTGCCTGCCTTTCCTTGGCCTGTGCACTCCTGTAAGTGGTCCTGTATTCATCCATTTTCTTCACGTAATTCTTTGTCTGCTCCCCAAACAAAGAATTACCCACCATAGCAAAATCAATGGCCTTAGCCTGGGTGTCTGTGAAAGGCTAGTACATCTGAGCCAAGCCATTCTCCAAAGAGCCACATATGTAGCCATGACTCTTAATGACACATCATTGGAGTCCACAGCAGCATGAAACTGAACCTTGGATGCCTCGATCCCATCAGCAGCCACCCCCTCCAGCTCCTTGGCCAGCTGGGGGGAAGCCTGCTTAGCGAGTGCCAGTACAGTGTCCCATCTGGACTTCTGGTACCTGGCTGTATAGGCCATATAATTAGCCTGCCTGAGTCCCAAAGAGGATGCCATGTACTGTTTCTTTGCCATGGCATCCAACTTCCTGGAGTCTTTATCTGGGGGGTGTGAAGCCAAGGGAATGCCTCCCCTGTCACAGACTGCAGCCTGCACTACCCCAACATGACTGCATTGCTGGTAAAGAAACTCTGTATCCGAGCCTGACAGAGTATACATCTTGTCCATCCTTCTATCCACAGGAGATATAGAGTTAGGAGACTTTAGAATGTTTTGAGTCTGCTTCCCAAAAGACTTATGAAGGGGAATAGACAGTCTCTTAGACTCTGGGATATCCATCATTTCAACAAAGTTAGGCTCTTCTTGGTCCTGCACAGCCTCCTCCATAGGAAGCTGGAGAGTTTCTGCCACTTTCTTGTAAAACAGAAAGTGGGGAGGGGACTCAGAGAGCCTAGGAGGGGAAACACCAGAAGGTCTGTCTGGGGAGATGTCCAGTTCGATACGCACATCCAGACTTTCTAAGCACTAATCATCATAATCCTCACATTGTTCACAGTCCACCTCCTCAAAATCCGGTTCATAAAAATCTTCAGGGGAATGATCCTGAACCGGAGGAACCGACCGAACCGAACCCCTACCAACTGGGACTGGATCGGTCGGAACCGGATGAAGTGATTCCACAATCTGAATCGCTCGGGCAATTTCTTCCGTGGTCGGAACATGGAGTTCTGGATCCGAACCGGCAGATTTTCCCTTTCTTTTCCTTTTTGTAGGAACTGACCCCTCAGGATCAGCTCTCCTCTCCTGCCTGAAGAAGTATCGCCCTGGTCAGAGGGCACTCCTTCTGGTTCGGTGGTAACCGAACCGGGCTGGCCTTCCGGGTTAGCGGATTTCTCGGCCTCCTTCTCCCTAAGTCTACCTAATCTCTTATCCAGGGTAGACTTGGTAAAATTCTTATATATTTGGCAGTCTGAGTCGAGGTGGTCAAACCCCAGACAGTAAACACAGGTGGTGTGGGGATCGGCCTAAGCAAAGACCTCCCCACACTCACTGCAGTGTTGAAACCCATTGGGCCCATTTTTTTTCTTGGGTTTCTTAGATATGGCCAACCTAACCAAATGTACCCTTTTTTCGGCAACTGCCAGGCAAGACTCTCTTATCAGTTTCTAACCGTCTTACGGGTGTTTGAAAAAAACGCTAAAAACATGTTTTTTTTTAAACCGATAAGAACCGGTAACCACACACTAAAATTACTAAATCAAAAGACCTAAAGGATCGGTGCAGCCGAACTGATCGGGACTTTTACAATTTCCACAATCCAAAAACACTATCTAAGTACTTACTGTACTGCAGACAGAGTGAACTGAATCGAGGTAAAATAATTCGGAAAACCGAGCCTTTGGACCGAGCAACAGAAGAAATCTCCGGAGCGACTGTTCAGTGAAGCGGGGTAAAGAATCTGATGGTTTGGATTCAAAGTACTGCAGACAGAGTCTTCAACTGAGTTCAAGCTCAACATTCTATGCCCTGCATAGAAATTTAACCCTATACTCTCCGGGGCAGTTCAAAGGCTGGCGCTAACTGCAATTGCCAGAATACAGCAAGACTTCATGTTGTTTGAAACAAAGCATGCAGACTCCTCACCGGGGCAGACAAGCGTACCCATACCTGTACCCTATATGCCCTGACAAATCTCTTTACCCTGGATGAAAGGCTATTTTATCAAACATGCCTCCTCACATAGAAAATACACCTGGGGCTTACCCCTTGGGGGTTTCTGCCTCTCTCCTATCCTCCCACACCTTGGTGAACACCCGCACTTGTGGTCCATCCCAAGGGTTAGAACCTCCTTAGCCCAAAGGTCATTCCCACACAGGGCTCCTGCCTGGTACAATGAACTCCCCTCTGACATCTCCTCCATCTCCCAATTAGGACCTTTCAAGTCAGCCCTCAAAGAGCATATTCTCGCTTCACGGCACTGCCAATGTGCTAGCTAGTGCTGGGTCATGTATCTATCATCTTACGGGACCACCCCACCACTGAGCTCCTACCGATAGGGCTACCAAACATTACCTATTAACAATGCCTCCTTTGGCTGCACTCACAAGGTATCTGTCTAATTCTCTACTTCGCTGTAAATATCAAACCTGTTACTCCCTCCCTCCCTCTATCAGCAAACTTATTGTTCTCTTGAAAATTGTAAAATACAGCTCTCGGTAACACGTTCAATGCAATGTATAGCTGATCTTGATTCTGCAATATTGTATAACTAAAAGAACTGTAAAGTACAGTTACGTAAGAACTTACCGTAACAGTAGATCTTCAAGAACAGCTCTTGCAGCAGGTTACACCATTAGGACTGAAATGGCAGGTGCCAGGACCCCATGGAAATTTTCTAGCTAGCAGTATCCAGTGGGGACCGCCCCGATGTCGGTCCCGCCCATGACGTCAGGCATCATACAAAAGGGGGTGATCCCCCAGAATCCCCAGTTCTCCCACCGGAGACTCCCGGTTGCTAGATGACATCAGAAGTGGAGACTGAGGATCCGCCTTTAAAGAAGGTGTTCAGAGCGGTGTTACAAACACCTAATCCTAGGAAGTGACAAAAAGAACTCTACCTCCAGAGGGGATGGTGGGAAGGAAACTACCTGCTGCAAGAGCTGTTCTCGAAGATCTACTGTTACGGTTAGTTCTTATGTAACTGTACTATCTTACTTCGAGAAACAGCTCTTGCAGAAGGTTACACCATTAGGACTGATTCCCAAGCAATTCTGGAAATTCCTCACAGGTGGGAGGAGGCTAGGTAGAGATTGCGAGTTGGACCGAAGCCTAGGATAGTAGTCCCTGAAGGACTGCTGGACCAAAACCATCTTTTCACCGTAATGCAACGTCCAGGCTATAATGCCTGATAAAGGTGTGCATGGTGCTCCAAGTAGCTGCTGCACAGATGGCTGAAGTGGACATGTTCTTCAGAGCAGCAAAGGAGGTAGCCACCCCCCTTGTGGAATGTCCCCTAACCGAGCCCGGTAGGGATTTGTTACGCTTCTGGTAACAGAACGTGATACAATGGATGAGCCACCTGGACAGCGATTGTTAAGAAACCAGAGCTCCCAGCATTCCATGGGCAAAGGAGACAAAAAGCTGATCAGATTTACGGTGTTGCCTGGTCCTCGTCAGGTAGTATCTTAGACACCTATGCACATCTGGAGTGTGCAGCAGGGCCTCTCCTCTATTAGAGTATTTAGGAAAGTACACTGGGAGGTCGATTTCCTGATTAAGGGTGAGGACTGAGACCACCTTAGGTAGAAACTTTGGGTTTGTCCTTAGGGACACCCTGTCCTGGTGAAAAAACAAATAAGTTTCTTTGCACATAAGTGAGTGTAGCTCAGAAATCCTTCTGGCTGAAGTAACAGTAACTAAAAATAACGTCTTCCATGCCAGAAGACGTAGCTCACAATCCATGGCTGGTTCAAAAGGTGGCAGCGTAAGCTGCTCCAGGACGAAGGGTAAGTCCCACGGAGGAATGGGATCCTTAATCGGAGGCCTCAGGTGGAGGACACCTCTCAAGAATGCTCATGTGGTTTCCAACTGAGCTATGGACCATAGGCCTATAGGAGTGTGATAGGCCGAGATGGCACAAAGATGTACTTTTATAGAGGAGTAGGCCAAGCCTGCCTGAAATAGGGACAGAAGGTAGTCTAGAACCGAACCTTATGGACAATCCAGTGGGGAAAGACCTCGTGCTTGAGCCCAGAGGCAAAATCTACACCATTTCATGGCGTATGTGGCATGAGTGGCCAGTTTTCTAGCAGCCGCTGAAACATCTGCTACCTCTTGCGAGACCCCGTTGCACATGACAGCTATGTCCCTAGAAGCCAGGCATGCAGGTTCAGAGAGCGAAGGTCCAGATGAACCAAGGATCCTGCCTCCTGGGAAATAAGTGAGAGCTGATTGGCAGAGGCACCAGAGGTTCCTGAGAAAGTTGGTACATCAGAGGGAACCAAATCTGCCTGGACCAAAAGGGCGCGATTAGTATCAGCGTCACCTGCTCTCTGCGGAGTTTCAAGAGAAGCCTCTGGATCAACGGGAATGGAGGAAATGCATAGAGGAATCTGCCCATCCAGGAGAGGGACAATGCGTCTCGCCAGAAAACACCAGGCCATGGATATAGCGAGCAGAAATTTCGCTGTTTTGCATTGGATGGGGACGCTAAAAGGTCTAACTCTGGTGTTCCCCATCTGTGAAACAGATCCTCTATGACCTCCTGGAGTAGTTCCCATTCGTGGACTCTGGCCAGAGATCGGCTCAGATTGTCTGCGATAACGCTGTCCACTCCCGGAACATGAACAGCAATAAGGTTTGCGCTGTGTTGCAGTACCCAATCCCACACCCTCATGACCTCCCTGCAAAGAGGGTAGGAATGAGTGCCTCCTTGTTTGTTGTGGTAATACATCACCGCAGTATTGTCTGTTTGTATCAGAAGAGTACCCGGTGGAATCTTCAATTGGAAAGCCTGCAAGGCATAAAGGACCACTCTCATCCCCAAAATATTTATGTGAAGATGAGCTTCCTGGGTCATCCACGAGCCCTGACACCATCGTGGTGCGCTCCCCAACTGGACCCCAAAGCATTCGTGGAGAGTGTGACAACCAGAGCCAGCACAACAAAGGGGACTCCCAATGACAGGTGCTCTGGGTTGAGCCACCATTGCCAATCCCAGATGACAGCATTCGTGATCCTGATTGGATGCTGCAGATGGTCTTGCTTCTGATCCCACTGCACCCATAACATCCACTAGGTCACCTGCATGTGGGGATGGGCTAAAGGGACTGTTGCAATGGCTGCAGCCATGTTTCCAAGCAGGCAAAGGACCAGTTTTGCTGGGATGGTCTTCTTTGCCAGGATATCCCTTATAAGGGATCTAATGTGCTCCGCTCTGTCCTGGGGCAAAAAACCTTTCCCTTAGATGGTGTATAGGACTGTGCCTATACACTGCAGTCTCTGAGATGGAACCAGGTGTAACTTCTCCCGATTGATGATGCCCAAGGACCCAAAAAGGGAACGAGTACATTGGATTGTGGACATCAGAGCCTCCCAAGAGGTGGCCATGAGGAGCCAGTCATCTAGGTAGGGGAACATGTAGTGGCCTTGTCTCCTGAGAGCCACTGCTATGACTGCCATGCACTTCGTGAACACCCGAGGTGCTGAGGACAGCCCGAAAGGGAGGGCTCGTAACTGATAATGGCAACCCAGAAACTCGAAGCGCAAGAATTCTCTGTGCACCCGAGCTATCGGGATGTGCAGATAGGCATCCTGCATGTCCAGTGACGCTAAGAAGGTGCCCTGCTTGAGCATGGGAATTATCCCTGGAAGAGTCACCATGAGGAAGCATTTAAAATGTATGGTAAGTGCCTATTAACCACCATAATCAGCAGTCACACAGGTTTGTTATGCACTGTTTAGAGTTTTAAAAGTTGTTAACCACACTTCGGAACTTCCAACAGTGGCATAACAAAAAAGAATGCACCAGAGTTCCATAATTCTCACACATTAAATGCAAACCGTGTTTTTTTTGACCATACACTATAAAAGATGATGGCTGGGGATCGGGTGACAACCACTCTGAAATCACCCCTCGTAGTTGCTAGGGCTACAGTAAACCTCTCGAGCTGTGCTCTCAAGGTTTACCATGTTGCCCTAGCAACCACTCGAGTTGATTACAGCGTGGTTATCACCCGATCCCCAGCCATTATCCTCTATGTAAAGCACCAAAGCGTTGAGGTTGCTGAGGTCCAGAATCAGACGGAGGTCCCGTCTTTTTGGGAACCAGAAAGAAGTGTTAATAATATCCTGTGCCTCTCTAGTTCTGCAGTACGTGCTCTATGGCTTCTTTTTCCAGAAGCGCTAGCACCTCCTGCTGAATGAAATGGAAATTACGTACTTACCATAATTATTGATCTTCTTGGACAGTCTCCATCACTGATTCACACTAGTGGGATAGCATCAGAGGTGCTAGGACCAAGTGGGAGCCTAACATTTCCTGAAGGGTCTGCGCCGAGAGAGGACCACGCATGCGTGGCACCGTGAGACTAGCTTGCACCTGTGTAGGCCATCTCGGTGTCGACCCTCCAACCGCCTCAGTACCTTTTTGACAGAGGAGGTGCAGCGTAACTAATGAGAATAACTCATCCTGAGTTTCTGGGCCTGAGAGGACCGAGATGGCCTTTGCAAGAAAGGTCAAAGAGTAATGTCCTCACAGTCTGAACCATAGGACTGTGAAGACCAGGAAAGAAAACAAGTGAACCCAGGGGATGGTGGGTGGGCATGTGAATAAGTGATGGAGACTGTCCAAGAAGATCAATAATTATGCTAAGTACATAATTTCCATATCTTCCTGGATTAAGTCTCCATCACTCATTCACACTAGTGGGAGAGTACCGAGCTAAAACCAACAACCCTGAGTGGGGTGGTAGGAGATCGGGTTCACTCAGAAAGGACAGCCAAGGACTGTCCTGCTAATAAAAAGAGCTGTCATGTAAAGAGCATCTAGAACATAGTGCCTACAAAATAAATGCTCGAGTTGCAAGTCGCCACTTTGCAGATGACTGCAATGGGCACAAAATGAAAGTCTGCTAGGAAACCGCAACCACTCTAGGAGAGCGGCAAGAACCTAGCCTCACAATTTGGTCTAGGAACAAAATTAATAGTGTCAAAGACATGTACTAATGTAACGTAAAGGGACCGCAGGAACTGAAAGAGTCGGAGGTAAAGTCTACTGGTTCAGGGTAGACCGAAAAGTGCAGATGGAAACCCCCACTATCAAGTATGGCTGACCTGTAAACAACAGGTCCAGGAGCACTTGAACCCCTTACTTGGTGAGCAAGGGGGTCCAGGTGGGTTTAGCCCATCAAGGAGAATGGTCTCCACTTAGTCACAGGAATCTTCCTGATGGAAGGCCAGGCACGACTTAGAAGCCTCTCGTGGTGGTCTAGTAGAACCAGATCCTACCCACTACATATCCCAAAAGGAATCATCCTGCCCGTGTGTGTACAACTGTAGCACCAGTCTCTGAACTCAGGGAAGAAAGGAAAAAGTGTGCAGGAGGACGTGTCCACTGCGGAAAAAAACATTCAGACAGAAAAAAACAGGGGCTGGATTTCTAAGGCAAATAGAGGCAGATGTGCGTCGAGGAGGGACACAGCAGGACCAGGTTAAGGCTAACCCATTTGTTGAAGTGACTGAAAAAGGCAGTGACTCAATGTGGTGAGGCACTACCCACTCTGGCTTCCCTGAAGGGAGTAGGAAAGGATTCTAGTTTGTTTGCTGAAAAACAAACATCACAACTCCATCCCATTTTCTGGCTGCTACCAGAACGTCCGCAACTTCCTGAGAGACCCCATATCTCAGGACTGCTATGTCCTTAGGAGGCAGGCATGCAGGTTCAGAGACAGAAGATCCAGATGGACCAAGGAGCCTGTCTCCTGGGACAGAAGATGAGAGCTGAATGGCAGAGGCATTGGAGGTTCCTGGGCCAGCTGATGTAAGACAGTGAACCAAATTTGCCTGGGCCAAAAGGGCGCTACTAGAATAAGACATGCCCGCTCTTGTCAGAACTTCAATAGAACCCTCTGGATCAAAGGGAAGGGCGGGAAAGCATACAGGAACCTGCCTGTCCAAGAGAGGGACAACGTATCTTGCCATAAAACACCAGGCCCTGAATCTAGTGAGCAGAAACTGGGCAGTTTTGAGTTGGATGGGGATGCAAAGAGGTCCAGTTCTGGTGTCCCCCATCTGTGGAACAGGTCCTCTGTGACTTTCTGAAAGAGTTCCCATTCGTGGACTCTGGCCTGTGATCGGCTTAGACTGTCCGCGATAGTGTTGTCCACTCCAGGAACATGCACTGCAGTATCATCTGCACTATGCTGCAGTACCCAATTCCAAACCCTTTCAGCCTCCCTGCAAAGGGGGTAGGAATGAGTGCCTCCCTGTTTGCTGAGACAGTACATCACCGTGGTACTGTCTGTCTGTACCAGTAGAGTATCCGGTGGAATCTCCGTCTGGAATGCCTGTAGGGCGTATAGGAGGGCTCTCATCTCCAGAATATTTATGTGAAGATGGGACTCCAGAGACAACCAGGAGCCTTGAGTCCTGACCCTATTGAGGTGAGCTCCCCATCTGGACCCCGAGGTGTCTGTGAAGAGAGTCACTGAAGGAGGTGGCGCAATGAAGGGGATTCCTGTCGAGAGGTGTTCTGGAACGAGCCACCAATGACAGTCTCAGATGACAGCATTCGTGATCCAGACTGGATGCTGCAGATCTTGCTTTTGATCCCATGGAGCCCTCAACATCCATTGGGTGACCCGCATATGGAGTCTAGCTAGGGGAACCATTGTAATGGCAGCTGCCATGTGTCCGAGCAGGCAAAGGATGGTCCAGGCCAGTATAGTCTTTTCCTTTATATCCTTAATGAGGGATCTGATGCGTTCCGCCCTGTCCTGAGGAAGGAATGTCCTTTTCTGATTGCTGTCCAGAATTGCTTCTATAAACTGCAAGCTGAGATGGGACAAGGTGCAACTTTCTCCTGGTTGACGGTGATGGCCCAGCAATAGGAAGCGGGAACAGGTATCCTGTATCGCGGACATCAGGGCATCCTGTGAGGGTGCCATAAGGAGCCAGTCGTCTAGATACAGAAACACGTAGTGGCCCCATCTCCCGAGAGCTGCTGCCATGACTACCATACACTTCATGAATACTCGAGGTGCCGAAGACAGTCCGAAAGAGAGGGCTCGGAACTGGTAGTGACTTCCCAGAAACTCGAAATCTAGAAATTTCCGGTGCGTTCCAGTGATCGGGAGATGTAGGTAAGTGTTCTGCATGTCCAGTGACGCCAGCCTTGCTCCCTCTTTGAGCATGGTAATGAGACCCGGCAGGGTCACCATGCGGAAGTGCTTGTACAACACAAATGTGTTGAGGTCGCTGTTTTCTTTGGAACTAGGAAGAAGTGAGAATAGTAACCTTTTCCACTCTGGTTCGGTGGAACATACTCTATGGCCTCCTTGTTGAGAGGGCCAAGATCTCCTGCTGGATAAGCAAGGCATGCTGACCTGAGTAGCAGGAGACCAGGGGAGGTCTTGATGGTGGGTGGTCGAGGAATTCTATAGTGATCTCGTTCAACCAACTGTAACACCCACCGTCGGAAGTTATCCTCTGCCATCCTGAAAGGTGATGAGAGATGCGACCCCCAACCTTCTTGACCCTTTAATCCAGAGGAGGAGCGGGGGCCGGGAAGGAGTCATGCTGTGGTGGTATTGGACCCCGTGGGCTGGGCTGCATTGGGCCATGGCCCAAGGGGAATCTGGCTTGATTTTTGCGACCAAAGTTGCCCCTGGGTTGCTGGCCGGAATGTGGCTGTTGCTGTTTTTGGCAGCCATGAAAATGATTCTGGTTTCTAAGAAAGGGACCAGATTTCGATCTGTACATGGCCTGTACAGTCCTGACTGCCTTCCCGGTGTCCTGCAGTTTGGTGATGACCTTCTCGGACTCCTCACCGAGCAGGACCGCTCCATTATAAGGGACATCTAGGATGCTCTTCTGGACGTCCGGGGTAAATCTGGAGACTCTCAACCACGAGTGTCTCTGAAGACGAACGCCTGTGGCTGCTCCCCTGGCTGCCATGTCCACTGAGTCGTAAGTGGCTCGGAGAACCTGGGTCCCCATATCTGATCCAGTTTGGAGGAGGTTCAGCAGCTCCTCCTTTTTGCCATATGGAATGTCTTTTAGAAGGTCTTGGCCCTGTTCCCATAGGGCGTTCTGAAACTGCACCATGTGCGTCAGATAGTTTAGAGACCTAATTGAGCATGTAGCAGCTGCATACATGTGTCTTCCCATAGAATCTAATTGCTTAGATTCCTGATCCGGAGGCTGTACTCAAATGCTGAGGTCGCTGGGACCTATCTTGAGATGCAGTGATGACCAGGGAGTCGGCCAGGGGTTGCTGCGCTAAATACAGGTCCTCCGTAGGAGCCTTGTAGAGGCGGTCAGCCTTCTTCAGGACAGCCAGTGTGGGATGCGGATGCTTCCAAGCTGCCTTGGTGATGTCCGAAAAGGTGTCCACCAAAGGTGGGACCACCACAGGCTTCGGGTCTTTCTGCCTGAGGTAATGGGCAAGGCGTTGTCTCTCAGGGTCTAAGTCTTCTGTCTCCCATCCCATATTTTCCTGGATGTGCCTCATGACTTTTGAAAAGGAGGGATCATCCAGAGGTGACCTTTGAAGGTCCCGTGGGTCTGGTGATGGGGGACTGAAGGGAGATGGAGACCTGGAGGTGTCGGACATATCTGGTCTGGAGTCATCTCCCGGTGAGTGATGTCTGCCTCTGGGTCACTTTGGGCTCGGGGACCTGAGTGAGAGCATGATGGGCGTCTTCTGTCTCTTGATCTGCTCCTAGGAGGTGGAGTTGGTTCCTTGGGAGTCTGGCACCTTCAGTGTCCTGAGGAGGAGGCTGAGGCTTGGGGGAAACCACGTCCTTTCTTATGAGTTCCCACCAGAAGATGAACAGTTCTTTCACCTCCTGAATATTCCTACCTGACTGGCCCAGCGTCAGTGTGGGCCTGTTGCTGGGGTCGGGTCCAGAGGAACCACCGGGTCCGGCGATGGTTCTCTGGGTAGGCCGACATCCTCTGTGTCGCCCATCTGGTCATCTGACAGCGTGGTAGCCTCTTCTCCCGAGGACCTCTGATGTCTGGTGTCCACTGGCGTTGGTACTACTGTCATCGGGGTAGTCCATTTTGTGGCCTTCTTGGTCTCCATCGTCTGCTTGAGGGACGTCAGCTCAGCAGTCTTCCTTTCAGGAGCCTTTGGAGCTTGGGAGACAGACCTGAAGTTGGTGTCCTAGCATTGGTCAGACGTACACCCCCCCTCTGATTTAGAGGACTTTTTGTGCCTGTCCGAGGAATCAGGTCTGGAGGCGTTCAGTGCCAGAGTGTCTTGAATGAGTGTAAGGAGGCAGAGGAGCCCCCTTAAGACCTTTCCTTTATTGGGGGAGGTTGGGAGCGAGCCCGAGAAGGAGACCTGCCTGACCAAGTAGAGCTGGAGCTGGCCCTGGACTCGGAGGCCCTGCTGGGGGATCTCGCCCTATCCAAGTCCCGATGCTTGTCCCGGTGTTTCCCTGACTTGTGGGAAGATTCCCCTTTGGAGGAAGGTCTTTTCTCCATTTTCTTCAATTTCTTCTCGAGGAGGAAACCCTGAAGGGCCTTTTGGTGGTGGATCCAGGTCCTGCTATTGAATTGCTGGCAAATTGAGCAGGCCTGGGTGTCATGCTCCAGGCCCAGGCACCTGACAGGCCGAATGGTGGTCTGCAAAAGGGATCTGTTTGCCGCAGGCATACTTAGAGGGATGTTCTTCGAGAGAAGGGGTTGGAGATGCAGACATGGATTAATTTGTAGAATAAAAGGATTTTAAGCATCGTATTGATAGAGCAAGCGTCCGTGAGGCCGATGCTGGCAAATCAAGGGCGGGAAAAGAACTGGGGATGCTGGGGGACCACCTCCTTTTATGCGATGCCTGACGTCGGGGAGGGGCTGACGTCGAGGGCAGTCCCCCGCTGGATATTGCTACTTAGAATTTTTTTCTTGGGGTCCTGGCACCTGCCGGCTTCAGTCCTAATGGTGTAACCTGCTGCAAGAGCTGTTTCTTGAAGTAAGATCTTTAAATTGGCTGTAGCTGCCGGCTCGAAGGGAGGCAGGGTAAGCTTCTCCAGAATGAAATTCAAGTCCCAATGAGGGGCAGAAATGCAGATGGGGGGGGTCTCAAATGGAGAACCCCTCTGAGGAAGGTCTTGGAGGCTTCCAACTGAGCAAAAGTCCTGTCTTCAAAGGGAATATGGTAGGCTGAAATTGCGGCCATATGGACTTTTAACGAGGAATGGCCGAGACCCAGATCGAAGAGGTGATGCATGTAGTCCAGAACTTTATTAGCTGGACACGAGAAAGGTTTGAAGTTCTTCAAATTGGCCCAAATAGAAAATTGTTTCCACGTCATGGCATAGGTGGATCTGGTGGAAGGCTTCCTGGCCTCTACCAAGATGTCCGCTACGAGAGGAGAAACTCCAAAGCAGGCTTTAGCTACGTCTGCAGGAGCCACGCATGTAAATGAAGGGATCTGAGACCCAGATGAACAAGGGTCCCCTGATCCTGGGTCAACAACTGTTGCAACAGAGGAAGTGGAGGTCCCTCTGAAAACTCTTGCAAAAGAGACAACCAAACTTGCCTGGGCCAGAAGGGAGCGATGAGAATAATTCAAGCTCCCTTCAATCAGAGTTTATTCAGGACCCTCGGAATTAAAGGAATGGGAGGGAAGGCATAAACGAATCTGTCCCTCCAAGTGCAAGATAGAGCATCCTGCCAAAAAATGTCTTGCCCTGGAGTGAACGAGCAGAAGGTGGGAAGTTTTGCATTTTGGGGAGAAGCAAAGAGGTCTGAGGTGTCCCCCATCGCTGAAAGATGTCATTTACGACTTGCTGATCTAACTCCCATTCGTGGGGCCTGGCTGAGTACCGAGAGTTGGTCTACCACTGTGTTTTCACTCCTGGAACATGAACCACAGTCAAGTGGAGGTGATGTTGGGTTGCCCAATGCCAGACTCTCATCACTTCCCGGCACAGAGGATAAGAATGTGTTCCTCCCTGCTGGTTGAGATACCAGACTACGCACATGTCTGATTATATGAGGAGATGACCGGGGAGGATGAAGGACAGTAGAGCCTGAAGGGCATAAAAGACTGCTCTCAGTTCAAGCACATTTATGTGTAGATTTTGTTCTTACTTGGACCAGCAGCTCTGAGTCCTGTAAGACCCTAGACGGGCACCTCAGCCTTCTCCTGATGCATCTGTCATCAATGTCTGGGGTGGGGTTTGAGGCAGAAGTGAACTCCCAGGTATAGGGTTCTCCTGAGCCATCCACCATTGCAAGTCCCTGATCATGGGATCGGAAACTAGTACCTCTTGGTTTAGATTGTCCATGGTCTGGCCCGTTGTGACCGAAGCGTCCATGGAGAGATCCTCATATGGAGCCGAGCGAGTGGGACTGTTGAAATGGCAGCTGCCATTAGCCTGAGGAGGTGGAGGACTGACCTGGCTCTGACCCTCCTGTGACTGGACAGAAGATGGGCCTGAGTCTGAAGGGTGTCTACCCTGTCCGGAGGCAAAAAGGCTTTGCCAGTGGTCATGTCCAGAATTGCCACTATAAACTGGAGGCGCTGGCAAGGGACCAGATGAAACTTGGCTAGGTTGATGGTGATACCCAGGCTGGTGAAAACCTGCAGGGTAAGGGAAAGGGAGTGCAGGAGTTCCTCCCTGAACAGGGCTGCCAGCAGCCAGTCGTCCGGGTATGGGAATAGCTGTACTCCCTGGGTACGCAGGTGGGCCGCTACCACTGACAGGCATTTGGCAAACACTCCGGGGGGGCCAAATTGGCAGTGGTCCCCCTGGAAAAAAAAGAAGGAACTTGCGGTGGGAAGGGCATATGGGGATATGCAGGTAGGCACCCTGCATGTCCAGAGTGCATAGCCACTGTCCCTGCCGAAGAAGAGATAGAAAGCTCTGCAAAGAGAGCATTCTGAAGTGTTTGTACTCTACGAACACATTCAGGGAGCTGAGGTCTAGGATAGGCCTCAGATCTCCAGTCTTCTTTGGAACTAGGAAGAAATGGGAATAGTAACCTGTTCCCCAAAGATGAGTGGGAACTGGCTCCCTTGCCACCTTCGAAAGAAGGGAGATTATTTCCTCTAGTACCAGAGGAAGATGTTGCAGAGAGTAAGATGACTGGGGTTTGGCCTTTGGGGTGGTTCCTGCAGAAACTCTATTGAGTGTCCTGCTGATATCAACTGAAGCACCCAAGCATCTGATGTTATCCTCTCCCAACCCGGCAGATGGAGGAGAATCTCCCCCCTCACAGTTCCTCTGGAACCCAGAGGCAGTGGGAGAGGCAGGGAGTCAGGAGGTGTGGGGCAGGCTGTTTTGCTGGAGGGGCCAGACGTTTGTTGGCCTGTTTGCCTTGTGGTTTTTGTCTTTGTCGGTTGTGTCTATGAAAAGGACGTTGCTGCCCTTGAGGGGGCCCGTACACAGTGTTGACAGACTTTAGTGCAGTGCCCTTCTCCTGCAGTTCAGTAATGATGTCCTTGACATCACCCCTGAATCCCTGAAGGGAGCATCCTGAAAAGCGGATTGCACTTCAGGGACCAAACCTAATATGCGGAGCCAGGCGTGATGCCATAGGCCTATGGCAAAGGCCGAGCTCCTTCCAGCTGTGTCTACTGCGTCATAAGTGGCACGAAGCATGTGCTGACTGGCCGAACAAGCAGAACGGACAAGATCCTCCGCTTCCTGCCTAGTCTGTGACTCAGAAAGGGAGTTCAATTTAGATTCCACCTGACTAAGGATGGTCTTCGGAAAATCCCCCATATGTGCCACATAATTAAGGGCCCTAATACCAAGGGTAGAAGAGGAATAGATCCAGAAGCCGGGATTCCTCATCAGGTGGAGATGAGCTGAGGTGTTTGGGATTTGCGGAGTGGCCATGAGCAGTGCTGATGATGACAGAGTCCACCTTGGGGTGGAGGCTAAGGAAGTCTACACCCTCAGGAGCCTGGCATAGCTTGTCCGCCCTTCCTCGGAAGGGGGGCTAACACCGAAGGTTGTTTCCAAATGGTGGAAACAAGATCCACGTGAGACTCTATCCAGGGTGGAATCAGTGTAGGAGCAGTCTCTGGCAGATCCAGATGAACAGCGAGTTTCTTATGCTGCGGGTCTGGCTCCACTGATGTACCTCCTGGATTTTCCTGAATAACTCCAGAAAGAAGGGGTCCTCTGGAGGAGGCTTTGGAGCAGTCCTCGGTCTAGGACATTCCAGAGTACGTAGCTCATCTTTGGGGTCAGAGCGTCCTGTCTCAGAGTCAGACGTATTGGATGAAGACTCCTCCCTACGAGGGGGAGGGACAGCACCTCTGGGGAATTCCCTGGGGCACATATCCTCCTCAGGTGCCAGAGGGCTCTCCTCTGGTGCTGGGAAAGGGGGGAGGGAGTCTTCCGTCTCTGACGTGGAGGATCCTGTATAGGGTCTGGCATCGGTAGAGGACTCTCGACCTCACGAGTGAGCTGAGTTTTGGCCTCAGCCCACCAGGAGATCAAGGTCTCCTCCAGATCTGCCGTCAGCTGGGGAGTGGGCAGTGGAGGTGGATTCAGATATTGAGGATATCCGTAGAAGGAGTATCCGTAACCTGATGGCGGGTAGTCCGGCATCTGGTATTGTGTCACCGGATATTGTGGTGTCGGGGGCTCTGATGGAGCAGAGGGACCTGGCAGGACCTGCTGGTGGGCCAGGTGGTGGTACCCTGGCCCCGCAGGTGTTGGGCCCTGCATGGGTATAGAAACATAGAAACATAGATTTTGACGGCAGATAAGGACCGCTTGGTCCACCCAGTCTGACCATTTCCCTACATAATGGATAAGCTGCAGATCCTAGTTAACCAGCAGCCTACTTCTTCCTACCCTTTGCCTTTGATAGGGTCCAAAGGACCTGATGGAAGGATAGGCCTATCGCCAGGTAAGGGGACGCCGGATGGCGTCAGGTAGGCATCTGAGGTTCCAGTGTCAGGTCCAGAAGAAGGGTTCCCTGATGGCAGCATCCCAGTATCCTCCATGACGACCGGGAAAGGAGGATTATAATCCCTGGGGGACAGCTGAGGGGGCCTCAGAAGGCAACTTGGAATGTTGCAGAGAGCCTTGGGCATTGGACTGTTCCTTGGGGTCTGACGCACGGTTCTTGGGTGGGCATCGGTGGAACCGGCGTCCAACTTATTGGCCGAATCTGGGCAGGTGTTGGAGCCTACATCAGACTTCTCAGACTCCCTGCCAGAGGAAGGCTGCGCAGGAGATGTGGCTTTGCTGGGGATAGTTTTGGCTGGGGGCTCCCCCAAAGGGGCAAGCGGCTTAGCAACCTTGTCCAGGAGAGCGTCGGTGGGACCAGACCTGCTCTGACCTGAAGGCCATGTGGAAGAAGCGGCCTTCAAGGGAGGCGAGGAGGCCTCCTTTGCCCAGTCCCGAGGCCTAGGGGTCCAAGCCAGACAGAGGAGAGCGTCTTCTTGGTAACCACCAAGACAGCAGCAGTGCTGTGATTCCCTGGAGGGGATGTTACAGGAGTCGAGGCTGCTGTGGAAGCCAGTTTCCACTCCTGGTGCTTCTCCTTGTCATGCTTTTTCTTGTGATCTTTGGGGGAAGTGGATGCCTGCCTGAGTTTCTTTAGCTCTTTTTCCATGGAGGTCATTTTCTTCTTTAGGGTATGGGCTTCCAGGGATTGCTGCCTTCTTTTGCGGGTAGGGGAGTTAAACTTCTGGCAGTACTGGCACTTCTCCATGGGGTGGTCTGGGCCCAAACAGAAAAGGGACATCCTTGTGTGGAAGTTGGGAACCACACGAGTCACACTTATTCTTATGTGATTCAGAGGACATCAGGAACGACATACACAGCGAACTGTAAAATAAAATAGACAGAGAAAAAAGATCAAACAGTTTGAAAACTTAGGGACTGACGAATGACTGACAAAGTGTTGTTCTATTGCGAGGAACTTTCACAAGCCGACGGTGGGAAAGAACTGGAAGGCAGGTGTAGGGAACTGCCCCTTTATACTGACATCGTATGACGCCGGTCACCTGACGTGGGAGTGGTGCCCGCCAGAGACTGCTGGCTAGAAATTGTTCTGTGGGGTCCTGATGCCTGGCGGATCAGTCCAATATGTGAACACCTACTGCAAGAGCCCTCTCGAAGTAAGATCTGTTACAGGTGACTAACCTGTTTTTCTAGGATCGTGGATATGTTCATCCACACTCTTTGGCAGACTCCTATCAGTTCTCCAGGAGGAGGGAGGCAAGGCGCACACCCTCTACTTAGTAAACAGATTGGAGAACTGAGGCCCCAAAACCAGCATCCCGGCATGACTCTAGGTCTATGTGGTAATGGGTAATGAAAGTGTTTGCTGACTTCCCGGAAGTAGCCTGGCAGATTTCCTGGATAGGGATGTCCCTGGAAGCAGCCACTGATGCAGTGGTATGACAGGTAGAATGAGCTCTTATCCCTCTGGGAGGCTCCATGCCAGCCAACTCATAACACAAACTTATGCAAGATGTAATCCACCTTGCAATTGTCCATTTTGCTGCAGGTCTGCCAGAAGCGGCTTCAGCGTAGGTGACAAACAGCTGGTGAACCTCTCCCTGAATTTCTGCCATCCCCTCCTTGTAATAGGAGAGAGCTCATCTCAAGTCGAAAGTATGGAGCCTGTACTTGGCCTCCAAGGTGTAATTAGGGTAGTAAACCGGCAGAGTTAACACCTGGTTGAGGTGAAACTGACACCACCTTCGGAAAACATTTCGGGTGGGGGCATAGGACAACCTTGTCCCTGTGGAAGACCAGATAAGGGGAGTCCACCAAAAGCGCCTTGAGCTCCCCTGTCCTTCTGGCAGATGTGATAGCCACCAGGAAGGCCGTCTCCCACAAGTGTGAAGAGGCACACTTCTGCATTGGTTCAAATGGCTTGCCCATGAGCTTTGCCAGTACTAGCAGTAGATCCCACGAAGGTGGAGGTTCATGCACCGGAGGGGATATGTGATCTAGGTCTTTGAAAAAGCACCCGGCCACTATCTCCTGTGCCAATGCTGGCTGACCGGCCCACGCCCGGTAAGCAGAGATCGCTGCCAGGTGCACCCTAAGGGTTGATGACCGAAGACCCCCTTTGGACAGAGACCAAAGGTAGTCGAGAATATTAACCACTGGACAGGACAGAGGGTCCAGGCCCTTGCCCTGACACCAAATGGAAAACCTTTTTCATTTGAAGGCATAATATTTCCTGGTCGATTCCTTTCTGGAGGCCTCCACCATGACGAGGACATCCTCAGAAAGACCCAAAGCCTGGAATTCTAGTAGCTTAGGTACCAGGCTGTGAGGTGCAGGGATTGAAGGTCCAGATGGTATACCTTCCTCTGATTGAAATAGATCAGGTCCGGGCATGCTGGAAGCTGCTGTGGGGGCCTGTACCTGAGGGCAAACCGGTCCACCTTCGATTTGCCCCAGTGGGAGAACAGGCTGTAAGCTACCTCTGGATGGAGAGGCCACTCGTGGGATGTCTCGCCTAAGCGGCTGAGAGCATCTTCCAGATGGTTTGAGGCTCCTGCCACATGGATGGCTAGGAGATCCAGCTCCAAATGACTCACGAGTGTCCAGATGTGGAGCGCCTATCTGCAAAGCAGATGAGAATGTATGCCACCTTGTTTGTTGAGGTAGTACACGTCCGTGGTATTGTCCATCTGTACTTGAACCACTTCGCCCCGGAGCTGAGGGACAAAAGCTGACGGTGCCATTCTGACTGCTCAGAGCTCCAACAGGTTGATGTGGTGGGCCCAGAACCCATGGCTCCTTTTGTCCATGTGGGCTCCCCAGCCCATGAGAGAGCGGCATCGGTTGTGAGGATGGCCATCGGCTCGGGGCGGACAAACGGGATCCCTTCCTGCAACCACTCTGGGGCGGTCCACCATTGGCGAGTGTCCCACATCTTCTGGGTCACAGTGATCAGCTGGTCAAAATGACCATGGCGCTGAGTCCACTGGGCGGCCAGCTTCCACTGGAGGGGGCGCATGTGCAACTGGGTCCAACGGACCACTTAGGTCAGGGCCCCGATTTTTCCGCGGCACATCAGAGCAAAGTTCTGCGGCAGGGTTCTCATTTGCCGCAGAACTTCTGTGGCACTCAACACGAATTTCTGCGGCAATTCTGCAGCACGTTTTTAACCTTAATTTTTTTCCCTTTTTTTTTGCCAAATCTGACACAATGCACGCTCATAACACAGTCATTTTATGGGCGTTTGTCACCAAATTTTCAACATAGCCAGTTTAAGACCTCTGCTCATGAACAGTATCACTATGATTTTATTAATCTGTCCGGAACATTGATTTCGTACACCGACCGCGCCATTGTGCGCTACATATGCGAAAACACATTTTGGGTGAGATGTGAAAAATGACAGTTGTACTGTTCATAAGGAGGTGTGGTAAAATGGCAATACTGAAAATCTGGAGTGAAAATATTAAAAATGCTCGAAGTTACGAGCGTACGTAGGAACTGCGCAACGCACGCTCGTAACACAGTCATTTTATGGGAGTTTGTCACCAAATTTTCAACATAGCCAGTTTAAGACCTCTGCTCATGAACAGTATCACTATGATTTTATTAATCTGTCCAGAACATTGATTTCGTACACCGACCGCGCCATTGTGCGCTACATGTGCAAAAACACATTTTGGGTGAGATGTGAAAAATGAAAGTTGTACTGTTCATAAGGAGGTGTGGTAAAATGGCAATACTGAAAATCTGGAGTGAAAATATTAAACATGCTCGAAGTTACAAGCGTGCGTAGGAACTGCGCAACGCACGCTCGTAACACAGTCATTTTATGGGCGTTTGTCACCAAATTTTCAACATAGCCAGTTTAAGACCTCTGCTCATGAACAGTATCACTATGATTTTATTACTCTGTCCAGAACATTGATTTCGTACACCGACCGCGCCATTGTGCGCTACATGTGCGAAAACACATTTCGGGTGAGATGTGAAAAATGACAGTTGTACTGTTCATAAGGAGGTGTGGTAAAATGGCAATACTGAAAATCTGAGGAAAATATTAAAATACTCGAAGTTACGGCGTGCGTAGGAACTGCATAGCATATGCTCGTAAAAAGTCGTTTTGGGAATATTTTCACCAAATTTTCAACATAGGGTTTTAGAGGCTCTTACTCATGAACTATTGACACTGTCATTTCGTTAATCATTCCAGAAAGGTGGTTCGTGCAGTGACTGCGAAACACCTTCGAACTGATTAACGAAATAACAGTGTCACAGTTCATGAGGTGGGTCCCAAAACCCCATGTTGAAAATTTGGTGAAAAATTCCAGAAATGGCTGAGATATGCACTAAAGTTGAAAAATCCATTTATGCCATTATACAGCTTACCGGCATTTCTTCAGTTCGGGCGGCTTTGAAGAGTGCAGACGTGTTCCGGTCCACAGAAGATCATCGCGCTGGGCTCGGAGGTAAGTATGGGTTGAGGTGGGGTGAGGTGGGGGTGTGGGGAGGTAGATGCGCAGAGGGTGGGTGCGGTTGGGGAGGGGCAAAAGAATCAACTATGGACTTTTTGTTTTGGGTTTCTGAGTTCAGAGTTGGAGGGACTTTTGCCACAGCTGGGGTGGGCTCCCAGCGTGGCACCAGGCAACAGAAGTCAGTGAAGCTGAAGGGATTGGGCACCCCGTCGGCAAAGGAAGTTTTGCCACACTGGGGTGGGCTCCCAGCGTAGCATAAAGAACATTCAGGGGGCAGTGAAACCGTGGGGATTGGGCAGCCCTGTCGGGAATTGCTTTTGCCACACTGGGGTGGGCCTCAGCGTGGCACCAGGCAGCTTGGGGAGGGGACAGTGAAGCTGACAGGGGATTGGGCACCCCTGTCGGCAAATGAAGCTTTTGCCACTCTGGGGTGGACTCTCAGCGTGGCATACTAACATTTGCGAGGGGGCACGTTTGTTCGCAGGCAACCGTGAATTCAGCAGGCGGCGGCAAATTCCATGGATATTTCCGCGGTTTGCCGCACCCGCGGAATCGCGGAAAACTCAGGGCCCTGACTTAGGTGCACGCCGCCATATAACCCAGAAGGTGCAGTAAGTCCCGGGCAGGACGGAATTGCCCAAACAGAAATGATTGGGCAAAGGAGGAGAGAACCTCTGCCCTGTCTGCTGGAAGCTGAGCAATGGTTTGACAAGAGTCGAGCTGTGCCCCGATGAAGCACATTACCAGGGAAGGCACGAGTTCTGACTTGGCCTCGATCAGGAGGCAGAGTTGGGAGCAGGTCTGGAGGGCCAGGTCCCTGGACCTCTCCACCTCCTGTTGGGTGGAATCTGATAGGAGCCAATCTTTGAGGGAAGGATAAATCCTGACCCACACCCCGACATGGGCTGCCACCACTGTAATGCATTTGATGAAGACCCGTGGGGCTGATGACAGGCAGAACGGCATGGCTTGGAACTCGTACAGGGTCTCTTCAGCTCTGAAGTGGAGTAACCACCGATGAGATAGATGGATTGGGACGTGAAAGAACACGTCCTGCAGATCCAGTGAACAGAACCACGTTTTGCTCCAAGGATGGTATGATCTGGGACGGAGTGAGCATTCGAAAGGTGTGTGACCTGAGATACTGATTCAGGTCATGCAGATCTAGAATGGGGTGCCAGCCCCATATCCGCTTGGGCACCAGGAAGTATCTGGAGACAAAGCCTGGGTCTGCTGGAGGATCGTCAAATTGAGCTACTGCCTCCTTGAGGAGGAGCTGAGCAATGTCGTCTCGGAGAGGAGACAGTCTGGACGGATACTCTTTTGGGTACTGCTCAAATTCCAGAGGCAGTCCTTGACTGACCACTTAGAGAACCCACCTGTCTGTAGTGATAGCAGACCAGACAGAAAGGAAGTGGTGGAGTCGTCCCCCAACGGGAGGACCCAGAACTGGTGTTACGGGAGAGGCAGCCCCTGCCCCGTCACTGAGCAGGCTTGGAGGAGGATCCAGGACCTGAACCTCTGCCTCCTTTACGGGCCTGGGAGTGCCAGGGCTTGGGCCGGGGCGCTAAACTTGAGCCTGCTGCTGCCCTCCTTGAAAGAAGAGTTGCTGTGCTGCAGGGGAAGAGTGCCGAAAGGACTTCTTCTGTTTCTTGACTGAAGAACCTTTAGCAGAAGTAGCATCCAAGGTGGCATTGGACTGCTCAATATACTGAAGGTGACCAGCCACATCTGGGCTGAAAAGGTCGGTGCCCAGGAAAAGCACATCAGCTAGTTTGTGCTGAGTATCTGCCAGAAAGGAGGAGCGTCTCAGTCAAGCCCTGCGATGAGAGGCAAATGCGGCTGCCATCGCGCGGGCACAAGAATCCATAATGTAAAGGGCTGTCTGAAGCTGCTTTATGGCAACAGCCCGGCCCTGATCTTAGACCTGCTTAACCGTGGTCTGCATGTGTGTGGGGAGGTGTGGGAGGACTTCATCCAAAGACCCCAAGCGGGCATGGGAGAAGTGTGCCATGACGATGGCTGAACTTGCCTGAAAAAGGCCTAAAGAAGAGGCCGCATAGACCTTTCGAGCTGAATGATCCAAGAGTTTGGATTCTTTTTCGGCAGGTTGGTCAGTGTCAACAGAACTGCCAGTACACCTGAACACAGAGGTGGTCACCAGGCTCTTGGCCAAAGGGTGCTCTGTGAACCCTGCAAGGGACCCATGGGCACCGCATACTTGCGGGAAGATGGAGCTGGACAGGAGGCAGGGTGCTGCCAAAGTTCTAAGGCCGGGCCAACTATGGCCTCTGCCACAGGAAAGGCCTCCGTTGGGTTATCCCCCCTCTCGAGGATGTCCATGTGAGGGTACTCTGCCTTCTTCTGGATAGCTTCCAGGGTCATCCCTGTAGACTCAGAGATGATGCGAAGAATGCCCTGAAAGGATGAAGGACCTTCCTCTGTCTAACTCACCGGCAGATTCATCATCCCCGGGATGAGAATGTAGGCTGGTCACATCCAAATCTGAGGAATCCGGATACAACGGTCGACCGCCCAGGTCACCTTCGACCCCCTGAGGGCAGTCTGGGGTGACAGTGACTGAAAGACGCCGGGGAAGCCCGGTGTCCGGTATATCTTCCTTAGAAGGAGCCCCTCCAACAGGCCGCTTGGGCAGTAGAAAGACTGGTTTAGGTCAAACGGGAGGTGAGGGAACTGACAATCGTCTCCAAAGGAGTCGGCTTGGCCCTGGGAGGTGAAAGCCAAGTAATGGTCGGGGTAGGAGCCAGAGTCAGCTTGTGCCTGGTCAAAATCAGCTGTTGCCACAACGTCCTCGTAGTGCCAAGTTTCCGCAGGAGCCTCTCCTCATCCAAGGAGGATGACCAAAGCAGTCACCTCTTTTTAGAGTGCTTGTGGCTGTTCCTCAGCCTTTTGATCAATGGGATTCTGGACCTCGATAGAGATCGGACAGGTCAATTCAGTCGCTCAGGAGACACCAGAGGGACCAGTGATTTCCCAGGGTCGGGGACCACTTCCTCGATGGGATCCCCCAGCTGGCTGGGTCTCTTTGTCAGGGAAAAGAAAGAAAAAATTACTCACCTTAGTAATTGTGTTTCTTCTAATGGAGTCTTGCTGCATGCTGACATATTGCAGTTAGCCCCAGCACTTGAACTGCTTAAGAGAGGAAAGAGTTAAATTTTATGCAGAGCATAGAACGTTGAGCTGGAGCTTGGTTCAGACCTCTGTCTGCTGCACTTTGAAGTGTAACTGTCAGATTCTTACAAGCTAATACTAACTAACCCACTTAGTGGAAATTGTAGACTTTTACTAGCCAAATGGCAACCAAATATTTTGGATCCCCAAAAGACTCAAGTCAAGAAATCCAAAATCAAAAACCAGGTGGTAAACAACTAATGACTATTGAAATAAACATAACCCACTCCCCCTCTCTAAAAAGAGGGAGTGCCCAAATGCACCTCTGGGGTGCAACACTGCACCTGCCAGCCAACTTCCCCAAAACAGGTTCTGAGAGGGGAGGCAGGTCAGACTACAGCAAGACTCCATTAGAAGAAACACAATTACTAAGGTGAGTAATTTTTTCTTCAAACATGAAGTCTTGCTGTATTCTGACATATTGCAGACTACCAAGCAGTACCTCCATGGAGGAGGTATTCAAACCTGCTTTGGGAATACGCTCTGAGGTACTGCTGTAGCAAACCGAGCATCACTCCTAGCCTGGATATCCAGAGAGTAATGCTTGGTGAATGTATGGACTGTTTTCCAGGTGGCTGCTTTGCATCTCTCTAGTAAAGGAATATCCCTGGCAGCAGCCAAGGAAGCAGCTGTACCTCGAGTTAAATGAGCCCTCAGGCCTGAGGGTGGTATTTTGCCTAGCTTCTCATAGCAGAATTGTATACAAGAGACAATCCACCTGGCAATAGTTCTCTTAGTGGCAGGTTTGCCCTTTCCCACCTCTCCATAAGTAAGGAACAACTGGAGGGAGTCAAACCTGTGTGCCTTAGTATGCTCAATGTAGTAACTAAGGGCCCTTTTAACATCCAAACTGTGTAATCTTCCCTCTCCTGAAAAAGAATGATCATTGAAGAATACAGGGAGAGACATGGACTGGTTCAAATGAAAATCTGAAACCACTTTGGGTAAGAACCTCCTATTGGTTCTAAGGACCACCTGATCTCTATGGAATGAGATAAAATCAGGCTTCATTGACCAAACTTGCAACTCACTGATATGTCTGGCAGAGGTAATAGCTACTAGGAACACAGTCTTCCAAGTTAAGTACTTAAGTTCTGCTGAAGACAAAGGTTCAAAAGGGAGTTGCATAAGCTGGGCAATGCAAATGTTAAGATCCCAGGCAGGTGTAGGATCCCTAAAGGGAGGATTGGTATGAAGCAATCCCTTGAAAAATTTACAGAAAACAGGATGAGATGCCAGTGAAGAAGGCTTTTCTACTGACAGAAAAGCAGAAAATGGAAATTACGTACCTACTGTAATTCTTGATCTTCTTGGACGAAGTCTCCACCATTCATTCACACTGATGGGGTCTACACCGGAAGCGCTAGGACCCAGTGGGAGCAAACTTTTTTGCAGGAAGGCCGGCGCCAGAGATGGAGCCACGAGGAGTGGCGCTGCGAGCCTCTGCTCATGCGGCAATGACTATCTCGGCGTTGACCCTCCAACTGCCTCAGTACCTTTTTTCCAAGGAGTTGCAGTGTAACTAACCTAGAAGGATAGCCTAACAAAAACTGGACATAAGATAGTCCAGAAGACCTGTATAAGTAGGGTCAAAGAAAGAAGTCTTCACAGCCTAAAGATTGAGAGAGTGAAGACCAACAACACAGGTGAGCTCGGGGGATGAATTTAGGACAGAAGTCCATTAAGGATGGTTCTGCCATGGACATCAAGGGCATAGTGTTTGACAAAAGTATGCACTGAGCTCCAGGTAACCGCATTGCAAATATCCGCAATAGGGCACGTTGTGGATTTCCGCCAGGGATGCCGCGACTGCTCTAGTAGAGTGAGCGTACACTCTGCCTTCCAGCTTAACCTGTGCCATGGAATAACAGTGGCGAAGGCATGCCACCAGCCATGCTGAAATGCATCTGATAGCGACAGGTTGACCCAGCTGGGTCTTGCTGAAGGAAACAAACAGTTGTTGAGCTTTGCGAAATTCTTTTGTTCTATCTAAATAGAAATGAAAAGCTCTTTTGACATCCAAAGAATGAAGAGAATGCTCCCCTTCATTTTGGAAGTTCACAAAGTAGGAAGGACTAAAGGTTGGTTTAGATGGAATTCTGAAACAACCTTAGGGAGAAAATTAGGATGGGTCCAAAGAACTACTTTGTCTTTATGAAACACAGTATACAGAGGGTCTGTGACCAAGACATGCATCTCAGAGACCCTGCAGGCCGAGGTAATGGCCACCAGGAAGGCCATTTTCCAAGTGAGAAATTTCAATTCACAGGTAGCTAGAGGCTTGAAAGGTTTTCAAGTGAGCATGTCTAGCACAAGATTAATGTCCCAGGCTGCAACTGGACGCCTGATAGGAGGTCTGGTATGCAGAATTCCTTTAAGAAACCTCTTAACCATGGGTAACTGAGCCAGTGACAAGAAAAGTACTGGATCATGATAAGCTGAAATGGCACAAAGGTGAACCTTGATTGTAGAGTATTGCAGACCTGAATTTGAAAGGTCTAAAAAGTACTCTAGAACTTTATTCGATGGGTAGTAATAAGGATTCAAAGAGGATTTTGCACACCAGAGTGAAAAATGCTTCCATTTGGCTGTGTAGGTTTTCCTAGTGGCTGGCTTGCATGCAGCAAGAAGAATATCTGAAACTCTGCGAGAGACATTGAACCTGTTCACTTCTCTCTCTTCAGGAGCCAAGCATGAAAGTGAAGTGATCTCAGACTGGGATGGACCACAGACCCTTGAGTCAGAAGGTTTGTTTGAAGGGGAAGGGCTTTCGGAGGGGTTACCGACATACAGCTGAGTAACGGAAACCGTATTTGACGAGGCCAGAAGGGAGCAATGAGGATCATTTTGTCCCCCTAGGACTCGAACTTGAGAAGTACCCTCTGAATTAGAGGAAGAGGCAGAAAGGCGTATAGAAAGCATCTTGTCCACTGCAGCCTGAATGCATCCTGACAGAAAATGCCAGGCTCTAGATTTCTGGAGCAGAACAGAGGCAGTTTTGTGTTGAGTGGGGATGCAAAAAGGTCCAGGTCTGGAGTTCCCCACTCTGCGAATAGTGACTGAGCTACAGTTGAGTCGAGAGACCATTCGTGAGTATCTGTCTCTGTTCTGCTGAGATGGTCTGCCAGTTCGTTCTGCACTCCCGGTAGGTAGACCACTTGAATTAGAGCCTTGTGCTCTAAGCACCAGTCCCACACTCTCATCGCTTCTCTGCATAAGGGGTAAGAGTGAGCACCACCCTGCTTGTCGGTGTAATACATCACTGCTTTGTTGTCTGTTTGGAGGAGAATGTTCTTGTGACAGAGAATGCCCTTCAAAGCCTGGACTGCATAAAGGATGGCCCTCATTTCTAGGACATTTATGTGAAGCTGGGACTCTTCCTGAGTCCATGTACCTTGAGTGTGGAGAGTCTGACAGTGAGCTCCCCACCCCATCAGGGACATGTCTGTGGTAATGGAATTCTGATGTTCGAGGGGAGCAAAAGGATACCTTTACAGAAGGTTGTCCTCTTGCGACCACCATGTGAGTGACTTCTTCAGAGGTTCCATCACCTTGATGAGAAAGGACTGAGGGTAAGTGGTAGGAGACCACTGAGTACTGAGCATCCATTGAGAGGCTGTCATGTGCAGGCATGCTAGGGGTACAGTGAACACCGAGGATGCCATGAGACCTAGCATCTGCTGCATCAAGATAGCTCTTACTGAGCTGTTCTCTTTGATGTATCGGGTCATCTGTAGAATATCGGTCCTTCTGTCCTCTGGTAGAAAAGCTTTCGCACAGGAGGTGTTCAGAAGAGTTCCTATGAAAAGCAGCCTCTGGGAGGGCTGCAGCTGTGATTTGAGGTTTAGCAGGACTCCCATGGATGTGAGAAAGTCTGAGGTCAAGGGTTCCCTGCTTGGAAGGGCTTGCTAGAAGCTGGTCGTCCAAGTATGGGAACACTTGTATTCCGATTTTTCTGAGATGCACTGCGAGTATTGCACAACACTTTGTAAAAACTCGCGACGCCGAGGACAGCCCATAGGGCAGGACTCTGAACTGATAATACTGGCCCAAAGCCACGAACCTCAGGTATTTGTGATGCCTTGGGTGAATAGGGATATGCTGCTGGTAAGCATCCTGCATGTCCAGGGAGGCTAACCAGTCGTGTTGATGAAGCAAAGATAACAGGGCTCCTGGTGATATCATTTTAAATTTCTCTTTGGGAAGAAATTTGTTTAATTTTCTGAGGTCCAAAATGGGGCGCATGCCCCCGGTTTTCTTTGGAACCAGAAAGTAATGGGAGTAGAACCCTGTGTTCCATTGATCCAGCAGAACTGCTTCCACTGCCCTGTTGTTCAGAAGGCCTTGTATCTCGGAGGCAAGAAGTTCTGACTGAAGTACTGACAGCCTGGGCTGTCATTTGCGGGGACGATCTGGAAGGGTCTCTAAAAGACTGAGAGAATACCCCTTGCGGATTATCCGGAGGACCCATTTGTGTGATGTTATGGACTTCCACCGATTGTAGAATTGAGTCATATGACCTGCCACCGCTAAGGAAGAGTCCCCCTCGGGCAGCTGAGGAGGGACTTGGGCCAACAACTCAGAAGGCAGCACTGGGCGCTCTGGGTCCTTGCGCCTTCTGTTGCGTTTTCTTTTGAGGCTGAGTGGCTTGGTTTTTATTGAACCCCTCCCACCTTTGCCTCAAAAGGACTGATGGTTATGAAACTGGCGTTTGTTAACTCTCCCTCGAGAGGGGGCGGGAGGAGGTTGAGCCAATTTAATGGCTGACCTAGTCTTTTGTGTGGCCTCTAGTGCCTGTTCTACTTGAGGGCCAAAGAGATACACACCATCAAAGGGCAACGCCATGACCTGTTGCTGGGCATCATTCGTGAAACCTGAAGTGCGCAGCCAAGAATGGCGGCGGGTACAAATGCCTGCCGCTTCTGAGGCTATATCGAAGGCGTCCATAACTGCTTTAACCTGCTGGTTGTTGGACTAAATACCCCTGGTTATGACTTGAAGAAGCTGTGAATTAGCGTCAGAATCTGGTAGAGCTTCAACCATTTGTTTGAGCGAATGCCAGAGAATATATTCATATTGAGAGAAATAACCTTGGTAGCTGGCGATACGCATACCCAGGGTGGATGCAGCAAAGACTCTCTTACCTAAAGTATCTATTTTATGAGATTCTTTGTTTATAGGTTGAGCTGTAGTAGTCTGAGGAAGGATGACCTTATCATTCTCTACAAAGACTACAATAGGATCCGCAAAGGCTTAGGACGACAAAATAGGTCGATCCTTGGAAGCAGCATACTTCCTATCTATGGACTTAGCCACAGAAGGAATGAGAGCAGGATTATTTCATACCATTTGAGACAGCATCTCGAGGGAAGGTTGTACCGGGGGAGTTAAATCCATAGGGATGTCCGGAACATGAAGGTATTGGAGTCTTAAAAGTTTCCCAGGATCGATGTCCATAGTTTGGAAAGAAAGAGTGGAATTCAAATTTCTCAACAGAGACTTAAAAGACAGGTCCTCGACCACAGGCTCTGTAACAGGATTAGGTCCTGCTCCTTCCACATCATCACTCAGCCTAAGATCTGGGTCAGGCTCAATATCATCTCCTGACAGTCCAGGAGGGACTGTATGGACAGGAAAAGAGGAAGGAAAAGAATTTGGAGAGGAGAAGCCCTGAAGATTGGCTGATGAAAAGCCCTGCCTCGGCGCCGAAGAAGAACACGGCGTTGAAAGGCCGCATGATGCCAACAAAGCAGACAGCACCTAAGAACATGGCGCCAAAAGGGCACATGGTGCCGAAAAACCACATGGCGCCGACAGGTGCATCGGCACCAAAATCTGCGCCGAGCGACCCACTGATGCTGACACCAACTCAGGGCCCCAAAAATTCAGATTTGAGGGGAAAGAAGAAAGAATACCAGGAGATAGAGGCATCGGTGTGGCCCCCTGCACCGCAGCCATGTGAGGGGGAAAACACCTGAGCATGGAGTCGACGGCACCGAAGAGGGCACTGCACAACCAGGAAGGCCCAATCCTCCTGCCTGATCTCCTGAAGAACACGAAGGGCCCAGAGTGACTGGGCCAGGCAGTTGGACCAACCTCCAAGCCCACTGCTCCATAACAGCAGCCCACTGATGAAACTGCTCATCAGAAGCCCTACGAGAAGGCGGGGAAGGGCTCCGATGTCGAAGAGGTCGGTGACCAGAAACAGAAACCAGCGACTCCAAAGGTGCGCGGGTCGCTCCCCTATTCACCTTCTGGGAGACCAAATATTTGGCGCCATCACTCGAGTCTGAATTCCAGATAGATGTTGAGAGGGCGCACAGAGCACTGGGTCCAAAACTCACGTGTCCTGAAGCCAGACCGCGCTCTTCCCTCATTCTCCTCCTCAGCTTCCAAACAAAGGAAACTATTCTATCCAAAGCGTGGCAAAAAGGCAAAGTTATGTGGGGCCAATCTCAGCTACTATTTGATAACGACTACACCCCCCTTACACAGAGGCAACGGAGAGAATACTGCTCTCTTTTCCCTATACTGTGATCCAAGAAAATCCACTTTAAAACTCCTTATCTGGCCAAACTGGTGGTCCACCTCTCTTCGAGAACCCTGACCTACACGTTGGCTCAGGAAGCAGCAGCAGATCTTCAATCAAAGGGGATCATTACAGAAAAGACCAAAGACGCAATGACCCGGCATCAGAAGCAGTTGTCCCAGCAAGAAAAGCTGCAAGCTTCTCATCCAGTTCCATCAATACCCGAACTCTTGCAGCACCTCCAACAATATCGTAATTCATTTGCACCCGCCTGGTGAGTTTGGAAAGAATCTTGTCTGGAAGGGTAAGTTGAATGGGACGGGTTCTGCTCTGTGGGCCGGGAGGTTGTGTGTGGGGGGGGGGGGGCTGAGCCACCATAGCTGTTGATCGAGAGCCATTTCATGGTGTCCAGGTAACCATCAACCTCCGTTTACACTGAATTCGGCCCCGGGTTGCCATTTGGACCCAATGCGGTTTCCTTGATGGTGGGGTTTCCTCCTTACTAGGGAATCCTGCGCTTCCCTCACGAGGGCTCTCCGGCTTGCCGTATGGTTTTCACTTCCTTCGTTCCTCCTCCTGTCCCCCCTGTGCTCACGTTGCGTTTCTCCTGTCCCTCCTAGGCCTCATCAGGGAAAAAACTTGGACCTGCGTCTCAACCATAAAGGCAAGACGTATAAACTTATAATTCTCCATTTCGCAACAAGCCGGGACTCTTGCAGCATTTGTGAACTGAATTGCTCTAGATAAAGTTACAGAGGAGCCTTTGGGGCTGGTGGGGGGGCACGAGGAATTAATTCATGGAACCCCACGAGAGCGTATTAATTGAGGAAACAATCCTCCTTCCCCCTGGGGACTAAAATACTAAAACACTAAATTTCTTCCCCCTAAATGAAAAGTCTTGGGGGGGGGCTCCTCCCTCTCCACCTGATGAGCATTCACTCCAGCCCCGACACCAAGATAAACTAGCTCACCTAGTCTCTGAGACCTCCTCAACTTGTCCTCATAGAGCTTGGTAAAACCCTAAGCAACACCATATCCACTTAAAGCCCGTTTTGGATGTTCTGGGCATTACAGGGAGGGGGTCGGGTGAGGGACTGGGGAGGGGATGTTTTCATGCCTCTGTGCCCCTCCGGGTAGCTCTCTCAACTACTGACATCAGACACAGCTAGTTCCCTTTCATTAGTGCTCAGTTAGTTGATCCGAGACTGGGTGGGGCTGGCTGGGGATTCGCACCCACCTCTCAATAGTTAACCGACTGTCTGTGGGGCTTTTTTCTGATACTGGCGCTTCTTACTCCAGGTGATCTGAACTTAGAAACCCAAGGTGACAGTCCAGGTCAGAATTAAGCTCCCCTGGCCATTCAGTGGTTGGGGGTGTGATGGGGAAGAGCAGATGGAATAGTTGGATCCCTCCCTCTTCCTCTGCAGCGGGCTTTCTCGAGCTCCCCCTTGGTTCTCCCATCTCTCCTCTCTCATGAACCCTTCTAAGTAAAACATTTGGTTACTAGGGAAACAACTATGAGGAACCCCCATCTTTGAAAGAATCAGAACTGTGTTGGGTACCCAGACATTGTGACTCTCAGATCTGGGGCAGAATATAATTGACAGACTCCCAACATAAATCTTTTGAACAGGTGAGCGACAAACTGCATTAGGATTTAACCTTGGTCCTCTCTTAAAAAAGACTCTTTATCTTCCTATCCATTAATTTAGACCCGCGGAGTCTAACTAGAATGTATAAGGTAGTGAGTCTCCCAGGAGCTCTGTATAGTTTGACAAAACGATGATACCGGATCACTATAGGAGTGATCAAGATATCACTCCCTTAGGGGCTCTACTCCTGATCCTGAATGTATTAGTATTCAAGATCATGTTAGGAACCCCTCTCTCCTCTCCGGGTCCAAACGGTTCCTCGGATAGGAGACCCCGGGAGAAGCTCCATTTGAGTTCCTCCCAATTGGAGGTCAGAGTGTATATAGGTTTACATTTAGATAATAGGTGTGTGTAAAAAGTACACACCAAAGGTTTTTATTTCACTCTATTTGAAATATGTTACTCTGTTAACTAGTTGGTTATGTTCAACCCTGTTTATAGACCAAGTTTATGGTCATGAGATAAATTGTGTTCTAAGGCACCCAAAAAGATGTCAATTGGAGGGTTTAAAAAAAACACACATACAAAGGAACAGTACTTTATAAACATGCTTTATTGAAACTAATGTATATCATTCTTATATTGTTGGCTTCACTGCTACAGAACTACTTCAAGGGAGCGGTAGCATGGTCCGTACGATATTCCTCATTTTCACTCTGGTGGGGAAAAAAGAAACACAAAATTAATCCACAGAAAATGGGCATGTTAAACCCTATAAAAATAATATCCCATAACATTAATGGGATACATGACCTGATCAAACGTGCAAGGCTCATGCAATATTTATCTAAACAACCCACAGACCTAATTTTCCTACAAGAGACCCACCTTTCCGAAACAGAGCATCTCAAGCTGAATTGGGGGGGCAGATACAGGGTGGTGGCCTCGTCCCACCCCAGAGGGAGGAAAAGAGGATCAGCAATTCTTATTCCCTGGAATACCACCTTTGAGATACTGCAAACTCACATAGACGCCCAAGGTTGTTATGTAATAATTCGAGGGTTACTATATGGTAAGCAAGTAACGCTAGCTTATGTTTATTTTCCCTCCAATCTAATTTCCCAGTGTTGAAGAGGATTCATATCTGCATTGCTTGATCTCCTCCAGGGTCAATTAATCATGGGGGGGGGACCTGAAGCTGACACTGTCCCCTCACATAGATTGTTCAATTCCTCAAAATTATAGAAACAACAAGACTGCCAGACAATTCAGGTCCACCATTGAACACCTGGGTTTGACGGATGTCTGGCGTTGGATGTTCCCTTCAAGCCCAGGTTTTACTTATTACTCCCCAAGATTTAAAACTCACTCTCGACTCTATTACATCCTCACAACATGTGAACCTCTATCTTTAATACAAGACATTAGCATTGGTCCCAAACTAATATCAGATCATCATCCCTTGATCATCTCTTTGGATCTGGGGAGGGAGAAGAACGCTCTCTAGAGACTTAACCCCACTATACTGTCAGATAAGGAATATATGGAAAGTCTTGATCAGATGCAGAGAAGCCGAAGTGCTGCCTGAAGACTTAACCTTTACTGGAGGGGGCTGAGAGCGGGCCCTGGAGGGAGAGCGGTCTGAGCGCGTGGAGCCTGAGCTGGTGCACGAGTCCGAGGCCCGGTTAGGGGATCTGGACTTGGCCTTCTCCCGATGCTTGTCCTGATGCTTATGACACTTAGAGGTAGCCTCGCCTCGGGAGGCAGGATCTTTGTCCATGCTTTTTAACTTTTCTTCCAAAAGGAACCCCTGAAGTGCCTTCTGGTGGCAGATCCGGGTGCAACTGTTGAACCCCTGGCAAAAGGAGTAGGCCTTGGTGTCATGTTCTGGGCCTAAGCACCGCAGGCATGATGAATGGAGATCCTTGAAAGGGGTCCATTTGCCGCAGGCACACTTGGAGGGATGTCCTTCTGAGGAAGGAGTAGTACATGTCGACATTTAGTAGGTAAAACTTTGAAAGTTCTAGACATCATGCACTAGAGTGGGACTGTGAGGCCAATGCTGGTGAGTCAACGGTGGGAAAAGAACTGGGGATTCTGGGGGACCGCCCCCTTTTATATGATGCCTGACGTCGGGGATGGGGCTGACACTGGGGGCAGGCCCCGCTGGATACTGCTAGCTAGAAAATTTCCGTGGGGTCCTGGTGCCTGCCAGCTTCAGTCCTAATGGTGTAACCTGCTGCAAGAGCTGTTTCTCAGAGTAAGATCTGCTGAATCATAGGCGGCTCTCAAAACTTGGGGCCCCATGTCTGACCCAGTATGAAGGAGGTTCAGAAGTTCCTCCTTCTGTTCACCATCCAGAAGTGCTTTCACCAGGTCTTGACCCTGTTCCCATAGGGTATTCTGAAACTAAACCATGTGTGTCAGATAGTTCAGTGACCTGATGGAGCATGTAGCAGCCACGTACATGCGCCTACCCAGTGAGTCCAAGTGCTTGGACTCCTGGTCCGGAGGCTGTGTACTCAAATGTTGTGGCCATTGAGACCTATCATGGGAGGCCATAATGACCAGGGAGTAAGCTAGGGGTTGTTGCACCAAGTACAGGCGGTAAGCCTTCTCCGGCACCGTGGGGTGGAGTGCGGACGTTTCCACGCAGCCTTGGTGACGTCTGCAAAGGTGTCCACCAAGGGTGACACCAACACAGGCTTAGGGTGCTTCTGCCGAAGATAATGAGCTAGGCACTGTCATTCAGGGTCTAGGTCTTCCATATCCCATCCCATGTTCTCCTGGATGTGCCTCATGATTTCAGAAAAAGAGGAATCATCCGGAGGTGACCTGGTGAGGTCTTATGGTCAGGTGATGGGATGCTGATTGGAGAAGGAGACCTGGAGGTATCTGAGGTGTCAGGTCTAGAGTCGTCCCCTGCTGAGTGGACTTTCTATGTCTGGGTCACTTGGGACTGGCGGACACTGAGGGAGATCTTGAAGGGTGCCTTCTCCTTTCTTTGGATCTACCCCTAGGAGGTGGAGTAGGCTCCTTGGGGGTCGGTGGTCTTCCTACTGGCTCCTGTGGTGGAGGAGGGGGAGTAGGAGGGAAAGGAGTAGGAGGAGGAGGTTTCACTGGGATCACATCTTTCTTGATTGTGTCCCACCAAAAGGTAAAGAGGTCATTAACCTCTGCAATATTCATACCAGATGATGGTCCTGGCATCGGGGTTGATCTGTCACCGGTATCGGGCGTCGGGTCCAAGGGCATCGCCGGATCAGGCAAAGGCTCCTGGCATCAGAGGCCCTGTTTGGGGATCTGGACCTGGCCTTCTCCTGGTGCTTGTCCTGGTGCTAATGGGACTTAGAGGTACACTCACCTCTGGAGACAGGGTCTTTATCCATGAGCTTCAACTTTTCTTCCAAGAGGAACCCCTGAAGTGCCTCCTGGCGGTGGATCCGGGTTCGACTATTGAACCGCTGGCAAAAGAAGCAGGCCTGGGTGTCGTGTTCCGGGCCTAAGCACCGCAGGCAGGAAGAATGCAGATCCTTAAAAGGTATCTGTTTGCCGCAGACACACTTAGAGGGATGTCCTTCGATGGAAGGAGTAGGAGATGCTGACATTTATTTATTCGAAGCTGGAAGTTCTAGGTGTCGTTCACTGGAGCGGGACCATGAGGCCGATGCTGGCGAGTCGACGGCGGGAAAAGAACTGGAGATTCTGTGGGACTGCCCCCTTTTGTATGATGCCTGACGTCGCGGGTGGGGCCAATGTTGGGGGCGGTCCCGCTGGATACTGCTAGCTAGAAAATTTCCGTGAGGTCCTGGTGCCTCTCAACTTTAGTCCTAATGGTGTAACCTGCTGCAAGAGCTGTTTCTCAAAGTAAGATCAACATTACTATGGTAAGTAATTTTTTCTAAAAACAACATGAAGTCTTGCTGTATTCTGACTGTATGCAGACTACCAAGCAGTACCCCCTTGGGGGAGAGAGTTAGAGAACCAATTTTGGGAACAAGCTCTGCAGCACAGCTGTGCCAAACCTAGCATCACTTCGTGACAGAATGTCCAAAGAGTAATGCTTGGTAAAGGTGTGAACAGATTTCCAGGTAGCTGCTTTACATATCTCCACTAATGGCATGCCTCTAGCTGCTGCGACAGAAGCAGCTGTACGTCTGGTATAGTGAGCCCTCAGGCCTAAGGGAGGCTCTTTCCCAAGTTTAGAATAGCAGAATTAAATGTAAGAAACAATCCACCTGGCAATAGACCTCTTGGTAGCAGGCTTGCCCTTTCCCACCTCACCATAAGTGAGAAATAATTGAGAACAATCCTTCCTATGGGCTTTAGTATGCTCAATATAGTAACCGAGAGCCCTTTTCACATCTAGACTGTGTAGCCTCCTCTCTCCAGAGGAAGAATGATCAGTGAAAAAGACAGGCAGGGACATAGACTGGTTTAAATGAAAGTCTGACACCACCTTGGAAAGGAACTTTCTATTGATACGAAGAACCACCTTATCCCTATGAAAGGAAATGAAATCAGGTTCCACTGACAAGGCCTGTAGTTCACTGATCCTCCTAGCTGAGGTAATGGCTACCAAAAATACAGTTTTCCTAGTCAAATTTTTCAGCTCAGCTGAAGGCAAAGGTTCAAAAGGGGGCTGCATAAGTTGTGCAGTACAAATGTTCAGATCCCAAGAAGGAGTAGGCTCCCGGAAGAGAGGACTGACATGGACCAAGCCTTTGAAGAACTTCTTGAAAACTGGATGAGAAGCTAGGGAAGAGGCCATACCAGCCGAAAGAAAAGCAGACATATCTGCCAAATGTACTTTAAGAGTAGTAGGCCGGAGGCCTAAACTGTTAAGATGTACCAAATAGACCAAAAATGAAAATTACGACCCAACGTAATTATGATCTTTCTGAGCATCTTCACCATTCATCACATTTGGGTACATGGCTGGAGGTCATGACCCCGCGGGAGCTCTTTTTTTTGGTAGGTGGACAATCAGATCATCGGCACCGCCCTCGAGGCCGATGCACTGCTATTCTGCAAGGAGGACAGGGCACAGAGAATTAACACCCTCTCAAGGAAAGATTTTTGGTGAAAAAGGAAAAAGTGTTTTTTTTATTTTAAATAAAGGATAGTACAAAGGACAAGGAAAAATAATATGGACGTTGAACAAGGAGGAAGAGAGAATGGAGGGCAACTGCCAACTCCCACCCGACAGGGGTGGAGCTAATGCACTGGAGAAGGAGTGCCCCCCCCATGCTGACCACTCTCCCCCAGAACATTATCCCATGTGCCCCTGTTCACCCCACTCCTAACAAAGAAAGGAGGGGGTGAGGTTGGGCACAGCAGGGGAGATGGACCCAGAGACTGAGGCCCCAGGGGGATGGAGGGTGGGATTGTGATGAATGGTGAAGATACACAGAAAGATCATAATTACGGTAGGTACATAATTTTCATATCTTATCTGTGTCAATCTTCACCATTCATCACATTTGGGTGAGTGCCGAGCCCCCTCGAAGGGGGTTTTCTTTTACACCCTAAGGGACAAAGTCCCTTAGCTCTCTGTGGGTGACACACTAAGAGAGAGAACCTTCAGGGCTTGGAGAGGCCCAAGAGTGGGGATAATGAGACAGGCAAAGAAGTTGCCCCGACAAACGCAGTCTCGCTCTACGGGAGAAGAGATAGGTTCTCTGGTGAGCAGAGTTAATCACCCTACGCCGGGCCAAGGGTGACAACCGGGAAAGACGTAGCCATGCTGTCCGCCTAGTGCAGATCACTGTCCCTACGACCCTGGTAGCTACCTCGTTGGCATCATAGGATGCCCTCGCTTGGTGCCTTGCTAGCTCCAGGCCACGCGCAGAGTGCAATGGCCTGTTTGGTTTGCTCCGTGTCAAGCAATGAGACTAGGAGTTAACCTAGCCTGGACCTCAAGAACCAGTCATAGGCTGCATAGTAGGCCTGATGTGCAGAAATGGAAAGGAACAACTGTGCCGAGTAGAAAGCCCCCCTACCCCAGAAGTCAAAATCCAAGGAATCTTGAGCTGGGGGCCAGACACAGTGAAGGGTGCGAAACCAATCGGGAGTGTCCAACTGCGTCAATCCAGACTGCGAATGAGGCATGGAACCTGGAGACTCGGGGGAGGGGTGCAATACCGCTGGCAGAGATCCCTAGGAGCAGGAACTCCGGAGAAGGGCCTCTGCCAGGAGTGCAATGACACCTCCCAAAAGGGAGCAGGCCAGGGGGGGAAACACAAGGGTGGCCTCGCTGTAATTGCCTAGAAAGGCATGTGCCGAGTGCTCTAGATTGCTTAGACTGGAAGGGGTGAGGTGCAAGTCCTCCAACATCCTCACAAGGAAACACTGATACTCAGCAAGATCAGCGGCTGGAGAGATGTGGGCAGAAAATTCCTCTTCCCTAGAAGAAGGGGATGAACAGTTGGAGGGCACTGAATGCTCAGAGGGCGGCTGCTCGGGGGGAGGTTGAAACACCTGTCTGTCCATTGCCCTAATGTAAGCTGGGAACCGAGCAGCTACAGCCCTAAACTGCTCCCAGGAGAGAGGCCCGCTAGGACGAAGCATACCTGGGAGCGCAGGAGAATGTGGCAGAAGGAGGGGGACAGAGCCGAGAAGAGATGTCAGCTGACCTTCGCCTGGGCTAAGGAGTGGACCAAGAGCACCCGAAGAAGAAGGTGCTCCAGAAGACTCCACACCTGACAGCTGAACAACCATTTCGGTACTGACTTGGCTGCGCCTGGAAGAATACCCACTGTGAGGCAACCGGGGACGTATAGGTCCAGAAGGATGGTCCCCTACCTCAAAAGAATGGGGCTCTCTCAAAGAGACTGAGGAGGAAGAGCAGAGATCTGCACTACAGCTTTTTCCAGAGCCTGGGTGGGCTCCAGAAAAAGGTTGCTGTGCAGACCCCATGCCCTTCGACACCTCGGAGTCTGAAAGAGCCCTCCTCCTTGAGAGGGCCAACCTAGGTAGCAGACAGCCCTGCCCAGCACCTGAAGGAGCTATCCAGGGCACAGTACCTTCCCCTCCCGTAGGAGCCCTGATTGGCCCCAAAGTTGGGTGATCCAGGCACATCACAGGCGGGGGTACCATTGCTGAGGGGTCAGTGAACCTACCAAGACTGAGCTGCAGAGCAATGTTGGCCTGCACCACTGCTTGCTGGTCAGCACCCCTGACCCCAGTCTCGGCAGCCACCAACCCCACCTCAGAAGGGGGCTGACTCTAGCTTGTCGAGGACATTACAGGGCTGCCCACATCAGTTAACCCCAAGGAGTCAGAGTCTGATTCCGCCTCCGAAGAGGTAGAGGCCGAGACCCAGTGCCCAACCGTAGGAGGGTGCTCGGTGCCATCCTTGCCAAATGGGGTGCCAGAAACCAAGACCACACCCGAGCTCCCCACAGCACTGCGAGTGGTATCTGCTTAGGACATGGCCCCGGCATGAACAGCAGCCCCAGAGTCAGAACCAGTCACGGCGCTGTCCGGCCCCACGGCACTGCGAGCAATGCTGAGGACAGCTCCGACGGTGCCATCAGTGCTGTGGATGGCAACGCTCAGCACCGCGTGGAGGGGTGGCTCCGACAGTGGAATCTGAAGCCCCCATGGCGCCATGCTCAACCTCGGTGCTGCGAACAGCGCTGAAGCAAGAAGGACAAAGATGGCGCTGAAGAGACTCCCACAGTACCAACAGCAGCCATGACGCCGAGTGACAAACTGGCGCCGACAACAGCTCCGTCAGAGCCCATGGAGTCAAAGCCCACAATGGTGCCGACTGATGGTGTCAAGGCTGGTGCCTACACAGGCCTTGCGAACCATGGGTCTGACACCGAGGGAGCCTTTGCCTCCAAAGGGGTAATTGCTTTGGCGGCGCCTCCCACCTGCCCCCCGGAAGGAGGAGGACGGGCCCCCTGCACCACGGAAGGAGCCTCGGCAACGGCCAGGCTACTAGAAGCAGAGGCACCCTCCTCCTCGGTCCATGTAGAACCGGGAGGGGACCTGGAGGAAAGGCTGCGAGTATGAATTGGCCTGATGAGTGCGCACCGCCCCCAGTAGGCGGAGCTCACCCACTTTCCACGGCATTGTTCGATGACCCGGCAGTCCATGGAGAAACAGGCATCGCACTATTCCATGTCGTGAAGTGGGCCAAGACACGTAAGGCAACGGTCGTGCTGGTCGGTGACGGAAAATTTATGGCCACAAGGGCACCGTCGCATGGGGGGGGCCATCCCGTCTTTGAAGTCTTCTTGCCCTCTGACCCAGACATGACCTACGAGGAAAAAAAACACCAAAAACAGACTCGATGTTGCCAAGAATAAAAAATAAATGGAAAGATCTTACCAAGCGACGTCAAGTAAGGCAACTAGAACCGGCAGAAAAGGAGCCGACGGACTGCGGCACGGAGGAATAATAAGGCTGAAAGATGAAACTTCGTAGGTGGTAGGCCTCAAGTTCTGCAGAGCTTCCACATGAGGTGACCTCGACGGCGGGAGATGAAGAACAGGCAGGCAGAGTCGACAGCAGATAACGGCCAACCTGTGAGCGCCACGCAATGCGTCAGCCTCGAGGGTGGCACCGATGGTGCGTTGGCTTCACCTACCTAAAAAAAAAAAAAAAAGAGCTCCTGTGGGGTCATGACCTCCAGCCATGTACCCAAATGTGATGAATGGTGAAGATTGACACAGATAAGATCAGTGGCAATGTCAGCCAGCTCTGGTTTAGTATGCCTACTGGAACACCAGAAACCAAACCTCTTCCATTTGGAGTTATATGTCTTCCTAGTGGCAGGTTTCCTGCTAACTTTTAAAATATTCAAGACTGATTGTGATAGATGCAAACTTGCATATTCTAGCTCTTCCAAGAGCCAGGCTTTGAGCCTGAGAGTCTGAAGGTTGGGGTACGGAATCCTCCCTTGAGAGGAGGTGAAGAGATTGTACTGCCTGGGAAGACATAAGGGCAGTGTTACTGACAGTGACAACAGAAGAGGATACCAAGGCTCTCTGGCCCAGTCTGGAGCCACCAGAATCACCTTGCAAGGTCGGGACCTGATCTTTAACAAGACCTTGAATATCAGAGGAAAAGGAGGAAATGCATACAGAAACTTGTTTGTCCAATCTAGTAGAAGAGCATTCTGGGGAACAAAACCCAGAAAAGGTAGTCTGCAGCAATACGGAGGAAGTTGATGATTGCCTAGGGCTGCAAAGAGATCTCTGGGGTGCCCCATCTCCTGAAAATGACTTGAAGAATGACAGGATTCAGGGTCCATTCGTGGTGGCCCTGAGAAATCCTGCTGAGAGCATCTGCTAGAATGTTTTCCTTCCCTGGGAGGTGCACAGCCATCAAGGAAGCCTGCAGAGAATAAGCTAGAGACCAAATTTTCATGGCTTCTGTGCACAAGGCCGAGGACCGAGTGCCTCTCTGTTTGTTGATGTACCACATGGTTGTGGTATTGTCTGTTCTGATCTGCACCACTTTCCCTTGGACAACTGTTGAAAATGTCTGAAGTGCCAGAAAGACAGCCCTTAATTCGAGAAGATTTATATGCAGAAGGGACTCCTGGTGTGACCAAGTTCCCTGAGCTGTGAGATGATCTAGATGGGCCCCTCCACCCCAAGAGAGAGGCAACTGTAGTGAGAATCACAGAAGGGACCTGATTTATGAAGGGGACCCCTTGTCAAAGATTGTCCTTGTCCAACCACCACTGAAGGGCGTGGACCAGGGTTTTGGAAACTGGAACCAATTTGGAGAGAGGGTCCTTTTTCTGAGACCAAAAGAAGAAATTAGTCGCCATAGTAATGTTGTTCCTTCTAATGGAGTCTTGCTGTATTCAGACGTAATGCAGTTAGCCCCAGCACTTGAATTGCCCCGGAGAGGAAAGAGTTAACTCTATGCAGAAGCATAGAACGTTGAGCTCGGTTTTCAAACCTCTGTCTGTGGTACTTCCCAGTGTAACTGTCAGATTCTTACAAGCACACTAACATACTATAGTATGGAAATTGTTCAACATATAGCCAAAAGGCAAATGATTCTTTTTGGGCCCAAAAGACTCAAGTCGAGAACCCAAGAAAGAAAGGTAGTGACAATATTTAAGTATAAAACACCAGAAAAAATAACAACATCCACCCCACCCAACAGGGAGGCTACAAGGTATACCCCTGAGATGCAACACTGTACCTGCCAGCCCACTTCCCAAAAACCAGGTTCTGAGAGGGGATGGGGAGGTCTGAAAACAGCAAGACTCCATTAGAAGAAACAACATTACTATGGTGAGTAATTATTTCTTCGAACAACATGAAGTCTTGCTGTATTCAGACATAATGCAGACTACCAAGCAGTTCCCTATGGAGGAGGGAATGCAGAACCTACTTTGGGAAGAGGCTCTGCAGTACTGCTGTGCCAAACCTAGCATCACTCCTAGCCTGGATGTCCAGGGAGCAATGCTTGGTAAAAGTATGTACTGTTTTCCAGGTGGCTGCTTTACAGATCTCTAACAAAGGTATATCTCCGGCCACAGCTAGAGAAGCAGCTGTACCCCTAGTCGAGTGAGCCCTCAGGCCTGAAGGGGGCATTCTACCCAACTTGTCATAACAGAATTGTATACAAGAAACAATCCACCTGTCAATAGTTTTGAGATTCGGATACCAAACCCTCCCCTGAGCACATGTTAACAGGTTGTAATTCCTGGGAAGAGACAGGGGAAGGTGGACTGCTAAGGACAACAAGAGAGGGTACCAGGGCTGTCTGGCCCAGTCTGGAGCAATCGGAATCACCTTGCAGGGTTGAGACCTGATTTTGACTAACACCTTGAACAGGAGAGGGAAGGGGGGGGAAAGGCATACAGGAACTTCCCCTCCCAATTGAGAAATAGGGCATCCAGGGGGACTGAGCCCAACACTAGGGGCCTGCAGCAATAGAGAGGTAGTTGGTGATCGTCTGGGGCTGCAAAAAGATCTATCTGTGGAGTGCCCCATCTGGAGAAAATCACTTTCAGAACTAGGGAATCCAGGGACCATTCGTGATGGCCTTGAGATATCCTGCTGAGAGCATCTGCCAGGACATTGTCCTTGCCTGGGAGATGTACTGCTGTAAGAGAGGTGTTCAGGGAATAGGCCAGGGACCATAACTTCATTGCCTCTGTGCACAAGGCCGTAGACCGAGTGCCCCCTTGCTTGTTGATATACCACATTGTGGTGGTATTGTCTGTCCTGAAATATGTCAGAATACAGCAAGACTTCATGTTGTTTGAAACAATTGAAGACAGTCATTTCTATGTGCCTTAGTATGCTCAATATAGTAGCTAAGGGCCCACTTAACATCCAGACTGTGTAACCTTCTTTCACCTGAAGAAGAATGATCAGTGAAAAACACAGGGAGAGATATAGACTGGTTCAGGTGAAAATCCGATACCACTTTGGGTAAGAACCTCCTATTCGTTCTTAGGACCACTTTGTCCCTATGGAAGGAGATCAATTCAGGTTCAACTGACAGAGCCTGTAACTCACTAATCTGCCTGGCGGAAGTAATAGCTACCAGGAACACAGTTTTCCAGGTCAAGTACTTCAGTTTGGACGAAGTCAGAGGTTCAAAGGGTGGCTGAATAAGCTGAGCTATGCAGACATTAAGATCCCAAGGCAGAGTAGGCTCCCTAAAGGGAGGGTTAATGTGAACCAGGCCCTTGAAAAACTTTCTGAAAACAGGATGAGATGCCAGGGAAAAGCCCTTCCCTGCTGAGAGGAATGCAGAGACAACTGCTAGATGAACCTTCAGAGTGGCAGGCCTAAGGCCTAGACCATTCAGATGAGCTAGATAGTCTAAGGTTGTGGAAATGTCTGCAGAATCAGGCAGGATGCCTTTCTGAGAGCACCAAATACTGAACCTTTTCTATTTTGAGTTGTAAGTTTTTCTAGTGGAAAGTATCCTGGAGACCTTCAGAATATCCAGAACTCCCTGAGAGAGATGTAGTGCTGCATATTCTAACTCTTCAAGAGCCAGGCCATGAGATTGAGAGACTGGAGATCGGGGTACCACATCCGCCCCTGGGAGGAGGACAGGAGATTGTATGTCCTGGGCAGAGACAGGGGACATGACACTGACAAGGACAGCAGTAGAGGATACCAAGGCTGTCTGGCCCAATCTGGAGCTACCAGTATCACTGTGCAGGGTTGAGTCCTGATCTTGATCAGAACTCTGAGCAGCAGAGGGAAGGCATAGAGAAACCTGCCCTTCCAGTCCAAAATGAGAGCATCCTGGGGAACCGTCCCCAGAACTGGAGGTCTGCAACAAAACAGAGGAAGTTGATGATTGTCCAATGCTGCAAAGAGATCTATCTCTGGAGTGCCCCACCTGGAGAAGATGACCTTCAGGATGTGAGGATCCAGGGACCATTCTTGATGTCCTGTGAAATTCTGATCAGAGCATCTGCTAGTATGTTGTCCTTCCCTGGAAGGTGAACTGTTATCAGAGAAGTCTGAAGAGAATAGGCCAGAGACCACAGCTTCATGGCCTCTGTGCACAAGGCCAAGGACCGAGTGCCTCCCTGTTTGCTGGTGTACCACATTGTGGTGGTGTTGTCTGTCCTGACTTTGACCACCTTGCCCTTGACTGAATCCAAGAAGCTCTGCAGGGCTAGGAAAACTGCCCTGAGTTCCAGGAGATTGATATGAAGGAGAGACTCTTGTGAAGACCAGACCCCTTGAGCTCTCAGGGCTCCCAAGTGGGCTCCCCACCCTAGGAAAGAAGCATCCATAGTTAGAACTACTGATGGGACTTGAGGGAGAAATGGAACCCCTTGTCTGAGGTTGTCCTAGTCCAGCCACCACTGGAGAGCTTGGACCAGAGTCTGAGTCACTGGAATCAGTTTGGTAAGTGAATCCTTCTTTTGAGACCAAAAAGACCTTAGATAAAACTGAATATCCCTCATCTGGAACCTTGCTCCTTGCACCACTGCCGTGGAAGCTGCCATGTGGCCTAGGAACTGTCTTGCTGGGTGGGAGACCTGAGGTCGAAAGGAGGAAGCGAGATCCACCAGGGCCTTCACCCTTGCCAGGGGAAGGAAGGAAGGCCTTTGCTTGTACAGTGTCCAACTCTATGCCTATAAAGGTGAGAAGTTGAACTGATTTAAGGACAGACTTTGGAAGATTGAGAAGAAACCCAGGGAGCTGAGTAGGTCCTGGGTAGTTTGAAGAGCTGACTTGACCTGTAAAGGTGACTGAACCACTAAGAGCCAGTCATCCAGATACAGGAAGATGGTGATACCCTGTCTTCTGAGGCAAGCCACCACTACTGCAAGGCACTTTGTGAACACCCTTGGAGCTGATGTTAGGCCGAATGGCATAGCTCTGAATTGGTAATGGCCTGAAGGCAACTCGAACCTGAGGTATTTTTTGTGGAAGCACCTGATAAGAATATGGAAGTAGGCATCCTTGAGGTCCAGAGATACTAGCCAATCCCCTGGCCTTAGAGAGGGAAGGATTATTCCCAGAGTTAACTTTTTGAATTTGGGCTTTGAAATGTGTTTGTTCAAATACCTTAGGTCTAGGATGGGTCGCCACTCCCCTGTTTTCTTTGGGGTAAGGAAGTACCTGGAGTACAGTCCTTTTCCTTTGTGCCAAGTAGGAACTTTCTCTATAGCTCTGAGAGCTAGAAGAGAGGAAACCTCTGCCTCTAGGGCAATGGTTTCTGAGAGTGATGCAGGTGGAAAAGACTTGGCCCTCTTTTTTGGAAATTTTTTGAAGCTGAGGGCCAGTGCCTGGCTTACTACTTCCAGGACCCACTTGTCTGAGGTCACAAACTTCCAGACCTGGAAGTAGTAAGCCAACCTGCCTCCTTCTGGAAATGGGGAGTCGACCAGGGCTGACACATCAGGGTGTCTGCTTGGCAGGAGCCTTAGACTAAGGAGGAGGGAGCAGCTCTGCTCATCCCTCTCTTGCCCCTCCCTCTGAAGAACCTGCTCTGTGGGAAAGGAGAGGAGTCCTGGGCTTGGTAAAAAGGCCTTTGAAAGGGCCTGCCCCTACCCCTAGACTGCTGCTTGTGCAGAGTGGCTTGCCTTTCTTTGGCCTGTGCACTCCTGTACGTGGTCCTGTATTCATCCATTTTCTTCATGCAAGCCTCTGTCTGCTCCCCAAACAGAGAGTTACCTACTACAGGAAAATCCATAGCCTTAGTCTGGGTATCCTGTGAAAGGCTAGTACATCTGAGCCAAGCATTTCTTCTGAGAGACACAGATGTAGCCATGACTCTAGATGCCACATCATTGTAGTCCACAGCAGCATGAAATTGCATTTTGGATGCCTCAATTCCATTAGCCTTGTTATTCCTTGGCTAGCTGGGGAGAGGCCTGTTTAGCCAGTTCCAGAACCGTATCCCATCTGGATTTCTGGTACCTGGCTGTGTAGGCCATATAAGTAGCCAGTCTGAGTCCCAAAGAAGATGTCAAATACTGTTTTTTGGCCATGGCATCCACTTTCCTGGAGTCCTTATCCAGGGGGTGTGAAGCAAAATGAATGTTAGCCCTGTCACAGACTGCAGTCTGCACTACCCCAACATGGCTGCAATGATTATAAAGGAACTCCGCAGCTGAGCTTAACAACAAATACCTTCTGTCCATTCTTTTATCCACAGGAGGTACTCAATTAGGAGTTTGTAACATTTTGTGTGTCTGTTTCCCCAAGGATTTATGAAGAGAGATGGACAGTCTTTTGGACTCTGGGATGTCCATCATTTCCACAAAATCAGGCTATTCATCCTCCTCCTCTGCAGCTTCAACCATGGGAACCTGCAGGGTTTCTACTACCTTTTTGTAGAACAAAAAATGTGAAGGGGATTCAGAGAGCCTGGGAGGAGAGACACCTGAGGGCCTGTCTGGGGAGATGTCCGGTTCAGTGGGCACATCCAGACCCCCCTGGTCATTGTCGTCATCACCGGGATAATCTTAGTCTCCCTCCCACTCCTCATAATAAGCATCTGGATCATAATCCGGAGGAGACAGATCCGACCGAACCGACCGCCTAACCGGTGGTACCTGTTCAGACGGAACTGGTCTAAGCGACTGAACAATGCTAATCGCTTTGGCTATTTTGTCCACGGTTGAAGAGTGCGATACCGGATCCAAACCGGCAGACTTGCGCTTCTTTTTGATGGAACCGACCCCTCGGGGTCGGCTCTCCTTTTGCCTGAGGAGGTATCGCCTAGGTCAGTAGGCACCTCCTCAGGTTCTTCTGCAACTGAACTGGGCTGGCTATCCGTGTCTATAGACTTCTCGGCCTCCCTTTCCTTCAGCCTACTCAGTCTTTTGTCTAGAGTGGATTTAGGAAAGTTTTTACAGATTTGGCAGTCTGACTTGAGGTGGGTCAACCCCCAGACAAACACAGATGAGGTGGGGGTTAGCCTTAACAAAGGCCTCCCTACACACAGTACAGTGTTAAAACCCAGTGGGACCGGTTTTCTTCTTGGGTTTCTCAGACATGGCCAACCTAACAAATTACCGTATTGCAGCTTTCAAGCCAGGTAATACAAAAACCGATCGGTTACAAACTGTGTCACGGGCTTTTTAAAAGAACCAGCAAAAGGTCCGCTTCTTTTGAAACCGATCGGTACCGGAATACCACTCTAATCCCAGAAATAAAATTAAACAGAATGGGTCGGTTCCAAACCGGACCGACCGGAAAGAAACCAAAGAAAAGAACAATTTCCAATTTTTCACATAAATAAAACAGTCACTACCTATCTACACACTACCTGTACCGTAGACAGAGGCTGGAAATCTGAAAATAAAAAAATATACGGTTTAATCAAACGCTTTTACTTTTACCGAACCGAGCAGAGGAAATCTCCAGAGCGACTTCACTGTTAGGCGGAGTAAAGAATCTGACGGTTACACTGGGAAGTAACACAGACAGAGGTTTGAAAACCGAGCGCGAGCTCAACGTTCTATGCTTCTGCATATAGTTAACTCTTTCCTCTCCGGGGCAGTTCAAGTGCTGAGGCTAACAGCATTATGTCTGAATACAGCAAGACTTCATGTTTTTTTTTTTTTTGTTTTTTTTTTATTTTTTAGCTTTTGTTGACCGGGTAAGTGCACTAGACAAATCCTGCCTATTTTCAGGCACGACCCGGGGGAGGGGGATACAGATGAATTCCAACTGACCTTGAACCAGATTAAGCTGTTGGTGGTATTTTTAGTGAAAGTTTGAAAGATCTGAGGTGAAATTGAATATCCCTCATTTGAAATCTTGCTCCCTGAACTACTGCTGTGGAAGCTGCCATGTGTCCCAGCATCTGTAGAAAAGTGTCTGGCTGGACGAGACACCAGACGATGAAAAGAGGAGGCCAGAGTGACCAGAGACTGAACCCTTGAGAGAGGAAGAAATGCTCTTGCTTGAACTGTATCTATTTCCACCTCTATGAAGGTGAGAAGCTGGGCTGGCTCTAGAACAGACTTCTCTAAATTTAGAATGAAGCCCAAGAATTCTAGAAGTCTTTGGGTGACCTCTAAAGTTGACTTGACTTGGTCTGAGGACTGGCCCACTAGAAGCCAGTCATCCAGATATGGGAACAGAAGGATGCCCTGCTTCCTGAGGAATGACACCACCACTGCGAGACACTTGGTGAACACCTTTGAAGCAGATGTTAGGCTGAAGGGCATGGCCCTGAATTGGTAATGGCCTGAGGGCAACTAGAACCTGAGGTACTTTCTGTGGGAATGTCTGATAGGTATGTGGAAGTAGGCATCTTTGAGATCCAGGGAAGCTAGCCAGTCTCCTGGTCTCAGAGAGGGAAGAATTACTCCCAGAGTCACCATTTTGAACTTTGGTTTTGTCAAATGTTTGTTAAGGTACCTTAGATCCAACATGGGTCGCCACTCCCCTGTCTTTTTGGGGATAAGGAAGTATCTTGAATACAGTCCTTTTCCCCTGTGACAATGAGGTACCTTCTCTACTGCTTGCACAAGCGAGAAGACTTCTACCTCTAGGGCCTTTGTCTCCAAGGGAGAGGGAGGACTGAAAGACTTTGCTGTCCTTTTTGGGAACCTTTTGGAACAGAGCAAGTCCCTGGCTCACTACTTCCAGGACCCATCTGTCTGAAGTAATAGACTCCCAGGCCTGGGAGTAGTGAGCCAGCCTGCCCCCTACTGGGATTAGGGAGGCGACCCTGACTGACACCTCAGGGTGTCTGCTTAGTAGGGGGCTTGGACTGAGTAGCTGATGGGGTCCTGGTCACCCCACATCTACCTCTTCCCCTAAAGAACCCCCTCTGCTGGAAAGAAAAGGAGGAGGCCTCAGCTTGGTAAAAAGACCTGCCCCTGCACTGCTGCCTCTGAGGAGTGGTCTGCTTCTCTTTGGCTGCAGCACTCCTATAGGTGGTCCTGTATTCATCCATTTTCTTCACGTAGTTCTCGGTTTGCTCCCCAAACAGAGAATTACCAGTTACAGGAAAGTCCATGACCTTAGCCTGGGTATCCTGAGAGAGGTTAGTACACCTAAGCCAAGCAAATCTCCTCATGGAGATAGATGTAGCCATGACCCTGGAATGAACATCATTGGAATCAACAGCAGCATTGAACTGCACCTTAGATGCCTCTATACCATTTGCAGCCACCTGCTCCAGCTCATTGGCCAGCTGGGGTAGAGCATCCTTAGCCAGTGCCAGAATCATATCCCACATAGATTTCTGGCACCTGGTAGTGTATGCCATGTAATTAAATTGCCTGAATCCCAAAGAGGATGCCAAGTACTGCTTTTTTGCCATGGCATCCACTTTCCTGGAATCCTTATCTGGGGGGTGAGATGCCAAAGGAATATTAGCCTCGTCACAAGCTGCAGCTTGTACTACCCCAATATGGCTACTATGAGATTAAAGGAATTCTGTCCCAGGACCTGACAAAGCATGTTCATTCTTCTTTCCACAGGAGGAATGGATGTAGGAAATTGTAGAATTTTTTGTGTCTGCTTCCCTAAGGATTTGTGTAAGGGGATAGACACCCTCTTTGACTCTGGGACATCCATCATTTCCAGGTAGTCAGGTTCTTCCTGATCCTGTTCAGCCTCTTCCATAGGAAGCTGAAGAGTCTCAGCCACTTTCTTGTAAAACAAGAAATGGAAAGGGGACTCAGAAAGCCTGAGAAGGCCTGTCTGGGGAGATGTCAGGCTCTACTGGCTCATCTAGACCTTCACATTATTCCTCTTCATAATCTTCATCCTCCTCCCAATCGCCCTCATAGTATGCCTCAGGATCCAATTCTGAAGCACTTTCCTCTGACCGAACCGATCAGCTCTGAACGGAGACCGGTTCGGTTGGAACCAGGCAAAGCGATTGAAGAATTGAAATTGCTTTCACTATTTCATCAGCAGTCGGACCATGGGAAGCTGGCTCCAAACCAGCTCTCCATTTACCCGAAGAGGTATCGCCCAGGTCAGTGGACACCTCCTCAGGTTCAGCCGCAACCAAACTGGGCTGGCCATCCGGGTCAGCGGACTTCTCGGCCTCCTGCTCCCTTAGCCTACTCAAACGTTTTTCCAGAGTGGCTTGGGGAAAGTTCTTACATATTTGGCAGTATTCCTTGAGGTGGTCAAACCCCAGACAATACACACATACGAGGTGAGGGTCGGCCTTAGCAAAGGCCTCCTTACACTTGGTACAGTGCTGAAACCCAGTGGGTCCGGTTTTCTTTTTGGGTTTCTACGACATGCCTTCCAATATAAAGTCACCCCAAACAGCGGTTAAGCCAGGCGACTGCAAACTTATCTGTTCCAACCGTGTCACGGGTTGGTTAAAAAAATCCTAAAACCGGATTTTTTTAGGAACCAATAAGTACCGGAAAAAAACACACAGACCAACAAAAAATATATAAACAAAATAGGTTTCGGTTCCAAACTGGACCGACCGGCAAAGAACTGAAAAATAAAACAATTTCTTTCAAGAAAAACTACTACTACCTACAACTACCACTTACTGGTACTGAGACAGAGGCAAGAATACCGATTTTCTAACGAAGCGGGTTGAAAGAACTGACCGATTCGAACTTTTACCAAATCAAAGTGCAGGAGGGCTCTCCGGAGCGACTTCACAGTTAGGCGGAGGAAGAAATCTGACAGTTACACTTCAGAGTACCACCGACAAAGGATTGAAAACCAAGTTCGAGCTCAACGTTCTATGTCTTTGCATAGAGGTAACCCTTTACTCTCTGGGGCAGTTCAAGTGCTGGGGCTAACTGCATACAGTCAGAATACAGCAAGACTTCATGCTTTTTGAAGAGACTTTACCTCCTCCAAGAGAACAGACAAGTGGGGAGGTGGAATGGAGGGGAGAGGCGAGTTGTCTGGGGGCTGCTCTATGAGCTCCAAGGTGTTACCCTTTTCTATGATCAGCAGAATCCATGCATCCTAAGTTATGGTTCTCCGCTGATACACATGGAGGGAGAACCGATCTCTGACCACCTCCTCCTGCTGGAGCTGGACCGGGTGTGTGAGTGTCTGCCAAGGAGTCACGGTGGGCAAGAGTTTGGGTTCTATGCTTTCCCTGACTATGGTAGACAGAATGTACTGATTTGATGTCCATGCCAGAGGCCTGCAAATCATTTATGAGGTCCAGGACATCAGAGCCAAACAGCTTAGTGTCACTGAAAGGGGCATTAAGCACTTTGTGCTGCACATCCAGAAACTCTAAGCCAGTAGTGCCTACGGAGGCATACTCCAGTGGCGGCTGCTCTTGCAACAGCATCAGCCATGTCATACAGTGCTCCGAGATGTCTGTCAACATCCTCAGCTGCCTGGCAACACTGAAGCAATTCCTGTTTCTGTGAGCCATCAGGAAAGGTCCGAGCTGTAGCCTTGCCTTTCTTCCAGTTGGCATTTGACCATGTGTGTCAGATAAAGCACAGTTATGTAAGAACTTACCGTAACAGTTGATCTTCGAGAACAGCTCTTGCAGCAGGTTACACCATTAGGACTGAAGCCAGCAGGTGCCAGAACCCCATGGAAATGTTCTAGCTAGCAGTATTCAGCAGGGACTGTCTCAGACGTCAGTCCTGCCCCCGACGTCAGGCATAGTACATAAGGAGGCAGTCCCACAGAATCCCCAGTTCTCCCACCGGAGACTCCCGGCCGCTGGATGACATCAGAAGAGGAGACTGAGGATCCGCCATCAAATAGCAATCAGAGAGATGCTGAGAAAAGAGGTATCAGGGAAGGTTAAGGAGAAAAAGGCTGCATTCAAAAAGTATAAGGAATCACAGAAGAAGCACGACAGGGAACTGTATCAATTAAAGCAGAAAGAAGTGGGAAAGGCAGTCAGAAAAGCAAAGGCCCAAACCGAGGAAAAGATAGCCAACTCAGTTAAGAAGGGGGATGAAACCTTTTATAGGTACATCAGGGAGCATAGAAAGGTTAAGGGAGGGATAGTGAAGATCGATAAAGGAGAGGTGGGCAGAGGGAGACAGTGAAAAAGCAGAGATACTGAATGAATATTTTTACTCAGTATTCACAAAAGAAGAAGAGGAGGAGTTATCTAAACCAAACAATAGAAGCACTCTGGGTAGTGGGGTTGATGCCAGTCTATTTACAGAAGAAAGAGTCCTGAAAGAACTCCTAAAACTCAAGGTGAACAAAGCAATGAGGCCTGACGGGATTCACCCTAGAATCCTAAAAGAACTAAGGGAGGATCTAGTGACACCACTGATCACACTTTTTAACAAATCATGGGAGGATGGGGTGGTACCTGAGGACTGGAGGAGGGCAGATGTGATTCCCCTTCACAAAAGTGGGAGCAAGGCAGAAGCAGGAAACTACAGACATGTTAGTTTGACCTCAGTGGTGGGGAAAATGATGGAATCACTTCTGAAAGAAAGAATTGTTCAGTACCTAGAGGATAGCGGGGCACAGGACCCAAAGCAGCATGGATTCACAGCAGGAAGGTCATGTCAGATGAATCTAATCAATTTCTTTGACTGGGTGACCAAAGTAATAGACCAGGGAGGGGCTGTGGATATGGCCTACCTAGACTTTAGCAAGGCATTTGACACAGTCCTAGACAAAAGATTAATAATCAAGTTAGCCAGTTTGGGAGGGGTCCCAGGGGTGGTAGCCTGGTAGTAAACTGGCTGCACAACAGGACACAGAAGGTACAGTGAATGGAACACATTCTGAAAAAAGGGGTTACTAGTGGAGTACCTCAGGGCTCAGTACTGGGTCCAGTCCTCTTTAACGTCTTTTATAGGTGACATTGCAGAGGGTCTGGAAGGAAAGGTATGCCTCTTTGCAGATGACACAAAGATCTGTAACAGAGTTGATATACAAGGGGGTACAAAAGGATGAGAAGGGACTTGGCAAGGTTGGAGGAATGGTCAGACATATGGCAACTTAGATTCAATGCAAAGAAATGCAAAGTAATGCACCTGGGAAATAAAATCAAGGAGAAGAGTACAAATAGGAGGGAGGTACTAAAACAACAATAATGGAAAGGATCTGGGTGTAGTCATATCAGATTACCTAAAGGTGGGTAAGCAATGTGAGAAGTCAGTAAGGAGAGCTAGGGGATACTGGGATGCATAGGGAGGGGCATCACAAGTAGAAAAAGGAAGTGGTTATCCCTCTGTACAGACAGTTGGTGAGACCTCATCTGAGTACTGCGCAGTTTTGAGACCTCATCTACGCAAGGACATAGACAGGATGGAAGCAGTCCAGAGGAGGGCAACTAAAATGGTGCAGGGTCTACATCAGAAACCATATGAAGAGAGACTGAGAGAGCTTAATATGTATACCCTTGATGAAAGGAGGGACAGGGTGGACATGATAGAAACTTTTAAGTACCTCAAGGGAATCAACAAAGTCCAGGAGAGGTAGCATCTTTTAGAAAAAGAGATGTGTAAGAACAAGGGGGCACAATTTAAAGTTAGAGGGGGGACAGCTCAGGGGTAATGTGAGGAAATTATTTTTCACGGAGAGGGTGGTGGATGCATGGAACCGCCTTTCTGAAGAGGTTGTGGGGTCTAAAACAGTGGGAGAATTCAAACATGCATGGGACAGACATAAGGCAATTATAGTGGAGGGTTGTAGGAAGTAGGCTGTTGGTTAACTAGAATCTGCAGCTTATCCAATAGGTAGGGAAATGGGCAGACTGGGTGAGCCAAGTGGTCCTTATCTGCCATCAAAGTCTATGTTTCTGTGAGAGCACCTGATCCTAGGAGAAGGATGTTGGAACTAGAATCTATCTCCAGTGGGGATGGTGGGAGGGAAAGTACTTGCTGCAAGAGCTGTTCTCAAAGATCTACTGTTACGATAAGTTCTTATGTAACTGTTCTATCTTACTTCGAGAAACAGCTCTTGCAGCAAGTCACACCATTAGGACTGATTCCCAAGCAATAATGGAAATCCCACACCACTGGGAGGAGGGAAGGTAGAAATCCTTAAAAGAACCTAAGCCTAGGACAGCAGTCCCTTGAAGGACTGCTAGACCAAAACCTGCTCTTAGCCTGGATGCAATATCCAGGCTATGATGCCCGATGAAAGTGTGCCAGAGTTCAAGTAGCTGCAGCACAGATGGCCAAAGGTGGACACATTCTTTAGGGCTGCAAAGGAGGTAGCCACCCCCTTTCGGAATGACCCTAACCTGGCCCGGTAAGGGTTTGTTGCGCTTCTGGTAACAGAATGTGATACACTGAATGAGCCACCTGGACAGCGACTGTTTGGAAACAGGAGCTCCCATCATCCTGTGGGCAAAGGAGACAAAAAGCTGGTCTGATTTTCGGTGGTGTTTGGTTCTGGTCAGGTAGTATCGGAGACACCTATGCACATCTAAAGTGTCGATTAGAATACTTGGGGAAATACACTGGTAGATCGATGTCCTGATTAAGGGTGAGAGCTGAGACCACCTTAGGCAGAAACTTAGGATTAGTCCATAGGGATACCCTGTCCTGGTGAAAAACCAAATAAGGTTCTTTGCACATGAGTGCATGAAGTTCAGAAACTCTTCTGGCCGAAGTAACGGCAACTAAAAACAACGTCTTCCAAGTAAGACGACGTAGCTCACAATCCACAGCTGGTTCAAAGGGTGGCAGCGTAAGCTGCTCCAGGACAAAGGGTAGATCCCATGGTGGAACCAGATCCTTAATTGGAGGTCTAAGGTGGAGAACACCTCTCAGGAAGGCTTGCGCCGTGTCCAACCAAGATATGGTGCATTGGCCTATAGGAACGTGATAGGCTGCGATGGCACAGAGATGTACTTTAATCGAGGAATAGGTCAAGCCTGTCTGAAAAAGGGACAGGAGGTAGTCCAAGACCAACCTTTCTGGACAATCCATAGGCGAAAAACCGTGTGCTTGAACCCATATACAAAATCTGCACCATTTCATGGTGTAAGTAGCGTGGGTAGCCGGTTTCCTAGCAGCAGCAAGAATGTCTGCTACCTCTTGTGAGACCCCATATCGCATCATGGCTACGTCTCTAGGAGCCAAGCGTGCAGTTTCAGTGAACGAAGGTCCGGATGAACCAAGGAACCCGCCTCCTGAGACAGCAAGTGGGAGCTGATTGGCAGCGGCACTGGAGGTTCACGGGGCAGCTGATGTAGCAGAGGGAACCAGATCTGCCTGGGCCAAAATGGCACAATAAGTATCAGCGTCGCTTGCTCTTTGCAAAGTTTCAGAAGGACCCTCTGGATCAACAGAAAGGGGGGGAAGGCATAGAGGAATCTACCCGCCCAGGAGAGGGACAACACATCTGCCAGAAAACCATGCCCTGGATCTAGCGAGCAAAAATTGGGCAGTTTTGCGTTGGATGGGGATGTGAAAAGGTCTAACTCTGGTGTACCCCATCTGCGAAACAGATCCTCTACTACCTCCTGAAGTAGTTCCCACTCACGGACTCTGGCCTGAGAGTGGCTCAGGCCGTCTGCGATGACATTGTCCACTCCTGGGACATGAACAGCAATGAGGTTTACGCCGTGTTGCAAAACCCAATCCCACACCCTCATGGCCTCCCTGCAAAGCGAGTAGGAATGGGTGCCTCCTTGTTTGTTAAGGTAATACATCACCACGGTATTGTCTGTAACAGAAGAGTACCCGGTGGGATCTCCGACTGGAAGGCCCGCAGGGTGTAAAGAACTGCTCTCATTTCCAGGATATTTATGTGGAGATGAGTCTCTTGGGCTGTCCACAGGCCCTGAGACTGGACACCGTCGAGGTATGCACCCCATCTGAGCCCTGAGGAGTCTGTGGATAGCGTCACAATCGGAGATGGTGTAATGAAGGGGACTCACGCCGACAGATTATTCGGATCTAGCCACCATTGCCAATCCTGAATTACGGCCTTCGTGATCCGGAGTGGGAGCTGCAGATGGTCTTACTTTTGATACCATTAGACCCGTAACATCCACTGGGTCACCCACATGTGGAGACAGGCTAGGGAGACAGTTGCAATGGCCACAGCCATGTGTCCGAGCAGGCAAAGGACCAATCTGGCAGGAACGGTCTTCTTCGACGAGATGTCCCTGATGAGGGATATGATTTGTTCCACTCTGTCCTGGGGGGAGAAAAGCTTTCCCCTGGACGGTGTCCAGAACTGTGTCTATGAACTGCAGAGTCTGTGACGGAACCAGGCGTGTGTTCTCTTGATTGATAATGATGCCCAACGTCTCGAACAGAGACTGAGTATAATAAATGGCGGATATCAGGGCCTCCCAAGAGGGCGCCATGAGAAGCCAGTTATCCAGGTAGGGGAACATGTAGTGGCCTTGTCTCCTCAGAGTCGCCGCCAGGACCACCATGCACTTTGTGAATACCCAAGGTGCCAATGACAGTCTGAAGGGGAAGGCTCGGAACTGATAATGGTGGCCCTGAAACTCGAAGCGCAGGAACTTCCTGTGCGCTTGAACAATGGGTATATGCAGGTAAGCATCCTGCATGTCCAAAGGCGCTAGAAAGGTGTCCTGCTTGAGCATGGGAATCAGACCTGGGAGGGTCACCATGCGGAAGCATTTGTACAGGACCAACTCGTTGAGATTGCTGAGGTCCAGTATCAGATGGAGGTCCCCCGTTTTCTTTGGAACCAGAAAGAAGTGAGAATAATATCCTGCACCCCTCTGGTTCCGTGGTACATGCTCTATAGCTTCTTTTCCAAGAAGCGCGAGCACCTCCTGCAGTATGAGTAGGTCATGCTGACCCAAGTAATGGGAAAGCAGGGGAGGTCTTGCTGGAGGGTGGCTGAGAAATTCTATGAAGTGGCCTTTTTTGACCAATTGAAGAACCCACCGGTCAGTGGTAATCGACTGCCACCCTAAAAAGTGGCGAGCGATGCGACCCCCGACCTTTTGTGCCCATTGATCCAGAGGAGGGGCTGGGGCCGGGTAGGAGTCATGCTGTGGCAGCACTGGTCCCTGCAGGCTGGGCCAGTTTAGTGTAGCATTGGCCTCTGCCTGGGGATGACTTAGCCTGGGCTTTACGCTGAAAAGTGCCCCTTTGTTACTGGCTGGAACATGGTTGCTGCCTTTGTTGCCGGCTGCGAAAACGGCTCTGGTTCCTACGAAAAGAACCAGGCCTGGATCTGTACGTGGCCTGTACAGACCTGACTGCCTTCCCAGCGTCCTGGAGTTTGGTGATAACCTTCTCTGAGGGTTCACCAAAAAGAACTTCGCCGGTGTAGGGGACGTCAAGAATGTTCTTCTGTTAAGTCCGGGATGAAGCCGGAGACACGGAGCCAAGAGTGCCTCCGGAGACAGACGCCTGAAGCTGCAGCTCTGGTGGATGAGTCCGCAGAATCATATGCAGTTCGTAGTACTTGGGTACCCACATCAGACCCTGTGCAGAGAAAGTTTAGGAGCTCCGCCTTCTGATCGCCATCTGGAAGTTTATCGACCAGGCCCTGACCCTGGCCCTGTTCCCACAGGGCGTTCTGAAACTGTACCATGTGGGTTAGGTAGTTCAGGGACCTGATGGAGCATGTAGCAGCCACATACATGCGCCTTCCCAGGGCATCCAATTGGATTCCTGGTCCGGTGGCTGTGTGCTCATGTGTTGCGCTTTTGGGACCGGTCATGCAAGGCTGTAATGACCATAGGAGTCTGCCAGAGGTTGTTGAGCAAGTGCATTGGTCCCTTCTTCGGGCCTTGTACAGGTTCAGCTTTCTTCGCACAGCAGGAGTGGAGTGCGGATGCTTCCACGCAGCTTTGGTGACGTCCGCGAAGGTGTCCACCAAGGGTGGCACTACCATAGGCTTTGGGTCTTTCTGCCAAAGATAACGGGCAAGGTGCTGTCATTCTGGGTCGAGGTCTTCAGCATCCCACCCCATGTTGTCCTGGATGTGCCTCATGATCTTGGAGAAAGAGAAATTATCCGGAGGAGACCTGGGAAGGTCATGTGGGTCAGGTGATGGAATGCTGAGTGGAGAAAGAGATCTGGAATAATCCGAGGTATCCGATCTGGAGTGCTCCCCTAACGGAGTGTACCGATGATGTCTGGGTCGCTTGGGACTGGGGGACCCTGATGGAGATCTTGAGGGAGGCCTTCTCTTGTCCTTGGATCTACCCCTAGGAAGTGGAGTCTGCTCCTTAGGGGTTGGTGGTCGTCCTACTGGCCCCTTAGGTGTAGGAGGTGAAGGGGTAGTAGTAGGAGGAGGAGGAGGATTTACAGGGACCACATCCTTTCGGATGGCATCCCACCAGAAAGTAAAGAGTTCCTTTACTTCTTGTAGATTCATGCCCGATGACGGGCCTGGCGCTGGTGGTCTGTCACCGGGGTCGGGCGTTGGGTCTGCAGGTGTCTCCAGGGTGGACGAAGGTTCCCTCGGGAGCCCGGCATCCTCAGTGTCACCCTCCTGGTCTTTGGGCAGTGTTGTGTCCTCCTCTGTGGAATCCCTGTCACCGGTGTCCACCGGTGACTGGAGGGGCGGTCTTCGGCTCCGGTGAATGTGAGGCCGACATTGGTTGCTTGGCTGATGCCTTCAGGTCCGGTGAACGCCCGGCCAGCATCTGGTGCCTGGCTCGTGTCCGCGGTTCCAGCGAATGTCTGTCCGACTTCGTATGCTTGGCCGATGTCGGGTACTTGGTTGACGTCTGGTCTGACGTCCGCTTTAGGGACGTCAGGTCTTTCGTCTTCCTTGGTGGAGGATCTGGACCTCTGGAAAACCGATCTGGAGTTGGGGTCCCGACGTCGGGTTGATGAGGAAGACTTATGGTGTTCGGAAGACTTGGAAGAGGCCCGAGAGAGAGTGGAGGAAGCTGAGGGCCTTGAAGTCTTGATGGGCTGGAGAGTCGAAGAACCGCCTGAAGCCCAGACTTTGACCGGAGAGGACTGGGAATGAGCCCGGGAGGGAGAGCGGTCTGATCTGGTGGAGCCTGAGCTACAGGAGTCCGAGGCCCGATTCAGGGATCTGGACCTTGCTTTCTCCCGGTGTTTGTCCCGGTGTTTATGGGCCTTGGGAAGAAGAATCACCCCTGGAGGAAGGTTCTTGGTCCATCCTTCTAAGTTTTTCTTCCAGCAGATAAGCCTGAAGTGCCTTCTGACGGCGGATCCTGGTGCGGCTGTTGTACCCTTGGCAAAAGGTGCAGGCCTTGGTGTTGTGGTCCGGGCCTAAGCACCGCACGCAGGAGGAATGAGGATCCTTAAAAGGGATCTGTTTTCCTGCAGGCACACTTGGAAAGGTGTCCCTCAAGTGAAGGAGTTGGAGAGGACATCAGTTTGAAGAAACTCTTGAAGTTCTAAGTTGTCGTGCACTAGGTAGAGACCAAGAGGCCAAAGCTGGCGAGTCGACGGCTCGAAAAGAACTGGGGATTCTGGGGGACTGCCTCTTTATGTATTATGCCTGACGTTGGAGGTGGGGCCGACATCGGGGGCGGTCCCCGCTGAATACTGCTAGTTAGAAAATTTCCGTGGGGTCCTGGCGCCTGCCAGGCTTCAGTCCTAATGATGTAGCCTGCTGCAAGAGCTGTTTCTCAAAGTAAGATCACCTAATCCTAGAAGAGAGATATCGGAACAACTCTACCTCCAGAGGGGATGGTGAGAGGGAAACTACCTGCTTCAAGGGCTCTTCTCGAAGATCTACTGTTACGGTAAGTTCTTACGTAACTACTATCTTACTTTGAGAAACAGCTCTTGCAGCAGGTTACACCATTAGAACTGATTCCCAAGCAATACTGGAAATCCCTTGTAGGTGGGGAGGAGGCTAGGTAGAGATCGCGAGTTGGACCGAAGCCTAGGATAGGAGTCCCTGAAGGACTGCTAGACCAAAACCAGCTCTTTGCCGTGATGCAACATCCAGGATATAATGCCTGATGAAGGTTTGCACGGTGCTCCAAGTAGGTGCTGCGCAGATGGCTGAAGCGGACACGTTCTTCATAGCCGCAAAGGAGGTAGCCACCCCCCTTGTGGAATGTCCCTTTACCGAGCCCGGTAGGAGTTTGTTACATTTCTGGTAACAGAACGTGATACAATGGACGAGCCACCTGGACAGCGATTGTTTAAAAGCCGGAGCTCCCATCATCCTGTGGGCGAAGGAGGCAAACAGTTGATCAGATTTACGGTGGTGCCTGGTTCTGGTTAGGTAGTATCTTAGACACCTATGCACATCTAGAGTGTGCAACAGGGCCTCTCCTCTATTAGAGTATTTAGGAAAATACACCGGTAAGTCGATGTCCTGATTGAGGGTGACAGCTGAGACCACCTTAAGTAGAAACTTTGGATTTGTCCTTAGGGACACCCTGTCCTGGTGAAAAACCAAATAAGGCTCTTTGCACATCAGTGTGTGAAGTTCAGAATCCTTCTGGCCGAAGTAACGGCAACTAAAAATAACGTCTTCCATGTTAGGAGACGTAGCTCGCAATCCACGGCTGGTTCAAAAGGTGGCAGCCTGAGCTGCTCCAGGACAAAGGATAATTCCCATGGAGGAATAGGATCCTTAATCAGAGGTCTAAGGTGGAGAACACCTCTCAGGAAGGCTCGTGCTGTGTCCAACTGACTTATGGGACGTTGGCCTATAGGTGAATGATAGGCTGAGATGGCACAAAGGTGTACTTTAATAGAGGAGTAGGCCAAGCCTGCCTGGAAGAGAGAGACAGGAGGTAGTCCAGAACTGATCTTTCCAGACAATCCATCAGGGAAAGTCCCGTGTTTGAGCCCAAAGGCATAATCTGCGCCATTTCATGGCGTATGTGGCATGAGTGGCTGGTTTTCTAGCAGCCGCTAGAATGCCTACCTCTTGCGAGACCCGTACCGCATGATAGCTATGTCTCTAGGAGCCAGGCATGCAGATTCAGAGAGCAAAGGTCCAGATAGACCAAAGAACCTGCCTCCTGGGACAATAAATGAGAGCTGATTGGCAGAGGCACCGGAGGTTCCTGGAATAGCTGGTGCAACAGAGGGAACTAAATCTGTCTGGGCCAAAAAGGTGCAATAAATATCGGCATCGCCTGCTCTCTGTGGAGTTTCAAAAGAACCCTCTGGATCAACGGGAAAGGAGGAAACGCATAGAGGAATCTGCCCAGCCAGAAGAGGGACAACGCATCTCGCCAGAAAACACCAGGCCCTGGATCTAGCAAGCAGAAATTGGGCAGTTTTGTGTTGGATGGGGACGTGAAAAGGTCTAACTCTGGTGTGCCCCATCTGTGAAACAGACCCTGTACTACCTCCTGGAGTAGTTCCCACTCGTGGACTCTTGCCTGAGAGTGGCTCAGGCTGTCGGCGAGGATGTTGCCCACTCCAAGACATGAACAGCAGTGAGGTTTGCGCCATGTTGTAGGACCCAATCCCACACCCTCATGGCCTCCCTGCAAAGTGGGTAGGAATGGGTGCCTCCTTGTTTGCTGAGGAAATACATTACCGCGGTATTGTCTGTAACAGGAGAGTACCCGATGGGATCTCCGACTGGAAGGCCTGCAGGGCATAAAGAACTTCTCTCATTTCCAAAATATTTATATGGAGATGAGTTTCCTGGGGTGTCCATGAGCCCTGAGACCTGACCCCATCGAGGTGTGCTTCCCCAACCGAACTCTGAGGCGTCCGTGGAGAGCATCACAATCAGAGATGGCACAATGAAGGGGACCCCCACCGACAGGTTCTGTGAATCTAGCCACCATTGCCAATCCTGGATTACGGCATTCGTGATCCGAATTGGAAGCTGCAAATGGTCTTGCTTCTGATCCCATTGAACCCGTAACATCCACTGGGTCACCCGCATGTGGAGATGGGCTAGCGGGACTGTTGCAATGGCTGCAGCTATGTGTCCGAGCAGGTGAAGGACCAGTCTGGCTGGGACAGTCTTTGACAAGATGTCTCTGATGAGGGATCTGATGTGGTCTTGGGGCAGAAAAGCTCTTCCCTGGACGGTGTCCAGAACTGCGCCTATGAACTGCAGATTATGTGACGGAACCAGGTGTGACTTCTCCTGATTGATAATGATGCCCAACGTCCCGAACAGGGACTGAGTACAGTGAATTGAGGACATCAGAGCCTCCCGAGAGGGTGCCATGAGGAGCCAGTCATCCAGGTAGGGTAACACGCAGTGGTCTTGTCTCCTTACAGCTGCCGCTATGACTGCCATGCACTTCGTAAACACCAGAGGTGCCAATGACAGTCCGAAAGGGAGGGCTCAGAACTGATAATGGCGACCTAGAAATTTGAAGCGCAAGAACTTCCTGTGCGCTCGAGCAATGGGTATGTGCAAGTAGGCATCCTGCATGTCCAAGGACGCTAGGAAGGCGTCCTGCTTGAGCATGGGTATCAAACAGGGAAGGGTCACCATGCAGAAGCATTTGTAGAGGACCGAAGCATTGAGATTGCTGAGATCCAGTATCGGACGGAGATCCCCTGTCTTTTGGGAACCAGAAAGAAGTGGGAATAGTAACCTGCACTTCTCTGGTTCTTCGGTACGTGCTCTATAGCTTCCTTTCCCAGAACCGCCAGCATCTCCTGCTGTATGAGCAGTGCGTGCTGATCTGAATAACGGGAAAGCAGGGGAGGTCTTGACGGTGGGTGGTCGAGGAATTCTATAAAGTGACCTCTCGACCAGTGAAGGACCCACCGGTCGGCGGTAACTGACTGCCACCCTGAAAAGTGGCGAGCGTTGCGACCCCCGACCTTTTCTGCCTGTTGATCTAGAGGAGGGTCAGGGGCCGGGAAGGAGTCATGCTGTGGCAGCATTGCCCTCTGCAGGCTGGGCCGGTTGGGTATATCGCTGACCTCGGCCTGGGGAAGACTTAGGTTGGGCCTTATGGTGGAAGGTGCCCCTTTGCTGCTGGCCGGAATGTGACTGCTGTCGGCCGCAAAAGCGGTTCTGGTTCCTACAAAAGGAACCAGATTTGGGTCTGTGCATGGCCTGTACAGTCCTTACTGCCTTCCCGGCATCCTGAAGTTTGGTGATTACCTTTTCAGAGGGTTCACCAAACAGGACCTCTCCGTTATAAGGGACGTCCAGGATACTCTTCTGTACGTCCTGGGTAAAACCGGAGACATGGAGCCAGGAGTGTCTCTGGAGACAGACGCCTGAAGCTGCACCCCTGGCAGACGAGTCTGCAGAATCATATGCAGCTCTTAACACATGGGTCCCCACATCTGACCCTGTGTGGATGAGGTTCAAGAGCTCTGCCATCTGCTCACCATCCGGTAGTGTGTCAACCAGGTCCTGACCCTGTTCCCACAGGGCATTCTGAAACTGACCCATATGAGACAGATAGTTCAGGTACCTGATGGAGCATGTAATTTATTGCCACAGACTAACCGTTGCGGGCTTAATGCCAATTCTCAGTATTGTCACCAGTATACTGATCGCGGTCTAATTCTTTCAGTGGCGACTAAATGCTCGCGACGTCTGTTCAACGACCTTTCATACCATTTCTATTACAAGCTTAATAACTCAGTTTTGTAAAACAAAACTCTCTCTCATCTCTCGAACAACTGTTGCTTAACTACGTTCTCTCTGTACTTGCACTCATCTGTAATTCGGGCACCATTCAGTATCAATTACCTTATCAATTACCTTAATTAGCTCAATCGTTATGTATTTGATTGATTGATTGGCTATTGATCACATCGCTATAAAAAAAGTCTTCCAGGATGTACTCATTAGTAACTTGCATTTGTGTTTGTGCTCTGAGTCATAGAATTTGTTCTTTCTCAGAAGGGGAAGCAGAAACTGTGCTTGAAAAACTATCTGTATACTAAAGAGAATGATGGAAGTGGTGGGAAAATTATTTGGCATTGTGAGATTAGAACCTGCAGAGCTCAAGTGCACACCAGTGGTGAAACTATCTGTAAGGAGCCCACCGACCACAACCATGCGCCTCAGCACAGTCGTATCAAAGTAATAAATGCCCGAGCTTGTATGAAACGAAAAGCTTGTGAATCTGAGGAATCAACTAGAAATGTTGTGCATCAGGCACTCCAAGATGTGGCTATTAGCCACGTGCACTTGTTGCCAACTATGGAAACACTACGTCGTGATGTCCGGAGACACAGGCAACATGGAGGCCCTAGTGACAGTGACCTTGAACAGTACTGCAATAGTCAGTGATGAAACATTTTTGAGCATAAATTAAGATGGCATTGTCATATTTGCAAGTAACAGTGACCTAAAAATATTAAACAACCCACCACATTGGTTCTGTGATGGGACATTTAGTGTTGCTCCCACAGAAGATGATCAGATGTATACCGTGCATGCCCTAGTGCAGGGCATTAACAGACCATGTGCACACGCACTTTTACCTGGTCATAGTGAGATCATTTATAAAAAATTATTTGGACACCTTAAAGACCTGCTAGGTGGAAAATTTAGTCCTGTCACAGTTAGGACTGACTTTGAAATAGCAGCCATAAACATATTGCGCCAGATGGTTCCCACAGCAGAGCTTGCTGGTTGTAATTTTCATCTAGGGCAAGCAATTTGGAGGCGAGTACAGCAGGAGGGGTTACAACAATGGTACGTGATGGATGAGAAGTTTGGACACAAAGTTCGATGTCTGCTAGGATTAGCATTTGTGCCCGAAGATATGGTTGAGAACTATTTCGAGTTACTACAGGAGGATGAAGAATATGCTGACCTGCAATGTTTGTTTGACTATTTTGAGGACACATATATTGGTAGGCTGTCAAGAAACAAAAACAGGAGACAGCCTCATTTTCCTATAGGCTTTTGGAACCAGCATTTGCGGGTAATAAATTAACGAGGAGCAAAAATGCCATTGAAGCATGGCATAGGGCTTTTTCAAGAACTCTGTGCATAAGCCATCCTACACGAGCTAAGCTGGCTCTCAAGCTTCACCAGGAACAGCATGCAGTCACTCTCCAGAGATGCCAGGTAGAACTTGGGCAGCAGCACCCACGTAAAAATAGCAAATACTGCAGGGTCAACAAAGTTTTTATGGTGATATGTCAAGACTTTGCAAACAGACAGCCCAAACAATATCTGATTGACATTGCTGCTGTTATAGAAATAAATGTTGCCTAACGATTTTGCACATTGCTACGTTTGCACACTGCTTGCACTTTCTCTTTGAGTTTTTAGCTTTTAATTATTTATAGGACACTTTTAAATGATTTTAAATGCTTTTAATTAATTACTTTGTCACTTCTAACATTTTCACCAGTGTCGCCAATCGGGGCATAAGCATTACACACCCTTGTAGACTTTGTAGGACGCTTTTAATTACTTAAATTAATTTGTAACTATTTGCTTATTTTCAGCTAGTGTAACATCATCACCTGTTGCTTTATAGGACGCTTTTAAATGCTTAAATTAATTTGTAACTATTTGCTTTTTTTCAGCTAGTGTTTAACATCATCACCTGTTGCTTGTAGACGCTGTATCGCACATCATCAGCGCATTACATCCAGAGAGACGACCTTTTGTCCGGTAAGAATTTATACCTAACACAATTGGTCCGTCTCTATTTCTTATCGGTGACGATTATTGTAACTGTATTTTGTCCGTGCGACCAATTTACCGCAACGTTTTGACCGCGACCAAATATCCAGGAACATTAAGTCCGTACACGGTGTACTCAGATGCTGTGGTCATTGAGACCTATCATGGGAGGCCGTAATGACCAGGGAATCAGCCAGGGGTTGTTGCGCCAAGTACTGATCCTCTGCCGGAACCCTGCACAGGCGGTCAGCTTTCTTCGGCACCCCAGGTGGGTGCTGGACACTCATGCAGCCTTGGTGATAAACCATGAATAAGTCTACCAAGGTGGCACCACCACAGGCTTAGGGTCCTTCTGCCGAAGGTAACGAGCTAGGCGCTGTCTCTCGGGGTCGAGATCTTCCAAATCCCATCCCATGTTCTCCTGAATGTGCCTCATGATTTTGGAAAAAGAGGAATCATCCGGAGGTGACCTGGGTAGGTCTCATGGGTCAGGTGATGGGATGCTGATTGGAGAAGGAGACCTGGAGGTATCTGAGGTATCAGGTCTAGAATCATCCCCCTGCAGAGTGGACCGTCGACGTCTGGGTCACTTAGGACTGGGAGACCTTGAGGGATATCTTGAAGGGGGCCTTTTCCATTCTTTGGATCTTCCCCTAGGAGATGGAATAGGCTCCTTAGAGGTTGGTGGTCTTCCTGCTGGCCCCTGCGGTGGAGAAGTAGGAGGTGAAGGAGTAGGAGGAGGAGGTTTGACTGGGATCACATCCTTCTTTATTGTGTCCCACCAAAAGGTGAAGAGATCTTTGACCTCTTGAATATTCATACCGGACGATGGACCTGGCGCTGGTGGTCTGTCGCCGGTATAGGGCGTTGGGTCTGAGGGCGTCGCCGGGTTTGGCAAAGGCTCCTGTGGAAGCCCGACATCCTCACTGTCACCTGCCTGGTCATCAGGCAATGTCAGGTTCTCCTCTGTAGAGTCCTGGCAACCGGTGTCCACCAGTGATGGGGAGGCAGTCTTCGGCGAACATCTCACGGACATCTGGTGCTTAGCAGACGTCTGGTCCAACGGGTGTTTAACCAATGAAGGGTCGGAAGCCCGCTTCGGGTCCATCGTCCATTTTAGGGACGTCAGGTCCTTAGTCTTCCTGGGAGGGGGATTCGGACCCCTAGGAGGCTGGGAGGCCGATCTGGTGTCGGAGTCCCGGCGTCTCTCTGAGGAAGCTTGTTTTGAAGAGGACTTGGACTGGTGATGGTCTGAAGACTTTGAGGAGGCCCGGGAGGGTGTTGAGGAAGCCGAAGGCCTGGAAGTCTTGATGGGATGCAGAGAAGCCAAAGTCCTGCCTGAAGACTTAACCTTTACTGGAGGGGGCTGGGAGCGGGCCCTGGAGGGAGAGCAGTCTGAGCGCATGGAGCCTGAGCTGGTGCGCGAGTCTGAGGCCCGGTTAGGGGACCTGGACCTGGCCTTCTCCCGATGCTTGTCCTGGTGCTGATGGAACTTAGAGGTAGACTCACCTTTGCAGGCAGGGTCTTTATCCATGCTTTTTAACTTTTCCTCCAAGAGGAACCCCTGAAGTGCCGGATCCGGGTGCGACTGTTGAACCCCTGGCAAAAGGAGCAGGCCTAATGGAGATCCTTGAAAGAGATCTGTTTGCCGCAGGCACACTTGGAGGGATGTCCTTCTGAGGAAGGAGTTGGAGATGCTGACATTTAGTAGGTAAAACTTTGAAAGTTCTAGTCATCGTACGCTAGAGTGGGACCGTGAGGCCGATGCTGATGAGTCGACGGCGAGAAAAGAACTGGGGATTCTGGGGGACCGCCCCCTTTTATATGATGCCTGACATCGGGGGGGGGGTCAATGTTGTGGTCTCCGTTGGATACTGCTAGCTAGAAAATTTCCATGGGGTCCTGGCACCTGCCGGCCTCAGTCCTAATGGTGTAACCTGCTGCAAGAGCAGTTTCTTGAAGTAAGATTTTGCAGTCCTCTGGTCTAAGCTGGAGGAGGCTCCCCCCCCCCCCAAAAAAGAGATCAATCCTTCAGGATTCCTTGTCTGGGGGAAGGGTGAGCTGCCTTATGACAACTGAGTCAGTTTCTGCTTGGGCAGCAAAACAGGGGTGACCCTGAGGGGCATCTCAAAGTTTGCCCTGTGTAGCATAGCTGGCACCATGTCTGACCTGTGCCAGGCTGCATTCTTCAATGCTGGAAGTGCTGGAGGAATGATCTCTGGTGGGGGAGATTCAGGAATCTCCAGGAAGTCAAACAAGTCCTTTCTGGTGACATCCTCTTCCTCATTGTGGAAGCCCATAGTGGAGGACAACTGCTTCATCACATTAAACAATGTGGGATCCTCAGGGGGGGACCTGGAAGAAAAAATTACTCACCATAGTAATCTTGTTTCTTCAAAGGGATCACTCATTATGATTAAACTTAATGCAGTCAGCCTCCTGTGTTGAAGTACCCGGAGAAATGGAATTTTATGCAAATTATGGAATTCTCAAGTGGCTCATGCCATCTTTAAACTGCTGCTCTAGCAACTGCTGCATTCTGAGTGCTTCAGATTCTTAAGGAGCCTAACTGGGTAAAAGACCCACTAGCTAAAACTTAACAAGATTAAAATAATATTTTTGCCCTTTCAGGTCAAAACATCCTTAACCAACAAACCTAAGAAACTTTAAGACCACTTGGACACCAACTGGTTAAACAAAATGAGTCTCTACCTTAACCAATATATGAGAAAAGAAAATACCCCAATGCAGGGATGCAGAGCAACTTCTATAGGTTCTAGTAGGGGAGGTAGGGAGGGTCTTTAATCATAATGAGTGATCCCATTGAAGAAACAAGATTACTATGGTGAGTAATTTTTTCTTCTAACCCCAGGAATCGCTCATTATGATTAAACTTAATGCAGACTACTAAGTAGTACCTTTGGAGGTTGGGCAGAGAACCGATTTTGGAAACAGGCTCTGCAGTACTGCTGTACCAAACCTAGCATCACCTCTGGATTGCAAGTCCAGGCTGTAATGCTCTGTGAAGATGTGTACCGTTTTCCATGTAGCTGCTTTACAGATTTCAAGTAGTGGAATTTCTCTTGAAGCTGCCACCGAAGCAGCTGTGCCCCTGGTGGAGTGTGCTCTCAGGCCCAGAGGTACCTGTTTACCCACCTTACTATAACAAAACTGTATACATGCCACTATCCAGTGAGCAATAGTACATTTTGTTGCAGCTCTGCCCTTACCAACTTCACCATATGTGAGAAAGAGCTGTGATGGACTTGTCCTGTCGGAATTGGTTCTGTCAATGTAGTGGCTAAGTGCCGTTTTGACATCAAGGGAATGGAGTCTCCTTTCTGGAGAAAGTACAGTTACGTAAGAACTTACTGTAACAGTAGATCTTTGAGAACAGCTCTTGCAGCAGGTTACATCATTAGGGCTGAAGCCGGCAGGTGCCAGGACCCCATGGAAATTTTCTAGCTAGCAGTATTCAGTGGGGACCGCCCCCGTCGTCAGGCATAGTACATAAGGGGGCGGTCCCCCAGAATCCCCAGTTCTCCCGCCGGAGACTCCCGGCCACTGGATGACATCAGAAAAGGAGACTGAGGATCCGCCATCAAATGACAATCAGAGTGGTGTTGAGAACACCTGATCCTAGTAGAAGGATATTGGAACAAGTCTACCTCCAGTGGGATGGGATACCTGCTGCAAGAGCTGTTCTCAAGATCTACTGTTATGGTAAGTTCTTACGTAACTGTACTATCTTACTCGAGAAACAGTTCTTGCAGCAGGTTACAACCATTAGGACCGATTCCAGCAATACTGGAAATCCCTCATCATTGGGAGGAGGGAAGGTAGAAATCACTAGTAGTACTGAAGCCTAGGACTGCTAGACCAAAACCTGCTCTTTACCTCGATGCGACGTCCAGGCTATAATGCCTGAAGGTGTGCACAGTGCTCCACGTAGCTGCTGCACAGATGGCTGAGGTGGACATGTTCTTTAGGTCCGCAAAGGAGGTAGCCACCTCCTTTGTGGAATGACCCTCAACCGAGCCTGGTAGGGGTTTGTTACGCTTCTGGTAACAGAACGTGATACAATGTATGAGCCACCTGGATAGCGATTGTTTGGAAACTGGAGCTCCCATCATCCTGTGGGCGAAGGAGACAAAAAGCTGGTCAGATTTTCGGTGGTGGTTGGTTCTGGTCAGGTAGTATCGAATACAACTATGGACATCTAAAGTGTGCAACAGGGCCTCTCCTCTATTAGAATATTTAGAAAAGTACACTGGTAGATCGATGTCCTGATTAAGAGTGAGAGCTGAGACCACCTTAGGTAGAAACTTCGGATTAGTCCGTAGGGATACCCTGTCCTGGTGAAAAAACAGATAAGGTTCTTTGCACATCAGTGCGTGAAGTTTAGAAATTCTTCTGGCCGAAGTAACGGCAACTAAAAACAACGTCTTCCATGTAAGGAGACGTAGCTCGCAATCCACGGCTGGTTCAAAAAGTGGCAGCATAAGCTGCTCCAGGACAAAGGGTAAATCCCACGGCGGAATAGGATCCTTAATCGGAGGTCTAAGGTGGAGAACACCCCTCAGGAAGGCTCGTGCCGTGTCCGAGATATGGGACGTTGGCCTATAGGAGTGTGATAGCACAAAGGTGTACTTTTATCGAGGTGTAGACCAAGCCTGTCTGAAAAAAAGGCAGAAGGTAGTCCAGGACCGACCTTTCTGGACAATCCATTGGCGAAACCCAGAGGCAAAATCTGCGCCATTTCATGGCGTAAGCGTGAGTGGACAGTTTTCTAGCAGCCACTATAACGTCTGCTACCTCTTGCGAGACCCCGTATCGCATAATGGCTATGTCTGTAGGAGCCAGGCGTGCAGGTTCAGCGAGCGAAGGTCCGGATGGACCAAGGAGCCTGCCTCCTGAGACAGTAAGTGAGAGCTGATTGGCAGAGGTACTGGAGGTTCCTGGGACAGCTGATGTAGTAGAGGGAACCAGATCTGTCTGGGCCAAAACGGCAAGATGAGAATTAGCGTCGCTTGCTCTCTACGAAGTTTCAAAAGGACCCTCTGGATCAACGGGAAGGGAGAAAAGGCATAGAGGAATCTGCCAGCCCAGGAGAGGGGCAACGCGTCTCACCAGAAAACACCATGCTCTGGATCTAGCGAGCAAAAATTGGGCAGTTTTGCATTGTATGGGGACGCGAAGAGGTCTAACTCTGGTGTACCCCATCTGTGAAACAGATCTTCACTACTCCTGGAGTAGTTCCCACTGTGGACTCTGGCCTGAGAGAGACCTAGGGTGTTTGTAATGACGGTGTCCACCCTGGACATGAACAGCAATGAGGTTTGGCGCTGTTATAGAACCCAATCCCACACCCTCATGGCCTCCTGCAAAGCGGTAGGAATGGGTGCTCCTTGTTTGTTAAGGTAATACATCATCCGCGCATTGTCTGTTTGTAACAGAAGAGTAACTGGTGGATCTCCGACTGAAAGCCTGCAGGCGTAAAGAACTGCTCTCATTTCCAGGATATTTATGTGGAGATGAGCTTCTTAGGCTGTCCATAGGCACTGAGACCTGACACCGTCGAGGTGTGCTCCCCACCCGAGCCCTGAAGCATCTGTGGAGCGCATCACAATCGGAGACGGCGTGATTAAGGGGAACCCTGCTAACAGGTTCTTTGAATCTAGCCACCATTGCCAATCCCGGACTACAGCATTCGTGATCCGAATTGGAAGCTGCAGATGGTTTTGCTTCTGATCCCATTGGACCCGTAACATCCACTGGGTCACCCCCGCATGTGAAGACAGGCTAGCAGGACTGTTGCAATGGCTGCAGCCATATGTCTGAGCAGGCAAAGGATCAGTCTGGGTGGGATGGTCCTCTTTGCCCAAAAGTTCCTGATGAGGAATCTGATGTGTTCCGCTCAGTCCCAGGGTAGAAAAACTTTCCCCTGGACGGTGTCCAGAACTGCGCCTATGAACTACAGAATCTGTGACGGAACCAGGCGTGACTTCTCCTGATTGATAATGATGCCCAACGTCTTGAACAGAGACTGAGTGCAATGAATGACGGACATCAGGGCCTCCCAAGAGGGCGCCATGAGAAGCCAGTCGTCCAGGTAGGGGAACATGTAGTGGCCTTGTCTCCTCAGAGTCACCGCTACGACTGCCATGCACTTCGTGAACACTCGAGGTGCCGATGACAGTCTGAAAGAAGGGCTCAGAACTGATAATGGTGACCCTGAAATTCGAAGCGCAAGAACTTCCTCTGCGCTTGAACGATGGGTATGTGCAGGTAAGCATCCTGCATGTCCAAGGACGCTAGGAAGGCACCCTGCTTGAGCATGGGTATCAGACCTGGAAGGGTCACCATGAGGAAGCGTTTGTAGAGGACCGAAGCGTTGAGGTCGCTGAGATCTAGTATTGGATGGAGGTCCTCCGTCTTCTTGGGAACCAGAAAGAAGCGAGAATAGTAACCTGCACCTCTCTGGTTCCACGGTACATGCTCTATAGCTTCTTTTCCGGAAGTGCGAGCACCTCCTGCTGTATGAGCAGGGCGTGCTGACCCGAATAACGGGAGAGCTGGGGAGGTCTTGACGGTGGGTGGTCGAGAAATTCGATGAAGTGACCTCTCGACCATGTGAAGAACCCACCGGTTGGCGGTAATCGACTGCCATCCTGAAAAGTGGCGAGCGATGCGAACCCCGACCTTTTGTGCCCATTGATCCAGAGGAGGGCCGGGAAGGAGTCAAGCTATGGCAGTGCTGGTTCCTGCAGGCTGGGCCGGTTTGGCGTAACGCTGGCCTCTGCCTGGGTAAGATTTAGCCTGGGCTTTTCGATGGAAAGTGCCCCTTTGTTGCTGGCCAGAAGGTGGCTGCTACCGTTGTTGCCATCTGCGAGAACTGTTCTGGTTCCTATGAAAGGAACCAGGTCTTGATCTGTCCATGGCTTGTATGGCTCTAACTGCTTTCCCAGCATCCTGGAGCTTGGTGATAACCTTCTCCGAGTGCTCACCAAACAGGATTTCGCCATTGTATGGGACGTCAAGAATGTTTTTCTGTATGTCTGGGGTAAAGCCAGAGACTCAGAGCCAGGAGTGTCTCCAGAGACAGATGCCTGAAGCTGCAGCTCTGGCAGACGAGCCCGCAGAATCATATGTGGCTATTAGCACTTGGGTTCCCACATCAGACCCTGTGCGGAGGAGGTTTAGGAGCCCTGCCTTCTGATCGCCATCCGGTAATTTGTCAACAAGGTCCTGACCCTGTTCCCAAGGGGCATTCTGAAACTGAACCATGTGAGATAGGTAGTTCAGGGACCTGAAGGAGCATGTAGCAGCTGCATACATGCGCCTCCCCAGGGCATCCAACTGCTTGGATTCCTGGTCCGGTGGCTGTGTGCTCATATGCTGCGGTTGTTGGGACCGGTCATGCAAGGCTGTAATGACCAGGGAGTCAGCCAGAGGTTGCTATGCCAAGCACTGCTCCTCTTTTGGGGCCTTGTACAGGTGGTCAGCTTTCTTCGGCACGGTGAGGGTGGAGTGCGGACGCTTCCACACAGCTTTGGTGACGTCTGCGAAAGTGTCCACCAAGGGTGGCACTACCACAGGCTTAGGATCTTTCTGCCAAAGGTAACGGGCAAGGCGCTGTCTCTTGTGGTCGAGATCTTCCGAATCCCATCCCATGTTCTCCTGGATGTGCCTCAATCTCGGAAAAGGAGGGATCGTCCGGAGGTGACCTGGGCAGGTCTTGTGGGTTAGGCAATGGGATGCTGAGTGGAGAAGGAGACCTGGAGGTTTCAGAGGTATCCGATCTAGAATCCTCCCCTGGTGGAGTGTATCGTCAACGTCTGGGTCGCTTGGAGCTGGGAGACCCTCAGGGAGATCTTGAGGGAGGCCTTCTCTGTTCCTTAGAGATCTTCCTCTAGGAGGTGGAGTGTGCTCCTTAGGGGTTGGTGGTCATCCTGCTGGCCACTGTGATGGTGGAGGAGGGGGAGTAGGAGGTAAAGGAATAGGAGGAGGAGGAGGAGGTTTCACTGGGATCACATTTTTCCGGATTGTGTCCCACCAGAAAGTGAAGAGATCCTTTACCTCTTGGATGTTCATGCCTGACGATGGGCCTGGCGCTGGTGGTCTGTCGCCGAGGTCGGGTGTCTGGTCCGAAAAGTGTCTCTGGGATGGGCGAGGGCTCCCTTGGAAGCCCGGCATCCTCTGTGTTGCCTGCCTGGTCCTCAGGCAATGTCGTGTCGTCCTCCGTGGAATCCAGGTGACCGTGTCCATCGGGTAATGGGGGGGCAATTTCGGGTTCCTGCCAAGGACAGGTGGACTGACGCCGGTCACTTGGCCAATGTCTTCGGCTCTGGCAAATGCCTGACTGATGTCTGGTGTTTGGCTGATGTCCTCAGCCTCCTGTGAATGCCTGGTCGACTTTCGGTGCTTGGCCGACATCGGGTCAGTGGTCCGCTTCGGGGACGTCAGGTCTTTTGTTTTCCTGGGTGGGGGATCCGAACCCCTGGGAGACCGATGTGGAGTCGGGGTCCCGGCGTCAGTCAGAAGAGGAAGACAGTCTGGTGACGGTCGGAAGACTTCGATGAGACCCGGAAGGGAGTGGAGGAAGCTGAGGGCCTGCAAGTCTTTATGGGGTGAAGCGAAGCCGAAGAGCCGGCTGTAGCCTTAACCTTGACCGGAGGTGGCTGAGAGCGAGCCCTGGAGGGAGAGTGGTCAGAGCATGTGGAGCCTGAGCTACGCGAGTTCGAGGCCCGGTTCGGGGATCTGGATCCTGCCTTCTCCCGGTGCTTGTCCCGGTGTTTGAGGGCTTTTGAGGAAGATTCACCTCTAGAGGAAGGTTCCTTATCCATTCTGTGAAGTTTTTCTTCCAAAAGGAACCCCTGAAGTGCCTTCTGATGGCGGATCCTGGCGCAGCTGTTGAACCCCTGACAGAAGGAGCAAGCCTTGGTGTCGTGGTCCAGGCCTAAGCACCGCAGGCAGGATGAATGAGGATTCTTGAAGGGGATCTGTTTGCCGCAGGCACACTTGGAAGGGTGTCCCTCTAAAGAAGGAGTTGGGGATGCCGACATTAGTTTGGTAAAACTGTTGTGAAGTTCTTAGTCGTCATGCACTAGAGCGGGACCGTGAGGCTGATGCTGGCGAGTCGACGGCGGGAAAAGAAATAGGAATTCTGGGGGACCGCCCACTTATGTACTATGCCTGATGTCGGGGGCAGTCCCCACTGAATACTGCTAGCTAGAAGATTTCCGTGGGGTCCTGGCGCCTGCCTGCTTCAGTCCTAATGGTGTAACCTGCTGCAAGAGCTGTTTCTCGAAGTAAGATCTGGAGTTGTCTGTAAAGAAGAAAGGTAGAGTGACAGACTGATTCAAGTGAAAATATGAAAATTACGTACCTACCGTTATTATGACCTGTAAGGCAGTATAGCGCAGTGGTTTAAGGCTCTGAGCTGCAAATCTGGAGACCTGGGTTTGAATCCCACAGCCCCCACTTGCATACTGTGTGACCCTGAGCAAGTCACTTAACTTCCCTGTGCTCCCAGGTTGTACCTGTAAACAAGCTTTCAGCTTAGTGTGTCTCACCTGGTTAAACAATTGGAAATGACCTTTCTGTGTATCTTCACCATTCATCACTGTTGGGTCAGTACCGAGCTCCCCCCAGGGGGTTTTCTTTACACCCTAAGGGATAAAATCCCTTAGCTCTCAGTGGGTGACACACTAAGAGGGAGAACCTTCAGGACCTGGAGAGGCCTGAGAGTGGGGAGAGTGAGATGGAGTCCCCCTAGAGGGGGAAGGAAGTTGCCCCAACGAGTGCCGTCTCACTTTACGGTAGGTTTTCTGGTGAGCAGAGTTAATCACCCTGGTGACAACTGGGAAAGACGCAGCCATGCCATCCACCTAGTGCAGATCGCTGTCCCTACGACCCTGGTAGCTACCTCATTGGCATCATAGGATGCCCTCGCTTGGTGCCTTGCTAGCTCCAGGCCACGCGCAGAGTGTGCAATGGCTTGTCTGGTTTGCTCCATATCAGGCAATGAGACTAGGAGCTGACCCAGCCTGGACCACAAGAACCTGTCATAGGCTGCACAGTGGGCCTGATGTGCAGAAATAAAAAGAAGTAACTGTGCCAAGTAGAAAGTCCTCCTACCACAGAAGTCAAAATCCGAGGAGTCTTGATCTGGGGGCCAGTCACTGTGAAAGGCGCGAAGCCCATCAGGAGTATCCAACTGCATCAATCCAGACTGTGGATGAGGCATGGAACCTGGAGACTCCGGGGGTGCGCAATACCTCTGGCTGAGATCTCTTGGGGCAGGCACTCCGGAGAAGGGTCTCTGCCAGGAATGCAACGACGCCTCCCGAAAGGGAGCAGGCCAGGGTGGCACCACAAGGGTGGCCTCGCCAAAATCGCCTAGAAAGGTGTGCGCTGAGTGCTCAGAATTGCTGATAGTGGAAGGAGTATGGTGCAAGTCCTCCAACATCCTCACTAGGAAACGCTGATACTCTGCGAGATCAGCAGCTGGAGAGATGTGGACAGAAGTTTCCTCTCCCCCAGAAGAGGGGGATGAGGAGCTGGAGGGCACCGGCTGTTCAGTGGGGAGGTTGAAAAACCTGGCCGTCCATTGCCCTAACATAAGCAGGGAACCGAGCAGCCACCGCTCTGAACTGCTCCCAGAAGAGAGGCCCGCTAGGACCCGGGATGCCTGGTAGCGCAGGAGAATGTAGCAGAGGGATAGGGACAGAGCTGAGAAGAGATGTCGGCTGACCTCCACCTGGGCGAAGGAGCGGACCGTGGGCACCCATTGAAGAAGGTGCCCTGGAAGACCCCACAGCCGACAGCTGAACAACCATTTCGGTACTGCCTTGGCTGCACCAGAAAGAATCCCCCTTGTGAGGCGACCGGGGCCTTATAGGTCCAGAAGGACGGTCCCCTACCTCAAAAGAATGGGACTCTCTCAATGAGACCGAGGGGGAAGAGCAGAGATGTGCACTACGGCATCTCCCAGAGCCCGGGTGGACCCCAGAAAAAGGCCAGCGTGCCGACCCCACGCCCCTCGGAGTCCAAAAGAGCCCTCCTCCTTCCTGAGAGGGCCAGCCTAGGTAGCTGGCATCTCTGGGTAGCTCTTGAAGGGGCTATCCAGGGCACAGTACCCTCCTCTCCTGTAGGTGCTCTGATCAGCCCCAAAGTTGGGCGATCTAGGCACACCACAGGTGGGGGTACCACTACTGAGGGGTCAGTGAAACCACCAAGACCAGGCTGCAGAGCTATGGTGGCCTGCACCACTGCCTGCTGGTCAGCACCCCTGACCCCAGTCTCGATAGCCACCAACCCCATCTTAGAAGGGGGCTGACTCCAGCTTGTCAAGGAGACTACTGGGCTGCCCACCTCAACAGCCAACCCCAAAGGGTCAGACTGTCCATCTGACTTGAGGAGGTAGAGGCCAAGGCCCTATGCCAAACAGTAGGAGGGCGCCCACTGCCATCCTTGCCAACAGGCCCAGAAACCAAAGCTGTGCCCGAGCCACTGCCAGCGCCCACCAGCTCCGCAAACAGAATCCACAGGCGGCGTGGCTCTTGCCCGAACAGGAGCTCCAGAGTTGGGACCAGTCATGGCGCCATCTGGTCCAACAGCGCCGCAAGCAGTACCGAGGACGAAGATGACACCAGCCCCATCGGCACCGAGGACGGCGCCACCCGGCCCCACGGCACTGCCAGCGGCGCTGAGGGCAGGGGCTGCACCGTCCTCGGCGCCGGGTATGGCACCACCCAGCTCCATGGTGCCGTGAATGGTGCCAAGAGCAGAGGTGGCGCCGATGGAGGAATCTGGAAGCCCCACGGCCGATCCCTGAGGACATGGCGCTGTGGTCAACCTTTGCACCGAGGACGGCGCTGAGGCAAGACATGGAAAAAGATGGTGCCATAGCATCTCCCACGGCACCGGTAGCAGTGTCGGCGCTGTGAACGGCTCCGACAAAAGCCACGGCGCCACGTGACAAGTAGACGACGACTGTCAGGGCCCATGGTGCCGAGGCCCACAACGGCGCCGACCGACGGCATTGAGGACAGCGCTGACCCAGGCCTTGCGAACTGCGGGTCCAACTCTGGGGGAGCCTTCATCCCCGAAGGGGCAATTGCCATGGTGGCGCCTCCCACCCACTCCCCGTGGGGAACAGAATGGGCCTCCTGCACCAGGGAAGAAGCCTCAGCAATGGCTAGGCTTGTAGTAGCCGAGGCTCACTCCTCCTCTGTCTGTATAGAACCGAGAGGGGACCCGGAGGAAAGGCAGAGAGAGCGTGGCTTGGCCAGACGAGTGCGCACCCGACCCCCAAAAGTCGGCAGAGCTCACCCCACTTTCCAAGCGCGGTCCATGGAGAAACAGGCGTCGCATGAATCCATGTCATGAAGTGGGCCAAGACACGAGAGACACCGGTCGTGCTGGTCGGTGACTGAATACTTTCGGCCACAAGGGCACCGTCGCAGGGGGGGCTGACCCGTCTTAATATATTTCTTGCCCTCCGATTGAGACATGACCTACGGAGAAAAACACAAAAAATAGACTCGACATTGCAGAAATATAAAAATAAGGAAAGATCTTACCGGGCGACGTCGAGTGTTGGCAGAAACAGAACTGGCAGGAGAACCGGACTTCAACCGAAGGTAAAATTTTTCAGAAAACAACTGCTGAGCAGGCCTAGGACTCTTCACAGCTTCCCACGAGGCAACCTCTACGGCGGGAGATGAAGAACTGGCAGGCAGGGGGAGTCAACGCAGCCTAACTGCCAACCTGCGAGCGCCATGCAGTGCGTCAGCCTTGAGGGCGGCACCGATGGTGTGTCAGCTCCACCTACCTTTAAAAAAAAAAAAAGGCTCCCGCGTGGTCCTGACCTCCAGCAAATACCCAACAGTGATGAATGGTGAAGACTGACACAGATAAGATCAGATACCACCTTGGGAAGGAATTTTCTATTAGTCCGAAGGACCACCTTGTCCCTGTGGAATGAGATGTAGTCCACATCTGTGCACAGGGCTTGTAATTCACTGATCCTTCTGGCTGAAGTAATGGCAGCCAGGAAAACAGTTTTCCAAGTGACATACTTCAAATCTGCGGTTGCCATAGGTTCGAATGGTGCATGCATGAGTTTAGCAATGCAAACATTTAGATTCCAGGCCAGAACCAGTTCCCTAAGGTGAGGGTGTAGAAGATTAAGACCTTTAAAATATTTTCTAAATACTGGATGAGAGGCCACAGACCTCTCCTTACCAACTAACAGGTAAGCAGAGACTGAAGCCAAGTGGACCTTGGGGGTGGAAGGCTTCAGACCTAAGGAATGTAAATGTGTAAGGTAATCTAGAAGAATAGCCAAATCAGCCCTGAAAGGGCTCACACCCTTACCTGTACACCATACAGTAAATCTTTTCCACTTAGAGGATTATGTTTTCTTAGTAGGCGGCTTCCTGGAACCCCTAAGCACTGTCAGCACCTGCTCTGATAGGTTTAGGTTAGCAAATTCTAAGTCCTCAAGAGCCACACCTTGAGCCTCCGTGATTTGAGATTGGGGTATAGGATCTTGCCCTGAGAGGAGGTTAACAGGTTGTGCCTCCTAGGCAGGTGGATTGGGGAAACCACTGACAGAGAGTACACCAGTGCTGTCTCACCCAATCCGGAGCCACCAGTATCATTTTTGTTGGTTGGGACCTCAATATCAGTAGGGTCCTGAAGATCAAAGGAAAGGGAGGGAATGCGTACAGGAACTTCCCTGTCCAATCCAGGGCCATGGCGTCCAGGGGAATTGTGCTCCTTAGAGGAGGCCTGCAACAGTACATTAGAAGTTGGTGGTTTTCTGTGGAGGCAAAGAGATCCACCTCTGGAATGCCCCATTTCCTGAAAATTGTACTGAGTACCTGGGTATTCAGGCACCACTCGTGGTGGTCTATACTTGTCCTGCTTAGAGAGTCTGCCAGCACATTGTCTTTCCCTGGAAGGTGTATGGCTGACAGGGATACTCCCATGGAATATACCAGGGACCACAGTCTCGTTGCTTCTGTGCACAGCAGATCTGACCTGGTACCTCCTTGTTTGTTGATGTAATACATGGTTGTGGTGTTGTCTGTTCCGACTTGCACCACCTCGTTTTGCAGGTAAGGAGCAAATGTTTTTAGAGCCAGGTAAACAGCACTGAGCTCCAAGAGATTTATGTGCAACAGAGACTCTTAGGGGAACCATGTGCCACTTGCTGTGTGGACATGTGTGTCCCCCAATCTAGCAGAGAGGCATCTGTTATGAGGATTACTAAGGGTTGTTCCCATATGAAAGGAACACCTACCCTGAGGTTGTGCTCGTCCAGCCACCATTGTAAAGCCTGGACTAAGCTTTTTGTGACTGGAACCAGTTTGGACATAGGATCCGTCCTTTGAGACCAATACTGTCTGAGATGGAACTGAATATCTCTCATTTGAAACCTGGAGCCCATTACCACTGCAGTGGCAGACGCCATGTGGCCCAGTAGTCTGAGAAATTCTCTGGCTGATTTGGGTCTCCCAGACACAAAGGATTTTGCAATCTGCAGAATGCTTGCCACCCTGTCTTGTGGCAGGAGGGCTCTGCCCTGTCTGGTGTTTTGTTCTGCTCCAATAAACTCCAGTACCTGAACTGGTACCTGCTGAGATTTCTCTTTGTTTATCAGAAATCCCAGGGACTCCAGAGTAGATTTAGCTAGTGCCAGTGACTGCACTGCATGCTGCATAGACTGCCCTACTATTAACCAGTCATCCAGGTAGGGAAAGACTGTTACACCTTGTTTTCTCAGAAACTCTTACCACCACTGATGGGCACTTTGTAAAAACCCTTGGTACTGAAGTTAGTCCAAAAGGGAGAGCTGCAAACTGGTAGTGGCCTGAAGCCAGTCTGAATCTCAAGAAGTTTCTGTGAGATGGTCCGATGGGAATGTGAAAATAAGCATCCCTTAGATCTAGGGAAGCTAGCCAGTCTCCCTTTTGCAATGAGGGAATGATTATTGCAAGAGTGACCATTTTGAACCTTGGTTTCAAGATGTCCTTGTTCAGAAGTCTTAGATCCAAAATAGGTCACCAATCCCCATTTTTCCTCCTTATGAGGAAGTACCTGGAATAAAAACATTTGTCCCTGCTTGTTAGAGGCACTACCTCTACTGCTTTGATTGCTAGCAGATGCTTTACCTCTGCCTGCAGCAGAATTCTGTCTGCAGCTGTTGTTGGAGCAAAGGTTCTTGTTCTCAGCTTTGGAAATGATTTGAAACTGAGTGCCAGGCCCTGGTTCACTACCTCCAACACCCACTTGTCTGTGGCGATGGAATGCCAAGCGTGAAGGTAATGAGCCAGTCTGCCACCTACTGGTGGTCCTACAATAGGGGATGCGACCTGCACTAGCCCGTCAGGGGTTCTGTGTGGGCTGCGCCTGAAACTGTGGTGCAGGAGCCACTCTTCTCATGGCTCTCCTGCCCCTTCCTCTAAAATAACCTCTGGCCTGCTGCTGAGGCTGAGAGGCCTGAGCATGAAAGAAAGGTTTGGGGTAAAAACCCGTACCTCTACCTCCCCTACTCTGGAGTCTATAAGAGGTGGAGGGCCTGTCCTTGGAATTGCTCCGATAGGTGGATTTATATTCCTCCACCTTCTTCAAGTATGCCTCTGTTTTATCCCCAAACAATGAATTGTTCTCCAGGGGGAATCCATTGCTTTGGCCTGGGTGTCTAAAGTCAGGTTGGTGGCTCTACGCCACGCAAACCTCCTGAGTCAAACAGACAAAGCCATTGACCTGGATACAGTATTATTGGCATCCACTACCATATGAAATTAGTACTTAGTAGCATCAAGTGCAGCCCTTGCAGTATCCTGTAAGTCTACAGCCACTTCACATGGGACCTTATCAGCCAAAGCTAGAACAGTGTTCCATAGAGCTTTTTGGTACTGCAGTGAATATGCCATGTAATTGGCTTGCCTAACTAATAAAGAGGCAGCCATGTACCCTTTCTTTCCCATAGCATCCATTTTTCTTGAATCTTTGTCTGGTGGATGGGTAGCCAAGGGGATCCTGGCCTTGTCACAGGCAGCAGCTTGTACTACTCCCTCATGATCAGGATGAGTAAACAGAAAATCAGCTGTAGTTCTGCCCAGCTGATATTTCTCGTCAGCTTTCTTATCCACACCAGGGATAGAGGTTGGATTTTTAAAAATCTGCACTGCAGCCTTTTTTAAAGATTTATGCATGGGCAGAAGCAGATGTTTTGTTGGGGTTAACCCCATCATTTCCAGAAAATCTGTCTCCTCCATATCTTCTTCTGTTTCCTGAAGAGGAAGGTTCAGGGTTTCCACCATGCTCTTAACAAAAGCATAGTGGGAGGAGTATTCCTCAGTACCCCTAGGAGGGGACCCAAATTGTTGCTCAGGGGAGACCTCTGGATCTATAGGTGCCCCTTGCAAGTCATCCTCCTCCTCCTCCCCAAACACTTGCAGCAGTTCTTGCCGTGCTGGGACTATAGGAGGAACCGGGATTGTACCCTGTAGAGCTTGTAGCACTTGAAGTGCCTTAGCAAGGTCCTCAGCCTAGGGCATAATATGCTTGACTGCAGGGAGCTCTTTAGCCTTCTCGGCCGGAGGCGCAGTGACATATTTTTCTTTACACTTTTTCTTTAATGGAACAGGTTCAGAGCCTGTTTCCAAAGCCCTTTTTGTTTTACCTTGTTCAGATTTATCTGAATACTTGTCAGGATCCTTGGCTTTACCTCCATCCTTTTTATGGGAAGAGGAAGAAGCAGAATTATCCATACCAGCAGCAGAAGCCATATCTTCTAAAATGTTTGACCTTTCTTTAATGTTTTAGGGCAAAAGGTCTTACAAATATCACAATTGGCAAATATATGACTTGTACCCAAACAAGAAATACACAGAGAGTGTCTATCTGCTTTTGCTATAAGCTGCCCACAAGATTCAACATTTAAAACCTGTGGGTCCTATACGTTTTTTAGGTTTATCTAAATGGACCTCTGACATTGATAGACAAAAATATTACTTACAATAAACAGTTATTTAAAGCACCTCAGAACCGGAGGATCTTTAAAATAACAACCACTAGCGGTTCCTTGAACCGATCGCTATTCGGTTCCTCAATGAAAAGGGAACCAATAAATACAGTAATTTAACCAAAAATAAAGCGGTTCAAGGAACCGATCGCTAAATATATAAAATAAAGAAAACTGAGGTAAAAAACTCCCAAACAAACACAGAAAGTACAGTTACGTAAGAACTTACCGTAACAGTAGCTCTTCGAGAACAGCTCTTGCAGCAGGTTACGCCATTAGGACTGAAGCTGTCAGGCACCAGAACCCCACGGAAATTTTCTAGCTATCAGTCTTCAGCGGGGACTGCCCCCGACGTCAGGCGTAGTACATAAGGAGGCGGTCCCTCCACAATCCTCAGTTCTCCCGCCGGAGACTCCCAGCCGCTGGATGACATCAGAAGAGGAGACTGAGGATCCGCCACCAGATGGCCAACACTAAAAAGAGAACGTCCCATCTCGTAAGATGGATGTTTGGCTATGACCTACCTCCACAAGAAGGGGGATGGTGGGCGGAAAGGTACCTGCTGCAAAAGCTGTTCTCGAAGATCTACTGTTACGGTAAGTTCTTACGTAACTGTACTATCTTACTTCGAGATACAGCTCTTGCAGCAGGTTACACCATTAGGACTGATTTCCAAGCAATAGTGGCAATCTTACACCACAGGGAGGAGAAAAGGTAGAGATCACAACCCTACTTGAGCCTAGGACAGAAGTCCCTGAAGGACGGCTAGGCCGAACCCTGCTCTTCGCCTCAATGCAATATCCAGGCTGTAATGCCTGATAAAGGTATGCACAGAGCTCCAAGTGGCTGCAGCGCAAATAGCTGAGGTGGAGACGTTCCTTAACGCCGCAAAGGAAGTGGCCACCCCTCTCATGGAATGACCCTTAACCGCACCCGGTAAGGGTTTATTGCACTTATCATAACAAAAAGTGATGCACTGGATGAGCCACCTTGAGAGAGACTGTTTAGAGACAGGAGCTCCTTTCATTCTAACAGCGAAGGAGACAAACAACTGATCCGCCTTTTGAAACTGTTTGGTTCTGGTCAGATAATATCTGAGGCACCGATGTACATCAAGGGTGTGCAGAAGGGCTTCTCCTCGGTTGGTGTACCTTGGGAAATACACTGGTAAATCAATATCCTGATTAAGGGTGAGTGCTGAAACCACCTTAGGCAGAAACTTTGGGTTTGTCCTCAGGGATACCCTGTCCTGATGGAAAACTAAATAAGGATCTTTGCACATTAGTGCATGCAATTCGGAGATCCTTCTTGCCGAAGTAACCGCAACTAAAAATAACGTTTTCCACGACAGAAAACGTAGCTCGCAATCCGCGGCTGGTTCAAAAGGTAGCAGCATAAGCTGCTCCAGGACGAAAGGCAAGTCCCAAGGAGGAATTGGATTCTTTTTTTTTTTCTATTTATTCTTTATACCCACCTGCAGGACCCGGTACCTTCTGCCAGTCAAGCTACCCCCCACATCGGCCTCGCGCCTTCCGATACCCCATGGCTTGCCCCCTGACGGTGGGCTGCGCACTGGGGACACATGCCGCAGGCGCCGGACTAGGTCGGAGGGCTGGCCTGAGGGGGCTAATTGGAAGCTGTGACCGCTTCATCAAGGGCCCCGCGGCGCAATCTCCCTTTTCCTTTTTCCGGGAGGCGGGGACGTGCAATGACGCGGAGCGTCCTGCCCCGCCTCCGATACACACTGCTGAGGTCGGTAGTCGCGCTGCACCTGGTCTCCACCAGGAGTCGCGCAGACCCCGAGCACCCTCCGGAGAAGGAGAGCAGTCCATAGGACGCTCTATCCTTCTCCCAGCCCGGCCCTCCAGCGACCCGAGTCCGTTCCCGAACCTGGGTCGCCCGGTGCGTGGCAGGAAATCCACCGCTGTGCGGCGGGCCGGCCAGGAGTGGATTCTGATGGTGGCCTAAGGTGGACTCCCCCCCTTAAAAAGGCACGAGTAGTGTCGAATTGGGCCACCATCCGATGGCCTATGGGGGCATGGTAAGCCGAAATTGCACAAAGGTGCACCTTAATCGAGGAGTAAGCCAATCTGGAATGAAAAAGGGAAAGCAGGTAATCCAGAACCAGCTTTTCGGGACATTCTAATGGCGAGAAACCGTGCACTTGAGCCCACAAGCAAAATCTGCACCATTTCAATGCGTGCGTTGCGTGGGTTGCCGGTTTTCTGGTGGCAGAGAGTACATCTGCCACTTCTTGCGAGACCCCATATCGCAACATGGCTATGTCTCTAGGAGCCAAGCGTGCAGGTTCAAGGAACATAAGTCTGGATGGACTAATGAACCCTCCTCCTGAGACAGCAGATGGGAGCTGATTGGCAAAGGAAGTGGAGGTTCCCGGGATAGCTGAAGCAAAAGAGGGAACCAAATTTGTCTGGGCCAGAAAGGCACTATCAAAATGAGCATCGCCTGCTCCCTGCAAAGTTTTAAGAGAACTCTCTGGATCAACGGGAAAGGAGGGAAGGCATAGAGGAATCTGCCTGCCCAGGAGAGGGACAACGCATCTCGCCAGAAAACACCAGGCCCTGGATCTAGCGAGCAAAAATTGGGCAGTTTTGCGTTGGATGGGGACGCGCAAAGGTCTAACTCTGGAGTGCCCCATCTGTGAAACAGGTCCTCTGCCACCTCCTGTAGAAGTTCCCACTCGTGGACTCTGGCCTGAGAGCGACTCAGACTGTCTGCGACGGTGTTGTCCACTCCCGGGACGTGTACTGCAATTAGGTTTGCGCTGTGTTGCACTATCCACTCCCACACTCTCATGGCCCCCCTGCAAAGTGGGTAGGAGTGAGTGCCTCCTTGTTTGTTGAGGTAATACATCACCGTGGTATTGTCTGTAACAGGAGGGTACCCGGTGGAATCTCCGACTGGAAGACCTGCAGAGCGTAAAGTACTGCCCTCATCTCCAAAATGTTGATGTGGAGATGAGATTCCTGGGCTGTCCATATGCCCTGAGACCGCACACCGTCTCGGTGTGCTCCCCACCCAAGACCCGAGGCGTCTGTGGAGAGAGTCACAGTCAGACACGGCGCTGTGAAGGGAACCACCGCGGAGAGATTCTCTGGATCTAACCACCACTGCCAATCCCGAATTGTGGCATTCGTAATTCGAATTGGCTGCTGCAGATGGTCTTGCCTTTGGTCCCATTGCACCCTTAGCATCCACTGGGTTACCCGCATGTGGAGCCGTGCCATCAGGACTGTTGCAATGACCGCAGCCATATGTCCAAGCAGGCAAAGGACCAGTCTTGCTGGGACGGTCTTCCTCACCGACAGGTCCCTGAAGAGGGATCTGATGTGTTCCGCTCTGTCTGAGGGAAGAAAGGCTTTCCCTCTGACGGTGTCCAGAACTGCTCCTATGAACTGCAGTTTCTGGGATGGTACCAGGAGAGACTTCTCGTAATTGATGAGGATACCCAGTGATTGAGAAAGGGACTGGGTGCAGTGAATGGCTATCATCAGTGCCTCCTTGGAGGGAGCCATGAGAAGCCAGTCATCCAGGTATGGGAACACGTAGTGGCCTTGTCTCCTCAGAGACGCCGCTATGACCGCCATGCACTTCGTAAAAATGCGAGGTGCCGATGACAGCCCGAAGGGAAGAGCTCGGAACTGATAATGGCGGCTCTGAAACTTGAAGCCCAGGAACCTCCTGTGCGCTTGAGCAATGGGAATGTGCAGGTAGGCATCCTGCATATCCAAAGACACCAGAAAGGCATCCCGCTTCAGCATGGGAATTAGGCCCGGAAGGGTCACCATGCGGAAGCGTTTGTAAACGACCGACAGATTGAGGTTGCTGAGGTCCAGAATTGGACGGAGGTCCCCTGTTTTCTTTGGAACCAGGAAGAAGTGAAAATAATACCCTAGCCCTCTCTGGTTCTCTGGAACGTGCTCTAAGGCTTCGTTGTCCAGAAGCATGAGCACCTCCTGCTGTATGAGCAGGGCGTGCTGACCCGAGCAGCAGGAAAGCAGGGGAGGTCTTGTAGGTGGGCTGCCTACAAATTCTATATAGTGGCCTTTTTCGACCAGTTGCAGCACCCACCTGTCGGTGGTGATCGACCGCCACCCTGGCAGGTGACGTGCGATGCGTCCCCAAACCTTCATTTCCCGTTGATCCTGAGGAGGGGCCGGGGCCAGGAAGGAGTCATGCTGTGGCAGCGTTAGATCCCGCAGGCTGGGCCGACTTTGCGACTCGCTGGCCTCTGCCTGGGGATGACTTGGCCTGGGCTTTTTGGGTAAAAGAGCCCCTCTGCTGTTGGCCGGAACATGGTTGTTGCCTTTGTGTCCGGCCACGAAAGCGACTCTGGTTCCTACGAAAGGAACTAGGTCGAGATCTGTACATGGCCTGGACAGATCTAACTGCCTTCCCTGAGTCCTGAAGTTTGGTGATCACCCACTCGGAGGCTTCACCAAAAAGGACTTCACCGCTGTAAGGGACGTCTAGGATGTTCTTCTGGACGTCCGGGGTAAAACCGGAGATGCGGAGCCAAGAGTGTCTCCGGAGACACACACCTGAGGCTGCAGCTCTGGCCGAAGAGTCCGCAGAGTCGTTTGCGGCTCTGAGCACCTGGGTCCCCACATCCAAACCCATACGGAGGAGGTTCAAAAGCTCCTCCTTTTGACCACCATCGAGCATCTTCTCAACGAGGTCCTGTCCCTGTTCCCACAGTGTGTTCTGGAATTGAACCATGTGGGTGAGGTAATTCAGAGACCTGATGGAGCAAGTCACAGCCGCGTACGTGCGCCTACCCAGGACATCCAATTGCTTGGATTCCGGGTCCGGTGGCTGTGTGCTCAAGTGCTGAGGTCTCTGAGACCAGTCATGCAAGGCACTGATGACCAGGGAATCAGCCAGAGGATGGTTCACCAGATACTGGTCCTCCCTTGGGGCCTTGTATAGGCGGTCAGCCTTCTTCGGCACTGCCGGAGTCGAATGCGGACGCTTCCATGCAGCCTTGGTGACGTCCGCAAAGGTGTCCACCAAGGGTGGCACTACCACAGGCTTTGGGTCTTTCTGCCGAAGGTAGCGGGCAAGGCGCTGTCTCTTGGGGTTGAGCTCTTCAGCATCCCACCCCATATTCTCCTGAATGTGCCTCATGATCTCCGCAAAGGAGGGATCATCCGAAGGAGACCTGGGGTGGTCGTGTGGGTCTGGGGAGGGAATGCTGATGGGAGAAGGAGATCTGGAGCACCCTGAGGTGTCAGATATAGAATCCTCCGCAGACGTGGTGTATCGGCGTCGTCTGGGTCTCTTAGGGGTAGGTGACCCTGAAGTGGATCTTGAGGGAGGTCTTCTCCTATCTGAGGATCTTCCCCTAGGAGGGGGTGTTGGCTCCTTGGGGGTTGGTGACCGTTCTACGGGCCCCTTGGGTGGAGGAGGAGGCGTAGGCAGTGAATGAGTGGGTGGAGGCAGAGCCGGAGTAGCAGGAGGGTGCGTGGCGACCACATCCTTCCTGATGGTGTCTCACCAGAAGGTAAAGAGCTCCTTTACCTCTGCCAAATTCAGGCCCGACGACAGGCCGGGCACCAGTGGCCTGTCGCCGGGGTCGGGCGTCAGGTCCCCGGGAGTCTCCGGCACCAGGAAAGGTTCTCGTGGGAGTCCAACGACTCCAGTGTCACCCGCCTGGTCCTCGGGCTGAGTGGTATCCTCCTCCGATGATTCCTTCCGGCCGACGTCAGCCGGCGATGGTGGTGCAGTCCTCCTCTCTGGGGTAGCCTACGTCGGTCCCCTGACCGACACCCTGGGAGGTGAACGCCTGGCTGGCGATGGGTGTCTTGCTGTCGCCAGCTCCTGGGAGTGCCGGTGATGCTTGGCCGACGTCGGGTCTGGTGTCCGTCTTAGGGACGTCAGGTCCTTAGTCTTACGGGGGACCGGGTCCGACCCACGCGGAGGCTGGGACACCGACCTGGCATCGGAGTCCCGATGGCGGGAGGAAGATTTGTGGTGCTCCCCAGACTTAGACAAGGCCTTAGAAGGAGTGGATGAAGCCGATGGCCTGGAAGTCCTGAGAGGCTGCAGGGAGGAGGAGCCGCTGGAGGATCTGACCTGAACCAGGGGAGGCTGAGATTGAGCCCTGGAAGGAGAGCGGTCTGACCGCGAGCCAGAGCTTTGGGAGTCCGAGGCCCTCACTGGGGACCTGGGTCTTTTCTTCTCCCGGTGTTTTTGGGTCTTCCCTGACAACTCCCCCTGGAGGAAGGTTCCCTATCCATGGTCTTTAGTTTCTCCTCCAAGAGAAACGCTTGAAGGGCCTTCTGGGGGCGGATCCTGGTGCGACTGTTGAAGCCCTGGCACAAGGAGCAGGCCTTGGTGTCATGTTCCGGGCCTAGACAACGCACGCAGGCTGAGTGAGTATCCTTGAAGGGGATCTGTTTGCCGCAGGCATACTTCGATGGGTGACCTTCCAGAGAGGTGTTTGGAGAGGACATCAGATGAATCCAAATCCATATAAGAAAGAGAACGTCGTAGTTCTGAGTCGTCGCACGCTAGACAGTGACCGAGAGGCCGATGCTTGCGATGTTGACAGCGGGAAAAGAACTGAGGATTGTGGGGGGACCGCCTCCTTATGTACTACGCCTGACGTTGGGGGCCGGACAGACATCGGAGGCGGTCCCCGCTGAAGACTGCTAGCTAGAAAATTTCCGTTGGGTCCTGGCGCCTGACGGCTTCAGTCCTAATGGTGTAACCTTCTGCAAGAGCTGTATCGAGAAGTAAGATGCCTCGGTTCCAAGGAACCGTGAGGGAACCACGAATAGAGACAAAAAACTACTATAATAATACTGAACTATACTAAACAATGTTTCTAAGGCAGCAATTTTAAATTTAAACTAAAATGAGTACTTATCCACAGATAAACTTTACTCTGAAGACAGTTCAAGGAGAGCTCTCCGGGACATCCTTACTAGGCGGAGTAAAGAATCTCAAGCACTCAGAGTGCAGCAGTTGCTAGGGCAGCAGTTTGAAAGTGGCATGAGCCACTTGAGAATTCCATAATTTGCATAAAATTCCATTTCTCTAGGCAGTTCAACACAGGAGGCTGACTGCATCAAGTTTAATCATAATGAGTGATTCCTGAGGTTAGAAGTGTGCTTCATGGAGTCCTCACTGACAGAGGAGGCCATGGACTCATCAGAAAGCAGGATTTCCTCTTCATCCTCCACATCATCAGGAAGGATGAGGTCAGTGTTGTATCCCTCCTTGACTACCTCAACCTCTTGGTCTGGTGTCGATTCACTGGCAGAGGCCCATGGGGAGTCTCCCAGGGTCGACAAACAAGTGTCGACACCATAGCTGCCGTTGACAGCATCGGGGGGCCTATTCAAGGTGCCCAACTGTTGAAATAGCACACTGGTGAACTTAATCAGTACTTTGTTCAGGTCTAAAGAGGACGTTGATGGAGGAGGGTTGGACAGCACAGGTGCTGATGACCCTCTGGGCTGTGTCCTCTGAACCTGATGAGCCTATAGCCCTTGTGGCAGGCCTCAATGGTATCGTAGATGACAAACCCAAAGGGGCAGATGGCTGGGTGCCCTGGGAGTCGGGTGGAGGAGAGTATTGGCATAGGTCTGGTAGGCACAGAGACCTGGGCTGCCGTTCTATTCATTGGAGTGGCCGCAGCCGATGAAGATCCTCCAGGAGGACAGGCTTACGGCAAGCGAGACTGATGCCTGGGGGAGCACTCGTGATCTTTATGACCCCCCCTTGAGGACTTGTCTCGGGCCTTGGGAGCTCCAAGATCCAGTTGGCGACAGGGAGGCCGAGGCCCTAGAGGACCCCTACCCATAGCTGGCAACCTGCTGATCCATCAGGAACTTTGTAAGAGCCTTCTTGCATCACCAAAAGGTTGCCAGATTAAACTAGCAGATTTCACAGCCTGAGACTTCGTGGTCAGGCCCAAGACAGAAGACACAAACTAAATGTTAGTCTGAAGAGGCAATCTTTTTTCCACAGCAGCATAAGATAAGAGGAAGGATTAACTCTCAAAATAAACCAAAGAAATCTTTAAAAAAAAAAAAAAAATTTTTAAGATTTTTTTCAAGGCAAGTGAAAAAAGCCGTAGGCTGAAAAAAGGCACGAATATTGCGACAAAGCTTCCACAGACTCATGCAAGTGCATCGACAGTGGGAAAGAACTGAGGAGGGAGTGGGGCCACTCACGCCTATAGGGTTGGTGACATCGGCTGATGTAGACTGTGTAGGCCACCCCAGTTGTACTGCTGAAAATCTTGTGTGGATTCCCCTTCCCCAACAGCGAAGGTTCCTACGGTGTTACCCGATGACCGAGATACCTCCAAAGATGATGCACAAAACCACAGCAGAGCAGATTGTATATACTATGCATATCTAGGACACACTCTCTTTACTTAAAGTTAATGAAATATTGCTTTTCCACTGTGTAAAACTCACTCAGTAGGTCTACATAAAATAGGGTACTGTACTAGATATATGCGCCAAGCGAGAGGCACAAAATGGCGACAATTTTTTTTTTTTTTTTAAATTCTACTGGTTCATTGTTTTCTTTATAGCCCTACGTCCATTTGGGGATCCCTTATTTCTAGCCATGCATTAGACACTTCTAATGCATGGCTGATGACCAATCAGGATGCAGGATACACCCATCCCATTTTATTACCAGCAGTAAATGACTTGCCCAACAATGGAAGAAGCTGGGATCGGGGGGGAGGGGAGAGATAATGAGTGGCTCAGTTTAATCCCTACTGAACACTCAGACTTTGTTCATATTTTAGACAAAGCTAACAGAGGTGGGTTGGACAGGAAGAAAAAATTACTCACCATAGTAATCTTGTTTCTTCAAAGGGGATCACTCATTATGATTAAACTGATGCAGTCAGCCTCCTGTGTTGGATTGCCCAGAGAGATTGAATTATGCACAAATGATGGAACTCTCAATTGGCTCATGCCAATTTCAAACTGCTGCCCTAGTAACTGTTGTACTCGGAGTGCTTCAGATTCTTACGTAGTCCAAACTGGGTATAAGACCCACTAACTAGAAGAAAAAATTACTCACCATAGTAATACTGTTTCTTCTAATGGAGCCTTGCTGTATTCAGACATAATGCAGATAGCCCCAGCACTTGAACTGCCCCGGAGAGGAAAGAGTTAACTCTATGCAGAAGCATAGAACGTTGAGCTTGAGCTCGGTTTTCAAACCTCTGTCTGTGGTACTTCCCAGTGTAACTGTCAGATTCTTACGAGCACACTAACTAACATACTATAGTATGGAAATTGTTCAACATATAGCCAAAGGGCAAAAAAATATTTTTTGGGCCCAAAAGACTCAAGTCGAGAACCCAAGAAGGAAAGGTAATGACAATATTCAAGTATAAAACACCAGAATAAACAACAACATCCACCCCACCCAAGAAGGAGGGTACAAGGTACAGCCCTGAGGTGTAACACTGTACCTGCCAGCCCACTTCCCAAAAAACAGGTTCTGAGAGGGGAGGCGGGTCTGAATACAGCAAGACTCCATTAGAAGAAACATTACTATGCTGCATAATTTTTCTTCAAACAACATGAAGTCTTGCTGTATTAAGACATAATGCAGACTATCAAGCAGTTCCCTATAGAGGAGGGAATGCAGAACCTACTTTGGAAAGAGGCTCTGCAGTACTGCTGTGCCAAACCTAGCATCACTCCTAGCCTGGATGTCCAGGGAGTAATGCTTGGTAAAAGCATGTACTGTTTTCCAGGTGGCTGCTTTACAGATCTCTAACAAAGGTATATCTCTGGCTGCAGCTAGAGAAGCAGCTGTAACCATAGCCGAATGAGCCCTCAGGCCTGAAGGGGGCGTTCTACCAACTTGTCATAACAGTTGTATACAAGAAACAATCCACCTTGCAATAGTTCTTTTAGTGGCAGGCTTACCTTTAACCACGTCACCATAAGTGAGAAACAATTGAAGACAGTAATTTCTATGTGCCTTAGTATGCTCACTGTAGTAGCTAAGGGCCCTCTTAAGGTCCAGACTGTGTAACCTTCTTTCATGTGAAGAAGAATGATCAGTGAAACACAGGGAGAGATATAGACTGGTTCAGATGAAAATCCGATACCACTTTGGGCAAGAACCTCCTATTGGTTCTTAGGACCACTTTGTCCCTATGGAAGGAGATGAAGTCAGGTTCAACTGACAGAGCCTGTAACTCACTAATCCACCTGACAGAAGTAATAGCTACCAGGAACACAGTTTTCCAGGTCAAGTACTTCAATTCGGCTGAAGCCAGAGGTTCAAAGGGTGGCTGCATAAGCTGAGCAATGCAGACATTAAGATCCCAAGGCGGAGTGGGCTCCCTTAAGGGAGGGCTAATGTGAACCAGGCCCTTGAAAAACTTTCTGAAAACAGGATGAGATGCCAGGGAAGAGCCCTTCCCTGCTGAGAGGAATGCAGAGACAGCTGCTAGATGAACCTTCAGAGTGGCAGGCCTAAGGCCTAGGCCATTCAGATGAACTAGAAAGTCTAAGGTTGTGGAAATGTCTGCAGAATCAGGCAGGATGCCTTTCTGAGAGCACCAAATACTGAACCTTTTCCATTCTGAGTTGTAAGTTTTTCTAATAGAAGGTTTCCTGGAGATCTTCAGAATATCCAGAACTCCCTGAGAGAGAGATGTAGTGCTGCATATTCTAACTCTTCAAGAGCCAGGCCATGAGATTGAGAGACTGGAGATCGGGGTACCACATCCGCCCCTGGGAGGAGGACAGGAGAGTGTATGTCCTGGGCAGAGACTGGGGACACGACACTGACAAGGACAGCAGTAGAGGATACCACGGCTGTCTGGCCCAATCTGGAGCCACCAGTATCACTGTGCAGGGTTGAGTCCTGATCTTGATCAGAACTCTGAACAGCAGAGGGAAGGCATAGAGAAACCTGCCCTTCCAGTCCAAAATGAGAGCATCCTGGGGAGCCGTCCCCAGAACTGGAGGTCTGCAATAAAAACAGAGGAAGTTGATGATTGTCCGGTGCAGCAAAGAGATCCATCTCTGGAGTGCCCCACCTGGAGAAGATGACCTTCAGGATGTGAGGATCCAGGGACCATTCGTGATGTCCCTGTGAAATTCTGCTCCGAGCATCTGCTAGTACGTTGTTCTTCCCTGGAAAGTGAACTGCTACCAGAGAAGTCTGAAGAGAATAGGCCAGAGACCACAGCTTCATGGCCTCTGTGCACAAGGCCGAGGACAGAGTGCCTCCCTGTTTGTTGATGTACCACATTGTGGTGGTGTTGTCTGTCCTGACTTGGACCACCTTGCCCTTGACTGAATCAGAGAAGCTCTGCAGGACTAGGAAAACTGCCCTGAGTTCCAGGAGATTGATATTAAGGAGAGACTGTTGTGGAGACTAGACCCCTTGAGCTGTCAGGGCGCCCAGGTGGGCTTCCCACCCTAGGAGAGAAATATCCTTAGTTAGAACTACTGATGGGACTTGAGGGAGAAATGGATCCCCTTGTCTGAGGTTGTCCTGGTCCAGCCACCACTGGAGAGCTTGGACCAGAGTCTGAGTCACTGGGATCAGTTTGGTAAGTGAAGCCTTCTTTTGAGACCAAAAAGACCTTAGATGAAACTGAATATCCCTCATCTGGAACCTTGCTCCCTGCACCACTGCCGTGGAAGCTGCCACGTGGTCCAGGAGCTGGAGGAACTGTTTTGCTGGGCAGGAGACCTGAGGTTGAAAGGAGGAAGCGAGATCCACTAGGGCCTTCACCCTTGCCAGGGGAAGGAAGGCTTTTGCTTGTACAGTGCCCAACTCTATGCCTATAAAGGTGAGAAGATGAACTGGTTCGAGGACAGACTTTGGAAGACTAAGAAGAAACCCCAAGGAGCTGAGTAGGTCCTGGGTAGTTTGAAGAGCTGACTTGACCTGTAAAGGTGACTGACCCATGAAGAGCCAGTAGTCCAGATACGGGAAGATGGTGATACCCTGTCTTCTGAGGTAAGCCACCACTACTGCAAGGCACTTTGTGAACACCCTTGGAGCTAATGTTAGGCCAAATGGCATAGCTCTGAATTGGTAATGGCCTGAAGGCAGCTCGAACCTGAGGTATTTTTTGTGGGGGCACCTGATGGGAATATGGAAGTAGGCATCCTTGAGGTCCAGAGATGCTAGCCAATCCCCTGGCCTTAGAGAGGGAAGGATTATTCCCAGAGTTACCATTTTGAATTTGGGCTTTGAAATGTGTTTGTTCAAATACCTTAGGTCTAGGATGGGTCACCAATCCCGTTTTCTTTGGGGTAAGGAAGTACCTGGAGTACAGTTCTTTTACCCTGTGCTGAGTAGGAACCTTCTATTTAGCTCTGAGAGCTAGAAGAGAGGAAACCTCTGCGGCAATGGTTTCTGAGAGTGATGCAGGTGGAAAAGACTTGGCCCTCTTTTTTGGACATTTTTTGAAGCTGAAGGCCAGCCCCTGGCTTACTACTTCCAGGACCCACTTGTCTGAGGTCACAGACTTCCAGGCCTGGAAGTAGAAAGCCAGTCTGCCTCCTACTGGAAATGGGGAGTCGAACCGGGCTGACACATCAGGGTGTCTGTTTGGCAGGAGCCTTAGACTGAGAGGAGGAGGGAGCAGCTCTGCTCATCCCCCTTCTGCCCCTCCCTCTGAAGAACCCCCTCTGTGGGAAGGGAGAGGAGGCCTGGGCTGGGTAAAAAGGCATTTGAAAGGGCCTGCCCCTAGACTGCTGCTTGTGTGGAGTGGCTTACCTTTCTTTGGCCTATGCACTCCTGTACATGGTCCTGTAGTCATCCATTTTCTTCATGTAAGCCTCTGTCTGCTCCCCAAACAGAGAGTTACCTACTACAGGAAAATCCATAGCCTTAGTCTGGGTATCCTGTGAAAGGCTAGTACATCTGAGTCAAGCATGTCTTCGGAGAGACACAGACGTAGCCATGACTCTAGATGCCACATCATTGGAGTCCACATGGGCGGCTCTACACCAGGGCCCGCCAGGGCACGTGCCCTGGTAAAAAAAATGCTGTGCCCCAGTTGGTGTCCCATATGGTGCAGAACTTCCCCCATAGTAACAATATATCAGTGCCCTGGCTGCCATCTGTTGTGCCCCAGCTGTGTCCTGGTAACCATTTGTGGCTAGAGCCGCTAGCATTTTGGATGCCTCAATTCCATCAGCAGCCACCTCCTCCAGCTCCTTGGCTAGCTGGGGAGAGGCCTGTTTAGCCAGTTCCAGAACCGTATCCCATCTGGATTGTTGGTACCTGGCTGTGTAGGCCATATAAGTAGCCTGCCTGAGTCCCAAAGAGGATGCCAAATACTGTTTTTTTGGCCATGGCATCCACTTTCCTGGAGTCCTTATCCGGGGGGTGTGAAGCCAAAGGAATGTTAGCCCTGTCACAGGCTGCAGTCTGCACTACCCCAACATGGCTGCAATGACTATAAAGGAACTTCACAGCCGAGCCTGATAACAAATACCTCCTGTCCACAGGAGGTATTGAATTATGGGTTTGTAAAATTCTGTCTGTTTCCCCAAGGATCTATGAAGAGGAATAGACAGTCTTTTGGACTCTCGGATGTCCATCATTTCCACAAAATCAGGCTCTTCATCCTCTGCAGCTTCAACCAAGGGAAGCTGCAGGGTTTCTGCCACCTTTTCATAGAACAAAAAATGTGAAGGGGACTCAGAGAGCCTGAGAGGAGACACCCCTGAGGGCCTGTCTGGGGAGATGTCCGGTTCAATGGGCACATTCAGACCCAACTGGTCATCATCATCCTCAGGATAGTCTTAGTCTCCCTCCCACTCCTCATAATAAGCGTCTGGATCATAATCCAGAGGAGACGGATCCGACTGAACCGTCCACCTAACCGGCGGTACCGGTTCAGACAGAACCGGTCTAAGCGATTGAACAATGCTAATCGCTTTGGCTATTTCGTCCGCGGTTGGAGAGTGTGATACCGGATCCAAACTGGCAGACTTGCGTTTCTTTTTTGATGGAACCGACCCCTCAGGGTTGGCTCTCCTTTTGCCCGAGGAAGAATCGCCTAAGTCAGTAGGCACCTCTTCAGGTTCGGCCGCAACCAAACTGGGCTGGCCATCCAGATCTACAGACTTCTCAGCCTCCCTTTCCTTCAGCCTACTCGGTCTTTTTTCTAGAGAGGATTTAGGAAAGTTTTTACAGATTTGGCAGTCTGACTTGAGGTGGTCAAACCCCAGACAATAAACACATATGAGGTAGGGGTCAGCCTTAGCAAAGGCCTCCCCACACACAGTACAGTGTTGAAAACCAGTGGGACCAGTTTTCTTTTTGGGTTTCTCAGACATGGCCAACATAACAAATTACCCTATTGCAGCTTTCAAGCCAGGTAATACAATAACCGATTGGTTACAAACCGTGTCACGGGCTTTTTAAAAGAACTGGCAAAAAAGCCCAGTTCTTTTGAAACTGATCGGTACTGGAACAGCACTCTAATCCCAGAAATAAAATTAAACAGAATGGGTCGGTTCCAAACCGGAACGACCGGAAAGAAATTGAAGAAAATAACAATTTCCAACTTTTTCACAGAAATAAAACAGTCACTACCTATCTACACACTACCTGTACCATAGACAGAGGCTGGAAATCCGAAAATAACAAAAAATTATACGGTTTAAACCAAACGCTTTACTTTTACCGAACCGAGCAGAGGAAATCTCCGGAGCGACTTCACTGTTAGGCAGAGTAAAGAATCTGATGGTTACACTGGGAGGTATCACAGACAGAGGTTTGAAAACCGAGCTAGAGCTCAATGTTCTATGCGTCTGCATAGAGTTAACTCTTTCCTCTCTGGGGCAGTTCAAGTGCTGGGGCTAACTGCATTATGTCTGAATACAGCAAGACTTCATGTTTGAATAACATTTCTATAAAATAATTTTTTGTCCTCTCAGGTCAAAGAAAATATCCCAATAAATAAACCTAAAAAGCTTGAGCCCACAAGGGAACCAACTGGTTAACAAAAGGTGAATCTCTAGCCTTACCTATATGGAAAAATATCCTAAAACAGGGATGCATAACAACCTTCATAGGTTTTTTAGTAGGGGAGGCAGGGTGGGTGCTTTAATCATAATGGGTGATCCCTTTGAAGAAACAAGATTACTATGGCGAGTAATTTTTTTTTTTTTAACCCCAGGAATCACTCATTATGATTAAACAAATGCAAACTGCCAAGCAGTACCTTTGGAGGTTGGGCAGAAAACCTGTTTAGGAAACAGGTTCTGCAGCACTGCAGTACCAAACTTAGCATCACTTCTGGATTGCAGATCATGTCTGAAGTGCTTTCTGAAGGTGTGCACTGTTTTCCATACAGTTGCTTTGCAGATTTCCAATAGTGGAATGTCCCTTGAAGCTGCCACTGAAGCAGCTGTGCCCCTGGTGGAATGTGCTCTGAGGCCCAGGGGAGCCTGTTTACCCACTTTACTATAGCAAAACTGAACACACACCACTATCCAGTGAGCAACTGTACGTTTTGTGGCAGGTCTGCCCTTACCTACCTCTCCATAGGGAAGGAAGAGCTGCGTCTGACCTGGTCTATAAGACTTAGGACTGTCAATATAGTGGCCAAGTGCCCTTTTGACATCAAGGGAGTGAAGCTTCCTTTCTGGAGAAAGTACAGTTACGCAAGAACTTACAGTAACAGTAGATCTTCGAGAGAGGCTCTTGCAGTAGGTAATTACATATAGGACTGATGCCAGCAGGTGTCAGGACCCCACAGAAAAATTTCTGGCTAGCAGTCTCTGGCGGGGGAACGCTGCCATGTCAGGTGACCGACGTCATGTGATGTCAGTATAAAGGGCCAGTCCACCACGCCCGCCTTCCAGTTCTTTCCCGCCAAAAGGCCAAACGAGAGAGAAGCGGATATTTCCCATCCTGGAAAAGGAGCTGAAAAAGCTTAGAGGGATGGAGAGCGGGAAGGTATTACCTACTGCAAGAGCCTCTCGCGAAGATCTACTGTTATGGTAAGTTCATACGTAACTGTACTATCTTACTTCAAGAGGGCTCTTGCAGTAGGTAATTACATATAGGACTGAGTCCCAAGCAGTCTGGAACAAGGAGAAGCAAACGGGAGGAGGAAAACTACTCAGAAGTAGACCCTCTGGCTGTAAAGGCCTTAGGAAAGGAGACCTTGCAGAACAGTCAACCCGAAGCCTGCTCTACGGTGAGAGGCAATGTCCAAACTGTAACGTTTCATAAAGGTATGGACAGAAGTCCAAGTTGAGGCTGCACAAATGCCAGCCTCTGACACGTTCTTGAAACAAGCTGCAGAGGCAGCAACCCCTGTGGTGGAGTGGCCTCTGACTTGACCCGCCAGGGTCTCGTACTTATAACAGAAAGTGATACAATGAGCCAACCATTTAGACAGGCACTGCTTGGAAACAGCATTGCCTTCTCTTTTATGAGCAAAAGAGACAAACAGTTGATCAGTCTTTCTGAGAGCCCTCGTCCTATTGGTGTAGTATCTCAGAATCCAGTGAACATACTCCCCTTGATTGGAGTGCTGCGTAAAGAAAGCCAGTAACTCAATGGATTGATTCAGCGTAGATTCCGCTACCACCTTGGGGAGAAACTTAGGGTTGGTACGCAAAGCCACATATTCCTTGTGGAAAATCAAATACGGGATTTTGCACATGAGGACCTGGAGCTCGGAAATCCTTTGAGCAGAAGTAATGACCACGAGGAAGAGAGTCTTCCACGAGAGCAATTTCAGGTCTGTGTAGGCTGCCGGCTCGAAAGGAGGCAGAGTAAGCTTCGAGAATAAAATTCAGATCCCAATGAGGGGCAGGAACCCAGATAGGGTGCCTCAAGTGGAGGATTCCTCTAAGGAAGGTCTTAGAGACCTCCAGCTGAGCGAATGTCCTGTCTGCAAAAGGGACATGGTAGGCCGAAATGGCCATGTGAACCTTCAGGGAAGAGTGACTGAGACCCAGATCTAAGAGGTGCCGCAAGTTATCCAGAAGTCGACCAACAGAGCACGAGAAAGGCTCAAAAGTTTTGCAGGCGGACCAGATAGTGAACCATTTCCATTTCATGGCATAAGTAGATCTAGTGGTGGTTTCTGGCTCCACCAGAATCTCAGCTACTCGGGGTTCACACTGAATTGGGCTTGAGCTACATTTGCAGGAGCCACACGTGCAACTGAAGGGACTGGAGGCCTGGATGGAGCAGGGTCCCCTGATCCTGGGTCAGTAAAAGCTGTGACAGAGAAAGAGGAAGTTCCTCCAAGTACTGTTGCAGAAGAGAGAACCAAACTTGCCTGGGCCAGAAAGGAGCAATCAGAATCATTCGAGCTCCTTCTGAACCGAGTTTCTGTAGTACCCTCAGAATCAAGGGGATCGGGGAACATAGACTAATCTTCTCTTCCAGTCTAGAGACAGAGCGTGTCTCCAAAAAATGCCACGCACTGGAGCGAGCAAGAAGTCAGGAAGTTTTGTGTTGTGAGGGGATGCGAACAGGTCTATCTGTGGTGTTCCCCAACAAAGGAAGATATCGTCTGCTACCCCCTGATCCAGTTCCCATTCGTGAGTGAGAGCAGATGACCAACTGAGCCAGTCTGCCAATGTGTTCTCGACCCCCAGGACGTGAAGGTTGTGCTGCACTGCCCAATCCCAAACCTGCATTGCCTCCCTGCAAAGAGGGTAAGAATAAGTTCCTCCCCATTTGTTGATGTACCAGACCACACACGTTGTCCGTCTGGACAGCCAGATGCCCAGGAAGCAGATGCAAATGCAGAGCCTAAAGAGCGTACAGCACAGCCCGAGTTCAAGCACATTGATGTGGAGACATTTCTCGAGCTTGGACCAGGAGCCGTGGGTACTGTGAGACCCGAGGTGGTCTCCCCAACCCTCGCCCGAGGCGTCCGTAGTCAGCGTCTGGGAGTGGGGAGAAAGACAGAAGGGAATGCCCCGGCAAAGGTTCTCTTGAACCATCCACCATTGCAGGTCCCGGAACCACAGGACTGGAGACCAGAATGAGTTGATCTAGGTCATCCACCAGCTGATCCCACTGAGACCGAAGAGTCCACTGAGACATTCTCATGTGGAGCCGAGCACGAGGGACTGTCGGAATCACAGCCACCATGAGCCCGAGGAGGTGAAGGACCGACCTTGCACTGACCCGCCTGTGGCTGGACAGCAGGCTGACCAGAGCCTGGAGTGTGGCCGCCCTGTTCAGGGGCAGGAAAGCCGTGCCAGAGGCATGTCCAGGATCACCCCAGTAAACTGGACCCTCTCGGATGGGATCAAGTGGGACTTGGTCTGATTGACCGTAATACCCAGGCAGGCAAAAATCTGCAGGGTAAGAGAAAGGAAGTGCAGGAGTTCCCCTGTGGACGAGGCCGCCAGGAGCCAATCGTCCAGGTACAGGAAAACCTGTACCCCCTTGGTACGCAGGAAGGCCGCTACCACCGAAAGACATTTGGTAAACACTCGGGGTACCGAGGAGAGACCAAATGGGAGGGCCTTGAACTGGTAGTGGTCCCCCTGGAATGCAAGACGTAGGTATTTGTGGTGGGAAGGGCAGATAGGGATATGCAGGTAAGCATCCTGCATATACAGAGCGCACAGCCACTGTCCTGGCCGAAGAAGGGGTAGAAGGCCCTGCAAAGAGAGCATCCAGAACCTTTTGAACTCCATGAACAAGTTCAGGGAGCTGAGATCGAGAATCGGTCTCACATCTCCTGACTTCTTTTGGACCAGGAAGAAATGGGAGTAGAATCCTGTCTCCAAGGTGGGGAGGAATGGGCTCTATCACCTCCTTCAAGAGAAGTGCGGCTATTTCCTCCTGAACCAAAAGATGATGTTCTGGGGAGTAAGATGACCGGGGGGGGGGGTTCGAGGAGGTTTCAAGAAACTCTATTGAGTGTCCTTCTGCAATCAGCTGGAGCACCCAAGTATCTGAAGTGATCCTCTCCCAACCTGGTAGGTGGAGGGAGAAGCTCCCTCCAACCAGTTCCTCTGGAAGGCCCAGAGGCTGTGGGAGAGGAAGAGAGTCAGGTGGTGTGAGGCATGGTCACCGCTGAAGCCCCCGCTGCTTTTTTTGGAAGGGGGGGGCTTGGCAGCCGGAGGGGCCAGACGTTTATTGGCCCGCTTTCCCTGAGGTTTCACCTTCTGCCGATTAAGTCTGTGAAAGGGACGACGCTGTGTCTGAGGGGGTTTGTACATGGAGTCAACAGACTTCAGTGCAGTCCCCTTCTCCTGCAGATCAGTGATGTCTTTGACAGCACCCCCGAACACCTGAAAGGCAAATCCTGAATAGCAGACTGCACCTCCGGGACCAATCCTGACACACAGAGCCAGGCATGATGCCTCAACCCCACAGCAAAAGCTGAACTCCCACCAGCGGCGTCCACTGCATCATACATGGCACGGAGAATGTGCCGACTGGCCGAATGTGCAGAACGGACTAGACCGGCCACTTCCTGCTTCGTCAGAGTCAGGGGAGTCGGGGGGGTCAGTAAGGGAGTACAACTTAGATTCCACCTCACTAAGAATCACCCACTGGTAATCCCCCATATGACAGACATAATTCAGGGCCCTGATACCCAGAGTGGAAGAAGCATAGACCTTTCCATACTGGTCCAGAAGGCGAGATTCCTTGTCAGGTGGCGACGAGCTCAAGTGCTTTGGGTTAGCCGTCCTACCATGAGCGGCGCTAATCACGACTGAATCAGCTCGAGGGTGAAAATTAAGGGAGTCAACACCCTCGTGAGCCTGATAAAGCCTATCCGACTTCCTAGGAAGAGGGGCTATGGCCGACTGTTCCTTCCAAATAGTGGAAACAAGGTCGGCATGAGGCACAATCCAGGGTGGCACCAAAGTTGGAGCGGTCTCGGGCAGATCCAGGTGCACAGCGAGTTTCTTACGCTGTGGATCTGGCTCCAAGGAATGCCACTGATGGACCTCCTGGATTTTGCGCAACTCTGTGAAAGAAGGATCCTCTGGAGTAGTCCTCAGCCTGGGCTTATCCGGAGAGCGGGGCCCGTCGTCCGGATCGGAACCACCATTAGAGTAGTCCGAGGTTTCTGAAGAGGAAGAAGACTCCTCTCAATGTGGGGGAGGAACGGACCCCTTAGGAAGCCCTCAGGGAAGCGTATCCTGCCCTGGAACTGGAGGGCTTGTCTCTGGTATCCGGGGGGTGGGGAAGGAGTCTCTCGATTCAGACGTACGGGGACCGAAACGGGCACCGTTGTCGGAATATGGCTCTCTACCTCCCTGGTGAGCTCAGCCTTGGCCTCAGCCCACCAGGAGGCCAGAGTATCCTTCAGATCCACCGGCAGCTGAGGGGGCGGTAGAGGAGGGGAGGTATGGATATTGGGCATATCCGTAATGCGCGTATCCATACCCCGATGGCGGGAAAAATGGCGTCTGATAGTGAGTCACTGTGTACTGCGACATCAGATAGGCTGGCGTCGGGTACTGGGGCACTGGATACTGCGGATCCGGGTACGACGGCGTCAGAAAAGAGAGTCGCACACCCAGGGAGTGGGGGGTCTGCCGGGGCAGACGGCCCGGGAGGGCGCCCAGCAGGCAGGCCTGGGACAGGAAGTGCGGCAGGCGGCATCCGGGAGAGGGATGTCGCCCGGCAATGGGAGAACTGGCGTCCAAGGAACCAATGTCAGGTCGTCCGGCCCAGTGGGAGGGGAAACCCAACGGGAGCATGCTAGGATCCCCAGCATCGCCCGGAGAAGGAGGGGAAAAATCCCCGGGGTCAGGCTGAGGAGATGCTGGGGCCTTGGAATGCAGTGACGGCTGCAAGGAGCTGGGGACGGCTGACAGAGACTTAGAGTCCAGCGTCGGCTCCGACGCCATGTGAGCATCTGAAGGTCCGACGTTCGACTTACCAGCGGAGTCCAGAGGAGCAGTCATCCGACTTAGCAGAACAGTCGCCTGAGGCAGACCGCAATGGGAGAGCGGTCTGGTCAGGTGGAACAGGGGCTGTGCGCTGCCCCGAAGGGTTGAGTGAATTAGTGGACTTCGGGCGGGCATCTGGCTTGCCAGAGCCACTCACACCAGCAGGCTGCGTGGCGGCGGTCTTACTGGGAGCAGAGGCCTCCTTTGGCCGGAGGCACCCGAAGAGCCCGAGCCAGACAGGTGGGCCGACGCCGTCTTGGAAGCCTCCAAGATGGCTCATGAGGAGCGGTCCCTGGGGACATTACTTTAAAACGCCGACTCCAGCTGAAGTCGTGGTCGAGGAGGAGGAGTCCCGGTGCTTCTCCTGATCTTTCTTTTTATGGTGGCCCTCGGGGGAAGTTGAGGGCTGACTAAGCTTTTTCAGCTCCTTCTCCATGGACTGCTGCCTCCGTCTGCAGGTGGCGGCACTGAATTTCAGGCAATGCTGGCACTTCTCCATGGGGTGATCCGGGCCCAGACAGAAGAGGCACTGGGAGTGACCGGCCCCTCGTAGGAGTTGGGCACTGCACGAGTCACACTTATTCTTGTGCCCGGAGGGTGTAGGGGACAATATACACCACCGAAAAAGTTGACTACTATTCAAATTAATAGAGAGAAAAATGACGGTATAACTACAGACAGACTGACGAGCAGTGAACTTTACCGCGAGGCGCTTCCACGAACTGGAAGGCGGGCATGGGGGACCGCCCCTTTATACTGACGTCGGTCACCTGATGTGCGGACAGTCCCCCACCAAAGACTGGCAGCTTGAAATTTTTCTGTGGGGTCCTGATGCCTACCGGAATCAGTCCTATATGTAATTACCTACTGCAAGAGCCTTCTCGAAGTAAGATCTGGAGTTCTCTGTGAAAGACAGGTAAAGTGATGGATTGATTTAAATGGAAATCAGACACCACTTTGGGAAGGAATTTTCTATTGGTCCTGAGGACCACTGTCTCTGGAATGAGATGTAATCTATATCCGTGCACACGGCCTGTAACTCACCGATTCTTCTGGCTGAAGTAATAGCAACCAGAAACAGTTTTCCAAGTAATATACTTCAAGTCTGCTGTTGCCATCAGTTTAAATTGGGCTTCCATGAGCTTGGCAATGTAGATATTCAGATTCCAGGCCGAAACTGGCTCCCCCAAAGGAGGGTACAAAAGATTAAGGCCTTTAAAATATTTTCTTAAGACTGAATGAGAGGTCATGGACCTTTTTACCAACTGGTAGGTAAGCGGAAACTGAAGCCAAATGAACCTTGAGTGTCGAAGGCTTCAGAGCTAAAGAATGCAAATGTGTCAGGTAATCCAGGAGAATGGCTAGATCAGCCATAGATGGATCAACATCCTTACCTGCACACCATATGGAAAACCTCTTCCACTTAGCAGAGTATGTCTTTTTAGTGGAAGGTTTCCTGGAACCCCTAAGTACTGTCAAAACCAGTTCTGACAGTGTAAGATCAGCATACTCCAAGTCCTCAAGAGCCAGGCCTTGAGCCTTAGCGATTTTAGGTTGGGGTACAGTATCCTGCCCTGCAAAGAAGTCAGCAGGTTGTGCCTTATGGGCAGATGAATTGGAGGCACCACTGATAGAGCCAACAGAAGTGAATACCAGTGCTACCTTGCCCAATCTGGTGCCACCAGTATCATTGTTGCCGACTGGCACCTCAATTTCAGCAGGGTTCTGAATATCAGAGGACAATCCAGTGCCAACGCATCCAGGGGTAGTGTGCCCCTGAGAGGAGGCCTGTAGCAATATATTGGTAAAGTACAGTTACGGAAGACCTTACCGTAACAGTAGATCTTCGAGAGAGGCTCTTGCAGTAGGTAATTACATATAGGATTGATGGCGGCTGACGTCAGGACCCAACGGAAACATTTCTAGCTAGCAGTCTCTGGTGGGGGACCACCCCCATGTCAGGTGACCGACGTCATGTGACGTCAGTATATAGGGGCAGTCTCCCACGCCCGTCTTCCAGTTCTTTCCCGCCAAAGGCAAGACGAGAGAAGCAGATATTTCCCTTCCTGGAAAAGGAGCTGAAAAAGCTTAGGGGGATGGAGGTTGGGAAGGTATTACCTATTGCAAGAGCCTGTCTTGAAGATCTACTGTTACAGTAAGTTCTTACGTAACTGTACTATCTTACTTCAAGAGGGCTCTTGCAGTAGGCAATTACATACAGGACTGAGTCCCAAGCAGTCTGGAACAAGGAGAATGGGCAAAAGAGATGAACAGTTGATCAGTCTTTCTGAGATTCTTCGTCCTGTTGGTGTAGTATCTCAGAATTCGGTGAACATCCAAAGTATGCAGGAGGTACTCTCCTTGGTTGGAGTGCTGCAAAAAAAGGCGGGCAACTCTATGGATTGATTCAGCGTTGATTCCGCTACCACCTTAGGGAGAAGCTTAGGGTTGGTACGCAGAGCCACACGTTCCTTGTGAAAAATTAAATGTGGGATTTTACATAACAGGGCCTGAAGCTCAGAAATCCGACAAACAGAAGCAATGGCCACTAGGAAGAGAGTCTTCCAAGAAAGGTACTTTAGGTCCACTGAGGCTGCCGGCTCAAAAGGAGGCAGAGTAAGTTTCTCTAAAATGAAATTCAGATCCCAAGGAGTGGCATGAACCTGGATAGGGGGTCGTAAGTGAAGGACCCCTCTCAAAAAGGTCTTGGAGACCTCCAGCTGAGCAAATGTTTGTCTGCAAAGGGCACAGGATAGGCCGAAATGGCCGCCATGTGAACATTTAAGTATGAATGGCTGAGACCCAGATCGAAGAGGTGTCTCAGGTAATCCAGAAGTCGGCCGACAGAGCACGAGAAGGGCTCAACATCATTGGAGGAAGCCCAAATAGAGAACCACTTCCATTTCATGGCATAAGTAGATCTGGTTGAGGATTTCCAGGCCTCCACCAGAATCTCAGCTGCTCGGGGGGTGGGCCCGAATCAGGCCTGAGCTACGTCTGCAGAAGCCACGCGTGCAACTGAAGGGACTTGAGGCCTGGATGGACCATGGTCCCCCGATCCTGGGTCAGCAAAAATAGCGACAGAGGAAGAGGAGGTTCCTCTGAGTACTGTTGCAGAAGAGAGAACCAAACTTGCCTGGGCCAGAAGAAAAAAATTATTCACCTTAATAATGTTGCTTCTTCTAATGGAGTCTTGCTGTATTCTGACATATGCAGTTAGGTCCTGCCTTTCAACTGCCCCGGGAGAACAAAGTTAAACTTTCCATGGCCAGCATGGAATGTTCACCATGAGCTCGGTTGAAGCCCCTGTCTGCTGTTGTTTAAACTCCAACAGTCAGATCTTTACCAGCAATACTCACTAGAAGTTCTGTATGGAAACTGTAAAACTCAAACTAGCTAACTGGCAACTACATCTATATATAAAAGGGTTTTTGGTTTTGAAAGGAATACTCAAGTCAGGAAACCCAAAAACAAAACACAATAACTCACCCAAACTAAAGAGGGTGAAAAAAGGACACCCCTAGGGTGCCAACACTGCTCCTGCCCACCCACATCCCAAAAACTAGGTTCTGAGAGGGGAGGCGGGGGGAGGTCAGAATACAGCAAGACTCCATTAGAAGAAACATTACTAAGGTAAGTAATTTTTTCTTCAAACAACATGTAGTATTGCTGTATTCTGACATATGCAGACTACCAAGCAGTACCTCCATGGAGGAGGGACAGAACCTACTTTGGAAACAGGCTCTGAAGTACTGCTGTGCCAAACCAAGCATCACTCCTAGCCTGGATATCCAGAGAGTAATGCTTGGTGAATGTATGGACTGTTTTCCAGGTGGCTGCTTTACAGATCTCTAACAAAGGTATATCTCCGGCCGCAGCTAGAGAAGCAGCTGTACCCCTAGTCGAGTGAGCCCTCAGGCCTGAAGTAGGCATTCTACCCAGTTTTTCATAGCAGAATTGTATACAAGAAACAATCCACCTGGCAATAGATCTTAGTGGCAGGTTTGCCCTTACCAACCTCTCCATACGTGAAGAACAACTGGAGGGATTCAAACCTGTGACCCTTGGTACTCGCTCTGTAGTAGCTCAGGGCCCTTTCAACATCCAAGCTGTGTAGCCTCCTCTTACTCCAGAGGAGGAATGGTTAGTGAAGTAAACAGGGAGCGATATAGACTGGTTGAGGTGGAAATCTGAAACCACTTTATGCAAAAACTGTTAGTTCTTAGGACCACTTTATCTCTATGGAAAGAGATGAAATCAGGTTCCACTGACAGGGCTTGCAATCCACTTGATACGCCTGGCAGAAGTAATGGCCACCAAAAACACAGTTTTCCAAGTCAAGTACTTAAGCTCTGCAGAGGACAAAGGCTCAAAGGGGGGTTGCATAAGCTGAGCAATGCACATATTAAGGTCCCAAGCAGGAGCAGGATCCCTAAAGGGGGGATTTGTGTGAAGCAATCCCTTGAAAAACTTACAAAACACAGGATGGGATGATAGACAGGAAGGCTTGCCTACTGACAAGAAAGCAGTAACAGCTGCCAAATGCACTTTAAGGGTAGCTGGTCTGAGGCCTAGGCCATTAAGATGGACCATATAGTCCAGAACCATAGGCAACTCAGCAGAGTCTGGAGAAATATTTTTCTTAGAACATCAAATGCTGAATCTTTTACATTTGGAGTTGTAAGTCTTTCTGGTGGAAAGCTTTCGAGAAGCCTTAAGGATATCCAGAACCCCCTGGGAAAGATGTAGATCTGCAAACTAACTCTTCAAGAGCCATGCCTCGAGATTGAGAGACCGAAGATTCGGGTACCAAATCCTCCCCTGGGAGGATGTCAACAGTTTGTAATTCTTGAGAAAAGCCAGGGGAAGGTGGACAGCTAGGGACAGCAACAGGGGTACCAGGGCTGTCTGGCCCAGTCTGGAGCAATCAGAATCACTTTGCATGGTTGTGACCTTATCTTGACTAACACTTTGAACAGGAGAGGGAAGGGGGGAAGCATACACAAATTTCCCTTCCCAGTTCAGAATCAGAGCATCCAGGGGGACTGAGCCCAAGACTGGGGGTCTGCAACAAAAGAGAGGAAGTTGGTGATTGTATGGGGCTGCAAAAATTTCCATCTCTGGAATGCCCCAAATCGAGAAAATCACTTTCAAAACTAGAGGATCTAGGGTCCATTCGTGATGGCCCTGGGAAATTCTGCTCAGAGCATCTGCTAGGACATTGTCCTTCCCTGGGAGGTGAACTGCTATCAGAGAAGTTTGCAGGGAATAGGCCAGGACCACAACTTCATTGCTTCTGGCACAAGGTCAGACCAAGTGCCTCCCTGCTTGCTCTGTTCTGACCTGACCACCTTGTTCTGTACAGACTTGAAAGCTTTCAGTGCCAGAAACACTGCTCTGAGTTCCAAGAGATTGATGTGAGCAGAGATTCCTGAGGTGACCACAGTCCTTGGTGGAAGATCGCCCAATGGACTCCCCAGCCCAGCAGGGAAGCATCTGTGGCTAGTATCACTGAATGAGACTGAGTGACAAAAGGAACCCCTTGTCTCAAATTGTCCTCATCCTGCCACCATTGCCAGGCCTGGATCAGGGTTCGAGTCACTGGGACTAGTTTGGTAAGAGAATCCTTTCTTTGGGACCAGAAGGCTCTTAAGTGGAACTGAATGTCCCTCATCTGGAATCTTGCTCCTTAGACCACTGCTGTGGAAGCTGCCATGTGGCTCAGAAGCTTAAGGAAATGCCTTGCTGGTCGAGACACCTGAAGGGTGAATGAAAAGGCCAGTTCCATGACAGTCCTTGCCCTTTCCAGGAGAAGGAAGGCTCTTGCCTTTACTGAATCCAGCTCTGCCCCTATGAAGGTGAGGAGCTGTACTGGTTCGAGAACTGACTTTGGAAGGTTGAGAAGGAATCCTAAGGAAGTGAGCACTTACTGGGTCACTTGCAAATGTGACTTGACTTGGTCTGCAGACTGACCTACTATGAGCCAGTCGTCCAAGTATGGGAAGATGGAGATCTTTTTTCTCCTTAGGAAAGCAACCACTACTGCCAGGCACTTTGTGAAAAACCCTTGGGGCTGATGTTAGACCAAAGGGCATTGCTCTGAATTGATAGTGGCCTGAGGACAACTCCAACCCGAGGTACTTTCTGTGGGAGCACCTGATAAGAATGTGAAAATAGGCATCCTTAAGGTCCAGGGAGGCTAGCCAGTCCCATGGCCTTAGAGAGGGAAGGATAATTCCCCAGAGTCACCATTTTGAACTTTGGCTTTAAAAGGTTTGTGTTCAGATATCTTAGGTCCAGGATGGGCCGCCATTCTGTCTTTTTGGGGGTTAGAAAGTACCTGGAGTACAATCCTTTGCCCTTGTGTAGGGTGAGGACGATCTCTATAGCTCTGAGAGCTAGGAGAGAAGAAAAAATTACTCACCTTAGTAATGTTGTTTCTTCTAATGGAGTCTTGCTGTATTCGGACATATGCAGTGATCACCAACATTTGAACTGCCCCGGAGAACAAAGAGTTAACTTTCCATGCAGGGCATGGAACACTGAGCTCGAGCTCGGTTGAAGCCTCTGTCTGCTGTTGTTTAAACTCCAACCGTCAGATCTTTACAAGCTATACTCACTAGGCGGTCTGTGTGGAAACTGTAAACTCATACTAGCCAACTGGCAACTAAATTTGTTTAAAATAAAAAAAGGGTTTTTGGTTTCAAAGCAAAGACTCAAGTCAGGAAACCCAAAAACAAAACACAACACACACCCAAAATGAAGGAGGGTGAGAAAAAGGCACCCTTAGGTGCCAACACTTCCTGCCCACCCACATCCCAAAACCAGGTTCTGTGAGGAGGCGGAGAGTTAGAATACAGCAAGACTCCATTAGAATAAACAACATTACTAAGGTTGAGTAATTTTTTCTTCAAACAACATGAAGTCTTGCTGTATTCTGACATATGCAGACTACCAAGCAGTACCTCCAAGGAGGAGGTACAGAACCTACTTTGGGAATAGGCTCTGAAGAACTGCTGTGCCAAACCGAGCATCACTCCTAGCCTGGATATCCAGAGAGTAATGCTTGGTGAATGTATGGACTGTTTTCCAGGTGGCTGCTTGACAGATTTCTAAGATAGGAATATCCCTGGCAGCAGCTGTACATCTAGTAGAATGAGCCCTCAGGCCTGAGGGTGGGGGATCTACCCAATTTCTCATAGCAGAATTGTATACAAGAGACAATCCACCTGGCAATAGATCTTTTAGTGGCAGGTTTGCCCTTACCGACCTCCCCATAAGTGAGGAACAACTGGGGAACTCAAACCTGTGACCCCTTGTGCGCCTATGTAGTAGCTAAGGCTCTTTTACGTCCAGGCTGTGCAAACCTCTCCCCAGAGGAAGAATGGTCAGTGAAGAAAACAGGGAGAGACAGACTGATTAAGGTGGAAATCTGAAACCACCTTAGGAAAAACTTCCTGTTAGTTCTTAGGACCACTTCATCTCTATGGAAAGAGATGAAATCAGGCTCCACTGACAGGGCTTGTAATTCACTAATGCACCTGGCAGAGGTAATGGCTACCAAAAACACAGTTTTCCAAGTCAAGTACTTAAGCTCTGCAGAGGACAAAGGCTCAAAGGGGGGTTGCATAACCTGAGCAATGCAAACATTAAGGTCCCAAGCAGAAGCAGGGTCCCTGAAGGGAGGATTGGTGTGCAACAATCTCTTGAAGAATTTGCAAAAATACAGGATGGGCTGATAGGGAAGAGGGCTTCTTTTACTGACAAAAAGGCAGAAACAGCTGCCAAATGTACTTGGAGTGTAGCTGGTCTGAGTCCCAAGCCATTGAGATGAACCATATAGTCCAGGACTGTAGGCAATCCAGCAAATTCTGGAGAAATATGCTTACCAGAGCACCAAATAGTGAACCTTTTCCATTTGGAGTTGTAAGTCTTTCTGGTGGAAGGCTTTCGAGAAGCCCTAAGAATATCCAAAACACCTTGAGAGAAGTGCAGATCAGCAAACTAACCCTTCAAGAGCCAGGCCTTGAGATTGAGAGATTTGAGATTCTAATACCGAATTCTTCCCTGAGAGGATGTCAACAGGTTGTAATTCCTGGGAAGAGACAGGGGAAGGTAGACTGCTGAAGGCAGCAACAGTGGATACCAGGGCTGTCTGGCCCAGTCTGGAGCGATCAGAATCACCTTGCACGGTTGAGACCTGATCTTGACTAGTACCTTGAACGGGAGAGGAAAGGTGGGGAAGCATACAGGAACTTCCCTTCCCAATTGAGAACTAGAGCATCCAGGGGGACTGAGCCCAAGACTGGGGGTCTGCAGCAAGAGAGAGGAAGTTGGTGATTGTCTGGGGCAGCAAAAAGAGAAGTTTGCAGGGGAATAGCCCAGAGACCACAACTTCATTGCTTCTGTGCACAAGGCCGTAGACAGAGTGCCCCTTGCTTGTTGATGTACCACATTGTGGTGGTATTGTCTGTTCTGATCTGGACTACCTTGTTCTGTACAGACTTGGAAAAAGCTTGCAGTGCCAGAAACACTGCTCTGAGTTCCAAGAGATTGATGTGAAGCAGAGATTCTTGAGGTGACCACAGCCCTTGGGTGGTAAGATCCCCCAAGTGGGCTCCTCAGCCCAAGAGGGAGGCGTCTGTGGTGAGGATTAGTGAATGAGACTGAGTGACAAAAGGAATTCCCTGCCTTAAATTGTCCTGATCCTGCCACCATTACAAAGCCTGGATCAGGGTTCGAGTCACTGGGACTAGTTTGGTAAGGGAATCCTTTCTCTGGGACCAGAAGGCTCTCAAGTGGAACTGAATGTCCCTCATCTGAAATCTTGCCCCCTGGACCACTGCTGTAGAGACTGCCAAGTGGCCCTGGAGCTGCAAGAAGTGCCTTGCTGGTCGAGACACCTGAAGGGTGAAAGAAGAGGCCAGTTCTATTAGTGTCCTTGCCCTGGCCAGAGGAAGGAAGGCCTTTGGTCTTATTGTATCCAGCTCTGCCCCTATGAAGGTGAGAAGCTGTACTGGCTCGAGAACTGACTTTGGAAGATGTAGGAGGAATCCTAAGGAAGTGAGCAGTTGCTGAGTTATCTGAAGATGCGACTTGACTTGGTCTGGAGACTGACCCACTATGAGCCAGTCATCCAAGTATGGAAAGATGGAGATCTTTTTTCTCCTTAGGAAAGCAACCACTACTGCTAGGCACTTTGTGAACACCCTTGGGGCTGATGTTAGACCAAAGGGCATTGCTCTGAATTGATAGTGGCCTGAGGGCAACTCGAACCTGAGGTACTTTCTGTGGGAGCACCTGATGGGAATGTGAAAATAGGCATCTTTGAAGTCCAGGGAGGCTAGCCAGTCCCCTGGCCTTAGAGAGGGCAGAATTATTCCCAGAGTCACCATTTTGAATTTTGGCTTTAAAAGGTGCTTGTTTAAATAACTCAGATCCAGGATGGGCCACCATTCTCCTGTCCTTTTGGGGGTTAGGAAGTACCTGGAGTACAATCCTTTGCCCCTGTGTAGGGTAGGAACCCTTTCTATGGCTCTGAGAGCCAAGATGGAAGAAACATCTGCCTCTAGGGCAAGGGCGTCTGATGGATTTGCAGGTGGAAAAGATCTGGTTCTCATCTTGGGAAATTTTTTGAAGCTGAGAACCAGTCCCAGGCTTACTACTTCCAGGACCCACTTGTCTGATGTTAAAGACTTCCAGTCCTGGACAAAGTAAGCCAGCCTGCCCCCTACAGGTATTGGAGAATCGGCCCGGCAGACCCATCAGGGTGTCTGCTTGGCAGGGGCTTTAGGCTGAGGGGTGGTAGCAGGCCTGCTTGTACCCCGTCTGCCTCTCCCTCTGAAGAACCCCCTCTGGGCAAAGGCGGAAGAGGAGGCCTGGGCTTGGTAGAAAGGCCTATGAAAAGGCCTGCCCCAGCCCCTGGAATGCTGCCTCTGGGGAGTGGCTTGCCTTTCCTTGGCCTGAGCACTCCTATAGGTGGTCCTGTACTCATCCATTTTCTTCATGTAGTTCTCTGTCTGCTCCTCAAACAGAGAATTACCAATTACAGGAAAATCCATGGCCTTAGCCTGGGTATCCTGTGAGAGGCTAGTACATCTGAGCCAAGCCATCCTCTGAAGGGCCACAGATGGAGCCATGACTCTAGATGAAACATCATTGGAGTCCACAGCAGCATGAAATTGCACCTTGGATGCCTCAATACCATCCGCAGCCACCCGCTCCAGCTTCTTGGCAAGCTGGTCAGGGGCCTGTTTAGCTAGAGCCAGCACAGTGTCCCACCTGGACTTCTGGTATCTAGCTGTGTAGGCCATATAGTTAGTCTGCCTGAGTCTCAAAGATGCTGACATGTACTGTTTCTTTGCCATGGCATCAATCCTCCTGGAGTCCTTGTCTGGGGTGTGTGAAGCCAAGGGAATATTTGCCTTATCACAGGCAGCAGCCTGCACTACCCCAACATGGCTGCATTGCTGGGAAAGGAACTCCGTGTCTGAGCCTGAAAGAGTGTACCTCTTGTCCATTCTTCTGTCCACAGGAGGTATGGAATTAGGAGTTTTTAGAATTTTAAATGTCTGTTTCCCAAAACATTTATGGAGGAGAATAGACAATCTCCAGGACTCTGGGATGTCCATCATCTCAACAAAATCAGGCTTCTCCTGATCCTCTGCTGCTTCTTCCATAGGAAGCTGGAGGGTTTCAGCCACTTTCTTGTAAAACAAAGTGGGAAGGGGACTCAGAAAGCCTAAGAGGAGAAAGAAAAAATTACTCACCTTAGTAATTGCTTTTCTTCTCATGGAGTCTTGCTATATTAGGACTTATTGCAGTTAGCCACTGCACTTGAACTGCCCCGGAGAGGAAAGAGTTAACTCCAGAGAATCTGGAGTTCTAAAGCGCGAGGGCGCTATACCAAAGCTCTATCTGGGCAGTTTCAAATGAAACTGTCAGATCTTTACGAAGCTAACACTAAGCAACAAGTCTGTGTGGAAAGCTCTACACTAGCCAAATGGCTACCTACTAGTAGTAATAACAACAATATAAACAACAATAGGAACAACAATAACAATAATAAGAATGAATAATGGTATTATTAGTTTTCCCTGACAAGCACTATTAGGTCCCCCTTCCCCCAAAGACTCAAGTCCAGGAAGGGGCCAACAAATCACTCAACACAGAAACCCTAGTTCCCTAACCCTAAATAAAAGAGGGTGAAGGGAAGAACTACAATGGCATGACACAGTGCTTGCACTAATTTGCCACCCCACCCCAGTAGAAGTTCTGAGAGGGGCAGGTTGGAGTGGTCTATTATAGTAAGACTCATGAGAAGAAAAGCAATTACTAAGGTGAGTAATTTTTCTTCAAACACCATGAAGTCTTGCTATATTAGGACTTATTGCAGATTACACAGCAGTACTCTCCATGGAGGAGGGTCAGAACCTACTTAGGAAATAGGCTCTGAAGCACAGCTGTGCCAAAAGCGAGCACTCTCCTGGACAGAAATCCAGGAATAATACTTGGTAAAAGTGTGAACTGTCTTCCAAGTAACAGCTCGACAGATTTCCAGAATGGGATATCTCTAGCAGCCGCTAGAGATGCAGCTGTACACCTGGTGGAGTGAGCCCTCAGTCCTGAGGGGGCTCTCCTACCTAGTCTTTGATAACAAAATGGATACAAGAGACAATCCACCTTGCAATTGTCCTCTTAGTGGCAGGTTCCCTTGCCAGCCTCGCCCTAGGTAAGGAAGAGTTGGAGGGATTCGAACCTGTGACCCTTGGTGTGTTACAAATACTAGCATAAGGCTCTTTTGACGTCCAAGCTGTGCAGTCTCCTCTCACCTGAGGAAGAATGCTCAGTGAAAAATCCTGGGAGAGAGATGGGTTGGTTCAGGTGGAAACCTGAAACCACTTGGGGACAAACCCTGTGTTAGTCCTAGGGACTGTCTTATCCCTGTGGGGAGAGAAAAATCTTCTTCCACTGCCAGGGCCTGTAGTTCACTTTAGTCTGGCAGAAGTGAAACCACCAGAAAAACATTTTCCAAGTGAGAAGCTTGAGCTCTGCTGGGGACAGAGGTCCAAAGGGGTTTGCATTAACTGAGCAATGCAAACATTCAGGCTCCATGCAGGAGCTGGTTCCCGAAAAAGGAGGGTTGGTGTGAAGCAACCCCTTAAAACCTTGGAGAAAACAGGTTGAGAAGAAAAGGAAGCAGGCTTCCCTGCTTGCAGAAAAAACAGAGACAGCTGCCAGAGGAACCCTTAAGGTAGCTGGTCCAAGACCTAAGGAATTTAAAATGGACCAAAAAGTCCAGAAAATGGGCAGATAAGCAGACTGTGGTATAATCTGCTTCTCAGCGCACCAGACCGAAAACCTGTTCCGCTTAGAATTGTAAGTGGCCCCAGTGAAAAGCTTCCTGAAGCCTTTAAAATATTCGCGACACCTTGAAAAGGTGTAAATCAGCAATTCTAACTCCTCAAGAGCTGCCTTGAGAAGGAGGAATTTGAGGTTCGATACCACACTCTCCTTGCAAAGGCCAGTAAGTCGTGGACTCTGGGCAAGCTCAGGGTAGGTGGACTGTCAAGGACAGAGACAATGGGTACCAGGGCTGTCTGGCCCAGTTTGGAACAATCAGAATCGCTTTGCAGGGCTGAGATCTGATTTTTACTAGTACCCTGAAAGAAAGGGAAAAAGGAGGAAAGGTGTACAGAAACTTCCCTTTCCAATCCAAGTGAAAAGCGTCCAGTGGGGCTGATCCCAGCACTGGAGACCTCAACAAAACAGAGAAAATTAGTGGTTATCTGGGGCTGCGAAAAGATCTATCTGAAAATGAGCCCCATCTGGCAAGGACTGAACCCAGCACCTGAGGATTCAGAGCCCAATCGTGATGGCCCTGAGAATCCTGCTGAGGGCATCTGCCAGGGCATTGTCCTTCCCTGGGAGGTGAACTGCTATCAGGGAGGTGTTCAGAAGTAAGCCAGAGACCACCACTTCATTGCTTCGGTGCACAAGGCTGATGACCGAGTGCCCCTGCCTGTTGATGTACCACATTATTGTGGTGTTGTCTGTCCTGACTTGAACTACCTTGTTCTGGACAGAAGCTGAAAACTCTAAGAGCTAGAAGACAGCTCTGAGTTCCAAAAATTGATGTGCAGCAGAGATTCCTAGGAGACCACACTCCCCTCGTGGACAGGTCGCCTAGCGAGCTCCTCACCCTAACACAGGAGCATCCGTGGTGAGGAATGAGGAGGACCCCTAGTTTTAGATTGCTTTGATCCTGCCACCAGTGTAAGGCCAGGATCAGGGATTGGGTCACTAGAACCAATTTGGAAAGGAATCCTCCTTTGGGACCAATAGGCCCTCAGATGGAACTAAATGTCCCTCATCTGGAATCTTGCTCCCTGCACTACAGCTGTGGAGGCAGCCATGTGCCCTAGTAGTTGTAGCAAATGCTATGCTGGTCAAGAGACTCGAGAGTAATGGAAGATGCCAGGGCAAAGAGACTGCTACCCTTTCAGAGGGAGAAATGCCCTGGCTAACTTTGTGTTCAACTCTGCCCCTATGAAAGTTAGTACCTGAACTGGTTCGAGAACTGACTTTGGTAATCGCAGGAATCCCAGAAAGGTGAGAAGCTGCTGGGTGACTTGCAAGTGGGATTTTACTTGATCTGGAGACTGACCCACTAAGAGCCAGTCATCCAGGAAAGGAAACAAAGCAATCCCTTGCCTTTCTAAAGAGCCACTACCACAGCTAGAATTTCAATACCCTTGGCGCAGAGGTAAGGCCGAAGGGCATTGCCCTGAACTGGTAGTGGCCTGAGGGTAACCTGAGGTACTTTCGGTGAGAAGGCCTGATCAAAACATGAAAAAATAGGCATCCTTGAGGTCCAGGAAAGCTAGCCAGTCCCCTGGCCTCAGCCAGAGTTAACATTTTTAACTTTGTTTTCAAAAGATGCTTGTTCAGGTACCTTAAATCTGAGATGGGCCGCCAATCTCCTGCCTTCTATAGGGTAAGAAAGTATCATGAGTACAGCCCCTTGCCCCGGTGGCAAGGAGGGACCCTTCTACTGCTTTGCAGTTCAGAGGAGAAGAAACCTCTGCCCCAAAGCAAGGGATTCTCAAGGATTTGCAGGTGGACCTGTCTGGCTCTCATCTTTGGAAACTGTTTGAAGCTGAGAACCAGACCTATTACTTCCAGAACCACTTGTCCGAGTTAGGGACACCCAATTCTGGCTGAAATAAAAACCAACCTGCCCACTGGTATAGGAGAATCGGCCCTGGGCACCCCATCAGGGTGCCTGCTTGGCAATAGTCTTAGGCTAAGGGGAGGGGGACGGTTTACTTGTGCCCCGTCTATCTCTGCCTCTGAAGAGACCCCTCTGGCGAAAGCAGAGGAGGCCTGAGCCTCTACCTGGGCACTTTTGTAGGTAATCATCCCTGTTTTCATATATAGCTGTTTGTTCCTCAAACAGAGAATTACCCACAACAAGAAACAAATCCATAGACTTTGACAGAGTATCTTGGGACAGATTAGTGCATCTGAGCCATGCCAACCTACTGAAAGCTACAGAAGTGGTCATGACCCTAGAGAAAACAAGATTAACACCAACAGCAGTATGAACTTGAACTTAGAGGCTTCAGTGCCATTAGCAGCCACCTGTTCCAACCTGGCTAGCCAGCTGGCCATGGGCCTGCTTGGCTAACTGCAATATCATGTCCCACCTAGATTTCCAAATCTAGCCACATAAGCCATACAACTTGCCTGTCTGAGTCCCACAGAAGCTGCCATATACTGTTTTCTTGTCATGGCATCAATCCTCCTGGAATCCTATTCAGGAGGATGAGGCCAGGGAACTAGCCTTGACACAGGCTGCAGCTTGTACCACGCCTACATGACTACACTGCTCAGTGAGGAAGTCTGTAACAGAGCCTGACGAAATACACCTTCTGTCCATTTTTTTATCTTACAGGACGGACAGAAAGAGGAATCTTATAAAATCTTTGTTGTTTACTTCCTAAATGACTTATGCAAAGGAAAGACAACCTCCTAGCCCATCATTCCTACATAATCAGGCTCCCTTTACTCATCCATAGCCTCCTCTAAAGGAAGCTGGGGGATTCTGCAAGCTTTTGTAAAACAAACTGAGAAAGGACTCAGACAGAAAAGGAGGAGATTCTAAAGTCTGGAGAAAATGTCCGCTAAGTGGGCATGTCCAGACCCTACCAGCCACACATGTATTGATCAAATTTCCTCCTCCCTCCTGTGGTTCATAACAATTCCTCAACATCATAAACCTGAACCACTGGAACTGAGCAGGCCACCTTTTACCAACTGTAGATGGTTTGACAGGACCTAGAAACAGTGACTGGACAATCTGTATGGCTTAACTACTTCTGCAGCAGTTGGAGAGACAATCTTGGACTCCAAACCTACTGATTTCTCTGTCATATTCATTTTTTTTTTTTTTTAAACTGGTTCCTCTGAACCATCCTTTTGCCTGAGGAAGTCTAGCCCTGGTCAGAGGGCACTCCCTCTGGTCCAGTGGGTACTGGACCGGGCTGGCCATCCGGGTCAGCGGACTTTTGGCCAATAGTTCCCTGAGCCGGCCCTATCTCTTTTCATGGTGGCTGCAGGGAAATTTTAAACACCTAGCAGTCTGACAGGAGGTGGTCAGCCCCCAGACAATAAACACAAAGTGGTGTGTGGGTCAGCCTTGGCAAAGGCTTCCCCACAGCATCACAGTGTTGAAACCCAGTGGGCCCGGTTTTTCTTTTTGGGTTTCTCAGACAATGCCAGCCTAACCAAAAACTTGCCCTTTTTATGGCCGTGCCAGGCAAGACACCCTTATCGGTTCCTAACCGTTTCACGGGTATTTGAAAAAACCCTATTTAAAATCAAGGTTTTTTTAGAACCAATAAGAACCGGGGTACCGCATTCTAAAAGCCCAAAACTTTAAAACGTTAAAATAAGCAAACCGATCGGTTCAAAACCGAACTGATAACTAAATTTCCACACAGACTTTACATTTTGTACTTACGGTTTACCAGATAGAGCTTTAACCGAAATGCGGTAAAATAATTACTTTTTGCCGGTTCAAATGAACCGAAAATACTCGCTTGACCGAGAAATGAATCGAGCTGAAGGAGCTGATCTCCGGAGTGACTGTTCAGTGAAGCGGAGTAAAGAATCTGACAGTTTCATTGTAACTGCCCAGATAGAGCTTTGGTATAGCGCCCTCGCGCTTTAGAACTCCAGATTCTCTGGAGTTAACTCTTTCCTCTCCGGGGCAGTTCAAGTGCAGTGGCTAACTGCAATAAGTCCTAATATAGCAAGACTTCATGGTGTTTGAACACCTGAAGGTCTGTCTGGGGAGATGTCCGGGTCAATAGGCACATCCAGACTTTCATAATCACCATCATCATCATTATCTTCATACTCTACCTCCTCCTCCGGTTCATAAAATTCTTCTAAAGTATAATCCGGAACCGGGGGAACCGACCAAACCGAGCCCCTGACAGATGGTGCCAGTTCAGCCGGAACCGAAGTTAGCGATTGAACTATCCTTATCACTTTGGCTGTCTCATCAGCGGTCGGAGAAAGAACTTGTGGATCCGAACCAGATGATTTATCCCTTTTCTTTCTTTTTAACCGGAACCGACGCCTCAGAATCGGTTCTCCTTTTGCCCAAAGAAGTTTCGCCCTGGTCAGATGGCACTCCTTCTGGTTCGGTCGGAACCAAACCGGGCTGGCCATCCGGGCCAGTGGACTTCTCGGCCCTCTTTCCCTCAGTCTACCTACTCTCTTATCCAGGGTAGCTTTGGAAAAACTTTTACAAATTTGGCAGTCTGAATTGAGGTGGTCAAACCCCAGACAATAAACACAGGTGGTGTGGGGATCAGCCTTAGCAAAGGCTTCCCCACACACACTACAGTGTTGAAACCCAGTGGGCCCGGTTTTTTTCTTGGGTTTCTCAGACATGGTCAATCCTAACCAAAACGTACCTTTTTGCAATCCACCAGGCAAGACACCCCTATCGGTTCCTGACTGTGTTACGGGTCTTGGGAAAAACCGTAATGAAATCCGTTCTTTTAGAATCGATACGGACCGGTTACCACACTCTAATAAAGACAGAAGTTTTTTTTACACAAACCTGATCAGTTCAAACTGAACCGATCCGATCCAATGTTTACAAGTTCCACACAGAAACTAATATAGAAAAACCTATCTTGTACTCATGGTACCACAGACAGAGACTTAAACCAACAGGTTCAGTAGCAGAAATTCGGTTGAAACCGAGCAAAAAAAACGACACTTTAACCGACTTTTCTGAACCGAGCGAACGAGAAATCTCCGGAGCGACTGTTTAGTGAGGCGGAGTAAAGAAGCTGACGGTTGGAGTTTAAACAGCAGACGACAGAGGCTTCAACTGAGCTCGAGCTCAGCGTTCCATGCCCTGGATGGAAAGTTAACTTTTTGTTCTCCGGGGCAGTTCAAAGGTTGGTGATCACTGCACATGTCAGAATACAACAAGACTTCATGTTGTTTGAAGAAACCTCTGCTTGTAAGGCAAGGGTTTCTGATAGATTCGCAGGTGGAAAGGATCTGGTTCTCATTTTGGGAAATTTTTTGAAGCTGAGAACCAGCCCCTGGCTTACTACTTCCAGGACCCACTTGTCTGATGTTAAGAGACTTACAGTCCTGGACAAAGTAAGCCAGCCTGCCCCCTACCGGTATGGGAGAATCGGACCAGGCAGACCCATCAGGGTGTCTGCTTGACAGGGGCTTTAGGCTGAGGGGTGGATGCAGGCCTGCTCATCCCCTGTCTGCCTCTCCCTCTAAAGAACCCTCTCTGAAAGAAGAGGAGGCCTGAGCTTGGTAAACAGGCATTTGGAAAGGCCTGCCCCTGCCCTGCTGCCTTTGAGGAGTTGCTTGCCTTTCTTTGGCCTGAGCACTCCTGTAAGTGGTCCTGTACTCATCCATCTTTTTCAGGTAGTTTTCTACTCCCCAAACAGAGAATTACCAATTACAGAGAAATCCATGGCCTTAGCCTGGGCATCCTGTGAGAGGCTAGTACATCTGAGCCAAGCCATCCTCCGAAGAGCCACAGATATAGCCATGACTCTTGATGAAACATCATTGGAGTCCACAGCGGCATGAAATTGGACTTTAGATGCCTCAATCCCATCTGCAGCCACCTGCTCCTTGGCAAGCTGGTCAGGGGCCTGTGTAGTCAGAGCGAGCACAGTGTCCCACCTAGACTTCTGGTATCTATCTGTGTAGGCCATATAGTTAGCCTGCCCGAGTCCCAAAGATGCTGCCATGTATTGTCTCTTTGCCATGGCATCAATCTTCCTGGAGTCCTTGTCTGGGGGTGTGTGATGCCAAGGGGACAGTCACCTTATCACAGGCAGCAGCCTGCACTACCCCAACATGGCTGCATTGCTGGAAAAGGAATTCCGTGTCCGAGCCTGAGAGAGTGTACCTCTTGTCCATTCGTTTTTGTCCACAGGAGGTATGAAATTAGGAAACTTAAGAATTGTATGTTTCCCAAAGGATTTGTGGAGGGGAATAGACAGTCTCCTGGACTCTGGGATGTCCATCTCAACAAAATCAGGCTCCTCCTGATCCTCTACTACTTCCTCCACAGGAATCTGAAGGATCTCAGCCACTTTCTTGTAAAACAAATAGTGAGAAGGGGACTCAGAAAGCCTAGGAGAAACACCTGAAGGTCTGTCTGGGGAGATGTCCGGGTCAATAGGCACATCCAGACTTTCATAATCATCCTCATACTTTACTTCCTCCTCCTCCGGTTCATAAAATTCTTCCAAAGTGTAATCCGGAATCGGGGGAACTGACCGAACCCCTGCCAGATGGTGTCGGTTTGGTTGGAAACCGAAGCAAGCGATTGCACTATCCTTGCTATTTCATCAGCGGTCGGAGTATGAATTTCTGGGACGGAACCGGACGATTTATCTTTTCTTTTCCTTTTCGTCGGAACAGACTCCTCAGAATCGGCTCTCCTTTTGCCCGAAGTATCGCCCTGGTCAGAGGGCACTCCTCCTGGTTCAGTCGGAACCAAACCGGGCTGGCCATCCGGGTCAGCGGACTTCTCTGCCTCCCTTTCCCTCAGTCTACCTAATCTCTTTTCCAGGGTAGATTTGGGAAAATTCTTACAAATTTGGCAGTCTGAATTGAGGTGGTCAAACCCCAGACAAACACAGGTGGTGTGGGGATCAGCTTTGGCAAAGACTTCCCCACACACACTGCAGTGTTGAAACCCAGTGGGCCAGATTTTTTCTTGGGTTCCAGACATGGCCAATCCTATCCAAATGTACCCCTTTTTTCGCAATCCGCCAGGCAAGACTTCTACGGGTTCCCGACCGTGGTTACCGGAAAAGGAAAAACCGTAATAAAATAATTTTTTTTTTTTTTTAGAACCGATTGAACCGGGTTACTACACACTAAATAAATCAAACTTTTTTTAACCTCAAACTGATCGGTTCAGCCGAACTGATCGACAATTTACAAGTTCCACACAGAAAACCTATCTAGTACTCACGGTACCACAGACTTGAACAGACTGAATGGTAACAGCAATTCGGTAGAAACTGACCGTAAAAACGACACTTCAGACTTTTTTGAACCAAGCAAAGAAGAAATCTTTGGAGCGACTGTTCAGTGAGGCGGAGTAAAGAATCTGACAGTTGGAGTTTAAACAACAGCAGACAGGGGCTTCAACCGAGCTCGTAGTGAACATTCCATGTGGGCCATGGAAAGTTTAACTCTGTTCTCCGGGGCAGTTGAAAGGCAGGACCTAACTGCATATGTCAGAATACAGCAAGACTTCATGTTGTTTGAAAGGAGTGATCAGAATCATTCAAGCTCCTTCCGAACAGAGTTTCTGCAAGACCCTCATAATCAGTGGAATCGGGGGGCAGGCATAGACGAATCTGCCCTTCCAGTCTAGAGAGAGCGTCTCAACCTAAAAATGCCGCCCCCTGGAGTGAGCGAGCAGAAGACGGGAAGTTTTGTGGGGAAACGAACAGGTCTACCTGTGGAGTTCCCCAGCGTAGGAAGATGTCGCCTATGACCCCCTGATCCAGTTCCCATTCGTGAGCTAGAGCAGATGACCGGCTTAGCCTGTCTGCCAGTGAGTTCTCGATCACCGGGGCATGAGATGCCGTGAGCTGAAGGTTGTGCTGTACTGCCCAATCGCAGACTCGCATCGCCTCTCGGCAAAGGGGGTAGGAATGAGTTCCTCCCTATTTGTTGATGTACCAGACCACACACTCTGTCTGTACTGCTAGGTGACCTGGAGACAGATACACATGCAGAGCACACAGTACTGCCCTTAGTTCCAGCACACTGATGTGGAGGGACTTCTCGACCTTGGACCAGGAGCCCTGGGTCCTGTGAGGACTGAGATGGGCTCCCCAACCCTCGCTGGAGGCATCCGTAGTCAACGTCTGTGAGGGGGGAGGGAGACTGAAGGGAACTCCCCGGCAGAGGTTCTCCTGAACCATCCACCACTGCAAGTCCCGAGCCATGGGAGTGGAGACCAGGACAAGTTGATCTAGGTCGTCCACCAGCTGATCCCATTGAGACCGAAGTGTCCACCGAGAGATTCTCATGTGGAGTCGAGAGGCAGGGACTGTCGGAATCGCAGCCGCCATTAGCCCAAGGAGGTAAAGGACTGACCTGGCACTGACCTGCCTGCGGCTGGACAACAGACTGACCTGGGCCTGAAGAGTGGCCACCCTGTCTGGTGGCAGGAAGGCCCTGCCAAAGGTCATGTCCAGGATCGCCCCGATAAACTGGAGCCTCTGGGACAGGATCAGATGGGACTTGGCTTGGTTGATGGTAATACCCAGGCAGGCAAAGACCTGCTGGGTAAGGGAAAGGAAGCGCAGAAGTTCCTCCCTGGACAGGGCCACCAGGAGCCAATCGTCCAGATATGGGAAAACCTGCACCCCATGGGTACGCAGGTAGGCTGCTACCACCGAAAAGCATTTGGTGAACACTCGGGGCGCCTAATAAAGACCAAATGGGAAGGCCTTGAACTGGTAGTGGTCCCCTGGAACGTAAAATGCAGGTATTTGCGATGGGAAGGGCAGATAGTGATATGCAGGTAGGCATCCTGCATATCCAAAGCACACAGCCACAGTCCTAGCTGAAGAAGGGGCAGGAGGCTCTGCAGCGAGAGCATCCTGAACCTCTTGTACTCCACAAACAAGTTCAGGAAGCAGAGGTCGAGAATCGGCCTCACATCCCCAGTTTTCTTCAGGACCAGGAAGAAATGGGAATAGTATCCAGTTCCCTGAAGAGGAATGGGGATGGGTTCTATTGCCTCCTTCAGCAAAAGTGCTGAACTCTCTTCCTGGACCAGAAGATTATGTTCCCAAGAGTACGACGACCTTGGGGGAGGGTGTCAAGGGGGTTTCTGAAGAAACTCTATTGAGTGTCCTTCTGCGATCAGCTGGAGCACCCAGGAATCTGAAGTTATCTTCAAACCCGGGAGATGGAGGGAAAACCTCCATCCTACCAGTTCCTCTGGAAGGCCCAGAGGCTGTGGGAGAGGAAAGGAGTCAGGTGGTGTGGGGCAGCATTGCGGCTGAAGCACCCGCTTTTTTTTGGGTGGAGCGGGCTTGGCAGCTGGAGGGGCCTGGCGTTTAACGGCCCGCTTTCCCTGGGGTTTCGCCTTTTATCGATTCTGCCTACGAAAGGGACGGCGCTGTGTGTGATGGGGATGATACATGGAGTCCACAGACGTCAATGCAGTCCCCTTCTCCTGCAGATCGGTGATAATGTTCTTGACATCACCACCGAACCCCAGAACTGTGCTTCCTGAATAGTGGACTGCACTTCCGGGACCAGCCCCTACACACGGAGCCAGGCATGACGCCGTAAGCCTACAGTGAAAGCAGAGATCCTACCAGCAGTGTCCACTGCATCGTAAGCAGCATGAAGCATGTGCCGACTGGCCGAATGTGCAGAGCTAACGAGGTCAGCCACTTCCTGTTTGACTTGCGAGTTCGGAAGGGAGTCCAATTTGGATTCCACCTCATTAAGAATCGCCTTCTGGTAATCCCCCATGTGACCAACATAATTTAGGGCCCCAATACCAAGAGTGGAAGAAGCATAGGTCATCTTCCTGTTCTGGTCCAGAAGACGGGATTCTTTGTTAGGTGGAGACGAGCTCAGATGTTTCGGGTTAGCTGTACAGCCATGAGCGGCGCTAATCACGACCGAATCTGCTCGAGGGTGAGAATCTAAAAAGTCAACACCCTCGGGAGCCTGATATAGCCTGTTCGACTTCCGAGGAAGCTGGGCTAAAGCAGATGGTTACTTCCAAATAGTGGAAACAATGTCGGCATGAGGCTCAATCTAGGGTGGCACCAATGTAGGAGCTGTCTTGGGCAGGTCCAGATGTTCAGCGAGTTTTACGCTGTGGATCCGGCCCCAAGAAATGCCACTTGTGAACCTCCTGGATTTTGCGTAGCAACTCTGTAAAGGAAGGATCCTCCGGAGGAGTCCTAGACCTGGGCTTAGATGGACAGCATGGCTCGTCGTCTGGCTCGGAGCAACTGTCGGAGTCGTCCAAGGTGTCAGAGGAGGAAGAGGATGAAGAGGAAGAAAAAATTACTCACCTTAGTAATGTTGTTTCTTCTAATGGAGTCTTGCTGTATTCTGACTATTGCAGTGATATCCAACCTTTGAACTGCCCCGAAGAGGAAAGAGTTAACTTTCCATGTAAGGCATGGAACGCTGAGCTCGAGCTCGGTTGAGACTCTGTCTGTTGCTGTTTGAACCCAAACCGCCAGATCTTTACGAGCTAACTCACTGGGCGTCCTGTGTGGAAACTGTAAACTTACACCAGCCAACTGCAACTAAATCTAATAAAAAGGTTTTTGGTTCCAATGCAAAGACTCAAGTCAGGAAACACAAAAAACACAAAACACAACACATACCCAAAAATAAGAGGGTGAGGAAAAGGGGGGGGGGCACCTCTAGGGTGCCAACATTGTTCCTGCCCACCCACATCCCAAATAAAAAATTACTCACCTTAGTAATGTTGTTTCTTCTAATGGAGTCTTGCTATATTATGATAATTGCAGTATGACCACAGGTTAGAACTGCTCCGGAGGTGAAATAGTTAACTTCCATGCAAGGCATGGAATCTTGAGCGCGAGCTCGGTTAAGGAAGCTCTGTCTGCTTGCTTTCAAACCAAAACCGTCAGATCTTTACGAGCTAACTCTCACTAATGTTCTGTGTGGAAGCTGTAAACCTACACTAGCCAACTGGCTACTACCCTAAGAAACACACTTGTTGGTCTCGAAAAAAGACTCAAGTCAAGAGACCCAATAATGAAATAAAACACACCCACCCTAGGGAGGGTGAAACAAAAACAACAAAGTGGCAAGAAAAACAGAGTGCCAACACTGTGATGCCCACCCACAGCGCAAAAACGAGGTTCTGAGAGGGGCAGGCAGGGAGGGAGGTCATAATATAGCAAGACTCCATTAGAAGAAACAACATTACTAAGGTGAGTAATTTTTTCTTCAAACAACATGAAGTCTTGCTATATTATGACAATTGCAGACTACACAGCAGTACCCCCATGGAGGAGGGACAGAACCTACTTGGGGAATAGGCTCTGAAGCACGGCTGTGCCAAACCGAGCATCACTCCTAGCTTGAATGTCCAAGGAATAATGCTTGGTAAAGTGTGAACTGCTTTTCCAGGTAGCTGCTTGACATATCTCTAGAATAGGATGTCTCTGGCAGCAGCCAGAGAAGCAGCTGTACCTCTGTAGAGTGAGCCCTCAGGCCTGAGGGGGAGTCTTACCCAACTTTTCATAACAGAATTGGATACAAGAGACAATCCACCTGGCAATGGATCTTTAGTGGCAGGTTTCCTTCTCACCTCACCATAAGTGAGGAACAGTTGAGGAGTCAAACCCAGACCTTGGTACGCCTATGTAGTAGCTAAGGGCCCTCTCACATCTAAGCTGTGCAGCCTCCTCTCACCAGAGGAAGAATGATCAGTGAAGTAAACAGGGAGAGAAATAGATTGATTAAGGTGGAAATCCGAAACCACCTTAGGCAGGAACTTTCTATTAGTCCGAAGGACTACCTTCTCTCTGTGAAAGGAGATAAAGTCTGGCTCCACTGACAATGCTTGCAATTCACTTATGCATCTGGCAGAGGTGATAGCTACCAAAAACATGGTTTTCCAAGACAGGAACTTAAGCTCAGCTGAAGACAAGGGCTCGAAGGGAGGTTGCATGAGCTGAGCAATGCAAACATTGAGGTCCCAGGCAGGGGCAGGGTCCCTGAATGGAGGGTTAGTGTGAAGCAAACCCTTAAAAAACTTGGTAAATACAGGGTGAGATGAAAGAGGAAAAGGTTTACCTGCTGAAAGAAAAGCAGAGACAGCTGCCAAATGTACCTTCAGGGTAGCTGGTCTCAGCCCTAAAGTGTTTAGATGGACCATATAATCTAGAACTGTAGCTAAATCAGCAGTGTCTGGGGAAATATTCTTTTCTGAGCACCATATGGAAAATCTTTTCCATTTGGAGTTATAAGTAGCCCTGGTAGAAGGCTTCCTAGAAGCCCTGAGTATATCCATAACACCTTGAGAGAGGTGTAGGCCAGCAAACTCTAGCTCTTCAAGAACCAAGCCTTGAGATTGAGAGACTTGAGATTCGGGTACCAAACTCTTCCCTGGGCACATGTTAACAGATGGGGATTCTTGGGAAGGCACAGGGGAGGATGGACTGCTAAGGACAGAAGGAGAGGATACCAGGGTTGCCTGGCCCAATCCGGGGCAATCAGAACGACCCTGCAGGATTGGGCTCTGATTTTGACTAGCACTTTGAACAGGAGAGGGAAAGGAAGGAAGGCATAGAGAAACTTTCCTTCCCAGCTGAGGGCTAAGGCGTCCAGAGGGACTGAGCCCAAGACTGGGGGCCTGCAGCAAAAGAGAGGAAGTTGATGATTGTCTGGAGCTGCAAAGAGATCTATTTGAGGGGTGCCCCATTTGGCAAATACCACTCCCAGAACCAGGGGATCCAGGGACCACTCGTGATGGCCCTGAGAGATCCTGCTAAGAGCATCTGCCAGGACATTGTCTTTGCCTGGGAGGTGAACTGCCGAAAGGGAGGTGTTCAGGGAGTACGCCAGAGACCACAACTTCATGGCTTCGGTGCACAAGGCCGTAGACCGAGTGCCCCCCTGCTTGTTGATGTACCACATTGTAGCGGTGTTTGTTCTGACCTGCACAGCCTTGTTCTGAACAGATTTTGAAAAAGCTTGAAGTGCTAGAAAAACTGCTCTGAGCTCCAACAGGTTGATGTGGAGCAGAGATTCCTGTGGGGACCACAGTCCCTGGGTAGTGAGGTCGCCCATGTGGGCCCCCCACCCCAAGAGGGATGCATCTGTAGTAAGGATTAATGAGTGAGGCTGGAGTGACAAAGGAACTCCTTGTTCAGATTGCCCTGATCCTGCCACCACTGAAGGGCTTGGATCAGGGTTCGAGTTACTGGGATCAGTTTGGTAAGAGGATCCTTTCTTTGTGACCAAAAGGCCCTCAGATGAAACTGAATGTCTCATTTGAAACCTTGCTCCTTGCACTACTGCTGCTGTGGAAGCAGCCATGTGCTCTAGGAGCTGCAGAAAATGCCTTGCTGGTCAAGAGACCTGCAGGGTGAATGAAGAGGCCAGGGAGACAAGGGCGTTTTCCCTGTCTAGAGGGAGGAAGGCCCTGGCTTCCTGGGTGTTCAGCTCTGCGCCTATGAAGGTTAGGAGCTGTACAGGCTCCAGTACTGACTTTGAGAGATTCAGAAGGAAACCTAGGACGTAAGCAGTTGCTGGATTATCTGAAGATGTAGGTTGACCTGATCTGGGGATTGACCTACTATGAGCCAATCGTCCAAATAAGGAAAGATGGCAATCTTTTGCCTTCTTAGGCAAGCTACTGCTACTGCCAGGCACTTGTAAATACCCTTGGAGCCGAGGTGAGTCTCAAGGGCATTGCTCTGAACTGGTAATGGCCTGAGGGCAGCTCTCAACCTGAGGTACCTTCTTGGGAGCTTGATGAGAATATGGAAGTAGGCATCCTCGAGGTCCAGGGATGCTAGCCAGTCCCCTGGCCTTAGGGAAGGTAAAATGATTCCCTGAGTCACCATTTTGAACTTTGGTTTTAAAAGGTGCTTGTTTAGGTATCTGAGATCCAGGATGGGCCGCCATTCTCCTGTCTTTTTTGGGGTAAGGAAGTAACTGGAGTACAACCCTTTGCCCTGGTGTAGGGGTGGAACCCTTTCCACGGCTCTGAGAGCGAGGAGGGTGGAGACCTCTGACACTAAGGCGAGTGCCTCCAATGGAGATGCAGGAGGAAAAGATCTGGTCCTCAGCTGCGGAAATGTTAAGAAGCTGAGGACCAGTCCCTGGCTTACTACTTCCAGGACCCACTTGTCTGATGTGAGAGACTTCCAGTCCTGGACAAAGTAAGCCAGCCTGCCCCCTACTGGTAGAAGAGAAGTGGCCCTGGCTACCCCATCAGGGTGCCTGCTTGGCAGGGGCTTTGGGCTGAGGAGTGGGAGCAGGCCTGCTTGAATCCTCTCTTTGCCTCTTCCTCTAAAGAATTCTCTGGGTATAAGAGGAAGAGGAGGCTTGAGCTCGATAAAAAGGCCTATAAAGGCTTGCCTCTGCCCCTGGAGGGTTGCTTGGAGGAGTGGCCTGCCTTCCTTGGCCTGTGCACCGATAAGTGGTCCTGTATTCATCCATTTTTCATATAATTTCTGTTTGCTCCCAAACAAAGAATTGCCAATCACAGAGAAAATCAATGGCTTGACTGGGTATCCTGTGACAATGTGGTGCATCTGAGCCAGGCAATTCTGCGAAGAGCCACAGAAGTAGCCATAACTATAGAAGATACATCATTAGAGTCCACCGCAGCATGAAATTGCATTTTTGATGCCTCGATACCATCTAAAGCTACCTGTTCCAGATCCCTAGCAAACTTGTCAGGGAGTTGTTTGACTAGAGCCAGCACAGTATCCCATCTGGATTTCTGGTATCTGGCAGCACAGGCCATGTAATTTGCTTATCTGAGCCCCAAGGATGCTGCCATGTACTGTTTCTTTGCCATAGCATCAATCTTCCTGGAGTCCTTTTCAGGAGGATGTGAAGCTAGGGGGATATTTGCCTTGTCACAGGCTGCAGCCTGCACTACACCCACATGGCTGCATTGCTGTGTGAGAAATTCTATGTCAGAACCTGATAAGGTATACCTTCTGTCCATCCTTTTATCCACAGGAGGTATAGAATGAGGAGTTTTTAAAACTTTTACTGTCGGTTTCCTGAAAGATTTATGAAGGGGAATAGACAGTCTCTTAGATTCTGGAATATCCATCATTTCTACATAATCAGGCTCTTCCTGATCATCCACAGCTTCCTCAACAGGAAGCTGAAGAGTTTCAGCAACCTTCTTGTAAAAGATTAAATGAGCAGGGGACTCAGAAAGCCTAGGGGGGGAACCCCTAAAAGTCTGTCTGGGGAGATATCTGGCTCAATAGGAGCGTGCAGATCTTCCAGACCATAATTACTCTCTTCATACTCTCCTTCCTCCCCCCACGGTTCATAAAATTCCTCAAAATCATAATCCTGAACCGGTGAGACCTGGAGAACCGAACGTCTCCCAGATGGGGTTGGTTCAGGAACCAGAGAAAGAGACCGGACAATTTGGATTGCTTTGGCCATCTCTTCAGCTGTTGGGGAAAGGACTTTTTCCACAGCAGCAGACTTTCTAGTCCTTTTTGCAGGAACTGGCTCCTCGGAGCCAGCTCTTCGTTTGCCCGAGGAAGTCTGGCCCTGGTCAGAGGGCACTCCCTCAGGTTCGGTTGGCACCAAACCGGGCCGGCCATCCGGGTCAGCGGACTTTTTGGCCTCTCTTTCCCTGAGCCTACCAACTCTCTTTTCAACGGTGGCAGCAGAGAAATTCTTGCAAATCTGGCAGTCTGAATCGAGGTGGTCAAACCCCAGGCAATAAACACAGGTGGTGGAGGGTCAGCTTGGCAAAGGCTTCCCACAGACATTGCAGTGCTGAAACCCAGTGGGCCCGGTTCTTTTGGGTTTCTCAGACATTATGCCAGCCTAACCAAAATCTCGTCTGCTTATGGCAATCCGCCGCAAGATCTCCTATCGTTCCCCAACCGTCGGGTCACGGAAAACCATAATGAAATCCGCTTTTTAGAACCGACAGGAACCGGGAACCGGACTGTAAAAAGGACTAGCAATTGAAAATGTAACCTAATCGGTTCAAACTGAACTCGATAAATGTTTCACAAGCTCACACAGAATTGTATGTAAAACTCTATTACATAGCACACAGACAGAGCTTGAACCGAACGGTTATGTTAAATCTAGATGAATTTAATACTTTTAAACTGTTTTAAACCGAGAAAATGAACCGAGCAAAAGGAGAAATCTCCGGAGCGACTGTTCAGTGAGGCGGAGTAAAGAATCTGACGGTTTTGGTTTGAAAGCAAGCAGACAGCTTTCTTAACCGAGTTCGCGCTCAAGATTCCATGCCTTGCATGGAAGTTAACTATTTCACCTCCGAAGCAGTTCTAACCTGCGGTAATACTGCAATTGTCATAATATAGCAAGACTTCATGTTGTTTGAAACCCAGGTTCTGAGAGGGGAGGTCAGAATACAGCAAGACTCCATTAGAAGAAACAACATTACAAAGGTGAGTCATTTTTTCTTCAAACATGAAGTCTTGATGTATTCTGACTATTGCAGACTACCAAGCAGTACCTCCATGGAGGAGGGACAGAACCTACTTCGGAAACAGGCTCTGAAGAACTGCTGTGCCAAACCAAGCATCACTCCTAGCCTGGATATCCAGAGAGTAATGCTTGGTGAAAGTATGTACTGTTTTCCAGGTGGCTGTTGACAAATCTCTAAGATAGGAATATCCCTGGCAGCAGCCAGGGAAGCAGCTGTACGCCTGGAGTGAGCCCTCAGGCCTGAGGGTGGGATCCTACCTAATTTTTCATAGCAAAATTGTATACAAGAGACAATCCACCTGGCAATAGATCTTAGTGGCAGGTTTTCTTACCAACCTCACCATAAGTGAGGAACAGTTGGAGGGAGTCAAACCCAGACCCTTGGTGCGCTCTATGTAGTAGCTAAGGGCCCTTTTCACATCCAGGCTGTGCAGCCTCCTCTCCCCAGAGGAGGAATGGTCAGTGAAGAAAACAGGAGGAGACAGACTGGTTAAGGTGGAAATCTGAAACCACCTTAGGCAAAAACTTCCTATTAGTCCTGAGGACCACCTTATCTCTATGGAAAGAGAAAATCAGGCTCCACTGACAGGGCCTGTAACTCACTTATGCGTCTGGCAGAAGTAATGGCTACCAAGAACACAGTTTTCCAAGTCAAGTACTTAAGCTCTGCTGAGGACAAAGGCTCAAAAGGGGGTTGCATAAGCTGAGCAATGCAAACATTAAGGTCCCAAGCAGGGGCAGGGCCCCTGAAGGGAGGATTGGTATGCAGCAATCCCTTGAAGAATTTACAGAATGCAGGATGAGCTGAAAGGGAAGAATGCTTGCCTGCTGACAAGAAGGCAGAGACAGCTGCCAGATGCACTCGAAGTGTAGCTGGTCTGAGTCCCAAGCTATTGAGATGAACCATATAGTCAAGGACTGTAGGCAACCCAGCAGCCTCTGGAGAAATTTGCTTACCAGAGCACCAAATACTAAATCTTTTCCATTTGGAGTTGTAAGTCTTTCTGGTGGAAGGCTTTTGAGAAGCCTTTAAAATATCCAGAACACCTTGAGAGAGATGCAAATCAGCAAACTAACTCTTCAAGAGCCAGGCCTTGAGATTGAGAGATTTGAGATTCGGATACCAAACCGTCCCCTGAGAACATTAACAGGTTGTAATTCCTGGGAAGAGAGAGGGGAAGGTGGACTGCTAAGGACAGCAAGAGAGGGTACCAGGGCTGTCTGGAGCAATCAGAATCACTTTGCAGGGTTGGGACCTGATTTTGACTAGTACCTTGAACAGGAGAGGGAAGGGGGGGAAGCACACAGGAACTTCCCATCCCAATTGAGAACTAGGGCATCCAGGGGGACTGAGCCCAAACACTGGGGGGCCTGCAGCAAAAACAGGAAGTTGGTGATTGTCTGGGGCTGCAAAAAGATCTGGAGAAGATCACCTTCAAAATCAGGGAATCTAGGGACCATTTGTGATGGCCCCGAGATATCCTGCTGAGAACATCTGCCAGGACATTGTCCTTCCCTGGGAGGTGCACTGCTATCAGGGAGGTATTCAGGGAATAGGCCAGAGACCACAACTTCATTGCCTCTGTGCACAAGGCCGTAGACCGAGTGCCCCCTTGCTTGTTGATGTACCACATTGTGGTGGTATTGTCTGTCCTGATCTGAACTACTTTGTTCTGAACAGACTCGGAAAAAACTTGAAGTGCTAGAAACACTGCTCTGAGTTCTAAGAGATTGATGTGAAGCAGAGATTGTTGAGGTGACCACAACCCTTGGGTGGTCAGATCCCCCAAGTGGGCTCCCCAGCCCAAGAGGGAGGCATCTGTGGTAAGGATTAGAGAATGAGATTGAGTGACAAAGGGAACTCCTTGCCTTAGGTTGTCCTGATCCTGCCACCATTGCAAAGCCTGGATCAGGGTTCGAGTCACTGGGATTAGCTTGGTCAGAGAAACCTTTCTCCTGGACCAGAAGGCTCTTAAGTGGAACTGAATGTCCCTCATCTGAAATCTTGCCCCCTGCTGTAGAGGCAGCCATGTGGCCCAGGAGCTGCAGAAAATGCCTTGCTGGTCGAGACACCTGGAGGGTGAATGAAGAGGCCAGTGTAACAAGGGTCCACGCCCTGTCCAGGGGAAGGAAGGCTCTTGCCCTTATTGTATCCAGCTCTGCCCCTATGAAGGTGAGGAGCTGCATTGGCTCTAGAACTGACTTTGAAAGATTCAGAAGGAATCCTAGAGATGTGAGCAGTTGCTGAGTTATCTGTAGGTGTGACTTGACTTGGTCCAGAGACTGACCCACTATGAGCCAGTTGTCCAGGTATGGAAAGATGGAGATCTTTTTTCTCCTTAGGAAAGCAACCACTACTGCCAGGCATTTTGTGAACACCCTTGGAGCTGATGTTAGGCCAAAGGGCATTGCTCTGAATTGATAGTGGCCTGAGGGCAACTCGAACCTGAGGTACTTTCTATGGGAGCATCTGATGAGAATGTGGAAATAAGCATCCTTGAGGTCCAGGGAAACTAGCCAGTCCCCTGGCCTTAGAATGGGTAGAATTATTCCCAGAGTCACCATTTTGAACTTTGGCTTTAAAAGGTGCTTGTTTAAATATCTGAGATCCAGGATGGGCCGCCATTCTCCTCTCTTTTTGGGAATTAGGAAGTACCTGGAGTACAATCCTTTTCCCTTGTGTAGGGGTGGAACCCTTTCTATGGCTCTCAGAGTCAAGCGGAAGAGACCTCTGCCTCCAAGGCAAGGGCCTCTGAAGGATTTGCAGGTGGAAAGGACCTGGTTCTCATCTTGGAAAATTGTTTGAAGCGGAGAACCAGTCCCTGGTTTACTACTTCCAGGACCCATTTGTCTGATGTTACAGACATCCAGTCCTGGACAAAGTAAGCCAGCCTGCCCCCTACGGGTAGTGGAGAATCGGCCCGGGCAAACCCATCAGGGTGCCCGTTTGGCAGGGGCTTTAGGCTGAGGGGTGGTAGCAGGCCTGCTTGTACCCCGTCTGCCTCTCCCTCTGAAGAACCCCCCTCTGGGCAAAGCCGGAAGAGGAGGCCTGGGCTTGGTAGAAAGGCCTATGAAAAGGCCTGCCCCTGCCCCTGGAATGCTCATTCTGGGGAGTGACTTGCCTTTCCTTGGCCTGAGCACTCCTATAGGTGGTCCTGTACTCATCCATTTTCTTCATGTAGTTCTCTGTCTGCTCCCCAAACAGAGAATTACTAACAACAGGAAAATCCATGGCCTTAGTCTGGGTATCCTGTGACAGGCTAGTACATCTGAGCCAAGCCATCCTACGAAGGGCCACAGATGGAGCCATGACTCTAGATGAAACATCATTGGAGTCCACTGCAGCATGAAATTGCGCCTTAGATGCCTCAATACCATCTGCAGCCACCTGCTCCAGCTCCTTGGCAAGCTGGCCAGGGACCTGTTTAGCTAGAGCCATCACAGTGTCCCAGCTAGACTTCTGGTATCTAGCTGTGTAGGCCATATAATTAGCCTGCCTGAGTCCCAAAGATGATGCCATGTACGGTTTCTTTGCCATGGCATCAATCCTCCTGGAGTCCTTATCTGGGTGTGTGTGAAGCCAAGGGTATATTTGCCTTATCACAGGCAGCAGCCTGCACTACCCCAACATGGCTGCATTGCTGGGAAAGAAACTCTGAAAGAGTATACCTCTTGTCCATTCTTCTGTCCACAGGAGGTATAGAATTAGGAGTCAAATTTTAAATGTCTGTTTCCCAAAAGACTTATGGAGGGGAATAGATAGCCTCCTGGACTCTGGGATGTCCATCATCTCAACATAATGAGGCTCCTCCTGATCCTCTACCGCTTCCTCCATAGCAAGCTGAAGAGTTTCAGCCACTTTTTTGTAAAACAAAGTGGGAAGGGGACTCAGAAAGCCTAGGAGGAGAAACCCCTGAAGGTCTGTCTGGGGAGATGTCCGGGTTAATAGGCACATCCAGACTTTCATAATCACCATCACTATCCTCATACTCTCCTTCCTCCTCCTCCGGTTCATAAAAATCCTCTAAATTATAATCCAGAACCGGGGGAACCGACCGAACCGAGCCCCTAACTGATGGTGCCGGTTCGGTCGGAACCAGAGTTAGCGATTGAACAATCCTTATTGCTTTGGCTATTTCATCAGCGGTCGGAGAAAGAACTTGTGGATCCGAACCGGCTGACTTATCCTTTTCTTTTAACTGGAACAGACTCCTCAGAGTCGGTTCTACTTTTGCCCAAAGAAGTTTCGCCCTGGTCAGAAGGCACTCCTTCTGGTTCGGTAGGAACCGAACCGGGCTGGCCATCCGGGTCAGCGGACTTTTTGGCCTCCCTTTCCCTCAGCCTACCTACTCTCTTTTCCAGGGTAGCTGTGGGAAACCTTGCAAATCTGGCAGTCTGAATCGAGGTGGTCAAACCTCAGACACAACACACAGGGTGGGGTCAGCCTTAGCAAAGGCTTCCCCACACACACTACAGTGTTGAAACCCAGTGGGCGCGGTTTTTCTCTTGGGTTTCTCAGACATGGCCAGTCCTAACCAAACTTACCCTTTTTTCCGCAATCTGCCCTTATCGGTTCCTGACCGTGTTACGGGTTGTGGAAAAAACTGTAATAAAATTTGTTTTTTTTTTTAGAACCGATAAGGACCGGTTACCACACTCTAAAAAGCAGAACAAACTTTTTTAACAAACCTGATCGGTTCAAACTGAACCGATCCGACGTCTACAAGTTCCACACAGAAGCTAACAATAATAAACCTATCTAGTACTCACGGTACCACAGACAGAGACTGAACTGACAGGATAGATGGAATAAATTCGGTTGAAACCGAGGGAAAAAAATGACACTTTAACTGACTAAATTGAACCGAGCAAAGGAGAAATCTCCGGAGCGACTGTTCAGTGAGGCGGAGTAAAGAATCTGGCGGTTTGGGTTCAAACGACAACAGACAGAGTCTCAACCGAGCTCGAGCTCAGCGTTCCATGCCTTGCATGGAAAGTTAACTCTTTCCTCTCCGGGGCAGTTCAAAGGTTGGATATCACTGTAATAGTCAGAATACAGCAAGACTTCATGTTGTTTGAAGACTCCCTCTCCCGGAGAGGGGGAGGAATGGACCCCTTGGAAGGTCCTCGCGGAAGTGTATCCTGCCCCACTCTGGAAACAGAGGGCTCGCTCCTGGTGTCCAGAGGTGGGGAAGGAGTCTGTTGTTGCGGACGTACGGGAGCCGGAATCGGTATCGTCGTCGTGAGACGACTCTCCACCTCTCTGGTGAGTTGAGCCTTGGCCTCAGCTCACCAGGAGGCCAGAGTCTCCTTCAAGTCCACTGGCAGCTGAGGAGGAAGGGGATACGGGTATCAATTGTACCTGTAAGGCGCACATCTATAACCCAACGGCAGGAAACCCGGTGTCTGGTATTGAGGCAGCAGGTACTACAGCGGATAGGCTGGCGTCAGGTACTGCGTAGCCGAGTAAGATGGCGGATACAACGGATACCCGGGAGCCGGGGGGGTCTGCTAGAGACTGGCCAGAGGGCCCACGGGCAGGCCTGGAGCAAGAGGCCTGGTGGGGGCGGGAGGCCCGGCGTCCGGGGAACTGATGTCAGGTCACTCGGACCAGCGGGCGGACGGGGGTGCAGCAGGAACCTTGGCATCGCCCAGGAATGGAGGAGAAAAGTCCCCGGGGCAGGCAGAAGAGATCCAGGGTCCCCGGAGGGCAGCGAACACTGTGGGGAGCCGGGAACGGTGGACATGGGAGGGTCCGGCGTCTGCTCAGCCGCCATCTGGCAGGCCGACGTCCGACTTTTCAGCAGAATCCGGGCCGACACCGGAGGAGCCGACATCCGACTTATCGGACCCATCGATCGAGGCCGGTCGTGAAAGAGTAGCGCCTTGTCGGGCGGAAGGGGGTCGGCGCCACTCAAGGGTCGGGAGACTCATCGACCGTCTCCGTGAACGCATCTGAGGAGCTGACGTCTGGCTTACCAGAGCCGCTTGAACCAGTAGGCCGCACGGTGGCGGCTTTACTGGGAGCAGAGGCCTCCAATAGCCCAGAGGCACCCTAAGGGACCGAAAGTGAGCCAGATGTGCGGGCCAACGCCACCTTGGAAGCCTCCAAGGTAGCAGTCGTGGAGCGGTTCCCCAGAGTGGACGTTCCCTGTAGCACGGCGACTTTAAGACGTGGTGCCCTTATCCTGGTGCTTCTTGTCTTTCTTCTTACGATGGCCTTCGGGGGAAGTGGACGCCTGCTGGAGCTTTCTTAACTCCTTCCCCATGGAGGACATTTTCTTCTTTAGTATGTGGGCCTCCAGGGACTGCTGCCTCCGTCTGCGGGTGGCGGCGTTGAATTTTAGGCAGTGCTGGCACTTCACCTGATGAACCGGGTCTAGACAGGAGGCGACACTGGGAATGGCCGTCCTTGTGCAGGAGTTGGGCGCCGCACAAATTTTTGTGCTCAGAAGGTGTAGGGGATGACATACACTGACGAATGCCTGACTATTTTAATCGAAAAAGACGGTAAAAACTACCGAGAGAGCTGACTAGCGTTGAACTTTACCGCGAGGCGCTGACACAAGCTAACGGCCGGAAAGAACTGGAAGGCGGGCGCGTGGGACCGCCCCTTTATACCGACGCCGCATGACGTCAGTCACCTGATATGGGGCGGTACTCCACCAGAGACAGCTAGCTAGAAAGGTTTCCGTAGGGTCCTGACGCCAGCCGGCATCAGTCCTAGATGTAATTACCTACTGCAAGAGCCTCTCTCGAAGATCTACTGTTACGGTAAGGTCTTGCGTAACTGTACTTTACCAATATATTGCTATAGGCTACCTACTGCAAGAGCCCTCTTGAAGTAAGATCTAGTGATTTTCTGCAGAGGCAGAGATTCATCTCTGCAGTGCCCCATCATCTGAAAATAGAGCCAAGAAATTGAGGATTCATGAACCACTCATGGTGGTCCTGACTTATCCTGCCGAGGGAGTCTGCCAGCACATTGTCCTTTCCTGGAAGATATATGGCTGAAAGGGATACCTTCATAGAGTAAGCCAGGGACCACAGCAGGGGTGGCGTTAAGGATATAGCATGGAGCATAGCAGTGAAGACCAAGGAGGATGCTGGGAACCTCCACAAAGGAGACCCACAGGAGGGTGGCAGGGGAACCCGCAGGGGAAGGAAACAACTCCTGGGGGGGGGGGAGAGACTCCATTGTTAGGAAGTTAGAACTGGGTGAGGAAAGGGAGAGGGAGGTAAGGTGCCTGCCTGGCGCCATGGCTTGGAGGGCCAGGGAGCGAATCCTCAGGATTGCCAGAGCAGCTGCACAGGGGAGGGAGCTGGATGTCATTGTCCACCTAGGGACAAATGACCTGGCTAATAAAGGGATTAGTGAAGTGCAAGAAGAGTTTGTGGAATTGGGGAGGGGCCTTAGACAAGTAGCACACACACTAACCTTCTTGGAGGTGATGCCCATCTATGGCGTAGGAGAGGCTAGGTGTTCCGCACTACGGGGATTCAACTGCGGTTGGAAAACTGGTGTGGGAGCCTGTGGATTGGCTTCATTGGGACTGGGGGTCCACCTGGAGTGATGCAAGCCTATACTGGCATGATGGTCTGCATCTGTCTAGGAGGGGAACCAGGATCCTAGGTGATAGGTTTAAATGCTTCATTGGCAAGCATTTAAACTAGCCAAGGGGGGAGGCACTGGAAAGGAGTAGGGAAATCCTAGCCCCCGAAAAAAAAAAATCACAGTAGCAAGTGTGGTAAACACCAACGTAGAGGTGTCGATAGGGAGAAGGGCAGGGGTAAATGGAGAAAGTGACAAAGGCAAGAAGGACAGGGATCAGGCAAAAAGGAGTAAGACCATCAGGAAATGGAGGGTAATGAGTACCAATGCCCATAATCTGGGCAACAAGCTCCCTGAGCTGGTGGCCTTGATGGAAGAGGAATGCCTGGATATCGTAGCAGTCACAGAAACATGGTACACAGAGAACCATGACTGGGATGTTAACATACCAGGTACATAACCTACAGGAGAGACTGGCAGGGGAGAAGAGGGAGGAGTAGCTCTCTATGTAAAGGAAGGGATAAAATCAACTGAACAAAAGAGTAAACAGGGAGGAGAGGAGGCACTGTGGGTCACCTTGGAGACAGGAAATGGCACCACAATCCGCAAGGTTGTGTACAGACCCCCATGTCAGGGGAGGAATGGACAAGGATATGATAGAAGGCATTCTTAGAATGGCAGAGAAAGGGAGATACTGTTGATGGGAGACCTGAATATACCAGATGTTAACTGGAGCACATTTGCTGTAGCCACATCCAAGAGCAGGGCCATTCTGATGCCCCACAGGTGGCAGGCCTCAGACAGCTAGTTTCGGAACCCACTCGTGAGGGAGCAATCTTAGACCTCGTACTCTCAAACAGGGGCAGTGAGAGGATCTCAGATCTAGAAGTGGGTTGCCATCTGGGAACAAGTGACCAACAAACAGTGTGGTACACATTAAACTCAGCTACAGAGTCAAGCCATACAAAAGTGAGGGTACTGGACTTCAGGAGGGCTGACTTTGGCAAGATGAGAGAGTGCCTCAGAAAAGCACTAGTAAACAGGCTAGGAGGAGGTGTGGAGCAACAATGGGGAATCATCAAAACTGCCATCATAGAGGCAACAAGCCTTTGTGTGAAGCAAATAAATCAAAAACTAAAGAAAAAGCCACTATGGTTCTCAAAACAGGTGGCTGTGAAAGTCAGGAAGAAAAAGATAGCATTCCGGAAGTATAAGGAAACACAGAAGGAGCAGGACAGAGAGCTGTACCAGTTAAGGCAAAAGGAAGCAGGAGGGAAGTCAGAATAGCAAAGACCCAAACTGAGGAAAGGATAGCCAACTCAGTTAAGAAGGGGATAAAACCTTTATAGGTACATCAGCGAGCGAGAATGTCAAAGGGAGGATAGTGAGGCTGAATAGAATGAACGGTGGGTAGGCAGAGGGGACAGTGAAAAGCAGGATACTGAATAAATATTTCTGCTCAGTATTCACAAGAGAGGAGGGCAAGTGCCTAATCCAACTAACAGAAGCACTCTTGATTGGGGGGGGGGGGTTCGATTCCAGTCCTTTCACAGAAGAAAGGGTTCTGCAAGAACTCCTAAAACTGAAGGTGGACAAAGCAATGGGGCCTGATGGAATTCACCCCAGAATTCTAAAAGAATTAAGGGGGGAACTAGCGAAACCACTGGCTACTCTTTTTAATAAATCATGGGAGGATGGTGTGGTACCCGAGGACTGGAAGAAGGTGGATGCGATTCCCCTTCACAAAGTGGGACCAAGACAGAGGCAGGAAACCACAGGCCTGTCAGTCTGACCTCTGTGGTAGGGAAAGTGATGGAGCCACTTCTGAAGGAAAGAATAGTTGAGTACCTAGAGGCCAGTGGGGCACAGGACCCAAGGCAGCATGGGTTCACAGCGGGAAGGTCATGTCAGACGAATCTAATAGATTTCTTCGACTGGGTGACCAAAGTAGTAGACAAGGGAGGGGCTGTGGACATGGCCTACCTAGACTTTAGCAAGGCATTTGACAGTCCCACACAAAAGATTGTCAAATTAACCAGCCTGGGAGTGGGTCCCAGGGTGGTAGCCTGGGTAAAACATTAGCTGGACAACAGGACACAGAAGGTAATTGTAACTGGAGTCCACTTGAAGAAAGAGGAGTTACTAGTGGGGTACCGTGAGGGTTCAGATTGGGTCCAGTCCTTTTAATGTCTTCATAAGTGACATTGCAGAGGGACTGAAGGAAAGTATGCCTCTTTGCAGAGGACACAAAGATCTGCAACAGGGTTGATACACAAGGAAGTGTGGAAAGGATGAGAAGGGACTTGGCAAGGTTGGAGGAATGGTCAGAAGTATGGCAGCTAGGATTCAGTGCAAAAAAATGCACCTGGGAAACAAGAACCCAGGGGAAAAATACACAATTTCTGGGGGGGGTAGTAACAACAACAAAAAAGGAAAGGGACCTGGGGATAATCTATCAGATGACCTTAAAGAGCTAGTGTACTGCTTGGAAACTGCCTGCAATTAATTGTAACTTTCAGATGTAGTCAGCTATCACTTCTTGTATCTCAAGTATTTTTCTTGTCTGTTTGCGAATTAGAAAAATTTCCACCTGGCAGTAGTGGGGTGATGTGTGGAGCAGCACTCTGGAGAGGAGAAAAACATCAGTTCTGTTCCTCCCACTACATCAACACAGAGACCACACTTACTATGACATCACTAGTAACCAATGAGAACCATTTCTCACTGCCAGGTTTCACTTTCACATGAAGCAGCAGGGACTGGCTCTCCCTGGTTACTAGTGATGTCACAATTTCCTGCATTTTTATTGGTAGCTTCAGAAAGTCACTGCTCAGGCTGCATGGATTGTGGTGCCTCGAGGTGTTTGGTCTCATTTCTGAAGATGTAGTAGGAACAACAGAACTGACTTTTTTTCCCCTCCAGACAGAGTGCTGCTCTACACATCACCCCAGTACTGCCAGGTGGAAAATCTTCTAATAAACAAACAGAAAAGAAAAAAATACTTGAGGTATAAGAAGTGATAGCTGTCTGCATTTAAAAATGACCATTAATCTCGAAGCAGTACACTAGCTCTTTAAGGTTAGCAAGCAATGTGAGAAGGCAGTAGGGAGGGCTGGGGGTATACGGGATGCATAGGGAGAGGCATCAGCAGCAGAAAACAGGAAGTTGTTATCCCTTGTACAGACAGTTGGTGAGACCCCATCTGGAGTACTATGTCCAGTTCTGCAGACCCAATCTCCGCAAGGACATAGGATAGAGGCAGTCCAGAGGAGGGCAACTAAAATGGTGCAGGGTCTGCAAGAGAAGCCGTATGAGGAGAGACTAAAGGAGCTTAATATGTATACCCTTGAGGAAAGAAGGGAGGGGGGACATGATAGAAACGTCTAAGTACCTCAGCATCAACAAAGTCCAAGAAAAATTACTCACCTTAATAATGTTGTTTCTTCTAATGGAGTCTTGCTATGTTATGACAATTGCAGTATGACCGCAGGTTAGAACTGCTCCGGAGGTGAAATAGTTAACTTTCCATGCAGGCATGGAACTTAGAGCATGAGCTCGGTTGAAAAAACTGTCTGTTGTGCTTCAAACGCATACTGTCAGATCTTTACGAGCTAAAACTCACTAAGGTTCTGTGTGGAAGCTGTAAACTTACACTACCCAACTGGCTACTAACTTAAACACTCATTTTTGGCCCAAAACAAAGACTCAAGTCAGGAGACCCAAAAATACAAAAACAAAACCAATTCACCCAAAAAGGTAGGTGAAAAACAACAAGGTGGGCATCAACAAAAGTGCCAACCCTGTACTGCCCACCCACATCCCCAAAACAGAGGTTCTGAGAGGGGCAGGCAGGGAGGGAGGTCATAATATAGCAAGACTCATTAGAAAACAACATTACTAAGGTGAGTAATTTTTCTTCAAACAGCATGAAGTCTTGCTATATTATGACAATTGCAGACTACACAGCAGTACTCCTATTGGAGGAGGGACAGAACTCACCTAGGAAATAGGTTTGAAGCACGGTTGTGCAAACTAGCATCACTCCTAGCCTGGATAGCCAGTGTAATGCTTGCAAAAGTGTGAACTGTTTTACAGGTAGCTGCTTGACATATTTCTAGAATAGGAATGTCTCTGGCAGCAGCCAGAGAAGCAGCTGTACCTCTGGTAGAGTGAGCCCTCAGGCTTGAGGGGGGAACTTTACCCAACTTCTCGTAGCAGAATTGGATACAAGAGACAATCCACCTGGCAATGGATCTTTTAGTGGCTGGCTTCCCTTTACCAACTTCGCCATAGGTGAGGAACAGTTAAAGGGAGTCAAACCTATGACCCTTGGTATGCTCTATGTAGTAACTAAGGGCTCTCTTCACATCTAGGCTGTGCAGCATCCTCTCCCCAGAGGAGGAGTGGTCAGTGAAGTACACTGGAGTGAAATAGATTGATTAAGGTGAAAATCTGAAACCACCTTAGGCAGGAACTTTGTTAGTCCGAAGGACCACCTTATCTCTGTGAAAGAGAGAAACTCCTGCTCCACTGACAACGCTTGTAATTCACTTATGCATCTGGCAGAGGTGATGGCTACCAAAAACACAGTTTTCCAAGTCAAGTACTTGAGCTCAGCTGAAGACAAGGGCTCAAAGGGGGGTTGCATAAGCTGAGCAATGCAAACATTAAGATCACAGGCAGGGGCAGGATCCCTGAATGGAGGGTTGGTGTGAAACAACCCCTTAAACTTGGAAAATACAGGATGAGCTGAAAGGGAAGAGGATTTACCTGCTGAAATAAAAGCAGACACAGCTGCCAAGTGCACCTTCAGGGTAGCTGGTCTCAGCCCCAAAGAATTCAGGTGGACCATATAATCCAGGACTATGGAAATATGCTTTCAAACAACATGAAGTCTTGCTATATTATACACATTAGCAGTTTGTTCCAGCTCTAGAACTGCCCCGAAGTGAAATGGTTAAAACCATTCCAAAATAGAATTTTGGCACGAGAGCAGCTCTATCTGTGTCATTTCAAACTTGAACTGTCAGATTCTTTACTCCACCTCAGTGAACAGTCGCTCCGGAGATTTCTCCTTCTGCTCGGTTAATTTTTTGGTTTAAAAAGTGTTTTCTCGGTTGATTTAACCGAGAATAGTTTTATTTAACCGCAAAACCGCTCGGTTCAAGCTCTATCTGTGGTAACCGTAAGTAAATGAAGGTTTTGTCTGTGTGGAACTTGAGTTATCGGTTCGGTTTTGAACCGATCAGTGGGTTTAAAACTCATTTAAAACTAAATGTTACTATTTTAGAGTGCGGTTCGTTCTTATCGGTTCTAAAAACGGATTTATTACTTTTTCCAACAATGACACAAAGAATCGATAAGGGTGTTCCTTGCCTGGCACCTCGCCGTTAAAAGGGCAAGTTTTTGGTTAGGTTGGCATTATGTCTGAGAAACCCAAAAGAAAAAAACGGCCTGATTGGTTTCAACACTGTGATGTTTGTGGGGAAGTCTTGCCAAGGCTGACCCACACACCACATGTGTTTATTGTCTGGGTTTGACCACCTCCAGTCAGACTGCCAGGTATGTAAGAATTTCGTGCAGCCACCCTGGAAAAAGATTGGGCAGGCTCAAGGAACGAGAGGCCAAAAGTCCACTGACCCGATGGCCAGCCCGTTTGGTGCCAACCGAACCAGAGGGAGTGCCTCTGACCAGGGCCAGACTTCTCGGCAAAGAAAAGCTGGTTCTGAGGAACCAATTCCAGTAAAGAAAACAAGAAAATCAGCAGGTCTGGAGTCCAAAATTTCTTCTCCAACTGCTGCAGAGATAGCAAAGCCATACAAATTGTCCAGTCATTGTTTCAGGTCCGTCCGAACCACCACTATCTGGTAAAAGGTTGGTTCGTCCGGTCCCAGTGGTTCAGGATTATGATATTGAGGAATTTTATGAACCAGAGGAGGGAAGGAGGATTATGAACAGTATGAATGTGGCTGGAAGGTCTGTGTGTGCCCATTGAACCGGACATCTCCCAGACAGACCTTTAGAATCTCCCTATTCTGTCAGAGTCCCCATCTCATTTTAGGTTTTATAAAAGTTGCTGAAACCTCCAGCTTCCTTTAGAAGAGGCTGTGATGAGCAAGAGGAGCCTGATTTGTAGAAATGATGGATATTCCAGAGTCTAGGAGATTGTCTATTCCTTTACATAAGTCTTTTAGGAAACAAACAATTAAAATTTTAAAGGCTCTAATTCTGTGCCTCCTGTAGATAAAAGATGGACAGAAGGTATACATTGTCAGGCCCTGATACAGAATTCCTTTCTCAGCAATGCAGTCATGTTAGTAGTTCAGGCTGCTGCCTGTGATAAAGCTAATATTCCCTTGTTTCACATTCTCCTGAAAAGGATTCCAGGAAATTTGATGCCATGGCAAAAACAGTATATGGCAGCCTCTCTGGGACCTCAGGCAAGCAAATTATATGGCTTATGTAGCTAGGTATCAGAAATCTAGATGGGATACTGTTTTGCAATTGGCTAGCAGGCCCATGGCCAGCTGGCTAGTGAACTAGAACAGGTGGCTGCTGATGGCATTGAAGCCTCTAAGGTTCAGTTTCATGCTGCTGTGGATGTTAATGATGTTTCCTCTAGGGTCATGGCCACATCTGTAGCTTTTTGAGGTTGGCCTGGCTCAGGTGTACTAGTTTGTCACAGGATACCCAGACTAAGGCTATGGATTTTCCTGTAGGGAAATTCTCTGTTTGGCGAGCAGACAGAGAATTACATGAAGAAGATGGATGAATATAGGACTACTTACAAGAGTGCCCAGGCTAAGGAGCGGCAAGCCACCCTCAAAGGCATGCACCTAGGGGGTAAGGGTAGGCCTTTTCACAGGCCTTTCTACCAGACTCAGGCCTCCTCTGCCTATGCTCAGAGGGGCTTCTTCAGAGGTAGGGGCAGATGAGGGGTGGCAGACCTGCTCCCACCCCCAGCCTGAAGCTCCTGGAAACAGGCACCCTGATGGGGTGCCCAGGGCCGATTCTCCTGTACCAGTGGGGGCAGGCTGGGTTACTTCAGTCAGAATTGAGCTTTTAACCTCAGACAAGTGGGTTCTGAAGTAGTAAGCCAGGGTCTGGTTCTCAGCTTCAAAAGTTTCCCAGTTGAGAAGCAGACTTTTTCTACTGCAAGTGCTTCAGAGACCCTCGCCTGGAAACAGAGGTCTTATCCCCGTCAGCTCTCAGAGCAGTAGAAGGGTTCCTCCCTGCATCAGGGCAGGGTCTGTATTCCAGATACTTCCTTACCCCAAAAAGACAGGAGAATGGCGGCCCATTTTAGATCTCAGATATCTGAACAAGCATCTTCTGAAACCAAAGTTCAAAATGGTAACTCTGGCAATGATTTTACCTTCCTAAGGCCAGGGACTGGCTAGCCTCCTGGACCTCAAGGATGCCCTATTTCCATGTCCTAATCAGAAGATCCCACCAGTACCTCAGATTCGAACTGCCCTCAGGTCATTACCAGTTCAGAGCAATGCCCTTGCCTTACCTCTGCTCCAAGGGTATTCACAAAGTGTCTAGCAGTGGCAGTGGCCCTTAAGGAGGCAGAGATTGCTGTTTTCCCATCTAGACAACTGGCTCATTGTAGGCCAGTCCCCAGAACAGGTAAAATCTCACCTGCAGGTCACCCAGCAGCTTTCACCTCCTGGGTTTTCTGCTAAACCTACTAAAGTCGGTTCTGGAACCAGTCCAGGTACTCACCTTTATAGGGGCAGAATTGACACAAAGCTAGCCAGAGCCTTTCTTCCCCAGAAAGGGTAAGGAATTTAGTGGCTCTGGCCTCTTCTTCACTCTGCAGGTCTCTCGACCAGCAAGACACTTTCTGCAGCTCCTGGGCACATGGCTGCATCCACAGCTGTTGTGCAGGGAGCCAGATTTCAGATGAGAGACATTCAGTTCACTTGAGAACCTTGGACTCAGAGAAGAGACCCCTTTCCAAGTTGGTCCCAGTGACTCGAACCTTGCTCCTAGCTCTCCAGTGGTGGCAGGATCAGAGCAATTTAAGAGCGGGGTCCCCTTCACTTCCCTCTCACGACTTGACTCTCACTACAGATGCTTCCTTCTGGGTTGGGGAGCCCATGGGCGACCTTTCCACCAGGGAGTTTGGCCCTCCGAGGAATCTCTGCTCCACATCAGTTTGTTGAACTCAGAGCTGTCTTTTAGCTCTTCAAGCTTTTTCTGCATCTGTCCACCACAAGGTGATACAAGTCAGAACAGACAACACCACAACAATGTGGTACATCAACAAACGGGGCACTCGGTCTTCGGCCTTGTGCACCGAGGCAATGAAGTTGTGGTCTCTGGCCTATTCCCTGAACACTTCCTCATAGCAGTTCATCTTCCAGGGAAGGACAATGTCCTAGCGGATGCCTCAGCAGGATTTCCCAGGCCATCATGAATGGTCCCTGGATCCTCAAGTGCTGGAGATAGTTTTGCCAGGTGGGCATCCCTCAGATAGATCTTTTGCAGCCCCAGACAATCACAAACTTCTCTGTTCTGTTGCAGGCCTTCAGTGCTGGACTCAGTTCCCTGGATGCCCTTCTTCTGATTGGGAGGAAGTTCCTCTATGCTTCCCCCTTCCTCTCCTATTCAAAGTACTAGTCAAAATCAGATCACAGCCTTGCAGGGTGATTCTGATTGCCCCGATTGGCCAGGCAGCCCTGGTACCCACTCCTTCTGTCTCTGACAGTCCATCTTCCCTGTGCCTCCCAGGAATCACAATCTGTTGACTTGTGCCCAGGAAGGGTTTGTTATCCGACCTCAATCTCTCAACCTCAAGGCCTGGCTCTTGAGGACTTAAGAGTTTGCTGATTTACACCTCTCTCAGGGTGTTCTTGAGATCCTAAAGGCTTCCAGAAAGCCTTCCACTAGGATACTTTATAGTTCTAAATGGAAAAGGTTTTCATTTGGTGTGCTGGGAAAAATATTTCCCCAGAATCTGCTGAATTGCCCATTTTGTTAGATTACATGGTACATCTTAATTTTGGGTCTCAGACCAGCTACCCTGAGAGTTCATTTGGCAGCTGTGTCTGCTTTTGTGTCAGCAGGAAAGTCATCCTCTTTCCTCTCTTCCTGGGTTTTCCAAGTTTTTTAAGGGATTACTCCATACTAATCCTCCCTTTCGGGAACCAGCCCCTGCTTGGGACTTTAATGTCTGCATTGCCCAGTTAATGCAACCCCCTTTTGAACCTCTGTCTTCTGCAGAGCTTAAGTACCTAACTTGGAAAACTGTTTTTCTAGTGGCTATCACTTCTGCCAGACGCATAAGTGAATTGCAAGCCCTGTCAGTGGAGACTGACTATTTCTTTCCACAGGATAAGGTAGTCCTTAGGACTAATAGGAAGTTTTGCCTAAGGTGGTTTCAGATTTCCATCTTAATCAATCTCCTTCCAGTATTTTTCACTGATCACCCTCTTCGGTGAGAGAAGGTTGCACAGCCTGGATGTTAAGAGAGCTCTTAGTTATTATATAGAGCGTACAAAGGTCACAGGTTCAAATCCTCCAACTTTTTCTTACCTATGGTGAAGTTGGGAAAGGCAACCTGCCACTAAGAGATCAATAGCCAGGTGGATTGTCTCTTGTATCCACTTTTGTTATCAGACAGTGGGCAGAGCCCCCCGGTTTGAGGGCTCATTCACTACTTAGTACAGCTCTGCCTCTAGCTGCTGCCAGAGATATCCCTTTATTAGAGATTTGCCAGGCTGCTACTTGAAAACGGTATTAATTTTACTAAGCATTACTCCCTGGATGTCCAGGCCAGGAGAGATGCTCGCTGGCACAGCTGTTCTTCAGAGCCTATTCCCTAAGTAGGTTCTGCCCTCCTCCATGGAGGTACTGCTGTGTATTCTGTTAATGTCTATAATATAGCAAGACTTATGTTGTTTGAAGAAAAATTACTCACCTTAGTAATGTTGTTTCTTCTAATGGAGTCTTGCTATATTATAGACCTCCCAACCTGCCGCTCTCAGAACCTCTACTTGGTGGGTGGGAAAGGGCACTACTTATGTCCTGTTAGCTTTTGTCCCCTTTGGGACTTTTGGGGGTGTGTATGTGTACGCGTGTGTGTGTTTTATTATACTTATGTTCCATTTTCATATTATTAGAATGGTGTTAGTATTTCTGGTCCCCTGACTTGAGTCTTAGGTGTTGGGACCATCAATGGTTGTTATTATTTAGGTAGCCATTTGGCTAGTGTAGGTTACAGTCACACACAGACCTTAGTGAGTTTGGCTCAGAAGATCTGACAATTCAGGTTTGAAATGACACAGATAGAGCTGCTCTCGTGCCAAAATTCTATTTTGGAATGGTTTTAACCATTTCACTCCGGGGCAGTTCTAGAGCTGGAACAAACTGCTAATGTCTATAATATAGCAAGACTCCATTAGAAGAAACAACATTACTAAGGTGAGTAATTTTTTCTTTCCGAGCACCATATGGAAAACCTTTTCCATTTGGAATTGTAAGTAGCCCTGGTGGAAGGTTTCCTTGCGGCCTTCAATATATCCATTACACCTTGGGAAAGGTGTAAATCAGCAAACTCCAACTCTTCAAGAACCAAGCCTCAGACTGAGAGATTTGAGATTCGGTACCAGACCCTTCCCTGGGCACAGGTTAACAGATTGTGATTCCGGAAGGGACAGGGAGGATGGACTGCTAAGGACAGCAGGAGGGATGCCAGGCTGTCTGGCCCAGAGCTATCAGAATGACTTTGCATGATTGGGATCTGATTTTGACTAGCACTTTGAACAGGAGAGGAAAGGGAGGGAAGGCATAGGAAACTTCCTCCCAACTGAGGGCTAAGGCATCCAGTGGGAGTGAGCCCAACACTGGGGCCTGCAGCAAAAAAGAGGAAGTTGGTGATTGTCTGGGGCTGCAAAAAGATCTATCTGCGGGGTGCCCCATCTGGCAAATACTACTCCCAAGACCAGGGGATCCAGTGACCATTCGTGGTGGCCCTGGGAAATCATAGATACATACATAGATACATAGACAGTGTCGGCAGATAAGGGCCTATGGCCCACCCAGTCTGCCCATTTAAGTTTGTAAGTTCATGTTTTCCAGGAAGTCTGTTGCCCCTTACCCCTGACCTCCAGAATTCCTTTATGTCTATCCCATGCATTCTTAAATCCCGTGATTGTTTCCAGCCCCACCACTTCCTCTGGCAGGGTGTTCCACTTGTCCACCACCCGCTCTGTGAAGAAATCTCCGCTTCCTCTGAATCGTCCTCCCTCCAACTTCATCCCATGCCCTCTAGTCCTGGAACATCTTTTTCGCTAAAATAGTGCATTCCTGCACCCTGTTCCTCCCTGTAAGATACTTGTATGTCTCTATCATATCCCCTCTCTCCTCTCCTCCAGGGAGTACATGTTCAGTGCCTTCAACCTGTCCTCATAGGACTTGTGATGCAATCCATGCGCCATCTTTGTTGCCCTCCTCTGAACCTTCTCTACCTTGTCTATGTCCTTACGTAGGTAAGGTCTCCAGAACTGCAGTGTACTCCAGGTGCGGCTTGACTAGTGTCTTGTATAGTGGAATTATGACCTCCCTTTTCCTGCTGGTGATGCCCCTGCCTATGCATCCCAGCATCCTATTTGCTTTACCTGCTGCCTTGTCACACTGTTTCCCTGCCTTGAGGTCATCAGAGATGATAACTCCAAGATCCCTTTCCTGCTTGGTGCATGCTATATCCTCACCCCACAACTGATATATTGTGCCAGGGTTTTTGTGCCCCATATGCATTATCTTGCACTTCCTTGCATTGAATTTCAACTGCCAAACCCCTGACCATTCTTCAAGTTTCTGCAGGTCCCTTCTCATTCTGTCTACACCCTCTGGTGTGTCTACTCTTTTACGGAGCTTTGTGTCATCAGCGAACAGTGAAATCCTGCTGAGAGCATCTGCCAGGACATTGTCCTTGCCTGGGAGGTGAACTGCTGTAAGGGAGGTGTTCAGGGAGTAAGCCAGAGACCACAACTTCGCTTCGGTACACAAGACCGTAGACAGAGTGCCCCCTTGCTTGTTGATGTACCACATTGTAGTGGTGTTGTCTGTTCTGACCCGAATACTCTTGTTCTGAACAGGTTTGGAAAAAGCTTGAAGTGCTAGAAAAACTGCGTTGAGCTCCAACAGATTGATGTGGAGCAAAGATTCCTGGGGAGACCACAGGCCCTGGGTGGTGAGGTCACCCATGTGAGCTCCCCAGCCCAAGAGGGACGCATCTGTAGTAAGGATTAGAGAATGAGACTGAGTGACAAAAGGAACCCCTTGTCTCAGGTTGCTCTGATCCTGCCAACACTGTAGGGCTTGGATCAGGTTCGAGTTACTGGGATCAGCTTGGTAAGAGGATCCTTTCTTTGAGACCAAAAAGCTCTCAAATGGAACTGGATGTCCCTCATCTGAAATCTTGCTCCTTGCACAACTGCTGTGGAAGCAGCCATGTGTCCTAGGAGCTGCAGAAAATGCCTTGCTGGCCGGAAGACCTGCAGGGTAAATGAGGAGGCCAGGGAGACTAGGGTCTTTGCCCTGTCCAGGGGGAGGAAGGCCCTGGCTTCCTGTGTGTTCAGTTCTGCGCCTATGAAGGTAAGAAGCTGGACTGGCTCTAGAACTGACAGATTCGGAAGGAAACCTAGAGAGGTAAGCAGTTGCTGCGTTATCTGAAGGTGTAAATTGACCTGGTCTGGCCTACTAAGAGCCAATCGTCCAGGTAAGGAAAGATGGCAATCTTTTGCCTTCTTAGGTAGGCAACTGCTACAGCCAGGCATTTGGTGAATACCCTTGGGGCAGAAGTGAGGCCGAAGGGCACTGCTCTGAACTGGTAGTGGCCTGAGGGCAGCTCGAACCCGAGGTACTTTCAATGGGAGCTTCTGATGGGAATATGGAAGTAGGCATTCTTGAGGTCCAGGGAAGCTAGCCAGTCCCCTGGCCTTAGAGAGGGTAGGATAATTCCCCGAGTCACCATTTTGAACTTAGGCTTTAAAAGGTGCTTGTTTAAATATCTGAGATCCAGCATGGGCCGCCATTCTCCTGTCTTTTTTGGGGTAAGGAAGTACCTGGAGTACAAACCTTTGCCCTGGTGTAGGGGAGGAACCTTTCCACAGCTCCGAGAGCCAGGAGGGTAGAGACCTCTGACTCTAGGACGAGTGCCTCTGATGGAGTTGCAGGTGGAAAAGATCTGGGTCTCAGCTTTGGAAATTTTTTGAAGCAGAGAACCAGTCCCTGGCTTACTACTTCCAGGACCCACTTGTCTGATGTTAAAGCCTTCCAGTCCTGGACAAAGTAAGCCAACCTGCCCCTTACAGGTAGAGGAGAATCGGCCCTGGCAATCCCATCAGGGTGCCTGCTTGGCAGGGGCTTTGGGGTGGAAGCAGACTTGTTTGTACCCCGTCTGCCTCTCCCTCTAAAGAACCCCCTCTTAGCATAGGCGGAGGAGGAAGCTTGGGCTTGGTAAAAAGACCTATGAAAAGGCCTGCCCCTGCCTCTAGGAAGCTGCTTTTGAAGAGTGGCCTGCCTTTCCTTGTCCTGTGCACTCCAATAGGTGGTCCTATATTCATCCATTTTCTTCATGTAATTCTGTTTGCTCCCCAAATAGAGAATTTCCCACAACAAGAAAATCCATGGCCTTAGACTGGGTAGTACATCTGAGCCAAGCCATCCTGCAAAGTGCCACAGATGTAGCCATGACTCTTGATGGAACATCATTAGAGTCCACTGCAGCGTGAAATTGCGCCTTGGATGCCTCAATACCATCCATAGCCACCTGTTCCAGCTCCCTGGCAAGCTGGTCAGGGACTTGTTTCGCTAGGGCCAGCACAGTATCCCATCTGGATTTCTGGTACCTAGCAGCATGAGCCATATCATTTGCTTGTCGGAGTCCCAAAGATGCTGCCATGTACTGTTTCTTTGCCATAGCATCAATCTTCCTGGAGTCCTTCTCAGGGGAGTGTGAAGCTAGGGGAATATTAGCCTTGTCACAGGCTGCAGCCTGCACTACCCCCACATGGCTGCATTGAGTGAGGAAATCAGTGCCGGAGCCTGATAAGGTATACCTCTTGTCCATCCTTTTATCCACAGGAGGTATAGTGTGAGGAGTTTTTAAAACTTTTACTGTTTCCGAAAAGATTTATGCAAAGGAATAGACAGTCTCTTAGACTCTGGAATATCCATCATTTCTACATAGTCTGGCTCCTCTTGGTCATCAACAGCTTCCTCAACAGGAAGCTGGAGAGTTTCAGCAACTTTTTTTTTTTTTATAAAACATGAAATGAGAAGGGGACTCAGAAAGCCTTGGAGAAAACCCCCCTAGGGGTCTATCTGGAGAGATGTCCGGATCAATGGGCACATCCAGATCTTCAAAACCATATTCACTCTCATATTCCTCTTCCCCCCTCCCCCGGTTCATAAATATCCTCAAAATCATAATCTTGAACCGGTGGGACCGGTCGAACCGAACGCTTACCTGAAGGTGTCTGTTTGGTCGGAACCGGAGAGAGAGACTGGACAATTTGAATTGCTTTAGCTATTTCCTCAGCAGTTGGGGAGAGAACTTTTGGCTCTACACTAGCGACTTTCTAGTCCTTTTGCTGGAACCGCTCTTGCTTTGCCCGAGGAAGTATCGCTCTGGTCAGAGGGACACTCCTCCGGTCCGGTTGGTACCGAACCGGCTGGCCATCCGGTCAGCGATTCTTTGGCCTCCTTTCCCTGAGCCTACCAACTCTTATCTATGGTGGCAGCAGGGAAATTGTGACAAATCTGGCAGTCTGAATTGAGGTGGTCAAACCCCAGACAATAGACATGTGTGGTGTGGGTCAGCCTTAGCAAAAGCTTCCCCACAAACACTACAGTGTTGAAACTCAGTGGGTCCGGTTTTTCTTTTGGGTTTCTCAGACATAATGCCAGCCTAACCAACTTGCCCGATTATGGCAATCCACCAAGCAAGACACCCTTATCGGTTCCCAACCGCGTCACGGGTCGTGGAAAAAATGTAATGAAATCAGTTTTTTTTATTTTTAGAACCGATAAGAACCAGGAACCGCACTCTAAAAAAGGACTAGTAAATTTTAAATACAACCTGATCGGTTCAAACCGAACCGATAAAGAATTACAAGTTCCACACAGATAAAATAAATGTAAAACCTATTATTTACATTACCACAGACAGAGCTTGAACCGACCAGGTTGCGGTTTAATTTTGGCTAAAAAATTAAAAATAATACGTTTAAACTGACAAAATAAACAGAGCAGGAGAAATTTCTGGAGCGACTGTTCAGTGAGGCGGAGTAAAGAATCTGACAGTTTGCGTTTGAAGCATAACAGTTTTCAACCGAGCTCGCGCTCTAAGTTCCATTAGTTAACTATTTCACCTCCGGAGCAGTTCTAACCTGCGGTCATACTGCAATTGTCATAATATAGCAAGACTTCATGTTGTTTGAAGGTAGCATCTTTCAGAAAAAGACTTGCAAGAACAAGGGGACATAATTTAAAGGGGGGGGGGCGGTTCAGGGGCAATGTGAGGAAGTATTTCACAGAGAGGGTAGTGGATGCATGAAACAGCCTTCCTGAGGAGGTTGTGGGGTCTAAAACTGGGGGAGAGTTCAAGAACGCATGGGACAGACATAAGGCAATTCTTGTGGGGGGTAGGAAGAAATAGGTTGATGGTTAACTAGGATCTGCGGCCTATCCTGTAGGTAGGGAAATGGGCAGACTAGATGGGCCAAGCAGTCCTCATCTGCTGTCAGAGTCTGTTTCTATGTGTGCTCCTAAAAAACACAGGAGCAGAGAAACTCTAAACAGTAGCTTTAAATATGTGCTCCTACCTACCTACTTTTTAATTTACTAGTTCATAAACAATTATCTGCTTGTAATAAAGATTCTTAGTAAATGATGTACAATATTAATAACATATGGGCCACACATCATAGACAACAATCTGGTGTTTTTCTTTGGAATGATATAACAGCACTTTGCTCTCAAGGTCCATTCTCATCAGCCCCAAGATAGAAATATAGATGAAGTTGTGTACGGCCATCCATAGTTTTGAGGACATAGATCAAAGAGGTCCTTAGTGTGAAGCCGCACTTTCCTCTGCAGCATCAGGAGCGGACCGCTGCACCAATCAGAATCCCCCCCCCCCAAACAATCTGGTGGCTTGCACTTGCTGCGACTCATCACCCCAACTGTCGTTTTCTCCAGATGCTGGGATGGCTGTTTTGGTGGGTGGTCTGCTGGCACTACCAACCAAACTTTGCTGCTGGCTCTGCTGTATCCATGCCTCTTCACTGCCGTGGTATCTGACCACGTTTAGCACTACACGAGTGAGTAGTGTGCAACTGAGAAAGTGAAAGGGAGTCTGCACAATCGGGAAATGCAGGTGAACTGATGGTAGAATGTGCACATTTTTAGTACTAGTTGAACTTTTTTTTTTTTATAGTACATGGTTATGTCTTATTGTGTATGGACTTCCGTGGCTGCTCCAATGCTGTCGTGCACGTTCCAAAAGTTGCTGTGCACATTCTGTAATGAATATACATGAGCCTGTCCACCCCTCAACACCTTACTGGTGGAAATGGATGTCTTCAAATAAAAAAAAAAAACATGGCGGTGCCACTTACCGAGACTGTCCTACTAGTCTACATGTTTCCAGACCATAACAGTTAACTTTTTTTTTTTTTAAGACAAGCCTTGCCTGAAACTTCAGAAAGCCTGCTGTCACACTAGAATGAGACTGTGGCAGATGGTCACAATTCAACAGAAAAATGTACCGCAGCAACACACAGTGGACAAGCGGGAGCGCCAAACACAAGGTATAGAAGTGAAACTAAAATGTCCAAAAACGTAACTTTTTTTTCTTAAACTCTGAAACCATATACTATAAAAAATAAAGTATGGCTGAGTATACAAGACTCACCTTGTTTCCATCTCGGGGATGAAGATACCAGATAAGAGGTCCAAGCACTGGTATCTCAACCTCTCAATGGAAACACAAGCTTATTGTGTATACTCGACCATACTTTATTCCTAGCATGTCGTCGTCCACAGACTCAGGGTGCCATTACAATAATGGCAGAATAAACCACACGCTAAAAACTAACATAGTAAAACTGTTTCCAATAATTCATAAATAACTACTTTAAAACTAAAAGTCAGCTCTGGGGCAGCTAACTGCGGTAACCCTCACTCCCCATAAGTCTGGTCAAAAAGACATATTTTAAGACCCTTTTTAAAGGCCTCCATTGAGGGGCCTCCCTCACGGTCCTTGGAAGAGTTCTAAAGTACACCCCCCCTCCAGCTCATTAACCTTGCCCTGAGAATAGCCAGGTGGCTCTCCTCTGTGGAGCAGAGGGCACGAGGACCTGTAAGGATACAGAAAACTGGACAGGTAACCCGGGCCCAGCCTGTGTAGGGCCTTGTAAGTTAGCAGCACAGCTTTAAAGGAGACATGCCACTTAACCGGCAGCTAGTGCAGTTCACACAGTACTGGGGAGGCATGGTTAGACCTCAACAGGCCAGTCAGCAACTTAATATCTGGGTTCTGCACTAGCTGCAGGTGCCACAGCCTACCTCTACTGACCACAAGGTACAGAGCATTACAGTAGTCAAACCTTGAGGTCAACAGAGCATGCACCAGTGTGGCCAAGTCATCGGGGAGAATAAGAAGTTTAATCCAGGAGTTATTCCTTAGATAGCAAACCATTTTGGAAGACCACCGACACCAAAGCCTCAATCAAGTCAGTCCCTCATCCAGAATGACTCCCAAATTTCTGATCTTAAGCAGCAGCCACAAGCCTAGAAGAGTCAAGCCGAAGTCCTGTATTTTTCTGCAGCGCTACTCTCCCTCTGCAACCTGGTTCAACCACCAGTACTTCAGTTTTGTCAGGGTTGAGTCTCAAACAGCTCACTGGAATCCAGTCTTTGATCTCAGCCAGACATTTACTAAACACATCAACTGGTGTCTCGTGCAAAAGACAGAGCTAGACATCATCTGCAGAGCAATGAAACCCAACCCCATACCATCAGATGATCCCTCCCAGGGGCACACAGCAAGGGAGGTTCATTGGTAGTGAGGAAAAATTTCCCATCACTACCCTTTGCATCCTGCCAGTGAGGCAGGACTCAAACCAGCAAATGACTGTCAGTGAGTCATACGTACTCCTCAAGCTGATCCAGTAACAACCCGCTGTCTCCAGTGTCAAACACTGATGAGAGAGCATGGAGGACAAGAATTCACCACTCTCCCAAATTCCTTGCCCTGAGAAGGTCACTATGCACCTGGAGCAGCATGGTCTCTGTGCTATGCCTGAAACTAAAACCTGATTGGAGAGGCTCATAGATGTCAAAGGCAGTGAGGTCTGCCTTGAGCTGCAGCACAACAATCTTCTCAATAACCTTGACCAAAAAGGGCAGGTTAGAGACAGGTTGGTAATTTGCCAGGATGCGTCAGTCCGAAGATGGCTCTTCAGAGGGGGCTTCACCAGTGCATTTTTCAATGCAGCCAAGAAACTCCCATCTGACAAGGAACACTGGGCCCAGTTGCCCGACACAGCTCACTAGTAGTTGAGCTGGGCCTAGATCCAGTTGGCAAATTGTTGGCCACAGTGCCACATAACATGCATACCCAACAATGTTTTTGAAGTGGCTTAATTCCATTCAGAATAAGGTTAAACCATATACTATAATAATTTTGTTGCCAGTTTCCTACATGTTATGGACATCCAAGTGCATGACAGTGTGACACCTTGTTTTGTGGGTCTCTGTCTGTGTGTTATTGATGCCTTCAAGTGCTGAAAATGTACCCACCCAATCTCTGCTATACACTGAATCCCCAAGATACGCATCCACCTGGAGTCGCACACACTCCATTGAATTCTTCACCCACCTCTGGTCGGGTCACCCCTATAAAAGGGACCTGTGGTCTCAGCGGGCTTACCCAGTCATCAAAATGCAAATAAATAGTCCACAGCCACCTGTTCAGATCACACCACCTGAACTTCAGTATCAGTTTAACATTTCCCTGCCTAAAACTGTGGGACGATTCTCCTGAATTATTTTGTTTTCCCAGGTAACCAATGCAAGTCTAGGTCTAGGAACAAGTTCCTCTAGACTGCTACTATAAATATGCCTGTATAGTACCGGGATCCCTCTAGATCTTAGAGCCCTGTACCAATTCATCCCATGTGCTTACCCACTGCATTCAGTAGCGATTCCAACAGGGCCCCCAGATCTACAAGTATTCTTGTATTTTTAAGATAGAGAAGTAGTTTACAGGAAAATTTAGCAATTAAGCTTCCATATCCCAGACTAGGCTATAACAATTTTCAACAAAAGCATACACGAATTACAGATAATACAAACTTGTAGAGGTCTAAAGCTCACATAATAAAATAATTTTTTATATTTCAAACACAACCTGGTGAAGACAACTGGCAGCTTCCTGAAAGAAATGGAATTAACCACTAGTCTTCTCTCGTTGCATGCAGGACACTAAGATTGTTGGACTTGCTGTCTTCTTGCTTCTTCTGGCTTACCCGTCTCTGATTTGTCTTATTTTCATATTTTTCCCCCTGATCTTTATTCTCTCTTTTCCGTTTTCCTTTTTACTCTGGGGTCTTTCTCTCACTTTGCTCGCATACATTCATCTTCCTCTAGCCTCAATTTCGTTTGTCCTGGTTACAACCGTTTTCCTTCATTGCTTGTTCACCTGCTTTTCCTTCACTGTAGGCCTGTAGTCGACACATGGATTCCCTTCCTGTCATTCTTCTGCATATTTGTTTGCCACCCGCCTGTAAACTCGCTCAAAACCACACATGCTAATTCCCTACCTGCCTGACCACATGTAACTTAATCTGCCAACTGCTGTCATGTGTTTCCCTGCCTGTCCACGAACCTGTCCTGGATGCCAACATGCTTGTTCTAGCCAGCAAGACCAAAATGCACACTATCTTGCTGGCAACCAACACCCTTAATCCCAGCCAGTCCACCTATGAACGTAGCTGTCTGCTTGCCGGACGGCTTGCCAGTCTAACTTTGAACTCCAGAGTTAATAAAAGGAAGCTTAATTTGTATTCCACTGCCCCTTCAGCACTCCCCTCACCACTGTGTCACTGCTAGGAACTCCCACCCATAACTGTGCTTCAGAAAGACAAGAGAAGCACAGATAACAGAATTTTTCATAAAGAAAACGTGCTCCTGTGATCACTTGCTGTGCTCAGAGCATGCAGCACACCCTTAATGCTACCCATGGACCACAGCCTCACTGCTTCTGTGCACAGTGGGGCTGACCTGGTTCTTCCCTATTTGTTGATGTAATACAAAGTAGTGGTGGTGTCTGTTCTGCACCACTTTGTTTTGATGATGTGGAGCAAATGCCTGCAGGGTTAGGTACACTGTTTTGATGATGTGGAGCAAATGCCTGCAGGGTTAGGTACACTGCTCTGAGCTACAGCAGATTTATGTGCAACAGGGATTTTTGGGCAGACCATGTGCCACTTGCTATATAATCCAACATGTGTGCTCCCCAACCCAGAAGGGATGCATCTGTTGTAAGAACTAAGGAAGGCTGTTCCTTTGTGAAAGGCACCCCTACCCGAAGGTGTTCGTCCAACCTCCACTGCAGTCCCTGTAGGAGACTGGGCGACAGGAACCAGTTTGGGCAGAGGATCTGTCCTCTGTGACCAATACCGTCTCAGGTGGAACTAGATTACTCATCTGGAACCTAATACCACTGTGGTGGCAGCTGCCATGTGGCCCAAAATCCTGAGGAACTCTGGCTGGTTTGGGTTTTTCTGGTACAAATGAGCTTACAATCCGAAGAATGCTCTGCCCAGGCTGGTGTTTAGTTCTGCTCCATTGAACTCTAGTACCGGGACTGGAGTTTCCAAAACTTCTGCTTGTTTATGAGGAAACCCAGGGATTCCAGAGTAGTCTGTTAGTGCTAAGGCCTGCTCTGTAAGTTGTAGAGATGGACCCACTACTAACCAGTCGTCCAGATAGGGACAGACAGACTCGTTTCCTCAGAAACTCCACTACCACGGCCACTTTGTGAATGCCCTTGGGGCAGAAGTCAGACCAAAAGGGAGGACTGCAAACTGATAATGGCCTGAGGCAGTCTGAACCTCAAACTTTTTGTGAGAAGGTCTGATGGGGATGTGAAATAAGCATCCTCTAAATCTAGGGAGGCTAACCAATCTCCCTTTTGTAAAATTGGAATGATTAGTGCAAGAGTGATCATTATGATTTTTGGTTTCAGAAGGTGTCTGTTTAGAAATCTTAAATCCAGGATAGGTCGCCAATCCCCATTCTTTTTTGTAAGGAAGTATCTGGAGTAGAAGCCTTTGCCCCACTGGTTTAGGGGCACCGACTCCACTACCTTGATTGCTAGCAGATGTTTTACCTCTGCATCCAGTAGGGAGTCTATCTGCAGATGTAACTGGAGTAAATGTTCTTGCTTTCAGCTTGAGGAGAGATTTGAAACAAGAGTGCCAGACCCCGACTCACCACCTCCAGGACCCACTTGTCTGTGGTGGTGGTATACCAATTCTGGAGGTAGTGAGACAGTCTGCCACTCACTGGTGGATTTCTGGCAGGGATGTGACCTGTACTAGCCAGTCAGGAATTCTGAGTGGGCTGTGCTTGAATCACCGGGGAGGGAGAAGCTCTCCTGCCCCTTCCTTGAAAATATCCTCTAGGCTGTTGTAGCTGGGAGGCCTGAGCTTAGAAAAAGGTCTGGGATAGGATAAGCCTCTCCTTAGAATTACTTCTGTAGGTGGCCTTCTAATCTTCTACCTTTTTCATATAGGCCTCTGTTTTATCCCCCAATAGAGAATTTTTCTCTCAAAAGGAAAGTCTATTGCCTTGGCCTGGGTGTCCAGGGTCAGATTTGTGGCCCTGAGCCAGGCAAATCTCCTAAGGGAGACAGACAGTGCCATCAACCTGGCTGTAGAATCATTAGTGTTCACAGTCATGTGGAACTGGTATTTTGTGGCATCTAAGGCAGCTCTTGCTGTGTCCTGTAAGTCCACTGCCACCTCACCAGGCACTATGTCAGCCAGAGCTAACACTGCATTCCAGAGTGCCTTCTGATATTGCACTGCATAAGCCATATAATTGGCAAGTCAAAGGATGAGAGAAGCAGCCATATACCCCCCCGCCGCATCCATCTTCCGAGAATCCTTATCTGGAGGATGGGTAACCAAGGGGATTCTGGCTTTGTTGCAGGCAGGAGCCTGCACAACTCCTTCAGGGTCAGGGTGGCTGAATAGAAAATCAGCTGTTGTCCTATCTAGCTGATATTTCTCAGCCTTTTTGTCAACTCCTGGAATAGAAGTGGGAGTTTGGAATACTTGTAATGCTGCCTTTTTTAAGGACTTCTGCATAGGCAGTAAACGCTTTGTGGGGTTTAGCCCCATCATATCCAGGAATTCTGCTTCCTCCACATCTTTCTCAGTCTACTGCAGAGTGAAGTTGAGTGTTTCTACCATGCTTTTAACAAGAGCATAATGTGAGGAATAATTCTCGGGACCAGGGGGGCCCGAACTCCTTGCTCTGGAGAAACCTGTGGATCCATTGGTTCCTCACAATCATCCTCCTCAGGAAAGAAAGCCAGAGGCTCCTGAGAAGATGGAACTGGTGCAGTTGGTATTGGAACCGGGACTGCAGCTTGCAAGGTCTGTAAGGCCTTGGCAATGTCCTCAGCCGCGGGCATACCAGTTTGTCAGCTGGGAGCTCCTTAGCCTTCTCGGCCAGAGGCGCAGTGACATGCTTTTCCTTACATTTTTTCTTAAGTGGCACAGGTTCAGTCCCTGAGTCCACTGGCCTTTTTGGCTTAACCTGCTCAACTTTATCAGGATCCTTAGCTTTACCTCCATCCTTTCTTCTGCCAGAGGTGGAGGAATCACTCACCAGTATTAGTAGAAGCAGAGGCCATTTCTTCCAAAATTTTGGACCTTTTCCTAAGAGATTTAGGGCAAAATGTTTTACAAATGTCACAATTTGCAAAAACATGGCTAGTGCCCAGACAAAAAAATACAAAATGAATGTCTGTCTGCTTTAGCTATGATCTGGCCACAAGACTCGCAATTTGAAACCGGTGGGTCCTGTGTGTTTTAGGCTTAACAGGAGCCTCCGACATTGAACAGGAAACATTAAAGAAAAATGCCAAATTATCAGTTTCTTACAACCGAATATTTTAACTATAAACAACCTCTAACGATTCTGGGAACTAAGCGCTACTCTGTTCCTGACACCAAGAAACTAATTTATAAAGAATTAAAACAGTATATGTGGTTAGGAACCGATCGCAAAGAATTAACGAATACAAATGTAGATGGAGGTAAAAACCTCACTAGAAATAGCGGAACCCTTGGTTCCAAGGAACCATGAAGGAACCGCTAAACACAGTAAATCTTAACAAAATAAACTAAAACTAAGGCAGCAATCTGAAATATAAAACTAAAAAACACTACTCATCACCAGACAAACTGATTTAGAAGAGGCTGAAGGAGAGCTCTCTGGGACGTCTTCAGTAGGCAGGCGGAGTAAAGAATCTGAAGCACTCAGAGTGCAACAGTTTGAAAGTGGCATGAGCCAACTGAGAGTTCCATCATTTGCATATAATTCCATCTCTCCAGGCAGTCCAACACAGGAGGCTGACTGCAGCAATTTAATCATGAGTGATTCCTGGGGTAAGAATCATGGCTTTATCTACGTGGTGACTGCAATTTTAAATGGTGTATGTACTGTTTGGGAGCTCACTGCCACATAAATACAGGTTACTCACCTGTAACAGGAGTTCTAGGAATGGTATATGTTGTTCATCCACACTCATTGGCAGGTATCCTTGCCGCTTTAAATCTTGCCGGAAGGTCTTCAAGCTTGCTCCTCCCACCCACCCGGGTGGTATAACTCTCGGCTCCGCCCCATGGCGCCAAGATCTGGCCGCTGGAAGCTCAGGTTTGTGCGTCCAAAGCCGAGGAGGTCGGGTGGATGGTGTGGATAGTGCATATATACCATTCCTAGAACTCCTGTTACAGGTGAGCAACCTGTATTTCTAGGACATGGATATGTTGTTCATCCACACTCATTGGCAGACTCTAGCAGTTCTCCGGGAGGAGGGAGGCAAGACGCACACCCCAATACTTACTTGGGAAAGAGAGACTGAGAACCGAGGCCCCAAAACCAGCATCCCGGGGTGACTCAAGGTCGATGTGGTAGTGGGTAATGAAGGTGTTTGCTGACTTCCAGGTAGCAGCCCTGCAGATTTCTGGATAGGGACGCCCCTGGAAGCAGCCACCGTTGCAGCAGTATGGCGGGTAGAATGAGCTCTTATCCTCTGGGAGGCTCCATGCCCGCCAACTTATAGCAGAGATCCATGCAGGAGGTTACCCACCTGCTTATCGTCCGCTTGGCTGCAGGTCTGCCAGATGCGCTTCAGCGTAGGGTGACAAACAGCTGGCGTAACCTCTCCTGACTTTCAGCCTGCATGGCCTTATAATAAGCGAGCGCCTCTTCTAGGGTCCAGAGTATGGAGCCTATATTCACCCGAGGTGTGATTGGGGTAGAACACCGCAGAGTCAACACCTGGTTAAGGTGAAACTCCACACCACCTTCGGAAGGAATTTGCGGTGGGGCGCAGGACAACCTTGTCCCTGTGGAAGACCAGGTAAGGAGACTGATGGAAAGCGCCTGGAGCTCTCCCATCCTTCTGGCTGACGGATAGCCACCAAGAAGGCGGTCTTCCACGACAGGTGAGAGACAGCACACCTGTGCATAGGTTCGAATGGCTTGCCCATGAGCTTTGCCAGTACCAGCAGTAGATCCCACGGAGGTGGGGTTCCTGACTGGAGGGGAAATGTGATCAAGGCCTTGAAAAGCCGCCAGACCACCTTCTCCTGTGCTTCCCGACTGCTTCCGGCCCGCACCGCAAGCAGAGATGGCTGCCAGGTGCACCCTTAGGGTCGCCGACCTAAGCCCTTGACTAGAAAGGGACCATAAATAGTCCAAGATGCTTGCCAAGGAACAGGAGGAAGGGTCCAAGCTCTGTTCTGACACCAAATGGAAAACCTTTTCCATTTGAAGGCATAGCATTTTCTGGTCGACTCACGGGACGCCTCAACTACATTGAGGACCTCGACGGAAAGACCCAAGGCCTGGAACTCTAGCCCTCAGGAACCAGGTCGTCAGGTGCAGGGATTGAAGGTCCGATGGAACACCTTCCCTGATTGACTGAGAGCAGGTCCGGCGAGCTGGAAGCTGCCATGAGTCTCTGGTACCAGAACTGGCGAGGCCAGTCTGGGGCTATCAGAATCACCTGCGCCTTGTCCTCCTCGCCTTGAGAAGCACCTTGTGGATCAAGGGAAATGGGGAAAGGCGTAAAGAGGCCCGGGTCCATTGCCTCGAGAAGGCATCCCCGCAGCGAGCCCTGCTGAGGGGGCGGGCATGGAACAGACTCAGCCTCGCTGCTCCCTGAGGCAAACAGGTCCACCTGAGGTGTGCCCCAAAGGGAGAACAGATGCTGTACTACCTCGGCAGGAGAGACCACTCGTGGGATGCAGCCCTATCCGGCTCAGGGCATCGGCCAGGGTGTTGGAGGCTCCTGCCACGTGAATGGCTAGGAGATCCGCCCAGGCTGCGACGAGTGACCAAATGCGAGAGCCCTTGCATAGAAGCATGGAGCGCGGCCCGCCCCCTGGCGGTTTAGATAGTACATGGTCGTGGTATTGTCCGCCTGGACCGGACCACTGACCGGAGGAACGGAGCAAAGGCGGTGAGAGCTAGGCGGACCGCTCGGAGCTCCAGCAGGGTTGATGTGGCATCGACTCCCTGCGGGACCAGAGGCCATGAGCCCGTGTTCCCCAGATGGGCACCCCAACCCATCAGAGAGGCATCGGTCGACAGAGAGACCGCCGGCTCGGGCGGACGAACGGATGCCCTCCTGCAAATGATCTGGAACGTCCACCACTGGAGAGCGTTCCACATCCCCTGTGTCACCGGCACAAGCTGGTCCAAGGATCGCAGCGCCAGGACCACTGGCTGGCCAGTCCCCACTGAAGGGACGATGTTCCAGCGGGCCCAACGGACCACGCTGGTGCAGGCCGCCATGAGACCCAGGAAGTCCCGGCAGGGCGAATTGCCCAACCAGAAATGATAGGGCAAAGGAGGAAAGAACCTCGCCCTGTCTGCCGGGAGCCGCTTGGCTCAAGAGTCGAGCTGCGCCTCGATGAATAGAATCACCTGCTCGCTCGAGTCTCGACTTGGCCTCGCTGATAAGGAGGCCCAGTTGAGAGCAGACCTGGAGGGCCAGATCTCTGGACCACTCCGCCTCCTTCCTGGAGGGAGCTGCTATCAGCCAGTCGCCAGGTAAGGGCACACCGGACCCTTGGCGCCATAGGAATGCTGTCACCACTGCCATGCATTTGGTGAAGACCCTGGAGCTGGAGACAAGCCAAGGGCATGGCTTGAACTCGAAGAGGGATCCTTCCGCTGAAGCGTTAAGGAATCTCTGGTGAGACGGACGGATAGGGACGTGAAAAACGCTGCCCTGCAAGTCCAGAGAGCAGAACCACACGCGCCCAAGGATGGTATTATCTGAGCCAGAGTGACCATCCTGAAGGTTCGAGACCTTAGGAACTTGTTTAGGTCGTGTAGGTCGAGAATGGGGCGCCAGCCCCCCGTCCGTTTCGGAACCAGGAAGTACCTGGACACAAACCCTGGGTCTGAAGGAGGGTCCACCACCTCTCTTACCACCTCCTTCTGGAGGAGGAGAGCGATGTCGGCTCGACGAGCCGCCAGTGAGGCTGGGGATCCCGAAGCCCCCCGAGGGGCGACGGCTCTGAAGGGTGGTGCCTGCTCGAATTCCAGAGGCAGGCCTCTTCCCACCACCTCCAAGACCCACCTGTCCGTGGTAACAGCGGACCAGGCGGAACGGAAGTGCCGGAGCCGTCCCCCCACGGGGGGACCCAGGGGTAAGGTGACGGGGAATGGGGCGACACCCCTCAGCCCGTCACTGGGCAGGCTTGGAGGAGGGACCGCCGGGGACCTCCTGGGCCCTCCTCCCTGCCTCCTGCTAGAGGAAGCCGGCGGTTGGGTTTGGGATGCCAAGGCCGAGCCTGCTGGCCCTGGACGTTGCTGGCCGAAGGCTGGGGCACAGAAGGACGAAGGGCTTAGGCTGTGGTTTGCGGCCTTTGTCCTTCTGAGCGAAGAGACCGAGTCAAGGTGGCATTGGACTTCTTGATCCTCTGCAGGTGACCTTCCACCCCAGGGTCAAGAGGTCAGTCCCAAAAGGGAACATCCGCCAACTTGTGCTGGGTATCTGAGTAAAGGTGGATATCCTCAGCCAAGCCCGCACGACAAGATAGCCACCGCGGCCGCCACCGATCTGGCACATGAGTCCCCTATATCCAAAGCAGTCTGAGCTGCTGTCTTGCCATGCCCTGGTCCCGCACCTGCTTAACCGTAGTCTGCAGATCGGCGGGAAGATGAGGGATGACCTCATCCAGGAGCCCAACAGGGCATGAGAAAATGTGCCATGAGGACGGCCAACTGGCCTGACGGCGGCCGAGAGAGGACGAGCGAGACTTTTGCCTCCGACATAGTCCAATTTCTTGACCTCTTGTCAGGAGGTTTGTCCACATCCCTGGCGCTAGCCGCGCCGAAAACGCTGTCGGTAACCAAACCCTCAGCAGAGGGGTGTTCAAAACCGACAAGGAACCGGTAGGGACCGGATACTTCCTGGCCAAGGCGCAGGGCAGGAAGCAGGGCGCTGCCTAGCTCCAGTGCCGACCCACTATGGCCTCGGCCACCGGAAGGCCTCCGCCGGAGAATCCTCGGTCCAGAATCTCCGAGGGGATACCTGGGCCGGTTTGGAACGGGTTCGAGCTCCATCCCGTAGACTCCGAGATGAGCCAAGCAGTCCTAGGAAGGACGACGGGCTATCGTCCATTGACTGACCTCCTGAAGACTCCAAGTCCAGTCGCTGAGAAAAAGGAGGAATCATCTTCGGACTCGGAAGAGTCCTCGAAGAGCTGCCTCTGGCCTGAGCCACCCTTCACCTGCCGAGGTCGGTCGGGAGGAGGGTAACTGACAGCCGATGGGTAGACCCTTAGCCGACCGAGAATCTTGGTCGGAGCCCCACTTGGTGGCTGTGGAGGCGGAGGTTCCACCGAATTGGTGGAGCAGCTGGTTTTGGCCAACAACCGACCTGGGTATAGGCCCTCGGATAAGTCGAGGGTTGTGCCGGCCGCTCCGTGACAGCCACTTAATGGCCGGGAAGGCGACGGGCCGGCTTATTCCCGCCAGGAGGAGTTGTTACTAAAATAAGGTCTCGCATCGCCGACGTACTTACGCCGAAGCCTCCTCATCCGGAGGAGGAGGATCGAGGACGAGCGGCGGCCCGCCACCGCTGGTGCCGAGACCGACCGCCTAGACGTGGGATCGGCTGGACCGCGAAGAGGTCCGAGACCGAGAGTCCCGAATTTCCGAGGTCGGTGCGGGGGAGGTGTCGGCCGAACCGCACTCCTTCGCTCGGATGGTCCATCCGAGGGCTCCGGAACCGGAGGCACAGGCGAGCCCACGGATCCTCAATCCTCCGGGGAACCGGGAGAGGGGAATCTCGGCTGCTAAAGGCGACAGCCCGTCCAATGGGTCGAGAAAAATCTCGACTTCATCGGTGGGAGTCTCGGTCAACTGACCTGACGGGGACACCGTGAGGCCAGTGGCCGAGGCCGAGCGGTCGACCGAAGCCGACGGCCCGGGAGAGGGACCTTTTCCGCTCCCAAGAGCGTCGACGGAGGGACTTACCCCTGTCCCTCTTTTTGGACCGAGAATAAGGTCCAGCAGACGCAGGCCCTTCTCCTTTAGTGGAGAGGGACAGACAAAGCTCCTTAAAAGAAGCCGTGTAGGAAGAACCCAGAGAGAGCGGGATAAATGCCGCGCCGAGAAGATACGTACCGCGCCGCCTTCTTCGAGGGCGACCATCCGGCCGAAGCTGATCCGCTTTGAGCCCGCCGCTCGGACACCGCCAACCGGCCTCCTTGGACTTCACCGGAGGGAAACGCTTCTCGGGACGGCCCAGTTGCAATCGGGCAGCACGGTCTTCGAGGACGTAGGCCGAGAAAGATGAGCACAGGTCGCAAGCCTGCGGGTCGTGCTCAAGGCCTAAGCAGTAGACACACGTGGAGTGTGGATCCGTCCGAGACATCTTTCACCGCATGGGCATCTCAAATCGAGTCGATTTGTCCATCGCAGCCGCGAGGGATAGAAGACTGAAGTCTTTTGCAAAATTTATTTTAAATCCATAACGGAGAAATAGGAACCAGTCTCAAACGCAGAGCGTTAAGGAGGAACCTGAGCTTCAAGCGGTAAGGAAGATCTGGTCATGGGGCGGAGAGCGAGTTATACCACCCGGGTGGGTGGGAGGAGCAAGCTTGAAGACCTTCCGGCAAGATTTAAAGCGGCAAGGATACCTGCCAATGAGTGTGGATGAACAACATATCCATGTCCCTAGAAAGTACAGTTACGCAAGAACTTACCATAACAGTAGATCTTGAGCAGCTCTTGCAGCAAGTTACACCATTAGGACTGAAGCCGGCAGGCGCCAGGACCCCACATAAATTTTGTAGCTAGCAGTATCCAGCGGGGACCGCCCCCGACGTCAGCACCCCCCCCAATCAGGCATCATACAAAAGGGGGTGGTCCCCTAGAATCCCCAGTTCTCCCGCCGGAGACTCCCGGCCGCTAGATGACATCAGAAGTGGAGACTGAGGATCCACCATCAAACAGTATTTAGAGTGGTGTTAGAAACACCCAATCCTAGAAGAGATATCGGAACAACTACCTCCAGAGGGGATGGTGGGAGGGAAACTACCTGCTGCAAGAGCTGTTCTTGAAGATCTACTGTTACGTAAGTTCTTACGTAACTGTACTATCTTACTTCGAGAAACAGCTCTTGAAGCAGGTTACATCATTAGGACTGATTCTCAAACAATACTGGAAATCCCTTGCAGGTGGGAGGAGGCTAGGTAGAGATCATGAGTTGGACCGAAGACTAGGATAGGAGTCCCTGAAGAACTGCTAGACCAAAACCAGCTCTTCGCCATGATGCAACGTCCAGGCTGTAATGCCTGATAAAGGTGTGCACGGTGCTCCAAGTAGCTGCTGCGCAAATGGCTGACGTGGACACGTTCCTCATGGCCGCAAGGGAGGTAGCCACCCCCCTTGTGGAATATCCCTTAACCACACCCGGTAAAGGTTTGTTACGTTTCTGGTAACAGAACGTGATACAATGGATGAGCCACCTGGACAGCGATTGTTTAGAAACCGGAGCTCCCATCATACTATGGGCGGAGACGAAAAGCTGATCAGATTTATGATGGTGCCCGATTCTGGTCAGGTAGTATCTTAGACACCTATGCACATCTAGAGTGTGCAGCAGGGCCTCTCCTCTATTAGACTGTTTAGGAAAATACACTGGTAAGTCGATGTCCTGATTGAGGGTGAGAGCTGAGACCACTTTAGGTAGAAACTTTGAATTTGTCCTTCGGGACACCCTGTCCTGGTGAAAAACCAAATAAGGTTCTTTGCACATCAGTGTGTGAAGTTCAGAAATCCTTCTGGCCGGAGTAACAGCAATAAAAAATAACGTCTTCCATGTCAGGAGACGTAGCTCGCAATCCGCGGCTGGTTCAAAAGGCGGCAGCATGAGCTGCTCCAGGACAACAGGTAAATTCCATGGAGGAACAGGATCCTTAATCGGAGGTCTAAGGTGGAGAACACCTCTCAGGAAGGCTCGTGCGGTGTCCAACTGAGTTATGGGACGTCGGCCTATAGGTGTGTGTGATAGACTGACATGGCACAAAGGTGTACTTTAATAGAGGAGTAGGCCAAGCCTGCCTGGAAGAGAGACAGGAGGTAGTCTAGGACCGACTTTCCCGGACAGTCTATCGGGGGAAGTCCTCGTGCTTAAGCCCAGAGGCAAAATCTGCGCCATTTCATGGCATATGTGGCATCAGTGGCCGGTTTTCCAGCAGCCACTAGAACATCTGCTACCTCTTGCGAGACCCCGTACCGCATGATAGCTATGTCTCTAGGTGTCAGGCTTGCAGGTTCAGAGAGCGAAGGACTGGATGGACCAAAGAACCTGCTTCCTGGGACAATAAGTGAGATGGCAGAGGCACCGGAGGTTCCTGGGACGGCTGGTGTAGCAGAGGGAACCAAATCAGTCTGGGCCAAAAAGGTGCAATAAATAGTGCTGCCTGCTCTCTGCGGAGTTTCAAAAGGACCCTCTGGATCAACAAGAAGGGAGGAAACGCGTAGAGGAATCTGCCCGTCCAGGAGAAGGGCAATGCTTCTCGCCAGAAAAACACCAGGCCTTGGATCTAGCTAGCAGAAATTGGGCAGTTTTGCATTGGATGGGGACGCAAAACGGTCTAACACTGGTGTGCCCCATCTGTTAAACAGATCCTCTACCACCTCCTGGAGTAGTTCCCACTCGTGGACTCTGGCCCGAGAGCGATAGTCTGCGATGATTATGTCCACCCTGGGACATGAACAGCAATGAGGTTTGCGCCGTGTCGTAGAACCCAATCTAACACCCTCATGGCCTCCTTGCAAAACGGGTAGGAATGGGTGCCTCCTTGTTTGTTGAGGTAATACATCACTGCGGTATTGTCTGTAACAGGGGAGTACCCAGTGGGATCTCTGACTGGAAGGCCTGCAGGGCATAAAGAACTGCTCTCATTTCCAAAATATTTATATGGAGATGAGCTTCCTGGGGCGTGCACGAGCCCTGACCCCGTTGAGGTGTGCTCCCCAACCGAACCCTGAGGACCTTAGTCTTCCTGGGAGGGGGATCCGTACCCCTAGGAGGCCGATCTGGCGTTGGGAGTCCCGGCGTCTCTCTGAGGAAGCTTGAGGTAGTTTTGAAGAGGACTTGGACTGGTGATGGTCTAAAGACTTCGAGGAGGCCCGGGAGGGTGCTGAAGAAGCAGAAGGCCTGCCTGAAGACTTAACCTTAACTGGAGGGGGCTGAGAGCGAGCCTCGGAGGGAGAGCAGTCTAAGCGTGTGGAGCCTGAGCTGGTGTGCGAGTCCAAGGCCTGGTTAGTGGATCTGAACCTGGCCTTCTCCCGATGCTTGTCCAGGTGCTTATGGGACTTAGAGGTAGACTCACCTCGGGGGCAGGGTCTTTGTCCAGGCCTTTCAACATTTCTTCCAAGAGGAACCCTTGAAGTGCCTTCTGGCGGCGGATCCGGGTGCGACTACTGAACCGCTGGCAAAAGGAGCAGGCCTTGGTGTAGTGTTCTGGGCCTAAGCACCGCAGACAGGATGAATGTAGATCCTTGAAAGGGATCTGTTTGACGCAGGCACACTTGGAGGGACATCCTGAGGAAGGAGTTGGAGATGCAGACATTTAGAGGTAAAACGTTTAAAGTTCTAGTCATCATTTGCTAGAGCAGGACTGTGAGGCCGATGATGGCAAGTCGACGGCGGGAAAAGAACTTGGGATTCTGGGGGACCGCCCCCTTTTGTATGATGCCCGACGTCGGGGGTGGTCCCCGCTGGCTACTGCTAGCTAGAAAATTTCCGTGGAGTCCTGGCGCCTGCCGGCTTCAGTCCTAATAGTGTAACCTGCTGCAAGAGCCGTTTCTCAAAGTAAGATCTTAAAATCACTATTATCCAAAGATGCATCAACTCATGTCAGTTGGGTTTGGTTTAACAGAAGCAAGTCAGTTCTACAGATAGTGTTGTACAAATTCCTTGTACCAAACATGAATCGTACTGCTTTCATATTAATGTACAAATACCAGATTCATTGTTACAATTTTAATGGTGAATCCTGTTACAAAAACAGCTATTGTTGACATTTTCTGCTATACATATTAAGCAACTCCAAAGAAACAGGTCTCCTACATTGCATTATAAAGCTACAGAAAACTGCAAAAATGTTTGAATGTAGGAAATATTTACAGACACCTTGAATTAAATAAAGCTGAAATGCAAAAAAGCAAGGTACAATGACATCAAAATAGATATAGTTAGCTCTTCAAAGATAATCATTTTAATAAGTAGCAACTGTTTTCTAAAATCTGTTCAAAATCCCAATTTTACTTTAAAGACTAGGCTGCTGGAATCCTTTAAAACTTTTGCTCGAGACTTTTTTTTTTTAAAAGCAGCATATTTAAAATCCATCATATACAAAGAACCTTGGACACCAAATTCACCAACCTTTTACTCTGAGGCCAGCACAAGAATCCCAAGAAATTATCTTTTACAGGAAAGGGATTACATTAACATTCTACTCATGCGACTGGTAAAAACACTATATTACAAATAAAACGTTCATTTTTTTGTCCTTGTACTAGGTCTTGTTCTCTCTGTGGATGTTGTTACTGCGATTTGCTGTCTGCCTGTACCGTTCTTTTCACGCATTTCTTTTGCATGCCGTCTTCCCCGAACTGTCTTATTCTCTGTGAAAGAAAAGTGGAAATTTTGTAAATAAATACTTCAGATTACTTTTCCACTAGGTTCCTAAGAAGCTGACTACCAATTTTCATTGTGCCCAGCAACCTTAAGACAGAGCCCACTGTCAAAACTTCTAGAGTCAACAGTAACAATAAAGCAAGTTTAAAAATAAGAAATTTCTTTATGCTTACCATAAATTCCTTTTCTATTAGAAATACCCATTGACAATGTTGGAGCTAACAGTTAATGTGCACCCCTACTAGGAGAAATGGCAGAGCCGAAAGATTCAGAATGCTGGGCATATGAAGATTCTGAACAGCAACTATGTCATTGTGCTTGCAGTGCCTCAATACGAAAATAAATGCAACATTGGACTACTAGATATGAAAAGCACACAATTAGAAGTCCATACAGATGACTATCCAGACTAAAGTATAGGAAATACAGTCTTACCTTGTCTGAGGACAGGTGGTCAATGGAAAGAACAGTTACGCAAGAACTTACCGTAACAGTAGATCTTCGAGAACAGCTCTAACAGCAGGTTACACCATTAGGACTGAAGCCGGTAGGCACCAGGACTCCACGGAAATGTTCTAGCTAGCAGTATCCAGTGAGGACCGCCCCCGACATCGGCCCCGCCTCAGACGTCAGGCATCATACAAAAGGGGGTGGTCCCCCAGAATAGTACAGTTACGTAAAAATTTACCGTAACAGATCTTCGAAAGAAGCTCTTGCAGCAGGTTCAAACAATGAGGACTGGCGGTGGTTCCAGCAACTTTCTCTAGCAGTACCGGCGTGGAACGCCTCGCCAATGTCGGCTCCACCTATACACGCCTGCATCAGGAGTTCCCCCACGCGTCTAGGTTCTCGACCCCCGCAAGGAAACCGCAGGTCGAAAAACGGCAACTGTTAGCCAACGGATGACCTTTCAAGCAGAAGTACACCAATCTGGAAAGGGCCTAATCCCTGTGGGGAGGAGGGCGGGAAATGTACCTGCTGCAAGAGCTTTCCTTGAAGATCTACTGTTACGGTAAGTTTTTATGTAACTGTACTATCTTACTTCGAGTAGAAGCTCTTGCAGCAGGTTCAAACAATGAGGACAGAGTCCCAAGCAGTATAAACTGCTGACAACTCCTGGGGAGGGGGAAACAAACAGGAGCAGAAAAAAAACAGGGAGAAACCTCAGGCAACCAGGCCCTGCAGGACTGCAAGGCCAAACCCTGCTCTGCACCTGGAAACCATGTCCAAACTGTAGTGCCAACAAAGGTGTGCACAGAGGTCCAGGTAGCGGCAGTGCAAATATCTGCCGTCAGAACTCTTAAGAGCGGCGAACAAAGTAGCAATAGCCCTCAGAGTGAGCTTTAAATCGGCCCCGAAGTCTACCTATTGTGCGTCTCATAACAATAGGAGATGCAATAGACCAACCAGCACGAAAGCGTCTGTCTGGAGACCGGGTGACCTGCCAACCGAGGAGCAAAGGAAACAGACTGCCTGACCCCCTTGGTTCTAGCCAAGTAACACCTGAGAGCCCTGTGGACGTCCAGGGAGTGGAGAAGGGCCTCTCCTCTACTGGAATGCTCCGGGTAATAACCGGGAGCTGAATCGACTGGTTTAAAGTGAGCTCTGAGACAACTTTCAGCAAAAATTTCGGATTTATGAGCAAATCAACCCGGTCTTTGTGAAAGATCAGATAGGGTTCCCTACACGAGGGCCTGCAGTTCAGAAACGTGCCTAGCCGAAGTGACCGCCACCAAGATTAGCATTTTCCAGGAGAGAAAACCGAGCTCAGCGCTCATAGCCAGTTCGAAGGGAGGAAGAGAGCTTTTCCAGGACGATCAGGGTCCCGGATGGGAGGTCTAAAATGCAGGATGCCGCAAAAAAAGCTTTGTAAACCTCCATCTGAACCACCGTCTTACCAGACACGAGAGAATGGTAAGCGGAGATGGCAGCCAAGTGTACCTTGATGGAGGAATAACTACGGTCTTTCTGAAACAAAAACAAAGAGCAAGTATTCAAGGACGGTATTAACTGGACAGACCAACGCGTCCACCTGCTTCGCTGTGGCGCAGATACAAAACCTCTTCCATTTCAAAACATAAGTGGCCCTGGTGGCAGGTTTCCTAGCCTCAACCGACACCTTGGCAACCTGGTCAGATACCCCAAAACGGACCATTGCTATGTCCTGAGGAGCCAGGCGTGCAGGTGAAGAGACCACAGGTTCGGGTGCATCAGGGACCTACTGTCCTGCGACAATAGATGCGAGGCTAGAGGAAGAGGCATCGGAGGTTCTGCCACTAGACGCTGTAGTAATGGAAACCAAATCTGGCGAGGCCACAATGGGGCGATCAGAATAATGGTGGACAACTCAGACTGTGCCTTGAGGAGGACCTTCTGAAGAGGGAAGGGATAAAGGAAGCTCCCGATCCAAAACAGGGACAAAGTACAGTTACTTCAGAACTCACCGTAACAGTAGATCTTCTAGAACAGCTCTTGCAGCAGGGTATACCATTAGGACTGAAGCCAGCAGGCACCAGGACCCCACGAAAATTTTCCAGCTAGCAGTCTTCAGCGGGGACTGCCTCTGACGTCGGTCCCGCCACAATCCTCTGTTCTTCCGCCGGAGACTCCCGGCCGCTGGATGACACCAGAAGGGGAGACGGGGGATCCGCCATCAGATGGCAAAAACAAGGCAATAGGAATGTCCCATCTTATGAGATGGATGCTTGACTACAACCTACCTCCAGAGGGGATGGTGGGAGGGAAGGTACCTGCTGCACAAGCTGCTCTCGAAGACCTACTGTTACGGTAAGTTCTTACGTAACTGTACCGTCTTACTTCGAGATGCAGCTCTTGCAGCAGGTTACACCATTAGGACCGATTTCCAAGCAGTAATGGCAATCACGCACCATCGGGAGGAGGAAAGGTAGAGACCTCGAGGGGTTACTAGTGGGGTACCGCAGGGTTCAGTATTGGGTCCAGTCCTTTTTAATGTCTTCATAAGTGACATTACAGAGGGACTGGAAGGAAAAGTATGCCTCTTTGCAGATGACACAAATATCTGCAACAGGGTTGATACACAAGGAGGTGTGGAAAGGATGAGAAGGGACTTGGCAAGGTTGGAGGAATGGTCAGAAAGAAAAAATTACTCACCTTAGTAATTGTTTTTCTTCTAATGGAGTCTTGCTATATTATGACTTCTTGCAGTTAGCCACAGCACTTGAACTGCCCCGGAGAGGAAAGAGTTAACTCCATAATGAATGGAGTTCTCAGCGTGAGCGCTTTACTGAAAGCTCTATCTGGCTAGCTTCAAACTGAAACTGTCAGATCTTTACGGAGCCAACACTCACTAAAAGTCTGTGTGGAAAGTACCCTACGCTAGCCAAATGGCTACCTACTAGTAACAACTACAATAACAACAACAACAAATATCACCCCTGACAAGCACTACTAGACCCCCCCCCCCAAAAAAACTCAAGTCCAGGAGGGGGGGCCAACACACAAATCAATAACGGTAGTACCTAATTTCCCCAATCCTAAAGGAAAAGAAGGGGGAAAACACCTATAATGGCATGACACAGTGCTTGCACTAATTTGCCCACACCCTACCCAAGTAGAAGTTCTGAGAGGGGCAGGTTGGGGGTGGGGGGGGGAGGGTGGGGTGGGTGGTGGTCATAATATAGCAAGACTCCATTAGAAGAAAAACAATTACTAAGGGAGTAATTTTTTCTTCAAACATGAAGTCTTGCTATATTATGACTTCTTGCAGATTACACAGCAGTACCTCTGATGAGGAGGGCCAGAACCTACTTAGAATAGGCTCTGAAGCACGGCTGTGCCAAACCGAGCATCTCTCCTGGCCTGGATATCCAGGGAGTAATGCTTGTGAAAAGTGTGAACTGTTTTCCAGGTTGCAGCTTGACAGATTTCCAAAATAGGAATATCTCTAGCAGCCGCTAGAGATGCGGCTGTACCCTGTAGAATGGGCCCCTCAATCCTGAGGGGGGTTCTACCCAGTTTTTGGTAGCAAATTGATACAAGAGACAATCCACTGGCAATTGTCCTCTTAGTGGCAGGTTTTCCTTTGCCGACCTCACCATAGGTGAGAAAGAGTTGGTGGGATTCGAACCTGTGACCCTTGGTGCGTTCCAGATAACTCAATGCCCTCAACATCCAAACTGTGCAATCTCCTTTCACCAGAGGAAGAGTGCTCAGTGAAAAATACTGGAAGGGAGATGGATTGGTTAAGATGGAAATCCGAAACCACTTTAGGTAAAACTTTGTTAGTCCTGAGGACTACCTTATCCCTGTGAAAAGAAATAAAATCATTTTCTACTGAAAGGGCTTGTAACTCACTATGCGCCTAGCAGAAGTGATGGCCACTAAAAATACAGTTTTCCAAGTTAAGAACTTAAGGTCTGCAAGACAGGGGTTCAAAAGGGGGCTGCATTAACTGAGCAATGTAAACATTAAGGTCCCAGGCAGGGGTTGGTCCCAAAAGGAGGGTTAGTATGAAGTAACCCTTAAAAACTTGGAAAACACAGGGTGAGAAGAAGGGAGGAAGGCTTTCTGCTGAGATGAAAGCAGAGACAGCTGCCAAGTGGACTCTTAAGGTAGCTGGCCTGAAGCCCAAAGAATTAAGATGGACCATGTAGTCCAGCAAAGTGGGCAAATCAGCAGATTCTGGGACAATATGCTTATCAGAACACCAGATGGAAGACCTTTTCCACTTGGAATTATAAGTGGCTCTAGTGGAAGGCTTCCGAGAGGCCTTTAAAATATCAAGGACACCTTGAGAAAGGTGTAAATCAGCAAATTCTAACTCTTCAAGAGCCAAGCCTTGAGGTCGAGGGATTTGAGGTTCGTATACCATACTCTCCCTGGGCACAGGTCAGCAGATTGTGAATCCTGGGAAGGCACAGGGAAGGTGGACTGTCAGTGATAGCAGGAGGGGTACCAGGGTTGCCTGGCCCAGTCTGGTGCAATCAGAATCACTTTGCAAGGTTGGGATCTGATTTTACTAACACCTTGAAAAGAAGAGGGAAGGGACAGGAACTTCCTTCCCAATCCAACAGAAGGGCATCCAGGGGACTGAGCCCATCACTGGGGGCCTGCAGCAGAACAGTGGAAGTTGGTGGTTGTCTGGGGCTGCAAAAAAATCTATCTGAGGGGTGCCCCATCTGGCAAAGACTGTTCTCAGCACTCGGGGATTCAGGGACCATTCGTGATGGCCCGGAGAAATCCTGCTGAGGGCATTTGCTAGGACATTGTCCTTCCCTGGCAGATGAACTGCTATTAGAGAAGTGTTCAGGGAGTAGGCCAGAGACCACAACTTCATTGCCTCGTGCACAGGGCCGACGCATCGAGTGCCCCTTGCTTGTTGATGTACCACATTGTTGTGGTATTGTCTGTTCTGACCTGGACTACTTTGTTCTGGACAGATGCAGAAAAGCTTGAAGAGCTAAAAGGACAGCTCTGAGTTCCAGCAAGTTGATGTGGAGCAGAGATTCCTGGGGGACCACACTCCCTGGGTGGAGGTCGCCCAAGTGTGCCCCCACCCAGGAGGAGGCATCCGTAATGAGGGTGAGGGAGGGAATAGGAAAGAAGGGACCCCTGTCTTAAATTGCTCTGATCCTGCCACCACTGAAGAGCTAGGATCAGAGTTCGGTCACAGGAACCAGTTTGGCAAGGGTCCTCCTTTGGGACCAATAGGCCCTCAAATGAAACTGAATGTTCATCTGGAATCTTGCTCCCTGCACTACAGCTGTGGAGGCGCCATGTGCCCACTGGCTGCAAAAGGTGTCTGCTGGTCCTGCAGGGTGAGAGAGGAGGCCAGGGCGCTAACTTCTACCCTTTCCAAGGGAGGAAGGCCTGGCCAGCTTTGTGTTCAATTCGCACCTAAGAAAGTAAGTACCTGGACTGGTTCTAGAACTGACTTTTGGTAGGTTTAGTAGAATCCCAGGAGGTGAGAAGCTGCTGGGTGACTTGCAAGTGGGATTTCACCTGTTCTGGAGACTGTCCAGCAATGAGCCAGTCGTCCAGGTAGGGAAAAACAGCAACCCCTTGCCTTCTTAAATGAGCCACTGCTAGACATTTTGTGAATACCCTTGGAGCAGAGGTAAGACCGAAGGGCATTGCCCTGAACTGGTAGTGGCCTGAGGGCAGTTCGAACCTGAGGTACTTTTGGTGAGAAGGCCTGATTAAGACATGAAAATAAGCATCCTTGAGGTCCAGGGAGGCTAGCCAGTCCCCTGGCCTCAGTGAGGGCAAAATCATTGCCAAAGTTAACATTTTGAACTTTGGTTTCAAAAGGTGTTTGTTCAAATACCTTAAGTCTAGGATGGGCCGATTTCTCCTGTCTTTTGGTGTAAGGAAGTATCTGGAGTACAGACCTTGCCCTGGTGAAAGGGGAGAACCCTTTCCACTGCTTTGCACTTTAACAGGGCAGAGACCTCTGCCTCCAGGGCAAGGGCCTCTAGGGGCTTGCAGGTGGGCGCCTGGCCCTCATCTTTGGAAAATGTTTGAAGCTGAGAACCAGACCCTGGCTTATCACTCCAGAACCCATTTGTCCGAGGTTACGGACACCCAGTTCTGACTGAAGCAAGCCAATCTGCCCCTACTGGTACAGGAGAATCGGCCCTGGGCACCCCATCAGGGTGCCTGCTTGGCAGATGCCTTAGGCTGAGGGGTGGGGGACGGCTTGCCTGCCGCCTGCCCTCTGCCTCTGAAAACCTCTGAGCATAAGCAGAGGAAGCTTGGGATTGATAAAAAGGCCTGTGGAAAGGCCTGCGCCTCTGTGGAGTGGCATGCTGCTCCTTGGCCTGGGCACTTTTGTAGGTAGTTCTGTATTCATCCATCTTTTTCATATAGTTCTCTGTCTGCTCCCCAAACAGAGAATTTCCTACCACAGGAAAATCCATAGCTTTTGACTGAGTGTACTGTGACAGATTAGTGCACCTGAGCCATGCCAACCTACGGAAAGCTACAGAAGTGGCCATGACCCTAGAGGAAACATCATTAACATCAACAGCAGCATGAAATTGAACTTTAGAGGCTTCAATGCCATCAGCAGCCACTTGTTCCAATTCACTAGCCAGCTGGCCATGGCCCGCTTGGCTAACTGCATCCCATCTAGATTTCTGATATCTAGCTACATAAGCCATATAATTTGCCTGCCTGAGTCCCAAAGAGGCTGCCATATACTGCTTTTTGCCATGGCATCAATCTTCCTAGAATCTTTATCAGGAGGATGTGAAGCCAGGAATGTTAGCTTGTCACAGGCTGCAGCCTGTACCACTCTACATGACTACACTGCTCGAAAGGAAGTCTGTATCAGGGCCTGATAAGGCATACCTCCTGTCCATCTTTTATCGACAGGAGGCAGAGAATTTGGATTTTTAAAATTTTCATTGTTTGCTTCCTGAATGACTTATGCAAAGGAATAGACAATCTTCTAGACTTGGAATATCCATCATCTCAACATAATCAGGCTCCTCTTGCTCATCCACAGCCTCTTCTAAGGGAAGCTGGAGGGTTTCAGCAACTTTCTTAAAAAATAAAATGAGATGGGGACTCAGACAGCATAGGGAGATTCCAATGGTCTGTCTGAGAGATGTCCGGTTCAATGGGCACATCCAGACCCTCCCAGCCACATACATACTGCTCATAATCCTCCTCCCCTCCTGTGGTTCATAAAATTCTTCAACATCATACTCCTGAACCACTGGGACCGGACGAACCAACCTTTTACCAGCTAGTGGTGGTTCGGACGGTCCCTGAGACAGTGCCAGGCAAGACACCCTTATTGGTTCCTAACCGTGTCACGGGTATTTGAAAACAAATTAAAAAGTTCGTCTTTTTTTAGAACCGATAAGAACCGGGAACCGCACTCTAAATGTCCATACAATACTTTAAAACGTCTTTTTAACCAAACCGATCGGTTCAAAACCGAACCGATAAAGATATTTTCCACACAGACCAAAAGACCTGTACTTACGGTTTACCAGATAGAGCTTTGAACCGAAGCGGTAAAATAAATACTTTTCCGGTTTATTTAAACCGAGAATTACTTGTTTTAACCGAAATGAACCGAGCTGAAGGAGATCTCCGGAGCGACTGTTCAGATGTTGGAGTAAAAATCTGACAGTTTCAGTTTGAAACTAGCCAGATAGAGCTTTCAGTAAAGCGCTCGCGCTGAGAACTCCATTCATTATGGAGTTAAGTGTTTCCTCTCCGGGGCAGTTCAAGTGCTGTGACTAACTACAAGAAGTCATAATATAGCAAGACTTCATGTTGTTTGAATATGGCAGCTAGGATTCAATGCAAAGAAGTGCAAATAATGCACCTGGGAAACAAGAACCCAGGGAAAAATACACAATTTGGGGGTAGTAACAACAACAAAAAGGAAAGGACCTGGGATAATCATATCAGATGACCTTAAGGTTAGCAAGCAATGTGAGAAGGCAGTAGGGAGGGGCTGGGGTATACTGGGATGCACAAGGAGAGGCATCATCAGTAGAAAACAGGAAGTCGTTATCCCTCTGTACAGACAGTTGGTGAGACCCCATCTGGAGTAGTGTGTCCAGTTCTGGAGACCCCATCTCTGCAAGGACATAGACAGGATAGAGGCAGTCCAGAGGAGGGCAACTAAAATGGTGCAGGGTCTGCAAGAGAAGTCGTATGAGGAGAGACTAAAGGAGCTTAACATGTATACCCATGAGGAAAGAAGGGAGAGGGGGGACATGACAGAAACTTTTAAGTACCTCAGTGGAATCAACAAAGTCCAAGAGGGTAGCATCTTTCAGAAAAAGACGTGCAAGAACAAGGGGACACAATTTAAAGATTTTGGGGGGGGCGCGGTTCAGGGGCAATGTGAGGAAGTATTTCACAGAGAGGGTAGTGGATGCATGGAACAGCCTTCCTGAGGAGGTTGTAGGGTCCAAAACTCTGGGAGAATTCAAGAATGCATGGGACAGACATAAGGCAATTCTTGTGTGTGTGGGGGTAGGGAGAAATAGGCTGTTGGTTAACTAGGATCTGCGGCCTATCCTGTAGGTAGGGAAATGGGCAGACTAGATGGGCCAAGCGGTCCTCATCTGCCGTCAAAGTCTATGTTTCTATGAGCATAGGACAGAAGTCCCTGAAGGACAGCTAGACCGAACCCCGTTCTTCGCCTTGATGCAGTGTCCAGACAGTGGTGCCTGATGAAAATTGCTGCAGAGCTCAAGTAGCTGCAGGCGCAATAGCCGAGGTGGAGACGTTCTTCAACGCCGCAAAGGAAGTAGCCACCCCCCCCAGTGGAATGACCCTTGACCACGCCCGGTAAGGGTTTACTGCGCTTATAAGAGAAAAGTGCACTGGATGAGCCACCTAGATAGTGACTGCTTAGAAACAGGAGCTCCCTTCATCCTGTGGGCAAAGGAGACGCAAAGCTGGTCCAATTTTCGGTGTTTAGTTCTGGTCAGGCAGTATCTGAGGCACCTATGCACATCTAAGGTGTGCAGAAGGGCTTCTCCTCGATTAGAGTATTTTGGAAAATACACGGGTAGATCGATGTCCTGATTAAGGGTGAGAGCTGAGACCACCTTAGGCAAAAATTTTGGGTTTGTCCTTGGAGATACCCTGTCCTGGTGGAAAACCAAATAAGGCTCCTTACACATAAGAGCGTGCATTTCCGAAATTCTTCTGGCAGAAGTAACTGCAACTAAAAATAGCGTTTTCCAAGAGAGAAAATGTAGCTCGCACTTCGCGGCTGGTTCAAAAGGTGGCAGTGTGAGCTGCTCCAGGACGAAGGGTAAGTCCCATGGAGGGACTGGATCCTTAACTGGGGGCCTAAGGTGGAGGACGCCCCTCAAAAAGGCCAAGAGTTGTGTCCAGCTGGGCCACAGTGCGTTGGCCTACGGGAGCATGGTAGGCTGAAAAGGCACACTTTAATCGGAGTAAGCCAGGCTGGAGTGGAAAAAGGAAAGCAGGTAGTCCAGTACCAGTTTTTCTGGACAGTCCAAAGGCGGAAAGCCGTGCGCTTGAGCCCACAAGCGGAACCTGCGCCATTTCATGACGTAGGTTGCGTGGGTAGCCGGTTTTCTGGCGGCAGAAAGCACATCTGCCACTTCTTGCGAGACCCCGTATCGCATCATGGATGTGTCTCTAGGAGCCAAGCGTGCAGGTTCAGTGAACGTAGGTCCGGATGGACTAAGGAACCCGCCTCCTGAGACAGTAGATGGGAGTGGATTGGCAAAGGCACTAGAGGTTCCTGGGATAGCTGATGCAAGAGAGGGAACCAGATCTGTCTGGGCCAGAAGGGTGTGATTAGGATGAGCGTCGCTTGCTGCCTGCGAAGTTTTAAAAGTACTCTCTGGATCAACAGGAAAGGAACAGAGAAATCTGCCCGCCCAGGAGAGGGACAACGCATCTCGCCAGAAAACACCAGGCCCCGGATCTAGCGAGCAAAAATTGGGCAGTTTTGCATTGGATGGGGCTGCGAAGAGGTCCAACTCTGGAGTACCCCATCTGCGAAACAGATCTGCCACCTCCTGGAGTAGTTCCCATTCGTGAACTCTGGCCTGAGTGCGGCTCAGGCTGTCTGCGATGATGCTGTCCACTCTGAGAACATGAACTGCAATAAGGTTTGCACTGTGTTTCAAGACCCATTCCCACACACTCATGGACTCCCTGCAAAGTGGGAAGGAGTGGGTGCCTCCTTGTTTGAGGTAATATATCACCGCGGAATTGTCTGTAACAGAAGTGTACCTGGTGGAATCTACAACTGGAAGGCCTGCAGAGCGTAAAGGACTGCCCTCATTTCTAGCATGTTTATGTGGAGATGAGACTCCTGGGCTGTCCACAGGCCCAGAGACTGAACACCATCGAGGTGTGCTCCCCACCCGAGCCCTGAGGATTCTGTGGAGAGAGTCACAGTCAGGGACGGCGCTGTAAAGGGGACTCCCGCCAAGAGGGTCCCAGGATGGAGCCATCATTGCCAATCTCGAATTATGGTCCTCATGATTCGGACTGGGTGCTGCAGATGGTCTTGCCTTTGGTCCCACTGTACCCGTAACATCCACTGGGTTATCCGCATGTGGAGACAGGCTAGTGGGGCTGTTGCAATGGCCGCAGCCATGTGTCCGAGCAGGCAAAGGACCAGTCTGGCTGGGATGGTCTTCTTCGCCGATAACTCCCTGATGAGGGATCTGATGTGTTCCGCTCTGTCCATGGGAAGGAAAACTTTCCCCTCTGACAGTATCTAGAACTGCTGCGTCTGGGACGGAATGAAAGACTGGGTGCAGTGGATGGCAGACATCAAGGCCTCCCGGGAGGGCGCCATGAGAAGCCAATTGTTGAGGTAGGGGAACACGTAGTGGCCCTGTCTCCTTAGAGACGCGGTTACGACTGCCATGCACTTCGTGAATACCAGAGGTGCCGAGGACAGCCCGAAGGGAAGAGCTCGGAACTGATAATAGTGGCCTTGAAACTCGAGGTGCAGGAACCTCCGGTGTGCCTGAGCAATAGGAATGTGCAGGTAGGTGTCCGCATGTCCAGGGACGCCAGAAAGGTGCCTTGCTTCAGCATGCAAATTAGGCCCGGGAGGGTCACCATGCGGAAGGGCCTGTAAGCAACAGAAAAGTTGAGGTCGCTGCGGTCCAGTATTAGACGGAGGTCCCGTTTTCTTTGGAACCAGGAAGTGGTGAGAATAGTACCCTAGTCCTCTCTGGTTCCCTGGTACGTGCTCTAAGGCTTCCTTTTCCAGAAGCATGACCACTTCCTGCTGTATGAGCAGGGCAGCTGACCCGAATAACGGGAAAGCAGGGGAGGTCTTGTAGGTGGGCTGCCTACAAACTCTATGTAATGGCCATTTTTGACCAGCTGTAGAACCCACCTGTGATCGATTGCCACCCTAAAAGGTGGCGTGCGATGCGACCCCCAACTTTCTTTGCCCATTGATCCTGAGGAGGGGCGGGGGCCGGGAAGGAGTCATGCTATGGCAGCGTTTGTCCCTGTGGGCTGGGCCGACTGACAATCGGACTGACAATCGGCCTCTGCCTGGGGACGACTTGGCCTGGGCCTTGTGTGAGAAAGTGCCCCTCTGCCGCTGGCTGGAGCGTTGCTGTTGTCTTTGTAGCTGGCCGCGAAAATGGCTCTGGTTCCTACGAAAGGAACTAGGCCTAGATCTGTACATAGTTTGTACAGATCGGACCGCCTTACCTGCGTCCTGGAGTTTGGTGATAACTCTCTGAGGCTTCACCAAACAGGACCTCGCCATTCTATGGGACACCTAGAATGTTTTTCTGGACGTCCGGGGTAAATCTGGAGACATGGAGCCAGGAGCGTCTCCGGAGACAAACGCCTGAGGCTGCAGCTCTGGTTGAAGAGTACGCAGAATCATATGCGGCTCTGAGCAATTTGGTCCCCAGATCTGACAAAGTGCGGAGGAGGTTAAAGAGCTCCGCTTTCTGGTCACCATTGGGAAGCTTTTCAATCAGGTCCTGGCCCTGTTCCCACAGGACGTTCTGGAACTGAACCATACGAGTCAGATAGTTCAGTGACCTGATGGCACAAGTAGCAGCCACGTACGTGCACCTTCCCAGTGCATCCAATTGCTTGGATTCCTGGTCTGGTGGCTGGGTGCTCATATGCCGTGGTCTCTGAAACCGGTCATGTGAAACTATGATGACCAGCGAATCAGCCAGAGGATGGTTCGCCAAATACTGGTCCTCCCTAGGGGCCTTGTATAGACGGTCAGCCTTCTTTGGCACCGCAGGAGGGGAATGCAGACGTTTCCATGCAGCCTTGGTGACGTCCACGAAGGTATCCACTAAGGGCGGCACTACCACAGGCTTTGGGTCTTTTTGTCGAAGGTAGCGGGCAAGGCGTTCTCGCTCAGGGTCAAGCTCCTCAGCATCCCACCCCATGTTCCCCTGGATGTGCCTCATGATCTCAGCGAAGGAGGGATCATCCGGAGGAGACCTGGGTAAGGTCGTGTGGGTCAGGAGAGGCAATGCTGAGAGGAGAAGGTGACCTGGAATACACTGACGTATCCGACCTGGAATCCTCCCCTGGAGTGTACCGGCGTCGTCTGGGACTGGGTGACCCTGAGGGGGATCTGGAGGGAGGCCTTCTGTCGGAAGATCTACCCCTAGGAGGTGGAGTTTGCTCCTTGTGGGATGGAGGTAGTCCTATGGGCCCCCTAGGTGGAGGAGGGGGTGTAGGTGGTGAAGGAGTAGGAGGACGACGCGTGGGGACCACATTCTTCTTGATGGTGTCCCACCAAAAGGTAAAGAGCTCCTTTACCTCTGCAAGGTTCATACCAGACGATGGACCTGGCGCCCCGGGGTCAGGTCCCCAAGGGTCTCCCACTCTGGGGAGGATTCCCGTGGGAGCCCGGCGTCGATGTCACCCGCCTGGTCTTCGGCCTGTTGGTGTCCTCCTCTGTAGAGTCTCACCGACTGGCGTCCGCCGGCGACAGAGGTGCGGTCTTCCACTCCGGGGTAGCCTACTTTTTCAGACCTGGCGAACGCCTGGCCGGCGACAGGTGTCTCAGTGTCGTCGGCTCCTGCGTCCGTTTGAGGGGCGTCAGGTACTTAGTTTTGCGGTGTGCCGGATCCGGACCTCGGGGTGGTTGGGAAACTGACCTGGAGTCGGTATCCCGGAGACGGGAGGAAGATTTGTGGTGCTCACCCAACTTCCAAGAGGCCTTGGAAGGTGTTGAAGCCGAGGGCCTCGAAGTCTTCAGAGACTGGAGCAATGAAGAACCGCTGGAGGACCTGAACCAGGGGAGGTTGCGACCGAGCCCTAGAGGAAGAGCGGTCCGATTTAGAGCCAGAGCTTCGGGAGTCCGAGGCCCGTGTAGGAGACCTGGACTTCGCCTTTTCCCGGTGCTTATGGGATTTGCTTGAAGATTCTCCCTGGGAGGAAGGTTCCTGGTCCATGCTTTTCATCTAAGAGAAATGCTTGAAGTGCCTTCTGACGGCGGATCCTGGTGCGGCTGTTAAAACCCTGGCAAAAGGAGCAGGCCTTGGTGTTGTGGTCCAGGCCTAGGCAGCGCACACAGGACGAATGGGGATCCTTGAAGGGGGATCTGTTTGCCGCAGGTGCACTCTGAGTGGTGACCCTCTAAAGATGCAGTTGGAGAGGACATCAGCTGAGCAGAGCCAAAAGAGACAAAATCGTCGTTTTGTAGTCGTACACTAGTAAGGAGACCGAGAGGCCGATACTGGCGAGTCGACGGTGGGAAAAGAAATACAGGTTACTCACCTGTAACAGGAGTTCTAGGAATGGTATATGTTGTTCATCCACACTCATTGGCAGTATCCTTGCCGCTTTAAATCTTGCCGGAAGGTCTTCAAGCTTGCTCCTCCCACCCACCCCGGGTGGTATAACTCTCGGCTCCGCCCCATGACGCCAGATCTGGCCCGCTGGAAGCTCAGGTTGTGCGTCGAAGCCGGGGAGGTCGGGTGGGTCGTGTGGATGAACAACATATACCATTCCTAGAACTCCTGTTACAGGTGAGTAACCTGTATTTCTAGGGACATGGATATGTTGTTCATCCACACTCATTGGCAGACTCCTAGCAGTTCTCCGGGAGGAGGGAGGCAAGACGCACACCCCATATACTTACTTGGGAAAGAGAGACTGAGAACCGAGGCCCCAAAACCAGCATCCCGGCGTGACTCAAGGTCGATGTGGTAGTGGGTAATGAAGGTGTTTGCTGACTTCCAGGTAGCAGCCCTGCAGATTTCCTGGATAGGGACGCCCTGGAAGCAGCCACCACGCAGCAGTATGGCGGGTAGAATGAGCTCTTATCCTCTGGGAGGCTCCATGCCCGCCAACTTATAGCAGAGATCTATGCAGGAGGTTACCCACCTGCTTATCAGTCCGCTTGCTGCAGGTCTGCCAGGCAGCGGCTTCAGCGTAGGTGACAAACAGCTGGCGAACCTCTCCCCGAATATCAGCCGTGCGCTCCTTATAATAAGCGAGCGCCCTTCTAGGATCCAGAGTATGGAGCCTATATTCGGCCTCCGAGGTGTGATTGGGGTAGAACACCGGCAGAGTCAACACCTGGTTAAGGTGAAACTCCGACACCACCTTCGGAAGGAATTTCGGGTGGGGCGCAGGACAACCTGTCCCTGTGGAAGACCAGGTAGGAGACTCGATGGAAGCGCCTGGGCTCTCCCATCCTTCTGGCTGACGTGATAGCCACCAAGAAGGCGGTCTTCCACGACAGGTGAGAGAGAGCACACCTGTGCATAGGTTCGAATGGCTTGCCCATGAGCTTTGCCAGTACCAGCAGTAGATCCCACGGAGGTGGGGGTTCCCGCACTGGAGGGGAAATGTGATCAAGGCCTTTGAAAAAGCGCCAGACCACCTTCTCCTGCGCCACCGACTGCTTCCCGGCCCGCGTCGCAAGCAGAGATGGCTGCCAGGTGCACCCTTAGGGTCCGACCCAAGCCCTTGACTAGAAAGGGACCATAAATAGTCCAAGATGCTTGCCAAGGAACAGGAGGAAGGGTCCAAGCCTTGTTCCTGACACCAAATGGAAAACCTTTTCCATTTGAAGGCATAGCATTTTCTGGTCGACTCATGGACGCCTCAACTACATTGAGGACCTCGTCGGAAAGACCCAAGGCCTGGAACTCTAGCCGCCAGGAACCAGGGTCAGGTGCAGGGATTGAAGGTCCGGATGGAACACCTTCCCTGATTGACTGAGAGCAGGTCCGGGCGAGCTGGAAGCTGCCGGGAGTCCTGGAGCTGAGACTGAGGAGATCTGGTACCAGAACTGGCGAGGCCAGTCTGGGGCTATCAGAATCACCTGCGCCTTGTCCCTCCTCGCCTTGAGAAGCACCTTGTGGATCAAGGGAAATGGGGAAAGGCGTAAAGAGGCCCGGGGTCCATTGCCTCGAGAAGGCATCCCCTGCAGCGAGCCCTGCTGAGGGGGCGGGCATGGAACAGACTCAGCTTGCTCTCCATGGAGGCAAACAGGTCCACCTGAGGTGTGCCCCAAAGGGAGAACAGATGCTGTACTACCTCCGCAGGAGAGACCACTCGTGGGATGCAGCCCCTATCCGGCTCAGGGCATCGGCCAGGGTGTTGGAGGCTCCTGCCACGTGAATGGCTAGGAGAGATCCGCCTCCAGGCTGCGCCACAGTGACCAAATGCGGAGAGCTTCCTTGCATAGAAGCATGGAGCGTCCCGCCCTGGCGGTTTAGATAGTACATGGTCGTGGTATTGTCCGCCTGACTCGGACCACTTGACCCCGGAGGAACGGAGCAAAGGCGGTGAGAGCTAGGCGGACCGCCGGAGCTCCAGCAGGTTGATGTGGCATCGGGACTCATGGGACCAGAGGCCATGAGCCCGGTGTTCCCCAGATGGGCACCCCAACCCATCAGAGAGGCATCGGTCGACAGAGAGACCGCCGGCTCGGGCGGACGAACGGGATGCCCTCCTGCAAATGATCTGGAAGGTCCACCACTGGAGAGCATTCCCACATCCCCTGTGTCACCGACACAAGCTGGTCCAAGGGATCGTGCAGCCAGACCACTGGCTGGCCAGTCCCCACTGAAGGGGACGTGATGTTCCAGCGGGCCCAACGGACCACGCTGGTACAGGCCGCCATGAGACCCAGGAGGCGCAGGAAGTCCCGGCAGGGCGCATTGCCCAACCAGAAATGATCGGGCAAAGGAGGAAAGAACTCGCCCTGTCCGCCGGGAGCCAGCCTGGCTCGAAGAGAGTCGAGCTGCGCCCGATGAATAAAATCACCTGCTTCGCTCGAGTTCCGACTTGGCCTCGCTGATAAGGAGGCCCAGTTGAGAGCAGACCTGGAGGGCCAGATCTCTGGACCACCCGCCTCCTTCCTGGAGGGAGCTGCTATCAGCCAGTCGTCCAGGTAAGGGTACACCCGACCCTCGGCGCCAAGAGGAATGCTGTCACCACTGCCATGCATTTGGTGAAGACCCTGGAGTTGGAGACAAGTCAAGGGCATGGCTTGAATCAAGAGGGATCCTTCCGCTGAAGCGAAGGAATCTCTGGTGAGACGGACGGATAGGGACGTGAAAAACGGCCCTGCAAGTCCAGAGAGCAGAACCCACGCTGCTCCAAGGATGGTATTATCTGAGCCAGAGTGACCATCCTGAAGGTTCGAGACCTTAGGAACTTGTTTAGGTCGAGAATGGGGCGCCAGCCCCCCGTCCGTTTCGGAACCAGGAAGTACCTGGACACAAACCCTGGGTCTGAAGGAGGGTCCACCACCTCTCTTACCACCTCCTTCTGGAGGAGGAGAGTGATGTCGGCTCGACGAGCCGCCAGTGAGGCTGGGGATCCCGAAGCCCCCCGAGGGGCGACGGCTCTGAAGGGTGGTGCCTGCTCGAATTCCAGAGGCAGGCCTCTTCCCACCACCTCCAAGACCCACCTGTCCGTGGTAACATCGGACCAGGCGGAACGGAGTGCGGAGCCGTCCCCACGGGGACCCAGGGAAGAGTGAGCGGGGATGGGGCGACACCCCTCAGCCCGTCACTGGGCAGGCTTGGAGGAGGGACCGGCCGAGGGACCTCCTGGGCCCTCCTCCCTGCCTCCTGTTAGAGGAAGCCGGCGGTTTGGGTTTGGGATGCCAAGGCCGAGCCTGCTGGCCCTGACGCTGTTGGCCGGGCGCCACTGGGGCACAGAAGGACGAAAGGGCTTAGGCTGTGGTTTGCGGCCTTTGTCCTTCTGAGCGGAAGAGACCGAGTCCAAGGTGGCATTGGACTTCTCGATCTCTGCAGGTGACCTTCCACCCCAGGGTCAAGAGGTCAGTCCCAAAAGGGAACATCCGCCAACTTGTGCTGGGTATCCAGGTAAAGGTGGATATCCTCAGCCAAGCCGCATGAGCCACCTCCGCGCCACCCATCTGGCACATGAGTCCCCTACATCCAAAGCAGTCTGGAGCTGCTGTTTGGCCACTGCCCTGCCCTGGTCCCGCACCTGCTTAACCGTAGTCTGCAGATCGGGCGGAAGATGAGGGATGACCTCATCCAGGAGCCCAACAGGGCATGAGAAAATGTGCCATGAGGACGGCCGAACTGGCCTGACGAAGGCCAGAGAGGACAGTGAGACTTTTCGCCCGACATAGTCCAATTCTTGGACTCCTTGTCAGGAGGTTTGTCCACATCCCTGGCGCTAGCCGGCGCCGGAAAACGCTGTCGGTAACCAACCCTCAGCAGAGGGGTGTTCAAAACCGGACAAGGAACCGGGGACCGATACTTCCTGGCCATCCTGGCCAAGGCGCAGGGCAGGAAGCAGGGGCTGCCAAAGTTCCAGTGCCGACCCACTATGGCCTCGCCACCGGAAAGGCCTCCGTCGGAGAACCTCGGTCCAGAATCTCCGTGAGGGATACCTGGCCCGTTTGGAAACGGGTTCGAGCTCCATCCCGGTAGACTCCGAGATGAGCCGAAGCAGTCCTAGGAAGGACGACGGGCTATCGTCCATTGGCTGACCTCCTGAAGACTCCAAGTCCAGTCGCTTGGAGAAGAAGGAGGAATCATCTTCGACTCGAAGAGTCCTCGAAGAGCTGCTCTGGCCTGAGCCACCCTTCACCTGCCGAGGTCGGTCGGGAGTGAGGGTAACTGACAGCCGATGGGTAGACCCTCAGCCGACCGAGAATCCTTGGTCGGAGCCCCAATTGGTGGCTGTGGAGGCGGAGGTTCCACCGAATCGGTGGAGCAGCTGGTTTTGGCCGAACAACCGCCTGGGTATAGGCTCGGACAAGTCGAGGGTTGTGTCGGCTGCCCGTGACAGTTACTTAATGGCGGGAAGGCGCGGAGTCGGCTTATTCCCGCCAGGAGGAGCTGTTGCAACATAAGGTCCTCGCACTGCCGACGTAATTACGCCGAAGCCTCCCCTCATCCGAGGAGGAGGACGAGGACGAGCGGCGACGCCGCAACGCGGTGCCGAGACCGAGACCGCCTATGACGGTGGGAACGGCTGGACCGCGAAGAGGTCCGAGACCGAGACCGAGAGTCCCGGAATTTCCGGGGTCGGTGCAGGGAGGTGTCGGCCGGAACCGACACTCCCTTCGGCTCGGAAGGTCCATCCGAGGGCTCCGGAACCGAGGCACAGGCGAGCCCACGGATCCTCAACTCCTCCCGGGAACCGGGAGAGGGGAATCTCGCTGCTAAAGGCGACAGCCCGTTCAATGGGTCGAGAAAATCTCGACTTCATCAGTGGGAGTCTCGGTCAACTGACCTGACGGGACACCGTGAGGCCAGTGGCTCAAGCCGAGCGGTCGGACTGAGCCGACGGTCGACGGCCCGGGGAGAGGGACCTTTCCCGCTCCCAAGAGCGTCGACGGAGGGACTTACCCTTGTCCCTCTTTTTGGACCGAGAAAAAGGTCCAGCAGACGCAGGCCCTTCTCCTTTAGTGGAGAGGGACAGACAAAGCTCCTTAAAGGAAGCCGTGTAGGAAGAACCCAGAGAGAGCGGGATAAATGCCGCGGCCGAGGAAGATACGGCCCGCGCCGCCTCCTCTTCGAGGGCGACCATCCGCTCGAGCTGATCCGCCGAGCCCGCCGCCGTGGACACCGCCAACCGGGCCTCCTTGGACTTCACCGGAAGGAAACGCTTCTCGGGACGGCCCAGTTGCAATCGGGCAGCACGGTCTTCGAGGACGTAGGCCGAGAAAGATGAGCACAGGTCGCAAGCCTGCGGGTCGTGCTCAAGGCCTAGGCAGTGAGACACACGGGAGTGTGGATCCGTCGAGACATCTTTCGCCCGCATGGGCATCTCCAAACCGAGTCGATTTGTCCATCGCAGCCGCGAGGGATCAAGACTGAAGTCTTTTGCAAAATATTATTTTTAACCGCAAACGGAGAAATAGGAACTAGTCTCAAACGCAGAGCGTTAAGGAGGGAACCTGAGCTTCCAAGCGGTAAGGAAGATCTGGCGTCATGGGGCGGAGCCGAGAGTTATACCACCCGGGTGGGTGGGAGGAGCAAGCTTGAAGACCTTCCGGCAAGATTTAAAGCGGCAAGGATACTGCCAATGAGTGTGGATGAACAACATATCCATGTCCCTAGAACTGAGGATTATGGGGGGACCGCCTCCTTATGTACTACGCCCGATGTCGGGGACAGGACCAACGTTGGAGGCGGTCCCCGCTGAAGACTGCTAGCTAGAAAATTTCCATGGGGTCCTGGCGCATGCCAGCTTCAGTCCTAATGGTGTAACCTGCTACAAGAGCTGTATCTCGAAGCAAGATCGCATCTTGCCAGGAAGCACCAGGCTCTGGACCTAGCGAGCAAAAACTGGGCAGTTTTGCGTTGTATTGAGACGCTAAAAGATCCACCTCTGGTGTCCCCCACAGGCGGAAGATGCGATCTGCCACATCTTGGCGCAATTCCCACTCGTGAGCTTGCCACCGTGTCCTGCTGAGCGTGTCTGCCAGCACGTTCTGAAGCCTGGGAACGTGCACTGTCATCAGGAATGGGTAGTGCTCCAGGGCCCAATCCCATACCCGCGCTGCCTCCCTGCAAAGGGGAATAGGAATAAGTGCCGCCCTGTTTGCTGATGTAAAACATCACTGCAGTGTTGTCTGTCTGCACCAACAGGTGGCCCGGGAGAAGGATCGATACCAAGGCTTGAAGGGCAGAGTGTACTGCTCTCATCCACAGGACACATGTGCAGGTTCGCTTCTAGGGGGGACCAAGAACCCTGTGTGCAATGGTCCCCCAAGTGCGCCCCCCCATCCCAGGGACGAAGCATCCGTTGTGAGGAACTGAGTCAGTGCCCCCAGCTGAAACGGTATGCCCTATGAGAGGTTTTCGGACTACATCCACCACGGAAGCTCTCGGTGGATATGCTCTGATATTCTGACCAAATCGTCCAGATCGTCCGACGTCTGGTCCCATTGAACCCTCAGGGACAACTGGATGGTCTGCATACAAAGACGGGCCAGGGAGACAGGCACTATGGCAGCCGCCGTGTGTCCAAGCAACCTGAGGAGCAGGCGAGAAAGCACCTCTGAGGCTGAAGAGACCCGATACGCGATGGTACAAGTGCAACTCACTGTCGCTGGAAAGAAAAACCTTCCCGAGAGTGGTATCCAGAGAGGCTCCTATAAACTGGAATATCTGGGATGGAGACAGATGGGACTTTTCCCTGTTGTTGGTGATTCCGAGACCCTGAAAACAGAGCGATGGAATCCTTGAGAGTCTCCGACACGCAGGGAAAGGAATGGGCCAGGAAGAGCCAGTCGTACAGGTATGGAAACACAAAATGGCCTCATCTCCGAAGTGCTGCGGCTACGACAGCTAACCACTTCGTGAAGACCCTCGGGGCCAAGGAAAGACCAAAAGGGAGTACTCTGACTTGATGGTCCTTGTTCTCGAACCCGAGGAATCTCAGATGGTTTCTGGTAATAGGAATGTGCAAGTAAGCATCCTGCATGTCCAGGGATGCTAGCCAGTCTCCAGCCAAAATGAGAGTGAGGAGTGTGGGAAGAGAAACCATCCTAAATCTCTTGTAGGAGACCCACTGATTGCGATTGCTGAGGTCCAGAATGGGATGAGATCTCCCGACTTCTTCGGAACTAGGAAGAGGTGGAAGAAAAACCCTTTTCCAGATTCGGCCGGTGGAATCAGCTCGATGGCCCTTTATTCTAGAAGGGAGAATATCTCCTGTCTGATTAGGGCTCTGTGTTTCCTTGGGTACTGGGGCGGGGGGGGTGTCTGTCCACTGGGACAGATGTGAACTCTATGGAGGTTCCGAACTCCACGACCACTAGAACCTAGTGGTCGGAGGTCACTTGAGGCCCACATCTGCATACGAGCGAAAAGCATCCTTCCCACCGCCCTCTGGTGGGGTTACCAGAGAGGGGGGGGTCGCCTGAGTAGTCAGGCATTGCGGGTGGGGGGAGGGCAGCAGTGGCTGCTCTGGGAGATCTAGAGGTGGATGCTGAGGCACACCAGGCTCTGCCCCTATGACCAAAGCCACCTCGTTGAGCATGCTGCTGAAAACGAGGTTGCTGTGATTAGTGCCCCCCATGGCCACGAAAATGAGGCTTTCTGGCTCACCCTTGCTTTGGGCAGTACATGGACTGCACGGAACAGACGGCGTTTCCGGAGTCCTGCAGCCTGGTAATAACTTGCTCCGTGTCCTCGCCGAAGAGCATGGGGCCTCTAAAGCGAGCATCCAGAAGGTTGCCTTGCACATTTGGATCGAACCCAAATATCCGAAGCCAAGCATGGTGTCAGAGGCAAATGCCAGTGGCGTCCGCCCTAGAGGAGGCGTCCGCAGAGTCGTAGGCAGAGTGCAGAACATGGGTACCCACATCTGATCACCTGCAGTAGCTTGGCGAACTCAGACCGCTGAGGACAATTGGGCACACACTGCACCAGGTCCAATCCTTGTTCCCATAGGGCGTTCTCGAATTGGACCATGTGAGTTAAGAAGTTAAGACTCCTTATGCTACACGTGGCAGATTACACCTTACGGCCCATGGAATCCAGCTGTTTTGATTCTCCATCAGGCTGCTGGGTGATCAGATGTTTGGGCCTCTGAACGATCATGAGCTGCTGAAATTGCCACCGAGTCGGCCGTGAGTGGTTCAGCTACAAAGGGATGGTCGGCAGGCGCCCGGTAGAGCCGGTGGGCCTTTTTTGGCACAGCAGGGGAGGTATAAGGACACTTCCAGGTCACGTGGGAGACATCAGCAAAGGTGTCGACCATGGGAGGAATGACCGCCAGCTTTGGATCTTTCTGGCGGAGGTACTTGGCCAGCTGTAAGCACTCGGGGTCCAGGGCCTCAGAGACCCAGCCCATGTTGGCCTGGATGTGCCTCATTACCTCCATAAAACGGGGGTCATCTGGAGGGGATTTAGGGAGCCCTTCCGTGTCCCAAGTGTCTGGCTCCGAGAAGACCGAGTCTACATAGGAAGTGGTGGGGGCCTTTCGGCCTCTTTTCCAGGAGGAGGAGAGGGGGAACGGGAGGAGCTGGAGGAATGGTCCCTCTAAGATTTCTTGTGCTTCTTCGGAGAAGGCATCTCATCCACTTGACCGCTCGGTTCAACCCAGTCAGGAACCGGCCCCGGAGTGGGTGGAGGCGCCCAAGCAGGAAGGTCCTTTTTATTGTGTCCCACCAATGGGAAAAAAAAACTCCTTCACTGGAGATAGGTGCAATTTTGGGGAGTCAGGCGAGGAGCACCCAAACCTGTACTGGCCTAGTCGTCCGGGGGTGGGGAGCTGGCGCCGGATCCGCACCCTTGTTACCTGGCATCGGCCAAGGGGGGATATCAGGGCAGTGTCAGCACCACAGTCGTCTGGGTCCAGCGGACCGTGGAGAAGTGGTGTCCGAGCCGATGACAGGGGTCGGGGACAGAACCAGCGTTGATTTCACCACTACTAGCGGTGGAATAACAGTCACCGGGGACGATGGAGCAGCGGGCAAATGAGGGTCCGGCGTCTATCCTTGGACGGATGACGGTCGGGTTTGTGGCTTGATGTATTCTCGGCCGAATGCCGGTCAGCGGCGGAGGCGCTGGCGTCGATCGAGGCCATGTGTTTTGGCAGGAGGGAGGAAGCCCTACAGTCCGAAGGCCCAGAGGACCTACTCGACTCCCGGGAGTCGGCTTTGGAGGAGGAAGCCGAGCGGTGGGAGCTCTTACTGAACCCTTGGATTTTTCAGGCTGAGAAACCTTCGAGGGCAGAAGGGAATAAGAACCCATTGATGAAGGCTTGACCGTCGTGAGGTGGGAATCATGGCCTGATGATCCCGACTTCGAATCCGAGGACCGGTGATTCAAGTGGGATCTCCCTCTGTCCTGGTCCCGATGTTTTTTTATGGAGCTTGTGGGCATGATGAGGTTCAGATTCCCCTGACAAAGAGGCCCGTTCCATAGCGGCAAGTTTTGATTTCGCTATAAAGGTCACGAGGGACTTCTGGCGCCGAGTTCATGTCCGCGAATTAAAGGCCTGACAATGAGGGCAGGCATCTGTGCGATGGCCAGGCCCCAGACAATAAAAGCACACAGAATGTCAGTCTTTCGCTGGAATCTGTCGCCCACAAGTGCACTTGTTCAAATGAGATGAAATAAGAAAGATTCCAAATTCTGCCTGAAAACTACTGTATGGAGAAAAGCAACCAGTACTAGCTGAAATGCTGAACTAATCCTGACCATGCAGCGGGAAAGAACTGGAGCAGGTGGGGGAACTCCTCCCTTATGAAAGTTGACGTCGAGGGTGGAGCAGACGTCAGCGGGGGCCTTACCCACGTCGGTACTGCTACAGAAAAAGCTGCCGGAACTGCCGCCAGTCCTCATTGTTTGAACCTGCTGCAAGAGCTTCTACTTGAAGTAAGATCCCCAGTTCTCCCGTCGGAGACTCCCGGCCGCTGGATGACATCAGAAGGAGACAGAGGATCCGCCACCTGATGGCCAAGATTAAAGTCAGAATGTCCCATCCCGTAAGATGGATGTTTGGCTAAGACCTACCTACAAAAGAAGGGGGATGGTGGGCAGGAAGGTACCTGCTGCAAGAGCTGTTCTCGAAGATCTACTGTTACGGTAAGTTCTTACGTAACTGTACTATCTTACTTCGAGATACAGCTCTTGCAGCAGGTTACAGCATTAGGACTGATTTCCAAGCAGTAGTGGCAATCTTACGCCACAGGGAGGAGGAAAAGTAGAAGTCTCCATACAACTTGAGCCTAGGACAGAAGTCCCTGAAGGACGGCTAGGCCCAACCCTGCTCTTCGCCTTGATGCAAAGTCAAGGCTATAATGCCTGATAAAAAGGTATGCACAGAGCTCCAAGTGGCTGCAGCGCAAATAGCTGAGGTGGAGACGTTCTTTAATGCCGCAAAAGAAGTGGCCACCCCTCTCGTGGAATGACCCTTAACCGCGCCCGGTAAGGGTTTGTTGCGCTTGTCATAACAGAAAGTGATGCACTGGATGAGCCACCTCGAGAGAGACTGGAGACAGGAGCTCCTTTCATTCTAATGGCAAATGAGACAAACAGTTGATCTACCTTTTGAAACGGTTTGGTTCTGGTCAGATAATATCGGAGGCACCGATGCAAGTCGAGGGTGTGCAGAAGGGATTCTCCTCGGTTGGTGTACCTTGGGAAATACACTGGTAAGTCAATATCCAGATTAAGGGTGAGTGCTGAAACCACCTTGGGCAGAAACTTTGGATATGTCCTCAGGGATACCGTCCTGATGGAAAACTAAATAAAGCTCTTTGCACATTAGTGCGTGCAATTCGGAGATCCTTCTTGCCGAAGTAACCGCAAAGTACAGTTACGCAAGAACTTACTGTAACAGTAGATCTTCAAAAGGAGCTCTTGCAGCAGGCTATAACATTAAGGACTATGCCGCAGGCACTAGCACCACACGGTGAAAACTTCTGCCAGCAATACCAACGGGGGACCGCCCCCGCCCCACTGCAGTTCTCCTGCCAGTACCCAGCAGAAGGCCTGACAAGAGAAGGAGTCGAAGCCCACCATCGAGAAAGGAAAGAAAATAGACCTGCACACTCCGAGGGGGAAGGCGGGAGGGAAGCAGCGCCTGCTGCAAGAGCTCCTCTTGAAGATCTACTGTTACGGTAAGTTCTTACTTAACTGTACTATCTTACTTCGAGTTAGAGCGCTTGCAGCAAGCTATAACATTAAGGACTAAATCCCAAGCAGTCCCATAGCAAAGAGGCAGCCGACCCTGGGAGGAGGAATATGCTGACTCCAGAGGCCCTTAGGACAAGAGTCCTTGCAAAACCGCTAGGCCGAAGCCAGCATGGCGTCTGGAGGCAATATCCAAGCTGTAATGCTTGATAAAGGTATGCACCGAATTCCAGGTCGCGGCCGCACAGATGTCCTGAATGGCGACATTCCGCATCGCGGCAAAAGAAGCCGACACTCCCCTGGTGGAGTGACCCCTAACCGGACCCGGCAGGGGTTTATTGTGATGCTCGTAGCAAAACGAGACGCAACGGACTATCCATTTGGAGATGGTCTGCTTGGACACCGGTTGACCCAAGCGATGTGGTGCAAAAGCCACAAAGAGTTGCTCCGATTTACAGTACTGAACCGTTCTGTTGAGGTAATACATCAGGGACCTGTAGACATCCAATGTGTGGAGGAGAGCCTCCCCTCTATTGGAAGGGGAAGGAAAAACTGGAAGATCAACCGACTGGTTGAGGGTCAATTCCGAGACCACCTCGGGAAGAAACTTAGGATTAGTTCTGAGGGAAACTCTTTCCCTATGAAAAATCAAATGGGGCTCTTTACACATCAGAGCCTGAAGCTCGGAAACTCGTCGAGCGGAAGTAACAGCAACCAGAAAAACTTTCCAAGAAAGGTATCGCAGCTCACAACTTGCTGCAGGCTCAAAAGGAGGGAGGGTGAGTTTCTCCAACACAAAAAGGAGGTCCCAGGGTGGGACAGGGTCCCTAATGGGAGGTCTCATGTGTAGAATTCCCCTAAGGAAGGTGCGGGCTACGTCTAACTGTGCCAATGCTCTCTCCCACGAGAGCATGACAGGCTGAAATTGCCCACATGTGCACCTTGATAAAGGAATAGCTCAGGCCTTTCTCGTACAAGGAGAGGAGATACTGCAAAGTGGAGTTCACAGAGCAGGTGACAGGATCCAAATGCTGTGGCAAAGCCCAGAGACAGAAACGCTTCCACTTCAAAGCATAAGTGGAGCGAGTAGAGGGCTTTCTTGCAGACGCTAAGACCTCAGCCACTTCCGGGGAAACCCCGTATCTGTTCCTAGCTGCGTCTGGAGGAGCCAAGCATGAAGGTGCAGGGATCTGTGATCAGGGTGAACCAGAGACCCCTGGTCCTGGGACAGCAGTTGCGAGCAAATGGGCAGCGGGATTGGAGGTTCCTGGGACAAGCGCTGCAAGAGTGGGAACCAAATCTGTCGAGGCCAATTGGGGGCCACAAGGATCATTCGTGCCCCCTCTGCTTGTAGTTTGAGCAGAACCCTCTGAATGAGACGGAAGGGCGGAAAGGCATAAAGAAACCTCCCTGCCCAGCAAAGGGATAATGCGTCTGGCCAAAAAACACCAGGCGCGTGCTCTCGTGAGCAAAACAGTGGCAATTTGGCGTTGCGTGGTGATGCAAAGAGATCCAGCTCGGGAAGGCCCCACCTTCCGAAGAGCTGATCCGCTACGGATTGTAGCAATTCCCACTGCGCGCCTGGCCCACGACCTGCCAAGGTTGTCTGCCAGCTTGTTTAGGACGCCTGGAACGTGCATGGCAGACAGAAGAATGCCCCGTTCCAGTGCCCAGTACCAGACTCTCATCGCCTCCCGGCAAAGAGGATAGGAATGGGTGCCTCCTTGCTTGTTGATGTAAAAGACGACCGCCATATTGTCCGTCTGAACTAGAAGAGAGCCGGGTACCAGGTCCTCCCGAAACGCCTGAAGAGTGTAGAGGACCGCTTGCATCTCTAGCACAGTGATGTGGAGGGACCGGTCCTCGGGTGACCAAACCCCCTGCGTTTGATGAACACCCAGGTGAGCCCCCCAACCCAGGTCCGATGCGTCCGTCGTTAGAGTCTGACCTGGAGGCTCCGGACGAAAGCTGACCCCTTTCTCTAGATCGCTGGGGTCTAACCACCAAAGTAATATTCTCCTGACTGGCTCTGAGATCCTGACTAAAGCGTCTAGGTCGTCGTAGCATTGATCGTACTGTACCCTGAGCATCCACTGTGGGATTCTCATGTGGAGGCGTGCCAAAGGTGTTACTGGAATAGCCGCCGCCATATGCTCCAATAAGCTGAGGAAGTTCCGGGCCGGAACCTGAGGTGCTATGGAGATCCGTTCTGCCAAAGTTCGCAAGCGAATCCCCCTGTCCTGAGGGAGAAAGGCCATGCCCTGGACAGAGTCCAGGATTGCTCCTATGAAGGCAAGCTTTTGGCTGGGCTCTGGGGATGACTAACTTCAGGGTGATCCCCAGCTCTCAGAATAGGTGTCTTCTAGAGAGCGCAAGAGGCCGTCCCTTGACGGGGCCGTGAGAAGCCAGTCGTCTAGGTAAGGGAACACATAATGCCCCAATCGCCTCAGCCACCACTGCTAGGCATTTGGTGAAGACTCGAGGAGCGGAAGAGAGGCTGAACGGGAGCACCCGAAACTGGAAATGCTCCCCCTGAAAGTGGAACCTCAAAAACTTCCTGTGGTGTTTTTTTTTTTTTGGGGAGACCCCTATATGTATGTACGCATCCTGCATGTCGAGAGAACAGAGCCAGTCCCCTTGGCGCAACAGAGGGAGGAGACCTTGAAGAGTCACCATCCTGAACTTTTGTACTTTATAAGGAGATTTAACGGCCTGAGATCCAGAATGGGACAAAGGTCCCCCGTCTTTTTTGGGACCAGAAAAAAAATGGGAGTAGAACCCCTGACCCCGCTGATCCCAGGGGACTCTATCGCTCTCTTTTGCAGTAGGGCCTGAATTTCTCCTTCCAATAGTGGGATGTGAGAAGGAGGATAACGGGAGAGCTGTGGTGGAATGCGTAGAGGAAACTCTGAACTCCAATGTGTGTCCTCTCTGAATAACGTTCAAGACCCATCGATCTGTGGTAATAGAGCTCCACCCTTCAAGATGAAGGGTGAAGCGGCCCCCAACCGGCTCCCCCTGGACTTCTGACTGGGGGGGGGGGGAGAGACTTGGGCCCACAGGTGGAAGGTCCACCAGACTGCTGGTTTCCGGATCTTCTGCGGAAGCCACCTCTCTGCCCTTGCTGAGACCCGTGGGCTGAAGCCTGACTGCCTGAGGACTTGCGAAAAAGCTGACGGCGTCGCTGGTCGCCACGGTACATCTGGCAAACCGACCAGATCGACTTACCCGATTCCTGGAGACGGGAGATCAAGGCCTCCGTCTCCTGCCCAAACAAAACGGCACCATGGAACAGCAAGTCCCAGATACCGGACTGCAGATCCTGGTGAAAGCCCGAAAGCCTCAACCAGGCATGGCGCTGAAGACATACCTCAGAGGCGGCTCCTGGGAGTGCCGGTGATGCTTGGCCGACGTCTGGTCTGGCGTCCGTTTTAGGGACATCAGCTCCTTAGTCTTACGGGGGACCAGGTCCTACCCATGCTGAGGTTGGAACACCGACCTGGTGTCGGAGTTCCAACGGCGGGAGGAAGATTTGTGGCGCTCCCCAGACTTGGACGAGGTCTTAGGAGTGGATGCAGCCGACAGTCTGGAAGTCTTGAGAGGCTGCAGAGAAGAGGAGCCGCTGGAGGATCTGACCTGAACCAGGGGGAGGCCGAGATTGAGCCCTGGAAGGAGAGCAGTCTGACTACGAGCTGGAGCTTCGGGAGACAAGGCCCTCGCCGGGGACCTGGGTCTTTCCTTCTCCTGGTGTTTGTGGGTCTTCCCTGATGACTCCCCACTGGAGGAAGGTTCCCTATCCATGGTCTTTAGTCTCTCCTCCAAGAAAAAACACTTGAAGGGCCTTCTGTCAGCGGAACCTGGTGCGACTGTTGAAGCCCTGGCAGAAGGAGCAGGCCTTGGTGTCGTGTTCTGGGCCTAGAAAACACACACAGGCAGACTGAGGATCATTGAAGGGATCTGTTTGCCGCAGGCACACTTTGATGGGTGACCTTCCAGAGAGGTGCTTGGAGAGGACATCAGATGAATTCCAAATCCGTATAAGAAGAGAGAACGTTGTAGTTCTAAGTCGTCGCACGCTAGAAAGAGACTGAGAGGCCGATGCTTGCGATGTCGACAGCGGGAAAAGAACTGGGGATTGTGGGGGGACCGCCTCCTTAGGTACTACGCCTGACGTCGGGGGCAGAACCGACGTCATAGGCGGTCCCCGCCGCTGAAGACTGCTAGCTAGAAAATTTCCGTGGGGTCCTGGCGCCTGACTGCTTCGGTCCTTCAGTCCTAATGGTGTAACCTGCTGCAAGAGCTGTATCTCAAAGTAAGATCTAATAAAATTGAAGGTGGACAAAGCAATGGGTCCTGATGGGATTGACCCAAGAATTCTAAAAGAACTAAGGGCAGAACTAGTGACACCGCTGACTACTCTAACAAATCACAGGAAGATGGGGTGGTACCTGAGGACTGGAGGAGGGCGTATGCGATTCCTCTTCACAAAAGTGGGAGCAGGACAGAGACAGGAAACTACAGACCAATTTGACCCCAGTGGTAAGGAAAATGATGGAATTACTTCTTAAGGAAATAATTGTGGAGTACCTAGAGGCCAGTGGGGCACAGGACCCAAGGCAGCATGGACTCATGATGGGAAGGTCGTGTCAGACGAATCTAATAGATTTTCTTGACTGGGTGACCAACATAGACGACCAGTGAGGGGCTGTGGACATGGCCTACCTAGATTTTAGCAAGGCATTTGATACAGTCCCACACAAAAGATTAACACAAGATGGTAGCTTGGATAAAAAATTGGCTAGAAAACAGGACGCAAAGGGTAGTAGTAAATGGAATCTACAGTGAAGAAAAGAGGGTTACTAGCGGGGTACCGCAGAGTTCAGTACTAGGACCGGTGCTTTTTAATGTCTTTGTAAGTGACATTGCAGAGGAACTGAAAGGAAAAGTATGTCTTTGCAGAAGACACAAAGATCTGCAACAGGGTTGATGCACAAAAAGGAGTGGAAAGGATGAGAAGGGACTTGGCAAGGTTGGAGGAATGGTCAAATGTATGGTAGCTCAGATTCAATGCAAAGAAGTGCAAGGTAATGCACCTGGGAAACGAAAACCCAGGGGAAGAGTACACAATTTGGGAAGGGTGGGTGAGATACTGAGGACAGTAAAAATGGAAAGGGACCTGGGGGTAATTACATCAGATGACCTAAAGGTGGGCAAGCAATGCAAGAAGGCAATAAGGAAGGTGAGGGGGATACTGGGATGCATAGGGAGAGGCATCAATAGTAGAAAACAGGAAGTTGTTATCCCTCTGTACAAACAGTTGGTGAGACCCCAGCTGGAGTACTGTGTGCAGTTCTGGAGACCCCATCTTCGCAAAGACAGAGTGGAGGCTGTCCAGAGGAGGGCAACCAAAATGGTGCAGGCTCTGCACCAGAAGACATACGAAAAAAAGACTAAAAGAGCTTAATATGTATACCCTTGGGGAAAGAAAGGACATGATAGAAACTTTCAAGTACCTCAAGAGAATCAAAGTCCAAGAGGGTAGCATCTTTCAGAAAAAGAGATGTGCAAGTACAAGGCGGCACAATTTGAAGAAAGAGGGGGAGACAGCTGAGAGGTAATGTGAGGAAGTATTTTTTGTGGAGAGGATTGTGGATGCATAGAACAAACTCCCTGAGAAGGTTGTGGAGTCAAGAACAGTGGGGGAATTAAAGAATACATGGGACAGACATAAGGCAGTCCTAGTGGGGGGTAGGAGGAAGTAAGGTGTTTGTTAACTAGGATCTGCAGCTTATCTGTTAGGTAGGATAATGGGCAGACTAGGTGGGCCAAGCGGTCCTTATCTGCCGTCAGATTCTATGTTCATCAGATTTATGGTGTCTGGTTCTGGTCAGGTAGTATCTTAGACACCTATGCACATCTAGAGTGTGCAACAGGGCCTCTCCTCTATTGGAGTACTTTGGGAAGTACACTGGTAAGTCGATGTCCTGATTGAGGGTGAAAGCTGAGACCACCTCAGGTAGAAACTTTGGATTTCTCCTTAGGGACACCCTGTCCTGGTGAAAAACCAAATAAGGCTCTTTTGCACATCAGTGCGTGAAGTTCAGAAATCCTTCTGGCTGAAGTAACAGCAACTAAAAATAACGTCTTAAATGTTAGGAGACGTAGCTCACAATCTGCAGCTGGTTCAAAAGGTGGCAGCATGAGCTGCTCCAGGACAAAGGGTAAATCCCATGGAGGAATAGGATCCTTAATCGGAGGTCTAAGGTGGAGAACACCTCTCAGGAAGGCTTGTGCTGTGTCCAACTGAGTTATGGGACGTCGGCCTATAGGTGTATAATAGGCTGAGATGGCACAAAGTTGTACTTTAATAGAGGAGTAGGCCAAGCCTGCCTGGAACAGAGACAGGAAGTAGTCCAGAACCGGCCTTTCCGAACAATCCTTCGGGGCAAGTCCTCGTCCTTGAGCCCAAAGGCAAAATCTGTGCCATTTCATGGCGTATGTGGCATGAGTGGCCGGTTTTCTAGCAGCTGCTAGAACGTCTGCTACCTCTTGCGAGACCCCATATGGCATGATAGCGACGTCTCTAGGAGCCAGGTGTGCAGGTTCAGAGAGCGAAGGTCCGGATGGACCAAAGAACCTGCCTCCTGGGACAATAAGTGAGAGCTGATTGGCAGAGGCACTGGGTAACGGGAGAGTACCCGGTGGGATCTCCGACTGGAAGGCCTGCAAGGCATAAAGAACTGCTCTCATTTCCAAAATATTTATGTGGAGATGAGCTTCCTGGGGTGTCCACGAGCCATGAGACCTGACCCAGTCGAGGTGTGCTCCCTAACCGAACCCTGAGGCATCCGTGGAGAGCGTCACAGTCTGAGACTGCGCAATGAAGGGGACCCCCGCCAATAGGTTCTGTGAATCTAGCCACCATTGCCAATCTTGGATTACAGCATTCGTGATCTGAATTGGAAGCTGCAAATGGCCTTGCTTCTGATCCCGTAACATCCACTGGGTCACCCGCATGTGGAGACGGGCTAGTGGGACTACTGTAATGGCTGCAGCCATGTGTCCGAGCAGGCAAAGGACCAGCCTGGCTGGGACAGTCTTCTTTGCCAAGATGTCCCTGATGAGGGAAAGACCCAAGGCCTGGAACTCTAGCTGCTCAGGAACCAGGCCGTCAGGTGCAGGGATTGAAGGTCCGTATGGAGAACCTTCCCCTTTTCTACAGAGATCAGGTCTGGGTGGGCTGGAAGCTGTCTTGGAAGCCTGGAACTGAGGCTAAGGAGATCTGGGTACCAGAACTAGCGAGGCCAGTCTGGGGCAACCAGAAGAAAAAAATTACTCACCTTAGTAATTATGTTTCTTCTAATGGAGTCTTGCTGTATTCCGACTATTGCAGTTAGCCCCAGCACTCAAACTGCCCCGGACAGCAGAGGGTTAATTTTCTATGCAGAGCATAGAAGTTGAGCTCGGTTCAAACCTCTGTCTGCTGCACTTTGCAGCGCAACGGTCAGATTCTTATGAGCTAATACGATGTGGAAATTGTAAAATTTTTACTAGCCAAATGGCAATCAAATATTTTGGATCCCCAAAAGACAAGTCAAGAAATCCAAAATCAAAAACCAGGTAGTGAACAACTTAAGACTGCTAAATATGACCCACTCCCCCTCTCTAAAAGGAGGGAGTACCCAAATGCACCCCTGGGGTGCAACACTGCATCTGCCAGCCCACTTCCCAAAAACAGGTTCCGAGAGGGGAGGTAGGAAAGGAGGTCAGAATACAGCAAGACTCCATTAGAAGAAAATACAGGTTACTCACCTGTAACAGGAGTTCTAGGAATGGTATATGTTGTTCATCCACACTCATTGGCAGTATCCTTGCCGCTTTAAATCTTGCCGGAAGGTCTTCAAGCTTGCTCCTCCCACCCACCCGGGTGGTATAACTCTCGGCTCCGCCCCATGACGCCAGATCTGGCCCGCTGGAAGCTCAGGTTGTGCGTCGAAGCCGGGGATGAGAAATGTAGATGAACAATATATACCATTCCTAGAACTCCTGTTACAGGTGAGTAACCTGTATTTCTAGGGACATGGATATGTTGTTCATCCACACTCATTGGCAGACTCCTAGCAGTTCTCCGGGAGGAGGGAGGCAAGACGACACCCCCATATACTTACTTGGGAAAGAGAGACTGGAGAACCGAGGCCCCAAACCAGCATCCCGGGCGTGACTCAAGGTCGATGTGGTAGTGGGTAATGAGGTGTTTGCTGACTTCCAGGTAGCAGCCCTGCAGATTTCCTGGATAGGGACGCCCCTGGAAGCAGCCACTCACAGCAGTATGGCGGTAGAATGAGCTCTTATCCTCTGGGAGGCTCCATGCCCGCCAACTTATAGCAGAGATCTATGCAGGAGGTTACCCACCTGCTTATCGTCCGCTTGGCTGCAGGTCTGCCAGATGCGGCTTCAGCGTAGGTGACAAACAGCTGGCGAACCTCTCCTCGATTTCAGCCGTGGCGCCCTTATAATAAGCGAGCGCCTTCTAGGGTCCAGAGTATGGAGCCATATTCGGCCTCCGAGGTGTGATTGGGGTAGAACACCGCAGAGTCAACACCTGGTTAAGGTGAAACTCCGACACCACCTTCGGAAGGAATTTCGGTGGGGGAGGACAACCTTGTCCCTGTGGAAGACCAGGTAAGGAGACTCGATGGAGCGCCTGGAGCTCTCCCATCCTTCTGGCTGACGTGATAGCCACCAAGAAGGCGGTCTTCCACGACAGGTGAGAGAGAGCACACCTGTGCATAGGTTCGAATGGCTTGCCCATGAGCTTTGCCAGTACCAGCAGTAGATCCCACGGAGGTGGGGGTTCCCGCACTGGAGGGGAAATGTGATCAAGGCCTTTGAAAAAGCGCCAGACCACCTTCTCCTGCGCCACCGACTGCTTCCCGGCCCGCGCCCGGTAAGCAGAGATGGCTGCCAGGTGCACCCTTAGGGTCGTCGACCTAAGCCCTTGACTAGAAAGGGACCATAAATAGTCCAAGATGCTTGCCAAGGAACAGGAGGAAGGGTCCAAGCCCTGTTCTGACACCAAATGGAAAACCTTTTCCATTTGAAGGCATAGCATTTTCTGGTCGACTCTACGGGACGCCAACTACATTGAGGACCTCGGCGAAAGACCCAAGGCCTGGAACTCTAGCCGCCAGGAACCAGGCCGCCAGGTGCAGGGATTGAAGGTCCGGATGGAACACCTTCCCTGATTGACTGAGAGCAGGTCCGGGCGAGCTGGAAGCTGCCGTGAGTCCTGGAGCTGAGACTGAGGAGATCTGGTACCAGAACTGGCGAGGCCAGTCTGGGGCTATCAGAATCACCTGCGCCTTGTCCCTCCTCGCCTTGAGAAGCACCCTGGATCAAGGGAAATGGGGAAAGGCGAAAGAGGCCCGGGGTCCATTGCCTCGAGAAGGCATCCCCTGCAGCGAGCCCTGCTGAGGGGGCGGGCATGGAACAGACTCAGCTCGCCTCCTGGAGGCAAACAGGTCCACCTGAGGTGTGCCCCAAAGGGAGAACAGATGCTGTACTACTCCGCAGGAGAGACCACTGGGATGCAGCCCCATCCGGCTCAGGGCATCGGCCAGGGTGTTGGAGGCTCCTGCCACGTGAATGGCTAGGAGATCCGCCCAGGCTGCGCACGAGTGACCAAATGCGAGAGCTTCCTTGCATAGAAGCATGGAGCGCTGGCCCCGCCCTGGCGGTTTAGATAGTACATGGTCGTGGTATTGTCCGCCTGACTCGGACCACTTGACCCCGGAGGAACGGAGCAAAGGCGGTGAGAGCTAGGCGACCGCCGAGCTCCAGCAGGTTGATGTGGCATCGACTCCGCTGGGACCAGAGGCCATGAGCCCGGTGTTCCCCAGATGGGCACCCCAACCCATCAGAGAGGCATCGGTCGACAGAGAGACCGCCGGCTCGGGCGGACGAACGGGATGCCCTCCTGCAAATGATCTGGAACGGTCCACCACTGGAGAGCTTCCCACATCCCCTGTGTCACCGGCACAAGCTGGTCCAAGGGATCGCAGCGCTAGGACCACTGGCTGGCCAGTCCCCACTGAAGGACGATGTTCCAGCGGGCCCAACGGACCACGCTGGTACAGGCCGCCATGAGACCCAGGAGGCGAGGAAGTCCCGGCAGGGCGCAATTGCCCAACCAGAAATGATCGGGCAAAGGAGGAAAGAACCTCGCCCTGTCCGCCGGAGCCGCGCTCTGGCTCAGGTGAGTCGAGCTGCGCCTGATGAATAGAATCACCTGCTTCGCTCGAGTTCGACTTGGCCTCATGGATAAGGAGGCCCAGTTGAGAGCAGACCTGGAGGGCCAGATCTCTGACCACTCCGCCTCCTTCCTGGAGGGAGCTGCTATCAGCCAGTCGTCCAGGTAAGGGTACACCCGACCCTCGGCGCGCAGAGGAATGCTGTCACCACTGCCATGCATTTGGTGAAGACCCTGAGCTGGAGACAAGCCGAAGGGCATGGCTTGAATCAAGAGAGATCCTTCCGCCGAAGCGGGAATCTCTGGTGAGACGGACGGATAGGGACGTGAAAACGCGGCCCTGCAAGTCCAGAGAGCAGAACCACACGCCGCTCCAAGGATGGTATTATCTGAGCCAGAGTGACCATCCTGAAGGTTCGAGACCTTAGGAACTTGTTTAGGTCGTAGGTTGAGAATGGGCGCCAGCCCCCGTCTGCTTCGAACCAGGAAGTACCTGGACACAAACCCTGGGTCTGAAGGAGGGTCCACACCTCTCTTACCACCTCCTTCTGGAGGAGGAGAGCGATGTCGGCTCGGCAGGCAGCCAGTGAGCTAGGGATCCCGAAGCCCCGAGGGGCGACGGTCTGAAGGGTGGTGCCTGCTCATTCCAGAGGCAGGCCTCTTCCCACCACCTCCAAGACCCACCTGTCCGTGGTAACAGCGACCAGTGGAACGGAAGTGCTGGAGCCGCCTCCACGGGGACCAGGGTAAGGTGACGGATGGGGCGACACCCCTCAGCCCGGCCACTGGGCAGGCTTGGAGGAGGGACCGCCGAGGGACCTCCTGGCCCTTTCCTCCCTGCCTCCTGTTAGAGGAAGCCGCGGCTTGGGTTTGGGATGCCAAGGCCGAGCCTGCTGGCCCTGACGTTGCTGGGTCAAGGCCAAAGGCACAGAAGGACTAAAGGGCTTAGGCTGTGGTTTGCGGCCTTGTCCTTCTGAGCGGAAGAGACCGAGTCCAAGGTGGCATTGGACTCTCGATCCTCTGCAGGTGACCTTCCACCCCAGGGTCAAGAGGTCAGTCCCCAAAAGGAACATCCGCCAACTTGTGCTGGGTATCCAAGTAAAGGTGATATCCTCAGCCAAGCCCGCCGACGTGATAGCCACTGCGCCGCCACCGATCTGGCACATGAGTCCCTCATATCCAAAGCAGTCTGGAGCTGTTGTTTGGCCACTGCCCTGCCCTGGTCCCGCACTCGCTTAACCGTAGTCTGCAGATCGGCGGAAGATGAGGGATGACCCATCCAGGGAGCCCAACAGGGCATGAGAAAATGTGCCATGAGGACGGCCGAACTGGCCTGACGAAGGCCGAGAGAGACGCAGCGAGACTTTTCGCCCGACATAGTCCAATTTCTTGGACTCCTGTCAGGAGGTTTGTCCACATCCCTGGCGCTACGGGCGCCGAAAACGCTGTCGGTAACCAACCCTCAGCAGAGGGGTGTTCAAAACCGACAAGGAACCGGACTGATATTTCCTGGCCATCCTGGCCAAGGCGCAGGGCAGGAAGCAGGCGCTGCCAAAGTTCCAGTGCCGACCCACTATGGCCTCGCCACCGGAAAGGCCTCCGTCGGAGAACTCCTCGTCCAGAATCTCCGTGAGGGGATACCTGGCCCGCTTGGAACGGGTTCGAGCTCCATCCCGTAGACTCGAGATGAGCCGAGGCAGTCCTAGGAAGGACGACGGGCTATCGCCCATTGACTGACTCCTGAAGACCCAAGTCCAGTCGCTGGAGAAGAAGGAGGAATCATCTTCGACTCGAAGAGTCCTCAAGAGCTGCTCTGGCCTGAGCCACCCTTCACCTGCCGAGGTCGGTCGGGAGTGAGGGTAACTGACAGCCGATGGGGTAAACCCTTAGCCGACCGAGAATCCTTGGTCGGAGCCCCAATTGGTGGCTGTGGAGGCGGAGGTTCCACCGGAATCGGTGGAGCAGCTGGTTTTGGCCGAACAACCGGCCTGGGTATAGGCCTCGGACAAGTCGAGGGTTGTGTCGGCTGCCCGTGACAGCTACATTAATGGCCGGGAAGGCGCCGAGTCGGCTTATTCCCCGCCAGGAGGAGCTGTTGCAACATAAGGTCCTCGCATCACGACGCACTTACGCCGAAGCCTCCTCATCCGGGAGGAGGACGAGCGGCGACGCCGCTCATCATGGGTGCCGAGACCGAGACCCTTATGACGGTGGGAACGGCTGGACCGCGAAGAGGTCCGAGACCGAGAGTCCCGGAATTTCCGGGTCGGTGCGGGAGGTGTCGGCCGGAACCGCACTCTTCGCTCGAAGGTCCATCCGAGGGCTCCGGAACCGAGGCACAGACGAGCCCACGGATCCTCAACTCCTCCCGGGAGAGGGGAATCTCGCTGCTAAAGGCGACAGCCTGCTCAATGGGTCGAGAAAATCTCGACTTCATCAGTGGGAGTCTCGTCAACTGACCTGACGGGACACCGTGAGGCCAGTGGCCGAGCCGAGCGGTCGATCAGGCCGACGGACGACGGCCCGGGAGAGGGACCTTCCCGCCTCCCAAGAGCGCCGACGGAGGGATTCTACCCTTGTCCCTCTTTTGGACCGAGAATAAGGTCCAGCAGACGAGGCCCTTCTCCTTTAGTGGAGAGGGACAGACAAAGCTCCTTAAAAGAAGCCGTAGGAAGAACCCAGAGAGAGCGGATAAATGCCGCGCCGAGGAAGATACGCCCGCTACTGCCTCTTCGAGGGCACCATCCGCCGAGCTGATCCGCCGAGCCCGCCAGGACACCGCCAACCGGGCCTCCTTGGACTTCACCGAGGGAAACGCTCGGGACGGCCCAGTTGCAATCGGGCAGCACGGTCTTCGAGGACGAGGCCGAGAAAGATGAGCACAGGTCGCAAGCCCGCGGGTCGTGCTCAAGGCCTAAGCAGTAGACACACGGGAGTGTGGATCCGTCCGAGACATCTTCAGCCCGCATGGGCATCTCACAACCGGGAGTCGATTGGTCCATCGCAGCCGCGAGGGATCAAGACTGAAGTCTTTTGCAAAATTTTATTTTAACCGCAAACGGAGAAATAGGAACCAGTCTCAAACGCAGAGCGTTAAGGAGGGAACCTGAGCTTCCAAGCGGTAAGGAAGATCTGACGTCATGGGGCGGAGCCGCGAGTTATACCACCCGGGTGGGTGGGAGGAGCAAGCTTGAAGACCTTCCGGCAAGATTTAAAGCGGCAAGGATACTGCCAATGAGTGTGGATGAACAACATATCCATGTCCCTAGAACAATTACTAAGGTAAGTAACTGTCTTCAAACAGCATTAAGTCTTGCTGTATGCAGACTATTGCAGACTAACAAGCAATATCTCCATGGAAAAGGGAATCTAACCTACCTTGGGAATAAGCTCTGCAGTACTGCTGTACCAAATCGAGCATCACTCCTAGTCTGGATGTCCAGGGAGTAATGCTTGGTAAATGTATGGACTGTTTTCCAGGTGGCTGCTTTACATATCCCTAGCAAAGGAATATCCCTGGCCGCAGCCAGGGAAGCAGCTGTACCTCTAGTCAAATAAACCCTCAGGCCTGAGGGAGGTATTTTGCCTAGCCTCTCAGAGCAGAATTGAATACAAGACAACCACCTGGCAATAGTTCTCTTAGTGGCAGGTTTGCCCTTACCCACTTCCCCATAAGTGAGAAACAAACCTGTGAGCCTTAGTACAACTCAATGTAGTAACTAAGGGCTCTTAACATCCAAACTGCGTAAACTTTCTCCTGAAGAAGAATGATCAGTGAAGAACACAGGGAGAGACAGATTGGTTCAGATGAAAATCTGAAACCACTTTAGGTAAAATCCTGTTAGTTCTAAGGACCACCTTATCTCTATGTAATGACAAAAATCAGGCTCCACTGACAGAGCTTGCAATTCACTGATACGCCTGGCAGAGGTAATAGCTACCAGGAACAGTTTTCCAAATCAAGTACTTAAGCTCTGCTGAAGACAAAGGCTCAAAAGGGAGTTGCATAAGTTGAGCAATGCAAACATTAAGATCCCAAGCAGGGATAGAATCGGTATGAAGCAATCCCTTAAAAAAATGTACAGAATATAGGGCGAGATGACAGTGAGGAAGGCTTTCCCGCTGACAGAAAAGCAGAAGCAACTGACAAATGTACTTTGAGAGTAGCTGGCCTGAGGCCTAGGCCATTAAGATGAACCATATAATCCAGAACTGTGGACAATTCAGCGGTGTCTGGGGATATATGCTTCGTGGAACAACAAATGCTGAATCTTTTCCATTTTGAGTTGTAAGTTTTCTAGTGGCAGGCTTTTGAGAGGCTTTGCGAATATCCAGAACCCCTTGGGACAGATGTAAATCTGCATACTCTAGCTCTTCAAGAACCATGCCTTGAGATTGAGCGACCGAAGATTGGGGTACCAAAGCCTCCCCTGAGAGGTGGTTAACAGGTTGTAATTCCTGGGAAGATGGACTGCTAGGGACAGCAACAGGGGGTACGAAGGCTGCCTGGCCCAGTCTGTAGCAATCAGAATCACTTTGCAAGGTTGTGACCTTACCCTGACCAGAACCTTGAAAAGTAGAGGAAAGGGAGGGAAGGTAGGCACATATAAATTTCCCTTCCCAGTTCAAAATCAGAGCATCCAGAGGGACTGAGCCCAATACTGGGGATCTGCAACAGAACAGAGGAATTTGGTGATTGTCTGGGGCTGCAAAGAGATCTATCTCTGGAGTGCCCCACCTTGAAAAAAATCACTTACAACACCAGAGGGTCCAGGGACCATTCATGATGGCCCTGGGAGATCCTGCTCAATACATCTGCTAGCACACTGTCCTTCCCTGGAAGGTGGACTGCTATCAGAGAGGTCTGCAGAGAATAAGCTAGGGACCACAATTTCATGGCTTCTGTGCACAAGGCCGTGGACCAAGTGCCTCCCTCCTTGTTGATGTACCACATGGTGGTGGTGTTTGTCCTGACCTGAACCACCTTGTTCTGTATTGACAGAGAAAGCTTGCAGGGCCAGAAAGACCGCCCCCAGATGGGCTTCCCACCCCAGAGAAGCATCCGTGGTTAGGACCACAGAGTGAGACTAAGTGACGAATGGGACTCCTTGCCTGAGGCTGCCCTGCTCCTGCCACCATTGCAGAGCCTGGATCAGAGTCTGGGTCACTGGAACTAGTTGGGCTTGAGAATCTCTTCTGAGACCAAAAGGCCCTTGGGTGAAACTGAATGTCCCTCATCTGAAATCTGGCCCCTTGGACCACTGCTGTAGAGGCTGCCATGTGGCCCAGAAGTTGAAGGAAGTGCCTTGCTGGCCGAGAGACCAGAAGGTGGAATGAAAAAGCCAGCTCTACAATAGCCCTTGCCCTTTCCAGGGGAAGAAAAGCTCTTGCTTTGACTGTATCCAACTCTGCCCCATGAAGGTGAGGAGTTGTACAGGCTCGAGAACTGACTTGGGAAGATTGAGAAGGAATCCTACGGATGTGAGCACTTGCTGAGTCACCTGAAGGTCTGACTTGACTTGGTTAGGGGACTGACCCACAATGAGCCGGTCGTCCAGGTATGGAAATATTTTTCCTTCTTAAAAAGGCCACTACTACTGCTAGGCAATTTGTGAATACCCTTGGAGCTGATGTCAGGCCGAAGGGCATATCTTTGAACTTGAGGTACTTTCTGTGGGAGCACCTGATGGGAATGTGAAAGTAGACATCTTTTAAGTTCAGGGAGGCTAGCCAGTCCCCTGGCCTTAGAGAGGGAAGGATTATTCCCAGAGTCACCATTTTGTATTTTGGTTTTAAAAGATGTTTGTTCAGGTATCTTAAGTCTAGGATGGGTCGCCACTCGCCTGTCTGTTGGGGTAAGGAAGTACCTGGAGTACAGACCTTTGACCCTGTGCAATGTAGGCACTCTACAGCCTTTAGAGCCAGTAGAGATGAAACCTCTTCCTCTAGGGCAATGGTTTCGGAGATGCTTGCAGGTGGAAAAGATCTGTCCCTCAGCTTTGGAAATTTCTTGAAGCTGAGAACCAGCCTCTGGCTTACCACCTCCAGGACCCACCTGTCTGAGGCAACAGACATCCAGTCCTGGACAAAGTAAGCCAGCCTGCCTCCTACAGGAATGGGGGAGTCGACCTGGGCTGACGCATCAGGGTGTCTGCTTGGCAGGAGCCTTAGGTTGAGGGATGGATGCAGCCCTGCTCATCCCCCTTCTGCCTCTTCCTCTGAAGAACCCCCTCTGAAGAAAGGGAGAAGAGGCCTGTGCTTGGTAGAAAGGCCTATGAAAAGGCCTGCCCATGCCTTTAGCCTGCTGCCTTTCCTTGGCCTGTGCACTCCTATATGTGGTTCTATACTCATCCATCTTTTTCATGCAATTCTCTGTTCCCCAAACAGAGAATTACCCACCACAGGGACATACATGGCCTTAGCCTGGGTGTACTGAGAGAGACTAGTACATCTGAGCCAAGCCATTCTCCGAAGAGCCACAGATGTAGTCACGACTCTAGAGAACACATCACTGGAGTCCACAGCAGCATGGAACTGTACCTTAGATGCCTCAATGCCATCAGCAGCCACCACCTCCAGCTCCGAGGCTAGCTGGGGGGAGGCCTGCTTAGCCAGTGCCAGTAAAGTATCCCACCAGGACTTCTGGTGCCTGGCTGCATAGGCCATATAATTAGAATGCCTTCCTAGAATCTTTATCTGGGGTGTGTGAAGCAAAGGGTATATTAGCCTTATCACAGGCTGCAGCCTGCACAACCCAAACATGGCTGCATTGTTCATACAAGTACTCTGTACCAGAACCTGATAAGGTGTACCTTTCGACCACCCTTCTGTCGACAGGAGGTACAGAATTTGGAGTTTTTAAAATCTTTTGTGTCCGTTTCCCAAGACTCATGAAGGTGAACAGAGTCTCATGGACTCTGGGATGTCCATCATCTCCACATAATCAGGTTCCTCTTGTTCCTCTACAGCTTCTTCCACAGGGAGCTGGAAGGATTCTGCCACTTTCCTGTAAAACATGTAGTGGGAAGGGGACTCAGAAAACCTAGGAGGGGAAACACCAGAAGGCCTGTCTGGGGAGATGTCTGGTTCAATGGGCTCAACCAGACCTCCCACACCATCGTCATCGTAATCATAATCTTCATCCCCTGCAAAATCTGGTTCATAGAAATCTTCAGTGGCATAATCTTGAACCAGAGGAACCGACTAAACCAAGCGCCTGCCAGAAGGCGCAGGATCAGAACGAAGCAATTCTACAAAATGGGTCTCTGGAACCGAACCGGCCGTTTTATTTTCTTTTTACAGGAGCCAATCCCTCAGGACCGGTTCTCCTCTTGCCCTAGTCAGAGGGCACTCCCTCAAGTTTGGTCGGAACCAAAATGGGCTGGCCATCCGGGTCAGCGGACTTCACGGCCTCCTTATCCCTGAGACTACCTAATCTTTTTTCCAGGGTAGACTTCGGGATTTTTTTTTTTTTTAGATTTGGCAGTCTGAATCAAGGTGGTCAAACCCCAGACAATTAATATAGGTGGTGTGGGGATCAGCCTTAGCAAAGACATCCCCACACACACTGCAGTGTTGAAACCCAGTGGGCCCAGTTTTCTTTTGGGTTTCTCAGGCGTAGCCATCCAACCACAAACTTACCCTTTTATGGCAAACAACCAGGCAAGACATCCTTATCGGTTTTAACCGTGTCACGGGTATTGTGGGGAGACTACAAGAAACATGAGGGTTTTTTTTAAACCGATAAGGACCAGTAGCCACACTCTAAGTTTAACAACGAAGACAATATATAAATTACTAAACGGCCGGTTCAGTTGAACTGGTCGAAAAATCAATTTTTACAATTTCCACAAGTTTACCATGTCTAGTTCACTACCTAGTACTTACTGTACCACAGACAGATCTGAACTGAAACTTGAGAAAAAATAATCAGTAAAACCGACGACTTTAACAGACTTACAAACCGTGAGCAAAGGAGAAATCTCCGGAGCGGCCGTTAAGTTAGGCGGAGTAAAGAATCTGACAGTTGCGCTTCAAAGTGCAGCAGACAGAGGTTTGAACCGAGCCCGAGCTCAACGTTCTATGCCCTGCATAGAAAATTAACCCTCTACTGTCCAGGGTAGTTTGAGTGCGTAACAGTAGATCTTGAAAGGAAAGCATTACGTACCTACCGTGGTGCGTGATCTTCTTGGGCAGTCTCCACCACTCATTCACACTAGTGGGATTGGCGCCGGAGGCACTAAGACCCATCGGGAGCAAACTTTTTGCTGGAGGGTCGGCTCGAGAGACGGCGCCGCGAGACACGGCGCCGCGAGCAGCGGCTCGAGCGGTAATGACCATCTCGGCGACGACCCTCCAACCGCCTCAGTACCTTTTTTACCAAGGAGGTGCAGCGCAACTAACGTAAAGAGTAAACCCAACATTAAAAAACGGACATAAGATAGTCCGTATGACCCGTGTAAGAAGGGTCAGCAAAGAAGTCCTCACGGCCTAAAGATTTGAGGGAGTGAAGACCAATACAGCGGTGAGCTCGGGGGATGGAGGGTGGGCGTGTGAATGAGTGGTGGAGACTCGTCCAAGAAGATCAAGAATTACGGTAGGTACGTAATTTTCCTATCTTCCTGGACATAAGTCTCCACCACTCATTCACACTAGTGGGAGAGTACCAAGCTGATAATCCCCCAAAAGGGCGGCAGGAGAGCCAGAGCTCACGCGTCTAAGATAGAAGCCCATTAAGGATAGTTCTGCCGAATGCGGAATGTCGCCTGGCATGAACATCCAGTGCATAGTGCTTAACGAAAGTATGCACTGAGCTCCAGGTAGCGGCGTTGCATATATCTGCAATTGGAACATTGCGAATTTCCGCTAGGGATGCCGCGACCGCCCTAGTAGAGTGAGCGTACACTCTACCTTCTAATTTAACTTGAGCCATGGAATAGCAATGACGAAGGCATGCCACTAACCATGAAGAGATGCATCTAATAGCGACAGGTTGACCCAGCCGGGTGTCGCTGAAAGAAACGAACAGTTGCTGAGTCTTCAAACATCCTTGGTTCTATCTAAATAGAACCGCAAGGCTCTCTTAACATCCAAGGAATGAAGAGCTCTGCCTCTTCATTTTGGAAATTAGCTAGTAAGCGGAGTACCAGAGGTTGGTTCAGATGGAATTCTGACACAACCTTGGGAAGAAATTTAGGATGAGTACGGAGAACTACCTTGTCTTTATGGAATACAGTATACGGAGGGTCCGTAACCAGGGCATGTATCTCAGAGACCCTGCGGGCTGAGGTAATGGCCACCAGGAAGGCAGTCTTCCAGGTAAGAAATTTTAGCTCACAGGTAGCTAAGGGTTCGAAAGGCTTCCGAGTGAGCATGTCCAGCACCAGGTTAATGTCCCAGGCTGCAACTGGACGCTTAACAGGGGGTCTGGTATGGAGAATCTCTTAAGAAATCTCTTCACCATAGGTAACTGAGCCAGAGTTAAGGAAGAAACCGCTCATGGAACGCTTGAGATGGCACTAAGGTGAACTTTAACTGTGGAGTACTGAAGACCTAAGTTTGATAGGTCCAAAAGATACTCCAGAACCTTGCCAGGAGGACAGGAAAAGGGATTCCAAGAGGATTTTAGACACCAGAGAGAAAACGCTTCCATTTGAAGCGTGACGTTGGGTGGCTGGCTTCCGAGCAGCCAGAAGGATGTCTGAGACTCTACGAGACGTTGAACCGATTCACTTCTATCTCTTCAGGAGCCAAGCATGAAGGTGAAGTGATTTCAGGTTGGGATGGACCAACGAACCCTGAGTCAAAAGACTGATTTGCAAAGGAAGTGGTCTCGAGAGGCTGCCAACATACTGTTGAGTAGAGGAAACCATAGTTGCGAGGCCAGGAAGGAGCAATGAGAATCATCTTGGTCCCCTGAGACTCGAACTTGAGGAGTACTCTCTGGATTAGAGGAAGTGGTGGAAGAGGCGTAAAAGCGTTTGTCCACCGCAGCCTGACGCATCCTGACAGAAAATGCCAGGCCCTGGATTCTGGAGCAGAAGAGGCAGTTTTGCGTTGAGTGGGGATGCAAAAGGTCCAGGTCTGGAGTCCCCACTCTTGAACAGGGACCGAGCTACGGCTGGATCGAGACCACTGTGAGGGTCTGCCTCCGTTCTGCTGAGGTGATCTGCTAGGTCGCTTTGTATACCTGGCAGATAAACCGCTTGAATCAGAGACTTGTGCTCCAAGCACCACTCCCACCCTCATTGCTTCCTGCAAAGGGATAAGAATGAGCACCGCCTGCTTGTTGATGTAATACATCACTGCTTTGTTGTCCGCTTGAAGGAGAATGTTCTTGTGACAAAGGACATCCTTCAGAGCTCGGATTGCATAGAGGACCGCCTCATCTCCAGGACATTTATGTGGAGATGAGTTTCAACTGAGTCCATACACCTTGAGTGTGGAGGAGAGACAGTGAGCTCCCATCCCATTAGCGATGCATCTGTGGTGATGGAGATCTGATGATCCGGGGAGCAAAGGGAATCCTTCCAGGAGATTGTTTCTTGAGACCACCAGGTGAGAGACCTTCAAGGCCCGCCACCTTGATGGGATAAGACTGGGGTGAGGTCGGGGACCACTGAGTGGAGAGCATCCATTGGGTGGTTCTCATGTGCAGTCGGGCCAGAGGGACAGTGAAGACCGAGGACGCCATGAGACCCAACATGCGTTGCATCGAGAGAGCTGTAACCGATTGGTTCTCCCTGATGTAACGGGCCACAGAAGGATGTCGAGTCTTCTGTCCTCTGGAAGGAAAGCCTTCGCTGAAGAGGTGTCTAGAAGCGTCCCTATGAAAAGGAGCCTCTGGGAGGGTTGCAGTTGAGATTTTTTCAAATTCAGCAGAACTCCCATGGACGTGAGAAGACGGGAAGTCGTTTGCACGGCTTCCAAAGTCCCTTGGCCGGAAGGGCTTGCTAGAAGCCAATCGTCCAGGTAGGGAAACACTCGGAGTCCGACTTTCCTGAGATGCGCCGCGAGAACTGCACAACACTTTGTAAAAACTCGCGGCGCCGAGGATAGCCCAAAGGGCAGGACTCTGAACTGATAATGCTGACCCAAAGCTACAAACCTGAGGAATTTGCGGTGGGTCGGGTGGACGGGGATATGCTGGTAAGCATCCTGCATATCCAGAGAGGCCAGCCAGTCGTGCTGATGCAGCAAGGGTAACAGGGTACCTAGGGAAATCATCTTGAATTTCTCCCTGGGGAGGAATTTGTTTAACTTTCTGAGGTCTAGAATGGGGCGCATCCCCCCAGATTTCTTTGGAACCAGAAAGTAATGGGAGTAGAACCCTGTGTTTCGCAGATGCGGGGCACCAGTTCTATTGCCCTGTTGTTCAGAAGGCCCTGGATCTCCGCGTGAGGAGGTCTGATTGAGAGGCCGACAACCTGGGTTGTCGCCTGGGAGGACAATTGGGGGTTTCAAGAATTGAGAGAATAACCTCGGAATTATCCGAGAAGGACCCATTTGTCCGAGGTTATGGACTTCCACTGGTTGTAGAAGTACATCAGACGACCTCCACCGGAGGAGAAAGTTCCACTCGGGCAGAGTGGATGGAACTTGGGCCAACGACTCATAAGGTAGCGCTGGGAGCTTTAGGTCCCTGCGCTTTCTGCTGCGTCTCTTTGAGGTTGGGCAGGTTGGCTTTTATGGAAGCTTCCCCTGCCTCTGCCTCGAAAGGACTGACGACTATGAAACTGACGTCTGTTCACATGCCCCCGAGAGGGGGCAGGCGGAGGTCTGGCCAACTTAATGGCCGATCTAGTCTTCTGAGTGGCCTCTAGGGCTTGCTCCACCTGAGGGCCAAAAAGAAAGGAGCCATCAAAAGGCAGCGCCATCACCTGCTGCTGAGCATCATTCGTGAAGCCAGAAGTACGCAGCCAGGAATGGCGCCGAGTACAAATCCCCGCGGCTGCTGAGCGAGAAGCAGTGTCGAAAGCGTCCATGGCGGCTTTGACCTGTTGGTTATTGGACTCAATACCTCTAATAACGGTCAGAAGAAGCTCTGACTTGGAATCCGAATCTGGAAGAGCTTCAACCATTCTTTTCATAGAGTGCCACAGGATATACTCATACTGAGAAAAATAGCCTTGATAACTGGCAACACGATACTTAGAGTGGAGGCAGCAAAGACTCTCTTACCTAATGTATCAATCTTACGAGACTCTTTGTTAATAGGTCGAGCTGTAGTAGTTTGAGGAAGAACGACCTTGTCATTCTCTGCCAGGACTACAATAGGATCCGCAAAGGCTTGGGATGCCAAATGGGACGATCCTTGGGAGCTGAATACTTTATCAATGGATTTAGCCACTGAGGGAATAAGAGCAGGGTTATTCCATACCATTTGAGACAGCTCAAGGAAGGCTGGATCGGAGGAGTCAAACTGTAGGGATCTCCAAGCATGAAGATACTGGAGTCTTAATATCTTCCCAGGATCGATGTCTGTAGTCTGAGAGAAAGAGTGGATCCCAGGTTCTTCAACAGAGACTTAAAGGACAGGTCCTCGACCACAGGCTCTGTAGCAAAGAAAGATCCTGTTTCTCCACTTCATCACCCAACCGGGTCTGGGTCAGGCTCAACATCATCTCCTGATGGTCCAGAAAGGACTGTTTGGACAGGAAAGGAGTGAAAATTAGGAGAGGAGGAAATAGCAGAAACAAGGAGAGTATCAGTAAGATCAGCCTCAGATTAGCATTCTCCCTGAAGCGAACAGGTCCACCTGAGGCGCCCCAATGGGAGAACAGTTCTTGCACTACTTCTGGCAGGAGTGACCAGTCGTGAGATGCAGCGCCTATCTGGCTGAGGCATCGGCCAGAGTGTTGGAGCTCCTGCCACATAGATGGCTGGAGATCCACCTCCAGGCGGATCACGGACACCAAATGTGACTTCCTTGCACAGAGGCAAGGGTGCGTCCCACCCTGGCCCGGCTGAGGTAGTATGTATTAGTGGTATTGTCTGTCTGGACCTGAACCACCTGACCCTATACAAATGGAAGCGAGAAACGTGAGGGCTAATCAAACTGCTCAAACCTCCAGCAGGTTGACATGCACCGAGACTCCTGAGGGGTCCAGAGGCCGTTAGCCAGAGATCCCCAGATGGGCACCCAACCCATCAGAGAGGCGTCGGTCGTTAGTGCGACAGTGCCTTCAGGGTGGACAAACTGGATACCATTCTGCAGATGAGCTGGGAACGAGCCACCAGCAGGCCGTCCCACATCTCCCGGTCATTGTCACTTTGGCTGGTCCAGAGGACGGGCGCTGTGAGCACTAGCTGGCCAGCCCCAGTGCATAGAGCATATGCCAGTGGGCCAAATGGACCATGCTGGTGCAGGCCTATGAGGCCCAGAAGGCGCAGGAAGCCCCGGGAGGGGCGCAGTGCCCAACCAGAATAATTGGGCCAAGGAGGAAAGGACCTCGGCCCTGTCCACTTGGGAGCTGAGCTCTGGTAGCCCAGAGTGAGACTCTGCTCGATGAACTTAATCACGTGCGATGGCACGAGTTCCAATTGGCCTCGTTGATGAGGAGGCCAATCTGAAGCAGACCTGGAGGCCAGATCCCTGCACGCTCCACCACCAGCCTGGAGAGGCTGCAATCAGCCAGTCGTCAGGCAAGTACACGGACCTCTCGGCACATCAGAATGCTGTCACACTGCCATGCATTTGGTGAAGACCCTGGGAGCTGGAGAGGGGCCGAGAAAGGCATGGTCCGGACCTTGTAAAGAGATCCTCTGCTCAGAGCTGGAGGGTGCCGATGGGGCCAGACAGTTGGGATGTGAAGAGCATCCCGGGAGGATCAGAGAGCAGGAACCATGCTTAGTTCAGGATGGAATGATCTGACAGAGTAACCATCCTGAAGGTCGTGGCCTTAGGAACTTATTCCAGGTCATGAATGGGCGCCAGCCCAGGTCTGTTGGGACCAGGAAGTACCTGGACACAAACCCTGGGTCTGGAGGAGGATCCATCACCTGGCTGATCACCTCCTTCTGGAGGGAGCAGGGCAATGTCTCGGCTACGAAACCCATTGTCCCGTGATGGGTGATGGCTCGATAAGGAGGAACTGCTCGAACTCCCAGAGGCAGACCCCTGCAGACCACTTCTAGCACCCAGCAGTCCGTGGTGATAGGGAACCAGGCATAAGAAGTGGAGGGAGCGGTCCCCGGAGAGAGACCCGAGGAGGTGATGACAAGGCTGGGGCGACACCCTCAACCAGTCACTGGGCAGGCTTGGAGGAAGGGCCGGCGAAGGACCTCCTGGACCCTTCCTCCAGGCTTCCTACTGAATGACGGCAGACTTGGCCTTAGGGAGCCAAGTGTAAGCCTGCTGGCCCTGCTGCTGATGGACGTGACGCGCAGGAGCAGAAGGATGAAAGAAGCTTACGCTGCTGCTGGCGGCCTTTGTCCTTCTGGGCAGATGTGACTGGTCAAGGTGGCACTGCACTTCTTGATCCTCTAGAGAGGTCTTCCTCCTGGCCGAACAAGTCTGTGCCCAGGAAGGGCGTGTGCCAGCAGGCTGGGTGTCTGCCGTGAAGGTGGAAATCTGCAGCCAGCTCTGCTGCATGGCTACTGCAGTGGCTACTGACCGAGAACAAGAGTCACCAATGTCCAAAAGTTTGGAGCTGTTTAGCACGCCCTTCAGTGATCCTTTTACCTGCTTGACCGTCGTCTGAAGGTCCAGCCGGAGATGAGGAATCACCTCATCCAGACAATTCATAAGGGCATGTGAAATGTGCCATCAGTACAGCCGAGCTAGCCTGTCAAAAGGCCTAGGGAGAAACACTTGTGAACCTTCCGCCCAGAGTAATCCGGGTTTTGGTTCTTTATCAAGTGGTTTGTCCACTTCCTAGCGTTCCAGATGCTGGAAAACACTGCTGGTCACCAGCCCTCCAGAAGGGTACTCCCGGAAAGGAGGACAGCGTACTTGCAACCATCCTGGCCGGGCGTGGGGCAAGATACAGGCCGCTGCCCCGACTCTAGGCCGGGCCAACAATGGCTTCGACCACAGGGAAGGCCTCCATAGGGAATCTCCTCTGTCCAGCATCTCTCTCTGAGGATACCTGGCCAGTTTCTGAGCAGGTCGAGCTGCATCCCAGTGGACTCAGATGAGTCAAAGTATACCCAAGAATGAGGATGGGCTCTCGTCCTGACGTGACCCTGTAGATTCAGGTCAACTGGCCTGTAATACAGGAGGAGTCATCGTCAGACTCAGAGGAGTCTGCAAACAGCTGCTGAGTGCCTGATACCACCTCCACCTGCCAAGGTCGATCAGGAGTGAGGTGACTGACAATCTGTGGGGCAAGCACTGACCCAACAGAAAATCCTTAGTTGAGGGTCTCAGTCTTTGGTAAAAGGGCGGTGGTCTACCACCACAATGGTGAACAGCTGGATTCAGCTGAACAGCCGGGCGCCGGGGGTCGGCTCTCGATAACCACGAGAGGTTGCTTCGGTCCCTCTGGTGACAGCCACTTCAATTGCCGAAGAAGGCGACGGAGTCTGCTTGTTACCAGACAACAAAAGTTGCTGCACATCATATCCTTCGAAGCGCCGGCGTAACTTCGTCAGAACCTCTCTTCGAAGAGGGCCAGTGGCGGACGCCACTTTCCATGGTGCGAGACAGACCCTGCAGATGTCGGCGGGACCTACTCAACCTGGAAGAGGACAGGCACGGGGTCACCAGGGTGGGTCAAACAGGGGCGGAAACCCGCTCATCCCTAGTTCAGGGTCCTTCAGCACAGGAGGCATGGACAAGTCCTCAGTTACCACGGGGGAACCAGTGAAGAAGGGTTGTCTGCTTCTCCAGTTGACAAACCGTCCAACAGGTTGAGAAAATCTAAACCGTGTCAACTGATGTCTTGGCCCGGCTGACCTGGCCAGGGGACCCCCTTGAAGCCAGGAGCCTTAGCATAACCTCGACCGCGGTTGATGGACGGAGAAGGGCTCTCTACCACTCCCACCGAGCGTCGGCGGTGGGACTTGCCTTTTGGTTCTTTTTTCTTGACCTACTGGAATGTCCCGATGGCCCTTCTCCCTTGGTGGAGAGGGACTGGCAAAACTCCTTAAAGGAAGCAGTGTAGGAGGAGCCCAAGGAGGCGAATTAAGCGGCGGCGAGAAGGAAGATGGGCGGCTGGGCCGCCACCTCCTCCTTGAGCGATCAACTGCTCAGCTGCTCTGCGGAGCCGCGGCAGCGGACAGCATGTGGTCTCCTTTGACTTCACTGGTGGGTACCGTTCGGGACGCCCAGGTATGATCTGCGGTGCGGTCCTCTAAGACCCAAGCCGAGAAGAACTTGCACAGATCATAGGCTCGCGGATCGTGGGCAAGGCCCAGGCAATAAACGCACAGTGCGGATCGGTCTGGGACATCATCAGCCCGCAAAGGCAGCGACGGAAGCAGAGTGGATTTCTCCATCGCAGCCATGAGGAAGATGAAGGCCGTAGATCTGAAAACTTAAAAATAATTTTCGGTAAACCCGAAGAGTTTGGATCCAGGCCCAAAACAGAGGCTAATGGGGGAACCTGAGCTTCTAAGTGGTAAGGAAGATCGAGGTCATGGGGGCGGAGCTGAGAGTTTACCAAGTGAGTGGGAGGAGCCAGCTTGAAGACCTTCCAGCAAGAATTAAAGCAGCAAGGAACCTGCCAGACAGTGTTGATTTAACATATCCAGGTCTCTAGAAAAATTTCTTACCATAGTAATTTTCTTTCTTTCAGTGATGCTCAGATATTCATAACTTTATGCAGTAAGCCTGGAGTTAGCAATGCCGAGAGATGGAACACATGCTAATAGTAGAATTCTTTGCGTGAGCATCTTTCAAACACTGCCTCTACCAACTGTGAGTGTTCTACGCTTCAGATATGAAGGAAGCCTGTAAGTCAGGCATTAAGAAAAATCTAATAGTTAAAAAATACAGCTTACTCACCTGTAACAGGACTTCTAGGAATGGTATATGTTGTTCATCCACACTTATTGGCAGGTATCCTTGCCGCTTTAAATCTTGCCGGAAGGTCTTCAAGCTGGCTCCTCCCACCCACCTGGGTGGTAAAACTCTTGGTTCCGGCCCATGGCGCTAGATCTGGCCCACTGGAAGCCAGGTTAGGCCGGCCGGGAGGCTAGGTTGTGTGGATGAACAACATACCATTCCTAGAACTCCTGTTACAGGTGAGTAACCTGTACTTCTAGGGACATGGATATGTTGTTCATCCACACTGTCTGGCAGACTCCTAGCAGTTCTCCGGGAGGAGGGAGGCAAGCACACCCCTACTTAGGGAATAAAGACTGGAGAACAGAGGCCCCAAAACCAGCATCCCGGCGTGACTCAAGGTCGATGTGGTAGTGGGTGATGAAGGTGTGTGCTGACTTCCAGGTAGCAGCCCTGCAGATTTCCTGGATAGGGACGTCCCTGAGCAACCACCGATGCAGCAGTATGGCAGGTAGAATGAGCTCTTATCCTCTGGGAGGCTCCATGCCCGCCAACTTATAGCAGAGATCTATGCAGGAGGTGACCCACCTGCTTATCATCCGCTTGGCTGCAGGCCTGCCAGGTGCAGCATCAGCGTAGGTGACAAACAGCTGGCGAACCTCTCCCGAATTTCAGCGATGGCTCCTTATAGTGGCGGCGCCCGTCTAGGGTCCAGAGTATGGAGCCTATATTCGCCTCCGAGGTGTGACTGGGTAGAACACCGCAGAGTCAACACCTGGTTAAGGTGAAACTCCGACACCACCTTCGAAGGAATTTCGGTGGGGCGCAGGACAACCTTGTCCCTGTGGAAGACCAGGTAGGGAGACTCGATGGAAAGCCCATGGAGCTCTCCCATCCTTCTGGCTGCGTGATAGCCACCAAGAAGGTGGTCTTCCACGACAGGTGAGAGAGAGCACACCTGTGCATTGGTTCGAATAGTTTGCCCATGAGCTTTGCCAGTACCAGCAGTAGATCCCACACAGGTGGAGGTTCTTTAATCGAGGGGAAATGTGATCAAGGCCTTTGAAAAGCGACCAGACCACCTTCTCCTCGCCACCGACTGCTCCTGGCCCGCCTGTAAGCAGAGATGGCTGCCAGGTGCACCTTAAGGGTCGTCGACCTAAGCCCTTGCTGAGACAGGGACCACAGGTAGTCCAATATGCTCAGCCAGGGAACAGGAGGAAGGGTCAAGGCCTTACCCTGACACCAAATGGAAAATCTCATCCATTTGAAGGAGTAGCATTCCTGGTCGACTCTCAGGGACGCCTCAACTACATTGAGGACCTCGTCGGAAAGACCCAAGGCCTGGAACTCTGGCAGCTCAGGAACCAGGCCGTCAGGTGCAGGGATTGAAGGTCAGATGGAACACCATCCCCTGATTGACTGAGAGCAGGTCGGGGAGCAGCTGCCTCGGGAGCCTGGAGCTGAGGCTGAGGAGATCTGGGTACAGAACTGGCGGGGCCGTCTGGGGCTATCAGAATCACCTCGCCTTGTCCCTCCTTGCTTTGAGAAGCACCTTGTGCATCAAGGAAATGGGAAAGGCGAGAAGAGGCCCGGGGTCCACTGCCTCGAGAAGGCATCCCCCGCAGCGAGCCCGCTGAGGGGGCTGACATGGAACAGCCTCAGCCTCGCTTCTCCTGGAGGCAAACAGGTCCACCTGAGGTGTGCCCCAATGGGAGAACAGATCTTGTACTACCTCCGCAGGAGAGACCACTCGTGGGACGCAGCCCCTATCCGGCTTAGGGCATCGGCCAGCCAGGGTGTTGGAGGCTCCTGCCACGTGTATGCAGCGAGATCCGCCTCCAGGATGCGCACAAGTGACCAAATGGGAGCTTCCTTGCATAGAAGCATGGGCGTGTCCGCCTCTGGCGGTTTAGATAGTACATGGTGGTGGTATTGTCCGTCCTGGACTGGACCACCTGACCCGGAGAAAGCAGAGCAAAGGCGGTGAGAGCTAGGCGGACGCCGCAGCGAACTCCAGCAGGCTGATGTGACGCCGGGACTCCGTGAGGACCAGAGCCGTCGCGCCGGTGTTCCCCAGATGGGCACCCAAACCCAGAGAGGCATCGGTCGACAGAGAGACAGTCGGCTCAGTGCGGACAAGCGGGATGCCCTCCTGCAGATGAACTGGAACGGTCCACCACTGGAGGCGTTCCACATCCCCTGGGTCACAGTCACTAGCTGGTCCAAAGGATCGCAGCGTTGAGACCACTGGCTGGCCAGCCCTAATTGAAGGGCATGTTCCAGCGGACCATGCTGGTACAGACGCCATGAGACCCAGGAGGCGAGGAAGTCCCGGCAGGCGCGATTGCCCAACCAGAAATGATTAGGCAAAGGAGGAAAGAACCTCGCCCTGTCCGCCGGGAGCCGTGCTCTGGCTCGAAGACAGTCGAGCTCTGCCCAGATGAAAAGAATCCCCTGCTTCAGCTCGGAGTTCGACTTGGCCTCGTTGATGAGAAGGCCGACTTGAGAGCAAACCTGGAGGGCCAGATCTCTGGACCGCTCCACCTCCTGCGGGGAGGCTGCTATCAGCCAGTCGTCCAAGTAAGGGTACACCAGACCTCAGCGCCGCAGGAATGCTCTCACCACTGCCATGCATTTGGTGAAGACCCTGGGCTCTGGAGACCAGCCAGAGGGCATGGCTCGAACTCGAAAGGGATCCCTCTGCCGGCGAAGGAATCTCTGATGTGACGGACGGATAGGGACGTGAAAGAACATATCCTGCAGGTCAGAGAGCAGAACCACACACTGCGTACCAGGATGGTACTATCAGAGCCAGAGTGACCATCCTGAAGGTCCGAGACCTTAGGAACTCGATTAGGTCGTGCAGGTCGAGAATGGAGCGCCAGCCCTGGTCCGTTCTGGAACCAGGAAGTACCTGGACACAAACCCAGGGTCTGAGGGAGGGTCCGCTACCTCCTGATCACCACCTTCTCGGGAGGAGAGCGATGTCGGTTCAGCGAGCCGACAGTGAGGCTTGCGGACCCGAGGCCCCGAGGTTCAGCGGCTCTGAAGGGGGAGCCTGTTCGAACTCCAGGCAGGCCCTTTCCGACCACTTCCAACACCCACGGTCTGTGTTAATAACGGACCAGGCAGAAATAAAGTGATGGAGCCGCCCCGAGAGAGGACCTGGGGTGAGGTGATGGGGCTGGGAGACACCCTCAACCCATCACTGGGCAGGCTTGGAGGAGGGACTGGCCGAGGGACCTCGAGACTTACCTCCCTGCTTCCTGGAGCAGGAAGCGAGCTTGGGTTTGGGATGCCAAGATGTGCTTGCTGGCCCGGACGTTGCTGGGCGGATGTACAGCGGGGCGGAGGAACGAAAACGCTTAGGCTGTGGTCTGCGGCCTTTGTCCTATGCGTGATGAGACAGAGTCCAAGGTAGCATTGGACTTCTCGATCCTCTGCAGGTGACCTTCCACCCCAGGGCCGAAGAGGTCGGGTCCCAGGAGGGACATCTGCCAACTTGTGCTGGTATCCGAGTGAAGGTGGATATCTCAGCTATGCCCCAGGCGACTAGCCACTGCTGCCGCTACTGACCTGGCACATGAGTCTCCAATGTCCAGAGCAGTCTGAAGCTGCTTTTGGCCACTGCCCTGGCCGCACCTGCCTAACCGTGGTCTGCAGGTCCGCCAGAAGATGAGGAACTACCTCGTCCAGGAAGCCCAACAGGGCATGACAGAAATGTGCCATGAGCACGGCCGAACTGGCCTGGCGAGGCCGAGGAGGACGCGGCGTAGACTTTCGCCCGGCATAGTCAATTTCTTGGACTCCTTGTCAGGAGGCTTGTCCATGTCCCTAAGCGTTACCGGTGTGCGGAAGACGCTGTCGGTAACTAGCCCCTCGACTGAGGGGTGTTCGAAAACGGACAAGGAACCGGTAGGGACCGCATACTTCCTGGCCGAGGGCGCAGGACAGGAAGCAGGTGCTGCCAGAGCTCCAAGGCCGGGCCCACTATGGCCTCAGCCACCGGAAAGGCCTCTGTAGAGGAATCCCCTCGGTCCAGTATCTCCGTGAGGGATACCTGGCCCGCTTAGACACAGGTTGAGCTTCATCCCGGTGGACTCGAGATGAGCGAAGCAATCCCAGATAGGGGCGAGGGCTATCGTCCATCGACTGACCTCCAGAGGACTCAAGTCTACTCACCTGGAAAAGGAGGAATCGCGGACCGGAAGAGTCCGCAAAGACTTGCATCAGGCCTGAGCCACCCTCCACCTGCCGAGGTCTATCGGGAGTGGAGGGTAACAGCCTATGGGCAGGCCCCTGAGCCGACCGAGAATTCTTGGTCGGAGCCCCAAATAACGGCTGTGGAGGGAGGTTCCACGAATCGTGGAACAGCTGGTTTTGGCCGAACAACCGGCCTGGGAACAGCTCCCCGGACAAGTCGAGGGTTGTTCGGCCACTTAGAAACGCGGGAAAGCGGCGTTGGCTTGTTCCCGTCAGAAGAACTGTTGCCACATGAGGTCCTCGTATCGTTGACGTAATTTATGTCCGAAGCCTCCCTCGTCAGGAGGCAGCCAGCGGAGCGCCGCTGAGTGCGAGACCGGCCTGACGGGCGGATCGGCTGGACCCGGCTCTCCCTCGCTCGGAGGATTCACCCGAGGGCTCCGGAACCGAGGCACTGGCAAGCCCACGGGATCCTCAACTCCCAGCGGGGAACCGGAGAGAGGATTCTCGGCCACCTGGCGACAACCCGTCCAACGGGTCGAGAAAATCTAGACCGCGCCGACGGAGTCTCGGTTAACTGACCTGATGGGGACACCGTGAGACCACTGGTTTAAGCGAACGACGATCAAGTCGATGGCAGACAACTCGGGAAGAGGGACCTTTCCCGCTCCCAAGAGCGCGACGGAAGGACTTACCCTTGTCTTTCTTTTTGGACCGAGAAGAAGGTCCTGCAGGCGTTGGTCCCTCTCCCTTAGTGGAGAGGGACAGACAAAGCTCCTTAAAGGAAGCTGTATAAGAGGAACCCAGGAAAGCGGATAAATGCTGCGGCCGAGGAAGATGTGGCCCGCGCTGCCTCCTCTCGAGGGCGATCATCTGCTCTAGCTGATCCGAGCGCCCGCCCATGAAACCGCCAACGGGCCTCTTTTGACTTCAACCGAGGAAAACGCTTCGGATGCCCCAGTTGTAAGAAGGGAAGCACGGTCTTCGAGGACGAGGCTGAGAAGGAAGAGCACAGGTCGCAAGCCCGCGGGTCGCGGCTCAAGGCCTAAACAGCAGACACATGTGGAGTGCGGATCCGTCCGAGACGCCTTCTGCCCGCAAGGGCATTCCGAAACCGAGTCGATGTCCATCGCAGCCAGCTGAGGGATAGGAGACCGAAGTCTAGAAATGCAAAACTTTTAAATTCTCAAACCGAAGAATTAGGAACCAGTCTTATACGCAGAGCATTAAGGAGGAACCTGAGCTTCCAAGTGGTAAGGAAGATCTGGCGCCATGGGGCGGAGCCGAGAGTTTTACCACCTGGGTGGGTGGGAGGAGCCAGCTTGAAGACCTTCCGCAAGATTTAAAGCGCAAGGATACCTGCCAATAAGTGTGGATGAACAACATATCCATGTCCCTAGAATGTGGTTTACCCTAATAAAGAATGATTAACAAATACCTCCAGGAGGAACAATAATAATAAAATTAACAATGGTGTTCACCAAACAGCATCAGAAAACTATTAAAGAGAAACAGGAAACTGTTCAAAATTTACTCACAAAGAGAAATGAACCACCACAGGATATGGCTAGGTGGCACTAACATGCGGAGGGCAGAGGCTGAAGTTCTGGAAGGGAGGAAGTTATGAACATCTGAGCATCACTGGGAAGAAAGAAGATTACTATGGTAAGTATTTTTTATTTCTAACCCCAGTAATACTCAGGATATTCTTAACGTTATGCAGACTACCAAGCAGTATTACTGGAAGTGGCACAGACTTACTTAGGAAACAGACTTTGCAGGACTGCTGTACCAAACCTGGCATCACTTCTGAGACAAAATATCCACGTTGTAATACTTTGTAAAGGTGTGTACTGATTTCCAAGGTAGCTGCTTTGCAAATATCCAGTAAAGAAACCTCACTGGCAGCAGCAAGACTAGCAGCTGTTCCTCTTGTAGAGTGCCCTCAGCCTGCTGGGCTCTTACCTGCTTTAGTGTAGCAGAACTGAATACACTGGACAATCCATCGAGAAATTGATCTTTTGAAGCTGCCTTGCCTTTTCCTACATCCTCATATGTAAGGAAAAGCTGTTTTATCTTGCCTGTGGCCCTTAGAAGCTGCCATGCAATAGCTGAGAGCTCTTTCACATCCATACTGTGGAGTCTTCTTTCACCAGAACTTGCATGGTCTGTGAAAGAGACAGGTAGAGGGATTGGTTCAGATGGAAATCTGAAACAACCTTGGGAAGGAAGAAAATACAGGTTACTCACCTGTAACAGGAGTTCTAGGAATGGTATATGTTGTTCATCCACACTCATTGGCAGTATCCTTGCCGCTTTAAATCTTGCGGAAGGTCTTCAAACGCTCCTCCCACCCACCGGGTGGTATAACTCTCGGCTCCGCCCATGACGCCAGATCTGGCCCGCTGGAAGCTCAGGTTGTCTTGTCCGGCCGGGAGGTCGAGGGTCGTGTGGATGAACAACATATACCATTCCTAGAACTCCTGTTACAGGTGAGTAACCTGTATTTCTAGGGACATGGATATGTTGTTCATCCACACTCATTGGCAGACTCTAGCAGTTCTCCGGGAGGAGGAGGCAAGACGCACACCCCCATATACTTACTTGGGAAAGAGAGACTGGAGAACCGAGGCCCCAAAACCAGCATCCGGCGTGACTCAAGGTCGATGTGGTAGTGGGTAATGAAGGTGTTTGCTGACTTCCAGGTAGCAGCCTGCAGATTTCCTGGATAGGGACGCCCCTGGAAGCAGCCACCGTTGCAGCAGTATGGTGGTAGAATGAGCTCTTATCCCTCTGAGAGGCTCCATGCCCGCTAACTTATAGCAGAGATCTATGCAGGAGGTTACCCACCTGCTTATCGTCCTTAGCTGCAGGTCTGCCAGATGCGGCTTCAGCGTGGGTGACAAACAGCTGACGAACCTCTCCCAGATTTCAGCCGTGCGCTCCTTATAATAGCGGCGCCCTTCTAGGATCCAGAGTATGGAGCCTATATTCGGCCTCCGAGTGTGATTGGGTAGAACACCGCAGAGTCAACACCTGGTTAAAGTGAACTCGACACCACCTTGGAAGGAATTTCGGTGGGGCGCAGGACAACCTTGTCCCTGTGGAAGACCAGGTAAGGAGCTCGATGGAAGCGCCTGGAGCCTCCCATCCTTCTGGCTGACGTGGATAGCCACCAAGAAGGCGGTCTTCCACGACAGGTGAGAGAGCACACCTGTGCATAGGTTCAATGGCTTGCCCATGAGCTTTGCCAGTACCAGCAGTAGATCCCACGGAGGTGGGGGTTCCCACTGGAGGAAATGTGATCAAGGCCTTGAAAAGCGCCAGACCACCTTCTCCTGCGCCACTCGACTGCTTCCTGCCCGCGCCTGTAAGCAGAGATGTGCTGAGGTGCACCCTTAGGGTCGCCGACCTAAGCCCTTGACTAGAAAGGGACCATAAATAGTCCAAGATGCTTGCCAGGAACAGGAGGAAGGTCAAGCCCTTGCCCTGACACCAAATGGAAAACCTTTTCCATTTGAAGGCATAGCATTTTCTGGTCGACTCCACGGACGCCTCAACTACATTGAGGACCTCGTCGGAAAGACCCAAAGCCTGGAACTCTGCAGCTCAGGAACCAGGCGTCAGGTGCAGGGATTGAAGGTCCGGATGGAACACCTTCCCTGATTGACTGAGAGCAGGTCGGGCGAGCTGGAAGCTGCCTGGAGTCCTGGAGCTGAGACTGAGGAGATCTGGGTACCAGAACTGGCGAGGCCAGTCTGGGGCTATCAGAATCACCTGCGCCTTGTCCCTCCTCGCCTTGAGAAGCACCTTGTGGATCAAGGAAATGGGAAAAGGCGAAAAGAGGCCCGGGGTCCATTGCCCGAGAGGCATCCCCTGCAGCGAGCCCTGCTGAGGCGGGCATGGAACAGACTCAGCTTCGCGTTCTCCATGGAGGCAAACAGGTCCACCTGAGGTGTGCCCCAAAGGGAGAACAGATGCTGTACTACCTCGGCAGGAGAGACCACTCGTGGGATGCAGCCCCTATCCGGCTCAGGGCATCGGCCAGGGTGTTGGAGGCCCTGCCACGTGAATGGCTAGGAGATCCGCCTCCAGGCTGCGACGAGTGACCAAATGCGGAGAGCTTCCTTGCATAGAAGCATGGGCCAGCGTCCCGCCCCTGGCGGTTTAGATAGTACATGGTCGTGGTATTGTCCGTCTGACTCGGACCACTTGACCCCGGAGGAACGGAGCAAAGGCGGTGAGAGCTAGGCGGACCGCCGAGCTCCAGCAGGTTGATGGCATCGGACTCAGGGGACCAGAGGCCATGAGCCCGTGTTCCCCAGATGGGCACCCAACCCATCAGAGAGGCATCGGTCGACAGAAGGACCGTCGGCTCGGGCGAATGAGGATGCCTCCTGCAAATGATCTGGAGACGGTCCACCACTGGAGGCATTCACATCCCTGGGTCACCGACACAAGCTGGTCCAAGGGATCGCAGCGTTGTGACCACTGGCTGGCCAGTCCCCACTGAAAGGACGCATGTTCCAGCGGGCCCAACGGACCACGCTGGTACAGGCCGCCATGAGACCCAGGAGGCGCAGGAAGTCCCGGGCAGGGGCGCAATTGCCCAACCAGAAATGATCGGGCAAAGGAGGAAAGAACCTCGGCCCTGTCCGCGGGAGCAGCTCTGGCTCAGAAGAGATCTGAGCTGCGCCCGATGAATAAAATCACCTGCTTGCTCGAGTTCCGACTTGGCCTCGTTGATAAGGAGGCCCAGTTGAGAGCAGACCTGGAGGGCCAGATCTCTGACCACTCCGCCTCCTTCCTGGAGGGAGCTGCTATCAGCCAGTCGTCCAGGTAAGGGCACACCCGGACCCCGGCGCAAGAGGAATGCTGTCACCACTGCCATGCATTTGGTGAAGACCCTGGAGCTGGAGACAAGCCAAGGGCATGGCTTGAATCAAGAGAGATCCTTCCGCCGGAAGCGAAGGAATCTCTGGTGAGACGGACGGATAGGGGCGTGAAAAACGTGCCCTGCAAGTCCAGAGAGCAGAACCCGCCCGCGTTCCAAGGATGGTATTATCTGAGCCAGAGTGACCATCCTGAAGGTTCGAGACCTTAGGAACTTGTTTAGGTGGTGTAGGTCGAGAATGGGGGCCAGCCCCCGTCCCTTTCGGAACCAGGAAGTACCTGGACACAAACCCTGGGTCTGAAGGAGGGTCCACCACCTCTCTTACCACCTCCTTCTGGAGGAGGAGAGTGATGTCGGCTCGACGAGGCCGCCAGTGAGCTGGGGATCCGAAGCCCCGAGGCGGCGGCTCTGAAGGGTGGTGCCTGCTCGAATTCCAGAGGCAGGCCTCTTCCCCTCACCTCCAAGACCCACCTGTCCGTGGTAACAGCGGACCAGGCGAACGGAAGTGCTGGAGCCGTCCCCACGGGGACCCAGAGGTAGGTGCGACGGGATGGGGCGACACCCCTCAGCCCGTCACTGGGCAGGCTTGGAGGAGGGACCGCCGAGGGACCTCCTGGGCCCTTTCCTCCTGCCTCCTGTTAGAGGAAGCCGGCGGCTTGGGTTTGGGATGCCAAGGTCGAGCCTGCTGGCCCCTGACGCTGTTGGCCGGCGCGAGGCACAGAAGGACTAAAGGGCTTAGGCTGTGGTTTGCGGCCTTTGTCCTTCTGAGCGGAAGAGACCGAGTCCAAGGGTGGCATTGGACTTCTCGATCCTCTGCAGGTGACCTTCCACCCCAGGGCGAAGAGGTCAGTCCCAAAAGGAACATCCGCCAACTTGTGCTGGGTATCCAAGTAAAGGTGGATATCCTCAGCCAAGCCACGACGCATAGCCACTGCGGCCGCCACCGATCTGGCACATGAGTCCCCCATCCAAAGCAGTCTGGAGCTGCTGTTTGGCCACTGCCTGTCCTGGTCCCGCACCTGCTTAACCGTAGTCTGCAGATCGGCAGGGAAGATGAGGGATGACCTCATCCAGGGAGCCCAACAGGGCATGAGAAAAATGTGCCATGAGGGCGGCCGAACTGGCCTGACGAAGGCCGAGAGAGGCCGTGGCGTGAACACCGCCCGACATAGTCCAATTTCTTGGACTCCTTGTCAGGAGGTTTGTCCCACATCCTGGCGTTGCAGCGGCGGCGAGCTGTCGTAACAACCCCTCAGCAGGGTGTTCCGAAACACGGACAAGGAACATGGGGACCGCTACTTCCTGGCCATCCTGGCAAGGCGCAGGGCAGGAAGCAGGGCGCCAAAGTTCCAGTGCTGGACCCACTATGGCCTCGGCCACGGAAAGCCTCCGTCGAGAATCCCTCGGTCCAGAATCTCCGTGAGGGGATACCTGGCCCGTTTGGAAGCGGGTTCGAGCTCCATCCCGGTAGACTCCGAGATGAGCCGAAGCAGTCCTAGGAAGGACGACGGGCTATCGTCCATTGGCTGACCTCCTGAAGACTCAAGTCCAGTCGCTTGGAGAAGAAGGAGGAATCATCTTCGGACTCGGAAGAGTCCTCGAAGAGCTGCCTCTGGCCTGAGCCACCCTTCACCTGCCGAGGTCGGTCGGGAGTGAGGGTAACTGACAACCGATGGGGTAAACCCTTAGCCGACCGAGAATCCTTGGTGGAGCCCCAATTGGTGGCTGTGGAGGCGGAGGTTCCACGGATCGGTGGAGCAGCTGGTTTGGCCGAACAACCGGCCTGGTATAGGCTCCTCGGACAAGTCGAGGAGTTGTGTCGGCCGCTCGGTGACAGCCACTTAATGGCCGGGAAGGCGCGAGTCGGCTTATTCCCGGCCAGGAGGAGCTGTTGCAACATAAGGTCTCGCATCACCGACGTACTTACGCCAAGCCTCCCTCATCCGGAGGAGGAGGACGATCAGCGGCGACGCCGCCACCGCGTGCCGAGACCGAGACCGCCTATGACGGTGGGAACGCTGGACCGCCGAAGAGGTCCGAGACCGAGACCGAGAGTCCCGGAATTTCCGGGTCGGTGCGGGAGGTGTCGCCGAACCGCACTCCTCCGGCTCGGAAGGTCCATCCGAGGCTCCGGAACCGGAGGCACAGGCGAGCCACGGGATCCTCAACTCCTCCCGGGGAACCGGGAGAGGGAATCTCGGCTGCTAAAGGCGACAACCCGTCCAATGGGTCGAGAAAAATCTCGACTTCATCAGTAGTCTCGGTCAACTGACCTGGCGGGGACACCGTGAGGCCAGTGGCGGCAGCCGATCGACGAAGCCGACGGCCGGCGGCCGGGAGAGGACCTTTCCGCTCCCAAGGCGTCGGCGGAGGACTTACCTTGTCCCTCTTTTGGACGAGAAAAGGTCCAGCAGGCGAGCCCTTCTCCTTTAGTGGAGAGGGACAGACAAAGCTCCTTAAAGGAAGCCGTAGGAAGAACCCAGAGAGCGGGATAAATGCCGGCCGAGGAAGATCTGGCCGCGCGCCTCCTCTTGAGCGACCATCCGCTCGAGCTGATCCTAGCCGCCACGCGCGGACACCGCTAACCGGGCCTCCTTGGACTTCACGGAGGAAGCGCTTCTCGGGACGGCCCAGTTGCAATCGGGCAGCACGGTCTTCGAGGACGTAGGCCGAGAAAGATGAGCACAGGTCGCAAGCCTGCGGGTGCGTGCTCAAGGCCTAACAGTAGACACGCGTGGAGTGTGGATCCGTCCGAGACATCTTCTGCCATGGGCATCTCCGAAATCCGAGTCGATTTCCATCCGCCGCACCGCGCGAGGGATCGAAGACTGAAGTCTTTTGCAAAATATTATTTTCAAATCCATCAAGCGAAGAAATAGGAACCAGTCTAAACGCAGAGCGTTAAGGAGGGAACCTGAGCTTCCAAGCGGTAAGGAAGATCTGGCGTCATGGGGCGAGCCGAGTTATACCACCGGTGGGTGGGAGAGCAAGCTTGGAAGACCTTCCGGCAAGATTTAAAGCGGCAAGATACTGCCAATGAGTGTGGATGAACAACATATCCATGTCCCTAGAACTTGCCCTTTTCCGACAAATGGCCAAGCAAAGACACCCTTATCGGTTCCCAACGTGTCACGGTCGTGGAAAAACCGTAATTAAATCCGCTTTTTTAGAACCGATAAGAACGAGAACCGCACTCTAAATGTATTTTAATAAGTTTTAACAACCTGATCGGTTCAAACCAAACCGATAACGCTTTGCAAGTTCCACACAGAAATGTAAAACCATATCTATTACTTACGATACCACAGAAAAAGCTTGAACCGACCGGTTGCGGTTAAAAATATACAAATGCGGTTTAAAAGAAATGAACCGAGCAGTAGGAGGAATCTCCGGATGACTGTTCAGTGAGGCGGAGTAAAGAATCTGACAGTTTCAGTTTGAAGATCAGACAGTTTTTCAGCGAGGCGCGCTCAAGATTCCATGCCTGGCATGGAAGTTAACTCTTTCACCTCTGGAGCAGTTCTAAGGCTGGGACAAACTGCATATGTCATAATATAGCAAGACTTCATGTTTGAATTATGGGTCTGCAGGAGATTCACAGCATCCTTAAAAAAACTTATATACTGGGAGGAGGAGGGCCTATGTGGGTGTTAAACCCATCATGCTCAAATATTCAATCTCCTTCTCATCCTCCACTCACTCTGTTGTGGCAATATCCAGAGCATCTGACATTTTCCTCACAAAGAGAATGAGAAAAAATCTTCTGACACCTTGGGAGGTGAGCCAAAATCCTGCTCAGGGACACCTCTGGAGGGATAGATTCATCCTACTCTTCAAAATATAGTTGCTCTGGTAAAGAGGCAACACTGCACTGCCAGCCTGGGGACCCTAAGAAGGGTCAGGAGGCTGAGGATGACATTTGCTGGGCTTGAATAATTTTAAATGCCTGAGCTGAAGGCACAACAGGCACCTGCACAGAAGACCCTGGTTTAGTTGGGGAGGGTTCTGCATGCTTAAGCTTTTTTTGAGGGAACCGGTGAGTCAGCTGGTTCTTTGCCTCTTTTTAGCCCGTATCTGGGGCAGGGGTATACACAACTGTGGGTTCTGCCACAGCAGACTGAGTGTCAGCTGATCAGAGTCGGAGGGACCCCTTGAAATTTTTAAGCAGCCTTTCAAGGCGTTTTCCACGGTTATATCCAGGAAGTTATACAAACATCACATTCTTGGTCCAGATGTTCGAATCCCAGACAGGCTACACATAAGGTGTGCTTGTTTGCCTTAGCAAACACATCTCCACACTTTATGCAATTTTTAAAACTGGGCTCTCTGGTTCTCTTTTAGGTTTCTCTGCCATGGTGAAGCCCAAGAAAAACCCCAACTGCTAAATAAGCTGCTGCAGTTATAAAATCAGAATTTTATTTTTGCAATTGGTTCGGAACTGAAAAATGTAAAATGAACCAGTTCAGCGGTTCTGTAACCAATAAAAGCGGTTACAAACAGAACTTGTAAAGACCAAATTTAAATGCAAACACACAGGTTCTTTAGTCAGAACCAGAAATAACTTAAGCTAACTCTGATCCCTCACGGTAATCTCGAACATGAGGAACCGAGAAAACAATTTTTTCTTTAATAAAATGAAATTTAAACTGACAATTAGTAGAGGCAGTAAACAAAATGAAATATACTTATAGTTTTATGATTTTATATCTTTCTTCATGCAAAGAGGACAACCAGACTTTCAGGCAGAGAGAAAAATCTGAAGAGGTAGAACACTACAGTTGGTAGAGGCAGTGTTTGAAAGATGCTCACGTGCAAAGAATTCTACTCATTTGCATGAGCTCCATCTCTCCGGGCAGTCCAACCCTCCAGGCTTACTGCATAAAGTTATTAATATCCTGAGCATAACTGGGGTTAGAATGCTTAGTTATGCTTTGGACCCTTACATACTTTCTAATTGCTATTCATTATCCTCCTCTAACCCCAAAAAAAAAAAACACACCTGAAATGAGCAGTTACCAGCTCAGTAAGACTCTACTGAAACTTTTTAAATAAAGTGGACCAAACAAATCTTTCTTCTACAAGGCTGGCTCTCATCTACATTGTAGAAATGCTGATTAGCCATACACGTATCCTGGCTTTAATTTTTAGAGGATTCATCTTCTGTTTGAGCATTTTCTCTCTGTTTCTTTTTGAAGTCAAAGTGTTTTTAGAAGTTACTGGGATGGTGGCCCGAGATTCAGGTTCATGTTCAATTGCCATTTGTTTTCTTCTACCCCTTCGAGATGCAGCTGGAATGGATTCTTTTGGAATTAAAACATCTTCTTGCATGGCTTCACTTAAACTTGCTTTAGGTGTTTCCTGAACAACTACATTAACTGCCTCAAAAGCCACTTCTGCTTTTTGAAGACTTCTCCCCTTTTTGCCTCTATGAACAGTTTTGTGTTTATTCATTTCATAATTTTCTTTGCTTGTTGGAACTTCCTGCTCTCTTTCTGTAGTCTGAGGCTGCCTCCCACGTCCACCTCTTCTTGTCAATGATTCCTTCCTTCTTGCTGTTAAGTCTTCAGGCTGTTCTTGAAGTAGAACGGGAGCAATCTTTTCTAGGCTCTCTTTTGCACATGTACTATTCATTTTGGGAAACTCTGTAGATAGTGGATTTTTTGCCCTCTTCTTTAGTATGAGGTTGCCTTCCACGCCCACCCTTTGAATAATTTCTTTACTAACAGTTGTTTCTGGGGCCTCAACAGGATCATCAGTTTTAGCTGGTCTTATCATTCTACTGCTGACAGCTTTATCATTAATTTCTGAGCTTTCAGCAGCAACTGTATTTTCCTGTTCTCTCTCTACAGCTAGAGGTGGCCTCCCACGCCCAACCCTCCTTGAGAAATTTTCTTTATTTCCAGTTTTTATTAATTTTCTCTCAGGCTCTTCTTCAACTACACTTGAAACTTCTGCTTTACTTTTAGATCCACGTCCAGAAACACTTTTGGTTTCTTTACGGTTTCTTACTTCAGGTCCTTGTGCTTGCATCTTGTCAGACTTCCCTCTTCTCCTAGCAACAGGCTCTGGTGCAGGGATATCACAGTTTGTAAGTTTTGTTTCACACAATTTATTTACAGTTCTTCCTCCATAAGGACTAGTGACTTCCAAATCTTCCTCTTGATTCTCAGAATTACTATTTGAATCTTGTATTTTCTTTCTATTGATCTTTGGGCTTTCAACAGATTCTTTAACTTCAATATTGGCTGCAGCTGTTCTGCGCTTCCCATATTTTTGTGTTGCTGCATTATCTGTACATTCTATAAGAGAGTTCTTTGAGACTGGTCAGAATTACTCTGGGGCTTGGTCTTTTCTCGACTAGTAACTTTTTAGTTGTATTCTGTCAGTTCTTTTAAGTTGACTGCTTCTGTTTCTTGTTTTAGTTTCTTCTACTTTCGATATCAGCATATTTGCCGTATCAGTTTCTGAGGCAGTTATTCCTTGCAAGACCTTGCTTGCCTCAGTTTCTATGAAACAGATTTTCTGCTTCATGTGTTTCCACTGGGCTCTTTCCTGCTTTTGCTCTTGGAAATCTCCTGGGCTCTTTAGCGGAGAGCCCCATATTTTCTACTGAAGGATTGATTTCATTCAACAGCATATCCTTATTTTCAACTATTTTTTCCCATATCTTCCCTCCGAGACCTACTTGTTGGCACTACTCTTTCAGTAATATCACCTTTCTGCACAATCTCTTTGTCTTGAGATTCATTCACAGAAGACTGCAGACTGATATTTCTGGGTGCCATGTGTTCATTTTGCATAGAGGCTTCCTGCATACTATTGGAAGAATCCTTTTTGCTTGTTACTGCCTTACTTTTCTGTAATTTATTCTCAAGTGCAACAGATTCTACTGTGTCACTGCCTACCTCTGCATCCTTATCCAGTTTTCCTCTTCTTGATCTTTTTGCTGGTACCAAGGATTCTACAATCTCCAATTTCCTAACTTTACCTCGTGGAGCTTTTTTAGTAATTGCTGATCTTTCAGAGTCTTCATTATCATTCTGTTGAGGCTTCTCTATCTCAGACTCCTTTGGCTCAGATTCTACACTCTCTGGTTTCCCGGCCTTACCTCGTGGAGCTCTTTTATTAAGTGCTGATCTCTCATAGCCTTCCTGACCAATCTGTTCAGACTTCTCAGTCTCAGTTTCCTTTGAGTCAGTTACTGAAGGGTGCCACTGTACCGATTTTGTTTTGACAGAAACCCGTTGTCTTCCGCTCTCAAAAATCTGCGAGATGGGAAGAGTGTCCCAGTTGTCTTTATCTACAGGAATGACATTCCGTCGTCTCCCTCTGTTCTGCACTGAAGGCTCCGCAACATTTTTAACTCCAACAATTTGAAAATCATTTTTCTTGCCTCTTATAGATCGCTTAGCGGATGAAACAGCTTCCATTTCTGCAACACTCCCATCTTTACCTGCCTGGAAAGAGTGTTGGTCAATGGCTTCTAGGGTCTCATTTTCAACTGGAACATTTTGAAGCGCATTTTTCTTGCCTCTGGTAGATCGCTTACCAGACAAAATAGTTTCCATTTCTGCAACAGTCCCATCTGTGCTTGCTTGGAGAGAATGTTGTTCAGTAGCTTCTAGGGTCTCATTTTCCACTGCAATATTTTGCAGCTCATTTTTCTTGCCTCTTGTGGATTGCTTAGCAGATGAAATCGCTTTCACTTCTGCAACAGTCCCATCTTTACCAGCCTGGAGAGAGGGTTTGTCAGTGGCTTCTAGGGTCTCATTTTCAACTGGAACATTCTGAAGCTCATTTTTCTTGCCTCTGGTAGATCGCTTAGTGGATGAAATAGCCTCCATTTCTGCAACAGTTACATTTTCAAATGGAACATTTTGAAGCTCATTTTTCTTCCGTCTTGTAGATCGCTTAACTGATGAAACCAGTTCCACTGCTGCAACAGTTTCATCTTTACTTGACTGGAGAGTGCGCTGATCAATAGCTTCTACAGTCTCATTTTCAACGTAACCTTTTTTCAGCTCATTTTTCTTGCTTCTTGTAGGTCGCTTAACAGATGAAATAACTACCACTGCTGCAACAGTTTCATCTTTACTTGCTTGTAGAGAGTTTTGTTGGTCAATAGCTTCTACTTCTAGGGTCTTATTTTTAACCTGTGCACTTTTACCTCTTTTCTTCTTGGATACTGAAGTCTCAGCAAGCAAGGGAATAACTTTCTGCCCATTTTGTATAGTTTTCTTTGTTAATTTAGGTGAAAGCCTAATGTCAAGCCCTTGTTGAGCGGTTTTTATTGGGCTATCAATGTTCTCACTCTGAATCAACTTTCTAGTTGATCGTTTGGCTGTAACAGGAGATGCAAATATTTCAGTAGCTTCTGCTGAAGTTAGAGAGGTTTCATTCGCATGTACAGATGCATCAACATTTTCAGACAATTTAGTTGTGGCATTTTTAGATTTTCTTTTTGCTGAGGTCTTGACCAATGTGTTTTTTCCACATATTTTGTGGTAGTTAGAGCATCCTTTGCTTTCATAGATCTATGTGGAGTCAGTATTTCTTTATCATTCTCTTTCTGTGACCCTCTTGCTGGAGTAGAATCTTCACCTTGTCTCTCTGAACACTCAGTCGAGTAGATTCTTTTAAGCAGTATATTTCCTCCTGTTTCTGCATTTCTTCAGAATTTACCATATCAATTTCTAGAACACATAATTAGTAAACCACAAATTAAATGCATGTAGTGGAACAAATCTAGGTCAGAATTTAGTAGGCAACATACTTTGAGCTCCATTTATGGTGGACTGGGGTTGGCCTGAGGTGCAGCCTGTCAATTTCAAGGAAATGACGGTAACTGCAGTTAACCCCCCCCACCAAAAACCAGAGATGTTAAATTAGGTTTATGAACTGCATTACTATGAGCTGTAGCAGGCATGTGCAAGGGATTAACACCCAGTACAGCAGGCATACAGCATCATGAATTTCTCTCGAATAATTAATCACTTGTTCACAATCAGTCTATATTCTGGACCATATTGCAGACTCAATGAACCATATATGACCAGCTCATATAGAATAAAAACTTGATGTAGTAAATTGGGTAGGCAGTGATTAAGAAAATATTAAATTAAATGAATATACAATATGGTGCAAAGAGCACAATGTTGTCTGGCTATCAAGGAGATTACCTTACTCTTGATCCCTGCAGAGGTTGTGAATTCAGGTGTTTCTCTGGAAGCCTGCTGATCTAGAGGTCTAGTTCTCCTGGACTTATTCTATAGAAAATTATGCAAGCAGAAAACAGATTACCAAATTGTGAGCTAAATCCTGCAAACAATCATAATCTTCTAAGGATAAGCACTTTGGTACATCACGTTAAATAAATACCCTTATATTTAAGGCATAAAAGCTGCATTCCCCACACTGCCCTTGACACCATTTAACAAAAGTTTCTCCCCATCTTTAATTACGGCAACCTAGTCTGTGGTGATGCCCCAAGTCCACTTGATAGATCGAATCCCTCTTCCACTCCTTCTGCGCTTTGCTCTTAACTGCTCTACCTGCACCCACCACTGTACATATACACTTCTTGTTTCCTACCTTCCTGGAGAATTGCCATCTGTCCTAGTGTGCCTCATTCACTTCTACCCTCTTGAATACTGTGTGACCCTGAACAAGTCACTTAACTTCCCTGTGCTCCTGGTCGGCACATGTAAACAAGCTTTCAGCTTAGTGTGCCACTCCTGGTTAAAGTGGATAAAAAATCTGGCTATCCTCTCTACTCTTTATCTATTCCCTACTCTTCCTCCACCCTCTTCAGACCCCTCCAGCTCCTTCCAAAAACTAGCTGGCCAATCAGCCTTCTCGCTCCACTTTCCCAAACTGTGGAATTCTCTCTCTCAAACATTTGCCTTGCTCCTCTAACCCCTCTACTTCTCCACTCACACACCTCCCTCCTGCCACTGTCATTAACTTGCCTGGCCTTGCCTTTCATTGTATATCTGCACTTATTGTATATACGTAAACTGCTGACACTAATTGGTACTTATTGTGTTATCTCCTGTATATTGTAATCAGAATCCTGTCCGACATTGTATATACCCATTTCTATTTCTCTGTGAAAATCAGTATTTTGTACTCAACTGTACCATCGGTTTAACATTTTTGTGCAACCAAATATTTTTATGTATCCATTTCCTTCTCACTAAGACACACATGGAAACAAGCTGTTTGAGCTCAGTATGTCTCTTCCTGATGAAACTTCAACAAATAAAAATAAGGTTTAATAAACTGAACCAACTAACATCTTCAATGGTTAAAATGCAGCACCTGACCGTTTATTACCTAGAAAAGTACAGTTATGCAAGAAATTACTGTAACAGTAGATTTGAGAAGAGCTCTTGCAGCAGGCTACACTATAAGGAGTATGCTGCCAGGCACTAGAACACCACAGAAAAATTCTAGCTAGCAGTACACAGCCCCCAAAGTTCTCTCACTGGAGACCCAGCTTACAGAAAAAATGGAGAACCAAGGAGATTTGAATGTTCCCAAACAGAGGAAGTAAAAGACCAAGGGAAGGGGAGGTAGGGCAGAGCCTGCTGCAAGAGCTCTTCATGAAGATCTACTGTTACGGTAAGTTCTTATGTAACTACTATCTTACTTGAGGTTGGAGCTCTTGCAGGCTACACCATAAGGACTGAGTACCCAGCAGTACAGAGTAGACCCAGGTCGAGAGGAGGTGGAAACTAATGTCCATGGGAACATTCATGAGAGGAGTCCTTGAAGGATGGCTAGGCGAAGCCCACTCTCCGCCAAGAAGTAATGTCCAGGCTGTAGTGTTTTACTAATGTATGCACTGTGCTCCAGGTAGCGGCAGCACAGATGTCTGCTGCAGACACACTCTTAGGGATGCGAATGAAGCAGCAACCCTTAGAGCCCGGTAAGGGTTAATCATACTTGTTGTAACAGAAAGTGATAGTGTATGGTAGAACGTTGCAATTGGCAGAAATCCATCATTTACCAGCATTGCACCATCAATGAGATGTCCAGATGTTATTACACCATCGATGGTACGTCACATCAACAGTACAACACTGAATTAGATCATGCGCCACCTGCTAGTCACCTTGAACGATCGAATGGACAGAACAGTTTGAAGCCGTGCAAGCACTTACAGTTGCTGATTTCATTCTGTAAGCTGGCAGTCATTTAATCCCTTGTGCCCGCCAACCCCCATCTCAGTACCCCACCTTTCTGCATGCAACATTATTAATGTTTCGGTTTTCCTCTATTTGCGGTTCTTGTGTGTTTATCTTCCACGTTGTGTATCGCAGACAATGATCCACACCTCATTCATGACCTCAGCACTTCCCACAGTTTACGGCAAACTTTACTGGACATATGGATCATGTGATGTAGCTTTAGCTACAAGTTTATGTTAGATGTCAACTTTTTCCTGGCCCGTGACACGAGTAAAATTTAACTGTTCCTTCGCTTTGCCCACTTCAAATAAAGCGTTATCTTGTTACTCCAATTCATTTCGTATCCATTCTGTTTCATCTCCATGATCACTCAAAGCCATCGCATGGGTAGAAAGCAACAATTATAGTGTGCGTTATTGGTGACTTTTAACACCAAAATGAGCGACATCGATGAACAACCACGTTAGCTGATTCAGAGTTACCTTTGGCATCCTTTAGTAAACCCCTCTAGAAATGCTGCTCTTGGAGTAAGCCATATAAGTTGCCAAGGTAACCACTGATACTAGCATAGCATGGTTGTTCATCAATCCCCATTCATTATCCTCATGCAGTTCACTAGCCATTTGCATAATGAATGCTTAGTCACTGGTGCCCCAATGGGATTTTGAGGACAAGGAAACAAACAGTTGGTGGGATTTCTGGGTAGATCTGGTGCGATCAACATAACGCAGCACCTTATGGACATCCAGAGTATGGAGAAGGCCCCCGATAAGAATACTCTGGGTAATACACAGGCAAATGGATGTCTTGATTAAGGGTAAACTGACAACACTTTGGAAGAAACTTAGGATTGGTTCTCAAAGACACTCCAGTATTTATGGAAAACCAAATACGGCTCTTTACACACCAGAGCCTGAAGCTCGGAAATCCTCAGAGTAGAAGTAATGGCAACTAAAAGCGCTTTTCATGACAGTAAGTGAAGCTCACGGTCCGTGGCTGGCTTGATGGGAGACTAGGTAAGCTTCTCTAACAAAAGAAGAAGATCCTATGGGGAACAGGGTCCCTAATGGGAGGTTTCAGATGCAACATGCCACGCACAAAAGTGCAGGGCATGTCCATTTGGGCAATGTATTTGTCCTCCACAGGTGCACGATAGGCTGAAATCACTGAAAGGTGCACCTTAATGGAGGAACAGCGGAGTCCGAATCTGAAAGGGAGAGGAGGTATTCTGGACAGAGTTCACCAGGCAGGTGAACAGGTCCAGGCCACAGGCAGAAGCCTATAAACAGAAATGCTTCCATTTCATGGCATAAGTAGCCCTGGTGGAAGGTCTTTGAGCTGCAACCCAGACCTCGGCAACCTTAGGGGAAACTCTGAAGCGGTCGTGGCTATGTCTGCAGGTGCCAGGCATGCAAGCTGAGATCAGACATCCAGACGGACCAGAGAGCCCTACTTCTGGGAAACCAAGTGCAAGATCAATGGCAGGGGGGTCAGAAGTTCCACTGCCAACTGCTGAAGCAGAGGGACCAAATCAGACATGGCCAGAGAGGACGATCAGCATCATGTTCGCTACTCCTGCCTGAAGCTTGAGCATTACGCTTTGGAGGAGGGAAAGGGAAGAAAGGCATACAGAAATCTTACTGTACAGCAGAGGGACAACGCCTCCCAGAAAACACAAGGCCCTAGATCTAGTGAGCAGAAAATACAGGTTACTCACCTGTAACAGGAGTTCTAGGAATGGTATATGTTGTTCATCCACACTGTCTGGTAAGTTCCTTGCCGCTTTCAATCTTGCTGGAAGGTCTTCAAGCTGGCTCCTCCCTCCCACCCACCCGGTGGTAAACTCTAGGGCCCGCCCATGACGCCAGATCAAGCCCACTGGAAGCCAAGTTGTGCGAAGCCAGGGAGGTCAGGGGGGTCATGTGGATGAACATATACCATTCCTAGAACTCCTGTTACAGGTGAGTAACCTGTATTTCTAGGGACATGGATATGTTCAGCCACACTGTCTGGCAGACTCTAGCAGTTCTCCGGGAGGAGGGAGGCAAAGCGCACACCTTCTACTTAGGGAATAAAGACTGGAGAACCGAGGCCCCAAACCAGCATCCCGCATGACTCAAGGTCGATGTGGCAGTGGGGATGAAGGTGTGTGCCGACTTCCAGGTAGCAGCCCTGCAGATTTCCTGGATAGGGACATCCCTGGAAGCAGCCACCAATGCAGCGGTATGGCGGGTAGAATGAGCTTCCTCTGGGAGGCTCCATGCCCACCCACCTATAGCAGAGATCTATGCAGGAGGTGACCCACATACCTATCGTCGCTTGGCTGCAGGTCTGCCAGGTGCAGCTTCAGCGTAGGTGACAAAAGAGCTGGCGAACCTCTCCCGAACTTCAGCCGTCTGCTCCCTTATAATGGCGGCGCTCTTCTAGGGTCCAAAGTATGGAGCCTATATTGATCATCGAGTGTGACTGGGGTAGAACACCGCAGAGTCAACACCCAGTTAAGGTGAAACTCCGACACCACCTTCGGAAGGAATTTCGGGTGGGGGCGAGGGACAACCTTGTCCCTGTGGAAGACCAGATAAGGAGACTATGGAAAGCAACTGGAGCTCTCCCATCCTCCTGGCTGACGTGATAGCCACCAAGAAGGCGGTCTTCCATGACAGGTGAGAGATGTCACACCTGTGCATCGGTTCAAATGGCTTGCCCATGAGCTTAGCCAATACCAGCAGTAAATCCCACGGAGATGGAGGTTCTCGACGAGGGATATGTGATCAAGGCCTTGAAAAGCGTCGACCACCATCTCCTGCGCCACTACTGCTTCCTGGCCCGTGCCCGGTAAGCAGAGATGGCTGCCAGGTGCACCTTAAGTGGTCGCCATCAAGCCCTTGCTGATAAAGGGACCACAGATAGTCCAGAATGCTTGCCAAGGAACAGGAGGAAGGGTCCAGGCCCTTGCCCGACACCAAATGGAGAATCTCTTCCATTTGAAGGCGTAGCATTTTCTGGTCACTCTTACAGGATGCCTCAACGACGTTGAGGACCTCGTCAGAAAGACCCAAGGCCTGAAACTCTAGCCGCTCAGGAACCAGGCCGTCAGGTGCAGGGATTGAAGTTCCAGATGGAATACCTTCCCCGATTGACAGATCAGGTTCGAAGGGCTGGAAGCCACCTCGGAGCCTGAAGCGGAGACTGAGGAGATCTGGATACCAGAACTGGCGGGGCCAGTCTGGGGCTACCAGAATCACCTGCCCTTGTCCCTCCTCGCCTTGAGAAGCACCTTGTGGATCAAGGGAAATGGGGGAAGGCATAGAAGAGGCCCGGGGTCCACGGCCTCGAGAAGGCATTCCCTGCAGCAAGGCCCGCTGAGGGGCGGGCATGAAACAGTCTCAGCTTTGCATTCTCCTGGAGGCAAACAGGTCTCGCCTGAGGCGTGCCCCAGTGGGAGAATAGATCCTGTACTACCTCCTCGGTAGAGAGACCACTGGGACGCAGCCCCCATCTCGGCTTAGGACATCGACCAGGGTGTTGGAGGCTCCTGCCACATGACTGGCGAGGAGATCCGCCTCCAGGCTGCGCACGAGTGACCAAATGCAGAGAGCTTCCCTGCACAGAGGCATGGAGCGCTGGGCCCTGCCCTGGCGGGGTTTAGGTAGTACATGGTCGTGGTATTGTCCGCCTGGACCTGGAACCACTTGACCCTGTAGAAACTGAGAGAAGGCGGTGAGGGCTAGACGAACTGCTCAAGCTCCAGCAGGTTGATGTGGCATCGGGACTCCCGAGGGACCAGAGGCTGTGCGCCTGTGCTCCCCAGATGGGCACTCCAACTCAGAGAGGCATCGGTCGATAGAGAGAGCAGTCGACTCTGGGCAGACAAACGGGATGCCCTCCTGCAGATGTGCTGGAATGGTCCACTACTGTAGAGCGCTCACATCCCCCGAGTCACTGTCACAGCTGATCCAGCGGATCGGGTGCTGTGACCACTGGCTGGCCAGTCCCCACTGAAGGGAAGCATCTACCAGTGGGCCCAACGGACCACGCTGGTGCAGTTCGCGATTGCCCAACCTGAAATGATTGGGCAAGGAGGAAAGAACCATGTCTCTGTCCGGCTGGGAGCCGTGCTCTGGCTCAGAGAGTCGAGCTCTGCCCTGATGAATTTTATCACCTGCTTTGGCACGAGTTCCGACTTGGCCTAGTTGATGAGGAGGCCAACCTGAGAGCAAACCTGGAGGGCCAGATCCCTGGACCACTCCACCTCTGCTCTGGAGGTGGCTGCAATCAGCCAACGTCCAGGTAGAGGTACACCCGGACCCTTCCCGGCTGAATGCTGTCACCACTGCCATGCATTTGGTGAAGACCCTGGGAGCTAGGGAGGCCTGAAGGGCATGGCCGGAACTCGAAAGGGATCCCTCCACTCTGAAGCGGAGGAATCTCTGTAGGACAGACAGATTGGGACGTGAAAGAACGCTGCCCTGAAGGTCCAGGGAACAGAACCCACGCCTGCTCCAGGATGGGATTATCTGAGCCAGAGTGACCATCCTGAAGGTCCGAGACCTTAGGAAGCTGTTCAGGTCGTGCAGGACGAGGATAGGCGCCAGCCCCTCATCCATTTTGGGACCAGGAAATACCTGGACACAAACCCCGGGTCTGGAGGAGGATCCGCCACCTTCCTGATCACCTCTTTGTCGAGGAGCAGGGCAATATTGGCTCGGCAGGCCAAGAGAGGCGCCAGGACTCCATGGTCTCCCGAGGGGCGACAGCACGGAAGGGTGGGGCCTGCTTTAACTCCAGAGGCAGACCCTTCCCTACCACCTCCAACACCCAGCGGTCCGTGGTGATAGCGGACCAGACGGAAAGGAAGTGGCGGAGCCGCCCCCACGGGGAGGACGAGGCTGGGGCACCCCTCAACCCGTCACTGGGCAGGCTTGGAGGAGGGACCAGCCGAGGGACCTCCTAGGCCTTTACCTCCCTGCTTCCTATTGGAGGAAGCCGCAGGCTTGGGTTTGGGATGCAGCGAGTCTGCTGGCCCTGGTGCTGTTGGCAAAACGTCGCAGAAGGATGAAAGGATTTGTGCTGTTGCTGTCGGCGGCCTTTGTCCTTCTGGGCGAAGGTGACAAGAGTCCAGAGTGGCATTGGACTTTTCGATCCGCTGGAAGTGACCTTCCACCCAGGGTCAAGAGGTCGGTCCCCAAGAAGGGAAACCGCCAGTCTGTGCTGGTATCCCGTGAAGGATATCCTCAGCCATGCTCTGCGCGCGATGGCCACCACGGCTGCAACTGATTTGGCACAGGAGTCTCCTATGTCGTGAGCCGCTTGAGCTGCTGCTTAGCCACTGCCCTACCCTGGTCCTGCACCTGCAGGATCCGTGGTCTGCAGATCGGCCGGAGATGAGGGATCGCCTCATCCAGGGAGCCCATGAGGGCGTGGGAGAAGTGTGCCATCAGCACGGCTAGCTGGCCTGGCGGAGGCCAAGGGAGGACGCAGTGTACACCTTGCGCCCAGCGTAGTCCAGCTTTTGGACCCCTTGTCCGGGGCTTGCCCACGCCCCAGCGATCCCGGAACGCCGGAAAACGCTGTCGGTGACCAACCCCTCGGCAGAGGGGTGTTCAAAACCCGGGCAAAGAGCCGGGTAGGACTGCATACTCCTGGGTCAAGGCGAGGGCAGGAAGCAGGCTGCTGCCAAAGCTCCAAGGCTGGGCCAACAATGGCTTCAGCCACCGGAAAGGCCTCCATGGGGAATCTCCACGGTCCAGTATCTCCGCAGGGACACTGGCCCATTTGATACGGGCTCGAGCTGCATCCCGATGGACTCTGAGATGAGCCAAAGCAAACCCATGATCCAACGACTGGCCTCGGAGGACTCCAGGTCAACCGCCTGGAGAATAGGGAGTTGTCGGACTCTGAGGAGTCCGCGAACAGCTGCCTGGGGCAGAGCCACCTCCACCTGCCGAGGATGGTCGGAAGTGAGCGTGACTGACAACCTGTGCGGCAGGCCTTGACCCGATAGAGTCCTTGGTCGGAGCCCCTATTTCGTTGTGGAGGCGGAGGTTCCACCACAATTGGTGGGCAGCAAGTTTCGCCGAACAACCGCCCAGTTGGGCACCTCTGCTACAGCGAGGGTTGTTTCGCCGCTCAGGTGACAGCCACTTGATGGCCAGGGAAGGCCACGGCTGGTCCCGGACAGAAGTAACTGCTACCACATCAGGTCCTTGTAGCGCCGACGCAATCTGTGACGGCTCTCCTCTTCAGAGGAGGAAGACGGGACGAGCGTGGCGCCGGCCACCCTGGTGCCAAGACCGCTGGCGTCGGCTGGACCAAGACGTCAGCGAGACAGAGACCCCGTATAGTCAGGAGGACGGTTCGGGAAGGAGCGGGAACACCCGCCTTCCCTTGGCTTGAAGCCTTAATCAGGACTGCTGCACCGGAGGCGCAGGCAGATCTCAGTCTCCACCGGAGAACCGTGAAGGGCTGTCTGCCCACCAGCCATCCGGACGGGTCGAGAAGATCTCGACCGCGCCGACAGGTGTCTCGGCCGGATGGCCTGTCTGGGACGCAGGAAGCCAGCGGCCTTAGCCGCAACCTCGACCGTCTCCCAGTCGGGCTGTCCGGGGGAGACTTTCCCCGCCCCACTTAACGCAGACGATGGGACTTACCCTTGAGTCCTTTACACGAGAGGAATGTCCCAATGGCCTCTCCTTCGTGAAAGGGATTGGCAAAGCTCCCTAACGGCTGAATACAAGGTACCCAGAGAAAGCGGATAAATGCTGTGACCGAGGAAGCGGACGATGCGGCCTGGGCCGCTCCTCGAGGGCGATCATCTGCTCGTTGCTCAGCCGAGCCAGCCACCGCGGTAATCGCCCAACGCGCTCTTTCGACTTGACGGTGAGTAGCGCCTTGGGCGCCCAAGCTGTAACCAGGCAGCGCCCTCCAGGATGTTGGCCGAAAAAGAACAGCATAACTCGCAGGCCTGTGGGTCGTGTTCTAGGCCAAGGTAGTAGACGCACGTGGAGTGCGGGTCCGCCCTGGACATCTTCTGCCCACAAGGGCACCGCCAAATCCAGGAGTCGATGGTCCATCGCAGCCGCGAGGAGAAAGATGACCAAGTCTTGAAAATTTTAAAATGAGTTTCGGTGAACCAAGAATTAGGATCCAGTCTATCACAGAGTATTAGGAGGAACCTGAGCTTCAAGCGGTAAGGAAGATCTGGCGTCATGGGGCGGAGCGAGAGTTTTACCACCCGGGGTGGGAAGAGCCAGCTGAGACCTTCCGGCAAGATTTAAAGTGGCAGGACCCGTTAGACAGAGTGGATGAACAACATATCCATGTCCCTAGAAAACAAGTTACTCACCTGTAACAGTAGTTCTAGGAGTGGTACATGTTGTTCATCCACACTGTCTGGCATTGTCCTTTCCCTTTAAATCTTGCCGGAAGTCTTCAAGCAGGCTCCTCCCACCCACCCGGATGGTAACAACTTCAGCCTGCCCCATGATGTCAGATCTAGCCCTGGAAGCCAGGTTGTGCGCCCTGCCGGAAGGTCGGGGGTGCGTGGGTGAACATACCACTCTTAGAACTACTGTTACAGGTGAGTAACCAGTTTTCTAGGAGCGTGGATATGTTGTTCATCCACACTGTCTGGCAGACTCTAGCAGTTCTCTGGCAGGAGGAGGCAAGGCACACTCCTACTTAGGAAAGAAATTGGAGAACCGAGGCCTAAAACCAGCATCACGCCGTGACTCAAGGTCGATGTGGTAATGGGTAATAAATGTGAAAGCTGACTTCAGGTAGCAGCCGACAGATTTCCTGGATAGGGATGTCCCTGGAAGCAGCCAGCATCAACAGTATGGTGGGTGAGAATGAGCTCCTATCCTCTGGGAGGCTCCTTGCCCGCCAATTCATACAGACATATGCATGATGTGATCCATCTTGCAATAGTCCGCTTGGCTGCAGGTCTGCCAGAAGCGGCTTCAGCGTAGGTGACAAACAGCTACGACCTTCTCCCGACTCTCACTCGGCCCTCCTTATAATAGGAGAGAGCACGCCTGAGGTCCAGAGTATGGAACCTGTACTTGCATCCGAGGTAGTTAGGGTAATATAACGCAGAGTCAACACCTGGTTAAGGAAACTCTGACACCACCTTCGGAAGGCATTTCGGTGGGCACAGGACAACTTTGTCCCTGTGAAAGACCAGACAAGGGAGTCCACCGAAAGCGCCTGGAGCTCCTGTCCTTCTGGCTGACGTGATAGCCACCAGGAAGGCAGTCTTCCACGACAGATGCGAAGCTCGCACTTATGCATGGGTTCAGATGGCTTGCCCATGAGCTCTGCCAAAACCAGCAAGAGATCCCACGGAGGTGGAGGTTCATGCACCAGAGGGATATGTGATCCAGGCCTTGAAAAGCATCCGAACACTGTCTCCTGTGCTAATGTCGGCTGACCGCCCGCACCAGTAAGCAGAGATGGCTGCCAGGTGCACCCAAAGGGTCGATGATCGAAGACCCCTTTGAGAGAGACCAAAGGTAGTCTAGAATGTTAGCCACAGAGCAGAATAAGGGTCCAGGCTCTTTTCCTGACACCAAATGGAAAACCTTTTCCATTTGAAGGCATAACATTTCCTGGTGGATTCCTTTCAAGATGCTTCCACCACAGTGTAGACATCCTCAGAAAGACCCAGAGCCTGGAACTCTAGCCGCTCAGGAACCAGGCTGTGAGTGCAGGGATTGAAGGTCCTAGTCTAAGACCTTCCCTGGTTCAACGATATCAGGTCCGGGCGTGCCAAACCACCGGGGCCCTGCAGCTGAGGCTAAGGAGATGTGGATACCAGAATCGCGGGGCCAATCTGGGGCTACCAGGATCACCTTCGCCTTGTCCCTCCTCACCTTGAGTAACACCTTGTGGATCAAGGAAATGAAGGATGGCGTGAGGAGGCCTGGGGTCCACGGCCTCAAGAAGGCATCCCCTTCAGGAGCCCTGCTGAGGGGGCGGCATGGAACAGCCTCAGCTTGCGTTTCCCTGGAGGCAACAGGTCTACCAATGATTTGCCCCAACAGGAGAACAGATCGTGAAGCTACCTCTGGATGGAGAGACCACTGTGGGATGTCTAGCCTATGCGGCTGAGAGCATCCACCAGTTGGTTCGAGACTCCTGCCACATGAATGGCTAGGAGATCAGTCCCCAGCCGGCTGATGAAGGTCCAGATCCGAGTGCCTCCTTGCATAGCAGACGGGAGTGCGTGCACACCCTGTTTGAGGCAGTACATGGTCGTGGTATTGTCTGTCTGGACTTGAACCACTTGACCCCGGAGCTGAGGAGCGAAAGCTGACAGTGCCAGTCTGAGTGCTCTGAGCTCCAACAGGTTGATGTGGCATTGGGACTCCTCGGAGGTCCAGAACCCGTGGGCTCTGTTGTCCCCCATGTGGACTCCCAGCCCATGAGAGAGACAACAGTCGCAAGGACGACCGCCGGCTTGGGGCGGACAAACTGGATTCCTTCCTCGCAAATGACTCTGGACGGTCCACCATTAGAGCACGCCCCACATCCTCTGGGTGACCGTGACCAGCTGGTCAAGAGACCCTGACGCTGAGACCACTGGACGGCCAGCTCCCACTGAAGGGGGCGATGTGCATTCTGGCCCAACGGACCACTGAGGGCACGCCGCCATGTAACCCAGGAGGCGCAGGAAGTCCAGGGCAGGGCACAAGTGCTCAACCAGAAATAATTGGGCAAAGGAGGAAAGAACCTCCGCCCTGTCCGCCGGAGCCGAGCTCTGGCTTGACAAGAGTCAAGCTCTGCCCTGATAAAGCCCATCACCTGACAGGGCACGAGTTCTGACTTGGCCTGTTGATTAGGAGGCCCAGTTGGGAGCAGGTTGCAGGTCAGGTCCCTGGACCTCTCCACCTCCTGTAGGAGGAACCCGCCAGGAGCCAATCATCTAGATAGGGATGAATGCAGACCCTTGACGCGCCGTAGATGGGCTGCCACTATTGCGATGCATTTGGTGAAGACCCTTGGGGCCGATGACAGGCCGAACGGCATGGCTCTGAACTCGTCAAGGTCCTTCGACCCTGAAGTGGAGGAACCACTGATGGGACGGACGGATCGGGACGGGTAGAATGTGTCCTGAAGATCCAGTGTAAAGAACCACGCTTCGCTCCAGAGGTGGTATGATCTGGTTCAGAGTTACCATCCGGAAGGTGCGAGACCTGAGATACCGATTCAGGTCGTGGAGATCTAGGATGGGGCCAAGCCCCGTCCGCTTGAGCACCAGGAAATACCTGAGACGGCCTGGGTCTGAAGGAGGATCCGCACTGGAGCTATCGCCGAGGAGGAGTTGAGCAATGTCGTCCCAAGGGCCAACTGAGATCCTTTCTTCCCATGGGGCACGGGCCCGCTGGGGGTACTGCTCGAACTCTAGAGGCAGTCCCTGCCAGACAACTCTCCAGAACCCACCTGTCCGGGTGATACTGGAATAGGTGGAAAGAAAGTGGCGGAGCCGGACCCCCATGGGAGGACCCAGAAGAAAAATTACTCACCTTAGTAATGTTTCTTCTAATGGAGTCTTGCTACATTATGACACATGCAGTGAGTCCCAACCTTCTAACTGCTCCAGAGGTGAAAGTTAACTTTCCATGCCAGGCATGGAACCTTGAGCGAACGCCTGTTCTTCAAACTCAAACTGTCAGATCTTTTACGAGCAAAACTCACTAAGGTTCTGTGTGAAGCCAGAACCTACACTAGCCAACTGGCTACTAAATATAAGAACACATTTTTCTTGGTCCCACAACACACTCGAGTCAGGGATCGAAAAATTAAAACATAATACCCAAACAAGAGGGGTGAAAATAAGGTTGGCATCTACTAATGCCAACACTACACTGCCCAACCACATCCCAAAATGAAAATTACGACTTATCGTAATTATGATCTTTCTGTGTATCTTCACCATTCATTACAGATGGGTACTGGCCGGAGATCAGGACCCTGCAGGAGCCGCTTTTTTTTTGTTTTGTTTTTAAAACGGATAGGCGGAGCAGGCGCCTGGCCCCGAGACCGGACGATTACGTGGCACCGAGGATTAGCCGTTAGGTTGCATCGACTCCGCCCGCCTACCAGTTCTGAGCCCGCCGGAGAGGTAAGAGGAAGGAAGGAGGGTGGGACAAGAGAGTCCAAGGACAGAAAACTGAACTAAAAGGAGAAATAACGACTGAGAGGACAGCATGAAGAAGTAAGACTAAGGATTGGGTAGGGGCCCCAATCTCTGGAAACGAAGAAGGAGGAAGGGGATTTAGAGAGAGTGAGAGGTAACAAGGATCCAGGACCCTTGTCCGTCACCAGACTGTATAGGAACTGCAAGGAGTAAGCAAAGCTCTGCCAGAATTCAAGGGCAGAATAACTGGCAATACCCCAAAAGCAGAGTCGGCTATTCTGGAGAAGGACAGGGTACAGGACCCAGTATTCTCACTCTAAAGAGATATTTGGTGAACAAAAGGAGATTTTCTCCTGTTTTTTTTTTTTTTAAATAGATGGATAACAGAAGGAGGGCAATCCCAGCTCACACCCAAGGGGTGAAGATATGTAGAAGAGAAGGAGAGGCACTCAAACTGTACCCCTTAGGGAGACTGTCCCCGTGTGTCCCCACTAATATCACTCAAGCAAGGGTGTCGGAAGATGGCAAAAGTTGAGGGGCTAGGAATGAGAAGACACTTTCCCCATACCAGTTCCACTATACCAGTGGAGGGAACTGCCCTTTTGCCTCAGAGGATCCAGCACCTAACAGAGAAGGAAGGCACAGAGGAGGAGGATCCAGAGACTGGAGCCCCAAGGGGGGATGGAGGAGGATTGTGATGAGCGGTGAAGATACACAGAAAGATCATAATTATGGTAAGAATCACGTAATTTACTGTATCTTATCTGTGTCAATCTTCACCATTCATCAAGATGGTGACTACCAAACCCCTCAAGTGGTTGACTGATTGCACCCTAAGGGACAGCGTTCCTAGCCCTTCAGTGGGTGACACACTAAGGGAGGAACCTTCTGGATCTGAGGAGGCCCGAGAGTGGAAGAGCGAGACAGGGTTCTCGGAGGGGGAAGGAATTTGCCCCGACAAACGCCGCCTCGCCTCACGGGAAAAGAGAGGTTCTCTGGTGAGCTGAGCAAATCACCCTACCGGCTAAGGGTGACAACCGGAAGAGGCGGAGCCATGCCATCTTCTGGTGCAGATCGTCCCTACGACCCTGGTAGCTACCTCACTGGCCAGAAGATGCCCTTGCTTGGTGCTCTGCTTGCCCAGGCCACGGCAGAGAGAGCAATGGCTTGCCTGGTTTGCTCAGAGACAGGCAGAGTGGCTAGGACCTGACCTAGCGCTGACCACAAGTACCTGTTATAGGCAGGGTAGTGGGCCTGATGTGCAGAAATGGAGAGAAGGAGCCGTGCCGGTAGAAAGTCCTCCTCCCAGAAATCAAAACCGAGGAGTCTTGATCTGGGGCGGTCACGGTGGAGGGCACGAAGCCCATCAGGAGTGCCCAGGTGCCAATCCGACTGCAGATGAGGCAAAGAACCTGAGAATCCGGGGAGCGCAATACCTCTGGCAAAGGTCCCTAGGGGCAGGAACTCCGGAGAAGGGCCTCTGCCAGAAACGCAAGGACGCCCGAAAGGGAGCGGGCCAAGGCGGCACCACGAGGGTGGTTGACCCAAATCGCTTAGAAAGGCGTGGCGCCTGCATGCCTGGATTGCTAATAGAAGAGGGAGAAAGGTGAAGGTCCTCCATCATCCTACGAGGAAACGCTGATACTCAGAGAGATCAGCAGCAGGAGAGATGTGGACAGAAGGTTCTCTCTCCCAGAAGAGGGGATGAGGAGCTGGAGGGCACCATAAGCTCAGAGGGTGGCTGCTCGGGGAGGTTGAAAACCTGACTGTCCAAAGCCCTAACGTAGCAGGGAAACGAGCAGCCACTGTTCTGAACTGTTCCCAGGTGAGAGGTCCACTAGGACCAAGGATACCTGGGAATGCAGGAGAAGGCGGCAGAGGGGAGTGGACAGGAGCCGAGAGAAGAAGTCGGCTGACCTCTGCCAGGGCTAAGGAGCCGACCACGGACTCCCACAGGGGAGTCCTGGAAGACTCCGCAGTCGACAGCTGCACAACCGCCGGTAGTGCCTAGACTGCGCCCAAAGAATCCCCAAGTGAGGCGACTGGGGCCGTGAAGGTCCAAAAGGACGGTCCCCTGCATCGAAAGAATGGGACCTCTCAAGGAACCCAAGGGGGAGTCCGCACCGGCCCGTCCGGGGCCCGAGAGGCGGGCGCAACCCGACACCCTCGACCCTTCAGAGTCCGAAGGGTCCTGGTCCTCAAGTGGTCAGCCTAGGCTGCTCCGTCAGAGACAGGGTCGCCCTAGGGGCAGTCCCGAAAGAGCACCCTCCTCCGTGGGCCTCTCGATAGGCCCCGGGTTGGGCGACCGAGAACATCACAGTAGGGGTACCACCGCCGAGGGGTCAAGGAACCCCCTAAGGCCAGGCTGCAAGGCAAAGGTGGCACGCACCATAGCCGCTGGTCAGCACCACTGACCCTAGCCTTAGAGGGAACCCGACTCACTCGGAGGGGCTGGCCGAGACCAAGAGGAAACCACCAGCTCGTCCCCTTGCAGATAACCCCAAGGGTGACTGCCCATCCGACTCGCCGGACTCAGACGAAGAAAGTCCTAGGCCCCAAGCCAAACAGTAGGGGTCGAGTAAGGGATACCTTCCGAGAGGCCCAGAGTCAAGCAACCCCGCGCTTCCACAGCACCGCAAGCGTGCCAGCGGAAGGTGGCAAGGCAGCTTGGGCAGAAGTCCTGGCCAGGGTTAGCCGCTGCACCATCAGGTCCACCGTGCCAGGGGAAGCACCCGGGATGGAGATGGCGCCGATGGAAACCCCTAGCGCCGGAGGCTACTCACGCTAGGCGGGCATCAGGGACTCTGCCCGACGACGGCGCCGCTGAGACCGCCGCGCCAGGCGGAGAAAGTCCCAACGGCGCCATGCTCAACCTTGGCGCCGACAAGCCCCAGCACTGACAATCAGGTCGGCGCTGACAGACCCACGCACCGTGAACGGTGCCGACCCGGCCTACAGGACCGCTGGAGAGACACCGGGGAGCTTTCACCTCAAGGGTGATTGCCGGAGCAGCGCCTTCCGCCCGCCTCCCGAGACAAGCGGGACGGGCTTTCGCGCTGCGGAAGGAGCCTCGCTAGGCTAAAGAAGCCGAGGCTCCTCCTCTGCAGTCCAGAGTAGAACCGGAGGGGACCCGAGGAAGGGCCGAGAGACGCGGCTTGCCCCGACGAGTGCGCTGCCTACCTCCGAAAGTCGGCGGAGCACGCCCGACTTTAAGCGTAGTGCTGTTCCAAACGCGGCGGGCTATCGAAAAGCAGGGCCTCAGCGAGTCCATGTTGTATAACGGGCCAAGGCAGCAGCACCGGCACCAGAGTACTTGCGGCTGCATGGGCACCGGACGCATAGGGGCCGCCCGTCTTCATCGGATTTCTTGCCCTCCGACCGTGACATGACCTACGGGAAGGGGGGGGAACAGACTCGTCGCTTAAACAGAAAAATAAGGAAAGATCTTACCGGCGACGCCGAGTGGAACAGACAGAGAACTAGCAGACCGACTAAAACGCAGGCTTCAAGGCCCAAAATTTGAATTTTCTCGGTTCTAGGCTTCCCACGAGGCGACCTCGACGGCGGGAGACGAAGAACTGGTAGGCAGGCAGAGTCGATGCAGCTTAACAGCTAATCCTCGAGCGCCACGTAGTACGCCGGCCTCGAGGACGGTGCAGACGCCATGCCGGCTCTGCCTATCCTTAAAAAAAAAAAAAGGCTCCCGGGTCTTGATCTCGCCAGTACCCATCTGTGATGAATGGTGAAGATCGACACAGATAAGATGTAGAGGTTCTGAGAGGGCAGAGGGGGTCATAATATAGCAAGACTCCATTAGAAGAAACATTACTAAGGCAGTAATTTTTTCATCAAACAACATGAAGTCTTGCTATATTATGACATATGCAGACTACACAGCAGTATCTCCATGGAGGAGGGACAGAACCCACTTAGGAAATAGGCTCTGAAGCACAGCTGGTACAAACCGAGCATCACACCTAGCCTGGATGTCCAGGAGTAATGCTTGGTAAAAGTGTGAACAGTTTTCCAGGTAGCTGCTTGACATATCTCTAGGATAGGGATGTCCCTGGCAGCACCAGAGACGCAGCTGTGTACCTCTGGTATGGTGAGCCCTCAGGCCTGAGGGAGGAACCTTACCCAGTTTTTCATAGCAAAATTGGATACAAGAGACAATCCACCTGGCAATGGATCTTTCAGTGGCAGGTTTCCTTTACCAACCTCACCATAAGTGAGGAACAGTTAGAGGAAGTGAAACCTGTGACCCTTGGTAATGCTCTCTACTGAGTAACTAAGGGCTCTTTTGACATCTAAACTGTGCAGTCTCCTCTTGCCAGAGGAGGAATGGTCAGTGAAGTACACAGGAAGAGACAGATTAAGGTGGAAGTCTGAAACCACCTTAGGCAAGAACTTTCTGTTAGTTACTCTATGAAAGGAGATAAAATCAGATTCCACTGACAATGTTTGTAATTCACTTATGCGCCTGGCAGAAGTGATGGCTACCAAAAACACAGTTTTTCAAGGCAAGTACTTAAGCACTGCTGAAAACAAGGGCTCAAAAGGGGTTGCATAAGCTGAGGCAATGCAAATATTAAGATCCTAGGCAGGGCAGGGTCCCTGAATGGGAGGTTGGTGTGAAGCAACCCCTTGAAAAACTTGGGAGAATACAGGATGAGCCGAAGAGAAGAGGGTTTACCTGCTGATAAGAAAGCAGACACGGCTCCAGGTGCACTTTTAGGGTAGCTGGTCTCAGCCCCAAAGTATTTAAATCCACCATATAATCCAGGACTGTGGGTAAGTCAGCAGATTCTGGGAAAATAAGCCTGCCAGAGCACCATATGGAAAAATCTTTTCCACTTGGAAATATAAGTAGCTTGGTGGAAGGCTTCCTAGAAGCCTTCAAGATATCCAATACACCTTGGGAGAGGTGTAGGTCAGCAACTAACTCTTCAAGAGCCAGGCCTTGAGATTGAGAAATTTGAGGTTGGTACCAAACTCTCCTGGGCACAGGTTAACAGGTTGTGATTCCTGGGAAGACACATAAGCAGGGGGTACCTGGGCTGTCTGGCCCAATCTGGAGCAATCAGGATCATCTTGCAGGGTTCAGATCTGATTTTGACTAGCACCTTGAACAAAAGAGGGAAGGGGAAAAGACAGAGAAACTTCCTTCCCAACTGAGAAGGAAGGCATCCAGAGGGACTGAGCCCAACACTAGGGGCCTGCAGCAAAAAGGGAAGTTGGTGATTGTCTAGGGCTGCAAAAGATCTATCTGGGGGTGCCCCATCTGGCAAATACTACCTCCAGTACTAGGGATCCAGTGACCATTCGTGATGGCCCTAGGAATCCTGCTGAGAGCATCTGCCAGGACATTGTCCTTGCCTGGGAGGTGAACTGCTGTAAGGAGGTGTTCACAGAATAAGCCAGAGACCACAACTTCATTTTGCGTGCACAAGGCCGTCAGACAGAGTGCCTCCTTGCTTGTTGATGTACCACATTGTAGTGGTGTTGTCTGTTCTGACCTGTACGACTTTGTTCTGAACAGATGTGGAAAAACTTGAAGTGCTAGAAAACTGCTGAGTTCCAACAGATTGATGTGGAGAACAGATTCCAGTGGGGACCACAATCCCAGGATAGTGAGGTCGCCATGTGAGCTCCCACCCCAAGAGGGATGCATCTGTAGTAAGGATTAAGGAGTGAGACTGAGGGGTGAAGGGACCCCTGTCTCAGATTGCTCTGGTCCTGCCACCACTGAAGGGCTTGGATCAGGGTTCGAGTCACTGCTATCAATTTGTTTAGAGGGTCTCCTTCGAGACCAAAAGGCTCTCAAATGGAACTGGATGTCCGTCATCTGAAATCTTGCTCCCTGTACTACTGCTGTAGAAGCAGCCATGTGCCCCAGGAGCTGCAGAAAATGCCTTGCTGGTCGAGACCTGCAGGGTGAAAGAGGAGGCTGAGAGACCAGGGTCCTTGCTCTTTCCAGAGGAGGAAGGCTCTGGCTTTGTGTTCTGTTCTGCACCTATGAAGGTGAGGAGCTGGACAGGCTCTAGAACTGACTTTGGAAGATTCAGAAGGAAACCTAGAGATGTGAGCAGTTGCTGAGTTACCTGAAGGTGTAGTTTGACTTGTTCTGGAGACTGGCCTACTATGAGCCAGTCGTCCAGGTAAGGAAAGATGGCAATCTTTTGTCTTCTTAAGGCAACTGCTACTGCCAGGCATTTGGTGAATACCCTCGGGGCAGAGGTGAGGCCAAGGGCATTGCTATGAACTAGTAATGGCCTGAGGGCAGTTCAAATCTGAGGTACTTTCGATTGGAGCTTCTGATAAGAACATGGAAGTAGGCATCCTTGAGGTCCAGGGACGCTAGCCAGTCCCTGGCCTTAGAGAGGTAAAATAATTCCCAGTCACCATTTTGAATTTCGTTTTAAAGGTGCTTGTTTAGGTATCTGAGATCCAGGATGGGCGCCATTCTCCTGTCTTTTTGGGGTAAGGAAGTACCTGGGAGTACAACCCTTTGCCCTGGTGTAGGGTGAACCCTTTCCACAGCTCTGAGAGCCAGGAGGGAGAAACTTCTGTTTCTAGGGCAAATGCTCTGATGGATTTGCAGGTGAAAGGACCTGGTTCTCATCTTTGGAAATTTTTGAAGCTGAGAACCAGTCCCTGGCTTACTACTTCCAGGACCCACTTGTCTGATGTTAAAGACTTCCAGTCCTGGACAAAGTAAGCCAGCCTGCCCCTCCAGGTAGTAGAGAACGGCCTGGGCCACCCCATCAGGTGCCTGCTTGGCAGGGGCTTTGGGCTGAGGGGTGGAAGCAGGCTTGCTTGTACCCAGTCTGCCTCTCCTCTAAAGAACCCTCTGGGCATAAGCAGAAGAGGCCTGCCCCTGGATGCTGCCTTTGAGGAGTGGCCTGCCTTCCTTGGCCTGTGCACTCCTACAGGTGGTCCTATATTCATCCATTTTCTTCATGTAATTCTCTGTCTGCTCCCAAACAGAGAATTGCCCACAACAGGAAAATCCATGGCCTTAGACTGGGTATCCCAGACAGGGTAGTACATCTGAGCCAAGCCATTCTGCGAGTGCCACAGATGTAGCCATGACCCAAGATGAAACATCATTGAGTCTACTGCAGCATGAAATTGCACCTTGGATGCCTCAATACCATCCACAGCCACCTGTTCCAGCTCCCTGGCAAACTGGTCAGGGACCTGTTTGCCAGGCCAGCACAGTATCCCATCTGGACTTCTGGTACCTAGCAGCATAAGCCATATAATTTGCCTGTCTGAGTCCCAAAGATGCTGCCATGTACTGTTTCTTTGCCATGGCATCAATCCTCCTGGAGTCCTTTTCGGGTGGGGCTAGAGGAATATTTGCCTTGTCACAGGCTGCAGCCTGCACTACCCCACATGGCTGCATTGCTGTGTGAGGAACTCCGTATCAGAGCCTGATAATGTATACCTCTTGTCCATCCTTTTATCAACAGGAGATATAGTGTGAGAAGTTTAGAATTTTACTGTCTTTCCAAAAAGATTTATGCAAAGGAATAGACAGTCTCCTAGACTCTGGAATACCCATCATTTCTACATTATCAGGCTCCTCTTGGTCATCAACAGCTTCCTCAACAGGGAGCTGAGAGTTTTAGCAACTTTCTTATAGAACATAAAATGAGAAGGGACTCAACCTGGGAGGAGAACTCTGACATTCTGTCTGAGAGATGTCCGGTTCAATGGGCACATCCAGACCTTCAAACCACATTCACTCTCCTCATACCCTCTTCCCTCCTCCGGTTCATAAAATCCTCAAAATCATAATCTTGAACTGTGGAACTGCCGAACCGAAAGCTCCTCGATGGTGTCGGTTCGGTCGGAACCGGGAAAGTGACTGGCCACACTAGCTGACTTTCTAGTCCTTTAGTTGGAACCGCCCTCAGAGCTGGCTCTTCGCTTGCCCGAGGAAGTATCGCCTGGTCAGAGGGCTCTCCGGTTCGGCTGGAACCGAACCGGCTGGCCATCCAGGTCAGCGGACTTTTGGCCTCCCTTTCCTGAGCCTACCAACTCTTTTCTATGGTGGCAGCAGGAAAATTCTTACAGATCTGGCAGTCTGCATTGAGGTGGTCAAACCCCAGACAATACACACAGGTGGTGTGTGGGTCAGCCATAGCAAAGGCTTCCCACAAACACTACAGTGCTGAAACCAGTGGGCCGGTTTTCTTTGGGTTTCTCAGACATAGTGCCAGCCTAACCAAACTTGCCCGTTTATGGCAATCCGCCAAGAAGATTCTTATCGTCTTCAACCGGTCACGGGTCGCGGGAAAAAAACGTAATGAAACTGCTTTTTAGAACCCACACAAGAACCGGAACCGCACTCTAAATCAGGACTAGTAAAGTTCGAGAATAACCTGATCGGTTCAAACCGAACCGAAAAGCGCTACAAGTTCCACACAGAATAAAATAAATGTAAGCCTATCTATTACTTGCAATACCATAGACAGAGCTTGAACCAACCGGTTGTGGTTTAATTTCGTCAAAACCCGATAAAACAACATTTTAACCAACAAAACGAACTGAGCAGAAGGAGAAATCTCGGAGCGACTGTTCAGTGAGGCGGAGTAAAGAATCTGACAGTTTGAGTTTGAAGAACAGACAGTTTTCTCAACCGAGCTCGCTCAAGGTTCCATGCCTGGCATGGAAAGTTAACACTCACCTCTGGAGCAGTTCGAAGGTTGGGACTCGCTACATGTGTCATAATATAGCAAGACTTCATGTTGTCTGAACTGGCGTGACGGTGCAGGGGAGGCCAACCCGACTTGTCACTGTGCAGGCTTAGAGGAGGAGAGGCACCTGGACCAGCACCTCGGCCTCCTTTAGGGGCTGTTAGGACCCTGCTTGGGCCTAGGGCACCAAGCTTGAGCCTGCTGCTGTTGCTGACCTCCCTGGAAGGAGGGCTGTCTAACCGCAGGGGAAGAATGCCGAAAGGACTTCTTGCGCTTCTGCTGGTTCTTGCCCGAAAACCTTTAGCAGAGGTGGCATCAGACTGCTCAATGCACTGTAGATGACCTGCCACTCCCGGACCGAAGAGGTCGGTGCCAAGGAAGGGCACGTCAGCTAGTTTGTGCTGTGTATTCGCAGGAAAGGAGGATAACCTCAGCCAAGCCCTGCGGCGAGTGCCTCACTGTGGCAGCTAGTGAACGGGCACAGAATCAATAATGTCCAGGGTCGCCTGGAGCTGTTTAGCAACAGCACGTTCTGGTCCCGGACCTGTTTGACCGTGGTCTGCATGTCTGCTGGGAGATGTGGAGGACGCCATCAAGCCACCCTAAAAAGGGCGTGAGAGAAGTGTGCCATAACTACCGCTGAGCCAGTCTTAATGGCCTAGGGATGATGCCATGTAAACTTTTACGGGTCGAGTGGTCCGTATTTTTGACCCCTTGTCCGGAAGGTGGTCATTATCTGCAGAGCTGCCCGCTCACCAAACACTGAGGCAGTCACAAGGCTTTCTGCCGAGGGATGCTCAGTGAAGCCCGCCAAGGACCCCATGGCACCGTGGAACTTGGCGGTCCATGCGGACAGATGGAGCCGGAAAGAGGCTGGATGTTGCCAAAGTTCCAGTGCCAGGCCAACTATGGCTTTGGCCACTGGAATGCCTCCATCGGGGTATCCTCTACTTGAGAATATCCGTGAGAGGATATTTAGTCTTCTTTGAATGGGCTGCAAAGGCATACCCTGTGGACTTCAAATGAGTCGAATGATGCCCTGAAGGAAGAAGGCCCTTCCTCCAGGCCTGTCATTGACAGCTCATCATGAGTGAAGGCTGGTAGTATCCGAATCGAGGAATCCAGATACAAGGGTCTCCCACCTGAGTCCCCCTCAATGCGCCTAGGCGATCAGGAGTGACCGTAATGGACAAACTATGGGACAGGTTTGTAGTTGGTCGGTCCTCCTCAGAGGGAGCCCTCCCTGAGGCTGTTTCGGTGGTGGTTCCGCCAAAACTAGTGGGGAGATGTAACAGGCCAGGCCGAAATGCACACCAGTCCCACTGGAGTTCTCGAACTGAGGGAGTTGGTGTCGGGCGAAGAGGCTGGGGCCAAGTAATGGTCGGTACAGCTGGAGCAGACCGCTTTGACCAGTCAAAAGAAGTTTCTGCCACATGAGGTCCTCATAACGCCGGAGCTTCCGTCCAAGTCTCTCCTCGTCCGAAGAGGATGAGGGAAACGCCATGTGCCACTTTCGGGAGTGTTTGTGACTCCTTCGGATTCCCGACAGACTGGTCCTACTCTCCTCGACGACAGACGCAAGCGCCTGCTCTGTCGGTCGGGAGAAACTGGATTCGTGAGAACCGAGGTTCCGGCTCTGTCCTCGATCGATGCCCGAAGACAGGACAGGTCGACAGGTGTCGGTGACAACGGCTCGATAGGAAATCTCGCTGGTTCTGCCATATCCTCGCTTCAGTGCCCTGGCCTGACTGAAGGTCCGAAAAGTCGGCAGCCGAGGAGGCGATCTTGACCGTGGTCGAGACTCTGCTCCTGAGTGTCGGACTGCTCGGTCCCAGGAGTGTCTTCGGTAGAAGACTATTTTGAATCCTCATCCTTCTTGGATCGGAGGAATGCGAGTTCGCTGGCGTCACCCTTAGTAGGGAGAGACTGGCACAACTCCTTGAAGGATCCCATGAAGGTGGAGCCCAAGTTGAGCGGCACAAAGAAGCTTCAGTTGGCCAAAGCTTGGGCAGCTTCCTTCTTCAAGGCCGCCATCTGCTAGAGCTGCTCCCATGGATACTGCAGTCATGAAACCGCCTACCTGGCCTCCTTCGATTTCACCGGTGGATTGCGAACCTCCGGTCTCCCAACTTAAGGTGCGCCTTGTGGTCCTCCAGAATGGTGGGATGGAAGGTCAACAGATGGTGTCAAGTATCATGTATGGCACCTAGGTAGTAGACGCACGGGAGGTGAGGATCGAAAGCGAGACATTTTTTGTCCACAAGAACACGTGGCTAAACTCAGGGGATGATCATATTCAAAGCATTCGGATCCGAATCGTGAAACTGACAAGTTTTAAGGAGAGTAAGTGCAGCGAAAACCGCCGATTTGACTCAGGGCCTATGGTACTGCAAAGTAGCACGAGGGAACCTGTATCTTCCAGCGAAAGGAAGATCTGGCCATGGGGCGGAGTTAAGGTATTTACTTCACCCCGGGGTGGGAGGAGCCAGCTTGAAGACTTCCAGTAAGATTTAAAGGGAAAGGGACAATGCCAGACAGTGTGGATGAACATATCCACGCCCTAAAACTGGGCAGTTTGGCTGCACAGGGACGCCAAGAGGTCCAACTCTGTAGGGCCCCACCTTTGAAGAAGCCCTCCGCTACGGTTTGAAGGAGCTTCACCATGGACCTTGTACCGATTCTGCTTAAACTGTCGACCAAGGTGTTTTGGACCCTGGAACATGAACCGCAGTGAGGGATAGACCGTGATATATGGCCCAGAACCACTCAATCTCCCAACAGAGAGGGTATGAATGGTAACACAGGCCACTGTTGATGTAGAAGACGGGCATACCATCAGTCTGGATCAACAGGGGCTCAGAAGAAGGTCCAACTGGAACACCCATAGAGCATGGAAAATTGCTCATTTGTAAGACGTTAATGTGAAGGGTTTGCTCTACTGAAGCCCATGTGCCCTGGGTTTGCTGATCCTGGAAATGGGCTCCCCAAACCTAGACCAGACGATCTGTCATCAAGATCTGTTGGGGAATCCTGAAAGTAAACTCCCAGCTCCAAGTTGGGAGGAGTCAGCTATCACGATAGGTTCTGAGTCACTGCTCTGGATATCTGGATGGGTTGATGGAGATCATCTGATCGTTGACCCACTAAGGAATGTTCATGTAGAGTGGAGCTGATGGGACAGGCACGATGGTAGACACCACGTGACCGAGCAGCTGAAGCAGTGTACAGGCCATGACCCAGCAATAAGAGGAAATCCTCTGAGCCAGGCCCAAAGACAGACCGCCCTGTTGGGAGGGAGGAAAGCCTTTCCCTGCATGTCCAATATGGCACCGATATTTTGCAGATGTTGGCTGGGCCAAGGGACGACTGTGGGATGTTCAGTGCTATTCCCAGATCCCTGAACTAGAAGGTATCAGACAGGGTGGACAATAGACTATCTCTGGTGGGGCTGCCAGAAGTGTCATCTAGGTAGGGAGATGTAAGAAAAACTTACTTACCTTAGTAATGTTTCTTCTAATGGAGTCTTGCTATATTATGACAATTGCAGTTTGTCCCACCATTAGAACTGCCCCGAGGTGAATAGTTAAATTCCATGCCAGGCATGGAACTTGGAGCACGAGCCCGTTAGAGAAACTCTGTCTGTTATTTCAAACTGAAACTGTCAGATCTTTACGAGCAAAACTCACTAAGGTTCTGTGTGAAGCTGTAACCTACACTAGCCAACTGGCTACCTAAATATTAACACATATTCCTGGTCCCAACACAAAGACTCAAGTCAGGGCCAGAGAATGAGATAAGATAAGAAAAGATAAAAGAAAACACAACACCCCAAAACCCTCAAGAATAAAGGGGTGGAAAACAAATGGGCATAACTCGTGCCTCACACTGTACTGCCCACCCCATACCCAAGTAGAAGTTCTGAGAGGGGCAGGCTTGGGAGGTCATAATATAGCAAGACTCCATTAGAAGAAACAACATTACTAAGGTGAGTAATTTTTCTTCAAACATGAAGTCTTGCTATATTATGACAATTGCAGACTATATAGCAGTACCTCCATGGAGGAGGCCAGAACCACTTAGGGAATAGGCTCTGAAGCACGGCTTGTGCTAAACCGAAAGATCCCTCCTGGCCTGGACATCCAGGGAGTAATGCTTGGTGAAAGTATGTACCGCTTTCCAGGTAGCTGCTTGACATATCTCTAGGATAGGGATGTCTCTGGCAGGCTAGAGACGCAGCTGTACCTCTGGTAGAATGAGCCCTCAGACCTGAAGGGGGAACCTTCCCGCTTTTGATAAAATTGGATACAAGAGACAATCCACCTGGCAATGGATCTTTTAGTGGCAGGTTTCCTTCCCACCTCACCATAAGTGAGAAAAGTTGGAGGATTAACCCTGTGACCCTTGGTACGCTTATATAGTAACTTAGGGCCCTCTTAACATCTAAACTGTGCAATCTCCTCTCACCAGAGGAGGAATGGTCAGTGAAAACACTGGAAGGAGATAGATTGATTAAGATGGAAATCTGAAACCACCTTAGGCAAAACTTCTTGTTAGTCCTGAGGACTACCTTATCCCTGTGGAAAGAAATAAAGTCAGTCTCTACTGAAAAGCTTGTAACTCACTTATACGCCTGGCAGAAGTGATAGCTACTACGAAAAACAGTTTTCCAAGTTAAATACTTAAGCTCTGCAGAGGACAGAGGTTCAAAAGGGGTTGCATCAACTGAGCAATGCAAACATTAAGATTGCAGGCAGGGCGGGTCCCTAAAAGGTGGATTAATATGAAGTAATCCTTTAAAAACTTGGAAAATACAGGGTGAGCGGAAGAGAGGAGGGCTTTCCTGCTGAAATAAAAGCAGAGACAGCTGCCAAATGTACTTCAGGGTAGCTGGTCTTAGGCCCAAAGAATTAAGATGGACCATATAGTCCAAAACAATGGGCAAATCAGCAGATTCCGGGAAATATGCTTAGAACACCAAACGAAAACCTTTTCACTTAGAGTTATAAGTAGCCTAGTGGAAGGCTTCCTAGAAGCCTTTAGGATTTAGGAACACCTTGAGAAAGGTGTAGGTCAGCAAATTTAACTCCTCAAGAGCCAGGCCTTGAGGTTGAGAGATTTGAGATTCGATACCAAACTCTCCCTGGGCACAGGTTAACAGGTTGTGATTCCTGGGGAGACACAGGGAAGATGGACTGCTAAGGACAGAAGGAGGGGTACCAGGGCTGCCTGGCCCAATCTGGGGCAATCAGAATCATCCTGCAAGGCTGGGATCCGATTTTGACTAGCACCTTGAATAGAGAGGGAAGGGGGAAAGGCGAAAGAAAATTCCTTCCCAATCTAGGAGAAAGGCATCCAGGGGACTGAGCCCAACACTGGGGCCTGCAACAAAACAGTGGAAGTTGGTGATTGTCTGGGGCTGCGAAAAGATCCGAGGAGTGCCCCATCTGGCAAAACTATCCCCAGTATTTGGGGATCCAGAGACCATTCGTGATGGCCCTGGGAAATCCTGCTGAGAGCATCTGCCAGGACATTGTCCTTTCCTGGGAGGTGAACTGCCATGAGGGAAGTGTTCAGGGAATAAGCCAGAGACCACAACTTCATTGCCTCGGTGCACAAGGTCAAGACCGAGTGCCCCTTGTTTGTTGATGTACCACATTGTAGTGGTGTTGTCTGTTCTGACTTGTACCACTTTGTTCTGAACAGATGCAGAAAACACCTGAAGTGCTAGAAAACAGTTCTGAGCTCCAGCAAGTTGATGTGAGCAGAGATTCCTGAGGGACCACACCATGGGTGGAGAGGTCGCCCATGTGAGCTCCCAAACCAGAAGGGACGATCTGTAGTAAGGGTCAAGGAGTGAGATGATGAAGGGACCCTAGTCTCAGATTGCTCTGATCCTGCCACCACTGAAGGGCCTGGATCAGGGTTCGAGTCACGGGATCAACATGGAAAGGGATCTTTCCTTTGGGACCAGTAGGCTCTCAAATGAAACTGAATGTCCCTCATCTGGAACCTTGCTCCTTGCACTACAGCTGTGGAAGCAGCCATGTGTCCTAGCAGCTGTAAGAAGTGCCTGCTGGTGAGAGACCTGCAGAGTGAAGGAGGAGGCCAGGGCCACTAGGCTCCTTACCCTTTCTAAGGGCAGGAAGGCTCTGGCCTGCTTTGTGTCCAATTCTGCACCAATAAAGGTGAGAACCCCGACAGGTTCCAGAACTGACTTTGGAAGGTTTAGAAGAAAACCCAGAGAGGTGAGCAGCTGCTGGTAACCTGCAGGTGTGACCTGACCTGGTCTGGAGACTGATCTACAATGAGCCAGTCGTCTAGGTAGGAAAAGATGGCAATCTTTTGCCTTCTTAAATGAGCAACTGCTACTACGAGACATTTGTGAATACCCTCGTGCAGAGGTAAGGCCGAGGGCATTGCCTGAACTGGTACGCCTGAGGGCAGTTCGAATCTGAGGTACTTTTGGTGGGAGCTTCAGATGAGAACATGGAAATAGGCATCCTTGAGGTCCAGGGAAGCTAGCCAGTCCCTGGCCTTAGAGGGTAAAATCATTGCCAGAGTTACCATTTTGAATTTTGGTTTCAAAGGTGCTTGTTCAGATACCTTAGGGTCCAAGATGGGACGCCATTCTCCTGTCTTTTTGGGGTAAGGAAGTACCTGGAGTACAGACCCTGCCCTGGTGTAGGGGAGAGACCTTTTCTACAGCTCTGAGAGCTAGGAGGGTTGAGACCTCTGTTTCCAAGGCAAAGGTCTCTAGAGGACTTGCAGGTGGAAAAGATCCGATTCTCACCTTTGGAAATTTTTGAAGCTGAGAACCAGACCCAGGCTTACTACTTCCAGGACCCACTTGTCTGATGTTAGAGACTCCCAGTTCTGAACGGCAAGCCAACCTGCCCCTACAGGCAAAGGAGAATCGGCCCTGGGCGCCATCAGGGTGCCTGTTTGGCAGGTGCTTTAGGCTGAGGGTGGGAGCAGGCCTGCTTGCACCCGTCTGCCTCTGCCCTGAAGAAGCCCCTCTGAGCATAAGCAGAGGAGGCCTGGGTTTGGTAAAAGGCCTGTGAAAGGCCTACCTCTACCCTGGGGGTCTGCCTCTGAGGAGTGGCTTGCCGCCTCCTTGGCCTAAGCACTCTTATAGGTTGTCCTATATTCATCCATTTTCTTCATATAATTCTCTGTCTGCTCCCAAACAGAGAATTCCTACCACAGGAAAATCCATGGCCTTAGTCTGGGTATCCTGTGACAAGCTAGTACACCTGTGCCAGGCCAACCTACGAAAAGCCACAGATGCAGCCATGACTCTAGAGGATACATCATTAAAATCCACAGCAGCATGGAACTGCAGCTTGGATGCCTCAAAACTATCAGCAGCCACCTGTTCCAGCTCCTAGCAAGCTGGCCAGAGGCCTGTTTGGCCAAAGCCATGACAGAGTCCCATCTAGATTTTTGGTATCTTGCCACATAATCCATGTAATTTGCTTGCCTGAGTCCCAAGGACGCTGCTATGTATTGTTTTTAGCCATGGCATCAATCTTCCTGAGTCCTTGTCAGGAGGATGTGAAGCCAAGGGAATATTAGTTTATCACAGGCTGCAGCCTGAACTACTCCAACATGACTGAATTGCTGAGAAAGGAAGTCTGTATCAGGACCTGACAAAGTGTACCTCCTGTCCATCTTCTTGTCCACAGGAGGCACAGAATTAGGAGCTTTAAGATTTTTATTGTTTGCTTCCTAAATGACTTATGTAAGGGATAGACAATCTCCTAGACTCTGGAATATCCATCATTTCTACAAAAATCAGGTACCTCTTGCTCATCCACAGCTTCCTCCAATGGGAGCTGGAGGGTTTCAGCAACTTTTTTATAAAACAAAGTGAGAAGGGACTCAAAGCGTAGAGGGGATTCTAAGGGTCTGTCTGGGAGATGTCCGTTCAATGGGCACCCTCAGGCTCTCAAAGTCACATTCATACTGTTCATAAACATCCTCCCTCCTCTGGTTCATAAAACTTCTAAATCATATTTTGAACCGTGGAACCGGCTGAACCGACCTTTTACTAGACAGTGCGGTTCGGACGGAACCGGAGAAAGTGACTGGACAATTTGTATAGCTCTTGCTATCTCTGCAGCAGTTGGTGAAGAAATTTTGGACTCACACCTGCTGATTTTCTTTTTCTTTGCTGGAACTGGCTCCTCCGAGTCAGCTTTTACGCTTGCCCGAGGAAGTTTCGCCCTAGTCAGAGGCCACCCTCTGGTTTGGTTGGCACCGAACTGGGCTGGTCATCCGGTCAGTGGACTTTTGGCCTCCATTCCTGAGCCTGCCAACTCTCTTATCCAGGGTGGCTGCAGGAAATTCTTACAAATCTGGCAGTCTGACTTGAGGTGGTCAAACCCCAGACAATTCACATGTGGTGTGGGTCAGCCTTGGCAAAGGCTTCCCCACAGACATCACAGTGTTGAAACCCAGTGGGCCGGTTTTTCTTTTGGGTTTCTCAGACATGCCAGCCTAACCAAAAACTTGCCTTTTAACGGCGGTGCCAGGCAAGACGACCTTATCGGTTCCCAACCGTAACATTGGTCGTGGAAAAAACGTAATGAAACTGCTTTTTTTTAGAACCGATAAGAAAAAATTACTCACCTTAGTAATTGCTTTTCTTCATGGAGTCTTGCTATATTATGACTATATGCAGTCAGCCACTGCAGCTGAACTGCCCGGGAGGAAAGAGTTAACTCCAGAGAGTCTGAGTTCCACAGCGAGGGCGCTATACCAAAGTTTTATCTGGCCAGTTTCAAATGAAACTGTCAGATCTTCGTAAACACACTACAACAAGTCTGTGGAAAGCTCTACACTAGCCAAGTGGCTACCTACTAGTAGAATAACAACAATATAAACAGCAATAATAATAATAACAATGAATAATAGTATAATTAGTTTCTCCTAACAAGCACTATTAGACCCCTTCCCCAAGACTCAAGTCCAGGAAGGGGCCAACATATTACTTAAAACAGAAATACCTAATTCCCAACCCTAAATAAAGGGGTGAAGGAAGAACTAAATGGCATGACAGTGCTTGCACTAATTTGCCACCCCTACCCAAGTAGAAGTTCTGAGAGGGGCAGGAGAGAGGGGACAGAATATATAAGATCATGAGAAGAAAAGCAATTACTAAGGTGAGTAATTTTTTCTTCAAACACCATGAAGTCTTGCTATATTATGACTACATGCAGATTACACAGCAGCACTCTATGGAGGAGGTCAGAACCTACTTAGGAAATAGGCTCTGAGCACAGCTGGCCAAACAAGCATCTCTCCTGGACTGAATATACAGGGAATAATGCTTGTAAAAGTGTGAACTGTTTTCCAAGTAGCAGCTTGACAGATTTCAGAATGGAATATCTCTAGCAGCCGCTAGAGATGCAGCTGTACCCCTGGTGGAGTGAGCCCTCAGTCCTGAGGGGTTCTCTACCTAGTTTTGATAACAAATTGGATACAAGAGACAATCCACCTTGCAATTGTCCTCTTAGTGGCAGGTTTCCTTTGCCAACCTCGCCATAGGTAAGGAAGAGTTGAGGGATTCAACCTGTGACCCTTGGTGCTGCCCAAATAGTAACTTAAGGCTCTTTGACGCCCGTTGTGCAGACTCCTCTCACCTGAGGAAGAATACTCAGTGAAAATACTGAAGAGAGATGGATTGGTTCAGGTGGAAATCTGAAACCACTTTAGGCAAAACTTTCCGTTAGTCCTGAGGACTACCTTATCTCTGTGGAAAGAGATTAAATCTTCTTCCACTGACAGGGCCTGTAGTTCACTTATGCCTGGCAGAAGTGATAGCCACTAGGAAAACAGTTTTCCAAGTCAGAAACTTGAGCTCTGCTGAGGACAGAGGCTCAAAGGGGGTTGTATTAACTGAGCAATGCAAACATTCAGGTCCCAAGCGGGAGCTGGTTCTAGAAGGAGAGTTGGTGAAGTAACCCTTTAAAAACTTGAAAGCACAGGGTGAGAAGAAAAGGAAGCAGGCTTCCTGCTGACAGAAAAGCAGAGACAGCTGCCAGATGAACCTTTAAGGTAGCTGGCCTAAGGAATTTAAATGGACCAAATAGTCCAGTAAATGGGCAGATCAGCAGATTCTGGGATAATCTGCTTCTCAGAACACCAGATGGAAAACCTTTTCCACTTAGAATTGTAAGCTGCTCTAGTGGAAGGCTTCCTTGAAGCCTTTAAAATATCCAAAACACCTTGAGAAAGGTGTAAGTCAGCAATTCTAACTCCTCAAGAGCCATGCCTTAAGATGGAGGGATTTGAGGTCCGGATACTACACTCTCCCTGTGCACAGGCCAGTAAGTCGTGGACCTGGGCAAGCTCAGGGCAGGTGGACTGTCAAGGACAGAAGCAGTGGGTACCAGGGCTGTCTGGCCCAATCAGAATCACCTTGCAGGGCTGAGATCTGATTTTTACTAGTACCCTGAAAAGAAGGGAAAAGGCATACAGGAACTTCCCTTCCAATCCAACTGAAAGGCATCCAGGGGACTGATCCCAGCACTGGAGGCCTGCAACAAAACAGAGGAAGTTGGTGGTTGTCTGGGGCTGCGAAAGATCTATCTGAGGGTGCCCCATCTGGCAAAGACTGACCCCAGCACCTGAGGATTCAGAGCCCATTCGTGATGGCCCTGAGAAATCCTGCTGAGGGGCATCCGCTAGACATTGTCCTTCCCTGGAAGGTGAACTGCTATCAGGAGGTGTTCAGGAGTAAGCCAGAGACCACAACTTCATTGCTTCGGTGCACAAGGCTGATGACCGAAGTGCCCCTTGCTTGTTGATGTACCACATTGTTGTGGTGTTGTCTGTCCTGACTTGAACTACTTTGTTCTGGACAGAAGCTGAAAACGCCTGAAGAGCTACAAAGACAGCTCTGAGTTCCAAAAGATTGATGTGGAGCAGAGATTCCTGGGGAGACCACACTCCCTGAGTGGACAGGTCGCCTAAGGGAGCACCCACCCCTAACAGGGAAGCATCCGTGGTGAGGAGGGAACGGGAATGAAAGGAACCCCTTGTTTTAGATTGCTTTGATCCTGCCACCAGTGTAAGGCAGGATCAGGGTTTGGGTCACTGGAACCAATTTGGAAAGGGGGTCCCTCCTTTGAGACCAATAGGCCTCAAATGGAACTGAATGTCCCTTATCTGGAATCTTGCTCCTTGCACTACAGCTGTGGAAGCAGCCATGTGCCCTAGGAGTTGCAGAAAATGCCTTGCTGGTCGAGAGACCAAGGAGGGTAAAGGAGGATGCCAGGCAATGAGTCTGTCTACCCTTTCCGGGGAGAAATGCCTGGCTAACTCTGTGTTCAATTCTGCACCTATGAAAGTTAGTACCTGAACTGGTTCGAGAACTGACTTTGCATTCCAGCAGAATCCCAGGGAAGTGAGAAGCTGCAAGTGACTTGCAAAGTGGGATTTTATCTGATCTGGGGACTGACCCACTATGAGCCAGTCGTCCACGTAGGGAAACACAGCAATCCCTTGCCTTCTTAAATGAGCCACTACCACAGCTGGACATTTCGTGAATACCCTTGGCGCAGAGGTAGGCCGTAGGGCACTGCCCTGAACTGGTAGTGGCCTGAGGGTAGTTCAACCTGAGGTACTTTCGTGAGAAGGCCTGATCAGAACATGAAAATAGGCATCCTTGAGGTCCAGGAAGCTAACCAGTCCCCGGCCTCAGGGACGCAAAATCATTGTCAGAGTTAACATTTTGAACTTTGGTTTCAAAAGATGCTTTTTCAGGTACCTTAAATCTAAAATGGGCGCCATTCTCCTGTCTTTTGGGTAAGAAAGTATCTTGAGTACAGCCCCTTGCCCTGATGGCAAGGAGGGACCCTTTCTACTGCTTTGCAGTCCAGAAGAGAAAAACTCTGCTTCCAAAGCAAGGGCTTCTGAAGGATTTGCAGGTGGAAAATGTCTGGCTCTCATCTTCAGAAACTGTTTGAAGCTGAGAACCAGACCCTGGCCTATTACCTCCAGAACCCACCTATCCGGGTTAGGGACACCCAGTTCTGACTGAAATAAACCAACCTGCCCCCACTGGTACAGGAGAATCGGCCCTGGGCACCCCATCAGGGTGCCTGCTTGGCAGTAGCCTTAGGCTGAGGGAGGGGACGGTTTTGTGCCCTGTCTACCTCTGCCTCTAAAGAAAGCCTCTGTGCAAATGTAGAGGAGGCCTGAAATTGGTAAAAGGCCTGCCCTACCTCTGGGAGCGTGGCCTCTGTGGGAGTGGCATGCCTCTCCTTAGCCTGGTCACTTTGTAGGTAGTTCTGTATTCATCCATCTTTTCATATAGTTTCCTGTTTGTTCCCAAACAGAGAATTACCCACAACAGGAAAATCCATAGCCTTTGACTGAGTATCTTGGGACAGATTAGTGCATCTGAGCCATGCCAACCTACGGAAAGCTACAGAAGTGGCCATGACCCTAGAGGAAACATCATTAACATCAACAGCAGTATGAAATTGAACTTTAGAGGCTTCAATGCCATCAGCAGCCACCTGTTCCAACTCACTAGCCAGCTGGCCATGGGCCTGCTTGGTAACTGCAATACTGTGTCCCACCTAGATTTCTGATATTAGCCACATAGCCATATAATTTGCCTGCCTGAGTCCCAAAGAAGCTGCCATATACTGTTTTTTTGCCATGGCATCAATCTTCCTGAATCCTTATCAGGAGGATGTGAGGCCAGAGGAATATTAGCCTTGTCACAGGCTGCAGCTTGTACCACACCTACATGACTACACTGCTCAGTGAGGAAGTCTGTATCAGAGCCTGACAAAGTACATCTTCTGTCCATTTTTATCTACAGGCGGACAGAATGAGGATTTTTAAATCTTTGTTGTTGCTTCCTAAATGACTTATGCAAAGGAATAGACAACCTCCAGACTCTGGTATATCCATCATTTCTACATAATCAGGCTCCTCTTGCTCATCCACAGCTTCCTCTAAAGGAAGCTGGAGGGTTTCTGCAACCTTGTAAAACATAAAATGAGAAGGGACTCAGACAGAATAGGAGGAGATTCTAAAGGTCTGTCTGGAGAAATGTCCGTTCAATGGGCACGCCCAGACCCTCCCAGCCACACATGTAATGATCAAACCTCCCTCTCCTGTGGTTCATAAAATTCCTCAACATCATACTCCTGAACCACTGGCACTGAACCAACCAGCCTTTTACCAACTGTAGGTGGTCGGCAGGACCCTGAGACAGTGACTGGACAATCTGTATGGCTTTAGCTATTTCTGCAGCAGTTGGAGACAATTTTGGACTCAAACCTACTGATTTCTTTGTCTTTTCACTGAGACTGGTTCCCTGAACCAGCCTTCCTTTCCAGGGAAGTCTAGCCCTGGTCAGAGGGCACTCCCTCTGGTCCAGTGGGTACTGGACCGGGCTGGCCATCCGGTCAGCGGACTCCTTGGCCTCTCTTCCCTGAGCCGCCCAATCTCTTTCCAGGGTGGCTGCAGGAAATTTTTACACACCTGGCAGTCTGACAGGAGGTGGTCAGCCCCAGACAATAAACACAGTGGGTGTGTGGGTCAGCCTGGCAAAGGCTTCCCCACAGACATCACAGTGTTGAAACCCAGTGGGCCCGGTTTTTCTTTTGGGTTTCTCAGACATAATGCCAGCCTAACCAAAAACTTGCCCTTTGATGGCAGTGCCAGGCAAGACACCTTTATCGGTTCCTAACCGTATACAGGTATTTGAAAAACCTATTTTAACAGCAAGGTTTTTTTAGAACCGATAAGAACCGGAACCGCACTCTAAAAGCCCAACCAACACTTTAAAACGTTAATTTAGCAAACTGATCGGTTCAAAACCGAACCGATAATTGAATTTCCCACAGACTTTAAATTTTCTACTTACGGTTTACCAGATAGAGCTTTTAACTGAAATGCGTAAAATAAATATTTTTGCCGGTTCAAATGAACCGAAATACTCGCTGAACCGAGAAATGAACCAATGTGAAGGAGCTGATCCGGAGCGACTGTTCAGTGAGCGGAGTAAAGAATCTGATAGTTTCATTTGAAACTGGCCAGATAGAGTTTGGTATAGCTACTGGCTGTGGAACTCCAGACTCTGGAGTTAACTCTTTCCTCCGGGCAGTTCAGCTGCAGTGGCTGACTGCATATAGTCATAATATAGCAAGACTTCATGGTGTTTGAAGAACCGGGAACCGCTGACTTTGAAAACCTTTAAACACTTGATTTTCAAAGTTTTAAATAACCTGATCGGTTCAAACCAACCGATAAACATTTACAAGTTCACACAGAAATAAACCTGTCTATTACTTACAATACCACAGACAGAGCTTGAACCGGCGGTTTATGTTAAATAATAATATTCATGTTTGAATTGAACCGAGAAAACACTGTTTAAATCAGAATGAACCAAGCAGTAAGAGAAATCTCGGACGACTGTTCAGTGAGGCGGAGTAAAGAATCTGACAGTTTCAGTTTGAAATAACAGACAGAGTTTCTCTAACCCGAAGGTCAGTGCTCAAGTTCCATGCCTGGCATGAATTTAACTATTTCACCCGGGGCAGTTCTAATGGTGGGACAAACTGCAATTGTCATAATATAGCAAGACTTCATGTTGTTTGAATGGCTTTGCCTTTTGAGAGCTGCAGCAACAACTACAAGGCACTTTGTGAACACACCCACTGCAAGAAAGGCCAGAAGGGCACGGTCAAAATACAGGTTACTCACCTGTAACAGGAGTTCTAGGAATGGTATATTTGTTCATCCACACTCATTGGCAGTATCCTTGCCGCTTAAATCTTGCCGGAAGGTCTTCAAGCTTGCTCCTCCCACCCACCCGGTGGTATAACCTCGGCTCGCCCCCATGACGCCAGATCTGGCCCGCTGGAAGCTCAGGCTGTGCGTCGGCTGGGAGGTCGGTGGGGTCAACAATATACCATTCCTAGAACTCCTGTTACAGGTGAGTAACCTGTATTTCAGGGACATGGATATGTTGTTCATCCACACTCATTGGCAGACTCCTAGCAGTTCTCCGGGAGGAGGGAGGCAAGACGACACCCCCAATACTTACTTGGGAAGAGAGACTGAGAACCAAGGCCCCAAAACCAGCATCCCGGCGTGACTCAAGGTCGATGGTAGTGGGTAATGAAGGTGTTTGCTGACTTCCGAGCAGCCCTGCAGATTTCCTGGATAGGGACGCCCCTGGAAGCAGCCACCGCTGAGCAGTATGGCGGGTAGAATGAGCTCTTATCCTCTGGGAGGCTCCATGCCCGCCAACTTATAGAGATCTATGCAGGAGGTTACCCACCTGCTTATCGTCCGCTTGGCTGCAGGTCTGCCAGATGCGGCTTCAGCGTAGGTGACAAACAGCTGGCGAACCTCTCCTCAATTTCAGCCGTGCGCCTTATAATAAGCGAGCGCCCTTCTAGGGTCCAGAGTATGGAGCCTATATTCGGCCTCCGAGGTGTGATTGGGGTAGAACACCGCAGAGTCAACACCTGGTTAGGTGAAACTCCGACACCACCTTCGGAAGGAATTTCGTGGGGCGAGGACAACCTTGTCCCTGTGGAAGACCAGGTAAGGAGACTCGATGGAAAGCGCCTGAGCTCTCCCATCCTTCTGGCTGACGTGATAGCCACCAAGAAGGCGGTCTTCCACGACAGGTGAGAGAGAGCACACCTGTGCATAGGTTGAATGGCTTGCCCATGAGCTTTGCCAGTACCAGCAGTAGATCCCACGGAGGTGGGGGTTCCGCACTGGAGGAAATGTGATCAAGGCCTTTGAAAAGCGCCAGACCACCTCTCCTGCGCCACCGACTGCTTCCGCCCGCGCCTCGTAAGCAGAGATGGCTGCCAGGTGCACCCTTAGGGTCGCCGACCTAAGCCTCTGACTAGAAAGGGACCATAAATGTCCAAGATGCTTGCCAAGGAACAGGAGGAAGGGTCCAAGCCCTTGCTCTGACACCAAATGGAAAACCTTTTCCATTTGAAGGCATAGCATTTTCTGGTCGACTTCACGGGACGCCTCAACTACATTGAGGACCTCGCGGAAAGACCCAAGGCCTGGAACTCTAGCCAGGAACCAGGCCGCCAGGTGCAGGGATTGAAGGTCCGATGGAACACCTTCCCCTGATTGACTGAGAGCAGGTCCGGCGAGCTGGAAGCTGCCGGGAGTCCTGGAGCTGAGACTGAGGAGATCTGGGTACCAGAACTGGCGAGGCCAGTCTGGGGCTATCAGAATCACCTGCGCCTTGTCCCTCCTCGCCTTGGAGAAGCACCTTGTGGATCAAGGGAAATGGGGAAAGGCGAAGAGGCCCGGGGTCCATTGCCTCAGAAGGCATCCCCTGCAGCGAGCCCTGCTGAGGGGGCGGCATGGAACAGACTCAGCTTGCTCTCTCCATGGAGGCAAACAGGTCCACCTGAGGTGTGCCCCAAAGGAGAACAGATGCTGTACTACCTCCGCAGGAGAGACCACTCGTGGGATGCAGCCCCTATCCGCCCAGGGCATCGGCCAGGGTGTTGGAGGCTCCTGCCACGTGAATGGCTAGGAGATCCGCCCAGGCTGCGCACGAAGTGACCAAACGCGGAGAGCTTCCTTGCATAGAAGCATGGAGCGGGCCCCGCCCTGGCGGTTCAGATAGTACATGGTCGTGGGTATTGTCCGCCTGGACTCGGACCACTTGACCCGGAGGAACGGAGCAAAGGCGGAGAGAGCTAGGCGGACCGCTCGGAGCTCCAGCAGGTTGATGTGGCATCAGGACTCCCGGGACCAGAGGCTATGAGCCCGGTGTTCCCAGATGGGCACCCCAAGCCATCAGAGAGGCATCGGTCGATAGAGAGACCGTCGGCTCGAGGACAAACGGGATGCCTCCTGCAAATGATCTGGAACGGTCCACCACTGGAGAGCGCCCACATCCCTGTGTCACCGCACAAGCTGGTCCAAGGATCGCGAGCGTGGTGACCACTGGCTGGCCAGTCCCACTGAAGGGACGATGTTCCAGCGGGCCCAACGGACCACGCTGGTGCAGGCCGCCATGAGACCCAGGAGGCGAGGAAGTCCCGGCAGGGCGAATTGCCCAACCAGAAATGATCGGGCAAAGGAGGAAAGAACCTCGGCCCTGTCCGCCGGAGCCGCGCCTGGCTCAAGAGAGTCGAGCTGCCTGATGAATAGAATCACCTGCTTCGCTCGAGTTCGACTTGGCCTCGTTGATAAGGAGGCCCAGTTGAGAGCAGACCTGAGGGCCAGATCTCTGGACCACTCCGCCTCCTTCCTGGAGGGAGCTGCTATCAGCCAGTCGTCCAGGTAAGGGTACACCCGACCCTCGGCGCCGAGGAATGCTGTCACCACTGCCATGCATTTGGTGAAGACCCTGGGAGCTGGAGACAAGTCAAGGGCATGGCTTGAACTCAAGAGGGATCCTTCCGCTCGAAGTAAGGAATCTCTGGTGAGACGGACGGATAGGACGGAGAAAACGCGGCCCTGCAAGTCCAGAGAGCAGAACCACAGCCGCTCCAAGGATGGTATTATCTGAGCCAGAGTGACCATCCTGAAGGTTCGAGACCTTAGGAACTTGTTTAGGTCGTAGGTCGAGAATGGGGCGCCAGCCCCCGTCTGCTTCGGAACCAGGAAGTACCTGGACACAAACCCTGGGTCTGAAGGAGGGTCCACCACCTCTCTTACCACCTCCTTCTGGAGGAGGAGAGCGAGCGTCGGCTCGACGAGCCGCCAGTGAGGCTGGGGATCCGAAGCCCCGAGGAGCGACGGCCTGAAGGGTGGTGCCTGCTCGACCCAGAGGCAGGCCTCTTCCCACCACCTCAAGACCCACCTGTCCGTGGTAACAGCGACCAGGCGGAACGGAAGTGCCGGAGCCGCCCCCACGGGGACCCAGGGGTAAGGTGACGGGATGGGGCGACACCCTCAGCCCGTCACTGGGCAGGCTTGGAGGAGGGACCGCCAAGGGACCTCCTGGGCCCTTTCCTCCCTGCCTCTGTTAGAGGAAGCCGGCGGCTTGGGTTTGGGATGCCAAGGCCGAGCCTGCTGGCCCTGACTGTTGGTGGGCGCTACGGGGCACAGAAGGACGAAAGGGCTTAGGCTGTGGTTTGGCCTTTGTCCTTCTGAGCGAAGAGACCGAGTCCAAGGTGGCATTGGACTTCTCGATCCTCTGCAGGTGACCTTCCACCCCAGGGTCAAGAGGTCAGTCCTCAAAAGGAACATCCGCCAACTTGTGCTGGTATCCAGTAAAGGTGGATATCCTCAGCCAAGCCCGCCGACGATAGCCACTGCGGCCGCCACCGATCTGGCACATGAGTCCCCTATATCCAAAGCAGTCTGGAGCTGCTGTTTGGCCACTGCCCTGCCCTCGGTCCCGCACCTGCTTAACCGTAGTCTGCAGATCGGGCGGAAGATGAGGGATGACCTCATCCAGGGAGCCCAACAGGGCATGAGAAAATGTGCCATGAGGACGGCTTCAACTGGCCTGACGGATGGCGAGAGAGGACGCAGCGTAGACTTTTCGCCCGACATAGTCCAATTCTGACCTCGGCCAGGAGGTTTGTCCACATCCCTGGCGCCAGCCGGGCGCTACCGAAAACGCTGTCGGTAACCAACCCCTCAGCAGAGGGGTGTTCCCAAACCGGACAAGGAACCGGGGAATCGTGATACTGGCCATCCTGGCCGAAGGCGAGGGCAGGAAGCAGGGCGTGCCAAAGTTCCAGTGTTGGACCCACTATGGCCTCGCCACCGAAAGGCCTCCGCCGGAGAATCCCCCGTCCAGAATCTCCGTGAGGGGATACCTGGCCCGCTTGGAACGGTTCGAGCTCCATCCCGTAGACTCGAGATGAGCCGGCAGTCCTAGGAAGGACGACGGCTATCGCCCATTGACTGACCTCCGAAGACTCCAAGTCCAGTCGCTTGAGAAAAAGGAGGAATCATCTTCGGACTCGGAAGAGTCCTCAAGAGCTGCCTCTGGCCTGAGCCACCCTTCACACCTGCCGAGGTCGGTCGGGAGGAAGGTAACTGACAGCCGATGGGGTAGACCCTTAGCCGAATCGAGAATCTTTGGTCGGAGCCCCACTGGTGGCTGTGGAGGCGGAGGTTCCACCGGAATCGTGGAGCAGCTGGTTTTGGCCGAACAACCGCCTGGGTATAGGCCTCGGATAAGTCGAGGGTTGTGTCGGCCGCCCGTGACAGTTACTTTAATGGTCAAGGCGACGGAGTCGGCTTATTCCCCGCCAGGAGGAGTTGTTATAACATAAGGTCCTCGCACTGGCTGACGACTACGCCAAGCCTCCCCTCATCCGAGGAGGAGGACGAGGACGAGCGGCGACGCCGCTTACCGCGGGTGCCGAGACCGAACCGCCTATGACGGTGGGATCGGCTGGACCGCCAAGAGGTCCGGAGACCGAGACCGAGTCCCGGAATTTCCGAGGTCGGTGCGGGAGGTGTCGGCCGGAACTGCACTCCTTCGCTCGATGGTCCATCCAGGGCTCCGGAACCGAGGCACAGGCGAGCCCACGGGATCCTCAACCTCCCGGGGAACCGGGAGAGGGAATCTCGCTGCTAAAGGCGACAGCCCGTCCAATGGGTCGAAAAATCTCGACTTCATCGGTGGAGTCTCGGTCAACTGACCTGACGGGACACCGTGAGGCCAGTGGTCGGGCCGAGCGGTCGACCGGCCGACGGTCGACGGCCCGGGAGAGGGACCTTTCCGCCTCCCAAGAGCGCCGACGGAGGGACTTACCCCTGTCCCTCTTTGGACCGAGAATAAGGTCCAGCAGACGCAGGCCCTTCTTCTCCTTAGTGGAGGAGGGACAGACAAAGCTCTTAAAAGAAGCCGCGGTAGGAAGAACCCAGAGAGCGGATAAATGCCGCGGTCGAGGAAGATACGCCCACGCCGCCTCCCTTCGAGGGCGTACCATCCGCCGAGCTGATCCGCCGAGCCCACCGCCGAGACACCGGCCAATCGGCCTCCTTGGACTTCACCGGAGGGAACGCTTCTCGGACGCCCAGTTGCAATCGGGCAGCACGGTCTTCGAGGACGAGGGCCGAGAAAGATGAGCACAGGTCGCAAGCCCGCGGTCGCGCTCAAGGCCTAAGCAGTAGACACGTGGGAGTGTGGATCCGTCCGAGACATCTTCTGCCCATGGGCATCTCCGAACTGGAGTCGATTTGTCCATCGTGAGTCAGCGAGGGAGAAGAAGACTAAGTCTTTTGCAAAATTTTATTTTTAAATCCGCAACGGAGAAATAGGAACCAGTCGCAAACGCAGAGCGTTAAGGAGGAACCTGAGCTCCAAGCGTAAGGAAGATCTATGCTGGGGCGGAGCCGAGAGTTATACCACCCGGTGGGTGGGAGGAGCAAGCTTGAAGACCTTCCGCAAGATTTAAAGCGGCAAGGATACTGCCAATGAGTGTGGATGAACAACATATCCATGTCCCTAGAAGTAGCAGTGCTTCCTGAAAAGACTGCAGAAAACGCCTGTGGGCTGGGAGCACCAATATATGGAGGTAGACGCCTGCATTTTGAGGTAAAGCCAATCCCTCTCCATCCTGAACCTCTTGTACTGGCGTAGTTGTTCAAGAGGCTTAGGTCTAGGATAGGATAAGATACCCAGACTTCTTGGGGACCAAGAAATGAGTACAACCCCTTCTCCCATTGGACAGCAGGACAGGTTCTATGGTCAACCTGTCCAGGAGCAAACGGATTTCGTGAATGAGGACTGTGGAATGGGGAGTAGGAGGAGGGGACAGGAGGGTTGTCTGGAGGAATCTGAACGAACTCCAGTGCCTGCCCTTCTCTATCATCTAAAGGACCCATGAGTCAGACGTACATTTTGGTCCATTCCCTAGATAGAGGGAGATCAGACCCCTACCAATTCCAAGGACTCTGCTGAGTGTGTGCATCAGGCAAAGGCTCCAGGAATAGGCAAGAAACCTGGGGGACTTAGCATTTCTAGGTTCTGTGTGCCTCCGAGGTTGAGAAGGACTTACGTTTGAAGGCGGCTCTGTTTGCTGCCCATAAATGGTGAAAAGGCTTCCGTCTTGCAGGGTGTCTCAGATTTATACATGTGATATACAGACTGGACTGCTTTGTCAGGAGTCCTGAAGCTGTGTGATAGTCTTCTCGAGTCCTCTCCATAGAGAACAAGCCCTGAAAAGAAGCATCCAGGATAGCTTCTGGAAGCCCTGTCGGAAACCAGAAACCCTGAGCCAAAAGTACCTTTTCAGGTAGATGCCGTGGCAGCATCCCTAGCAGCAGTGTCTGCCGAGTTGTACTTAAGAAAGTACAGTTACGTAAAAGAGACGAACAGCTGGTCTGATTTTCGGTGGTGTTTGGTTCTGGTCAGGTAGTATTGAGACACCTATGCACATCTAGGGTGTGCAACAGGGCTCTCCTCGATTCGAATAGTTGGGAAAGTACACTGGTAGATCGATGTCCTGATTAAGGGTGAGAGCTGAGACCACCTTAGGCAGAAATTTGGGATTAGTCCGCACGGATACCCTGTCTTTGTGAAAACCAAATAAGGGTCATTGCACATGAGTGCATGGAGCTCAGAAATTCTTGCCGAGGTAACTGCAATCTAAAACAATGTCTTCCAACTGAAGACGAGCTCGCAATCCACAGCTGGTTCAAAGGGTGGCAGCGTGAGCTGTTCCAGGACAAAGGTAGATCCCTGGCAGAATTGGAGAATACCTCTCAAGAAGGCTCGTGCGGTCCAACTGGGATATAGTGCTGGACTATCGGACAATGATAGGCTGATATGGCACAGAGGTGTACTTTGATTGAGGAGTAGTGCAAGCCTGTCTGAAAGAGACAGGAGGTAGTCCAAGACAGACTTTTCTGGACAGTCTAGAGGCGAAAACCCCACACTTGAGCCCATAGGCAAAAATGGCACCATTTCATGGCATAAGTGGCTGGTTTTCTTGCAGCCACCAGGACATCAGCTACCTCTTGCGAGACCCGTTTTGCAAAATGGCTGTAATCTCTAGGAGCTCAAGCGTGCAGGCTCAATGAACGCAGGTCGCATGGACTAAGGAGCCCTCCTCCGAGAACAAGTGAGAGCTTATTTGCAGAGGCACCGAGGTTCCTTGGGACAGCTGGTGTAGCAGAGGGAACCAGATCTGCCTGAGCCAGAATGCGCTGATGAGTATCAGCATCGCTGCTTTCCTGAAGTTTCAGAAGAACCTTCTGGATCAATGGAAAGGTATAGAGGAATCTGCCCGCCCAGGAGAGGGACAACGACCGCTACCAGATAACCAGGCCCTGGATCTAGTGAGCAAAAATTGGGCAATTTTGCGCTTGATGGGGATGCGAAAAGGTCCAACTTGGTGCACCCCATCTGTGAAACAGATCCTCTACTACCCCTGAAGAAGTTCCCACTGATGGACTCTGGCCCAAGAACGGCTCAGGCAGTCTGCAATGACATTGTGCACTCCTGGGACATGAACAGCAATGAGGTTTTACGCCAGACAAAGTCAATCACACACCCTCATGGCCTCCTTGCAAAGCGGGTAGGAATGGGTGCCTCCTTGTTTGACAATATCACCGCTGAACTGTGTTTGTAACAGAAGAGTACCCAGTGGAATCTCCGACTGGAAGGCCTGCAGGGTGTAAAGAACTGCTCATTTCCAGGATGTTTATGTGAGATGAGTCTCTTGGGCTGTCCACAGGCCCCGAGAACAGACAGTCGAGGTGCTTCCCATCCGAGCCGAGGCGACTGTGGAGAGTGTCACAATCCGAGACAGTGCAATGAAGGGGACCCCTCCGACAGATTCTTCGGATCTAGCCACCATTGCCAATCCCGGATTACAGTCTTTGTGATCAGGAATGGAAGCTGCAGATGGTCTTGCTTTTGACCCCACTGGACCCACGTAACATCTACTGGGTGACCCGCATGTAGAGCGGCCAAAGCAGGACTGTAGCGATGGTGGCAGCCATGTGCCCGAGCAGGCAAAGGACCAATCTGGCAGGAACGGTCTTCTTACCAAATATCCCTGATGAGAGATCTGATGTGTTCCGCTGTCCTGGGAAGAAGCGTTTCCTTGGACGGTGTCCAGAACTGTGCCTATGAACTGCAGAGTCTAAGACTCAACCAGATGTGATTTTCTTTCGATTGATCAAGATGCACAGCGCTCAAACGGAGACAGTATAATAAATGGTGGACATCAAGGTCTCCCAGAGGGCGGCATGAGAAGCCAGTCGTCCAGGTAGTGGAACACATAGTGGCCTTGCTCTCCTCAGAGTCGCCGCTATGACCGCCATATACTTCGTGGAATACCGAGGTGCCGGTGATGGTCCGAAGGGAGGGCTCGGAACTAATGTCAACCTTCCTGTACACTTGAGCGATTGGTATATGCACGTAAGCATCCTGCACGCATAAGGACATTAGAAAGGCGCCGCTTGAGCATGGGAATCAGACCTGAAGAGTCACCATGCGGAAGCGCTTGTATCGGGACCGACTCGAGGTCGCTGAGGTCCAGGATCGGATGGAGATCCATGTTTTCTTGGAAACCAGAAAGTAGTAAGAATAATATCCGCGCCCCTCTGGTTCCGTGGAGCGTGCTCCATCGCTTCTTTCCAGAAACGTGAGCACCTCCTGCCGTATCAGCAGGGCATGCTGACCCGAGTAATGGGAAAGCAGGGAGGTCTTGCCGGTGGGTGGCCAAGAAATTCTATGAAATGGCCCTTCTTGACCAATTGGCAGAACCCATAATTGTGATCGACTGCCACCTTAAAAGTGGCAGGCGATGCGACTCCCCAACCTTTGCGTCAAGTTTATCCAGAGGAGGGCAGGGCTGGAAGGAGTCATGCTGTGGCAGCACTGGTCCCTGCAGGCTGGGCTGGTTTAGTGTAAAGTTGGTCTCTGCCTGGGATGACTTAGCCCGGCTTTCGCTGAAAGGAGCCCTTGTTGCTGGCTGTGAAACGGGCTCTGGTTCCACGAAGGAACCGGCCTGGGTCTGTACACGCCTGTACAGACCTGACTGCCTTCCAGCATCCTGAAGTTTGGTGATCACCCTCTCAGAGGATTCACCAAAAGTACTTTGCCATTGTATGGGACATCAAGAATGTTCTTCTGTCACGCCCGGGGTGAAGCGGAGACAGGCATGTAAAGCTGCAGCTCTGGCAGGCAGTCCGCATAATCATGTCGGCTCATATTATCCTGGGTCTCACATCACACCCAGTGGGAAGAGGTTTAGGAGCCCGCCCCGCTCATCATCTCGGAAGTTTATCAACCAGGTCCTGGCCCTGTTTCCATAGGGCTGCCTGGAACTGTACCACGAGTTAGATAGTTCAGGGACCTGATGAAGCATGGCGCCGCCACATACATGAGTCTCCCAGGGCATCCAGTTCTTGATTCCTGGTCCGATGGCTGTCTATTCATATGTTACAGTCTTTGGGACCGCTCATGCGAGGCCGTGAATGACCAGGGAGTGTGCGAGGTTGTTGAGCCAAGTACTGGTCCTCCTCGGGCCTCGTACAGGCGGTCAGCTTTTGGCACCGCAGGAGTGGAGTGTGACATTTCCATGCAGCTCTGGTGACGCCATGCAAGGTGTCTACCAAGGGTGGCACTACCACAGGCTTTGGATCTTTCTGCTGAAGATAACGGGCAAGGCGCTGTCTTTCGAGTAGAGTTCTTCAGCATCCCATCCCATGTTGTCCAGGACATGCCTCATGATCTCGGAGAAAGAGGGGTCATCCGGAGGAGACCCGGAAGGTCACGTGGGTCAGGTGATGAAATGCTGAGTGGAGAAGGAGATCTGGAGTAATCAGAGGTATCCTATCTGGAGTCCTTCCCGACGGGTATACCGCTGACGCCTGGGTCATTCGGGCTGGAAACCCTGATGGAGATCTTGAGGGAGGCCTTCTCGATCCTGGGAGGTGCAGTCTGCTCCTTGGGGTTGGTGGTCGCCCTGCAGGCCCTGTAGTGAAGGAGGGGCGAGGGAGGTGGTTTCACTGGGATTACGCCTTTGCAGATGGTATCCCACCAGAAAGTAATGATCCTTTACTTTGAATATTCATGCCAGGCGACAGGTCCACAGGTGTCTCGGGGTGGGCGAAGGTTCCCTCAGCCGACATTCTCTGTGTCGCCCGCCTGGTCTTCAGGCAGTGGCGTGCCCTCCCTCCGTGGAATCCGTGACCGGTGATTGGGGTCGGCTTGGCTCCGGTGAATGAGGCCAACGCCTTCGGTCCTTAACACCTGGCTGATTTGATGCTTGGCCACGCCAGGTCCGTCGTCCGCTTCAGGGACATCAGGTCTTTCGCCTTCCTGGATGGTGTCCGGACCTTTGGGAGGCTGGGAGACTGGATCTGGAGTCGGGTACCGACATCGGGTTGATGAGGAAGACTTGTGGTGTTCGAAGACTTGGAAGAGGCCCAAGAGGGAGTGGAGGAAGTAGAGGGCCTAGAAGTCTTGATAGGTTGAAGAGTCAAGAACCACCTGAAGCCTGAGTCCCAGTTCGGGATCTGGACCTTGCTTTCTCCCGGTGTTTATGGGCCTTGGAAGAAGAATCACCCTGGAAAAATGTTCTTTGTCCATCCTGCTAAGTTTTCTTTCAGCAGAAGAACCTGAAGTGCTTCTGACGACAGATCCTGGTGATGCTGCTGAACCCTTGGTAAAAGGTGCAGGCCTTTGGGTCGTGGTCCGGCCTAAACAACGCACACAGGAGGAAGGAGTATCCTAAAAGAATCTGTTTTCCACACACACTTAGAAGAAAAATTACTCACCTTAGTAATTATGTTTATTCTAGTGGAGTCTTGCTGTATTCCAACTATTGCAGTTAGGTCCTGTCTTTCAACTGTCCCAGAGAACAAAGGATTAACTTTTCTATGCATTGCACAGCACGCTCATCACTAGTTCAGTTGAAGCCCCTGTCTGTTTAAATGCAACCGGCATATCTTTACGAGCAAAACTTACTAGGTGTTCTGAGTGGAAATTAAAATTTTACAAGCTAACTGGCAAATAAATATACAATGTTTTGGTTTCAAAGGAAGACAAGTCAGGAAACCCAAAATCAAACACATCCAAAAATACAGGTTACTCACCTGGAACAGAAGTTCTAGGAATGGTCTACGTTGTTCATCCACACTGTCTGGCAGGTTCCTTGCCACTTTAAATCTTGCCGGAAGGTCTTCAAGCTGGCTCCTCCAACCCACCCGGTGGTAAAACCTCGGCTCCGCCATGACGCCAGATCTAGCTCGCTGGAAGCCAGGCTGTGCGGCCGGAGAGGCCAGGTTGATGAAAGTACAGTTACTTAACTTATCGTAACAGTAGATCTTCGAGAACAGCTCTTGCAGCAGGCAACACCATTAGGACTGAAGCCGGCAGGCCACACCCCACGAATTCTTCTAGCTAGCACTTTCAGAAGGGACCGCCCCGATGTCGGTCCCGCCTCTGACGCCAGCGTAGTACATAAGGGGCGGTCCCGCCCAGATTCCCAGTTCTCCTGCCGGAGACTTCCGCCACAGGACGACATCAGAATGGGAGACAGAGGATCCACCATCAGAAGACAAAAAGGGCGAAAGCCCTGCCAAAGGCTCGGTAAGCCATGCCTCCAAGGGGGAAGGTGGGTAGGAAAATTGGTTGCAAGAGCTACCTCGAAGATCCAATTGTTACGGTAAGTTCTTACGCATCACTATCTTACTGCGTAGATACAGCTCTTGCAGCAGGTAACACCATTAGACTGATTTGCCACAACGCTGTAAGCATTCCGAGAGGAGGAAACTAGGAAAATCTATACCAAGTCCTGAGTCTAGGACAGAGATCCTGTAGCACAGCCAGGCCAAAACCGGCTCTTCGCCCGTGAAGCAATGTCCAGGCTGTAATGCCTGATAAAAGTATGCACAGAGCTCCAAGTGGCTGCAGCACAAATGGCAGAGGAGGCGACGCTATGGTGCTGCAAAGGAGGTAGCCACCCCTCAGTGGAATGGGCCCGGACTGTACTCCGGAGGGGCTTCTGCTTAGTATCATAGCAGCATGATACACACTGCACAAGCCAGCGAGAAAGGGACTGTGTCGATACTGGTTGGCCCATCATCCTCTCAGCGAAGGAAACGAAGAGTTGCTCCGACTTCATGGGTTGTTTAGTCCTGTTCAGGTAGTACTCAGACAGCGTGAACATCCAGGGTGTGGAGCAGCACTTCCTCTATTAGAGTATTTAGGGAAATATACAGGCAGGTCAATGTCCTGATTCAGAGTGAATGCAGAGACCACCTTAGGCAAGAACTTAGGATTCGTCCTCAGGGACACACTGTCCTGGTGGAAAATCAAATAAGGTTCCTTATACATGAGAGCGTGAAGCTCGGAAATTCTCCTTGCTGACGAATCAGCAACTAAAAATAACGCTTTCCATGACAGGAAACAGCCTAACCATGTGTAGGTTCAAAAGGGGGAAGCGTGAGTTGTTCCAGGACAAAGTAAATCCTATGGAGGAACAGGGTCCTTGATGAGTGGCCTAAGGTATAACACCTTCTCAGAAAGTCTCGAGAGGCATCAAGTTGCGCCACTGTGCGCTGTCCCACCGGAAGTGGTAGCAGAAAGAGCGCAGAGGTGCACCTTAATAGAGGAGTAAGCGAGACCCGAATGGAAAAGGGAGGCAGGTATTTTAACACCGCTTTCACCGGGCAACCTAGAGGGGAAGGCAGCGTGCTTCGATCCACAAGCAACAACAGCACTATTTCATGGCGTCTGATGCGTTGCCAGCTTGCTGCCGGAAAGAACTTCCGCCACCTCTTGCGAGACCCGTGTCGCAAAATGGCTATGTCTCTAGGAGCCATGCATGCAGGTTCAGTGAGCGTAAGTCCGGTGGACTAGAGAACCTTCCTCCTGAGACAAGAGGTGGCAGCTGAAAGGCAACGGGACCGGAGGTTCCCGGAACAGCTGCGTGAAGCAAGGGAACCAGATCTGTCTGGGCCAAAAGGCGCTATCAGTATCATTGTTGCGTTCTCTGTGCTTTGAGAAGAACTCTCTGGATCAACGGGAAGGCGAGAGGAATTTGTTCGCCAGGAGAGGGCAACGTGGCCTCGCCAGAAAACACCAGGCCCTGGATCTAGCGAGCAGAAATTGGGCAGTTTTGGCGTGGACGGGAAGGCTAATAAATCCAGTTCTGGAGTGCCCCATCGAGGAAACAGATCCTCTGCGACTCCTTGAAGAAGTTCCACTTGTGGACTCTGGCCTGGGAACGACTCAGGCCATCTGTGTTGTGTTGTCCACTCTGGGAACGTGAACTGTAATCAGGTTTTGCGCCGTGTCGAATTATCCAATCCCACACTCATAGCTTCCCTGCAAAGGGGTAAGAGGTGCGCCCTGTTTGTTGAGGTAATACATCACCGTGTTGTCTGTCTGAAGCAGAGTGCTCGGACGGGATTTCTGACTGAAAGGCCTGCAGGGCATAGAGGACCGCCCTCATCTCCAGCACGTTGACGTGAGGTGGGCTTCCTGAGGGTCCATGTTCCCTGGGACCTCACCCCGCTCAAGTGCTGCCCCACCCTAGCCCTGAGGCGCCTGTGGAGGATTATCTCGGGACGGCGCTGTAAACGGGACACCCGAGAAAGTGTCCCTGGGAGTAGCCACCATTGCCAGTCTCAATCACGGCATTTGTGATTCTGACTGGATGCTGCATGTGGTCTTGCCTTGGTCCCACTGCACCTGAGCATCCACTGAGTCACCCGCGCATGGAGCCTGCCAAAGGGATCTGTCTGAATGGCCGCAGCCATGTGTCCGAGCAGACGGAGGGACCAGCCTGGCAGGGGACAGTCTTCGCCAAGAGATCCCTGATGAGGGATCTGATGCGCTCGCTTGTCGCCTGGGGAGAACATGCTCTCGAACGTTGTCCAAAACTGCGCTATGAACTGCAGCTTCTGTGACGGCACAGGAGAGACTTCTCGATTTGATTAAAATGCCCAGAGACTGGAACAGGCCCTGGGTGCTCTGAATAGCCAGCAACACCACCTCTGAGGCGCCATTAGAAGCCAATCGTCCAACTACGGGAACACAGTGGCCCTGTCTCCTTAAGGACGCTGCCACGACTGCCATGCACTTGGTAAAGACCCTGGGGTCAAGGACAGTCCGAACGGAAGAGCCCGGAACTGAAATGGTGACGAAAGTAACTCGAAGCGCAGGAACCTGTGCACTAGAGCCACAGGGATGTGCAGGTAGGCGCCGCATGTCTAGGGACGCTAAGAAGGCCCTGCTTTAGCATGGGAATGAGGGCCCAGAAGGGTCACCATGCGAAATCGCTTGTAGGCGACCGACGATGAAGGTTGCTGAGGTCCAAGATTGGACGGAGATCCCCTGTTTTCTTGGGAACCAGAAAGAAGTGGAATATCCGAATCTAACTGGTTCTCTGAACATACTCCACCGCCTCCCTTCTGCAGGAGCGTGAGTATTTCTTGTCTGATAAGCAATTTGTGCTGACCCGAGTAACGGGAGAGCAGAGCGGCCTCGAGGGTGGCTTGTCTGCAATTCTATAAATTGGCCTTTTTCGACCAACTGAAGAACCCACCTGTCGGTGGTTGCGGACTGATATCCCGCAGGTAATTGCAATATGACCCCGACCTTGATGTCCCGTTGATCCTGAGGGCGGGGCCGGGAAGGAGTCAGGCTGTGGCGGCGGAAGGCGGCGGCTGTCTTCTCTGGGCTCTGTGGGAACCAGAGCCCATCTGCTGTGGACGTGTGGGACTGTTGTCTCTGTGTCCGTCTCACAAACGGTTTGGTTCCTATGAAAGGAACTAAGCTTTGGTAGGTACATTCCCCGGCCTCTTGGAGCTTGGTGAGAACCTTCTTAGAGGGTGCACCAAAGAGAACTTCCTTCGAAGGCGCCCATGATGTTCTTCTGGACGCTCGGGCAAATCCGGAGACAAGAAGCCATGAGTGTCTCCGAGGCATACGCCTGAAGCTGCCGCCTGGCCGAGGAGTCCGGAATCTACGCTGCTCGCAGCACCTGGGTTCCCACGTCCGATCCCGTGAGATGGAGGAGCTGCAACATCTCCTCCTTCTGCTCACCTTCAGGCAATTTCTCCGCCAGATCCAGTTCCTGTTCCCACAAAGCATTTTGGAACTGCATCATGTGGGTTAAGTAGTTCAGGGATCTGATGGCGCAGGTAGCGTAAGCACACGTCCGCCTGCCCATAGCGCCCAGCTGTTTGGACCCGGGTCCGTGGCAGGGTGCTCAAATGTTGCGGTCTCTGGGACCGGTCATGAGAGGCTGTTATGACCAGAGAGTCGGCCAGAGGATGTTGAGCCAAGTACTGGTCCTCCTTAGGAGCCTTGTACAGGCGGTCAGCTTTCTCGGCATAGACGGAGCGAGTGTGGACGCTTCCACCTGCCTTGGTGACGCCTACAAAGTGTCCACCAAGGGTGGTACCACCACCACAGGCTTGGGATCCTTCTGCCAAAGATATCTAGAAAGGCGTAGTCTCTCGGGGTCTAACTCTTCGCATCCAGCCCATGTTCTCTTGGATAAGTCTCATGATTTCCGAGAACGATGGGTCATCCGGAGGAGATCTAGGAAGCTCACGTGGGTCCGGAGAGGGAGCGAGGATCTGGATCTCACCGAGGACTCCGATCCTGTATCCTCCGTCAAAAGCGAACGGCGGCTTCTTCTGAGTCTCTAGGACTGGGTGACCCTGAAAGGATCTGGACGGAGATCTCCTTTATCTGGTCCTCCCTGGAGGGCCTGTAGGCTCCTGGGAGAGGTACTCGGCCTGCTGCCCTGGATGGAGAAGGGGCGCAGGGGCGGAGGTGGTGGGAACCACATCCTTTTAATGGTACCCCACCAGTAGGTAAAGAGCCCTTAACCTCAGAAAAGAAAGGCCCGACGATGGACCGGGCACCGTGGCCGGTCGTCTGGTTCCGCGTCGGCCTCAGGTTGCGGTGAGGGCTCCTGGGATGCTCGACAGGACCGGATTTGCCCGTCTGGTCCTCGGGCTGCGTCACTTCCTCCTCCGTGATAGTCTCCTGACCGACGTCGGTAGGGAGGCGCGGCCCTCCTGCAGACGCATCGAGAGGGCTTAAGGCTTGACAGGCGCCTGGGAACCTGTGACGAGTGGCAGACGCCGGACGGGGGACGCGCAGAGTCCGGACGGCTTCTAAGTGAGGTAAGCTCCTTGGTCTTCCGGGGAGAAGGAGGCAGACCTGACGGGTTCGGAATGGTGGGAACTCTTACTTGTGGTGATGATGATGGTCCCCAGACATAACCAGGGCTTTGGAAGAAAGGACGAAGAGGGCCTGGAGGTCTTGGCCTGTGAGGAGAAAGAGGAGCCCAAGGTTTCTTCACCGCAGCGGAGGGAGGCTGAGAATGGGCCCAGGAAGGCGACGGTCGGACCTGGAGCCGAAAGTACATTTACGTAAGAACTTGCCAAACAGTAGATCTTCGAGAACAGCTCTTGCAGCAGGTAACACCATTAGAACTGAAGCGGCAGGCGCCAGGACCCCATGGAAAAATTCTAGCTAGCTATCTTCAGCGGGACCGCCCCACGCCAGTCCCGCCAGAATCCCAGTTCTCCCGCCGGAGACTCCCGGCCGCAGGATGGCACTGGAAGGGGAGACCGAGGATCCACCGTCAGAAGACAATAAGGGAGAAAATCTCCGACACAAGCAGGAGCAGAGCCCTGCCTCTCTAAGGGGAAGGTGGCGGGAAGGTACCTGCTGAAAGCTGTTCTCGAAGATCTACTGTTACTGCTAAGTTCTCAACTGTACTATCTTACTTAGATACAGCTCTTGCAGCAGGTAACACCATTAGGACTGATTCCCAAGCAGTAACGCTGCCAGAAGATCCGGAGGAGGCAAAAGGCAAGAAATAACATTCCAAGCCCTGACTTAGACAGGAGACCCTACAGCACCGCTTAGGCTTCGAACCGGTTTCTTCGCCGAGGCGATATCCAGACTATAATGCCTGATAAAGGTATGCACAGAACTCAAGTGGCTGCAGCAAATAGCCAAATGGAGATGTTCTTAAGTGCTGCAAAGGAAGTGGCCATACCCTGGTAGATGACCCCGGATAGAACCCGGGAGGGCTTTTCTTAATCTCGTAACAGTACAAAATACACTGGACAAGCCAGCAGGATAAGGTCTGTTTGGATACTGGTTGGCCTTCATTTCTGAGAGAAGGAGACAAAAGCTGGTCAGAACCCGAGAGGGTTTAGTTCTGTTGAGGTAATACCTCAGGCTGCGTGAACATCCAGGGTGTGGAGCAAAGCTCCTCTATTAGAGTAACTCGAAATAGACCGGAAGGTCAATACCCTGGTTTAAAGTGAGTGTCAAACCACCTTAGACAAAAAATTTAGGGTCTGCCTCAGGGATACTCTGTCCCGTGGAAAACTAAATAAGGCTCTTTGCATGAGAGCGTGAAGCTCAGAAATCCTTCTAGCTGAAGTAACAGCAACCAAAAATAACGCCTTCCACGACAGAAAACGTAGCTCGCAATCCGGCAGGCTCGAGGGGGGGGCGTGAGTTGTTCCAGGACAAAGAGCAGATCCCATGGAGGCACAGGGTCCCTGATGGGAGGCCTAAGGTGTAACACTCTCTGAGAAATTCCCGAGAGGCGCCTAATTCGCAATAGTACGATGCCCCACCGAAGGTGGTAGGCAGAAGTAGCAAAGGTGCACCTTGATAGAGGAGTAGGCTAGGCCTGAATGAAAGAGAGAAAGGAGATAGACTAAAATTACTCCCACAGGGCAACCTAAAGGGGAAAGATCACGAGCCCGTGACCATAAACAAAAACGGCGCCACTTCATGGCATACGCTACGTGTTGTCGGCTTTCTGGCTGCAGAGAGAATATCTGCAACCTCTTCGCAGACCCCGGAGAAGATGGCTATGTCTCTAGGAGCCAAGCATGCAGGTTCAGAGAACGCAAACTGGATGGAGCAATGAACCGCTCTCCTGAGACAGTAGGTGGGAGCTGAGCAGCAATGGGAGTTCTAGATATCTGTGCTAGCAAGGGAACCATATCTGTCTGGGCCAGAACGGGCCACCAAAATCATTTGTGCGTGCTCCTCGCGCAGCTTGAGAAGAACTTTGGATCAACGGGAAGGGAGGGAAAGCATAGAGGAATCTGTTCACCCAGGAGAGGGTCAACGCGTCTTGTCAGAAAACACCAGGCCCTGGATCTAGCAAGCAAAAATTGGGCAGTTTATGCTGATGGGATGCGAACAAGTCCAGCTCTGGAGTTCCCCATCGAGGAACAGATCCTCTACCACCTCCTGAAGAAGTTCCCACTGTGGACTCTGGCCTGGGAGCCACTCAGGCCGCTCAGCATCGTGTTGTCCACCCCGGGAACGTACAGTGATCAGGTTTGCGCCTGTGTCCGATTACCCAATCCCACACTCTCATGGCCTCCTGCAAAGGGGTAAGAGTGCGCCTTGTTTGTTGAGGTAATACATCACCGCAGTGTTGTCTGTCTGAAGCAGTAGAGTGCACGTGGAATTATCAACTGAAAAGCCTGTAGTGCATAGAGGACCGCCTCATCTCTAGGACATTGATATGGAGATGAGCCTCCAACGGGGTCCATGCACCCTGAGACTTCACCCCATCTAGTGTGCCCCCACCCGAGACCTGAAGCGTCCGGGTGAGGGTTACCTCCAGGACGGCGCTGCAAACGGGACACCCTTGAAAGCGACCTGGGGCTAGTCACCACTGCCAGTCGCGGATCACAGATTTCGTGATCCTGACTGGATGCTGCAAATGGTCTTGCCCTTGGTCCCATTGCACCTTGAGCATCCACTGGGTTATCTGCATATGGAGTCGGCGAGGGACCGTAGGAATGGCCGCAGCCATGTGTCCGAGCAGACGCAAGGACCGACCTGGCTGGTACGGTCTTATCTGGATGACAGGTCCTTATGAGGACCTGATGCGCTCGCCTGTCGGCCGGAAGAAAAGCTTTTCCTGACCGTGTCCAGTACTGCGCCTATAAACTGCAGCTTCTGCGCCGGTACCAAGAGAGACTGCTGTCAGATTTATGAGAACGCCCAGCACCGGAACAAGTCCTGAGTGTCCTGGATCGCAGCAAGAGCACCTCTCTGAGGCGGCCATGAGAAGCCAGTCGCTCAGGGTACGGGAACACATAGGCCCTGTCTCCTTAGAGATGCTGCCACGACTGCCATGCAATTGGTAAAGACCTTTGCGCGGATGACAGCCCGAACGGAAGAGCCCGGAACTGAAAATGGTGGCGAGAACTCAAGCGCAGGAACCTCTGATGCGCCTGAGCTTTGGGATATGCAGGTATGCGCCTGCATGTCTAAGGACGCCATAAAGGCCTTGTTTCAGCATGGGAATAAGACCCGAAGAGTCACCATGCGAATCTCTTATATGCATCGACATATTGAGGTCGTTGAGGTCCAGAATCGGACAGAGGTCCCTGTTTCTTGGGAACCAGAAAGAAGTAAATAATATCCCTGTCCTCTCTGGTTCCCCGACGCATTTATCGCCTTTTCTAGGAGCGCGAGTACCTCTTGCCAAATTAAGTTTCTGTGCTGACCCGGATACCGGGAGAGCAGAGGAGGCCTCGAGGGTGGCTTTTTCTGCAACTCTATAAAGTGGCAGATACTGACCAACTGCAGAACCCACCTGTCGGTGGTGATAGCCTGCCATCCCGGCAGGAAGTTCGCAATGCGACTCCACCATAATTTCCGCTGATCCTGAGGGGCGGGGCCGAAAGGAGTCATGCTGTATGGAAGATGGGCCCGCTGGCTGGGTCGGCCTAGGGGTGCGCTTGACCTCGGCTAGCGGGCTGTTTACCCTGGTTCATGGAACCAGAGCCCTCTGGTGTGTAGCGGAGCCGGGCTGTTGCCTCTGTGTCCGCCATTTAAAACGGCTTTGGTTCCTACGAAGGAACCAAGCCTAGGTTGGTACATGGCCTGACCGACCTCACCGCCTTCCCCGCCTCTTGAGTTTGGTAATAATCTTCTCCCATGGATTACCAAATAAACATCTCCTTGAAAGGGCGCCCATAATGTTCTTCTGGACGTCCGGGTGAAGCCAGAGACAAGAAGCCAGGAGTGTCTCCGAGGCAAACGCCGAAGCTGCTGCTCGGCCGACGAGTCCGCGAATCGTGACGCGCTCGAAGCACTTGGGTCTCCACTGCCTGAACCCGCATGGAGGAGCTGGAGCATCTGCTCCTTCTGCTCACCTTCGGTAGTTTCTCAGCTACCTCCAGACCCTGTTCCCACAGAGCGCTCTGAAACTGAACCATGTGGGTCAAGTAATTTAGGATCTGATGGCTGCAAGAAGCGGAAGACACGCGGCGCTCGCCCAGAGAGTCCAATTGCTTGGATTCTGGATCCGTGGCAGTGTGCTCAAATGCTGCGCCTCTGTGACCGTCATGTGAGGCTGTTATGACCAGAGAAATCGGCCTGACGCTGTTGAGGCACCGATACTGGTCCTCCTTAGAGCCTTGTATAGACGGTCAGCTTTCTTCGCACCGCCGGAGCGAATGTGGACGCCTCCACCGGCCTGGTGACGCCCACAAAAGTGTCCACCAAGGGTGGCACCACCACAGGCTTGGGGTCCTTTGTCAAGATACTTGGCAAGGCGAACCTTTCGGGTCTAACTCTTCCGCATCCCACCCCATGTTCTCCTGGATATGGCGATGATATCCATGAACGAGGGATCATCCGGAGGAGACCGTATGCCTCATCGGGTCCGGAGAAGGGATGGAAATTGGAGATGGGGATCTAGAGGTGGAGTAAACTGATCCCGTGTCCTCAGTCTACGGCGAACGCCGGTGTCCCCTGGATCTCTTGGGGCTGGGGTGATCCAGAAGAATCATCTTGACGGAGGTCTCCTCTTTCTGATCGACCCTGGGAGGAGATCTGGACTCCTGGGGAGGGTTGAACGGCCAACCGACTCCGCAGGCGAGGGGGGCCAGAGCCGGAGAAGGAGGAGCAGTGGGCACCACATCCTCTTGATGGTGTCCCACCAGCACGTGGAAGAGATCCTTCACTTCCGCTAAAGACAATCCCGACGACGGCTCCACAGGGACCTCGGGCGGCGGCGAGGGAGCCCTAGGAGACTGCACGAGGCCGGGTCGCCTGCCTGGTCCTCGGCTGCGCCAGATCTTCTCCGTCAGCGACTCCTGCCCGACGACGGTCGGAGGCACAGGAGTCCTCTTCAGGCGTGGCGGACGCCGGTCCCCCAACCGACGTCCGTGGGAAGGCTTGGCCGACGACGGCTCCGAGGAGGGATGACGGACGTTGACGAGGTCGAGCCGGCCGGGTCTACCGCCTCTTCAGAGGGGTAAGTTCCAAAGTTTTGGGGTGGAACGGAAGAGGACCGGACGCCGGGTGCCGACGGGCGGAACCCAACTTATGGTGGTGGTGACGCCCTGGACTTGCCGGGCGGCCTTGGGGATGGAGGATCACGACGCTGGCGGGAGGGGCATGAGAAGAGCGAAACGGGAACTGCAGCGGGGGCCTGGATGGAGACTGAGTCAGACTTGACTGGAGGCCCTCGTCGGAGACCTGGAAGGGTCCTTCTCCTCTCTTCTTTTCAGCATGTTTGTGGGATTTCAAGATTCCTCCTTAGAGGACATGGTTTCAACTTTTCTTCTAGCAGGAACGCCTGAAGAGCCTTCTGGCCGGATCCTTGTGCGGCTATTAAACCCTGGCAGAGGGAACAGGCCCGGTATCGTGCTCTGGGCCCAGGCACCGGACGCAGGCCGGTGGAGGTCCTTAAAGGGGATCTGCTTCCCGCAAGCACACTTCGATGTATGCCCGGAGGTCGAGAGGACATCAGCAAAAATTCTTCAAGTAGGAGGAAATTCCGTAGGAAAGCTCTGCAGCCACGAGTCACATGGCGCTAGACCACGACCGGAGGGTCGAGGATACGAAGTCGACGGGCGGAAAGAACTGGGGATTCTAGGGACCGCCTCTATGTACCACGCTTGACGCCGGAGGCGGACTGGCGCTCATGGTCCCCGCAGAAGATAGCTAGCTAGAAATTTTCCGGGGGTCCTGACGCCTGCCAGCTTCAGTTCTAATGGTGTTACGCTGCAAGAGCTGTATCTCAAGTAAGATCTACAGGAGTCGGAGGCCCTAGACGGGACTTGATGGCGCCTTCTCCCTGTGCTTGAGAATGTTTCCGGCTTTCAGCAGAACTCCCTTGGAGGTGTCCATGGCCTTAACTTTCTCCTTGAGCAGGAACATCTGCAGAGCCTTCTGCGACGGATCCGGTGTCGTGGTTCAGGCTCAGGCAGCGGACGTGAGGTCAATCGCGGTCCTTGAACAGATTTGCTCCCACAGGCGCACTTCAGGAGATGGCCTTCAACAGAGGTTGAGAGGACATCAGACAGCAACTGAGCCGAAAAGGAACTTTTTCCTGAAGGAAGAACTTAACCATGTGTCGCGTGCTAGAAACGATCCAAGGGTCGAGACATGCAAGTCGCGGCGGAAAAGAACTGGGAAATCTGGCAGGACTGCCCCTTATGTACTACACCCGACATCGGAGGCGGGACAGACGTCTGGGGCAGTCCTCGCTGAAGTTAGCTATAGAAGAATTCGCAGCCGACGCCAGCGCTTCAGTCCCATGGTGTTGCCTGCTGCAAGAGCTGTATCTCAAGTAAGATCTTCACCGTAACAGTAGATCTTCGAGAAGAGCTCTTGCAGCAGGTTACACCATTAGACTGAAGCCGCAGGCACCACGACCCCACGGAAATTTTCTAGCTAGGCAGTCTTCAGCGGGACCGCCCAGACGCCAGGCGTAGTATATAAGGAGGCGGTCCCCCATAATCCTAAGTTCTCCGCCGGAGACTCCGGCCGCTGGATGACATCAGAAGAGGAGACAGAGGATCCGCCACCAGATGGCAGAGAAAAAAAAACACACACACTATAGAATAGGAAAGTCCCATCCCGTAAAATTGGTGCTCACACGACCTACCTCCAAAAACAGGGGGATGGTGGGTGGAAGGTCCATGCAAAAGCTGTTCTCCAAGATCTATTGTTACGGTAAGTTCTTACATAACTGTACTATCTTACTTGAGATGCAGCTCTTGCAGCAGATTACATCATTAGGACTGATTTCAAGCAATAGTGGCAATCATGCACCACTGGGGAGGTGGAAAGGTAGAGATCTTGATATTACGCGAGCCTAGGACAGAAGTCCCTGAAGGACGGCTAGACCGAACCCCGCCTCCGACTTGATGCAATGTCCAGACTGTAATGCCTGATAAAGGCATGCACAGAGCTCCAAGTAGCTGCAGCGCAAATAGCCGAGGTGAGACGTCTTAACACCGCAAGGAAGTAGCCACCCCTCTTGTGGAATGACACCTTGACTGCGCCCGCAAGGGTTTATTGTGCTTCTCATAACAGAAAGTGATGCACTGAATGAGCCACCTTGAGTGTGACTGAGACAGGAGCTCCTTTCATCCTGTGAGCAAAGGAGACGAAAACCTGTTCCGACTTTGAGCGGTTTGGTTCTGGTCAGATAGTATCTGAGGCACAGATACATCGAGGGTGTGCAGAAGGGCTTCTCCTCGATCAGTGTACCTTGGGATATACACTGGTAGATCAATATCCTGGTTAAGAGTGAGGTTGAAACCACCTTAGGCAAAAACTTTGGTTTGTCCTCAGGGAAACCCTGTCCTGATGGAAACCAAATAAAGCCTTTTCACATAAGAGCATGCAATTCTGAGATCCTTCTACCAAGTAACGGCAACCAAAATAACTTTTTCCAAGAGAGAAAACGAGCTCACAATCCGCTGCTAGTTCAAAAGGTGGCAGCGAAGCTGCTCCAGGATGAAAGGTAAGTCCCAAGGAGGGACTGGATCTTTAATGGGAGGCCTAAGGTGGAGGACCCTTAAGAAGGCATGAGTAGTGTCCAGCTGGGCCACCGTCCGATGGCCTACGGGGCATGGTAGGCAGAAATAGCACAAAGGTGCACTTTAATGAGGAGTAAGCCAGTCCGAATGGAAGAGGGAAGCAGGTAGTCCAGAACCAGCTTTTCAGGAAAGTCTAACAGTGAAAACCGCACGCTTGAGCCCAAAACAAAATTCCACGCCATTTTATGGCGTACGCTGCTGCCTTCTGGCGGCAGAGTGTATGTCTGCACTTCTTGCAGACCTCATATCGCATCATGGCGATGTTCTAGAAGCCAAGCGTGCAGGTTCAATGAACGCAAGTCTGGGTTGACCAATGAACCCGCCTCCTGGGACAAAATATGGAAGCTGCCTGGCAAAGAACTGGAGGTTCCCAGGATAGCTGGCAGAAGAGGAACCAAATCTATCTGGGCCAGAAGGGCATGATCAAAATGAGTGACGCCGCTCTCCTGTAAGTTTTAAGAGAACACCTGGATCAACGAGAAAGGAGGGAAGGCATAGAGGAATCTGCCCGCCCAGGAGAGGGACAACATGTCTCACCAGAAAACACCAGGCCCTGGATCTAGTGAGCAAAATTGGGCAGTTTTGCATTGATGGGGACACCGAAAAGGTCCAACTCTGGATTGCCCCATGTGAAACAGATCTTCTGCCACCTCCTTGCAGAAGTTCCTACTAGTGGACTCTGGCCTGAGAGCGGCTCAGACTGTTCATGATAGTGTGTCCACTCCCGGACATGTACTGCAATTAGGTTTACGCCTGTGGTTGCAATATACACTCAACAATCTCATGGCCTCCCTGCAAAGCAGGCAGGAGTGAGTGCCTCCTTGTTTGTTGAGGTAATACATCACCGCGGTAATGTCTGTTTGTAACAGGAGTGTACCCGTGGAATCTCTGACTGAAAGGCTTGCAGAGCGTAAAGGACTGCCTCATTTCCAAAATGTTGATGTAGAGATGAGACTCTGAGATGTCCATAGGCCCAGAGACCGAACCCCGTCGAGGTGTGCTTCCCATCCAAGACCTGAGGAGTCTGTGGAGAGGTCAGTCGGAGATGGCGGCTGCAAGGAACCCCGAGAGGTTCCCAGGATTTAGCCACCACTGCCAATCCCAAATTACAGCATCTGCATCTGGACTGGATGCTGCACATAGTCTTGTTTTGTACCACTGCGCCTTACTATCCGCTAAGCTACTCGCATGTGGAGACGTGCTAGTGGACTGTTGCAATGGCTGCAGCCATGTGTCCGAGGAGGCGAAGGACCGATCTGTCCGGGACAGTCTTCACCGACAAGTCCCTGATGAGGGATCTGATGTGTTCCGCTCTGTCCGAGGGAAGAAAGGCCTTCCCCTGATGGTGTCCAGAACTACCCTATAAACTGTAGTTTCTGGGAGGCACCAGGAGTGACTCTCATAGTTGATGAGAATACCCAGTGATTGAAAAGGGACAGATACAGTGAACGGCTGTCATCAGTGCCTCCCTAGAGGGCGCCATGAGAAGCCAGTCGTCAGGTATGGGAACACGTAGTGGCCTTGTCTCCTCAGAGACGCCGCTATTTAACGCTCATGCACTCTGTGAATACGCGAGGTGCCGATGACAGCCCTAAGGGAAGAGCCTGAAACTGATAATGGCAGTTTGAAACACGGAGCTTAGGAACTTCCTCTGCGCTTGAGCAATCTGAATATGCAGGTAGGCGTACTGCATGTCCAAAGACGCCAGAGTGTGTGCTGCTTAAGCATGGGAATTAGGCCTGAAGGGTCACCATGCGGAAGCGCTTGTAAATGACCGAAAGGTTGAGGTCGCTGTTGTCCAGTATTGGATGGAGGTCCCGCTTTTGGAACCAGGAAAGAGAGAATAGTACCCTAGTCCTGTCTGGTTCTCTGAACGGCTCTAAGGCTTCCTTTTCCAGAAGCGAGAGCACCTCCTGCTGTATGAGCAGGGCATGCTGACCAATATCGGGTGAGCAGGGAGGTCTTGTGGGTGGACTGCCTACAAATTCTATATAGTGGCCTTTCTTGACCAGCTGCAGAACCCACCTGTCTGTGGCAATCACCTTCCACCCTGGCAAGTGGCATGCGATGTGACCCCAGACTCATTTCCCGTTGATCAGGAGGAGGGGCGGAGCCGGAAGGAGTCATGCTGTGGCAGCTTTGATCAGGCAGGCTGTACCAATCTTTGCAAATCGTTGGCCTCTGCCTGGCCTTGCGGGTGAAAGTGCCCTCTGCTGCTGACTGAACGTGGCTGTTGCCTTTGTAGCTGGCCACGAAACGGCTCTGGTTCCTACGAAGGAACTGGGCCGAGACCTGTACAGATCGGACTGCCTTCCCAGCTGCCCTGAAGTTTGGTGATTACTCACCCGGAGGCTTCACCAAATAGGACTTCCGCTATAAGGGACGCCAAGATGTTCTTCTGGACGTCCGGGAAAAGCCAGACATGGAGCCAAGAGGGTCTCCGGAGACACACGCCTGAGGCTGCAGCTCTGGCTGAAGAGTCCGCAGAATCATATGCAGCTCAAGCACCTGGGTCCCCACATCAGAACCCGTAGCGGAGGAGGTTAAAGAGCTCCTTTGGTCGCCATCTGGCATCATCTCAACCAGGTCCTGTCCCTGTTCCCACAGTGCTCTGGAACTGAACCATGTGGGTGAGGTAATTCAGTGACCTGATGGCGCAAGTCGCTGCAGTTGCATCGCGCCTACCCAGGACATCCAATTGCTTGGATTCCTGGTCCGTGGCTGTGTGCTCAAATACTGAGGTCTCAGACCGGTTATGCAAAGCAGTGATGACCAGGAGTCAGGCAGAGGATGGTTCGCCAGATACTGGTCCTCCTAGGGCCTTGTAGGCGGGTCAGCCTTCTTCGGCACTGCTGGAGTGGAATGCGGACGCTTCCAGGCGGCCTTGGTGACGCCCACAAAAGGTAACCACCAAGGTGGCACTACCACAGGCTTTGGGCCTTTCAGCAGAAGGTAGCGGTAAGGTATTGTCTCTCGAGATCAAGCTTTTAGCATCCCACCCCATATTCTCCTGAGTGTGCCTCATGATCTCCGGAAGAGGGATCATCCAGAGGAGACATAGGTAGGTCATGTGGGTCCGGAGAGGGAATGCTGATGGGAGAAGGAGATCTGTAGCGCCTGAGGTGTCAGACCTGGAATCCTCCCTAGACGGGGTGTACTGGCGACGCCTGGGTCTCTTCGACTGGGTGACCCGAGGAGGATCTGAGGGAGGTCTTTCTGAGGATCTGCCCAGAGGAGGTGGTGTCTGCTCCTTGGGGGTTGGTGACCGTCCTACAGGCCCCTTGGGCAGAGGAAGGCGCGTGGAGGGTGAAGGGAGGAGGAGACTGAGTCTGAGTAGGGAGAGGACGTGATTTACTACATCCTTTCTGATGGTGTCCCATCAGAAGATAAAGAGTCTTTACCTCTGCAAAATTCATGCCCGACGGGTCTTCGCCGGGTCTGGTCCCCGGGCTGTGTGGTATCCTCCTCCAACATGTCTTTCTGATCAGGCCCGCCGGCGACAGTGGTGCTGTCCTCTTTCTGGGGTAGCAGACGCCAGTCCTGGCTGACGCCCCTTGAGGCGGTAATGCCTGGCCGGGCGACGGGTGTCAGGGTGTCACCGCCCTGGTAGCCAGTGGCATTTCACGATGTCGGGTCAGACGTCTGCTTGAGGTACGCAAGTCCTTGGTCTTGTGAGGAACTGATCCGAGCCACGGAGGCTGGGAAACTGACCTGGCCAGGAAGAAGATTTATGGCACTTCCCGACTCTCGATTAGGCCTTAGATGGGAGTGGAAGAGGCCAACAGCCTGAAAGTCTTTAGGGCTGCAAAGAAGAGGAACCGCTGGAGGATCTGACCTGAACTGGGGAGGTTGCATTGAGCCCTGGAAGGACAGCGGTCCGATCATGAGCCGGAGCTGGAGTTCGAGGCCCTCACAGGGGACCTGGCCTTCCTTTCCTGGTGCTTGTGGGTTTTACCTGACTACCCCCGGAGGAAGGTTCTTTATCCATGGTTTTCAGTTTCTCCCTGAAAGAAATGCTTGAAGGAGCCTTCTGGGTGGAGGATCCCGTGCGACTGTTTGAAGCCCTGGCAGAAGGAGCAGGCCTTGGTGTCGTGTTCAGGCCTAGACAGCGCATCGCAGGGTGAATGTGGATCCTTGAAGGGATCTGTTTGCCGCAGGCACACTTCGATTGGTGACCCTCAAGAGAAGTAGTTGGAGAGGACGACAGTTGAATCCAAAGTCGTGAGGAAAGACGAAATCGTTGTAGTTCTAAAGGTCATAGCATGCTAGAAAATAGACTGAGAATCTGATACTGGTGATGTCGACGACTGGAAAAGAACTGGGGATTACTGGGGACCGCCTCATGTATTACACCCGACATCGAGCAGGACCAACGTCAAGGCGATCCCGCTGAAGACTGCTAGCTAAAAATATTCTATGGGGTCCTGGCGCCCACTGGCTTCAGTCCTAATGATGTAACCTGCTGCAAGGGCTGTATCTCCAAGTAAGAACAACAAATACCATTCGTAGAACTCCTATTACAGGCGAGTAACCTGTATTTCTAGGGAGATGGATATGTTGTTCATCCACACTGTCTGGCAGACTCCTAGCAGTTCTCCGGGAGGAGGGAGGCAAGGTGACAACCCTACTAAGGAATAATGACTGAGAACAGAGACCCCAAACCAGCATCCTGGCATGACTCAAGGTCGATGTGGTAGTGGGTAATGAAGGTGTGTGCTGACTTCCAGGTAGCAGCCCTGCAGATTTCCTGGATAGGGGCGTCCCGTGAAGCAGCCACCAATGCAGTGGTATGGCGGGTAGAATGAGCTCTTATCCTCTGGGAGGCTCCATGCCCACCAACCTATAGCAGAGATCTATGCAGGAGGTGACCCACCTGCCTGTCGTCCGCTGGCTGCAGGTCTGCCAGGTGCAGCTTCAGAGTAGGTGACAAACAGCTGCGAACCTCTCCCGAACTTCAGCCATCCGCCTTGTAGTAAGCGAGCTCTCTTCTAGGGTCCAAAGTATGGAGCCTATATTCGACCTCGAGGTGTGACTGGGGTAGAACACCGACAGAGTCAACACCTAGTTAGGTGAAACTCCGACACCACCTTCAGAAGGAATTTTGGGTGGGGTGCAGTACAACCTTGTCCCTGTGGAACACCAGATAAGGAGACACTATGGAAAGCGCCTGGAGCCTCCCATCCTTCTGGCTGATGCGATAGCCACCAAGAAGGGGTCTTCCACAACAGATGAGAGATGTCACACCTGTGCATTGGTTCGAATGGCTTGCCCATGAACTTAGCCAATACCAGCAGTAGATTCCACGGAGGTGGAGGTTCACACCCGGAGGGATATGTGATCTAGGCTTTGAGAAAACCCAACCACTCTTTCTCCTGCGCCACCCACTGCTTCCTGGCCCACGCCGTAAGCATAGATGGCTGCCAGGTGCACCTTAAGGGTCGTTGACCAAGCCCCAGCTGAGAAAGGGACCATAGGTAGTCCAGAATGCTGGCCAAGGAACAGGAGGAAAGGTCCAGGCCTTTGCCCTGACACCAAATGGAGAATCTCTTCCATTTTAAGGAATAGCATTTTCTGGTCAATTCTTCTGGGATGCCTCAACAAAGTTGAGGGCCTCGTGGAAAGATCCAAGGCCTGTAACTCTAGCCGCTCAGAAACCAGGCCGTCAGGTGCAGGGATTGAAGGTCCGGATGGAATACCTTCCCTGATTGACTGAGATCAGGTCCGGGCGGGCTGGCCGCCCGGGAGCCTGGAGCTGATACTGAGGAGATCTGGATACCAGAACTGGCGGGCCAGTCTGGGGCTACCAGAATCCCCGCGCCTTGTCCTCCTCGACTTAAGAAAAATTACTCACCTTAGTAATGTTGTTTCTTCTATTGGAGTCTTGCTATATTATGACATATGCAGGGAGTCCCAACCTTCGAACTGCACCGAGGTGAAAGTTAATCTTCCATGCCACGCATGGAACACTGAGCTCGGTTGAAACCCTGTCTGTTCTTCAAACTCAAACCGTCAGATCTTTACGAGCTAAACTCACTGAGGTCCTGTGTGGAAGCTGTAAACCTACACTAGCCAACTGGCTACTAAACATAAGAACACATTTATTTTGGTCCCAAAACAAAGACTCAAGTCATGAGACCCAAAAATGAAACACAACACCAAGTTCACCCCAAAAAGGAGGTGAAAAAAAAACAACAAAGTGGGCGCCTACTAGGTGCCAACACTGCACTGCCCACCCACATCCCAAAACAGAGGTTCTGAGAGGGGCAGAGGAGGGGGTCATAATATAGCAAGACTCAATAGAAGAAACAACATTACCAAGGTGAGTAATTTTACTCAAACATGAAGTCTTGCTACATTATGAAATATGCAGATTACAAAGCAGTATCTCCATGGAGGAGGGACAGAACCTACTTAGGAAATAGGCTCTGAAGCACAGCTGTGTTAAACCGAGCATCACTCCTACCCTGGATATCAAGGAGTAATGCTTTGTAAAAGTATGAACTGTTTTCCAGGTAGCTGCTTGACATACCTCTAGAATAGGATGTCCCTGGCAGCAGCCAGGGAAGCAGCTGTACCTTGGTAGAGTGAGCCCTCAGGCCTGAGGGTTGAACCTTACCCAGTTTTTCATAACAAAATTGGATACAAGAGACAATCCACCTGGCAATGGATCTTGTAGTGGCAGGTTTCCCTTACCAACCTAGCCATAAGTGAAGAAGAGTTGGAGGAGTCAAACCTGTGACCCTTGGTACGCTCTATGTAGTAGCTAAAGGCTCTTTGACATCTAAACTGTGTAGCCTCCTCGCCAGAGGAGGAATGATCAGTGAAGTACACAGGAAGAGACTAGATTGACTAAGGTGAAATCTGAGACCACCTTAGGCAAGAACTTCCTGTTAGTCCTGAGGACCAACTTATCTCTATGAAAGGAAATAAAATCAGGCTCCACTGACAAAGCTTGTAATTCACTTTGCGCGGCTAGAATGATGGCGACCAGAAACACAGTTTTCCAAGTCAAGTACTTAAGCTCTGCTGAAGTCAAGGCTCAAAAGGGGTTGCATAAGCTGAGCAATGCAAACATTAAGGTCCCAAGAGGCAGGGTCCCTGAATGGAGGTTGGTGTGAAGCAATTTCTGAAAAACTTGGAGAATACAGGGTGAGCCGAAGAGAAGAGGGCTTACCTGCTGAAATAAAAGCAGACAGCTGCCAGATGCACTTTTAGGGTAGCTGGTCTCAGCCCCAAGGTATTTAAGTGGACCATATAATCCAGGACTGTGGGTAAATCAGCAGATTCTGGGGAAATATGCTTTCAGAGCACCATATGGAAAATCTCTTCCAGTTGGAATTATAAGTAGCCCTGGTAGAAGGTTTTCTATAGCCTTTAGAATATCCATTACACCTTGGGATAGGTGTAAACCAGTAAACTAACTCTTCAAGAGCCAGGCCTTGAGATTGAGAGATTTGAGGTTGGTACCAAACCCTCCCTGAGCACAGCTTAACAGGTTGTGATTCCTGGGAAGACAGAGGGAAGATGGACTGCTAAGGACAGTAGAAGTGGATACTAGGTTGTCTGGGCCAATCTGGAGCAATCAGGATCATCTTGTAGGGTTAAGATCTGATTTGACTAGCACTTTGAACAGAAGAGGGAAAGGGGAAAGCATAGAGAAACTTCCCTTTCCAATTGAGAACTAAGGCATCCAGAGGACTGAGCCAACACTGGGGCCTGCAGCAAAAAGGAAGTTGGTGATTGTCTGGGGCTGCAAACGATCTATCTGCGGGTGCCCCATCTGGCAAACACTACCTCCAGTACTAGGGATCCAGTGACATCTGTGATGACCCTGGGAAATCCTGCCGAGCATCTGCCAGGACATTGTCCTTGCCTGGGAGGTGAACTGCCGAAGGGAGGTGTTCAGGGAATAAGCCAGAGACCACAACTCCATTGCTTCAGTGCACAAGGCCGAGACAGAGTGCCCCTTGTTTGTTGATGTACCACATTGTGGTGATATTGTCTGTTCTGACCTGTACAACTTTGTTCTGAACAGATTTGGAAAAGCCTGAAGTGCTACAAAACTGCTCTCAATTCCAACAGATTGATGTGGGCAGAGACCCTGAGGGGACCACAACCCCGGGTGGTGAGGCTGCCCATGTCAGCTCCCCACCCCAATAGGGATGCATCTGTAGTAAGGATTAAAGAGTGAGAATGAGTGACAAAGGAACCCCTTGTCAGATTGCTCTGATCCTGCCACCACTGTAGGGCCTGGATCAGGGTTCGAGTCACTGGGATCAATTTGTTAGAGGATCTTTCCTTTGAGACCAAAAGGCTCTCAAGTGGAACTGAATGTCCTCATCCGAAATCTGCCCTGCACTACTGCTGTAGAAGCAGCCATGTGCCCCAGGAGCTGCAGAAAATGCCTTGCTGGTCGAGACACCTGCAGGGTGAATGAGGAGGCCAGAGATACCAGGGTCCTTGCCCTGTCCAAAGGAAGGAAGGCTCTGGCTTTTGTGTTCAGTACTACGCCTATGAAGGTGAAGGCTGGACAGGCTCTAGAATTGACAGATTCAGAAGGAAACCTAGAGAGGTGGCAGCTGCGAATTATCTGTAGGTGTAACCTTGACTTGTTCTGGGGACTGGCCTACTATGAGCCAGTCGTCCATGTAAGGAAGAAGAAAATTACTCACCTTAGTAATTGCTTTTTTCTCATGGAGTCTTGCTATATTATGACCAGGCCACTGTTTTTCGTTTTTACCGGAAAATCCGTAAAATTCGAATTAGAGCTGCCTGAAAACCGTAAAGCGAAGATTTCATGGAATCTGTCATTTTCTAACAGATCAGTAAATCTATAAAAGTGTGTTTTCTTTTAATTCCTTCCTGTACTATTTTCAGTTTGCTTCATTTAATGCTCTGTATATTAAGCCTTCTTTAATTCTGATTATTTGTGCACATACTAAAAATGAAAAAGAATCCCGTAAAATCTGAAAATTAGAGTAACAATCACCAGTGAAATTCGGAATCTAAAGTTTTGAAAACGGAATTTAATTGTTTTAATCACCGTAAATCAGTGGCCTTGATTATGACTAATGCAGTTAGCCACTGCACTTGAACTGCCCCAGAGGAAAGAGTTAACTCCAGGGAGTCTGAGTTCTACAGCGTGAGAGCGTTTATGCCAAAGTTTATCTGGGCAGTTTCAAATGAAACTGTTAGGTCTTTACGAAGCTAATACTAACAAAACAAGTCTGTGTAGAAAGCTCTACACTAGCCAAATGGCTACCTACTAGTAGAAATAACAATATAAACAACAATAACAATGAATAATAGTATTATTAGTTACCCCCTGACAAGCACCATTAGGACCCCCTTCCCCAAAGACTCAAGTCCAGGAAGGAGGCCAATATATACCTAAATAAAATAACCTAGTTCCCAACCCTAAATAAAAGATAAGGAAAAAACTACAATGGCATGACACAGTGCTTGCACTAATTTGCCACCCTACCCAAGTAGAAGTTCTGAGAGGGGCAGGAGGGGGGTGGTCATAATATCAAGACTCCATGAGAAGAAAAGCAATTACTAAGGTGAGTAATTTTTCTTCAAACACCATGAAGTCTTGCTATATTATGACTAATGCAGATTACACAGCAGTACCTCCATGGAGGAGGGTCAGAAGCTACTTAGGAAATAGGCTCTGAAGCACAGTTGTGCTAAAACAAGCATCTCTCCTGGACTGAATATCCAGGGAATAATGCTTGGTAAAAGTGTGAACTGTTTTCCAAGTAGCAGCTTGACAGATTTCAGAATGGAATATCTCTAGCAGCCGCTAGAGATGCAGCTGTACCCTGGTGGAGGAGCCTCAGTCCCGAGGGGTTCTCTACCTAGTTTTTGATAACAAATTGGATACAAGAGACAATCCACCTTGCAATTGTCCTCTTAGTGGCAGGTTTCCCTTGCCAACCTCGCCATAGGTAAGGAAGAGTTGAGGATTGAACCTGTGACCCTTGGTGCGTCCAAATAGTAGCTTAAGGCTCTTTTTGACGTCTAAGCTGTGCGTCTCCTCTCACCTGAGGAAGAATGCTCAGTGAAAATACTGAAGAGAGATGGATTGGTTCAGGTGGAAATCTGAAACCACTTTAGGCAAAAACTTTCTGTTAGTCCTGAGGACTATTTTATCTCTGTGGAAAGAGATAAATCTTCTTCACTGACAGGGCCTGTAGTTCACTTATGCGCCTGGCAGAAGTGATAGCTACTAGGAAAACAGTTTTCCAAGTCAGAAACTTGAGCTCTGCTGAGGACAGAGGCTCAAAGGGAGGTTGCATTAACTGAGCAATGCAAACATTCAGGTCCCAGGCGGAGCTGGTTCTCAAAAGGAGGGTTAGTGTGAAGTAACCCCTAAAAACTTGGGAAAACACAGGGTGAGAAGAAAGGGAAGCAGGCTTCCTGCTGACACAAAAACAGAGACAGCTGCCAGATGAACCTTTAAGGTAGCTGGCCTAAGGAATTTAAATGGACCAAATAGTCCAGTAAATGGGCAGATCAGCAGATTCTGGGATAATCTGCTTCTCAGAGCACCAGATGGAAAACCTTTCCACTTAGAATTGTAAGTGGCCCTAGTGGAAGGTTTCCTTGAAGCCTTTAAAATATCCAGAACACCTTGAGAAAGGTGCAAGTCAGCAAATTCTAACTCTCAAGAGCCATGCCTCGAGATGGAGGGATTTGAGGTCCGGATACACACTCTCCTGTGCACAGGCCAGCAAGTCGTGGACTCTGGGCAAGCTCAGGGCAGGGTGGACTGTCAAGGACAGAAGCAGTGGGTACCAGGGCTGTCTGGCCCAATCTGGGGCAATCAGAATCACTTTGCAGGGCTGAGATCTGATTTTACTAGTACCCTGAAAAGAAGAGGAAAGGGGGAAAAGGCATACAGGAACTTCCCTTCCAATCCAACTGAAAGCGCCCAGGGGACTGAGCCCAGCACTGGAGGCCTGCAACAAAACAGAGGAAGTTGGTGGTTGTCTGGGGCTGCGAAAAGATCTATCTGAGGGTGCCCCATCTGGCAAAGACCGACCCCAGCACCTGAGGATTCAGAGCCCATTCGTGATGGCCCTGAGAAATCCTGCTGAGGGCATCCGCCAGGACATTGTCCTTCCCTGGAAGGTGAACTGCTATCAGGGAGGTGTTCAGGAGTAAGCCAGAGACCACAACTCATTGCTTCGTGCACAAGGCTGATGACAGAGTGCCCCTTGCTTGTTGATGTACCACATTGTTGTGGTGTTGTCTGTCCTGACTTGAACTACTTTGTTCTGGACAGAAGCTGAAAACGCCTGAAGAGCTAGAAAGACAGCTCTGAGTTCCAAAAGTTGATGTGGAGCAGAGATTCCTGAGGAGACCACACTCCTGAGTGGACAGGTCGCCCAAGTGAGCTCCCCACCCCAACAGGGAGGCATTTGTGGTGAGGGTGAGGGTGGGAGACTGGAATGAAAGGAACCCTTGTTTTAGATTGCTTTGATCCTGCCACCAGTGTAGAGCCAGGATCAGAGTTTGTGTCACTGGAACCAATTTGGAAGGGGTCCCTCCTTGAGACCAATAGGCCCTCAAATGGAACTGAATGTCCCTCATCTGGAATCTTGCTCCTTGCAGTTGCAGAAAATGTCTTGCTGGTCGAGAAACCCGCAGGGGTAAAGGAGGATGCCAGGGCAATGAGCCTGTCTACCCTTTCCGAGGAAGAAATGCCTGGCTAACTTTGTGTTCAATTCTGCACCTATGAAAGTCAGTACCTGTACTGGTTCCAGAACTGACTTTGGTAAATTCAGCAGGAATCCCAGGAAAGTGAGAAGCTGCTGGGTGACTTGCAAGTGGGATTTTACCTGATCTGAGGGACTGACCCACTATGAGCCAGTCAGTCCACGTAGGGAAACACAGCAATCCTTGCCTTCTTAAATGAGCCACTACCACAGTTGGACATTTTGTGAATACCTTAGCAGAGGTAAGGCTGAAGGGCATTGCCCTGAACTGGTAGTGGCCTGAGGGCAGTTCAACCCGAGGTACTTTTGGTGAGAAGGCCTGATCAGAACATGAAAATAGGCATCCTTGAGGTCCAGGGAAGCAGCAGTCCCCTGGCCTCAGGAAGGCAAAATCATTGCCAGAGTTAACATTTTGAACTTTGGTTTCAAACATGCTTGTTCAGGTACCTAAATCTAGGATGGGCCGCCATTCTCCTGTCTTTTGGGGTAAGAAAGTATCTGAGTACAGCCCTTGCCCTGATGGCAAGGAGGGACCTTTCTACTGCTTTGCAGTCCAGAAGAGAAGAAACTCTGCTTCCAAAGCAAGGGCTTCTGTAGGATTTGCAGGTGGAAAATGTCTGGCTCTCATCTTTGGAAACTGTTTGAAGCTGAGAACCAGACCCTGGCTTATTACCTCCAGAACCCATCTGTCCGAAGTTAGGGACACCTAGTTCTGGCTGAAATAAACCAACCTGCCCCCCACTGGTACAAGAGAATCGGCCCTGGGCACCCCATCAGGGTGCCTGCTTGGCAGCAGCCTTAGGCTGAGGGGAGGGGACGGTTTACTTGTGCCCGCTCACCTCTGAAGAAACCCTTCTGTGCAAACGCAGAGGAGGCCTGAGATTGGTGGAAAGGCCTGCCCTACCTCTGGGAGCGTGCCTCTGTGGAGTGGCATGCCTCTCCTTAGCCTGGGCATTTTGGTAGCTCTGTATTCATCCATCTTTTCATATAGTTTTCTGTTTGTTCCCAAACAGAGAATTACCCACAACAGGAAAATCCATAGCCTTTACTGAGTATCTTGGGACAGATTAGTGCATCTGAGCCATGCCAACCTCACGGAAAGCTACAGAAGTGGCCATGACCCTAGAGGAAACATCATTAACATCAACAGCAGTATGAAATTGAACTTTAGAGGCTTCAATGCCATCAGCAGCCACTGTTCCAACTCACTAGCCAGCTGGCCATGTGTCTGCTTGGCTAACTGCAATACTGTGTCCCATCTAGATTTCTGATATCTAGCTACATAAGCCATATAATTTGCCTGCCTGAGTCCGAAAGAAGCGCCATAATACTGTTTTTTCATTAGCATCAATCCTCCTGGAATCTTTATCAGGAGGATGAGGCCAGATGAATATTAGCCTTGTCACAGGCTGCAGCTTGAACCACACCTACATTACTACACTACTCAGTGAGGAAGTCTATATCAGAGCCTGACAAAGTATACCTTCTGTCCATTTTTTTTTTTTAATCTACAGGAGGGACAGAATGAGGATTTTTAAAATCTTTGTTGTTTGCTTCCTAAATGACTTATGCAAAGGAATAGACAACCTCCCTAGACTCTGGTATATCCATCATTTCTACGTAATCAGGCTCCTCTTGCTCATCCACAGCCTCTCTAAAGGAAGCTGGAGGGTTCTGCAACCTTTTGTAAAACAGAAAATGAGAAGGGACTCAGACAGAATAGGAGATTCTAAAGGTCTGTCTGGAGAAATGTCCGGTTCAATGGGCACGCCCAGACCCTCCCAGCCACATATATATTGATCAAATTCCTCCCTCCTGTGGTTCATAAAATTCCTCAACATCATAATCCTGAACCACTGGAACTGGAACGAACCAACCCTTTACCAACTGTTGGTGGTTCGACAGGACCCTGAGACAGTGACTGGACAATCTGTATGGCTTTAGCCATTTCTGTAGCAGTTGGAGGAGACAATTTTGGACTCCAAACCTACTGATTTCTTTGTCTTTTCAATGGGACTGGTTCCTCTGAACCAGCCTTCCTTTGCCCGAGGAAGTCTCCGCCTGGTCAGAGGCACTCCTCTGGTCCAGTGGGTGCTGGACTGGGCTGGCCATCCGGGTCAGCGGACTTTTGGCCTCTGCCCCTGAGCCGGCCCAATCTCTTTCCAGGGTGGCTGCAGGAAATTTTCACACACCTGGCAGTCTGACAGGAGGTGGTCAGCCCCAGACAAACACAAATGGTGTGTGGTCAGCCTTTGGCAAAGGCTTCCCCACAGACAGTGTTGAAACCCAGTGGGCCCAGTTTTTCTTTTGGGTTTCTCAGACATAATGCCAGCCTAACCAAAAACTTGCCTTTGGATGGCAGTGCCAGGCAAGACATCCTTTATCGTTCCTAACCGTGTTACGGTATTTGAAAACCTAATTTTAAAGCAAGGTTTTTTTTAGAACCGATAAGAACCGGGAACCGCACTTCTAAAAGCCCAACCAACACTTTAAAACGTTAATTTCAGTGAAACCGATCGTTCAAAATCGAACCGATAATTGAATTTCCACACAGACTAATTTTTGTTTTACGGTTTACCAGATAGAGCTTTAACCGAAATGCGTAAAATAAATATTTTTGCGGTTCAAATGAACAAAATACTCGCTTGAACCGAGAAATGAACCGATGTGAAGGAGCTGATCTCGGAGCGACTGTTCAGTGAAGGGAGTAAAGAATCTGACAGTTTAATTTGAAACTGCCCAGATAGAGCTTTTGGCATAAGCACTCGCGCTGTAGAACTCGACACTCCCTGGAATTAACTTTCCTCTCCGGGCAGTTCAAGTGCAGTGGCTAACTGCATTAGTCATAATATAGCAAGACTTCATGGTGTTTGAAGATGGCAATTCTTTGTCACTTTAGAGAAGCAACTGCTACTGCCAGGCATTTTGTGAATACCCTTGGAGCAGAGGTGAGGCCAAAAGGCATTGCTCTGAACTGGTAATGGCCTGAGGACAGCTTGAACCGGGCGCTTCTGATGAGAATATGGAAGTAGGCATTCTTTAGGTCCAAGGACGCTAGCCAGTCCCCTGGCCTTAGAGAGGGTAGAATAATTCCCAGAGTTACCATTTTGAATTTTGGTTTTAAAAGGTGCTTGTTTAAGTATCCGAGATCCAGGACGGTCGCCATTCTCCTGTCTTTTGGGGTAAGTACACTGGAGTACAACCCTTGCCCTGGGTGTAGGGTGGAACCCTTTCCACTGCTCTGAGAGCCAGGAGGAAGAGACCTCTGCCTCTAGGGAAAGTGCCTCTGGAGGATTTGCAGGTGGAAAGGATCTGGTTTCATCTTTGAAACCTTTGAAGCTGAGAACCAGTCCCTGCTTACTACTTCCAGGACCCACTTGTCTGATGTCAGAGACTCCCAGTCCTGGACAAAGTAAGCCAGCCTGCCCCTACAGGAAGTTGAGAATCGGCCCTGGCAACCGTGATCAGGGTGCCTGCTTGGCAGGGACTTTGGGCTATGGGGTGAAACAGACCTGCTGGCACCCCTTCTGCCCTCCTCTAAAGAACCCCCTCTGGGCATAAGCAGAAGAGGAGGCATGGGCTTGGCTATGAAAAGGCCTGCCCTGGATGCTGCCTTTTGAGGATGGTCTCCTTTCCTTGGCCTGTGCACTTCTAATAGGTGGTCCTATACTCATCCATTTTCTTCATGTAATTCTCTGTCTGCCTCCAAACGGGAATTACCACAACAGGAAAATCCATGGCCTTAGTCTGGGTATCCTGTGACAGGCTAGTACATCTGAGCAAGCCATTCTGCAGTGCCACAGTTGTAGCCATGACTCGATGACACATCATTAGAGTCCACTGTGGCATGAAATTGCACTCGGATGCCTCAATACCATCGGCAGCTACCTGATCCAGCCTGGCAAGCTGGTCAGGACCTGTTTTGCTAGAGCCATAACAGTATCCCATCTGGATTTCTGATATCTAGCAACATGGCCATAGAATTTGCCTGCCTGAGTCCCAAGGATGCTGCCATGTATTGTTTCTAGCCATGGCATCAATCTTCCTGGAGTCCTTGTCCGGGGGTGGAGGCCAAGGAATATTTGCCTTTCACAGGCTGCAGCCTGCACTACCCTGAGCATGGCTGCATTGTTTTGAAAGGAACTTCAGATCAGAGCCTGACAATGTGTACCTCTTGTCCATTCTCTTATCCACAGGAGGCATAGTGTGAGGAGTTTTAGAATTTTAAAGTGTTTCCCAAAAGATTTATGTAAGGAATAGACAGTCTCCAGACTCTGGGATATCCATCATTTCCACAGTCAGGCCTCTATCATCCACAGCTTCCTCCATAGGAGGCTGGAGGGTTCAATCACTTTTTTTCATAAAAGATAAAATGAGAAGGGACTCAGAAAGCCTGAGGAGACACTCCTGAATGTCTGTCTGGAGAGATGTCCGAGTCAATGGGCAGATCCAGACTTTCAAATCCACATTCACTCTCCTCATACTCCTCTTCCCCTCCTCCGGTTCATAATATTCTCTAAATCATAGTCTTGAACCGTGGAACTGTCAACCGGCGCTTACCTGATGGCACCGTTCAGTCGGAACCAGGGAAGCGACTGGACAATTTGAATCGCTTTGGCTATCTTTAGCGGTTGGAGGAAAGTTTTGCTCCACACCAGCTGATTTCCTAGTCCTTTTGCTGAACCGACTTTCAGAGTCGGCTCTCCTTTTGCCCAAGGAAGTCTCACCTCAATGAGGCACTCCTCTGGTCTGCTTGGAACCAAACCGGGCTGGCCATCCGGTCAGCTGACTTTATGGCCCCTTTCCTGAGCCTACTAACTCTTTTCCAGGGTAGCTGCAGGAAAATTTTACAAATCTGGCAGTCTGCATTGAGGTGGTCAAACCCCAGATAATAAACACAGGTGGTGGGCCAGCCTTGGCAAAGGCTTCCCCACACACTGCAGTGTTGAAACCCAGTGGCCCGGTTTTTCTTTTGGGTTCCTCAGACATAGTGCCAGTCCCAACCAAACTTACCAGTTTATGGCAATCCACCAGGCAAGACCCTCTATCGGTTCCCAACCGTGTCATGGGTCGTGAAAAACTTAAGAAATTCAGTTTTTTTTTTTTTTTAGAACCGATAACCACACTTCTAAATGACAGAATAAAATATTTCAAACAACCTGATCGGTTAAAAGTAACCGATAAACAGTTTACAAGTTCCACACAGAAGAGAATTAATGTAAACCTATCTAGTACTCAAATACCACAGCTTGAACCGATCGGTTGTGGTTTAAATTCAGTCGAAAACCGAGAAAATAATACTTTAATCCGACAAAATGAACAGAGCAGAAGGAGAAATCTCCGAGCGACTGTTCAGTGAGGCGGAGTAAAGAATCTGACCGCTTGAGTTGGAAGAACAACAGACAAGTTTCAACCGAGCTCGAGCTCAGCGCTCCATGCCTGGCACGAGAGTTAACTCTCACCCGGAGCAGTTCAAGGTTGGGACTCACTGCATATGTCATAATATAGCAAGACTTCATGTTGTTTGAAACACCTTGTGGATCAAGGGAATGGGGAAAGGCATAGAAGAGGCCCGGGTCCACGGCCTTGAGAAGGCATCCCCTGCAGTGAGCCCTGCTGAGAGGGGGGGCAGGTACAACAGCCTCAGCTCACATTCTCCCTGAGGCAAACAGGTCCACTTGAGGTGTGCCCCAGTGGGAGAACTGATCATGTACTACCCGCAGGAGAGAACACTCGTGAGATGCAACATCTATCTGGCTTAGGCATCGGCCGGAGTGTTGGAGGCTCTGCTAAATAAATAGCTAGAGATCCGCCCAGTCTGCCCACGAGACCAAGTGAGGGAGCTTCCTTGCAAAGGCAAGGAGCGATCCTACCTCTGTGTTTAGGTAGTAAATGGTCGTGGTGTTGTCTGTCTGGACCTGGGCCACTTGACCCCGCATAAAAAGAGCTAAGATGGTGAGGGCTGGTTGGACTGCTCTGTAGCTTCAGAAGGTTGATGTGGCAGAGAGACTCTGGGGGACCAGAGCCGTGCTCCAGAGTTCCCCAGATGGGCACCCCAACCCAGAGAGGCGCTGGTGCGCTACGCGATCACGGCTCTGGGTGGACAAATGAGATACCCTCCTGCAGATAAGCGGGAACGATCCACCACTGGAGAGCATTCCCCATCTCCTGAGTCACTATCACTGGCTGGTCCAGAGGACTGGAGCGCCATGACCATTGGCGGGCCAGTCCCCACTGCAAGGGACACATGTGCCAGCTGGCCCAATGGACCACGATGGTGCAGCGCCATGAGGCCCAGGAGGCGCAGGAAGTCCCAGGCAGGCGCAACTGCCCAACCAGAAATGATTGAGCAAATGAGGAAAGACCCTTAGCCCTGTACACCGAGCTGTGTTCTGGCTCAAGAGAGTCGAGCTCTGTCCTGATGAACTGAATCACCTACGCTTATCACGAGTTCTGATTTGCCCCTGATGAGGAGGTCAATCTGAGGCAGACCTGGAGGGCCAGATCCTGGACTGCTCCACCTCCGACTTGGAGGAGGTTGCAATCAGCCAGTTGTCCAGGTAAGGGTACACACGACCCTCTTCGCACCCCAGGAATGCTGTCACCACTGCCATGCATTTGGTGAAGACCCTGGGAGCTGAAGAGCATGGCCTGGAATCAGAGGGATCCCTCTGCTCTGAAGCAGAGGAATCGCCTGAGAAGGATGGATTGGGATGTGAAAGAATGCGCCCTGAAGGTCCAGAGAACAGAACCACATGCCTTGTTCCAAGGATGGGATGATCTGAGCCAGAGTGACCATACTGAAGGTTCGGACCTTAGAACTTGTTCGGGTCATGGAGATCTCAGAATGGGTGCCAGCCCCTGACTGCTTGGGACCAGGAAGTACCTGGACACAAGCCCTGGGTCTGAAGGAGGATCCGCCACCTCCCGATCACCTCCTTCTGGAGGAGCAGGGCAATGTCGGCTCGACAGGCAGACAGAGAAGCTCGGACTCATAGCCCTCTGGGGACGACTGCTCGATAGGCTGGGGACTGCTCAATTCCAGCGGCAGACCCTTTCCTGCCACTTCCTACCCCAGCAGTCTGTGGTGATATTGCAGACCAGGTGGAAATGAAGTGCGCGCAGCCTTTCCATGGGGGACCCTAGGGAGGAGTGACGAGGTTGGGGAGACACCCTCAACCCGTCCACTGGGCAGGTTTGGAGGAAGGACCGCCGAGGAGCCTCCTGGACCTTTCCTCCCAGCTTCCTGTTGGAGGAAGCAGCAGGCTTGGCTTTGGAGTGCCAAGTGCGAGTCTGCTGGCCCTGATGCAGGTGTTGCTGGGCCGGACGTGCCGTAGGGGCTGAAGGACAAAAGAGCTTACGCCTGCCGGCCTTTCTGCTCTGGGCAGACGGACTGAGTCCAAGGTGGCACTGACTTCTCGATCCGCTGAAGATCCCTCAACCCCAGGGGCAAAGTCGGTACCCAGGAAGGAACGACTGCCGCTTGTGCTGGGTACCTGCTGTGAAAATGGGGCTCCACAGCCAGCTTCCGCGGCGCATGGCCACTGTGGCCGCTTACTGACCAGGCACACTAATCAGCAATGTCCAGGGAGGTCTGGAGCTGCTGTTTAGCCACCGCCTCTTCCTTGATCCCCGCACCTGCTTGACTGTAGTTTGGAGGTCTGCCGGAGATGAAGAATCACCTCATCCAGGAGCCTAAAAGGGCGTGTGAAAAGTGTGCCATCAGGACAGCCGAGCTGGCCTGACGAAGGCCAAGGGAGGAAGCAGCGAACTTTCCGGAGTAGTCCAACTTCTTGGACTCCTTGTCGGAGGTTTGTCCATGTCCCGAGCGTTTCGAACGCTCGAACACACTATCTGTCACAAGCCCTCCACAGAGGGGTGCTGAGAGAAACCAGAGCGTGAACGGTGGGGACAGCACACTTCCGAGGCACCTTGGCCGAAGGTGCTGGACAGAAGCTGGCTGCTGCTATAGCTCCAGGGCCGGGCTAACAATGGCTTCGCCACTGGAAGGCCTCCGTGGGGAATCCCTTGGTCAAGTATCTCCATGACGGGATACTTGTCCCGCTTTTGAAACTTGTTCAAGCTTTATCCCAGTGGACTCAGATGAGCTGAAGCATTCCAAAAACAAGGATGGGCTCTCATCCACTGACCGACCCTGTGGCCCAAGTCAAGCAGCCTGGAGAATAAGGAGGACTCAGACTCAGAGGAGTCTGCGAACAGCTGCAGAGTGCCTGAGCCACCCTCCACCAGTCGAGGTCGATCAGGAGTGAGGGTGACCGACAACCGCTGAGGCAAGCCCTGACCACCGAGAATCCTGGTTGGGGCCCCAAATTTTGTTGTGGAGGAGGGGGTTCCACCACAATGGGTGGCGTGCCTGCTCCTCGACTACAAGGGTTGTTTCGCCACTCCGGTGACAGACACTTAATGGCTGGGAAGACGACAAAGTCAGCTATTCCTGGTCAAAGGAGCTGCTGCCACACTAGCTCCACGAGAGCTAATGCAATTTACTCCGAGCCTATCCTCCGAGGACGATCAAGACGAGTGGCGCTGCAGCCGCTTTCACAGTAAGCGGAGACTGCCGGTGGCGGATCGGCTGGACAGAGAAGAGGTCCAAGACAGAGACCTTCGTGTTTCCAGGGTTGGTCGGAGAGGGGCGGGAAACCCGGCCTCCCTCGGTCCAGGGACCTTAACCAGGGACTCCGCACAGGTAAGTCCTCGGATTCCACTGTGGGAACCGATGAATAAGGGTTGTCGGCTTCTCCGTTGACAGCCTGTCCGACGGGTCGAGAAAATCTTACTCGCGCCAACGGGTGCCTCGCCGGCTGACCTAACAGGGACAGCATGACGCCAGCCACCACATCAGCAACCTCGACCGAGTAGAGTGTAGACTATCCGGGAAGGGGGACCTCTCACGCTCCCATGAACGCCGATAGTGGACTTACCTTAGGGTCCTTTTGGGACCGAGAGGGATGTCCTGAAGGGCCTCTCCCTTGGTGAAGAGGGACTGGCAATACTACTTGAAAGAAGCTGTGTAGGAGGATTCCAAGGAGAGCGGATAAATGCCGTGACTAAGGATGATGATGAGGGCCTGGGCCACCTCCTCCTCGAGGGCGATCTTCTCCAGCTGTTCCGCCAAGCCCGCAGCCGTGGACACCGCCCAACAGGCCTCCTTAGACTTAAGCCGGAGGATAACGTTTTGGTTGCCCCAACAGTAACTGGGCAGCGCGGTCCTCCAAGACCGAGCGTAGAAAAGTATTTAGTAACTCACAAGCTGAGAGTCATGGCAGGAGTCCAAGGCAATAAACGCACATGGCGGCAGATCGTCCCGATATCTTCTGACTACAGGGGCACCTACCAAACCGGGAGTCTATTTGTCCATTGCAGCCGCTAAGGAAGACTTAAGACCGAAATTTTAAAATTAGTTTTGGAAAATCCTATGAGTGTTGATCCAAGCCTAAAACGCAGAGCACAAAGGAGGGAACCTGAGCTCAAGTGGTAAGGAAGATCTGGCGCCATGGGGCGGAGCAGAGTTTTACCACCGGGTGGGTGGGAGGGGCCAGCGTGAAGACCTTCTGGAGAGATTTAAAGCAGCAAGGAACCTGCCATTAAGTGTGGATTGAACATATCCACATCCCTAGAAATAACGCTTTACTTTACCGAACTGATAAGTGAAGGAGAGATATCAGGAGCAACTGTCAGTTATTCGGAGTAAAGAATCTGATGGTTACACTTTAAAGTGCAGCAGAGAGGTTTGAACCGAGCTAGAGCTCAATATTCTATGCCCGCACAGAGTTAACTCTTCCTGTCCGGAGCAGTTCAAGTGCTGGAGCTAACTGCATAATGTCAGAATACAGTAAGACTTCATGTTGTTTGAAGGGCAGCCCCTAGCCTCAAGAAACAAGATCCCCGGAGAAGACAGGCCATGCTGTGGCTCCTTCTTGAACCCTTGCAGGCTACCAGGAAGGGAGCTGCTCCTGCCACTGTCCCTCAAACTCAGAGAGTGACCCTTCATCAGGACCAACCATGAAAGGTCAACCTCACTCACCAGCACCTGAGGGGCAGCCAGTGAGGGAACCTTCGCCCTGTACCAGACGCCCAAGCAGGTCCAGAAGTGGCCCACCTTAGGCATCTAAAACGCATGTGTCTGTGTGGGGGCTCATCTCATAGTCCAGAGGCCCTACCAGCTCCTGGTGAACCCTCTTATGCTGCCCCTGAAGATCCGTCCCGCCCTGCAAGCGGCTCTGACAGAAACCACCGTCTCCGAAGGAGGGGACTGAAAGATGCCAAATTGCTGGGAGGGGAGAGTCAGAGGACTACTAAGAACCGGGAAGCCAGTCCAGATGGGCTCCAAATAGTCCCCTGCCTCCCCACGAGGAGGAGTGGATCTAGAAGACTCCCAAACTCTCCCACAAGCGGCAGAGGAAGTCAGCCCAGCACTGCTCACGGCACCGCCCCGATCAGCGCCCACAAACTGTGCCGGATCAGAGGCGGCACAGAGGAAACCACTGGGCCAGGCCTGGCAGACAGGCCAGAGGAGCCTTCATCTCCGAGGACATGATTGTTAAAATGGTGCCTCTGCCATGGCGAGGCTAAAAGGCGGAAGCCCCTCTGTGGCCCGTATTGAACCAGGAGGGGCCTGGAGGAAGGGTCAAGGAGGACCTGTGTCTGGCTTCCCTAGTGTGCGACCATTCTCCAAAACTTGGCGTGGTGGAAGACTTTAAACACGTAATGTTTAAATGCTCTGTGGTCCATGGAGAAATATGTGTTGCGCTTGGGCAGGTCTGGCAATGATCATGCCTGTCTGAGACAGAATAAAGCCAGCCACAGGAACACCACTGCATGGGGGCTGGCCTGCCTTCAAAGATTTCTTCTTTCTGTCCCGGACGAGACATGATCAGACTGAAAAAAAAATCAATAAATACAGCAGAAGGTCTCAGCGCAGAAGAAAAATAAAGATCGATCTTACGGTGGGATGGCATCGAGAATGCAACGGCATCACAGTTTTGAAGCGGCTCTTCTCAAGTGAGTCGTGCTCACTCGATAGCGGAAGAACTGGGATGGAGGAGGAGTCTGTTACTGGCCAACCTCATAGCCACGCAGCGAGTCTGCTCGAGAGCAGCGCCGCCCACGGCACCTCCTTTTAGAAAAAATCCTCCTGAGGGGTTCCGCTTCTGGCCAGAACCCACCAGTGATGAAAGGGAAGACTGATAGATAAGATCCTCCTTTCCAAGAGAGGGACAACATCAAAATAATTCACCCCACTAGAAGCCTTACTTCCTACTCACTGAGGCAATAACCTAAAGAAGCCCCTGTAACTAAGCCCTGTAAGTGCAAAAATAAGAGCGAGAACAATATCCAAACAGAAACCCTTCCTAAAGCATTTAAAATATTACAGAGTAGTATATTAAACTGTTTCCTACCTCACTTTCCACTGGCGTGCAAACATCGATTTAACTCCACTGTAGTCTACTTGGTACTTGACGTTTTTGCTTGGGAAGCGCCATCAGTTTCTGCAATCCAGTAAAATCTTCCTTTACTCTAGCCTTTTGTTTTGGAGTTTTCATAATTCTAAATGCCCAACCATATCTTCTACGGGGATCTTTAATTTAGGTGTCTTCATTAGTCTTTTATGCCAACCATGTCTTCTACAGGCTCTCCTCTTTGTCTGGGTGTTCTCAGTAATCTTTTTATTCCAACCATGTCTTCCACAGGTTCTCCTTTTTGTTTCGGTGTTCTCAGTAATCTTTTTATTCCAACCATGTCTTCCACAGGTTCTCCTTTTTGTTTGGGTGTTCTCAGAAGTCTTTTTATTCCAACCATATCTACCACTGGCTCTCCTTTTCGTCTGGGTGTTCTCAGCAGCCTTTTAATTCCAAGCATGTATTTAACTGGTTCACACTTCTGTTTAGGAGTTTTCATTAATCTTCTTAGTCCAACTGAATCTTCCAGTGGACTTTTCTCTTTAGGTGTCTTTACAGACTCTAGTCTGGGTGTTTTCAGAAGCCTTTTAACACCAGTGAAGGACTCCATGGTTACATTCTGTTCTCTAGGAGTCGCTTGGGTTTTTGGAGTCTTGAAGGAAGAAGATCTTTTATTTTTTATAAGACGAGCCACAGCATCCTGATTGTATCTTCTATGCTTTGCAGTACCAGGAGAACTTAATGGTGACACAGACATTTCTCCTACAGTAAAAGGAAACATTTAATATCCCTGCTTCTAAAGAAACCGTACAAAACATACATGAAATCTACTTTCCAATAATTACCCATTATATTCAACAACCTATAGTTAAAAATATACCTGATCCTTCTGGTGTATTGACTATGGAGTTATCCATCAGTGATGCGCCACAGGAAGTACAGTTTCAGGCACAGCTATACTGGAGGACTTTCTTGAGACTTTCCTTGGTTTCACAGTCACAGGAGTAGTGAACATCTCAGAAATGCCTTTCAACACAAAAATGTAAATCCACAATTCAGAAACCAATGTCAAACTAACCATAATCTCTAAGCTGTTCTTACTAGCATATACAAATTGTGTACTAAAATAGTAGAATTCATGTAAGACCTTACTGTAAGAATAAATCTTTAGGAGAATCTATTGCATTAGCTTACACCTATAAAACTATAGCAGCCAGGCATTAAAACCATATAGAAACTTTCTAGCTAGCTGTCTAAAAGGGCCACTCACAACTATGGCTGATACAGCGATGTCCCTCCAATATAACCGTGGCTGCCCTGCGCCCTCAGTATTCGCTCAGAGACCTCATAAAGAGGATCTCCAGCCAGGAAACCAAAGGGAAAGTACAGTTACATAAGAAATTACCGTAATAGTAGATCTTGGAGAACAGCTCTTGCAGCATGTTACACCATTAGGACTGAAGCCGGCAGGCGACAGGACCCCAGGAAATTTTCTAGCTAGAAGTATTCAGTGGGACTTCCTCCGATGTCAGGCATAGTACATATGAGGCGGTCCCATAAATACAGGTTACTCACCTGTAACAGGAGTTCTAGGAATGGTATATGCTGTTCATCCACACTTATTGGCAGGTTCCTTGCCGCTTTAAATCTTGCCGGAAGATCTTCAAGCTGGCTCCTCCCACCCACCCGGTGGTAAAACTCTCGGCTCCGCCCCTATGGCGCCAGATCTAGCCCGCTGAAGCTAGGAAGTTTAAAGGCCAAGCTTGGAGAAATGGTGGATGTGAACAATATACCATTCCCAGAATCCTGTTACAGGTGAGTAACCTGTATTTCTAGGGACATGGATATGTTGTTCATCCACACTTATTGGCAGACTCCTAGCAGTTCTCCGGGAGGAGGGAGGCAAGGCACACCCCTACTTAGGGAATAGAGACTGGAGAACCGAGGCCCCAAAACTAGCATCCACGGCGTGACACAAGGTCGATGTGGTAAGGGTAATAAAGGTATGTGCAGACTTCCAGGTAGCAGCCTTGCAGAGATATCCTGGATAGGGACATCCCTGGAAGCAGCTATCGATGCAGCGGTATGGCGGGTAGAATGAGCTCTTATCCCTCTGGGAGGCTCCATGCCCGCCAACCTATAGCAGAGATCTATGAAGGAGGTGACCCACCTGCTTTATCGTCCGCTTGGCTGCAGGTCTGCCAGGTGCGCTTCAGCGTGAGGTGACAAAACAGCTGGCGAACCTCTCCCAACTTCAGCCGTCTGCTCCATAAAGCAGCCATTTCTAGGGTCCAAAGTATGGAGCAATACTCTGCCTCTGAGGTGTGATTGGGATAGAACACTGGCAGAGTTAACACCTGGTTAGGGTGAAACTCCAACACCACCTTCGGAAGGATCTTCGGTGGGGGCACAGGACAACCTTGTCCCTGTGGAAGACCAGATAAGGAGACTCGATGGAAAGCGCCTGGAGCGCCCCATCCTTCTGGCTGACACGTATAGCCACCGAGAAGGCGGTCTTCCACAACAGGTGGGAGATATCGCACCTGTGGATCGGGTTCGAATGGCTTGCCCATGAGCTTGGCCAATACCAGCAGCAGATCCCACGGAGGAGGAGGTTCTCTGACTGATGGGGAAATGTGATCAAGGCCTTGAAAAGCGCCAGACCACCTTCTCCTGCGCCACCGACTGCTTCCCGCCCGCGCCTGGAAGGCAGAGATGGCTGCCAGGTGCACCTTAAGGGTCGTCAATCAAGCTCCCTATGAGAAAGGGACTACAAGCAATCCAGAATGTTGGCCAAGGGACAGAGAAAGGGTCCAAGCCCTTCCCTGACACCAAACGGAGAATCTCTTCCATTTGAAGGCATAGCATTTCCTGGTCGACTCACTTCAGGGGCCGCCTCAACGATGTTGAGGACCTCGTCAGAAAGACCCAAGGCCTGGAACTCTAGGCGCTCAGGGAACCAGGCCGTCAGGTGCAGGATTGAAGGTCCGGATGGGAATACCTTCCCTGGTTGACTGAGATCAGGTCCGGGCAGCCTGGAAGCCGCCTCGGGAGCCTGGAGCAGAGACTGAGGAGATCTGATACCAAACTGGCGGGCCAGTCTGGGGCTACCAGAATCACCCTCGCCTTGTCCTCTTCGCCTTGAGAAGCACTTTGTGGATCAAGGGAAATGGGAGAAAGGCGTGAAGAGGCCTGGGGTCCACGGCCTCAAGAAGGCACCCTGCAGGGAGCCCTGCCGAGGGGGGCGGGCATGAACAGTCTCAGCTTCTCATTCTCCCTGGAGGAAAAACAGGTCCACCTGGAGGCGTCCCCCAGTGGGAGAACAGATCTTGTACTACCTCCAGCAGGAGAGACCACTCGTGAGACACAGCCCCTATCCGGCTTAGGGCATCGGCCAGGGTGTTGGAGGCTCCTGCCACGTGAATGGCTAGGAGATCCGCCCCAGGCTGGCCTACGAGGGACCAAATGCGAGAGCTTCCTTGCACAACAGCATGGACGCGTCCCCCCTGGTGGTTCAGGTAGTACATGGTCGTGGTGTCCGGCTCGACCTGAACCACTTGACCTCGAGAAACGGAGCAAGGCAGTGAGAGCTAGACGGACCACCGGAGCTCCAGCAGGTTGATATGGCATAGGGACTCCTGAGGGAATAGAAGCTGCGCACTCTGTGCTCCCCAGATGGGCACCCCAACCCATCAGAGACGACGGTCGATAGAGAGACCGCCTGCTCTGGGCAGACGAACGGATGCCCTCCTGCAGATGTGCCTGAACGGTCCACCACTTGAGCATTCCACATCACCTGGGTCACTGTCAGGGGCTGGTCCAACGGATCGCAGCTGCCAGACCACTGGCTGACCAGTCCCCATTGAAGGAGACGATGCACCAACGGGCCCAACGGACCACGCTGGTTCAGGCCCCATGAGGCCCAGAAGGCGAGAAGCACCGGCAGGGGCGATTGCCCAACCAAAAATGATTGGGCAAAGGAGAAAAGAACCTGGCCCTATGCGCCGGAGCCAGCTCTGCCCGATGAAGAGTATCACCTGCTTCGCACGAGTTCCGACTTGGCCTCGTTGATGAGGAGGCCAATCAGAGCAAACCTGGAGGGCCAGATCTCTGACCGCTCCACCTCCACTCTGGAGGGGCTGCAGTAGCCAGTTGTCTAGGTAGGGGACCACCCGGACCTTGCAGTCAGAGGAATGCTGTCACCACTGCCATACATTTGGTGAAGACCCCTGGAGCTAGAGAGAGGCTGAAGGGCATGGCCTGAACTGAAGTGATCCCTCCGCTCTGAAGCGGAGGAATCTCTGATGAGACAGATGGATCGGGACGTGAAAGAATGCGTCCTGGAGGTCCAGGGAACAGAACCACATGCCTCGCTCCAAGGACGGAATCATCTGAGCTAGAGTGACCATCCTGAAGGTCCAGGACCTTAGGAACCTGTTGAGGCATGCCGGTCGAGATGGGGCGCCAGCCCCATCCGCTTTGGGACCAGGAAATACCTGGACACAAACCCGGTCTGGAGAAGGATCCACCACCTTCCTGATCACCTCTTTTTGAGAAGCAGGGCAATGTCGGCTCGGCGGGCAGACAGCGAGGCTGCGGACCCCGTGGCCCCGAGGGCGGCGGCTCGAAGGGTGGGGTCTGCTCGACCTCCAGAGGCAGGCCCTTTCCTACCACCTCCAACACCCAGCGGTCCGTGGCGATAGCGGACCAGGCGGAAAGGAAGTGGCGGAGCTGTCTCCATGGGGAACCCAGGGGAAAGGACGAGGTTGGGCGGCACCCCTCAACCCGTCACTGGGCAGGCTTGGAAGAGGGACCGACGAGGGACCTCATTGGCCTTTACCTCCTTGCTTCCTGTTGGAGGAAGCCACGGGCTTGGGTTTGGGACGAACGGACTTATGCTGTTGACGGCGGCCTTTGTCCCTCTGGGCGGAAGTGACAGAGTCCAGAGTGGTATTGGACTTTTCGATCTGCTGGAGGTGTCCCTCCACCCAGGCCGAAGAGATCAGTCCCAAGAAGGGGACGCCAGCCAACTTCTGCTGGGTATCCGCCATGAAGGTGGATATCTTCAGCCACGCCCGCGATGCATAGCCACTGTGCGCGCTACTAACCTGGCACAGGAATCACCTATGTCCAGAGCAGTCTGAAGCTGCTTGCTGCACACTGCCTACCTTGGTCCCGCACCTGACTGACCGTGGTCTGCAGGTCGGCGAGATGAGGGACAACCTCATCCAGGAGTCCATGAGGGTGTGGGAGGAGTGTGCCATCAGCACGGCCGAGCTGGCCTGTCGGAGGCAGAGGGAGGGACGAGCGCACACCTTGCGCCCAGCAAAGTCCAGTTTTTGGACTCTGTCGGAGGCTTATCCACGCCCTGAGCGCTACGCGAAGACGCTGTCTGTGACTAACCCCTCGGCAGAGGGTGTCTGACAAACCGGGCAAAGAGCCGGTAGGGACCAGATACTTCCTGGCCATCCTGGCCGAGGGCGCAGGACAGGAAGCAGGCCGCTGCCAAAGCTCCAGGCTGGGCTGACAATGGCCTCAGCCACCTGAAAGGCCTCCATGGGGGAATCCTCTCGGTCCAGCATCTCCGCTGGGACACTTGGGCCTGCTCTGGACACGGGCTCGAGCTGCATCCCGGTGGACTCAGAGATGAGTCGAAGCAGACCCAAGAAAGGACGATGGGCTATCGCCCAATGACTGGCTCTCGGAGGACTCCAGGTCGACCAGCCTGGAGAACAGGGAGGAGTCATCATCGGACTCAAGAGTCAGCAAAGAGCTGCCGGCCCTGAGCCACCCTCCACCTGCCAAGGACGGTCGGGAGTGAGGGTGACAGACAACCTGTGGGGCAGGCTGTGACCCAGACTTCGTTGTGGAGGCGGAGGTTCCACCACAATCTGTGGAGCAGCTGGTTTCGCTGAACAACCGCCCAGGAACGGGCATCTCGACTGGGGCAAGTGGTTGCTTCAGTCGTTCAGGCGACAGCCACTTGATGGCGGGGCTGAACCGAGTCGATTAGTTCGGACAACAGTAAACTGCTGCCACATAAGCACTCGTAACGTCGACGTACTTACGCCGAGGCTCTCCTCATCCGAGGAAGAGGTCGAGGAGGAACGCTGTCGCCGCTTACTGTACCGGAGACCGCCAATGTCGGGCGGAACAGCTTGACCGAGATGAAGTCCGAGACAGAGACCTCGGAGACAGAGGGCGGGGGACACCCGCTTCAAGGCGAGGCAGATCTCGGCCCACCGGGGAACCGGTGAAGGTGGGTTGTCTGCTTCACCAGTCAACAGCCCGTCCGGACGGGTCGAGGAAAATCTCGACTGGGTCGACAGGAGTCTCGGCAGGCTGGCCTGACGGGACACCGTGAAGCCAGTGGCCTGAGCCGCATCTGCACCAAAGTCAACGGTTGGTCTGTCCGGGAAGGAGACCTCTCCCGCCCCACAAACGCCGACGGTGGGACTTACCGACGACTCCTTCTGGGCCGAGAAGAATGTCCCAAGGCCCCTCTCCTTCGCGGGAAAGGACTAACAAAGCTCCTTGAACGAACCGTGTACAAGGAACTCAGAGCGGATAAATGCCGCTGCTGAGGAGGAAAATGCCGCCTGGGCCGCCTCTCTCGAGGGCGATCACATGCTCAGCTGAGCCAGCCCTCACAGACACCGCCTAACGAGCCTCTTTGGATTTTACCGCGGTAACGCTTCTCGGGCGCCTGAGCTTCAATCGGGCAGCGTGATCTTCCAGGACGGTGGCGAAAGAGAGCAGCACAACTCGCAGGCCTGCGGGTCATGGTCTAGGCCGAGCAGTAGACGACGTGAGTGTGGATCCATCCTGGACATTTTCACCGCCAGGGCACCCCAAAAGCCGGTAATCGACGGTCCATCGCAGCCGCGAGGGATGATGAAGACCAAGTTTAGAAAACTTCAAAACTAGTTTCGGACTAACCAAAGAGTTAGGATCCAGTCTAAAACGAGAGCGCTAAGGAGGAATCTGAGCTTCCAAGCGCAAGGAAGATCTGGCGCTCATGGAGCAGAGAGTTTTACCACCTGGGTGGTTGGGAGAAGCCAGCTTGAAGACCTGCCGCAAGATTTAAAGTGGTAAGGAACCTGCCAGTAAGTGTGGATGAACAACATATCCATGTCCCTAGAATCCTCAGTTCTCCTGCTGGAGACTCCAGGCTGCTGGATGACATCAGAAGAGGAGACAGAAGAACCGCCATCACATGGCAAAACAAGGTGTCAGTAAATGCCCTACCCTAGGAGAAGGACGCTTGACTACGACCTCACCTCCAGCGAGGATGGTGGAGGGAAAGTACCTGTTGCAAGTGCTGTTCTCAAGATCTACTGTTAAGGAAAGTTCGGACGCAACTACTATCTGACTTCAGAAACAGCTCTTGCAGCAGGTTACACCATTAGGACTGATTCCCAAGCAATACTGGATATCACACCATCGGAGAAGGAAAGTAAAAATCCTTCAGTTACCCTTGAGCTCTAGGACAGAAGTTCTTGAAGGACTCATAGACTGAACCCAGCTCTTCACCTCGATGCAGGTCCGGGCTGTATTGCCTGATGAAAGTGTGTACGGGCTCCAAGTAGCTGCAGCACAAATAGCTGAGGTGGACACATTCCTTAAAGTCCATTAAAGAGGTAGCCACCCCTCTGGTGGTATGACCCTAACCACTTCAGTAAGGGTTTGCTACATTTTGGTAACAGAACGAATGCACTGAATAAGCCACCTGAATAGCGACTGCTTTGAGACAGGAGCTCCTTTATCCTATGGGCAAAGGAGACGAAAAAGTTGGTCCGACTTTGGGTGTTTGGTTCTGGTCAGGTAGTATCTGAGGCACCTATGAACATCAAGAGTGCGTAGAAGGACTTCTCGATTAGAGTATTTCGGAAATACACTGGTAGATCGATATCCTGATTAAGGGTGAGAGCTCAGACCACCTTAGGCAGAAATTTAGGATTAGTCTTTAGGATACCCTGTCCTGGAGGAAAACCAAATAAGACTGTTTCCACATAAGTGCGCATTTCAGAAATTCTTCTGGCCAAAGTAACAGCAACTAAAACGCTTCAAGAGAGAAAATGTAGCTCTAATCCGAAACTGGTTTAAAGGGTGCCAGCGTGAGCTGCTCCAGGATGAAGGGCAAATCCCAGGATGGGATTGGATCCTTAACGGTGGCCTAAGGCCGAGGGCACCTCGTGGTCTAGTTGAGCCACAGTGCGTTGGCCTATGGGAACGTGGTAGGTTGAAACAGCACAAATGTGTACCTTAATCGAGGAGTAAGCCAGTCTGGAGTGGAAAAGGGACAGCAGGTAATCCAGTACCAGCTTTTCTGGACAGTCCAAAAGCGAAAGGCCGCACGCTTGAACCCATAAGCAAAACCTGCACCACTTCATGGCATAGGTCGCATGGGTAGCCGGTTTCCTTGCGCAGTAAGAACGCCTGCTACCTCTTATGCAGACCCGTGATCGCATCATGGCGATGTCTCTAGGAGCCTAGCATGCAGGTTCAGGGAACATCGGTCCGGATGGACTAAGGAACTTGCCTCCTGAGACAACAAATGGGAGCTGATTAGTAGAGGCACTGGAGGTTCCCGGATAGCTGATGCAAGAGAGGGAACCAGATCTGTCTGGGCCAAAAGGGCACGATCAGTATGAGCGCCGCTTGCTCCTGCAAAGTTTTAGAAGAACTCTCTGGATCAACGGAAAGGGAGAATCTGCCAGCAGGAGAGGGACAATGTGTCTCGCCAGAAAACACCAGGCTCTGGATCTAGCGAGCAACACTTGAACAGTTTTTGTTGTATGGGGACGCAAAGAGGTTCATCTCTGGAGTACCCCATCTGCAAACAGATCCTCTGCCACCTCCTGCAGTAGTTCCATTCGTGACTCTGACCTGAGAGCAGCTCAGGCTGTCGGTGATGATGTTGTCCTACTCCCAGAACATGAACGGCAATAAGGTTTGTGCTGTGTTGTAAGACCCAATCCCACACTCCAATGGCCTCCTGCAAAGCGGGTAGGAAAGGGTGCCTCCTTGTTTGTTGAGGTAATAAATCACCACGGAATTGTCTGTAACAGAAGTGTACCCCGTGGAATCTCCGACTGGAAGGCCTGCAGGCGTAAGAACTGCCCTCATTTCCAGGATGTTTAAATTGAGATGAGACTCTTGGTCAGTCCACGGGCCCTGAGACCCGAACACCGTCAGGTGTGTTCCCCAACCAAGCCCTGAGGCGTCTGTGGAAGTGTCACAGTCGGGGCCGGCGCTATGAAGGACTCAGCCGAGAGATTCTTTGAATCTAGCCACCATTGCCAATCTCTAATTACTGTCTTCGTGGATCCGGATTGGGTGTTGCAGGTGGTCTTGCCTTTGGTCCCACAGTACCCGTAACATCCACTGGGTTACCCGCATGTGGAGAGGGCTAACGGGACTGTTGCAATGGCTGCACCCATGTGTCCGAGTAGGCAAAGGACCAGGCTGGTAGGAACGGTCTTTGCGAAAGGTCCCTGATGAGGGATCTGATGTGTTCCACTCTGTCCGGGGAGGGGAGCTTTCCTTTGACAGTGTCCAGAACTGCTCATATGAATTGCAGGATCTGGGATGGAACCAGGTGTGACTTCTCGTATTCATGACGATGCCCAACGTCTCGAACAGAGACTGAGTGCAGTGAATGGCAGACATCAGGGCCTCCCAGGAGGGGCCATGAGAAGCCAATCGTCCAGGAAAGGAACATGTAGTGCCCAGTCTCCTCAGAGTTGCGGCTACAACCGCCATGCACTTCGTGAACACCCGAGGAGCAGATGACAGTCCAAGGAAGGGCTTGGAACTGATAATGGCGAACTCTGAAACTCTAAGCACAGGAATCTCCTCTGCTCTAGAGCAATAGGAATACGCAGGTAAGCATCCTGCATGTCTAGGGACGCTAGAAAGCGCCCTGCTTCAGCATGGGAATCAGACCTGAAGGGTCACCATGCGGAAGCGCTTGTACAAACCGAGACGTTGAGGGCGCTGAGGTCCAGTATTGGACGGAGGTCCCAGTTTTCTTTGGAACCAGAAAAAGTGAGAATATCCTAGTCCCTCTGGTTCCGTGGTACGTGTTTCAGCACTTCTTCCAGAAGTGGAGCACCTCCTGCTGTATGAGCTGGGAAGGTCTTGCAGGTGGGTGGTCTAGAAACTATGCAATGGCCTTCTTGACCAACTGGAGAACTTACCTGTTAGTGATTGACCGCCACCCTGAAAAGTGGCTGCAGCTTATGCACTCTACTTACCTTACCGCTGATCCAGAGGAGGGTGGGGGCCGTAAGGAGTCATGCTGTGGCAGCATTAGTCCCTGCAGGCTGGGCCGACTCAGAGTAATGTTGGCCTCTGCCTGGGGCGACTTGGCCTGGGACTTCTGTGAGAAAGTGCCCTCTGCTGCTGGCCTGAATGTTGCTGTTGCCTTTGTTGCTGGGCCGAAAACGGCTCTGGTTCACATTTAAAAGGAACTAGGGCCTGATCTGTACATGGCCTGTACAGATTAGACTGCCTTCCTCATGCCTTGGAGCTTGGTGATGACCTTCTCAAGGATTCACCAAAGAGTACCTAGCCATTGTACGGTATGTCTAGAATATTCTTCTGCACGTCCGGGAAGTGGCGGAGACATGGAGCCAGGAGTGTCGAGACAACGGCTCTGAAACTGCAGCCTTGGCTGCAGAGTCCGAGGAATCGTTACGCGCTCTAAGAACTTGGGTCCCCACATCTGACCCGGTACAGAGTAGGTTGAGGAGCTCCACTGTCTGGTCGCCATCGGAAGCATTTCAACCAGGTCCTGGCCCTGTTCCCACAGGGCATTCTGGAACTGTACCTATGGGTAAGGTAGTTCAGAGACCTGATAGCCATGTAGCAGCCGTGTATGTGTGCTCTCCACAGGGCATCCAATTGCTTGGATTCTAGGTCCGGTGCATGGAGTGCTCATATGCTGGGGCTTTTGAGACCAGTCATGTGAGGCCGTGATGACCAGAGAATTCGCCAAGTACTGGTCTTCTCTCGGAGCCTTGTACAGGCGGTCAGCTCTTCTGCACTGCTGGAGTGGAGTGTGGACACTTCCACGCAGGCTTTGGGTCTTTCTGCCGAAGGTAGCGGGAAGGCGTTGTCATTCGGGGTTAAAGTTCTCAGTATCCCACCCCATGTTGTCTTGATGTGCCTCAATCTCAGCAAAGAGGGATCATCCGTGAAGACCTGGGAGGTCATGTGGGTCAGGAGAGGAGATGCTGTAAGGAGAAAGAGATCTGGAGTATTAAGTGTCCGATCTTGAATCCTCCCCAGAGTATACTGGCGTTGCCTAGGGCTGGGTGACCCTGAAGGAGATCTGGAGGAGGCCTTCTCCTGTCTGTAGATCTGCCCCTAGGAGGTGCAGTCTCCGCCTTGGGGATGGTGGTCGTCCTACTGGCCCTTTAGGTGGAGGAGGGAGGCGAGGGGGAGGAGGAGGAGTAGTAGTAGGAGGACGGGACCACATCCTTCCTGATGGTGTCCCACCAAAAGTAAAGAGCCCTTTACTTCTGTGATGTTCATGCCCGATGACAGGCCTGGCGCCGGTGGTCTGTCGCCAGGGTTGGGCAACGGTCCCCGGTGAGCCCGGATCCTCGGCGCCACCCGCCTGGTCTTCGGGCGGTGGGTGTCCTCTGTTGACAGCGGTGCGGTCTTCTCCGGCCCGGAGATGGCTATCGCCGGTCCCCTGGCCAACGAATGTATCTAGCAGATGTCGCTCGGCTCCTGTGAGCACCGAGCAGATTTTCAATGTTTGGCAGACGCCTGATCCGACGTCCATTTTAGGGACGCCAGGTCCTTGGTCTTTCTGGGTGCCAGATCAGGACCTCTGGGCGGTTGGGAGACCGACCTGGCGCTGGTGTCCAGACGACGGGTGGAAGATGACGACTTACAGTGCTCAGCAGACTTCGAAGAGCCACCTGACCTTAACTTGGAGGGGCCTGCACCGAGCCCTGGAGGGAGAGAGCGTCTGATCTGGAGCCGGAACTGCGCGAGTCCGAGGCCAGAGTTGGGGACCTAGACCTCACCTTTCTCCTGGTGTTTGTGGGATTTTGAAGATTCACCCTGGACGAAGGTTCTTGGTCCATCCTTTTAGTTTTTCTGCAAGGAAATATGCCAGAAGAAAAATTACTCACCTTCAGAATTGCTTTTCTTCTCATGGAGTCTTGCTATATTATAACAATAGCAGTTAGGCTCAGCCTCTGAACTGCCCCGGAGAGGAAGGAGTTAACTCAGAGGATCTGAGTTCTACAGCGAGGGCGCTGTGCCAAAGTTTATCTGGCCAGTTTCAAATGAAACTGTCAGATCTTACCAAGCTAACACTAAGCACAAGTCTGTGTGGAAAGCTCTACACTAGCCAAATGGCTACCTACTAGTAGTAACAACAATATAAACAACAATAGAAACACCAATAACCATAATAACAATGAATAATGGTATTATTATTAGTTTTCCCTTGACAAGCACTATTAGGACCCCCCTTCCCCAAAGACTCAAGTCCAGGAAGGGGCCAATATATTACCTAAACGAAACAACCTAGTTCCCTAACCCTAAAAGAAAGAGGGTAAAGGGAAAACTACAATGGCATGACACAGTGCTTGCACTAATTTGCCACCCCTACCCAAGTAGAAGTTCTGAGAGGGGCAGAGGGAGGGTGGTTATATTATAACAAGACTCCATGAGAAGAAAAGCAATTACTAAGGTGAGTAATTTTTCTTCAAACACCATGAAGTCTGGCTATATTATAACAATAGCAGATTACACAGCAGTACCTCCATGGAGGAGGGTCAGAACCTACTTAGGAAATAGGCTCTGAGCATTAGCTGTGCCAAACCGAGCATCTCTCCTGGACTGGACATCCAGGAATAATGCTTGGTAAAAGTGTGAACTGTCTTCCAGGTAGCAGCTTGACAAATTTCCAGAATGGAATGTCTCAGCAGCCGCTAGAGACGCAGCTGTACCCCTGGTGGAGGGCCCTCAGTCCTGAGGGAGGTTCTCTACCTAGTTTTTGGTAACAAAATTGGATACAAGAGACAATCCACCTTGCAATTGTCCTCTTAGTGGCAGGTTTCCTTGCACAACCTCGCCATAAGTAAGGAAGAGTTGGAGGATTCAACCTGTGACCCTTGGTGCGCTCCAAATAGTAGCTTAAGGCTCTTTTGACGTCCAAGCTGTGCAGTCTCCTCTCACCTGAGGAAGAATGCTCAGTGAAAATACTGGAGAGAGATGGATTGGTTCAGGTGGAAATCTGAAACCACCTTAGGCAAAACTTTCTATTAGTCCTGAGGACTACCTTATCTCTGTGGAAAGAAATAAAATCTTCCACTGACAGGGCCTGTAATTCACTTATCGCCTGGCAGAAGTGATAGCCACTAGGAAAACAGTTTTCCGTTAGATACTTGAGCTCTGCTGAGGACAGAGGCTCAAAGGGAGGTTGCATTAACTGAGTAATGCAAGCATCTAGGTCCCAGGCAGGAGCTGGTTCTAAAAGGGGTTAATATGAAGTAACCCCTTAAAAACTTGGAAAACACAGAGTGAGAAGAAAGGGAGGCCGGCTTCCTGCTGACACAAAAGCAGAGACAGCTGCCAGATGAACCTTCAAGGTAGCTGGCCTAAGGCCTAGGGAATTTAAATGGACAAAATAGTCCAGAAAATGGGAAGATCTCATGATTCTGGAATAATCTGCTTCTCAGAGCACCAGATGGAAAACCTCTTCCACTTAGAATTGTAAGTGGTCTCTAGTGGAAGGCTTCCTTGAAGCCTTTAAAATATCCAGGACACCTTGAGAAAGGTGTAAATCAGCAAATTCTAACTCCTCAAGAGCCATGCCTTGAGATGGAGGGATCTGAGGTCCGGATACCACACTCTCCCTGTGCACAGGCCAGCAAGTCGTGGACTCTGGCAGGGTGGACTGTCAAGGACAGAAGCAGAGGGTACCAGGGCTGTCTGGCCCAATCTGGGCAATCAGAATCACTTTGCAGGGTTGAGATCTGATTTCACTAGTACCCTGAAAAGAAGAGGAAAGGGGCGGAAGGCATACAGGAACTTCCCTTTCCAGTCCAACAGAAAGGCCCAGGGGGACTGAGCCCAGCACTGGAGGCCTGCAACAAAATAGAGGAAGTTGGTGGTTGTGTGGGGCTGCGAAAATATCTATCTGAGGGGTGCCCCATCTGGCAAAGACGGACCCCAGCACCTGTGGATTCAGACCCCATTCGTGATGGCCTGAGAAATTCTGCTGAGGGCATCCGCCAGGACATTGTCCTTCCCTGGGAGGTGAACTGCTATCAGGGAGGTGTTCAGGAGTAAGCCAGAGACCACAACTTCACTGCTCGGTGCACAAGGCTGATGACCGAGTGCCCCCTTGCTTGTTGATGTACCACATTGTGGTGGTGTTGTCTGTCCTGACTTGAACCACTTTGTTCGGACAGAAGCTGAAAACACCTGAAGAGCTAAAAGACAGCTCTGAGTTCCAAAAGATTGATGTGGAGCAGAGATTCCTGAGGAGACCACACTCCTGAGTGGACAGGTCGCCAGTGAGCTCCCACCCTAACAGGGAGGCATCCGTGGTGAGGGTGAGGGGGTGGAAATGGGAATGAAGGAACCCTTGTTTTAGATTGCTTGGTCCTGCCACCAGTGGAGGCCAGGATCAGAGTTTGAGTCACTGGAACCAATTTGGAAAGGGGGTCCTTCCTTTGAGACCAATAGGCCCTCAAATGGAACTGAATGTCCCTCATCTGAATCTTGCTCTTTGCACTACAGCTGTGGAAGCAGCCATGTGCCCTAGGAGTTGCAGAAAATGCCTTGCTGGTCGAGAGTCTCAGAGGGTAAAGGAGGATGCCAGGGCAATGAGTCTGTCTACCCTTTCGAGGGAAGAAATGCCCTGGTTAACTTTGTGTTCAATTCTGCACCTATGAAACTTAGGACCTGAACTGGTTCCAGAACTGACTTTGGTAATTTAGCAGGAATCCAGGGAAGTGAGAAGCCAGCTGGGTGACTTGCAAGTGGGATTTCACCTGATCTGAGACTGACCCACAATGAGCCAGTCGTCCAGGTAGGGAAACACAGCAACCCTGCCTTCTTAAGTGAGCCACTACCACAGCTAGACATTTTGTGAATACCCTTGGCGCAGAGGTAAGGCCGAAGGCATTGCCTGAACTGGTAGTGGCCTGAGGGCAGTTCGAACCTGAGGTACTTTCGGTGAGAAGGCCTGATCGAACATGAAAATAGGCATCCTTGAGGTCCAGGAAGCCAGCCAGTCCCTGGCCTTAGAGAAGGCAAAATCATTGCCAGAGTCAACAATTTGAACTTTGGTTTCAAAAGATGCTTGTTCAGGTACCTTAAATCTAGGATGGGCTGCCATTCTCCTGTCTTTTTGGGTAAGAAAGTATCTTGAATATAGCCCTTGCCCTGATGGTAAGGAGGGACCCTTTCCACTGCTTTGCAGTCCAGAAGAGAAGAAACCTCTGCTTCCAAAGCAAGGGCTTCTGAAGGATTTGCAGGGGAAAATGTCTGGCTCTCATCTTTGAAACTGTTTGAAGCTGAGAACCAGACCCTGGCCTATTACCTCCAGAACCCATCTGTCCGGTTAAGGACAGCCAGTTCTGGCTGAAATAAGCCAACCTGCCCCCACTGGTACAGGAGACCGGCCCTGGGCACCCCATTAGGGTGCCTGCTTGGCAGCAGCCTTAGGCTGAGGGGGGGGACGGTTTACTTGTGCCTCGCCTACCTCTGCCTCTGAAGAAACCCCTCTGCGTAAAAGCAGAGGAGGCTTGAGATTGCAAAGGCCTGTGGAAAGGCCTGCCCCTACCTCTGGGAGCGTGCCTTTGTGGAGTGGCATGCCTCCTTAGCCTGGGCACTTTTGTAGGTAGTTCTGTATTCATCCATCTTTTCATATACTTTCTGTTTGTTCCCCAAACAAATAATTTCCCACTACAGGAAAATCCATAGCCTTTGACTGAGTATCTTGGGACAGATTAGTGCATCTGAGCCATGCCAACCTCTCGAAAGCTACAGAAGTGGCCATGACCCTAGAGGAGACATCATTAACATCAACAGCAGTATGAAATTGAACTTTAGAGGCTTCAATGCCATCAGCAGCCACCTGTTCCAAATCACTAGCCAGCTGGCCATGGGCCTGCTTGGCTAACTGCAATATTGTGTCCCATCTAGATTTCTGATATCTAGCTACATAAGCCATATAATTTGCCTGCCCGAGTCCCAAAGAAGCTGCCATATACTGTTTTTCGCCATGGCATCAATCTTCCTGGAATCCTTAGAGGATGTGAGGCCAGGGAATATTAGCTTGTCACAGGCTGCAGCTTGTACCACACCTACATGACTATGCTGCTCAGTGAGGAAGTCTGTAACAGAGCCTGACAAAGTATACCAACTGTCCATTTTTTTTTTTTATCTACAGGAGGGACAGAATGAGGATTTTTAAAATCTTTGTTGTTTGCTTCCTAAATGACTTATGCAAAGGAACAGACAACCTCCTAGACTCTGGTATATCCATCATTTCTACATAATCAGGCTCCTCTTGCCCATCCACAGCCTCCTCTAAAGGAAGCTGGAGGGTTTCTGCAACCTTTTGTAAAACAGAAAATGAGAAGGGACTCAGACAGAATAGGAGGAGATTCTAAAGGTCTGTCTGGAGAAATGTCGGTTCAATGGGCACGCCCAGACCCTCCCAGCCACACGATATTGATCAAATTCCTCCTCCCTCCTGTGGTTCATAAAATTCCTCAACATCATACTCCTGAACCACTGAACTGAACGAACCAACCTTTACCAACTGTTGGTGGTTGACAGGTCCCTGAGACAGTGACTGGACAATCTGAATGGCTTTAGCTATCTCTGCAGCAGTTGAGAGACAATTTTGGACTCCAAACCTACTGATTTCTTTGTCTTTTTAACTGGAACTGGTTCCTCTGAACCAGCCTTCCCTTTGCCCGAGGAAGTCAGCCCTGGTCAGGGGCACTTCCTCTGGTCCAGTGGGTGCTGGACCGGCTGGCCATCCGGGTCAGCGGACTTCTTGGCTCTCCTCGCCCTGAGCCGCCCAATCTCTTTCCAGGGTGGCTGCAGGGAAATTTTTACACACCTGGCAGTCTGACAGGAGGTGGTCATCCCCAGACAATAGACACAAGTGGTGTGTGGGTCAGCCTTGGCAGGCTTCCCCCACAGACACCAGTGTTGAAACCTAGTGGGCCCGGTTTTTCTTTTGGGTTTCTCAGACATAATGCCAGCCTATCAAAAACTTGCCTCTTTTGATGGCAGTGCCAGGCAAGACACCCTTTATCAGTTCCTAACCGTGTCACGTGGTATTTGAAAAACCTATTTAAACCAGGTTTTTTAGAACCGATAAGAACCGGAACCGACTCTAAAAGCCCAACCAACACTTTAAAATATTAAAATCAGCAAAACCGATCGGTTCAAAACCGAACCCGATAATTGAATTTCCACACAGACTTTAATTTTGTACTACGGTTTACCAGATAGAGCTTTTCAACGAAATGCGGTAAAATAAATACTTTTGCAGTTCAAATGAACGAAAAATACTAGCTTGAACCGAGAATGAACCGAGCTGAAGGAGCTGATCTCGGGGCGACTGTTCAATGAAGCGGAGTAAAGAATCTGACAGTTTCATTTGAAACTGGCCAGATAAACTTTGGCACAACACCCTGGCCTAGAACTCCAGATCCTCTGAGTTAACTCCTTCCTCTCCGGGCAGTTCAGAGGCTGAGCCTAACTGCTATTGTTATAATATAGCAAGACTTCATGGTGTTTGAAGTACCTTTGACTGTGGTCCTGGTGCAGCTATTGAAACCCTGGCAAAGGTGCAGGCCTTGGTGTCGTGGGTCTGGGCCTAGACAATGCACACAGGAAGAGTGAGGATCCTGAAAGGGATCTGTTTTCTGCAGGCACACTTGAAGGTGACCTTCAAGAGATGGAGTTGGAGAGGACAGCAGTTGTGCAGAGAAAAAAATTTGCCTTAAGTTCTGCAGTTGTGATGCGCTAAAAGCGAGAGAGAGAGACTGATGCTGGCTAATCGACGCCGGGGAAAAGAACTGAGCATTATGGGGGACTTCCTCCATATGTACTATGCCTGATATCGGGGCAGGACAGACGCCTGAGGTGGTCCCTGCTGAATTTGCTAGCTAGAAAAATTCCGTGGGGGTCCTGGCGCCTGCTGGCTTCAGTCCTAATAGTGTAACCTGCTGCAAGAGCTGTTCAAGCAAGAACATGCTTACCCATATCAGAGCCAGACTTGAGCAGCTGGATCACCTGGTCTTCGTAGCTTTCTCAGGAAGGGCTTGCACTAAGTCTAAGGCCTTGTCCCAGAGCGCATTTTGATATTGCACCACATGGGCCCAAATATCTGAGTCCTAATGGCACAAGAGTGGCTGAAGCGTGAGACCCGCCTGCCAAAGCGTGTAGACCTGCAAGACTCATCAGTAGGGTGGGTGCTGATGTTCCTGGTGCTGTCAGGAGCTGCATTCATGACCACACAGTCTTCCTCCGGTTGCTCTCCCAAATAGGAACTGCAGATGGGAACACGATAAAGCAGTCAGCCGTCTTAGCTAAAGCCGGAGAAAGGAGGAGGAACTGGTCCAGGTGGCCTTGGTAACATCCTCGTAGGACCCTATGAGGGGTGGCATCACTAATGGGAGAGTCTTCTGAGAAGATGGACTGTCAGAGGGTGGCGTTCGAGGCTAGTTCTTCCATCTCCCACCCCATCAGGGACTGTATATGCCTCCTGACATCCATAAGGTTTGGATATCTTTGGGGAGGCGGCGACCTAGGAGTTTCCTTCGGGCTTCAGGCTCGTCAAAGGGCCCCTAGAATCCTCAGAAGAGGAGAAATCCCTTCCAGACGGGTCACTTTCTGGGACAGTTGGCGGGGTGGGGATGTTCCTTGGATCAGTCTGAGCAACTGGAGAAGGTCCTGGAGACCTGGGGCAACTAGGATGCACACAGCCAGAGTCTAGCAGGAAGATCCCGAGGAGGCGGAGTGAAGGGCCTTCTGGGGTCTCGGTCTTTCATAAAGGAGCCTGAGCTGAAAAAAGAGCATATATAGTTCACGAAGGTGAATTATAAAGGTAGTGCAATTGCTGGGAAGCGCCCAGGTACCTAGGTGCTGGGTAACCTGGCATGTCCGTATCCTGTCAGTGGCCACCGAGGTTTCAGGTTCCCTAGAGTCGGTCTCTGGGAATACGGAGCCGGTCCTCAGGTGTAGGCTAGGTATTGACCAAACAGAAAGATGGTGTTGCCTGAAGCTACTACAGTTGAGTTATCTGGGTCGAGGCTAGTCCAGTTAGGTGCTACAGGTCCGGATGTGGAAGTGGGCATCTGTACAGGAGCTAGCTTCCGGAGGCAGAGAGGACACACGTGTGGAAGAGGGTGTGCTTGCCCGGCGCTGCTTAAAGGTGCAAGTCCCAGAGTCAGGGACCAAGTGGGCAATGTAAGCTCCAGGAGTGATGGGGCAACCCGCCACCCAAGGAAGAGACCCCAGTCAGCTAGCTGGCCGAGGCCCATTAGAAGTAACGCCTAAGACATCAGGGGCAGGAAGGCAGTGAACAAAGTGAGATGCCCAGAGGAGCCGCCATACAAGACTGAAATAAGGGCAGGCGGCTGAGAAACTGGCAGCCTTGAAAGGGTAAGAGCTGCTGAAGGAGTAGGGTCAACCTCCCGCGAGATAAACGCCCAGAGGCGGTCGGAGACTTCTGCAGAGAAAGAGGCAGGAAGCTGACCAGGGCTAGTCCTACATTTTGTCCCGATGCTAATGCTTCCAACAGGATTTCGCCCAGGGCAGGAAAGAAGGAAGCCCTGCAGGCTGGGGAAGTAGAGACTTTTGCCCTGAAGCTCCTTCTCCATCGCAGCCAACTTCTGCAGCAAGAAGCTCTGGAGGGTCTTCAAACAAAGTCTCCGTGGGACCTGGCTGAAGTCCAGGCAGGCCTCGGTGCTGTGGTCATGGCCTAAGCAGAGCAGGCAGAGAGAGTGGTCGCCCTGGAGGGAAGCTACTTGCTGCAAGCACACTTCATACCCGTCAGAAGACTTAGCTGGAGAAGAAGACATGCACAAAAGTAAAGAAACACTGAAAAATCGACGATTTCCTAACGAAAATAAAATTATGGGTAAAGCATGAGCAAATGGCGGTCGACAAGCAGGCGTCTGTGGAGGTAGAATTGCGTGGGTCGATAGCAGGACCGCCCTTTTATACCATAGGTGGACGCTGCCCACGCATAGACTGCCAGAAGTTTTCGGTGTTGTCCTAGCGCCTGGCCATTATAGTCCCCCACCGATATTTGCCTGCTACAAGAGCCCCCTCAAAACAACATATCAAAAATACATACCCATTGTAATTGTTGATCTTTCTGTGCATCTTCACCATTTAACAGAAGTGAGTTATAGATGGAGATGCAGGACCCAGGGGAGCAATTTTCTAAAGGAGGGAGGAGCCGAACGGTGTGCAGCCAGCGAGGCAGACGACTATGTGGCGCCAAGGGCTGGCTAGTAATGCTGACTCTCCTGTCTCAGTTTTACAATAGCAGGAGAGTGAGATAGAGACAGAAAGAAGAGAGAAGAGGCTGGGGCAAGGAAGCAAGAAAACAAAAGTACAAAAAAAAAAAAAAAAAAGGAGACAGCCGAAAGAACTAAAGAGTCTGGAACAGGGCCCGATCTCTGGGCAGGCAAGTGAGGGAGAAAGAGAAACTGAAGAGGATAGAGAATGATAGGGAGGAGATGGGAGACACCACAACACTGAAGCAGAGGTACCAGGACACAAGAGTCAGGAAGAGGCCGGTGGAGGGACACTGCTGCTTGAGAGCAAACAGAAGGTCTATTTGTTAGTTGGACCTCCCATCTGCTCAGTCTGACTCAAGATGGAGGTGTGCCAGAAGCCTCCACTCCTACCACAATAAATCAGGGCAGGGACCCCCTCCCACTACTTTCATCTGGGAGGGAACATAGGAAAACTGCCCTACTTTCAGGAAACGACTGGAGAGAATGGGATGAAGGATCTCCACTGGAGTCTCTTTCTCCCACCCCACTTTTTTGGTTAGAGGAAGGGGACCCTGCTCAGGAAACAGACCCCAATTGAGAAATCAGCAAGGAAGGAGCTACAGCTCAAGAAAGAGGAGTGAAGGTCCCTAAACTATTCCCTTCCATCCCAATCAGGACCCCATCAGCTAATTACGCTGGGAATCCATGTCCTCAGAGAAAGACCCAGATCCACCAAGGGGAAAAAGGGTGTCCCCATCAGGATTTCAGGGAGAAGGTCATGGGAGCCCCTACCCTAACAGGGCAAGCGCCCATGCTCATCCTCCACCAAGATGGACCCCTGCCTCGTCACAGAAGAATCAAGGGCCTGGGGGTACCAGCAGAACTCAGCCCACAACTGGCGAAGGAAGGCAAGCAGGAGGAGGCACTGCACAGAGACTGAGGTCCAAGCAAGGGTGTAGCTACTGATACTCCAAGTAGCCAAGTTTAGTAGCAGGAGTAGCAAGCAAGCTGGCCAGCACTGCTCTACCCTCTTTAATGCACATCGTGTTAAATTCCTTTGCTTATTTTTGCAGGCTTTCTCTTCTCTTTCAGCTTTGATTTGGGGGTGGCAGAGTGGACCACGGACATTAAAGCAGAAGGTCTCAGTGGATCCGCATGGTCTAAATGCATAGTGATTGGCTGCGGCATCTGGTAGGGGGGTGTGTGGCAAGGCAGGGGCAGAGAGTTTAAATGCCTCAGCAAAGTTAGAAGCCATACTATTAGTCCAGTTGTACTGGAAGTGAGAGGACCAGTAGAAAACAGAAGAGCAGCAGATGGAACACACTCTGAGCCAGCTGAAAGAAAAAAACTATGTGGAGTGGCAAGTGGAATGAATCTGCCCAATTTCAGGGAAAGAGAAAAATTTCTGCTATGGTCATGGACTTGTGGTGCAGTCAGTGGCATCTACCAGTGGGCAGCAAGCACCACACTTAGCAGGGCAGGCAGACAGGCCGATGGTCTAGTGTGGGAATCATCTGATTGGAGCCAGGAACCTTGGACTCTAGTCGTATGGGGGCAGGCATGAACAGTAGGGAGGGAAGCAGTGTGGCAGGTTGGTGTACAAATCTGAAATGTCTGGCTACACCCCTGGGCCCAAGAGAGAATGGTGGGTGAGAAGCAGTGATGAGAGGTGAAGATGCACAGATCAACAATTAGGGTAGGCACGTGAAGAAAATTACTCACATTAGTAATGTTTTTCTAATGGAGTCTTGCTATATTATGACTAATGCAGTTTGTCCCATCGTTAGAACTGCTCCGGAGGTGAAAGAATTAACTTCCATGCAGTGCATGGAACTTAGAAGCGTGAGCTCGGTTAGAAAAACTCTGTCAGGATATTTCAAACTGAAACAGTCAGATCTTTATGAGCAAAACTCACTAAGGCTCTGTGTGGAAGCTGTAACCAACACTAGCCAACTGGCTACTAAAATATTAACACATTTTCTGGTCCCAACACCAAGACTCAAGTCAGGGACCAGATAAAAAATAAGATAAAATAAAACACAACACCCAAACACCCCAACAAGAAGGGGTGGAAAACATAAAGGGGCATCAGTAAGTGCCAACAGTGGACTGCCCACCCCATACCCAAAGTAGAAGTTCTGAGAGGGTAGGTCATAATATAGCAAGACCAATTAGAAGAAACAACATTACTAAGGTGAGAAATTTTTCTTCAAACAACATGAAGTCTTGCTATATTATTAATAATGCAGAACACAGCAGTACCTCCATGGAGGAGGGACAGAACCTACTTAGGAATAGGCTCTGAAGCACGGCTGTGCAAACCGAGCATCCCTCCTGGCCTGGATATCCAGGAGTAATGCTTTGTGAAAATGTGTACTGTTTTCCAAGTAGCAGCTTGACATATTTCTAAGATAGGGATGTCTCTGGCAGCAGCTAGAGGCGAGCTGTACCTCTGGTAGAGTGAGCCCTCAGGCCTGAAGGGGAACCTTACCAGTTTTGATAGCAAAATTGGATACAAGAGACAATCCACCTGGCAATGGATCTCTTAGTGGCAGGTCTCCTTTCCCAACCTCACCATAAGTGAGAAATAGTTGGAGGAGTCAAACCTGTGTACCTTGTTATGCTCTATGTAGTAACAGGGCCCTCTTAACATCTAAGCTGTGCAGCCTCCTCTCACCAGAGGAGGAATTGTCAGTGAAGAACACAGTGAAATAGATTGGTTAAGGTGGAAATCTGAAACCACCTTAGGCAAAAACTTCCTGTTAGTCCCGAGGACTACCTTATCCCTGTGAAAGGAAATAAAGTCAGTCTCCACTGATAAAGCCTCCAACTCACTTATGCGCCTGGCAGAAGTGATGGCTACTAGAAATACAGTTTCCAAGTCAATACTTAAGCTCTGCCGAAGACAGAGGTTCCAAGGGGCTGCATCAGCTGAGCAATGCAAACATTAAGATCCCAGGCAAGGGCAGGGTCCCTCAATGGAGGATTGGTAAGAAGCAATCCCTTAAAAACTTGGAAAATACAGGGTGAGCAGAAAGAGAAGAGGGCTTCCCTGCTGAAATAAAAGCAGAGACAGCTGCCAAATGCACTTTCAGGGTAGCTGGTCTCAGTCCCAAGAATTAAGATGGACCATATAGTCCAAAACAGTGGGCAAATCAGCAGATTCCGGGAAATATGCTTCCACAACACCATATGGAAAACCTTTTCCACTTGGAGTTATAGGTAGCCCTGGCGGAGGGCTTCCTAGAAGCTTTCAAGATTTCAAGAACACCCTGAGAAAGTTGTAGATCAGCAAACTAACTCAAGAGCCAGGCCTTGAGGTTGAGGATTTGAGATTCGGATACCAGATTCTCCCCTGGGCACAGGTTAACAGATTGTGGTTCCTGGGGAGACACAGGGAATATGGACTGCTAAGGACAGAAGGAGTGGGTACCAGAGCTGCCTGGCTCAGTCTGGAGCAATCAGGATCATCTTGCAGGGCTGAGACGGATTTTGATTAGCACCTTGAACAGGAGAGGGAAGGGCACAGAGAAACTTCCCTTCCCAATCGAGGAGAAAGGTATCCAGGGGACTGAGCCCAACACTGGGGCCTGCAACAAAAAGTGGAAGTTGATGATTGTCTGGGGCTGCAAAAGATCTATCTGAGGGTGCCCCATCTGGCAAAAACTATCCCCAGTACTAGGGGATCCAGTGACCATTCGTGATGGCCCTGGCAAATCCTGCTGAGAGCACCTGCCAGGACATTGTCCTTGCCTGGGAGGTGAACTGCTATGAGGGAGTGTTCAGGGAATAAGCCAGAGACCACAACTTCATCGCCTCGGTGCACAAGGCCAAGACAGAGTGCTCCTTATTTGTTGATGTACCACACTGTAGTGGTGTTGTCTGTTCTGACCAGTACCACCCTGTTCTGAACAGATGCAGAAAAACCTGAAGTGCTAGAAAACAGCTCTGAGTTCCAACAGATTGATGTGGAGCAGAGATTCCTGAGGGGACCACAACCCTGGGTGGAGAGGTCGCCCATGCGAGCTCCCCATCCCAAGAGGGATGCATCTGTAGTAAGGGTCAAGGAGTGAGATAGAGGGATGAAGGCACCTTGTCTCAGATTGCTCTGATTCTGCCACCACTGAAGGGCCTGGATCAGGGTTCGAGTCACTGGGAATAACTTGGATTGGGAATCTCTTCTTTGAGACCAGAAGGCTCTCAAATGGAACTGAATGTCCCACATCTGAAATCTTGCTCCTTGCACTACAGCTGTGGAAGCAGCCATGTGTCCTAGAAGCTGCAAGAAATGCCTTGCTGGTGAGAGACCTGCAGAGTGAAGGAGCGAGACCAGGGCCACCAGGGTCCTTACCCTTTCTAGGGAAGGAAGGCTCTGGCCTGCTTTGTGTCCAGTTCTGCACCTATAAAGGTGAGTACCTGGACAGGTTCTAGAACTGAGTTTGGAAGATTGAGAAGAAAGCCCAGAGAGGTAAGCAGCTGCTGGGTAACTTGCAGGTGTGATGTGACCTGGTCTGGAGACTGACCCACAATGAGCCAGTCGTCCAGGCAGGGAAAGATGGCAATCTTTTGCCTTCTTAAATGAGCAACTGCTACTGCCAGACATTTTGTGAATACCCTTGGGGCAGAGGCAAGATCGAAGGGCATTGCTATGAACTGATAATGGCCTGAGGGCAGTTGAATCTGAGGTACTTTCTGTGGGAGCTTCTGATAAGAACATGGAAGTAGGCATCCTTGAGGTCCAGGAAGCTAGCCAGTCCCTGGCCTTGGGGAGGTAAAATCATTCCCAGAGTCACCATTTTGAATTTTGGTTTTAAAGGTGCTTGTTCAGATACCTTAGGTCCAGGATGGGCAGCCACTCCTGTTTTTTTGGGTAAGGAAGTACCTGGAGTACAGACCCTTGCCCTGGTGTGGGAGAAACCCTTTCTACAGCTCTGAGAGCCAGGAGGGTTGAGACTTCTGTTTCCAAGGCAAGAGTTTCTAAAGGGTTTGCAGGTGGAAAGATCTGATTCTCATCTTTGAAATTTTTTGAAGCTGAGAACCAGACCCTGGCTCACAACTCCAGGACCCACTTGTCTGATGTTAAAGACTCCCAGTCCTGGACCAGTAAGCCAGCCTGCCCCTACAGGTAATGGAGAACCGGCCCTGGGCATCCCATCAGGGTGCCTGTTTGGCAGGAGCTTTAGACTGAGGGGTGGGAGCAGGTCTGCTTGTACCCAGTCTGCATCTCCCTCTGAAGAACCCCTCTGAACATAAGCTGAAGAGGAGGCCTGGGTCTGGTAAAAAGGCCTGCCTCTACCCCTGGGGCTGCCTCTGAGGAGTGGCTTGCCGTCCTTGGCTTGTGCACTCCTATAAGTGGTTCTATATTCATCCATTTTCTTCATATAATTCTCTGTCAACTCCCCAAACAGAGAATTTCCCACCCAGGAAAATCCATAGCCTTAGACTGGGTATACTGTGACAAAGTAGTACACCTGAGCCAAGCCAATCTCGAAAAGCCACAGATGTAGCCATGACTCTAGAGGATACATCATTAGAATCCACTGCAGCATATAATTGCACCTTAGATGCCTCAATACCATCAGCAGCCACCTGCTCCAGCTCCTTGGCAAGCTGGCCAAGGGCCTGTTTAGCTAAAGCCATGACAGTATCCCATCTAGATTTTTGGTATCTCGCAACATAAGCCATATAGTTTGCTTGTCTGAGTCCCAAAGGCGCTGCCATGTATTGTTTCTAGGGACATGGATATGTTGTTCATCCACACTCATTGGCGGTATCCTTGCCGCTTTAAATCTTGCGGAAGGTCTTCAAACTTGCTCCTCCCACCGAACGGTACTAACTCTCGGCTCAGCCCCTTGGCGCCAGATCTTCCTTACAGCTTGGAAGCTCAGGTTCCCTCCTTAACGCTCTGCGTTTGTGGCTAGTTCCTATTTCTCCGTTTGCGGATTTAAAAATAATACTTTGCAAAAAGACTTCAGTCTTCGATCCCTCGCTGACTGCGATGGATAAATCGACTCCAGTTTCGGAGATGCCCATGCGAGTAAGAAAGATGTCTCGGACGGATCCACACTCACGTGTGTCTACTGCTTGAGGCCTTAACCACGACCCGCGAGCTTGCGACCTGTGCTCATCTTTTCGGCCTCTCCTCGAGAAGACGTGCTGCCCGAGTGCAACTGGGCCGTCCCAGCGTTCCCTCGGTGAAGTCCAAGGAGGCCCGGTTGGCAGTGTCTGGCGTGACTCGGCGGATCAGCTCGGCGGATGGTCGCCCCCTCGAAGAAGGAAGTGAGCCGGGCGTATCTTCTCGGCATGACATTTATCCCGCTCTCTCTGGGTTCTTCCTACGACTTCCTTTAAGAGCTTTGTCTGTCCCTCTCCACCATAAAGGAAAGGCCTGCAGTCTGCTGGACCTTTTCTGGGTCCAAAAAGAAGGACAAGGGTACAAGTCCCTCCGTCCCGGCGCTCTTGGGAGGCGGGAAAGGTCCCTCTCCCGAACCGTCGGCAGTCGGCTTGGTCGACCGCTCGGCCGGCCACTGGCCTCCACGGTGTCCCGTCAGGTCAGTTGACGAGACTCCACTGATGAAGTCGGTTTCTCGACCCATTGAGACGGGCTGTCGCCTTTAGCGCGAATTCCCCTCTCCCGGTTCCCCGGGAGGGTTGAGATCCGATAGGCTCGCCTGTGCCTCCGGTTCGGAGCCTCGGATGGACCTTCCGAGCGAAGGGAGTGTCGGTTCCGGCCGACACCTCCCTGCACCGACGAAATTCCGGGACTCTCGGTCTCGATCTCGGACCTCTTCAGCGGTCAACCCGTTCCCCTCATGGCGGTCCGGTCTCTCGGCACCGCTTGATAGCGTCGCCGCTTCGTCTAAATCCTCCTCCTCCGGATGAGGAGGCTTAGCGTAAGTACGTCGGCCGATACGAGACCTTATGTTTACCAGCACCAACTCCTCTCTGGCGGGGAACCAAGCCCGACTCGGCCTTTGACCATTAAATAACTGTCACCGGGCGACCGACACAACCCTCGACTTGCCGAGGAGCCTATGCAGGCGGTTGGTCGGCCAAAACCAACTGCTCCACCGATTGCGGTGGAACCTCCGCCTCCAGCCACCAATTGGGGCTCCGACCAGGATTCTCGGTCGGCTAAGGTTTACCCCTCGGCTGTCAGTTACCCTCACTCCCGACCGACCTCGGCGGGTGAAGGGTGGCTCAGGCCAGAGCAGCTCTTGAGGACTCTTCCGAGTCCGAAGATGATTCCTCCTTCTTCTCCAAGCGACTGGACTTGGAGTCTTCAGGAGAGAGTCAGCCAATGGGCGATAGCCCGTCGTCCTTCCTAGGACTGCTTGGCTCATCTCGAGGTCTACCGGGATGGAACTCGAACTCCCGTTTCAAGCAGGGCCAGGTATCCCCTCAGCGGAGATTCTGGACCGGTTGCTGACGGAGGCCTTTCCGGTGGCGAGGCCATAGTGGGTCCAACACTGGAACTTTGGCAGCGCCCTGCTTCCTGCCCTGCGCCCAGCGGCCAGGATGGCCAGAAGTATCTGGGGTCTGGGTTCCTTGTCCGGTTTTTGAACACCCCCTCTGCTGAGGGGTTGGTTACCGATGGCGTTTTCGTAGCCAGTAACGCCAGGGATGTGGACAACCTCCTGACAAAGGTCCAGAAAGTGGACTATAGTCGGGCGAAAAGTCTATCGTCCTCTCTCGGCGCCTTGATCCAGGCCAGTTCGGCCGTCCTCATGGCACATTTTCTCTCATGCCTGTTGGGCTCCTGGATGGTCATCCTCATCTTCCCGCCCGATCTGCAGACTACGGTTAGCAGGTGCGGGACCAGGGCAGGGCAGTGGCCAAACAACAGCTCCAGACTGCTTTGGATGTAGGGGACTCATGTGCCGAGATCGGTGGCGCGCCGCAGTGGCTATCGTCGGCCGGCTTGGCGAGGATATCCACCTTTACCCGGATACCCAGCACAAGTTGGCGGATGTTCCCTTTGAGGACTGACCTCTTGACCCTGGGGTGGAAAGGTCACCTGCAGAGGATCGAGGGGTCAATGCCACCGCGGACTCGGTCTCTTCCGCTCAGAAGGACAAGGCCATAAACCACAGCCTAAGCCCTTTAGGTCCTTCTGTGCCTGACGCCAACAACGTCAGGGCCAGCAAGCTCGACAGCATCCCAAACCCAAGCATGACTTCCTCTAACAGGAGGCAGGAGGAAAGGGCCAGGAGATCTCGGCGGTCCTCCTCCAAAGCCTGCCCAGTAATGAGCTGGGGGTGTCACTTCCTTCCCGTCACCTTACCCTAGGTCCCCGTGGGGGCAGCTCCAACCCCACTAAAGTTCCGCCTGGTCCCGCTGTTACCACGGACAGGTGGGTCTTGGAAGGTGGTGGGAAGGCCTGCCTCTGGAATTGACAGGCACCACCCTTCAGACCGTCGCCCCTCGGGAAACCAGATCCCAACCTCACTGGCGGCTCGTGAGCCGACATCACTCTCCCTCCTCCAGAAGGAGGTGGTAAGAGGTGGTGGACCCTCCTTCAGACCCAGGGTTTGTGCCAGGTACTTCCTGGTTCGAAGCTGGAGACCCGAGGGCTGGCGCCCCATTCTCGATACACGACCTAAACAAGTTCCTAGGATCTCGAACCTTCAGGATGGTCACTCTGGCTCAGATAATACCATCCTTGGAGCAGCGGCTGTGGTTCTGCTCTCTGGACTTGCAGGGCAGCGTTTTTTCCACGTCCCTATCGTCCGTCTCTCCAGAGATTCCTTGCTTCCGGCGGAAGGATCTCTCTTGATTCAAGCCATGCCCTTGACTCTCTCCAGCTCCAGGGTCTTCACCAAATGCATGCAGTGGTGACAGCATTCCCTCTGGCCTTGGTCGGTGTACCCTTACCTGGGCGACTGGCTGATAGCAGCTCCCTCCAGGAAGGAGGCGGGTGGTCAGAGATCTGGCCCTCCAGGTCTGCTCTCAACTGGGCCTCCTTATCGCGAGGCCAGTCGGAACCGAGCGAAGCAGGTGATTTATTCATCGGTACCAGCTCGACTCTCTTGAGCCAGGCGCGACTCCCACGGCCGGACAGGGCCAGGTTCTTTCCTCCTTTGCCCAGATCATTTCTGGTTGGGCAATTAGCCCTGCCGGGACTTCCTCGCCTCCTGGGTCTCATGGCGGCCTGTACCAGCGTGGTCCGTTGGGCCGCTGGAACATCGTCCTTCAGTGAGGACTGGCCAGCCAGTGGTCTGGCGCTCGATCCTTGGACCAACATGTAGCCGGTGACACAGGGGATGTGGAATGCTCTCCAGTGGTGGACCGTTTAAGATCATTTGCAGGAGGGCATCCCGGTTAATCCGCCCAGAAGCCCGTGGTCTCTCTGTCGACCCGATGCCTCTTGATGGGTTGGGGTGCCCATCTGGGGAGCACAGGCTCATGGCCTCTGGTCCCAGCAGGAGTCGATGCCACATCAACCTGCTGGAGCTCGGCGGTCCGCTAGCTCTCACCGCCTTTGCTCCGTTCCTCCGGGGTCAAGTGGTCCGAGGCCAGGCGGACCACACGACCATGTACTATCTAAACCGCCTGAGGCGGGCCCAGCTCCATGCTTCTATGCAAGGAAGCTCTCGCATTTGGTCACTCGTGTCTAGCAACAAGGCGGATCTCCTAGCCATTCCGTGGCAGAGCCTCCAACACCCTGGCCGATGCCCTGAGCCGGATAGGGGCTGCATCCCACAGTGGTCTCCTACCGGAGGTAGTACAGCATCTGTTCTCCCTTTGGGGCACACCTCCGGGTGGACCTGTTTGCCTCCATGAAGCAGCGAGCTGGGTCATTCCATCCCGCCCCCTCAGCAGGGAGCTGCTGCAGGGGATGCCTTCTCGAAGGCAATGGACCCCGGGCCTCTTTACGCCTTTCCCCCATTTCCCTTGATCCACAAGGTGCTTCTCCAAAGCGAGGAGGGACAGGCGCAGGTGATTCTGATAGCCCCAGACTGGCCTCGCCAGTTCTGGTACCAGTCTCCTCAGTCTCAGCTCCAGGACTCCGCGGCAGCTTCCAGCTCGCCCGGACCTGCTCTCAGTCAATCAGGAAGGTGTTCCCATCCGGACCTTCAATCCCTGCACCTGGCGGCCTGGTTCCTGGCTGAGAGTTCCAGGCTTTGGGTCTTTCGGCGAGACCTCAATGTAGTTGGCGTCCCGTGAGAGTAAACCAGAAAATGCTATGCCTTCAAATGGAAAAGGTTTTCCATTTGGTGTCAGAACAAGGGCTTGGACCTTCCTCCTGTTCCTTGGCAAGCATCTTGGACTATTTATGGTCCCTTTCTGAGTCAAGGAGCTTGGAGTCGGCGACCCTAAGGGTTGCACCTGGCAGTACATCTCTGCCTTACAGGCAGCGGGCAGGGAAGCAGTGGGTGGCGCAGGAGAAGATGGTCTGGCGCTTTTCAAGGCCTTGATCATTTCCCCTCCAGTGAGGAACCCCCACCTCCGTGGGATCTACTGCTGGTACTGGCAAAGCTCATGGGCAAGCCATTCGAACCTATGCAGGTGTGCTCTCTCTCACCTGTCGTGAAGACCACCGCCTTCTTGGTGGCTATCCGTCCAGCCAGAAGGATGGGAGGCTCCAGGGAGCTTTCCATGAGTCTCCTTACCTGGTCTTCCACAGGGACAAGGTTGTCCTGCTCCCCCACCAGAAATTCCTTCCGAAGGTGGTGTGGGAGTTTCCGCATAACCAGTGTGTTGACTCTGCGGTGTTCTACCCCAATCACACCTCGGAGGCGAATACAGGCTCCATACTCTGGATCTAGAAGGCAAAAGCTATTATAAGGCGCCACGGCTGAAGTCGAGAGGTTAAGCCAGCTGTTGTGTCACCACCCTACATGAAGCAGCATCTGGCAACCTGCAGCCAAGCGGACGATAAGCAGGTGGGTAACCTCCTGCATAGATCTCTGCTATAAGTTGGCGGGCATGGAGCCTCCCAGAGGGATAAGAAGCTCATTCTACCCGCCATACTGCTGCAGCAATGGCTGCTTCAGGGCGTCCCACTCCAGAAATCTGCAGGGCTGCTCCGGGAAGTCAGCAAACACCTCATTACCTACTACCACACGACCGAGGTCACGCCGGGATGCTGGTTTTGGGGCCTGCGGTTCTCAGTCTCTCTTTCCCAAATAAGTATAAGAGGTGTGCGTCTTGCCTCCCTCCTCCGGAGAACTACTAGAGTCTGCCAATGGTGTGGATGAACAACATATCATGTCCTAGAAATACAGGTTACTCACCTGTAACAGGAGTTCTAGGAATGGTATATGTTATTTCATCACATTCCACCCGACCTCCCGGCTTCGGCGCACAACCCTGAGCTTCCAGCGGGCCAGATCTGGCGTCATGGGGGCGGAGCAGAGTTATACCACCGGGTGGGTGGGAGAACAACTTGAAGACCTTCCGGCAAGATTTAAAGCGGCAAGAGACACTGCCAATGAGTGTGGATGAACAACATATACCATTCCTAGAACTCCTGTTACAGGTGGTAACCTGTATTTTTTGCGCCATGGCGCAATCTTCCTGGAGTCCTTGTCAGGAGGAGATGAAGCCAAGGAGCATTAGCTATCACAGGCTGCAGCCCTGAACAACTAACATGGCTGCATTGCTGAAAGAAATTCTGTATCAGGACCTGACAAAGTGTACCTCCTGTCCATCTTTTTATCCACAGGAGGCACAGAATTAGGAGCTTTCAAAAATTTTATTCTTTGTTTCCTAAAAGATTTATGCAAAGGAATAGACAATCTCCTGGACTCTGGGATATCCATCATCTCTACAAAGTCAGGCTCCTCTTGCTCATCCACAGCCTCCTCTAAAGGAAGCTGGAGAGTTTCAACAACTTTTTTTTATAAGAACAGAAAGTGAGAGGGGACTCAGCAGAGTCTAAGGGAGATTCTCCTAAAGGTCTGTCTGGGAGATGTCAGTTCAATGGGCACATCAGACTTTCAAAGTCATATTCACACTGATCATAATCATCCTCCCTCTCCTCTGGTTCCTAAAACTCCTCTATATCATATTCTTGAACCAGTGGAACCGACCAAACAGACCTTTTGCCAGATAGTGGCGGTTCGGACGGAACCGGGAAAGTGACTGGACAATCTGTATTGCCTGGCTATCTCTGCAGCAGTTGGAGAAGAATTTTTGACTCCACACCTGCTGACTTTCTAGATCTCTTTGCTGGAACTGGCTCCTCAGAGTCAACTTTACGTTTGCCAGTCTGGCCTGGTCAGAAGGCACTCCCTCCGGTTCGGTTGGCACGAACCCGGGCTGTAATCGGGTCAGCAGACTTTTTGTCCTCGTTCCTGACCTACCAACTCTTATCTAGGGTAGCTGCAGAAATTCTACAAATCTGGCAGTCTGCATGGGGTGGTCAAAACCCCAGACAATAAACACATGTGGTGTGTGGGTCAGCCTTGGCAAGCTTCCCCCACAGACACTACAGTGTTAAAGCCAGTGGGCCGGTTTTTCTTTTGGGTTTCTCAGACATAATGCCAGCCTAACCAAAATTTGCCTTTTTCGGCGGTGCCAGGCAAGACACCCTTATCGGTTCCCAACACGTGTCAGGTCGTGGAAAAAACGTAATGAAATCCATTTTTTTTTTAGAACTGAGACCGCACTCTAACAAGCCTTAAAACACTTCAGAATGAAGTTTAAATACAATCTGATCGGTTCAAACCGAACCGATAAACATTCTGAAGTTCCACACAGAAAACCTATCTGTTACTTACAATACCATAAATACAGGTTACTCACCTGTAACAGGAGTTCTAGGAATGGTATATGTTGTTCATCACACTCATTGGCAGGTATCCTTGCCGCTTTAAATCTTGCCAGAAGGTCTTCAAGCTTGCTCCTCCACCCACCGGGTGTGTATAACTCCGACTCCGCCCTGGCCAGATCTGGCCCGGCTGGAGCTCAGGTTGTGCGTCGGCCGAGAGGTGGGTGGGTGGGTAATGGATGAACAACATATACCATTCCTAGAACTCCCCAACACAAATGATAACTATATTCAAAGGACATTGATATGTTGTTCATCCACACTCATTTGGCAGACTCCTAGCAGTTCTCCGGGAGGAGGGAGGCAAGGCACACCCCAATACTTACTTGGGAAAGAGAGACTGGAGAACCGAGGCCCCAAAACCAGCATCCCGGCGTGACTCAAGGTCGATGTGGTAATGGGTAATAAGTGTTTGCTGACTTCAGGTAGCAACCCTGCAAATTTCCTGGATAGGGACGTCCCTGGAAGCAGACACCGCTGCAGCAGTATGGCCCAGGTAGAATGACTCTTATCCCTGGGGGCTCCATGCCCGCCAACTTATGGAGAGATCATGCAGGAGGTTACCCACCTGCTTATCGTCAGCTTGGCTGCAGGTCTGCCAGATCGGCTTCAGGCGTGAGTGACAACAGCTGGCCAACCTCTCCCTAATTTCAGCGATGCGCTCCTTATAATAGCGAAGCCCTTCTGGAGTCCAGATTATGGAGCCTGTATTCGACCTCAGAGGTGTGATTGGGGTAGAACACGGCAGAGTCAACACCTGGTTGAGGTGAAACTCGACACCACCTTCGGAAGGAATTTCGGGTGGGGCGCAGGACAACCTTGTCCCTGTGGAAGACCAGGTAAGGAGACTCGATGGGCGCCTGGGCTCTCCCATCCTTCTGGCTGGCGTGATAGCCACCAAGAAGCGGTCTTCCACGACAGGTGAGAGAGCACACCTGTGCATAGGTTCGAATAAACGCCCATGAGCTTTGCCAATACCAGCAGTAGATCCCACGGAGGTGAGAGGTTCCACACTGGAGGAGAAATGTGATCAAGGCCTTTGAAGCATGAACCACCTTCTCCCTCGCCACGACTGCTTCCCGCTGGCGCGGTGGCAGAGAGCTGCCAGGTGCACCCTTAGGGTCGTCGACCTAAGCCCTTGACTAGAAAGGGACCATAAATAGTCCAAGATGCTTGCCAAGGAACAGGAGGAAGGGTCCAAGCCTTGCCCTGACTACAAATGGAAAACCTTTTCCATTTGAAGGCACAACATTTTCTGAGTCCGACTCCTGCAGGGGCGCCTCAACTACATTGAGGACCTCGTCGCGGAAAGACCCAAGGCCTGGAACTCTAGCCTCAGGAACCAGGCCGTCAGGTGCAGGGATTAAAGGTCCGGATGGAACACCTTCCCCTGATTGACTGAGAGCAGGTCAGGCGAGCTGGAAGCTGCCAGGAGTCCTGGAGCTGAGACTGAGGAGATCTGGGTACCAGAACTGCGAGGCCAGTCTGGAGCTATCAGAATCACCTGCGCCTTGTCCTCCTCGCCTTGAGAAGCACCTTGTGGATCAAGGAAGTGGGGAAAAGGCGTAAAGGGCCGGGGTCCACTGCCTCGAGAGGCATCCCCTGCAGCGAGCCTGCTGAGGCGGGCATGGAGACAGACTCAGCCGCGTTCTCCTGAGGCAAACAGGTCCACCTGAGGTGTGCCCCAATGGGAGAACAGATGCTATACCTCCGGCAGGAGAGACCACTGTGGGATGCAGCCCCTATCCGGCTCAGGGCACGGCCAGGGTGTTGGAGGCTCCTGCCACGTGAATGGCTGAGGAGATCCGCCTCCAGGCTGCTTACAGTGACCAAATGCGGAAGCTTCCTTGCATAGAAGCATGGGCGTGTCCCCCTGGCGGTTTAGATAGTACATGGTCGTGGTATTGTCCGTCTGGACTCTGACCACTTGACCCCGGAGGAATGGAGCAAAGGCGGTGAGAGCTGGCGGACCGCTCGGAGCTCCAACAGGTTGATATGCATCGGGACTCCCGCGAGGACCAGAGGCCATGAGCCCGTGTTCCCCAGATGGGCACCCCAACCCATCAGAGAGGCACCGGTCGAAGAGAGACCGTCCGGCTCGGGCGGACGAACGGATGCCCTCCTGCAAATGATCTGGAGCGGTCCACCACTGGAGGCGTTCCACATCCCTGTCACCGACAAGCTGGTCCAAGGATTGCAGCGTTGTGACCACTGGCTGGCCAGTCCCCACTGAAGGGGCGCATGTTCCAGCGGGCCCAATGGACCACGCTGGTGCAGGCGCCATGAGACCCAGGAGGCGCAGGAAGTCCCGGGCAGGCGCAATTGCCCAACCAGAAATGATCGGGCAAGGAGAAAGAACCTGGCCCTGTCCCGAGAGCCGCACTCTGGCTCAAGAGAGTCGAAGCTGCGCCCGATGAATAGAATCACCTGCTTGGCTCGAGTTCCGACTTGGCCTCGTTGATAAGGAGGCCCAGTTGAGAGCAGACCTGGAGGGCCAGATCTCTGGACCACTCCGCCTCCTTCCTGGAGGGGGCTGCTATCGGCCAGTCGTCCAGGTGAGGGTACACCTGGACCCCTCTGCGCCGCCAGAATGCTGTCACCACTGCCATGCATTTGGTGAAGACCCTGGGAGCTGGAGACAAGCCAAAGGGCATGGCTTGGAATCAAGAGGATCCTTCCGCGCTCAGGCGAAGGAATCTCTGGTGGAGACGGACGGATGAGGACGTGACAACGTCCTGCAAGTCCAGAGAGCAGAACCACGCCGCGTTCCAAGGATGGTATTATCTGAGCCAGAGTGACCATCCTGAAGGTTCGAGACCTTAGGAACTTGTTTAGGTCGTGTGGGTGGGGAGATAACGCCACCCCCGGCATCGGAACCAGGAAGTACCTGGACACAAACCCTGGGTCTGAAGGAGGGTCCACCACCTCTCTTATCACCTCCTTCTGGACGAGGAGGCGATGTCAGCTCGATGAGCAGCCAGTGAGGCTGGGGATCCCGAAGCCCCAGTGAAGGCTCTGAAGGGTGGTGCCTGCTCGAATCCAGAGGCAGGCCTCTTCCCACCTACCTCCAAGACCCACCTGTCCCGGGTAACAGCGGACCAGGCGAACGGAAGTGCGGAGCCGCTCCCCACGGGGGACCCAGGGTATGAGTAGCCGGAATGGGGGCGACACCCTCAGCCGTCACTGGGCAGGCTTGTAGAGGGACCGGCCGAGGGACCTCCTGGGCCCTTTCCTCCCTGCCTCCTGTTAGAGGAAGCCGGCGGCTGGGTTTGGGATGCCAAGGCAGCCTGCTGGCCCTGGCGTTGCTGGGCCGGGCGCGGGGCACAGAAGGGCCGAAAGGGCTTAGGCTGTGGCTTGGCCTTTGTCCTTCTGCGGAAGAGACCAAGTCAAGGTAGCATTGGACTTCTCGATCCTCTGCAGGTGACCTTCCACCCCAGGGCGAAGGTCAGTCCCCAAGGGAACATCCGCCAACTTGTGCTGGGTATCCGAGTAAAGGTGGATATCCTCAGCCAAGCCCTTGACGCATTAGCCACTGCGGCCGCCACCCGATCTGGCACCACGAGTCCCTATATCCAAAGCAGTCTGGAGCTGCTGTTTGGCCACTGCCCTGCCTACGTCCCGCACCTGTAACCGTAGTCTGCAGATCAGCGGGAAGATGGGGATGACCTCATCAAGGGAGCCCAACAGGGCATAGGAAAAATGTGCCATGAGGGCCGAACCTGGCCTGGAGAAGAGCCGAGAGGGCGCAGCGTAGACTTTTCCCAGACATGGTCCAATTTCTTGGGACTCCTTGTCAGGAGGCTTGTCACATCCTAGGCGTTGCCGTGCGCGAAGCTCGGCGGTAACTCAACCCCTCAGCAGAGGGTGTTCCGAAAAACGGACAAGGAACGGTAGGGACCATACTTCCTAGCCATCCTGGCCGGCGCAGGGCAGGAAGCAGGGCGCTGCCAAAGCTCCAGTGCGGACCACTATGGCCTCGGCCACCGGAAAGGCCTCCGTCGGAGATTCCCCGGTCCAGATCTCCGTGAGGATACCTGGCCCATCTGGAAGCGGGTTCGAGCTCCATCCCGGTGGACTCCGAGATGAGCGAAGCAGTCCTAGGAAGGACGACGGGCTATCGTCCATTGACTGACCTCCTGAAGACTCCAAGTCCAGTCGCTTGGAGAAAGGAGGAATCATCTTCGGACTGGAAGAGTCCTCGAAAACTGCCTCTGGCCTGAGCCACCCTTCACCTGCCGAGGTCGGTCGGGAGTGAGGGTAACTGACAGCCGATGGGGTAGACCCTTAGCCGACCGAGAATCCTTGGTCGGAGCCCCAGTGGTGGCTGTGGAGGAGGGTTCCACGAATCGGTGCAGCAGCTGGTTTGGCCAGAACCACGGCCTGGTGTAAGAGCTCCTCGGACAAGTCGGGGTTTGTCGGCGTCGGTGACAGCCACTTAATGGCGGGGAAGCGGCAGGTCTGCTCCGGCCAGGAGGAACTGTTGCAACATAAGGTCTCGTACCGTCGCGTAATTCACGCGAAGCCTCCCTCATCCGAGGAGGAGGACGGCGCGACGCCGCTTGGCGGTGCCGAGACGAGACCGCCTGGCAGGTGGGATCGGCTGGACCGTGGCGAGGTCCGGACACAGAGTCCCGAATTTCCGAGGTCGGTGCGGGAGGTGTCGGCGGAACCAGCACTCCCTTCGGCTCGGATGGTCCATCCGAGGGCTCCGGAACGGAGGCACAGGCGAGCCACGGGATCCTCAACTCCTCCCGGGGAACCGGGAGAGGAATCTCGGCTGCTAAGGCGACAGCCCGTCAATGGGCAGAGAAAATCTCGACTTCATCGGTGGAGTCTCGGTCAACTGGCCTGGCGGGGACACGCGAGGCCAGTGGCGGCTTAGGCGGTCGACGAAGCCGGCGGTCGGCGGCCGGGAGAGGACCTTTCCCGCTCCCAAGAGCGTCGACGGAGGGACTACCTATCCCTCTTTTGGACCGAGAATAAGGTCCCCAGGCGTGAGCCCTTCTTTAGTGGAGAGGACAGACAAAGCTCATAAAGGAAGCCGTGTAAGAAGAGCCCAGAGAGGCGGGATAAATGCAGCGGCCGAGAAGATCTGACCCAGCGCGCCTCCTCTGAGGCGACCATCCGCTCGAGCTGATCCATGAGCCGCCGCATGAGACACCGCCCAGCAGACTTCCTTGGACTTCACGGAGAAGCGCTTCTCGGGGCGGCCCAGTTGCAATCAAGCAGCCACGGTCTTCAGGGCGTGGGCAGAAAGATGAGCACAGGTGCAAGCCTGCGGGTGTGCTCAGGCCTAAGCAGTAGACACCGTGGGTGTGGATCCGTCCGAGACATCTTCTGCCGCATGGGCATCTCGAAAATCCGGGGTCGATTTGTCCATTGCAGCCGAGGATAGAAGACTGAAGTCTTTTCATAAAATTTATTTTAAATCATAAGCGGAGAAATAGGAACCAGTCTCAAGCGTGGGCGTTAAGGAGGGAACCTGAGCTTCAAGCGGTAAGGAAGATCTGGCGTCATGGGCGGAGCGAGTTATACCACCGGGTGGGTGGGAGGAGCAAGCTTGAAGACCTTCCGGCAGATTTAAGCGGCAAGGATACCTGCCAATGAGTGTGGATGAACAACATATCCATGTCCTAGAAACAGGCTTGAACGTCGGTTTGCGGTTAAAATAATGATAATCGCGGTTGAATTTAACTGAGAAAAACTCTTTAAACCGAGAAAATGAACCGAGCAGCAGGAGGAATCTCGGGCGACTGTTCAGTGAGGCAGAGTAAAGAATCTGCGGTTTCGGTTTGAAATATCCTGACAGAGCTTTCTAACCGAGCTACGCTCTAAGTTCCATACACTGCATGGAAGTTAACTCTTTCACCTCAGAGCAGTTCTAATGGTGGGACAAACTGCATTAGTCATAATATGCAAGACTTCATGTTGTTTGAAATACAGGTTACTCACCTGTAACAGAAGTTCTAGGAATGGCATAGTTATTCATCCACACTTATTGGCAGGTTCCTTGCCGCTTAAAATCTTACGGAAGGTCTTCAAGCTGGCTCCTCCCACCCACCTGGGAGGTAAAACTCTGGCTCCGCCCCATGGCTGAGATCTAGCCCGCTGGAAGCCAGGTTGTGCATCGAAGCTGGGGAGGTCGGTGGGTGTGTGGATGAACATATACCATTCCTAGAACTCCTGTTACAGGTGAATAACCTGAATTTCTAGGGACATGGATATGTTCAATCCACACTGATTGGCAGACTCCTAGCAGTTCTCTGGGAGGAGGGAGGCAAGGCACACACCACTGATACTTACTTGGGAAATAGAGACTGGAGAACAGAGGCCCCAAAACCAGCATCCCGGCGTGACTCAGGGTCGATGTGGTAGTGGGTAATAAAGGTTATGTGCCAACTTCCAGGTAGCAGCCTGCAGATATCCTGGATAGGGACATCCTGGAAGCAGCTACCGATGCTGCGGTATGGCAGGTAGAATGAGCTCTTATCCCTCTGGGAGGCTCCATGCCCGCCAACCTATAGCAGAGATCTATGCAGGAGGTGACCCACCTGCTTATCGTCAGCTTGGCTGCAGATCTGCCAGGTGCGGCTTCAGCGTGGTGACAAACAACTGGCAACCTCTCCCGAACTTCAGCCGTCCGCTCCTTGTAATAAGCGGCGCTCTTCTAGGGTCCAAAGTATGGAGCCTACATTCGACCACCGAGGTGTGATTGGGGTAGAACACCAGTAGAATCAACACCTGGTTAAGGTGAAACTAAAACACCACCTTGGAAGGAATTTGGGTGAGGGCACAGGACAATCTTGTCCCTGTGGAAGACCAGATAAGGAGACTCGATGGAGCGCCTGGAGCTCTCCCATCCTTCTGGCAGGCGTGACAGCCACCAGAAAGGCGGTCTTCACGACAGGTGGGAAATATCACACCTGTGCATCAGCTCAATTGCTTGCTTACAGAGCTTGGCCAATACAAGCAGTAGATCCCACGGAGGTGGAGGTTCTACTTCACGGACTGAAATGTGGTCAAGGCCTTTGAAAAACCGCCTGACCACCTTCTCCCAGTCCACCGACTGCTTCCGCCCGCGCCTGGTAAGCAGAGATGGCTGCAGGTGCACATAATGATGAGATGGGCAGAGCCCTAGCCAGAAAGGGACCACAGGTAGTCCAGGATGCTTGCCAAGGAGCAGGTGGAAGGGTCAGGCCCTTGCCCTGACACCAAATGGAAAATCTCTTCCATTTGAGGCGTAGCATTTTCTGGTCGACTCATGCAGGGACACCTCAGCGGCGTTGAGGACCTGATCGAAGACCCAAGGCCTGGAACTCTGGCAGCTCAGGAATCAGGCCGGTCAGGTGCAGGGATTGAAGGTCTGGATGGAATACCTTCCCTGGTTGACTGAGATCAGGTCCGGGCAGGCTGGAAGCCACCTCGGGAGCCTGGAGCTGAGGCGATCTGGATACCAGAACTGGCAGGCCAGTCTGGGGCTACCAGAATCACCTGCCTTGTCCTCCTCGCTTGAGAAGCACCTTGTGGTGCAAGAGAAATGGGGGAAAGGAGAAAAGGCCGGGGTCCACGGCCTCGAGAAGGCATCCCTGCAGCGAGCCCTGCTGAGGCGGGCATGGAACAGACTCAACCGCATTCTCCCTGGAGGAAAACAGGTCCACCTGAGGCGTGCCCCAGTGGGAGAACAGATCTTGTACTACCTCCAGCAGGAGAGACCACACGTGAGATGCAGCCTTATCCGACTACGGCATCGCCAGGGCGTTGGAGGCTCCTGCCACATGAATGGCTAGGAGATCCGCCTCCAGGCTGCGCTTGAGAGGACCATATCGGAGAGTTTCCTTGCATAACGGCATGGGCGCGTCCCTCCTGAGCGGTTCAGATAGTACATGGTCATGGTATTGTCCGTCTGGACCTGAACCACTTGACCCGTAGAAACAGAGAAGGCGGTGAGAGCTAGGCGGACCGTTCAGAGCTCCAGCAGGTTGATATGGCATCGAGACTCCCGGGGGACCAGAGGCCGTGCGCTCTGTGCTCCCAGATGGGCACCCCAACCCATCAGAGATGCAGCCGGTCGATGGGGAGACCGTCGGCTCGAGGCGGACGAATAGGATGCCCTCCTGCAGATGTGCGGAGCGATCCACCACTGGAGGCGTTCACACATCTCGTGGGTCACTGTCACGAGGCTGGTCCAACAGATCGCAGCGCTGTGACCACTGGCTGGCCAGTCCCACTGAAGAGGACGCATGTACCAACAGGCCCAAAGGACCAAGAAGGTGCAGGCCACCATGAGGCCCAGGAGCGCAGGAAGCCCGGGCGAGGCGCGATGCCCAACCAGAAAAGAACCTCGGCCCTGTCCGCGGGAGCCGAGCTCTGGCTCGAAGAGAGTCCGAGCTCTGCCCGATGAAGAGTATCACCTGCTTGCACGAGTTCACGCGTGGCCTCGCTGATGAGGCCGCCAATCTGAGAGCAAACCTGAGGGCCAGATCTCTGGACGCTCTGCCTCCACTCTGGAGGGGGCTGCAATCAGCCAGTCGTCCAGGTAGGGTACACCCGGACCCTTGACGCCCATGGGAATGCTATCACCACTGCCATGCATTTTGGTGAAGACCCTGGGAGCTAGGAGGCCGAAGGGCATGGCCCGGAACTCTAAAGGATCCCTCCACTCTGAAGCAGAGGAATCTCTGATGGGAGACAGACCGATTGGGACGTGAAAAGAGCGCGTCCTGGAGGTCAGGAACAGAACTACTCGCCTTGTTCCAAGGATGGGATTATCTGAGCCAGAGTGACCATCCTGAAGGTCCGAGACCTTAGGAACCTGTTCAGCTCGTGCAGGTCGAGAATGGGCGCCACCCCCGTCCGTTTGGGACCAGGAAATACCTGGACACAAACCCGGGTCTGGAGGAGGATCCGCCACCTTCCTGATCACCTCTTTTTCAAGGAGCAGGACAATACGTCAGCCCGACAAGCGAGGCACTCGGACCCTGTGGCCCCCGAGGCGATGGCTCAAAAGGGTGGAGCCTGCTCGAACTCCAGAGGCAGGCCTTTTCCTACCACCTCCAACACCCAACGGTCCGTGGTGATAGCGGAACAGGCAGAAAGGTGGCAGGCCGTCCCCACGGGGAGCTCAGGGAGGAGTGGCGAGGCTGGAGCGGCACCCTCAACCCGTCACTGGGCAGGCCTGGAGGAAGAACTGGCAGAGGGACCTCCTGGGCCTACCTCCTTGCTCCCTGTTGAGGAAGCCTCCGGCAGGTTTGGGAAAGCCCTGAGCCTGCTGGCCCTGTTGCTGGAGCTGTTGGGCGAGGCAGATGCAGGGGCAAGGACGAAAGGACTTCTGCTGTTGCAGACAGTGGCCTTTGTCCTCTGGGCGGAGGTGACAAAGTCCAAGGTGGCATGGACTTTTCGATCCGCTGGAGGTGTCCTCCACTCCAGGGGCGAAGAGGTCAGTCCCCAACAAGGGAACATCTGCCAACTTGTGCTGGGTATCGCCGTGAAGGTGGATATCCTCAGCCATACCCTCTGCGGCGCATAGCCACCCACGGCTGCTACCGCCACTGCCTACCCTGGTCCCGCACCTGGCGGACCATGGTCTGCAGGTCGGTCGGGAGATGAGGGACAACCTCATCAGAGAGCCCAAGAGGTGTGGGAGAAGTGTGCCATCAGCATGGCCGAGCTGGCCTGTCGGAGGCAGAGGGAGGATGCAGCGACACCTTCCCCGGCAAAGTCCAGTTTTTGGACTCTGTCAGGGGCTTATCCACATCCCGGCGTTGCGGAAAACACTGTCTGTGACTAACCCCTCGGTAGAGGGTGCTCTGAGAAACCAGGCAAAGAGGCGGTAGGGACCATACTTCCTGGCCGAGGGCACAGGACAGGAAGCAGGCCACTGCAAAAGCTGGGCCGACAATGGCCTCAGCCACCAGAAAGGCCTCCGTGGGAATCCTCGTCCAGTATCTCCGTAAGGCGATACTTGGCCCATGTGGACAGGGCTCGAGCTGCATCCCGTGGACTCCGAGATGAGTCGAGCAGACCCAAGAAGGACAATGGGCTATCGTCCAATGACTGCCCCAGGAGGACTCCAGGTCGTCCTGCCTGGAGAACAGGAGGAATCATCGACTGATTCCGAAGAGTCTGCGAAGGCTGCCTCGGCCTGAACCATCCTCTGTCTGCAGAGGACGGTCGGGAGTGAGGGTGACAGACAACCTGTGGGGCAGGCCGTGACCCGACCGAGAATCCTTGGTCGGTGCCCGAGACTCGATTGTGCGGGCGGTTCCACCACAATCGGTGGAGAAGTTGGTTTCAGCCGAGCAGCCGGCCCAGGAACAGGCAACTCGACTGGGGTGAGTGGTTGCTTGAGTCGTCGGGCGACAGCCACTTGTTGGCCGGGTCGGGACGGAGTCTGCTTAGACCGGACAACAGCAACTGCTGCCACATAAGCTCCTTGTAGCGCCGGCGTAATTTCGCATAGCCTCCCCTCATCCGAGGAAGAGGGCCGAGGAGGAGCAGTGCGACCGAGATTAAGTCCGGGACGAGGCGGGTCTGGGAAGGTGCAGGGACACCGCTCTTCCCTCGGCTCAGGCACTTTAACGGGACTGTGGCCCCAGGCGCAAGCAGATCCTCGGTCTCACCGGAGGAACCGGTGAAGGTGGGTTGTTGGCTTCACCAGTCGACAGCCAGTCTAACGGATCGAGAAAAATCTCGACTGCGTCAATGGGAGTCTCGGCAGGCTGGCCTGGCGGGGACACCGTGAAGCCAGCGGCCTGAGCCGCAACTTCAACCAAAGTCGACGGTCGGCTGTCCGGGAAGGGACCTCTCCCACTCCCATGAGCGCCGACAGTGGGACTTACCCTCGACTCCTTCTTGGGCCGAGAAGAATGTCCGATTGCCCATTCCCTTCCTGGAAAGGGACTGACAAAGCTCCTTGAACGAAGCTGTATACGAGGAACTCAGAGAGGCGGGATAAATGCCGTGGCCGAGGAGGAGGGCGGCCTGGACCGCCTCCTCCTCGGCGATCACATCTACTCGACTGCTCAATAAACCAGCCTTGGGACACTGCCAGGCCTCTTGATTTTACGGCGGAAGCGCTTCTCAGGGCGCCCGAGCTTCAATCGGACAGCGCGATCATCCAGGATGATGGCCGAAAGAGCGGCACAACTCGCAGGCCTGCGGGTCATGATCTAGGCCTGGGCAGTAGATGCACGTGAGTGTGGCTCCGTCCTGGATATTTTCTGCCCGCAAGGGCACCTCCAAGGCGGGAATAGATTTATCCATCGCGGCAGGAGGAAGATAAAGACAAGTTTAGAAAACTTCAAAACCAATTTCGGACGAACCGAAGAGTTAGGATCCAGTCTAAAGCAGAGCGCTAAGGAGGGAACCTGAGCTCAGCGGTAAGGAAGATCTGGCGTCCATGGGGCGGAGCCGAGAGTTTTACCACCGGTGGGGAGCCAGCTTGAAGACCTTCCGCAAGATTTAAAGCGGCAAGGAACCTGCCAATAAGTGTGGATTGAACAACATATCCACGTCCCTAAAATTTTCATTATCTTATTTGTCAATCTTCACCATTCATCACTGGTGGAGATTACTAAGCCCCCAAAAGGGTCTGGTACTTCCGGAGAAAAATATTCCCTCCGCCCCTGTGTGGGAGAACACAGGGAGAGGAAACCCTCACAGGCCAAGTTATGCCTGTGACTGCTCAAGCGGGGTCTCCTTTGCCTGGGAGAGGAAGCTGCCCCAGAGTTCTCGTCTCACCCTGGGGAGAAATGACAGGTCCACTGAAACATGGAGACAAGCACCCTACACCGGGCGACAGGTATTAACAGAGGAGGAGCCCGCCATCTGTCTAATGCAGATCACTGTCCCCTACTCAGATGCCACCTCACGGTGTCATACGATGCCCCTGCCTGGTGCCTCGCAACCTCCTGGCCACGTGTGGAGAGGGTGATGCTTGCCCGACTGCTTCTGTATCAGGCATAGAAGTGGCAACCAGGAGTGCAGAGGAGGTGGTAGGGTTGGGAGGATTTATCCTTGCACCACTTATCCCAGTGTTGGCACTTTCCTGAGGACTTCTCTCAGGCCTTGAAAGACTGAGCTAGAGAAAAGGACTGGCAATGCAGTGAAGCTTTTCGCCTGGGGCCCTCTCCATTCTGCTTACCTGCTGCTCAAGAACAAACTGTGCATGGCTTGCTGACTGTCACCGGATATCGTGATTAGATCACGCAAGCCCCGACGTAGTGGGCCTTCTTGGCAGATTTTTTCCACTGCAGTCACAGTAATGGAAGAATTTAGTGGCATCTTCGTCAACGTGCATGACTGCAATCACTTTAAAATAAAGTGACTATAACAAGGATGAGATAATAAAACTTAGAAAAATAAAAGATTCAATTGTAGCGGCAGTGTCTCCATGGAGTCAGATTAGTATGATATCGATGGAAGGAAAAGAACTGAGGAGGGAGGGGGCTGCGTGCAAAAGGTTTCAATGTGGTCCTAGCGCCAGGCAACTATAGTTTCATCGATATGGCCTGATGACAGATCCTTGAAGATCTTTAGCTGTGTGCTCCTTATAAGGTCCATGGTATGTAACCTGCTATCAGCCTTGAGGTCTGCTTAGTACAATACACAAGTAAATTAATCACGGGTTAAGGAGAAAATCTGTTATGACCTTTGGGAAGAACTCTGAACAGGGAGGACACCAGACTCCAACTAGAGCACCCAGCAGACTCCAGCTAGAGCACCCAGAGCTTACTAAACTTTCTGGTTGACATCATGGCAGTCTTTTCCACAGCAGGTGAGACATCTCACCTGTGCACAAGCTAAAATGCATCACATGAACACAGCCAGCACCAACTGGGCGGTGGTGGTGGTTCATGCTCCAAGCCTTGAAAAATACCCAACTACATTCACATGAGCCAGTCTGCATACTAGCACACACCAAGTATGCAAAGATGGCCAGGTACACAGAGGATAGTCGCTTGCAGTCCTGCCTGGAAAGGGATCAAATGTGCTCCAAGATGCTTGTCAAAGGGCACATAGGACATTAAGCCAAGCACTAAATAAACCTCTGAAGGAACAGCACCATTGAGACAACCTTTACAGGGGCCTCCACAATGTGAAGCACTTCCTGTGAGTCTCAAAGCCATCTTGTGGCCACCTGATTACTATAACTGCCAGTTTCTTTAATTTTCTATATTTTAATTGCCGTCCGTCATTATGGATATGATAGATATTAACTGAATGCAAGCCTTTGCTCAGGTTACTGCACCAGAAAGATAAGCTATTCAGGACTTTGGAATTCTGCAATAATCTGCTTGCATGCTTTGTCACATTAGCACCCACACTTTCAAGCTCTTCATACGTTTTATTCAATTTATTGCTATGCCCCTATAGCACCATATTAATTTCAAATTCTGAAAGATCCTGAGCGCAGCAATAAGCACCGCCTTCTCTATTAACTGGGATTGTTCTTTAACTCTGCTTTATTAAAAGCATTATAGACCTTTAATGAGTAACTCCTTTTGGGGAAGCACCAAGGCAATGGGGCAGAAATGTTGGGGCAGCTTTTTGCTTGCTGAGGATATGCTTTCTAGCTTGTTCAGGTTGGACACCTTTTTGCAGACTGAAAATATTTATGCAGTCTACATGGTGCTGTGTGCAATTCTTTTTTGACTTGGGTTGCTGGATGCACCTTCTCATCCTGTAGACTGTTTTGCAACAGCATCCTTAGGTGCCCCAAAAATTTCCTCCATCCTTCCCCGCTGAGCAAGTATAGACAGCATTTCATTAAGTGTTTAATTTTCTGCCATGTGCACCTTATATCTTGCAGCGCCTTGTTAAGTACTACAATTCTGTTCCAGTCTGCACTTGCTTTTCTTGTTGCTCTTAGATACTCTGCCTAGCTGACATTCATTCTGCAGCCCTCGTTTAAATTAGCTTTGATTACAGATTTGTGAACCCAAGTGCTGTAACTTACCCTCCCCAAGGCAGCATCTAGAATTGATATTTCAGCTCAGTATGTCCTTCCTGGAAATCTTTTGAAAACAAAATTCCTCTTTTGCATTAGTTCCAGACTCGAGGCAAAACCTCACCAAGGAAGTAATTTTTCAGTACGATTTTGTTGAGATTCCAGCTGACAGAAGAATAAGCATCCTGCAGAACATAGCTCGCCTACCAGCTACGACTGGATGAAAAGACCAGAGATTGAGGGGATATGTCCGACTTAGACTATTTCATCCTCTACCAGCTAGTAGGACAGGACAGGACGGCAAGTGATGTCTGCCTCGCAGGAGCAAACACAAATACTCTTCCTGAAGAGAGGTTAGGGCACAACACCCCAACCCTGCTCTCAAAAAGGAAAATAGGGTTCTTCAAATTCTGACCTGTGGAATCATCTCCCGCTCAATCCACCTTGCTCCTCCATTCCATACTCAAATTAAGCTATCCTCCCTCGAATGCAACTGCCCCTACTTAGTCCCATGTTGACTACCTTAGCTAAGCTAACTACATATGATCAACTATTGTCATACAACTTGTATTGTTATGCAATCTGTATATGTATATATATATATATATATATATATATATATATATATATATATATATATATATATATATTTCTATAGATATATCCCTGTATAAATTACATCTCATACTTAGTAAATATATGCTAAACATTGTAACTGTATACACTTGCAGTGACTTATTTATGACAAACTTCTGCATCAATAGTACTGCATGATGTTTATTACTACTGTAACTCTCAACACTCTCTCTAGGGTCATACCTGGAAACATGCCTCTGCTTAGTGTGCTTTTCCGTTTATCAAAATTTTAAAACACTACCACCATGGGCACAGATCTCGAACATACCGCCTCAGAAATCAGGAAGCGGCTTACAAAAGTCAAACAGATTACCAAATTAAGACAACTCTGGAAAAAGTAAATATCACTAAGAAGCGATGCATCACATGCTGCTTAGTATAAACTGCATTTTCAAAAAAACTAGACTGTTGCACTAATGGCAGACAATTTTTGATTCAAATAGCTACTCTTCAGTGACAGAAATAAATGTGTGTGTTGGGGAGTAAAGCTTTGAGGCAAAATCAGGGATGTCAGTTAATATCCTGTAGAGTTGAGAGTTATAATCTGTAACTGAAATAAGACATACAAGTACAAAAGTCTGCAGTACCTGTGAAACTTTCATTCATCTCCAGGTTTTGTTTCATAGCAAAATTCTGAACAACTCTTGGGACATAGTCCAGCAGTCTCTGTTGTAGTTCTATGAGCTCTTCCAATAACTATAGTAGCAGGAGAGTCCACATGTCCTGTACTGAAATGACCCTTCACTTTCTTAGGAGTCTAATAAAAGAAAAAAAAAAAAAAATTACTCACCGCAGTAATGTTTCTTCTAATGGAGTCTTGCTGTATTCTGACATAATGCAGTTAGTCCCAGCACTTGAACTGCCCGGAGAGAAGAAAGTTAACTCTATGCAGAAGTATAGAACGTCGAGCTCTGTTTTCAAACCTCTGTCTGTGGTACTTCCCAGTGTAACCATCAGATTCTTACGAGCAACTGAGTATTAAACTATAGAAATTGTTCAAAATGTAAGCCAGAAGGCAACAATTTGGGCCCAAAAAGACTCAAGTCGAGAACCCAAGAAAAGGTAGCGACAATACTAAACTTATGTAATAACACTGGGAAAAAAAAAAAAGCCATAAAACAGCTAACCCCACCTTTTAGAGGAGAGTACAAGGTACACCCCTGAGGTGCAACACTGTACCTGCCAGACCAGTTCCCAAAAACTAGGTTCTGAGAGGAGGCGGGGGTCAGAATACAGTAAGACTATTAGAAGAAACATTACTATGCGAGTAATTTTTTCTTCAAGCATGAAACCTGCTGTATTCAGACATAAGAAAAAATTACTCACCTTAGTAATTATATTTCTTCTAATGGAGACTTGGTGTATTCTGACAATTGCAGTGATTCCCAACCATTGAACTATGTTTGCCCGGAGAACTAAGGGTTAACTTTGGAGCAGCTGAGCTCGGTTGAAGTCTCTGACTGGAGTGTTTAAACTCAAACTGTCAGATTCTTACGAGCCTAACTAAACTAACTTTTCTATGTGAAATTGTAAACATTCTACAAGCCAATTGGCTGAAAAGTTTTGGATCCCTAAGGAAGATTCAAGTCAGGAAACCTAAGAACTAAACCCAATGTACTTGGAAAAAAAAAATAAATAGTAAGCACCCAAACAAAAGGGAGGAGTGCCAGCAAATACACCCTGGGGTGCAACACTGCACCTGCCCACCCACTTCCCAAAAACAGGTTCTGAGAGGGAGGCAGGTCAGAAGAAAAAATACTCACCTTAGTAATGTTGTTTCTTCTAATGGAGTCTTGCTGTATTCTGACAATAGCAGTGAGTACCAACCTTGAACTGTCCCAGAGATGAGTTAACTTTCCATGCCAGGCATGGGCAGCTGACTCGACTGAGACTCTGTTCTTCAAACTCAAACCGTCAGATCTTTACGAGCTAAACTCACTAAGGCCCTGTGTGGAAGCTGTAAACCTACACTAGCCAACTGCATACTAAACATAAAAAACACATTTTGGTCCCAAAACAAAGACAAGTCAGGAGACCAAAAAATGAAAACACTACCACTCACCCCAAGAAAATTGAAAAGAACAAAATTGGGCACCTACTGGTGCCAACACTGCACTGCCCACCCACATCTCAAAAACAGAGGTTCTGAGGAGGCAGGCAGGGAGGGGTCAGAATACAGCAAGACTCCATTAGAAGAAACAACATTACTAAGTCAAGTAATTTTTCTTCAAACAACATGAAGTCTTCCTGTATTCTGACAATGATTCTAAAGCAGTACCTCCATGGAGGAGGGACAGAACCTACTTAGAATAGGCTCTCAAGCACAGCTGTGCAAACCGAAGCATCACTCCTAGCCCGGATATCCAGGGAGTAATGCTTGTAAAAGTATGAACTGTTTTCCAGGTAGCTGCTTGACATATCTCTAGAATAGAGATGTCCCTGGCAGCATGCCTCTGGTAGAGTGAGCCCTCAGGCCTGAGGGTGGAATCTTACCCAGTTTTTCATAACAAAATTGATTACAGAGACAATCCACCTGGCAATGGATCTTTTAGTGGCAGGTTTCCTTTACCAACTTTGCCATAAGTGAGGAATACTTGGAGGAGTCAAACCTGTGACCCTTGGTACGCTCTATGTAGTAGCTAAGGGCTCTCTTCACGTCTAAACTGTGCAGCCTCCTCTTGCCAGAGGAGGAATAGTCAGTGAAATACACTGGAAGAGACAGACTGATTAAGGTGGAAATCTGAAACCTCCTTAGGCAAGAACTTCCTGTTAGTCCTGAGGACCACCTTATCTCTATCAAAAGGAGATAAAATCAGGCTCCACTGACAAAGCTTGTTATTCACTTATGCGTCTGGCAGAAGTGATGGCTACCAGAAACAGTTTTCCAAGTCAAGTACTTAAGCTCTGCTGAGGACAAAGGCTCAAAGGGGTTGCATAAGCTGAGCAATGCAAACATTAGTTCTCAGGCAGGACAGGGTCCCTGAATGGAGGGTTGTGTGAAGCAATCCCTTGAAAAACTTGGAGAATACAGGGTGAGCCGAAGAGAAGAGGGCTTACCTGCTGAAATAAAGGCAGACAGCTGCCAGATGCATTTTCAGTGTAGCTGGTCTCAGTCCCAAGCTATTTAAGTGGACCATATAATCAAGGACTCTGGGCAAATCAGCAGATTCTGGGAAATATGTTCCAGAGCACCATATGAAACCTTTTCCATTTGGAATTATAAGTAGCCCTGGTGGAAGGTTTTCTAGAAGCCTTCAGGAAATCCATTACACCTTCGGAGAGGTGTAAATCAGCAAACTAACTCTTCAAGAGCCAGGCCTTGAGACAGAGATTTGAGGTTCGGTACCAAACCCTCCCCTGAGCACAGGTTAACAGGTTGTAATTCCTGGGAAGACACAGGGGAAGATGGACTGCTAAGGACAGTAGGAGTGGATACCAGGGCTGTCTGGAGCAATCAGGATCATCTTGCAGGGTTGAGATCTGATTCTGACCAGCACTTTGAACAGGAGAGGGAAGGGGAGAGCACAGAGAAACTTCCCTTCCCAATTGAGAACTAAGGCTGAGCCCAACACTGGGGCCTGCAGCAAAAAGGGAAGTTGGTGATAGTCTGGGGCTGCAAAAGATCTATCTGCGGGGTGCCCCATCTGGAAAATATCACCTCCAAGACCAGGGGTCCAGTGACCATTCGTGATGGCCCTGGGAAATCCTGCTGAGAGCATCTGCCAGGACATTGTCCTTGCCTGGGAGGTGAACTGCCGTGAGGAGGTGTTCAGGAGTAAGCCAGAGACCACAACTTCATTGCTTCAGTGCACAAGGCCATAGAGTGTCTCCTTGCTTGTTGATGTACCACATTGTGGTGGTGTTTCTTCTGACGTGTACAACTTTGTTCTGAACAGATTTGGAAAAAGCTTGAAGTGCTAGAAATACTGCTTTGAGTTCAAACAGATTGAGGTGGAACAGAGATTCCTGAGGGGACCACAACCCCTGGGTGGTGAGGTCGCCCATGTGAGCCCCCACCTCAAGAGGGAGGCATCTGTAGTAAGGATTAAAGAGCGAGACTGAGTGACAAAGGGAACCCCTTTGTCTCAGATTGTTCTGATCCTGCCACCACTGTAGGGTCACATCAGGTTCGAGTTACTGGGATCAATTTAGTCAGAGGGTCCTTCCTTTGAGACCAAAAGGCTCTCAAATGGAACTGAAAGTCCCTCATCTGAAATCTTGCTCCCTGCACTACTGCTGTAGAAGCAGCCATGTGCCCCAGGAGCTGAAGAAAATGCCTTGCTGGTTGAGACACCTGCAGGGTGAATGAGGAGGCCAGACAGACCAGGGTCCCTGCCTTGTCCAGGGCAAGAAAGCTCTGGCCTTCTCTCGCCTAGCTCGGCACCTATGAAAGTGAGGAGCTGGACAGGCTATAGAACTGACTTTGGAAGATTTAGAAGGAAACCCAAGGAAGTGAGAAGTTGCTGAGTTATCTGTAAGTGTAACTTGACTTGTTCTGGGGACTGGCCTACTATGAGCCAGTCGTCCAGGTAAGGGAAGATGGCAATCTTCTGCCTTCTTAGAGCAGCAACTACCACTGCCAGGCATTTTGTGAATACCTTGGAGCAGAGGTGAGGCCAAAGGGCACTGCTTTGAACTGGTAATGGCCTGCGGGCAGCTCGAACCTGAGGTACTTTCGATGGGAGCTTCTGACGAGAATATGGAAGTAGGCATCCTTGAGGTCCAGGGACGCTAGCCAGTCCCCTGGCCTTAGAGAGGGTAGAATAATTCCAGAGTCACCATTTTGAATTTTGGTTTTAAAAGGTGCTTGTTTAAGTATCCAGATCCAGGACGGACGCCATTCTCCTGTCTTTTGGGGGTAAGGAAGTACCTGGAGTACAACCTTGCCCTGGTGTAGGGTGGAACCCTTTCTACAGCTCAGAGCTAGGAGGAAGAGACCTCTGCCTCTAAGGCAAGTGCCTCTGATGGACTTGCAGGTGGAAAGGATCTGGTTCTCATCTTTGGAAACTTTTGAAACTGAGAACCAGTCCCTGGCTTACTACTCCAGGACCCATTTGGCTGATGTCAGAGACTCCCAGTCCTGGACAAAGTAAGCCAGCCTGCCCCCACATGTAGCTGAGAATCGCCCTGGCAACCCCATCAGGGTGCCTGTTTGGCAGGGGCTTTGGGCTGAGGGGTGGAAGCAGGTCTGCTTGTACCCTGTCTGCCTCTCCCTCTAAAGAACCCCTCTGGGCATAAACAGAAGAGGAGCCTGGGCTTGGTAAAAAGGCCTGCCCTGGGAAGCTGCCTTTGAGGAGTGGCCTGCCTTTCCTTGGCCTGTGCACTCCTATAGGTGGTCCTATACTCATCCATTTTCTTCATATAATTCTCTGTTTGCTAGCCAAACAGAGAATTACCTAACAGGAAAATCCATGGCCTTAGTCTAGGTATCCTGTGACAGGCTAGTACATCTGAGCCAAGTCAATCTTGAAGTGCCACAGATGTAGCCATTACTCTAGATGACACATCATTGGAGTCTACTGCAGCATGGAATTGCATCTTGGAAGCCTCAATACCATCAGCAGCCACCTGCTCCAGCTCCTTGGCAAGCTGGCCAGGGACTTGTTTTGCTAGGGCCATAACAGAGTCCCATCTGGATTTTTGATACCTAGCAGTACAGGCCATATAATTGGCCTGTCAGAGTCCCAAGGATGCTGCCATGTACTGTTTCTTTGCCATGGCATCAATTCTCCTGGAGTCTTTGTCCGGGGTGTGTGAAGCCAAGGGAATGTTTGCCTTATCACAGGCTGCAGCCTGCACTACCCCAACATGGCTGCACTGTTGTGTAAGGAACTCCATGTCAGAGCCTGACAATGTATACCTCTTGTCCATTCTCTTATCCACAGAAGGTATAGTGTTAGGAGTCTTTAAAATCTTACATGTCTGTTTCCCAAAAGATTAGTGCAAGGGATAGACAGCCTCCTAGACTCTGGGATATCCATCATTTCCACATAGTCAGGCTCCTCCTGGTCATCCACATCTTCTTCCATAGGAAGCCGGAGGGTTTCAGCCACTTTTTATAAAACATGGAAATGGGAGGGGACTCAAAGCCTGGAGGAGACACTCCTGAAGGTCGGTCTGGGAGATGTCCAGGTCAATGGGCACATCCAGACTTTCAAATCCACATTCACTTTCCTCATACTCCTCTTCCTCCTCCTCGGTTCATAAATTCCTCTAAATGATACTCTTGAACTGGTGGAACGGCCCGAAACCGGCGCCTGCCTGATGGTGGCAGTTCGGTCAGAACAGGGAAAGCGACTGAACAATTTTGATCGCTTTGGCTATTTCTTCAGTGGTTGGAGGAAAGTTTTGGCTCCACACCAGCTGATGATTTTTCTTTTGTGGAATAGACTCCTCAGAATCGGCTCTCCTTTTGCCGAAAAGTCTTGCCCTGGTCAGAGGGCATCCTCCTGGTTCGGTCTGAACCGAACCGGCTGGCCATCCGTTCAGCGGACTTTTGGCCTCCCTATCCCCGAGCCTACCAACTCTCTTTTCTAGGGTAGCTGCAGGAAATTTTTGCAAATCTGGCAGTCTGCATTGAGGTGGTCAAACACCAGACAATAAACAGGTGGTGTGGGGTCAGCCTTAGCAAAGACTTCCCACACACACTGCAGTGTTGAAACCCAGTGGGTCGGTTTTTCTTTTGGGTTTCTCAGACATAGTGCCAGTCCTAATCAAACTTACCCTTTATGGCAATCCGCGAGGCAAGACCTCTTTATCGGTTCCCAACCTTGTCACGGGTGTGGAAAAACAGTAATAAAATCCGGGTTTTTTTTTTGAACCAATAAGAACCGGTAACCACACTCTAAAAGCACAATTTAAGATTTTTTAAACAACTTGATTGGTTCAAACCAAACCGATAAACCGTTTGCAAGTTCCACACAGAATAGAATAAAATAAAACCTATCTAGTACTCACGAATACCACAGAGAGACTGAACAGACAGGTTACGGTTTAAATTGATCCGAAAACCGAGAAAGCGGTACTTAACACACAAATTGAACCGAGCAGAAGCAGAAATCTCCGGGCGACTGTTCAGTGAGGCAGAGTAAAGAATCTGGCGTTTGAGTTTGAAGATCAACAGACAGAGTCTCAACCGAGCTCGAGCTCAGCGTTCCATGCCTGGCATGGAAAGTTAACTCATCTCGGGCAGTTCAAAGGTTGGGACTCACTGCTATTGTCAGAATACAGCAAGACTTCATGTTGTTTGAAAGATCTGTTTGCCGAACACTTTCATTGGTGACCTCCAGAGAGTAGTTGGAGAGGACATCAGTTGAATCCAAAATCGTGAAAAGACTAAATCGTAGTAGCTCTAAAGGTTGTTGCACGCTAGTAAAGGACCGAGAGGCCAATAATGTCGATGGCCGGAAAAGAACTGGGGATTATGGGGACCACCTCCATGTACTATGCCTGACGCCGGGGCGGGACAGACGTCGGAGGCGGTCCCTGCTGAATACTGCTGGCTAGTAAATTTCGGGCGCCTGCCGGCCTCAGTTCTAATGGTGTAACCTGGTGCAAGAGCTGTTTCTCAAGTAAGATTTGCTCAACTCCAGAGGCAGACCACTGCCGACAACTTCTAGCACCCAGCAGTCCACGGTGATAGCGGAACAGGCGGAAAAGTGGTGGAGCTGCCCCCCAACAGGGGAACCTGGGGAGAAGTGACGAGGCTGGGGAGACACCCTCAACCAGTCACTGGGAGGGCTTGGAGGAAGGGCCGGCCTAAGTGACCACCTGGACCCTTCATTTCAGGCTTCCTACTGAAGAAGCGGCAGATTTGGCCTTAGGGTGCTAAGCATGAGCCCGCTGGCCCTGTTGCTGGGCCAGGCGGGCGCAGGAGGCGGCAGTACAAAAGGGCTACGCTGCTGCTGGCGGCCTTTGTCCATCTGGGCAGATGTGATAGAGTCAAGGTGGCATTGGACTGCTCGATACTCTGGAGATGGCCTTCCACCCTGGTCCGAACAAGTCGGTGCCCAGGAAGGGAACATCTGCTAGCTTGTGCTGGGTGTCTGCCATGAAGGTGGAGATTCGCAGCCAAGCTCTCTGCTGCCATGGCTACTACGGCCACTACTAACCGGGCACAAGAGTCACCGATGTCCAAAGAAGTTTGTAGCTGTTTAGCCACCGCCTTCCCTGATCCGCACCTGCTTCACTGTCGTCTGAAGGTCAGCCGGAAATGAGGCATCACCTCATTTAGGGAACCTATAAGGGTGTGAGAAATGTGCCATCAGTACAGCTGGGCTAGCCTGTCAAAGGCCAAGGAGGAAGCAGCATAAACCTTCTGCCCAGATTCTTTATCAGGCGTTTTGACCACGTCCCCAGCGCTCCCGGAACACACGTCAGTCACCAGCCCTCCAGAGGGTGCTCTGAGAAACCGGACAGTGAACTAGTGGGGACTGCGTGCTCCGATAACCATCCTGGCCAAAGCTGCGGGACAAGATGCAAGGAGACAACTCCAGGGCCAGTCCAAAATGGCTTCGCCACAGGAAAGCCACTGTAGGAATCTGGTCGGTCCAGTATCTCCGTGAGGGATACCTAGCCTGCTTCTGAATGGGTTCGTGCGCATCCCAGTGGACTCAGATGCATCAAAGTATACCCAAGAACAAGAATGTGCTTTCATCCACCGACTGACCCCTGCTCATCCTGGTCAATGGGCCTGGAATACAGGAGGAGTCAGACTCAAGAGGAGTCTACAAACAGCTGCCGGCGCCTGAACCACCCACCACCTTCAGAGGTCGATCGGGAGTGAGGTGACTGAACCTGTGGGGCAAGCCCTGACCCAACCAAGGATCCTTGATCGGGCCTGAGTCTTGGTTGAAGAGGAGGTGGCTCCACCACAATGGGTGGAACAGCCAGTTTCGCCAAACAACGGCGCCGGGTCGGCTCCTTGATAACCACGAGGTGTTGCTTTAGTCGCTCCAGTGACAGCCACTTCATTGCCGGAGAAAGCGAGCGCAGTCTGGTTGTTACCAGTGAACAAAAGTTGCTGCCATATCATGTCCTTGTAGCCGGTAACTTATGTTGGAGCCTATTTTCTGAAGAGGATGAGCGAACACCGCTTCCATGGTGCCAAGACAGAGACCGCCAATGTCGGCGGGACCTACTCTACCTGGAAGAGGACAGAAACCTTTGGGGTCGCCAAGGGTGGGTCAAAGAGGGCGGGAAAACCCACTCATCCCCTGGTTCAGGGTCCTTTACCAGAACTCGCACAGGAGGCCTGGGCAAGTCCTCTATAACGGTAAGAAAGGTTGTCTGCTTCTCCAGTTGACAAACCGTCCAACAGGTCGAAGAAACATCTCGACCACGTCGGCGGATATCTCGGCCTGCTGACGGACGAATGACGTGAAATAGCAGCCTTAGCCACAACCTCAACAGTAGAGAGCGATGGTCCGATAAAGGGATCTTTCCTGCTCCACGAACGTGAGTCAGGTGGGACGTACCTTTGGTTCTTATTTCTTGACCGACTGGAATGTCCCGATGTCCCTTATCCCTTGGTGGAGAGGGGCTGGCAAAGCTCCTTAAAGGAAGCAGTGTAGGAGGAGCCCCAGGAGAGTGGGACAAACACCACAGCAAGGAGGAAGATGAGCGGCCTGGGTCGCCTCCTCCTCGAGGCAATCAACTCCTTCAGCTGCTCTGCTGAGCCCACAGCCAGGACACCACCAGGGCCTCCTTTGACTTCATCGGCGGGTACAGTTTCTTGGGGCCGCCAAAGTTGTTGTCTGGCAGCGTGGTCCTCTAAGACAGAAGGCAGAAGGACTTGCACAGATCGCGGGCCTGTGGACCCGTGGGCAAGGCCCAGGCAGTAAACACATGTGGAATGCGGATCAGTCAGGGACATCTGCCACAAGGGCACCAAAGGAAACTTGAGTTGATTTGTCCATCGCGGGCTGCGAGGGAAGATGAAGACCATGGTCTAGAAAACTCATAAAAACAGAGCGCTAAGGAGGGAACCTGAGCTTCCAAACGGTAAGGAAGATCTGCTGTTATAGGGCGGAGCGAGGTTTTACCACCCAGGTGGCTGGGAGGAGCTAGCTTGAAGACCTTCCAGCAAGAATTAAAGCTGACAAGGAACCTGCCAGACAGTGTGGATTGAACATATCCATGTCCCTAGAAATGAAAATTATGTACCTACCGTAATTCCTGATCTTTTTGTATCCTCACCATTCATCGCCTTTGGGTTCTGGCGGAGGTCAAGACCCTCGCGGGAGCTTTTGAGGGATGGTGGTGTAGGCGCACCGTCGCCACCCTCGAGGCCGCTGCACAACATGGTGCTCACGGGTTGGCCATTAAATCTCATCGAACCACCCTTCTGCCAGTTCTGACTTGCCATAGAGTAAGAAAGGGTTGGGAGGGACAATGAAGTCCAAAGCAGAGACAAAGGAAAAATATACAAACTAAAGGAGAAATAAGCGACAGGACAAAAGGAGAGTTAGAAAATCTAAGGGGACTGGGAAGAGGCCCCAATCTCTGAAAGCAGAAGGGGGAGACATACAAATGAACCTCTGCCCGTCTCTAGACTGTATAGGAACTGCAAAGGAGTAGCCAGGGATTTAAGGTCCCAAGGCTCCATCCTGGGTCCCCTTCTCTTCTCACTCTATCTGAACACCCTGCCCAGTGCATGCCCTGGCAAAATTCTCCTGTATGCAGGCAGCCTTGTCCTCTTTAGCCACTCACACATAATTCATCTCCTTCAGGACACCCTACAGCAGTCTTTCAATAATGCGAAGCTTGGTTTAAGGGCAGACTCCTCATCAATCTTAAAAACCAAAGCTATGCTCTTTTCCCACCCCAAAACAAAGATAGCAACCGCCTACTTTATAGCTTCCTAGTACCAAACAGCCACTGGAACAAGTCTGCTCCTACAAATACCTTGGGGTTACCTTCGACTCAGCCTCACATTTCACAACCACATTGATGCTAACATCCGCCCTTTAACACATGGCTTGGCATCCTCTTCCATAGAACCTGCCTTCTCGTCGCTCCGGCTGGCCTGTCACGTCCTCCATTTTGTCCCTTGTAGACTATGGTCTACCAGTCTATAGTGCTGCCGACACGACTGCCCAAAAAATTCACTTAACCCTGAATAAGGTCTGCAGATTGATTACTGGTGCCCCAGGCTCACACACACCTGTCAGCTGTATGATGAGCTAAACTGCTCCAATATCAAACCTGCCTCCTCACAAAAAAAAAAAAAAAAAAAAAAAACACCCTACTCGGGCTCCCCAGGTAACGGCATCCATCCACCAGATCCCACCCACTATTGCAACACGGTCATCCAACAAGACCACTCTAATGGTCCCCAGATCAAGAACCAGCCGTGGCCAGAGGTCCTTCTGCTACAGAGCCCCATCCTGGTTTAACTTCTCCCTGCCCCCATCACCAATGCCACCACCATCTCCAAGTTCAAAAGCACCCTTCGAAACCAACTCTTCAACACTGTAGCTGCTCCTGTCTCTGAAAGTAGCCTCCACCTCGACTTCTCATGACAACGCCTACCAGGCGGCCTCCACCTAGCCATCCCCACCACCTTCCGGTACACCGCACCTATGTCTAACCAGGCCAGTGCCAGCTATTTCATTGTATACCTATTAAGATTGCTCAATTCTTGATACCAACTTGTGAACACCTGTTCTCAATTACATAACCTGTCACCTAAATGTATTTTGTCTGACCTCAGTGTGACGCTCTGTTGAACACCTATTGTTTTGCAAACCTATGCTATGTAACCTAAAACTATGTATGTCTTTAATGTGACGAGGTACCTTTGGAAACAAGCCTCTGGCTCAAAGGTTGTAAACTGATTTCACAAATAAAATAAATAAATAAATAAATAAAGGTCTGGGTGAATCAGGTCCGGACGGGCTGGAAGCCACCTTGGGAGCCTGGAGCTGAGGCAATCTGGATACTACAACTGGCAAGGCCAGTCTGGGGCTACCAGAATCACCTGTGCCTTCTCCATCCTTGGCTTGAGAACCACCTTGGGGATCAAAATGGAAATGGGGAAGCATAGAAGAGGCTCCGGGGTCCATGGCCTCGAGAAGGCATCCACCTACAGCGAGCCCTGCTGAGGGGTGTGGGCATGAAACAGCCTCAGCTTCACATTCTTCCTGGAGGCAAACAGGTCCACCTAAGGAGTGCCCCAGTGGGAGAAGAGATCTTGTACTATACCCAAGAGAGACCACTCATGAGATGCAGCACCTATCCGGCTTAGGGCATCGGCCAGAGTGTTGGAGCTCCTGCCACATGGATGGCTAGGAGATCTGCCTCCAGTTTGCTCAAGAGAGACCAAGTGCGGAGGTCCTTGCACAGAGGCAAGGGCGTGTCCCGTCCTGGAAGGTTAGGTAGTACATGGTGGGTGGTGTTGTCCATCTGGACCTGGACGACCAGACCATGTACAAACGGGCGAAGGCAGTGAGGGCTAGTCGGACTGCTCGAAACTCCAGCAGGTTGATATGACAGACTCCTGATGGGACCAGAGGCCGTGCGCTCTGAGCTCCCCAGATAGGCACCCCAACCCAGAGGCATCTGTTAGAGTGACCGTCGGCTCTGGGTGGACGAACGGATACCCTCCTGCAGATGAGCTGGAACGAGCCACCACTGGACAGCGTTCCACATCTCCTGGGTCACTATCACTGGCTGATCCAGAGAACGAGCGCTGGGACCATTGGCAGGCCGGCCTCCGTGAAGGGATGCGTGGCCAGTGGGCACAGCGGACCACACTGATGCAGGCCACCTTGGGGCCTAGGGAAGTCCCGGCAGGGCGCAACTGCCCAACCAGAAATGACTGGGCAAAGGAGGAAAGAACCTCGGCCCTGTCCGCCGGAAGTCACGCTCTGGCTCGTGAGACAGTCAAGCTCTGCCCGATGAACTCAATCACCTGCAATGGCACGAGTTCGATCTGGCCTCGTTGATGAGAGGCCAATCTGAGAGCAGACCTGGAGGGTCAGATCTCTGGACCGCTCCACCTCCAACCTGGAGGAGGCTGCAATCAGCCAGTCGTCCAGGTAAGGTACACCGGACCCTTTGGCGGCCTTGAGGAATGCTGTCACCGCTGCCATGCATTTGGTGAAGACCCTTGGAGTTGGAGAGAGCCAAGGGCATTGCCGGAACTCTGTAGGATCCCTCTGCTCTGAAGCGGAGGAATCTCTGGTTGGATGGACAGATTGGGACGTGAAAGAACACATCCTGAAGGTCCAGAGAACAGAACCACACACTCATTCCAAGGATGGGATGATCTGAGCCAGAGTGACCATACTGAAGGTTCGAGACCTTAGGAACTTGTTCACGCTTGTGTAGGTCTGGAATGATGCGCCAGCCCGTCGCTTTGGGACTAGGAAGTACCTGGAACAAACCCTGTGTCCAATGGAGAATCCAGCCACCTCCATGATCACCTTCTGAGGAGAGCAGGACAATGTCGGTTCAAGAGCCGACAGAGGCTGCGGACTCCATAGCCCCGTAGGGGCGAGCAGCTCGATAGGGTAGGGACTGCTCGAATCCAGAGGCAGACCCTTTCCTACCACTTCCAGCACCCAGCGTCCATGGTGATATCTGACCAGGCAGAAAGGAAGTGGCGGAGTCGGCCTCTATCTCTTATTGTTACTGCAGCCAGCTGCCTACTCAAGTTGCTCGTTAAATGAATATTATCTCAAAGTATGTTATAACTGAGTATCTTAATTTTTTTTTAGTTGTTTTGGTCTTATTGTGCATTCTTTCACTACCTCTGTATGTATGTTGACCCTCATCCTTTGACGTGGAACCTTTGTAAGCGAGCAGTTTCTACTCAAAGGTATTTGTAATCCGAGAATTTAATAAATAAATAAGTGCGAGCCTGGTGGCCCTGATGCTGGTGCTACTGGGCCAGATGTGCTGCCAGGGCTTCACGCTGATGTCGGCGTTTCTCCTTCTGGGCACACGTGACTGAGTCCAAGGTGGCGTTTGACTTCTCGATCCTTTGCCCATGACCCTCCACCCGGGACTGAACAAGTCAGTACCCAAGAAGGAACGTCTGCCAGCTTGTGCTGGGTATCTGCCGTAGGTAGAGATCCACAACCAAGCTCTGCGGCAAGACGGCCACCGCGCCTCTACAGACAGGGCACACGAAGTCAGCCGGCGTCCAGGGAAGTCTGAGCTGTTTGGCCACAGCCCTCCCTGATCCCGCACCTGCTTGACCGCCATCTGAAGGTCAGCCAGGAGATGAGGAATCACCTCATCCAGGGAGCCCAAAAGGGGTGTGAAAAGAAAAAATTACTCACCTTAGTAATGTTGTTTCTTCTAATGGAGTCTTGCTATATTATGACAATTGCATTATGACCGCTAGGTTAGAACTGCTCCAGAGGTGAAATAGTTAACTTTCCATGCAGGCATGGAACTTGGAGCGTGAGCTCGGTTGAAAACTCTGTTGTGCTTCAAATGCAAACTGTCAGATCTTTACGAGCTCAAACTCACTAAGGTTCTGTGTGGAAGCTGCAAACCACACTAGCCAACTGGCTACTATCAACATTCATTTTGGCCTAAAACAAAGACTCAAGTCAGGAGACCCAAAATGCAAAACAACACCAATTCACCCAAAAGGTAGGTGAAAAACAACAAGGTGGGCATCAAAAAGTGCCAACCCTGTACTGCCCACCCACATCCCCAAAACAAGAGGTTCTGAGAGGGCAGGCAGGAGAGGTCATAATACAGCAAGACTCCATTAGAAGAAACAACACTACTAAGTCGAGGTAATTTTTTCTTCAAACATGAAGTCTTGCTATATTATGACAATTGCAGACTACACAGCAGTACCCCCATGGAGGAGGGACAGAACCTACCTAGGAAATAGGCTCTGAAGCACGGCTGTGCCAAACCGAGTATCACTCCTAGCCTGGATGTCCAGGGAGTAATGCTTGGTAAAAGTATGAGCTGTTTTCCAGGTAGCTGCTTGACATATTTCTAGAATAGGAATGTCTCTGGCAACAGCCAGAGAAGCAGCCGTGCCTCTGGTAGAGTGAGCCCTCAGGCCTGTGGGGAGCTTACCCAACTTCTCATAGCGGAATTGGATACAAGAGACAATCCACCTGGCAATGGATCTTTTAGTGGCTGGCTTCCTTTACCAACCGCCATAGGTGAGGAACAGTTGAAGGGAGTCAAACCTATGACCCTTGGTACGCTCTATGTAGTAACTAAGGGCTCGCTTCACATCTAGGCTGTGCAGCATCCTCTCCCAGAGGAGGAGGTGGTCAGTGAAGTACACTGGAAGTGAAATAGATTGATTAAGGTGGAAATCTGAAACCACCTTAGGCAGGAGCTTTCTGTTAGTCCAAGGACCATCTTATCTATGTGAAAAAGAGAGAAACTCCTGCTCCACTGACAACGCTTGTAATTCACTTATCGTCCTGGCAGAGGCGATGGCTACCAAAACACAGTTTTCCAAGTCAAGTACTTGAGCTCAGCTGAAGACAAGGGCTCAAGGGGGTTGCATAAGCTGAGCAATGCAAACATTAAGATCCCAGAATGGAAGGTTGGTGTGAAACCACCCTTAAAAAACTTGGAAAATACAGGATGAGGTGAAAGGGAAGAGGATTTACCTGCTGAAATAAAGCAGACAGCTGCCAAGTGCACCTTCAGGGTAGCTGGTCTCAGCCCCAAAGAATTCAGGTGGACCATATAATCCAGGACTGTGGGTAGATCAGCAGAGACTGGGAAATATGTTTTTCCGAAAGCACCATATAGAAAAATTTTCCATTTGGAATTGTAAGAGCCCCAGTGGAAGGTTTCCCTGCGGCCTTCAATATATCCATTACACCTTGGAAAGGTGTAAATCAGCAAACTCTAACTCTTCAAGAACCAAGCCTTGAGATTGAGAGATTTGAGATTCAGGTACCAGACCCCTCCCTGGGCACAGGTTAACAGATTGTGAATCCTGGGAAGGGACAGGGAGGATGGACTGCAGGAGTGGATACCAGGGGCTGTCTGGCCCAATCCGGAGCCATCAGAATGACTTTGCATGATTGGGATCTGATTTGACTAGCACTTTGAACAGGAGAGGAAAGGGAGGGAAGGCATGAGAAACTTCCCTCCCAACTGAGGGCTAAGGCATCCAGTGGGAGTGAGCCCAACACTGGGGCCTGCAGCAGAAATGAGGAAGTTGGTGATTGTCTGGGGCTGCAAAAGATCTATCTCGGGGTGCCCATCTGGCAAATACTACTCCCAAGACCAGGGATCCAGTGACCATTCGTGGTGGCCTGGGAAATCCTCGGAGAGCATCTGCCAGGACATTGTCCTTGCCTGGGAGGTGAACTACCGTGAAGGGAGGTGTTCAGGGAGTAAGCCAGAGACCACAACTTCATCGCCTCGGTGCACAAGGCCATAGACCGACTGCCCCTTGCTTGTTGATGTACCACATTGTAGTGGTGTTGTCTGTTCTGACCTGAATACTCTTGTTCTGAACAGATTTGGAAAAAGCTTGAAGTGCTAGAAAACTGCTCTGAGCTCCAACAGGTTGATGTGGAGCAGAGATTACTGGGGAGACCACAGACCCTGGGTGGTGAGGTCGCCCATGTGAGCTCCCCAGACCAAGGGGGACGCATCTGTAGTAAGGATTAGAGAATGAGACCGAGTGACAAAAGGAACCCCTTGTCTCAGGTTGCTCTGATCCTGCCACCACTGTAGGGCTTGGATCAGGGTTCGAGTTACTGGGATCAGCTTGGTAAGAGGATCCTTTCTTGAGACCAAAAGCTCTCAAATGGAACTGGATGTCCCTCATCTGAAATCTTGCTCCTTGCACAACTGCTGTGGAAGCAGCCATGTGTCCTAGGAGCTGCAGAAATGCCTTGCTGGCCGGAAGACCTGCAGGGTAAATGAGGAGGCCAGGAGACTAGGGTCTTTGCCCTGTCCAGGGGAGGAAGGCCCTGGCTTCCTGTGTGTTCAGTTCTTCACCTATGAGGGTAGAAGCTGGACCAGCTCTAGAACTGACAGATTCAGAAGGAAACCTAGAGAGGTAAGCAGTTGCTGCGTTATCTGAAGATGTAAATTGACCTGGTCTGGGGACTGGCCTACTAAGAGCCAATCGTCCAGGTAAGGAAAGATGGCAATCTTTGCCTTCTTAGGTAGGCAACTGCTACAGCCAGGCATTTGGTGAATACCCTTGGGCAGAAGTGAGGCCGAAGGGCATTGCTCTGAACTGGTAGTGGCCTGAGGGCAGCTCGCGAACCGAGGTACTTTCGATGGGAGCTTCTGATGGGAATATGGAAGTAGGCATCCTTGAGGTCCAGGGAAGCTATCCAGTCCCCTGGCCTTAGAGAGGGTAGCATAATTCCCAGAGTCACCATTTTGAACTTTGGCTTTAAAAGGTGCTTGTTTAAATATCTGAGATCCAGGATGGGCCACCATTCTCCTGTCTTTTTGGGGTAAGGAAGTACCTGGAGTACAAACCTTTGCCCTGGTGTAGGGGACGTAACCTTTTCCACAGCTCTGAGAGCCAGAAGGGTAGAGACCTCTGCCTCTAGGCGAGTGCCTCTGATGGAGTTGCAGGTGAAAAGATCTGGGTCTCAGCTTTGGAAATTTTTGAAGCTGAGAACAGTCCCTGGCTTACTACTTCCAGGACCCACTTGTCTGATGTTAAAGACTTCCAGTCCTGGACAAAGTAAGCCAGCCTGCCACCTATAGGTAGAGGAGAATCTGCCCTGGCAATCGTGATAAGGGTGCCTGCTTGGCAGGGGCTTTGGGCTGAGGGGTGGAAGCAGACCTGCTTGTACCCTGCCTGCCTCTCCCTCTAAAGAACCCCTCTGAGCATAGGCGGAGGAGGAAGCTTGGGCTTGTAAAAGACCTATGCAAAGGCCTGCCCCTGCCTCTAGGGAAGCTGCTTTTGAGGAGTGGCCTGCCTTTCCTTGGCCTGTGCACTCCTATAGGTGGTCCTATATTCATCCATTTTCTTCATGTAATTCTCTGTTTGCTCCCCAAATAGAGAATTTCCCACAACAGGAAAATCCATGGCCTTAGACTGGGTATCCTGAGACAGGGTAGTACATCTGAGCCAAGCCATCCTGCAAAGTGCCACAGATGTAGCCATGACTCTTGATGAAACATCATTAGAGTCTACTGCAGCATGAAATTGCACCTTGGATGCCTCAATACCATCCATAGCCACCTGTTCCAGCTCCCTGGCAAGCTGGTCAGGGACTTGTTTCGCTAGGGCCAGCACAGTATCCCATCTGGATTTCTGGTACCTAGAAGCATAAACCATATAATTTGCTTGTCTGAATCCCAAAGATGCTGCCATGTACTGTTTCTTTGCCATAGCATCAATCTTCCTGGAGTCCTTCTCAGGGGTGTGAAGCTAGGGGAATATTATCTTGTCACAGGCTGCAGCCTGCACAACCCCGACATGGCTGCATTGTTGAGTGAGGAAATCAGTGTCGGAGCCTGATAAGGTACCTCTTGTCCATCCTTTTATCCACAGGAGGTATAGTGTGAGGAGTTTTAAAACTTTTACTGTCTGTTTCCAAAAGATTTATGCAAAGGAATAGACAGTCTCCTAGACTCTGAATATCCATTTCTACATAGTCTGGCTCCTCTTGGTCATCAACAGCTTCTTCAACAGGGAGCTGGAGAGTTTCAGCAACTTTTTATAAAACATGAAATGAGAAGGGGGACTCAAAGCCTTGGAGGAGAAACCCTAGGGGCTATCTGGAGAGATGTCCGGATCAATGGGTACATCCAGATCTTCAAAACCATATTCACTCTCCTCATATTCCTCTTCCCCCCCCGGTTCATAAAAATCCTCAAAATCATAATCTTGAACCAGTGGAACCGGCCGAACCGAACGCTTACCTGAAGGTGTTGGTCTGGTCGGAACCGGAGAGAGAGACTGGACAATTTGAATTGCTTTAGCCATTTCCTCAGCAGTTGGGGAGAACTTTTGGCTCTACACTAGCTGACTTTCTAGTCCTTTTGCTGGAACCGGCTCTTCGTTTGCCGAGGAAGTATCGCCTGGTCAGAGGGCACTCCTCCGGTTTGGTTGGCACCGAACCGGGCTGGCCATCGGGTCAGCGGACTTTTGGCCTCCCTTTCCTGAGCCTACCAACTCTTATCTATGCTGGCAGTAGGGAAATTGTGACAAATCTGGCAGTCTGAATGAGGTGGTCAAACCCCAGACAATAGACATGTGGTGTGTGGGTCAGCCTTAGCAAAGCTCCCCACAAACACTACAGTGTTGAAACCCAGTGGGTCGGTTTTTCTTTGGGTTTCTCAGACATAATGCCAGCCTAACCAACTTGCCCGCTTATGGCAATCCACCAAGCAAGACACCCTTATCGGTTCCCAACCGTGTCATTGGTCGTGAAAACCGTAATGAAATCCGTTTTTTTTTTTTTTTTTTAGAACCGATGAGAACCGAAACCGTACTCTAAAAAAGGACTAGCAGATTTTAAATACAACCTGATCGGTTCAAACCGAGCCGATAAAGAATTATAAGTTCCACAAGGAAAAATAAATGTAAAACCTATCTATTACTTACATTACACAGACAGAGCTTGAACCGACCGGTTGCGGTTTAATTCGGCTAAAACCGAAAATAACACTTTAAAGCGACAAAATGAACCGAGCAGAAGGAGAAATCTCCGGGACGACTGTTCAGTGAGGCGGAGTAAAGAATCTGACAGTTTGCGTTTGAAGCACAACAGACAGTTTTCAACGAGCTCGCTCTAAGTTCCATGCCTGCATGGAAAGTTAACTATTTCATCTCCGAGCAGTTCTAACCTGCGGTCATACTGTATTGTCATAATATAGAAAGACTTCATGTTTGAAGTGTGCCATCAGAACGGCCAAGCTGTCCTGATGAAGGCCTAGTGAAGAAGCCGCACAGACTTTCAGGCCCGGAGCAGTCCAGTTTCCTGGACTCCTTATCAGGTAGCTTGTCCACATCTTGAGCGCTCCCGAACGCCGGAAATGTTGTCTGTCACTAGCCCCTCCAGAGAGGGGTGCCCGAGAAACTGGAGAGTGAACCAGTGGGAACAGCATACTTTCGAGCCATCCTGGCTGAAGGTGCTGGACAAAGAAGCTGGCGCTGCCATGGCTCCAGGGCAGGGCCAACAATAGCTCCGGCCTCCGCGAGGCCTACATTGGGAATCCCTCAGTCCAGTATCTCCGTGACGGGATACTTGGCCCGCTCTGAAACTGGTTCAGCTTCATCCCAGTGGACTCTGAGATGAGCAAAGCATTCCAAGGAACAAGGATGGGCTCTTGTCCACCAACTGACCTCCAGTGGACTCCAGGTCAAGCGGCCTGGAGAACAAGGAGTCGTTGTCGAACTCGAGGAGACTGAAAAACTGCCAGCGCCTGAGCCACCCTCCACCTTCAGAGGTTGATCGGGAGTGAGGGTGACCGACAACCGGTGGTGCAAGCCCTGACCCGACCGAGAACCCTTGGTGGGGCCCCAGATTAGGTTCTGGAGCAGGGTTCCCACCACAATGGGTGGCACAGCCGGTGCCGGCTTCTGATCCTCGACCACGAGGGGTTGTTTCTGCCATTCGGTGACAGTTACTTAATGGCCTGGGAAGGCGACGGAGTCTGCTTATTCCCAGTCAAAAGGAGCTGCTGCCGTGACATTAGATCCTCCATAGCACTGACGCAATTTGCACCGGAGCCTATCCTCAAGACGAGGATGAGCGGGCCCGACTGCGACGCCGGTGGGATCTGGAAGAGGCTCGAGACAGACCTTCGGTGTTTCCGAGGGTGGGTCTGAGAAACCCACTCCTCCCTTGGTTCAGGGATCTTAACCGGGGCCTCCAGCATAGGAGGCATAGGCAACTCTCTGTTTCCACTAGGGGAACCAGTGAAGAAGAGTTGTTGGCTTCTCCACTCGACAGCCCGTCTGACTGGTCCAAGCAAAATCTCGACTACATGGAGCTGGTGTCTCGCCGCCTGACCTGGCAGGGGACACTGTGAAGCCAGCAACCTTAGCCGCAACCTCTACCAGTAGAGTGTCGACTGTACAAGGAAGGAGACCTCTCCCGCTCCCCACGAACGTCTACAGTGGGACTTACCATTAGAGTCCTTCTTTTGGACCGAGAGGAATGTCTCAAGGCCCCTCTCCCTTGGTGGAGAGGGAATGACAAAGCTCCTTCAACAAAGCCGTGCAGAAGGAGCCCAAGGAGAGCGAGATAAATACCACAACCGATGAAGATAATGCTGCAGCCTGGGCAGCTTCCTCCTCGAGGGCAATCTGCTTGAGATCAGCCGAGCCCACAACCACGGACACCGCCTAACGGGCCTCCTTCGACTTGACCGGAGGATAACGTCTCTCGGGCACCTAAGTTGCAGTCTGGCAGCCGGGGTAAAAGGACTTGTGGCAAGTCACAGGCTCATAATAGTGTTCAAGACCCAGGCAATGACGCACGTGGAGTGCGGATTGGTCCGGGACATCATCTGCTCAACAGGGCACTGACGAAAATCATGAGTAGATTTGTACATCGCAGCTGCAAGGGAAGATAAAGACCGAAGTCTTGTAAATTTTAAAACTAGTTTCAGGTTAACCAAGAGTTTGGATCCAGGCCTACAACGCAGAGCCAGGAGGGAACCAGATTCCAAGCGGTAAGGAAGATCTGCCATGGGGTAGAGCAAAGAGTTTTACCACCCGGTAGGTGGAGAAGCCAGCTTGAAGACCTTCCGGCAAGATTTAAGGCAGCAAGGAACCTGTCAGTAAGTGTGGATTGAACATATCCATGTCCCTGGAATGTAAAATTATGCACGCAAGATGCAGAAACCCAAGGGCAACATATCAGTTTTTTTTTTTTGGGGTTGTTCTCAACCACACAAGAAAGGGATCTGGGGCTGTCTATCTGATGGCCTGAAGGAAGCAACCCAGTGTGATAAGACAGTGGGGAAGGCTAGTAGGATAGTGGGAGTACACAGGAGGGGTATCACCAACAGAAAAGGGGAGGCAGTGTTACCCTGTATAACCCATTGGTGAGGCCAACCCTGGAGTACTGTGTCCAGTTCTGGAGGCTCCACCTCAGGACAGAGATCGGGTGGAGGTGGTCCAGAGAAGTGCAACCAAAATGGCGACGCTGCATCAGAAGCCTATAAGGAGACTCCGGGAGTTAATGACATACTCACTGAAGGGGAGACATGATAGAGACATTCAAATACCTCAAGGGTAGTAAGGTACAAGAGGAGGTATATTGCACAGAAAGATGCTCAAGGACAAGGGGTATGATATGAAGATGGAAGGGGAGACTGAGGAAATTTCTTCACGGAAAGAATGGTGGATGCCTGGAACAGTCTCACAGCAGAGCTGGTGAGTACCAAAATGCTAACGGTTTCAAACATGCACGAGATACGCACAGAGGAACTTAGTAACAGGGCTTTTTGTGGTGTGGGGGGTGGGAGAGGTAGTAAGGTCAGATCAACTAGGGTCTATGGTAGAATAGTAGGTAGGGGCTGGTGGGCCAGAAAAAACAGTTACTCACCTGTAACAGTAGTTCTAGGAGTGGTATATGTTGTTCATCCACACTACCTAGCATTGTCCCTTTCCTTTTAAATCTTGCGGAAGTCTTCAAGCTGGCTCCTCCACCACCGGGTGGTAAATACCTCGGCTCGCCCCATGCGCCAGATCCTAGCCGCTGGAAGCCAGGTTGTGCGACTTAAGCCAGGGAGGTCAGGTGGTGCATGTGGATGAACATATACCACTCCTAGAACTACTGTTACAGGTGAGTAACCTGTTTTCTAGGAGCGTGGATATGTTGTTCATCCACAGTCTGGCAGACTCCTAGCAGTTCAATGGTAGTATCCGAATCCGAGGAGTCGGATAAAGGGTCTCACCTAAATCTCCTCGATGCCTAGGGTGATCAGGGTGACCATGATGGACAACCTCCGAGGCTGTTTGGTGGTGGTTCCACCAAAATTAGTGGAAGCCAGTAAAGGCCGAGCCGAAATGTGCACCGGACCCACCAGAGGGAGAACTGGAGTGCTTGGCACGAGGGAGTCTGTCGGCCGAAGGGCTGAGGCCAAGTAATGGCGTACTGCCGGCTTTGAGCCTGTTAAAAGAAGTTGCTGCCACATGAGGTCTTCATAACATCAGAGCTTCCAGTCCAAGTCTCTCCTCGTCCAAGGAGGATGATGAGGCAGTGAGTGGCGCCTCGTCCGGAAGTGTTTGTGGCCTTTCTCGGATTTTCGACCGAGGGTCCCTCATCAATCGACCGACGACAGTCGGGAAAAGCCGGATTCGTGAGAACCGGGGTTCCGCTTTTGTCCCTCAATCGATGCCCAAAGGACAGGTCTCCCTCGCCGGGAAGGAGAGAATAGGAGTCCTCTCCAGAGAGTCACGATGGTATGCCGGTAATAACTGCCTCGATCGGGTCGAGAGAAATCTCAACCGTTCTGTCGCTTTCCTCGGCTCGTGCCCTGGCCTGACGGAAGATCCGAAAAGCCGGCAGGTAAGAGGCGATCTCGACCGTGGTTGAGACCCCTTGCTCCCAGAGTCGGACCGCTCTGTCCCAGGAGCATCTTCTCCGGTAGAAGAAGATGGTTTAGGATCCTCCTTCTTGGAGCAGGAGGAGTGCAAGCCCGGGGCGCCTCACCCTTAGGGAGAGACTGGCACAACTCCCAGAAGGATCCGTGAAGGTGCAGCCAAAGTTGAGCGGCAGCGAAGAAACTTTGATTGGCCAAAGTTTTGGCAGCTGCTTCTTCAAAGGTGCCATCTGCTTGGCCGGATCTGCAGCCAGCGAAACCGCCCACCTGGCCTTCAGTTTCCGCCGTGGATTGCGGCCCAGTCTCCCAGCTTAAGCGCGCGCGCTTTACGGTCCCTCCAGAACGGGGATGGAAGGCCAAACAGATGGTGCACGTCAAGTATCATGCACAGCGCCGAGGCAGTATACGCACGAGAGGTGGGGATCGTGTGAGACATTCTTTGTCCACAAGGACACCGCAAAACCGGGACAACTTGTCCTCCATATCCGAAGCATTCGAACTGAATCGCATAATTTTACGAAGTTTTAGCGGCGCAGTGCGGTGCCAAATGTCGATTTGACTCCAGGCCTCTGTTACTGCAAGGTACGAGGGAACCTGCATCTTCCAGCGGAAAGGAAGATCTGGCATCATGGGGCTAAGCAGAGGTATTTACCAGCCAGGTGGGTGGGTGGGAGGAGCCAGCTTGAAGACTTCCGGCAAGATTTAAAAGGGAAAAGGACAATGCCAGACACTGGATGAACAATATATCCACGCTCCTAGAACGTCCCCTTCTACTGATAGCTTACATCTATTTCCGTGCTGCTAGAAATGTCAAAATGATGCTTACAGATATTGAAAACAATATGTGGGTATAAGGGTGTCCCAAACTCACTTTTCAAGCTGTCCCACCTGAGGGGAACAAATATTTTACACCCAATATTTGACAAGAGCAGACAATATTAAGATGTGTATGCTTACATACCTTTGTTTTGTTACAACTTTCTTAGCTGTTTTATCTTGAGTCCACGTTTTTTAACAGTAGCTTTCGCCTTAACCTGCGTTTTGGCAATTCCAAACTTCACAACATTAGCCCAAGAGTTGGCTGCTGGGGAAAAAAAAAAAAAAGTGAAGCTGGAAAGTACAATTCAAGAAGAACTTACCGTAACAGATCTTGAGAAATAGCTCTTGCAGCAGGTTACACCATTAGGACTGAACTCGGCAGGCGCCAGGACCCCATAGAAATTTTCTAACTAGCAGAGTTCAGCGGGACCGCCCGACGCCGGGCACAGTACATAAGGAGGCGGTCCTCCAGAATCCCCAGTTCTCCCGGTCGCTGGATGACATCAGAAGAGAAGACTGCAGATCCGCCATCAAATGGCAATCAGAGAGATGCTGAGAACACCTGATCCTAGGAGAAGGATGTTGAATTAGAATCTACCTCCAGCGTGGACGGTGGGAGGAAAGTACCTACTGCAGAGTTGTTCTCGAAGATCTACTGTTAAGTAAGTTCTTACGTAACTATACTATCTTACTTCAAGAAACAGCTCCGCAGCAGGTTACGATTAGGACTGATTCCCAAGCAATAATGGAAATCCAACACCATTAGGAGGAAGGACGGAAGAAATCTTAATAGAACCTGAACCTAGGACAGAAGTCCTTCAAAGGACTGCTAGACCAAACCTGCTCTTCACCTCTATGCAATATCCAGGCTATAATGCCTGATGAGTGTACATGGAGCTCAAGTAGCTCCAGCACAGGCGGCTGAAGAGGACACATTCTTTAGAGCAGGTAGCCACCCCCTTGAGGAATGACTCTTAACCGCGCCTCGTAAGGTGTTTGTTAACGCTCTGGTAACCGAACATGATACAGTGAATGAGCCACCTGGACAGCTACTGCTTGGAACCAGGAGTTCCCATCATCCTGTGAGCAAGGGAGACAAAAGCTGGTCCAATTTTCAGTGCTGTTTGGTTCTGGTCAGGTAGTATCGGACACCTATGCACATCTAAAGTGTGCAACAGGGCCTCCTCAATTAGAATACTTGGGGAAGTACACTGGTAGATCAATGTCCTGATTAAGGGTGAGCTGAGACCACCTTAGGCAGAAACTTAGGATTAGTCCATAAGGATACTCTGTCTTAGTGAAAAGCCAAATAAGGTTCTTTTGCACTGAGTGCATGAAGTTCAGAAATTCTTCTGGCTGAAGTAACTGCAACTAAAAACAACGTCTTCCAAGTAAGGCACGTAGCTGCATAATCCGCGTCTGGCTCAAAGGCTGGCAGTAAGCTGCTCAGGACAAAGGAAGATCCCACAGCGGAATGGGATCCTTAATCAGAGGTCTAAGGTGAGAACACCTCTCAGGAAGGATCGTGCCGTGTCCAACTGAGATATGGTGCGCTGGCCTATAGGAGTGCGATAGGCTGAGATGGCACATAGGTGTATTTTAATCGGGAGTACAAAATACTGTCTGAAAAGAGACAACAGCTAGTCGTCCAAGACTGACTTTTCTGGACAGTGTAGAGGTGAAAACCCCGGCTTGAGCCCATAGGCAAAACAGCACCATTTTGTGGCGTAAGTAGCATGAGTGGCCAGTTTTCTTGCAGCCACCAGAACGTCAGCTACCTCTTTGCGACCCCGTCGCAAAATGGCTATGTCTCTAGGAACCAAGCGTCACGCTCAGAGAACAAAGGTCCGGATGGACAAAGGAGCCCGCCTCCTGAGACAGCAAGTGAGATCTGATTGGCAGAGGCACGGAGGTTCCCAGGACAGCTGATGTAGTAGAGGGAACCAGATCTGCCTGGGCCAGAGCAGCAGCGATAAGTATCAGCGTCGCTGCTCTGCAAAGTTTCAGAAGAACCCTCTGGATCAACGGAAGGGGGCAGGAGGAGAGGAATCTGTCCATCAGGAGAGGGACAATACGACTCGCCAAAAAAACACCAGGCCCTGGATCTAGCAAGCAAAAATGGGCAGTTTTGCTTTGGATGGGGACGAAAAGGTCTAACTCTGGTGTACCCCATCTGGAAACAGATCCTCTACTACCTCCTGGAGTAGTTCCCACTCGTGGACTTTGGCCTGAGAGCAGCTCAGGCCATCTGCGACTCAGCGTTGTCCACTCCTGGGACATGAACAGCAGTGAGGTTTGCGCCGTGTTGTAAACCCAATGCCACATCTTCATGGCCTCTCTGCAAAACTGGTAGGATGGGTGCCTCCTTGTTTGTTGAGGTAATACATCACTCGGAATTGTCTGTAACAGAAGAGTAATGGTGGAATCCCGACTAGAGGGCCTGCAGGGCGAAAGAACTGCTCTCATTTCCAGGATATTTATGTGGAGATGAGTCTCTTGGGCTGTCCTACCGGACACTGTCGAGGTGTGCACCCTATCCGAGCCCTAAGGAGTCTGTGGAGAGTGTCACAATCTGAGACTGTGCAATGAAGGGGACTCTCGCTGATAGATTCTTCGGATCTAGCCACCATTGCCAATCCCGGATTGTGGCCTTCGTGATCCAGATTGCAAGCTGCAGATGGTCTTGCTTTTGAGGCCAGTGGACCCGTAACATCCACTGGGTCACCAGCATGTGGAGACGGGCTAGCAGGACTGTTGCAATGGTGGCAGCCACGTGTCCGAGGGCAAAGAACCAATCTGGCAGGAACAGTCATTGCCAAAATGTCCCTGATGAGGGATCTGATGTGTTCTATGCTGTCCTGGGGAGAAAAGCTTCCCTGGACGGTGTCCAGAACTGCGCCTATGAACTGCAGAGTCTGTGACAGAACCAGGCGGACTTCTCTTGATTGATAATGATGCCCATCTCAAGCGGAGATCGAATATAATGAATGGCAGACATCGGGTCTCCGGGAGGTTCCATGAAGCCAGTTGACCAGGTAGGGGAACACCAGCGGCCTTGTCTCCACAGAGTCGCTGCTACGACCGCCATGCACTTCATGAATACCAGGTGCTGATAACAGTCCGAGTGGAGAGTTCGGAACTGATAATGGTGACCCTGAAACTCGAGCGCAGAAATTTCCTGTGCGTTTGAGCAATGGATATGCAACTAAGCATCATGCATGTCAAAGGGCGCTAGGAAGGCGTCCTGATTGAGCATGGGAATCGGACCTGGAAGGGTCACCATGCGGAAGGAAGCATTTGTACTGGATCGACTCGTTGAGGTCCAGTATCGACGGGGGTCCCGTTTTCCTGGAACGAGAAAGTAGTAAGAATATCCTGCACCCATCTGGTTCCGTGGAATCGCTCTACAGCTTCTTTTCCCGAGAATCGCGAGGACCTCATGCTGTAAGAGCAGGGCGTGCTGACCGAGTAACAGAAAAGCAGGAGGTCTTGCTGGTGGGTGGTCGAGAAATTCTATGAAGTGGCCTTTCTTGACCAGTTAGAGAACCCACCGTCGGGTGGTAGACTGCCACCCTAAAAGTGGCGGAGCTATGCTACCCCAACCTTTGTGCCCATTGAGCCAGAGGAGGGCAGGGGCCAGGAAGTAGTCATGCTGTGGCAGTACTGGTCCCTGCAGGCTGGGCCAGTTTAGTGTAGTGTTGGCCTCTGCCTGGGGCGACTTAGCCTGGGCTGAACACTGAAAAGTGCCCTTTGTTGCCGGCCGGAGAAGTGGCTGCTGCCTTTGTTGATGGCTCAAGCAGGCTCTGGTTCCTATAAAAGGAACCAGGACTGGATCTGTTACATAGCCTGTACAGACCTGACTGCCTTCCCAGTGTCCTGAAGTTTGGTGATGACCTCAAGAGTTCACCAAAAAGTACTTCACTGTTGTAGGGGACGTCAAGAATGTTCTTCTGTCGTCCAGGGTGAACCAGGAGACACGGGCAAGAATGTCTCTGGAGACCGATGCCTGAAGCTGCAGCTCTGGCGGACAAGTCCCATGAGAATCGTATCTGGCTCGTGGTACTGGGTACCCACATCAGACCCTGTGTGGACAAGGTTTAGAAACTCCGGCTTCTGATATCCATCTGGAAGTTTATCGACCAGGTCCTGGCCCTGTACCCACAGGGCGTTCTGAAACTGTACCATGTGAGGTAGGTTGTTCAGGGACCTGATTGAGCATGTAGCAGCAGCATACATGCGCCTCCCAGAGCATCCAGTTGTTTGGATTCCTGGTCCGGTGGCTGTATGCCTTACGTGCTGCGGTCTTTGGGACCAGTCGTGTGAGGCCTAATGACCAGGAGTCTGCCAGAGGTGAGGCAAGTACTGGTCCTCTTCGGGGCCTTGTACAGGCATTCAGCTTTCTTGGCACAGCTGGAATGGAGTGCAGACACTTCCACGCGAGCATTGGTGACATCCGCGAAGGTGTCCACCAAGGGAGGCACTACCACAGGCTTTGGGTCTTTCTGCCAAAGATAGCGGGCAAGGCGCTGTCTTTCGGGGTAGGTCTTCAGCATCCCACCCCATGTTACCATGGATGTGCCTCCTGATCTCTGAGGAGAGAGATAATCTAGAGGAGACCTGGGAAGGTCATGTGGGTTAGGTGATGGAATGCTAAGTGGAGAAGGAGCTCTGGAATAATCAGAGGTATCCGATCTGGAGTCCTCCCAGACTGAGTGTACCGACAATGCCTGGGTCGCTAGGGGCTGGGGTACCCGGATGGAGATCTTGAGGGAGGCCTTCTCCTGTCCATGGATCTACCCCTAGGAGGTGGAGTCTGCTTCTTAGGAGTTGGTGGTCATCCTGCCAGCCCCTTGGGTGGAGGAGGCGTGGGAAGTGAAGAGTAGGTTTCTGGGACCACATCCTTTCAGATGGTGTCCACCAGAAAGTAAAGAGATCCTTTACTTCTTGTAGATTCATGCCCGACAGGCCTGGCGCGCGGCGGGTGTGAGGTCGCGGGAGTTTCGGGGTGGGCGAGATTCCCTCTGGGCTCGGCACCCTCAGTGTCACCCACCTGGTCTTCAGGCAGTGTCGTGTCCTCCTCCGTGGAATCCCTGTGACCGGAGTCCACTGACTGGGCGGTCTTGGCTCCAGTGAATGCGAGGCAGGCAGTCGCTTGGCCTCGTCATCTGGTCCGGAAGCAGCCTGGCCAACCGTATGCTTGGAAGGCGTCTGGTCCATCATCTGCTTTGGGGACGTCAGGTCTTTGGTCATACTGGGTGGTGGATCCGGACCTCTGGGAGGCTGGGAGACCAATCTGGAGTGGGGTCCTGACATTCGGTCGATGAGGAAGACTTGGAAGAGGCCCGAGAGGGAGTGGAGAAAGCCGAGGGCCTTGAAGTCTTGATGGGCTGGAGAGTCAAAGAACTGTCTGAAGCCCAGACTTTGACCGGAGGGGGGCTGAGAACGAGCTCTGGAAGGAGAGCAGTCCAATCTGGTGGAGCCGAGCTACAGGAGTCGAATCGGATCTGGACCTTGCTTTCTCCGGTGCTTAAGGGCCTTGGAAGAAGAATCGCCCCGGAGGAAGGTTCTTGGTCCATCCTGCCAAGTTTTCTTCCAGCAGATAAGCCTGAAGTGCCTTCTGACGGCAGATCCTGGTGCTGAGGCTGTTGAACCCTTGGCAAAAGGTGCAGGTCTTGGTGTCGTGGTCCGGCCTAGGCACCGCACACAGGAGGAATGAGGATCCTTGAAGGGATCTGTTTATGAAGAGCACACTTGGAAAGGTCCTCAAGTGAAGGGTTGGAGATGACATTAGGTTTGAAAAAACTCTTGAAGTTCAAGTCGTGCGTGCACTAGGTAGAGGCCAATGCTGGCAGTGCGACATCGGGAAAAGAACTGGGGATTCTGGGGCACGACAGACTGAGGCGGTCCCGATGAACACATCTAGCTAGGAAGTTTCCGTGGGTCCTGGCGCCTGCCAGCTTCAGTCATAATGGTGTAACCTGCTGCAAGAGCAGTTTCTCAGTAAGATCTACTGTTGAAGTGTCAGACTTTATTCTAAGAACAATGATGTTAAGTAGGGTATTGCTGCTGGCAGCACTAGCCACTACTCAGCAACTGAAAGAATTACTATAACCAAAAGACTTGATAAACCCCAAAAGCAGAGTAGCTCTTAAGAACAGTGAATGATAAGCGGTGAACATTCCAACCTGTGCATTTTAATTACATTTAGAGCAACACTAGCCAATCTTCTACAATACCTTTTATCTTTTCAGTCTGATTTGCCACTTTTGTACATTTGAAACAGGAGTGCTCCTGGTACAAGATTTTAACCAGCATTTCAGCAGTTTTGTACAACTGCCCCACAAGGTAAAGGGGCCTTGCAAGCTTGTTCATTTCTATGTTAAAAATGGGCACTCAAAACCACTGAACAATGATGAAAGCCATACTAAAACCCCTCCACTTATTTCAAAGGTTAAAAAATGCTAATGCAGACTCCTAATGTTCCCCCCTCAAGTATGAGGCAATCTAAGAAACAGGTTACTCACCTGTAAAGTACAATTACGTAAGAACTTACCATAACAGTAGATCTTGAGAGAAGCTCTTGCAGCAGGTTTCACATTGATGACTGGCACCACCTGCGGCGGTTTGGCAACTTTTCTCTAATAGTACTGACTTGAGCCCTACATTATCCACCCCGTCACCCTACAAAGGAGAGAGAGTTCCCCACGTGCTCAAATCTTGACCGCCCCACCCCTTCAGGCAAGAAATGACAAGCAGGATGAAACCTGATTTTCAATGACCTCATCATCAAATACGAAAAATACGCGTCCTGAAAAGGGCCCGATCCTTGGGGAAGGTGGGCAAAATATACCTGCTGAAAGAGCTTCTCTAAGATCTACTGTTATGGTAAATTCTTACGCTAACTGTAATATCTTACTTCGTGAGAAGCTCTTACATGTTCACATTGAAGATAAGAGTCGTAAACAGTATAAACTTATAACACTGGGGAGGGAACAGCAGGAAAAGGACAGCAAGAGAAGGGAAGATCCTCAGGAAAGCAGGCCTTGCAGAACCATGAGGCAAACCTTACACTGCGTCTGGAAATGTCGGTTATAGTGCCTGGCGAAGGTATGACAGAACTCCAGGTAGCGGCAGCACAGATATCCGTCGTCAGTACCCTCTTCAGCACTGCAAAGGAAGTAGTGATAGCCCTGGCAGAGTGAGCATTAATCGCCCAAAGTAGACCCATTAGGCTTCCTCATAACAGTAGGAAATGCAGTGAACCAACCAGCGCAAAAGCGTTTGTTGACCGGGCAACCTATGGACAGTTAGGCAAAGGGCGCAGCTGATCAGACTTCCTATACGCATTGGTTTCCGTTAGGTAACATCAGAGCCCTGTGAGCGTCAAGGAATGAAAGAAGGGCCTCTCCCTGTTGGAATGCTCTGGGTAATACAGCGGGAGCTGAATTGACTGATTCAAAGTGAGCTCTGAAACCACTTTCAGCAAGAACTTCAGGATGGATCTCCCCACCAATCCGTTCTTGTGGAAGACAAAGTAAAGGAGTTCTTTACACAGAAGTGCTTGAAGTTCGAAATCGGCTCACGAGTAATTGCTACCAAAAATACAGGTTACTCACCTGTAACAGGAGTTCTAGGAATGGTATATGTTGTTCATCCCACTGTCTGGCAGGTTCCTTGCCGCTTTAAATCTTGCCGAAGGTCTTCAAGCTGGCTCCTCCCACCCTCGAGTGGTAAAACTCTCGGCAGCTCCGCCCATGGCGCAGATGTAGCCGCTGGGAAGCCAGGTTGTGCGTCAAAGCCGGGAGGTCGAGTGGTTCGTGTGGATGAACAACATACACCATTCCTAGAAAAAAATTACTCACCTTAGTAATGTTGTTTCTTCTAATGGAGTCTTGCTATATTATGACAGTAGCAGTTTGTCCCACCTAGAACTGCTCCAGAGGTGAAATGGTTAATACCATTCCAGAATGGAACTTTGAGCACGAGCTCTAGAAGCAGCTCAGTCTGTGATATTTCAAAACTGAACTGTCAGATCTTTCTGAGCAAAACTCACTAAGGTCTGTGTGGAAGCTGTAACCTACACTAGCCAAATGGCTACCTAAATATAAACAATCATTGCTGGTCCCAACACCGAGACTCAAGTCAGGGACCAGAACTACTAATACAATTCTAACAATAAGAGAATAAAACAACAGGATAATAAAACACACCCCAAAAGGGAGAAAGCTAAAGGGCATAAAAATAGTGCCCACACTAAACTGCCTGCACCCACCCAAGTAGAGGTTCTGAGAGGGCAGGCTGGGGAAGTCATAATATGCAAGACTCATTAGAAGAAACAACATTACTAGGGCAGGTAATTTTCTTCAAACAACGTCGAAGTCTTGCTATATTATGACAATGTAACAACTACACAGCAGTACCTCCATGGAGGAGGGACAGAACCTACTTAGGGAATAGGCTCTGAAGAACAGCTGTGCCAAACAGAGCATCTCTCCTGGCCTGGACATCCAGGGAGTAATGCTTGGTGAAAGTGTGTACCATTTTCCAAGTAGCAGCCTGGCATATCTCTAATATAGGAATGTCTCTGGCAGCAGCTAGAGACACGGCTGTATCCCTGGTAGAATGAGCCCTCAAGCCAGAGGGAGATCTCTGCCCAGCTTCTGATAAACTGGATACAAGAGACAATCCACCTGGCAATTGATCTCTTAGTGGCAGGTTTGCCTTTCCCAACTTCACCATAGGTGAGGAAAATTGGAGGATTCGAACCGGTGACCTTTGTGCAGCTCTATATAATAACTAAGAGCCCTCTTAACATCCAGGCTGTGCAACCTCCTCTCACCAGAAGAGGGTGATCAGTGAAAAATACTGGAAGGGAGATAGATTGGTTGAGATAGAAATCTGAAGCCACCTTAGGTAAAAATTTCCTATTAGTCCTCAGGACTACCTTATCCCTATGGAAAGAAATAGTCAGTTTCTACTGACAAGGCTTGCAACTCACTTATCGTCTAGCAGAAGTGATAGCCATGAAAAACAGTTTTCCAAGTTAGATACTAAGCTCTGCAGAAAACAAAGGTTCAAAGGGGTTGCATTAACTGGGCAAATTGCCAATGCAAACATTAAGGTCCCAGGCAGGGCCGGTTCCCGAAAAGAGTGGATTAGTATGGAGTAATCCCTTAAAAAACTTGGAAAACACAGGGTGAGTGGAAAGAGGGATGACTTTCCTGCTGACACAAAAGCAGACAGCTGCCAAATGAACTCTCAGGGTAGCTGGTCTGAGACCCAAGGAATTAAGATGGACCATGTAATCTAATACAATGGGCAAATCAGCAGATTCTGGGAAATATTTTCCCAGTACACCAAATGGAAAACCTTTTCCATTTAGAACTATAAGTAGCCCTAGTGGAAGGCTTTCTGGAAGCCTTTAGGATTTCAAGAACACCCTGAGAGAGGTGTAAATCAGCAACTAACTCCTCAAAGCCAGGCCTTGAGGTTGAGGGATTGAGGTCCGGATACCAAACCCTTCCCTGGGCACAAGTTAATAGGTTGTGATTCCTGGGGAGATAAAGGGAAGATGGATTGTCAGTGACAGAAGGAGTGGGTACCAGGGCTGCCTGGCCCAATCCGGGGCAATCAGAATCACCCTGCAAGGCTGGGATCTGATTTTGACTAATACTTTGAATAGGAGAGGGGAAGGGGAGGCAAGAAACTTCCTCCCAATCCAGGAGAAGGGCATCCAGGGGACTGAGCCCAACACTGGAGGCTTGCAACAGAACAGAGGAAGTTGGTGATTGTCTGGGGCTGCAAAAGATCTATCAGAGGAGTGCCCCATCTGGCAAAGACTATCCCCAGCACTTGAGGATCTAGGGACCATTCGTGATGGCCCTGGGAAATCCTGCTGAGAGCATCCGCTAGAACACTGTCCTTCCTGGAAGGTGAACTGCTATGAGGGAAGTGTTCAGGGAATAGGCCAGAGACCACAACTTCATTGCCTCGGTGCACAAGGCCGAAGACCGAGTGCCCCGTTGTTGATGTACCACATTGTTGTGGTGTTGTCTGTTCTGACTTTATCACCTTGTTGTGGACAGATGCAGAAAATGCTTGAAGAGCTAAAAGACAGCTCTGAGTTCCAGCAAATTGATGTGAGCAGAGATTCCTGGGGGACCACACTCCCTGAGTGGAAAGGTCCTGTGTGGGCTCCCCAACCCAGAAGGAAGCATCTGTAGTGAGTCAAATTGTGAGCAGGGGAATGAAGGGACCCCAATCTTAAATTGCTCTGATCCTGCCACCACTGGAGGCCTGGATCAAGGTTCGAGTCACTGGGACCAACTTGGAAAGGGGTCTCTTCTCTGAGACCAATAGGTTCTCAAGTGAAACTGAATGTCTCATCTGAAATCTTGCTCCCTGCACAACAGCTGTGGATGCAGCCATGTGCCCCAGGAGCTGCAGAAAGTGTCTTGTTGGCAGAGAGACCTGCAGAGTGAAGAAGGAGGAGGCCAGAGCCACTAAATTCCTCACCTTTCCAAGGAAAGAAAAGCTCTGGCTTAGCTTTGTGTCCAACTCTGCCCCTGTAAAGGTGAGTAGCTGGACTGGTTCCAGAACCGACTTTGGTAGATTTAGCAGAAAGCCCAGGAGGCGAGCTGCTGGGTGACTTGCAGGTGAGATTTTACCTGTTCTGGAGACTGGCCTACAATGAGCCAATCGTCTAGATAGGGAAAAACAACAATCCTTTGCCTCCTTAAGTGAGCCACTGCTACTGCCAGACACTTTTTGAATACCTTGGGGCAGAGGTAAGGCCAAAGGGCATTGCTCTGAACTGGTAATGACCGAGGGTAGTTGAATCTGTGGTACTTTCGATGGGAGCTTCTGATTAGGGCGTGAAAATAGGCATCCTTGAGGTCCAGGAGGCTAGCCAGTCCCTGGCCTTAGGGAGGGTAAAATCATTGCCAGAGTTACCATTTTGAACTTTGGTTTCAAAAGATGCTTGTTCAGATATCTGAGGTCTAATATGGGCCGCCATTCTCCTGTCTTTTGGGGTAAGGAAGTATCTGGAATACAGACCCCTGCCTGGTGCAGGGAGGAACCCTTTCTACTGCTCTGAGAGCCAACAGGGTTGAGACCTCTGCTTCTAGAGCAAGGGTCTCTGAAGCACTTGCAGGTAGAAAAATCTGGCTCTCAACTTGGGAACTTTTGAAGCTGAGAACCAGACCCTGGCTACTACTTCCAGAACCCACTTGTCTGAGGTTAAAGCCCAGTTCTGACTGAAGTAAGCCAACCTGCCCCCTACCGGTAAAGGAGAATGGCCCTGGGCACCCCATCAGGGTGCCTGTTAGCAGGTGCTTTAGGCTGAGGGGTGGGAGCAGGCCTGCCCACCTCGTCTGCCTCTGCCTCTGAAGAAGCCCCTCTGAGCATAGGCAGAGGAGGCCTGAGTCTGATAAAGGCCTGTGAAAAGGCCTACCTACCCCCTGGGGGTATGCCTCTGGGGGAGTGGCTTGCACGCTCCTTAGCTTAAACTTGCTTTTGTAAGTAGTCCTATATTCATCCATCTTTTTCATGTAATTCTCTGTCTGCTCCCCAAACAGAGAATTTCCCACCACAGGAAAATCCATAGCCTTAGTTTGGGTATCCCGTGACAGGCTAGTACACCTGAGCCAGGCCAACCTCAGAAAGCTACAGATGTGCCATGACCCTAGAGGCAACATCATTAACATCCACACAGCATGAAACTGTACCTTAGAAGCCTCAATGCCATCAGCAGCCACCTGTTCTAGTTAAGCTAGCCAGCTGGCCATGGGCTTGCTTGGCTAATTCCATAACAGTATCCCATCTAGATTTCTGATACCTAGCTACATAAGCCATATAATTTGCTTGCCTGAGCCCCAGAGGCTGCCATATACTGTTTTTCGCCATGGCATTAATCTTCCTGGAATCCTTGTCAGGAGGATGTGAAGCCAGGGAATATTAGCTTTATCACAGGCTGCAGCCTGAACTACTAACATGACTGCATTGCTGAGAAAAGAATTCTGTATCAGGACCTGACAATGTGTACCTCCTGTCCATCTTTTTATCTACAGGAGGCACAGAATTAGGAGCTTTAAAATTTTTATTGTTTGCTTCCTAAAGACTTATGCAAAGGAACAGACAATCTCCTAGACTCTGGAATATCCATCATTTCTACAAAATCAGGCTCCTCTTGCTCATTCACAGCTTCTTCCAAGGGAAGCTGGAGGTTTCAACAACTTTTGTAAAACATAAAATGAGATGGGGACTCAGATAGCATAGGGGAGATTCTAAAGGTCTGTCTGGGGAAATGTCGGTTCAATGGGCACACCCAGACCTTCCCAGCCACATTCATACTGTTCATAATCATCCTCCCCTCCTCTGGTTCATAAAACTCCTCAACATCATATTCCTGAACCACTGGAACCGGACGAACCGACCTTTTGCCAGATAGTGGCGGTTCGGACGGAACCTAGACAGTGACTGGACAATTTGTATGCTTTTGCCATCTCTGCAGCAGTTGGAGAAGGGGTTTGGACTCCAAACCTGCTGACTTTCTTGTTTTCTTCACTGGAACTGGTTCCTCAGAACCAGCTTTCTTTTGCCGAGGAAGTCTGGCCCTGGTCAGAGGGCACTCCCTCTGTTCGGTTGGCACCAAACTGGGCTGGCCATCCGGTCAGAGGACTTTTAACCTCTCGTTCCCTGAGCCTGCCCAATCTCTTTTCCAGGGTGGCTGCAGGGAAATTCTTCATACCTGGCAGTCTGACTGGAGGTGGTCAAGCCCCAGACAATAGACACATCTGGTGTGTGGGTCAGCCTTAGGCAAAGACTTCCCACAGACATCAGTGTTGAAACCCAGTGGGCCCGGTTTTCTTTTGGGTTTCTCAGACATAATGCCAGCCTAACCAGAAAAACTTGCCCTTTAAACAGCAGTGCCAGGCAAGACACCATATCGGTTCCTAACCGTGTACAGGGTATTTGAAAAACGTAATAAAATCCGTTTTTTTTAGAACCGTAAGAACCGAACCGCACTCTAAAATGCTAAACTTTAAAGTTAATGAGTTTTAAACCGCTGATCGGTTCAAAACCGAACCGATAAACTTACAAGTTCCACACCGACAAAACTTTTAAATTACTTACGATTACCACAGATAGAGCTTGAACCAAACGGTTTTACGGTTAAAATAAAGCTATTCTCGGTTGAATCGGACCGAGAAAACACTGTCTGAACCGAGAAATGAACCGAGCAGAAGGAGAAATCTCGGGCGACTGTTCACTGAGGAGGAGTAAAGAATCTGACAGTTCAGTTTTGAAATATCACAGACAGAGCTGCTTCTTAGCACTCATGCTCAAAGTTCCATTCTGGAATGGTATTAACCATTTCACCTCCGAGCAGTTCTAGTGGTGGGACAAACTGCTACTGTCATAATATAGCAAGACTTCATGTTGTTTGAAAGTACAGTTACGTAAGAACTTACCATTAACAGTAGATCTTGAGAGAGGCTCTTGCAGTAGGTAATTACAGATAGGACTGACACCGTGGCGGCAGGACCCCACAGAAAAAATTTCTAGCTAGCAGTCCCTGGTGAGGACGCTCCCGCGTCAGGTGACCCGGCGTCATCACGACGTAAGTATAAAAGCGGTCCGGAGCGCCGCCTTCAGTTCTTTCCCGCCACAGGCCGGGGCGAGAGAGAATCGGATATCTTCCGATGGAAAAGAGCTGAAAAAGCCTGGGAGATGGAGGGTGGGAAGGTATTACCTGCTGCAGATCTACTGTTACGGTGAGTTCTTACGTAACTGTACTATCTTACCTCGAGAGGGCTCTTGCAGTAAGTAATTACATATAGGAAAGAATCCAAGCAGTCTGGAACAAAAAAAAGGGCACGGGAAGGTACTACTCCAAGAAGTAGCAGGAAAACCTTGCAAGCCTCAAGAAAGAAGGCCTTGCAAGATAGCTAGCTAACAAGCCTGCTCTCTGCGAGAGGCAATGTCCAAACTGTAATGTTTAGTAAAGGTATGGGCCGGAAGCCAAGTGGCGACGCACAGATGTCTCCGCCAGACACGTTCTTGAAACAAGCTGCAGAGCTGCTACTCCACGAGTGGAGTGACCTCTGATTGACCAGTAAGTCGTCTTATACTGTCATAACAGAAAGAGATGCAATGAGGCAACCATTTTGATAGGCATTGCTAGAGACAGCAATTCCTTCTCTTTTGTGAGCAAAAGAAACGAACAACTGATCGGTCTTTCTGAGATCCTTAGTCCATCGGGTGTAGTATCTCAGGATCCTGTGAACATCCATGGTATGGAGCAGATATTCTCCTTGATTGGAGTACTGCGTAAAGAAGGCAGGTAATTCAATAGACTGATTCAAAGTAGATTCCACTACCACCTTCGAGGGAGAAACTTAGGATTGTGCTTAGAGCTACTGGTTCTTTGTGAAAAATCAGATAAGGGATTTTGCACATCAGGGCCTGAGCTCGGAAATTCTGCGAGCAAGTAATGGCCACCAAGAGCGTCTTCCATGATAAAAACTTCAAGTCTGCAGAAGCCATGAGCTCAAGGGAAAAAGGGTAAGTTTCGCGAGGACAAAGTTTAAGTCCCAAGGGGCGCGAGTCGGACAGGGGCCTGAGATGAAGGACCCCTCTGAGGAAGGTTTGGATACCTCCAGCTGGGCAAATGCCCCATTAGTGAAAGGGACATGGTAGGCTGAAATAGCCCATATGGACTTTCAAAGAGGAGTGACAGACCCAGGTCGAAAAGATGGCGCATGTACTCAAGTAGAATGGTCACAGGACAGGAAGAGGGCTCACGTTCCTGGGCGCTGGCCAGATGGAAAAATCTTTTCCATTTCATGGTGTAGGTGGACCTAGTGGAGGGTTTCTAACCTCCACGAAAATCTCGACCACCTTAGAAGAAATGCCAAGCGAGATTGAGCTAGGTCTGCAGGAGCCATGCATGAAGTTGGAGGACTTGAGTCCCGGATGGACCAGGCCCCCTGATCCTGGGTCAGCAATCCTGGAGATAAAGGAAGAGTAAGAGGAGGAACCTCTGAGTATTGTTGTAGAGAGAGAACCACATTTGCCTGGGCCAGAAAGGAGCAATCAGAATCATTCGCTCCTTCCAAAGCAAGCTTCTGCAGCACCACGAGGACCAGAGGAATTGGGGGAAAAGCATAAACGTATCTGTCCAGCCGAGCTAAGAGATGAGGCGTCGCTCCAGAAAACACCTCGCTCTGGAGCGGCGAGCAAAAGATGGAAGCTTTGCGTTTTGGGAAGAGGCAAACAGATCTATCTGAAGAGTCCCCAAATCTGGAAGATGCCTTCTAAGTTTTTAGTCCAATTCCCACTTGTGTGGAAGAGCCGCGAGCGACAGTCTGACTGACAGGACACTGTCAACTCCCGGAACATGGATCGTTGTGAAGTGAAGGTTGTGATGTTGCCCATTCCCAAACACTCAAGCGCTTCCCGCACAGCGGGTAGGACCGAGTCCCTCCCTGCTTGTTGATGTACCACACCACGCACATGTCCGTTTGGACAGCTAGGTGACGGGAAGGATGTATTGGTGAAGGGCCTGGAGAGCATACAGTACTGCTCGAGCTCGAAACACGTTGATGTGGAGAACTAACCAACTTTGACCAAAGGCCCTGGGTTCGATGAGGACCCAGATGGGCTCCTCAACCTTCGCCTGAAGAGTCCGTGGTCAGAGTCTGATCGGGGAAGGATGAAAAGGGGACCCACGGAATAGGTTCTCTTGAACCATCCACCATTACAAGTCTCTTACCATCGGCGAGGAGATCAGAACCAGATGATCTAGGTCTACCGTTGATCCCACTGAGATCGAAGAGTCCACTGAGAGATTCTCATGTGGAGGTGTGCGTGGAACCGTCGGGATGGCTGCCGCCATAAGCCCCAGTAGGCAGACAACGACCTCGCGGAACCCTCCTGTGTTCAGATAGGAGGAAATCTGGGACTGGAGGCCCCTGTCTGGAGGCAGGAAGACCTTGCACATTGTCGTGTCGAGGATTGCCCCGATGAACTGGAGCCTCTGTGAAGGATCCAGAGAGACTTGGAATAGTTGATGGTGATACCCAGGCCAGTGAAAACCTGTTGGGTGAGGGAAAGAAAATGCAGGAGCTCCTCCTGGAGGGCCGCCAGGAGCCAGTCGTCCCGGTGAGGGAAAAACCTGAACTCCCAAAGTACGCGGGTGGGCCGCTACACCGCCAGGCATTGGTAAAAACTACGTGGAGCTGAGGAAGACCAAAGGGGGCGCCCGGAGTGGTAGTGGTCCCACGGAGCATAACCTGAGGTACTTCGGTGCGAAGGCGAATGGGGATGTGCAGGTATGCATCCTGCATATCCAGTGCACAAAGCCATTGGCTCGGCGAAGCAGGGGCAAGAGGGTTTGGAGGAGAGCATCCTAAACCTCTTGTATTCCACATATAGGTTCAGGGAGCTGAGATCGAGAATGGGTCTGAGATCTCCGTCTTCTTTAGTGACGAGGAAGAAATGGGAATAGTAACCCGTCCGTGGAGATGAGGGGCGCGGCTCTATAAGCCTGATTGCGAGGAGGCAGAGATTTCTTCCCTGACCAAAGGAAGATGGTCCATTGAGTAAGAGGAGTTCAGAGGAGGGTGGCGTGGAGGTTTCTGCAGGAACTCTATGAGTGCCCTCTTCTATGATCTGAAGCACCCATGATCCGATGTTATCCTCTCCCAATCCGGAAGGTGGAGGAGAACCTCCCTCCTACCGGTTCACCGGGCGTCCGGAGGCGGGAGAGGAAGGAGTCAGGTGGTGTGAGACAGCGCCGTAGGCTGAGCACCCATTGCTTTTGGGCGGCGAGGGCCAGGCAGCTGTGGGGCCCGGCGCAGTGGCCCGCCTTCCCTGAGGTTCGCTTGCGGCCGGCTGCGTCTGCGAAAGGGCGGCGCTGTGAGGGATGGGGACGGTACATTGAATCAACACGATTTAGGGCCGTCCTTCTCTAAGTCAGTGATGATGTCCTTGACATCACCACGAAAAAGCACGAACCCCTAAAGGTGCTTCTGGATTACCGACTGCACCTCGGGACCAGACTGACACACTGGCCCATGCACGGCCGAGGACTTCACAGGCGAGGCAGAACTCAAATCCTGCAGTGTCACTGCATTGTAAGATCGTTCTCAGAATATGACGACTGGCAGACAAGCAGAATGGACCAGGTCGACTAACTCCTGCTTGACCTGGGAGTCAGGCAAGGAGTCAATCTTAGATTCTGTCTGGTAAGGACAGCCTTCTGGTAATCCCCATATGTGCAACATAATTTGGGGCCCTAATCCCCAGTGTGGAAGAAGCATAGATCTTCCTTCCATACTGATCCAGAAAAGCGGTCCTTATCCAGGAGGCAAGCTCAAATGTTTGGTGTGCTGACGGCCGTGAGCTGCGCTAATCACAACCGAGTCTGCACGGGGTGAGTCTAAAAGTCTACAACCTCCGGAGCCTGGTATAGCCTGTTAGACTTCGAGGAAGTGGGGCTAAAGCGACTGTTTCCAAATAGTGGAAACAAGGTGGGCTGAGGCTCGATCCAGGGTGGCACAGCGGTAGGAGCCGTAGCAGGCAGAGTCCAGATGTTGCCGAGTTTAACCCGTTGAGATCTGGCTCTAAGAGCGCCACTGATGGACTTCCTGAGCAACTCCGTGAAGGAAGGATCCTCCAGACTCGGAAGAATCCTCGGCGGCGGCTTGGAAGGAGGCGCAGCTCGTCGTCTTTCTCGGAACACCCGGAGGCATCCGAGAGTCGAGAGAAGAACAGGAGGAGGAGGAGGAGGAGAAAAAAGCAGAGTAAGACTCCTGGCTCTTCTAGGGTGAGGCAGGTTCCTTAGGGGATCCCGGACGTGTGTCCTGCCCCTCTCTGGATCCTGAGGCAGAGTCCGGGAATCCGAGGCGGAGAGGGAGTGTGCCGTCTGGGGCGTAGGGGGGCTGGGGTGGCACCGTCTCCGTAAGACTGCTCTCAAATTCCTTGGTGAGCTGAGCCTTGGCCTCAGCCCACCAGAGCCAAGTCTCCTGGAGATCCACCCGGCAGCCCGGGGGTGGAGGAGGTGGGGCATAGTTATACGGATGGAATCCGTAGGAGAGTATCCGTAACCCGGCTGCGGGAATACGGAGCAGGGTACTGCGGCGCCAGGATACTGTGGACCTCGGAAAACTGGCGTCAGATAGGATGGCGGATACCAGGCACCAGAGGAGCTGCGGAGCAGGCGGCCCAGATGGGAACTCCACGGGCGAATCAATGTGATAGGCCCGTGGGTGGAGGAAACCCGCTGGAAGGAATATCCCCGCTGGCGTCGGAGGGCGGTGTCTGAGCCAGCGTCCGATCCGGCTCACTAGGAAGAGATCGGACGGTGGCCCAGGATCGAGCCTCGTCCGAGGATGGAGAGAAAAATCCCGAGGGTCAGGCAGAGGGACTCTGGTTCCCCTGATGGCAGCGAAGGCTACGGGGAGCCTGTCGACAGATGTGGCAGGGTCCGCCGTGAGCTCAGAGGCCCGCGCCGTCGGAGGAGCCGTGTGACTTAGGGGTCGGGTCCCGCCGGACGCCAGAGGAGCCGGCGTCCGACTTGGGTGTCCCTCATCGGAGCGGGCCGAGGGAGAGGAGGCCAGGTCCGATGGAGGCGCAGCCATCACGCCGCCCGAAGGGTGGGCATCTTAGTGGCCTTCTCCCAGTGGGCGTCGTAGAAAGCAGGCGTCCGGCTTATGAGGCGCCCGCACCAGCAGGCCGCAAGCCTGCGGGCGGTACTGGGCTGAAGCCTCCTTTTGCCCGGAGGCACCCGGCGGACGATCCCGGAGAGATGTTACCTTAACCGTGGCTCCGGCTGGAGTCAGCGGAGGAGGAGGCCTTCTCCGGTGCCTTTCCTTGTCACGCTTCTTCTGCCCTTCAGGGGTAGGCGCCAGCCGAAGTTTCTTCAACTCCTTCTCCATCGTGGACATCAACTTCTTGAGGAGATGAGCTTGAGAGACTGCTGGCGTCGTCTGCGGGTGGCAGCGTAGAAGTGAAGGCAGTCAGACGCTTTGTCGACCGCGTGGTCGGGCCTAAACAGAAAAGGCAGAGGGATGACTGTCCTGTCCTTGTGAGGCAGTTGGGCGTCGCACTTATTTTTGCAGGGACGAAATACACAGGCGTTCACCTGGCGATAGAAAATACAAATATAAAATACTGAGACTTTTAGGAAAAAACAACCAAGTAACAGGACTGAGCGAACTGAACTTCACTGCGAGGTGCTGCGAGCTGACGTGGTAAAGAACTGGAAGGCGGGCGTCCGGACCGCCTTTATGCCGTCGATGACGCCGGGTCACCTGAGCGTGGGCGGTCCTCGGCAGGACTGCAAGCTAGAATTTTCCGTGGGGTCCTGCCACGGCGGCGTCAGTCTATATGTAATTACCTACTGAGAGCCCTCTCAGTAAGATCTACTGTTACAGGTGAGTAACCTGTATTTCTAGGGACATGGATATGTTGCTCATCCACACTGTCTGGCAGACTCCTAGCAGTTCTCCGAGGAGGGAGGCAAGGTGCACACCCCTACTTGGGAAATAAAGACTGGAGGACCGAGCCCCAAAACCAGCATTCCGGCGTGACTCAAGGTCGATGTGGTGGTGCGCTAACTTCAGGTAGCAGCCTGCAGATTTCCTGGATAGGGACATCCCTGGAAGCAGTGGCATGGCAGGTAGAATGAGCTCTTATCCTCTGGGAGGCCCCATGCCCGCAAACCTATAGCACAGATCTATGCAGCAGGTGACCCCCTGCTTATCGTCCGCTTGACTGCAAGTCTGACAGGTGCGTCTTCAGCATAGGTGACAAACAGCTGGAGGACCTCTCCCCAAACTTCAGCCATCCGCTCCTTATACTAGCGGCGCTCTACTACGGTCCAAAGTATGGAGCCTATATACGGCCTCAGAGGTGTGATCGGGGTAGAACACTGGCGAGTCAACACCTGGTTAGGGTGAAACTCAGACACCACCTTCAGAAGGAATTTCGGGTGAAAGCACAGGATAACCTTGTCCCTGTGGAAGACCAGATAAGGAAACTCTATGGAACGCCTGGAGCTCTCCCATCCTTCTGGCTGACGTAATAGCCACCAAGAAGGCGGTCTTCCACAACAGGTGAGAGATGTCACACCTGTGCATCGGTTGAATAGGCCTGCCCATGAGCTTAGCCAATACCAGCAGCAGTAGATACTGCAGTGGGAGATTCTCACACTGGAGGGGATATGTGATCAAGCCCTTGAAAAGCGCCTGACCACTTTCTCCTCGCCACCCGACTGCTTCCGGCCAGCACCGGTTAGCAGAAATGGCTGCCAGGTGCACCTTAAGGGTCGTGACCAAGCCCTAGCTGAGAAAGGACCACAGGTAGTCCAGAATGCTTGCCAAGGAACAGGAGGAAGGGTCCAGGCCTTGCCTTGACACCAAATGGAAAATCTCTTCCATTTAAGGCACAGCATTTTCTGGTGACTCTTACTGGGCGCCTCAGCGGCGTTTAGGACCTCGTCGGAAAGACTCAAGGCCTGGAACTGTGCAGCTCAGGAACCAGGCCGTCAGGTGCAGGGATTGAAGGTCCGGGTGGAATACCTTCCTGATTGACAGATCAGGTCCGAGCAGGCTGGAAACGCCTCGGGAGCCTGGAGCGAGACTGAGGAGATCTGGATACCAGAACTGGTGGGGCCAGTCTGGGGCTACCAGAAGAAAAAATTACTCACCTTAGTAATGTTTCTTCTAATGGGTCTTGCTATATTATGACAACTGCAGTTTGTCCCACCAATAGAACTGCTCGGAGGTGAAAGGGTTAACTTCCATTCTGAGAATGGAGTTTGAAACCACGACTCGTTTAGAGAAGCTCTATCTGGATAATTTCAAGCGGAAACTGTCAGATCTTCTGAGCAACAACTCACTAAGGTTCTGTGTGGAAGCTGTAACCTACACTAGCCAACTGGCTACCTAAATATTAAACACATATTCTAGTCTCAACACAAAGACTCAAGTCAGGGAACAGAAAATAATAAAATAAGGTAGAATAAAACACCACACCAAAACCCCAAAAGGGTGAAAAGAAAAATTACTCACCTTAGTAATGTTGTTTCTTCTAATGAGTCTTGCTATATTATGACAATTGCAGTTTGTCCCACCATTAGAACTGCCCGGAGGTGAAATAGTTAAATTCCATGCCAGGCATGGAACTTGAGCCGAGCTCGATTAGAAAGCTCTGTCTGTGTAATTTCAAACTGAAACTGTCAGATCTTCTGAGCAAAACTCACTAACGTTCTGTGTGGAAGCTGTAACCTACACTAGCCAACTGGCTACCTAAATATAACACATATTCCTGGTCCCAAAACAAGACTCAAGTCAGGGCCAGAGAATAAGATAAGAAAAGATAAAACAAACACAACACCCCAAAACCCCCAAGAAAAAAGAAGTGGAAAAAACAAAATGGGCATAACAAGTGCCCACACTGTACTGCCCACCCCATACCCAAGTAGAAGATCTGAGAGGGAAGGCTAGGGAGGTCATAATATGCAAGACTCCATTAGAAGAAACAACATCACTAAGGTGAGTAATTTTCTTCAAACGAAGATCTTGCTATAATATTAACAATTACCGAACTACACAGCAGTACCTCCATGGAGAGGGACAGAACCTACTTGGGAATAGGCTCTGAAGCACGGCTGTGCCAAACCGAGCATCCCTCCTGGCCTGGACATCCAGGAGTAATGCTTGAGTGAAAGTATTACCGTTTCCAGGTAGCTGCTTGACATATCTCTAGGATAGGGATGTCTCTGGCAGCAGCTAGAGATGCAAGCTGTACCTCTGGTAGAATGAGCCCTCAGACCTGAAGGGGAACTTTCCTCAGTTTTTGATAACAAAATTGGATACAGAGACAATCCACCTGGCAATGGATCTTTTAGTGGCAGGTTTCCTTTTCGACCTCACCATAAGTGAGAAAAAGTTGGAGGATTAGAACCTGTGACCTTTGGTATGCTCTATATAGTAACTGGGCCCTCTTAACATCTAAACTGTGCAATCTCCTCTCACCAGAGGAGGAATGGTCAGTGAAAACACTGGAAGGGAGACAGATTGATTAAGATGGAAATCTGAAACCACCTTAGCAAAAACTTCCTGTTAGTCCTGAGGACTACCTTATCCTAGTGGAAAGAAATAAAGTCAGTCTCTACTGACAAAGCTTGTAACTCACTTATGTGCCTGGCAGAAGTGATAGCTACTAGGAAAACAGTTTTCCAAGTTAAATACTTAAGCTCTGCAAAGGACAGAGGTTCAAAGAGGTTGCATCAACTAAGCAATGCAAACATTAAGATCCCAGGCAGGGGCGGGTCCTAAAGGTGGATTAGTATGAAGTAATACTTTAAAAACTTGGAAAATACAGGGTGAGCGGAAGAGAGGAGGCTTTCCTGCTGAAATAAAAGCAGAGACAGCTGCCAAATGTACTTTCAGGGTAGGTGGTCTAAGGCCCAAAGAATTAAGATGGACCATATAGTCCAAAACAATGGGCAAATCAGCAGATTCCGGGAAATATGCTTCCCAGAACACCAAATGGAAAACCTTTTCACTTAGAGTTATAAGTAGCCTAGTGGAAGGCTTCCCAGAAGCCTTTAAGTTTCAAGAACACCTTGAGAAAGGTGTAGGTCAGCAAATTCTAACTCCTCAAGAGCCAGGCCTTGAGGTTGAGAGATTGAGATTAGGATACCAAACTCTCCCTGGGCACAGGTTAACAGGTTGTGATTCCTGGGGAGACACAGGGGAAGATGGACTGCTAAGGACAGAAGGAGTGGGTACCAGGGCTGCCTGGCCCAATCTGGGGCAATCAGAATCATCCTGCAAGGCTGGGATCTGATTTTGACTAGCACCTTGAATAGGAGGGAAGGGAAGGGGAAAGAGAAACTTCCTTCCCAATCTAGGAGAAAGGCATCCAGGGGACTAGAGCCCAACACTGGGGCCTGCAACAAAACAGTGGAAGTTGGTGATTGTCTGGGGCTCGAAAGATCTAAGGAGTGCCCCATCTGGCAAAAACTATCCCCAGTATTTGAGGATCCAGAGACCATTCGTGATGGCCCTGCGAAATCCTGCTGAGAGCATCTGCCAGGACATTGTCCTTTCCTGGGAGGTGAACTGCTATGAGGAAGTGTTCAGGGAATAAGCCAGAGACCACAACTTCATTGCCTCGGTGCACAAGGCCGAAGACCAGAGTGCCCCCTTGTTTGTTGATGTACATTGTAGTGGTGTTGTCTGTTCTGACTTGTACCACTTTGTTCTGAACAGATGCAGAAAACACCTGAAGTGCTAGAAAACAGCTCTGAGCTCCAGCAAGTTGATGTGGAGCAGAGATTCCTGAGGGGACCACACTCCCTGGGTGGAGAGGTCGCCCATGTGAGCTCCCCAACCCAGAAGGGCGCATCTGTAGTAAGGGTCAAGGAGTGAGATAGGGGATGAAGGGACCCTGAGTCTCAGATTGCTCTGATCCTGCCACCACTGAAGGGCCTGGATCAGGGTTCGAGTCACTGGGATCAACTTGGAAGGGATCTTTCCTTTGGGACCAGTAGGCTCTCAAATGAAACTGAATGTCCCTCATCTGAAACCTTGCTCCTTGCACTACCGCTGTGGAAGCAGCCATGTGTCCTAGCAGCTGTGAAGTGCCTTGCTGGTCGAGACCTGCAGAGTGAAGGAGGAGGCCAGGGCCACTAGGTTCCTTACCCTTTCTAGGGGCAGGAAGGCTCTGGCCTGCTTTGTGTCCAATTCTGCACCTATAAAGGTGAGAACCTGGATAGGTTCAGAACTGACTTTGGAAGGTTTAGAAGAAACCCAGAGAGGTGAGCAGCTGCTGGGTAACCCGCAGGTGTGATTTGACCTGGTCTGGAGACTGACCTACAATGAGCCAGTCGTCTAGGTAGGGAAGATGGCAATCTTTGCCTTCTTAAATGAGCAACTGCTACAGCAAGACATTTTGTGAATACCCTTGGTGCAGAGGTGAGGCCGAAGGGCATTGCCCTGAACTGGTAATGACCTGAGGGCAGTTAGAATCTGAGGTACTTGGGTGGAGCTTCTGAGTGAGAACATGGAAGTAGGCATCCTTGAGGTCCAGGAAGCTAGAAAGTCCCTGGCCTTAGGGAAGATAAAATCATTGCCAAGTCACCATTTTGAACTTTGGTTTCAAAGGTGCTTGTTTAGATATCTTAGGTCCAAGATGGGACGCATTCTCCTGTCTTTTGGGGTAAGGAAGTACCTGGAGTATAGACCCTTGCCCTGGTGTGGGGAGAGACCCTTTCTACAGCTCAGAGCCAGGAGGGTTGAGACTTCTGTTTCTAAGGTAAGACTCTAAAGGATTTGCAGGTGGAAAAGATCAGTTCTCATCTTTGGAAATTTTTGAAGCAGAGAACCAGACCCTGGCTTACTACTTCCAGGACCCATTTGTCTGATGTTAGAGACTCCCAGTTCTGAGCAGTAAAGCCAACCTGCCCCTACAGGTAGTGGAGAACCGGCCCTGGGCACCCCATCAGGGTGCCTGTTTGTCAGAGGCTTTAGTCTGAGGGTGGGAGCAGACCTACTTGCACCCGTCTGCCTCTGAAGAACCCCCTCTGAGCATAAGCAGAAGAAGCCTGGGTTTGGTAAAGGGCCTGTGAAGGGCCTACCTCTACCCTGGGGTCTGCTTCTGAGGAGTGGCTTTCCGCTCCTTGGCTTGTGCACTCTATAAGCTGTTCTGTATTAGTCCATTTTCTTCATGTAATTCTCGGTTTGCTCCCTAAACAGAATTCCCACCATAGGAAAATCCATAGCCTTAGACTGGGTATCCTGTGACAAGTCAGTACACACCTGAGCCAAGCTAACCCACGAAAGGCCACAGATGTAGCCATGACTCTAGAGGAAACATCATTAGAATCCACAGCAGCATGAACTGCACCTTGGAAGTCTCAATACCATCGAAGCCACCTGCTCCAGCTCCTTGGCAAGCTGGCCAGGGGCCTGTTTAGCCAAAGCCATGACAGTGTCCTAACTGGATTTTGGTATCTTGCCACATAAGCCATGTAATTTGCTTGCCGAGTCCCAAGGGCTGCCATGTATGTTTTTTAGCCATGGCATCAATCTTCCTGGAGTCCTTGTCAGGAGGATGTGAAGCCAGGAAATGTTAGCTTTATCACAGACTGTAGCCTGAACTACTCAACATGACTGCATTGCTGTGAAAGAAAGTCTATCAGGACCTCACAAAATACAGGTTACTCACCTGTAACAGGAGTTCTAGGAATGGTATATGTTGTTCATCCACACTCATTGGCAGGTATCCTTGCCGCTTTAAATCTTGCCGGAAGGTCTTCAAGCTTGCTCCTCCACCCACCGGGTGGTATAACTCTCAGCTCCGCCCATGGCGCCAGATCTGGCCGCTGGAAGCTCAGGTTGTGCGTCGAAGCCGAGAGATCGGGTGGAGTCGGGATGAACAACTATACCATTCCTAGAACTCCTGTTACAGGTGAGTAACCTGTATTTCTAGGGACATGGATATGTTGTTCATCCACACTCATTGGCAGACTCTAGCAGTTCTCCGGGAGGAGGAGGCAAACGCACACCCCAAACTTACTTGGGAAAGAGAGACTGGAGAACCGAGGCCCCAAAACCCAGCATCCCGGCGTGACTCAAGGTCGATGTGGTAGTGGGTAATGAAGGTGTTTGCTGACTTCAGGTAGCAGCCCTGCAGATTTCCTGGATAGGGGCGTCCCTGGAAGCAGCCACCGTTGCAGCAGTATGGCGGGTAGAATGAGCTCTTATCCTCTGGGAGGCTCCATGCCCGCCAACTTATAACAGAGATCTATGCAGGAGGTTACCCACCTGCTTATCGTCCGCTTGGCTGCAGGTCTGCCAGATGCTGACTTCAGCGTGAGGTGACAAACAGCTGGCGAACCTCTCCCAATTTCAGCCGTGCGCTCCTTATAATAAGCGGCGCCCTAGGGTCAGAGTATGGAGCCTATTTGACCTCCGAGGTGTGATTGGGGTAGAACACCGGCAGAGTCAACACCTGGTTAAGGTGAAACTCCGACACCACCTTCGGAAGGAATTTGGTGGGCGCAGGACAACCTTGTCCCTGTGGAAGACCAGGTAAGGAGACTCGATGGAAGCGCCTGGAGCTCTCCCATCCTTCTGGCTGGCGTGATAGCCACCAAGAAAGCGGTCTTCCACGACAGGTGAGAAGAGCACACCTGTGCATAGGTTGAAAAGCACCCCATGAGCTTTGCCAGTACCAGCAGTAGATCCCACGGAGGTGGGGTTTCCCGCACTGGAGGAAATGTGATCAAGGCCTTTGAAAGCAGCGCCAGACCACCTTCTCCTGCGCCACGCACTGCTTCCCGGCCCAGCGCCCGGTAAGCAGAGATGGCTGCCAGGTGCACCCTTAGGGTCGTCGACCTAAGCCCTTGACTAGAAAGGGACCATAAATAGTCCAAGATGCTTGCCAAGGAACAGGAGGAAGGGTCCAAGCCCTTGCCTGACACAAATGGAAAACCTTTTCCATTTGAAGGCATAACATTTTCTGAGTCGCTCATACAGGACGCCTCAACTACATTGAGGACCGTAATCGGAAAGACCCAAGGCCTGGAACTCTGGCCGCTCAGGAACCAGGCCGGTCAGGTGCAGGGATTGAAGGTCCGGATGGAACACCTTCCCTGATTGACTGAGAGCAGGTCAGGCGAGCTGGAAGCTGCCGCGAGTCCTGGAGCTGAGACTGAGGAGATCTGGGTACCAGAACAGACTAGGCCAGTCTGGGGCTATCAGAATCACCTGCGCCTTGTCCCTCCTTGCCTTGAGGAAGCACCTTGTGGATCAAGGGAAATGGGGAAAAGCTAAAAGGCCGTGGTCCATTGCCTCGAGAAGGCATCCCCTGCAGCGAGCCCTGCTGAGGGGGGGCATGGAACAGACTCAGCCAGCGTTCTCCTGGAGGCAAACAGGTCCACCTGAGGTGTGCCCCAAAGGAGAACAGATGCTGTACTACCTCGGCAGGAGAGACCACTCGTGGGATGCAGCCCCTATCCGGCTCAGGGCATTGAGCTCCTGCCACGTGAATGGCTAGGAGATCCGCCTCCAGGCTGCACAGTGACCAAATGCGGAGAGCTTCCTTGCATAGAAGCATGAGCGCGTCCCGCCCTGGCGGTTTAGATAGTACATGGTCGTGGTATTGTCCGTCTGGACTCTGACCACTTGACCCGGAGGAGCAGACAAAGGCGGTGAGAGCTAGGCGGACCGCTCGGAGCTCCAGCAGGTTGATGTGGCATCGGGACTCCCTGGGGACCAGAGGCCATGAGCCCAGTGTTCCCCAGATGGGCACCCCAACCCATCAGAGAGGCATCGGTCGATAGAGGACCATCGGCTCAGAGGCGGACCGAGCAGGATGCCCTCCTGCAAATGATCTGGAGCGGTCCACCACTGGAGGCGTTCCACATCCCTGTCTACCGACACAAGCTGGTCAAGGGATGCATAGCGTTGTGACCACTGGCTGGCCAGTCCCACTGAAGGGGACGCATGTTCCAGCGGCCCCAGCGGACCACGCTGGTGCAGGCCGCCATGAGACCCAGGAGGCGCAGGAAGTCCCGGGCAGGCGCGGTTGCCCAACCAGAAATGATCGGGCAAAGGAGGAAGAACCTCGGCCCTGTCCGCGGGAGCAGCTCTGGCTCGAAGAGAGTCGAGCTGCGCCCGATGAATAGAATCACCTGCTTGGCTCGAGTTCGACTTGGCCTCGTTGATAAGGAGGCCCAGTTGAGAGCAGACCTGGAGGGCCAGATCTCTGGACCACTCCGCCTCCTTCCTGGAGGAGCTGCTATCAGCCAGTCGTCCAGTGTAAGGTACACCGGACCTTAGGCGCCACAGGAATGCTGTCACCACTGCCATGCATTTGGTGAAGACCCTGGGAGCTGGAGACAAGCCGAAGGGCATGGCTTGGAACTCGAAGAGGATCCTTCCGCTCGGGAAGCGAAGGAATCTCTGGTGAGACGGACGGATGGGACGTGAAAAGCAGCGTCCTGCAAGTCAGAGAGCAACCACGCCCGCGTTCCAAGGATGGTATTATCTGAGCCAGGTGGCCATCCTGAAGGTTCGAGACAGCAAAGGAACTTGTTTAGAGTCGTGTAGGCAGAATGGGCGCCCAGCCCCGTCCGTTCGGAACCAGGAAGTACCTGGACACAAACCCTGGGTCTGAAGGAGGGTCCACCACTCTCTTACCACCTCCTTCTGGAGGAGGAGGCGATGTCGGCTCGACGAGCGCCAGTGAGCTGGGGATCCCGAAGCCCCGAGGCGGCTCTGAAGGGTGGTGCCTGCTCGAGATTCCCAGAGGCAGGCCTCTTCCCACCACCTCAAGACCCACCTGTCCGTGGTAACAGCGGACCAGGCGGAGCGGAAGTGCGGGCCGTCCCAGAGGGACCCAGGAAGTAAGGTAGCGGGGATGAGGCGACACCCTCAGCCCGTCACTGGGCAGGCTTGGAGGAGGACGGCCGAGGACCTCCTGGGCCCTTTCCTCCCTGCCTCCTGTTAGAGAGCGGCGTTGGGTTTGGGATGCCAAGGCCGAGCCTGCTGGCCTGGTGCTGGGCAGGCGGCGCCGAGGGCACCGAGAAGAACGAAAAGGAGCTTAGGCTGTGGTTTTCCGACCTTTGTCCTTCTGGCGGAAGAGACCGAGTCAAGGTGGCACTGGACTTCTCGATCCTCTGCAGGTGACCTTCCACCCCAGGGCGAAGAGGTCAGTCCCCAAAGAGGAACATCCGCCAACATTGCTGGGTATCCAGTAAAGGTGGATATCCTCAGCCAAGCCATGACACTATAGCCACTGCGGCCGCCACCGATCTGGCACATGAGTCCCCTATATCCAAAGCAGTCTGGAGCTGCTGTTTGGCCACTGCCCTGCCCTGGTCCGCACCTGCTTAACGTAGTCTGCAGATCGGGCGGAAGATGAGGATGACCTCATCCAGGGGCCAACAGGGCATGAGAAAAAAGTGCCATGAGGACGGCCCGAACTGGCCTGGCGAAGGCCGAGAGGGGCATGGCGTAGACTTTTACGCCCGACATAGTCAATTTCTTGGACTCCTTGTCAGGAGGTTTGTCCACATCCCTGGCGTTGCCGGCGCGAACTGTCGGTAACAACCCCTCAGCAGAGGGTGTTCCAAAAAACGGACAAGGAACCGGTAGGGACCGCATACTTCCTAGCCATCCTGGCCGGGCGCAGGGCAGGAAGCAGGCGCTACCAAAGTTCCAGTGCGGACCCACTATGGCCTCGGCCACCGGAAGGCCTCGTCGGAGAATCCCTCGGTCCAGAATCTCCGTGAGGATACCTGGCCCGGTTGGAAGCGGGTTCGAGCTCCATCAGTGAGACTCCGAGATGAGCCGAAGCAGTCCTAGGAAGGACGACGGGCTATAGTCCATTGACTGACCTCCTGAAGACTCCAAGTCAGTCGCTTGGAGAAAAAGGAGGAGATCATCTTGGACTCGGAAGAGTCCTCGAAAAACTGCCTCTGGCCTGAGCCACCCTTCACCTGCCGGGTCGGTCGGGAGTGAGGTAACTGACCCGATGGGGTGAACCCTTAGCCCGACCGAGAATCCTTGGTCGGGCCCCAATGGTGGCTGTGGAGGTGGAGGTTCCACAGAATCGGTGGAGCAGCTGGTTTGGCCGAACAACCGGCCTGGGTATGAGCTCTCGGATAAGTCGGGGGTTGTGTCGGCCGTTCGGTGACAGCCACTTAATGGCCGGGGGAAGGCGGCGAGGTCGGCTTATTCCCGGCCAGGAGAACTGTTGCAACATAAGGTCTCGTGCCGTCGGCGTAATTACGCGAAGACCTCCCTCATCCGAGGAGGAGGGGCCGAGGGCAGCGGGACAGCAGCTTACCATGATGCCGGACGGAGACCGCCTGGCGGTGGGATCGGCTGGACGCGAAGAGGTCAGACGAGACCGAGTCCCGGAATTTCCGAGGTGGGGTGCGGGGAGGTGTCGGCCGGAACCGCACTCCTTGACTCGGATGGTCCATCCGAGGGCTCCAGAACCGGAGGCACAGGCGACCGGGATCCTCAACTCCTCCCGGGGAACCGGGAGAGGGAATCTCGGCTGCTAAAAGGCGACAGCCCTTCAATGGGTCGAGAAAAATCTCGACTTCATCGGTGGGAGTCTCGGTCAACTGACCTGGCCAGGGACACCGTGAGGCCAGTGGCCGAAGCCGGCTGATCGACGAAGCCGAGTCGGCGGGCCGGGAAGAGGGACCTCCGCTCCCAAGAGCGTCGGCCGGAGGACTTACCCTGTCCCTCTTTTTGGACAGAGAATAAGGTCCAGCAGACACAGGCCCTTCTCCTTTAGTGGAGAGGGACAGACAAAGCTCATAAAAGAAGCGTGTAGGAAGAACCCAGAAGGCGGGATAAATGCAGCCGAGAAGATCTGACCCGCCGCCTCCTCTTGAGGCGACCATCGCTCCGAGCTGATCCCCGAAACCATGCAGCACACGTAACCAGAGCTTCCTTGGACTTCACGGAGGAAGCGCTTCTCGGGCAGCCCAGTTGCAATCGGGCAGCCACGGTCTTCGAGGGGACGTGGGCGAGAAAGATGAGCACAGTCTACGCAAGCCTGGGGTGGTGCTCAAGGCCTAAGCAGTAGACACACGTGGAGTGTGGATCCGTCCGAGACATCTTCTGCCCGCATGGGCATCTCCGAAACTCAGGTCGATTTGTCCATCGCGGCCGCGAGGGATAGAAGCAAGTCTTTTTGCAAAATTTATTTTTAAATCCATAAGCGGAGAAATAGGAACCAGTCACAAGCGCGGAGCGTTAAGGAGGGAACCTGAGCTTCAGCGGTAAGGAAGATCTGGCGTCATGGGGGCGGGCCGAGGTTATACCACCGGGTGGGTGGGAGGAGCAAGCTTGAAGACCTTCCGGCAAGATTTAAGCGGCAAGGATACCTGCCAATGAGTGTGGATGAACAACATATCCATGTCCCTAGAAATGTACCTCCTGTCCATCTTTTTGTCAACAGGAGGCACAGAATTAAGGGGCTTTTAAATTTTATTTTTGCTTCCTAAAAGACTTATGTAAGGGATAGATAATCTCCTAGACTCTGGGATGTCCATCATTTCCACAAAATCAGGTTCCTCTTGCTCATCCACAGCTTCCTCTAATGGTGCAGGAGGGTTTCAGCAACCTTTTATACAACAAAAATGAGAAGGGACTCAAAGCATAGGGGAGATTCTAAAGGTCTGTCTGGGAGATGTCCGGTTCAATGGGCACATCCAGACTCTCAAAGTCACATTCACACTGTTCATATCCTCCTCCCTCCTCTGGTTCATAAAATCTCCAATATCATATTCCTGAACCGGTGGAACAGACCGAACCGACCTCCTACCAGACAGTGGCGGTTCGACGGAATCAGAAAAGTGACTGTACAATTTGTATAGCTTTTGCTATTTCTGCAGCAGTTGGAGAATGAATTTTGGACTCCATACCTGCTGATTTTTATTTTCTTTGCTGGAACTGGCTCCTCAGAGCCAGCTTCCATTGCCGAGGAAGTCTCAGCCCTGGTCAGAGGGCACTCCTCTGGTTCGGTTGGCACGAACCGGGCAGGCCATCGGGTCAGCGGACTTCTTGGCCTCTCGTTCCTGAGCCTGCCCACTCTCTTATCCAGGGTGGCTGCAGGAAAATTCTTACAAATCTGGCAGTCTCAATTGAGGGGTCAAACCCCAGACAATAAACACATGTAGTGGGTCAGCCTTAGCAAAGGACTTCCCCAAGAACACTACAGTGTTGAAACATAGTGGGCCAGTTTTTCTTTTGGGTTTCTCAGACATGATGTCAGCCTAACCAACAAACTTGCCCTCTTAACGCAGTGCCAGGCAAGACACCCTTATCGGTTCCCAACGTGTCACGGTCGTGGAAAAACTAATAAAATTTTTTTTTAGAACCGTAAGAACCGGAACCGCACTCTAAAAGCTTTAAAATGCTTAAACTTTAAAGTTTTAACCAACCTGATCGGTTCGAACCGATAAACATTTACAAGTTCCACACAGAAATAAAAACCTGTCTATTACTTACCACAGACAGAGCTTGAACCCGACCGGTTTCGGTTAAAATAATAATACTACGTGGTTGAATTTGACCAGAAAATACTGTTTAAACCAGAAATGAATCGAGCAGTAGGAGAAATCTCCGAGTGACTGTTCAGTGAGGCGAGTAAAGAATCTGCCAGTTTCAGTTTGAAATTATCCAGACAGAGCTTCTCTAACCGAGCTCGCGCTCTAAACTCCATTCTCAGAATGGTAGTTAACCCTTTCACCCGGAGCAGTTCTAATGGTGGGACAAACTGCAACTGTCATAATATAGCAAGACTTCATGTTTGAATCACCTGTACCTTGTCCTCCTCGCCTTGAGAAGTGCCTTGTGGATAAAGAGAAATGGGGAAAGGCGAGAAGAGACCCGAGGTCCATGGCCTCAAGAAGGCATCCCCTGCAGCGAGCCCTGCTGAGGGTGCGGGCATGAAACAGTCTCAACCCGCATTCTCCCTAGAGGCAAACAGGTCCACCTGAGGCATGCCCCAGTGAGAGAAGAGATCTTGTACTATCTCCGGCAGGAGAGACCGCTCGTGAGACGCAGCCCCTATCCGGCTTAGGGCATCTGCCAGGGTGTGGGAGGCTCCTGCCACATGAATGGCGAGAAGATCCGCCTCCAGGCTGCTTCACAGTGACCAAATGCAGACAGCTTCCCTGCACAGGGGCATGGAGCGCGTCCATCCAGGCGGTTTAGGTAGTATATGGTAGTGGTATTGTCAGTCTGGACCTGAATCACCTGACCCTGTAGAAATAGAGCGAGGCGGTGAGGGCTAGACTGACCGCTCAAGCTCCAGCAGGTTGATATGGCATCGGGACTCCCGAGGGACCAGAGGTCATGCGCTCTGTGCTCCCCAGATGGGCACCCCAACCCATCAGAGAGGCATCGATGAGAGACAGTCGGCTCGGGCGGACAAACGGATGTCCTCCTGCAGATGTGCTAGAATGGTCCACCACTGAAGAGCGTTCCACATCCCCTGGGTCACTGTCAGCTGATCCAGTGTATCAAGTGCTGTGACCATTGGCTGGCCAGTCCCCACTGAAGGGGAATCGTGTACCAGCGAGCCCAACGGACCACGCTGGTGCAGGCCTCACTAAGGCCCAGGAGGCGCAGAAAGTCCTGGGCAGGTCGCGACTGCCCAACCTGAAATGATTGGGCAAAGTAGGAAGAACCTCGGCCCTGTCCACCCAGGGCCGAGCTCTGCCTCGAGAGAGTTGAGCTCGCCCTGATGAATTGTATCACCTGCTTTGGCATGAGTTCCGACTTGGCCTCTCTTATGAGGAGCCAACCCGCGAGCAAACCTGGAGGGCCAGATCTCTGGACTGCTCCACCTCCGCTCTGGAGGGGCTGCAATCAGCCAGTCGTCCAGGAAGGGTACACCCGGACCCTTAGGCGCCACAGGAATGCTGTCACCACTGCCATGCATTTGGTGAAGACCCGGGAGCTAGGGAAGGCCGAGGGCATGGCCCGGAACTCATAAAGGGATCCCTCTGCTCTGAAGTGGAGGAATCTCTGGTGGGACGGACGGATTGGGACGTGAAAGAATGCTTCCTGAAGGTCCAGAGAACAGAACCACATGCCTGCTCCAAAGATGAGATTATTTGAGCCAGAGTGACCATCCTGAAGGTCCGAGACCTTGGGAACCTGTTCAGGTTGTGCAGGTCGAGGATGGGGCGCCAGCCCCTGTCCGTTTTGGGACCAAGAAGTACCTGGACACAAACCCGGGTCTGGAGGAGGATCCGCAACCTTCCTGATCACCTCTTTTCGAGAGCAGGGCAATATCTGCTCAACGAGCCGACAGAGGCTGCAGACTCCGCAGCCCCGAGGCGACAGCTCGGAAGGGTGAGGCCTGCTCGAACTCCAGAGGCAGGCCCTTTCCTACTCCCTCCAACACCCACCGGTCTGTGGTGATAGCGGAACAGGCAGAAAGGAAGTGGCGGAGCTCTCCCCACGGGGAACCCAGGGGAGTGGCGGCTGGGGCGACACCCCTCAACCCGTCTCTGGGCAGGCTTGGAGAAGGGACCAGCCGAGGGACCTCCTGGGCCTTTATCTCCCTGCTTATTGTTGGAGGAAGCCGCGGGCTTGGGATGTCAAGTGTGAGCCTGCTGGCCCTGGTGCTGTTGGGCTGGACGGCCACAGGCGAGAAGGACGAAAGGACTTGTGCTGCTGCTGCTGTCGGTGGCCTTTGTCCTTCTGGGTGGAGGTGACTGAGTCCAGAGTGGCATTGGATTTTCGGATCCGCTGGAAGTGACCTTCCACTCCAGGGCGAAGAGGTCAGTCCCCAAGAAGGGACATCCGCCAATTTGTGCTGGGTATCCACTGCGGAAGCTGGATATCCTCAGCCATGCTCTGCGGCGCAGGCCACCGCGGTCAGAACCGATCTGGCACACAGGAGTCTCCTATGTCCAGAGCTGTTTGAGCTGCTGCTTAGCCACTGCCCTACCCTGGCACTGCACCTACCTGACCGTGGCCTGCAGGTCGGCCAGGAGATGAGGGATCACCTCATCCAGGGAGCCCATGAGGGCGTGGGAGAAGTGTGCCATCAGCATGGCCGAGCTGGCCTAGCAGAGGCCAAGAGAGGACGAGCGTGACACCTGCGCCCGGGCGAGTCCAGCTTTTTGGACTCCTGTCGGGGGCTTGTCCACGTCCCTAGTGTTCCTGAACGCCGGAAAACTGTGTCGGTGACCAACCCTCAGCAGAGGGGTGTTCAAAACCGGCAAAGAGCCGGCAGGGACCGCATACTTCCTGGCCATCCTGGCCGAAGGTGCAGGACAGGAAGCAGGCCGCTGCCAGTGCTCAGGCTGGGCCAACAATGGCTTCAGCCACTGGAAAGACCTCGTGGGGAATCCCCGGTCCAGTTTCTCTGTCAGGGGATACCTTGGCCTGCTTGGATACGGGCTCGAGGCTGCATCCGGTGGACTCGAGGCGAGGCGAAGCAAACCGATGAAGGGCGATGGGTTTTCTTCCATCGACAGGCCCCGAAGGACTCCAGGTCAATTGGCCTGAGAACAGGGAGTAGTCGCCGGACTCTGAGGAGTCCGCGAACAACTGCCTGGGGCCTGAGCCACCCTCCACCTGACGAGGATGACCGACAACCTGTGGGGCAGGCCTTGACCCGACAGAGTCCTTGGTCAGTGCCCGATTTCGGTTGTGGAGACGGAGGTTCCACCACAGGCAGCTGGGTTTCGGCCAAACAACGGCCCAGGCTTGGCGCCGACTTCTGGCGGCGTTGTTTGACGCTCGGGGTGACAGCCATTTGATGGCCGGGAAGGCAACGGCGTTGGCTTGTTCCCGGACAGAAGTAACAGCTGCCACATCAGGTACTCATAGCGTCAACGCAACTTGCGCGAAGCCTCTACTCTTCAGAGGAGGACGACGAGCAGTGGCGCAGATTACCTCGACCGAAGTCGACATCGCCTGTCCGGGAAGGAGACCCTCCCGCTCCCACGAACACCGACGATAGGACTTACCCTTTGAGGCCTTTTGGACCGAGAGGAATGTCGATGGCCCCTCTCCCTTCGTGGAAGGGATTGGCAAAGCTCCTTGAACTAAGCTGAATACGAGGTACCCAGTGAGTGGGATAAGCGCGACCGAGGGAAGAGGATGATGCGGCCTGGGCGCCCCTCACGAGGCGATCATCTGCTCGAGGTTGCTTGCTCAGCCGATAGCCAGCGCGGAAGCCACCTAGCGGGCCTCCCGGACTAACCAGTGGGTAGCGCTCTCGGGGCACCCAAGTTGAAACTGGCAGCCGGTCCACCACGACGTTGGTCGAAAAAGAACAGCATGACCGCGAGGCCTGCGGGTCGTGTTCTAGGCCGAGGCAGTAGACGGACGTGGAGTGCGGATCCGCCCTGGACATCTCCTGCCCACAAGGGCACCGCCAAAACCGGGAGTCGACGGTCCTCGCAGCCGCTGAGGTAGAAAGATGACCAAGTCTTGAAAATTTTTAAAATGAGTTTCAGCGAACCAAGAAATCAGGATCCAGTCTATCACGCAGAGCGTTAAGGAGGAACCAGAGTTTCCAAGCAGTAAGGAAGATCTGGTGTCATGGGCTGAGCAGAGAGTTTTACCACCTGGGTGGGTGGGAGGAGCCAACTTGAAGACCTTCCGCAAGATTTAAGTGGCAACGAACCTGCCAGACAGTGTGGATGAACATATCCATGTCCTTAGAAAGGCTTTTCTTCTGCTAGTTCTTACCGAAGCACTCTTGGCAGAAGTGGTGTCCAAGGTGGCACTGGACTGTTCAATGCGTTGTAGGTGACCGGCCTCCCTGGGCCAAACAAGTCAGTCTCAAGAACAGCACATCAGCTAACTTATGCAGAGTATCCGCTGGGAAGGAGGAGAGCCTCAGCTAAGCCCTGGCGGAGGCCACTGCAGTGACCATCGAGCGGGTACAAATCCCATGTCAGGGCCATCTGGAGCTGCTGTTTAGCACTAGCACGCCCTGGTCCCTACTAACCGTGGTTTGCATGTCCCCGGGAGATGTGGGAGGACTTCATTTAAAGACCCAAGAAGGGCAAGAGAGAAGTGTCCATGATGACAGCCGAACTGGCCTGACAAAGACCAAAGAAGGAAGCCGAATAGACTTTCCATGCCGAATGGTCCAAAGACTTGGTCTCCCCGATAAGGAGTCCGTCCAGTGTCGGCAGAACTGCCAGTACACACCTGACCACAGAGGCGGTCACCAGGCTCTCGGCGAAGGGTGCTCTATGAACCCTGCAATGGACCCCATGGGCACCGTGTACTTGCGGGACATGAGGGCAGGCGATTGCTGGACATGAGGCAGGATGCTGCCCTACCTGGCCTCAGCCACTGGAAAGGCCTCCGTGGGGTATCCCTCTCGAGGATGTCCGTGACAGAGTACTCCGTCTTCTGAATGGAGTCCAGGGGCATCCCTGTAAAGTTAGGGATGAGATGGAAGATCCCTTGGAAGGAGGAAGTACCCTCCTCCATCCCTGTATCAAGTGACTACTCATCATTGGGATGAGTGAAGCCTGGTGTCAGAGTCAGAGGAGACTGGGTACAGTGGCCTGCCACCCAAATCACCACTGATCTGTTGAGGATGGTCCAGGGTGACACTGACAGGCGTCAGGAAGCTCAGTATCTGGTCGGTCCTGTTTGAAGGAGCCCCTCCACAGGCTGCTTAGGCAGCTGCTCCTACCAATCGGTGGAGAGACCGGCAAAGGTCAAACTAGAGGACGGGCAAGCCCCAGGAGGAACAACCAAAGGCTTCTGTTCCTAGGGGGTCACCTTCAGCCTGGGAGAAGAGAGCCAACCAATGGCCAGGGTAGGTGGTGGAGAGCGGCCTCTGCCGGTCAAAATCAGTTGTTGCCACATAAGGTCTTCATGCGCCGGAGTTTCTGTTGGAGCCTCTCCTCATCCAATGAGGACTACCTGTGCGTGCCTCTTTTGGAATGCTTATGACTCTTCCTTGGCCATCGGCCGAGGGTTATAAACCTCAGAGATCAGGCAGGCAGACTCGGTCGCTGGGAGACACCGGAGGATCGGTGAAACCCGGGGTACAGAACCGGGGTCTCGATGGGGACACCAGCGGGCTGGGTCTCATCAGGGAACACAGGTATCTGAGTCCTCTCAGAGTTAGTCTGCCACAGCCAGTGACAGAGGGTTGACGGGTCAAGAAAAATCTCAACCTCATAGGCCACTTCCCAGGTCGTCTAGCCAAAGGAAGGTTCATGAAGACTGCGGCCGAGGAAGCCATCTCGACCAAGGTCGGGACTGCATACTCCTGGGACTGAGACCTCTGTCCCAGGATCGTCTTCGTCAAGGCGAAGAACTGGGTTCTTTGTCCCGTTTGAGAGCGGGAGGAGTGTGAACCAGCGGGCTCCTCACCCAGGTGGAGAGAGACTGGCAGAACTCCTTAAAAGAACCTGTGAAGGTGGAGCCCAGGTTGAGTGGAACAAAAGGCTTTGATGCATTCTAGCTGCTCAGTGGAACCCGCAGCCACAGCATCCACCAACTAGCCTCCTTAGACTTCACCGGAGAATTTTTCCAGTCTCCCCAACTTCAAGCGTGCCAGGTGGTCGTCAGGACATTGGGAAGGAGGCCAAGTAAAACTGCAGGACGAGGTGTCATGGCCAACACCTAGGCAGTAGACGACGTGAGATGGGTATCCGTGCGTGACATTCTGGCCGCAAGGACACCGGTGAAATCCTGGTCATTTCTCTTCCATGATAGAAGACACAAAGTGTGATCGCAAACTCAGAGTTAATCTCAGTAAAACCGAAGTTTTGAAAGCCAGGGCCTCTGAAATGCTTGAACACAAGAGAAGCAACCTGCATCTTCCAATGGAAAGGAAGATCTGGCGTCATGAGTGGAGCTGAGACATATACCAACCGGGTGGGTAGGAGGAGCCAGCTTGAAGACTTCCAGCAAGATTTAAAGGAGCAGGACATGCCAAACAGTGTGGATGAACAACATACCCACGATCCTAGAAAAACAAGTTATTCACCTGTAATAGCTTAGGAGTGGTATATATTGTTCATTCACACTTTGGCATATCCCTTTCCCTTTAATTCTTGCTGGAAGGTCTTCAAGCTGGCTCCTCCCACCCACCCATAGGTAGTATAACCTTCGCCCAATTTATGACGCCTAGATCCTAGCCCACTGGAAGCAAGGTTTGTGCATCGCAGCCTGGGAGGTCGGGTGGGTCAGTGTGGATGAACATACCACTCCTAGAAATGAAAATTACGTACATACCATAATTCTGGATCTTCTCTTGTATCCTCACCATTCACTACTGATTGGGCATAAGCCGGGCCGCGCACCAACCACCGGGAGTTTGTTTTCCCCAAGAGTCCCAGCACAGATGTCTCCACCCCGAGCGGCGCATTGTGTGATGCGGACAGGGCGTGCAGGCGCTGCACATTCCTCCTCCATCCCAGTTCTGTTAGCCGGAGACCTGAAATACGGACAAGAAAAGAGCCGAGCAATAGAAAAGCGAAATGATATAAACTGAGAAGGAATAACCTGGTAGAGGACAGAAAATTAATGCCTACCCTAAGGGACCATCGGGACCTCACTCCTGGGCGGATCCAAGGGAGGAAAAGACAAAGGAGAGAAAGAGGTATGTTGAAAGAGAACACTCTGCCAATGCGAGATTGGTTTAAAGGCTTATAAGCTCAGAACCAAAAACAAGGGAGCAAGGATCCCACCTGATAACTGAAGAGAGAGGCTCAAATAAACGCATGCACAACTTGGACTCAAAGGCAGATTCTCTATACCACCCTTGTCCCCAACCGTTAAACTCTAGGTGAGGTTTACAGGCTGCCAAGGCAGAAAATCTGATCCCAAAGGAGAGGCGCCCAACTAGGAAGGGAAGCCCACTAGCACCTTGTTAAGAGCCAACACTTTACGTGAAGGACAGAGTGGGAACTCAATTGACTCCATGAAGGCAAGGCAAAAGATCATCAGCTCAAAGGCAACAGTAGTGTAAGGACAGCATTAAACCAGTAGAAGCTGACACAACAGGAGAATGAGAATGTCATAGGGGACCTAGAAAGAAGGAACTGAGCCATTTAAGGGACTGTCTCTGGGAACTGAACAACATGGCTAAGAATGAGCCAAAAGGTCACCTTTAGGGCAATCAGAAAAGAGTTCCTCAGTATAAAGATAACCAACTCAGCCCCCCAAGAAATTCGATCTGTCCAGAGAAGAACCAGGGGTCTGGATCAAGATTTATTTATTTATTTTTACTTTAAAGGTCAAGTAGGAGGCGCTTGAGGAAAGGTGGGCAGGTATCAGTAATGAATGGCGAAGATACAAGAAGATCAAGAATTAAGGTAGGTATGCAATTTCATATCTTCCCTTGTCAGTCTTCACCATTCTACTGCTGCTAGGTGAGTGTTGCCTCTTCCACGGGGCAAGAGAAACGCTGCTGAGGGAACAAGACCCTCAACCCTCCTGCTGGTGGAAACAGAAGGGAGAGATTCTGGACCATTAGATGAAAAGCCTAAGGTCAAGAGTGCTCAAGGTATCCCCAGAGACGAGATGGAGGAAGCCCTGAAGAAGCCTCCAAGCCCTGGTGGAAAAAGACTGGCCCCTCGGAAGGAGGAGCAAATCACCAGGCCGGGCCAGGAGTGACAATCTTGATAGACGAAGCCATGCCACCCGCCAAATGCAGGTCGCTGTCCCTGCAAGCCTGGAAGCCACCTCACTGGCGTCATAAGATGCCCTTGCCTGGTGCCTTGCCAGCTCAGGCCTATAGTAGTGAGGGCAATGGCCTGTCTAGATTGCTCTGTGTCAGCATCGATGCTAGAAATTGAGATATTGGCGACCATAGTTGCCTGTTGTAGGCAGCATGGTGTCTGATGATGATGCGATCCACATCGCACGAGAGGAAGAGAATGCTCTTCTGCCCAACCAGTCAAACTGTAGGGAATCAGAGTCCAGCGGTCGGTTGTGCCAAGGGCAGCGCCCAGAAGGAGTCTCTAGGAACACCAATCCAGAATGCGGGTTGGGAAGAGAACCTAGGGACTCTGATGGGCCGATACTTCCTCCTGCAGTCTGCGGGACTGGGATAGGGTCGGCTGGAGACTGCCAAGACGGATGAGATCCCTCCTGGAGAGGAATATGCCAGGATGGTACCGCCTGATGGGCACTGAATGCAGAGAATTCACGCGTCTCCCACTCAGTATGTTCTTGCCTAACATAGGAGATAGAGGTCCCAAACATCCTCGAAAGAATGATGAAATTCCGGAAATCAGCATCAGAAAAGAGGTGAGCAGGAGGTTCTCTCTCCTCCGAGGAGGGAGAACTCTAATGCCCAGAGGACTCCTGCAGCGGTAGGGGATAGGTGAAACACCCGCTCATGCTATATATCTAACATACGAGGGAAGGCCACCACAGTGCTCTGAACATCTCCCAGGATAACAGACCGTAGGACTGACATGGCCAGGGAGAGAGGGTGGCAGCAGAGAAACAGGAGAGGGGCACCTACAAGTAGGTAACTGACCTCTGCTAAAGCTTTGGAATCTGGGGAATGGAGCCTGAGCTGGCGGGGTCCTCCCTGTGACGTACCTGGGGCTGCATGGATCCAGAATGGTAGCCCACAGCAACGCCCACTGAAGGGGTCCCTTGAGCCTTAAAGGAGAGGCGGAGCCCGGCACTATGGCTCTACCTGCACCCCGAGGTAGCAGGTGGAACCTGTGTGCCCTCACCCCAGCCCCTCAGACTCTGAGGATGCCCTCCTCCTTGGCGCCAGCGACAGAGCTCATCAATCCTGGGTTCTCTCAGTCTCCCCCCACCCGAGAAGGCGCAGCAGCACCAGAGACAGGAGCTGTCACAGCTCTCTTGGGAACAGACCCCCTCCCAATTCGGCCTGCGCCCGGAGACCTCAGGCCACTCCCAGCCTGGGAGTCCTCAGAGAAAACTGTTGGGAGACTGAGGAATGGGTGCGCTGGGAGGGCTGGCACCATGTCCCACAGAAGCGCCGATCCCAAGGAATATGGAGCCAGGACAGGTCCAGCGTCAAGTTGTCCGCTTCAGAGGAACAGCCAACAGAAGGACCTCAATACTGGCCACACACAGCCCTGGTCAGCGTAAACACGGAACCCGGCCTCTCGAATAGTCCACAGCTCCAGCCGAGTCGCGCAGTCAGTCAGACAGCACACGGGTCTGCCCAGGCCAGGCCCAGCAACCACGGGACACGACACTGGGGAGCCTGCACCAGAGGTGACTGCCGAGGCAATGTCTCCACCACGGCCCGAAGGGATCACATCACGTCCCCGGGCGCAAAAGAGGTCTCCTCGGCAAGATGAGAAGGCCTCCTCTCCAGACCGTACTGGCCTGGGAGGGACCCGGAGGAAGGGTCTAAAGATCTGACCTGGAAGGACCAAGAGCAATGCAGTCCTCCTAAACATGGTAGGGCCTTGCCGATTTAGAACGCCGCATTTAGAGAACACGGGGTCCAGCAAGAAGCAGGCGCTGCATCTATCCATATCATGGCTGGGTAACAGGCACGAGGCAGACATCATGACAGTCGAAACAGAAAAATGCCAGCCACAGGAGCACCCGATGCACAGGGGCACAACCTGCTTTCGACTTACGTTTAGCTCCCAAACCAGACATGATGCGAAAATAACTTTGTAAAAACAGAAAAGCTCCGGGTGCTAAAATTAATAAATTAAATGGTCTTACCAGATAGAAGTCGTCTGGAAGCGAGCGAGGATGCAAGAGATAACACGGCGAACTTCAACAAAATGGCCTAGCGGGTAGTAAGCGTTCCGGCACTCCGTGCAGCCTCGGCAGTGGGAGAAACAGAACTGGGTCGGAGGAGGAGTCTGCGGTGCCTAACAGTTGCCCTTGCGCATCACACATGGTCTGCACCGCCTCCTCGGGCGGCGACTCATGGTGGGTGTGCCTCAGCTTACACTCAAGCAGTAATGAATGGAAGACTGATAAGGTAAGATCTACTGTTACAGGAGAGTACAGTGGCACAAGAACTTACTGTAACAGTATATCTTTCGAGAACAACTCCTGCAGCACGTTACAACATAAGGACCAATTCCCAGGCAGTAAAGGGTATATTGCTAACCCCATCAGGAGGAGAATGGGAGAAATCAAAGGGAGAGGGACCTCTCAGGACAACGTCCCAGAGGACTGCCAGGCAAACCCGCTCTACTCCTGGAGGCGATGTCAAACCGTAGTGTCCAATGAAAGTGTGCACTAAACTCCAAGTGGCAGCCATGCAAATGGCTGATGTATCCCACATTTTCAAGGCAGCTAAGGAGGCAGCCACCCCGTAGAATGTCCTTTCACCAGTCCTAGTAAGGGCTTGTGTTTGGATGACATAAAACAATGCAGTTAAGCCACCTGGACAGAGTTTGTTTCAATATGAGTACACCCATCATCCTTTGGGCGAAGGATAAAAACAGTTGGTTGGTGTGTTTGTGAACAGGTTCTGGCCAAGTAAAACCTAAAATCCCTTGCACATTTAGAGTGTGCAGCAGACTCCCTTGTTCGAGCGGGCTGGGAAGTACACAGGAAGGCCGATGTCCTGGTTTAAGGTCGAGGTTGAAACCACCTTGGGAAGGAATTTAGGATTGGTCATTAAGGACACCCTGATCTTAGGGAAATCAAGTAAGGCTCTTTGCACATGAGCACCTGAAGTTCAGAAATTCTCCTTGCTGAAGTAAAGGCAACTAAATAACGCCTTCCACGATGAGAGGCAAAGCTCACAATCTCGGCTGGTTCAAAGAAAAAATTACTCGCCTTAGTAATGTTTCTTCCAATGGAGTCTTGCTGTATTCTGACATATGCAGTTAGGTCCTGCCTTTCAACTGCCACGGAGAACAAAGAGTTAAACTTTCCATGACCAGCATGGAATGTTAACCACGACTCGGCTGAAGCCCGTCTGCTGTTTAAACTGCAACTGCCAGATCTTTATGAGCAAAGACTCACCAGATGTTCTGTGTGAAACAAATTCTCAGTAGCCAAATGGCACACACACACATATTATATATATATATTTATTTATATACACACACACGTGTGTATATATATATATATATATATATATATATATATATATATATACACACACACACACACACACACACACACTGTGTGTATATAAATAAAAAAATATATATATAATATATCGTTTTTGGTTTCAAAGGAAGACTCAAGTCAGGAAACCCAAAAATAAAACATCCAAAACAGAACCTCTCACCCAAACCAAAGAGAGGGTGAAAAAGGACACCCTAAGGTGCCAACCTACTCCTGCCCACCCACATCCCAAAATCTAGGTTCTGAGAGGGAGGCGGGGAGGAGTAAGAATACAGCAAGACTCCATTAGAAAAACAACATTACTAAGGTGAGTAATTTTTCTTCAAACATGAAGTCTTGCTGTATTATATTATATGCAGACTACCAAGCAGTACCTCCATGGAGAGGGACAGAACCTACTTGCAAACTGGCTCTGAAGTACTTCTGTGCCAAACCAAACATCACTCCTAGCCTGGATATCTAGAGGTAATGCTTGGTGAAAGTATGGACTGTTTTCCAGGTGGCTGCTTGACACACTTCTAGAGAGGAATATCCCTGGCAGCAGCTGCACCTAGTGGAATAAGCTCTCAGGCCTGAGGGTGGACTTCTACCCAGTTTTTCATAGCAAATTGTATACAAGAAACAATCCACCTGGCAACAGATCTCTTAGTGGCAGGTTTGCCCTTACCAACTTCTCCATACGTGAGGAACAACTGGAGGATTCAAACCTGTGACCCTTCTATGTAGTAGCTAAGGGCTCTTAACGTCCAAGCTGTGTAGCCTCCTCTCTCCAGAGAAGGAATAGTCAGTGAAGACAACAGGGAGAGATATAGACTGGTTGAGGAGGAAATCTGAAACCACCTTGGGTAAGAACTTTCTGTTAGTTGTAAGGACCACTTTATCTCTGTGAGAAGAGGTGAAATCAGATTCCAGTGACAGGGCTTGCAATTCATCGATACATCCGGCAGAAGTAATGGCTACCAAAAACACAGTTTCCAAGTCAAGTACTTAAGCTCTGCTGAGGACAAAGGCTCAAGGGAGGTTGCATAAGCTGAGCAATGCAAACATTAAGGTCCCACGAGGAGCAGGATCCTAAAGGGGATTGGTGTGAAGCAATCCCTTAAAAACTTACAAAATACAGGATGAGATGATAGAGGATGGCTTGCCTACTGACAAGAAAGCAGAAACAGCTGCTAAGTGTACTTTAAGGGTAGCTAGTCTGAGGCCTAGCCATTAAGATGGACCATATAATCCAGAACCGTAGGCAATTCAGCAGAGTCTGGAGAAATATTCTTCCTAGAACACCAAATGCTGAATCTTTTCCATTTGGAGTTGTAAGTCTTCCTGGTGGAAGGCTTTAGGAAACTTATGGATATCCAGAACGCTTGGAAAGATGCAGATCTGCAAACTAACTCTTCAAGAGCCAAGCCATGAGATCGAGAACTGAAGATTCGAGTACCAAATCCTCCCTGAGAGAATGTCAACAGGTTGTAATTCCTGGGAAGAGACAGGAGAAGGTGGACTGCTAGGGACAGCAACAAGGGATACCATGGCTGCCTGGCCCAGTCCGAGACAATCAGAATCACTTTGCATGGTTGTGACCTTATCTTGACTAACACTTTCAACAGGAGAGGTAAGGGGAAGCATACAGGAAGTTCCCTTCCCAGTTCAGAATCAGAGCATCCAGGGGACTGAGCCCAAGACTGGGGTCTGCAATAAAAGAGGAAGTTGGTGATTGTCTGGGGCTGCAAAAGATCCATCTCTGGTGTGCCCCATCTGAGAAAATCACTTTCAAAGCGAGAGGATCTAGGGCCCATTCATAATGGCCCTGGGATATTCTGCTCAGTGCATGTGCTAGTACATTGTCCTTCCCTGGAGGTGAACTGCTATCAGAGAGGTTTGCAGAGAATAGGCCAGGGACCACAACTTCATTGCTTTTGTGCACAAGGCCATAGACAGAGTGCCTCCTTGCTTGTTGATGTACCACATGGTGGGGTGGTGTCTGTTCTGACCTGAACCACCTTGTTCTGAATAGATTTGGAAAAAGCTTGCAGTGCCAGAACGCTGCTCTCAGTTCAAGAGACTGATGTGAAGCAGAGATTCCTGAGGTGACCACAGTCCTTGGGTGGTAAGATCCCCAAATGGGCTCCCCAGCCCAGAGCGGAGGCATCTGTGGTAGTATCACTGAATGAGACTGAGTGACAAATGGAACCCCTTTTCTCAAATTGTCCTGATCCTGCCATCATTGCAAGGCTTGGATCAGGGTTAAGTCACTAGGATTAGTTCGGTAAGGAATCCTTTCTTTGGGACCAGAAGGCTCTTAAGTAGAACTGAATGTCCTTCATCTTGAATCTTGCCCTTTGGACCACTGCTGTGGAAGCTGCCATGTGGTCCAGAAGCTGAAGAAATGCCTTGCTGGTCGAAACACCTCAAGGGTGAATGAAGAGGCCAGTTCCATAAGGTTCCTTGCCCTTTCCAGGGGAAGAAAGGCTCTTGCCTTTACTGTATCCAGTTCTGCACCTATGAAGGTGAGAAGCTGTACTGGTTCGAGACGACTTGGAAGGTTGAGAAGGAATCTAAAGAAGTGAGCACTTGCTGGGTCACTTGCAGATGTGACTTGACTTGGTCTGGAGACTGACCCACTATGAGCCAGTCATCCAAGTATGGGAAGATGGAGATCATTTTCCTTCTTAGGAAAGCAACTACTACTGCCAGGCACTTTGTGAAAACATTTGGGGCTGATGTTAGGCCAAAGGGCACTGCTCTGAATTGATCGTGGCCCGAGGGCAACTCGAACCTGAAGTACTTTCTGTGGGAGCACCTGATGGGAATGTGAAAGTAGGCATCTTTGAGGTCCACAGAGGCTAGCCAGTCCCCTGGCCTTAGAAAGGGAAGGATAATTCCCAGAGTTACCATTTTAAACTTTTGCTTCAAAAGATGTTTGTTCAGATATCTTGGGTCCAGGATGGGGTTAGGAAGTACCTGGAGTACAATCCTTTGCCCTGTGTGGGTGAGAACCCTCTCTATAGCACTGAGAGCTAGGAGAGAAGCCTCTGCCTCTAGGGCAAGGGTCTCAGAGATTTGCAGGTGGAAAAGATCTGGTTCTCATCTTGGGAAATTTTTGAGGGAAACCAGTCCCTGGTCTACTACTTCCAGGACCCACTTGTCTGATGTAAGACATGCAGTCCTGGACAAAAGTAATCAGCCGCCCCCTACTGGTATGGGAGAATCGGCCCGGCAGACCCATCAGGTGTCTGCTTGGCAGGGCTTTAGGCTGAGGGGTGGATGCAGGCCTGCTCATCCCCTTCTGCCTCTCCATCTAAAGAGCCCTCTGTGAAAAGTAAGAAGGAGGCCTGGGCTTGGTAAAAGGCCTTTGGAAAGGCCTGCCCTGGGCTGCTGCCTTTGAGGCGTTGCTTGCCTTTCTTTGGCCTGAGCACTCCTGTAAGTGGTCCTGTACTCATCCCATTTTCTTCATGCAATTGTCTACTCCCCAAACAGAGAATTACCAATTACAGGAAAATCCATGGCCTTAACCTGGGTATCCTGTGAGAGGTTAGTACATCTGAGCCAAGCCATCCTCCGAAGAGCCACAGATGTAACCATGACTCTTGATGAAACATCACTGGAGTCTACAGCAGCATGAAATGCACTTCGATGCCTCAATCCCAACTGCAGCCACCTGCTTTAGCTCCTTGGCAAGCTGGTCAGGGGCCTGTTTGTCAAAGCCAGCACAGAGGCCCAAACTGGACTTCTGGTATCTGGCTGTATAGGCCATATAGATTAGCCTGAGTTCAGAGATGCTGCTATGCATTGTTTCTTTACCATGGCATCAATCTTCCTGGAGTCCCTAGTCTTGGGGGGTGATGCCAAGGAATATTGCCTCATCACAGGCTGCAGCCTGCACAACCCTAACATGGCTGCATTGCTGAAAAGGAAATCAGTATGAGCCTGAGAGGTGTACCTCTTGTCATTCGTCTGTCCACAGGAGGTATAGAATTAGGAGACTTAAGGATTTTATGTCTGTTTCCCAAAGGATTTGTGGAGGGAAGAGACAGTCTCCTAGACTCTGGGATGTCCATCATCTCAACATAAATCAGGCTCCTCCTGATCCTCTACTGCCTCCTTCACAGGAAGCTGGAGGTCTAAGCCACTTTTGTAGAACATATATTGTGAAGGGGACTCAGAAAGCCTAGGAGGAGAAACACCTGAAGGTCTGTCTGGGAGATGTCCGGGTCAATAGGCACATCCAGACTTTCATTATCACCATAATCATCTTCATACTCTCCCTCCTCCTCCGGTTCATAAAATTGTTCCAAAGTATAATCGGAACGGGAACCAACCAAACCAGGCCCTGCCAGACTGGTGCTAGTTCCGGTGAGAACTGAACTAGCGACTGCACAATCCTTATCGCCTTGGCGCTGATCTCATCGTGGAAGTATGAAATTCGGGTCGAACCAGTCCATTTATCTTTTCTCTTTTTACGGAACAGATTCCTCAGAATCTGCTCTCCTTTGCTCAAAGAGTATTGCCCTGCCAGAGGGCACTCCTGGTCAGGTCAGAACCGGACCGGAGCTAGCCATCTGGGTCAGCGGACTTCTCGGCCTCCCTTTCCCTCAGTCTACCTAATCTCTTTTCCAGGGTAGATTTGGGAAAATTCTTACAAATTTGGCAGTCTGAATCGGGTGGTCAAATCCCAGACAATAAAACACCGGTGTGCGAGGATCAGCCTTGTCAAGACTTCCCCACACACACTGCAGCGTTGAAACCCAGTGGGCCCATTTTTCTTCTTGGGTTTCTCAAACATGGTCAATTCTAATCAAAAAGTACCCTTTTTGGCAATCCATGAGCAAGACTCACTCCTAGTCGGTTGCTGCTATATCACGGGTCTTGGAAAAAACGTAATAAAATCATTTTTTTTTTTTTTAAATAACCGATAGGGACGGTTACCACACTAAATATATAACAAACTTTTTTACCTCAAACTGATCGGTTCAGCGAACCGATCCACAATTCTAAGTTCCACACGAAACAAAACAAAAACATATCTAGTACTCACGATACCACAGACAGAGACTTGAACCAACTAAGCGGTAACAGCACTTCAGACTTTTTGAACCAAGCAGCAGGTGAAATCTCCAGAGTGACTGTTCAGTGAGGTAGGATAAAGAATCTGACGGTTGGGGTTTAAATAACAGCATACAGGGACTTCAACCGAGCTCGTGGTGAACATTCCATGCTGGTCATGGAAAGTTTAACTCTGTTCTCCGGGGCAGTTGAAAGGCAGGACCTAACTGCATATATCAGAATACAGCAAGACTTCACGTTTGAAGGAGGCAGCGTGAGCTGCTCCAAGATGAAAAAAGGTCCCAAGGAGGAAACTGGTCCTTAACAGGGGCTGAGATGTCAGGCGCCCGCGCAGAAAAGCAGGAAGCCTCTAATTGGGCAAATGAACACTGACAAACTAGTGTGTGGTATGCCGAAAGGACAGCGGTGTACTTTCAGAGAGGAATATGCCAATCCTGACTGGAAAGGGATAGGAGGTAGTCAAAATAGACTTCTCAGGGCATCGAAGTGGACTGAGGTTGCGAGCCGAGCCCAAAGACAAAACTTCCGCCATTTGAGTGCAAGTGGCATGAGTTTATGGTTTCCCAGCTGTCACGAGATATCGGCAGCCCCTCATGAAACCCTGTACCTAGAATGGTTAAGTCTTTAGGAGCGAGGTGTGTAGGTTCAGAGATTTGAGGTTCGGATGGACCAAGAGCTGGCCTCCTGGGACAGCAAATGTGAGCCAACCAGTAAGGAAGCTCCAGAGCTACCTGGTGAAGCAGAAGCCAAATCTGCCTGGGCCAAGCGGCACTACCAAGATCACCAGCAGCTTGTGCGGACTGGAGCTTGTGAAGAACCCACTGGATCAAAGTGGAAGAGGCGGAAAAGCATAGATGAACCTGCCGTCAAGAGAGGACAACACGTGCCAGAAAACACCAATGCCCTATATCTAGCAAGCAGAAAGTGGGCAGTTTTGCGTTGTTTGGCGATCGCGAACAAGTCTACATCTGGTGTCCCCATCACAGGAACAGGTCCTCAATGACCTCTTGTAGCACTTCCCATTCATGAGCTCTGGCCTTTGACCAGCTCAGGATACCCGCATCAGTGTTGTCCACACTGGGAACATGCACTGCAGTAAGCATGGCGCCGTGCTGTAGTATCCAGTCCCACACCCGCTCTGCCTCTCTGCAAAGGGGCAGGAGTGAGTCGTCCTTGTTTTCTTCTGTAACACATCACAGGTGTTGCCTGTTTGGACTAACACATGACCCGGTGGGATCTCTGACTAAGGCATTAGGACCACCCTCATCTCCAGAACACTGATGTGGAGAGTCTCCAGAGGCGACCAGGTTTCCCGAGTCCTGGTTCCTTCCAGGTGAGCTCCCCAACCAGACCACAAAGCGTGGGTGGTGAGAGTCCGGGATGGGGCAGGCACCACAGAGGATTCCCACAGAAAGATGATCCGAGACAAGCCACCACTGCAAATCCTAAATGGCTGGCCCTGTGAGTCTAAGTAGCCTAAGTGATCCTGCCTCTGGGCCCACTGGGCTCTCAGCATCCACTGAGAAATGCTGGCGTGGTGGCGGCGAGGGGCACCGTGGCGATAGCAGCTGCCATTATGTCCAATCAGGCAAAGTATGGTCGAGTTGGAACTAGATTTCGTGCGTACTTGTCCTCAGTGACATGATGCATTCGCCCTGTCCTCTGGCGGAAGGCTCTCCATTGATGGGTATCCAGATCCGTGCCTATGAACTGTAGTCTCTGTGAGGGAATGAGAGACTACTTTTCTTAGTTAATGGTGATCCTAGAAATTGGAATAAGGAGCAGCTGTCGTGAATGGCCTTTTCCAGCGCTTCCTGGGATGAGGCCATCAGAGCCAGTCGTCCAGATAAGGAAGACATAATGGCCTTGTCTAGTGAGGACTGCTGCTACAACTGCCATGCACTTGGTAAAGACATGTGGCGCAGAAGACAGGCCGAATGGAACTGCTCTGAACTGATAATGGTGTCCCAAAAAGTGAGCAGGAATTTCCGTCTGCGACGGGTGATGGGAAGATGAAGATATCGTCCTGCATGTCCAGGTTACGCTAGTCATGCACCTTGCAGAGTATGAGAATAAGACCCGTTAGGATAACCATGCGAAAGCATTTGTACACCACACAGATGTTTAGGTCGCTGAGGTCTAGAATCTGGCGCAAGTCCGTGGTTTTCTTTGGAACCAGGAAGAAGCGGGAATACTATCCTCTTTCTCCCCAATTCTTGGTACAACCTCGAGGCGTCCTTGGAAAGGAGTGCAGAGATCTCCTGCTGGATGAGCAGGGTATGCTATCCCAAATAACGGGAATGCAGAGGCGGTCTTGATGGTGGGCGGTGAACTTTATAGTGTGTTCTTGACTGATAAGCTAAAGAACCCACTAGTCGGAGGTGATCCTCTGCCACCCTAACAAGTGGTATGCGACTAGACTCCGACCCTCTCTTCCATTTGATCCAGAAGGGCAGCAGCATGGGCCGGAAGGAGTCATGCTGTGGCGGTGGTGGCTCTGGCAGGTTAGGAGGCGTGGTGTTTCTCTGGCACCGACCTCGGGAGAATCTCTGCTGGTTCTTAGGCGAAATCTCCCGTGTTGCTGTTGGCCTGACAGAGGTTGTTGCTTACGCTGTCGACCACAAAGCGGTTCTGTGGTCTGCGAAAAGAACCAGGCCTGGACTTTACATGGCCTGAACTGTTCTAGCCATCTATCCAGCATCTTGAAGTCTGTTGATGACCTTCTGGAGTCTTCACCATACAACATCGATCCATTGTAGGGGATGTCCACGATTCCTTTCTGGGCGTCAGGAGTAAATCCAGAGACCCTCAACCAGGAGTGTCTCCAGAGGCAAACATCGGTAGAGGCATCTCTGCAGCAGAGTCGTACGCTGCCCACAGGACTTGGGTCCCAACATCAGAGCCAGTGCAAGGAGGTTTAGAAACTCCTCACCATCTGGGAAGTCCTTCAGTAGGTCTTGTCCTGGTCCCACAGTGCATTTTGAAATTGTAACATGTCGTCAAATAGTTGAGGGACCTGGCGAGCATGCAGCAGAGACATGCATGCAACGACCCAGTGAGTCCAACTGTTTGGATTCCTGGTCTGGGGACTGTGTACTGAGGTGTTGGGGCCATGATGACTACCTAGTCAGCCACGGGTTGCTAATAAGTGAAGGAGCCTCCAGCAGGACCCATTGAAGCCTTTCTGCCTTCTTGGGACGCAGGGGATTGAATCAGGGCACTTCAATGCAGCCCTGGTAGCATCCTGGAAGTGCCCACCAGGGGTGGAACCACCCAGGCTCGGGGTCTTTTGCCTCAAATAGCATGCCAGGCATTGCTGTTCTGGGTCTAACTCTTCCGTCTCCCATCCCATGTTCTCCTGAATGTGGCGCACAATATCAGAGAACGATGGGTCATCTGGTTGTAACCTACTAAGGTTGTGAGGATCTGGAGATCGAGGCTCAAAGGAGAGAATGACAAGGGGTACCTGAAGAATCAGGATTAGTAGTCAGCCCGACGAGGACGGGATCTTCGTTGGGGCCTTTTTCTTCTGTAGTCACTAGGAGACTGAGGAGGTACTGGAGTGGAAGTCTCTAGAACTGAGAGACCTAGAGGTCTGGGCCTTTGACCTACCCCATGGCGGCAGTTTAGGGTTCCGAGGCTCAGGTGTCAATGCCCTGGGAGGTGGGGGTTTGTGGGTACATAGTGTTTTTAATGGTGTCCCACCAAAACTGAACAGCTCATTGCCCTCTGGATATTCAGACCGGACGAAAGTACAGTTACGCAAGAACTTACCGTAACAGTAGATCTTCGAGAACAGCTCTTGCAGCAGCTTACACCGTAGGACTGAAGCCGGCGGTGTGTCAGGACCCCACGGAAAAATTCTAGCTACCTATCTTCAGCAGGGACCGCCCGGCGTCGGTCCGCCTCTGTCAGGCGTAGTACAAGAAGGGATCCATGAATTCTCCATTCTCCGCTGGAGACTTCGGCAGAGGCTGACATCGAAATGGAGACCAAGGATCCACCGTCAGAAGACAAAAGGGTATAATTCCTGTTAAAAGGTTTAAGCCATGCCTCCTCCAAGGGGAAAGGTGGGAGGAAGGTACCTGCTGCAAGAGCTGTTCTCGAAGATCTACTGTTACAATAAGTTCTTACGTAACTGTACTATCTTACTTGAGACACAGCTCTTGCAGCAAGTTACACCATAGGACTGATTCCCAAGCAGCAGCCTTGCAAACACTCTGGGAGAAGGAAAATAGAAAGTTCATTCCAGGTCCTGATTCTAGGACAGGAGACCCTGTAGCACAGCCAGGCCAAAGCCGGCTCTTCGCGTGAAAGTCCAGGCTATAGTGCCTGATAAACATATGTACAGAGCTCCAAGTGGCTGCAGCACAAATGGCAGAGGTGGAGGCGTTTGAGTGCTGCAAAGGAGGTGGCCACTCCTAGTGGAATGGCCCGGACGGATCCGGGAGGGGCTTTTGTGATATGATAGCAGTATGATATACACTGGACAAGCCAGCGAGAAAGGGACTGTTTGGCCCATCATCCTTTCAGTAAAGGAAGCGAAAGTTGCTCCGATTCTGAAGCTGCTTAGTTCTGCTCAGGTAGTACCTTAAGCTGCGGTGAACATCCAGGGTGTGGAGCAGCGCCTCTCCTATTAGAATAATTAGGGAAGTAGACAGGCAGGTCAATGTCCTGATTGAGAGTGAGTGGAAACCACCTTAGGCAAGAATTTAGGATTAGTCCTCAGGGATACTCTGTCCGGTGGAAAATCAATTAAGGCTCCTTACACATGAGAGCATGAAGTTCGGAAACTCTTCTCGCTGGCGTAACAGCAACTAAAACGTTTTCCCACGACAAAACGCAGCTCACAATCGCGCAGGTTCAATTTGGGGGCGTGAGTTGCTCAGGACAAAGAGTAAGTCCCATGGAGGCACTGGGTCCTTAATGGGTGGCCTAAGATGTAACACCCTCTCAAGAATTCTCGACAGGCATCTAATTGTGCCACTGTCGCTGTCCCACTGGGAGGTGATAAGCCGAAATGGCACACAGGTGCACCTTAATAGAGAGTAGGCGACCCGAACGGAAAAGGAGAGCAGGTACTCTAACACCGCTTTCAACGGACACCCCTAATGGGGAAAGGCTGCGTGTTTGTGACCATAGACAAAAACGGGCGCCATTTCATGGCGTCACGTCGCATCGTTGCCGGCTTTCTGACTGCAGAAAGGACTTCGCAACCTCTTGCGAGACCACGTGTCGCAAAATGGCTATGTCTCTAGGAGCCATGCATGCAGGTTCAGTGAGCGTAAGTCCGGGTGGACCAGTGAACCCTCCTCCTGAGACAGAGATGGGAGCTGAATGGCAGCGGAGCAGAGGTTCCCGGGATAGCTGCATTAGCAAAGGGAACTAGATCTGTCTGGGCCAGAAAGGGGCAACCAGGATCATTGCACGCTCCTGCGCGTAGTTTGAGAAGAACTCTCTGGATCAGCAGGAAGGGAGGAAAGCATAGAGAATCTGTTCTCCCAGGAGAGGGACAACGCATCTCGCCCAGAAAACACCAGGCCCTAGATTTAGCGAGCAAAAATTGAGCAGTTTTAGTTGGATGGGGAAGCGAACAAGTCCATTCTGGAGTTCCCCATCGAAGAAAGCGGATCCTCTGTTACCTCCTGAAGAAGTTCCCACTGTGGACTCTGGCTTGGAACAACTCAGGCCGTCTGCAATTGTGTTGTCCACCCGGGAACATGTACTGTGATCAGGTTCGCGCCGTGTCGGATTACCCAATCCCACACCCTCATAGCCTCCCTGCAAGGGGCAAGAGTGTGCAGCCTCCTTGTTTGTTGAGGTAATACATCACCGCCATGTTGTCTGTCTGTAGCAGAAGAGTAGTCGGCAGGATCTCTGACAAATGCCTGCAGGGCATAAAGGACCGCCCTCATCTCCAGAACGTTAATATGAAGGAGAGCCTCCCGAGGGGTCCACGTTCCTGGAACTTCACACCGTCCAGGTGTGCTCCCCACCCTAGTCCTGAGGCGTCTGTGGTGAGGATTACCTCCGGGGCGGCGCTATAAGCAGGACACCCGTAGAGAGTGTCCCTGGGTCTAGCCACCATTGCCAGTCTTGAATCACGCGTTCGTGATTCTGACGCGATACTGCATATGGTCTTGTCTTTGGTCCCACTGCACCTTGAGCATCCACTGAGTTACCGCATGTGGAGCCTTGCGAAAAGGGCGGTCAGATAGCGCAGCCAGTGTCCGAGCAAGCGAGACCGACCTGGCTGGGGCGGTCCTGTTCAACGAAGATCCCTGGCGAGGGATCTGATGTGTCTGCCTGACGCCTGGAAGAAATTCTCTTCCTGAATGGTGTCCAGGACTGCGCCTATGAACTGCAGTTTCTCTGACGGTACCAGGAGAGACTTCGTAACTGATCAAGATGCCCAGAGACGAAACAGATCCTGGGTATTCTGGATAGCCAATAACAACTCCTCTATGGAGCGCCATGAGAAGCCACTTTCGTCCAGGTAGGGAACACATAATGGCCCTGTCTCCTTAGAGGCCAGCCACGACTGCCATGCATTTGGTAAAGACCCTGGGAGCCGATGACAGTCCGAATGGAAGTGCTCGGAACTGAAAGTGGTGGCCGAGAAACTCGAAGCACAGGAACCTCCTGTGCGCCTGAGCTACAGGGATGTGCAGGTATGCGGCCTGCATGTCAGGGACGCTAAAAATGCGTCCTCCTTAGCATGGGAATAAGACCGGGAGAGTCACCATCGGAATCTTTTTGTAGGCGACCGACATATTGAGGTCGCTGAGGTCCAGAATCGGACGGAGGTCCCTTGTTTCTTTGGAACCAGGAAGAAGTGGGAGTAGTACCCGTATCCTCTCTGGAACATACTCTGTCGCCCCTATTGCAGGAGCGGTATTTCTTGCCTGATCAGAGGCTTGTGCTGACCCGTAGCAGGAGAGCAGAGGAGGCCTCGAGGTGGCTTTCTGCGAATTCTATAAAGTGGCCTCTTCGGCCAACTGAAGAACCCACCGGTCGGTGGTTATGGACTGCCATCCTGGCAGGTACTGCTGATCGCGACCCCGACCTGGATGTCCGTTGATCCTGAGGGCGGGGCCGGAAAGGAGTCAGGCTGTGGCAGCGGAGGGCCTGCAGGCTGGGCCAGTTTAGCTGGCGTTGACCTCGGCCAGCGGGCTGTCTACCCTGGGCTCTACGGGAACCAGAGCCCCTCTGTTGTGGACCGGGTGGGACTGTTGTCTCTATGCTCGCCCGCTGAAACGGCTTTGGTTCCTACTGAAGGAACTAAGCCTCGGTCGGTAGATTGCCTGGACCGACCTCACCGCCTTCCTGGCCTCTTGAAGCTTGGTGATGACCCTCTCAGAGGGCTCACCAAAGAACTTCTCCCTCAAATGGGCGTCCATGATATTTTTGTGGACATCGGGGTAAAGCTGGAGACAAGGAGCCAGGGTGTCTCCTGAGGCATACACCTGAAGCTGCTGCTCGGGCGAGGAGTCCGCTGGAGTCGCACGTCGAAGAGCACTTAGGTCCCCACGCCCGAATCCGTCCGGAGGAGCTGACATCTCCTCCTTCTGCTCACCTTCTGGCAACTTCTCAGCCAGATCCAGACCCTGCTCCCACAAGGCATTTTGGAACTGCACCATGTTGGTCAAGTAATTCAGGGATCTGATGGCGCAAGTAGCGGAAGCATCGTGCGCCTGCCCATAGCGTCCAGCTGTCTGGACTCGGGTCGTGGCAGAGTGCTCAAATGTTCGTCTCTGGGACCGGTCATCAGAGGCTGTTATGACCAGAGAGTCGCCTGAGGATGCTGAGCCAAGTACTGGTCTTCCCTTGGAACCTTGTACAGGTGGTCAGCTTTCTTCGGCATCGCCGGAGTAAATGTGGATGCTTCCACACTGCCTTGGTGGCGTGCGAAAGTGTCTACCAAGGTGGCACCACCACAGGCTTGGGGTCCTTCTGCCGAAGATATTTCGTACAGTAGCCTTTTGAGGTCTAACTCTTCCGCATCCCATCCATGTTCTCTTGGATGTGTCTCATGATGTCAGAGAACGAAGGGTCATCCGGAGGAGACCTTGGAAGCTCACGTGGGTCCGGAGAAGGGATGTGGAGGAGATGGGATCTAGAACCAGTTGAAAACTGATCCCGTGTCCTCCGTCGAAGGCGACGCTGGCGTCTTATGGGTTTCTTAGGGCTGGGTGACCCAGAAGAGGATCTGGACGGAGGTCTCCTTTATCTGGTCTCCCTTGGAGAGATCCTGGGCTCCGGGAGGAGGTAACCGCCTGCAGACCCGGATGGAGAAGGCGCAGGAACCAGAGGAGTAACCGGCCTAGGAGGAGGTGGAAGAGGAGGTGGGGTGGGGACCACGTCCTTTTGATGGTATCCACCAGTAAGTGAAAAGCTCCTTCACCTCTGAGAAGAAAGGCCCAGCGACGGACTGGGCACGGTGGTCGGTCGTCAGGTTCAGCGTCTGCTCCACAGCGGCCTCGGGTTGCGGGAGGGTTACCTGGGAGGCTCGACAGGACCAGGGCGCCCGCCTGTCCTCGGGCTGTGTTAACTCCTCCTCAGTAATGGTCTCCTGACAGGCGTCGGTCGGAGGCATCGGGGTCCTCTTAATCCTGACAGGCACGGATGTGGCCCCTACCGGCATCCGGGGTGCGGGAGGCTTGGCCGGCGACGGTCGCCTGGCGTCAACGGCTCTGGGGAACTGTGGCGAGGCAGACGCCGGGTGGGTCAACGCTGGGTCCTACGGTCTCTTGAGAGGTGAGCTCTTTGGTCTTCCGCTGGGGAGGAGGGAGGCAGACCTGACGTCTGGTTCAGAATGGCGGGAACCCGACTTGTGGTGATAGTGCGGTACCCCGACTTGAACACGGCCTTGGAAGGCGAAGGCCTGGAAGTCTTGGCCTGAGAAGAGGAGCCGAAGATTTTCTCACCGCGGCAGGGGAGGCTGAGAACTGGCCGGGAAGGCGGCGGTGGGACCTCGAGCCAGAGCTGCGAGAATCAGAGGCCCTAGGCGGGGACCTGGAAGGGGCCTTCTCCCTGCTTCTCTGAATGTTTGCGGGCCTTCTCCGAAGAATCCCACTTGGAGGCCATGGTCTTGAGTTGTTCCTCGAGCAGGAGCGCCTGTAGGGCCTTCAGGTGACCGGATCCGGGTTCTGCTGTTGAAACCCTAGGCAAAAGGAGCAGGACCAGGTGTAGTGGTCTGGGCCTAAGCACCGGACGCAGGCCGAATGCGGATCCTTGAAAGGATCTGCTTCCCACAACCGCACTTGAAGAATGACTGGAGGTTGGAGGACATCAGACAAACTGACAGAATAAAAATGAATTTTCCAAAGGAAAAACTACCCAGCGTCGTAGCTAGAACTGGAACTGAAGGATCGAGACTTGCAAGTTGACGGCGGGAAAAGAACTAGAGAATCTGCGGGACCGTCCCCTTATGTACTAAGCCTGGCGGAGGCAGGACCGGTCCCTGCTGAAGATAGCTAGCTAGAATTTTTCCGTGGGGTCCTGACGCCGCCGGCATCAGTCCTAATGGTGTAACCTGCTGCAAGAGCTGTGTCTCTAAGTAAGATCTGCCTGACCCTGGTGGTTGAGGGTCATTGGGCTTGGTGTCTGGTCTTCTGTAAGAAAGGCGTGGGGCAGAAAAACATTTTCCACATCTCCTAAAGTCTTGTAGGTGACATCTGGTCATTGGGGCATTTGCAGATGATGGCTCTGAAGTCTTTCTTGGAAGGACATCTGAGCCCTTGTGACAGGGAGACCGAATGATCGGTGTCCACGTTGTCCTAGCATCTGCGCTCTCGTAGTCACCAACTGGACGGAGGCCTGTTGTGGTTGGAAGCCTCGACCAGGTGGCCAACCTTGAAGGATGGCCATTAGTCTTGGTTTTCAGTGGCTGTACAGACACTAAGCTAGAAACCCCTGAAGCCATAACCTAGCCCAGGATGGAGAGCTGTCAGATTGGGTGGGGCTGGAACTGGTCCAGGAGCCCTAGGCCACATTCGTGGATAGAGTCCCATCTTTGTCCCAGTGCTTATCCTTGCGCTTCCCTGATTTGTGTGAAGGTTCCCTCCAGAGGTTTCATAGAAGAAGTGTGACAGCAGAAAAGGACCGAACTAGGCCCACCAAGTCTGCCCATTTGCTCAGCTATCTGCTTGAACCTGTACCTCCCCTTAACACACCCATGTGGTTGTCCCATGCCCTTTTGAATCCCAGCACGTTCTTCCTCCGACTGCCTCTGGGAGTCTGTTCCACTTTTCTACCACTCTCTGTGGTAACAGTATTTTCTAATGTTACCCCTGAACTGCCCTCCCTCTACCTGCAAGACATGCCCCTCATCCTCGGATTTTCTTCCATCTTGAAGATGCCCCCACCCCACCCCTTTATACCCTTAAGGTACTTGAAAGTCTCGATCATGTCCCCCCTCTCCCTCCCTGCTCCAGGAGTACATGTTCAGATTTCTCAACCCTTCTTCATAGGATAGGTGACCAAGCCTTTTACCATTTTGTCGCTCTCTCTGAATCCTCTCTATCCTCCCAACATCCTTCCTGAGGTATGGCCTCCAGAACTGGACTCTGTACTCCAAGTGTGGAGTAACTCAATGGGTGTACAAGGGTACTATGACCTCCCTATTCCTACTGGTGATCCCCTTCTGATGCATCCCAGCATTCACTCCCCTGGCCACTGCCCTCCTTCCACCTTCAGGTCCCCATATATGATGCCTAGGTCCCTCTTTCTTGTTCTGTCTCCTCCGGTCTCTGCCCCTCATCCGGTACCCTGCCTTCTGATTTCTGCAGCCCAGATGCATGATTTTACATTTTTTTATATTGAATTCAAGCTGCCACCTTCGGACCATGCCTCAAGTCTCTGCATTTGTCCTACCTTCCTCTGTGTCCACCCTACTGTAGATTTTATCATCCATAAACATACTCATCCCCCCTTCAAGGACCTCTCGATGTCCCTACGAATATATTGAACAGTAGGGCCCCACACCAATCCCTAAGGGACACCAATCGTGACCTTGCCCTCCCGGATGCCACCTCATTTATGACCCTCTGCTTTCTCTTCCCAGCCAGCTTCGCTACATTTCACTACCCTCCCTCTGCCCCATCCCCAGTCCAGCCATGTTACACAGGGAGCCTCCCATGGGGCACAGAGTTAAACACCTTTCTTAAATCCAAATAAACTACAACTACTGCTCTACTTTGATCTATTTCCTTGGTGACCCGTCAAAAACTATCAAATTTGTTAGACAGGATCTGCCCTTGTAAACCCATGTTGTCTCGGGTTGATCAGGCAACAAGGGTTGCCTGATCCAGGCAACTGGTGATCCTGCCTTTACTAGCTTTTCCATGAGGCTTGCCTACCACTGATGTCAAGCTCACGGGCCTGTAACTTCCACTTCCCCTTATGCAAAGGGACCATATATGCCTGCCTCCAATCCTCAGAGTCACCACCCCGTTTCCAGGGACTGACTGAAGAGTGCAGTCAAGGTACTGCCAATACCTCCTTCAGCTCCCCTAACACCCTTGGGTGCACCACATCTAGCCCCACTGCCCTGTCCATCTTCATGCAGCCCAGTACTTAAAATATTTCCTCAATGAGAAAGGCCTCATCTCACCCCTCCCCAGCCATTTCCTTTCCTGCTCTGTTGCCTTATTTTTCCTCCTCTTGAGCACAGAAATTTCTACATGGCCATAAGTTTTCTTATAGGAGAAAACTATACTTTCTGGCAGCGGATACTAGTTCTGCTGTTAAACTGCTGGCAGAAGGAACAGGCCTGGATATTGTGGTCGCACACAAGCAGAGTGCCTATCTTTGAAGGGATCCGTTTGCCATAAGCTCATTTGAGGTATCTTTCTGTAGAAAGAGTCTGAGAAGCGACATGTACTTGTCAAACAGAGATGAAAATATGGCAAATTCTTTCTGGTGTCGTTAAGTCTTCTGAAGAAGTCCGTGGAGCCAATGCCTTGAGTAGACAGTGGGAAAAGAACAGAGGTAAGCTGAGGAGCCGCCCTTCTATGATGTATATGGCGTTGCGGCAGGGCTGACACTGGGAGAAGTCCCTGCTATGTACAGCTAGCTTTAAGTTTTCCGTGGGGTCCTGCTGCCTGCCAGCTTCAGTCCTTATGGTATAACCTGCTGCAAGAGCTGTATCTAGAGTAAAATCCTGTTTTTCTAGGGACGTGGATATGTTCATTCACACTTCATGGCAGACTCCTAGCAATTTCTCCAGGAGAGGAGGCAAGGCGCACACACCCTACTTTGGGAACAGGGACTGAGAACTGAGGCCCCAAACCAGTATCCCAGCGTGACTCAAGGTCGATGTAGTAATGGGTGATGAAAGTGTTTGCTGTCTCCAGGTAGCAGCCCTGCAGATTTCCTGGATAAGGATGTCCCTGAAACAGCCACCAATGGTATGGCGGGTGGAATGAGTCCATCCTACAGGAGGCTCCTTACCCGCCAACCTATAGCAGAGATCAGGTGAAGCTACCTCTGGCTGGAAGCTGCAATACTGAACATAGGATTTGCAAGAAGCGAGTTGTGCTCACAGAGGAGGTGAACCTTACAATTGTCTTTGGTTTGTAGCAGATATTCTGCAGGTGGAGGCTACTTCTAACTGAAAGGTGACATAAGGAAAGTACTGTTACGTAAGAACTTACCGTAACAGTAGACCTTCGAGAACAGCTCTTGCAGCAGGTAACACCATTAGGATTGAAGCCGGAAGGCGTTAGGACCTGAATTCTTCTAGCTAGCTAACTTCAGCGGAGACCACACCCGGCGTCGGTCCGCCTCTGATGTCAGGCGTAGTACATAGAGGCGGTCCCACCAGATTCCCCAGTTCTCCCGCCGGAGACTTCCGGCCACAGGGCGACATCAGAATGGGAGACAGAGATCCACCATCAGAAGACAAAAGGCGTAGCCCCTACTAAAAGCTCAGTAAGCCATGCCTCCTCCAAGGGGGAAGGTGGGAGGGAAGGTACCTGCTGCAAGCCCTGTTCTCGAAGATCTACTGTGCAGTAAGTTCTTACGTAACTGTACTATCTTACTTGAGATACAGCTCTTGCAGCAGGTAACACCATAGGATTGATTTCCAAGCAATAACGCCTGTAAGCATTCTGGGAGGAGAAACTCCATACCAAGTCCTGACTCTAGGACAGGAGACCCTGTAGCACAGCCAGGCGAAACCGGCTCTTCGCCGTGAAGCAATGTCAGGCTGTAATGCCTACAGTAAAAGTATGCACAGGCTCCAAGAGGCTGCAGCACAAATGGCAGAGAGGAATGTTGCAAGTGCTACCAAGGAGGTAGCCACCACCCTAGTGGAATGGCCCCGGACTGTACCGGGAGGGGCTTCTGCTTAGCATCATAGCAGTATGATATACACTGGACAAGCCAGCTTAGACTGCTTGATACTGGTTAGCCCATCATCCTCCAGCGAAGGAAGCGAAGAGTTGCTCCGACGCGAGCTGTTTAGTCCTGTTCAGGTAATACCTTAGACAGCGGTGAACATCCAAGGTGTGGAGCAGCGCTTCTTCACTATTAGAATATTTAGGAAATATACAGGCAGGTCAATGTCCTGATTGAGAGCAGTGCAGAGACCACCTTAGGCAAGAACTTAGGATTCGTCCTCAGGGACACTGTCCTAGTGGAAAATCAAATAAGGTTCCTTACACATTAGGCGTGAAGCTCAGAAATTCTCCTTGCTGGCGTAACAGCAGCTAAAATAACGTTTTCCATGACAGGAAACGCGGCTAGCAATCCAGCGGCAGGCTGAAAGAGGAAGCGTGAGCTGTTCCAGGACAAGTAAATCCCATGGAGGGAACAGGGTCCTTAATGGGTGGCCTGAGTGTAACACCCCTCTCAGAAAGTCGAGGTGTGTCAAGTTCGCCACTGTGCGCTGCCACCGAAGTGGTAAGCAGAAACAGCGAAAGCTGCACCTTAATAGAGGAGTAGGCGAGACCGAATGGAAAAGAGAGCAGGTATTCTAACACGTTTTCACCAGACAACCTAGAGGAAAGGCGCGTGCTTACGACCAGACAAAAACGGCGCCATTTCATGGCGTACGTCACATGCGTTGCGGCTTTTTGACTGGAAAGAACTCCGCCACCTCTTGCGAGACCCATGTCGCAAAATGGCTATGTCTCTAGGAACCATACATGCAGGTTCAGTGGCGTAAGTCCGGATGGACTAGAGAACCTTCCTCCTGAGACAAGAGATGGGAGCTGAAAGGCAGCGGATTGGAGGTTCCCGGGACAGCTGCGTTAGCAAGGGAACCAGATCTGTCTGGGCCAGAATGGGGCTACCAGGATCATGGTGCATGCACCTCGCGGTTTGAGAAGAACTCTCTGGATCAGCAGGAAGGGAGGGAAAGCGTGAGGAATCTGTCCCAGGAGGGGACAACGCGTCTCGCCAGAAAACACCAGGCCCTGGATCTAGCGACCAAAAACTGGGCAGTTTTGCGTTGGATGGGAAGCGAATAAGTCCAGTTCTGGAGTGCCCCATCGAAGAAACAGATCCTCTGCACGACCCCTTGAAGGAGTTCTCACTGTGGACTCTGGCCTGGGAGCGACTCAGGCCGTCTGCGATTGTGTTGTCCACTCCGGGAACATGAACTGCAATCAGGTCGCGCCACGCCGATTACCCAATCAGACACTCTCATGGCTTCCTGCAAAGGGGTAGAGTGTCGCCTCCTTGTTTGTTGAGGTAATACATCACCGCCGTGTTTGTCTGAAGCAGAAGAGTGCTCAACAGGATTTCTGACTGAAAAGCCTGCAGGCGTGAGTACCGCCCTCATCACCACGTTGATGTGGAGTGGGCTTCCTGGGGTCCATATTTCCCTGGGACCTCACACTGTTCAAGTCGCTCCCACTCTAGCCCTGAGGCGCCCAGGAGAGGATTATCTCCGGATGCGCCAGAACGGGACACCCGCAGAAAGTGTCCCTGGTCTAGCCACCACTGCCAGTCTCGAATCACGCGCATTTGCGATTCTGACCGGATGCTGCATGTGGTCTTGCCTTTGGTTCCACTGCACCTTGAGCATCCACCGAGTTACCGCATTTGGAGCCTTGCCAAGGGACTGTCTGAATGGCTGCAGCCATGTGTCCGAGCAGGCGAAGGACCAGCCTGGCAGGGACAGTCTTCTTAGCCGAGAGATCCCTGAAGAGGGATCTGATCGTTCGCTCTGTCGTCTGGGAGAAATGCTTTCCCTGAGCGGTGTCCAGAACTGCGCCTATGAACTGCAGCTTCTGTGCCAGTGCGAGAGAGACTTCTAGTGAATTAATTATAATGCCCAAGACTGGAACAAGTCCTGAGTGCTCTGAATAGCCAGCAACAGCGCCTCTGGAGGAAGCCAAGAGAAGCCAATCGTCCAAATGCAGGGAACACGTAGTGGCCCTGTTTCCTAAGGACGCTGCCACGACTGGCATGCATTTGGTAAAGACCCTGGGGGCCGAGGACGGTCCGAACGGAAGGGCCTGGAACTGAAAATGGTAGCGAGGAACTCGAGCGCAGGAACCTCCTGTGTGCTTGAGCCACAGGAGGTGCAGGTGGCGTCCTGCATGTCTAGGGGCGCTAAAGGCGTCCTGCTTCAGCATGGAATGAGGCCCGGAAGGGTCACCATTCAAAATCGCTTGCAGGCGACTGACGTATGAAGTCGCTGAGGTCTAAGATTGGACGGAGGTCCCCGCTTTCTTGAGGAACCAGAAAAGTGGGAATAGTATCCGAAATCTATCTGGTTCTCTGGAACATACTCCACCGCTCCCTTCTGCAGGAGCGTATTTCTTGCCTGATAAGCAATTTGTGCTGACCAGTAGCAGGAGAGCAGAGGAGGCCTCGAGGTAGCTTGTCTGCGAGATTCTATAAAGTGGCCTTTTAGGCCAAATGAAGAACCCACCTGTCAGTGGTTATGGACTGCCATCCTGGCAGGTAATTCATAATCGACCCCTGACCTTGATGTCCCGTTGATCCTGAGGGTGGGGGCTGGGAAGAAGTCAGGCTGTGGCGGCGGAGGCTGAGCCAGCTTAGCTGGGCGCTGACTTCTTCCAGCGGCTCTCACGGGAACCGAGTCCTCTGTTGTGGACGGTGTGGGACTGTTGTCTGTGTCCATCCACAGAACGGCTTTGGTTCCTATGAAAGGAACTAAGCTTGGTAGGTACATTGCCTGGACCGACCTCACAGCCTTCCCAGCCTCTTGGAGCTTGGTGAGAACCTTCTCAGAGGGTGCACCAAAGAGAACTTCTCCTTGAAGAGGCATCCATGATGTTCTTCTGGACGTCCAGGGTAAATCCACACACGAAGCCATGAGTGTCTCCGGGCATACTGAAGCTGCCGCTCTGGCCGAGGAGTCTGCGGAATCGCACGCGCTCGCAGCACCTGGGTTACACATCCGAACCCGCACGGAGGAGTTGCACAGCTCCTCCTTCTGCTCACCTCTGGCAATTTCTCCGCCAGATCCAGTCCCTTCCACATAGCATTTTGGAACTGCATCATGTGGATCAAGTAGTTTAGGGATCTGATGGTGCAGGTAGCGGAAGCATACGTGCGCCTGCCCATAGTGTCCAGCTGTTTGAACTCTGGGTCCGGTGGCAGGGTGCTCAAATGTTATGGTCTCTGGGACCGGTCATGAGAGCTGTTATGACCAGAGAGTCGGCCGAGGATGTTGAGCCAGTACTGGTCCTCCTTGGAGCCTTGTACAGGCGGTCAGCTTTCTTCGGCATCGGCGGGAGGCGAGTGTGGGCGCTTCCACTGCCTTGGTGGCGTCCACAAAGTGTCCACCAAGGGTGGTACCACCACAGGCTTAGGATCCTTCTGCTCAAGATATCTAGCAAGGCGTGAGTCTTTCGAGGTCTAACTCTTCTGCATCCCAGCCCATGTTCTCTTGGATATGTCTCATGATTTCCGAGAACGACTGGTCATCGGAGGAGATCTAGGAAGCTCACGTGGGTCCGGAGAGGGATCGGAAGGGAGAGAGGGATCTGGATCTTGTTGAGGACTCAGATCCTGTATCCTCGAAGCGAACGACGGCGCCTTCTGGGTCTCTTAGGACTGGGTGACCCAGAAGAGGATCTGAGACGGAGTCTCCTTTTATCTGGTCTTCCTTGGAGGCTCCTGGGAGAGGTCGCTGCCTGCTGCCCCGGATGGGGAAGGGGTGCAGGGCGGAGAGGAGGTGGTGGTGTGGGAACCACATCCTTTTAATGGTATCCCACCAGTAGGTAAAGAGCTCCTTAACCTCAGAAAAGAAAGCCTCGACGACAGACCCGGGCCAGTGGCGGTCGTCTGGTTCAGCGTCGGCTCCTCAGGGGCCTCAGGTTGCGTGGAGGTTCCCTGGGAGGCTCGACAGGACCGGTTCGCCCGCCTGGTCTGCGGCTCGCGTCCAATTCCTCCTCCGTGATAGTCTCCTGACAGTCGTCGGTAGGAGGCGTCGAGTCTCTTCTCGGCTCAGAGGACGCCGGCCCTCCTGCCGATGACCGAGAGGCGGGCGGCCTGACCGAAGTGACGGCCGCCTGGCAGTCACGCCCTGGGACCTGTGATGAGTGGCCGACGCCGAACGGGCCGCGTCCGACAGCTTCTCAAGCAAGGTAAGCTCCTTGGTCTTCCGCTGGGGAGGAGGAGGCAAGCAGGCAGACCTGATGTCTGGTTCGAATGGCGGGAACCCAACTTGTGGTGATGATGATGATGGTCCCCAAAGCCAACCAGGGCTTTGGAAGAAGAGACGATAGGGCCTGGAGGTCTTGGCCTGTGAAAGGAAGAGACTCGAAGGTTTCTTCACCGCAGCGGAGAGGCGCTGAGGCGGATGGCGAACGGTCGGACCGGGAGCCGAACTCACGGGAGTCAGAGGCCCTAGGCAGGGGACCTGGATGGAGCCTTCTCCCTGTGCTTCTCAGAATGTTTCAGGGTTCTCAGCGGAACTCCCTTGGAGGTGTCCATGGCCTTAACTTTCTCCTCGAGCAGGAGCATGCAAAGCCTTCTGGCGACTGATCCGGCTGTTGAACCCTGGCAGAAATACAAGACCGGATGTCGTGGTCTGAGCCTAGGCACCGGCGCAGGCCGAATGCGGATCCTGAGCAGGTTTGCTTCCCATAGGCGCACTTGAGGGATGGCCTTCAACGGAGGTTGGAGGGACATCAGACAGCAACTGAGCCAAAAATGAACTTTTCCCGAAGGAAGAACTTGACCATGCGTTGCGCGTAGAAAGCGATCCGAAGAGTCGAGACATGCAAGTAGACGGCGGGAAAAGAACTGGAGAATCGGCAGGACCGCCCCTTATGTACACGCTTCGACGTCGGAGGCGGACCGACGTCAGCGGTCTCCGCTGAAGTTAACTAGCTAGAAGAATTCCATGGGTCCTGCCGCCTGCCGGCTTCAGTCCTAATGGTGTTACCTGCTGCAAGAGCTGTATCTTGAAGTAAGATCTAGAATTATCATGAAAAGACAGTCTTTCAAGCAACAGAGGAGGTGGATCTAGCTTTACTTTTGTTACAATTCTCAAGATTTTCAGTGCAGGAAGAGTTTAAACACAGCAGACTTATTTTGGGGCTGACTGCTTTCAGAGCACAAACCACCAGGCTGTTCTGGGGCTGGGGAGGTTTACCTGTGTCTGACTTGGATGTCTGGATTTTCTCCGTTTGATTAGCAGGGTATTCTCTCAGCCAAATTGTTGTGTAGGACATCTTGCTGACAGGAAGGCACTCATCGCAGCGGTGGGTTAGAGCTTTTAGCTGTTTGTTTCGTGAGGGCACAGTTTAGGTCCAACCCCTGCCACCCTCACCCCACCCACCCTGGAAATAGTTCCTTTATACCTGGGTTCTGACATCATTTCCTCAAGAGTGCAAAGTGTATATCACTGTCATATCTCTCTAGCACACTGCACTGACAATATAAGCATACACATTGTATAATATATATATATATTTTCTATATAACAAACCAATCACACACACACAAAAAAGTAGATAAACATGTGGGGAGTAGTGCAATGTAATGGCTGTGGGGCAGCAGTCTTCTGGGAGTCTTTCTGGAGGCTGAGATGCTGCCCTACTTGCAGACAACTCTCTGCCCTGAGGGAGAAGTGGCCCGTCTTCAGGCCACACTGGACAGTAGTAAGGAACCTTCCCCAGACCACACTGGACAGTAGGATGGGAACCTCCCCATCCAGGGAGCACTAGAGCCACCACCACTACCTCAGAGGTTGTGAAGAAAGCACAGCAGTTGGACCACAGTGGGCTCAGGGAGGGTGAGGATGGTGGAAGACAGGCACACCCAGTCAGCTGTTCACTCCACAACCATACACCATTCTGGGGAGCATAGCTCCCTATGGATGCACCATGAGAGGAGACTAAGGAGGCTGAGGACAACTGTCACAAGGAGGCCCACAGGAAGGAGGCAGAGGACACCACAGGGAAAGGAAGCAGCTCCTAGTGAGGGACTATTAGGGGGATAGAACTGGGGAGCAGGAAAACTGAAGTAAGGTGCCTGCCTGGTGCCATGGCTTGGAGGGACAGGAAGCGCATCCTCAGGATCACGAGAACAGCTGCACGGGATCTGAGCTGGACATCATTGTCCACCTAGGGACAAATGACTTGGCTCATCATGAGATTAGAGCAGTGCAGGAGGACTTTGTAGAGCTGGGAGGGGCCTAAGACAAGTAGCACACACAGTATCCTTCTCAGAGGTGCTGCCTGTCAATGGCATGGGTGAGGCGAGGGTACTTTGCACCATGCAGTTTAATGAATGGTTGAAAAATGGTGTGGAGCACAGGGGTTTGGCTTCATTGGGGACTGGGGTTCCACCTGAGGACACCAGCCTATACTGGCAGGATGGTCTGCATCTGTCCAGGAAGGAACAAGTCTTTGAGCAATCGGTTTAAATGCTTCATTGGCAAGCTTTTAAACTAGTCAAGGGGAGGCACTGATAAGAGCAGGAAAATCCCAGCCTCTCCCTACAAAACAGGGTACTAAATGAGAAAAGACCGAGGTAGAAAGGTCAGTGGGGGATGCTGCAACAGAAGGTAAAGCCATCAAAAATGGAGAGCAATGAGTACCATGCCCGTAGTCTGAGTAACAAGCTTCTGAATTAGTGGCCTTGATGGAGGAGGAACATCTGGATATCGTGGCAGTCACAGAAACATGGTACACACAAAACCATGACTGGGATGTAAACATACCAGGATACACTATCTACAGGAGGGACAGGAGGGTAAAGAGGAGGAGTAGCTCTTTACATAAGGGAAGGAATCAAAGCAACAGAGCAAAGGGTAAACAGGGAGGAGAAGAAGCATTATGGGTAAATTTGGAGACCGGCAATGGCACCACAATCCGCACAGGGTTGTATACAGACCTCTCTCTCAGGGGAGGAATGGACAAGGAAATGATAGAAAGTATACTTAGAATGGCAGAAAAGGGAGATATTGCTGGGTGATCTGAATATGCCAGATGTTAACTGGAGTGCAGTTGCAGCAGCCACTTAAGAGTGGGGTTATTCTAGATGCCCTACAGGGGCATGCCTTAGACAACTAGTACTGGAGCCCACTCAGAGGGAGCAATCTTAGACCTGGTTCTCTCAAATGTAGATGGAGAGGGATCACAGATGTAGAAGTGGGTAGCCATCTGGGAACTAGCGACCATCGAACAGTATGGTTCACAAACACAGCAATAGAGTCAAGCCATACAAAGGCAAAAGTACTGGACTTTAGGAGGGCTGACTTTGCTAAATGGGTGAGTGCCTAAGGAATGCACTAGCAAATGGGCAGGAAGGAGGTGGAAGAACAATGGGGAATAATAAAACTGCCATCACAGAGGTAACAAGCCTTTGTGTGAAGCAAATAAACAAACAAATGATGAAAACCACTATGGTTCTCAAAGGAAGTGGCAGTAAAGGTTCAAGAGAAAAAGAAAGCATTCAGGAAGTACAAGGAATCACAGAAGGAGCAGGACAGAGAACTATCAGTTAAAGCAAAGGAAGCTGGGAAGGCAGTCAGAATAGCAAAGGGCCAAACTGAGGAAAGATAGCCAACTCAGTTAAGGGGATAAAACCTTTATAGGTACATCAGGGAACGAAGGAAGACCAAGGAGAGATAGTGAGGCTTAATAAAGGGTGAGAGGGTGGGGAGGGTGATTGTGAAAAGGCAGAGATACTAAAATATTTTTGCTCAATATTTACAAATGAAGAGGGGAGTTACCTAAAACAAACAGTAGAAACACTCTGGATACAGAAGTTGATACCAGCCCATTACAGAAGAAAGGTTTCTGAAAGAACTCTTAAAACTGAAGGTGGACAAAGAAATGGGGCCTGATGGGATTCATCCCAGAATTTAAAAGAACCAAGGGTAGAACTAGTGACACCACTGACTACCCTTTTAACAAATCATGGGAGGATGGGTGGTACCTGTGGACTAGAGGAGGGCAGATGTGATTCTCTTCACAGAAGTGGGAGCAAGGCAGAAGCAGGAAACTACAGACCTGTTAGTTTAACCTCAGTGGTAGGGAAAATGATGGAATCACTTCTGAAGGAAAGAATTGTCGAGTATCTAGAGGCCAGAGGGCACAGGACCCAAGGCAGCATGGATTCACAGCAGGAAGGTCATGCCAGACAAATCTGATAGATTTCTTTGACTGGGTGACCAAAGTAGTAGATCAGGGAGGGGCTGTGGACATGGCCTACCTAGACTTTAGCAAGGCATTTGACAGTCCCACACAAAAGATTAATATACAAGTTAGCCAGCCTGGGAGTGGGTGCCAAGATGACAGCCTGGGTAAAGAACTGGCTGGAGAATAGGACACAAGAGTAATAGTAAATGGAGTCCACTCTGAAGAAAGGGGGTTACTAGTGTACCGCAGGGTTCAGTATTAGGACAGGTCCTCTTCAATGTCTTTATAGCAACATTGCAGAGGGACTGAAGGGTATGCCTCTCTGCAGATGACACAAAGATCTGCAACAGAGTTGATGCACAAGGTGGGGTGGAAAGGATGAGAAGGGACTTGGCAAGGTTAGAGGAATGGTCAAATGTATGGCAGCTTAGATTCAATGCTAAAGTGAAGATAATGCACCTGGGAAACAAAAACCCAGGGAAGAGTACACAATGGGGGTGAGATACTAAAACAACAAAATGGAAAGGGACCTGGGGTAGTCATATCAGATGACCTAAAGGTGGGCAAGCAATGTGAGAGGGCAGCAAGGAGGGTTGGGGGATACTGGGATGCATAGGAGAGGCATCACCAGTAGAAAACAGGAAGTTATTATCCTCTGTACAGACAGCTGGTCAGACCCCATCTGGAGTACTGCGTGCAGTTCTGGAGACCCAATCTCCGCAAAGACTTAGACAGGATAGAAGCTGTCCATAGGAGGGCAACTAAAATGGTGTAGGGTCTGCACCGAAGACATATGAAAAGAGATTTAAGGAGCTTAATATGTATAGCCTCGAGGAAAGGAAGGAGAGGGGGACATGATAGAAACTTTCAAGTACCTCAAGGGAATCAAAGTCCAAGAGGGTAGCATCTTTCAAAAAAAAAAAGGTGTGCAACAAACAAGGGGCACAATTTGAAGATAGAGGGGTGGCTCAGAAGTAATTTAAGGAAGTATTTTTTCCCACAGAGTGGGTTGTGGATGCATGGAACAGCCTTCCGGAGGAGATTGTGGAGTCAAAACAGTGGTGGAATTCAAGCATGCATGGGACAGTCAGAAGGCAATTTTAGGGGTGGGGTAGGAAGAAGTAGGCTGCTGGTTAACTAGGATCTGCAGCTTATCCATTAGGTAGGGAAATGGGCAGACTGGGTGGGCCAACGGTCCTCATCTGTCACAAATTCTGTGTTTCTATGTTTAATGCAAGATTTAATCCGCTCCAGAAGCGGCTTCAGAGTAGGTGATCAACAGCTTATGAACCTTTCCCCAATTTCCACTGTTCTCCTAATAGGAGAGAGTGTGTCTCGGTCCAAAGTATGGAACCTGTACTCTGCATCCGGGTATAGTATCGGTAGAACACAGGCGAGTCAATACCAGACAATGGTGAAACTCGACAACACCTTCGGGAGGAATTTTGGGTGGGGTGCAGGACAACCTTGTCCCTGTAGAAGCCCAGGTAAGGAGACCCCACGAAATTGTCTGAGCGCCCAGTCCTTCTGGCTGACATGATAGCCACCAGGAAGGCGGTCTTCCACAACTGTGATAGCTCACACTTGTGCACCGATTCGAATGGCTTGCCCATGAGTTTTGCCAAAATCAGCAGTAAATCCCATGGAGGTGGAGGTTCATGCACCGAGGGGATGTGTGTTCTAGGCTCTTGAAAAGCACCAGACCACCTTCTCCTGTGCCACTGTCTGCTGACTGGCCCGTGCCCAGTAAGCATAGATTGCTATCAGGTGCACCCTAAGGGTCGAAGACTCCTTTGGACAAAGACCAAAGGTAGTCTAAAATGCTAGCCACAGGACAGAGGTTCCAGGCCTTTGCCTGACACCAAATGGAAATACTTTTCCATTTGAAGGCATAGCACTCTTGGTCAACTCCTTTCTGGATGCTTCCACTACTGTGAGTACATACTCAGAGAGACCCAAAGCCTGGAACTCTAGCTGCTCAGGTACCAGGCTGTCAGGTGCAGGAAATGAAGGTCTGGATGAAACATCCTCCCCTGATTGACTGAGATCAGGTCCAGGTGTGCTTGGGAGCCTGTTGCTGAGGCTGAGGAGATCAGGCTACCAGAACTGGCGGGGCCAGTCTGGAGCTACCAGATCACCTGCGACCTGTCCCTCCTCACCTTGAAAAGCATCTTGTGGATTAAGGGAAATGCAGGGAAAGAACAGAAAAGGCCTGGGGTTCTACGACTTCAGAAGGCAACCCCATGCAGTGAACCCGCTGAGGAGGCGGGCATGAAACAGCCTCAGGTTAGTGTTTTCCTGAGGCAAACGGGTCCACCATTGGTTTGTCCCAGTGAGAGACTGGCCTGTGAGCTACCTCTGGATGGAGCTATCACTCTTCAGATGTCTCGCCTGTGGCCAAGAGCATCCGCCAACTGGTTTGAGGTTCCTGCCACATGGATGGCTAGGAGATCTGCCTCTAGTTGGCTCACGAGAGTGTCTAGATGTGGAGCGCCTCTGCACAGCAGCTGGGAGTGCGTCCCAGTCTGTTGAGGTAGTACATGGTCGTGATATTATCCATATGGACTTGAACCACGTGACCCTGAAGCTGCTGAGCAAATGCTGACAGTGCCAGTCTGACCTCTCTGAGCTCCAACAGGTTGATACGATATCAGGATTCCTCAGGGTCCTGAACCCGTGGGCCCTGTTCCCCATGTGGGCCCCCAGCCCATGAGAGAGAGGCATTGGTCATGAGGACTACTGTCTGCTCTGGGTGGACAAACGGGATCCCTTCCTGCAGATCATCTAGGACGGACCACCACTGGAAAGCGCCCCACATCCTCTGGGTCACAGTGATCAGCTGGTCAAAGTCACCATGGCGCTGGAGTCCACTGGCCGGCCAGTTCCCACTGAAGGGTCGATATACCACTGGGCCCACTGGACCACGATGGTGTAGGCCACCATGTACCTCAGAAGGCACAGAAAGTCCTGGGCAGGTGCAAGTGCCCAACCAGAAATGATTGGGCAAAGGAAGAGAGAACCTCCGCCTGTCCTCCGGTGCCATGCTCTGGCTTGCGCGATCAGGAGGCCAAGTTGAGAACAGGTCTGGAAGCCAGGTCCCTGGATCTCATCACCTCTTGTTAGAGAGGGAAGCAGTATAACGCAGTGGTTTAAGGCTCTGAGCTGCAAATCAGGCGACATCCAGCAGACCAGACCTGGGTTTGAATCCTACAGCATCCACATGCATACTGTGTGACCCTGAGCAAGTCACAACTTCCCTGTGCTCTCAGCTCGCACCTGTAAAAAGCTTTCAGCCTAGTATGCTACTCCTGGTTAAACAACTAAAAATAAATAAATAAATAAATAAAGATGGAACCTACTAAGAGCCAATCGTTGAGATAAGGTATACTCTGACCCCTAGGCGCCTGAGGTGGGCTGCCACCACTGCAATGCATTTGAAGACTCAGAGGGTCAATGACAGACCAAATGGCATGGCTCGAACTCGATAGGGTGCCCTCTGCTCTGAAGCGGAGGAACCACTAGTGAAACAGACAGATTGGAACGTGAAAAATGTGTCCTGGAGATCCAGTGAGCAGAGCCACATGTTCTGGGACAGAGTTACCATCCTGAAGGTGCGTGGCGAGAAAGATTCAGGTATCTAGAATGGGCCAGCCCCATCCACTTCAGGACCAGGAAGTACCTGAAATGAACCCTGGGTTGACAGGAGGATCTGCCACCTGAACCACAGCCTCCTTGAGGAGCAGCTAGGCTATGTCGTCTCAGAACAGAGTGTAGACTGATACTCTTCCTGTGGGCACGGTTCGGCAGGAGGATACTGTTCAAACTCTAGAGGCATTAACCTGGCCGACCACTTCTAAGAACCAATTCGCCTCTGGTAACAGCGGAGCACGGGAAAGAAAGTGGCGGAGCGCCACCCACGGGAGGACCCAGAGCTGGCTTGACGGGAATAGGGTAGCAGCCCTATCCAGTCATTGGACAGGCTTGGAGGAAGAGGGTCCAGACTGAAACCTCCTGAACCACGACCTCCTGTCTGTGGGCCACTGGAGGCCCAGGCTTGGGCCGAGGCGCCATGGTTGTGCTTGTTATTGCTGCTCACCCTGGAAGAGCTGCATGGCATGAGGAGCAGGGTGTCGAAATAATCTGCTGTTTCTTAGAGCCAGGGTGTCCTTGTGGCAGAAGTAGCAGAGTTCAAGATGGCACTGGACTACTTCGTTTCACTGAAGGCGATCATCCACACCTGGGCCAAGAGATTGGTACCCACTAAAGGATCAGTAAGTTTGTGCTGGGCATCCGCCGTAAGGTGGAAAGCCTCAGCAAAGCCCTGCAGCACATGGCAACACGGCTGCCACGAATGGGCAGAAGAGTCCCCGAGCTCCAATCCGCCTGAAGTTGCTGCTTGGTAACGGCTCGGCCCTGGACTTGCTTGACTGTAGTCTGAAGGTCCACGGGAGGTGCAGGAGAACTTCTTCCAGGAGCCCAGGAGGGCATGAGAGAAGTTTGCCATGATAATGGTCGAGCTTGCCTGATGAAGGTCTCAGAGGAGGCTGCATAAACCTTCCTGGCAGAGTGGTCCAGCTTTTGGACTCACTGAGGTCTATCAGCGCCAGCAGAGCTGTCTATGCATCTGAACATAGAAGTGGTCACTAACCCTCCGCCGAGAGATGTTCCGTAAACCCTGAGGGACCCAATGGGCACCGCATACTTACGGGCCACCCGGGATGGGCAGGATGCTGCCAGAGCTCCAAAGCTGGCCAACAATGTCCTCGGCCACTGGGAAGGATTCCATAGGGGTATCCCTCTCAGAATATCTGTAAGAGGGTACTCCACCAGTTTCTGGACAGGTTCCAGGGGCATCCCGTGGATTCGGAGATAAGACGAAAGAATTCCCAGAAATCAAGGGCCCTCAGTCGGCAGACTACTCCACAGACTCATCCAGCGGATGAGAGTGGAGGTCGGTGTCGTTAGAATCAGAGTTAGTCGGATAAATAGGCCAGCCAAGGTAAGCTTTCAGAGTGTACTATTCCTGGTTAAACTGAAAAAGCTATCTTGCAAGGAAGACCCGAACGCCAGATTCCTTCTTAGGAGCCCTCCTCAAGGCTGTTAAGGTGGCTGCTCTACCACTGTCGATGGAGAGACCGATTTTGGCCCGAGAGGCAGCTAAGTAAGGCCAGAGTGAAAACCATAGAAGGCTTCCGACAGGACAGTATCCGCTGTTGCCACATTAGAGCTTCGCAGCATCGGGACTTTCCACCGAAGCCTCTCATCCGAGGAGGATGAAGATGAAGGACGCATGCCTCCTTTTTAGAGCACTTATGCTTCTTCTCGCCTGTCGGTTGAGAAGGGCAGAGATCTCATTTTGATCGACTGGCCAACTGGGCCACTCTGAAGACACTGTGGGAACTGATTTTCCCAGATCAGGGCCGGTTCCTCAATGGGAAAGCCAGCAGGCTGCGTCTCCTCATCTGGAAGAGGTAGGACAGGGGTCCTGGTGAGCAGGTTGTCAGCCTGGACCCGGCAACAACAGATCCACAGGCTCGGGAGTGATCTCCACTGCATCGCTGATCGAGACCTTGGCCAGCTGACCGGTCAGCAAAGCCGAAAGCGGCAGCTGAAGAAGCAATCTCGACCTAAGTAGAGACTGGAAATTCCTGTGACACAGATCACTCAATCCCAAGAACGTCTTTGCCAAGATGAAGAATCCTCGGTTCCTTGTCCTTTTTATGGGACTGGGAGATGTCGCATTTGCTCTAACTTGCTCGGACCCGCAGCACGAGACCACCCACCGGGACTCCTTCAATTTCACCGGTGGATTCCATTTTTGGGCCTGCCCAACTTGAGTCGGGCGAGACAATCATCGAGGACATTCGGGTGAAAGCGAGACATCACAGATGCCTGGGTGCCATGACCACACCCAAGCAGTAGAAACGTGGTATGGGTTTGTGTGCAACATTTTCTGGCTGCACGGTCACCCGCGAAAAGCAGGGGAAGATTCATCTTACATGATCGAATAGCAAAATTTGCAATCACTAGCTCAAATGAGCTTAATCTTCAGATGATTCAAAGAAGTCTAAGCCAGGGCCTACAAAACGTGGTTAATGGAGAGAAGGCAACCTGAATTTTCCAGCGGAAAAGAATATCTGGCATCGTGGGGTAGAGCCGAGGGTTATACCACCTGGGTGGGTGGGAGGAGATGCCAGCTTGAAGACCTTCTGGCAAGAATAAAAGGGAAAGGGACATGTTATGAAGTGTGGATGAACATCCACACTTCTTGGATGTCTTAAAATGAAAAGCAGGTGCACAAAAGGGAATCCACGCTACAACGGGCCATCCTCAGTCTCCTGAACTGAAAGAAAAGGGAACTGGAGATGCACCCCAGATGAAAAAACAAAACCCTAATGCAGAGTTAATCAATTACATAACTGAAACAGTAAATAAAACTAACATCTGTAAAGTGGGAGCAGCTTTGGGACACTGCTTAGGCTGCAGAAATAATTCTGCCATTACAGGGCAGATGTGAACATGACCACAGAGCAGAGTTTTAAATAGCATTCCACGTTCCTTAGTTTGCATGAAATTCTAAAGCTATGGGGCAAGCTCAATCTAGGGGACTGAAGAACAGTAAAACTAGTGAGATTCCTAGAGTTTGAAATTTTGTTTCAAAATATACAAACCTTGTGTTTTCCAGGGCAAGGTTGGAAGACAGCTTGTGTTAGTCATCCGAAATAAGTTCTTTTCCCAATCTGGGATCTTAAACTTACCTAGAATGTTGGCTCCATTAACTCCACTTCCTTCTAAGAGAGCTGGTTCCTTTGCGCTTTTTCTTCGGCTTCTTGAAGGGGTCTTCTTTGAAACAGTCTGTGGGTTTATCTTTAGAGGTGTGCTGTCTTTAGGTACCGAATATTCTTTCATGGTCTGTGATGAAAATTCACCATTTCGGAGCCTCCATCTTCTGAAACAGGTTGCTTATTCGAGACACAGAGAAGCGACCTTGTACATATGGAGCAGTATCAGAATGATATGGTGTCCTACCCAATAAAGGAGACACATTTCTGGGTGAGGGTGTCTTTAACACTAATGAACTGTTTTCGGACTTCCTACCCTAGTTGACAGCCTTTCAGAATTTACTTCACTTGCCACAAGAGAGTTCTTGCCCAGTGATGGGCTACTGACATTAGTTAAGCACCTCCTCTTTGGTGATGGGCTCCTGCAGGAGTTTTCTGCAAGGGACCTCTTCTTGCCTAGTAATGGGCTCCTGGCTGGGACTGATGCAAAGACTTCCTTTCTGCTAACAGGCTCTTGGTGAGTATTGCTCAAGGGATCTCCTACTCAGAAACTGGCTCTTGGCGGAGTTGCTGCTGCAAGGGACTTTCTTCCTGCATAGCAGGCTCTTGGCGGGAGTCACTGCTGCAAGGACTTTCTTCCCGTAACGGGCTTTAGCGGGAGTTACTGCTGCAAGGGACTTTCTTCCCGTAACTGGCTTTTAGCAGGAGTTACTGCTGCAAGGGACTTTCTTCCTGTAACAGGCTTTTGGCAGGAGCTGCTGCTGTAGGGACTTTCTACCTTGCAACGGGCTCTGGAAGGAGCTCCTCCCAAGGAACTTCTGCCCCAACAGGCTCTTAGCATAAGTGCCTAAGGGACCTTCTGCCCTGCACGGCGCTTCTTGGCAGGAGTTGCTGCAAGAGACCTTCTGCCCGTAAGGGGCTCTTGGCAGGAGTTGCTTCAGGGACCTTCTGCCCCGTGAGACTCTTGGCTGGAGCTGTTGCAGGGACCTTCTGCCCTGAGGGCTCTTGGCTGGAGCTGCTGCAGGACCTTCTGCCCGTAAAGGGGCTCTTGGCTGGAGCTGCTGCAGGACCTTCTGCCCGTAAGGGCTCTTGGCTGGAGCTGCTGCAGGGACTTTCTGCCCGTAAGGGGCTCTTGGCTGGAGCTGCTGCAAGGGACTTTCTGCCCGTAAGGGGCTCTTGGCTGGAGCTGCTGCATAGGATTTACTGCCTGGTGACATACTCGTAGCAGTTGCTGCAAGGGACTTTCTGCCCGCAAGAGACTCTTGCCAGGAGTTGTTGCAAGGACCTTCTTCCTGGTGATGGACTCTTGGCAGAAGTTGTGGTAATGGACTTTCTGCCACGTAAGGGGCTCTTGGCTGGAGTTGCTGCAGGGAACTTTTCTGGTGACTGGCTCTTGGCAGGAGTTGCTGCAAGGGACCTCCTGCCTGGCGACAGACTTGTGGCAGGAGCTGCTGCAAGGGACCTCCTTCCCGGTGATTGAGACTCTCCAGAAATTGCAGTAATGGACTTTCTTCCACGCAAGGGGCTCTTGGATGGAGTTGCTGCAGGAGCTTCCTTTCTGGTGACAGGCTCTTGGCAGGAGTTGCTGCAAGGACCTCCTTCCTGGTGATGGACTCTTTGTAGAAGTTTCTTGGTAATGGACTTTCTGCCACGTAAGGGCTCTTGGCAGGAGTAGCTACAGGAACTTTTCTGGTGAAGGGCTCTTGGCAGGACTTGCTGCAAGGGACCTCCTGCCTGGTAGCGGACTTGTGGCAGGAGTCGCTGCAAGGACTTTCTGCCCGTAAGGGACTCTTGGGAGGATTGCTGCAGGACCTCCTTCCTGGTGACGGACTCTTTGCAGAAACTGCAGTAATGGACTTTCTGCCCGCGTAAGGGGCTCTTGGCAGGAGTTGCTGCAGGGAACTTTTTCTGGTGAAGGGCTCTTGGCAGGACTTGCTGCAAGGAACTCCTGCCTGAGTGAGCGGACTTGTGGCAGGAGTTGCTGCACGGGACCTCCCTCCTGGTGATGGACTCTTTGCAGAAACTGCGGTAATGGACTTTCTGCCACGTAAGGGCTCTTGGCTGAAGCTGCTGCAGGAGCTTCCTTTCCTGTAATAGGACTCTTGGAAGGAGTTGCTGCAAGGACCTCCTTCCTGGTGATGGACTCTTTGTATAAGTTGCAGTAATGGACGTTCTGCCTCGTGAGGGCTCTTGGCAGGAGTACCTGCAAGAACTTTACTGGTGAAGGGCTCTTGGCAGGAGATGCTGCAAGGACCTGCCTGGTGACTGACTTGTGGCACGAGGTTGCTGCGCTTTCTGCCCGTAAGGGACTCTTGGGAGAAGTTGCTGCAAGGTATCTCCTTCCTGGCGATGGACTCTTGCCAGGAGTTGCCTCAAGGGACCTCCTTCCAGGTGGACTCTCTGCAGAAGTGCGGTAATGGACTTTCTGCCACGTAAGGGGCTCTTGGCTGGAGCTGCTGCGGGAACTTCCTTTCTGGTGGCGGGCTTGTGGCAGGAGTTGCTGCAAGGACCTCCTGCCTGGGCGATAGACTCTCTGCAGAAATGCGGTAATGGACTTTCTGCCCGTGAGAGGCTCTTGGCTGGAGCTGCTGCAGGGACTTCCTGCCTGGCGATGGACTCTTGCCAGGGGTTGCTGCAAGGGACCTCCTTCCAGGTGATGGACTCTTTGCAGAAATTGCAGTAATGGACTTTCTGCCACGTAAGGGCTCTTGGCTGGAGTTGCTGCAGGAACTTCCTTTCTGGTGATGGGCTTGTGGCAGGAGTTGCTGCAAGGGACCTCCTTCCAGGTGATGGACTCTTGCCAGGAGTTGCTGCAAGGGACCTCCTTCCAGGTGATGGACTCTTTGCAGAAATTGCGGTAATGGACTTTCTGCCACGAGGGGCTCTTGGCTGGAGCTGCTGCAGGGGACCTCCTGCCTGGCGATGGACTCTTGCCAGGAGTTGCTGCAGGACCTCCTGCCTGGCGATGGACTCTGCCAGGAGTTGCTGCAAGGGACCTCCTTCCAGGTGATTGACTCTTTGCAGAAGTTGCGTGAATGGACTTTCTGCCACGTAAGGGGCTCTTGGCTGGAGCTGCTGCAGGGGACCTCCTGCCTGGCGATGGACTTGTGGCAGGAATTGCTGCAAGGGACCTCCTGCCTGGCGGTGGACTCTTGCCAGGAGTTGCTGCAAGGGACCTCCTTCCAGGTGTTGGACTCTTAGCAGAAATTGCAGTAATGGACTTTCTGCTACGTAAGGGCTCTTGGCTGGAGCTGCTGCAGGGGACCTCCTGCCTGGCGATGGACTTGTGGCAGGAATTGCTGCAAGGACCTCCTGCCTGGCGATGGACTCTTGCCAGGAGTTGCTGCAAGGGACCTCCTTCCAGGTGTTGGACTCTTAGCAGAAATTGCGGTAATGGACTTTCTGCCATGTAAGGGGCTCTTGGCTGGAGCTGCTGCAGGGACCTCCTGCCTGGCGATGGACTTGTGGCAGGAATTGCTGCAAGGACCTCCTGCCTGGTGATGGACTCTTGCTGGGAGTTGCTGCAAGGGACCTCCTGCCTGGTGATGGACTCTTGCTGGGAGTTGCTGCAAGGACCTCCTGCCTGGCGATGGACTCTTGCCAGGAGTTGCTGCAAGGGACCTCCTTCCAGGTGATGGACTCTCTGCAGAAATTGCGGTAATGGACTTTCTGCCACGTAAGGGGCTCTTGGCTGGAGTTGCTGCAGGGAACTTCCTTTCTGGTGATGGGCTTGTGGCAGGACTTGCTGCAAGGGACCTCCTGCCTGGCTGACCGGACTCTTTGCAGAAATTGCAGTAATGGACTTTCTTCCACGTAGGGGCTCTTGGCTGGAGTTGCTGCAGGAACTTCCTTTCTGGTGACGGGCTTGTGGCAGGACTTGCTGCAAGGGACCTCCTTCCAGGTGATGGACTCTCTGCAGAAATTGCGGTAATGGACTTTCTGCCACGTAGAGGCTCTTGGCTGGAGCTGCTGCAAGGGACCTCCTGCCTGGTGGCCAGACTCGTGGCAGAACTTGCTGCAAGGGACCTCCTGCCTGGTGATGAACTCGTGGCAGGACTTGCTGCAAGGGACCTCCTGCCTGGTGGCGGGCTCGGTGGCAGGACTTGCTGCAAGGACCTCCTGCCTGGTGACGGGCTCGTGGCAGGACCTGCTGCAAGGGACCTCCTGCCAGGTGACAGGCTCGTGGCAGGACCTGCTGCAAGGGACCTCCTGCCAGGACTTGCTGCAAGGGACCTCCTGCCAGGTGACCAGACCGTGGCAGGACTTGCTGCAAGGGACCTCCTGCCAGGTGGCGGGCTCGTGGCAGGGCTTGCTGCAAGGGACCTCCTGCCTGGTGGCCAGAGCTCGTGGCAGGGCTTGCTGCAAGGGACCTCCTGCCTGGTGACGGGCTCGTGGCAGGGCTTGCTGCAAGGGACCTCCTGCCTGGTGGCGGGCTCATGGTGGAAGATGTTGCAAGGGACTTTCGGCCTCTTAAGGGGCTGTAGGCAGGAGTTGCAGCAAGGGACTTCCTTCCTGGTAACGGACTCGTGCATGGGTTGCTGCAAGGACCTCCTTCCGGTGACGGACTCTTGGAGTCGACTGCTGCAAAGGTTTTCTGCCTTCACTGGACTCTCTGGGGTTTCTGCAGAGGCTTCCTTCCTGGAGACTGCCTCTTGGCAGGAGTTGCTGCACTGGATTTCCTTTCTGGTGACTGACTCTTCTCAGGACTTGCTTCAAGTAATTTTCTTCCTGGCGACAGTCCCTCAGTCTCAGATTTTTTTCCAGGTGACTCCCTCTTGCTAGGAGTTGCTGCATGGGATTTAATTCCTAGTGACAGACTCTTGGCAAGGGTGCCTCTAAATGACCTTCTGCCACGTGATGGGCTCTTGGCAGGGGCTGCAACATGGGACTTCTTTCCTCGAGATGGACTCTCTGACAGAGTTGCTGCAGTGGGCTCCCATTCCACTGATGGACTTTTGGATGCAGCTGCTGAAACAAACCTCCTTCCTGGTGACAGGCTCTTGTTGGGTGTTGCTACAAGGTGTTTCCCTGCCGGTGATTCACTTCTCGCACGAGCTGCTGAAAGTGACCTCTGTCTGGGTGACTGGCTCTCTGTGGGTGCTGCAGTAATGGACCTCCTACTCAGTAAAGGACTCGTGGAAGGAGATGCTGCAAGGGACCTTCTGCCTCGAGAGGGGCTCACGCCAGAGGCTGCTGTAGATAGAGTCCGTTCCCCAGTTGGACTTCTAGATGAAGTTGCTACAAGGGACTTCCTTGCTGGTGATGGACTTTTGGCAGGAGCTGCTGCAGGTGACCTCCGGCCTGGCGACTGCTTCTTGGTGGATGTTTCTGCAACAGACTTCCTCCCAAACAAAGGACTCTTCGAAAGGGATGCTGCAAGGGAACTTCTGCCCAGTGATGGACTCTTGGCAGGGGCTGCCACAATAGGCTCCTGTTCTGAAATGAACTTTGTTGGAGTTGCTACAAAGGATCTCCTTCCGATGGGCTTTTGGCAGTGGTTGCTGATGGGCTCTTAGGTGGGGCAGCTGCTGGAGAACTTTTGCCTGGTGAGGACTTCTGCCAATGGCCTGGGACCTCCTGCCCGTGAGGGGCTCCGAGCACAGCAGGAGATCTACTTGGCGACTGGCTCTTTCAACAGCTGGGGATTTCTGCCAGGTGATTGAGCATTAGTCACTGAAGAAGACATCTTTACCAATGAATGGCTGTTTGCTGTTGTAGCTGTGCTTTCTCCAGATAGAGAGTTTACTAACATCTGTTTTAAAGGACCGGAGGTGGAGTGTCTGCGGTTCCTTCAGACTGCTCCTGAAATGCAAGCAAAAAAATAAATACATGATTAAAACAGTTCACTGAACACCACTTTGGTTTTGTTACATATCAAATTAAGATTCACAGCAAGATAAAATAACCCATTGCAAAACAGTTAACCCATAAAGGTAAGAGACCAAAATTTCGTAACACTACCATCTTACCAAACCCTTCATTAGCAATTAAAAGTACCAAGACAGCCACCATCTCAACATGACAGCCAGAACAAAACAACAAGAGAACACAAACACACAAACAAAAAATACAGGTTACTCACCTGTAACAGGAGTTCTAGGAATGGTATATGTTGTTTCATCCACACTATCTGGCAGGTTTCTTGCCACTTTAAATCTTGTCGGAAGGTCTTCAGTGTCCCTCCCACCCACCGGTGGTAAAACTCGGCCCGCCCATGACGCCAGATCTAGTCTGGAAGCCAGGGCAAAATGGGCCGGGAGGTCGAGAAGGTCAGGATGAACAACATATACCATTCCTAGAACTCCTGTTACAGGTGAGTAACCTGTATTTCTAGGGACATGGATATGTTGTTCATCCACACTATCTGGCAGACTCTTAGAAGTTCTCCGGGAGGAGAGAGGCAAGGCACACACCCCTACTTAGGGAATAAAGACTGAGAACAGAGGCCCCAACCGGCATCCCGTGTGACCCAAGGTCGATGTGGTAGGGGTAAACGGCATGTGCAGACTTCCAGGTAGGAGCCCTGCAGATATCCTGGATAGGGACATCCCTCGAAGCAGCCACCAATGCTGTGGAAAGGCGGGTAAATGAGCACTTATCCTCTGGGAGGCTCCATGCCAGCCCACCTATAGCGGAGATCTATGCAGGAGGTGACCCACCCGCTCGATCCCGCTTGGCTGCTGGAGTCTGCCAGGTGCCTTCAGCGTGAATGACAAACAGCTAGCGAACCTCTCCCGAACTTCAGCCCTACACTCCCTGAGAAGGCGGCGCTCAGCTAGGGTCCAAATGGAGCCTATATGCGGCCTCTGAGGTGTGAATGGGATAGAACACTGGCAGAGTCAACACCGGTTAAGGTGAAGTTCAGACACCACCTTGGAAGGAACTTGGGTGGGCGCAGGACAACCTTGTGTCCATGGAAGACCAGATGAGGAGACTCTAAGAGCGCCTGGAGTTCTCCCCATCCTTCTGGTTGACGTGGCAGCCACCGAGAAGGTGTTCTTCCACAACAGGTGGGAGAATCGCACCTGTGCAATGGTTGAATGGCTTGCCCGTGAGCCAAGCCCCTATACCAGCAGTAGATCCACGGAGGTGGAGATTCTCTCCGGAGGAAGCGTGATCAAGGCCTTGAGCGCCAGACCACCTTTCCTGCGCCACGACTACCTCCGCCCACGCCTGGAGGAGGCTACCAGAGCACCTTAAGGGTAGTATACCGAAGCCCTTGCTGAAGAAGAGGAGGAAGAGGAATAATAATAATAATAATGGACCACAGGTAGTCCAGAATGCTCGCCGAGAACAGGAGAAGGACCAGGCCCTATCCTAATACCAAATGGAAAACTCTTCCATTTGAAGGCGAGCATTATCTGGTCGACTCCCAGCGGGACTCCTCAACAACGTCAAGGACCTCGCGGAAGACCCAAGGCCTGGAAACTAGCAGCACAGGAACCAGGCCGCCAGATGCAGGGATTGAAGGTCCGATGGAATACCTTCCCTGATAACAGAGATCAGGTCCAGGTGGGCTGGAAGCCCCGGAGCCTGGGGCTGAGACTGAGGAGAGCTGGATACCAGAGCTGGTGGAACCAGTCTGGGGCTACTAGAATTACCTGCGCTTAGTCCCTCCTCGCCTTGCCTGTGGGTCAAAGGAAATGGGGAAAGGCTTAGAAGAGGCCCGGGTCTGCAGCCTCAAAGGTATCCCTACAGTGAGCCCTGCTGAAGGGGCGGGCATGAAACAGTCTCGCTTCAGATTCTCCCTGAGGAAAAGGGTCCGCCGAGGCGCCACCCATTGGGAGAAAAGATCTTGTGCTACCTCCAGCAGGAGAGACCACTCGTGAGGCGAGCCTATATCCGCTTAGGGCATCGGCCAGGGCGTTGAGGCTCCTGCCATTGAAATGGCTAGGAAAACCGCCTCCAGGCTGCTGATCAAGACCATATCACGGAGAGCCTCCTAATGTAGCGGTAAGGGCGTCCGGCCCTGGCGGGTTAGATAGCATGGTCGTGGTATTGTCCGCCTGACCTGAACCACGACCCCGTATAAGCGGAGCGAAAGCAGTGAGAACTAAGCGGACCGCATGAAGCTCCAGCAGGTTGAAATGGCATCGGGACCCGGAGGGGACCAGAGGCAGTGCACTGCGCCCCTTGATGGGCACCCCAACCCATCAGAGATGCATCAGTCAAAGATGACCGCCGACTCGGGCGGACGTAACGGATGCCCTCCTGCAGATATGCTGGAACAGTCCGCCATCGGAGAGCGCTCACATCCCCTGGGATACTGTCATGGCTGGTCCAAAGGATCGCAGCATTGTGACCGCTGGCTGGCCAGCTGCCATTGAAGGGGACGATGTACCAACGGGCCCAACAGACCACACTGGTGCAGGCCGCCACGAGGCCCAAGAGGAGCAGGAAGTCCCGGGAGGCGCGATTGCCCAATCAGACATGACTAGGTAAAGGAGGAAGAACCTCAGCCCTGTCCACCGGGAGCGAGCTCTGGCTCGAAGAGTCGCGCTCTGTCGATGAAGGATCACCCGCTTTGGCATGAGTTCCGACTTGGCTCCGTTGGAGAGTGTCTGAGAGCAACCTAGAGGGCCCGAACTCCGACCGCCTCCTCCACTCTGGAGGGTTGCAGCCAGCCTGCCGTCCGGTAGGGTAGAGCCGACCCTTCGCACCGCAGGAACGCTGCTGGGAGACGCTCAAGGGTATGGCCTGAACTCAGAAGAGGTCCCCCGCCTGAAGCGGAGGTCTCCAAAGAAACTGACAGATCGAAATGTGAAGAATACGTCCTGGAGGTCCAGAGAACAGAGCCACCCGCTTGTTCCAAGGATGGGTCATCTGAGTCAGAGTGACCATCCAGAAGGACTGAGACCTTAAGAAGTTGTTCAGGTCGTATGGTCGAGAATGGGGCGCCAGCCGCCCGTCTGCTTGGGGACCAGGAAAACCTGGACACAAACCCTTGTCTGGAGAAGAATCTGCATCTTCCTGATCACCTCTATTTAGAGGAGCAGGGTAATGTCGGCTTGGTGGGCCGACAGCGGAAGCTGCGGACCCGTAGCCCCCAAAGGCGACAGCTCAAAGGGTGGGACCTGCTCGAACTCCAGAGGCAGACCTTTCCTAGCACCTAACACTAAAGCGGTCCGTGGTGATAGCGGACCAGGCAGAGGAGGTGGCGGAACCGTCCCCATGGGGGACCCGGTAGGGTGACGAGTCCGGGTTGGCGCCCTGTAGCCAGTCACTGAGCAGGCTTGGAGGAGGGACTAGCTGAGGAGCTTCTGAGCCTTTATCTCCTTGCTTCCCTTTAGAGGAAGCCGCTGGCTTGGGGTCAAATGTCCAGCGCAAGCCTGCTGGCTCTCATGCTGATGTTGATGGGCCAAGGACAAAGGGGCTTACGCAGGTTGCCGTGGCCCTTGTCCCTCCGGGTTGGGGTGACCGAGTCCAGAGTGGCATCGGACTTCTCGGACCCTGGAGGTGTCCCTCCACTCCAGAGACAAAGAGGTCAGTCCCAAGAAGGGGATGTCCGCCAACTTGTGCTGGGTATCCGACGAGAAGGTGGATATCCTCAAACACGCCTAGCACATGGCCACCGCGACTGCCACTGACCTGGCACACAGGAGTCACCTATGTCCAGAGCAGTCCAGTGCAAGCTGCCGCCACCGCCTCTACCTTGGTTCCTGTATCCGCTGGACCGTGGTCCGCAGGTCGCCGGAGATGAGGAGCACCTCATCCAGGAGGCCCAGAGGGCGTCGTGGAAATGTGCCATCAGTGCGGCCAAGCTGGCCTGTCGGAGACCTAGGGAGGAATTGGCGAAAACTTGCGCCCGACATAGTCCATCCTTTTGGACTCCTTGTCGGGGCCTATCCACATCCTGAGCGCTCACCAACGCAGGAAGACGCGCTCAGTAACTAACCCTCAGCGGAGGGGTGCTCCAAAAACCGGGCAAAGAGCCGATAGGGACAGCATACTTCCTGGCCATTCTGGCAGAGGGCACAGGACAGGAAGGCCACTGCCAAAGCTCAAGGCTGGGCCGACAATGGCCTCAGCCACCAGGAAGGCCTCCGAGGGTGAACCCTCGATCTAGGATCTCAGTCAGGGGATAATAGGCCGCCTGGACACAGGTTCGAGCTGCATCCCGGTGAACTCTGAGATGAGCCTAAGCAGACCCAGGAATGACGATGGGCTGTCGTCCAAAGACAGGCCGGGGAGGACTCGGGCCCTCCCTCCTAGGGAACCAGAAGGAGTCATCGTTGGACTCGAAGGGTCTGCAAGAGCTGCCTCAGGCCTGAGCCTCTCCTCACCGCCCCGAGGCGGGAGTGGAGTGGTGACCGACAACCCGCGGGACAGGCCGTGACCAACCGAGGTTCCACGGCAAGCGGTGGGGCAGCAAGATTTGGTGCAACAACCGCCCAGAAATGGGCACCTCGACTGCAGCGAGCGTTGCGTCGGCCGTTCGGGCGGCAGCTGCTTGATAGACGGGAATGAACCGAGTCTATCGATTCCCCAGACAACAGCAACTGCTGCCACATAAACTCCTCGTATCGCCGATGCCATCTGTGTCGCTTCTCCCTTACACGAGGAGGAACGGCATTGCCACTTAACTCTGTGCCCCGACCGAGACTGGCCAAGGCTGGAGCGGCTTGACTGAGAAGAGGACCGAGACCCAGATCCTCGCCAAACAAAGGGTGGGATCGGGGAAGGAGCGGGGACACCCGCTTTCTCTTGGCTCGGACATATGGCAGAGGACTGCCGCCCGGAGGCGCAGGCAGAACCTCGGCTCCACCGGGAAACCGGGCGAGGATTGACTGCTATGGTAGACCGCCTGGTGACGGAACCCTGACAACGCCGACGGAGTCTTGGCCGGGCTGGCCTGACGGAGACACCGTGAAGCCAGCAGCCTGAGCTGCAACCTCGACCAAGTCAAAGATCGGCAGACCAGGAAGGGACCTCTCCCGCAAACTGACGACGGACTTACCCTGTGACCCCTGGACCTGGGCTGAGAGGCAGGTCCTGATGGCCACTCCCCTTCATGGAGAGGGACTGGCGAAGCTCCTGAACGAAGCCAAATGAGAGGAATTCAAAGAGAGCAGGATAAATGCTGCGACCAAGGATGAGGAGATGCAGCCTTGCGCCTCCTCCAGAGAGGAAGAGAGTCTGCTGCTCAGCCGAGACAGCCGACACAGACACTGCCAATGAGCCTCTATAGATTTTACCAGCGGAAAAATCCTCGCCTAAGCCTAAATCGGGCTGCACGATCCTCCAGGGCGTTGGACGAAGCATGGCGAGCACAGTTCGCAAACTTAGGGTCATGGTCCAAGTTGAGGCAGTATATGCACGTGGAGTGAGGATCGTCCTGAGATATTCCGACCACCAGGGTGCCTCAGAGAGCTGAGAACGAACTGTCCATCGCAGCCAAGAGGGAAGAAGACAGAAGTTTTAAAATTTCACAACTAAATTTGGACAAACCGAAGAATCAGGAACCAGTCGAAAACACAGAGCACTAAGGAGGGAACCTGAGCATCCAAGCGGTAAGGAAGATCTGGGCCATGGGGAGCAGAGAGTTTTACCACCGGGTGGGTGGGAGGAGCCAGCTTGAAGACCTTCCGGCAAGATTTAAAGTGGCAAGGACCCTGCCAGATAGTGTGGATGAACCTATCCATGTCCCTAGAAATAATTCTCTACAAACTAAGAGCCTCAGCTGCCCGCTGCCACAATTTTGGATGTCAAAATTCTTAAATCACTGTCTGGACAAACAGATTAGGTTACTCACCTGTAACTGCTTTTTCTCGGAGTGGTATATGTTTCACATACACACACTGGCAATCCACTGGAATGCAGTTAGCCAGAATGTCTTACCCAAGCTCCTCCCAGCACATGTGAGGACATGTCCCAACTCACCAATATGACATCAGATCTCACACACTGGAAGTAGATAAGTGCTATTTCCAGGAGGGAGGATGGGTGAATTGTGTGGATGTGAACCACACACACTCCAAAAAGCAGTTAAGCAAGAACTTACCATAAGCAGTTACATAACCACTTACCGTAACAGCAGTTCCTTGCAACAGGTTACACCATAAGGACTGAAGTCAGCAGGGACCTACAGAAAACTTCTAGCTAGCTATATGAAGCAGGGACCGCCTAACGCCGGACCGCCCCATCACATACAGCACAAAAGGGGCGGTTCCACAGCATACCCGAAGTTCTCCCACCGTGACTCAAAGTGTAATGATGTGATTCAGAAAGTGAGGATCTGCTTCCAGAGGAAGACTAAATTCTGATCTATCCAAGATCCTATGAAGCAGAACCAAACCTAAGGAGAAGGTGGAGGGAACTACTGCTGAAAGAGATGTTCTGAGATCTACTGTTACTCTAAGTTCTTACATAACTGTACTATCCTACTTCAAGTTACAGCTCTTGCAGCAACTTACACCATAAGGACATATTCCCAAGCAGGAAGGGTGCATTTCTAACCCAGGCAGGAGGAGATAGGAGAGATTGAAGGAAAAGGACCTCTCAGGACAAAAGTCCCTGGAGGACTGTCAGGCCAAAGCCACTCTATGCATGAGGCGATGTCTCAACTGTAGTGTCTAATAAAAGTGTGTCCCAACTCCAAGTAGCAGCCGTGCAGATGGCAGAGATATACCCATCTTCAAGGCAGCCACCCCCTAACAGAATGGTCCTTTACCATTCCCAGACAGGACCTGCTAAGTTTCTGGTAACAGAAAACAATGCAGTTAAGCCACCTGGAGTGTGTTTTGATATGGATGAACCCATCATCCTTTGACCGAAGGATAAAAACATTTGTTGGACAGTGTGTGAATGGGTTCAAGCCAAGTAAACCTCAAAATCCTGTGCACATCTACAGTGTGCAAGAGGCCTTCCCGCTGTACTTTACCAACCATACGAACAAGGAAGGTTGATGTCCTGGTTCAAGGTTAAGGCTAAAACCACCTTGGGAGGGAACTAGGATTGGTCCTTAGGACACCCTGTCCTTAAGGAAAATCAAGCAAGGCTCTACACATGAGCACCTGCAGTTCAGAAATTTCCATTCTGAAGTAACGGCAACTGAAAATAACGCCTTCCATGAGAGAAGGCGAAGCTCGCAATCCATGGCTGGTTCAAAAGGAGGCAGTGTAAGCTGCTCTAAGATAAAAAAGATCCCAAGGAGGAATCTGATCCTTAAGGGGTCGGAGATGCAACACGCACACAAAAGCGCAGGAAGTCTCTATCGGCTAGTGAACGCCGACCAACTGTTTTGTGGTTGGTCGAAATGGCACAGAGTGTACTTTCAGAAAGAAATATGCCAAGCCCGACTAGAAAGGGATTAGGAGGTAGTCCAAAACAGACTTCTCAGAGCATCAAGTGGATTGAGGTCGCAGCCTGAGCCCAGAGACAAAATCTCCGCATTTCAGAGAATACGTGGCGTGAGTCGAAGGTTTCTAGCTGACACCAAGATATCAGCAACCTCTTGCGACACCACGTGCCTAAAGCGGCCCTACGTTTTTAGGAGCCAGGCGCGCAGGTTCAGGGATTGAGGTCGGATGGACCAGGAGCCGGCCTCCTGGGACAATAAATGTGACCTGACTGGTAAGGGTAAGGAGGCTGAAGCAGTGCAAACCAAGATCATAGATGCTCGATCTGACTGGTGTTTGAGAAGAACACTGATCAAAGAGAAGGGTGGGAATCCAGAGGAACCTGCCATCCAAGAGAGGGACAACACATCTCACCAGAAAACATGAGGCCCTGGACCGAATGAGCAGAAATTGGGTAGTTTTGTGTTCTATGGGACACAAATAATTGCTGTCTGGTGTCCCCATCGTGAAAACAGGTCCTCGACGACCTCTTGTAGCAATTCCATTTGTGAGCTTTGGCCTTTGACCGCCCAGGAGATCCGAACAGTTGTCCACGCTTGGAACATGCATTGTGGTAAGCATGGCACCGTGCTGTAGTGCCCAGACCCACACCAGCTCGCCTCTGCAAAGGGATAGGAGTGAGTGCCTCCCTGTTTGTTGATGCAATACACCACCAAGGTGTCTGGACTTAATAAGTGACCCAGTGGGATCTCTGAATGTAAGGTGTACAGGACTGCCCTCATCTCTAGAACACTGATGTGGAGGAGAGTCTATGGGTGACCAGGTTCCCTGGCTCCTGGTTTCTTCCAGGTGAGCTCCCCAACAGGACCCTGAAGCGCCTATGGTGAAAGTCATGGATGGGGCAGGCGCCATGAAGAGGACTTCCACAGAAAAATGTCCTGAATGACCAGCCCTGTGAATCTGACTAGCTGGTCCAAGTGATCCTGCCTCTGGTCCCATTGGGTTCTCAGCATCCACTGGGTAACTCATGTGGAGGCAAGCATGGGGACCATGGCAATGTCAGCCGCCATATGTCTGAACAGGCAAAGTATGGTCCGAGCAGGAACCAGATTTTGTGCCGTAATAGTCCTCAGTGACCTGATACGCCCACGGGCAGGAAGGCTCTCCTTGATGGGTATCCAGAACCGCGCCCATGAACTGTAGTCTCTGCAAGGGAACTAGAGATGACTTCTCTTGATGGACGGTGATCCCTACAGACTGGAATAGGTAGCACGTATTGTGAATGGCCTTCTCCAACACTTCTGGGAGGAAGCCATCAAGAGCCAGTCGTCCAGATAAAGGAAGACATAATGACCTTGCTCCAAGGGCTGCTACTACGACTGCCATGGCACTCAGTAAGGACAAGTGTCGCTGAGGACAAGCCAAACGGGAGTGCTCGAACTGGTTAACGGCAGCCCAAAAGGTCTAAGCGCAGGAATTTCCCAGCAACCGGGTGATGGGAAGATGAAGATGTCCTCCATGTCCAGAGATGCTAGCCATGCACATTGCTTGAGCACAGAAATGAGACCTGGAAGGGTGACCATGCGAGAGCGCTTGTACATCAAAGATGTTTAGGAGGCGGAGATCTAGGATTGGGTGCAAGTCCCCAGTTTTCTTTGGAACCAGGAAGTAGTGGGAATAGTATCCTCTCCTCTGGTTCCTCGGTACAACCTCGATGGCGTCCTTGGTAAGGAGAGCAGAGATCATCTCCTGGATGAGCAAGCCATACTGTCACAAGTAGCGGGAACGCAGAGAATGTCTGACGGTAGGCAGTCGAGAACTCGCAGAGGTTCACATACTGATCAGTTGAAGAACCCACCGTCAGCAGTGATCCTCTGCCACCCTGACAGGAGAGTAACACACCACCCCCACCCTCTCTTCCCTTGAATCCAGATAGGGGTCAGGGGCCAGGAAGGAGTCATGCTGTGGCAGTACTAGTTCCAACAGGTTGGGTAGGCTTAGTGTCTCTGGCCCCGACCTCTAGAAAATCTTGTTGGTTCTTACGGCGAAATTGCTCCTCTGTTGCTGTTGGCCCGACTCAGGTTGATTGCGTACCCTGTCTGCATTGAAAACAGTTCTGGGAAAGGAACCAGGTCATGACTGATACATTCCTGTACCGCTCTGACCGCCTTCCTGGCATATTGAAGCCTGGTGATAACTGAATCTTCGCCAAACACAGAACAATTCTAAGGATGTCCATGATTCATTTATGGATGTCTGGAGGAATCCAGAGACCCTCAACCAGGAGGGTCTCTGGAGGCAAACATCTGTTGAGGCACCTCCTGCTGCAGAGTCCGCCAAGTCACACACTGCTCTGAAGACTTGGGTCACAATATGAGAACCCATGCAAAGGAGGTTTAAGAGCTCCTCCTGATCTGCAAAACCTTGACCAGGTCTTGCCCTGGTGCCACAGTGCATTTTGAAATTGCACCATGTGCAATAAATCATTGAGGGACCTATGAAAGCATGTACAAGTTGTACATGTGATGAGCCAGAGTGTCCAACTGTCTGGATTCCTGGTCCGGGGCTGAGGTGTTGGGGCTTTTGGGAGGCGACCATGCGAGGCCATGATGAGTACAGAGTCAGTCACAGGCTGCTGTAAGCCTGTCCGCCTTCTTGGGACCGCTGGGAGGAAATACAGGTTACTCACCTGTAACAGGAGTTCTAGGAATGGTATATGTTGTTCATCCACACTCATTGGCAGGTATCCTTGCCGCTTTAAATCTTGCGGAAGGTCTTCAAGCTTGCTCCTCCACCCACCGGGTGGTATAACTCTCAGCTCCGCCCCATGGGCATCAGATCTGGCCCGCTGGAAGCTCAGGTTGTGCGTACCGAGTCGGGAGGTCGGAGGAGTAGGGATGAACAACATATACCATTCCTAGAACTCCTGTTACAGGTGAGTAACCTGTATTTCTAGGGACATGGATATGTTGTTCATCCACACTCATTGGCAGACTCCTAGCAGTTCTCCGGGAGGAGGGAGGCAAGACGCACACCCCAATACTTACTTGGGAAAGAGAGACTGGAGAACCGAGGCCCCAAACCAGCATCCCGGCGTGACTCAAGGTCGATGTGATAGCGGGTAATGAAGGTGTTTGCTGACTTCCAGGTAGCAGCCCTGCAGATTTCCTGGATAGGGGCGTCCCTGGAAGCAGCCACTCGCAGAGCAGTATGGCGGGTAGAATGAGCTCTTATCCCTCTGGAGGCCTCCATGCCCGCCAACTTATAGAGAGATCTATGAGTGAAGTGACTCACCTGCTTATCAGTCCGCTTGGCTGCAGGTCTGTCTAAAGCGGGGTTTCAGCGTGAGGTGACAAACAGCTGGCTAACCTCTCCTCGATTTCAGCCGTGCGCTCCTTATAATAAGCGAGCGCCCTCTAGGGTCCAAAGCATGGAGCCTGTATTCCGGCCTCCGAGGTGTGATTGGGGTAGAACACCGCAGAGTCAACACCTGGTTAAGGTGAAACTCCACACCACCTTCGGAAGGAATTTCGGTGGCGCGAGGACAACCTTGTCCCTGTGGAAGACCAGGTAAGGAGACTCGATGGAAAGCCCTGGAGCTCTCCCATCCTTCTGGCTGACGTGATAGCCACCAAGAAGGCGGTCTTCCACGACAGGTGAGAGAGCACACCTGTGCATAGGTTCAATGGCTTGCCCATGAGCTTTGCCAGTACCAGCAGTAGATCCCATGGAGGTGGGGTTCCCGCACTGGAGGAGGGAAATGTGATCAAGGCCTTTGAAAAGGCGCCAGACCACCTTCTCCTAGCCACCCGACTGCTTCCAGCCCAGCCCAGTAAGCAGAGATGGCTGCCAGGTGCACCCTTAGGGTTGTCGACCTAAGCCCTTGATTAGAAAGGACCATAAATAGTCCAAGATGCTTGCCAAGGAACAGGAGGAAGGGTCCAAGCCCTTGTTCTGACACCAAATGGAAAACCTTTTCCATTTGAAGGCATAGCATTTTCTGGTCGACCTTACGGGACGCCCAACTACATTGAGGACCTCGTCGGAAAGACCCAAGGCCTGGAACTCTAGCCGCCAGGAACCAGGGCCGCCAGGTGCAGGGATTGAAGGTCCGATGGAACACCTTCCCTGATTGACAGCAGGTCCGAGGCGAGCTGGAAGCTGCAGCGGAGTCCTGGAGCTGAGACTGAGGAGATCTGGGTACCAGAACTGGAAGGCCAGTTTGGGGCTATCAGAATCACTCTCGCGCCTTGTCCCCTCGCCTTGAGAAGCACCTTGTGGATCAAGGGAATGGGGGAAAGGCGAAAAGAGGCCCGGGGTCCACTGCCTCAGAAGGCATCCCCTGCAGCGAGCCCTGCTGAGGGGGCGGCATGGAACAGTCTCAGCTTCAGGCTCTCCTGAGGCCAACAGGTCCACCTGAGGAGTGCCCCAATGGGAGAACAGATGCTGTACTACCTCCGCAGGAGAGACCACTCTGGGATGCAGCCCCTATCCGCTCAGGGCATCGGCCAGGGTGTTGGAGGCTCCTGCCACATGAATGGCTAGGAGATCCGCCCCAGGCTGCGCACGACTGACCAAATGCGGGAGCTTCCTTGCATAGAAGCATGGGCGCGTCCCGCCCTGGCGGTTTAGATAGAACATGGTGTGGTATTGTCCGCCTGGACTGGACCACTTGACCCCGTAGGAGCAGGAGCAAAGGCGGTGAGAGCTAGGCGGACCGCCCGAGCTCCAGCAGGTTGATGTGGCATCGGGACTCGCGGGGACCAGAGGCCATGAGCCCGGTGTTCCACCAGATGGGCACCCCAACCCATCAGAGAGGCATCGGTCGATAGGAGACCGTCGGCTCAGGGCGGATGAACGGGATGCCCTCCTGCAAATGATCTGGAACGGTCCACCACTGGAGAGCTGCCCACATCCCTGAGTCACAGACACAAGCTGGTCCAAAGGATTGCAGCGTAGTGACCACTGGCTGGCCAGTCCCATTGAAGGACGCATGTTCCAGCAGGCCCCAACGGCCACGCTGGTGCAGGCCGCCATGAGACCCAGGAGGCGAGGAAGTCCCGGCAGGGAGCAATTGCCCAACCAGAAATGATCGGGCAAGGAGGAAAGAACCCGGCCCTGTCCGAAGAGCCGCGCTGGCTCAAGAGAGTCGAGCTGCGCCCGATGAATAGAATCACCTGCTTTGGCTCGAGTTCGACTTGGCCTCGTTGATAAGGAGGCCCAGTTGAGAGCAGACCTGGAGGGCCAGATCTCTGGACCCCTCCGCCTCCTTCCTGGGGGAGCTGCTATCAGCCAGTCGTCCAGGTAAGGGTACACCTCGACCCTCCGCACGCAGGAATGCTGTCACCACTGCCATGCATTTGGTGAAGACCCTGGGAGCTGGAGACAAGCGGAAGGGCATGGCTTGAACTCGAAAAGGGATCCTTCCGCTGGAAGCGAAGGAATCTCTGGTGAGACGGACGGATAGGGACGTGAAAAACGCTGTCCTGCAAGTCCAGAGAGCAGAATCACACGCCGCTGCCCAAGGATGGTATTATCTGAGCCAGAGTGACCATCCTGGAAGGTTCGAGACCTTAGGAACTTGTTTAGGTCGTGTAGGTCGAGAATGGGGCGCCTGCCCCGTCCGCTCGGAACCAGGAAGTACCTGGACACAAACCCTGGGTCTGGAAGGAGGTCCGCCACCTCTATCACCTCCTTCTGGAGGAGGAGGCGGTGTCGGCTGGATGAGCCGCCAGTGAGGCTGGGGAACCCGAGCCCCCGAGGGGCAACGGCTCTGAAGGGTGGTGCCTGCTCGAATTCAGAGGCAGGCCTCTTCCCACTACCTCAAGATCCACCTGTCCGTGGTAACAGCGGACCAGAGGCGGAGCAGTGCGGGCCGTCCCCTTCACGGGGACGGGGGTAAGGTGACGGGAATGGGGCGACACCCTCAGCCCGTCACTGGGCAGGCTTGAGGAGGACCGCCGAGGGACCACCTGGGCCTTTTCCTCCTGCCTCCCTGTTAGAGGAAGCCGCGGTTTGGGTTTGGGATGCCAAGGCCGAGCCTGCTGGGCAAGCGCGCGAGGCACAGAAGGACGAAGGCTTAGGGCTGCGGTTTTGCGGCCTTGTCCTTCTGGCTGGAAGAGACCGAGGCTGGCGTAGCATTGGACTTCTCGATCCTCTGCAGGTGACCTTCCACCCCAGGGCCAAGAGGTCAGTCTCAAAGACATCCGCCAACTTGTGCTGGGTATTCGAGTAAAGGTGGATATCCTCAGCCAAGCTCGCCGACGATAGCCACTGCAGCAGCCACCGATCTGGCACATGAGTCCCCTATATCCAAAGCAGTCTGAGCTGTTGTTTGGCCACTGCTCCTGCCCTGGTCCGCACCTGCTTAACCGTAGTCTGCAGATCGGCGGGAAGATGAGGGATGACCTCATCCAGGGAGCCCAACAGGGCATGAGAAAAATGTGCCATGAGGACGCCGAACTGGCCTGATAAAGGCCGAGAGGGCGCATAGCGTAGACTTTTCGCCCGACATAGTCCAATTTCTTGGACTCCTTGTCAGGAGGTTTGTCCACATCTGGCGTTGCCGGCACGCGGAAAACGCTGTGGTAACCAACCCCTCAGCAGAGGGTGTTCCGAAAAACCGGACAAGGAACCGGTAGGACCGTGTACTTCCTGGCCATCCTGGCCGGGCGCAGGGCAGGAAGCAGGGCGCTGCCAAAGCTCCAGTGCCGGACCACTATGGCCTCGCCACCGGAAAGGCTCCGTGCCGAGAACCCCTCGGTCCAGAATCTCCCGTGAGGGGATACCTGGCCCTGCTTGGAACGGGTTCGAGCTCCATCCCGTGGACTCCGAGATGAGCCAAGCAGTCCTAGGAAGGACGACGGGTATCGCCCATTGACTGACCTCCTGAAGACTCAAGTCCAGTCGCTGGAGAAAAGGGAGGAATCATCTTGGACTCTGAAGAGTCCTCGAAGAGCTGCCTCTGGCCTGAGCCACCCTTCACCTGCCGTCGCCGGTCGGGGATGAGAGTAACTGACAGCCGATGGGGTAGACCCTTAGCCTGACTGAGAATCTTGGTCGGAGCCCCAACTGGTGGCTGTGGAGCGAGGTTCCACCGAATCGGTGGAGCAGCTGGTTTTGGCCGAACAACCGCCTGGGTATAGCTCCTCGGATAAGTGGCGAGGGCAGTCGGCCGCTCGGTGGCAGCACTTCATGGCCGGGAAGGCGACGGGTCGGCTTACTCCGGGTCAGGAGGAGCTGTTGCAACATAGGTCCTCGCACTGCCGACGCACTTACGCTGGAAGCCTCCCCGTCCGGAGGAGGAGGACGAGGGGCGACGCTCGCTCACCGCTGGTGCCGGGACAGAGACCACGGCGACGGCGAGTGGGATCGACTGGACCGGCTAAGAGGTCCGCGTGACCGAGAGTCCCGGAATTTCCAGGTCGGTGCGGGAGGTGTCGGCCGGAACTGCACTCCCTTCGGCTCGATGGTCCATCCGAGGGCTCCGGAACCGGAGGCACAGGCGAGCCCACGGGATCTCGCAACCTCCTCCGGGGAACTGGGGAGAGGGGAATCTCGGCTAAAGGTGACAGCCCGCTCCAACTGGTCTTGAAAATCTCGACTTGCTGGTGGGAGTCTCAACAAACTGACCAGACGGGGACACCGTGAGGCCAGTGGCCGGGCCGCGCGGTCGATTTCACTCAGGGAGAGGGACCCTTCCCGCTCCCAAGAGCGCCGACGGAGGGATTTTACCCTGTCCTTTTGGACCGAGAATAAGGTCCAGCAGACGAGGCCCTTCTCCCTTAGTGGAGAGGGGACAGACAAAGCCCTTAAAAGAAGCCGCAGAAGAACCCAGAGAGAGGATAATGCTACGCCGAGGAAGATACGGCCCGCTACCGCCCTCTTCGAGGGCGATCATCCGCCGAGCTGATCCCCGACCCGTCAGCCGCGGACACCTCAACCGGGCCTCCTTGACTTGCCACCGGAGGGAACGCCTCGGGCGGCCCAGTTGCAACGGGCAGCACTGTCTTTCGAGGACGAGGGGCCGAGAAAGATGAGCACAGGTCGCAAGCCCGCGGGTCGTGCTCTGGGCCTAAAGGAAAGAGTAGATACACGTGGGAGTGGATCCATTCGAGACATCTTCTGCTCACCCGCATGGGCATCTCCAAACCGGAGTCGATTGTCCATCGCAGTCAGCGAGGGATCAAGACTGGAAGTCTTTTTCGCAAAATTTATTTTTAACCTGCAAACGGAGAAATAGGAACCAGTCTCAAACGTAGAGTGCATGAGGGAAACCTGAGCCCATGTTGTAGTGAGATCTGGCTGCCGCTGGGGCGGAGCGAGTTATACCACCTGGTAAGTGGGGAGATGTTTGAAGACCTCGGCAAGATTTAAAGTGCAAGGAGTTCTCTGTTAATGAGTGTGGATGAACAACATATCCATGTCCCTAGAAAACAGGTTACTCTACCTGTAACAGTAGTTCTAGGAGTGGTATATATGTTGTTCATCCACACTGTCTGGCATTGTCCCTTTCCCTTTAAATCTTGCCGGAAGTCTTCAAGCTGGTCCTCCAACCCAGCCAGGTGGTAATACCATGGCTCCGTGCCCATGACGCCAGATATAGCCTGGCTGGAAGCCAGGTTGTGCGCCTTTGCCGGGAGGTCAGGTGTGTGGTGATGAACATATACCACCTGTGAACTACTGTTACAGGTGAGTAACCTGTTTTCTAGGAGCGTGATATGTTGCTCATCCACACTGTCTGGCAGACTCCAGCAGTTCTCCAGGAGGAAGGAGGCAAGGCGACACCCCTACTTAGGAGAATGAGACTGCAGAACCGAGGCCCCAAAACCAGCATCATGTCATGACCAAGGTCGGCGTGGTAATGGGTAATAAAGGTGTTCGCTGACTTGCAGGTAGCAGCCAGACAGATTTCCTGGATAGGATGCCAGCCTGAAGCAGACACCGGCAGCAGTATGGCAGGTAGATCGAGCTCTTATCCCTCTGGGAGGCTCACCCGCTAATTCATAATAGACTTATGCATGATGTGATCCATCTTGCAATAGTCCGCTTTGCTGCAGGTCTGCCAGAAGCTGGCTTCAACATAGGGTGACAAACAGCTGGCGAACCTCTCAATCGACTTCGCCATCCCTCCTTATATTAGGAGAGAGCACGTCTGAGATCCAGAGTATGGAACCTGTACTGCAACCGAGGTGTAGTTAGGATAATATACCGCAGAGTCAACACCTGGTTAAGGTAAACTGACACCACCTTCGGAAGGAATTTCGGTGGGGGCACAGGACAACTTTGTCCCTGTGAAAGACCAAATAATGAGTCCACCGAAGCGCCTGGAGCTCCCCTGTCCTTCTAGCTGACGTGGATAGCCACCAGGAAGGCAAGTCTCCACGACAGATGCGAAAGCTCGCACCTGTGCATGGGGTTTCAATGGCTTGCCCATGAGCTCTGCCAAAACCAGCAAGAGATCCCACGGAGGTGAGGTTCATGAACGGAGGGGATATGTGATCCAGGCTTTGAAAAGCCGCCCAACCACCGCCTCCCTGTGCCAATGTCAGCTGATCAGCCCACACCAAGTAAGTGGAGAGATGGCTGCTAGGTGTACCTCTAAGGGTCGATGACCTCAAGACCCCTTTGGAGAGAGACCAAAGGTAGTCTAGAATGTTAGCCAGAGAGCAGGATAAGGGTCCAGGTTTTCTTGACACCAAATGGAAAACCTTTCCATTTGAAGGCATAAATTTCCTGGTAGATTCCTTTCTAGATGCTTCCACCACAGTGTAGACATCCTCGAAAGACCCAGAGCCTGAACTCTAGCCCCTCAGGAACCAGGCTGTGAGGTGGAGGATTGAAGGTCCCAGTGGAAGACCTTCCCTGGTTCAATAACAGGTCCAGCGGCAAAGTCGCCCAGGGCCTTGCAGCTGAGACCTGGATACCAGAACTACGTGAGCTAACTAGCCCAGGATCACTCCGCTTGTCCTTCCTCACCTTGAGTAACACCTTTGTGGATCAAAGGAAAATGGAGGGAAGGCAGAGAAGCCTGGGGTCCACAGCCTCGAGAAGGCATCCCTGCAGCGAGCCTGCTGGGGGTTGGTATTGAACAGCCTCAGCTTGATGTTTTCCTGAGGTGAACAGGTCCACCAACGGTTCTGCCTAACGGGAGAACAGATCGTAGCTACCTCTGGATGGAGAGACCACTTCAGTGTGATGTCTGGCCTATGCGGTTGAGAGCATCCGCCAGTTGGTTCGAGACTCCTGCCACATGAATGGCTAGGAGATCCGCCTCCACCCGGTGCGGACGGCTGTCCAGATCCGGGAGCGCCCCTAGCATAGCAGACAGGAGTGCGTGCCTGTTTGTTGAGGTGAGTACATGGTCGGTATTGTCCGTCTGAACTTGAACCACTTGACCCAGGAGCTGAGGAGCTAAAGCTGACAGTGCCAGTCTGACTGCTCTGAACTCCAACAGGTTGATGTGGCATCAGGACTCTCGGGGTCCAGAACCCATGGGCTCTGTTGTCCCTCCATGTGGGCTCACCAGCCCATGAGAGAGGCATCGGTCGGGAAGACAGTCGGCTCGGGGACAAACGGGATTCCTTCCCGCAAATGACGGATGGGACGGATCACTATTGAGAGCGTCCCACACCTCTGGGTGACCGTGACCAGCTGGTCAAGAGACCCTGATGCTGAGACCACTGGGCGCAGCTCCCATTGAAGGGGGCTTACGCAACTGGCCCAATCGACCACTGAGGTGCACGCCACCATGTAAACCCAGGAGGCGCAGGAAGTCCTAGATGCAAGTGCCCATCCAGAAATGATTGGGCAAAGGAGGAAAGAACCTCCGCCTGTCTGCTGGGAGCCGAGCTCTGGCTTGACGAGAGCAGAGCCCTGCCTCATAAAGCCCATCACCTGAGAGGGCACTGAGTTCTGACTTGGCCTCGATTAGGAGGCCCAGTTGGGAGCAGGTTCAGAGGGTCAGGTCCCTGGACCTCTCCACCTCCTGTAGAGAGGAACCCGCCAGGAGCCAATCATCTAGATAGGGGTAAATGCAAACCCTTGATCGCCAGATGGGCTGCCACCACTGCAATGCATTTGGTAAAGACCCTTGGGGCAGATGACAGGCCGAACGGCATGGTTTGAACTCTACAGGGTCCCTTCAACTTGAAGCGGAGGAACCTTGATGGACGTGTAGAACGCGGCCCTGAAGATCCAGTGTACAGAACCACATGTTATCTTCCAGAGATGGTAGGATCTGGTTCAGAGTTACCATCTGGAAGGTGCAGACCTGAGATACCGATTCAGCTCGTGGAGATTTAGGATGGGGCGCCAACCCCGGTTCTGTTTGGGCACCAGGAAATACCTGGAGACAAAGCCTGGGTCTGAAGAAAGATCCGCACTGGAGCCATCGCTCTTGAGGAGGAACTAATCAATGTCGTTCTGAAGGCCGACTGAGCGCCAACTGAGATCCTTTCTCCCGTGCGGGCACGTGCCCGGGTGGGGCTACTGCTCAAACTCTAGAGGTAGTCCCTGCCCAACCACTTTCAGAACCCACCTGTCCGAAGTGATACCGACCAGGTGGAAAGAAAGTGGCGGAGCCGGCTCCCCCATGGGAGGACCCAGAAGAAAAAATTACTCACCTTAGTAATGTTTCTTCTAATGGAGTCTTGCTATATTAGACATTAGCAGTTTGTTCCAGCTCTAGAACTGCCCCGGAGTGAAATGAGTTAAAACCAATCCAAAATAGAATTTTGGCACGAGAGCAGCTCTATCTGTGTCCTTTCAAACTTGAACTGTCAGATCTTTACGAGCCAAACTCACTATGGTCTGTGTGGAAGCTGTAACTCACACTAGCCAAATGGCTACCTAAATAACAACAACAACCACTGATGGTCCCAACACCCAAGACTCAAGTCAGGGACCAGAAATACTAACACCATTCTAATAATATGAAAATGGAACATAAGTATACAAAAACACACACACCCCCAAAGTCCCAAAGGGGACAAAATGCTAACAGGACATAATTAGTGCCCACACTAAGTTGCCCGCACCCCACCAAGTAGAGGTTCTGAGAGGGGCAGGTTGGGGGAAGGTCTATAATATAGCAAGACTCCATTAGAAGAAACATTACTAAGGTGAGTAATTTTTTCTTCAAACAACATGAAGTCTTGCTATATTATAGACATTAGCAGAATACACAGCAGTACCTCCATGGAGGAGGGCAGAACCTACTTAGGAATAGGCTCTGAAGAACAGCTGTGCTAAACCGAGCATCTCTCCTGGCCTGACATCCAGGGAGTAATGCTTGCAAAAGTGTGCACCGCTTTCCAAGTAGCAGCCTGGCAAATCTCTAATAAAGGATATTTCTGCAGCAGCTAGAGAGTAGCTGTACCCCCTGGTAGAATGAGGCAGCCTCAAACCGGGGCCTGCCCACTTTCTGATAACAAATTGGATACAAGAGACAATCCACCTGGCTATTGATCTCTTAGTGGCAGGTTTGCCTTTCCCAACTTCACCATAGGTAAGGAAAAGTTGGAGGATTCAACCTCAGACCTTTGGTACGCTCTATATAATAACTAAGAGCTCTCTTAACATCCAGGCTGTGCAACCTCCTCACCCGAAAAGGAGTGGCTTGTGTGAAAATACTGGAAGGGAGATAGATTGATTAAGATGGAAATCGAAACCACCTTAGGCAAAACTTCCTATTAGTCCTAAGGACTCATCTTTATCCTGTGGAAAGAAATAAAGTCAGTCTCACTGACAAGGCTTGCAATTCACTTATGCGCCTGGCAGAAGTGATAGCCACTAGAAAACAGTTTTCCAAGTTAGGTACTTAAGCCTGCAGAAGACAGAGGTTCAAAAGGGGCTGTATTAACTGGGCACATAAACATTAAGGTCCCAAGCAGGGGCGGTTCTAAAAGGGAGGATTAGTATGGAGTAACACCTTAAAAAACTTGGAAAACACAGGATGAGGAAAGAGGGGATGACTTTCCTGTTGACACAAAAGCAGACACAGCTGCCAAATGAACTCTCAGGGTAGCTGGTCTGAGACCCAAGGAATTAAGAGATGTACCATGTAATCTAACAAAAAGGGCAATTCAGCAGATTCTCGGGGAAATATTTTCCTAGCACACCAAATGGAAAACCTTTCCATTTAGAACTATAGGTAGTTCTAGTGGAAGGCTTCTGGAAGCCTTTAGATCTCAAGAATACCCTGAGAGAGGTGTAAATCAGCAACTAACTCCTCAAGAGCCAGGCCTTGAGGTTGAGGGATTTGAGGTCCGATACCAAACCCTTCCTGGGCACAAGTCAACAGATGATTGTGATTCCAGGGAGGCCAGGGAAGATGGACTGTCAGAGACAGAAGGAGGGGGTACCAGGGCTGCCTGGCTCCAATCCGGGGCACTCAGAATCACCCGCAAGGCTGAGATCTGATTTTGACTAGTACTTGAATAGAGAGAGAATGGGGGAAGCATAGAGGAACTTCCTCCCAATCCAGAAGAAGGGCATCCAGGGGAACTGAGCCCAGCACTGGAGGCCTGCAACAGAACAGAGGAAGTTTGTGATTGTCTGGGGCTCCAAAAAGATCATCTGAGGGATGCCCCACCTGGCAAAAACTATCCCCAGCACTTGAGGATCCAGGACCATTCGTGATGGCCCTGGGAAATCCTGCTGAGGGCATCCGCTAGGACATTGTCCTTCCTGAAGATGAACTGCTATGAGGGAAGTGTTCAGGAATAGGGCAGAGACCACAACTTCTCACTGCCTCGGTGCACAAGGGTCAAGACAGAGTGCCCTGCTTGTTGGATGTACCACATTGTTGTGGTGTTGTCTGTTCTGACTTGTATCACCTGTCGTGGACAGTTGCAGAAAAAGCTTGAAGAGCTAAAAAAGACCGCTCTGAGTTCCAGCAACTGATGTGGAGCAGAGATTCCTGGGGGACCAAACTCCTGAGTGGAAAGGTCGCCCATGTGGGCTCCCAACCCAGAAGGGAAGCATCTGTAGGAGAGCTGTCGTGAGAAGGGAAATGAAGGGGACCCCGGCCTAAATTGCTCTGATCCTGCCACCACTGGAGAGCTAGGGATCAAGTTCGAGTCACTGGGACCAACTTGAAAGGGGGTCTTCTCTGAGACCAAAAGGTTCTCAAGTGAAACTGAATGTCTCATCTGAAATCTGCCCCTGCACAACAGCTGTGATGCAGCCATGTGCCCCAGGAGCTGCAGAGAGTGTTGCTAGTCGAGAGACCTGCAGAGTGAAGAAAGAGGCCAGAGCCACTAAATTCCTTACCCTTTCTGGGGAAGAAAGGCTCTGGCTAGCTTTGCCTGGACTGGTTCCAGAACCGACTTTGGTAGGTTTAGCAGAAAACCCAGGGAGGTGAGAAGCTGCTGGGTGACCTGCAGGTGAGATTTTACCTGTTCTGGGGACTGGCCTACAATGAGCCAGTCGACTAGATAGGGAAAACAGCAATCCTCTGCCTCCTTAAGGGGCCACTGCCACTGCTAGACACTTTGTGAATACCCTTGAGCAGAGGTAAGGTCAAGGGCACTGCTCTGAACTGGTAATGACCTGAGGGCAATTCAATCTGAGGTACTCTTTCGATGGGCTCTTCTGATTAGACATGGAAATAGGTATCCTTGAGGTCCAGGGAGGCTAGCCAGTCCCCTGGCCTTAGGGAAGGTAAAATCATTGCCAGAGTTACCATTTTGAACTTTGGTTTCAAAAGATGCTTGTTCAGATATCTGAGATCTAAAATGGGCCGCCACCTCCTGTCTTTTTGGGGTAAGGAAGTATCTGAATACAGACCCCTGCCCTGATGCAGGGAGGAACCTTTCTACTGCTGTGAGAGCTAACAGGATGAGACCTCTGTTTCAGAGCGAGGGTCTCTGCAAAGCACTTGCAGGTGTAAAAAGTCTGCTTCTCAACTTGGGAAACTTTGAAGCTGAGAACCAGACCCTGGCTTACTACTTCCAGAACCCACTTGTCTGAGGTTAAAGAAGCCCAATTCTGACTGAAGTAAGCTCAGCCTGCCCCCACTGGTACAGGAGAATCGGCCCTGGCACCCCATCAGGGTGCCTGTTTCGCAGGAGCTTTTAGGCTGGGGGTGGAGCAGGTCTGCCCACCCCCGTCTGCCCCTGCCTCTGAAGAAGCCCCTCTGAGAAAAGGCGGAGGAGGCCTGAGTCTGGTAGAAAGGCCTGTGAAAAGGCCTACCCTACCCCTGGGGCATGCCTTTGAGGAGTGGCTTGCCGCCCTTAGCCTGGGCACTCTTGTAAGTAGTCCTATATTCATCCATCTTCTTCATGTAATTCTCTGTCTGCTCTCCAAACAGAGAATTTCCACCACAGAAAATCCATAGCCTTAGTCTGGGTATCCTCAGACAAACTAGTACACCTGAGCCAGGCCAACCTACTTAAAAGCTACAGATGTGGCCATGACCCTAGAGGAAACATCATTAACATCCACAGCAGCATGAAACTGAACCTTAGAGGCTTCAATGCCATCAGCAGCCACCTGTTCTAGTTCACTCATGCCAGCTGGCCATGGGCCTGCTTGGCCAACTGCATAACAGTATCCCATCTAGATTTCTGATACCTAGCTACATAAGCCATCATAATTTGCTTGCCCGAGTCCCAGAGAGGCTGCTATATACTGTTTTTTGCCATGGCATCAATCTTCCTGGAATCCTTGTCAGGAGGATGTGAAGCCAAGGAATATTAGCTTTATCACAGGCAGCAGCCTGAACTACCCCAACATGACTGCATTGCTGAGAAACCGATTCTGTATCAGGGCCTGACAATGTATACCTTCTGTCCATCTTTTATCTACAGGAGGCACAGAATTAGGAGCTTTTAAAATTTTAATTGTGTGTTTCCTAAAAGACTTATGTAAAGGAATAGACAATCTCCTAGACTCTGGAATATCCATCATTTCTACAAAATCAGGCTCCTCTTGCTCATCCACAGCCTCTTCTAAAGGAAGCTGGAGGTTTCAGCAACTTTTTATAAAACATAAAATGAGATGGGGATCCGACAGAATAGGGGAGATTCTAAAGGTCTGTCTGGGAGATGTCCGTTCAATGGGCATACCCAGACCTTCCCAGCCACATTCATACTGTTCATAATCCTCCTCCCCTCCTCTGGTTCATAAAATTCCTGAATATCATAATCCTGAACCACTGGGACCGGATCGAACCGACCTTTTACCAGATAGTGGTGGTTCGGACGGACCCCGAGACAGTGACTGGACAATTTGTATGGCTTTTGTTATCTCTGCAGCAGTTGGAGAAGGAATTTTGGACTCAGACCTGCTGATTTTCTTGTTTTCTTTACTGGAATTGGTTCCTCAGAACCAGCTTTTCTTTGCCGAGGAAGTCTGGCCGTGGTCAGTGGGCACTTCCTCTGGTTCGGTTGGCACCGAACCAGGCTGGCCATCCGGGTCAGCGGACTTTTGGCCTCCTCGCTCCTGGAGCCTGCCCAATCTTTTTTCCAGGGTGGCTGCAGGGAAATTTACATACCTGGCAGTCTGACTGGAGGTGGTCAAACCTCAGACAATAAACATGTGGTGTGTGGGTCAGCCTTGGCAAAGACTTCCCCACAAACATCACAGTGTTGAAACCCAGTGGCCAGGTTTTTCTTTGGGTTTCTCAGACAAAATGCCAGCCTAACCAAAATCTTGCTTTATACGAGCAGGTGCAGGCAAGACACCCCTTTCGGTTCCCAACCGTGTCACTGGTATTGGAAAACCGTAATAAACTGCTTTTTTTTTTTTAGAACCAATAAGAACCGGAACTGCACTCTAAAATAGTAACTTTTAGTTTTAAATGAATTTTAACCCACTGATCGGTTCAAAACCGAACCGATAACTTACAAGTACCACACAGACAAAACCTTCATTTACTTATGGTTACCACAGATAGAGCTTGAACCGAACGGTTTTATGTTAAAATAAAACTATTCTGTTAAATCCAACCAAGAAAACACTTTTAAACCGAGAAATGAACCGAGGAGAAGGAGAAATCTCGGAGCGACTGCTCACTGAGGCGGAGTAAAGAATCTGACAGTTCAAGTTTGAAAGGACACAGATAGAGCTGCTCTGTGCTAAATTCTATTTTGGAATGGTTTTAACCATTTCACTCCGGGGCAGTTCTAGAGCTGGAACAAACTGCTAATGTCTATAATATAGCAAGACTTCATGTTGTTTGAACTGGGTGGCGGGTGCAGGGGAGGCCAACCCCGAACAGTCACTGTGCAGGCTTGGAGGAGGAGGCACCTGACCAGCAGCTCTGCCTCCTTGGCGGGGCTGTTGGGACCTAGCTTGGGCCTGCTGCTGTTGCTGACCTCCTGGAAGGAGGGGGCTCTAACCACAGGGAAGAATGCCGAAGGACTTCTTGCGGCTTCTGATGGTTCTTGCCCTAAGAACCTTTAGCAGAGGTGGCATCTAAGGTGGCATTAGACTGCTCAATGCACTGTAGACCTGCTACTCCCAGACCAAGAGGTCGGTTCCAAGGTAGGGCACGTCAGCTAGTTTGTGCAGAGTATCCGTGAGGAAAGGAGGATAACCTCAGCTGAGCCCTGCGGCAAGTGGCTACCGTGGCAGTTAGTGAACAGGCACAGGAATCACCAATGTCCAAGGCCGCCTGGAGCTGCTTAGCAACAGCACGGCCCTGGTCCCGGACCTCCTTGACCGTGGTCTGCATGTCTGCTGGGAGATTAGGGAGGACGCCATCAAGCGACCCCAAACGGGCGTGAGAGAAGTGTGCCATGATCACTGCTGAACTAGCCTGACGAAGGCTCTAGGGATGATGCCGCGTAAACCTTCCGGCCGAGTGGTCCATATTTTGACCCGTGTCCGGAGGGCAGCCAGTATCCGCAGAGTTGCCCGCTTGCCTAAACACTGAGGCAGTCACAAGGCTTTCTGCTGAGGATGCTCAGTGAAGCCCGCCAAGGACCCCATGGGCACCGTGACACTTGCAGGCCATGCGGTAGAGGAAGCTGGCAAGAGGCTGGACGCTGCAAAGTTCCAGTGCCGAGTCAACTACGGCTTCGCCACTGGGAAGGCCTCAGTCAGGGTATCTCTTAAGAATATCCGCTAGAGGATATTCCGCCTTCTTTGAATGGGCTGCAAAGGCATACCTGTGACTCCAAAATGAGTCAAGGATGCCCTGGAAGGAGGAAGGCCCTTCCCCAGGCCGCCACCGACAGCTCTTCATGCGAGTGAAGGCCGGTAGTATCCGAATCCGGATACAAGGGTCTCCCACCCAAGTCCCCCTCAATGCGCCCTTAGGGCAATCAGGAGTGATCGAATGGACAACCTATGGGGCAGGCCTCAGTTGGTCGGTCCTCCTTAGACGGAGCCCCACCCCGAGGCTGTTCTGGTGGTGGTTCCACCAAAATTGGTGGGGAGCCCGTAACAGGCAGAGCCGAAATGCGCACTAGTCTCACCGAGGGAGAACCGAGTCCTCGGAACTGAGGGAGTCTGTGTCGGTCAAGAGGCTGGGGCCAAGTAATGGCCGGTACAGTCGGAGCAGACTGCTTTTGACCCGTTAAAGTTGCGCCACATTGAGGTCCTCATAACGCTGGAGCTTCCATCCAAGTCTCTCCTCATCAGAGGAGGAGGATGTGGAACGGTGGCAGCGCCTTTCACGATTCTTCATCACCCTTCGGTCTTCCGACCAACGGGTCCTACTCCTTGATCAAGACAGACGGCGCCTGCTCCGTCAGAGAAGCTGGATTCTGTGAGAATCGAGGTTCCGCTTGTCCCCTCGATCGGATGACCAAGGATGGGCTCCTCTCCAATGAGTCGACAGGCGCCGGTGACAACGGCTCGATCGGGTTGAGAGAAATCTCGGCCGGTTCTGCCGTATCCTTAGCTTCGATGCCCTGGGGTCCGAAAAGCTGGCAGCCGAGGAGGCGATCTGGACCATGGTCGAGACCCCTGCTCCTGAGTGTCAGATTGCTCTCGGTCCAAGGCGTCTTCTTCGGGTAGAAGATGATTTTGGATCCTAATCCTCCTTCTTGGATCAGGGAGAGTGTGAGCCCAAGGCGCCTCACCCTAGTAGGGGAGAGACTGGCACAACTCCTCTCCTAGAAGGATCCCGTGAAGATGGAGCCCGTTGCCGGCACAAAGAAGTTTTGGTTGGTCGGGCTTGGGCAGCTTTTCTAGGCTGCCATCTGCTCGAAGGCTTGCGTGTTCCGCAGTCGTGGAAACCACCCACCTGGCCTCCTTCGATTTCACCGTGGATTGCGGCTCCAGTCTCCCCAACTTAAGGCACGCCTTTGCGTCCTCCAGAACGTGGGATGGAAGGCCGAACAGATGGTGCTCAGTCAGTATTATGCACGGCGCCTAGCAGCAGACGACGAGAGGTGGGGATCGGTGCGAGACTTTTTGTCCAAAACGACACCGCGAAACCCGGGGACGACTTGTCCTCCATATCCGGCTTGCTCGATCCGAATCATAAACTGACGAGTTTTGAGGCGAGTAAGTGCGGCGAAACAGTCGGTTTGACTCAGGGCCTATGGTACTGCAAAGTAGCACGAGGGAACCTGTATCTTGCAGCACAAAGGAAGATCTGGTGTCAATGGGGCGGAGCCGGTACTTACCACCCGGTGGGTGGGAGGAGCCAGCTGAAGATTTGCAAGATTTAAAGGGAAGGGACAATGCCAGACAGTGTGGACCAACAACATATCCACGCCCTAGAACTCTACCCTATGTGCAAATTGTAAAATTTTTACTAACCAATGAGTAACAAAAGTTTTGGATTCCCAAAGGAAGACTCAAGTCAGGAAACCCAAAACCAAAACCAACCCAAATAAAAAAAAACACCCAAACAAAAAGAAGAGGGTGTAAAAGGAGCACCCTGAGGTGCAACACTGCACTTGCCCACCCACTTCCCAAAAACAGGTTCTGAGAGGGAGGCAGGAGGACGTTAGAATACAGCAAGACTCCATTAGAAGAAGCAATTACTAAGGTGAGTAATTTTTTCTTCAAACATGAAGTCTTGCTGTATTCCACTACTGCACTCTACCAAGCAGTACCTCCATGGAGGAGGGACAGAACCAACTTTGGGAATAGGCTCTTAAGTACTGCTGTGCCAAACAGAGTATCACTCCTAGCCTGGATATCCAGAGAGTAATGTTTGGTAAAGGTATGGACTGTTTTCCAGGTGGCTGCTTGACAAATTTCTAAGAGATTAATATCCCTGGCAGCAGCCAGGAAGCAACTGTACCTCTGGTGAAGTGAGCCCTCAGGCCTGAGGGGTGGCATTTTCATAGTTTCTCATAGCAGTGTTCTATACAAGACAATCCACCTGGCAATAGTTCTCTTGGTGGCAGGTTTGCCCTTTCCACTTATCCACAAGTGAGGAACAACTGGGGAATAAAACCTGTGACCCTTTGGTACGCCTATATAGTAGCTAAGGGCCTTTTAACATCTAAACTGTGTAGCCTTCTCCTGAAGAATGATCAGTGAAGAAAACAGACAGACAGACTGATTCAAGTGGAAATCTGAAACCACTCTGGGCAAGAACCTTCTACTGGTTCTAAGGGCCATATTATCCCTATGAAAGGTGAAAATCAGGTTCCACTGACAGGGCTTGCAATCACTGATACATCTGGCAGAGGTAATGGCTACTAAAAACAGTTTTCCAAGTCAAGCACTTAAGCTCTATTGAGGACATAGGTTCAAAGAGAGGTTGCATAAGTTGAGCAATGCAAACATTCAAGTCCCAGGCAGGGTCTCTAAAAGGAGGATTGGTGAAGCAATATTTAAAAATGTTACAGAACACAGGATGAGATGACAGTGAGGAAGACTTCCCACTGACAAAAGCAGAAAGAGCTGGCAAGTGCACCTGAGAGTAGCTGGTCTGAGGCCTAAGCCATTCAGATGGATCATATAATCCAGAACTGTAGGCAATTCAGTAGTGTCTGGACAAACATGTTTCTTGGAACACCAAATGCTGAATCTCTTCCACTTGGAGTTATAGGTTTTATCTAGAGGGCTTTCGAGAGGCTTTTAGAATATCCAGAACTCCTGAGAAAAGAATGCAAATCTGCATACTCTAGCTCTTCAAGAGCCATGCCTTGAGATAGAGACTGAAGATTGGGGTACCAAATCTCCCCAGTAGGTTAACAGGTTGTAATTCTGGGAAGAGACAGGGAAGATGGACTGCAAGGGACAGCAACAGGGTACCAAGGTTGTCTGGCCCAGTCTGGAGCAATCAGAATCACTCTGAAAGGTTGTGACGTTATCTTGACTAAAACTTTGTACAGTAGAGGAAAGGAGGAAGGCATACAGAAATTTCCTTCCCAGTTCAGATTCAGAGTATCCAGAGGGACTGAGCCCAAGACTGGGATCTGCAACAAAGAGAGGAAGTTTGTGATTGTCTGGAGCTGCGAGATCCATCTCTGGAGTGCCCTACCTTAAAAATCACTTTCAACACCTGAGGGTCCAGGGACCATTCGTGATGGCCCTGTGAGATCCTGCTCAGTGCATCTGCTAGCACATTGTTCTTCCCTGGAAGGTGGACTGCTATCAGAGAGGTTTGCAGGGAATAAGCCAGGGACCACAACTTCATGGCTTCTGTGCACAAGGCCGTAGGACCAAGGGCCTCCTGCTTGTTTATGTACCACATGGTAGTGCTGTCTGTTCTGCACTGACAGAGAAAGCTTGCAGGCCAGAAAAACTGCCCTAGTTCTAGCAGATTGATATGGAGAAGGGATTCCTGAGGGGACCACAGTCCTTGGGCAGTGAGGGCCGCCAGATGGTCTCCCAACCCAGAAGGGAAGCATCCGTGGTAAGGACCAGTAGACAGAGTGCCTCCTTGCTTGCTGATGTACCACACAGTGGTGGTGTTGTCTGTTCTGACCTGAACCACCTTGTTCTGTACAGATTTGGAAAAAGCTTGCAGTGCTAGAAACACTACCCTGAGTTCCAAGAGACTGATGTGAAGCAGAGATTCCTGAGGCGACCACAGTCCCTGGGTGGCAAGTTCCCCAAATGGGCTCCCCAGCCCAGCAGGGAAGCATCTATGGTGAGGACCACTGAATGAGTGAAATGAACCCCTTGCCTCAAATTGTCCTGATCCTGCCACCATTGCAGGGCTTGAATCACAGTTAGAGTCACTAAAATTAGTTTGGTACAGGAATCCTTTTTGGGACCCAAAAGCTCTTATGGAACTGAATGTCCCTCAATTGGAATCTTGTGCCCTAGACCACTGCTGTAGAAGCTGCCATGTGGCCCAGTAGCTGAAGGAAACTGCCTTGCTGGTCGAGACACCTGAAGGCTGAATGAAGAGGCCAGTTCCATGAGGGTCCTTGCCTTCTCCAGGGAAGGAAGGCTCTTGCTTTACCGTATCCAGCTCTGGGCCCATGAAGGTGAGGAGCTGCATTGGTTCGAGAACTGACTTTGGTAGGTTGAGAAGAAATCCCAAAGAAGTGAGCACTTGCTGGGTCACTTGCAGGTGTGACTTGATTTGGTCTGGAGACTGGCCTACTATGAGCCAGTCGCCCAAGTATGGGAAAATGGAAATCTTTTGTCTTAGGAAGGCAACAACTACTGCCAGGCACTTTGTGAAACCCATGGAGCTGATGTAAGCCAAAGGGCATTGTTCTGAACTGATAGTGGCCTGAGGGCAACTTGAACCCGAGGTACTTTCTGTGGGAGCACCTGATAGGAATGTGAAAGTAGGCATCCTTGAGGTCCAGGGAGGCTAGCCAGTCCCCTGGCCTTAGAGAGGAAGGATAATTCCAGAGTTATCATTTTGAACTTTGGCTTTAAAAGATGTTTGTTCAGGTATCTTAGGTCCAGGATGGGTCACCACTCTCGCCTTTTTGGGGTTGGGAAGTACTGGAGTACAACTTTGCCCCAGTGTAGGTAGGTACTTCTCTATAGCTCTGAGAGCTAGGATAGAAGAAACCTGCCTCTAGGGCAAGGGTCTCAGATTTGCAGGTGGAAGATCTGGCCTCAGCTTTGGAAATTTTCTTGAAGCTGAGAACCAGTCCCTGGCTTACCACTTCCAGGACCCACTGCCTGATGTAAGACATCCAAGTCCTGGACAAAGAAGCCAGCCTACCCCTACTGGGATAATAGTCTACCCGGGCAGGCCCATCAGGGTGTCTACTTGGCAGGGCTTTAGGCTGAGGGGAGGATGCAGGCCTGCTCATCCCCTTCTCTCCTCTCTCTCTAAATAACCCCTCTGTGAAAAGAAGAGGCCTGTGCTTTGGTAAAAGGCCTTTGAAAGGCCTGCCCGGACTACTGCCTTTGAGGAGTTGCTTGCCTTTCCTTGGCCTGAGCACTCCTGTAAGTGGTCCTATTCATTCCATTTTCTTCATGTAATTCTCTGTCTGCTCCCAAACAGAATTATCCACTGGAAAATCCATGGCCTTAGCCTGGGTATCCTGTGAGAGGCTAGTACATCTGAGCCAAGCCATTCTCCAAGAGCAACAGATGTAGCCATGACTCTTGAATACATCACTGGGGTCTACAGCAGCATGAAACAACTTCGATGCATTAATCCCATCCGAGCCACCTGCTCCAGCTCCTTGGCAAGCTGGGAGGAGAGGTTTAGCCAGTGCCAGTACAGTGTCCCACCTGACTTCTGGTACCTGGCTGCATAGGCCATATAATTAGCCTGCCTGAGTCTCTAAGGATGATGCCATGTACTGCTTCTTTGCCATGGCATCAATCTTCCTGGAGTCCTTGTCTGGGGGTGTGATGCCAAGGGAATGCTTGCCTTATCACAGGCAGCAGCCTGTACAACCCCAACATGGCTGCATTGCTGATAGAGGAACTCCATATCTGAGCCTGAAAGAGTATACTCTTGTCCATTCTTCTGTCCACAGAAGGTATGGAATTGAGAGACTTCAGAATTTTTGTGTCTTTTTCCCCAAAAGATTTGTGATGGGGAATAGACAGTCTCCTGCACTCTGGGATGTCCATCATCTCTACATAGTCAGGCTCTTCCTGATCCTCCACAGGAAGCTGGAGGTATTAGCCACCTTCCTGTAAAACGGCGCGAAGGGGACTCAAAGCCTAGGAGGAGAAATACCTGAAGGTCTGTCTGGGAAGATGTCCTGGTCAATAGGCACATCCAGACGCTCACCATCACCATAGTCATCTTCTAATCTCCTTCCTCCTCAAACTCCGTTCATAAAATTTTCCAGGGTCTAATCTGGAACCGGGGAACTGACCAAAGCGATTCCACAATCCTAATTGCTTTGGCTATTTCATCGGGGGTCGAGTATGAGATTCTGGATCCGAACCAGTCGACTTGTCTTTCTTTTGTTGGAACAGATTCCTCAATCGGGCTCTCCTATTGCCTGAAGTAGTATCGCTCTGGTCAGAGGGCACTCCTCCTGGCTCGGTTGGAACTGAACTGGCCTGGCCATCCAGGTCAGCAAACTTCTCTGCCTCCCTTTCCTCAGTCTACCTAATCTCTTTCCAGGGTAGATTTGGAAAAATTTTGCAAATTTGGTAGTTTGAATTGAGGTGGTCAAACCCCAGACAATAAACAGGTGGTGTGGGATCAGCCTTAGCAAAGCACTTCCCCCCACACACTGCAGTGTTGAAACTCCCAGCGAGCCGCAGTTTTTCTTGGGTTTCTTGTGACATGGCCAACCTAACCAAACTTACTCCTATTTTTCGGCAATCCGCCAGGCAGGACTCCCATCGTTCCATCGCTGGCTATAGGTCTTGGAAAACTGTACTAAACCAGTTTTTTTTTTTTTGAACCGATACGACCGTAACCACACACTCAAGTAAAGTACAGATTTTACTAAAATGATCGGGTTCAGCAGAACCGATCCACACCTTACAAGTTCCACACAGAAAACAGAACAAAACCTATCTAGTACTCATGGTACCACAGACAGACTTGAACCAACTATGGAAACAATTTCGAAAAAAACGACCAAAAACCGACACTACAGACTTTGAACCAGCAGCAGAAGAAATCTCCGGAGCGACTGTTCAGTGAGGCAGAGTAAAGAATCTGACGGTTGCAGTTTGAACAACAGGCAGAGGCTTCAACAGAGCTCAAGATGAACATTCTATGCCATGCATAGAAAAGTTCAACCCTATGTTCTCCGGGCAGTTGAAAGGCAGGACCAAACTGCACTTGTCAGAATACAGCAAGACATCATGTTGTTTGAAAGTACAGTTACGAAAGAACTTGCCTTAACAGTGGATCTTCAAGAGAGGCTCTTGCAGTAGGTAATTACATATAGGACTGAAGTCGGCAGGCGTCCGGACCCCATGGAAACATTTCTAGCTAGCAGCTCTGGCAGAGGACTGCCCCCACTTTAGGTGGTACAAGTCAGTAAAAGTGGTGGTCCCCACGCCCGCCTTACAGTTCTTTTCCCACCAAAGGCCAAAAGGCGAGAGAATAGAGAAGAGATATTTCTCATCCTGGAAAAAGGAGCTGAAGAAGCTTAGGGGGATGGAGGGGCCAGATGTACTTACTGCAAGAGCCCTCTCGAACATCCACTGTTACGGCAAGTTCTTACGTAACTGTACTATCTTACTTAGAGAGGGCTCTTGCAGTAGGTAATTACATATAGGACTGAGTCCCAAGCAGTCTGTAACAAGAAGATGCAAATGGGAGGAGAAAACTACTCAGAAGTAGACCCTCTGGCTGTGAAGGTCTTAGGAAAGGAGACCCCGTGAAACATCCAACCCAAAGCCCACTCTACGAAGTAGAGGCAATATCCAAACTGTAATGTTTCAGAAGGTATGGACAGAATTCCCAAGTAGTGGCTGCACAGATGTCGCCGCTGACACATTCTTGAGACAAGCAGCAGAGGCAGCAACCCTCTGGTGGAGTGGCCTCTGACTTGACCTGGCAGGGTCTTCTACTTATAAAAAGTGATAATGAGCCAACCATTTAGACAGGCATTGCCTGGAAACAGCATACCTTCTTTTATGAGCAAGAGAGTCAAACAGTTGATCAGACTTTGAGATCCTTAGTCCTGAGGTGTAGCATCTCAGAATCCGTGAACATCCAGAGTATGCAAGAGGTACTCCTTGACTGGAGTGTTAGCGTGAAAGAAAGCAAGCAACTATGGATTGCTTCAATGTCGATTCCGCTTACCACCTTGGGAGAAACTTAGGTTGATAAGAGATGATGTTCCTTGTGAAAATCAAATATGGGATTTTTCACATCAGGGCCTGAGCCTGAAATCCTCTGAGCAGAAGTAATGGCCATCAAGACGAGAGTCTTCCACAAGAGGAACTCCAGGTCTGCAGAGGCTGCTGGCTTGAAAGGAGACAGTGAGCTTCTCAAGGATACGCTTGAGATTCCAAGAAGGGGCAGAACATGAAAGGGGATCTCAAGTGGAGGATCCTCTAAGGAAGGTTTTAGAGACCTCCAGCTGTGCAAATGTTCCATCACCAAAGGAACATGGTAGGCCAAGATGGTCACCATGTGCACATTCAAAGATGAAAGACTGAGACAAAGATCAAACAGGTGTCGCAAGTAATCCGCAAGCTGCCCAACAGAGCACAAGCATGGCTTGAAGTCTTTGGAAGCGCCAGATAGTGAACCTTTCCATTTCACGGCATAGGTAGATCTAGGGTGATGGCTTCGCCTCCACCAGAATCTCAGCCATCAAGAGACGGACTCCTAAACAGGTCTGAGCTACATCTGCAACTGAAGGGACCAGATGTCTGGATGAACCAGGGTCCCTGAGCCTGGGTCAGCAAATTCATGAAGAGGAAGTTCCTTGGAATACTGTTGCAGAAAAGGGAACCAAATCTTGGCTGAGCCAGAAAGGAGCAACGAGAATCATACTAGTTCTTCTGAGTAGAGTTTTGTAAGACTCTCAGAATCAAGGGGACCAGAGTTTGGGGGGCATAGATGAATCTTCCTTCCAGTCTAGAGACAGAGCGCTCCTCCAAAAAAAAAAAACCAGCCCCTGGAGCGAGTGAGATGAAGGTGGAAGTTTTATGCTGAGGAGACGTGAACAGGTCTACTTAAGGGGTTCCCACCAAAAGATCCTGGTCTAATCACTCCCAGATAGAGTTCCCACTGCACGTGAGTTAACACTGACTGAGGTGTCTGCCAACATGTTCGACCCTGGGACGCCGAATAGTCGAAGGTGAAGGTTGTGCTGCACTGCCCAATCCCAAACCCGCATTGCTCTCTGCAAAAGGGAGGAACTCTTTCCTATCCCGCTTTGATGTACCAACCCACACACATCTGTTTGGACAGCCAGGTGCCTGGGAAGCAGGAAAGGCTACAGAGCCCAAGAGCATACAACATGGCCCGTAGTTCGAGCACACAGCCGACGAGAGAGATTTTTCAAGCTGGGACCAGGAACCCTGGGTCCTGTGAGGCCCAAGATGGCCTCCCAACTAACCCCCCACAAGGCGCCTTGTCAGCATCTGGGAGGTGAAAGGCAGAAGGAACTCTCTGCAAAGGTTCTCCAGAACCACCCACCATTCCAAATCATAGGGCTGAGACCAGAACTAGTTGATCTGGGTCATCCACTGACTGATCCCACTGAGACCGGCGCTCACTGAGAAATTCTCATGTGGAGCCGAGCAAAAGGGACTGTAGGAATAGCAGCCGCCATGAGCCCGAGGAGGCAAAGGACCGACTGGCACCAACCTGCCCGCGGCTGGATAACAGGCAGACCTGAGCCTGGATCCATGCCGCCCAGTCCAGAGGCAGAAAAGTCATGCCGGAGGTAGTGTCCAGAATCATCCTGAAACTGGAGCCCTGGCATGGAATCAAATAGGACTTGGCCAGGCTGACAGTAACATCCAGGCAGGAAAAACCTGTAGGTAAGGGAAAAGGAACGCAGAGTTCTTCCTGGACGAGGCCACCAGGAGCCACCTCGTCCAGGCTACGGGAAACCTGCACCCCTGGCACGCAGGAAGGCCGCCATCACCAAAAGGCATTTGGTAAAAACTCAGGGAGCCGAGGAAAGACCAAATGGAGGGCCTTTAACTGGTAGTGGTCCTGAAAAGCAAAATGCAGGTATTTGCGGTGGAAGGGGGAATAGGAGTATACAAGTAAGCATCCTGCATATCCAGAGCACAATCCACTGTCCCAGTTGAAGGAGGGGCAGAATTCTGCACAGAGCATCCTGAACCTATTGTACTCAAACAAGTTCAGGAGCTGAGGTCGAGAATCTGCCTCACCTCTCCAGACTTCTTTGGGACCAAGAAGAAATGGAATAGTCCGTCCCTGTGAAGGTGCGGGGAACCGGCTCCACTGCCCCTTTTGCCAGAAGAGAGAAGATTTCTTCGTGGACCAGAAGATTATGTTCTGGGGAGTGAGACTACCTGGAGTGTGGTGGTGGTGTCGAGGAGGCTTCTGGAAAAACTGAGTGTCGCCTCTGCGATCAGCTGTGAGCACTGGCATCTGGTTATCCTCCCAACCCAGTAGTGGAGGGAGAATCTCCCTCCTATTGGTTTCTCTGGTACGCCCAGAGGCAGTGGGAGAGGAAAAGAGTCAGGAGATGTGAACAGCCGCCGCGCTGAAGCACCCGCCGCCTTTTTTTTTGGGGCTGGCAATGGAGGGACCCAGACATTTATTGGCCGCTTTCCTTCTGCCGAGGACATTCATGTAAAGGAACACACTGAGTTTGACGGGTTTGTACAGAGTCCTCGACCGACTTAAGTGCAGCACTCCTCTCCTGCAGATCGGTGATGTCTGACATCGCCACCAAACAGCACAGAACCCATGAAGGGCACGCCCTGATAGCGGACTGCACCTCCAGGACCAAACTGGACATTCTGAGTCAGGCATGATGGCGCAAACCTATGGCGAAAGCTAAGCACAGACCAGCAGCATCCACTCGTCATATGTGGCAGGAAGCATGTGCCGACCTGCCGAACGCAGAGCGGGACTAGATCTGCCACTTCCTGCTTCGGACAAGACTCAGGAAGGGAGTCCAATTTAGCCTCCACCCGCTAAGGATTGCCTTCTGGAAGTCCCCCATATGATCAACATAATTCAGGGCCCCAATACCCAGAGTGGAAGAAGCGTAAACCTCTCTTCCCGTACAGGTACAGAAGCCGGATTCCTTGTCTGGTGGTGACGAGCACAAGTGCTTGGGGTAAGCCATCCGCCAGGAGCGCGCTGATCACGACCGGAATCGGCTCGAGGCTTAATTCAAAGAGTCGACACCGGGAGCCTGATGAAGCCTGTCCAACTTCCTAGGAAAGGGGCCAATGCTGACGCCTGCTTCCAAATAGTGGAGACAAGGTCGGCATGAGGCTCAATCTAGGGTGGCACCAGGGTCAGAGCAGTCTCAGGCAGATTCAGGTGTCCAGCTAGTTTGTTACGCTGTGGATCCTGCTCCAAGGAATGCCACTGATGAACTTCCTGGATTTTGGCGCAGCAACTCCGTCAACAAGGATCCTCGAAGACCTCGCCCGCGCTTATCCGAGAACGTGGCTTGTCGCCCAAGTTGGAAACGACTAGAGTCATCCGAGTGTCCGGGGGGATGAAGAGGGAGAAGACTATTCCACCAGATACGGGAGGAACGACCACTGGGAAGCCCCAGGGAAGCTAATCCTGCCCTGGAACCGAGAGCTAGCCTCTGATATCCAGAGGTGGGAAGGAATTTCGTCTCAAAGGGGTCCGGAAATGGGACCAGTGTGGAAAACTGCCTCTCACCTCCTAGTGAGCCGAGCTTGGTCTCAGCCCACCAGGAAGCTAGAGACCCAAACCACCGCGGCTGAGGGAAAGTGGAGGAGAATACGGATATTGAGGATATCCGCATCGCGCGTATCCATACGCCGATGGCGGAAACACCGCGCCGGGTATTGAGGCACTGTGTACCACGGCGCCGGATACCGCGCTCTGGGTATGACGGCGCCTGATAGAGTCTGACACCCAGCAGGCAGGCCTGAAAAGGACGTCATGACAGTAGTCCGGTATCTGCATCAGACGGACCGACGCCAGGTCATCCAGCCCACTAGGAGGGAGACCGACGGAACGTGGCTCATACTCCGTATTGCCCAAGGAGTAAAATTCCCAGGGTCAAGCTGAGATTCTGGGGTTCTGAGTGCAGCGAATGCTGCGGAGATAGGGATGGCGAACAGAACACGTTAGGGTCCAGCGTCTCCTCTGATGCCATGCGACCATTTGAGGGGCAGGCGTTACACTTATCGGTGGTGTCCGGGCAGGCGTAGCCGTCCGACTTAAGCGGAACCATCGGCGCGATAGGCCGCGAAGGAAGAACCGCCTGGTCGGGCAGCTTAGGTGCTCTGCGCTGCCCCAAAGGGTCGAGCTACTTAGCTTTCTCCAGGCGGATGTCAGAGGAGCCGACGTCCGCTTACTGGAGCCACTGCACCAGCAGGCTGGCGAGTGGCGGCCTTCTTTAACCAGGAGGCACCAAGAGCCCGAGCCAGATGGGTGGGTCCAACGTCAGTCTTGAAAGCTCCAAGACAGCCGCACGGAGCTGTTCCGGGGGACAGACCACGCTCCCTGAGTAAGGCAACTCAGGCCAAGTCAATGTGGCCAAGGAAGAGGAATCCTGGTACTGGTGCTTCTCCTTGTCTTTCTTTCTGAGGTGACCCTCTGGCGAAATAGAGCCCTGGCGGAAGCTTCTTGATCTCCTTTTTCCATGAAGGTCATTTTCTTTAAGAATGTGAGACTCCAGGCAATGCTGGCACTTCTCCACGGGTGGTCAAGGCTCCAGACAGAAGAAGCACTGGGAGTGTCCATCTCAGCAGGAGTTGGGCGCCACACGAAATGCACCTATTCTTGTGCTCAGCAGATGTAGATGACATACATCACAAGGGTAAACTGACAGAATGAGAAATCTAAGAAAAAGCAGGCGGTAAAGCTACCGACGACAGACTGACGAGCAGTTGAACTTAACATGGCGCTTACACAAGTTATCGCAGGAAAGAACTGGAAGGCAGGCGTGGGGGACTGCCCTTTATACTGACGCCGCATGATGTCGGTCACGTGATGTGGGGGCGGTCCCCTGCCAGAGACTGCTAGCTAGAAATTTTTCCGTAGGTCCTGACGCCTGTCAGCTTCAGTCCTAAATGTACTATATACTGCAAGAGCCCTCTCTAAGTAACATCATGTAACAAGTGTGTTTTTTGGTTCAATAAAATCCAATAAAACTCACCAGAGCATATAAACCCCCAGACCTTCCGGCCCAAGCGCCGGCCTTTATATAGGCATCTTCCACAGTACATTAAAAACTGCATATGGGGTGGGTGGCTGATGGCACAGTTAGTCAGCCACTTAACTACAGCAGTAGACTAATGCCAGCCAGTCTCTCCAACATCAGATTCCATGGGGAAGAATGTCCCAGAAATTAGGGATAGGAACATGTAACAAGTGTTTTTTGTTCAAGAAACCTCCAAAATTCACCACAGAGCATGAAACCACCCAGTGCTCCTGGGGGCCGACCTTCAGCTTTTTCGTGTCCCAATTCACAAATATATCCGAACATCCCACCAAAAACATCCTGCTCACACCACTGCTCCATTCAGACCAGGTGACTTTATCCACCTTAGAGACCTTAGGTCCTCCAACACACTCAACTAGGATTTCTACATCAGTCACCTCCTTCCCCCACCCTTCTGTTAAAGTATAGGCCCATCCCACTCACTGGTAAACAATGCCCAGAAGCACTCATTTAGTACTTATGCCTGCTTTACCCACCTACCCTCCCTCCTTCCTGCTCCTCACAATCTGGTCCTTTCAGTTGCTCCTCTATGTACGTAAAGAAATCCTTCTCCTCAACCCTAATCCCCTGTGCCAATCTTGGTTCCTTCAAACCCTGGTGCCCTCACTACTTCAGTCACCTCCTTAGATTTCTTCACGTAGTCCTCCCCACCATCCCAGCAGGATCTCATACTTTCGAAAGTCCGCTCTCTCTTCACTCACCCTATGCACTGCTCTCCAGTCACCAAGCTAGGTCTCCTGCTCCTGGATATCTTGCTTTGCTGTTTGGAGCAAGAGTTAGTGGCCTCTGCCTGACCAATCTTTTAGATGTTAACTTTTGTTCAGCATCTATGTCCGGCTGATGCAGTCTACCTGCTCTTTCAAGAAGTTTCCCATCGTACAAAGTCCGCCTCTTAAAATCTACCAGTCTTGTACATATGAACGAATCTCCAGAGAGGACACACTTCAAGATAATTGAAGAGAACACCACCCAGAGAAAACCCTCCAAGCAAACCCCAGTAGTTAGGGACCAGAGACCCCCACCCAATTTTTTAACCAGGTAAGAGACACTAAGCTGAAAGCTTGTTTACAGGTGCAACCCGGGAAGTTACACTTGCTCAGGTCACAGTATATGCAAAGGGGCTGTGGGATTCAAACCCAGCACTCAGATTTGCAGCTCAGACCCTTACACCACTGAGCTATACTGCTCCCCTTTAAACCAACAGCAAACATAGAATTTGACAGCAGATAAGGACCGCTTGGCCACCCAGTCTGCCCATTTCCCTACCAAATGGATGAGCTGCAGATCCTAGTTAAACAGCCGACTGCCTCCTAACCCACCTCCTAGAATTGCCTTACATCTGTCCCATGCATTCTTGAATTCTCCCATTGTGACTCCACAACCTCCTCAGGAAGGCCATTCTATGCATCCACCATCCTCTGTGAAAATATTTCTCACATTACCTCTGAGCCCTCCATCTTCAAACTGTGCCTCTGCTCTTGCACACCTCTTTCTGAAAGATGCTACCCTCTTAGACTGATTCCTTGAAGTACTGGAAAATTTCTATCATGTTCCCCTTCCTCTAAAGGTATACATATTAAGCTCCTTTAGTCTTCACACATCTCCTGGTGCTTCAGACCCTACACTTTTAGTTGCCCTCCTCTGGACTGCCTGCATCCTGTTTATCTTTGTGGAATTAGGTCTCCAGAACTGCGGAGTACTCAGATGGGGTCTCACCAGCTGTCTGTAAAGAGGATAACTTCCTGTTCTCCACTGGTGATGCTTCACCCATGCATCCCAGTATCCCCAAGCCATCCTTACTGCTCTCACATTGCTTGCCCACCTTTTAGGTCATCAGATAGGACTACCTCCAGGAACCTTTCAATTTTTTTTTTTTTGCAGTTAGTATCTCACCCCCATTGTGTACACATCCCTGGGTTTTGTTTCCCAGGTGCATTACTTGTACTTCTTAGCATTGAATCTAAGCTGCCATAAGACACAAAATAAATGACTCAAAATAATAAAGTTAACATACCTGGTGTTAATGTAGTGATCATAACAGAGTTGCTCTTCAACAAAAGTCAGCCACTCATGGTGATAAAGAATAGAATACATGGTATGGCAATAAACTAGTTACATAAGAACTTATCGTAACAGCAGTTCTTTAGAGAGCTCTTGCGATAGGAAGCATATATAGGACTGCGCACCTGGTGGGAGATCTCGGCATTTCTTTTCTCTAGCAGTACTAGCGGGCTAACGCCTAACCGCATCGGACCCATCCCCAAAGTAACATAGTATAAAGGACGTAACAGGTCCGCCTCACGTGCTCCAGTTCTTGCACACCAGAGACAGGCCAAAACAGAAAAAGTACAGTTACGCAAGAACTTACCGTAACTAGATTTTCAAGAACAGCTCTTGCAGCACGTTACACCATTAGGGCTGAAGCCGGAAGCGCCAGGACCACACGGAAATTAGCTACAGTATTCAGCGAGGATCGCCTCAGACGCCGTCCCAACCCCGACGTCAGGTGTAGTACATATGGAGGCGGCACCCTATAATCCTCATTTCTCCCGCTGAAGACTCCCAACCGCTGGATGACATCAGAAGAGGAGACAGAGGATTACCATCAAATGGCAAAACAAGAAGTCAGATAAATCGCTATCCTAGGAGAAGGATCGCTCTGACTACGACCTGCCTCCATGAGGGATGGTAGGAGGAAAGTACCTGCTGCAAGAGCTGTTCTGAAGATGATCTACTGTTACGGTAAGTTCTTACGAATCGTACTATCTGACTTTGAGAAACAGCTGTTGCAGCAGGTTACAAAATTAGGACAGATTCCCAAGCAATACTGGTAATAATACACCATCGGGAGAAGGAAAGGCAGAAATCCTTGACTTACCCTCAAGCTCTAGGACAGAAGTCCTTGAAGGACTGCTAGACCGAACCCCTGCTGTTCGCCTCAATGCAATGTCCAGGCTGTAATGCCTGATGAAAGTGTGTATGGAGCTCCAGGTAGCTGCAGCACAAATAGCTGAGGTGGACACATTCCTTAAAGCTGCAAAGAGGTAGCCACCCCCTCAGGTGGAATGACCCATAATCACGCCCAGTAAGGTTTGCTGCGCTCTGGTAACAGAACGTAATGCACTGAATGAGTCACCTGACAGCGACTGCTTTGAGACAGGAGCTCCCATCATCCTATGGGCAAAAGAGATGAAAAGTTGTTCTGATTTTCTGTTTCATTCTGGTCAGGTAGTATCTGAGAGACCTATGCACAACAAGAGTGTGCACAGAAGGGCTTCTCCTCGATTAGAGTATTTCGGAAATACACTGGTAGATTGATGTCCTGATTCAGGGCGAGGAGCTGAGACCATCGTGAGGCAGAAAATAAAAATTACTTATCTTAGTAATGTTGTTTCTTCTAATGGAGTCTTGCTATATTATGACAGTAGCAGTTTGTCCCACCACTAGAACTGCTCCGGAGGTGAAATGGTTAATACTATTCCAGAATGGAACTTTGAGCACGAGCTCTAAGAAGCAGCTCTGTCTATGATATTTCAAAACTAAACTGTCAGATCTTTACGAGCAAAACTCACTAAGGTCTGTGTGGAAGCTGTAACTCACAGTAGCCAAATGGCTACCTAAATATAAACAATCATTGCTGGTCCCAACACCCAAGACTCAAGTCAGGGGACCAGAACTACTAATACAATTCTAACAAGAGAATAAAACAGGATAATAAAACATATCCCCAAAACCCCAAAAGGGGAGAAACGCTAAAGGGCATAAAAATAGTGCCCTTACACTAAATTGCCCGCACCCCACCCAAGTAGAGGTTCTGAGAGGGCAGGCTGGGAGGTCAGAATATAGCAAGACTCCATTAGAAGAAACAACATTACTAAGGTGAGTAATTTTTTCTTCAAACATGAAGTCTTGCTATATTATGACAGTAGTAGACTACACAGCAGTACTTCCATGGAGGAGGGACAGAACCTACTTAGGAATAGGCTCTGAAGAACAGCTGTGCCAAACCGAGCATCTATCCTGGCCTGGACATCCAGGGAGTAATGCTTGATGAAAGTGTGTACCGCTTTCCAAGTAGCAGCCAGGCATATCTCTAATATAGGAATGTCTCTGGCAGCAGCTAGAGATGCGGCTGTACCCCTGGTAGAATGAGCCCTCAAGCCAGAGGGGGATCTCTGCCCAGCTTCTGATAACAAAATTGGATACAAGAGACAATCCACCTGGCAATTGATCTCTTAGTGGCAGGTTTGCTTTTCCCAACTTCACCATAGGTGAGGAAAACTTGGACGGATTCGAACCTGTGACCTTTTGGTACGCTCTATATAATAACTAAGAGCCCTCTTAACATCCAGGGTTGTGCAACCTCCTCTCACCAGAAGAGGAGTGATTAGTGAAAATACTAGAAGGAGATAGATTGGTTGAGATGGAAATCTGAAACCACCTTAGGTAAAAATTTCCTATTAGTCCTCAGGACTACCTTATCCCTGTGGAAAGAAATGAAGTCGGTTTCTACAGACAAGGCTTGGTAACTCACTTATGCGCCTAGCAGAAGTGATAGCCAGAAAACAGTTTTCCAAGTTAGATACTTAAGCTCTGCAGAAAACAGAGGTTCAAAAGGGGGCTGATTAATTGGCAATGCAAACATTCAGGTTTCCAGGCAGGGGCCGGTTCCCCGAAAGGGTGGATTAGTATGAGTAATCTCTTAAACTTGGAAAACACAGGGTGAGTGGAAAGAGGGGATGACTTTCCTGCTGAAACAAAAGCAGAGACAGCTGCCAAATGAACTCTCAGGGTAGCTGGTCTGAGACCCAAGGAATTAAGATGGACCATGTAATCCAATACAATGGGCAAATCAGCAGATTCTGGGGAAATATTTTCCTAGCACACCAAATGGAAACCTTTTCCATTTAAAACTATAAGTAGCCCTAGTGGAAGGCTTTCTGGAAGCCTTTAGGATTTCAAGAACACCTGAGAGAGGTGTAAATCAGCAACTAACTCCTCAAGAGCCAGGCCTTGAGGTTGAGGGATTTGAGGTCCGGATACCAAACCTTTCCCTGGGCACAAGTTAATAGGTTGTGATTCCTGGGGAGACAAAGGGGAAGATGGATTGTCAGTGACAGAAGGAGTGGTACCAGGGCTGCCTGGCCCAATCCGGGCAATCAGAATCACCCTGCAAGGCAGGGATCTGATTTTGACTAACACTTTGAATGGGGAGAGCATAAAGAAACTTCCTCCCAATCCAGGAGAAGGGCATCCAGGGGACTGAGCCCAACACTGGAGGCCTGCAACAGAACAGAGGAAGTTGGTGATTGTCTGGGGCTGCAAAAGATCTATCTGAGGAATACCCCATCTGGCAAAGACTATCCTCAGCACTTGAGGATCTAGGGACCATTCGTGACGGCCCTAGGAAATCCTGCTGAGAGCATCCGCTAGGACATTGTCCTTCCTGGAAGGTGAACTGCTATGAGGGAAGTGTTCAGGAATAGGCCAGAGACCACAACTTCATTGCCTCAGTGCACAAGGCTGAAGACGGAGTGCCCCCTGTTTGTTGATGTACCACATTGTTGTGGTGTTGTCTGTTCTGACTTGTATCACCTTGTTGTGGACAGATGCAGAAAATGCTTGAAGAGCTAAAGAGACAGCTCTGAGTTCCAGCAAATTGATGTGGAGCAGAGATTCCTGGGGGACCACACTGAGTGGAAAGGTCGCCCATGTGGGCTCCCCAACCCAGAAGGGAAGCATCTGTAGTGAGTCAAATTGAGCAGGGGGAATGAAGGGACCCCAATCTTAAATTGCTCTGATCCTGCCACCACTGGAGGGCCTGGATCAAGGTTCGAGTCACTGGGACCAACTTGGAAAGTGGGTCTCTTCTCTGAGACCAATAGGTTCTCAAGTGAAACAATGTCTCATCTGAAATCTTGCTCCCTGCACAACAGCTGTGGATGCAGCCATGTGCCCCAGGAGCTGCAGAAAGTGTCTTGCTGGCCGAGACCTGCAGAGTGAAGGAGGAGGCCAGAGCCACTAAATTCTCACCCTTTCCAAGGGAAGAAAAGCTCTAGCTAGCTTTGTGTCCAACTCTGCCCCTATAAAGGTGAGTAGCTGGACTGGTTCCAGAACAGACTTTGGTAGATTTAGCAGAAAGCCCAGGGAGGCTAGAAGCTGCTGGGTGACTTGCAGGTGAGATTTTACCTGTTCTGGGGACTGGCCTACAATGAGCCAATTGCCTAGATAGGGAAAAACAGCAATCCTCTGCCTCCTTAAGTGAGCCACTGCTACTGCCAGACACTTTGTAAATACCCTTGGGGCAGAGGTAAGGCAAGGGCATTGCTCTGAACTGGTAATGACCTGAGGGTAGTTCAATCTGAGGTACTTTCGATGGGAACTTCTGATTAGGACATGAAAATAGGCATCCTTGAGGTCCAGGAGGCTAGCCAGTCCCTGGCCTTAGGGAGGGTAAAATCATTGCCAGAGTTACCATTTTGAACTTTGGTTTCAAAAGATGCTTGTTCAGATATCTGAGGTCTAATATGGGCCGCCATTCTCCTGTCTTTTGGGGTAAGGAAGTATCTGAATACAGACCCCTGCCCTGGTGCAGGAGGAACCTTTCTACTGCTCTGAGAGCCAACAGGGTTGAGACCTCTGCTTCCCGAGCAAGGGTCTCTAAGCACTTGTAGTGAAAAATCTGGCTCTCAACTTGGGAAACTTTTTGAAGCTGAGAACCAGACCCTGGCCTACTACTTCCAGAACCCACTTGTCTGAGGTTAAAGAAGCCCAGTTCTGACTGAAGTAAGCCAACCTGCCCTCTACCGGTAAAGAAGACCGGCCCTGGGCACCCCATCAGGGTGCCTGCTTAGCAGGTGCTTTAGGCTGAGGGGTGGAGCAGGCCTGCCCACCCCTCATCTGCCCTCCTGCTCTCTGAAGAAGCCCTCTGAACATAGGCAAGGAGGCCTGAGTCTGATAAAAGGTTCGTGAAAGGCCTACCCCTACCCCTGGGGTATGCCTCTGGGAGTGGCTTGCCGCCCTTAGCTTGGGCACTTTTGTAAGTAGTCCTATATTCATCCATCTTTTTCATGTAATTTCTCTGTCTGCTCCCTCAAACAGAGAATTTCCCACCACAGGAAAATCCATAGCCTTAGTTTGGGTATCCTGTGACAGGCTAGTACACCTGAGCCAGGCCAACCTACTGAAAAGCTACAGATGTGGCCATGACCCTAGAGGCAACATCATTAACATCCACAGCAGCATGAAACTGTACCTTAGAAGCCTCAATGCCATCAGTAGCCACCTGTTCTAGTTTGCTAGCCAGCTGGCCATGGGCTTGCTTAGCTAATTCCATAACAGTATCCCATCTAGATTTCTGATACCTAGCTACATAAGCCATATAATTTGCTTGCCTGAGCCCCAGAGAGAGGCTGCCATATACTGTTTTTTCGCCACGGCATCAATCTTCCTGGAATCCTTTGTCAGAGGATGTGAAGCCAGGAATATTAGCTTTATCACAGGCTGCAGCCTGAACTACCCCAACATGACTGCATTGTTGAGAAAGGAATTATGTATCAGATCTGATAATGTGTACCTCCTGTCCATCTTTTATCTACAGGAGGCACAGAAATACAGGTTACTCACCTGTAACAGGAGTTCTAGGAATGGTATATGTTGTTCATCCACACTCATTGGCAGGTATCCTTGCCGCTTAAATCTTGCCGGAAGGTCTTCAAGCTTGCTCCTCCCACCCACCCGGTGGTATAACCTCGCTCGCCCCCATGACGCTAGATCTGGCCCGCTGGAAGCTCAGGGTTGTGCGCCGGGCCAGGAGGTTTAGGATGTGGATGAACAATATATACCATTCCTAGAACTCCTGTTACAGGTGAGTAACCTGTATTTCTAGGACATGGATATGTTGTTCATCCACACTCATTGGCAGACTCCTAGCAGTTCTCCGGGAGGAGGGAGGCAAGACGACACTCTCAATACTTACTTGGGAAAGAGAGACTTGAGAACCGAGGCCCAAAACCAGCATCCCGGCGTGACTCAAGGTCGATGTGGTAGTGGGTAATGAAGAGTGTTTGCTGACTTCCAGGTAGCAGCCCTGCAGATTTCCTGGATAGGACGCTCCTGGAAGCAGCCACTGCTGTGGCAGTATGGCGGGTAGAATGAGCTCTTATCCCTCTGGGAGGCTCCATGCCCGGGCCAACTTATAGCAGAGATCTATGCAGGAGGTTACCCACCTGCTTATCGTCCGCTTGGCTGCAGGTCTGCCAGATGTGCGGTTTAGCGTAGGTGACAAACAGCTGGCGTAATCCTCTCTCACTCTTCAGCCGTGGCGCCTCCTTTATAATAAGCCAGCCTCTTCTAGGGTCCAGAGTATGGAGCCTATATCTGGCCTCCGGTGGTGTGATTGGGGTAGAACACCGCAGAGTCAACACCTGGTTAAGGTGGAACCCTACACCACCACCCTTCTGGAAGGAATTTCGGGTGGGGGGTTTAGGACAACCTTGTCCCTGTGGGAAGACCAGGTAAGGAGACTCGATGGAAAGCGCCTGGAGCTCTCCATCCTTCTGGCTGACGTGGATAGCTACCAAGAAGGCGGTCTTCCACGACAGGTGAGAGAGAGCACACCTGTGCATAGGTTCGAATGCCTTGCCCATGAGCTTTGCCAGTACCAGCAGTAGATCCCACGGAGGTGGGGGTTCCCGTGACTGAGGGGAAATGTGATCAAGGCTTTGAAAAAGCGCCAGACCACCTCCTCAGCCACTGGATTGCTTCCCTGCCCGCGCTCGTACAGAGATGGCTGCTAGGTGGACATTAGGGTCGCCGACCTAAGCCCTTGACTAGAAAGGGACCATAAATAGTCCAAGATGCTTGCCAAGGAACAGGAGGAAGGGTCTCAAGCCCTTGTTTTGACACCAAATGGAAAACCTTTTCCATTTTGAAGGCATAGCATTTTTCTGGTCGACTCTCACGGGACGCCTCAACTACATTGAGGACCTCGACTGAAAGCACCCAAGGCCTGGGAACTTCTAGCTGCCAGGAACCAGGCTCGCCAGGGTGCAGGGATTGAAGGTCCGGATGGAACACCTTCCCCTGATTGACTGAGAGCAGGTCCGGGCGAGCTGAAGCTGCCGCGGAGTCCTGGAGCTGAGACTGAGGAGATCTGGGTACCAGAACTGGCGGAGGCCAGTCTGGGGCTATCAGAATCACCTGCGCTTGTCCTCCCTCGCTTTGAGAAGCACCTTGTGGATCAAGGGAAATGGGGAAAGGCGCAAAGAGGCCCGGGGTCCATTGCCTCGAGAAGGCATCCCCTGGCAGCTGAGCCCCTGCTGAGGGGGGCGGGCATGGAACAGACTCAGCTTGCTCTCTCCTGGAGGCAAACAGGTCCACCTGAGGTGTGCCCCAAAGGGAGAACAGATGCTGTACTACCTCCGCAGGAGAGACCACTGGGATGCAGCCCCTATCCCGCTCAGGGCATCGGGCCAGGGTGTTGGAGGCCCTGCCACGTGAATGGCTAGAGATCCGTGCCAGGCTGCGCACGAGTGACCAAATGCTGAGAGCTTCCTTGCATAGAAGCTATGGAGCGGCCCCGCCCCTGGCGGTTTAGATAGTACATGGTCGTGGGTATTGTCCGTCTGGACTCGACCACTTGACCCCTGGAGGAACGGAGCAAGGGTGAGAGCTAGGCGACCGCCTCGAGCTCCAGCAGGTTGGATGTGGCATCGGGACTCCTGGGACCAGGGAGGCCATGAGCCCGGTGTTCCCCAGATGGGCACCCCAACCCCATCAGAGAGGCATCGGTCGATAGAGAGACTGCCGGCTCGGGAGGACGAACGGGATGCCCCTCCTGCAAATGATCTGAACGCGTCCACCACTGGAGAGCTGCCCACATCCCCTGTGTCACCGACACGTTGGTCCAAGGATCGCAGCTGCCAGACCACTGGGCTGGCCAGTCCCCACTGAAGGATCGCAGTGTTCCAGCGGCCCAACGGACCACGCCGGTGCAGGCCGCCATGAGACCCAGGAGCAGGATAGTCCCGGCAGGGGCTAATTGCCCAACCAGAAATGATCGGGCAAAGGAGGAAAGAACCTCGGCCCTGTCCGCCGGAGCCGCTCTGGCTCGAAGAGAGTCTAGCTGCTCCGATGAATAGAATCACCTGCTTGCCTCGAGTTCCGACTTGCTTTCGTTGATAAGGAGGCCCAGTTGAGAGCAGACCTGGAGGGCCAGATCTCTGACCACTCCGCCTCCTTCCTGGAGTGGTGCTGCTATCAGCCAGTCTTCCAGGTAAGGGTACACCCTGGGACCCTCGCCGCAGGGATTGCTGCTCACCACCGCCATGCATTTGGTGAAGACCCTGAGCTGGAGACAAGCCGAAGGGCATGGCTTGAATCCTAAGAGGGATCCTTCCGCCGGAAGCGAAGGGAATCTCTGGTGAGATTGGACGGATAGGACGTGGAAAAACGCGGCCCTGCAAGTCCAGAGAGCAGAATCCGCACGCTGGCTCCAAGGTTGGTATTATCTGAGCCAGAGTGACTATCCTGAAGGTTCGAGGACCCTAGGAACTTGCTTTAGGTCGTGTAGGTTTCCAGAATGGGCGCGCCAGCCCCCGTCTGCTTCGGGAACTAGGAAGTACCTGGACACAAACCCTGGGTCTGAAGGAGGGTCCACCACTTCTTACCACCTCCTTCTGGAGGAGGAGAGCGATGTTGCTCGACGAGCCGCCAGTGAGGCTGGGATCCCGGCTCTCGAGGGGCGACTCTGCTCTGAAGGGTGGTGCCTGCTCGACCCAGAGGCAGGGCCTCTTCCCACCACCTCTAAGACTCCACCTGTCCGTGGTAACAGCGGACCAGGCGGGAAATTTGGAAGTGCCGGGAGCCGCCTCTCTAATGGGGACCCAGGGGTAAGGTGACGGGAATGGGGCGACACCCCTCAGCCCGTCACTGGCGAGGTTGGAGGAGGGACCGCCGAGGACCTCCCTGGGCCCTTTCCTCCCTGCCTCCTGTTAGAGGAAGCCGGCGGTTTGGGTTTGGGATGCCATAGGTGAGCCTGCTGGCCCTGACGTTGTTGCGGCCGGGCGCTGCCGGGAAGTGTGCTGGCCTAAAAGGGCTAGCTGTGGTTTGCGTCCTTTGTCCTTCTGAGCGGAAGAGACCGAGTCCAAGGTGGCATTGGACTCCTCGATCCTCTGCAGGTGACCTTCTGCACCCCAGGGTCAAGAGGTCAGTCCCCAAAAGGGAACATCCGCCAACTTGTGCTGGGTATCCGAGTAAAGGTGGATATCCTCAGCCAAGCCCACCGACGCGATAGCCACTGCGGCGGGCCAATCGATCTGGCACATGAGTCCCCTATATCCAGCAGTCTGAGCTGCTGCTCGGCCACTGCCGTTCCTGCCCTGGTCCCGCACTCTAAGCTTAACCGTAGTCTGCAGATCGGCGGGAAGATGAGGGATGACCTCATCCAGGAGCCCAACAGGGTATGAGAAAAAAAAAAAAAATGTGTGCCATGAGGATTTGGCCGAACTGGCCTGATTAAGGCTTCAGAGGACGAAAGGTGACTTTTCGCCCGACATAGTCCAATTTCTTGGACTCTTTTTGTCAGGGAGGTTTGTCCATATCCCTTGGCGCTAGCCGGTACGCCGAACGCTGTCGGTAAATCAACCCTCAGCAGAGGGTGTTCTAAAAACCGACAAGGAACCGGTGGGACCGGATACTTCCTGGCCATCCTGGCCGAAGGCGTAGGGCAGGAAGCAGGGCGCCTGCCAAAGCTCCAGTGCCGGGACCCACTATGGCCTCGCCACCGGAAAGGCCTCCTCCGCCGGAGAGAATCCCCTCGGTCCAGAAATCTCCGAGGGGGATACTCCGGCCTGCTTGGAACGGGTTCGAGCTCCATCCCGGGTAGACTCCGAGATGAGCCGAAGCAGTCCTAGGAAGGACGACGGGTTATCGTCCATTGACTGACTCTTCCTGAAGACTCCAAGTCCAGTCGCTTTGGAGAAAAGGAGGAATTATCTTCGACCTCGGAAGAGTCCTCAAGAGCTGCTCTGGCCTGAGCCACCCCTTCACCTGCCGAGGTCGGTCGGGAGTGAGGGTAACTGACAGCCGGTGCGGTAGACTTTAGCCGACCGAGAATCCTTGGTCGGAGCCCCAATTGTGGCTGTGGTGAGGCGGAGGTTCCACCGGAATCGTGGAGCAGTTGGTTTCAATGAACAACCGGCTCCGGGTATAGGCCTCGGATAAGTCGAGGGTTGTGCCGCTGCCCGTGATAAAGAATATTTCTAATGGCCGAAGGCGATGGGGTCGGCTTATTCCCCGCCGAGGAGTTGTTAAATATAAGGTCTCTCGTACGGCCGACGTAATTTACGCTGCTTCCTCATCCGAGGAGGACCACACTTGGGAGACTTCAATACCGATCATATTGTTTAGGAAGAGACCAAGGTGCAAAAAGGAGGGGGAGAGAGGAGGAGGCTCTGTATGTCACCTATAACATCATGTTACAGAAACTAGAACATAAGGAGCTTCAGAAGAACTGGGGACAGCTATAAGAACTGGGTTGTCTAAGGGGCCTCAGACCAGGGGCGATATAGACACATTACTGGTAGAGGATATACATGACAGCTAAAGGGAGGTCTGATAATGGAGACTTCAACATGCCGGATATGATTGTCATACCAGCAGGAACATCTGCCAGAACTAGACACATAGTGATTCTGTAGGGGGGGTCTCAAACAACTGGTACAACAACTCACAAGAGACGGGCTACCTTGATCTAGTATTGACTAACAGGGACTTAGATTCCAGGTAGGTCACTTGGCCAGTATCATCACGCGGTATGGTTCAATTTGGCTACTACTCTAAATTCTCCCATTCCGCAAAAATATGGATTTCAGAGGAGAGACTTTGATAAGATGGCCAACAGAGCAGCCAGTCTGGCAAAAAAGAAACACAGGTGAGGGGCAGGCAAAGTGGGTGAAGTATTATGATGCAGTACTAAGTAACCCATTGGTTAGATAGAAATGAAGGCAGAAGGGAGGAAACCACTTTGTTCTCAATACAGTAGCAGAAAGTTTGAGCCAAAAGGCCTTCAGGAAATACAAGGAACACAGTGGTTGAAGATAGAGGCATACCAACTGCCCTAAGGGAAACAGGAAGGCAGAAGCAGGCAAAGTCCCAAACTGAGGAAACATTAGTACTGATAGTAAAGAAGGTGACAAGACTTTCTATAGATACATTAGTGAAAGGAGAAGTCCAGTGGGTATTGCTGTTTAATGGAAAAAGGGAGTGTGAGAGGACATGTAAAAGCATCTATCCTAAATAGATTCTTTGCTCATATTTACTGAAGAAGGTAGGGGAGGGCCCACACCTCAGCAATTGATGGGGGAGGGAGGTGAGCACTATCTTCACAAAAGAAAGGATCGTATGTTCTTTCTAAGCCAGTGATAAGGCAATGGGACCGGATGGCATACATCCCAGTACTTAAGGAGCAAATGAACTGTAGAGCCATTAGCAGAACTGTTAGTGAGTCCTGAGCACAGAGAGGTCCCAGAAGACTGGAGAAGTTATCCCGCCTCCCACAACAGTGTGGCAGGAGGAGGCAGGAACTACAGACCAGTTAGTCTTACCAGTAGTAGGCAAGATTATGGAGGCACCTGTTAAGGAAAGGATAGTGCAACACCTGAATCCATAGTACAGGATCCAAGACGCATGTATTTACAAAGGAAGGTCCTGTCAAACTAATCTCATATTTTTTGACTGTAAAATAGTGGTGATCGTTGGGAGCAGTTGATGTCGCTACCTGACTTCAGCAAAGCTGACACTGTTTCACATAGAAGATTGATAAATGTTGTAGTCCTGGGTGATCAGAAGTTCAACTGGTGGCAAACCGTTGACGCAGAAACAGAGTGGTGGTAAATGGTATACAGTTGTGAAGAGATGCAAGTCACAAGTGGGGTACCTTAGGATCAGTCCTGGGGCCAGTCCTTCAGATCTCATTAGTGACCTTGTAGATGGACTAGAGGTATATTGTCTGTTTGCAGATGACGCCAAGATTGTGCAGATAGTATTGACCAGATAGGGTGGGGAAATATAGAGATCTGACAAACTAGATTTTGTCAAAGAGTGGCAACTGGGATTTAATGCATGAGGCAAGATCATGCACATAGGGGAAGAGAAACCCTGAAATACCTATAGGCTGGGATGGGAGTTGGCAGTAGTCATAAAGGAAGAAAGACTTGCATCATCACCACTGATGACTTGGAAATCATCCAAGCAGATTTCTGTGGCAGAGGTGCGGTTGGGGTGTTAGGTGTATCAGTAGGCAAGTCGCAGGGAGGTAATAATCCTCTATAAGACACTGGTTAGGGCCCCATCTGGAGACTCCGTGGAGGCCACAATCTTCACAAGGACATTAACCAAATTGAGGCAGTCCAGAGAAGGGCAGCCAAAATGGTGGTGGACTGCACTGTACACATGAGACAGATTAGAGTTCAATATGTATACCCTGAGCAAAGGAGGAGAGATATGATCGAGGTATCTGCCTTAAGGGCATTAAGGGGGTGAGCCCAATATGTTTGGTAAGAAAATGGCAGATAAGAGGACACAGCATGAGATTAGAGGGATGTGAGGAAATTTTTTTCACAGAAAGGGTGGTGGATGCATGGAATGGCTTACCTGTGGAAGTGGTATGAATGCAGTGCTCAAACAGGCATGGATAGGCACAAGGAGCAATAAAATGAGTAGAAGATAGGCCACTGACAGAGTATATTATGGCATTTATAAGGTAGAAAAGAAATGGGCAGACTTGATACTTGTCCTTATTGTTGTCAACTTGTTTTATGTTCAAGTTCAAGTTTATTGCAGGAAACTCCATTGAGCAAGCTCATTCTCAAGGAGGTCCTGTGACATAAACACTTGAAAGCTACAAACTTACAGATAGGTAATAACAGTATATACATGAAATGCATGCTATATGGAGTAGCAGGCTGGATATAAAAACATGGTACCACATAGGGTGACCGTAGGTGGTAAACATTGATATGAGACAGGGAGTACTTACAGGTTGCATACTGATAAATGAAACATGATGACTGGTGTGTAATACATATACAGTATTTTGGCAGTTAGAACAAACTACAGTCTACAACTGATATGGGGAGGAGTGATTTGATGGAGTAGCAGGAGTGTAAGCATATAAAGCTAGGAGTAGAAGGGAAGGAAAGCAGTTAATGACAAATCAATTATACTACCAGTGGATAAATATGGCACATGGGGAGGGAAGAGACTTATGTGACAGTTACAGGTGTCTTTTTTTTGGCTGAACTTAGCTTATGTAGAAGTTTTACTTGAACTGTGCTGAAGTTAAAGTGCACGGGTTTGTAATTGGTTCCAAATGGAGAAGGGCATATGCAATAGCACGCTACTCAAAGGAAGTCCGCGTCCTTGGTATGTCTACATAATAAAGTCAGATTTTCTTAACGAGTATGCACTATGTGATGCTATAAGGGAAGAGGGGTGGGCTTGGCAATTTCTGCAGGAGCAGTTTGAGTCCATAGCCCAGCATGGAGCAGGTGTCTAGTAGGAAGGGATGTCCAACCAACAGGCTGCATAAGTCACAGTGGTGCTTAACGGGTAAGGGAGTTGGTAATGAACCGTGAATTCTTAGTGATAAAGGATGTCCAGTTTACTTGACTTGCAAGAGTGGTAAGAATAGATTACACCGCCATAGTCGAAAGTAGGGAAGAAAAGTGGCCCATGCTTGTTTCGAAGTTTCCGGGAAAAGGGCCTATTTCGTAGGAAGAAACTCTAACCTTTGCTTTTAACCTTCTAGGAGACATCTTCGACGCGGGTCACTGAAAGAGATAATTTATTGCTTCGATCCAGATACCTAGATATTTGAATTTGGTTACAACTTCCAGAGGCTCATGTGACGTGGTGACAGTGAAGTCTTGGGCAAGGGTATTGGTTCCTGAGACAGCACCGCGGGAGGAATATCATCGCTTTAGTCTTCTTAGCATTGTGCGTAGCTTTGCCTTTAATTAGATTATGCTCAAGTTGTGCTAAGTCCGCTTAGCACTCCCTGACTTCAGATGACGATGTGCCTAAGTATACAACACAGTATCATCTGCAAAAGGCAGATTGGATCGATATGTTAGCATCCAAGTCATTAATGTACAGAGAAAACAAGTTAGGGCCTAAGATGGATCCTTGGGACTCTCTGCAAATCAGACAAGCAGCAGAAAAAGCCTTCGCCTTTACTTTTGGAATCTTCCAGTTAGGTAGCTAGAGAACCACTTTGGTATGTATGTGGCACCCAACTTTGCAAGGTAACTGACTAATAGTTTGTGATCAACAGTATCAAAAGCTTTGCTGAGGTCCAAAAGACTGCACCAGTTACTTTCTTAGCATCTATAGCAGAATCAGTCATTGGTTACTTTTTGTAGTGCAGTGATTGTGCTTATGATTAGCCCGAAGCCAGATTGAGCTGTTAATGAGAGAGAGAATGTTTCAGTGAGATTTTAACTGAATATGGATCAGTTTTTCGAGAACCTTAGAAAGGATAGGGCAATATGGAGATAGGCCTATAGTTGTTTACATCATGGGTCACCAGATTTAAATAGAGGAGGATATGTGCTGATTTGATGATGATGGCACAGTAGCAGATGTAATGGAAAGATTGAAGATGTGGAGAATTGGAAGGAGATGGGCGAGCCTGACCTTAGGAAAAAGGGTCAAGCCATCGTCCCTAGCGCTTTTTTGGTAGTCTTGTTAAGAAGAATCTTCTACTTTATGTTATCTGCAGAAGAAGGGGAAGGTGCAGACTAGATGGCGGGAGGTGCGTTGGGTTCACTGCAGCACCAGCCTAAGGTGACGAGTCAAAGTTAATCCAGCTGGCAAAGTGGGTTGTTACTCCAGGATTAGGGACTTGTTTTCTGCGGAATCTTGCCACTTGCAACTATCTTTGTTGGGACAGAGGGGCCTGTCATTCCTTTCTATAGCTTTGATAGTCTTCCATATTTTATGAGGGTTACCTTTAGCTTGTTAGAGTAGAAATATAATGGTTAGCTTTAGCAGAGCTAAGTTTTTTCACACAGTTATTCCTGGCTGTTCTAAAGGCCTGCCAATCCCAAGATTCTTGGAATGTCTAGTTTAGCCCAGAGCTATCTCGCGCTATAAGGGCTGCCTTGAGATCCGGTGAGGAACTAGGGTTGGAATTGTCTGTCCTTACTTTGATGAAAGGGGTATGCTTGCTGCTTGTTGTAGTGAGTTTGTCATTAAGGATGCAAGCTGCCTTGACATCTTTGGCTGGTAGATCTTGCCATCTGATCATGCTCAGGTCAGATAGGAAGTTTACTGCATTGAATTCGGTGAAGATCTTTTGTTATAAAGATGGGTTGTGACGGCTTTAATTTGAGATCTTATGTAAGCAACAATCCCATGATCGCTATGTCATTGTGAGAACACTGCCAAATGAGATTTTGTGGATGGGTGGTTAGTACCACATCTAGAATGGAACTGTTGGCAGATTTAGAGTGTTTGTTCCCATTAGGTTCGCTCTACTAATTGTCTAAGACTGAGCTTCGTCACAAAGGGATTTGAGGCCGTGTGATTTAAGTGACAGCCAGTCCATATTTAGATCTCCTAGAAATATTGTTTCAGGTTTTGCATTCACGTAACATGGATTTCAAAGATTAGGACCTCGCTACCACCAGACGGGGTCTATAGCCACCTAGGATAGTGATACATTCCGAGGAGGGAGATGAATGTCTGCGTAAACAACCTCAAATTCCTTGGCTAGAGATTTGCAACTAATATTGGTGACCAAGTACTTAGATTTGGTTTAGATAACCACACCGCCTCTAGACTCTATCTGCTCTAAATAAATTGTAGCCCTGCAGTGATATTTGTTGATCAGTGTTCGTCTTTTAACCACGACTCAGTAATTATGATAAGGTCTGGGTTAACGTGAGCAGCCCAGGCTTGCAGCTGCATGCTTTTTAGGCAGGCTTAAAATGTTGACTATCATCATTTTGAGACCTGTGGCCTCAGCAAAATCGATAGGCGAGGTGAAAGGGGGGGCGCGCCGGGTTGAGCTCCATTTCCTGGAGCAGAGAAGGTAGCAGAAGTATAACTTTAAGGAGCTTATAAGAATGGAGACTGCTTTTTATTGCTGTCGCAACTCCATATCGTGGTTGCGGAAGAGGCTGCACCACTGTAGTGATAGTTGATCGTGATCAACGTAAGTGTTTGGTGTACATAGGTGAGAACAGTAGCAAGGGTGTAGGCTAACCGGGGAATAGGCTAATAGGGGAGAGGATAATGACATAGTGCCTGCATAACGGTAGACTGTTATAACATTATGGTATTGATAAGGTAATGCTTGGAGAATTTAAATTTCATTGAGGTACTTCAATTGCAGTTCTATTGCTGAAACCTGCACCTTAGGACCAATAAAAACACAATAAGGAGAGCCATGGTCCCAGATTGAGTGGTCTCGTGATTTGTATTAGTGCAGTTTTTTCTAGGCAAGAAATTTGCCCACCTAGGTAGTCACTTAAAACGTCGATGAGAATACAGCAGAAAGGGGAACAATGAGAGCAGGAGCAGCTTGGATCTTACTTCGAGACACAGCTCTTGCAGCAGGTTACACCATTCGGACTGAAGCCGCAGGCGCCAGACCCTACGTGAAAAATTCTAGCTAGCTATCTTCAGCGGGACCTGCCTCGACGCCGGGTCCCGCCTCCATCAGGCGTGGTACATAAGGGGCGGTCCTGCCAGATTCTCAGTTCTTCCCGCCGTCGACTTGCGGTATGTCTCGACCTTCAGTTGTCAGTCTATCGCGACGCTGTGGTTGCTGAGAGCTTTCCTCCGGGATTTTTTTCTTCAAGCAAGATTTTTTGCTGATGTCCTCTCCTACCTCCGGTTGGTCCCTCCAAGTGTGCTTATGGAACGGATCTCTTCAAGGACCCCACACGGCCCTGTGTCAGGTGCCTGGGCCCAGACCACTTGCTGACCCGGGCCTGTTCGTTTGCCAGAGGTTTAACAGCCGAACTAGGATCCGATGCCAGAAGGCTCTTCAGGCTTTTTGTTGGAGGAGAAATTAAAACCATATGCGCCCAAATCGCACAAGCGCGCTTGAGAAAAGAAGGAGAAGGCCCTTCCCGTCCCTGTCCAGGGCTTCGGAGTCCCGCAGCTCGGGTTCTAGGTCCGACCGCCTCCTTCCAGGGCCAGCTTCTGCCTCCCGCTGCGTACCTAAGACTCCTTCTTCTCAGGCCAAGTCCGCCAGGTTGCTGTCGCCTTCTTCTAAGGCTTTGCGATGTCCGGGGCGCTTATCAATATCATCATAAGTTCGGTTCTCTCCATTCGGCACCTGACGTCCGTCGTCTTCTGTGCCTCCCCGCAAAACTTTGGAGCTCACACTGCAAGAGACCGGTGGACCCGGCGCCCGGCCGCACGCCATTCCTCCCTGGAGCCGTTGTCGTCGTGCTGGCTGTTTCCCAGCGGACGCCGGTTGGGGACGGACGGTCTGCTCTTCCTGAGAAGAGGGCTCTTGCGTCCGACCGGCGTCGGTCAGGAGACGCTGACTGAGGAGGATTTAATGCAGCCCGAGACCAGACGGGCAATCCGGCTCACGTGAAACTCCCAGGGTCCCTCACCTTTACCAGAGTCCTCTGTGGAGCCGACGACTGCCTCCTCTGGCGCTTGGGTCGTTGTCCGATTCTTTTAGCGGAAGTGAAGGATCTCTTCACTTATTGGTGGGATACCATTAAGAGGGACATGGCCCCCACCACTCTTCCTCTCTCCTCCTCCGCAGCTCTGGGGTGGCGGGGCAGCCCTTACTCTCTGAGCTCAGATCCTCTCCCAGAGGAAGATCAGAAAACTGGAGACCTCCGCCGAAACCCTTCTGGATCACCCAGCCCCAAGAGGTCCAGGAGACACCGATACGCTGCTCACGGAGGACACGGATCAGTCTACACCTCCTCTATATCCCCATCTCTCTCTCCATCCCTTCTCCGGACCCACGGAGACGCCGAGATCTCTCCAGATGACCTTCTGCTCATGGATATTATGCGATATATCTAGGAGAAATATTGATGGGATGCAGAAGAACTAGACCCCGAAGGCTACGCCTTGCCAGATATCTTCGCAAAGGACCCCAAGCCGTGGTGGTACCACCTTGTGACACTTTCATGGACGTTGTTAAGGCAGCGTGGAAGGCCCACATTCGCTCCCAGCGGTGCCAAGAAAGCTGATCGCCTGTACAAGGCTCCTAAGGAGGACCAGTACCTGACAGCAGCAGCTCAGGCAGACTCTCTGGTCATCACAGCCTCTACATGACGGTCACAGAGGCAGCACATCTGAGCACCTTGCCACTCGGACCCAGAGTCCAAACAGTTGACGCTTCTGGGCAGGCGCACGACGCCTTGCTACCTGCGCCATCAGATCCTTGAACTACCTAACCCATGGTTCAATTCCAGAACGCTTTGTGGGAACAGGGTCTGGAGGTGGCTGGAAAAGCGCCTGGTTGGTGAGCAGGAGGAGGAGCTGCTCCAGCTCCTCCGTACAGGTTCAGACGTGGGGACCCAAGTGCTTCGAGCCACGTACGACTCCGCAGACTCATCGGCCCGAGCAGCAGCTTCTGGCGTTTGCCTCCGGAGACGCTCCTGGTTATGTGTCTCCGGCTTCACCCCGGATGTCCAGAAAAACATTATGGACGCTTCGTTTGAGGGAGAAGTTTTATTTGGTAATCCTTCTGAGAAGATCATTACCAAACTTCAAGAGGCCGGAAGGCGGTGGGTCAGTTCAGACCATGTACACGGCCCAAGCTTGGTTCCTTTCGTAGGGATCCAAAGCCGCTTTCATGGGCGGACACAGAGGCAGCAGCCCTGCCCGCCACACATCAGAGGAATCTGCTCAGAGAACCCAGGGAAACGGGCCCGCCAGCCAGGCCAGTGCCTCTAGGCCAGCCCAGCCATGGGCCCATCTGCCGCCACAGCCTGACTTTTTCCCGCCCTCCTCAGGATCAATAGGGAAATCGCGGGACGGGGTCGACAGTGAACTTCCTGCCGGGATGCTGTGCCACGCTCACAGACAGGTGGGTCTGCAGTTGGTCAGTCTAGGCCACTTTATAGAGTTCGTAGAAAAGCCACCCTCGAGGTCTTCTTTGCTTTCCCGGTATCCGGGTCAGTACCAAAATTTGATCTGGCAAGAGGTACTCGAGCCTAAGAAAAGGAGCGATAGAGACGTCCCGGAGAACCAGAGAGGATGAGGATATTATTCCCCACTTCTTCCTGGTTCCCAAGAAATCAGGGACCTCCGTCCGATTCTGAGTCCTCAGTGACCAATGTGTCAGGTCGTCTATAAAAAGATCTCCGTGATGGTGACCCTTCCGGCCTTATTCCATGCTGAAACGAGACTCCTTTTTAGCGTCTCTAGACATGCAGGACGCATGCCTGCATATCCCCATAGCTCACGCGCACCAGAGGTTCCTGCGCTTTGAGTTTCAAACAACATGAAGTCTTGCTATATTATAGACATTAGCAGTTTGTTCCAGCTCTAGAACTGCCCTCGGTGAAATGGTAAAACCATTCCAAATAGAATTTTGGCACGAGAGCAGTTCTATCTGTCAGCGTCAAACTTGAACTGTCAGATTCTTTACTCTGCCTCAGTGAACTGTCGCCGGAGATTTCTCCTTCTGCTCGGTTCATTTCTCTGTTTAAAAAGTGTTTTCTGTTGGATTTAACCAAGAATAGCTTTATTTTAACCGCAAAACCGCTCGGTTCAAGCTTCTATCTGTGGTAACCGAGTAAATGAAGGTTTGTCTGTGTGGAACTTGTAAGTTATCGGTTCGGTTTTGGAACCGATCAGTGGAGTTAAAAGCTCATTTAAAACCAAGTTACTATTTTAGAGTGCGGTTCCCGGTTCTTATCGGTTAAAAAATAAAAAAAAAAAGTTTATTACGTTTTTTCAATACCTGTGACACGGTTAGGAACCGATAAGGGTGTCTTGCCTGGCACTGCCGTTAAAAGCAAGTTTTTGGTTAGGGCTGAGCATATGTCTGAGAAACCCAAAGAAAAACCGGCCCACCTGGGTTTCAACACTGATGTTTGTGGGGAAGTCTTTACCAAGGCTGACCCACACACCACATGTTTATTGTCTGGGGTTTGACCACCTCCAGTCAGACTGCCAGGTATGTAAGAATTTCCTGCAGCCACCCTGGAAAAAGATTAGGCGCGGCTCAGGAACGAGAGGCCAAAAAGTCCACTGACCCGATGGCCAGCCCGGTTCATGCCAGCGAACCAGAGGAGTGCCCTCTGACCAGGGCTAGACTTCTCGGTAAAGAAAAGCTGGTCTCGAGGAAACTCAATTCTAGTAAAGAAAACAAGAAAATCAGCAGTCTGGGAGTCCAAAAATTCTTCAACTGCTGCAGAGATAGCAAAAGCCATACAAATTGTCCAGTCACTGTTCGGTCTGTCCGAACACCACTATCTGGTAAAAAGGTCGAATCGTCCGGTCCCAGTGGTTCGAGATTATGATATTGAGGAATTTTATGAACCAGATGAGGGGAGGAGGATTATGAAGCAGTATGAATGTGGCTGGAAGGTCTGGGTGTTGCCCATTGAACCGGACATCTCCCCAGACAGACCTTTAGAATCTCCCTATGCTGTCTGAGTCCCCATCTCATTTTATGTTTTATAAAAAGTTGCTGAAACCTCCAGCTTCCTTTAGAAGAGGCTGTGGATGAGCAAGAGGAGCCTGATTTTGTAGAAATGATGGATATTCCAGAGTCTAGGAGATTGTCTATTGCTTTACATAAGTCTTTTAGAAACAAACAATTAAAATTTTAAAAGCTCCTAATTCTGTGCCTCCTGTAGCTAAAAAGATGGACAGAAGGTATACATTGTCAGGCCTGATACAGAATTCCTTTCTCAGCAATGCAGTCATGTTGGGTAGTTCAGCTGCTGCCTGTGATAAAACTAATATTCCCTTAGCTTCACATCCTCCTGACAAGGATTCCAGGAAGATTGATGCTATGGCAAAAAAACAGTATATGGCAACCTCTCTGGACTCAGGCAAAGCAAATTATATGGCTTATGTAGCTAGGTATCAGAAATCTAGATGGGATGCTTGTATGCAATTGGCCATGCAGGCCCATGGCCAGCTGGCTAGTGAACTAGAACAGGTGGCTGCTGATGGCATTGAAGCCTCTAAGGTTCAGTTTCATGCTGCTGTGGATGTTAATGATGATTCCTCTAGGGTCATGGCCACATCTGTTTCGTAGGTTGGCCTGGCTCAGGTGTACTAGTTTGTCATAGGATACCCAGACTAAGGCTATGGATTTTTCCTGTGGTGGGAAATTCTGTTTGGCGAGCAGACAGAGAATTACATGAAGAAGATTGATGAATATGGGACTACTTACAAGGTGCCCAGGCTAGAGACGTGAGCCACTCCTCAAAGGCATGCCCCAGGGGAGGGGTAGGCCTTTTCACAGGCCTTTCTACCAGACTGGGGCCTCTGCCTATGCTCAGAGGGGCTTCTTCAGAGGCAGGGCAGACGAGGGTGGGTAGACCTGCCCCACCCCCAGCCTAAAGCTTCTGAAACAGGCACCCTGATGGGGTGCCTAGGGCCGATTCTCCTGTACCAGTGGGGGCAGGCTGGCTTACTTCAGTCAGAATTGGGCTTCTTTAACCTCAGACAAGTGGGTTCTGGAAGTAGTAAGCCAGGGTCTGGTTCTCAGCTTCAAAAAGTTTCCCAAGTTGAGAAGCAGACTTTTTACCTGCAAGTGCTTAGAGACCCTCGCCTGGAAACAGAGGTCTCATCCCTGTTAGCTCTCAGAGCAGTAGAAGAGTTCCTCCCTGCATCAGGGCAGGGTCTGTATTCCAGATACTTCCTTACCCCAAAAAGACAGGAGAATGGCGGCCCATTTTAGATCTCAGATATCTGAACAAGTATCTTTTGAAACCAGAGTTCAAAATGGTAACTCTGGCAATGATTTTACCTTCCTAAGGCCAGGGACTGGCTAGCCTCCCTGGACCTCAAGGATGCCTTTTCCATGTCCTAATCAGAAGATCCCATCGAAGTACCTCAGATTCGAACTGCCCTCAGGTCATTACCAGTTCAGAGCAATGCCCTTCTCCCCACTCTGCTCCAAGGGTATTCACAAAGTTTCAGCAATGGCCCACTTAAGGAGGCAGAGGATTGCTGTTTTTCCCTATCTAGACGACTGGCTCATTGTAGGCCAGTCCCCAGAACAGGTATAATCTCACCTGCAGGTCACCCAGCAGCTTCTCACCTCCCTGGGGTTTTCTGCTAAACCTACCAAAGTCTGTTCTGGAACCAGTCCAGGTACTCACCTTTTATAGGGGCAAAATTGGACACAAAGCTAGCCAGAGCCTTTCTTCCCCCAGAAAGGGTAAGGAATTTAGTGGCTCTGGCCTCTTCCTTCACTCTGCAGGTCTCTCGACCAGCAAGACACTTTCTGCAGCGCCTCAGGCACTTGGCTGCATCCACAGCTGTTGTGCAGGGAGCCAGATTTCAGATGAGACATTCAGTTTCACTTGAGAACCTTTTGGTCTCAGAGAAGAGACCCCTTCCAAGTTGGTCCCAGTGACTCGAACCTTGATCCTAGCTTCCAGTGGTGGCAGGATCAGAGCAATTTAAGAGCCGGGTCCCTTCATTTCCCTTCTCACGACTTGACTCTCACTACAGATGCTTCCTTCTGGGTTGGGAGCCCACATGGGCGACCTTTCCACCAGGAGTTTGGTCCCAGGAATCTCTGCTCCACATCAATTTGCTGGAACTCAGAGCTGTCTTTTTAGCTCTTCGCTTTTTCTGCATCTGTCCACGACAAGGTGATACAAGTCAGAACAGACAACACCACAACAATGTGGTACATCAACAAACAGGGGCACTCTGTCTTCGGCCTTGTGCACGAGGCAATGAAGTTGTGGTCTCTGGCCTATTCCCTGAACACTCTCATAGCAGTTCATCTTCCAGGAAGGACAATGTCCCAGTGGATGCCCTCAGCAGGATTTCCCAGGGCCATCACGAATGGTCCCTGGATCCTCAAGTGCTGGGGATAGTTTTTGCCAGGTGGGGCATCCCTCCGATCTTTTTGCAGCCCCAGACAATCACAAACTTCCTCTGTTCTGTTGCAGGCCTCCAGTGCTGGGCTCAGTTCCCCTGGATGCCCTTCTTCGGGATTGGGAGGGGAAGTTCCTCTATGCTTTCCCCCCCTTTCCTCTCCTATTCAAAGTACTAGTCAAAATCAGATCTCAGCCTTGTAGGGTGATTCTGATTGCCCCGGATTGGGCCAGGCAGCCCTGGTACCCACTCCTGTCTCTGACAGTCCATCTTCCCCTGTGCCTCCCCAGGAATCACAATCTGTTGACTTGTGCCCAGGAAAGGGTTTGGTATCTGGACCTGAAATCACTCAACATCAAGGCCTGGCTCTTGAGGAGTTAGTTTGCTGATTTACACCTCTCTCAGGGTGTTCTTGAGATCCTAAAGGCTTCCAGAAAGCCTTCCACTAGGGCTGCTTATAGTTCTAAATGGAAAAGGTTTTCCATTTGGTGTGCTGGGAAAAATATTTCCCCAGAATCTGCTGATTTACCCATTGTATTGGATTACATGGTCCATCTTAATTCCTTGGGTCTCAGACCAGCTACCCTGAGAGTCCATTTGGCAGCTGTATCTGCTTTTGTGTCAGCAGGAAAGTCATCCCCTCTTTCCACTCACCCTGTGTTTTCCAAGTTTTTAAGGGATTACTCCATACTAATCCACCTTTGGGAACCGCCCCTGCCTGGGCCTTAATGTTTGTATTGCCCAGTTAATGCAACCCCTTTTGAACCTCTGTTTTCTGCAGAGCTTAAGTATCTAACTTGGAAAACTGTTTTCTGAGTGGCTATCACTTCTGCTAGACGCATAAGTGAGTTGCAAGCCTTGTCAGCGGAAACTGACTTTATTTCTTTCCACAGGGATAAGGTAGTCCTTAGGACTAATAGGACGTTTTTACCTAAGGTGGTTTCAGATTTCCATCTTAATCAATCTATCTCCCTTCCAGTATTTTTCACTGATCACTCCTCTTCGGGTGAGAGGAGGTTGCACAAATCCTGGATGTTAGGAGAGCTCTTAGTTATTATATAGAGCGTACCAAAGGTCACAGGTTGAATCCTCCAACTTTTCCTTACCTATGGTGAAGTTGGGAAAGGCAACCTGCCACTAAGATCAATAGCCAGGTGGATTGTCTCTTGTATCCAATTTTGTTATCAAGTGGGCAGAGCCCCCGGTTTGAGGGCTCATTCCTACCAGGGGTACAGCTGCGTCTCTAGTGCTGCCAGAGATATCCCTTTATTAGAGATTTGCCAGTCTGCTACTTGGAAACGGTACACTTTTACCAAGCATTACTCCTGGATGTCCAGGCCAGGAGAGATGCTCGGTTTAGCACAGCTGTTCTTCAGAGCCTATTCCCTAAGTAGGTTCTGCTCCTCCTCCATGGAGTTACTGCTTATGTATTCTGTTAATGTCTATAATATAGCAAGACTTCATGTTGTTTGAAGAAAAAATTACTCGCATTAGTAATGTTGTTTCTTCTAATGGAGTCTTGCTATATTATAGACCTCCCCCTCAACCTGCCCCTCTCAGAACCTCTACTTGGTAGGATGCGGGCAACTTAGTGTGGGCACTACTTATGTCCTGTTAGCATTTTGTCCCCTTTGGAACTTTGGGGGTGTGTACGCGTGTGTGTGTGTGTGTGTGTGTTTTATTATATTTATGTTCCATTTTCATATTATTAGAATGGTGTTAGTATTTCTGGTCCCCTGACTTGAGTCTTGGGTGTTGGGACCATCGATGGTTATTATTTAGATAGCCATTTGGCTAGTGTAGGTTACAGCTTCCACACAGACCTTAGTGAGTTTGGCTCGTAAAGATCTGACAGTTCAAGTTTGAAATGACACAGATAGAGCTGCTCTCGCGCCAAAATTCTATTTTGGAATGGTTTTAACCATTTCACTCCGGGGCAGTTCTAGAGCTGGATCAAACTGCTAATGTCTATAATATAGCAAGACTCCATTAGAAGAAACAACATTACTAAGGTGAGTAATTTTTTCTTCTGGCATCCCTATCGAGGGAAAAGAGCCAGAAGCCCGGTTCTCACTGAATCCGGCTTCTCACGACCGACTGAGCCGACGCCGTCTGTCTCTATTGAGGAGTAGGACCCGGTCAGTTGGAAAACCGAGAAAGGGTCACAAACACTCCCGACAGACTCCCTCAGTTCCGAGGACTCCGGTTCTCCCTCCGTTGGGTCCGGTGCGCATTTCGGTTCAGCCCGTTACGGGCTCCCCACCAATTTTGGTGGAACCACCACCAAAACAGCCTCGGGGAAGGGCTCCCTCTAAGGAGGATCAACCGACTACGGGCCTGCCCCATCGGTTGTCCATTATGGTCACTCCTGATCGCCCTAGGCGCATCGAGGGGGACTTAGGTGGGAGACCCTTGTATCCGGACTCCTCGGATTCGGATACTACCGGCCTTCACTCTCATGATGAACTGTCGGTGTCAGGCATGGAGGAAGGGCCTTCCTCCTTCCAGGGCATCTTTCGACTCATTTCGGAGTCCACAGGTATGCCTCTGCAGCCCATTCAGAAGAAGGCAGAATATCCTGTCTTGGATATTCTCAAGAGGGTGGATACCACCGATTGAGGCCTTCCCAGTGGCCGAAGTCAGAGTTGGCCCGGCTCTGGAACTTTGGCAGCGTCCAGCCTCTTGCCCGGCTCCCTCTGCCCACATGGCCTGCAAGTACGCAGTGCCCATGGGGTCTTTGGCCGGCTTCACTGAGCATCCCTCGGCAGAAAGCCTTGTGACTGCCCCAGTGTTTAGGCGAACGGGCAGCTGTACGGATACTGACAGCCCTCTGGACAAGGAGTGTCTACGCGGCATCATCCTTAGGCCGCCTTCGTCAGGCTAGCTCAGCAGTGATCATTGCACACTTCTCTCATGCCCTTTTGGGGTCACTTGATGAAGTCCTTCTTTATCTCCCAGCAGACATGCAGACCACGGTCAAGCAGGTCTGGGACCAGGGCCATGTTAAACAGCTCCAGATGGCTCTGGACATTGGTGATTCCTGTGCTCGTTCACTGGCTGCCGCGGTAGCCTCTCACCACAGGGCTTGTCTGAGGTTATTCTCCTTTCCCATGGATACTCGGCACAAGCTAGCTGACGTGCCCTTCCTTGGCACCGACCTCTTCGGTCCGGGAGTGGCAGGTCATCTACAGCGCATTGAACAGTCTAATGCCACCTCTGCTAAAGGTTCTTTGGGCAAGAAACAGCAGAAGCTGAAGAAGTCCTTTTGGCATTCTTCCCCTGTGGTCAGACAGCCTTCCTTCCAGGGAGGTCAGCATCCGCAGCAGGCTCAAGCTTGGCGCCCTTGGCCTAAGCAAGGTCCCCAACAGCCCCGCAAAGGAGGTCGCGGTGCTGTTCCAGGTGCACTCTCCTCCAAGCCTGCACAGTGACTGTTTGGGGGTGGCCTCCCCTGCACCCGTCACGCCAGTTCTAGGTACTCCCGTGGGGGGGCCGGCTCCGCCACTTTCTTTTCCGCCTGGTCTGGTATCACTTCTGATAGGTGGGTTCTGGAAGTGGTCGGGCAGGGACTGCCTCTAGAGTTTGAGTAGTACCCCCCCCCCAGCCGATCCTGTGTCCCACGGGAGGAAAGGATCTCAGTTGGTGCTCAGTCGGCCCTTCGGGACGACATTGCTCAGCTTCTCCTCAAAGACGCGGTAGCTCCAGTGCCGGATCCTCCTTCAGACCCAGGCTTCGTCTCCAGGTACTTCCTGGTGTCCAAGCGGACGAGCGTTTGGTGCCCCATTCTAGATCTCCACGACCTGAATCGGTATCTCAGGTCTCGCACCTTCCGGATGGTAACTGATACTAGATCATACCATGCCTGGAGCGAAACATGTGGTTGTGTATACTGGATCTTCGGGACTCATTCTATCATGTCACAATCTGTCTGTCCCATCAGCGGTTCCTCCGCTCCAGGGTCGAAGGGACCCTGTATGAATTCAGAGCCATGCCGTTTGGCCTGTAGTCGGCCCCAAGGGTCTTCACCAAATGCTTCGCAGTGGTGGCAGCCCATCTACGGCGTCAAGGGGTTCGTATTTACCCCTATCTAGAAGACTGGCTCCTGGCGTGGTGTTCCCTTTAGGAGGTGGAGAGGTCCAGGGACCTGACCCTCCGAACCTGCTCCCACCTGGGCCTCCTAATCAACGAGGCAAAGTCAGAACTCGTGCCTTCTCAGGTGATGAGCTTCATTGGGGCAGAGCTCGACTCTTGTCAAGCCAGAGCTCGGCTCCTGGCGGACAGGGCGGAGTTTCTTTCCTCCTTTGCCCAATCATTTCTGGTTGGGCACTTGCCCTGCCCGGGACTTCCTGCGCCTCCTGGGTTATATGGCGGCGTGCACCTCAGTGGTCTATTGGGCCAGACTGCTTATGCGTCCCCTTCAATGGGAGCTGGCCGCCCAGTGGTCTCAGCGTCGGGGTCTCTTCGACCAGCTGGTCACGGTCACCCAGAGGATGTGGGATGCTCTCCAATGGTGGACCGTCCCGAGTCACTTGCAGGAAGGAATCCCGTTTGTCCGCCCTAAGCAGACGGTCGTTCTTACGACCGACATCTCTCATGGGCTAGGGAGCCCACATGGGGGACAGCAGAGCTCACGGGTTCTGGACCCGCTAGGGGTCCTGATGCCACATCAACCTGTTGGAGCTCAGAGCAGTCAGACTGGCCCTGTCGGCTTTCGCTCCTCTGCTCTGGGGTCAAGTGGTTCAAGTCAAGATGGACAATACCACGACCATGTATTACCTCAACAAACAGGGCGGCATGCACTCCCGTCTGCTATGCAGGGAGGTGCTCCGGATCTGGACCCTCGTCAGCTGGCTTTAGGCGGATCTCCTAGCCATCCATGTGGCAGGAGTCTTGAACCAACTGGCAGATGCTCTCAGCCGCATAGGCTAGACATCCCTCGAGTGGTCTCTCCATCCAGAGGTAGCTTACGATCTGTTTGCCTCCAGGGAAAACGCAAGCTGAGGCTGTACCATGGCCCCCCCCCCAGCAGGGCTAGCTGCAGGGGGATGCCTTCTCGAGGCCGTGGACCCCAGGCCTCCTCTACATCTTCCCTCCATTTCCCTTGATCCACAGGGTGTTACTCAAGGTGAGGAGGGACAAGGCGAAGGTGATCCTGGTAGCCCCAGATTGGCCACGCCAGTTCTGGTATCCAGATCTCCTTGGCCTCAGCTGCAAGGCACTGGAGCGGCTTTGTATACACCTGGACCTGATTTCGTTCAACCAGGAGAAGGTCTTCCATTCGGACCTTCAATCCCTGCACCTCCTAGCCTGGTTCCTGAGCGGCTAGAGTTCCAGGCTTTGGGTCTTTCTGAGGATGTATACACCGTGGTGGAAGCATCTCAAATAATCGACCAGGAAATGTTATGCCTTCAAATGGAAAAGATTTTCCATTTGGTGTCGGGGAAAGAGCCTGGACCCCTTATCCTGCTCTGTGGCTAACATTTTAGACTACCTTTGGTCCCTCTCCAAAGGGGGTCTTCGGTCATCGACCCTTAGGGTGCACCTGGCAGCCATCTCTGCTTACCGAGTGCGGGCCGGTCAGCCGACATTGGCACAGGAAACAGTGTTCGGGCGCTTTTTCAAAGGCCTGGATCACATATCTCCTCCCGTGCGTGAACCTCCACCTCCGTGGGATCTCTTGCTGGTTTTGGCAAAGCTCATGGGCAAGCCATTCGAACCCATGCACAAGTGTGAGCTCTCGCACTTGTCGTGGAAGACGGCCTTCCTGGTGGCTATCACGTCAGCCAGAAGGACAGAGGAGCTCCAGGCGCTTTCAGTGGACTCCCCTTATTTGGTCTTTCACAGGGACAGTGGGCTAGATCTGGCGTCATGGGGTGGAGCTGAGGTATTTACCACCCGGGTGGGTGGGAGGAGTCAGCTTGAAGACTTCTGGCAAGATTTAAAGGGGAAAGGGACAATGCCAGACAGTGTGGATGAACAACATATACCACTCCTAGAACTACTGTTACAGATGAGTAACCTGTTTTTTGGGGAGCAGACCGTGAATTGCAAGAAAAAGATGATTGAGTTTAGGACTACACAGGCCAAGGAAAGGCAGGTGACTCCTCAAAGGCAGCAGGGCAGGGGCAGGCCTTTCTATCACGCACAGGCCTCTTCTCCCATTCCTCAGGGGCTTTCTTCAGAGGGAGGCAGAAAGGGGATTAGCAGGCTGTCTCCATCCCTTGACCCAAGGCTCCTGCCAAGCAGACACCCTGATGTGTCAGCCCGAGTAGACTCCCCCATTCCTGTAGGAGGCAGGCTGGCTTACTTCATCCATCAAACAAGTGGGTCCTGGAGGTGGTAAGCCAGGGGCTGGTTCTCGGCTTCCAAGAAATTTCCAAAGCTGAGGGCCAGATCTCTTCCACCTGCAAGCATCACCGAAACCATTGCCCTAGAGGCAGAGGTTTAATCTCCACTGTCTCTAAAGGCTGTCGAGAGTTCCTACATTGCACAGGAGCAAAGGTCTATTCTCCTGGTACTTGCCTCAAAATAGACAGGAGAGTGGCGACCCATCGTTAGACTTGATACCTTAACAAACATCTTAAAACCAAAATTCAAAATGGTGACTCTGGGAATAATCCTTCCCTCTCCAAGGCCAGGGGACTGGCTAACTTCCCTGTACTTAAAAGATGCCTACTTTCACATTCTCATCAGGTGCTCCCACAGAACGTACCTCGGGTTCGATTTGCCTTCTGGCCATTATCAGTTCAAAGCTATACCCCTCGGCCTGACATCGGCTTCAAGGGTTTTCATAAAGTGCCTGACAGTGGTGGTTGCCCTTTTAAGAAAGCAAAAGATTTCCATTTTTCCGTATCTGGACGACTCTCTCCTCGTGGGTTGGTCTCCAGACCAAGTCAAGTCAGACCTGCAAGTGCTCGCTTCCCTGGGATTTCTTCTCAACCTCCAAGTCTGTTCTCAAACCAGTGCAGCTTCTTACCTTTTATACGGGCAGAGCTAGATGATGTCAAAGCAAGAGCCTTTCTTCCCCTTGAAAGGGCAAGAGTTCTTACAGAACTGGCTTCCTTCAGCCTTCAGGTGTCCCGACCAGCAAGGCATTTCCTTCAACTCTTGGGCAACATGGCAGCTTCTACAGCAGTGGTCCAAGGGGCAAGATTCCAGATGAGGGACATTCAGTTCCATTTGAGGGCCTTTTGGTCTGTGGTACATCAACAAGCAGGGAGGCACTCTGTCCACAGCCTTGTGCACGGAAGCCATGAAATTGTGGTCCCTCGCTTATTCTCTGCAGACCTCTCTGATAGCAGTCCACCTTCCAGGGAAGGACAATGTGCTAGCGGATGCACTGAGCAGGATCTCCCAGGGGCATCACGAAAGGACCCTGGACCCTCTGGTATTATAAGTGATTTTCTCAAGGTGGGGCACTCCAGAGATGGATCTCTTTGCAGCCCCAGACAATCACCAACTTCCTGTTTTGGTTTTGGGCTCAGTCCTCTGGATGCTCTAATGTTGAACTGGGGAGGGAAATTTCTCTATGCCTTCAAGGTTCTGGTCAAAGTGAGGTCACAACCCTTCCAAAGTGATTCTGATTGCTCTAGATTGGGCCAGGCAGCCCTGGTACCCCCTCTTGCTGTCCCTGGCAGTCCATCTTCCCCTGTCTCTTCTGAGGAATTACAACCTGTTAACCTCTTCTCAGGGGAGGATTTGGTACCTCAATCTCAAGGCATGGCTCTTGAAGAGCTAGAGTATACAGATTTGCATCTGTCCCAACGGGTTCTGGATATTCTCAAAGCCTGCCACCAGAAAGACTTACGACTCGAAATGGAAAAGATTCAGCATTTGGTGCTCCAAGAAGCATATATCCCCAGACACTGCTGAATTGCCTACAGTTCTGGATTATTTGGTCCATCTTCATGGTCTAGTCCTCAGACCCGCTACTCTCAAGGTACACTTGTCAGCTGTTTCTGCTTTTTGTCAGTGGGGAAAGCCTTCCTCACTCTCATCTCGCCCTGTATTCTGCAAGTTTTTCAAGGGATTTGTTCATACCAATCCTCCCTTTAGGGATCCTGCCCCTGCCTGGGACTTAAATGTTTGCATTGCTCAGCTTATGCAACCCCCATTTGAACCTATGTCTTCAGCAGAGCTTAAGTACTTGACTTTGAAAACTGTTTTTGGTAGCCATTACCTCTGCCAGACGTATCTCTGAATTGCAAGCCCTGTTAGTGGAAACTGATTATATATCTATCCATACAGATAAAGTGGTCCTAGAACCAATAGGAGGTTCTTGCCCAAAGTGGTTTCAGACTTCCATTTGAATCAGTCCATGTCTCTCCCAGTTTTCTTCACTGATCATTCTTCCTCGGGGGAGAGGAGGCTACAGAGTTTAGATGTTAAAAAAGCCCTTATCTGCTACATAGAGCGTATCAAGGGTCACAGATTTGATTCCCTCCAGTTGTTCCTCACTTATGGGGAAGTGGGAAAGGGCAAACCTGCCACCAAGAGAACTATTGCCAGATGAATTGTGTCTTTTGTATACAATTCTGGTATGAGAAACTGGGGAAAAATGTCACCCTCAGGCCTGAGTGCTCATTCCACAAGATACAACTGCTTCCCTGGCTGCTGACAGGGATATTCCTCTCTTAGAAATTTGTCAAGCAGCCACCTGGAAAACAGTCCATACGTTTACCAAGCATTACTCTCTCTATCCATGCTAGGAGTGATGCTCTGCTTCGTTGAGCAGTACTACAGAGCATATTCCCAATGTAGGTTCGATTCCCTCCTCCATGATGGTCTGCAATCGTCAGAATACAGCAAGACTTCAATGTTTGAAAAAATTACTCACCTTAGTAATTATGTTTCTTCTAATGGAGTCTTGCTGTATTCAGACATCCCTTCCTACCTCCCTTTCAACCTGTTTTTGGGAGGTGGGCTTCCAGGTGTAGTGTTGCACCCCAGCGGTGTCTTCAGCACTCCTTCCTTTTTACTTGGGTGCTTATAATATAAACATTATTTGGATAGGTTTTGGGTTTCTTGACTTGCGTCTTCCTTTGGGAATCCAAAACAGTTGGCTAGTTTAATAATATAAAAAAAAAAAAAAGATTTCCATATAGTCAGTGAGTGTTTGCTTGTAAGAATCTGACTGTTGGGTTTCAAAGTACTGCAGTCAGAGACCTCAACCATGCTCTACCTTGTATGCACTGCATAGAAAATTAATCCTATCCTCTCCAGGGCAGTTTAAAGGCTGGGGCTAACTGCAGATTGTCAGAATATAGCAAGACTCAATTAGAAAAAACACTAAGGTGAGTAACTTTTTTTCTTTATTTTGTCTCTGTGCTACTCCTTTGCTTAGTTTAGTAGTTAACTTTCTGCTTTCTCTGGGGGAGAAGCAGTGGTGCCTTTGCTTTAGCCGTTTTGTTTTTAACAGCATTTTCTGAAAAACATTTTTTCTGTTGGCCTGTTGCTGCAAGGTTATGTAGCGGTTCAGTTCTTGATATTGTTGGACAGAGATCCTTGTTTCCTGATCTGTAACGAAGGGAGTGTACAGCATTTTAGCACTTGTTGAATAGCAGTCATTCTGTGTTAAGGCTGTGAATGCGGTGGTGCATGGCGCCCCACCGGACGGTCTATGTATTGCCGTGTCAGGCAGACCTGAAAAGAGAACTGGAGTTGCTGGCTTTAACAATTATGTAAGGTATTTAAGACTCTTGGCGAAGGCAGATTTCATGAGTTGTATTTATGGTGCCTGGGTCCAGATGATAAATTTTTCTAATTGTGAGATCAGGAGGTTTTGCCCAAAAATTGTAATAATAAAAAAGGCAAGTTAAAATTTACTATTGCGTCACTCTGCTCACTAAAGCAGTCTCAGGAAGGTCCTTCCTCTCGCAGCAAAGAATAAGGAAGGAAAGGTCCCCAAAGAGTCAGCTGAATCTAAAGATATTTGAGTTGGAACTCTTGCAGGCAATAACTGTTAGGACTAAGGGGCCAGGACCCCACGTAAACCTAACAGCCCCACCTCTGTTCTTTTCTTGCTGTCAACCCGTTGGCCTCAGCTCCTTGGATGCCTTCTCTCAAACAGTTCTACCGCTTTCGTACCTTCAACGTTTTTCTTTGCTTAATCAAAATCCTCTTATTTCCCATTCTGCATGTCCTCTTCTCCGGTGTCGTCAGTTTCCTCCACAGATTGCAAGAAATCTAATTGCACCTGTGGCAAACTGCTGCAGGCCCGAACCAATACACCGCAGCCTGTCAGCACTGCAAGGCCTTCAACTCCTGGACTCTGATCTGCTGTCGAAAGGCCCTCAAGGCACACTTCCTGGAGCAGCAGCTTGCCCAGAAGCAGCCAGCTGGGGAGAGTCCTTCGTCCTAGTCTTTGTCCAACTCCTTCACATCTATATCTTAAAAGGAGGATTTAGGGAAGCACAAACACTGGGACAAGGACCGGGAAAGGTCCTGGGGTCTCTCCTGTTCCAGGTCTCCACTGTACAAGAAGTCCTCGTCCTGCTCGTTGTAGGGTGGCACGGACCACTCCTCCCAGTCTGCCCACGGTTCTAGTGGGGCAATCTGCTTCTAAACCTCCTGTCGTCTGGTGGATGAAAACGGGTCTGGGTCTTTGGGCCCTACCCTGATGCTTCCCAAGGTGAATGCCACACGGGCAGGGTCACCCTCCACCTTGTGGGCTGGGACCAGCAAGAAGGGCAGCGATGCTTTGGACAGGACGCCCTGTCATCTGGGGCAGACAGTGGACTCTCTGCTGTTGCTCCGGCCAAGCAGACTGCTGCCTCCTCACCAGGCTCCGCTAAGCAGCTGTCTGAGGATGCAGCTTCTCGGGCGTCTGGCCTTTGCCCTCATTGGGTCATTCCTCACTAGTTGAGGATCTTTGGCTGGACAATACCCCTATTCTACCCTCTGGGCCCTCGTCCCTGCCGCCACCGTGGTCTGACTCCCTGCACATCTGGTGTTCTGACGCCTGGTAAACTGCCACCAGCTCTGCAGTTGCCTGCTGGCCTGTTTGACTTCTCAGTTCACTAAGGACGAAATCCAGGAATATTTTTCCTTCTGGTGGAGTCTGGTCAAAGGGGACCTGCTCCCTCCTAAGGAGACGGTCACCGTGGAGCCGGAGCCAGACCTCTGCATGGGTCAGTAACTGATACAATCTTCTGCCCCCAAGAGCCACACTGAGCCCTGAAGATCACAGCAGTAGAACCCTGGCACAATGAATGGCGTCACCGCAGGTCTTCTCACTCCAAGTAGTCATAGACGCTGGCCCCCTCTCACAGGGGACTTTGGTCCTATAGCAGTCTACTGTCCCTTGACCCATCAACACTCTATTCATCCTCATCAGTGGATTCTAGCTACAGCTCTAACTCCTTGGGCTTGAACCTTTTGGAGCCTAGGGGTTGCCCTTCCTCGGAGAACAAGGACACCCCCAGGTCTCCCCCTGACAATCCCATGTTCGTGGACATCATGAAGCACATCCAGGCTTCCAACGGATGGGAGACTGAATAACTGGATGAAGCAGTGGAGGCTAGCTAGGTACTGAAGGCAAAAGGAGCCTAAATCTCTAGTGGTGCCTCCTAGAGGACACCTTCCAGGACCTGAGAAGGCTAACCTTGAAGCGCTGCACTCCAAGGTCCCAGCATCTCCTCAGCCTGATCCCAGAGATTCCCCCTCCCTTCTCCGGACGATGCTGAGGATGTTGGCACGCTCCTGTCTGCTCTCCCTCCTGCTGGGTCTGACAACCTGGCGTCTTTTCCTCAGATGCAGACACTGGTCCTCACGTCGCTGGGCGACATCAGTCTTCTACCGGATGCCGCCCGCTGGGCCTACTGTCCCAGGCCCACCTGCTGGGCACCTTCCCGAGCAGTCTGCCCCGGCAGACCCCCTGGTCCCTGGGTACCAGGCTCCATCCTTTCCAATGCAGTCATAACCGGGTCCGCAGTATCCGCCTCAGTTCCCGACGCCAGCCTATCTGACGCCACAGTACATGGTGCCTCGATACCAGACACCGGGTTTTCCTCCTGGGCATGGATGTGCACACAGTACGGATATGCCCAGTCCGTATCCCCTCACGCCCCGCCCCTCAGCTGCTGGTGGATTTTGAAGGAGATCAGCCCTGGTGGCTGAGGCCAAGGCTCAGCTCACCAGGGAGGTAGAGAGCAGTCTTCCACGACTGTGCCAGGGCATGAAATTGTGTAAAAAAAAAAAAAAAAAAAAAAAAAAAAAAAAGGTACATGCCCACTGGGGCATGTAAGCAGTACATGCCCAGGAAACTTTTTACATGCCGCCCATTTTTTCCACATAATTTTGAATTGTATAAAGAAATTAAACTGGCTCTGTGTGATTTATTTCAGTAACACTACCTGTGCATGCCCCAACAAGCACTGACTGCAACTAACAAGGTTTTTTTTATTTAAGGACAAATCAAATGCAGTGTAGTGTGGACTAGTAACAGCAGTCCAAAAGAAAGGTTATCATTTACAGTATTTGTTTTCCTTCTGTCTAGCCACTCCTGGCTAGTGTCCTCAGGCCTCATAAGTCCTTAAGAAGAGAGGACAGACCCAAACATTCAAAGGATGACAAAGTAATTTATTTTAAGAGATGACACTCTGTCGCCCCACAAATTCAACACACAAAGGACAGACATTTATTATCTTCTCCTGCCTTGCCAGTAGCCACTGACTACCCTCTGGGGCTCCTCCCAGTCAGTCCTCAAGAGGACAAATCAGTAGTCATTACGCAGGCTGCAAGCCCAGCAGTCAAAGAATTTTAATCTGGTGCTTTAAATTAGATCACAGTACTATAGATCAATTCTCTTCCTAAACCTTTTTTATTTACTCAAGCTGACATCCTCAGCTGAGCAGCTCCCTTCTCAATTTAGATGTTTGAGGGCTTAGTTTAGTTAGTTAAACCCCACTTAAGTAAATCAGGCAGCTTTTTATCACACTGAATGCAAGGACTCTTTTTTTACTTTTTATTTTCTGTTCCCAGCAGCAGCTGTGACTAGTAGTCTGCTATTTAATTCACTCTGTGGCAACTGGGTTTACACTTTTTTATATTTATATAAACTCAAGCAGCTGAGTCCCCCAACTATAGGTAGAGCTTCCACAAAAAAAAGCCTGTTGCATCCTAGAGTTTAGACTCTGAGAATGGCCCCTTGTAAGCTGTTTTAATTCACTTTGTGACAACTGGGTTTACCCTCCAAGTCTAATTACATCAGTTAGCTGAGTCCTAAGGTAGAGCTTCTACAAGTCTGTCATCACCTCACCACCGAATTTAGTTATGCTGTACAATGCTCCAGTTTTTTTTTTTTTTTTTTTTCACCCCAAACAGAAGTTGAATCTTGTCGGGCTGTAATTTTGGATGCGAGTAACTGACTAGAGTTCTTCACTTTGGTCTCACTGTAGTGTCTCCCTGCTATCACTTTTGCAGACTTCACGCAAGTTGGACTAGGCACTGCTTTAACTCAAGAACAGCTCTTATAAGAGCTTTTATTTTTTATTTCCTCCCAAGTTGTGACAGTCCGTCCTTTCATGATCTCCCCCCCTGTATCACTTGCAAGCACTTTTCACTGCAGTATTTAAAAAAAAAAAAGTAGTTCAGTATTTGATGTTGGAGCTAATGGACAACAGCTCTTAAAATAGCTTTTCTATGAACTATTTGATCACCGATTGCGATCACAACCAAATGGATGTAATGGGCAAGCTGAAAGCATGCTACTCACCATGTCTTGCTTTCCCAATAAAAAAATCAAGTGGCGCGCTTTACACCAACAGCAAGACAGTGTGTGCGGGGGCGGGCTAATTGTACAGACTGACTCCTGATTGGTGTCAGTCTCCTGCAGCCCGCCTTCACCAACAATGTTCCAACCCCTCGTATGTACAGCTGGTTGGCCGCGCCAGTCAAACGCCAGCCTGCTCTCAGCATGTCAGCTGGTCTCCAAGGGCTCATCTTGTGACTTGGCAGTGGCATCAACTCAGCTGCTCGGCACTCCTCCAAGCGGCCACCGCCAAAAGGAAAATGACGCTTGCGCTCCTCAGCGGCCCCCTCCCCACGGAAAATGAGCGCGAGTTAAAAAAAAAAACGGATGTGCAGACGTGGGAGTAAACAAAGCTGCTAAGCAGTCAGAAAAGAAACCGTGACTTGGTTAAATACCTTAGGTGCCCCACTGGGCAGGTACTAAACTGCATTAGGTGTCCTGAGACAAAAATGCCTGCCCTGGGGCACCTAAGGTATAGGAATTTCGCACCCTGCTGTGCCGGTTTCTGTCCCCTTACGTCGGACGCGAGACTCCCATCCCAACCTCTTGTTCCAGGGCAGGATATGCTTCCCGAGGGCTGCCTAAGGGGTCTGTTCTTCCCCTGCATTGGGAGGAGGAGGAGTCTTCTCCCTCTTCATCCTTGGAAACCTCTGATTCCGATGGTTCCGACGCGGACAACGAGCCCTGCTCTCCAGATAAACACAGGTAGAGGACTCCAAAGTCACTTCTGGAAGATCCTTCTTTCACGGAGTTGCTACGTAAAATCCAGGCGGTTCATCAGCGGCATTCCTTGGAGCCGGATCCACAGCATAAAAAACTTGCTGCACACCTGGATCTGCCAGACTGCGCCGACCCTGGTGCCACCCTGGACTGAGCCTCATGCCAGCCTTGTTTTCACAATTTGGAAGCAACTGTTGGCCATAGCTCCCCTTCCTAGGAAGTCTGATATAGGCTTCATCAGGCTCCTGAGGGTGTTGACTTCATTAACTCTCACCCTCTAGCTGATTCGGTCGTGATTAACGCCGCTAACGGCCGGGCAGCTAACCCAAAACACTTGAGCTTGTCGCCACCTGACGAGGAATCTTGCCTTCTGGACCAGTACTGAAAGGTCTACACGCTTCTACTCTGGGTATAAGGGCCCTGAATTATGTTGGTCATATGGGGGGATTACCAGAAGCCGATTCTCAGTGAGGTGGAATCTAAGTTGGATTCCCTTCCTGACTCTGTCGAAGCAGGTAGTGGCTGGTCTAGTTCGGCCAGTTGGCAGATACTTCGTGCTACGTACAATGCAGTGAACGCTGCTGGTAGGAACTGTACTTTAGTCATGGGTTTGCGGTGTCATGCCTGGCTCTGTGTGTTGGGATTGGTCCAGGAGGTGCAGTCTGCTATACAGGACGCACCCTTCAGGAGTTCAGTGGTGATGTCAAGGATATCACCAATCTGCAGGAGAAGAGTACTGCACTGAAGTCCGTTGATTCCATGTGGAAAACCCCTCAGACGCAGCGTCGTCCTTTTGCAAACATAATTGGCAAAAGGCAACCTCGGGGAAAGCGAGCCAATAATCGTCTGGCTGCTCCAGCTGCCAACCCGCCGCCCATAAAAGCAGCAGGGGCTTCAGCGGCGATGCTGCCTCACACCACCTGACTCTTTTCCTCTCTCACAGCCTCTGGGATTTCCAGAGGAACCGGTGGGAGGGAGATTCTCCCTCCATCTTCCAGGTTGGGAGAGGATCACTTCAGACATTTTGCTGCTCCTGCTGATTGCAGAAGGACTCCATTAGTTTCTTCAGAAACCTCCTTGACCCAGCGACCTGGGTTTGGGGAACCGGACTCTGGTTGCTGGAGGGCGGGCCGGGGGAGAAGGAAATGAGCGTCTGATGGCTCGCCTTCTCAGGGGGGAGGGAGGATACGAGGCTTGGAGCCTGCTGACTCCTGGCAGAGGCTGGGAGTACAGCAGGACGTCTGCCGCAATACACTGAGGGGAGTGATGGACATCGGCATATGACTTGACGTCAGTGGCACGTTGCTTCCCAGGGGAGCAAAGTGGAAAATGGTGCCAGGCTGATCAGGTGACGGCCCTCCAGAACCCTCACCACCGGGCTCCCGGACATCCATATGCCGTCCCAGCAGCACCCCCAGGATTGTTTGGTTGGCTACCAGGGTGAATACTCCTATGAAGAATCAAGATTCGCTCGGTGAAGGATACACTGGCATTTCCCTGGGGTTGGCTGCGATATGGGGCAGTAGGGCTGGGAGGTAGCCGCTGTGGAGAGTTCGATAGACCCAAAGGAGAGACCGGCCGGGTACAGGGCGTGTCTGTTCTAATATAGATAGTTAGATATAGATATAGAGAGATGGAGAGATGGAGAGATGGAGAGATGGAGGAGAGATGAGAGATATGGAGATAGATGGAGATAGGATGGAGAGATAGATGAGATAGATGGAGAGATAGATGGAGAGATGGATAGAGATGGATAGATGAGATGGAGAGATGGAGAGAGATGAGAGATGGAGAGAGAGATAGAGATGGAGAGAGATGGATAGATGGAGAGATGGAGAGATGGAGAGAGAGATGGAGAGATGGAGAGAGAGATGGAGAGATGGAGAGATAGATGGAGAGATGGAGAGATAGATGGAGAGATGGAGATAGATGGAGAGATGGAGATGGAGATTTATATAAACAAAACTCCTCAAAACCCCCGTCCCCCAGTCGTCTTACTCCCCAGAACATCATCTTCTAGTTCAGGAAGAAATAGCCACCCTTCTCTTGAAAGATGCGATAGATCCTGTTACTCCCCACCTTCTGGGGACGGGGTACTATTCTCATTTCTTCCTGATCCGAAGAAGTCAGGAGATGAGGCTTATTCTTGACCTCTGCTCCCAGAACTTGTTCGTGGAGTACAAAAGGTTCAGGATGCTCTCTGCAAGGTCTTCTGCCCCTTCGTCGGTTGGGACGGCGGCTGTGCGCACTGGATATGCAGGATGCTTACCTGCATATCCCTGTTTGCCCTTCTCTCCGCAAATACCTAAGTTTTGCATTCCAGGGGGACCACTACCTGTTCAAGGCCCTCCCATTTGGTTTCTCCTCAGCGCCCCGAGTGTTCACCAAATGTGTCTAGGTGGTAACAGCCTACCTGCGTACCCAGTGTGTGCAGGTTTTCCTGTACCTGGATGCCCTGTCCAGGGAGGACTCCTGCGGTTCCTTGCCCCTGCAGGTTTTTGCCTGCCTGGGTATTACTGTCAGCCAGGCCAAGTCCCATTTGATCCCGTCCCAGAGGCTTCAGTTTATCGGGGGGATCCTGGACACAACCTCTGGCATGGCATTCCTGCCACTGGACAGGGCGGCCACACTCCAGGCTTGGGTCAGCCTGTGGTCCAGTCGCAGGTGGGTCAGGGCAAGGTTGGTACTTCTCCTCCTCGGGCTCATGGCAGCTGCGATTCTGACAGTCCCTCGCGCTCTGCTCCACATGAGAATTTCTCAAGGGACGCTTCGGTCTCTGTGGGATCTGCTGGTGGACAACCTAGATCAACTCGTTCTGGTCTCCACTCCTATGGTTCGGGACTTGCAGTGGTGGATGGTTCTGGAGAACCTTTGCTGGGGAGTTCCGTTTTGTCCTTCTCCCCCTTCCCAGACGCTGACTATGGACGCCTCAGGTGAGGGTTGGGAAGCCCATCTCTGGCCTCGCAGGACCCAGGGCTCCTGGTCCAAGCTCGAAATCTTTCAGTGTGCTCGAGCTTCGGGCTGTGCTGTACACTCTTCACGCTCTGCTTCTGCTTCGCGGACGGACAACGTGTGTGGTCTGGTGCATCAGCAAACGGGGAGGAACTCATTCTTACCCTCTTTGAAGGGAGGCAGTGCGAGTTTGGGATTGGGCCGCACAGCACAACCTTCACCTCACAGCTATTCACGTCCTGGGGGGGTCTAACACGCTGGCAGACGCATCAATTGGTCGTCTGCTCACGGGGAACTGAATCGGGGGTAGTGGACTACGCCTTCCTTCGTTGGGGAACAGCATAGGTAGACCTGTTCGCATCCCTCTCAATGCAAAACTTCCTGACTTCTGGTAGCTCGCTCCAGGGTGTGGCATTTTTGGAGAGACGCTATGTCTCTAGACTGGAAGGAAGATTAGTCTATCTTCTCTCCCCAAGATTCCCTTGATTCCGAGGATCTTATAGAAACTCTGTTTAGAAGGAGCTCTAATGATTCTGATCGCTCCTTTCTGGCCCAGGCAAGTTTGGTTCCCTCTTCTGCAACAGTATTCAGAGGAACCTCCTCTTCCTCTGCAACTTTTGTTGACCCAGGATCAGGGTCACTAGATCCACCTATGCCATGAAATTGAAACGGTTCACTATCTGGGCCGCTTCTCAAGATCTCGAGCCTTTTTCATGCTCTGTTGTGCAGCTTCTGGATTACTTGGGACACCTCTGATTTGGGTCTCATTCATCTTTGAAGGTTCACATGGCAGCCATTTCGGCCTACCATGTCCCTTTTGCAGACAGGACGTTTGCTCAGTTGGAGGTGTCCAAGACCTTCCTTAGAGGGGTCCTCCACTTGAGACACCCTATCAGTGTTCCTGCCTCTCCTTCGGATCTGAATTTTATTCTTGAGAAACTTACTCTGCTTCCTTTTGGGCCGGCATCCTCAGCAGACCTGAAGTTCCTCTCTTGAAAGTCTCTCTTCCTTGTAACCATTACTTCAAACATGAAGTCTTGCTGTATTCAGACAGAATGCAGTTAGCCCCAGCACTTGAACTGCCCCAGAGAAGAAAGTTAACTCCATGCAGAAGCATGGAACGTTGAGCTCGAGCTCAGTTTTCAAACCTCTGTCTGTGGTACTTCCCAGTGTAACCGTCAGATTCTTTACTCTACCTAACAGTGAAGTTGCTCTGAAGATCTCCTCTGCTCGGTATAGTAAAGTGTTCGGTTTAAAAACCATTTATTTATTTATTTTTTTCAGATTTCCAGCCTCTGTCTACAGGACAGGTAGTGTTGTGGATAGGTAGTGATTGTTATAATTAACTGTGGAAATAGTCGGTCCAGTTAGGAACAGACATTGTGAATTCTCTAATTTTAAATATCTTTCTGGGATTAGAGTGGTGTTCTGATACCGATAGGTTTCAAAAGAACCGGGCTTTTTCTTGGTTCTTTTCCAAACGCGTGACACTGCTGTTACCGATCGGTTGGTATTGCCTGGCTTGAAAGCTTGTATAGGGTAATTTTGGTAGGTTGGCCATGTCTGAGAAACCCAAAGAAAACCGGTCCCACTGGGTTTCAACACCGGTCCCACTGGGTTTCGACACTGTACTGAGTGTGGGGAGGCCTTTGCCATGGCAGACCCCCACCTCATCTGTGCTTATTGTCTGGGGTTTGACCACCTCCAGTCAGACTGCCAAATTTGCAAAAAGTTTCCCAAAACCACTCTAGAAAAAAGACTGAGTAGGTTGAGGGAAAGAGGCAGTGAAGTCCGGGAATCCGGATGGCCAGCCCGGTTTGGTTGCGGCCGAACCTGAGGAGGTGCCTACTAACCTGGGCGATGCCTCTTCGGGCAAAAGGAGAGCAGACTGTGAGGGGTCGGTTCTGTCAAAAAGGAAACTGAAGTCTCCTGGTTAGGATCCAGTACCGCATACTACAACAGCGGATAAGATTGCCAATGCGGTTTAGTATTGTCCAGTTGCTTCACCCGGTTCTGTCCAAACTGGTACTGCCGGTTAGGTCGGAACCGGCTCCTTTGGATTATGATCCGGATGCTTTCTATGAGGAGTGGGAGGAGACTGATTATTCCAGTGATGATGACGACGGGGTCTGATGTGCCCATGGAACCGACATCTCCTCAAACGGGCCCTCTCTCTTCCCAGGCTCAGAGTCCTTTACCCTTCTTGTTTTACAAGAAGGTAGCCCAGACACTCCAGCTCATTATGGTTGAAGCTGCTGAGGAGGAAAAAGAGCCTGATTTTTGTGGAGAGGATGGACAACCCAGAGTCAAAAGGTTGTCTCTTCCCCTTCATAAGTCCTTTTGGGAAAGACGTGAAAGATTCTACAGACACCCAACTCTTTACCTCCTGTAGATAACATACCTCTTGTCCATTCTTTTATCAGGCTCGGGTGCGGAGTTCCTTTATTCACATTGCAGCCATGTTGGGGTAGTGTAGGCTGCAGCCTGTGACGGGGCAAACATTCCTTTGGCTTCACACCCCCGAGACAAGGACCCGAGGAAAGTTGATGCCATGGCCAAAAAACTATACTTGGCATTCTATTTGGGACTCAGGCAGGCAAATTATATGGTCTATACAGCCAGGTACCAAAAGTCCAGGTGGGATACGGTTCTGAAACTGGCTCAGCAGGCCTCCCCCCAGCTAGCCAGAGAGCTGGAGGACATGGCTGCAGATGGAATTGAGGCATTCCAAGTACAATTTCATGCTGCTGTGGACTCCAATGATGTGGCATCCAGAGATCTTACTTCGAGAGGGCTCTTGCAGTAGGTAATTACATATAGGATTGACGCCGGCCGGGGGCAGGACCCCATGGAAAAATTTCTAGCTAGCAGTCCCTGGCAAGGGGCGGTCCCGGACGCCCGCCTTCCAGTTCTTTCCCGCCGTTGGCTCGTGTAGCGCCTTGCGGTAAAGTTCGTGCTTAGTCAGCCTTGTTGTTTCATCTGTTTTACCGAGATTTTCAATATTTCTTCTCATCGTCCGGTCAGTGTCGGTGTATGTCGTCCCCTACACCTTCCAAAAACAAGTGCGACTCATGCGGCGCCCATCTGCCACACAAGGACGGCCATTCCCTCTGCCTATTTTGTCTAGGCCCCGACCACCCGGTCAAGTGCCCGCATTGCCTGCATTTCAGCGTGGCTACCCGCAGACTACCCCAACAGTCCCTTGAAGCCCATCTTCTAAGGAAAAAGATGTCTTCGATGGAAAAAGAATTGAAGAAGCTCAGGCAGGCGTCTGCTTCTCCAGAAAAGCATCGTAAAAAGCGGGACAAAGAAAGGCACCGGGAGAAGGCCTCCTCGCCCGCGACTCTGGCTGGAGTTGCGGCCAAATTCCCTCCGGGGGACCTGTCTGACGCAGCCTCCACGGTTTTGGAGGAGCGTCGGGCTCACGCTCGGGCCTTGCGGGCGCCTCCGGGCAAAAGGAGGCCTCCGCCCCTAGTTCTGCTGCAGGCTTGGGCTCACTGGTGCGGATGACTCCCATAAGTCTGACGTCTGCTCCTCAAACGTCCGCTGGGAGAAGGTTGATAAGACGCCCGACCTCGTCCCCCTCTGACCGGGTTGCTTCCCTCCCTCGGCCTGCCTCCGACGAGGGACCCTGTAAGATAGACGCCAGCTCCTCCGGTGCCCGCCGGGAACCAACCCCTAAGCTGCACGTCGGCCCCCGGCGTCGCCGGACGACAGACCCTCCAACCCCGTCGTACCCGGTTCCCTGCAGCCTCGCTGCCGTCCGGGAGATCTGAGTCACCTCAGCCCTGACCCGAGTGACTTTTCTCCTCTGTCCCAGGCGATCGGGAGATATTCCACCCGCCAGACCCTCCTCCTAGGGAACCGGATCCGACGCCCGGCCGGGGATATTCCCCTTCTGTGGAGCCCCAGTCTCTCAATGTTGACCCGCCCATGGGGCCACCTTCCGGGCCGTCTGCTCCAGCAGCTCCTCTGGCGCCGGGGTATCCGACGCCGTCATACCCAGGTCCGCAGTATCCAGCGCCACAGTACCAGACGCCTCAATACCCCGCACCGTTTTTTCTGCAGCCGGGTTTCGGATACAATCTGTATACTTATCCCCCTCCTCCACCGCCCCCTCGGCCGCCAGTGGATCTGCAGGAGACTCTGGCTTCCTGGTGGGCTGAGGCCTAGGCTCAGCTCAACAAGGAAGTAGAGCTGCCTTACGGCGACGGTGCCGCCCCTGCACGCCCGAGACGGCACACTCCCTCACCGCCTCCGGACTCCAGAGCCCTTCCCTCTGGATCCCGAGAGGGGCAGAACACGCCGCCCAGGATCCCCAAAGGGAACCCATTCTCCCCCTAGACGTGTTAGGGAGTCTTATTCTGCTTCTTCTCCTTCTCTCTCGGATTCCTCAGAGAGACGACTAGCCTCGCTCTCCGTCCAAGCCCCGGCCGAGGACCCCTACGAAGTCTCCTCTGAAGGACCCTTCCTTCACGGAGTTGCTCAGAAAGATTCAGGATGTACATCAGTGGCGCTCATTGGAACCAGATCCTCAGCGGGTCAAGCTCGGCAAACATCTGGACCTGCCCCTGACAGCTCCTACTTCAGTGCCACCCTGGATCGAGCCTCACACCCACCTTGTTTCCACTATTTGGAAACAACCGTCGGCTTTAGCCCTGCTTCCCAGGAAGTCTAACAGGCTATACCAGGCTCTGGAGGGTGTAGACTTTTTGGATTCTCACCCTTGTGCAGACTCTGTCGTGATTAGCGCCGCTCATGGCCGGTCAGCGCATTCCAAACATCTAAGTTCATCTCCTCCGGATAAGGAATCTTGCCTCCTGGACCAGTATGTCTCTCAGGAGGCATGCTTGGCTCAGATGTACTAGCCTATCACAGGGCACCCAGTCTAAGGCTATGGGTTTTCCTGTAGTTGGCAACTCTCTGTTTGGGGAGCAGACAGAGGCTTACATGAAAAAAATGGGCTAATACAAGACAATTTAGAGGAGTGCACAGGCCAAGGAAGGCAAGCCACTCCTCAAAAGCAACAGGGCAGGGGCAGGCCCTTTTACCAAGCCAGTGCGCCGCCTCTTAACCACAAGGTCCCCGAGGAGGGGCAGGAGGGGGATGAGCAGGGCTGCTTTCTTCTCCCAGTCTAAGGCTTCTGCCAAGCAAAAACCCTGAGGTGTCTGCCCGGGTTGACTCCCCAATCCCAGTAGGAGGCAGGTTGGCTTACTACTTTCAGGCCTGGAAGTCTGTTACCTCAGAAAAGTGGGTCCTGGAAGTAGTAAGCCAGGGACTGGCCCTCTGTTTCAAAAGGTGCCCAAAAAGGAGGGCCAAGTCTTTTCCAACTGCATCAATCTCAGAAACCCTTGCCCTGGAGGCAGAGGTTTCCTCTTTCCTAGCTCTGAGCCGTACAGAAGGTTCCTACATAACACAGGGGAAAAGGCCTGTACTCCAGATATTTCTTTACCCCAAAGAAAACGGAGTGGCGACCCATCCTGGATCTAACGTACTTGAAGAAACGCAACGAAACCCAAATTCAAAATGGTAACTCTGGGAATAATCCTTCCCTCTTTTAAGGCCAGGAGATTGGCTAGCATCACTGGACCTCAAAGATGCCTACTTCCATATCCCTATAAGGTGCTCCCACAGAAAATACCTCCTGGTTAGAGTTGCCTTCAAGCTGCTATCATTTCAAGGCCATGCCTTTCAACCTAACATCAGCTCCAAGGGTGTTCACAAAGTGCCTTGCAGTAGTGGTGGCTTACCTCGGAAGACAAGGTATCACCATTTTTCCATATCTGGACGACTGGCTACTGGTAGGGCAGCTCTGCAAACTACCCAGGACTTGCTCAGTTCTCTGGGGTTTCTTCTAAATCTGCGAAAATCGGTTCTCTAACCAGTACAGCTTCTCACCTTCATAGGGGTGGAATTGGATACTGTCCAAGCAAAAGCCTTCCTTCCTCTGGCAAGGGTGAAGGCCTTGGTTGACCTTGCTTCTTCCTTTTGGTCTCGGGTCTCTCTTCCAGCGAGACGGTTCCTCCAACTCTTGGGCCACATGGTAGCCTCCACTGCAGTAGTTCAGGGAGCCAGATTTCAGATGCGGGACATTCAGTTCCATCTAAGGTCCTTTTGGTCACATAGAAGGGAAACTCTCTCCAAACTGATTCCAGTGACCCGAACTCTGGTACAAGCACTTCAGTGGTGGCTGGACCAGGACAACGTCAGACAAAGGGTTCCATTTCTCCCTCAACTTCCATCAGTACTACTGACTACGGATGCTTCACTTCTATGCTGGGGAGCCCTAACGGCTCAGGGAATCTGGTCCCTGTAGGAATCTCTTCTTCATATCAATCTCCTGGAACTCAGGGCAGTTTTCCTAGCCCTTCAGACCACCTCAGATTAAGTCATGGGTAAGGTGGTCCAAATCAGGACGGACAACACTGCCAAAATGTGGTACATCAAGTAGGGAGGCACTCTGTCCACGGCCTTGTGCACGGAGGCTATTAAGATTAAGATTTGCTCTCTGGCCTATTCTCTTCAAACTTCCCTGGTAGCGGGTCATCTTCCAGGGAAAGACAATGTGTTAGCAGATTCCCTAAGCGGGATTTCACAGGGACATCACGAATGGTCCTTGAATCCTCATATTCTGAGGATCATTTTCTCCAGGTGGGGAATCCCAGAGATGGATCTATTTGCAGCACCAGACAATTGTCCGCTTCCTTTGTTTTGTTGCAGACCTCCAGTCCTGGGGACAGTTTCCCAGGATGCCCTTCATTCTGGACTGGAAGGGCAGGTTTCTGTATGCCTTCCCTGATCAAGATGAGCACTCAACCCCGCACAGTGATTTTTTTTTTTTGGTGGCTCCAGATTGGGTCACACAGCCCTGGTATCATCTTTTGTTGTCCTTGGATGTGTCGCGTCCTCTGTGTCTTCCCAGGCGATGCAGTCTTCTCTCCTCCTCCCAGGGGTGGATCTGGTTCCCCAATCTCCAGTCCCTCAACCTCAAGGCCTGGCTCTTGGAGTTAGAATATGCAGCACTTCATCTCTCTCTCAGGGAGTTCTGGATATTCTAAAGGTTTCCAGGACACCTTCCACTAGAAAAACTTACAATTCCAAATGGAAGAGGTTCAGTATTTGGTGCTCTCAGAAAGGCATCCTGCCTGATTCTGCAGACATTTCCACAACCTTAGACAATCTGGTTCATCTGAATGGTCTAGGCCTTAGGCCTGCCTCTCTAAAGGTTCATCTAGCAGCTGTCTCTGCATTCCTCTCAGCAGGGAAGGGCTCTTCCCTGGCATCTCATCCTGTTTTTCAGAAAGAGTTTCAAAGGTCTGCTCCACATTAACCCTCCCTTTAGGGAGCCTACTCCGCCTTGGGATCTTAATTTCTGCATTGCTCAACTCATGCAGCCACCCTTTGAGCCTATGGCTTCGGCCGAATTGAAGTACTTGACCTGGAAAACTGTTTCTGGTAGCTGCTACTTCTGCCAGGCGGATTAGTGAATTACAGGCCCTGTCAGTTGAACCTGACTTCATATCCTTCCATAGGGATAAAGTGGTTCTAAGAACTAATGGGAAGTTCTTGCCTAAAGTGATATTGGATTTCCACCTAAACCGGTCCATATAGCTCCCTGTGTGTTTCACTGACCATTCTTCGGGGGAAAGAAGATGACACAGTTTACATAGAGCATATGAAGGCACACAGAAATGACTGTCTTCAATTGTTTCTCACTTGTGGGGAAAGGTAAGCCTGCCACTAAAATCAGTTGCCAGGTGGATTTTCTTGTATACAAGTCTGCTATGACAAATAGGGTAGAACACCCCCTTCAGGCCTGAGGGCTCACTCCACTAGAGGTACAGCGTCCTCTCTGGCTATGACCAGAGATATTCCCTTGTTAGATCTGTAAAGCAGTCACCTGGAAAACAGTACATACATTCACCAAGCATTACTCCCTGGACATCTAGGTTAGGAGTGATGCTAGGTTTGGCACTGCAGTACTGCAGAGCCTGTTCCCAAAGTAGGTTCTGCATTCCCTCCTCCATAGTGAACTGCTTGGTAGTCTGCATTATGGCTGAATACAGCAAGACTTCATGTTTGAAGAAAAAATTACTCACCATAGTAATGTGTTCATCTAATGGAGTTTTGCTGTATTCAGACCCCCCCACTCGCCTCCCCCCTCAGAACCTGTTTTTGCAAAGTGGGCTGGCAGGTAGTGTTGCACCTCCGGGGTGTACCTTGTGCCTTCCCTTTTGGTGGGGTAGCTGTTATGTTGTTATTATGTTCATAGCCTAAATTGTCACTACCTTGTTTCTTCTTGGGTTCTCGACTTGTCTTTTTTGGACCCCAAAACTATGTTTTGCTTTTGGCTATATGTTTCAAACAATTTCCATATTTTAGTGCCTAGTTAGTTGCTCGTGAGAATCTGACTGTTACACTGGGAAGTACCACAGACAGAGATTTGAAAACCGAGCTTGAGCTCAACGGTCCATGCTTTTGCGTGGCGTCGACTCTTTCCTCTCCGGGGCAGTTCAAGTGCTGGGGCTAACTGCAGTATGTCTGAATACAGCAAGATTCCATTAGAAGAAACATTACTATGGTGAGTAACTTTTTTCTTTTGCTAGATTGTCCGAGCTCCAGGCCCTGATGTGCAAAATCCCGGATTTGATTTTTCACAAAGAATGGGTGGCGCTGCGTACCAACCCTGAGTTTCTCCTCGAGGTGGTAGCTGAAGCTACGCTGTATCCTATCCATAGCTGCCTGCTTTCTTTATGCAACACTTCAATCAAGGGGAGCATCTCTTGCATACTCTGGATGTTCATTGGATTCTGAGATACTACACCAATAGGACGAAGGGATCTCGGAAAGATTGACCAGTTGTTTGCCTCTCTTGCTCATAAGAGGAGGCAGTGCTGTTTCCAAGCAATGCCTGTCTAAATGGTTGGCTCATTATATCACTTTCTGTTATGACAAGTATAACGAGACCCTGCCGGGTAAAGTCAGAGGTCACTCCACCAGAGGGGTTGCTGCCTCTGCGGCTTGTTTCAAGAACGTGTCAGCGGCCGACATTTGTGCGGCCTCTACTTGGACTTCTGTCTATACCTTTACGAAACATTAGTTTGGACATTGCCTCTCACTGTAGAGCGGGCTTCGGGTTAGCTGTTTTGCAAGGTCTCCTTTCCTAAGACCTTCACAGCCAGAGGGTCTACTCCTGAGTAGTTTTCCTGCTCCCATTGCTTCTTGTTCCAGACTGCTTTGGACTCTGTCCTATATGCAATTACCTACTGCAAGAGCCCTTTCGAAGTAAGATAATAGTTCCGTAAGAACTTACCGTAGCGGATCTTTGAGAGAGGCTCTTGCAGTTATAACTACTTCCCCCTCCATTTCCCCTAAGCTTTTTCAGCTCCTTTTCTAGGATGGGAAATATCCGCTTCTCTTGTCTCGCCTTTTTGGCCTCTGGCGGGAAAGAACTGGAAGGCGGGTGTGGGGGACTGCCCCTTTATACTGATGTCTGTCATCTGACATGGGGCCAGTCCCTCGCCAGTGACCGCTAGCTAGAAATTTTTCTGTGGGGTCCTGACTCCTGCCGGTTCAGTCCTGTCTATAATTGCCTACTGCAAGAGCCTCTCTCTAAGATCTACTCTTACGGTAAGTTCTTGTGTAACTGCTTTCTAGGAGTGCTATATGTTCATCCACACGGTCCCACCCGACCTCCCTGGCTGCAGACACACAAACTTGGCTTCAGTGGGCTAAGATCTGGCAGCATGGGGTGTAGCCAAGGGTTATACCCCCTGGGTGGGTGGGAGTCGCCTGCTTGAAGACTTTTGGCGATCTTTAAAAGGAAAAGGGACATGCCAAATAGTGTGGATGAACATGTACCTCTCCTAGAACTACTGTTACAGGTGAGTAACCTGTTTATATAGATGTTTACACCCTTTGTCCTCACAGCATCACACTGTTAAACTTTGATCATGATATGGCAGCTGGGTGGTATTGGTGCCTTGTGAGCAGAGCAGAGAACCAAAATGCTATGTGTGGTGTGTTTTTTTTTTTTTTTTTTTTTGTTTTTTGTTTTTTTTGTTTGTTTTCTCAATGGTCCCAGCCAAAGAATCCCAGTCAGAATCTGTACAGATAGCACCCAACTGCCACCTCAGGATCAACTTTTACCAGTGTGCTGCTGTGAGGACAAAGGGTGCAAACAAATTTTTGTGTAAAATATTTTGACCCCAATTCAAATCTGATCTCTTTATTGGTTTGCTCTTGCCGTTGTTGGTGTCTGAATTCTGGGTTTTGTGGTTTTGATGTGTTGTGGTGATAGTGTAGTATATTGTGTACACATAGGACCTATGCTATTTGCATGGAGCTCAAGTTGTGCGATCAGGTAACTCTGACCCGTTCCTTTACTTTTTAGTTTATTTGGGTTGGGGTTCACCCCACCCCACCCTGTGTGTAAATTTGAGTGTGGGCCAAAACCCCACAACTTAAACTGACACCAAGTAAGGGACGTGACCAAATCGGTGCTGTATTCAGGAAGCCTTTTATGTCAAGCTTCCTAGGTGTACCCGATATTTTTTACCATCACCCACATTGTCACACTGACATCAGTAGTCTCTGTGCTGCAGAAGGCTTTTCCCCAAAGTGTCCCTTCTTGTCTAGCTTCAAGGCATGGTGCCACACATTTCAAGGCATAAAATAAGTGGATTCACATCGCAATTTGCGACCCAAGAATCTGGAAACGCGAATAAATTGCCAGCTTGATTAGCAGTGGCTGCTGATCGTAGAAGCTTCGTCCCAGTGTTTTTTTTTTTTGGGGTTTTATTTAATTTTCCTAGTGTCTAGTAGTGGGGCCCCCCGCCTTCCAGTTGCCAGTGGCCCTTTGTTTCCTGGTGTTTAGTGCCACCTCCTCCACCGATCGCCTCCGCGGCTGTAATGCTTTTTATTCCTGATGTCTAGTGGACCCCACCATCCTATCGCTGTCCTGTTATTTTGATGTTCCGTGGTGTCTAGTGACACCTCCCACCATCAATCGCTGTCCCTATTTTGTCCTCCCCCAACATGAAAGACACTGTCCATTCACTATCACTCCTCCCCACCCGACCACCCACTGTGCACCCAACTCCCTACACCCCCCAGACACTCGCCTGAACAGGTACCAGGTTTGAGATCCACTCTCCTGATCAGACACGTCTTGCTGCTGGAACCAGCAACTGCAGTATGAGCGTTAAGGTAAATGTGGTCCTATAGATTTCAATGGGGGTTTCAACTTTGGTGCATTAACTTTACATTTTTTTTTTTTTTTTTGTTACTGATCCCAAATTTTCAACTTAGCCTTTTGAGGACCCCACCTTATGAACAAGAGAACTGTCATTAAGCAGCTCCTGCCCGAAAGGTGATTTTTGCGTTCGCTTGGCAAATTTACCTTTCGGGCAGGATTTGTGTAATTAGTCATATTCATGAGGTGGGGTCCTAAGAAGGCTGTTTAAAATTTAGGCTCAAAATATGATAAAATGGAAGTTATGAAAATTTGTTGCAATTTTGCTACACACCCTCGTAACTTTGGAATCTTTTAAAGATTTTGACCCCAGATTTTCAGCATGGCCTTATTGCCACACAGCTCGTGTGTGGCAGCTATCATTTTTCAAATCCTGGCCAAAATGTGTTTCCGCATCTGTGACGCAGCATGTCATTTCAGTTGTGCAGAATTGTGCTTTGGCAGTGACTGGAAAATTTTCTGCACCGGGTATATGATGTGGGGTAATGGGAACAAGGCTATGCTGACAGTTTGGTCAAAATGGCAAATTCAGAGTGAAAACTGTGTACAATGTCTTATAATTACTTTATTGTAAGTAATAAAATGTGATTTAAAAGTAAAAATACCCATTTTAGAAAACTGCTAATCAAAATTGGCTGATTGCTAATCATTTCATTTTGATTACCAAAGGCTGCTAATCAACTCTCCAACACGAATTTATGCCTTGCATTTCTTGAGGCAGCCTACAGTTGAAAAAAGTGAGGGGGGAAAAAAAAGAAATGAAAGTTAGATAAGCAAAATGAGAACATGAAAACTGAAAATAATGATGGCCTGTTACAAAGTTCTAAACAGTATCCCGGATCCACTAGCTGTTTAAGAGCGTGCCTACTGCAGGCCTGTCTTAGCTGCCTCTTGCTGTGACTGTTGCTTCAAGTTACTTCCCAGCCCCAGATGATGGCACCTTTTGTGGAAGCCATGTGGTACAGCCATTTATAGGTGGAGAACTTGCACCACTATCCAAACAGATTTGTGAGGTTCTTTCCCTAGTTCAGTTAAAACATCAGGGTGCAGATATGAAGGACTGGTTAGTTGAGCAGACATTTTCATTTGGGAGCAGCTGAAGATGTCATCTTCTGTCTGATGCAGATTAAGTTCAAAGGTCTTGATTGGTCAGTACTAACTTCTTTGACAGAAATCTGTACTCTTGTTTTCAAGGAAAGCTGAATGTGACATCCGTATCCAACTGCCTCATGTGTCCAAAGAACATTGTAAGATTGAAATAAATGAAAATAAAGAGGTTAGTATTTGACTAATGCAGCATTGGTTTAAGTGTTTTATATGAATTATTTTGATATATTCTTTTTTTTTTTTTTAATCCAGGTCACAATAATTAACCTAAGTACAGTTAATCCTACACAGTTGAATAATAAGGTTGTTCGGCAGCCTGAGCGTCTGAAGCATGGGGATGTATTCACTATTATTGATCGTTCTTTCAGGTAAATCATGAACGTGTGTGGTCTTTTTCCTTTTCTCTTTAAAAAAAAAAAAAAAAAATTTGGGCGCAGATTTTCAGGAGTGTGTGTGCTGTTGAAAATTCAAGTGGAGATCCTGGGGGGAAACTAATGGTTTGATAAGGCATTTCTGAGACAAAGTTCCTGTTCACTTTGAAAGACTGGTTTCTAGAGCAGCATGTCAACCAGGGATTAGGTTCCAGTTTACTTCATATTTTAGCAGTGGTGACAAGGTCATTTCCAAGGTGAACATCCAAGCACTGGTGCAAGGCAGGGATCACAACTAGGCACTTACTTGATGACTGGGGACTGGAACTTGAGAGGCAGGGTTGGGCAGAATGAAGGACCTGGGGCCTGATCTGGATTGGAAATGGGGCAGAAGAGCAGAGCGCAAAGGTTTGCTCTGTGCTTTCTGATTGGGTTGGGGGATGCTGTATACTTCTGCTATCCAAATGAATATAGGAGCATGGCACGCCACACTTTAGGTAGCATTGCCCTGACATGGATTACGGAAGTGGAGGGAACAGTGCTCGCAATCCTGATAGTGCTGGGAGCCCACCACATGGTATTCTGTTTGACACTATGCAGATGAGTCTGGGCATGCAAGGCTCTAAGGGGACATATGCATGACTGTTATGGGTCCTGGATTTTCAGATGGGTCGACTTCACAAAAATTGTGAAATGTCTCAAGGAAACTCTTGCAGGGGAGGGGGGATGTAGAGAAACAGTAAGCTAATCTTAAGGGAGCCATAGCAGAGGCAACACATTTTTGTGTTACGCAACTAAGCAAAACAGAGGAAGAAATAAAAACCAGTATGGTTCTCAAAGAACGTGTCCGTGAAGATGAGAAGGCTAGCATTCAAGAGGTACAAGGAAACACAGAAAGGGGAAAACTGGGAACTGTCTTGAAAAGCAGAGGGAGGCAGGGAAAGCAGTTGGGAGAGCAATGGCTCAAACAAATGAAAAAAACAGCAGAGGTGATTAAGAAAGGATACAAGACCTTTTTCAGATATAGTAGCGAAAGAAAGACTACTGTGGGTGGGACTGGTGGGAGGGAGGGGTGTGTGCAGAGGGGGACCTAGGAAAAGCAACAATCTTGAACAAATATTATTCACAGAAGGGTAAGGAGATGGACCACTATTGGGCAATAGGAGCACCAATGGGAGAGAGGTGGACACCAGCCTGTTTATGGATTAGAGTTCTAATAGAACTGGAGAATCTGAAAGGGGACAAGACTATGGGGCCTTATGGGATAAACAAGGTAGAAGAAGGTAGCAACTTTCAGAAAAGGTGTACAAGGACAAAGGGGCATGAAAAGAGGAAGTACTTTTCACAGAAAGTAGTGGATGCCTGGGACAGTCTCCCCTGCAGAGGAAGTGGGGGCAAAAACGGTAGGGGAAGTTAAGAATGCATGGGATAGACATGAGTACTCTTGCAATAGGGAAGAGGGGGGAAGCCCCCAGGTCAGCTGGGGTCTGCAGTATTGCATTAGTTATGAGATGGGGCAGACTTGGTGAGCCCACACTGTCCTTGTCTGCCGTCCCCTTCTAGATTTCTGTGTTTCTGTGGGCTCATTTGCATGGAAAGCAGCAGCAGGTTTGCGCCCCTGCGACTGCCACACCCACTCAGAACGCTAGTCTCTGACTCCGTCCAGAACTGGACCTCTTTGCGTCCCCACTGAATGCCAAACTGCCCAGTTTCTTCTCTCTGTATCCAGGGCTTGGTGTGTTTGAGATGTGTTGTCCCTCTCTTGGGCAGGGAGGTTCCTTTATGCCTTCCCTCTTCCCACTGCTTCAGAGAGTACTGCTCAAGCCACATGCAGAATGAGTTGTCATGATTCTCATGGCGCCATTTTGACCTCGACAGATTTGATTCCCGTTGCTCCAACAATTGCCAACAAAACATCCAGTTCCTCTACCCAGTCTCCTTGCTTGCTGTCACAGGAGCAGGGTGCTGTAGTACACCAGAATCTCCAGTCTCTGCATCTGCATGCATGGCTCCTGTAGACTTTGTCCAGGACAGGTATGGTGTATCCACAAGGGTATTGGTAGTCCTAGTGGCCACAAGGAAACCCTTGACCAGGGACACGTACACCATGAAATGGAAATGTTTCTGCCTGGGGGTTTCATCTAGTCTCTTAGATCCATTCACCTCTCGTGTGAATTCGATACTAGAGTATCTCCTTTTCCTGTCTGATGCGGGCCTCTGCTATTAGTCCACAAAGATGAACTTTTCTGTACTGTCTGTCCACTTATGTACCAGTGGATAGCAGGACCCTGACGCAAATGGACTTGTCCTGTTCCTTTTTGCGTGGTATTAGGCACATTAAGCCACCAAGCTGGGACTCTTATTTCCCACATGGGATCTTTTTCGTATTAGAAAAATTTGCATTGTCTCCTTTTTGAGCCAGCTGCAAGTTGCGAGCTACGCTTCCTATCTTGGAATATGTTGTTTTTAGTTGTCATTACTTCAGCCTGGATGATTTCAGTTCTAGGTTCTGATGTGTAAAGAGCTTTTATTTGATTTTTCACAGGGTATCCCCATGTACTGATCTAAACTTTCTCCCTAAAGTGGTGTCACTCAGCTTCTAGTTCATTACCCAGAGTACTGAAAGGGGAGTCCTTATTACATACTCTGGATATTCACAGGAGTCTTCGTTTTTTTGCGTAGACCTTACTCTAACTTCTAGGAAGACGGACCATTTGTTTCAAACATGAAGTCTTGCTGTATTCTGACTATTGCAGTGATATCCAACCTTTGAACTGCCCTGGAGTGGAAAGAGTTAACTTTCCATGCAAGGCATGGAATGCTGAGCTCTAGCTCAGTTGAGACTGTCTGTTGTCGTTTGAACCCAAACCGCCAGATTCTTTACTCCGCCTCACTGAACAGTCGCTCCGGAGATTTCTCCTTTGCTCGGTTCAATTTAGTCGGTTAAAGTGTCGTTTTTTTTTCCCTCGGTTTCAACCGAATTTATTCCATCTAACCTGTCACTTCAGTCTCTGTCTGTGGTACCGTGAGTACTAGATAGATTTATTATTGTTAGCTTCTGTGTGGAACTTGTAAACGTCGGATCGGTTCGGTTTGAACCGATCAGGTTTATTAGTTTTGTTCTGCTTTTAGTGTGGTAACGGTCCCTTTGAGAGGGACTGATTTCATTCGCTTTTTTCCACGACCCCTAACACGGTCAGGAACCGATAAGGGTGTCTTGCCTGGCGGATTACCGTAAAAAGGGTAAGTTTGGTTAGGACTGGCCATGTCTGAGAAACCCAAGAGAAAAACCCGGCCCACTGGGTTTCAACACTGTAGAGTGTGTGGGGAAGCCTTTGCTAAGGCTGACCCCCACATCACCTGTGTTTGTCTGGGGTTTGACCACCTCAATTCAGACTGCCAGATTTGCAAATCTTTTCCCAAAGCTACCCTGGAAAAGAGAGTAGGTAGGCTGAGGGAAAGGGAGGCCAAAAAGTCCGCTGACCCGGATGGCCAGCCTGGTTCCGGTTCCGACCGAACCAGGAGTGCCTCGGACCAAGCGAAACTTCGGTCGAAGGAGAACCGACTCTGAGGAGTTGGTTCGGTTAAAGAAAGGATAAGTCAGCTGGCTCGGATCTACGATTCTTTCTCCCGACCGCTGATGAAATAGCCAGCATAGCGATTGTTCAGTCACTAACTCCGTTCCGACCGAACCGGCATCATCGGTTAGGGACTCGGTTCGGTCAGTTCCCCTGGTTCCGGATTATAATTTAGAGGATTTTTATGAACCGGAGGAGGAGGAGGGAGGAGAGTGAGGATAGTGATGGTGAATATGAAAGTCTGGATGTGCCCATTGACCTGGACATCTCCCCAGACAGACCTTCAGGGGTTTCTCCTCCTAGGCTTTGAGTCCCCTTCCCACTTTATGTTTTACAAAAAAGTGGCTGAAACTCTTCAGCTTCCTATGGAGGAAGCAGCAGAGGATCAGGAGGAGCCTGATTATGTTGAGATGATGGACATCCCAGAGTCCAGGAGGCTGTCTATTCCCCTCCCTAAGTCTTTTGGGAAACAGACATTTAAAATTTTAAAGACTCCTAATTCTATACCTTCTGTGGACAGAAGAATGGACAAGAAGTGTACTCTTTCAGGCTCAGATAATGGAGTACCTTTCCCAGCAATGCAGCCATGGTGGGGTAGTGCAGGCTGCTGCCTGTGATAAGGCAATATACCCTTGCTTCACACGCCCCCAGATAAGGACTCCGGAAGATTGATGCCATGGCAAAGAAACAGTACATGGCAGCATCTTTGGGACTCAGGCAGGCTAATTATATGGCCTACACAGCTAGATACCAGAAGTCTAGATGGGACACTGTGATGGCTCTAGCTAAACAGGTCCCTGGCCAGCTTGCCAAGGAGCTGGAGCAGGCGGCTGCAGATGGTATTGAGACATCCAAGGTGCAAATTCATGCTGCAGTGGACTCCAGTGATGTTTTATCTAGAGTCATGGCTGCATCTGTGGCCCTTCGTAGGATGGCTTGGCTCAGATGTACTAGCCTGTCACAGGATACCCAGACTAAGGCCATGGATTTTCCTGTTGGTAATTCTCTGTTTGGGGAGCAGACGGAGAACTACATGAAGAAAATGGACGAGTACAGGACCACCTATAGGAGTGCTCAGGACAAGGAAAGGCGAGCCACTCCCCAGAGGCAGCATTCGAGGGGCAGACCTTTTCATAGGCCTTTCTACCAAGCCCAGGCCTCCTCCTTCCGCCTTTGTCCAGAGGGGGTTCTTCAGAGGGAGAGGCAGACGGGGTACAAGCAGGTCTGCTTCCACCCCTCAGCCTAAAGCCCCTGCCAAACAGGCACCCTGATGGGTTTGCCTGGGCCGATTCTCCACTACCCGTAGGGGGCTGGCTGGCTTACATTGTCCAGGACTGGATGTCTTTAACGTCGGACAAATGGGTCCTGGAAGTAGTAAGCCAGGGACTGGTTCTCGGCTTCAAACAATTTCCCAAGATGAGAACCAGGTCCTTTCCACCTGCAAATTCTTCAGAGGCCCTTGCCTTGGAGGCAGAGATCTCTTCCCTCTTGGCTCTGAGAGCCATAGAAAGGGTTCCACCCCTACACAAGGGAAAAGGATTGTACTCCAGGTACTTCCTAACTCCCAAAAAGACAGGAGAATGGCAGCCCATCCTGTATCTCAGATATTTAAGCAAGCACCTTTTAAAGCCAGAGTTCAAAATGGTGACTCTGGGGAATAATGCTACCCTCTCTAAGGCCAGGGGACTGGCTAGTTTCCCTGGACCTCAAGGATGCCTATTTCCACATTCTCATCAGATGCTCCCACAGAAAGTACCTCAGGTTTGAGTTGCCCTCAGGCCACTATCAATTCAGAGCAATGCCCTTTGGCCTAACATCAGCTCCAAGGGTGTTCACAAAATGCCTGGCAGTAGTAGTTCCTTTCCTAAGGAGAAAAAAGATCTCCATCTTTCCATACCTGGACGACTGGCTCATAGTGGGTCAGTCTCCAGACCAAGTCAAGTCACACATACAGATGTAACTCAGCAACTGCTCACTTCTCTAGGATTCCTTCTGAATCTTTCAAAGTCAGTTCTAGAGCCAGTGCAGCTCCTCACCTTCATAGGGGCGGAGCTGGATACAGTAAGGGCAAGAGCCTTCCTTCCCCTGGACAGGGCAAGGACCCTTGTTACACTGGCCTCTTCATTCACCCTCCAGATGTCTCGACCAGCAAGGCATTTTCTGCAGCTCCTGGGCCACATGGCTGCCTCTACAGCAGTGGTCCAGGGAGCAAGATTCAGATGAGGGACATTCAGTTCCACTTAAGAGCCTTCTGGTCCCAGAGAAAGGATTCTCTGACCAGCTAATCCCAGTGACTCTAGCCCTGATCCAGGCTTTTGCAATGGTGGCAGGATCAGGACAACCTAAGGCAAGGAGTTCCGCCATGCTCAATCTCTTCTCTAATCCTTACCACAGATGCCTCCTCTTGGGCTGGGGAGCCCACTTGGGGATCTGACCACCCAAGGGTTGTGGTCATCAAGAATCCCTGCTTCACATCAATCTCTTAGAACTCAGAGCAGTGTTTCTAGCACTTCAAGTTTTTTCCAAGTCTGTTCAGAACAAAGTAGTTCAGATCAGGACAGACAATACCACCGCAATGTGGTACATCAACAAGCACGGGGGCACTCTGTCTACGGCCTTGTGCACAGAGGCAGTGAAGTTGTGGTCTCTGGCCTATTCTCTGAATACCTCCCTGATAGCAGTGCACCTCCCAGGGAAGGACAATGTCCTGGCAGATGCTCTCAGCAGGATATCTCTGGGCCATCACGAATGGTCCCTAGATCCCCTGATTTTTGAAGGTGATCTTCTCCAGATGGGGCACCCCACAGATGGATCTTTTTGCAGCCCCAGACAATCACCAACTTCCTCTTTCAAACATGAAGTCTTGCTATATTATAGACATTAGCAGTTTGATCCAGCTCTAGAACTGCCCCGGAGTGAAATGGTTAAAACCATTCCAAAATAGAATTTTTGCACGAGAGCAGCTCTATCTGTGTCATTTCAAACTTGAACTGTCAGATTTTTACTCCGCCTCAGTGAACAGTCGCTCCGGAGATTTCTCCTTCTCTTCGGTTCATTTCTTTGTTTAAAAAGTGTTTTCTTGGTTGGATTTAACGGGAATAGTTTTATTTTAACATAAAACCGTTCGTTCAAGCTCTATCTGTGGTAACCGTTAAGTAAATGAAGGTTTTGTCTGTGTGGAACTTGTAGTTATCGGTTCGGTTTGAACCGATCAGTGGGTTTAAAACTCATTTAAAACTAAAGTTACTATTTTAGAGTGCGGTTCCGGTTATCGGTTCTAAAAAAAAAAAAAAGCGTTTATTACGCTTTTTTCCAATACCCATGTGATACAGTTAGGAACCGATATGAATCTTTGCCTGGTACCGCCGCTAAAAGGGCAAGTTTTTGCTGGCTGGCATTATGTCTGAGAAACCCAAAAGAAAAACCGGGCCCACTGGGTTTCAACACTGTGATGTTTGTGGGGAAGTCTTTGCCAAGGCTGACCCACACACCACATGTGTTTATTGTCTAGGGTTTGACCACCTCCAGTCAGACTGCCAGGTATGTAAGAATTTCCCTGCAGGCTCAGGGAACCAGAGGCCAAAAAGTCCGCTGACCCGGATGGCCAGCCCGGTTCGGTGCCAACCGAACCAGAGGAGTGCTCTCTGACCAGGGCCAGACTTCTCGGGCCAAAGAAAAGCTGGTTCTGAGGAACCAATTCCAGTAAAGAAAACAAGAAAATCAACAGGTCTGGAGTCCAAAATTCCTTCTCTAACTGCTGCAGAGATAGCAAAAGCCATACCAATTGTCCAGTCCCTGTCTCAGGGTCCGTCCGAACCACCACTATCTGGCAAAAGGTCGGTTTGTCCGGTCCCAGTGGTTCAGGATTATGATATTGAGGAATTTTATGAACCAGAGGAGGGGGGAGGAGGATTATGAACAGTATGAATGTGGCTGGGAAGGTCTGGGTGTGCCCATTGAACCGGACATCTCCCCAGACAGATCTTTAGAATCTTCCCCTATGCTGTCTGAGTCCCCATCTCATTTTATGTTTTATAAAAAAGTTGCTGAAACCCTCCAGCTTCCTTTAGAAGAGGCTGTGGATGAGCAAGAGGAGCCTGATTTTGTAGAAATGATGGATATTCCAGAGTCTAGGAGATTGTCTATTCCTTTTACATAAGTCTTTTAGGAAACAAACAATTAAAATTTTAAAAGCTCCTAATCCTGTGCCTCCTGTAGATAAAAAGATGGACAGAAGTTGTACATTGTCAGGCTCTGATACAGAATTCCTGTTTCAGCAATGCAGTCATGTTGGAGTAGTTCAGGCTGCTGCCTGTGATAAAGCTAGTATTCCCTTGGCTTCACATCCTCCTGACAAGGATTCCAGGAAGATTGATGCCATGGCAAAAAAAAAAAAAACAGTATATGGCAACCTCTCTGGGACTCAGGCAAGCAAATTATATGGCTTATGTAGCTAGGTATCAGAAATCTAGATGGGATACTGTTATGCATTGGCCAAGCAGGCCCATGGCCAGCTGGCTAGTGAACTAGAACAGGTGGCTGCTGATGGCATTGAAGCCTCTAAGGTTCAGTTTCATGCTGCTGTGGATGTTAATGATGATTCCTCTAGGGTCATGGCACATCTGTAGCTTTTCATAGGCTGGCCTGGCTCAGGTGTACTAGTTTGTCACAGGATACCCAGACTAAGGCTATGGATTTTCCTGTGGTGGGAAATTCTCTGTTTGGAGAGCAGACAGAGAATTACATGAAGATGGATGAATATAGGACTACTTACAAGAGTGCCCAGACTGAGGAGCGGCAAGCCACTCCTCAAAGGCATGCCCCCAGGGGTAGGCCTTTTCACAGGCCTTTCTACCAGACTCCGGCCTCCTCTGCCTTTGCTCAGAGGGGCTTCTTCAGAGGCAGGGGCAGACGAGGGGTGGGCAGACCTGCTCCCACCCCCCAGCCTAAAGCTCCTGCGAAACAGGCACCCTGATGGGGTCGATTCTCCTGTACCAGTGGGGGGCAGGCTGGCTTACTTCAGTCAGAATTGGGCTTCTTTAACCTCAGACAAGTGGATTCTGGAAGTAGTAAGCCAGGGTCTGGTTCTCTGCTTCAAAAGTTTCCCAAGTTGAGAACCAGACTTTTCTACCTGCAAGTGCTTCAGAGACCCTGCTCTGGAAACAGAGGTCTCATCCTGTTAGCTCTCAGAGCAGTAGAAAGGGTTCTTCCTGCATCAGGCAGGGGTCTGTATTCCAGAGACTTCCTTACCCCAAAAGACAGGAGAATGGCGGCCCATTTTAGACCTCCGATATTCGAACAAGCATCTTTTGAAACCAAAGTTCAAAATGGTAACTCTGGCAATGATTTTACCTTCCCTAAGGCCGGGGACTGGCTAGCCTCCCTGGACCTCAAAGATGCCTATTTCCATGTCCTAATCAGAAGATCCCATCAAAAGTACCTCAGATTCGAACTGCCCTCAGGTCATTACCAGTTCAGAGCAATGCCCTTCGGCCTTACCTCTGCTCCAAGGGTGTACACAAAGTGTCTAGCAGTGGCCCACTTAAGGAGGCAGAGGATTGCTGTTTTTCCCTATCTAGACAACTGGCTCATTGTAGGCCAGTCCCCAGAACAGGTAAAATCTCACCTGCAGGTCACCCAGCAGCTTTTCACCTCCCTGGGTTTTCTGCTAAACCTACTAAAGTCTGTTCTGGAACCAGTCCAGGTACTCACCTTTTATAGGGGCAGAATTGGAAACAAAGCTAGCCAGAGCCTTTCTTCCCCCAGAAAGGGTAAGGAATTTAGTGGCTCTGGCCTCTTCCTTCACTCTGCAGGTCTGTTGACCAGCAAGACACTTTCTGCAGGTCCTGGGGCACATGGCTGCTTCCACAGCTGTTGTGCAGGGAGCCAGATTTCAGATGAGACATTCAGTTTCACTTGAGAACCTTTTGGTCTCAGAGAAGAGATCCCATTTCCAAGTTGGTCCCAGTGACTCGAACCTTGATCCTAGCTCTCCAGTGGTGGCAGGATCAGAGCAATTTAAGAGCGGGGTCCTTAATTTCCCCTTCTCACGACTTGACTCTCACTACAGATGCTTCCCTTCTGGGTTGGGTTGCTCACATGGGCGACCTTTCCACTCAGGAGTTTGGTCCCAGGAATCTCTGCTCACATCAATTTGCTGGAACTCAGAGCTGTCTTTTAGCTCTTCGCTTTTTCTGCATCTGTCCACGACAAGGTGATACAAGTCAGAACAGACGACACCACAACAATGTGGTACATCAACAAACAGAGGGGCACTCGTGTTCGGGCCTTGTGCAGCGAGGCAATGAAGTTGTGGTCTCTGGCCCATTCCCGAACACTTCCCCATAGCAGTTCATCTTCCAGGGAAGGACAATGTCCTAGCGGATGCCCTCAGCAGGATTTCCTAGGCCATCACGAATGGTCCCTGGATCCTCAAGTGCTGGGGATAGTTTTGCCAGGTGGGCATCCTCAGATAGATCTTTTGCAGCCCCAGACAATCACAAACTTCCTCTTCTGTTGCAGGCCTCCAGTGCTGGGCTCAGTTCCCTGGATGCCCTTCTTCTGGATTGGGAGGGAAGTTTCTATGCTTTCCCTTCTCTCCTATTCAAAGTACTAGTCAAAATCAGATCCAGCCTTGCAGGGTGATTCTGATTGCCCCGGATTGGGCCAAGCAGCCCTGGTACCCACTCCTTCTGTCTCTGACAGTCCATCTTCCCGTATGCCTCCCCAGGAATCACAATCTGTTGACTTGTGCCCAGGGAATGGTTTGGTATCCGGACCTCAAATCCCTCAACCTCAAGGCCTGGCCTTGAGGAGTTAGTTTGCTGATTTACACCTCTCTCAGGGTGTTCTTGAGATCCTAAAGGCTTCCAGAAAGCTCTTCCACTAGGGCTACTTAGTAGTTCTAAATGGAAAAGGTTTTCATTTGGTGCTGGGAAAAATATTTCCAGAATCTGCTGAATTGACCATTTTCAGATTACATGGTACATCTTAATTCCTGGGTCTCAGACCAGCTACCTTGAGAATTCATTTGGCAGCTGTCTGCTTTGTGTCAGCTGGAAAGTCATCCCTCTTTCTCTCATCCTGTTTTCTTCCAAGTTTTTAAGGATTACCCATACTAATCCTCCTTTTCGGAACCGCCCCTGCTTGGGACCTTAATGTTTGCATTGCCCAGTTAATGCAACCCCTTTGAACCTCTGTCTTCTGCAGAGCTTAAGTACCTAACTTGGAAAACTGTGTTTTTTTCTAGTGGCTATCACTTCTGCCAGACGCATAAGTGAATTGCAAGCCTTGTCAGTGGAGACTGACTTTATTTCTTTCCACAGGGATAAGGTAGTCCTTAGGACTAATAGGAAGTTTTTGCCTAAGGTGGTTTCAGATTTCCATCTTAATCAATCAATCTGCCTTCCAGTATTTTTCACTGATCACTCCTCTTCGGGTGAGAGGAGGTTGCACAAATCCTGGATGTTAAGAGAGCTCTTAGTTATTATATAGAGCGTACCAAAGGTCACAGGTTCGAATCCTCCAACTTTCTTTGCCTATGGTGAAGTTGGAAGGCAAACCTGCCACTAAGATCAGTAGCCAGGTGGATTGTCTCTTGTTCCAATTTGTTATCAGAAAGTGGACAGAGCCCCCGCCCCCTGTTGACGGCTCATTCTTACCAGGCATAGCTGCCTCTAGCTGCTGCCAGAGATATCCCTTTATTAGAGATTTGCCAGTCTGCTACTTCTTGGAAAACGGCACACTTCTTTACCAAGCATTACTCCCCTGGATGTCTAGGCCAGGAGAGATGCTCTGTTCGGCACAGCTGTTCTTCAGAGCCTATTCCTAAGTAGGTTCTGCCCTCCCCATGGAGGTACTGCTGTGTATTCTGCTAATGTCTATAATATAGCAAGACTTCATGTTTGAAAAATAATTACTCACCTTAGTAATGTTTCTTCTAATGGAGTCTCTATATTATAGACCTCCCCAACCTGTCCCCTCAGAACCTCTACTTGGGGGTGCGGCAACTTAGTGGGCACCAACTATGTCCTGTTAGCATTTTGTCCCTTTGGGGTGTGTATGTGTACGTGTGTGTGTTTTATTATACTTTTGTTCCATTTTCATATTATTAGAATGGTGTTAGTATTTCTGGTCCCCTGACTTGAGTCTTGTTTGTTGGGACCATCAATGGTTGTTATTATTTAGGTAGCCATTTGGCTAGTGTAGGTTACAGCTTCCACGCAGACCTTAGTGAGTTTGGCTCGTAAAGATCTGACAGTTCAAGTTTGAAATGACAGATAGAGCTGCTCTCGTGCCAAAATTCTATTTTGGAATGGTTTTAACCATTTCACTCCGGGGCAGTTCTAGAGCTGAATCAAACTGCTAGTGTCTATAATATAGCAAGACTCCATTAGAAGAAACAACATTACTAAGGTGAGTAATTTTTTTCTTTCTGCCTAGTCCGCTATCACCATGGGCCGCTGGGTGATAGAAGTGATCGGCAGGGGTTCTGCCTCTGGAATTATATTCTCCCCTATCGCGCCGTTGCTCGGGTGGGGGGGCTAAGGGGTTCTGCAGTTTCTGTCGGCTCGCTGAGCCGAAATTGCCTTGCTCCTCCAGAAGGAGATGATCAGCGAGGTGGAGAACCCCACTCCAGACCCAGGGTTTGTGTCCAGGTACTTCCTAGTCCCAAAACAGATTTTTTTGGGGGGGGGGGCTGGCGCCCCATTCTTGACCTTCACGACCTGAAAGTTCCTAAGGCCTCTCACCTTCAGGATGGTCATTCTGGCTCAGATCATTCCATCCTTCGAACCAGGCGTGTGGTTCTGTCCTCTGGACCTTCAGGATGCGTTCTTCCATGTCCCTATCCGTCCGTCTCATCAGCGATTCCTCTGCTTAAGAACAGAGGGATCTCTGTATGAGTTCCGGGCCATGCCCTTCAGCCTCTCCCAGGGTCTTGACCAAATGCATGGCAGTGGTGACAGTATTCCTGTGGCGCCGAGGGGTCCGGGTGTACGCTTACCTGGATGACTGGCTGATTGCAGCCCCCTCTTGGTTGGAGGTGGAGCGGTCGAGGGATCTGGCCCTCTAGGTCTGCTCTGATTGGCCTCCTCATCAACGAGGCCAAATCAGAACTCGTGCCATCGCAGGTGATTCAATTCATTGGGGCAGATCTTGACTCTCTTTGAGCCGGAGCCTGGCGGACAGGGCCGAGGTCCTTTCCTCCTTTGCCCAATCTTTTCTGGTTGGGCAGTTGCACCCTGCCCGGGACTTCCTGCGCTTCCTGGGCCTCATGGTGGCCTGCACCATCGTGGTCTGTTGGGTCTGCTGGCATATGCGTCCCCTGCAGTGGGGGCTGGCCAGCCAGTGAGTCACAGCACTCCTGTCCTCTGGACCAGCTGGTGACACAGGAGATGTGGGACGGCCTGCAGTGGTGGCTCGTCCCAGCTCACCTGCAGGAGGGTATACCATTAGTCAGTTCCGAGCCGACGGTCACTCTAATGACCGATGCCTCTCTGAGTTGGGGTGCCCATCTGGGGGAGCTCGGAGCCCACAGCCTCTGGTCCCCCTCAGGCGTCTTGATGGCACATCAACCTGCTGGAGCTTTGAGCAGTTCGACTAGCCCTCACTGTCTTTGCTTCGTTTTGTACAGGGTCAGGTGGTTCAGGTTCAGACGGACAACACCACGACCATGTACTGTGTCAACTGTCGGGGTGGGACGCACTCCTTGCCTCTGTGCAAGGAGGCTCTGCGCATCTGGTCTCTATCAGCCTGGGGGCGGATCTCCTAGCCATCCATGTGGCAGGAGCCTCTAGTAGTCTGGCCGATGCCCTCAGCCTGATGAGTGCTGCTTCTCAAGGGTGGTCTCTCCTGCCAAAGGTAGTACAAGACCTGTTCTCCCATTTGGGCTACCCTCAGGTGGACCTGTTCGGCTCCAGGGAGAATGCAAAGCTGAGGCTGTTTCATGCCCACCCACCTTAGCAGGGCTCACTGCAGGGGGATGCCTTCTCGAGTCCATGGACCCCGGGCCTCTTCTACGCCTTCCCTCCATTTCCCTTAATCCATAAGGTGCTTCTCAAGGCGAAGAGGGACAAGGCACATTTGATTTTCTGGTGGCCCCGCCAGTTCTGGAACCCAGATCTCCTCGGCCTCAGCTCCAGGCTCCCAAGGTGGCTTCCAGCCCACCCGGACCTTCAATCCCTGCACCTGATGGCCTGGTTCCTGAGCAGCTAGAGTTCACGGCCTTCTAGCATTCTGGACTACCTGTGGTCCCTTTTATCAGCTAGGGCTTGGGTCGATCCTTAAGGTGCACCTGGCAGCCATCTCTCCTTACTGGGTGCGGTCCGGCAAGCAGTCTGTGGCGCAGGAGAAGGTGATTGGGCGCATTTCTCAAAGGCCTAGATCACACATTCTCTCTGGTGCAAGAACCTTCCACCTCCGTGGGATCTGCTGCTGGTGTTGGCTAAGCTCATGGGCAAGCCATTTGAACCGATGCACAGGTGTGACATCTCTCACCTGTCGTGGAAGACCACCTTCTTCATGGCTGTCACGTCAGCCTGAAGGATGGGAGACCTCCAGCTGCTTTCCAGCGAGTCTCCTTATCTGGTCTTCCACAGGGACAAGGTTGTTCTCCGCCCCCACCCGAAATTCCTTCCGAAGGTGGTGTCAGAGTTTCACCTTAACCAGGTGTTGACTCTGCCGGTGTTCTACCCCAGTCACACCTTGGAGGCCAAATATAAGCTCCATAGTCTAGACCCTAGAAGAGCACTCTCTTATGAGTGAACAGCTGAAGTTCGGGGAGAGGTTCGCCAGCTGTTTGTCACCTACGCTGAAGCAGCAACTAGCAGACCTGCAGCCAAGCGGACGATAAGCAGGTGGGTCACCTCCTGCATAGATCTCTGCTATAGGTTGGCGGGCATGGAGCCTCCCAAAGGGATAAGAGCTCATTCTGCCCACCATACCGCTGCTTCTAGGGACGTCTCTATCCAGGAAATCTGCAGGACTGGTACGTGGAAGTCGGCACACATCTTCATTTCTCATTCCCACATTGACCTAGAGTCGCGGTGGGATGCTGGTTTTGGGACCTTGGTTCTCCAGTCCTTGTTCCCTAAGTAGGGGGTGCGCGCCTTGCGCCTTTCCTCCTGGAAAACTGCTAGGAGTCTGCCAACAAGTGTGGATTGAACAACATATCCACGTCCCTAGAAATACAGGTTACTCACCTGTAATAGGAGTTCTAGGAGTGATATGTTCATCGACACGAGCCACCCAACCTCCCCAGCTTCTCGCTACCTGGCTTCCAGCGGGCTAGATCTGGCATCATGGAGCGGAGCAGAGGGTTTTACCACCTGGGTGGGAGGAGCCAGCTTGAAAACCTTCTTACAACATTTAAAGCAACAAGGAACCTACCAACAAGTGTGGATGAACATATACCACTCCTAGAACTCCTGTTCCAGGTGAGTAACCTGTATTTCTTCTCTCGGTGATAGGAAACTGAGGCGGTTCTATGCTTTATGCTAATTGTCTCCGGCCGGCAAACTAAGGTGGTGCCAGGGTACCGCCCTTTTAAACTGTTGGTGACGAGGGGTGGGGCCACCCGGGTAGTCCCCCTTGGACTGCCAACTAGAATTTTTCCGTAGGTTCCTAGTGCCTGGTGGCATAGTCTTAGTGGTTATTACCTGCTGTCAAATCTCTTCTCGAAGTTCTGTTATGGTAAGTTCTTGCATAACTACTTTCAGGACCAGAACAGAAGCAGGAAGAAAGGGAGAAACTGAGGAATCAAGGCCACGAAGACAGTTGGGGATGGAGCAAAAGGGCAGCAAAAACGAGTGTAGATAAAGGAGGGGCTGCAGAACGTGGAAGGCCATGTTATCAAATGCCAAAGTCTGGGAAATAAAATTTCAGACCTGGAGGCCTTGTTTAGTAGAGGCAGACCAGGACATATCTGCAGTAACTGAGAGATGGTACACTGCAAATCATGGTTGGGACATTAATTTACCAGACTATGCTCTCATCAGGAGGGATTGAGCAGGGGTATAAAAGGTGGTGGGTAGCTGTGTATGTCAGAGAGGCATCAAAGGAACAGAGGTGGGGGGCGCGAGGCACTGTGGATCACCCTTGAGCCAGGCAATGGCAAAGCAATCCACGCAGGGGTGATTTACACACCTCCAGTTCAGGGGGGGGAGGCGATGGGGATCTAGTGGATCAGATTCACGAGATGGCATCAGAGGCTGTGAGGGATTACTACTAGGTGATTTCAGTATCCAGTCGTGGGCTGGAAGATCCTAATAACTGCATCCTCCAGGAGCTGTGACATTCTGGATTCATTGCAGGGGGCAGGCCTTAGACAGCTAGTGAGTGAGGCCACTAGGGACACGGTGATTCTGGACCTCGTACTGTCCAGGTGGATTGTCAGCTGGGATCCAGCGACCACCACATGGTGTGGTTTAGCATGGGAACCGAGACGCAAGCTAGTCATACAAAGGTGAAGGTATTAGATTTCAGGAGGGCAGACTTCCCTGAAATGGGTAGGTGCATCAGAGTAGTCCTGGAGAGTGTGGAGGTGAGAGGGGGTTGAGGAGCAGTGGGGGCAACTAAAGGACGCCATAGTGGAAGTGACAAACCATTGCATCAGGTTGGTGTCGAAGGGGAAGAAAAGGAAACCACTGGTTCTCGAAAGAGGTAGCAGACAGAGTAAGAGCTAAAAGGTGAGTTTCAGGAATGAGATGCAGGGACCCAAAGGGAGAAAGACAGGGCGGGTGTACCTCAAGTGTCTGGGAAGACGAGTAAGGCTTATGAGCGTAAAGGCGTGGTCTGAAGAGGGATTAGCATAGACAGTGATGAAACTGGACAAGACATTCTATAGATACATCAGTGGAAGAAAAACAAGGGGAGTGATGCTCAAAAAGGATGAAGGAGAGTGCAATTAGGGAGACCTGGACAAGGCAGAAATACTGAATGTATCACTAAAGAGGGGGATGGTCTAAGAGCACAGCTGGGTAACAGATGCATAGGGGAGGGAGAGGTGAACAGTAGTCCATTCACAGTGGAGGAACTCTCAAAGCAGAACGTGGACAAAGCTATGAGGCCAGATGCATACACCCAAGGATATTAAGGGAGCTGCGAAGAGAAGTAGCGGCACCTCTGGCAGCTTTGTTCATAGTCGCTCAACACAGGAGTGGTTTCAGAGGACTGGAAGAGGGAACATGTAGTCCCTTTACACAAAAATGGAAGTAGGGAGGAGCCGGAACTACAGGTTGGTCAGCCTAGACTCAGTGGTAGGGAAGATCATGTAGGCACCGTTGAAAGAATTGTGGCACACCTGGAAGCCAGCAGTGCCCAGGATCCAAGGCAGAATGGATTCACAGCAGTCGTGTCAAATGAATCTTAAATTTTTTTTTCGATTGGGCGATGAAGGAAGTAAATCGGGGTGGGGGGATGTGGATGTCGCCTACTTCTATTTCAGCAAAGCCTTCCACATAAAAGGCTGCTTAACGAGATGGGTTGCCTGGGCATATGGGGCACAGGGTGGTAGACTGGGTTAGAAGCTGGCTAGCAGACGGGAGACGAAGTGGTGGTAAATGGGATCCAATCCGGGAAGAAGGGGGTGACCTGCAGGGGTCTCTGATCAGTCCTTGGGCCAGTCCAGTTTAATGTCTTCATTAGTGACATTACGGAAAGGCTGGAGGGAAAGATCTGCTTATTTGTGGATGATATCAAGATCTGCAACAGGGTGGATACCCCAGAAGGGTAGAGAAAATGAAGGACCTGAGGAAGCTTGAAAAATTCTGAGGTGTGGCAGTTGGGGGTTCAGTACAAACAAGTGCAAAATAATGCACCTGGGGAAAACCTGCAGGATGGGGGGATACTAAGGATGGAGGAAACCTGGTGATATAATTTGACTACCCAAAGGTGTCAAAGCAGTGCACAAAGGCTGCAGTAGAGCCATTGGCATGCTGGTTGCATAAGCAGGGGTATCACTAGCAGAAGGCGAGAGACGGTAATGCCATTGTATAAAACACTGGTGAGGTCTCACCTACAGTACTGTGTGCAGTTCTGGAGGCCTTCGAAAAGACATCGACAGGGTGGAAGCAGTCCAGAGAAGGACGACCAAGATGGTATATGGCTTGCACCACAGAACACAAGAGATCAGATTAAAGGACATCCGTATGTAGTCAGTGGAGGAAAGGAGAGAGTGGGGGGGCTTTGATGGAAAATTCAGATTCCTCAAGGGCATTAAGGTACGGTGGGGGGAACTGGACGATGACATCTTCCAGTGTAGGATTACGAGAACAAGGGGGCATGAGATGAATTTGGAGGGGGCAGGTTGAGAGGAAATGTGAGTTTCTTCAGAGGGTGGAGGACACACGGGATAGCCTACCACAAGAGGTGGTGGGAACCAGCACAGGGTTTTAAACATGCCTGGGATTGGCACAAGGGAGCCTTGAGGTGGGGAGGAGTGATGAAAACCTCAAGACCAGTTTGGGTCTGAGACTGCAAACATGTATAGGGCTTACAGACAGACTAGATGGGCCTTGCGGTTCTGTCAACAATTTTTATGATCTTATTTCCAGAGGGCTCTTGTAGTAGGTAATTACATATAGGACTGACGCTGGCAGGCGGCAGGACCCCACGGAAAAATTTCTAGCTAGCAGTCCCTGGCGAGGGACCGCCCCATGTCAGGTGACTGGCGTCAGGAGAATTGGTATAAAGGGGCGGTCCCTGACGCCCGCCTTCCAGTTCTTTCCCGCCATTAACTCGTGCAGTGCCTTGCGGAAAAGTTCATGCTTCATCAGCCCTATCTTCGGGTTTTTACCGAAAATAATTGCTTTTTCGACTAACGTCAGTACAATTGTCTGTGTATGTCGTCCCCTACTCCCTCCGAGCACAAGAATAAGTGCGATTCGTGTGGCGCCCAACTACCGCACAAGGACGGCCACTCCCTGTGCCTGTTCTGCCTAGGCCCCGATCACCGGGTGGAGATGTGCCAGCACTGCCTCAGTTTCAGTGCGGCTACCCGGAAAAGGCGGCAGCAATCCCTGGAAGCTGTTATTCTGAAGTAAAAATGAGTTCAATGGAGAAGGAGCTCAAAAAACTGAGGCAAGCGTCCACTTCCCGGCCATCGAAGAAGGAGAGCACGGGACAAGGCTCTTCCACGCGACCTCGGGAGTCGCTGGGATGCAGGTAACGTCCCCTCCGGGGGACTGCTCCTTGACGGCCGCCTCAGAGGCTTCCGAGGGGGCGTCGTCCCACCCATCTGGCTTGCGCTCGGGCCTTGCGGGCGCCTCTGGCAGTTGAGGCCTCTGCCCCAGGTTCGACCGCAGGCTTGTGGCTTACCACTGTGGGCGACTCCTGTAAGCCGGGCATCGGCTCCTCCGTCTGCCCGGAGAAGGCCGGTAAGTCCAAGCCTTTGGGGGCCGCGCGCGACCTCCACTCCACCAGACCAGGTCGATCCTCTACTCGACCTGCCTCCGTGATGGTTCATAAGACTGGACGCCGCTCCTCTGGCCTCGCCGGAGCCGCCTTAAGCCACACATTGCCTCGTCTGACTCCGCTGGCGGAGAACCGGGCGACGGACTCTCCCACGTCCGTACCTGGTTCTCCACAACCATCGCTGCCGCTTGGGGAACCAGAGTCTCCCCAACTCCCCGGGATTTCCCCATTCCCGGCATGGTTAGATCTTCCTTCTCGTTGGTCCTTCTGCCACCTGGTGCCAGGACTGACATCGCTCCCTGGACGCCGCCCCTGACGTTGGTACCTCCTACACCAGGGCCTCAGGACGCCAGCCCTGACACCGGGTCTTACCGACTCCGGAGATATCCCACTCCCGCCGGGCCTTCCGCCTCCAGGCCTTCCACTATGGACCCACCTGTGCTGGAGGTCACCGGCCGGGCTGTCTGCTCCGCAGGCGCCCCCGGTACCCTCTGTCCTATCTGGAGCCGCGGTACCCGACGCTGGCTACCCGCAGCCAGGTTTTGGATACGCTCCATACGGTTACAACCTGTATCCCTATCCCCCGCCTCCTCCTCCACCACCCTCGCGTCTGCCGGTAGACCTGCAGGAGTCTCTGACCTCCTGGTGGGCTGAGGCCAAGGCTCAGCTCACCAAAGAGGTAGAGAGCCGCCTTCCGGCGATGGTGCCATCTCAGGTTCCCGCACATCCGAGGCACCACACTCCCTCTCCACATCCGGATTCCAGAGTTCTTGCGTCTGGATCCAGAGAAGGGGAGGACACGCTTTCCCGGGGACTTCCCAAGGGGTCCGTTCCTCCCCCGGGTAGGGAAAGGTAGTCTTTTTTTTCCCCTTCACCCACAGACTCCTCGGATTCTTCTGACGGTTGCTCCGAGAGAGACGACTAGCTTCGGGCAGTGTTGTACGCTCTCCAAGCCCTTCACCAATACATCCTTCCCGGCCACCTTGCCGTCCAGACAGACATGTGCGTGGTGTGGTACATCAACAAACAAGGAGGGACTCGGTCCTACCCTCTTTGCAGGGAGGCAATGAGGGTTTGGGATTGGGCAACACAACACGACCTTCACCTCACGGCAATTCATGTTCTGGGAGTCGACAACACCCTGGCAGACAAGCTAAGTCGCTCTTCTGCTCTGACTCACGAGTGGGAACTGGACCAAGGGGTCCTAGGCAATATCTTCCGATTTTGGGGAACACCACAGATCGACCTGTTGGTATCCCTTCTAAATGCAAAACTTCCCGTCTTCTGCTCGCTCGTTCCAGAGCGAGGCGCTTTTTTGGAGCGACACTCCTGTCTGTAGACTGGAAGGACAGATTAGTCTATGCCTTTTCCCCCAATTCCACTTATCCCACGAGTCTTGCAGAAACTAGCTTCAGAAGGAGCACGAATGATTCTGATTGCTCCTTTCTGGCCCAGGCAAGCTTGGTTCTCTGTTCTACAACAATATTCGGAGGATCCTCCTCTTCCTGTCTCTCTGTTTACTGACCCAGGATCAGGGGACCCTGATCCATCCAGGCCTCCAATCCCTTCAACTGCATGCATGGCTCCTGCAGACTTAGCCCAATCCTGTTTTGGAGTGTCTCCCAAAGTGGCAGAGATTTTGGTGGAGGCCGGAAAACCCTCCACCAGATCTACCTATGCTATGAAGTGGAAAAGATTCACTATCTGGGCTGCTTCCAAGAACGTGGAACCTTTCTCCTGTTCAGCGGGGCTTCTGCTGGAGTATCTGTCAGCTGTTTGACCTGGGTCTCAGTCATTCTTCTCTGAAGGTACACATGGCGGCCATCTCGGCCTATCATGTTCCCTTCGCAGACAAAGCTTTCGCTCAATTGGAGGTCTCTAAGACCCTTCTCAGAGGGGTCCTCCACCTGAGGCCTCCCATCCGTACTCCTGCTCCCGCTTGGGACTTGAACTTCGTTCTCAGACTTACACTCCCTCCTTTAGAACCTGCAGCTTCTGCGGATTTGAAACTCCTTTCGTGGAAGACTCTTCTTGGCCGTTACTTCAGCTCGGAGAATTTCCGAGCTCCAGGTCCTGATGTGCAAATTCTCATACTTGATTTTTCACATGGAACGAGTTGCTCTTCGCACGAATCCTAAGTTTCTCCCTAAAGTAGTAGCTGAGTCTACTTTGAATCAGTCTGAGTTGCCTGCCTTTTTTACGTAGTACTCTAATTAAGGGGAGTATTTACTCCATACTATGGATGTTCACTGGATTCTGAGATACTACACCAACAGGAGAAAGGATCTCGGAAAGACTGACCAATTGTTCATTCCCTTTTGCTCATAAGAGAAGGCAGTGCTGTTTCCAAGCAATGCCTGTCTAAGTGGTTGGCTCATTTCTGTTATGACAAATATAACAAGACCCTACCGGGTCAAGTAAGAGGTCACTCCACCAGAGCAGTAGCTGCCTCAGTGACTTGTTTCAAAAATGTCTGCGGCAGACATCTGTGCTGCTGCCACCTGGACTTCCGTCCATACCATTATTAAACACCATAGTTTGGATGTTGCCTCTCGCCGTAGAGCAGGCTTCAGGCTGGCTGTTCTGCAAGGCCTATTGTCTTGAGGCTTGCACAGCTAGAACTTCTTTTTGGAGTAGTTTTCCTCCTCCCGGTGCTTCTTTGTTCCAGACTGCTTGGGATTCAGTCCTATATGTAATTACCTACTGCAAGAGTCCTCTCGAAGTAAGATAGTACAGTTGCGTAAGAACTTACCATAACAGATCTTCGAGAGAGGCTCTTGCAGTAGGTTATACCTTCCCGCCCTCCATCCCCCTAGGCTTTTTCAGCTCCTTTTCCAGTGAGGGAAATATCCGCTCATCTCCTGTCTGGCCTCTTCTGGCCTGTGGTGGGAAAGAACTGGAAGGCGGGTGTCGGGGACTGCCCCTTTCTAACGACTTCTCCTGACGCCGGTCACCTGATGGGGCGGTCCCTCGCCAGGGACTGCTAGCTAGAAATTTTTCCGTTGGGTCCTGCCGCCTGACGGCATCAGTCCTATATGTAATTACCTACTGCAAGAGCCTGTCTAAGATCTACTGTTACGGTAAGTTATGTAACTGTACTTTTCTGTGGTCCAGCTCTTTTAGTTCCTTGTCGACATGGCAGTGTGCCTGCACAGAGAACAGGGTTCGCCACTAACCCTTCTGCCGAGGGTAGTAGGAGAACCTGGGAGTAGGCATGGGCAGAAGATGCACGGCAAGAAGCTGGATGCTGCCACAACTCCAGGGAGGGACCCAGTATGGCTTCTACCACCAGAAAGTCCACCCCCTGTGGAGTCATCTTTGTCCAGGACCTCAGGTGGGACTTGGCCCTCTTCTGGACCGGCTCCAGCTGTATCCCTGTAGACCTGAGATGAGCTAAAGCAAGATCTTGGACGGGGGGGGGGGCAAGTCTTCTGAGAACTTCCGATCAAAGCTTGGGGTTCTAGAGGAATGCATAGAGGTGCCATCTGTATCCGGCGACTACACTGCCCTCTGTTCCCCAGGAAGCGGTCATGATTCGCCAGAGCTGGTAATCTGAACTGAAGGTTGCCCAGGGATACTGGAGGCCCACCAAAGCAGCCTTTGATGGGGCCCCGTGCAAGGACTGCTTGATGCAGAGGCTCCACAGATCGGTGGGGAAGCTGGAGAAGGCTCAGCTGGACTAGAACTGGCCTCACCGGGGTAGACCACGGAAGCGCCAGGACCTGCTGGGAGAATTGGCCCTGCTAGAGGACCCACTGCTGCCGAGGGAGCTCCTTGTACTGCTGCTGCAGATTGTGGCACAGCCTCCCCTTATCCAGAGACGAGGAGGAAGAGCATCAGCGGCGCTTTTGTGAAGGTAGAGAATGGTCAGAGTTCTGAGATTAGGACTGGGTCTTAGACATGTACTCCAACCGGTGACAAATATGCTGTCATTGAGGGAATGCGGGAGGAGGGGTTTTGTAGACCATGGGAACCCGGTCCTGCCATGAGTTGCTCAATGGGGAGGATCTTCTATGAGGAAACGGCAGTCTGCCAATGTCTCCTGTCCCTCCTGGGAGTGGGCTGTCTCTTAACTTGTACAACAATGGGTTGACCGGAAAATCTGGGCTGACTGGTTGGCCTGCATGTCAGCCAGCAAGCCCGACTGGAACACAGATGAGCTAGCAGCCTATTCTTCAGCCCTCTTGGGATCGGCCAAACAAGTGCTCGATGACAGTGGTCGAAGGGGTCCCAATCGCTTCAAGAACGAGCCTGCCCTTGGTCCCAGAACCTACGGTGGGACTTTCTAAGCTGTGCCATGGAAGAGCCCTTTCCCTGTGGAAGGGCCCACCCTGAAGGTTTGGATGGGACTGACATGTCCCTAAAAGGACCTGGTGAAGGAATGCCCCTGCAGAGGTACACACCCGGGTGGGGGGGCAGCTCCGGGGCAGAGGAAGACCACCACAGCCTGAACTGTTGCTGCCTCATGTGGGGCCAGCTAAGAGGCTGAGCCTGCAGCTGCTGCTGCACATTGCGGGCGTCCTTGGACCGAATGGGTGGTTCCCGCTCATCTAGCCGTCCAAGCAAAAGCCGGGTATAACAGTTCTCTTAAGGAGGAAGGGAGCCCTCAAACAAAAATACACAAGGCATGGGGGAGTCTGTTCGTAACATTTTTTGTTTGCATGTCACACACTGTGCTGGCTCTGTATTCGGCATGTTCCATGGAACGGGACAGCAGGATCGAGAGGAATTGGCAAAGAAAGAAAGAACTAATTTGTCAAAACGCGTGGAGAGAAGAGAAAATAGGGCCTGTAACATGCACAGAGAGCTGCGAAGGAGGAAACTTCTTACAGTGTAAAGGAATATTTTTTTCAAACATGAAGTCTTGATGTATTCTGACTATTGCAGTGATCTCCAACCTTTGAACTGCCCTGGAGAACAGAGTTAATTTTCCATGCAAGACATGGAATGCTGAGCTCTAGCTCAGTTGAAGCCTCTGTCTGCTGTTATTTGAACCCCAACCGTCATTCTTTACTCTACATCACTGAACAGTCGCTCCGGAGATTTCTCCTTCGCTCGGTTAAAGAGTCGTTTAAAGTGTTGTGTTTTTTTTTTTTTGCTCTGTTTCAACCAAATTTCTGCTTCTAACCTGTCTCTCTGTCTGTGGTACTGTGAGTACTAGATAGGTTTTTATATTAGTTTTCTGTGTGGAACTTGTAAACATTGGATCGGTTTGAACCGATCAGGGGTGGGTGTGTGTGTGTGTGTGTGTGTGTTGAAACAAAAAAAAAAAAAAACACTTCTGTCTTAGTGTGGTAACCGGTCCGTATCGGTTCTTTTAAAAAAAAAAAAAAAAAAAGGATTTCATTACGTTTTTTTCCAAGACCCGTAACACGGTCAGGAACCGATAGGGGTGTTTTGCCTGGCTGATTCCCGAAAAAAGGGTAAGTTTTGGATTAGGATTGGCCATGTCTGAGAAACCCAAGAAAAAAACCGGGCCCACTGGGTTTCAACACTGTAGTGGGTGGTGGGGGGGGGAAGACTTTGCTAAGGCTGACCCCCACACCACCTGTGTTTGTCTGGGGTTTGACCACCTCAATTCAGACTGCCAAATTTGTAAAAGTTTTCCCAAAGCTACCCTGGATAAGAGAGCAGGTAGACTGAGGAAAAGGGAGGCCAAGTCCACTGACCCGATGGATAGCCTGGTTCGGGTCTGACCATCCAGGAGGAGTGCCTCTGACCCAGGGCGAACTTGGAGCAAAAGGAGAACCGATTCTGAGGAGTCGGTTCCGGTTAAAAGAAGGGATAAATCATCAGGTTCGGATCCACAAGTTCTTTCTCCGACTGCTGATGAGATAGCCAAAGCGATAAGGAGAGTTCAATCGCTAACTTCGGTTCCGGCCGAACCGGCACCATCGGTCAGGGGCTCGGTGTGGTCAGTTCCCCCGGTTCCGGATTATATTTTAGAAGAATTTTATGAACCAGAGGTGGTGATGGTGATTGTGAAAGTCTGGATGTGCCTATTGACCCGGGACATCTCCCCAGACAGACCTTACGGCGTTTCTCCTCCGAGGCATTGAGTCCCCTTCCCACTTTATGTTTTACAAGAAAGTGGCTGAAACCCTCCAGCTTCCTATGGGAGAAGCAGTAGAGGATCAGGAGGAGCCTGATTTTGTTGAGATGATGGACATCCCAGAGTCCAGGAGATTGTCTATTCTCCTCCATAAATGTTTTGGGAAACAGACATTTAAAATTCTAAAAACTCCTAATTCCATACCTCCTGTGGGCAGAAGAATGGACAAGAAGTATACTTTCAGGCTCAGACACAGAGTTCCTTTCCCAGCAGTGCAGCCATGTTGGGGTAGTGCAGGCTGCGGCCTGTGATAAGGCAAATATTCCCTTGGCTTCACTCCCCCCAGACAAGGACTCCAGGAGGATTGATGCCATGGCAGCATCTTTGGGACTCAGGCAGGCTAACTATACGGCCTACACAGCTAAATATCAGAAGTCCAGGTGGGACACTGTGCTGGCTCTAGCTAAACAGGCCCTTGACCAGCTTGCCAAGGAGCTGGAGCGGGTGGCTGCGGATGGGATTGAGGCATCCAAGGTGCAATTTCATGCTGCTGTGGACTCCAGTGATGCTTCATCTAGAGTCATGGCTACATCTGTGGCCCTTTGGAGGATGGCTTGGCTCAGATGTACTAGCCTGTCACAGGATACCCAGGCTAAGGCCATGGATTTTCCTGTTATTGGTAATTCTCTGTTTGGGGAGCAGACAGAGAATTACATGAAGAAAATGGACGAGTACAGGAGCACCTACAGGAGTGCTCAGGCCAAAGAAAGGCAAGCTACTCCTCAGAGGCTGCATTCCAGGGGCAGGGGCAGGCATTTTCATAGGCCTTTTTACCAAGCCCAGGCCTCCTCTTCTGCTTTTGCTCAGAGGGGGTTCTTTAGAGGGAGAGGCAGACTGGGTATGAGCAGGCCTGCTTCCACCCCTCAGCCTAAAGCCCCTGCCAAGCAGACACCCTGTTGGGTCTGCCCGGGCCTCTACCTGTAGGGGGCAGGCTGGCTTACTTTGTCCAGGACTGGAAGCCTTTAACATCAGGCAAGTGGGTCCTGGAAATAGTAAGCCAGGGACTGGTTCTCAGCTTCAGAAAATTTCCCAAGATGAGAACCAGATCCTTTCCACCTGCAAATCCTTCAGATGCCCTTGCCCTAGAGGCAGAGGTTTCTTCCCTCTTGGCTGTCGGAGCCATAGAAAGGGTTCCTACCCTACACAGGGGCAAAAGATTGTACTCCAGATACTTCCTAACCCCCCAAAAGACAAGAGAATGGCAGCCCATCCTGGATCTGGGATACCTAAACAAGCACCTTTTAAAGCCAAAATTCAAAATGGTGACTCTGGGAATAATTCTGCCCTCTCTAAGGCCAGGGGACTGGCTAGCCTCCCTGGACCTCAAGGATGCCTACTTTCACATTCCCATCAGGTGCTCCCACAGAAAGTACCTCAGGTTTGAGTTGCCCTCAGGCCACTATCAATTCAGAGCAATGACCTTTGGTCTAACATCAGCCCCAAGGGTGTTCACAAAGTGCCTGGCAGTAGTGGTTGCTTTCCTAAGGAGAAAAAAAGATCTCCATCTTTCCATACCTGGACAACTGGCTCATAGTAGGTCAGTCTCCAGACCAGGTCAAGTCACATCTTCGGATAACTCTGCAACTGCTCACTTCCTTAGGGTTCTTCCTAAACCTTCCAATGTCTGTTCTGGAGCCAGTGTGGCTCCTCACCTTTATAGGGGCGGAGCTGGATACAATAAGAGCAAAGGCCTTCCTTCCCTGGGCAGTGCAAGGACACTAATAGAACTGGCCTCTTCTTTCACCCTTCAGGTGTGTCGACAAGCAAGGCACTTCTTGCAGCTCCTGGGCCACATGGCAGCCTCTACAGCAGTGGTCCAGGGGGCAAGATTTCAGATGAGGGACATTCAGTTCCACTTGAGAACCTTCTGGTCTCAGAGAAAGGATTCCCTGATCAAACTAGTCCCAGTGACTCGAACCCTGATCCAGGCTCTGCAATGGTGGCAGGATCAGGACAATTTAAGGCAAGGAGTTCCTTTTGTCACTCAGTCTCATTCACTAATCCTCACCACAGATGCCTCCTTCTTGGGCTGGGGAGCCCACTTGGGGGATCTTGCCACCCAAGGGCTTTGGTCACCTCAAGAATCTCTGCTTCACATCAGTCTCTTGGAACTCAGAGCAGTGTTTCTGGCACTGCAAGCTTTTTCCAAGTCTGTTCAGAACAAAGTAGTCCAGATCAGAACAGACAATGCCACCACAATGTGGTACATCAACAAGCAAGTACTACTGAGTCACGTGCACAGAAGTTGTGGTCTCTGGCCTATTCCCTACAAACTTCTGTCACAGCAGTTCACCTCCCAGGAAGGACAATGTCCTGGCAGATGCTCTCAGCAGGATATCTCGGGGTCACCACAAATGGTCCCTAGAACCCCTACTTTTGAAAGTGATTTTCTCCAGGTGGGGCACTCCTTGGATCTTTTTGCAGCCCCAGACAATCTCCAACTTCCTCTCTTTTGCTGCAGACCCCCAGTATTGGGCTCAGTCCCCCTGGATGCTCTGGTACTCAATTGGGAAGGGAAGTTCCTGTATGCTTCCACCCCCACCCCTTCTCTCTCCTGTTCAAGGTACTAGTCAAGATCAGGTCTCAACCCTGCAAAGTGATTCTGATCGATCCAGACTGGGCTAGTCAGCCCTGGTACCCACTGTTGCTGTCCTTAGTAATCCACCTTCCCCTGTCTCTTCCCAGGAATTACAACCTGTTGACATCCCCTCAGGGGAGGGTTTGGTATCCGAATCTCAAATCTCTCAATCTCAAGGCTTGGCTCTTAGTTTGCTGATCTGCACCTCTCTCAAGGTGTCCTGGATATTCTAAAGGCTTCTCGAAAGCCTTCCACCAGAAAGACTTACAACTCCAAATGGAAAGGTTCACTATTTGGTGCTCTGGTAAGCATATTTCTCCAGAATCTGCTGGGTTGCCTACAGTCCTGGACTATATGGTTCATCTCAATGGCTTGGGACTCAGACCAGCTACACTCAAAGTATATTTGGCAGCTGTTTCTGCTTTTTTTGTCAGTAGGCAAGCCCTCTTCTCTTTCAGCCCATCCTATATTTTGCAAATTTTTCAAGGGACTGTTGCACACCAATCCTCCTTTCAGGGACCCTGCTCCTGCTTGGGACCTTAATGTTTGCATTGCTCAGCTTGAGCAACCCCCTTTTGAGCCTTTGTCCTCTGCAGAGCTCAAGTATTTGACTTGGAAAACTGTGTTTTTGCTAGCCATTACCTCTGCCAGGCGCATTGGTGAATTGCAAGCCCTGTCAGTGGAGCCTGATTTCATCTCTTTCCATAGAGATAAACTGGTCCTAAGAACTAACAGGAAGTTTTTGCCTAAGGTGGTTTCAGATTTCTACCTTAATCAGTTTGTCTCTTCCTGTTTTCTTCACTGACCATTCCTCCTCTGGAGAGAGGAGGCTGCACAACCTGGACGTAAAAAGGGCCCTTGGCTACTACATAGAGCGCACCATGGGTCACAGGTTTGACTCCCTCCAGTTGTTCCTCACTTATGGAGAGGTCTCTAAGGGAAAACCTGCCACTAAAAGATCTATTGCCAGGAGGATTGTCTCTTGTATACAATTCTACGAAAAATTGGGTAGAATCCCACCCTCAGGCCTGAGGACTCGCTCTACTAGAGGTCCAGCTGTTTCCCTGGCTGCTGCCAGGGATATTCCTATCTTAGAGATTTGTCAAGCAGCCATCTGGAAAACAGTGCATACTTTCACCAAGCATTACTCTCTGGATATCCAGGCTAGGAGTGATGCTCGGTTTGGCACAGCAGTACTTCAGAGCCTATTCCCAAAGTAGGTTCTGTCCCTCCTCCATGGAGGCACTGCTTGGTAGTCTGCAATAGTCAGAAAACTTCAAGACTTCATGTTTGAAGAAAAAATTACTCACCTTAGTAATGTTGTTTCTTCTAATGGAGTCATGATGTATTCTGACCTCCCCCCTTCATCCCCTCTCAGAACCTGGTTTTTGGGATGTGGGTGGGCAGGAGTAGTGTTGGCACCTAGAGACGCCCCCTTTTTTCTCACCCTCCTTTAGTTTGGGTGTGTTGTGTTTTTGTTTTTTGGGTTTCCTGACTTGTCTTTGCTTTGAAACCGAAAAATCCTTTTATCAAATTTAGTTGCCAGTTGGCTAGTGTGAGTTTACAGTTTCCACACAGAACTCCCAGTGAGTATAATGCGTAAAGATCTGGCGGTTGGGGTTCAAACAGCAGTCGGAGGCTTCAACCGAGCTCAAGCTCAGCGTTCCATGCCTTGCATGGAAAGTTAACTCTTTGTTCTCCGGGGCAGTTCAAAGGTTGGAGATCACTTCAATAATCAGAATACATCAAGACTCCATTAGAAGAAACATTACTAAGGTGAGTAATTTTTTCTTTGCATGCTCCTTTTGACTTCTGCCAACCCAGCCACCCACTCCTTCGGGCAGCTTTCCCTTACCTGTGCCACTTTCCCATTCCACAGTCTGCTGCCTCCTATTGACCTGACTCATCCCTTCAGGGGAGCCCCCCACTACCTGTAGGGGAGATCTAAGTGCTTGAAGGCACTTCCTTGCATCTACATCAGGCGGAGGAGCAGCTCGGGGTGGGGGGGGCGCTCTGGCTTCGGCGAGGGAGGCGGGCCACCGTCATCTGGCTGGCACGGGTGTCTTTTTCTCTTTCTGTCTTCCCGCTTCCCACCCTAATTGAGCCAGAATGGACGGCGACCTGAGTTAGACATCTGTGGGTGTATCGAGGCTGCACGCCAGCTAGTACTTCTACCAGTCAACCTCCAGGTGCCAAGGCCCAGCCCCCCAGTCTGTTCTGACAACTGGGCGCGGGATGTGAACACTGTTTGCCAGCATGCTGAGCGAACCCCTTCACTCGGTGCCACGAAGCCACAGAAAGGAATATCTGACGCCATGGGATGATGCCGAGCAGGATACCATGCGGTTGAGTGGGAGGAGCATAGCTAGTAGGCGTTCGGCGCCACGAAGCTGGCAGAAAGGAATATATGACATAATGGGATGATGCTGAGGAGGATGCCATGCAGACTTGTGGGAGGAGCTTAGCTAGGAGGAGATTGGTTAGATTTAAAAGGAAAGGGAGATTGCAAAGGTGTGGAATTGTTCGCCATATCCACGTCTCTGGAAAAGTACATCATTTAGGGGAACAAATTATTTCTGAAACACAAAATTGGACAGATGCCTATTTTAAGTAAGTTCTTCTCCCCTAGCGTTTATATACAAAGCTAAACAAATTTGCTTAAAGAGCAGGGGCCCAATATTCAAAGGTTTGTATTGGTGGAAATGGGTGTTTGCCCATCTAAACCGGGTTTTGTACTTAAGCGCGATATTCGGTGACAGTTGCCTGAGCAAATGGCGCCCATGTAAACCATAATTTATGCAGGTGGGCAAAAGGAGGGGCACGGCCAGGAATATTCATGCAGTCCCTTATTCGGCGCATTTGCACTGCGCAAAATGTGTTGGTGCGGTCCTTTTGCACAGCGGAAATACTGCTGAGTCAACCCCCCATTTTTGGGGAACCCTTGCTGCTGCCGGAGCTACTGCACCCAACTACCAAGTTGGCTGGTGGGGAGCACACCTGCCACTTGGTACCCAGTATGCAGACCCTTCCTACCGATGGCCAGACTGACTGTGTCAAAGGCATTCCCTGCTGCGTAGTGATCCCACCCACCTCTGATCGCCCGCCTGTATATGACTACTAATTCCTGGTGCCTAGTGATCTCCCTCTTTACTATTGCAGTGACAAACTAACAAGTATCCCTGGTGCCTAGTGGTGTCTCTCCCAAAAAAAAAAAACAAAAACCTTTGAGCCAACATAACGATAAGACAGGAATCCCTGGCTTCTAGCACCAAGCACCCAACCTGCCAAACCCACCTTACCTGCATAGTCTGTGCCACAGATCCATACAGGGATCACCACAGCACTCCTCGCATCTCTTTGGTCAGCCGCCGTATGCAGTGCCAGTGAGTGTGCCCTATATAATGTACTGGGCATGATTCCTCTGCTGTACAGTAGATGTGTGCCCTGCAGATTACATAGGGTGAGTGCTGTCTGGCATAGCATGTCAGCTGACCAAGGAGGTGTGAGGAGGGCTGTGCCGGTTGCTTTATGGCCTTCCATGGAACCGATGATGCATGTAAGGCGGGGTGGCTAGACGCCAGGGATTCCTGTCCTCTCCCAGTGGTCATGGCGGGGGGGGTGAGGTGGTCCACTGGTTACCAGGGACCATTTAAATGTTGAGTGTTGTAATGCCTGTTAGATTTGTGCGTGGTGTGTATCTTTGCCATGCTATTCTATCTGCTACGGGGGTGGGGGTGGACGACTCTGGCCACCAGGGAGTCTTATACGTGTTATGTGGCCAGGAGGTTCCAGTTCACTGGACACCAGGCATGTGCTCTCATTCTGCAGTCCCGGGGATCGGAAGGAGGGTACCACTATGCAGGAGGTATATGTTTTGCTTGGGTAGTCATGGCAAGGGGGGGGTGACCCACTGGCACCAGGGATATTGGTCGTATGGCAACTGGGGAAGAGACCCACTACACAGCCATTTTATATGCTGGGCCAGTGATTGGAGGTGGGGTTGTGCGAAACTAAGCACAAGGGAGGGTATATGTTGGTTGGGCTGGCGATGGGGGACTACTAGAATTTAACCAGGCAATGGGGTGTGGTGCCATGCTAACTTTGCTGTACTACTCAAGCAAATGATGGGCAAATGAGGGGCCTTGCATGCTCAGTGGGTCATTTGGATGGATCCCTCTGGAATTTGAAAATGGGTCTTTGGTGCTATCATAGGGAGCCATGTAGGGGCAGTGCTACTTGCCAGTGTGCTATCCAACTGAATATAGAATCCTCTGACCGCTGAGCAGTTGCAAAGTGTAGTGCACTCTGCTTTATGCTGCTTTTAATATTGGGCCCCAGATGTCTGCAAAAATGAAGATATGGGTGTGTGGTTCGGTTGAAATGGAAATGGTTTAGTTGGCAAATTATGGAAAATGAACAGGAAAATATCGTAAATACATTTTGATGATACAGTTTATTAGTTGTAGTTTCCAGGGCAACGTGCAGTGTAAATCAGTGTGTGGTTTTGTTTGCATAGGTTTGAGAATCCTTCTGCATCAACTCCTAGGCAGCGACGGAAGTCTGCATCTCTGAAGAACGAAACTTTGCAGGTAATGTTGGTATTCTGATGCCAAATTTGGCTCCTTTCTGTAGCACTCAACATTGTCAATGGGTATTAATAAATAAGGGTAATGCGCACCCTCACTAGGGGAAGTGGCACAGCCTAAACCTGTGACTCTTGTGTAGAGCACTGGGCACATGAACATTTTGAATAGCAGAGAATCTCCAGTCTTTGCAGTGCCACTAATGGGGAAAGAGCATGGAACATTCTGACTGAAGATTTTTTTTTTTTCCTAACTTCATTGTCAGGAGTAGATTGGGGCTCCCTGGTAACAGGAGGCACCCCAAAATTTAAAAATCATGCCTGTTAAACTGCAGCATTAAAATAGACGAAAGTGCTAGTATAACTCCCTATTTGAAAACCCAGGAATCCTTCACTGGCAACTGCAGTCAGCACCTTTGCTGCTCTCCGAGATATTTGGTGAATTTTTTCGAATTAAATTGAAAACTCTGGTCATGCTTGCCTCTGCCCTCTAATGTGAGATTTCTTTCCCTGAGTAGCATCGCCCTGAACTTGCGCCCACTTTGGGAGATGACATTACTTATTTTATAAATACATGTTGGAAATTTGTTTAGTTGGGTGAAAAATAAACTCTGTTACGGTGTTTCAAACATGAAGTCTTGCTGTATTCTGACAAATGCAGTTAGGTCCTGCCTTTCAACTGTCCCGGAGAACATAGAATTAGCTTTTCTATGCATGGAATAGAATGTTCATCTTGAGCTCGGTTGAAGCTTCTGCCTGTTCGAACTGCAACTGTCAGATTCTTTACTCCGACCCACTGAACAGTCGCTCCAGAGATTTCTCCTGCTGCTCGGTTGAAGTGTCTGTTTTCAGTTGGTTTTTCTTCCGAAATTGTTGTTTCCGCATAGTCGGTTCAAGTGTCTGTGGTACCGTGAGTACTAGATAGGTTTTGTTTTGTTTTCTGTGTGGAACTTGTGAAGCTGTGGCTGAACCGATCATTTTGAGGTAAAATTTATACTTTGCTTCAATGTGTGGTTACTGGTCCGTGTCGGTTCTACAAAAAAAAAGGGGTGGGGGTGGGGGTTAGTACTGTGTTTTCCAAGACCCGTGGCGTAGTCAGGAACCGATAGGGGAGTCTTGACTGGCGATGTCGAAAAAGGGTAAGTTTGCTAGGTTAGCCACGCCTGAGAAACACGAAAAAAACGGGCCCACTGGGTTTCAACACTGCAGTGTGTGTGGGGTAGGTCTTTGCTAAGGCTAATCCCCACACCACCTGTGTTTATTGTCTGGGGTTTGACCACCTCGATTCAGACTGACAAATTTGAAAACATTTTCCCAAATCTACCCTGGAAAAGAGATTGGGTAGACTGAGGGAAAGGGAGGCAGAGAAGGCCGCTGACCCGGATGGCCAGCCTGGTTCGGTTCCGACCGAACCAGGAGTGCCCTTTGACCAGGGCGATACTACTTCAGGCAAAAGGAGAGCCAATTCCGAGGAATCGGTTCTGACAGAAAGAAAAAAGACAAGTCTAATGGTTCGGATCCAGAATCTCATACTCCGACTGCCGATGAAATAGCCAAAGTGATTAGGATTATGGAATTGCTTCAATCAGTTCCGACTGAACCGGCACTTTTTGGCAGAGGCTCGGTTCTGTTTGTTCCCCCGGTTCCGGATTATACCCTGGAAGAATTTTATGAACCTGAGTTTGAGGAGTAAGGAGAGTTGGAAGATTATGGTGATGGTGAAAGTCTGGATGTGCCTATTGACCCGGACATCTCCCCAGACAGACCTTCAGGTGTTTCTCCTGCTAGGTTTTGAGGCCCCTTCACACTACATTTTACAGAAAAGTGGCTGATACCCTCCAGCTTCCTGTGGAGGATCAGGAAGAGCCTGACTATGTGGAGATGATGGACATCCCAGAATCCAGGAGACTCTTTTCCCCTTCACAAATCTTTTGGTAAGAAGACACAAAAAATTCAAGTCTCCCAATTCCATACCTCCTGTGGACAGAAGAATGGACAAGAGGTATACTCTTTCAGGCTCGGATACAGAGTTCCTTTATCAGGAATGCAGCCATGTTGGGGCTGCTGCCTGCGATAAGACAAACATTCCCTTGGCATCACACACCCCACCCCACCACCCCACCCCCGAGGACTCCAGGAAGATTGACACCATGGCAAAGAAGCAGTACATGGCATCATCCTTAGAACTCAGGCAGGCTAATTATATGGCCTATGCAGCCAGGTACCGAAGTCCAGGTGGGACACTGTACTGGCAATGGCTAAATAGGCTCCTCCCCAGCTTGCTAAGGAGCTGGAGCAGGTGGCTGCGGATGGGATTGAGGCATCGAAAGTTTTCATGCTGCTGTAAACTCCAATGATGTATCAAGAGTAATGGCTACATCTGTGTGTCTTCGGAGAATGGCTTGGCTCAGATATACTAGCCTCTCACAGGATGCCCAGGCTAAGGCCATGGATTTTCCTGTAGTCAGTAATTCTGTTTGAGGAGTAGACAGAGAATTACATGAAGGAAATGGATGACTACAGGACCACTTACAGGAGTGCTCAGGCCAAGAAAAGGCAAGCAGCTCCTCAAAGGCAGTAGTCCAGAGGCAGGCCTTTCCAAAGGCCTTTTTACCAAGCACAGGCCTCGTCTTTTTCACAGAGGGGGTTCTTCAGAGGGAGAGGCAGAAGGGGGATGAGCAGGCCTGCATCACCCCCTCAGCCTAAAGCCCCTGCCAAGCAGACACCCTGATGGGTCTGCCTGGGTCAATTCTCCTATCCCAGTAGGGGGCTGGCTGGCTTATTTTGTCAAGAACTGGATCTCTTACATCAGACAAGTGGGTCCTGGAAGTAGTAAGCCAGGGTCTGGCTCTCCGCTTCAAAAAAATTCCCAAACTGAGAGCCAGATCTTTTCCACCTGCAAATCTGAGACCCTTGCCCTAGAGGCAGAGGTTTCTTCTCTCCTGGCTCTCAGCTAGAGAGTACCTACAAAGGATTCGGCAAGGGATTGTACTCCAGGTACTTCCTAACCCCCAAAAAGACAGTTGCGACCCTTTCTGGACCTAAGATATCTGAACAAACATCTTTTGAAGCCAAAGTTCAAAATAACTCTGGGAATTATCCTTCCCTCTCTCGGGCCAGGGGACTGGCTAGCCTCCCTGGACCTCCAAAGATGCATAGCTTCACATTCTCATCAGGTGCTCCCACAGAAAGTACCTCGGGTTTAAGTTGCCCTCAGGCCACTATCAGTTCAGAGCAATGCCCTTTGGCCTAACATCAGCTCCAAGGGTCTTCACAAAGTGCCTGGCAGTAGTTGTTGCCTTCCTAAGAAGGCAAAAGATTTCCATTGGATGACTGGCTCATAGTAGGCCAGTCTCCAGACCAAGTCAAGTCACACCTGCAAGTGACCCAGAAAGTGCTCACTACTTTAGGATTTCTTCTCAACCTACCAAAATCAGTTGTCGAGCCACTGCAGCTCCTCACCTTCATGGGGGAAGAGCTGGATACGGTAAAAGCAAGAGCCTTCCTTCCCCTGGAAAGGACAAGGACCCTCATGGAACTGGCCTCTTCATTCACCTTTCATGTGTCTCGACCAGCAAGGCATTTCCTTCAGCTACTGGGCCACATGACAGCTTCTACAGTACTGGTCCAGGGCGCAAGATTCCAAATGAAGGGCATTGAGTTCCACTTAAGAGCTTTTCGGTCCCAAAGAAAGAATTCCCTTACCAAACTAATTCCACTGACTAACTCTGATCGAAGCCCTGCAATGGTGGCAGGATCTGGACAGTTTGAGGCAAGGGGTTCCATTTGTCACTCAGTCTCATTCAGTGGTCCTCACCACAGATGCTTCCCTGCTGGGCTGGGGAACCCATTTCAGGAACTTACCACCCAGGGACTGTGGTCGCCTTGGGAATCTCTGCTTCAAACAACATGAAGTCTTGCTATATTATGACACATGCAGTGAGTCCCAACCTTCGAACTGCTCCGGAGGTGAAAGTTAACTTTCCATGCCAGGCATGGAACCTTGAGCGCGAGCTCGGTTGAAAACTGTCTGTTCTTCAAACTCAAACTGTCAGATTCTTTACTCCGCCTCACTGAACAGTTGCTCCGGAGATTTCTCCTTCTGCTTGGTTCGTTTTGTCGGTTAAAGTGTTATTTTATCGGTTTTTTGACCGAAATTAAACTGCAACTGGCTGGTTCAAGCTCTGTCTGTGGTATTGTAAGTAATAGATAGGCTTACATTTATTTTATTCTGTGTGGAACTTGTGAACGCTTTTCGGTTCGGTTTGAACCGATGAGGTTATTCTCAGACTTTACTAGTCCTTATTTAGAGGCGGTTCCGGTTCTTATTGGTTCTTAAAAAACTGATTTCATTACGTGTTTTTTTTTTTTTTTTTTTCCACGCCCGTGACATGGTTGGGAACCGATAAGAGTATTGCTTGGCGGATTGCCTTAAACGGGCAAGTTTGGTTAGGCTGGCACTATGTCTGAGAAACCCAAAAGAAAAACCGGGCCCACTGGGTTTCAGCACTGTAGTGTTTGTGGGGAAGCCTTTGTTAAGGCTGACCCTCACACCACCTGTGTGTATTGTTTGGGGTTTGACCACCTCAGTGCAGACTGCCAGATTTGTAAGAATTTTCCTGCTGCCACCATAGAAGAGAGAGTTGGTAGGCTCAGGGAAAGGGAGGCCAAAAAGTCCGCTGACCCGGATGGCCAGCCCGGTTCGGTTCCAACCGAACCGGAGGGAGTGCCCTCTGACCAGGGCGATACTTCCTCGGGCAAACGAAGAGCCAGCTCTGAGGAGCCGGTTCCAACTAAAAGGACTAGAAAGTCATCTAGTGTGGAGCCAAAAGTTTTTTTTTTTTCTCCAACCGCTGAGGAAATAGCTAAAGCAATTCAAATTGTCCAGTCACTTTCCCCGGTTCCGACCGAACCGACACCATCAGGGAAGCGCTCGGTTCGGCCGGTTCCACCGGTTCAAGATTGATTTTGAGGATTTTTATGAACCGGAGGGGGAAGAGGAGAGTGAATGTGGTTTTGAAGGTCTGGATGTGCCCATTGAACCGTACATCTCTCCAGACAGACCGTCAGGGCTTTCTCCTCCCAGGCTATCTGAGTCCCCTTCTCATTTTATGTTCTATAAGAAAGTTGCTGAAACTCTCCACCTCCCTGTTGAGGAAGCTGTTGATGACCAAGAGGAGCCTGATTATGTAGAAATGATGGATATTCCAGAGTCTAGGAGACTGTCTATTCCTTTGCATAAATCTTTTCGGAAACACAGTAAAAATTCTAAACTTTTCACACTATACCTCCTGTTGATAAAAGGATGGACAAGAGGTATACATTATCAGGCTCTGATACGGAGTTCCTCACACAGCAATGCAGCCATGTGGGGGTAGTGCAAGCTGCAGCCTGTGACAAGGCAAATATTCCTCTAGCTTCCCACCCCCCTGAAAAGGACTCCAGGAGGATTGATGCCATGGCAAAGAAACGGTACATGGCAGCATCTTTGGAACTTAGACAGGCAAATTATATGGCTTATGCTGCTAGGTACCAGAAATCCAGATGGGATACTGTGCTGGCCCTGGCAAAACGGGTCCCTGACCAGCTTGCCAAGGAGCTGGAACAGGTGGCTGTGGATGGTATTGAGGCATCCAAGGTGCAATTTCATGCTGCAGTAGACTCTAATGATGTTTCATCGGGTCGTGGCTACATCTGTGGCACTTCACAGAATGGCTTTGCTCAGATGTACTTCCCTGTCACAGGATACCCAGACTAAGGCCATGGATTTTCCTGTTGTGGGCAATTCTCTGTTTGGGGAGCAGACAGAGAATTACATGAAGAAAATGGATGAATATAGGACCACCTATAGGAGTGCACAGGCCACTTCTCAAAGGCAGCATCGCAGGGGCAGGCCTTTTCACCAAGTCCAGGCCTCTTCTGCTTATGCCCAGAGGGGGTTCTTTAGAGGGAGAGCCAGACTGGGTACAAGCAAGTCTTCCTCCACCCCTCAGCCCAAAGCCCCTGCCAAGCAGGCACCCTGATGGGGTGGCCCAGGCCGATTCTCTACTACCTGAAGGGGGCAGGCTGGCTTACTTTGTCCAGGACTGGAAGTCTTTAACATCAGACAAGTGGGTCCTGGAAGTAGTAAGCCAGGGACTGGTTCTCGGCTTCAACAAAAATCCAAAGATGAGAGCCAGGTCCTTTCCACCTGCAAATCCATCAGAGGCATTTGCCCTAGAAACAGAAGTTTCTACCCTCCTGGCTCTCAGAGCTGTGCAAAGGGTTCCACCCCTACCCCAGGGCAAAGGGTTGTACTCCAGGTACTTCCTTACCCCAAAAAAGACAGGAGAATGGCGGCCCATCCTGGATCTCAGATACCTCAACAAGCACCTTTTAAAACCAAAATTCAAAATGGTGACTCAAAAAATTGTTACCCTCTCTAAGGCCAGGGGACTGGCTAGCGTCCCTGGACCTCAAGGATGCCTACTTTCATGTTCTTATCAGAAGCTCCCATCGAAAGTACCTCAGATTCGAACTGCCCTCAGGCCATTACCAGTTCAGAAGAATGCCCTTCGGCCTCACCTCTGCCCCGAGGGTATTCACAAAATGCCTGGCAGTAGCAGTTGCCCACTTAAAAAGGCAATAGATTGCCATCTTTCCTTACCTGGACGACTGGCTCATAGTAGGCCAGTCTCCAGAACAAGTCAAACTACACCTTCAGGTAACTCTGCAACTGCTCACATCTCTAGGTTTCCTCCTCAATCTTCCAAAGTCAGTTCTAGAGCCTGTCCAGCTCCTCCCCTTCATAGGTGCAGAACTGAACACAAAAGAAGCCAGAGCCTTCCTTCCTCTGGAAAGAGCAAGGACCCTGGTCTCTCTAGCCTTCTCTTTCACCCTGCAGGTCTCTCGACCAGCAAGGCATTTTCCGCAGCTCCTGGGGCACATGGCTGCTTCTACAGCAGTAGTGCAGGGAGCAAGATTTCAGATGAGGGACGTCCAGTTCCATTTGAGAGCCTTTTGGTCTCAAAGGAGAGACCCTCTAGCCAAATTGATCCCAGTGACTCGAACCCTGATCCAAGCCCTTCAGTGGTGGCAGGACCAGAACAATCGGGGGTGTCCCTTCACCCCTCAGTCTCACTCCTTAATCCTTACTACAGATGCATCCCTCTTGGGGTGGGGAGCTCACATGGGCGATCTCACTACCCAGGGATTGTGGTCCCCACAGGAATCTGTGCTCCACATCAATCTGTTGGAACTCAGAGCAGTTTTTCTAGCACTTCAGGTTTTTTCCACATCTGTTCAGAACAAAGTCGTACAGGTCAGAACAGACACCACCACTACAATGTGGTACATCAACAAGCAAGGAGGCACTCTGTCTACGGCCTTGTGCACCGAAGCAATGAAGTTGTGGTCTCTGACTTATTCCCTGAACACCTCCCAGGCAAGGACAATGTCCTGGCAGATGCTCTCAGCAGGATTTCCCAGGGCCATCACGAATGGTCACTGGATCCCCTAGTACTGGAGGTAGTATTTGCCAGATGGGGCACCCCGCAGATAGATCTCTTTGCAGCCTCAGACAATCACCAACTTCCCCTTTTTTGCTGCAGGCCCCCAGTGTTGGGCTCAGTCCTCTGGATGCCTTCCTTCTCAGTTGGGAAGGGAAGTTTCTCTATGCTTTTCCCCCTTTCCTCTTCTGTTCAAGGTGCTAGTCAAAATCAGATCTCAACCCTGCAGGATGATCCTGATTGCTCCAGATTGGGCCAGACAGCCCTGGTACCCACTGCTTATGTCCTTAGCAGTCCACGTTCCCCTGTGTCTTCCCAGGAATCACAACCTGTTAACCTGTGCCCAGGGGAGAGTTTGGTACCCGAACCTCAAATTTCTCAATCTCAAGGCCTGGCTCTTGAAGAGTTAGTTTGCTGACCTACACCTCTCCCAAGGTGTATTGAATATCTTGAAGGCTTCTAGGAAGCCTTCCACCAGGGTTGCTTGTAATTCCAAGTGGAAAAGATTTTCCATATGGTGCTCTGGCAGGCATATTTTACCAGAACCTGCTGAGTTACCCCCAGTCCTGGATTATATGGTGCATTTGAATACTTTGGGGCTGAGACCAGCTACCTTAAAAGTGAACCTGGCAGCCGTGTCTGCTTTCTTATCAGCCATTAAACCCTCTTCTCTTTTGGCTCATCCTGTATTCTCCCAAGTTTTTCAAGGGGTTGCTTCACACCAACCCCCATTCAGGGACCCTGCCCCTGCCTGGGATCTTAATATTTGCATTGCTCAGCTTATGCAACCCCCTTTTTGAGCCCTTGTCTTCAGCAGAGCTTAAGTACTTGACTTGAAAAACTGTTTTTGGTAGCCATCACTTCTGCCAGGCGCATAAGTGAATTACAAGCATTGTCAGTGGAACCTGATTTTATCTCCTTTCATAGAGATAAGGTGGTCCTCAGGACTAACAAAGTTCTTGCCTAAGGTGGTTTCAGACTTCCACTTTAATCAATCTGTCTCTTCCTGTGTACTTCACTGACCATTCCTCCTCTGGCGAGAGGAGACTGCACAGTTTAGATGTCAAAAGAGCCCTTAGTTACTACATAGAACGTACCAAGGGTCACAGGTTTGACTCCCTCCAACTGTTTCTCACTTATGGTGAGGTTGGTAAAGGGAAACCTGCCACTAAAAGATTCATTGCCAGGTGGATTATCTCTTGTATCCAATTTTGCTATGAGAAGCTGGGTAAGGTTCCTCCCTCAGGCCTGAGGGCTCACTCTACCAGAGGTACAGCTGCGTCTCTGGCTGCTGCCAGGGACATCCCTATCGTAGAGATATGTCAAGCAGCTACTTGGAAAACAGTTCACACTTTTACCAAGCATTACTCCCTGGACATCCAGGCTAGGAGTGATGCTCGGTTTGGCACAGCTGTGCTTCAGAGACCATTTCCTAAGTAGGTTCTGTCCCTCCTCCATGGAGGTACTGCTGTGTAGTCTGCATATGTCATAATATAGCAAGACTTCATGTTTGAAGAAAAAATTACTCACCTTAATAATGTTTCTTTTAATGGAGTCTTGCTACATTATGACCTCCCCTCTCAGAACCTCTACTTTTGGGATGTGGGTGGGCAGTGTAGTGTTGGCACGTAGTAGATGCTCACCTTATTTTTCACCCCTCCTTTTTGGGGTGTTTGGGTGTTGTGTTTTTAATTTTTTGGATCCCCTGACTTGAGTCTTTGTTTTGGGACCAAGAAAAATGTGTTCTTATATTTAGTAGCCAGTTGGCTAGTGTAGGTTTATGGCTTCCACACAGAACCTTGGTCAGTTTTGCTCGTAAAGATCTGACAGTTTGAGTTTGAAGAACAGATGCTCGCGCTCAAGGTACCATGCCTGGCATGGAAAGTTAACTCTTTCACTTCCGGAGCAGTTTGAAGGTTGGGACTCACTGCATATGTCATAATATAGCAAGACTCCATTAGAAGAAACAACATTACTAAGGTGAGTAATTTTTTCTTCACATCAGTCTCTTGGAACTCAGCAGTGTTTCTGGCACTGCAAGCTTTTTCCAAATCTGTACAGAACAAGGTGGTTCAGGTCAGAACAGACACCACCACCACCATGTGGTACATCAACAAGCAAGGAGGCTCTCTGTCTACGGACTTGTGCACAGAAGCAATGAAGTTGTGGTCCCTGGCTTATTGCCTGCAGACCTCTCTGACAGCAGTTCACCTCCCAGGGAAGGACAATGTCGTAGCAGATGCACTGAGCAGAATATCCCAGGGCCATCACGAATGGGCCTAGATCCTCTGGTGTTGAAAGTGATTTTCTCCAGATGGGGCACTCCAGAGATGGATCATTTTGCAGCCCCAGACAATCACCAACTTCCTCTTTTGTTGCAGGCCCCCAGTCTTGGGTTCAGTCCCCCTATTTGGTCTGATCCTGAACTGGGAAGGGAAACTTCTCTATGCTTTCCCCACTTCCCTCTCTTGTTCAAAGTGCTTGTCAAGATAAGGTCACAGCCATGCAAAGTGATATTAATTTCTCCAGACTGGGCCAGGCAGCCATGGTATCCCTTGTTGCTTTGCCTAGCAGTCCATTTTCCCCTGTCTCGTCCCAGGAATTACAGCCTGTTAACATCCACTCGGGGGAGGTTTTGGTACCCGAATCTTCAGTCGCTCAATCTCAAGGCTTGGTCCTTGAAGAGTTAGTTTGCAGATCTGCATCTTTCCCAATGGGTTCTGGATATCCTTAAGGCTTCTCGAAAGCCTTCCGCCAGAAAGACATACAACTCCAAATGGAAAAGATTCAGCATTTGGTCTTTTTAAGAAAAATATTTCTCCAAACTCTGCTGAATTGCCTTCGGTTCTGGATTATATGGTCCATCTTAATGGCCTAGGTCTCAGATCAGCTACTCTCAAGGTACACTTGGCAGCTGTTTCTACTTTCCTGCCTGTAGGCAAGTCTTCCTCTCTGTCATCCCATCCTGTATTCTGTAAGTTTTTCAAGGGATTGCTTCACACCATTCCCCCCTTTAGGGATCCTGCTCCTACTTGGGATCTTAATGTTTGCATTGCTCAGCTTATGCAACCCCCTTTTGAGCCTTTGTCCTCAGCAGTGCTTAAGTACTTGACTTGGAAAACTGTTTCTAGGGACATGGATATGTTCATCCACACTGTCTGGCAGGTTCCTTGCCGCTTTAAATCTTGGCCGGAATGTCTTCAAGCTGGCTCCTCCCACCCACCCACCCAGGTGGTAAACTCTCTGCTTCCTCCCAAGATGCCAGATGTTCTTACCGCTTGGAAGCTCGGGTTCCCTCCTTAACGCTCTGTGATAGACTGGATCCTAATTCTTTTGTTCGCCCGAAACTCATTCTTAAGTTTTCAAGACTTCGGTCAAATTACTTCCTCGCGGCTGCGATGGACAGATTGACTCCCAGTTTTCGGCGGTGCTCATGTGGGCAGAAAATGTCCAGGACAGATCCGCACTCCACGTGCGTCTACTGCCTCGGCCTAGACCATGACCCGCAGGCCTGAGAGTTATGCTGTTAGTTTTCTGCCAACGTCTTGGAAGACCGCACTGCCTGGTTACAGCTTGAGTGCCCCGAGAACCACTACCTACCGGTGAAGTCAAAGGAGGCCCATTGGGCGGTGTCCGGCGGCTGGGTCTGCTGTGCAACTTGAGCAGATGATCACACTCGGAGTTGACCCAGTCCGCATCTTCATCTTCCTCGGTTGCAGCATTTCTCCCACTCTCTCTGGGATCCTTCCACACAGCTTCTTTTAAGGGGCTTTACCAATCCCTCTCCACGAAGGGAGCGGGGCCATCGGGACATTCTTCTCGGTCCAAAAAGGACTCGAAAGGCAAGTCCCACCATCTGCGTTCGTGGGAGCAGGAGAGGTCCCCTTCCCCGGACAGTCTACACTTGACTTCGGTCGAGGTTGTGGCTAAGGCCGCTGGCTTCATGGTGTCCCAGTCAGGTTAGCCGTCCGAAAACTTTTATCGACCCGTCGGACGGGCTGTCGACTGCTGAAGCAGACAACCCTTCTTCACCGGTTCCCCCGGTGGAGACGGAGGACTTGCCTGCGCCTCCCGTGCCGGAGTACCCGGTCAAGGCTTCTGAGCCGAGGGAAGAACGGGTGTTCCCCGCCACTTCCCAGACCTGTCCTCGGAAACACCAAGGGTTTCTGTCTCGGACGTAGTCTCAGTCCAGCCGATCCTGCTGACATCAGCGTTGTCTGTCTTGGCACTGAGGTAAGCGGTGCTACCGCTCGTCCTCATCTTCCTCCTCGGAAGAAGAGAGGATTCGGCCCAAATTGTGTCGACGCTACGAGGAGCTAATGTGGCAGCAGTTACTTCTGTCCGGGAACAAGCCGATGCCTTCTCCGGCCATCACATGGCTGTCACCTGAACGGCCGAAACAGCCCCTCGCTGTAGTCGAGGGGCCCATGCCTGGGCCAGTTCGGCTGAAACCAGCTGCCCCACCGATTGTCGTGGAACCTCCACAACTGAAATCGGGGGTGCCGACCAAGGAGACTCGGTCGGGTCAGGGTCTGCCCCACAGTTTGTCGGTCACCCTCACTCCCGACCGTTCTCGGCAGGTGGAGGGTGGCTCAGGCCCCAGGCAGCCCTTCGTGGACTACTCGGAGTCGGACCACTTAAGACTCCCCCGTTTTCCAGGCCCCTTGACCTGGAATCCTCCGGTGGGGCCGTCGATGGACAAGAGTCCATTATCCTTTATGGGTCTGCTTCGGCTCATCTGAGTCCTCCGGGATGCAGCTCGAGCCCATATCCAAGCGGGCCAAGTATCCCCTGACTCGGATACTGGACCGAGGGGATTCGCCCACGGAGGCCTTTCTGATGGCTGAAGCCATTGTTGGCCCAGCCTTGGAGCTTTGGCAGCGGCCGGCTTCCTGTCCTGCCCCTTCGGCCAGGATGGCCAGGAAGTATGCGGTCCCTACCGGCTCTTTGTCCAGTTTTTCAGAATACCCCTCCGCAGAGTGGTTGGTCACCGATTTAGCGTTTTCTGGTGTTCCGGGAACACTAGGGATGTGGATAAGCCCCTCCCCCCGGACAAGGAGTCCAAAAAAGCTGGACTATGCCGGGCACAAGGTGTACGCTACGTCCTCTCTTGGCCTCTGCCAGGCCAGCTCGGCTGTGCTGATGGCACACTTCTCCCACGCCTTCATTGGCTCCTTGGATGAGGTGATCCCTCGACTCCCGTCCGACCTGCAGACCACGGTCAAGCAGGTACGGGACCAGGTAAGGGCAGTGGCAAAACAGCAGCTCCAAACGGTTCTGCACATTGGAGACTCCTGTGCCAGATCAGTTGCGGCCGCAGTGGCCATGCGCTGCAGAGCATGGCTGAGGATATCCTCCTTCACGGCGGATACCCAGCAAAAACTGGCGGATGTCCCCTTTCTGGGGACTGACCTGTTCGGCCCTGGAGTGGAAGGTCACTTCCAGCAGATCAAAGTCCAGTGCTACTCTGGACTCTGTCACCTCCGCCGAGAAGGACAAGGGCCGTTGCCAACAACATAGATTCTTTCGCCCTTCTGCACCTGCGGAACGTCCAGCCGACAGCACCAGCATCAGGGCCAGCAGGCTCGCGCGTGGCACCCCAAAGCCAAGCCTGCGGCTTCCTCTATCAGGAAGCAGGGAGGAAAAGGCCCAGGAGGTGCCTTGGCTGGTCCCTCCTCCAAGCCTGCCCAGTGAATGGTTGAGGGGTGTCACCCCCAGACTCGTCACTCCCCCCTGTGGGGGGACGGCTCTGCCCCTTCCTTTCTGCCTGGTCCGCTATCACCTCTGACTGCTGGGTGTTGGAGGTGGTAAGAAAGCGCCTGCCCCTGGAGTTCAAGCAGGCCCTGCCCTTCTGAGCCGTCGCCCCTTGGGGGGGCTACAGGGTCTGCAGCCTCTGTGTCGGCTCGCTGAGTTGACATCACCCTGCTCCTCAAAAGAGGATCAGGAAGGTTGCGGATCCTCCACCAGACCCGGGGTTTGTGTCCAGGTACTTCCTGGTCCCGAAACGGACGGGGTGGTGGGCTAGCGTCCCATTCTAGACCTGCACAACCTGAACAGCTTCCTAAGGTCTCGGACCGTCAGAATGGTCACTGTGGCTCAGATAATCCCATACTTGGAATGAGGCGTGCGGTTCTGTTCTCTGGACCTCCAGGACGCGTTCTTTTACATCCCAATCCGTCCGTCCCACTAGAGATTCCTCCGCTTCAGGGCAGAGGGATCCCTCTACAAGTTCCGGGCCATGCCCTTTGGCTTTTCCCTAGCTGCCAGTGTCTTCATCAAATGCATGGCAGTGGTGACAGCATTCCTGCGGCGCCGAAGGGCCGGGGTGTACCCATACCTGGAAGACTGGCTGATTGCAGCCTCCTCCAAAATGGAGGTATAGCGGTCCAAAGATCTGGCCCTCCAGGTTTGCTCTCAGATTGGTCTCATCAACGAGGCCAAGTCGGAACTCATGCCAAAGCAGGTGATGCAATTCATCTGGGCAGAGCTCAACTCTCCACGAGCCAGAGCACGGCTCCTGGCGGACAGGGCTGAGGTTCTTTCCTCCTTTGCCCAGTTATTTCTGGTTGGGCAGTTGCGCCGTTCCCAGGACTTCCTGGGCCTCATGGCAGCCTGCACCAGTGTGGTCCGTTGGGCCCATTGGTACATGCGTCCCCTTCAATGGGGGCTGGTCTGCCAATGGTCACAGCACTTCGATCCTCTGGATCAGCTAGTGACAGTGACCCAGGAGATGTGGAACGCTCTCCAGTGGTGGACCGTTGTATTACATCTGCAGGAGGGCATCCCGTTTGTCCGCCCTGAGCCGACGGTCTCTATCGACCGATGCCTCTCTGATGGGTTGGGGTGTGCATCTGGGGGAGAACAGAGCGCACTGCCTCTGGTCCCCTTGGGAGTACCAATGTCACATCAACCTGCTGGAGCTTTGAGCAGTTCATCTAGCCCTCTCTGCCTTCGCTCCGTTTCTACGGGGTCAAGTGGTTCAGGTCCAGATGGACAGTACCACGACCATGTACTTCCTAAACCGCCAGGGTCGGACACGCTTCATGCCTCTGTGCAGGGAAGCTCTCCACATTTGGTCACTTGTGCGCAGCCCGGAGGCGGATCTCTTTGCCATCCATGTGGGAATGTGGGAGGAGCCTCCAACATTCTGGCAGATGCCTGTGCTGGACAGGGGCTGCGTCCCACGACTGGTGTCTCCTGCCAGAGGTAGTAGAAGATCTGTTCTTCCACTGTGGCATGCCTCAGGTGGACCTGTTTGCCTCCAGGGAGAATGCGAAGCTGAGACTGTTTCATGCCCGCCCCCTCAGCAGGGCTCGCGCAGTGGGATGCCTTCTCGATGCGGTTTACCCCGGGCCTCTTCTGCGCCTTTTCCCCCATTTCCCTTGATCCACAAGGTGCTTCTCAAGGCGAGGCGGGACAAGGTGCAGGTGATTCTGGTATCCCCAGACTGGCCCTGCCAGTTTTGGTATCCAGATCTCCTCCGTCTCGGCTCCAGGCTCCCGAGGCGGCTTCCAGCCCAACCGGACCTGATCTCAGTCAGTCGGGGGAAGGTATTCCATCCAGACCTTCACTCCCTGCACCTGACGGCTTGGTTCCTGAGCGGCTAGAGTTCCAGGCCTTGTCTTTCCGACGAGGTCCTCAACGTTGTTGAGGCGTCCCGTAAGGAGTCGACCAGAAAATGCTATGCCTTTTAAATGGAAGAGATTCTCCATTTGGTGTCAAGGCAAGGTCCTGGACCCTTCCTCCTGTTCCTTGGCAAGCATTCTGGACTACCTGTGGTCCCTTTCTCAGCAAGGGCTTCGGTTGGCAACCCTTAAGGTGCACCTGGCAGCCATCTCTGCTTACCGGGCGCGGGCCGGGAAGCAGTCGGTGGCGCAGGAGAAGGTGGTCGGGCGCTTTTTCAAAGGCCTTGATCACATATCCCCTCCGGTGCGAGAACCTCCACCTCCGTGGGATCTACTGCTGGTATTGGCTAAGCTCATGGGCAAGTCACTCGAACCGATGCACAGGTGTGACATCTCTCACCTGTCATGGAAGACCGCCTTCTTGGTGGCTATCACGTCAGCCAGAAGGATGGGAGAGCTCCAGACGCTTTCCATTGAGTCTCCTTATCTGGTTTTCCACAGGGACAAGGCTGTCCTGCGCTCCCCACCCGAAATTCCTTCCGAAGGTGGTGTCGGAGTTTCACCTTAACCAGGTGCTGACTCTGCTGGTGTTTTACCCCAGTTGCACCTGGGAGGCCGAATATAGGCTCCATACTTTGGACCATGGAAGAGTGCTCACTTACTATAAGGAGGGGACGGCTGAAATCTGGGGAGAGGTTCGCCAGCTGTTTGTCACCTACGCTGAAGCCGCACCTGGCAGACCTGCAGCCAAGCGGACGATAAGCAGATGGGGCACCTCCTGCATAGATCTCTGCCCTAGGTTGGCGGGCATGGAGCCTCCCAGAGGGATAAAAGCTCATTCTATCCGCCATACCGCTGCATCGTTGGCTGCTTCCTGGGACGTCCCTATCTGCAGGGCTGCTACCTAGAAGTCTGTGCACGCCTTCATCACCCACTACCACATCGACCTTGAGTCACGCCGGGATGCTGGTTTTTTGGGCCTCTGTTCTCCAGTCATTATTCCCTAAGTAGTGGGTGTGCGCCTTGCCTCGCTCCTCCCGGAGAACTGCTAGGAGTCTGCCAGACAGTGTGGATGAACAACATATCCATGTCCCTTGAAATACAGGTTACTCACTTGTAACAGGAGTTCTTGGAATGGTATATATTCATCCATACGACCACCGACCTCCCTGCCCGGCGCACAACCTGGCTTCCAGCGGGCTAGATCTAGCATCATGGGGTGGAGCCGAGAGTTTTCCCACCCGGGTGGGTGGGAAGAGCCAGCTTGAAGACCTTCCGGCAAGATTTAAAACGGCAAGGAACCTGCCAGACAGTGTGGATGAACATATTCCATTCCTAGAACTCCTGTTACAGGTGAGTAACCTGTATTTCTTTTTCAGTCGTTAGTCGACAGCATCGGCCTCTCTGTCTCGTACCAGCACATGACTACAGAACTTTCGGTGAATTTTTTCTCCGTACAACTGATGTCCTCTCCAACTCCATCTCTTGAGGGTCACCTTTCAGTGTGTGCGGAAATCGGATCCCTTTCAAGGATCCTCACTCTTTCTGCGTGCGTTGCTTAGGCCCGGACCACGACACCACGGCCTGCACCTTTTGACAGGGTTTCAATAGCCGCACCAGGATCCGCAGTCAGAAGGCACTTCAGGCATAACTCCTCGAAGAGGAACCAAAAAGGATGGACCAAGAACCTTCCTCCACGGGGAGAATCTTCAAAACCTCACAAGCACCGGGAGAAGGTGAGGTCTAGGTCCCCAACTCTGCCCTCTGACTCCCGCAGCTCCGGTTCCAGATCAGACCCTTGGTGGACACCTTTGCTGACGTCACCAAGGCTGCATGGAAGCGTCCACACTCCACTCCCGCGGTGCTGAAGAAGGCTGACTGCCTGTACAGGGCACCCGAGAGAAGACCAGTACTTTGCGAAGCAAAGGCAGATTCCCTGGTCATCACAGCCTCACATGACCGGTCTCAAAGGCCCCAGCATATGAACACTCTGCCACCGGACCAGGAATCCAAGCAGTTGGATGCCCTGGGGAGGTGCACGTATGCAGCTGCTACATGCGCCATCACGTCTCTGAACTAACTTACCCATATGGTACAGTTCCAGAAGGCCCTGTGGGAACAGGGCCAGGACCTGGTCGAAAAGCTTCCCGATGGCGACCAGAAAGCGGAGCTCCTCAGCCTTCTCCGCAATGGGTCAGATGTGGGGACCCAAGTGCTTGGAGCCGCATGCGATTCTGTGGACTCTTCGGCCAGAGCTGCAGCTTCAGGCGTTTGTCTCCGGCGACACTCCTGGCTCCTTGTCTCCGGCTTCACCCTGGACGTACAGAAGAATATTCTAGACGTCCCATATAACGGTGAGGTACTCTTTGGTGAATCCTCAGTGAAGGTCATCACCGAGCTCCAGGACGCAGGGAAGGCAGTCCGATCTGTACTGGCCATGCACAGATCCACTCCTAGTTCCTTTCATAGGAACCAGAGTAGTTTTCGCGGCTGGCAACAAAGGCAGCAGCAATGTTCCGGCCTGCAGCATAGGGGCACTTTTTTGCGCAAGGCCCAAGCCAAGTTGTCCCCAGGCAGAGGCCAACGTTACACGAAGTCTGCCCAGCCCGCAGGGACTAATGCTGCCACAGCATGACTCCTTCCCGGCCCTCCTCTGGATCAACGGGCAAGGAAAATCGGGGGTCGCATCGCTCACCACTTTTTAGGGTGGCAGTCGATCACCAACAGGTGGGTTCTCCAGTTGGTCAAAGGCCATTGCATAGAGTTTGTAGATGACCCACCTACAAGACCTCCCCTGCTTTCCCGTTACTCTGATCAGCATGCCCTGCTCATACAGCAGGAGGTGCTCGCACTTCTGGAAAAAGAAGCTATACAGCATGTACCAAGGAACCAGAGGGAACTAGGATATTATTCTCACTTCTTTTTGGTTCCAAAGGAAACGGGGGACCTCTGTCCAGTACTGGACCTCAGCGACCTCAACGTCTCAGTTGCGTAGAAGCGCTTCCGCATGGTGACCCTCCTGGGTCTGATTCCCACGCTGAAGCAGGGCACTTTTCTAGCGTCCCTAGACATGCAGAATGCTTACCTGCATATTCCTATTGCTCAGGTGCACAGGACGTTCCTGCACTTAGTTTCTGGGTCGCCATTATCAGTTCCGAGCTCTTCCCTTCAGGCTGTTATCGGCACCTCGGGTGTTCACGAAGTGCATGGCGGTCGTAGCTGCATCTCTGAGCAGACAGGGCCACTACATGTTCCCCTACCTGGACAATTGACTTCTCATGGCGCCCATCCCCGGAGGCCCTGATGTCTGCCATTCACTGCACTCAGTCTCTGTTCGAGACGTTGGGCATTATCAGTTACGAGAAGTCGCGCCTGGTTCTGTCCCAAACTCTGCAATTCATTGGAGCAGTTCTGGACACCACCCAAGGGAAAGCTTTCCTCCCCCTGGACAGAGCGGAATACACCAGATCCCTCATCAGGGACTTGTCGACTAAGACAACCGTTCCTGCCAGACTGGTCCTTTGCCTGCTCGGACACATGGCTGCGGCCATTGCAACAGTCCCGCTAGCCTGTCTCCTTATGCGGGTAACCCAGTGGATATCAGGGTACAAGGGGACCAAAGAGAAGACCATCTGCAGCTTCCAGTCCGGATGACTAAGGCCATAATTCGAAACTGGCAATGGTGACTAGAATAGAGGAATCTTTTGGCAGGAGTTCCCTTCATAGCGCCGTCCCTGACTGACACTCTCCACAGACGCCTCAGGGCTCGGTTGGGGAAACTCAGCATGACTGTGTCCAGTCTCGGGGCTGTGGACAGCCCAGGAGTCTCATCTCCACACAATTGTCCCGGAAATGAGGGCAGTTCTTTACGCCCTGCAGGTCTTCCAGTCGTAGATTCCACCGGGTACACTTCTGTTAGACAATTCCGCGGTGATGTATTACAACAAACAAGGAGGCACCCACTCCTACCCGCTTTGCAGGGAGGCCACGAGAGTGTGGGATTGGGTCTTGCAACACGGTGCAAATCTTATTGCAGTTCATGTTCCGGGATTGGACAACATTGCAGACAGCCTGAGCCGCACTCAGGCCTGAGTCCATGAATAGGAACTTCTGCAGGAGGTGGTAGAGGATCTGTTTCGCAGATGGGGTACTCCAGAATTAGACCTGTTCGTGTCCCCATACAACGCAAAGCTGCCCAATTTTTTTGCTTGCTAGATCCAGGGCCTGGTGTTTTCTGGCGAGACACGTTGTCCCTCTCCTGGGCAGGCAGATTTCTCTATGCCATTCCTCATTTCCCGTTGATCCAGAGTTCTTTTAAAACTTTGCAGGGAGCAAGCGATGCTCATTCTGATCGCACCCTTCTGGCCCAGACAGATGTTTCCCCCTCTTGCATCAGCTATCCTGGGAACCTCCAGCGCTTTTGCCAGTTAGCTTCCATTTGCTGTCTCAGGAGGCGGGTTCCTTAGTCCATCTGTACCTACGTTCCCTGAACCTGCACGCTTGTCTCCTAGAGACATAGCCATGATGCAATAGTCTCTCAAGAAGTGGCAGATGTGCTTTCTACTGCTAGAAAACCAGCTACCCACGCCATAAAATGGCGCAGGTTCTGCTTGTGGACTCAAGCGTGCGGTTTTCCACCTTTGGACTGTCCAGAGAAGCTGGTACAGGACTACCTGCTATCCCTTTTCCACTCCGGCCTGGCTTCCTCCTCGATTAAAATGCACCTTTGTGCCATTTCAGCCTACCATGCTCCGTAGGCCAACGCACTGTTGCCCAGTTGGACACGGCACGTGTCTTTTTGAGGGGCGGCGTCCCCAATTAAGTATCCAGTCCCTCTATGGGACTTGCCCTTCATCCTGAACAGCTTACGCTGCCACCTTTTGAATCAGCCGCAGATTGCGATCTACGTTTTCTCTCTTGGAAAACATTTTTAGTTGTAGTTACTTCTGCCAGAAGAATTTCTGAAATGCACGCACTTATGTGCAAAGAGCCTTATTTGGTTTTCCACCAGGACAGGGTATCCCTAAGGACTAATCCAGAATTTCTGCCCAAGGTTCTCTCGGCGCTCACCCTTAATCAGGACATCGATCTACCAGTGTTTTCTGAAATACTGTAATCGAAGAGAAGCCCTTCTGCACACCCTTGATGTGCATAGGTGCCTCAGATACTACCTGACCAGAACCAAACACCAAAAGTCGGACCAACTTTTCATCTCCTTTGCCCATAGAATGAAGGGAGCTCCTGTCTCGAAGCAGTCGCTGTCTAGGTGGCTTATCCAGTGCATTACATTCTTTTACCAGACGCGCAATAAACCCTTACCGGGCGTGGTCAAGGGTCATTCCACTAGAGGGGTGGCTACTTTGCGGTGTTGAAGAACATTTCCACCTCAGCTTTTTGCGCTGTAGCTACTTGGAGCTCTGTGCATACCTTTATCAGGCATTACAGCCTGGACATTGCACTGAGGCGAAGAGCAGGGTTCGGTCTAGCTGTCCTTCAAGGACTTCTGTCCTAGGCTCAAGGTTTCTTGAGGTCTCTACCTTTCCTCCTCCGATGGTGCATGATTGCCATTACTGCTTGGTAATCAGTCCTAATGGTGTTACCTGCTGCAGGAGCTGTTTCTCTAAGTAAGATGGTACAGTTATGTGAACTTACCGTAACTGTAGATCTTAGAGAACAGCTTTTGCAGCAGGTACTTTCCCTCCCACCATCCCCGCTGGAGGTGGGCTGTAGTCAGCATCCATCTCGTAGGATGGGACATTTACTGTTACCTTGTTTTGCCATCTGATGGCGGATCCCTAGTCTCCCCTTCTGATGTCAAGTGTTTGGGAGTCTCCGGTAGAACTGAGGATTATGGGGGGACCGCCTCCTTATGTACTACGCCTGATGGGGCGGGACCGACGTCCGAGGCGGTCCCCGCTGAAGACTGCTAGATAGAAAATTTCTGTGGTTTCCTGGCACCTGCCGGCTTCAGTCCTAATGGTGTAACTTGCTGCAAGAGCTGTTCTTGAAGATCTGCTGTTACGGTAAGTTCTTACGTAACTGTACTGTAGTCTGCAATTGTCATAATACAGTAAGATTTCATGTTTTGAAGAAAAAATTACTACTTGGTAATTATATTTCCTCTAATGGAGTTTGCTGTATTCTGACCTCCCTCCCTGCCTCCCCTCTCTGAACCTGTTTTTGGGAGGTGGGTGGGCAGTTTCAGTGCGCCCCCCAGGGGTGTATTTTCTTGCACCCTCCTCCCTTTTTGTTGTGTGCTTTCTTATTATTTTGAGTGCATTGGGTTTAGTTTTTGGGTTTCCTGACTTGAGTCTTCCTTGGGAATCCAATATTTTTCAGCCAGTTGGCTAGAATTTTTACAATTTCCACATAGAATTTTTTTAGTTTAGTTGGGCTCATAAGAATCTGACTGTTTGAGTTCAGAACATTCCAGACAGAGACTTCAACAGAGCTCAAGCTCAGCGTTCCATGCCTTGTATGCAGAGTTAACCCTTAGTTCTCCGGGGCAGTTCAGAGGTTGGGAATCGCTGCAATTGTCCGAATACAGCAAGACTCCATTAGAAGAAATGTGTAATTACTAAGGTGAATAATATCTTTTGGGTGAGACGCCCTGTCCCTTTGTTGGGCAGGAAAGTTACTTTATGCCTTCCCTCCCTTCTCACTGCTCCAGAGTTCTGCTCAAGCTACAAGCGGAGCGAGTGGACATAATTCTGATGGCACCATGCTGGCCCGCAGATCTGGTTCCTATTGCTCCAGCAACTGGCAACAGAATCTTCAGTTCTGCTTCCCCTTTCCTCTCACTTACTCTCCCAGGAACAGGGTACTCTTTCACGCAGACCTCAAGTCTCTGCATCTGCATGCTTGCCTCCGGCAGACTTGGCCAAGGACCAGTACGGAGTGTCTAAGAGTAGCAGAGCTGTTCCTGGCAGCAAGGAAACCCTCAACCAGAGCCACTTGCACCATGAATTGGAAATGCTTCAGTTTTTTTGGCCATCTGCCCGTCGTATACAGCAGTTTACGTGCCGAGTGAACTTTTTTTAATGGAGTACCTATTTTCCCTGCTAGATGCCTTTCCTATCTATTCGTCCCTTAAGGTACACCTTTCTGCCTTATCAGCTTATGTACCAGTGGGCGGCAAGACCATGGTGCAAATATCTGTCGCCACACCTTTCTACGGGGAATGTTGCATATTAAACCACCCATTTGAACCAGATTCCCCCATGGGACTTGTTTATGTTGGAGAAACTCTCACTGCTTCCCAGTATAGGGCAGTTGTTTTAAGGCTATGGGCTGTAAACCTGGAAACTGGGGTTTGAATCTCACAGCCCCCACTTGCATACTGTGACCCTAAGCAAGTCACTTAACTTCCTTGTGCTCCTGGATTGCACTTGGAAACCAGCTTTGGCTTAGTGTGCCTTTCCTGGTTAAACCATTTCCCCTCATGGAAGGTTACTTTTTGTTGCCATTAATGCAGCACTGAGTATTTCCGAGCTTCAGGCTCTTGCATGTAAGGGGCCCTATTTGTTTTTCATAAGGATAGCTTGTCATTGCACACTAATCGCAAGTTTCTTCCAAAGGTGGTATTTTGAGATCTTACTTCGAGAGGGCTCTTGCAGTAGGTAATTACATAGGACTGACACCGGCCGGCGGCAGGACCCTACAGAAAAATTTCTAGCTAGCAGTCTCTGGCGAGGGACCGCTTCGCGTCTGGTGACGGCGTCATCATGGCGTTGTATAAAGGGGCCGTCCCGGATGCCCGCCTTCCAGTTCTTTCCCGCCATTAGCTCGTGTAGCGCCTCGCGGTAAAGTTCGTGCTTAGTCAGCCCTGTTCTTTCGTCGGTTTTACCGAGATTTTCAGTATTTTTTTCTTCTCGTCAGGTCAGCGTCGGTGTATGTCGTTCCCCTGCACCTTCCAAAAACCAGTGTGACTCGTGCCGCGCCCAGCTGCCACACAAGGATGGCCATTCCCTCTGCCTATTTTGCATAGGCCCCGACCACCCTGTCGACAAGTGCCCGCATTGCCTGCACTTCAGCGCAGCTACCCGCAGACGACGCCAACAGTCCCTGGAAGCCCGTCTTCGATGGAAAAAGAATTGAAGAAGCTCAGGCAGGCGTCTACTTCTCCAGAAGGGCATCGTAAAAAGCGAGACAAAGAAAGGCACCGGGAGAAGGCACTCCTCGCCCCGCGACTCCGGCGGATCGCGTCGCGGCGAGTAATATCCCTTCCGGGGACCGTCTGGCAGCCTCCAAGGTTTTGGAGGGCGTCAGCCACGCCCATCGGAGCTCACGCTTAGACATGGGTGCCAGACGAAAAGGCCCCTCCGCCCTCAGTTCCACCGCAGGCTTGCGGCCTACTGGTGTGGCGACTCCCATAAGTCGGACGTCTGCTCCTCTGACGTCCGCCGGGAGAAGGTTGATAAGATGCCTGACTCTTCGGGCGGCGCTGCACCGTCCCCCCTCGGACTGGGCTGCTTCCCTCCCTTGGCCCGTCTCGAAGAGGGACCCTGTAAGGCGGAGGCGCGTAACCAGCCCCTGCGCCGCGTCTGCCCCCTGACGTGCGCCGAAACCTACGACGGACCCTCCAACACCCGTCGTACCCGGTTCCCCGCAGCCTTTGCTGCCGTCCGGGGAGCCTGAGTCACCCCAGCCTGACCCCGAGGACTTTTTTCTCCTCCGTTCCCGGGCAACGTGGGGGATATTCCACCCCCGTCAGACCCTCCTCCTAGGGAACCGGATCTGACGCTGCCCCCCCAATGTTGACCTGCCCGTTGGGCCACCTTCCGGGCCGTCTGCTCCAGCAGCTCCTCCGGCGCCCGGGTACCCGTTGTCTTATCAGACACCGTCATACCTGGGTCCGCAGTACCAGACACCTCAATACCCGGCCCTGGTTTTCCCGCAGCCGGGTTTCGGATACTCTCCTTACCGATACAATCCGTATACTTATTCCCCCCTCCTCGGCGCTGGTGGATCTGCAGGAGACTTGGGCTTCCCTGGTGGGCTGGGGGCCAAGGCTCAGCTCAGCAAGGAGTAGAGAGCCGCCTTGCGGCGGCAGTGCCGCCCCGTAACGCCGCGGCGGCACCTCCTCACCGCCTCCAGACTCCAGAACCCTTCCCTCTGGATCCCGAGAGGGCAGGAAGCTGGTCCAGGATCTCCCCAAGGAACCCATTCCTCCCCTAGACGTGTTGGGGAGTCTTATTCTGCTTCTGATTCTTCTTCTTCGCTCTCGGATTCCTCCGACTGATGCTCCGAGAGAGACGACGAGCTTCGCTCTCCGTCCAAGTCCCGGCCGAGGACCCCTCCGACGTCTCCTCTGGAGGACCCTTCCTTCACGGAGTTGATCAGAACGATCCAGGAAGTATATCAGTGGCGCTCACTGGAACCAGATTCTCAGCGGGTCAAGCTTGCCGAACATCTGGACCTGCCCCTGACAGCTCCTACTTTAGTGCCACCCTGGATCGAGCCTCACGCCCACCTTGTTTCCACTATTTGGAAACAACCGTTGGCTTTGGCCCTGCTTCCCAGGAGGTCTAACAGGCTACACCAGGCTCCGGAGGGTGTAGACTTTTTGGATTCTCGCCCTCGTGCAGACTGTCGTGATTAGCGCCGCTCATGGCCGGTCAGCGCATCCCAAACATCTAAGCTAGTGTCCTCCGGATAAGGAATCTCGCCTCCTGGACCAGTATGGAAGAAAAATATACGCCTCTTCCACACTGGGAATTCGGGCCCTGAATTATGTAGCTCATATGGGGGATTACCAGAAGGACATCCTTACCCAGGCGGAATCCAAGATTGACTTCTTACCCGACTCCCAAGTCAAGCAGGAGTTAGCTGACTTAGTCCGTTCTGCTCGTTCCGCCAGTCATCTCATCCTGCGGATGACATACGATGCAGTAGACACTGCCGGGCGGAGCTCTGCTTTTGCCGTAAGTCTTCGGCGTCATGCCTGGCTCCGCGTGTCAGGTTTGGTCCCAGAGGTGCAGTCAGCAATCCAGGAAGCACCTTTCAGGGGTTCAATGCTTTTCGGCCGTGATGTTAAGGACATCATCACCGACTTGCAGGAGAAGGGGACGGCTCTGAAATCCGTGGATTCCATGTACCGTCCCCATCCCCACAGCGCCCGTCCTTTTCCGCGAGCTTGTGACCTAGCGAAACCCCAAGGAAGGTGGTCTACTAAATGTTGGGCCCCCGCAGCTGCCAGGCCCCCACCTCCCAAAAAAGCACCGGGTGCCCCAGCTGCGGCGCTGCCCCACACCACCTGACTCCTCCCCTCTCCCACTGCCTCTGGTCACACCGGAAGAACCGGTAGGAGGGAGGTTCTCCCTCCACCTTCCGGGTTGGGAGAGGATAACAACGGATTCATGGGTGCTTCAGATTATAGCGGAGGGGCACTCCATAGAGTTTCTACAGAAACCACCCCACCACCCTCCTCTGAAGTTGTCCTATGCAAGGGACCATCTTCCTTTGGTCCGGGAAGAAATCTCTGCCCTTCTCGCGAAGTAGGCCATAGAACCAGTTCCCCCCTCACCTTTAAGGGACGGGTTACTATTCTCATTTCTTCCTGGTCCCAAAGAAGACTGGAGATCTCAAACCCATTCTCGATCTCAGCTCTTTGAACCTTTACATGGAATACAAAAGGTTCAGGATGCTCTCCCTACAAACACTTCTGCCCCTTCTTCGGCCGGGTCAATGGCTCTGTGCGTTGGATGTGCAGGACGCATATCTGCACATCCCCATTCGTCCCTCACATCGCAAGTACCTCCGGTTTGCTTTCCAGGGGGAACATAACCAGTTAAGGGCACTCCTGTTTGGTCTTTCCTCGGCACCCCGAGTTTTTAGCAAATGCCTGGCTGTGGTAGCGGCCCACCTGCGTACTATGGGAGTTCAGGTGTTCCCCTACCTGGACGACTGGCTCCTGGCGGCCTCGTCCAGGGAGGAGCTCCTGCATTTTCTCTCCCTCACCCAGCAAGTTTTCACTTGCCTGGGAATTACCATCAACCATTCCAAGTCTCATCTGGATCCCTCCCAGAGACTACAGTTTATCGGGGCTATCCTCGATACGACTGTGAGCAGGGCCTTCTTTCCTCCGGACAGGGCGGCCTCTCTTCAGTCACAAATTTCCCTGCTATCAGAGCGCAGGAAGGTTCTGGCGAGGTCGGTCCTACGTCTCTTGGGGCTTATGGCGGCCGCCATCCCGACAGTTCCCCGTGCTCGGCTCCACATGAGGATCTCTCACTGGACTCTTCGCTCACAGTGGGATCAACTTGTAGAAGACCTAGGTCATCTAGTTCTGATCTCCTTGCCGATGGCACGAGACTTGCAATGGTGGATGGTTCGAGAGAACCTGATCTTACTTCGAGAAACAGCTCTTGCAGCAGGTAACACCATTAGAACTGAAGCCGGCAGGCGTCCGGACCCCACGGAAAAATTCTAGCTATCTTCAGCGGGGACTGCCCCAGAGCGCCCGGTCCGCCTCAGTCAGCGTGAGTACATAAGGAGCGGTCCGCCAGAATCCCCAGTTCTTTCCGCCGTCGACTTGCATGCCTCGACCCTCCGGTCTTAGTCTAGCGCGCGACGCATGGTTGCAGGGCTTTCCTACCGGAATTTCCTCCTACTTCGAAGAATTTTTCGCTGATGTCCTCTCCGACTTCCGGGCATACATCGAAGTGTGCTTGCGGGAAGCAGATCCCCCTTTAAGGACCCCCACACAGCCTGCGTCCGGTGCCTGGGCCCAGAGCACGGTACCCGGGCCTGTTCCCTCTGCCAGGGGTTTAATAGCCGCACAAGGATCCGGCGCCAGAAGGCTCTTCAGGCGTTCCTGCTAGAAGAAAAGTTGAGAGCCATGTCCTTTAAGGGGGAATCTTCGAAATCCCACAAACATGCTGAAAAGAAGAGAAGGAAGAAGGACCCTTCCAGGTCTCTGACTCCGACGAGGGCCTCCGAGTCCTGCAGCTCCGGGTCAAAGTCTGACCGGTCTCCATCCAGGGCCTCTTCTCTCCCCCCCGGCTGCGGTTCCTGTTTCTCACTCTTCTCGGGCCCCTCCCGCCAAGCCGTCGTCGTCCTCCACCCCCAAGGCCTCGGCGAAGTCCGGGGAGCGTCACCACCACCACCATAAGTCGGGTTCCCGCCCGTCGGCACCTGACATCCGGTCCTCTTCCATTCCACCCCGCAAAACTTTGGAACTTACCCCTCTGAAGAGGCCGGTAGACCAGACGCCGGCTCGACCAGCGTTGACCGTCCGTCATCCCTCCTCGGAGCCGTCGTCGGCCGTGCCTTCCCACCGGACGTCGGTTGGGGACCGACGTCCGCCACGCCTGAGAAGAGGACTCCTGTGCCTCCGACCGTCATCGGGCAGGAGTCGCTGATGGAGGAAGATCTGACGCAGCCCGAGGACCAGACGGGCGACCCCGGCCTCGTGCAGTCTCCTAGGGCTCCCTCGCCGCCCGAGGTCCCTGTGGAGCCGTCGCCGGGACCTGATGACCGCCCTCCGGCGCCTGGGCCCTCGTTGGGATTGTCTTTAGCGGAAGTGAAGGATCTCTTCACGTACTGGTGGGACACCATCAAGAGGGATGTGGTGCCCACTGCTCTCCTCCTCCTCCTCCTCCGGCTCCGGCCCCCCCTTCGCCTGCGGGGTCGGTTGGCCGTTCAACCATCCCCAGGGAGTCCAGATCTCCTCTCAGGGGTCGATCAGAAAAGAGGAGACCTCCGTCAAGATCATCTTCTGGATCACCCAGCCCCAAGAGATCCAGGGGACACAGACGTTCGCCGTCGACGGAGGACACGGGATCAGTTTACTCCACCTCTAGATCCCCATCTCCAATTTCCATCCCTTCTCCGGACCCACGGAGACGCCACGGTCTCCTCCGGATGACCCCTCGTTCATGGATATCATGCGCCATATCCAGGAGAACATGGGGTGGGATGCGGAAGAGTTAGACCCCGAAAGGTTACGCCTGCCCAAGTATCTTCGGCAAAAGGACCCCAAGCCTGTGGTGGTGCCACCCTTGGTGGACACTTTTGTGGACGTCACCAAGATCACATGGAAGCGTCCACATTCGCTCCCGGCGGTGCCGAAGAAAGCTGACCATCTATAGAAGGCTCCTAAGGAGGACCAGTATCTGACGCAACAACCTCAGGCCGATTCTGTGGTCATAACAGCCTCACATGACCGGTCACAGAGGCCGCAGCATTTGAGCACACTGCCACCGGATCCAGAATCCAAGCAATTGGACTCTCTGGGCAGGAGCACATATGCTTCCACTACCTGCGCCATCAGATCCTTAAATTACTTGACCCACATGGTTCAGTTTCAGAACGCTCTGTGGGAACAGGGTCTGGAGGTTGCTGAGAAACTACCCGAAGGTGAGCAGAAGGAGGAGATGCTCCAGCTCCTCCGCACGGGTTCAGACGTGGGGACCCAAGTGCTTCGAGCCGCGTACGATTCAGCGGACTCATCGGCCCGAGCAGCAGCTTCTGGCGTTGCCTTCGGAGACACTCCTGGCTTCCCGTGTCTCCGGCTTCACCGGACGTCCAGAAGAACATTATGGGCGCCCTTCGAGGAGATGTTTTGTTGGTAATCGTTCTGAGAAGATTATTGCAAACTCAAAGGAGGCGGGAAAGCGGTGAGGTCGGTTCAGGCCATGTACCGACCTAGGCTTGGTTTCGCTTCGTAGGAACCAAAGCCGTTCGTGAAGAAGCCGGACACAGAGGCAACAGCCCTGCTCCGCTACACACCAGAGGGGCTCTGGTTTCCGCAGAACCCAGGGTAAACGGCCCGCTAGCCGAGGTCAACGCACCCCTAGGCCGACCCAGCCAACGGGCCCATCTGCCGCCACAGCATGACTCCTTTCCGGCCCCCGCCCCTCAGGATCAACGGGAAATTATGGTCGGGGGTCGCATTGCAAACTTCCTGCCGGGATGGCAGGCTATCACCACCGACAGGTGGGTTCTGCAGTTGGTCTGTATCTGCCACTTTATAGAGTTCGCAGAAAAGCCACCCTCGAGGCCTCCTCTGCTCTCCCGGTATCCGGGTCAGCACAGAAACTTAATTTGGCAAGAGGTACTCGCGCTCCTAGAAAAAGGGGCGATAGAGTACGTCCCGGGGAACCAGAGAGGACAGGGATATTATTCAAACGACATGAAGTCTTGCTATATTATAGACATTAGCAGTTTGATCCAGCTCTAGAACTGCCCCGGAGTGAAATGGTTAAAACCATTCCAAAATAGAATTTTGGCACGAGAGCTGCTCTCTGTGTCATTTCAAACCTGAACTGTCAGATTCTTTACTCCGCCTGAGTGAACAGTCGCTCCGGAGATTTCTCCTTCTGCTCGGTTCATTTCGGTTTAAAAAGTGTTTTCTCGGTTGGATTTAACCGAGAATAGTTTCTATTTAACCGCCAAAACCGTTCGGTTCAAGCTCTATCTGTGGTAACCGTAAGTAAATGAAGAGTTTTGTCTGTGTGGAACTTGTAAGTTATTGGCTCGGTTTTGAACCGATCAGTGGGTTTAAAACTCATTTAAAACTAAAAGTTACTATTTTAGAGTGCGGGTTCCAGTTCTTATCGGTTCTAAAAAACGGATTTATTACGTTTTTTCCAATACCGTGACACGGTTAGGAACGATAAATGTTTTGCCTGGCACTGCCGTTTAAAGGGCAAGTTTTTCTGGTTAGGCTGGCATTATGTCTGAGAAACCCAAAAGAAAACTGGGCCCACTGAGTTTCAACACTGTGATGTTTGTGGGGAAGTCTTTGCCAAGGCTGACCCACACACCACATGTGTTTATTGTCTGGGGTTTGACCACCTCCAGTCAGACTGCCAGGTATGTAAGAATTTCCCTGCAGCCACCCTGGAAAAGATTGGGCAGGCTCAGGGAACAAGAGGCCAAAAAGTCCGCTGACCCGGATGGCCAGCCCGGTTCGGTGCCAACCGAACTAGAGGGAGTGCCCTCTGACCAGGGCGAGACTTCCTCGGGCCAAAGAAAAGCTGGTTCTGAGGAACCAATTCCAGTAAAGAAAACAAGAAAATCAGCAGGTCTGGAGTCCAAAATTCCTTCTCCAACTGCTGCAGAGATAGCAAAAGCCATACAAATTGTCCAGTCCCTGTCTCCAGGGTCCGTCCGAACCACCACTATCTGGTAAAAGGTCGGTTCGTCCGTCCCAGTGGTTCAGGATTATGATATTGAGGAATTTTATGAACCAGAGGAGGGAGGAGGATTATGAACAGTATGAATGTGGCTGGGAAGGTCTGGGTGTGCCCATTGAACGGACATCTCCCCAGACAGACCTTTAGAATCTCCCCTATGCTGTCTGAGTCCCCATCTCATTTTATGTTTTATAAAAGTTGTTGAAACCCTCCAGCTTCCTTTTAGAAGAGGCTGTGGATGAGCAAGAGGAGCCTAATTTTTGTAGAAATGATGGATATTCCAGAGTCTAGGAGATTGTCTGTTCCTTTTACATAAGTCTTTAGGAAACAAACAATTAAAATTTTAAAGCTCCTAATCTCTGTGCTCCTGTAGATAAAGATGGACAGAAGGTATACATTGTCAGGCTCCTGATACAGAATTCCTTTCTCAGCAATGCAGTCATGTTGGGTAGTTAAGGCTGCTGCGGTGATAAAGCTAATATTCCTTGGCTTCACATCCTCCTGACAAGAATTCCAGGAAGATTGATGCCATGGCAAAAAACAGTATATGGCAGCCCTCTGGAACTCCGGCAAGCAAATTATATGGCTTATGTAGCTAGGTATCAGAAATCTAGATGGGATACTGTTATACATTGGCCAAGCAGGCCCATGGCCAGCTGGCTAGTGAACTAGAACAGGTGGCTGCTGATGGCATTGAAGCCTCTAGGTTCAGTTTCATGCTGCTGTGGCTGTTAATGATGTCTCCTCAGGGTCATGGCCACATCTGTAGCTTTTAGTAGGTTGGCCTGGCTCAGGTGTACTAGTTTGTCACAGGATACCCAGACTAAGGCTATGGATTTTCCTGTGGTGGGAAATTCTCTGTTTGGAGAGCAGACAGAAAATTACATGAAGAAGATGGATGAATATAGGACTACTTTCAAGAGTGCCCAGGCTAAGGAGCGGCAAGCCGCTCCTCAAAGGCATGCTTCGGGGGTAGGGGTAGGCCTTTTCACAGGCCTTTCTACCAGACTCTGGCCTCCTCTGCCAATGCTCAGAGGGGCTTCTTCAGAGGCGAGGGCAGGCGAGGGTGGGCAGACCTGCTCCCACCTCCCAGCCTAAAGCTCCTGCGGAGGCAAGGCACCCTGATGGGGTGCCCAGGGCTGATTCTCCTGTACCAGTGGGGCAGACTGGCTTACTTCAGTCAGAATTGGCTTCTTTAACCTCAGACAAGTGGGTTCTGGAAGTAGTAAGCCAGGGTCTGGTTCTCGGCTTCAAAAAGTTTCCCAAGTTGAGAAGCAGACTTTTCTACCTGCAAGTGCTTCAGAGACCCTCGCTCTGGAAACAGAGGTCTCATCCATGTTCACTCTCAGAGCAGTAGAAAGGGTTCCTTCCCTGCATCAGGGCAGGGGTCTGTATTCCAGATACTTCCTTACCCCAAAAAAGACAGGAGAATGGCGGCCCATTTTAGATCTCAGATATCTGAACAAGCATCTTTTGAAACCAAAGTTCAAAATGGTCAACTCTGACATGATTTTACCTTCCCTAAGGCCAGGGGACTGGCTAGCCCCTGGACCTCAAGGATGCCTATTTCCATGTCCTAATCAGAAGATCCCATCGAAGTACCTCAGATTCGAACTGCCCTCAGGTCATTACCATTTCAGAGCAATGCCCTTGACCTACCTCTGCTCCAAGGGTATTCACAAGTGTCTAGCAGTGGCCCACTTAAGGAGGCAGAAGATTGCAGTTTTTCCTATCTAGGCGACTGGCTCATTGTGTTAGTCCCAAGAACAGAGTAAAATCTCACCTGCAGGTCACCCGAGCAGCTTCTTACCTCCTGGGTTTTCTGCTAAACCTACCAAAGTCTGTTCTGGAACCAGTCCGGTACTCACCTTTATAGGGGCAGAGTTGGACACAAAGCTAGCCAGAGCCTTTCTTCCCCAGAAAGGGTAAGGAATTTAGTGGCTCTGGCCTCTTCCCTCACTCTGCAGGTCTCTTGACCAGCAAGACACTTCTGCAGCTCCTGGGGCACATGGCTGCATCCACAGCTGTTGTGCAGGAGCCAGATTTCAGATGAGACATTCAGTTTCACTTGAGAACCTTTTGGTCTCAGAGAAGAGACCCCTTTCCAAGTTGGTCCCAGTGACTCGAACCTTGATACTAGCTCTCCAGTGGTGGCAGGATCAGAGCAATTTAAGGAGGGGTCCCCTTCATTTCCCTTCTCACGACTTGACTCTCTACACAGATGCTTCCCTTCTGGGTTGGGAGCCCACATGGGCGACCTTTCCACTCAGGGAGTTTGGTCCCCCCAGGAATCTCTGCTCCACATCAATTTGCTGGAACTTAGAGCTGTCTTTTTAGCTGTTCAAGCTTTTTCTGCATCTGTCCACGACAAGGTGATACAAGTCAGAACAGACAACACCACAACAATGTGGTACATCAACAGAGGGGCACTCTGTCTTTGGCCTTGTGCACCGAGGCAATGAAGCTGTGGTCTCTGGCCTATTCCCTGAACACTTCCCTCGTAGCAGTTCATCTTCCAGGGAAGGACAATGTCCTAGCGGATGCCCTCAGCAGGATTTCCCAGGGCCATCACGAATGGTCCCTGGATCCTCAAGTGCTGGGGATAGTTTTTGCCAGGTAGGGCATCCCTCAGATAAATCTTTTTGCAGCCCCAGACAATCTCAAACTTCCTCTGTTCTGTTGCAGGCCTCCAGTGCTGGGCTCAGTTCCTTTGGATGCCCTTCTTCTGGATTGGGAGGGGAAGTTCCTCTATGCTTCCCCCCCCTTTCCTCTCCTATTCAAAGTACTAGTCAAAATCAGATCTCAGCCTTGCAGGGTGATTCTGATTGCCCCGGATTGAGCCAGGCAGCCCTGGTACCCACTCCTTCTGTCTCTGACAGTCCATCTTCCCCTGTGCCTCCCCAGGAATCACAATCTGTTGACTTGTGCCCAGGAAAGGGTTTGGTATCCGGACCTTAAATCCCTCAACCTCAAGGCCCAGCTGTTGAGGAGTTAGTTTGCTGATTTACACCTCTCAGGGTGTTCTTGAGATCCTAAAGGCTTCCAGAAAGCCTTCCACTAGGGCTACTTATAGTTCTAAATGGAAAAGGTTTTCCATTTGGTGTGCTGGGAAAAATATTTCCCCAGAATCTGCTGAATTGCCCATTTTTAGTTTACATGGTCCATCTTAATTCCTTGGGTCTCAGACCAGCTACCCTGAGAGTTCATCTGGCAGCTGTATCTGCTTTTGTGTCAGCAGGAAAGTCATCCCCTCTTTCCTCTCATTGTGTGTTTTTCCAAGTTTTTTTTAAGGGATTACTCCATACTAATCCTCCCTTTCGGGAACCGGCCCCTGCTTGGGACCTTAATGTTTGCATTGCCCAGTTAATGCAACCCCCTTTTGAACCTCTGTCTTCTGCAGAGCTTAAGTACCTAACTTGGAAAACTGTTTTTCTGGTGGCTATCACTTCTGCCAGACGCACAAGTGAATTGCAAGCCTTGTCAGTGGAGACTGACCCTATTTCTTTCCACAGGGATAAGGTAGTCCTTAGGACTAATAGGAAGTTTTTGCCTAAGGTGGTTTCAGATTCCCATCTTAATCAATCTCCCTTCCAGTATTTTCACTGATCACTCCTCTTGGTGAGAGGAGGTTGCACAGCCTGGATGTTAGAGGCTCTTAGTTATTATATAGGCGTACCAAGGTCACAGGTTGAATCCCTTCAACTTTTCCTTACCTATGGTGAAGTTGGGAAGAGCAAACCTGCCACTTAGAGATCAATGTGGTGGATTGTCTCTTGCATCAATTTTGTTATCAGAAGTGGCCCCCACCCCCATATGGTTTGAGGGCTCATTCTACCAGAGGTACAGCTGCGTCTCTAGCTGCCAGAGATATCCCTTTATTAGAGATTTGCCAGGCTGCTACTTGGAAAGCGGTACACACTTTTGCAAGCATTTCTCCCTGGATGTCCAGGCCAGGAGATTTTCGTTTAACACAGCTGTTCTTCAGAGCCTATTCCTTAAGTAGGTTCTCTGCCCTCCTCCATGGAGGTACTGCTGTGTATTCTGCTAATGTCTATAATATGCAAGACTTCATGTTTGAAGAAAAATTACTCACCTTAGTAATATTGTTTCTTCTAATGGAGTCTTGCTATTATAGACCCCAACCTACCCTCTCAGAACCTCTATTTGGTGGGGTGCAGGCAACTTAGTGTGGGCACTACTTATGTCCTGTTAGCATTTTGTCCCTTTGGGGGTGTGTGTATGCACGTGTGTGTGTTTTATTATACTTATGTTCCATTTTCATATTATTAGAATGGTGTTAGTATTTCTGGTCCCCTGACTTGAGTCTTGTTTGTGGGACCATCAATGGTAGTTATTATTTAGGTAGCCATTTGGCTAGTGTAGGTTACAGCTTCCGCACAGACCTTAGTGAGTTTGGCTCGTAAAGATCTGACAGTTCAAGTTTGAAATGACACAGATAGAGCTGCTCTCGTGCCAAAATTCTGTTTTGGAATGGTTTTAACCATTTCACTCCGGGGCAGTTCTAGAGCTGGATCAAACTGCTAATGTCTATAATATAGCAAGACTCCATTAGAACAAACGTTACTAAGGTGAGTAAGTTTTTCTTCCGGTCTATTTTCTGAGTTACTCTAATAGGGGAGAGGCTTTGCTCCACACCCTGGATGTTCACCGTAGCCTGAGGTATTACCTCAACAGAACTAAACCCTCTCGGGGTTCTGACCAGTTTTTTGTCTCCTTCTCTCAGAGAATGAAGGGCCAACCAGTATCCAAACAGACCTTGTCCCGCTGGCTTATCCAGTGTATTTCGTACTGTTACGAGATTAAGCAAAGCCTCCCGGGTTCTATCAGGGTCATTCTACCAGGGGTATGGCCATCCTTTGCAGCCTTAAGAATGTCTCCATTTCTATTGTAGCGCTGCAATACTGGAGTTCTGTGCATACCTTTATCAGGCATTATAGTCTGGATATCGCCTCTCGGCGAAGAGCCAGATTCGACCTAGCGGTGCTGCAGGGTCTCCTGTCCTAAGTCAGGGCTTAGAATGTTATTTCTTGCCTTTTGCCTCCTCCCGGATCTTCTGCAGCGTTACTGCTTGAGGAATCAGTCCTAATGGTGTTACCTGCTGCAAGAGCTGTATCTCGAAGTAAGATAGTACAGTTACGTAAGAATTTACGTAACAGTAGATCTTTGAGAACAGCTCTTGCGGCAGGTACTTCCGCCCACCTTCCCCTTAGAGGAGGCAGGGCTCTGCTCCTGCTTGTATCGGGATTTTCTCCTTATTGTCTTCTGACGGTGGATCCTGGTCTCCTTCTGATTCCATCCTGCGGCCGGGAGTCTCGGTAGGAGACTAGGGAGTTCTGGCGGACCCCTTTATATTACCACGCTGGCGCAGAGGCAGGACCAGGGTCGGGCGGTCCCCGCTGAAGATGGCTAGCTAGAATTTTCCATGGGTCCTGACGCCTGCCGGCTTCAGTTCTAATGCTGTTACCTGCTGCAAGAGCTGTTCTCGAAGATCTACTGTTACAGTGGTTCTTCGTAACTGTATGTACTTTCGGGGTCTTCTGTCATCCCCGACTCTGACCACAGACACATCAGGCGAAGTTTTGGGAGCCCATCTGGGTCCTCACCGATCCCAGGGTTTATGGTCCAGATTGGAGCTAGCTCTCCACATCAATGTGTTTGAGCTTCGAGCAGTACTATATGCTCTCCAAGCCCTTCACCAATACATTTTTCCTGGTCACCTAGCTGTCCAGACGGACAACATGTGCGTGGTGTGGTATATCAACAAGCAGGGAGGGACTCGATCCTACCTTCTGTGCGAGGAAGGAATGAGGGTTTGGAACTGGGCAACACTTCACAACCTTCACCTCACTGCTATTCATGTTCCAGGTGTCGACAATATACCCTGGCAGACAAGCTCAGCCGCTCCTCTGCCCTGCGACACGAGTGGGAGTTGGACCAAAAGGTACTAGACGACATCTTCCAGCTTTGGGGGACTCCACAGGTAGACCTGTTCGCCTCTTTCCAAAACGCAAAACTTCCCACCTTTTGCTTGTTCGCTCCAGAGCGAGGCGCTTTCTGGAGCGACGCCCTGTCTCTAAACTGGAAGGACAGCTTCGTCTATGCTTTTCCCCCAGTTCCTTTGGTCCCTCGTGTATTGCAGAAACTGATAACGGAAGGAGCGAGAGATTCTGATTGCTCCTTTCTGGCCCAGGCAAATCTGGTTCTCTCTTCTGCAACAGTTCTCAGAGGTTCCTCCTCTTCCTCTCGAGGATTGCTGACCCAGGATCAGGGGACCCTGGTCCATCTGAGCCTCAAGTCCCTAGAACTTCATGCATGGCTCCTGCAGACCTAGCCCAATCTCGCTTTGCTGTCTCTCCACAAGTGGCAGAGATGTTGGTGGAGGCTAGAAAACCCTCCACTAGGTCCACTTATGCCATGAAATGGAAGAGATTTTCTATTTGTGCCGCTTCTAGGAACGTGGAGCCTTTCTCCTGTTCCGTGGCCGTTCTGCTTGAATATCTACGTCATCTCTTCGACCTGGGTCTTGGTCATTCCTCCTTGAAAGTGCACATGGCTGCTATTTCAGCGTATCTTGTTCCTTTCGCTGATGAAGCCTTTGCCCAATTAGAGGTGTCTAAGACTTTTCTTAGAGGGGTCCTTCATCTGAGGCCCCCCGTCCGGACTACTGCTCCTCCTTGGGACTTGAACTTTGTTCTCGAGAAACTTACCCTTCCTCCCTTCGAACCTGCGGCATCCTCAGATCTGAAGTTTCTTTCGTGGAAGAAGCTCTTCTTGGTGGCCATTTCTTCCGCTCGAAGAATTTCCGAGCTCCAGGCCCTCATGTGTAAACTCCCCTATTTGATTTTTTCACAAAGAACGAGTGGCTCTTCGCTCGAACCCCAAGTTTCTGCCTAAAGTGGTTGCGGAGTCTACCTTGAATCAGTCTATAGAGTTACCTGCCTTTTTCATGCAGTACTCCAACCAAGGAGAATATTTACTCCATACCATGGATGTTCACCGGATTCTGAGATGCTACACTGATAGGACAAAGGATCTCAGAAAAACTGATCAGTTGTTCGTCTCTTTTGCTCACAAAAGGGAAGCTAATACTGTTTCCAAGCAATGCGTGTGGAAGTGGTTGGTTCATTGCATCACTTTCTGTCATGACAAGTAGAAGAAGACCCTTCCGGGTCAAGTCAGAGGTCGCTCCACTCGTGGAGTAGCGGCCTCTGTGGCTTGTTTCAAGAATGTGTCTGCAGCAGACATATGCGCTGCCGCCACCTGGACTTCTGTTCATACCTTTACGAAACATTACAGTTTGGACATTGCCTCTCGCCGTAGAGCAGGCTTTGTTTTAGCTGTTTTACAAGGCCCTCCTGTCTTGAGGTTTGCAAGGATTTTTGCTGCTTCTTGGAGTAATTCCTCCTCCCGGTGCCTTTCATTTGTTCCGGACTGCTTGGGATTTAGTCCTATATGTAATTACCTACTGTAAGAGCCCTCTCGAAGTAAGATAGTATAGTTATGTAAGAACTTAACCGTAACAGTAGATCTTCGAGAGAGGCTCTTGTAGTAGGTAATACCTTCCCGCCCTCCATCCTCCTAGGCTTTTTCAGCTCCTTTTCCAGGAAGGAAAACATCTGCTTCTGTCTCGTCCGGGCCTGTGGCAGGAAAGAACTGGAAGGCTGGCGTCCGGGACCGCCCCTTTATACCGACGTCTCATGACGCCGGTCACCTGATGTGGAGGCGGTCCCTCGTCGGGGACTGCTAGCTAGAAATTTTTCCGTGGGGTCCTGCCGCTGGCCGAAGTCAGTCCTATATGTAATTACCTACTGCAAGAGCCTGTCTCGAAGATCTACTGTTATGGTAAGTTCTTGCATAACTGTACTTTGTCTCCACCAAGACATTAACCTGCCAATTCATTACCCAGAGTATTGAAACAGAGGGGAAGCCTTGTTGCATACTCTGGATGTTCAGAGTTCTTAGTTTGACATAGCTCGTACACGATCTTCTAGGAAAACAGACCAGTGTCTTTCACCTCTAGAATGATTGAGGCGCCAATGACTAGAGACACTATTCAAATGGTTGGTCAGCTCCATAGTGTTCTGTTACCAGAAGTACGACAAACCCTTGCCAGACTTGAAGGGTCATTGAATGAGAGGAGTTGCCACTTTCGTTGCTCTTAGATGTGTCTACAGTGGCTCTCTGGGCTGCTGCCACCTGGGTTCTGTCCATAATTTCATTAAACTTTACAGTCTGGACATCTTCTAGACGGAGGGTGGGCTTTGACCTTGTTGTTCTCCAGGGATTGTACTGACTAGTTTGATACCTGTTACCACCGCCCATCTGACCTGGGTCATATACTTGTACTTCTTGGGACTCTGTCCTGATGGTTACCTGCTGCAAGATCTCCCTCTTGAAGTGAGATTGTATTGTTACATAAGAACTTGCTGTAATAGATCTTCAAGAGGAGCTGTTGCCGCAGGCATGCTTTCCCTCCTTTGGCATTTTGGAACCTCCTTTGTTCCCCATCCTTTATGCTAGCTGTGTCTCCGCCGGGCGAACTGAGGTGGTGGGGTGGGGTTGACGTTAGGGGGTCGGTCTCCTGCCTTAGACTGCTAGCTAGAAACTTTTCATGGGGTCCTAGTGCCTAGTGGCATAGTCCTAATGGTCATCAGGTGTAAGAGTTCATCTCTAAGATCTACTGTTACAGTAGGGTCTTGCGTAACTGTACTGTAATCCACACACTCTCCCGACGACCTAGCTTCATCGTGCACTCTCCTTCCAGAAGACTAGATCTGGCATCATGGGGCTTAGCCAAGGAAGTTACCACCTGGGTGGGTTTGAGGGGCCAGTTTAAAGACTTTCTGGCCCATCTTAAAGGGAAAGAACATTGCCAGAAAGTGAGGATGAAAATCCTATACCACTCCTATATCTACTGTTACAGGTGAGTAACCTGTGATTTTACTTCAGGAGGGCTTTTGCAGTAGGTAACTTATTTATTTGAACAAGTCAAATTTACGACCTTTGAATCACAGACTTATTTACAAAGGCACTTTGTCGCAGGGAGGGCAGGACAATAGAACATTGTGCAGATGCAACATTGGGCAACATTAGAGATGCAGACATTAAACACAGAATACACTAAGTTACATGTTATAGCTACATATAGGAGTGAAGCCGGCAGGCACCAGGACCCCACGGAAAAATTTCTAGCTAGCAGTGTCTGGTCGGGGACCCCCCACGTCAGGTGACCAATGTCAGTATAAAGGGGCGGTCCCCCACATCCGCCTTCCAGTTCTTTGCTGCCGTTAGCTCATGTAAGCGCCTTGCGGTTAAGTTCACTGCTTCGTCAGTCATTCGTCTGCATTACTGTTACTTTTCTGAATTTATTCGACATTCTCGTTAGATTTGCCCACTTCTGCCGTGTGTGTTGTTCCCCTAGTCCAAGCACAAGTGTGATTCCTGTGGCGCCCAATTCCCGCACAAGGAAGGACGCTCCCAGTGGCTCTTCTGCCTAGGCCCAAATCACCCTGTGGAGAAGTGCCAGCACTGCCAACAGTTCGATGCTGCCACCTGTAAACTGAGGTAGCAGTCCCTGGAGTCCCACATTGTGAAAGATATGCTCCATGGAGAAGAAGCTGAAGAAGCTTTGGCAGGCCTCTACTTCCCCTGAGGGTCGTCGCAAAAAGGACCGGGACTGAACTTCTATGGCCACCGCAACTCTGGCTGGGGTCGCGGTGCTGAGGGCAACGTCCCCTCTGGGGGATCGTTGTGTGCCGGTGGTCTTGAAGGCTTCCAAGGTGGCGTCGTCCCTCCCGTCAGGCTCTTGCTCGGGCCCCTCTGGGTCAAAGGAGGCAGCTGCTTCCCTTAAGGCCGCCACTCTGCGCCCTTTTGGTTAGCCAGCCGTCGGCTCCTTTGTCCGTACGGGTAAGCCGATAAAACGTCCAACCCTTTGGGGCAGTGCATGGCCTCTAACGCGCCCTCCAAGGCCATTCCTCCCTCGCGGCCTTCCAAGCGCTGGGTCGGATATGTCTGACACTGTCTCCTCTGACGTCCGCCCGGACCCCGTCGGTAAGGTGGGCGTCAGCCCCTCCGGCCGCACGACTGAGCAGACGCTACGGATCAGTAAGTCATCCGTGGCTTGCAGCAACGTTCACCGTTGCATTCCGAGGCTTCAGCATCTCCCCTTTTAGATCCCGAGGATTTTAGTCTTTCCTCTGGCGACAGTACACTACAGTCACATCTCCCATGTGATGGGCCGGATGATCTGATATCGGACCCTCTGACACCGGCCGACCCGATGCTGGGTGACGTTCCCTTGCCGGACGCTGTGCCTACGCTAGCTGTGCCTCCCATTCTGGAACTGCCTGCTGGGCCTCTTCCAGGGCCTTCTGCTCCGGAGTCCCTGGTGTTCAGGTATCGGACCCTGTTGTGTCTGACGCCATCCCACCCGGGACCGCAGTATGCTGCGCTGCAGTACCAGATGCCAGGCTTCACATTGTCTGGTTAGAGATGCTCTCTGTAGAGATCTCCCCAATATCTGTATCCCCAACCTCCTTCTCAGCCGTGGGTGGACCTGAGGGAGACTCTGGCTTCCTGGTGGGCTGAGGCTAAGGCTCGGCTCACCAGGGAGGTGAAGAGGTACCTTCCGACGCCAGACCAGATTCTGGACTGCTGTCGTAGCAGGTGAGTCTACCTACCCCCTTCCCTTCCTGACACTAGAGGCGAGCCCTCTGGTACCAGGGCAGGGGAGGATACGCTTCCCTGAGGGTTGCCCAAGGGGTCTATCTCTCTCTTCTCCCCCCTGGGAGGGGTCTTTCTCTTCTACTTATTCTTCGGAGACCAAGGATCATTCAGGCGGGTGCTCCGATCCAGACGACAAGCCACACACTCCAGACCCGCCCAGGCTGCCTCCGGAAGAGCCTTCCTTTCTGGAGTTGCTGCGTGAGATCCAGGCAGTTGCAGTTGTCCAGTGGTAATCTTCGGAGCCGGATCCACAGTGGAGGAAAATCACTGCTCATTTGGATCTGCCCGAAACCGCTTCAAAACTGATTCCACCCTGGATCGAGCCTCATACGGACCTTGTTTCCACTATTTGGAAGCAACCGTCTCCATTGACACCCCCGCCCCCAGAGGAAGGTGGATAGGCTATACCAGGCTCCTGGGGTGTTGATTTCCTGAACACACACACCAAAGCAAACTCTGTCATGATTAGTGCCGCTCATGGCCGTACGGCTAACCCTAAGCATCTTAACTCGTCCCCACCTGACGAGGAATCCAGTCTTCTGGACCAGTATGGGAAGGTCTACACTTCTTCCACTCTTTGAATAAGGGCTCTTATGGGGGATTACCAGAAGTCGCTCCTTAGTGAGGTGGAAGAAAAATTGGACTCCCTTCCTGAGTCTCAGACTAAGCAGGAAGCAGCAGATCTGGTCCGGTCTGCTCGTCCGGCCAGTTGGCACATGCTTCGTAACATGTACGACGCAGTGGATGCTGCTGGTCTGAGCTTGGCTTTCGCTGTGTGTTTGTGGTGTCATGCCTGGCCCAGTGTCAGGTTTGGTCCCGGAGGTGCAGTCGGCTATCTAGGACGTGACCTTCAGGGGTTTGGTGGGGATGTCAAGGACATAATCACCGATCTGCAAGAGAAGGGTACTGCTCTAAATTTTGACTATGTACAGGCCCCCTCGGTGGGTCAACACCGCCCTCTTTGCAGATGCTCTCGACCCAAGGCGAAACTCCAGGGCAAGCAGGCCAACAAACGTCTGGCCTCTTCAGCTGCCATGGCCCCCCCCCAAAAAAAAAGCGGCGGGAGCTTCAGCCGCGGCACTGCCCCACACCTCATAACTCCTCTTCTCCCACAGCCTCAGGACTTTCCAGAAGAACCAGAAAGAGGGAAGTTCTTCGATCTACCAGGTTGGGAGAGGTTCACTTCAGATTCTTGGGTGCTCCAGGTGATGGCAGGATACTCTGTCAAGTTTCTAGAGAAGCAAAAAAAAAACCCCAAAACCGGTCGTCTTGCTCCCCGGAACACCTTCTGGTGTGGGAAGAAATTTCCTCCTCCTCCTGCTGAAGGCGGCGATGGAGCCTCTCCCAACCCACCTTCTGGTGACAGGTTACTACTCCCACTTCTTCCTGTTCCTGAAGAAGTCTGGAGACCTGAGGCCTATCCTAGACTTCTGCTCCCTGAACCTGTTCGTGGAGTACAGACTTTTCAGAATGCTCTTTGCAGAGTCTTCTGCCCCTACTTCTGTCGGGACAGTGGCTGTGCGCTCTGGACATACAGGATGCCTACCTGCATATCCCTATTCTCCCTTCCCACCGCAGATACCTTCGCTTTTCATTCATACCAGTTCAAGGCCTTCCCATTTGGTCTTTCCTCTGCTCCCCGAGTGTTCACCAAATGCCTTTCTGTGGTAGCAGCCCACCTGCATGCCCAGGGAGTACAAGTTTTCTCGTACCTGGACAATTTACTTCTGGTGGCCCCATCCAGGGAGGAACTCCTGCGTTCCCTTTCCCTTACCATACAGGTTTTTACCAGCCTGGATGTTACTATCAAAGTCCCATTTGATCCCATCCCAGAGGCTCCAGTTCATCGGGGCGATCCTGGAGCTGACCTCTGGTGTGGCTTTCCTGCCACTGGACATGGTGGCCACCCTACAGGCTCATGCAAGCCAATTGTCTAGTCGCAGGCAGATCAGCACCAGGTCAGTCCTTTGCCTCCTCAGGCTCTTGGCTGCTATTAAGACAGTCCCTCATGCCCTGCTCCACGTGAGGATCTCTTAGTGAACGCGTCTGTCTCAGTGGGATGAACTGTTGGACGAGCTCGATCTAGAATTCTTGGTCTCCAACCCTATGGTTCGGGACTTGCATTGGTGGATGGTTCAGGAGAACCTTTGCCTGGGAGTTCCCATCTGCTTCTCTTCCCACCTTTCAAACATTAACAGACTCCATGGGGAAGGTTGGAGAGCCCACCCGGGGTCTCACAGGACCCAGGACTCTTGGTCCAGGCCCAAAGTCTCTACATAAACGTGCTCGAGCTTGGGGCCATGCTGTATCCTCTACAAGCTCTGCATCTGTATCTGCTTCCCAGTCATCTTGCTGTCCAGTTGGACATGTGGAGTCTGGTACATCAACAAACGGGGAGGAACTCGTTCCTACACTCTTTGCAGGGAGGCGATGCAGGTTTGGTATTGGGCTTTACAACACAACCTTCACCTCACAGGGCAGTTCATGTTCTGGGAGGTTGAAAACATGTTGGCAGACCACCTCAGTCAGTCATCTGCCCAGGCAGATGAGTGGGAACTGGATCAGAGGGTAGTAGACAATATCTTCCTTACACTGGGGAGCACCTCGGGTAGACCTGTTTGCGTCTCCTCACAACGCAAAACTTCTCTTCTTCTGCTTGCTCACTCCAGGGTGAGAGATTTTTGGAGAGATGCTCTCTCCCTCGACTAGAAGGCAGATCGCCTATGCCCCCGATCCCCTTGATTCTGAGGGTCTTGCACACACTTGACTCAGAAGGAGCTTGCATGTTCCCTAATCTCTCCTTTCTGGCCCAGGCAGATTTGGTTCTCTCAGTATTCAGAGGAACCTCCCCTTCCTCTGTCACAACTTTTGCTGACCCAGGTTCATCCAGTCCTCAAATCCCTTCAGTTGCATGTGTGGCTCCTGCAGACGTAGCTCAAGCTCGTTTCGGTTTTCCCTGCTTTTTGCTGAGATTCTGGTAGAGGCCAGCAAGTCCTCCAAGCCTGCCAGTAGATCTACCTACGCCATGAAATGGAAAAGGTTCTCTATTTGAGCCTCTTTCAAGGATTTTGAGCCATTCTCCCGACAGGGCACGAGAATTCTGGACTATATGCGCCATCTCTTTGATCTGGGTCTTTGCCATTCCTCTCTGAAAGTTTACATGGCAGCCATTTCAGCTTGTGTTTCTTTTGGAGACACAACACTTGCACAGCTGGAAGTCTCCAAGACATTTCTTAGAGGGGTTCTCCACTTGAGATCCCATATTCGCATTCCTGCTCCCCCTTAGGATGTGAATCTTATCCTTAAGAAGCTTACCCTGCTTCCTTTTGAGCCGGCAGCCTCAGTAGACCTGAAGTTCCTGTCCTGAAAGTCTGTCTTCCTAGTGGCCATTACTTCAGCTCGAAGGATTTCTGAGCTTCAGGCCTTGATGTGCAATATCCGTATTTGATTTTTCACGAGGAACGGGTGGCTCTACACACCAAACCTAAGTTTCTACGTATGGTGGTAGCGGAATCTTCGCTGAATCAGTCCATTGAGCTTCCTGCTTTCAAACATGAAGTATTGCTGTATTCTGACTATTACAGTTAGGTTCTGCCTTTCAACTGCCCCGGAGAACAGAGTTAACTTTCCATGGCCAGCATGGAACGTTCAGCGTGAGCTCGGTTGAAGCCCCTGTCTGCCGTTTTAAACTCCAACCGTCATATTCTTTACTGTGCCTCACTGAACAGTCGCTCAGGAGATTTCTCCTTTGGTCGGTTCAAAAAAGTCAGTGTCGTTTTTCGCTCGGTTTCTACAGAATTTCTGCTACCGAATCTGTCTGTCTGTGGTACAGTGAGTACTAGATAGGTTGTACATTTAGTTTCTGTGTAGAACTTGTAAATTTGTCAGTTCAGTCTTACAAGTTTATGAATTTGCTTAGAATGTGATAACCGGTCCATATCAGTTCTAAAGAAAGCTGATTTAATTACGTTTTTTTCCAAGAACCGTAACACGGTCAGGAACCGATAGGGGAGTCTTGCCTGGCGGATTGCCGAAAAAAGGGTAAGTTTTGGATAGGATCGGCCATGTCTGAGAAACCCAAGAAAAAAACCAGGCCCACTGGGTTTCAGCACTGCAGTGTGTGTGGGGAGGCCTTTGCTAAGGCTGATCCCCACACCACCTCTATTCAGACTGCCAGATTTGTAAGTGTTTTCCCAAAGTTACTCTGGATAAGAGAGTAGGTAGACTGAGGGAAAGGGAGGCCGAGAAGTCCGCTGACCCGGATGGCCAGCCCGGTTCAGTTCCTACCGAACCTGAAGGAGTGCCCTCTGGCCAGGGCGAAACTTCTTTGGGCAAAAGGAGAGCTGATTCTGAGGAGTCCGTTCCGGTTAAATGGAAGAGAAGAGAAAAATTATCCGGTTCGGATCCAGAAATTCATACTCCGACCGTTGATGAGATAGCCAAAGCAATAAAGATAGTGCAGTCGCTAACTTCGGTTCTGGCCGAACCGGCACTATCTGGCAGGGGCTCGGTTCTGTCGGTTCCCCCGGTTCCGGATTACACTTCAAAAGAATTTTATGAACTGGAGGAGGAGGAGGGAGAGTATGAGGAGGAGGATGATTATGAAAGTCTGGATGTGCCCATTGACCCGGACATCTCCCCAGACAGACCTTCAGGTGTTTCTCCTCCTAGGCTTTCTGAGTCCCCTTCCCATTTTGTTTTACAAAAAAGTGACTGAAACCCTCCAGCTTCTAATTGAAGAAGCAGTAGAGGATCAGGAGGAGCCTGTGTTTTTTTTTTTTTTTTTTTTTTTTTTTGGTTGAAATGATGGACATCCAAGATTACCCTCCATAAATCTTTTGGGAAATAGACAATTTAAAATTCTAAAGACTCGTAACTCCATACCTCCTGTGGACAGACTGATGGACAAGAGGTACACTCTTTCAGGCTCGGACACTGAGTTCCTTTCTCAGCAATGCAGCCATGTTGGGGTAGTGCAGGCTGCTGCCTGTGATAAGGCAAATATTCCCTTGGTATCACACCCCCTCGGATAAGGACTTCAGGAGGATTGATGCCATGGCACAGAAGCAGTACATAGCAGCATCTTTGGGACTCGGGCAGGCTAACTATATGGCCTACACAGCTAGATACCAGAAATCCAGATGGGACGCTGTTCTGGCTCTGGCTAAACAGGCCCCTGACCAGCTTTCCAAGGAGCTGGAACAGGTGGCTGCAGATGGGATTGAGGCATCCAAGGTGCAATTTCATGCTGCTGTGGACTCCAGTGATGTTTCATCTAGAGTCATGGCTACATCTGTGGCCCTTCGGAGGATGGGTTGGCTCAGATGTACTAACTTATCACAGGATACCCAGGCTAAGGCCATGGATTTCCCTGTCATTGGTAATTCTCTGTTTGGGGAGCAGACAGAGAACTACATGAAAAAGATGGACGAGTACAGTGCCACCTATAGGAGTGCTCAGGCCAAGGAAAGGCAAGTCACTCCTCAAAGGCAGCATTGCAGGGGCAGGCCATTTCAAAGGCCTTTTTTTACCAAGCCCAGGCCTCCTCTTCTTCCTATGCTCAGAGGGAGTTCTTCAGAGAGGGAGGCAGACGGGGAATGAGCAGGCCTGCTTCCACCCCTCAGCCTAAAGCCCCTGCCAAGCAGACACCCTGAAGGGTCTGCCTGGGACGATTCTCCAATATCTGTAGGGGGCAGGCTGGCTTACTTTGTCCAGGACTGGAAGTCTCTGACAGCAGACAAGTGGGTCCTGGAAATAGTAAGCCAGGGACTGGTTCTCAGCTTCAAAACATTTCCCAAGATGAGAGCCAGATCCTTTCCACCTGCAAATCCATCAGAGACCCTTGCCCTGGAGGCAGAGGTTCCTTCAAACAACATGAAGTCTTGCTATATTATGACAGTAGCAGTTTGTCCCACCACTAGAACTGCTCCGGAGGTGAAATGGTTAATACCATTCCAAAATAGAACTTTGAGCACGAGCTCTAAGAAGCAGCTCTATCTGTGTAATTTCAAACCTGAACTGTCAGATTCTTTACTCCGCCTCAGTGAACAGTCGCTCCGGAGATTTCTCCTACTGCTCGGTTCATTTCTCGGTTTAAACAGTGTTTTCTCGGTTCGATTCAACCGAGAATAGTTTTATTTAACCAAAACCGTTCGGTTCAAGCTCTGTCTGTGGTAATCGTAAGTAAATTAAAGGTTTTGTCTGTGTGGAACTTGTAAGTTTATCGGTTCGGTTTTGAACCGATCAGCTGGGTTTAAAACTTATTAACTTTAAAGTTTACATTTTGGAGTGCGGTTCCCGGTTCTTATCTGTTCTAAAAAAAAACACAACGGATTTTATTACGTCTTTTTCCAATACCCGTGACACGGTTAGGAACCGATAAGGGTGTCTTGCCTGGCACTGCCGTTTAAAGGGCAAGTTTTTCTGGTTAGGCTGGCATTCAAACATGAAGTCTTGCTACATTATAGACTTTATCAGTTTGTTCCAGCTCTAGAACTGCCCCGGAGTGAAATGGTTAAAACCATTCCAAAATAGAATTTTGACATGAGAGCAGCTCTATCTGTGTCATTTCAAACTTGAACTGTCAGATTCTTTACTCCGCCTGAGTGAACAGTCGCTCCGGAGATTTCTCCTTCTGCTCGGTTCATTTCTCGGTTTAAAAAGTGCTTTCTTGGTTGGATTTAACCAAGAATAGCTTTATTTTAACCGCAAAACCGTTCGGTTCAAGCTCTATCTGTGGTAAGCGTAAGTAAATGAAGGTTTTGTCTGTGTGGAACTTGTAAGTTATCGGTTCGGTTTTGAACCGATCAGTGGGTTTAAAACTCATTTAAAACTAAAAGTTACTATTTTAGAGTGCGGTTCCCGGTTCTTATCGGTTCTAAAACAAAAACAGATTTATTACGTTTTTTTCCAATACCCGTGACACGGTTAGGAACCGATAAGGGTGTCTTGCCTGGCACTGCCGTTAAAAGGGCAAGTTTTTGGTTAGGCTGGCATTATGTCTGAGAAACCCAAAAGAAAAACCGGGCCCACTGGGTTTCAACACTGTGTTTGTGGGGAAGTCTTTGCCAAGGCTGACCCACACACCACATGTGTCTATTGTCTGGGGTTTGACCACCTCCAGTCAGACTGCCAGATATGTAAGAATTTCCCTGCAGCCACCCTGGAAAAGAGATTGGGCAGGCTCAGGGAACGAGAGGCCAAAAAGTCCGCTGACCCGGATGGCCAGCCTGGTTCGGTGCCAACCGAACCGGAGGGAGTGCTCTCTGACCAGGGCGAGACTTCCTCGGGCCAAAGAAAAGCTGGTTCTGAGGAACCAATTCCAGTAAAGAAAACGAGAGTCAGCAGGTTTGGAGTCCAAAACCCCATCTCCAACTGCTGCAGGGATAGCAAAAGCCATACAAATTGTCCAGTCACTGTCTTAGGTTCCGTCCGAACCGCCACTATCTGGCAAAAGGTCGGTTCGTCCGGTTCCAGTGGTTCAGGAATATGATGTTGAGGAATTTTATGAACCAGAGGAGGGGGAGGATGATTATGAACAGTATGAATGTGGCTGGGAAGGTCTGGGTGTGCCCATTGAACCGGACATTTCCCCAGACAGACCTCTAGAATCTCCCCCTATGCTATCTGAGTACCCATCTCATTTTATGTTTTACAAAAAAGTTGCTGAAACCCTCCAGCTTCCCTTGGAAGAAGCTGTGGATGAGCAAGAGGAGCCTGATTTTGTAGAAATGATGGATATTCCAGAGTCTAGGAGATTGTCTATTCCTTTGCATAAGTCTTTTAGGAAGCAAACAATAAAAATTTTAAAAGCTCCGAATTCTGTGCCTCCTGTAGATAAAAAGATGGACAGAAGGTACACATTGTCAGGTCCTGATACAGGTCCTTTCTCAGCAGTGCAGTCATGTTGGGGTAGTTCAGGCTGCAGCCTGTGATAAAGCTAATATCCCCCTGGCTTCACATCCTCCTGACAAGGATTCCAGGAAGATTGATGCCATGGCGAAAAAACAGTATATGGCAGCCTCTCTGGAACTCAGGCAAGCAAATTATATGGCTTTATGTAGCTAGGTATCAGAAATCTAGATGGGATACTGTTCTGATTATTGAAACAAGCCATGGCCAGCTGGCTAGTGAACTAGAACAGGTGGCTGCTGATGGCATTGAGGCTTCTAAGGTACAGTTTCATGCTGCTGTGGATGTTAATGATGTTTCCTCTAGGGTCATGGCCACATCTGTAGCTTTTCGTAGGTTGGCCTGGCTCAGGTGTACTAGTCTGTCACAGGATACCCAGACTAAGGCTATGGATTTTCCTGTGGTGGGAAATTCTCTGTTTGGGGAGCAGACAGAGAATTACATGAAAAAGATGGATGAATATAGCACTACTTACAAAAGTGCCCAAGCTAAGGAGCGGCAAGCCACTCCCCAGAGGCATACCCCCAGGTGTAGGGGTAGGCCTTTTCACAGGCCTTTTTACCAGACTCGGGCCTCCTCTGCCTATGCTCAGAGGGGCTTCTTCAGAGGCAGATGAGGGGTGGGCAGGCCTGCTCCCACTCCTCAGCCTAAAGCTCCTGCTAAGCAGGCACCCTGATGGGGTGCCCAGGGCCGATTCTCCTTTACTGGTAGGGGCAGGCTGGCTCACTTCCAGTCAGAACTGGGCTTCTTTAACCTCAGACATGTGGGATCTGGAAGTAGTAAGCCAGGGTCTGGTTCTCAGCTTCAAAAGTTTCCAAGTTGAGAACCAGACTTTTTCTACCTGCAAGTGCTTCAGAGACCTTTGCTGTGGAAGCAGAGGTCTCAACCCTATTGCTCTCAGAGCAGTGGAAAGAGTTCCTCCCTGCACCAGGGCAGGGTCTGTATTCAGATACTTCTAACCCCAAAAAGACAGGAGAATGGCGTCCTTATCAGACCTCAGATATCTGAACAAGCATCTTTTGAAACCAAAGTTCAAAATGGTAACTCTGACAATGATTTTACCCTCCCTAAGGCCAGGGGACTGGCTAGCCTCCCTGGACCTCAAGGATGCCTATTTCCACGTCCTAATCAAAGCTCCCTCAAAGTACCTCAGATTAGAACTACCCTCAGGTCATTACCAGTTCAAGCATGCCCTTGCTTACCTCTGCCCCAAGGGTATTCACAAAGTGTCTAGCAGTGGCAGTGGCTCACTTAAGGAGGCAAAGGATTGCTGTTTTTCCTATCTAGAGCGATTGGCTCATTGTAGGCCAGTCCCAGAACAGGTAAAATCTCACCTGCAAGTTACCCAGCAGCTTCTCACCTCCCTGGGCTTTCTGCTAAATCTACCAAAGTCGGTTCTGGAACCAGTCCAGGTACTCACCTTTATAGGGGCAGAGTTGGACACAAAGCTAGCCAGAGCTTTTCTTCCCTTAGAAAGGGTGACGAATTTAGTGACTCTGGCCTCCTCCTTCACCCTGCAGGTCTCTTGACCAGCAAGACACTTTCTGCAGCTCCTGGGACACATGGCTGCATCCACAGCTGTTGTGCAGGGAGCAAGATTTCAGATGAGACATTCAGTTTCACTTGAGAACCTATTGGTCTCAGAGAAGAGACCCCCTTTCCAAGTTGGTCCCAGTGACTTGAACCTTGATCCAGGCCCTCCAGTGGTGGCAGGATCAGAGCAATTTAAGTTTGGGGGTTCCCTTCATTCCCCCTGGTCACAATTTGACTCTCACTACAGATGCTTCTCTTCTGGGTTGGGGAGCCCACATGGGCGACCTTTCCACTCAGGGAGTGTGGTCCCCCGGGAATCTCTGCTCCACATCAATTTGCTGGAACTCAGAGCTGTCTTTTTAGCTCTTCAAGCATTTTCTGCATCTGTCCACAACAAGGTGATACAAGTCAGAACAGACAACACCACAACAATGTGGTACATCAACAAACAGGGGTGCACTTGGTCTTCGGCCTTGTGCACCGAGGCAATGAAGCTGTGGTCTCTGGCCTATTCCCTGAACACTTTCCTCATAGCAGTTCATCTTCCAGGGAAGGACAATGTCCTAGCGGATGCTCTCAGCAGGATTTCCCAGGGCCATCACGAATGGTCCCTGGATCCTCAAGTGCTGGGATAGTCTTTGCTAGATGGGGCACCCTCAGATAGATCTTTTGCAGCCCCAGACAATCACAGACTTCCTCTGTTCTGTTGCAGGCCTCCAGTGTTGGGCTCAGTCCCCTGGATGCCCTTCTCCTGGATTGGGAGGAAGTTTCTTTATGCTTTCCTCCTTCCTCTCCTATTCAAAGTACTAGTCAAAATCAGATCTCAGCCTTGCAGGGTGATTCTGATTGCCCAGTTGGGCCAGGCAGCCCTGGTACCCACTCCTTCTGTCTCTGACAATCCATCTTCGCTTTGCCTCCCAGGATTCACAACCTGTTAACTTGTGCCCAGGAAGGGTTTAGTATCGGACCTCAAATCCCTCAACCTGAAGGCCTGGCTCTTGAGGAGTTAGAGTTTGCTGATTTACACCTCTCTCAAGGTGTTCTTGAAATCTTAAAGGCTTCAGAAGCCTTCCACTAGAACTACTTATAGTTCTAAATGGAAAAGGTTTTCCATTTGGTGTGCTGGAAAATATTTCCCAGAATCTGCTGATTTACCCATTGTATTAGATTACATGGTCCATCTTAATTCCTTGAGTCTCAGACCAGCTACCCTGAGAGTCCATTTGACAGCTTATCTGCTTTTGTGTCAGCGGAAAGTCATCCCCTCTTTCCACTCACCCTGTGTTTTCCAAGTTTTTTAAGGATTACTCCATACTAATCCACCCTTTGGAACCGCCCTGCCTGGGACCTTAATGTTTGTATTGCCCAGTTAATGCAACCCCCTTTTGAACCTCTGTTTTCTGCAGAGCTTAAGTATCTAACTTGGAAAACTGTTTTTCTGGTGGCTATCACTTCTGCTAGATGCATAAGTGAGTTGCAAGCCTTGTCAGTGGAAACTGACTTTATTTCTTTCCACAGGGATAAGGTAGTCCTTAGGACTGATGGGACGTTTTTACCTAAGGTGGTTTCAGATTTCCATCTTAACCAATCTATCTCCCTTCCAGTATTTTTCACTGATCACTCCTCTTCTGGTGAGAGGAGGTTGCACAGCCTGGATGTTAAGAGAGCTCTTAGTTACTATATAGGGCGTACCAAAGGTCACAGGTTCGAATCCCTCCAACTTTTCCTTACCTATGGTGAAGTTGGGAAAGGCAGACCTGCCACTTAGAGATCAGTTGCCAGGTGGATTGTCTCTTGGATCCAATTTTATCAGAAACTGGGCAGAGATCCCCCCTCTGGCTTGAGGGCTCATTCTACCAGGGGTACAGCTGCGTCTCTAGCTGCTGCCAGAGACATCCCTATATTAGAGAGATGCCAGGCTGCTACTTGGAAAACGGTACACACTTTTACCAAGCATTACTCCCTGGATGTCCAGGCCAGGAGAGATGCTCGGTTTGGCACAGCTGTTCTTCAGAGCCTATTCCTTAAGTAGGTTCTGCCCCTCTTCCATGAAGGTACTGCTGTGTAGTCTGCTGCTGTCATAATATAGCAAGACTTCATGTTGTTTGAAGAGAAAAATTACTCACCTTAGTAATGTTGTTTCTTCTAATGGAGTCTTGCTATATTATGACCTGCCCCCCAGCCTGCCCCTCTCAGAACTTCTACTTGGGTTGGGTGCGGGCAACTTAGTGTGGGCACTATTTTATGCCCTTTTAGCGTTTCTCCCCTTTTGGGAGTTTGGGGTGTGTGTGTTTTATTATACTGTTGTTTTATTCTCATGTTGTTAGAATTGTGTTAGTAGTTCTGGTCCCCTGACTTGAGTCTTGGGTTTTGGGACCAGCAATGGTTAATATTTAGGTAGCCATTTGGCTAGTGTAGGTTACAGCTTCCACACAGACCTTAGTGAGTTTTTGCTCATAAAGATCTGACAGTTCAGGTTTGAAATTTCACAGATAGAGCTGCTTCTTAGAGCTCGTGCTCAAAATTCTATTTTGGAATGATATTAACCATTTCACCTCCCGGAGCAGTTCTAGTGGTGGGACAAACTGCTACTGTCATAATATAGGATGACTCCATTAGAAGAAACATTACTAAGGTGAGTAATTTTTTTCTTCCCTCCTGGCTCTCAGAGCCATAGAAATGGTTCCTATCCTACACAAGGGCAAAGGATTGTACTCCAGGTACTTCCTAACCCCCCCCAAAAAAACAGGAGAATGGCAGCCCATCCTGGATCTAAGATATCTGAACAAGCACCTTTTGAAGCCAAAGTTCAAAATGGTGACTCTGGGAATAATTCTGCCCTCTCTAAGGCCAGGGGACTGGCTAGCCTCCCTGGACCTCAGATACCTACTTTCACATTCTTATCGGGTGCTCCCACAGAAAGTACCTCGGGGTCGAGTTGACCTCTTGCCACTATCGGGTCAGAGCAATGCCCTTTGGCCTAACATCAGCCCCAAGGGTGTTCACAAAGTGCCTGGCAGTAGTGGTTGCTTTCCTAAGGAGAAAAAAGATCTCCCATCTTTCCATAGTTGGACGACTGGCTCATAGTGGGTCAGTCTCCAGACCAAGTCAAGTCACATCTGCAAATAACTCGGCAAGTGCTCACTTCCTTAGGATTCCTACTCAACCTTCTAAAGTCAGTTGTTGAGCCAGTACAGCGCCTCACCTTCATGGGGCGGAGCTGGATGCAGTAAGGGCAAGGGCCTTCCTTCCCCCTGGACAGGGCAAGGACCCTTCTGGAACTGGCCTCTTCATTCACCCTACAGGTGTCTCGACCAGCAAGGTATTTTCTTCAGCTTCTGGGCCACATGGCAGCTTTCACAGCAGTGGTCCAGGGAGCAAGATTCCAGATGAGGGACATTCAGTTCCACTTAAGAGCATTGTGGTCCCAAAGAAAGGATTCCCTTACCAAACTAGTCCCAGTGACTCGAACCCTGATCCAGGCTTTGCAGTGGTGGCAGGATCAGGACAATTTGAGACAAGGAGTTGCTTTTGTCACTCAGTCTCATTCAGTGATACTCACCACAGATGCCTCCCTGCTGGGCTGGGGGATCTTACCACTCAAGGGCTGTGGTCACCTCAAGAATCTCTGCTTCACATCAATCTCCTGGAACTCCGAGCAGTGTTTCTGGCACTGCAAGCCTTTTCCAAATCTGTACAGAACAAGGTGGTCCAGATCAGAACAGACACCACCAGCACCACCACCATGTGGTACAGCAACGAGCAAGGAGACACACTGTCTACGGCCTTGTGCACAGAGGCAATGAAGTTGTGTTCCCTGGCCTATTCCCTGCAAACCTCTCTGATAGCAGTTCACCTCCCAGGGAAGGACAGTGTCCTAGCGGATGCTCTCAGCAGGATATCCCAGGGCCAACACGAATGGACCCTAGATCCCCTAGTTTTGAAAGTGATTTTCTCGATGGGGCACTCCACAGATAGATCTTTGCAGCCCCAATCACCAACTTCCTCTCTTTTGTTGCAAACCCCCACTCTTAGGCTCAGTTCCCCTGGATGCCCTGATCCTGAATTGGGAAGGGAAACTTCTGTATGGTTGTCGCCCCCCCGTTCAAGGTGCTAGTCAAGATAAGATCACAATCATGCAAAGTGATTCTGATTGCTACAGACTGGGCCAGACATCCCTGGTACCCCCTGTTGCTGTCCTTAGCAGTCCACCTTTCCCTGTCTTTTCCCAGGAATTACAACCTGTTGACATCCTCTCGGGAGGATTTGGTACCCGAACCTCAGGTCTCTCAATCTCAAGGCATGGCTCTTGAGTTAGTTTTCTGATCTGCATCTTTCCCAAAGGGTTCTGGATATCCTTAAGGCTTCTCGAAAGTCTTCCACTAGAAAGACTTACAATTCCAAATGGAAAAGGTTCACTATTGGGTGTTCTGATAAGAATATTTCTCCAGAATCTGCTGGGTTGCCTACGGTTCTGGACTATATGGTCCAGCTCAATGGCCTAGGCCTTAGGCCAGCTACACTTAAAGTGTATTTAGCAGCTGTTTCTGCCGTCCTGTCACTGGCAAGCCCTCTCCTGTCAGCTCATCCTGTGTTTTGTAAGTTCAAGGGATTGCTGCACATCAGTCCCCCCTTTAGGGACCCTGCTTGGGACCTTAATGTTTGCATTGCTCAGCTTATGCAACCTCCCTTTGAGCCTTTGTCCTCTGCAGAGCTTAAGTACTTGACTTGGAAAACTGGTTTTGGTAGCCATTACCTCTGCCAGGTGTATCAGTGAATTGCAAGCCCTCTCAGTGGAGCCTGATTTCATCTCTTTCCACAGAGATAAAATGGTCCTAAGAACTAACAGGAAGTTTTTGCTTAAGGTAGTTTCAGATTTCCACCTTAATTGGTCTGTTTCTCCCTGTTTTCTTCACTGACCATTCCTCCTCTGGAGAGAGGAGGCTGTATAGCTTGGATGTTAAAAGGGCCCTCAGCTACTACATAGAGCGCATCAAGGGTCACGGGTTTGTGTCCCTCCAGTTGTTCCTCACATATGGAGAGGTCGGTAAGGGCAAACCTGCCACTAACAGATCTGTTGCCAGGTGGATTCTCTTGTATAGAATTCTGCTATGAAAAACTAGGTAGAACCCCACCCTCAGGTCTGAGGGCTCACTCTACTAGAGGTACAGCTGCTTCCCTGGCTGCTGCTAAGGATATCCCTCTTAGAAATTTGTCAAGCAGCCACCTGGAAAACAGTCCATACATTCACCAAGCATTACTCTATGGATATGCAGGCTAGGAGTGATGCTTAGTTTGGCACAGCAGTACTTCAGAGCCTATTCCCAAAGTAGGTTCTGTCCCTCCTCCGTGGAGGTACTGCTTGGTAGTCTGCAGTAGTCGGAATACAGCAAGACTACATGTTTGAAGAAAAAATTAGTCACCTTAGTAATGTTGTTTCTTCTAATGGAGTCTTGCTGTATTCTCTTTAGGAGACTGAAGAGGAGGTGGAAGAAGCAGAATTCCTTAATATGATGGGTTTAACTCCCAACAAAATGACTTCCTTTGCCAATGCATAAGTCCTTAAAAAAAAAAAAAAAAAAAAAAAGACTGCATCGCAGATACTGCAGACCCCAACTTCTATCCCTGGGGTAGATAAACAAGCTGACAGAAAGTGTCAGCTAGACAGAGCGACTGCTGAATTTTTGTTTCACCATCCTGACTCAGAAGGGGTGGCTCAGGCTGCTGCCTGTGGCAAAGCCAGAATACCGCTGGCTACCCATCCTCCAGATAAGGACTCACGAAAAATGGATGCAGTGGGGAAAATGGGGCTACACGGCTGCTTCCTTGTTTAATCAGGCAGGCCAACTACATGGCATATGGGGTACAGTACAAAAAGGCCCTCTATCACAGTTTTAGCCCTTGCCGACAAGGTTCCATGTGATGTGGCAAATCTGCAAGAAACAGCAAGGGCTGCACTTGATGCCACTAAATATCAATTCCATATGGCAGTGGATGCCATTGACACAGCTGCCAGGCTAATGGCATTGGCTGTCTCCCTTAGGAGACTTGCATGGCTAATGGCTACCAACCTTAACGCAGATGCACAGGTCAAGGCAATGGATTTTCCTGTGGAGGATAAATCATTGTTTGGTGATAAAATTGAAGCATATGAAAAAAGTAGAGGAATACAAGTCTACTTTTCATAGCCACTCTAAGGACAGACCTACTTTCGATAGATCCCAGAATAGGGGAGGCGGGGTAGGTTTTTTTTTTTTAATCCCAAACCCTCTCTTCAGACACAGGCCTCTCTGCCACAATGGCAAGCGCGAGGCTATTTCAGAGGAAGGGGCAAGAGAGCAATGAGAAGTCTACTTCCCCTCAGCCTCAGACAGCCCTCACAGAACACCTGATGGGCAGCTTCAGGTCAGTTCTCCCTTTTGGGGAACTACCAGTGGGCGGCAGTTTGGCTCACTGCCTCCAAGAGTAGCATATTACCACCACTTCACTCAGCTTCATCTAATTTCATTTCCCAAGTTGGGAACAAGAGCTTTCACACCAGTCACGCCTGCAGACTGGATTTTACTGGACACAGAGGTCAAACGCCTTTGTTCAGTGAAAACCGTGGAACAGTGCCCATAAATCAAAGGGGCAGAAGGTTATATCCACATATTTCTTTATTAGAAACATTTTCGAAGCGCAAAAAAAAGTCAGAATGCCACTCTGGCATTAATCATTCCCACAGGCTGGCATCGGGCCAGTATCAATTAGCAACACTTTTTTTGGCCTAGTCTGTTTCAAGGCCTTCCAAAAAAAAAAAATGTTGTTTTCCCTGCCTGGACAACTGGTTGATAGTGGGTCATTCCCTGCAAGATGCAGAGCTCTTCCTGGCTCTAATAAAATCTCTATTTTCTCATAAACAACCAGAGGTCCCAGCAAAAACAGAACAAGTACTGGATTGGAGCAGAAATGAATAACTTCCTAGGCAAACTTGTTGTACCAGATAATTCCTCAGGATACTGGGCACAAGGTAGCTGCCACCCACCCCCACCACAGTGACTGGTTGCCGGATTTCATAGAGAAGCATCCAGGTTTGCCTAGGACAGTGCTAGTCTCAAAGAACAGATTCTGTTCAGGATGACTCCAGCCACCTGCATCCTCGTATAGCTACTGAAGCAATGGTTGGACAAACAAACTTTAGAATAGGTGTGTTTTGTTCACAAGGGAAGATTTTCTGTTTTTCTCACATCAAATGCTTCACTTTTAGATGAGAAGCACATAAGTTTGATCATGCAGCAAGTGGCACATGGTCTCCCTAAGAGTTCCTATTACACTCCATGATTATGTACTAAATAAACCGATGGTAACTGTCAGCCCCACTGTGCACAGGAGCAATACTCTATGGGAGTATCCTAATCAGCCATGCTCCTGCAGCAAAAGACAGTGCTTGGTCAGCTCCCTCAGCAAGATAAGTCGGGACCACCACTAGTGGTTCCTGAACACTCAGATGTTCATTACAATCTTCAGGGGATGGGGCACTCCAGAGGTGGATCTTTTTTGCCTTGGTAGAAAACCAGCATCGATCAATGTTATCTTGCAGGCCTCTTGTCAGGGTCAGATTCCTCCTGAGCTGTGGGCCCTTGATTGGTTGGTGGGAGTTTTTTCTCTATATGCCTTCCCTTTTCCCATTGGTATTCAGGACCCTGCTGAAATTGAGACACTAACCAGCAACAATATTAGTTTCACCAAATTGGCCGAGACAGCATGAGTACTGGCTTCTCTCCTGTCAGTAGTTCCTCCAAGTCACTTGCCTAGGAGGCACAATTTGCTGACCTCCTCAAGTCAGGATCCTGTATTCCAACCTCGAATCACTGAGACTCAAAGCCTGGCACTTTGAGGAATTAGAAGTTGCTAACCTTAGAATGCTAGATCAGGTATTGTCAGTTCTTAAGGGTTCCAGGAAACTTTTTGCACCAATAAAACATTCTTCTAAATGGAAAGGGTTTCTTGTATGTGGTTTGCAGGTAAGAGTATTGACCCCTACAAGGCTGGCTTTGTGTTTTTTTTTTTTTTGCCTAGAGTGCCTCACACACTTAATCTGTTTACTTTTCTGCTGGTGAAGAGCCATGGCCTCTCATCTGGTCTTCAGAAAATATTTAAAGACCCTCAGCCCCAAAGCCTTTACCAACCTCAGCGCTGTCCTACCCCAGGACTACTTCAAAGATGGTGAAGCCCCTCTGTCCGCAATGAACACTACTCCCACTAGCTCCCCCCACTTCTACTTCAAAGCAGTCAAGGCTCACCAAGTATGCAAATATGTAAGCAAAGTCCTTGGTAAATTAAGGTTCAGTAATGGCTCCCTCTATCTCAAAATCCTGTCTCTCACACTTGAAGTTCTTAGTCCTCTGACCAGAATTTTCAACCTCTCCCTCAGCCTTAGCCAGTTCCCAGACAGACGGAAATCTGCCACTGTCACTCCAATCCATAAAAGTGGTGACAAAACTCTCCACGATAACTACAAACCTATCTCCCTACTACCCCCACTCTCCAAGGCACTAGAACGCATCGTCTCGGACCAGCTCACAGAATACTTGGATACGTACAACATCCTATGCAAGCAACAACACTGGTTCTGCAAAGGTCATAGCACCTCCACAGCCCTACTTGAATTCACCGGCGCAATCCACAACGGACTTGACTCCGGTGAACTACTATGCTCAATCTACATTGACTTGACTAAAGCCTTCGACACCGTCAATCACCGCCTCCTGCTTGTCCAGCTTCAGAACACTGGGCTGTCAACTGACTCCATTGGCTGGTTTAAGAGCTACCTTGAAGAATGGTCCCAAACAGTAAATCGCTAATACTCTTGGACCCTAGACCAGTCCGCTCTGGAGTCCCCAGGGCTCCATTCTGGGACCCCTCCTTCAGCCTATTCTTAAGCTCACTACTGGACAGCTGCCCAGAACAAATAATTCTCTATGCCGAAGATGCTGTGATCCTCACCTTGGACCCTGATCCAGTCCAGTTACAAAATAAACTTCAGCAGGCCTTCTCCATCGAATCCTGGTTCCTAAACTGCTTCTCAGTCAGGAAAAAAAACGGAAGTCTTTGGTCTTCTGCAGCCCCCACAACAAAAACAAACTCCACCTCTCCATTGCAACCGAACAAGGAGCCATCCTAGAGCAAACACAATCATTCAAGTACCTCAGCATCACCCTTGATCCCCACCTCTCTTACGCTGTCCATATCAGCAATGTTGCAAAGTCTGCCAATGCGAGGTTAGGCATATTCCAGCACAGGAAGCGCCTAACCCCAGAAGCATTGTCATTGGCCATCCAAAGCTCCATCATCAGCATCATAGACTATGGTCTTAGCATATATGGGTCTGCAACTACCACTGCTCTCAAACGTATCACAACCTCCCTGAATAAGGCCTGTCTTCTCATCACTGGCTCACATTGCCACACCCACACGTGTGACCTTTATTCCCAATCTGGATGGCTTCAACTGGACAAACGCATAAAATACCAAACCTGCATCACGACCAAGAAAATCATAATGGGGCTTGCCCCACCTGGTGTCTGTGCCCTCCTTAAGCCTAGACATAGGAACGTCGCTACAAGGAGATCCAGTTCCCATCTACTACATATCATACGATGTCTCACGACCCAAGGACAAAGATCATTCGCCTATCGGGCATCCAGCTGGCTCAACTCACTTGGCAGCGACATAGCGACCGCTCCAACACTCTGCCTCTTCAAGTCCAAGCTGCGCCTCTCACTGCTTGTATCCTGAGATTGCCCATCTTAACACTTCCACCGTTCCAGCTGCAAATGCCCCAGCACTTACAATCAGTCTTGCACTCCTAGCACCTTACTTGTCGTATTCCCTCGACAAGTCCCCCTGGCTGCACTGTCTCCCACCCTCTCCCACCCCACCGCCCCGTATCTCCACTCCTGCCCCCGTCCCAACCACCTCCCGTACTCCACCTTACCTCCTGCACCTCCCCCCACCCTTGTCTTGCTCATAGCTCAAGTCTTTGTACTGGTCATTACATGTCTGTAAGTCAGTGACTATGTTTGTAACTAAAAATTATTACTGTTGCACACACTGACGTAGAACCTTTATAAAAGAGCCTTGGCTCAAAGGTATTGTAATCCTAGATTGAAATAAATAAAAATAAATCTTCGTCTCCCTCTACTGAAGGAACCAGTTACAGTCTGGAATCCATCTGTATTGCCAAACTCAAGGACACACCATTTGAGCCTATGGAAACTATAGATTTGAAATATGTCACTTGGAATTTTATTTCTATTGTTTATCACTATAACCAGAAGGATCAGTGACTTACAAGCCCTGTACACAGTTGAACACTACATCTTGTTCCACAGATACAAGATGGTCCTCAGGAACAGTAGAAATTCCTTCTTAAGTGGTATCTCATTTTTTTCATTTAAAATCTATCACCCTACCCCCTTTTCTTTTCACTGAACTTAGTTCTCCGGAAATAAAGCTTCACTCACCGGAGGTCAAAAGGGAACTTGGCCAATATATTGACAAACCAAGTATTACAGATCAAGTCTGTTCCAACTCTTCCTTGCCTGTAGTGAAGTAGGTAGAGGTAGGCCTGCCACAAAATGTACAGTTGCTCACTGGAGAGTGTCATGTATACTATTTTGCTACACCAAGGTGAGTAAATAGGCACCCCTGGGTTTGAGGGCACATTACACCAGGGTCACAGCTACGTCAAAAGCAGTTTTAAGAGAAATTCCACTACTGGAAATCTGCACAGCAGCTACGTGGAAAACAGTACACACCTTTATAAACCATTTCAGCTGGTACGTTGAACCCAGCAGTGATGCTTGATTTGGTACAGAAGTGCTGCAGAACCTGCTTTTAAGGCAGCTTCTCTGCCCAACCTCCAAAGGTACTGCTTGGTAGCGTGCATTTAGTTTAATCATAATGAGTGATTCCTGGGGTTAGAGAAAATTACTCACCATAGTAATCTTGTTTCTTCAAAGGGATCACTCATTGTGATTAAAGCTCCTTCCCTGCCTCCCCTACTAGAACCTATAGCTTATTTTGCTTCCCTGCTGTAGGAAGTTTTGGCCTATAGGCTTAGGTTAGAGACTCATCTTCGTGTTTGACCAGTTGGTTTCCTTGTCGTCTCAAGTTTCTTAGATTTATTGATATGGGGCACTTTTGACCTGAAAGGGGCCAAAAGCTTTATTTTACTTTATTTTGTTATTTTTATTAGAATGTTGATTGTTAATTAGTGGGTCTTGTACCCAATTAGGGTACTTAAGAATCTGAAGCACTCTGAGTGCAGCAGTTGCTAAGGCAGCAGTTTGAAAGTAGCATGAGCTGCATGAGTTTCATAATTTGCATATAATTACATCTCTCTGGGCAGTTAAACACAGGAGGCTGACTGCATTTAGTTTAATCATAATGAGTAATCCCTTTGAAGAAAGATTACTATCGTGAGTAATTTTTTCTTGTCTCTCTCACTCACAAAAGAGAGAAGGCAATGCAGTTTCCAAGCAATGCCGGTCTGAATGGTTGGTTCATTGTAGCACTTTCTGTTACAAGTGTCAAGACCCTACCGGGTCAAGTCAGATGCCACTTCACCTGGAATGTCGCTGCCTCTGCGGCTTGTTTTTAAGAGAGTCTGCGGCGGACTTTGTGCACCTGCAAGTTTTACTTCCGTCCATACCTTTACAAAACACTACAGCTTGGACATTGCCTCTCACCGTAGAGCAGGCTTCAGGCTGGCTGTTTTGCAAGGTCTCCTTTCTTGAGACCCTCACAGCCGGAGGATCTGTGGATGGGTAGTTTTCCTCCTCCTGTGTGCTTCTTATTTCAGACTGCTTGGGATTCAGTTCTGTATGTAATTACCTACTGCAAGAGCCCTCTCAAAGTAAGATAGCACAGTTGCGTAAGAATTTACTGTAAAAGTAGATCTTCGAGAGAGGCTCTTGCAGTAGGTAATACCTTTCCGCCCTCCATCCCCCTTAGCTTTTTCAGCTCCTTTTCAAACAACTTGAAGTCTTGCTGTATTCTGACAAGTGCAGTTAGCCCCAGCCTTTAAACTGCCCCGGAGAACAAAGGGCTAACCTTTCTGTGCAGAGCATAGAATGCTGAGCTCGAGCTCGGTTGATATGTGTCTGTTTCCGTTTGAACTCTTAACAGTCAGATTCTTTACTCCGCCTCACTGAACAGTTGCTCTGGAGATTTCTCCTGTGGCTTGGTTCGAAGGTCGGTTTGTGGCGTTTTTTCGTCTGTTTTAACTGAAAAGTTTCCCGCATAGTCTGTTCAGTCTATCTGTGGTACAGTGAGTACTAGATAAGTTTTGTACTGTTTTCTGTGTGGAACTTGTAAAGTGTGAATCGGTTCGGCCGAACTGATCATTTAATTCCTGTGCAAGTTTAGTGTGTGGTTATCGGTTCAAAAAAAAAAAAAGTGTGTTGAAACATTTTTTCCAAGACCCGTGACACGGTTAGGAACTGATAAGGGAGTCTTGCCTAGCAGTTGCCGAAAAAAGGGTACGTTTGGTTAGGTTGGCCATGTCTGAGAAACCCAAGAAAAAAAACAGGCCCAGTAGGTTTCAACACTGCAGTGAGTGTGGGGAGGTCTCTGCTAAGGCAGATTCCCCCACACCACCTGTGTTTGTCTGGGGTTTGACCACCTCTATTCAGACTGCCAAATTTGCAAGCATTTTCCCAAAGCTACCCTGGAAAAGAGATTAGTTAGACTGAGGGAAAAGGAGGCAGAGAAGTCCGCTGACCCCAGTGGCAGCCCGATTCGGTTCCAACCGAACCAGGAGTACCCTCTGACCAGGGTGATACTACTTCGGGCAAAAGGAGAGCCGATCCTGAGGGGTCGGTTCCAACTGAAAGAAAGCGCAAAGGAAAATCTGTTCGGATCCAGAAGTCCATGTTCCGACCGCCGAAGAAATGGCCAGAGCGGTTCGGATTGTGGAATCGCTTTGGCCGGTTCCGACCGATTCGGCACCTTTTGGCAGGGGCTCGGTTTGGTCGGTTCCCCCGGTTCACGATTATACTTTGGAAGAATTTTATGAACTGGAGTTTGAGGGGGAAGGGGAGTTTGAAGATGATGGTGAAAGTCTAGATGTGCCTGTGGAACTGGACATCTCCCCAGACTTTCAGTTGTATCCCTCCTAGGCTTTGAGTCCCCTTCCCACTTTATGTTCTACAGAAAGGTGGCTGAGACCCTCCAACTTCCTATGGAAGAGGCAGTGGAGGATTAGGAGAAGCCTGATTTATGTAGAAATGATGGACATCCCAGAGTCCCGGAGACTTCCATTCCTCTCCACAAATCTTTTGGGAAACTGACACAAAAAATTCTGAAGTCTCCCAATTCTATACCTCCTCTGTACAGAAGAATGGACAAGAGGTATACACTCTCAGGCTCAGAAACGGAGTTTGTATACCACCAATGCAGCCATGTTGGGGTTGTGCAGGCTGCTGCCTGTGATAAGGCAATCATTTCCTTGGCGTCACAGCCCCCAGACAGACTGTAGGAGTTTGACGCCATGGTAAAAAAGCTGTACATGACATCTTCCCTGGGACTCAGACAGGTGAATTATATGGCCTATACAGCTAGGTACCTGAAGTCCAGGTGGAACACTGTACTGGCACTGGCTAAACAGGCCTTCCCTCAGCTAGCCAAGGAGCTGCAGGCGGTGGCTGCAGATGGGATTGAGGCATTTAAAGTTCAGTTTCATGCTGCTGTGGACTTTGAGTCATGGCTACATCTGTGGCTCTTCGGAGAGTGGCTTGGCTCAGATGTACTAGCCTCTCGCAGGATACCCAGGAGAAGGCCATGGATTTTCCTGTAGTGGGTAATTCTATGTTTGGGGAACAGATGGAGAATTACTTGAAGAAAATGAGTACAGGACCACATACAGGAGTGCTCAGACCAAGGAGAGGCAGGCAACTCCTCAAATGCTGCAGTTCTGGGGCAGGCCTTTTCAAAGGCCTTTTTACCAAGCACAGGCCTCTTCTTCCTTTTCTCAGAGGGGGAGGCAGAAGGGGGATGAGCAGGGCTGCATCCACTCCTCAGCCTAAATCCCTTGCCAAGCAGACACCCTGATGGGCCTGCCCGGGTTGACTGTCCTATTCCAGTAGGGGGCAGGCTAGCTTACTGTGTCCAGGACTGAATGTCTGTTACATCAGACAAGTGGGTCCTGAATGGTGGTCTGTTGAAGGCTTTCAGCATAGTGTGCTACTCCTGGTTAAATAACTAAATAAAAGCAGTAAGTCAGGGACTGTTTCTCAGCTTCAGAAAATTTCCAAAGATGAGAGCCAGATCTTTTCCACCTGCAGATCTCTCGGAAACCCTTGACCTAGAGGCAGAGGTTGCTTCTCTTCTGGCTTTAAGAGCCATAGAGAGAGTACGTACCCTACACTGGGGCAAAGGACTGTACTCCCGGTACTTCCTGAACCCAGAAAATACAGAGGAGTGGCGACCCATCCTAGACCTAAGATATCTAAACATCTTTTAATATCAAAGTTCAAGATTGTAACTCTGGGACTAATCCTTCCCTCTCTAAGACCAGGAGACTGGTTAGCCTCCCTGGACCTCAGAAGATGCCTACTTTCACATTCCCAGCGGGTGCTCCCACAGAAAGTACCTCAGGTTCGAGTTGCCCTCAGGCCACTATCGGTTCAGAGCAATGCCCTTTGCCCTAACCTCAGCCCCAAGGGTTTTCACAGACTGCCTGGCAGTAGTTGCCTTTCTAAGAAGGCAGCAGATTGCCATTTTTCCATATTTGGATGATTGGCTAATAGTGGGCCAGTCTCCAGACCAAGTCAAGTCTCACCTGCAAGTGACCCAGCAAGTGCTCACTTCTCTAGGATTTCTTCACAGCCTTCTCAAGTCGGTTCTTGAACCAGTCCAGCTTCTTACCTTTATAGTGGCAGAACTGGACACAGTCCGAGCAAGAGCCTTTCTTCCTCTAGAAAGGGCAAGGGTTGTTATGGAACTAGCCTCTTCCTTCAGCCTTCGAGTATCTCGACCAGCAAGGCATTTCCTCCTGCTCTTTGGGCCACATGGCAGCTTCAACAGCAGTTGTACAAGGGGCAAGATTCCAGATGAGGGATATTCAGTTCCATCTGAGAGCTTTTTGGTCTCTGAGGAAGGATTCCCTTACCAAACGGATCCCAGTGGCTCTGACCTTGATCCAAGCCCTCCAGTGGTGGCAGGATCAGGACAATTTAAGATGAGGTGTTCCTTTTGCCTTTCAGCCTTGTTCAGTGGTCCTTACCACGGACGCTTCTCTCCTGGGCTGGGGAGCCCATCTGGGGCTCTCACTGCCCGGAGGTTGTGGTGTCCCCAAAAGAATCCCTTCTCCATGGTCAGTCTCTTAGAGCTCAGGGCAGTTTTTCTGGCCCTGAAAGCTTTCTCTGTGTCAGTACAGAACAAGGTGGTTCAGAACGGACACCACCACCATGTGGTACATCAGCAAGCAGGGAGGCACTTGGTCCACGGCCTTGTGCATGGAAGCCATGAAATTGTGGTCCCTGGCTTATTCCCTGCAACCCTCTCTGGTAGCAGTTCACCTTCCAGGGAAGGACAATGTGCTAGCAGATGCACTGAGCAGGATCTCTCGGGGCCATCACAAATGGTCCCTGGACCCCTCGGGTGTTGAAAGTGATTTTTTCAAGATGGGGCACTGCAGAGATGGATCTCTTTACAGCCCCAGACAATCGCCAACTCCCTCTTTTGTTGCAGACCTCCAATCTTGGGCTCAGTCCCGCCGGACTCCCTGATTCTGAATTGGGAAGGGAAGTTTCTGTATGCCTTCCCTCCCTTCCCACTCCTGTTCAAAGTTTTAGTCAAAATAAGGTCTCAACCTTGCAAAGTGATTCTGATTGCTCTGGATTTGGCCAGACAGCCCTGGTACACCCCTGTTGCTGTCCCTAGCAGTCCATCTTCCCCTGTCTCTTCTCAGGAATTACAACTGGTTAACATCCTCTCTGGGAGGATTTGGTACCCCAATCTTCAGTCTCTCAATCTCAAGGCATGGCTGTTGAAGGGTTAGTTTGCAGATCTGCATCTTTCCCAAGGGGTTCTGGATATTCTCCAGAGCCTCTCGAAAGCCCTCCACCACAAAGACTTATAACTCTAAATGAGAGAGTCCGCATTTGGTGTTCTAAGAAGCATATTTCTCCAGATACTGCTGGATTGCCTACTGTTCTGGATTATATGGTCCATCTTAATGGCCTAGGCCTCAGACCAGCTACTCTCAAAGTACACTTATCAGCTGTTCCTCCGTTTTTGTCAGTGGGGGAAGTCTCTTCTCACTATCTTCCCATCCTGTGTTCTGTAAATTTAAGGATTGCTTCACACCAGTCCTCCTTTTAGAGATCCTGCCCCTGCCTGGGATTTGAATGTTTGCATTGCTCAACTTATGCAGCCCCCTTTTGAGCCTGTGTCCTCAGCAGAGCTTAAGTACTTGACTTGGAAAAATGTGTTCTTGGTAGCCATTACCTCTGCCAGATGTATCAGTGAATTGCAAGCCCTGTCAGTGGAACTTTATTTTATCTTCTTTCACAGGGATGAAATGGTCCTTAAAACCAATAGAAGGTTCTTGCCCAAAGTGGTTTGACTTCCATTTAAACCAGTCTGTCTTCCTGTTTTCTTCACTGATCATTCTTCCTTAGGAGAGAGGAGGCTACACAGTTTAGTTGTTAAAAGAGCAGTTAGTTACTACATAGAGCATACCAGGGGTCACAGGTTTGACTCCCTCCAGTCCCTCACTTATGGAGAAATATGAAAGGGCAAACCTGCCACCAAGAGATCTGTTGCCAGGTTAATTGTGTCTTGTATACAGTTCTGCTATGAAAAACTGGGAAAAAATTCCACCCTCAGGCCTGAGGGCTCATTCCACAAGAGGTACAGCTGCTTCCCTGGCTGCTGCCAGGGATATCCCTCTCTTAGAAATTTGTCAAGCAGCCACCTGGAAAACAGTCCTTACCTTTACCAATCATTACTCCCTGGGTATCCAGGCTAGGAGTGATGCTCTGTTTGGCACAGCAGTATTTCAGAGCCTATTCCCAAAGTAGGTTCTGTCCCTCCTCCATGGAGGTACTGCTTGGTAGTCTGCACTTGTCAGAATACAGCAAGACTTCATGTTTGAAGAAAAAATTACTCTCCTTAGTAATTATTTCTTCTAATGGAGTCTTGCTGTATTCTGACCTCTTCCCTCCCTGCCACCCCTCTCAGAACCTGTTTTTAGGAAGTGGGTGGGCAGGTGCAGTGTTGCACCTCAGGGGCGTTCCTTGTGCACCCTCTTTTTGAGTGGGTGTTTATTTTGTTAAAGTCCTGTTTGGTTTGGGTTTTGAGTTTTGGGTTTCCTGGCTGGAGTCGTCTTCTGGTAGTTCAAAACTTTTTGTTGCCAGTTGGCTATTAAATAGTATTCTATGTGGAAACTGTAAAATAAAATTTGAGTGTTGCTCGTAAGAATCTGACGGTTAGCATTCAAAGGGGAACAGACGTCAACTGAGCTTGAGCTCAGCATTCTATGCTCTGCATAGAAAAGTTAACCCTTTGTTTTCCGGGGCAGTTTAAAGGCTGGGGCTAACTGCACTTGTCAGAATGCAGCAAAACTGCAATAGAAGAAACATAATTACTAAGGTGAGTAATTTTTTTTCTTCCATGGGGGGAATATCCGCTTCTCTCTCGTCTTGCCTTTTTGGCCTTTGGCGGGAAAGAACTGGCATGCAGGTGTGGGGGACCACCCCTTTATACTAACTTCTTCTGACGCCGGTCACCTGACGTGGGGACGGTCCCCCGCCAGAAACTGCTAGCTCAAAATTTTTCCATGGGGTCCTGGCGCCTGCCGGCTTCAGTCCTATATAATTATCTACTGCAAGAGTCTTTCTTGGATCTACCGTTACAGTAAGTTCTTACGTAACTGTATTTGAGCTGCTGATCTCAGAGCCTTGCTCAGAGTTCTGCGCAGAAACTGATGATTAAAACTCCAAATCGTCTGGTTCCATGAAGAGATCTGTAATAGAATGCTACCATAAAAACAAAAAGATGCATAATGTGTTTTTTCACATCACTTTTACTTAGATGCAGTTACATAAGAATAATTTAGAGGGATCGATATAATTTCTGAAAATAAGAACTTTGTACACTCTACTGCCAATTAGAAATGATGATCCTGTTCTCTTTAAATCTGCTTTTTTTTGTGATGGCAGTTACATTTTGAAAGTGACAAAGATGTTTTTTTGGAACTTGGATTTCAGACTTCAGAAAGGTCTTGGAGGCTAAAAAGATAAGTGAATTCAAGAATGCATGGAATATCCAGAAGCGCAACCCTAGTGGTAGGAAAGACTGGGTAAGCTGCAGATCATTTAGGATCTGGAGTTGAAGTAGGTAGGGAAATGGGCAGACTGGGTGGGCCAGGTGGTCCTTATCGGCTTTCAAATTTTCTATTTTTCGTAGCTTGGGAAATGTTCACTGCGAGTTTAATAAACTATGTGAAGAAATAATGTGATTGGTTAGTTTCTGACACAGCACCTATAGTAGGGTTTAGATCTCCCATGTGAGCATGACTATACTGTAGAGTTTGAACTTTAATATTTTAAAGCATCTAGGCAGCAGCTCAGGTTTAAAATGCTATTTGTATGACTTTCATGCACTCTGTAGATGGTCCTGATGTGGTGGTGCAAACATGGTTGTTAGCATCCTAGCAAAATATTCCTCCTTGCGGGATCCTGGTGTCTGGCTTCCAATGCTAAAGAGTGACTGAAGATATTCTTGAAGATCTTGAGTTACTCATAACTTTTTCTCTTTGTACAACAGGGGTCTGAAGTGGAACCACAAGCAACTGGAAAGGGGCGAAGGTCGAAAAGTTTTCATATCCCTGGTTTGTAACAATTTAATATTAGTTTGATCAGCTGATGTCATTCTTCGAAATCTGTTGTGCAGCACGCTAAAATCTGGGTAAAGTGTGATCTCCCTTCCTTTGAGCCTTTTGTCATGGCAAAGTTGCACAAAAAAAGCAGTTTATTTTTTCCCTAACTACTTGGGCAAGCTCGCCTTCATCCAGATCTTCCTGGACTTGGTCTTCACCGTTCATTCATACTTCAGTATTCTAGCTGGGAGGCACCAGGACCCTGCCGGAGCCAAAATTCAGGAGGACTGGCGCCGTGGTATGACCACACACATGGTACCACAAGATCTCATCTGTCAGTTTTCACCATTCGTATCTCATGGGTTCATGGCCAGAGGTCATGACCCATGAGGAACTCTTTTTGGTAGGCAGACCAACGCTGCAAAGCGCCCTCGAGGCAGACTCATTGCGTCAAGCGCTCACGGGTTGGCCGTTAGGCACTGTCAACTCCCCTGCCTGCCAGTTCTCCATCTCCCGGCCGAGGTCGCCTTTGTGTGGACGCCTGCAGAACTTGAGGCCTGCCGCCTACGCAGTTTCGTTCTGCCTATTATTTCTCCGTGCCGCAATCAGTCGGCTCCTTTCCTGCAGGTTCTAGTCTCCTTACTACACGTCGCTTGGTAAGATTTTTCCATTTATTTTTATTCTTGGAGATGTAGTGTCTGTTTTTGGTGTTTTTCCTCGGTCATGTCTCGGTCAGAGGGCAAGAAGACTTTGAAGATGGGACGGTCCCCCATGCGACTGTGCCCTTGTGGCCGTACATTTTCTGTCACCGACCAGCACGATGGTTGCCTTGCGTGTCTTAGTCCAATTCACGACATGGAGTTGTGCGACCCCTGTTTCTCCATGGACTGCCGGGTCATCTAACTCATGTGGAAAGTGGGGCGAGCTCCACCTACTTTTGGGGTCAGGGCGCACTGCTGGGCCATGCCACGTACTCTCTGCCTTTCCTTCAGGTCCCCTTCCAGTTCTTCATGGACTGAGGAGGGAGCCTCTGCTTCTAGTAGCATGGCCATTGCCGAGGCTCCTTCCGCGGTGCAGGAGGCCCGCCCTGCTCCCTTTGGAAGGCACTGCCAAGGCAGTCACCACTTTGGGGGTGAAGGCTGCCACAGTGTCGTGCCCACGGTTTGCAAGCCCTGTGTCGGCGCAGTCTTCGCCATCGATTGGTGCCGTTGTGGGTCTCGGCGCCATGGGCTCTGACGGAGCAGTTGTCGGCACTGGTTTGTCACTCGGTGCTGTGGCTGCTGTCCGATACTGCTAGTGATGCCGTGGGAGTCTCTGTGGCGCTGTTGTCTTCCCTCAGCGCCTTTCACGGTGTAGAGGTTGAACACGGCGCCATGTCCGCCTCTGGACTCTGCGCCATGGGGGTATCAGAGATTCTGCTGTTGGCACTGTCGTCGGCACCACCCCTGCCCTCGGCGCTGTTCATGGTGCCAGACGGCACCGTGACTGGTTCTGACTCTAAGGCTGCTGTTCAGGCCGGAGAAGTGTCCTCTGCGGATACCGCTCATGGTGCTGTGGGGGGCACTGGCTCAAGTGTGGTCTCTGAATCTGGTATCCCATTTGGCAGGGATGGCACCAGGCGTCCTCGTACAGTCTGGCACAAGGCCTCTGCCTCTACCTCTTCAGAGGTGGGAGTCGGGCTCTGAGTCAGACGAGCAGTCTGACTCCTTGAGGTTGACTGGTGTGGGCAGCTCTGTGTCCTTGACAAGCTGGAGTCAACCCCCTTCTGAGGTGGGGTCGGTGGCTGCCGGGAGTGGGTTCAGGGGTGCTGACCAGCAGGCAGTGGTGCAGGCCACCATTGCGCTGCAGCCCGGTCTTGATGGGTTCACTGACCCCTCATCAGTGGTGTGCCTGGATCGCCCAACTTTGGGGCCGATCAGGGCTTCTACAGGAGGGGCGGGTGCTGTGCCCTGGATGGCTATTTTGGGTGCTGGCCAGGGCTGTCTGCTAACTAGACTGGCACTCCAGAGGAGGGCTCTTCCGGACTCAGAAGGGCATGGGGTCTGCGCGGCGACCTTTTTCCGGGGCCCACCTTGGCTCTAGAAGAAGCCGTAGTGCGAATCTCCACTTTTTCTCCTCAGTCTCTTTGAGAGAGCCCCATCCTTTTGTGGTAGGAGACCGTCCTTCTGGACCTATACGGCCCAGTCGACTCACAGGGGGGATTCTTCCAGGCGCAGCCAAGGCAGTACCGGAATGGTTGTTCAGCTGTCTGCTGTGGAATCTTCCGGAACATTTTCTTCTTCGGGTGCTCTTGGTCCGCTCCTGCGCCTAGTCGGAGGTCAGCCAACGTCGCTTCTCGGCTATGTCCCCATCCCTCTGCCACATTCTCTGTGCTCCCAGGCATCCTTGGTCCTATGAGCCTCTCTCCTGGAGCAGTTCAGGGCTGTGGCTGCTTTCGGTCCCAGCTTACGTTAGGGCAATGGACAGACAGGTTTTCAAGCCACCCTCTCAGCAGTCGGTGCCCCGAGAGGAACCTCTATCCACATCTCTCCAGCCGCTGATCTCGCAGAGTATCAGTATTTCCAGAGATGTTGGAGGACTTGCACCTCACCCCTTCCAATGTAAGTAATCCAGAGCACTGTGCGCACGCCTTTCTAGGTGATTTCAGCGAGGTCACCCTTGTGGTGCCCCCTTCTGGAGGTGGTGTTACGCTCCTGGCAGAGGCCCTTTTCTGGAGTTGTTGCCCCTAGGGATCCCTGCCAGCTGTATTGTCTGCGTGCGTGCCCCCCCGGTTCCATGCCTCATCTGCAGTCCGGATTGATGCAGTTGGACACTCCTGATGGGCTTCGTGCCCTTCACCGTGACCGGACCCCAGATCAAGATTCCATGGATTTTGACTTTTGGGGTAGGAGGGATTTCTACTTGGCACGGTTGTTGCTTTCCATTTCTGCACATCGGGCCCCCTATGCAGCCTATGACAGGTTCTTGTGGTCCAGGTTAGGTCAACTCCTAGCCTCGTTGCCTGACACGGAGCAAAGAAGACAAGCCATTGCACACTCTGCATGTGGCCTGGAGCTTAGTGTGCTTCTCCTGGTTGAACCAAGCGAAGGCATCTTATGATGCTGACAAGGTAGCTACCAGGGTCATGGGGACAGCGTTCTGCACTAGGAGGACAGCATGGCTGCGTCTTTCTCGGTTGTCACCCTTGGCCTGGTGTAGGGTGATTAACTCTGCTCACCATGGAACCTATCTCTTCTACCATAGAGCGAGACTACGTTGTCAGGACAACTTCCTTCCCTCGGGGGTCTCAGTTTCACTCTCCACTCTCAGGCCTCCTGGCCCTGAAGGTTCTCCGTCTTAGTGTGTCACCCACTGAGAGCTAAGGGACTTTGTCCTTTATGATGTAAAGAAAATCCCTTGGGGGGCTCAGCACTCACCCAAATGTGATGAATGAATGATTTACACAGATCAGATATGAATTGCGTACCTACTGTAATTTTGATCTTGTGTATCTTCACCATTCATCACAGTCTCGTCCTCCATTCCCCCCCATGGGTTGGGTGAACAGGAGCACATAGGGGGATACGGTTTAGGGGAGATTGGTCAGCATGGGGGGGGCACTCCTTCTCCAGTGCTTTAGCTCCATCCTTGTGGGTGGGAGTTGGCAGGTGCTCTCCATTCTCTCCCTCCCTTTTCCCATTCATCTTATTTCTCCTTGCTTTTTGGACTACCATTTATTTAAAGAAAATTTCTAGGGACAGCCGGCCCGGTGGCGCTGAGGGTTGAGGCGCTGGACGCCACACCTCGCGTCCGCCCGGCGACCCAGTTGAGGCGGACTCAGGCCGTCGGTCGGCAGGGAAGGAGGATCGGCGTCCCAACGGATGCTCTCCTTGAGGAGGGACCAGGGTGTTTAATACACCCGGCCGCTCGAGAGCTGGTGGAAGCTTACCGACTCTTGGAGACAGCGGCGCTGGGGAGGAGGGCGCCTGCGGCATGGCAGGCGTGCGTAAGCACGCCCCGAAACAAGGCCCCTGGGGTGAGGAGGGAGAAAATCGAAAACAACCTCGCACTGATGACGGCAGCCCGCCACCCAGATGACACAACACTGGCAGACCCCGCTGTGTAAGGTGCTAAGGAGGCAGGTAGGAGCACCTGAGAGAAGAGACACTCTAGGGGCAGACTCAGTGGGGGAGTCTGGTGGGCATTGAGACAGCCCGAAGGAAGGGAGTGCAGGGGGCGTCCAGGAGGGGATAAAAAGAAAAAAAAAATTTCTAGGGACATGGATATGATGTTCATCCACACTGTCTGGCAGGTTCCTTGCCGTTTTAAATCTTGCCAGAAGGTCTTCAAGCTGGCTCCTCCCACCCACCTGGGTGGTAAAACTCTCGGCTCTGCCCCATGACGCCAGATCTTGCTTACCGCTTGGAAGCTCAGGTTCCCTCCTTAATGCTCTGCATGATGGACTGGATCCTAATTCTTCGGTGCGCCCGAAACTCATTTTAAAATTTTCAAGACTTCGGTCATCTTTCTCCCTCGCGGCTGCGATGGACAAATTGACTCCCGGATTTTGGCAGTGCCCTTGTGGGCAGAAGATGTCCAGGGCGGACCCGCACTCCCGTGTGTCTACTGCCTTGGCCTGGGAGCACAACCCTGAGCCTGCGGAGAGTCATGCCGTTCGTTTTTGGCCAATGTCCTGGACGACTGCGCTGCCTGGTTACAGCTTGGGTGCCCCAAGAAGTGCTACCTGCCGGTTAAGTCGAAGGAGGCCCGTTGGGCAGTAACCGCGGCGGCTGGCTCGGCTGAGCAACTTGAGCAGATGATCGCCCTCGAGGAGGAGGCGGCCCAGGCCGCATCCTCCTCTTCCTCGGTCGTGGCATTTATCCTGCTTTCCTTGGGTACCTCTTATTCCTTTGCCAGTCCCTTTCCACGAATGGAGAGGGGCCATCGGGACACTCCTTTCGGTCCAGAAAGAAGGACTCAAAGGCTAAGTCCCATCGGCGTTCGTGGGAGCGGGAGAGGTCTCCTTCCCCAGACTGTAGACTTCGGTTGAGGTTCACGGCGTCCCCGTCAGGCCAGCCGGCCGAGATGCCCGTTGACGCTGTCGAGATTTTTCTCGACCCATCAGACAGGCTGTCGACTGGTGAGGCCGAAAACCCTTTTTCACCGGTTCCCCCAGTGGAGACCGAGGACCTGCCTGCGCCCCCGGTGCCACAGTGCCCGGTTAAGGCTTCTGAGTCGAGGGAAGAGCGGGTCAGTTGTTCGGCCGAAACCAGCTGCCCCACCGATTTGTGGTGGAACCTCTGCCTCCACAACTGAAATCGGGGCAACCGACCAAGGACTGTCAGGTCAAGGCCTGCCCCACAGGTTGTCGGTCACCCTCACTCCCAACCATCCTCTGCAGGTGGAGGGTGGCTCAGGCCCCAGGCAGCTCTTTGCGGACTCCTCAGAGTCTGATGACACCTCCCTGTTCTCCAGGCCCATTGACCTGGAGTCCTCCGGGGGCCAGTCGTTGGACGAAAGCCCATCGTCCTTCATGGGTTTGCTTCGGCTCATCTCTTGAGTCCACCGGGATGCAGCTCGAGCCCGTATCCAAATGGGCTAAGCATCCCCTGACAGATACTGGACCGAGGGGATTCATGCACGGAGGCCTTTTCCGGTGACTGAAGCCATTGTTGGCCCAGTCTTGGAGCTCTGGCAACAGCATGCTTCCTGTCCTGTGCCTTTGGCCAGGAAGTATGCGGTCCCTACCAGCTCTTTGCCCAGTTTTTTTTGGAACACCCCTCTGCCAAGGGATTGGTTACAGACAGCGTGTTCCGGCGTTCCAGGAACGCTAGGGGCATGGACAAGCCCCCCCGACAAGGAGTCCAAAAAGCTGGACTATGCCGGGCGCAAGGTGTTCGCTGCGTCATCCCTTGGCCTCTGCCAGGCCAGCTTGGCCGTGCTGATGGCACACTTCTCCCACGCCCTCATGGGCTCCCTGGAGGAGGTGATCCCTCGTCTCCCGGCCGACCTGTAGACCACTGTCCGGCAGGTGCGGGACCAGGGTAGGGCAGTGGCTAAGCAGCAACTCCAGATGGCTCTGGATATAGGAGACTTCTGTGCCAGATCGGTTGCGGCCACGGTGGCCATGTGCCACAGAGCATGGCTGAGGATATCCACATTCATGGCAGGTACCCAGCACAAATTGGCGGATGTCCCCTTCTTGGCGACCGATCTCTTTGGCCCTGGAGTGGAAGGTCACCTCCAGCGGATCGAAAAGTCCAATGCCACTCTGGACTCTGTCACCTCTGCCCAGAAGGACAAAGGCCGCAGACAGCAGCAGCACAAGCCCTTTCGTCCTTCTGCTCCTGCAGCACGTCCGGCCCAACAGCACCAGCAAGAGGGCCAGCAGGCTCACGCTTGGCATCCCAAACCCAAGCCCACGGCTTCCTCCAACAGGAAGCAGAGAGGTAAAGACCCAGGAGGTCCCTCAGCTGGTCCCTCCTCCAAGCGTCGCCCCCAGCCTTGTCACTCCCCCCGGGTTCCCCCATGGGGGGGACGGCTCCGCCACTTCCTTTCCGCCTGGTCCGTTATCACCATGGACCGGTGGGTGTTGGAGGTGGTAGGAAAGGGCCTGCACCTGGAGTTCGAGCAGGCCCCGCCCTTCCGAGCCGTCGCCCCTAGGGGGGGCCACGGGGTCCGCAGCGTTTTTGTCTGCTCGCTGAGCCGATATCTCCCTGTTCTTCGAAAAAGAGGTGATCAGGAAGGTGGCAGATCCTCCTCCAGACCCAGGGTCTGTGTCCAGGAACTTCTTGGTCCCAAAACAGATGGGGGGGCTGGTGCCCCATTCTCAACCTGCACGACCTAAACAGGTTCGTAAGGTCTCAGACCTTCAGGATGGTAACTCTGGCTCAGATAATCCCATCCTTGGAACGAGGCATGTGGTTCTGTTCTCTGGACCTTCAGGATGTCGTCTTTCATGTCCCAATCCGTCCATCCCACCAGAGATTCTTCTGCTTCAGGGCAGAGGGATCCCTCTACGAGGTCCGGGCCATGCCCTTCGGCCTTTGCCTAGCTCCCAGGGTCTTCACCAAATGCAATGCAGTGGTGACAGCATTCCTGCGGCACCTAAGGGTCCAGGTGTACCCCTACCTGGATGACTGGCTGATTGCAGCCCCCTCCAGAGCGGAGGTGGAATGGTCCAGAGATATGGCCCTCCAGGTTTGCTCTCAGATTGGCCTCATCGAGGCAAAGTCGGAACTCTTACCATCGCAGGTGATTCAGTTTATTGGGGCAGAGCTAGACTCTCTTCGAGCCAGAAAACGACTCCCAGCGGTCAGGGCTGAGGTCCTTTCCTCCTTTGCCCAGTCATTTCTGGTTGGGCAGTTGTGCCCTGCCCGGGACTTCCTGCACCTTCTGGGACTCCTGGCGGCCTGCACCAGCATGGTCCATTGTGCCCACTGGCATATGCATCCCCTGCAGTGGGGGCTTGCCGCCAATGCTCACAGCGCTCCGGTCCTCTGGACCAGCCAGTGATGGTGACCCAGGAGATGGAACAGCCTCTAGTGGTGGCTCGTTCCAGCTCATCTGCAGGAGGGTATCCCATTTGTCTGGCCCGAGCAGATGGTCACTCTGACGACCGACGCGCCTCTGATGGGTTGGGGTGCCCATTTGGGGGAGATCAGAGCCCACAGTCTCTGGTCCCCTCAGGAGTCTCGATGCCACATCAACCTGCTGGAGCTTCGAGCTGTCCGACTAGCCGTCATCGCCTTCGCTCCTTTTGTACGGGGTCAAGTGGTCTAGGTCCAGACAGACAACACCTCGACCATGTACTATCTCGACCGGCAGCGCGGGACGCACTCCTTGCCCCTGTGCAAGGAGGGTCTCTGCACTTCGTCTCTCGTGATCAGCCTGGAGGTGGATCTCCTAGCCATCCATGTGGCAGGAGCCTCCAACAGTCTGGCCGATGCCCTCTGCCATATAGGCGCTGGGTCTCATGAGTGGTCTCTCTTGTCAGAGGTAGTACATCATCTGTTCTCGCACTGGGGCACCCCTCAGGTGGACCTGTTCGCCTCCAGGGAGAATTCGAAGCTGAGGTTGTTTCATGCCCGTCCCCCTCAGCAGGGCTCGCTGCAGGGGGATGCCTTCTGAAGGACGTGGACCCCAGGCCTCTTCTATGCCTCCCCTCCATTCCCCTTGATCCACAGCTTGCTTCTGAAGGTGAAGAGGGATCAGGTGCAGGTGATTCTGGTAGTCCCAGACTGTCCCTGCCAGTTCTGGTATCCGGATCTCCTCAGCCTCGGCTTCAGGCTCTCGAGGCGGCTTCCAGCCCGCACGGACCTGATCTCGGTCAGCAAGGGGAAAGTACTCCATCCAGACCTTCAATCCCTGCACCTGACGGCCTGGTTCCTGAGCGGCTAGAGTTACAGGCCTTGGGTCTTTCTGACGCGGTCCTCAACATCGTTGAGGCGTCCCGAAAGAAGTCGCCCAGAAAATGCTACGCCTTCAAATGGAAGAGATTCTGCATTTGGTGTCGGGGCAAGGGCCTGTACCCATCCCCCTGTTCCTTGGCCAGCATTCTGGACTGCCTGTGGTCCCTTTCTCAGCAAGGGCTTTGGTCGACGACCCTTAAGGTGCACCTGGCAGCCATCTCTGCTTACCAGGCACGGGCCGGGAAGCAGTCAGTGGCACAGGAGAAGGTGGTCAGGTGCTTTTTCAAAGGCCTTGATCACATATCCCCTCCGGTGCGAGAACCTCCAGCTCCGGGGGATCTACTGCTGGTATTGGCTAATCTCATGGGCAAGCCATTTGAACCAATGCACAGGTGTGAGATCTCTCACCTGTCATGGAAGACTGCCATCTTGGTGGCTATCACGTCAGCCAGAAGGATGGGAGAGCTCCAGTCACTTTCCATCGAGTCTCCTTATCTGGTCTTCCACAGGGACAAGGCTGTCCTGCGCCCCCACCTGAAATTCCTTCCGAAGGTGGTGTCGGAGTTTCACCTTAACCAGGTGTTGACTCTGCCGGTGTTCTACCCCAATCACACCTCAGAGGCCGAATATAGGCTCCATACTTTGGACCCTAGAAGGCGCTGCGCTATTAAAGGAGCGGGCCGGCTGAAGTTCGGGAAAGGTTCACCAGCTGCTTGTCACCTACGCTGAAGCCACACCTGGCAAACGTGTAGCCAAGCGGACAATAGGCTGGTGGGTCACCTCCTGCATAGATCTCTGCTATAGGTTGGCGGGCATGGAGCCTCCTAGAGGAATAAGAGCTCATTGTTCCTGCCATACTGCTGCATCGGTGGCTGCTTCCAGGGACGTCCCTATCCAGGAAATCTGCAGGGCTACTACCTGGAAGTCGGCACACACCATCACCCACTACCACATCGACCTTGAGTCACACCGGGATGCTGGTTTTGGGGCCTCTGTTCTCCAGTCTTTATTCCCTAAGTAGGGGGTGTGCGCCTTGCCTCCCTCTTCCCGGAGAACTGCTAGGAGTCTGCCAGACAGTGTGGATGAACAACATATCCATGTCCCTAGAAATACAGGCTGCTCACCTGTAACAGGAGATCTTACTTCGAGAAGGCTCTTGCAGTAGGTAATTACATATAACAGTGACGCCGGCGGCAGGACCCCACAGAAAAGTTTCTAGCTAGCAGTCCCTGGCGAGGGACCGCCCCCACGTCAGGTGACCGGCATCATGCGGTGTCGGTATAAAGGGGCAGTCCTGGACGCCTGCCTTCCAGTTCTTTCCTGCCGTTAGGAAAAAGAATTGAAGAAGCTCAGGCAGGCGTCTGCTTCTCCTGAAGGACATTGCAAAAGCTGGACAAAGAAAGGCACGAGAAGCCTCCTCGGCGACTCCAGCGATCGCGGCCCAAGTAATATCCTCCGGCAGCTTCCAGGTTTGGAGGTGGCACGAGCTCCATGTAGACCCTTACAGGCGCCTCGGGGCAAAGGAGGCCTCCGCTCCCAGTACGCCCGCAGGCTTGTGGCCTACTGGTGCTGGCACCTCCCATAAGCCGGATGTCTGCTCCTCCAGCGTCCCACGGGAGAAAGTTGATAAGACGCCCGACCCTTCAGGGCGGTGCACAATCTCGCCCTCGCCACTTCCTCCTCGGCCCGCCTCCGAGGGACCCGTAAGTTGGGCGCGGCTCCTCGGTGCCTGCGGGAACCAGCCCATAGCGCGCGTCGGCTCCCCGATGGGAACAGAACCTAGAACAGACCTTCCAACCCCGTCGTGCCCAGTTCCCGCAGCCTTTGCTGCCGTCCGAGAGCCAGAGTCACCCCATACTAACCGGGACTTTTCTCTACCGTCCCAGGCGATGCGAGGGATATTCCACCCGTCAGACCCTCCTAGAGAACCGAATCTGGCGCGGCAGAGGATATTCCTCTTCCGTTAGCCCCGGCCTCTCCATGTGGACCAAGGCCGTGGGGCCTCCCTCCGGGTCCTCTGCTCCGGCAGCTCCTCCAGCGCCCGGGGACCCGCCGTCTTACCCGGGTCCCCAGTCTCCAGCGCCGCAGTACCAGACGCCACAATACCCGGCACTGGTTTTCCCACGGCCAGGTTTCGGATACTCGCCTTATGGATACAATCCATTACTATCCCCTCCTCCTCCGCCTCTGCCCCTCGGCCAGTGGATCTGCAGGAGACTCTGGCTTCCTGTTGGGCTGAGGCCAAGGCTCAGCTCACCAGAGGAAGTAGAGGCCTTACGACAACGGTGCCGCCCTCGTACGCCTGAGACTGCACACTCCCTCACCGCCTCCGGATCCCAGAGCCCTTCCCTCTGGATCCCGAGAGGGACAGGACACACGTCCAGGGATCCCCCCTAAGGAACCCGTTCCTCCCCCTAGACGTGCCAGGGAGTCTTATTCTGCTTCTGATTCTTCTTCTTCTTCTTCGCTCTCGAATTCCTCCGAGAGAGACTACGAGCCTCGCTCTCCGTCCAAGCCCCGGCTGAGGCCTCCTCTGAAGTCTCCTCCGGAGGACCCTTCCTTCACGGAGTTGCTCAGGAAGATCCAAGAAGTAAATCAGTGGCGTTCTCTAGAACCAGATCCTCAGCGGGTCACTTGCCGAACATCTGGACCTGCCCCTTACAGCGCCTACTTTAGTGCCACCCTGGATTGAGCCTCACGCCCGCCTTGTTTCCACTATTTGGAAACAACAGTCGGCTTTAGCCCCGCTTCCTAGGAAGTCCAACAGGCTATACCAGGCTCCGGAGGGTGTAGACTTTTTGGATTCTCACCCTTGTGCAGACTCGGTCGTGATTAGCGCCGCTCACGGCCGGTCAGCACATCCCAAACATCTAAGCTAGTCTCCTCTGGATAAGGAATCACGCCTCTTCCACACTGGGAATTCGGGCCCTGAATTATGTAGCTCATATGGGGGATTATCAGAAGGCCATCCTTACCCAGGCGGAATCCAAGATTGACTCCTTACCTGACTCCCAAGTCAAGCAGGAGTTAGCTGACTTAGTCCGTTCTGCTCTTTCGGCCAGTCGTCACATCCTGCGGATGACATACGATGCAGTGGACACTGCCGGGTGGAGCTCCGTGTTCGCCATAAGTCATCGGCGTCCTGCCTGGCTCCGCGTGTCAGATTTGGTCCCGGAGGTGCAGTCAGCAATCCAGGAAGCGCCTTTCAGGGGTTCAGTGCTTTTCAGCGGTGATGTCAAGGACATCATCACCGACTTGCAGGAGAAGGGGACGACTCTGAAATCCATGGATTCCATGTACCGGCCCTATCCCCCACAGCGCCATCCTTTTCGCAGACGCAGTCGGCCACAAGTGAAACCCCAAGGAAGGCGGGCCCCCGCAGCTGCCAGGCCCCCACCGACCAAAAAGCAGCAGGTGCCCCAGCTGCGGCGCTGCCCCACACCACCTGACTCCTCCACTCTCCCACCGCTTCTGGACACACCGGAGGAACCGGTAGGAGGGAGGTTCTCCCTCCACCTTCCGGGTTGGGACAGGATAACGGATTCATGGGTGCTTCAGATTATAGCGGAGGGGCACTCCATAGAGTTTCTACAGACCCCAAGTCTTCCTATGCAAGGACCATCTTCCTTGGTCCGGAAGAAATATCTGCCCTTCTCATGAAGCAGGCCATAGAACCCGTTTCTCCTCACCTTCAAGGGACGGTTACTATTCTCATTTCTTCCTGGTCCCAGAAAGGCGAGAGATCTCAGACCCATTCTCGATCTCAGCTCCTTGAACCTTTACGTGGAATACAAAAGTTCAGGATGCTCTCCCTACAAACTGTTCTGCCCTGTCAATGGTCAGACAGCTCGTGCGCTGGATATGCGGGCAGCATATCTGCACATCCACATGTCCCTCGCATCACAAGTTCCTCGGTTTGCTTTCCAGAGGGACCATTACCAATTCGGGCACTCCTGTTTGGTCTTTCCTTGGCACCCCAAGTTTTTACCAAATGCCTGACAGTGGTAGCGGCCCACCTGCGTACTATGGGAGTTCAGGTGTTCCCCTACCTGGACGACTGGCTCCTGGCGGCCTCGTCCAGGGAGGAGCTCCTGCATTTTCTCTCCCTCACCCAGCAGGTTTTCACTTGCCTGGGTATTACCATCAACCTTTCCAAGTCTCATCTGGATCCCCTCTCAGAGACTACAGTTTATCGGGGCTATCCTCGATACGACGGTGAGCAGGGCCTTCCTTCCTCCGGACAGGGCGGCTTCTCTTCAGTCACAAATTTCCCTGCTATCAGAACGCAGGAAGGTTCCGGCGAGGTCGGTTCTCAGTCTCTTGGGGCTTACGGCGGCCGCCATACCGACAGTACCCCGTGCGCGGCTCCACATGAGGATCTCTTTAGTGGACTCTCCGCTCCCAGTGGGATCAACTCGTAGGTGACCTAGATCATCTGGTTCTGGTCTCCTCGCCGATGACAAGAGACTTGCAATGGTGGATGGTTCAGGAGAACCTGTTTCGGGGGGTCCCCTTCTGTCATCCTCCACCCTCCCAGACTGACCACGGATGCATCAGGCGAAGGTTGGGGAGCCCATCTGGGTCCTCACCCGAACCCAGGGTTTATGGTCCAGATGGGTGCTAGCTCTCCACATCAGTGTGCTCGAGCTACGAGCAGTATTATATGCTCTCCAAGCCCTTCACCAATACATCCTTCCCGGTCACCTAACTGTCCAGACAGACAACATGTGCGTGGTGTAGTACGTCAGCAAGCAGGGAGGGACTCTATCCTACCCGCTGTGCAGGGAAGCAGTGAGGGTTTGGGAATGGGCAACGCTTCACAACCTTCACCTCACGGCGATCCATGTTCCAGGAGTCGACAATACCCTGGCAGGCAAGCTAAGCCGCTCCTCTGCTCTACCATATGAGTGGGAGTTGGACCAAAAGGTTCTAGACGACATCTTCCAGCTTTGGTTGACTCCACAGGTAGACCTGTTCGCCTCTTCCCAAAACGCAAAACTTCCCACCTTTTGCTCGCTCGCTCCAGAGCGAGGCACTTTCTGGAGCGACGCTCTGTCTCTAAACTGAAAGGGCAGATTCACTGCTTTTCCCCCAATTCCCTTTGTCCCTCGTGTACTGCAGAAACTAACAACGGAAGGAGCGAGAGTGATTCTGATTGCTCCTTTCTGGCCCAGGCAAATCTGGTTCTCTGTTCTACAACAATACTCGAGGTTCCTCCTCTTCCTCTTCATCTTCAGGATTGCTGACCCAGGATCGGGGACCCTGGTCCATCCGGGCCTCAAGTCCCTAGAACTTCATGCATGGCTCCTGCAGACCTAGCCCAATCTCGCTTTGGTGTCTCTCCAAAGGTGGCCGAGATTCTGGTGGGGGCTAGAAAACCCTCCACTAGGTCCACTTATGTCATGAAATGGACGAGATTTTCTATTTGGGCCGCATCTAGGAACGTGGAGCCTTTCTCCTGTCCAGTGGCCATTCTGCTTGATTATTTACGTCATCTCTTTGATCTGGGTCTCAGTCATTCCTCCTTGAAAGTGCACATGGCCACTATTTCAGCTTACCATGTTCCTTTCGCTGATAAAGCCTTTGCCCAATTAGAGGTGTCTAAGACTTTTCTTAGAGGGGTCCTTCATCTGAGGCCCCCTCATCAGTCCTGCTCCCCTTGGGACTTTAAGTTTGTTCTCGAGAAACTTACCCTTCCTCCCTTCGAGTTTGCGGCATCCGCAGATCTGAAATTTCTGTCGTGGAAGACGCTCTTTTTGGTGGCCATTACTTCCGCTTGAAGAATTTCCGAGCTCCAGGCCCTTATGTGTAAAATCCCCTATTTGATTTTTCACAAAGAACGAGTGGCTCTTCGCAGGAACCCGAAGTTTCTCCCTAAAGTGGTAGCGGAGTCTACCTTGAATCAGTCTATAGTGTTACCTGCCTTTTTCACGCAGTACTCCAGCCAAGGAGAATATTTACTCCATACCATGGATGTTCTGAGATACTACACTGATAGGACAAAGGATCTCAGAAAAACTGACCAGTTGTTCATCTCTCTTGCTCACAAAAGGGAAGGCAATGCCATTTCCAAGCAATGCGTGTGGAAGTGGTTGGCTCATTGCATCACTTTCTGTTATGACAAGTACAACAAGAACCTTCCGGGTAAAGTCAGAGGTCACTCCACTTCTGGAGTTGCGGCTTCTGTGGCTTGTTTCAAGAATGTGTCTGCAGCAGACATCTGTGCTGCTGCCGCCACCTGGACTTCCGTCCGTACCTTTACTAAACACTACAGTTTGGACATTGCCTCTCACCGTAGAGCAGGCTTCGGGCTAGCTGTTTTGCAGGGTCTCCTGTCTTGAGGCTTGCAAGGCTATCACTACTCTCAGGAGTAGTTTCCTCCTCCTGGTACCTTTTATTTGTTCCAGACTGCTTGGGATTCAGTCCTATATGTAATTACCTACTGCAAGAGCCTATCTCGAAGATCTACTGTTACAGTAAGTTCTTACATAACAGTAGATCTTCGAGATAGGCTCTTGCAGTAGGTAATACCTTCCCGCCCTCCATCCCCCTGGGTTTTTTTCAGCTCCTTTTCCATTGAGGGAAATACTGTATCTGTTTCTTTCAAACAACATGAAGTCGTGCTATGTTATGACACATGCAGTTTGTCCCAGCCTTAGAACTGCTCCGGAGGTGAGAGTTAACTTTCCATGCCAGACATGGAATCTTGAGCGCAAGCTCGGTTGAAAACCGTCTGTTGTTCTTCAAACTCAAACTGTCAGATTCTTTACTCCGCCTCACTGAACAGTCGCTCCAGAGATTTCTCCTACTGCTCGGTTCATTTTGTCGGTTAAAAAGTGTAATTCTCAGTTTTTAAACCGCATTTTGATTTCATTTTAACCGCAACCGGTCGGTTCAAGCTCTCTGTGCTATCGTAAGTAATAGATAGGTTTTACATTATTTCTGTGTGGAACTTACAAACGATATTATCTGTTCGGTTTGAACCGATCAGGTTGTGTTTAAACTTTGTTAAATTGCATTTAGAGTGTGGTTCCTGGTTCTTATCGGTTCTAAAAAACCGGATTTCATTACGGTTTTTTCCACGACCCGTGACACGGTTGGGAACCGATAAGGGTGTCTTGCTTGGTGAATTGCCGTAAATGGGCAAGTTTTTGGTTAGGCTGGCACTATGTCTGAGAAACCCAAAAGAAAAACCGGGCGCACTGGGTTTCAGCACTGTAGTGTCTGTGGGGAAGCCTTTGCCAAGGCTGACCGACACACCACATGTGTTTGTTGTCTGGGGTTTGACCATCTCAATGCAGACTGCCAGAATTTCCCTGCAGCTACCCTGGATAAGAGAGTTGGTAGGCTCAGGGAACGAGAGGCCAAAAAGTCCGCTGACCCGGATGGCCAGCCTGGTTCGGTGCCAACCGGAGGGAGTGCCCTCTGACCAGGGCGAGACTTCCTCAGGCAAACGGAAAGCTGACTCGGAGGAGTCAGTCCCTGCCAAAAGGACTAGAAAATCAGCACGTGTGGAGCCAAAATGTCCTTCTCCAACCGCTGCAGAGATAGCCAAAGCGATCAAAACGGTCCAGTCGCTTTCCCCGGTTCCGACCGAAGCGGCACCATCAGGTAAGCGGTTGGTTCCACCGGTTCAGGAATATGATATAGAGGATTTTTATGAACTGGAGGGGGGGGAGGAAGATTATGAAGAGGGTGAATGTTATTTTGAAAGTCTGGATGTGCCCATTGAACCGGACATCTCCCCAGACAGACCTTCAGGAGCGTCTCCCCCTAGGCTTTCTGAGTCCCCTTCTCATTTTATGTTTTATAAAAAAGTGGCTGAAACCCTCCAGCTCCTTTTGGAAGAAGCTGTGGATGAACAGGAGGAGCCTGACTATGTAGAAATGATGGATATCCCAGAGTCTGACTGTCTATTCCTTTACATAAATCTTTTAGGAAACAGACAATAAAAATTTTAAAAGCTCCTCACACTATACCTCCTGTGGATAAAAAAATGGACAAGAGGTACACATTGTCAGGCTTTGATACGGAGTTCCTTTCACAGCAATGCAGCCATGTTGGGGTAGCGCAGGCTGCAGCCTGTGATGAGGCAAATATTCCCTTGGCTTCACACCCCGCTGACAAGGACTCCAGGAGGATAGATGCCATGGCTAAGAAACAGTACATGGCAGCATCCTTGGGACTCAGACAGGCAAATTATATGGCCTATGTTGCAAGATACCAGAAATCCAGATGGGATACTGTTATGGCTCTAGCGTAACAGGTCCCTGACCAGCTTGCCAAGGAGCTGGAGCAGGTGGCTGCTGATGGTATTGAGGCATCCAAGGTGCAATTCCATGCTGCAGTGGACTCTAATGATGTATCTTCAAGAGTCATGGCTACATCTGTGGCTTTTCGCAGAATGGCTTTGCTCAGGTGTACTAGTCTGTCACAGGATACCCAGGCTAAGGCCATGGATTTTCCTGTTGTGGGTAACTCTCTGTTTGGGGAGCAGACAGACAATTACATGAAGAAAATGGATGAGTATAGGACCACTTATAGGAGGGCACAGGCCAAGGAAAGGCAAGCCACTCCTCAGGGGCAGGCCTTTTCACCAAGCCCAGGCCTCCTCTTCAGCCTATGCCCAGAGGGGGTTCTTCAGAGGGAGAGGCAGACGGGGTACGAGCAGGCCTGCTCCCACCTCTCAGCCTAAATCCCCTGCCAAACAGGCACCCTGATGGGATGACCAGGGCCGATTGTCCATTACCTATAGGGGGCACGCTGGCTTACTTTGTCCAGTACTGGGAGTCTTTAACATCAGACAAGTGGGTCTTGGAAGTAGTAAGCCAGGGACTGGTTCTCAGCTTCAAAAATTTTCCAAAGATGAGAACCAGATACTTTCCACCTGCAAATCCATCAGAGGCTCTCGCTTTGGAATCAGAAGTCTCAACCCTCCTGGCTCTTAGAGCTGTAGAAAGGGTTCCTCCCCTACACCAGGGCAAAGGACTGTACTCCAGGTACTTCCTTACCCCAAAAAAGACAGGAGAATGGCGGCCCATCCTGGATCTCAGATACCTAAACAAGCACCTTTTAAAACCAAAATTCAAAATGGTGACACTGGGAATTATTTTACCCTCCCTAAGGCCAGGGGACTGGTTAGCGTCCCTGGACCTCAAAGATGCCTACTTCCATGTTCTCATCAGAAGCTCCCACCGAAAGTACCTACGATTCGAACTGCCCTCAGGCCATTACCAGTTCAGAGCAATGCCCTTCGGCCTCACCTCTGCCCCAAGGGTATTCACAAAATGCCTGGTAGTAGCAGTTGCTCACTTAAGAAGGCAAAAGATTGCCATCTTTCCTTACCTGGACGACTGGCTCATAGTGGGTCAGTCTCCAGACCAAGTCAAATTACACCTTCCGTTACCAGCAGCTGCTTACATCTCTAGGTTTTCTTCTCAATCTTCCAAAGTCAGTTCTAGAGCCTGTTCAGCTACTCACCTTCATAGGCGTGAACTGGACACAAAGCAGGCCAGAGCTTTCCTTCCTCTAGAAAGAGCAAAGACCATGGTGGCTTGGCCTCCTCCTTCACTCTGGAGGTCTCTCGACCAGCAAGGCACTTTCACAGCTCCTAGGGCACATGGCTGCCTCCACAGCTGTAGTGCAAGAAGCAGATTTCAGATGAGGGACATCCAGTTCCATTTGAGAGCCTTCTGGTCTCAAAGGAGAGATCCTCTAACCAAATTGATCCCAGTAACTCGAACCCTGATCCAGGCCCTGCAGTGGTGGCAGGATCAGAGCAATCTGAGACAGGGTGTTCCTTTCATCCCTCAATCTCACTCCTTGACCCTTACTACAGATGTGTCCCTCTTGGGATGGGGAGCTCACATGGGCAACCTCACCACCCAGGGATTGTGGTCCCCTCGGGAATCTCTGCTCCACATCAGTCTGTTGGAACTCAGAGCTGTTTTTCTAGCACTTCAGGTTTTTTCTGCATCTGTTCAGAACAAAGTGGTACAGGTCAGAACAGACAACGCCACTACAATGTGGTACATCAACAAGCAAGGGGGCACTCTGTCTTCGGCCTTGTGCACCGAGGCAGTGAAGTTGTGGCCTCTGGCTTATTCCTTGAACACCTCCCTTGTGGCAGTTCACCTCCCAGGCAAGGACAATGTCCTGGCAGATGCTCTCAGCAGGATTTCCCAGGGCCATCACGAATGGTCACTGGATCCCCTAGTACTGGAGGTAGTATTTGCCAGGTGGGACACCCCTCAGATAGATCTTTTTGCAGCCCCAGTCAATCACCAACTTCCGCTTTTTTGCTGCAGGCCCCCAGTGTTGGGCTCGGTCCCTCTGGATGCCTTCCTTCTCGACTGGGAAGGAAAGTTCCTCTCTGCCTTTCCCCCCTTCCCTCTCTTGTTCAAGGTGCTAGTCAAAATCGGATCTCAACCTTGCAAGATGATTGATTGCTCCAGATTGGGCCAGACAGCCCTGGTATCCACTCTTTCTGTCCTTAGCAGTCCACCTTCCTCTGTGTCTTCCCAGAAATTGCAATCTGTTAACCTGTGCCCAGGGGAGAGTTTGGTATCCGAATCTCAAATCCCTCAAACCTCATGGCCTGGCTCTTGAAGAGTTAGTTTGCTGACCTACACCTTTCTCAAGGTGTACTCGATATCTTGAAGGCTTCTAGGAAGCCTTCCACCAGGGCTACTTATAATTCCAAATGGAAAAGGTTTTCCATATGGTGCTCTCGAAAGCATATTTCCCCAGAATCTGCTGATTTGCCCAGTCTTGGATTATATGGTCCATCTAAATACTTCGGGGCTGAGGCCAGCTACCCTGAAAGTGCATTTGGCAGCTGTCTCTGCTTTTATTTCAGCAGGAAAGCCCTCTTCTCTTTCTGCTCACCTTGCTTTCTCCAAGTTATTCAAGGGATTGCTTCACACCAACCCTCCATTCAGGGACCCTGCTCCTGCCTGGGATCTTAATGTTTGCATTGCTCAGCTTATGCAACCCCCCTTTGAGCCTTTGTCTTCAGCAGAGCTTAAGTACTTGACTTGGAAAACTGTTTCTAGTAACCATCACTTCTGCCAGACGCATAAGAGAATTACACGCTTTGTCAGTGGAGCCTGATTTTATCTCCTTTCACAGAGATAAGGTGGTCCTCAGGACTAACAGGCGAGAGGAGGCTGCACAGTTTAGATGCAAAGAGAGCTCTTAGTTACTACATAGAGCGTACCAAGGGTCACAGGTTTGACTCCCTCCAACTGTTCCTCACTTATGGTGAGGTTGGTAAAGGGAAACCTGCCACTAAAAGATCCATTGCCAGGTGGATTGTCTCTTGTATCCAATTCTGTTATCAGAAACTGGGTAAGGTTCCCCCTTCAGGCCTGAGGGCTCACTCTTCCAGAGGTACAGCTGCGTCTCTAGCTGCGGCCAGGGACATCCCTATCTTAGAGATATGTCAAGCAGCTACCTGGAAAACAGTTCACACTTTCACCAAGCATTACTCCCTGGACATCCAGGCTAGGAGTGATGCTTGGTTTGGCACAGCTGTGCTTCAGAGCCTATTCCCTAAGTAGGTTCTGTCCCTCCTCCATGGAGGTACTGCTGTGTAGTCTGCATATGTCGTAATGTAGCAAGACTTCATGTTGTTTGAAGATAAAATTACTCACCTTAGTAATGTTGTTTCTTCTAATGGAGTCTTACTATATTATGACCTCCCCCACCTGCCCCTCTCAGAACCTCTGCTCTTGGGATGTGGGTGGGCAGTGCAGTGTTGGCACTTAATAGATGCCCACCTTGTGTTTTTCACCCCTCTTTTTTGGGGTGTTTGGGTGTTGTATTTTATTTTTTGGATCCCCTGACTTGAGTCTTTGTTTTGGGACCAAAAAATTTAATATTTTAGTAGCTAGTTGGCTAGTGTAGGTTTACAGCTTCCACACAATCTTATTGAGTTTTGCTCGTAAAGATGTGACAGTTTGAGTTTGAAGAACAACAGACAGTTTTCAACCGAGCTTGAGCTCAAGATTCCATGCCTGGCATGGAAAGTTAACTCTTTCACCTCCGGAGCAGTTCTAAGGCTGGGACAAACTGCATATGTCATAATATAGCAAGACTCTATTAGAAGAAACATTACTAAGGTGAGTAATTTTTTCTTCCCGTCCGGGCCTGTGGCGGGAATGAACTGGAAGGTGGGCGTCCGGGACCGCCCCTTTATACCGATGTCGCATGACGCCGGTCACCTGACGTGGGGGCCGTCCCTCGCCAGGGACTGCTAGCTAGAAATTTTTTCTGTGGGGTCCTGCCGCAGGCCGGCGTGAGTCCTATATGTAATTACTTACTGCAAGAGCCTCTCTCGAAGATCTACTGTTATGGTAAGTTCTTACATAACTGTACTTTCTGGGAATGGTATATGTTGTTCATCCACACGACCCACAACCTGGCTTCCAGCGGGCTAGATCTGGCGTCATTGGGCGGAGCCAGGAGTTTTACCACCCGAGTGGGTGGGAGAAGCCAGCTTGAAGTACTTCCGGCAAGATTTAAGTCAGCAAGGAAACTGCCATGCAGTCTGGATGAACAACATATACCATTCCTGGAACTCCTGTTACAGGTGAGTAACCTGTGTTTCTTGGGTGCTCCTGCTCATAGCAGAGGGGCACTCGATAGTTTCTTCAGAAACCACCCGCCACCCCCGTCTGAAGTAGTTGTATTCACGGGAACATCTTCCTTTGGTCCAGGAGGAAATTTCTGCTCTCCTGCTGAAGCAAGCTATAGATCCCGTCCCCCTTCATCTGCGAGGGACGAGTTACTATTCCCATTTCTTCCTGGTCCCAAAGAAAAGAGATCTCAGACCAATTTTAGATCTCAGTTCCCTGAACCTTTTCATAGAATACAAAAGGTTCAGGATGCTCTCTGCAGAGCCTTCTGCCCTTCCTTTGGCCGGGTCAATGGCTTTGTGCTCTGGATATGCAGGATGCTTATCTGCATATTTCCGTTCGCCCTTCTCATCGCAGATACCTTCGTTTTGCGTTCCAGGGGGACCACTACCAGTTCAAGGCGCTCCAGTGTGGTCTATCCTCGCCCCCCCCAGTGTTTAGCAAATGTCTGGCAGTGGTGGCGGCCCACCTGCGTATCAGGGGAGTGCAGGTTTTCCCGTACCTGGACGACTGGCTCTAGCGGCCTCGTCCAGGGAGGAACTCCTGCATTGCCTCTCCCTTACCCAGCACGTTTTTTGCCTGCTTGGGTATTACCATCAACCATTTCAAGTCTCATCTGGTCCCATCCCAGAGACTACATTTTATTCGGTCGATTCTCTATACGACCTCGGGCAAGGCCTTCCTACCTCCGGACAGGGCGTCGACCCTCCAGACCCAAATAAGTCTGCTGTCCAACCGCAGGACGGTCTCTGCGAGGTCGGTCCTTCGCCTTCTCGGGCTCGTGGCGGCAGCTATCCCGATGGTTCCTCGCGCTCGCCTCCACATGAGAATTTCTCTGTGGACTTGCGCTCTCAATGGGATCAGCCAGTGGACGATGTAGATAACCCAGTTATGGTCGTCTCGCTGATGCTTCGAGACTTGCAGTGGTGGATGGTTCAAGAGAACCTGTTTCGGGGAGTTCCTTTTTTTTTTCGTCCTCCCAGACTCTGGCCACAGACGCCTCAGGTGAAGTTTGGGGAGCCCATCTAGGCCTTCATCGGACCCTGGGCTCCTGGTCCAAGCTAGAACAAGCTCTCCACATCATTGTGCTTGAGCTTCGGGCAGTGTAGTACGCTCTCCAGGCCCTTCACCAATACATCCTTCCCGACCACCTTGCCGTCCAGACGGACAACATGTGCATGGTGTGGTACATCAACAAACTGGGAGGGACTCAGTCCTACCGTCTTTGCAGGGAGGCAATGAGGGTTTGGGATTGGGCAACACAACACTGCCTTCATCTCACGGCAGTTCACGTTCCGAGAGTCCAACACCCTGGCAGACAAGCTAAGTCGCTCTTCTGCTCTGACTCACGAGTGGAAACTGGACCAAGGGGTCCTAGACAATATCTTCCAACTTTGGGGAAGCACCACCGGTCGACCTGTTCGCATTCCCTCTAAACGCAAAACTTCCGGTCTTCTGCTCGCTCGTTCCAGAGTGACGCGCTTTTTGGAGCGATGCTGTCTCTGGACTGGAAGGACACATTCGTCTATGCCTTTCCCCCAATTCCACTTATGCCACGAGTCTTGCAGAAACTAGCTTCAGAAGGAGCACGAATGATTCTGATCGCTCCTTTCTGGCCCAGGCAAGTTTGGTTCTCTCTTCTACAACAATATTCACAGGATCCTTCTCTTCCTCTTCCACTCTCTCGAGGCTTACTGACCCAGGATCAGGGGACCCTGGTCCATCCAGGCCTCAAATCCCTTCAGCTGCATGTATGGCTCCTGCAGACTTGGCCCAATCCCGTTTTGGAGCGTCTCCCAAAGTGGCGGAGATTTTGGTGGAGGCCAGAAAACCCTTCACCAGATCTACTTATGCCATGAAGTGGAAAAGATTCACTATCTGGGCTGCTTCCAAGAATGTGGAACCCTACTCCTGTTCAGTGGGGCTTCTGCTGTAGTATCTAGGTCATCTGTTTGACATGGGTCTGTCATTCTTCTCTGAAGGTCCACATGGCGGCCATCTTGGCCTATCATGTTCCCTTTGCAGACAAAGCTTTCGCTCAACTGGAGGTCTTTCTCCGAAGTGTCCTCCACCTGAGGTTCCCCCATCCGTACTCCTGCTCCCCCTTGGGACTTGAACTTTATTCTTGAAACTTGCTCTCCCTCCCTTCGAACCTGCAGCTTCTGTGGATTTGAAATTCCTTTCGTGGAAGACTCTTCCTGGTGGCCATTACTTCAGCTTGAAGAATTTCCGCGCTCCAGGCCCTGATGTGCAAAATCCCATCCTTGATTTTTCACAAGGAACGTGTTGCTCTTCACACAAATCCTAAGTTTCTACCTTAAGTAGTAGCTGAGTCTACTTTGAATCAGTTCATAGTTTCCTGCCTTTTTTACGCAATACTCTAATCAAGGGGAGTATTTACTCCATACTATGGATGTCCACCAGATTCTAAGATACTACACCAAGAGGACAAAGGATCTCAGAAATACTGACCAATTGTTCGTCTCTTGCTCATAGAAGGGAAGGCAATGCTGTTTCCAAGCAATGCCTGTCTAAGTGGTTGGCCCATTGCATCACTTTATGACAAATATAACAAGACCCTACCGGGTCAAGTAAGGGGCCACTCCACCAGAGCAGTAGCTGCCTCAGCGGCTCGTTTCAAAAATGTCTGCGGCAGCATCTGTGGTGCCGCCACCTGGGCTTCTGTCCTTACCTTTACTAAACACTGCAGTTTGGATGTTGCCTCTCGCCGTAGAGTAGGTTTCGGGCTAGCTGTTCTACAAGGCCTATTGTCTTGAGGCTTGCACAGCTAGAACTTCTTTTTGGAGTAGTTTTCCTCCTCCTGGTGCCTCTCTGTTCCAGACTTCTTGAGATTCAGTCCTTTATGTAATTACCTACTGCAAGAGCCCTCTCGAAGTAAGATAGTACAGTTACGTAGAACTTACCGTAGATCTTCGAGAGGCTCACCTGATAAATACCTTCCGCCTCCATCCCGTAGAGACGCTTTCAGTGATGGAAACATCCGCTTCTCATCCGGCCTTCTGGCCCGTGGCAGAAAGAGCTGGAAGACGAGACGTCGAGGACCGCCCCTTTATAGCACATCTCGGATGTCGATCACCTGATGTGTGGGCGGTCTATCACCAGGGACTGCTAGAAAGTTGTCCGTGGGGTCCTGCCGGTGTCAGTTCTATATGTAATTACCTACTGCAAGAGCCTCTCTCGAAGATCTGCTGTTACGGTAAGTTCTTGCGTAACTGTACTTTCTAGGAATGGTATATGTTCATCTACATGACCCACCTGACTTCAACGCACAACCTGGCTTCCAGCGGGCTAGATCTTGCGTCATGGGGTGGAGCCAAGAGGTTTACCACCCGGGTAGGTGGGAGGAGCCAGCTTGAAGACCTTCCGGGTAGATTTAAAGCGGCAAGGAACCTGCCAGACGGTGTGGATGAACATATACCATTCCTAGAACTCCTGTTATAGGTGAGTAACCTGTATATTTGTATTTGATAATAGTCCTTCCGCCCACTACAAATGTTGTCATTGAGGATGTTGTATTGTTGCCTACTTACCGCTTAATGTGTTTTTTTCTGTTTCCCCACTTTCAACATATGGAATGTTTGCCATTGAATGTTTACCATTTAATACATGGATTCAAAAGTATTAGTTCCACTGGTAGAATAGCATACTACACACACACACACACACACACACACACACACACACACACACACACACACACGCACACACCAACCAGAGGCCTCTTACAGTGAGAGACTGAATCATCTCACTGTCGGAGCAAGAAGAGATTTCCCTGATGAGCAGTTAAAGATAGAAGAGGGGATTTTTCATTGTTGGCAAAGAAACAGTTGTAATGAAAACCGTAAACAATACTTAATGTTTCCTTTATGTGAAAGGAGAATGTGATCAAGGAAACTATCCGTTTGTTTTATTTTTAAGGCCCAGTGCAAGTAAATGTGATGCCTACAGTTACTGGGGGGGAAAAAAAAAAGCTGCCAGTTGAACTTTTAAGATTCTGTTAGTTTATTGCTTCCAGTGGTGATCGGTGCACATTTGGCAGCACTTTTTGTTTTCCATGCATGGAACATAATTGCTGCATGAGCAACAGCCAATCAGATTTCCGGATTTTCCCATACCATTTTATAATTAAGCCATAAGGCACGACAGGGTATGGTATATCATGAGATATTGTAACGCCTTGGGTGGTTGCACACGAGGTCGCATGTTGAGTGCATGCAACCACCCAAGAAGTGAAAATATCCTATGATTTACCACACCCTGGAGTGACTTATTGCTATTATGGACTGATTTTCAAGTTTTAAATAAAAATAAGAAACCTGTTTTAAAACGTTTTATGAATGGGTTTTTGGGTGGTATAGGAGTAGATTTTGAAAAAAGTTATCTGGCAGAGCAAGGAGTCTGGCACCAGAACTTTTCTGACGCCGTAATGATGTAGCCCGATGTCGCACGGCTTCAAAGAACTGTCAGCCAATCAGATTCCTCTATTTACGATCCTTGGTTCATAACAGCTTTTTAAATATAGTTACCTTAGGATTTTTCGACATTACTGTGGATGGGTTTTGTTTCTGGTAGTCCTCATGCAGGCATATTTAAATCCTTTTGCCCCCTGTCTGGGGCAGTTAGATTCTTGAAGGACAAGTAGAAAGTGTTGTTTTCATTATAAAGAATAAGGCACAAGGGTAGATTCAGCTAAATCATGGTTATACAAATCTGAAATGTTTCATTTAGAATGTCCCTTTTTAGGGATGCCAACATATTTCAGACTGGTCTGTGTACTGAAATGAAAAAATGCTATATAAAGGTTAAGTATCTTGAAAATAAGATGCCACCTTGCAAATTCATTGTTCTAAATATTACTTTATGTGCGACCTGTGTGTGTGTGTGTGTGTGTGTGTGTGTGTGTATATAGAGGGGTTCTGTGCAACATCTATGCCAATATGCCATTTATGACTGTTGTAATATAATTCTTCACAGATACAACCAGTGAATTTGAAGATGTTACTTCAGAATATACAAGCCTGCTGGACCAATCTGTTGAAACAAATGAAAACTCAAAAACACCACGAGGCAGAAAGAGTACAACGGCCAAGAAGTCTTTGAAACGAAGATCTAAACTTCTAGAACAAAATGCCACTGAGGAGAAGTCTCCTTTTGGCGAGCTGTATGACTTGTATAAACACCAAATTCAGACACACCCTAAGGAACAGGATATAGAGGTAGAAAATTTGTCTAGACATGGCAGCCTGACAAGAAAACATAGTGATAATGTTTTGCAAGAAAATAAAGCTCAAACACCTTTGTCTGGAAAACGGAAAAGTGGTAGGAAGAGCCAGTTGGATGCGGAACAAATCCCGAATGAAGATGATCCCAAATTGGGCACAGTGGACAACCAGCAGTCTTTACAGTCTACTTACCAACATGGCAGTTATCCTGGTATGTGTATGTCTCCAAGTAGTATACATGTTTTGCCGAATACTCCTCAGACAGCCTTGTCAGCACGACGCAAGAGTGGTCGGAAAAGCCGGACTTTGTCAGAAGAGAATTTTCAGCTTGACTCAATCGAACAGGCTTCGGTTTTGAAACCCAATACCCAGGACAGTGTGTCTGGAGATATGAAAAGGAGTCCTAGTAGAGGTCATCGCATTTCTGCTTCCAGAGGAAAGGAAGATGCAATTGCTTTAAGCAAAGATGTGCAAGAGGATCGGAATGTTCTGGAAAGAAGTGAAATGCAACTCTGGAATGTAAAAAATACTTCAAAACGTAACAGGAATAGTGGGAAATTGGGTTCACAGTGTTCTCCAAATGCTAAAGTTGAATGCCAAGAAACTAGTGCAAGACAGAGTCCAAATACAAGGAAGAAACATCAGTCTTCCCAGGACTTGGAAAAAAGCATGAAGAATATGAATATGATGAGTGAAATTGATGGTTCCCAAACAGGAGATAAAAATACCAAAGTAAACGAGATGGAAGTTCCAGGAAAGGAATTGGTTATGTCACCAAAGTCTAAAAGAAAAAGTAAGACAGTAAATCCTCCTTCCTCTGTTTCAGATGTTGATTTCGAAAAGTATGCCACAGATGTGACGCCTTCACACAAATCTCCCCAAATGGGTATTCGTTCTTCTTTTGGGTTTGTGAAAGGGAAAGAGATAGATGAACAGAATGGAATTGCAGTGGATGTATTTTGCATCTCTTCAGTACTGGAAGGTAACCATTCAGATGAGCCTGTGAAACCTAAGCGAAAAAGTCAGTTTGCTTCCAGAAAATCCTTTAATGCAGAAGAAGTCTTAAAAGAAATCCAGACACTACATTCTTCTGCTAGAAAAACACCTGCAACTTCTGATAGTCCTAGGCAAAAACCATCACGAAGTCCTAAGAAGGGTGAAGTTCTGTCCTTTTCAGTTAATCAGGATACTGAAATTGAAAAGCATATGTTAGAGCTCGCTGGAGGAGATCCTTCTATAAAACCTAGGAGGGGTAGATCATCTTCACCTAATAAAGTGGTGGAAGGAAATCTGCATCAAAGCCAACAAAATGACGCAGAAAAGAGCCCAAATAAACAGAGAACTGCAGCATTGACTCAATCAGGCACACAAAAGGCTCTTGTATCTGAAACTAGTGTTTCATCAGTCTCTTCTAGCCCATCTCCAAAAAGGCGATCTGGGAAAGTGACTGTGCAGAGAGCTGAAGAGGTGGCTTCAGAAATAAGTACAATGGGATCACCGCATGATGGTCGTCGCAACCAATCAGGTACAAAACTACTGTTGATAAGGGGTATATGTATAGTGAATTATTTGAAACACTTAAAATGAATTTCCAAGGTTTTTTATTTGCATTTTCTTGAGGTGTTTGGTGCATTATATCTGAATTTGTCTTTTATAATATTTGGTGCTTTTTTTTTTTTTTTTTTTTTTTAGAAGTGGAAGGATTGTATCTTGGCCCCAGTAGCCAGATGATTCCCTTCTATTTTCCGGTCTCTACCACTTCGCTCATGCATGTAATATGTGCCAGAGGAGCGCATGGGGTGTGCTCTGGTGAAGTCTGTTAGGGCTGTATTAAGATACAATTCCTTCCACTTGTAAAATAACAGCACGAAATATTGTAAAACCTACAGACTGTGTTTTGCCAATATTAAAGTACCAGCATGTATACTGTACACCTGAATCCTGATAAATTGCTTCCAAGTGATTTTCTGTAGTGCTTCACATTGTCGGTGGGTATTCAATAGATATGGGTAATGTGCACCCGTACTAGGGGTAATGGTACAGCCCAAAGCTGTAGTAACAGCATAGAACCCTGGGCAGATTAAAATTCCAAAGTGCAGTGGCTCTGCAGTCTGGGCTGTACTAGAGCCTTTTGTAAAATTTCTTGTTAGTAATAAGATTGCAGCAACCTTGAGGAGATTGAGGCTCCCTTGATTTAGGGAGCACCCTCAAATTTAGAAATCTTGCCTGTTGAGCTGTGGCTGTCAAATTGAGTAATCTGCTGAGGTTTTCCCCATTTTCCAGCTTGGACTGGGAACCTCTGTGACTGCCTAACTAGGGTGTTGTCCAGGTCTCCTTTAATTTTCCTTTCAATTTGGGTGCCCAGACAAGGATTGTGAATTTGTTTGGGGGATTTAGTTAGATATGCAGTCAAATCTTTTCCTTCTTACAGTGTTGCTTGCATGATGCGCGCTCCCCCCCCCCCAAAAAATTTCTTATTCAAACAACATGAAGTCTTGCTATATTATAGACATTAGCAGTTTGTTCCAGCTCTAGAATTGTTCCTGGAGTGAAATGGTTAAAACCATTCTAAAATAGAATTTTGGCACGAGAGCAGCTCTATCTGTGTCATTTCAAACTTGAACTGTCAGATTCTTTACTCCGCCTCCAGTGAACAGTCGCTCGAGATTTCTCCTTCTGCTTCAGTTCATTTCTCGGTTTAAAAGTGTTTTCTCGGTTGGATTTAACCGAGAATAGTTTTAACATAAAAACCGCCGGTTCTAGCTTTCTATCTGTGGTAAACCGTGGTAAATGAAGGTTTTGTCTGTGTGGAACTTGTAAGTTATCGGTTCGGTTTTGAACCGATCAGTGGGTTTAAAACTCATTTAAAACTAAAAGTTACTATTTTAGAGTGCGGTTCCCGGTTCTTATCGGTTCTAAAAAAAACAGATTTATTACGTTTTTTTCCAATACCCGTGACACGGTTAGGAACCGATAAGGGTGTCTTGCCTGGCACTGCCGTTAAAAGGGCAAGTTTTTGGTTAGGCTGGCATTATGTCTGAGAAACCCAAAAGAAAAACCGGGCCCACTGGGTTTCAACACTGTGATGTTTGTGGGGAAGTCTTTGCCAAGGCTGACCCACACACCACATGTGTTTATTGTCTGGGGTTTGACCACCTCCAGTCAGACTGCCAGGTATGTAAGAATTTCCCTGCAGCCACCCTGGAAGAAAGATTGTGCAGGCTCAGGGAACGAGATACCAAAAAGTCCGCTGACCCGGATGGCCAGCCCGGTTCGGTGCCAACCAGAGGGAGTGCCCTCTGACCAGGGCCAGACTTCCTCGGGCCAAAGAAAAGCTGGTTCTGAGGAACCAATTCCAGTAAAGAAAACAAGAAATCAGCAGGTCTGGAGTCCAAAATTCCTTCTCCAACTGCTGCAGAGATAGAAAAGCCATACAGATTGTCCAGTCACTGTCTCAGGGTCCGTCCAACCACCACTATCTGGTAAAAGGTCGGTTCGTCCGTCCCAGTGGTTCAGGATTATGATATTGAGGAATTTTATGAACCAGAGGAGGGGAGGAGGTTTATGAACAGTATGAATGTGGCTGGGAAGGTCTGGGTGTGCCCATTGAACCGGACATCTCCCCAGACAGACCTTTAAAATCTCCCCCTATGCTGTCTGAGTCCCCATCTCATTTTATGTTTTATAAAAAAAGTTGCTGAAACCCTCCAGCTTCCTTTAGAAGAGGCTGTGGATGAGCAAGAGTAGCCTGATTTTGTAGAAATGATGGATATTCCAGAGTCTAGGAGATTGTCTATTCCTTTACATAAGTCTTTTAGGAAACAATTAAAAGTTTAAAAGCTCCCAATTGTGTGCCTCCTGTAGATAAAAAGATGGACAGAAGGTATACATTGTCAGGCCCTGATACAGAATTTCTTTCTCAGCAATGCAGTCATGTTGGGATAGTTCAGGCTGCTGCCTGTGATAAAGCTAATATTCCCTTGGCTTCACATCCTCCTGACAAGGATTCCAGGAAGATTGATGCCATGGCAAAAAAAAAAACAGTATATGGCAGCCTCTCTGGGACTCAGGCAAGCAAATTATATGGCTTATGTTGCTAGGTATCAGAAATCTAGATGGGATACTGTTATGCAATTGGCCAAGCAGGCCCATGGCCAGCTGGCTAGTGAACTAGAACAGGTGGCTGCTGATGGCATTGAAGCCTCTACGGTTCAGTTTCATGCTGCTGTGGATGTTAATGTTTCCTTTAGGGTCATGGCCACATCTGTAGCTTTTGTGGTTGGCCTGGCTCAGGTGTATTAGTTTGTCACAGGATACCCAGACTAAGGCTATGGATTTTCCTGTAGGGAAATTCTCTGTTTGGAGAGCAGACAGAGAATTACATGAAGAAGATGGATGAATATAGGACCACTTACAAGAGTGCTCCAGGCTAAGGGAGCGCAAGCCACTCCTCAAAGGCATGCCCCCAGGGGTAGGGGTAGGCCTTTCACAGGCCTTTCTACCAGACTCAGGCCTCCTCTCTGCCTATGCCCAGAGGGGCTTCTTCAGAGGCAGGGCAGACGAGGGTGGCAGACCTGCTCCCACCCCCAGCCTAAAGCTCTCATGAAACAGGCACCCTGAGGTGCCCAGGGCCGATTCTCCTGTACCAGTGGGGCAGGCTGGCTTACTTCAGTCAGAATTGGGCTTCTTTAACCTCAGACAAGTGGGTTCTGGAGTAGTAAGCCAGGGTCTGGTTCTCGGCTTCAAAACGCTTCCCAAGTTGAGAAGCAGACTTTTTCTACTCATGAGTGCTTCAGTGACCCTCGCCTCTGGAAACAGAGGTCTCATCCTGTTAGCTCTCAGAGCAGTAGAAAGGGTTCCTCCTGCATCAGGGCAGGGTCTGTATTCCAGATACTTCCTTACCCCAAAAAGACAGGAGAATGGCGGCCCATTTTAGATCTGATATCTGAACAAGCATCTTCTGAAACCAAAGTTCAAAATGGTAACTCTGGCAATGATTTTACCTTTCCCTAAGGCCAGGGAACTGGCTAGCCTCCTGGACCTCAAGGATGCCTATTTCCATGTCCTAATCAGAAGATCCCATCGAAAGTACCTCAGATTCGAGCTGCCCTCAGGTCACTACTAGTTCAGAGCAGTGCTTCGGCCTTACCTCTGCTCCAAGGGTATTCACAAAGTGTCTAGCAGTGGCCCACTTAAGGAGGCAGAGGATTGCTGTTTTTCCTATCTAGACGACTGGCTCATTGTAGGCCAGTCCCCAGAACAGGTAAATCTCACCTGCAGGTCACCCAGCAGCTTCTCACCTCCCTGGTTTTCTGCTAAACCTACCAAAGTCTGTTCTGGAACCAGTCCAGGTACTCACCTTTATAGGGGCAGAATTGGACACAAAGCTAGCCAGAGCCTTTCTTCCCCAAGAAAGGGTAAGGAATTTAGTGGCTCTGTCCTCTTCTTCACTCTGCAGGTCTCGACCAGCAAGACACTTCCTGCAGCTCCTGGGGCACATGGCTGCATCCACAGCTGTTGTACAGGAGCCAGATTTCAGATGAGACATTCAGTTTCACTTGAGAGCCTTTTGGTCTCAGAGAAGAGACCCCCTTTCCAAGTTGGTCCCAGTGACTCAAACCTTGATCCTAGCTCTCCAGTGGTGGCAGGATCAGAGCAATTTAAGAGCGGGGGTTCCCTTCATTTCCCCTTTTCACGACTTGACTCACTACAGATGCTTCTCTTCTGGGTTGGGGAGCCCACATGGGCGACCTTTCCACTCAGGGAGTTTGGTATCCCCAGGAATCTCTGCTCCACTTCAGTTTGCTGGAACTCAGAGCTGTCTTTTTAGCTCTTCAAGCTTTTTCTGCATCTGTCCACGACAAGGTGATACAAGTCAGAACAGACAACACCACAACAATGTGGTACATCAGCAAACAGGGGGGCACTCGGTCTTTGGCCTTGTACACCGAGGCAATGAAGTTGTGGTCTCTGGCCTATTCCTGAACACTTCCCTCATAGCAGTTCATCTTCCAGGGAAGGACAATGTCCGCTGATGCCCTCGGCAGGATTTCCCAGGGCCATCACGAATGGTCCCTAGATCCTCAAGTGCTGGGGATAGTTTTTGCCAGGTGGGGCATCCCTCAGATAGATCTTTTTGCAGCCCCGGACAATCACAAACTTCCTCTGTTCTGTTGCAGGCCTCCAGTGCTAGGCTCAGTTCCCTGGATGCCCTTCTTCTGTATTGGGAGGAAGTTCCTCTGCTTTCCCCTTCTTTCCTCTCCTATTCAAAGTACTAGTCAAATCAGATCTCAGCCTTGCAGGGTGATTCTGATTGCCCTGGATTGGGCCAGGCAGCCCTGGTACCCACTCCTTCTGTCTCTGACAGTCCATCTTCCCTGTGCTCCCCAGGAATCACAATCTGTTGACTTGTGCCCAGAGAAGGGTTTGGTATCCGACCTCAAATCCTCAACCTCAAGGCCTGGCTCTTGAGGAGTTAGTTTGATGATTTACACCTCTCTCAGGGTGTTCTTGAGATCCTAAAGGCTTCCAGAAAGCCTTCCACTTGGGCTACTTACAGTTCTAAATGGAAAAGGTTTTCCATTTGGTGTGCTGGGAAAAATATTTCCCCAGAATCTGCTGAATTGCCCATTTTATTAGATTACAACCAGCTACCCTGAGAGTTCATTTGGCAGCTGTCTGCTTTTGTGTCAGCAGGAAAGTCATCCCCTCTTTCCTCTCATCCTGTGTTTTCCCAGTTTAAGGGATTACTCCATACTAATCCTCCTTTTCGAACCGCCCTCGCTTGGGACCTTAATGTTTGCATTGCCCAGTTAATGCAACCCCTTTTGAACCTCTGTCTTCTGCAGAGCTTAAGTACCTAACTTGGAAAACTGTTTCTAGTGGCTATCACTTCTGCCAGACGATAAGTGAATTGCAAGCCTTGTCAGTGGAGACTGACTTTATTTTTCATAGGGTTAAGGTAGTCCTTAGGACTCATAGGAAGTTTTTGCCTAAGGTGGTTTCAGATTTCCATCTTAATCAATCTATCTCCCTTCCAGTATTTTTCACTGATAACTCCTCTTCAGGTGAGAGGAGGTTGCACAGCCTGGATCTTAAGAGAGCTCTTAGTTATTATATAGAGCGTACCAAAGGTCACAGCTTCGAATCCCTCCTACTTTTCCTTACCTATGGTGAAGTTGGGAAAGGCAAACCTGCCACTAAGAGATCAGTAGCCAGGTGGATTGTCTCTTGTATCCAATTTTGTTATCAGAAAGTGGGCAGAGCCCCCCCCCCCGGTTTGAGGGCTCATTCTACCAGGGGTACAGCTGCGTCTCTAGCTGCTGCCAGAGATATCCCTTTATTAGAGATTTGCCAGGCTGCTACTTGGAAAACGGCACACACTTTACCAAGCATTACCCTGGATGTCCAGGCCAGGAGAGATGCCTGTTTGCTACAGCTGTTCTTCAGAGCCTATTCCTTAAGTAGGTTCTGCCCCTCCTCCATGGAGGTACTGCTGTGTATTCTGCTAATGTCTATAATATAGCAAGACTTGTTGTTTGAAGAAAAATTACTCACCTTAGTAATGTTTCTTCTAATGGAGTCTTGCTATATTATAGACCTCCTCCCAACCTGCCCTCTCAGAACCTCTACTTGGTGGGGTGCGGCAACTTAGTGTGGGCACTACTTATGTCCTGTTAGCATTTTGTCCCTTTGGGACTTTGGGGTGTGTATGTGTACGCGGTGTGTGTGTGTTTTATTATACTTATGTTCCATTTTCATATTATTAGAATGGTGTTAGTATTTCTGGTCCCCTGACTTGAGTCTTGGGTGTTGGGACCATCAATGGTTGTTATTATTTAGGTAGCCATTTGGCTAGTGTAGGTTACAGCTTCACACAGACCTTAGTGAGTTTGGCTGTTAAAGATCTGACAGTTCAAGTTTGAAATGACACCGATAGAGCTGTTTTGTGCCAAAATTCTATTTTGAATGGTTTTAACCATTTCACTCCGGGGCAGTTCTAGAGCTGGATCAAACTGCTAATGTCTATAATATAGCAAGACTCCATTAGAAGAAACAACATTACTAAGGTGAGTAATTTTTTCTTACGGCTCCTACTTTAGTGCCACCCTGGATCGAGCCTCACGCCCATCTTGTTTCCACTATTTGAAAACAACTGTCGGCTTTAGCCCCGCTTCCTAGGAAGTCCAACAGGCGATACCAGGCTCCGGAAGATGTAGATTTTTTTTTTATTCTAACCCCCGTGCAGACTCGGTCGCGATCAGCGCCACTCACGGCCGGTCAGCACACCCCAAACACTTAAGCTCGTCTCCCCCGGATAAGGAATCTCGCCTTCTGGACCAGTACGGAAGAAAAATATACGCTTCAAACAACATGAAGTCTTGCTGTATTCTGACAATAGCAGTGAGTCCCAACCTTTCAACTGCCCCGGAGATGAGAGTTATCTTTCCATGCCAGGCATGGAACTCTGAGCCGAGCTCGGTTGAGACTGTCTGTTGCTGTTTGAACTCAAACCGTCAGATTCTTTACTCCTCCTCACTGAACAGTCGCTCCGGAGATTTCTCCTTCTGTTCTGTTCAGTTTGTTGGTTAAAGTACCGCTTTTCTCGGTTCTCGACCGAATTTAAACTGTAACCTGTTGGTTCAGACTCTGTCTGTGGTATTTGTGGAGTATGAGGAAAGTGAATGTGGTTTTGAAAGTCTGGATGTGCCCATTGACCCGGACGTCTCCCCAGACAGACCTTCAGGAGTGTCTCCTCCTAGGCTTTCTGAGTCCCCCTCCCATTTCATGTTTTATAAAAAAAAAGTGGCTGAAACCCTCCAGCTTCCTGTGGAAGCAGCTGTGGATGACCAGGAGGAGCATGAGTATGTGGAAATGATGGATATCCCAGAGTCTAGGAGGCTGTCTATTCCCTTACACAAATCTTTTGGGAAACAGACATGTAAGGTTTTAAAGACTACTAATACTATACCTCCTGTGGATTAAAGAAAGGACAAGAGGTATACATTGTCAGGCTCAGATTTCAGATTTGGAGTTCCTTACACAACAGTGCAGGCTGCAGCCTGTGATAAGGCAAATATTCCCTTGGCTTCACACACACACACACACACACACACACACACACACACACACACCCGACAAGGACTCCAGGAGGATTGATGCCTTGGCAAAGAAACAGTACATGGCATCATCCTTGGGACTCAGACAGGCCAACTATATGGCCTATACTGCTAGGTATCAGAAATCCAGATGGGACACCGTCATGACTTTAGCAAAACAGGTCCCTGGCCAGCTTGCCAAGGAGCTGGAGCAGGTGGCTGCTGATGATATTGAGGCATCCAAGGTGTAATTCCATGCTGCAGTGGACTCCAGTGATGTCATCTAGAGTCATGGCTACATCTGTGGCACTTCGGAGAATGGCTTGGCTCAGATGTACTAGCCTGTCACAGGATACCCAGACTAAGGCCGTGGATTTTCCTGTTGTGGGTAATTCTCTGTTTGCGGAGCAAACAAAGAATTACATGAAGAAAATGGACGAATATAGTACCACCTATAGGAGTGCCCAGGCCAAGGAAAGGCAGGCCACTCCTCAGAGGCAGCATCCCAGGGGCAGGGGTAGACGTTTTCATAGGCCTTTCTACCAAGTCGAGGCCTCCTCTTCTGCTTATGCTCAGAGGGGGTTCTTTAGAGGGAGAGGCAGAAGGGGTACAAGCAGACCTGCTTCCACCCCCTCAGCCAAAACCCCCTGCCAAACAGGCACCCTGATGGGTTTGCCAGAGCCGATTCTCGGCTACCTGTAGGGGGCAGGCTGGCTTACTTTTGTCCAGGACTGGTTCTCGGCTTCTAAAAATTCCCAAAGCTGAGAACCAGATCCTTTCCACCTGCAAATCCCTCAGAGGCACTTGCCCTAGAGGCAGAGGTCTCGTCCCTCCTGGCTCTCAGAGCTGTGGAAAGGGTTCCACCCCTACACCAGGGCAAAGGATTGTACTCCAGGTACTTCCTACCCCAAAAAGACAGGAGAATGGCGGCCCATCCTGGATCTCAGATACTTAAACAAGCACCTTTTAAAACCAAAATTCAAAATGGTGATTCTGGGAATTATTCTACCCTCTCTAAGGCCAGGGGACTGACTAGTTTCCCTGGACCTCAAGGATGCCTATTTTCATATTCTCATCAGAAGCTCCCATCGAAAGTACCTCAGGTTCGAGCTGCTCTCTGGCCACTACCAGTTCAGAGCAATGCCCTTCAGTCTAACCTCTGCCCCAAGGGAGTTCACAAAATGCCTGGCAGTAGTAGTTGCTACTGTAAGAAGGGAAAGGATTGCCATCTTCCCATACCTGGACGACTGTCTCATAGTGGGCCAGTCCCCAGACCAAGTCAAGTTACACCTACAGATAACTCAGCAACTGCTCACCTCTCTGGGTTTCCTTCTGAATCTTTCAAAGTCAGTTCTAGAGCCTGTTTAGCTCCTCACCTTCCTTGGCGCAGAGCTAGATACAGGAAAGGCCAGAGCCTGCCTTCCCCTGGACAGGGCAAGGACCCTGTATCACACTGGCCGCCTCATTCACCCTACAGGTGTCTTGACCAGCAAGGCATTTTCTGCAGCTCCTTGGGCACATGGCTGCTTCTACAGCAGTGGTGCAGGGAACAAGATTTCAGATGAGGGACATTCAGTTCCATCTGAGAGCCTTTTTGGTCTCAGAAAAAGGACCCTCTGACCAAACTGATCCCAGTGACTCGTACCCTGATCCAGGCCTTGCAGTGGTGGCAGGATCAGAACAATCTAAGACAAGTAGTTCCCTTTGTCACTCAGTCTCGCTCTTTAATCCTTACTACAGATGCCTCCCTCTTGGGGTGGGGGGGCTCACTTGGACGATCTGACCACCCAGGGGTTGTGGTCCCCTTAGGAATCTCTGCTTCATATCAATCTGCTGGAACTCAGAGCAGTATTTCTAGCACTTCAAGCTTTTTCCAAGTCTGTTCAGAACAAAGTTATTCAGATCAGAACAGACAATACCACCACAATGTGGTACATCAACAACAAGCAAGGAGGCACTCTGTCTACGGCCTTGGCACAGAAGCAGTGAAGTTGTGGTCTCTGGCTTATTCCCTGAACACCTTCCTCACAGCAGTACACCTCCCAGGCAAGGACAATGTCCTGGCAGATGTTCTCAGCAGGATATCTCCGGGCCATCACGAATGGTCACTGGATCCCCTGGTCTTGGAGGTGATATTCTCCAGATGGGGCACCCCTCAGATGGATCTTTTTGAGGCCCCAGACAATCGCCAACTTCCCCTTTTTTGCTGCAGGCCCCCAGTGTTGGGATCAGTCCCTCTGGATGCCTTAGTTCTCATTTGGGAAGGGAAGTTCCTGTATGCTTTTCCCTCCTTCCCCTCTCCTGTTCAACGTGCTAGTCAAAATAAGGTCTCAACCCTGCAAGGTGATCCTGATTGCTCCAGACTGGGCCAGACAGCCCTGGTATCCTCTCCTGTTGTCCTTAGCAGTCCATCTTCCCCTATCTCTTCCCAGGAATTACAACCTGTTAACCTGTGATTAGTGGAGGGTTTGGTACCCGAATCTCAAATCTCTCAATCTCAAGGCCTGGCTCTTGAAGAATTAGTTTGCTGATCTACACCTCTCACAAGGTGTAATGGATATTCTAAAGGCTTCTAGGAAACCTTCCACCAGAACTACTTATAATTCCAAGTGGAAAAGATTTTCCATATGGTGCTCTGGGAAGCATATTTCCCCAGAGTCTGCTGATCTGCACACAGTCCTTGACTATATGGTCCATTTGAATAGCTTGGGACTCAGACCAGCTACACTAAAGGTGCATCTGGCAGCTGTTTCTGCTTTCATTTCAGCAGGTAAGCTCTCTTCTCTTTCAGCTCACCCTGTATTCTCCAAGTTTTTCAAGGGATTGCTTCATACCAATCCTCCATTCAGGGACCCTGCCCCTGCTTGGGACCTTAACGTTTGCATTGCTCAGCTTATGCAACCCCCTTTTTTAGCCTTTGTCTTCAGCAGAGCTTAAGTACTTGACTTGGAAAAGTGTGTTCCTGGTAGCCATCACCTCTGCCAGGCGCATAAGTGAGTTACAAGCCCTGTCAGTGGAGCCTGATTTTATCTCCTTCCATAGAGATAAGGTGGTCCTCAGGACTAACAGGAAGTTTTTACGTAAGGTGGTTTCAGACTTCCACATTAACCGATCTATGTCTCTTCCTGTGTACTTCACTGACCATTCCTCCTCTGGTGAGAGGCTGCACAGTTTAGATGTGAAAAGAGCCCTTAGCTACTACATAGAATGTACCAAGGGTCACAGGTTTAACTCCCTCCAACTGTTCCTCACTTATGGTGAGGTTGGTAAAGGAAAACCTGCCACTAAAAGATCCATTGCCAGGTGGATTGTCTCTTGCATTCAATTTTGCTATGAAAAACTGGGTAAACTTCCACCCCTAGGCCTGAGGGCTCACTCTACCAGAGGTACTGTTGCTCTTGGCTGCTGCCAGGATATTCCTATTCTAGAGATATGTCAAGCAGCTACCTGGAAAACAGTTCACACTTTTACCAAGCATTATTCCCTGGATATCCAGGCTAGGAGTGATGCTCGGTTTGGCACAGCTGTGCTTCAGAGCCCATTTCCTAAGTAGGTTCTATCCCTCCTCCATGGAGGTACTGCTTGGTAGTCTGCTATTGTCAGAATACAGCAAAACTTCATGTTTGAAGAAAAAATTACTCACCTTAGTAATGTTGTTTTTTCTAATGGAGTCTTGCTGTATTCTGATCTCCCCCTCTGTCTTCCCCTCTCAGAACCTCTGTTTTTGGGATGTGGGCAGTGGCAGTGTTGGCACTCAGGAGGTGCCCCACCTTTTTTTATCACCCCTTTTTCTTTGGGTGAGTGGGTGTTGTTTGTTCATTTTTTTTGGGTCTCCTGACTTGAGTCTTTGTTTTGGGACCAAAAAAATGTGTTTTTATGTTTAGTATCCAGTTGGCTAGTATAGGTTTACAGCTTCCACACAGGACCTCAGTGAGTTTAGCTCGTAAGGATCTGACTGTTTGAGTTCAAGCAGAAACAGACAATCTCAACCGAGCTCGAGCTCAGCGTTCCATGCCTGGCATGGAAAGTTAAGTCTTTCATCTCCGGGGCAGTTCGAAGGTTGGGACTCACTGGTATTGTCAGAATACAGCAAGACTCCATTAGAAGAAACATTACTAAGGTGAGTAATTTTTTCTTCCACACTGGGAATTCGGGCCCTGAATTATGTAGCTCATTTGGGGGATTACCAGAAAGGCTATCCTTACCCAGGCGGAATCTAAGATTGACTCTTTCCTGACTCCAAGTCAAGCAGGAGTTAGCTGACCTAGTCCGTTCCTGCTCGTTGCCAGTCGCCACATCCTGAGGACGCACTCCACGATGCAGTGGGACACTGCTGGATGGAGCTCCGCGTTTGCCGTAAGTCTTCAGCGTCACGCCTGGCTCCGCGTGTCAGATTTGGTCCCGGAGGTGCAGTCCGCAATCTAGGAGCCACCTTTCAGGGGTTCAGTGCTTTTCGGCGGTGATGTCAAGGACATCATCACCGATTTGCATGAGAAGGGGACGGCTCTGAAATGTGTCGATTCCATGTACCGTCCCCATCCCCCGCAGCGTCATCCTTTTCGCAGACGCAGCCAGCCTCAAGCGAAATCCCAAGGAAGGCGGGCACTAAACCTGGGTTCGCAGCTGTTGGGCCCCTGTCGCCCAAAAAAGCAGGTGCTCCCAGCGCGCGCTGCCCCACACCACCTGATTCCTCCCTCCCTCCACCTTTTGGGTTGGGAGAGGATAACAAATTCATGGGTGCTTCAGATTATTGCGGTGGGGCACTCCATAGAGTTTCTAGAGAAACCTCCACACCACCCCCCTCTGAAGTCCTCTTACGTAAGGGACCATCTTCCTTTGGTCAGGGAAGAAATATCTGCCCTTCTCGAGAAGCAGGCCATAGAACCCGTTCTCCCTCACCTTCAGGGGACGGGTTACTATTCCCATTTCTTCCTGGTCCCAAAGAAGACGGGAGATCTCAGACCCATTCTCTATCTCGGCTCCCTGAACTTCAGCGTGAAATACAAAAAGTTCAGGATGCTTTCCCTTCAAACCCATCTGCCCCTTCTTCGGCCAGGTCAATGGCTTTGTGCGCTAGATGTGCAGGACGCATATCTGCACATCTCCATTCGTCCCTCGCATTGCAAATACCTTCGGTTTGCTTTCCAGGGGGACCATTACCAATTCCGGGCACTACCGTTTGGTCTTTCCTCGGCTCCCCGAGTTTTTACCAAATGCCTGGCGGTAGCGGCCCTCCTGCGTACTATGGGAGTCCAGGTGTTTCTACCTGGATGATTGGCTCTGGCGGCCTCGTCCAGGGAGGAGCTCCTGCATTTTCTCTCCCTCACCCAGCAAGTTTTCACTCGCCTGGGTATTACCATCAAGCATTCCAAGTCTCATCTGGACCCCTTCCAGAGACTTCAGTTCATCGGGGCTATCCTCGACACGACAGTGAGCAAGGCCTTCCTTCCTCCGGACAGGGCGGCCTCCCTCCAGTCACAGATTTCCCTGCTATCAGAAAGCAGGAAGGTTCCGGTGAGGTCGGTTCTCAGTCTCCTGGGGCTGATGGTGGCCGCCATCCCGACGGTTCCCCGCGCTCAGTGGGATAAACTCGTAGACGTCCTAGATCTAGTGCTGATCTCCTCGCCGATGGCAAGAGAATTGCAATGGTGAATCATTCGAGAGAACCTATTTCGGGGTCCTGCTCTGTCATCCTCCCCCCTCCCAGACTCTGACCACGGACGCATCAGGTGAAGGTTGAAGCCCATCTGGTCCCTCACCGAACCCAGTGGTCATGGTCCATGTTGGAGCTAGCTCTCCACATCAGTGTGCTCGAGCTACGAGCAGTGCTATATGCTCTCCAAGCCCTTCACCAATACATCCTTCCCGGTCACCTAGTTGTCCAGACGGACAACATGTGCGTGGTGTAGTACATCAACAAGCAGGGAGGGACTGTATCCTACCCGCTGTGCAGGGAAGCAGTGAGGGTTTGGGAATGGGCAACGCATCACAACCTTCACCTCACGGCCATCCATGTTCCAGGAGTAGACAATACTCTGGCAGACAAGCTAAGTCGCTCCTCTGCTCTGCCACACAAGTGGGAGTTGGACCAAAAGGTTCTAGACGATATCTTCCAGCTTTGGGGGACTCCACAGGGAGACCTGTTCACCTCTTCCCAAAACGCAAAACTTCCCACCTTTTGCTCGCTCGCTGCAGAGCGACGCTCTGTGTCTAAACTGGAAGGGCAGATTCGCCTTTGCTTTTCCCCCAATTCCTCTGGTCCCTCGTGTACTGCAGAAACTATCAACAGAAGGAGCGAGAATGATTCTGATCACTCCTTTCTGGTCCAGGCAAATCTGGTTCTCTCTTCTACAACAATACTCAGAGGTTCCTCCTCTTCCTTTATCTCAAGGATTGCTCACCCAGGATCAGGGGACCCTGGTCCATCCGGGTCTCAAGTCCCTACAACTTCATGCATGGCTTCTGCAGACCTAGCCCAACCTTGCTTTGGTGTCTCTCCAAAGGTGGTCGAGATTCTAGTGGAGGCTAGAACACTCTCCACTAAGTCCACTTACGCCATGAAATGGAAGAGATTTTTTTTTGGTCTGCTGCCAGGAATGTGGAGCCTTTCTCCTGTCCTGTGGCAGTTCTGCTTGAATATTTGTCATCTCTTCAACCTGTGTCCCAGTCATTCCTCCTTGAAAGTACACATGGCAGCTATTTCAGCTTACCATGTTCCTTTCGCTGATGAAGCCTTTGCCCAATTAGAGGTATCCAAGACTTTTCTTAGAGAGGTCCTTCATATCAGGCCCCCTGTCGGACCCCTGCTCCCCCTTGGGATCTGAATTTTGTTGTAGAGAAACTTACCCTTCCTCCCTTCGAGACTGCGGCCTCTGGAGACCTGAAATTTCTGTCGTGGAAGATGCTATTCTTAGTGGCCATTACCTCCGCTCGCAGAATTTCCGAGCTCCAGGCCCTCATGTAAAATCCCTTATTTGATTTTTTCACAAAGAAAGATTAGCTCTTCGCAGGAACCCTAAGTTTCTACCTAAAGTGGTAGCGGAGTCTACCTTGAATCAGTCCACAGAGCTACCTGCGTTTTTTACGCAGTATTCTAATCAGGGGGACTATTTACTCCATACCATGGATGTTCACCGGATTCTGAGATACTACACAGACAGGACAAAGGATCTCAGAAAAACTGACCAGCTGTTCGTCTCTTTTGCTCACAAAAGGGAAGGCAATGCTGTTTCCAAGCAATGCCTGTCGAAGTGGTTGGCTCATTGCATCAGTTTCTGTTATGACAAGTACAACAAGACCCTTCCGGGTCAAGTCAGAGGTCACTCCACTCGTGGAGTAGCAGCCTCTGCGGCTTGTTTCAAGGATGTGTCTGCGGCAGACATCTGTGCTGCCGCCACCTGGACTTCCGTCCATACCTTTATGAAACATTACAGTTTGGACATTGCCTCTGCAGTGAGAGCAGGCTCATTGGCTGCGTTTTGCAGGGCCTCCTGTCTTGAGGCCTGTAAGGCATTGCTACTTTCAGGAGTAGTTTCCTCCTCCCAGTGCCTTTTATTTGTTCCAGACTGCTTGGGATTCTGTCCTATATGTAATTACCTATTGCAAGAGCCCTCTCGAAGTAAGATAGTATAGTTACGTAAGAACTTACCGTAACAGTAGATCTTCGAGAGAGGCTCTTGCAGTAGGTAATACCTTCCCACCCTCCATCCCCCTAGACTTCTTCAGCTCTTTTTCCTTTGAGGGAAAGATCTGCTTCTGTCTCGTCCGGGCCTGTGGCGGGAAAGAACTGGAAGGTGGGCGTCCACGACCACCCCTTTATACCGACGTCGCCTGATTTGGGGGGAGGGGTGTCCCCTCGTCAGGGACTGCTAGCTAGAAATTTTTCCATGGGGTCCTGCCGCCGGCCGGCATCAGTCCTATATGTAATTACCTACTGCAAGAGCCTCTCTCGAAGATCTACTTTTGTGGTAAATTCTTGTGTAACTACTTTCTAGGAATTGTATATGTTCATTCACACGACCCACCCGACCTCTCTGGCTTCCAGCGGGCTAGATCTGGTGTCATGGGGCGGAGCCGAGAGTTTTACCACCCGGGTGGGAGAAGCCAGCTTGAAGACCTTCCGGCAAGATTTAAAGCGTCAAGGAACCTGCCAGACAGTGTGGATGAACATATACCATTCCTAGAACTCCTGTTACAGGTGAGTAACCTGTATTTTCATGCTGCTGTAGACACCAATGATGTATCAAGAGTCATGGCTACATCTGTGGCTCTTCAGAGAATGGCTTGGCTCAGATGTACTAGCCTCTCCCAGGATACCCAGGCTAAGGCCATGGATTTTCCTGTAGTGGGTAATTCTCTGTTTGGGGAGCAGACCGAGAATTACATGAAGAAAATGGATGAATACAGGACCACTTACAGGAGTGCTTAGGCCAAGGAAAGGCAGCAGTCCAGGGGCAGGCCTTTCCACCAAGCACAGGCCTCTTCCTTTTCACAGAGGGGGTTCTTCAGAGGGAGAGGCAGAAGGGGGGGATGAGCCAGCCTGCATCCACCCCTCAGCCTAAAGCCCCTGCCAAGCAGACACCCTGATGGGTCTGCCTGGGTCGATTCTCCTATACCAGTAGGGGGGCAGGCTGGCTTACTTTGTCCAGGACTGGATGTCTCTTACATCAGACAAGTTGGTCCTGGAAGTAGTAAGCCAGGGTCTGGTTCTCGGCTTCAAAAACCTTCCCAAGCTGAGAGCCAGATCTTTTACACCTGCAAATCTCTCAGAAACCCTTGCCCTAGAGGCAGAGGTTTCTTCTCTCCTAGCTCTGAGCTATAGAGAGTACCTACCCTACACAGGGGCAAAGGATTGTACTCCAGGTACTTCCTAACCCCCAAAAAGACAGAGTGGCGACCCAAGATACCTGAACAAACCTCTCTTAAAGCCAAAGTTCAAGATAACTCTGGGAATTATCTTTCCCTCTCTAAGGCCAGGGGACTGGCTAGCCTCCCTAGACCTCAAAGATGCCTACTTTCACATTCCCATCAGGTGCTCCCACAGAACGTACCTCAGGTTCAAGTTGCCCTCAGGCCACTATCAGTTCAGAGCAATGCCCTTTGGCCTAACATCAGCCCCACGCCTTCACAAAGTGCCTGGCAGTATTTGTTGCCTTCCTAAGACGACAAAAGATTTCCATTTTTCCATACTTGGACGACTGGCTCATAGTGGGCCAGTCTCCAGACCAAGTCAAGTGACCCAGCAAGTGCTCACTACTTTAGGATTTCTTCTCAACCTACCAAAGTCGGTTCTCGAACTAGTGCAGCTCCTCACCTTCATAGGGGCAGAGCTGGATACAGTAAAAGCAAGAGCCTTCCTTCCCCTGGAAAGGGCAAGGACCCTTATGTGACTGGCCTCTTCATTCAGCCTTCAGGTGTCTCGACCAGCAAGTACAGATTTCCTTCAACTACTGGACCACATGGCAGCCTCTACAGCAGTGGTCCAAGGTGCAAGATTCCAAATGAGGGACATTCAGTTCCACTTAAGAGCTTTTTGGTCCCAAAGAAAGGATTCCCTTACCAAACTAATTCCAGTGACTCTAACTCTGATCCAAGCCCTGCAATGGTGGCAGGATCAGGACAATTTGAGGCAAGGGGTTCCATTTGTCACTGATTCAGTGGTCCTCACCACAGATGCTTCCCTGCTGGGCTGGGGAGCCCATTTGGGGGAACTTACCACCCAGGGACTGTGGTCGCCTTAGGAATCTCTGCTTCACATCAGTCTCTTGCAACTCGGAGCAGTGTTCCTGGCACTGCAAGCTTTTTCCAAATGTGTACAGAACAAGGTGGTTCAGGTCAGAACAGACACCTCCACCATATGGTACATCAACAAGCAAGGAGGCACTCTGTCTACGGCCGTGTGCACAGAAGTAATGAAGTTGTGGTCCCTGGCCTATTCCCTACAAACCTCTCAGATAGCAGTTCACTTCCAAGGGAAGGACAATGTCCTAGCAGATGCACTGAGCAGAATATCCCAGGGCCATCATGAATGGGTCCTAGATCCTCTGGTGTTGAAGGTGATTTTCTCAAGATGGGGCACTCCATAGATGGATCTTTTTCCAGCCCCAGACAATCACTAACTTCCTCTTTTTTTTTTTGTTGCAAACCCCCAGTCTTGGGCTCCAGCCCCTGGATGCTCTGATCGTGAACTGGGAAGGATATTTTGATGCTCCCCAAAAAAAAAAAAAAAAAAGGTGCTAGTCAGGATAAGGTCACAACCATGCAAAGTGATTCTGATGGCTCCAGACTGGGCCAGGCAGCCATGGTATCCTTTGTTGCTGTCCCTATCAGTCCATCTTCCCCTGTCTCTTCTCAGGGATTACAATCTGACATCCTCTCAGGGAGGATTTGGTACCCCAATCTTCAGTCTCTCAATCTCAAGGCGTGGCTCTTGAAGAGTTAGTTTGCAGATCTGCATCTTGTTTGTTTGTTTAAAAATTTATTTTTATACAGGTTAATCTGTTGGGGAGTAAATCCCCATGTACAACAAATACCTGTTGCGTATTACAAAAACAAAACTAAAAAAATACACACATTTCGAAATCACAATAACCTAGAAACAACTACAACAAACATTTAAATAGTTATACAGTTGAAGATAAAAAATATGCAGATCAGAAATTTCAATCATTTGACAAGATCATTCATTCCATTTTCTTGCTATACTATTTTGTAAAACCATATCCCTCATACGATTTATAATTTGAGTCATAGGCAGTTTTCTAGTTGTCCTAAACATATCTAAATATTTTGAGTCTGAGTTCAAACATATCAGATGTCTTAAGGAATGCATTTTTGAATGAATCAAACCATGACATATCATTAGCCATAAATATTCTCTTCGAGCTGTCGGATGTAACCAAGTTCCTGAAACTAAACAATGATGGACTCGATTTATTTTTCAAAATATAATTCCCCAATCTATAACAAGTCTGGTCCAGTTTATGTTAAAAAAAAAAATATATATATACATATATATATAAGAATGCATGTATAGTGGAAGATCATAATCTAGTACAGGTAATAACAATTGTTTTACCAATTTAGTCTTTATGTCCCTTTTCAAACATCCTGACACCCTTCTTAATGCTCCCAGTCTTTGGTTCACTTTTTTATTTGTAACAAAATATGTTCAGAAAAAGAGACGATAATCAACTAAAACTCCCAAATATTTATAAGTGTTAACCCTTTGTACCTTTGTCCCATCCAAAAAACTAATCTGCAGGTCAGTAAAATCTTTTTGTATAAGGTCCCACAGAAAAAATCATACTCTGAGTCTTCCCAGTACTCATTTACCAGAACCCCTTGGGATACCCCTTAAGGATATCCCAAGGGGTTCTGGATATCCTTAAGACTTCTCTAAAGTCTTCCACCAGAAAGACCTACAACTCCAAATGGAAAAGATTCAGCATTTGGTGTTCTAAGAAAAATATTTCTCCAGACCCTGCTGAATTGCCTACGGTTCTGGCTTATATGGTCCATTCTAGTGGCTTAGGTCTCAGACTAGCTACTCTTTGTACACTTTGGCAGCTGTTTCTGCTTTCCTGTTTGTAGGCAAGTCTTCCCCTCAGTCATCCCATCCTGTATTCTGTAAGTTTTTCAAGGGATTGCTTCACACCAGTCCCCCTTTAGGGATCCTGCTCCTGCTTCCGATCTTAATGTTTGCATTGCTCAACTTATGCAACCCCCTTTGGAGCCTTTGTCTGCAGAGCTTAAGTACTTGACTTGGAAAACTGTTTTTGGTAGCAATTACTTCTGCTAGACGTAGCAGTGAATTGCAGGCCTTGTCAGTGGAATCTGATTTCATCTCTTTTCACAGAGTTAGTGGTCCTTAGAACTAACGGAAAGTTCTTGCCTAACGTGGTTTCAGATTTCCACCTCAGTCTATATCTCTCCGTGTTTTCTTCACTGATCATTCTTCCTTGGGAGAGAGGAGGCTACACAGTTTGGATGTTAAAAGAGCTCTTAGCTACTACATAGAGCATACCAAGGGTCACGGGTTTGACTCCTTTGTTCCTTATTTATGGAGAAGTTGAGAAGGGCAAACCTACCACCAAGAGATCTGTCGTCAGGTGGACTGTTTCTTGTATCCAATTCTGCTATGACAAACTGGGTAGAACTCCACCCTCAGGGCTGAGGGCTCATTCCACAAGAGGTACAGCTGCTTCCCCGGCTACTGCCAGGGATATCCCTCTCTTAGAAATTTGTCAAAGAGCCACCTGGAAAACAGTTCATACTTTTACTAAGCATTACTCTTGTGGATATCCAGGCTAGGAATGATGCTCGGTTTGGAACAGCAGTACTTCAGAGCCTGTTTCCAAAGTAGGTTCTGTCCCTCCATGGAGGTACTGCTTGGTAGTCTGTAATTGTCAGAATACAGCAAGACTTCATGTTTGAAGGAAAAAATTACCTTAATTGTTTCTTCTAGTGGAGTCTTGCTATATTCTGACCTCCCCACCTGCCTTCCCTCTCTGAACCTAGAATTTTGGGATGTGGGCAGGTGCAGTGTTGGCACCCTAGAGGTGCCTCTGTTTTACACCTTTTTTCTTTGGGTGGAATGTTTCATTCGATTGGTTTTTGTTTTTTGGGTTTCCTGACTTGAGGCTTCCTTTGAGAACCAAAAACATATTCTGCCAGTTGGCTAGTTAAAAAAAATTTAGCTTCCACACAGAACACCTAGTGAGTTTTTGGTCCTAAAGATCTGATGGTTGCAGTTCGAATAAGAGGCAGAGGCTTCAACCGAGCTCGAGATGAACATTCTATGCCATGCATAGAAAAGTTAACCCTATGTTCTCCTGGGTAGTTGAAAGGCTGGAGCTAACTGCAATTGTCAGAATATAGCAAGACTCCACTAGAAGAAACATGATTACTAAGGTGAGTAATTTTTTCGTAGGTGGTATGTGGGTGTATTGATTTGACTGGGGATTTAGAGTATGGTATTTGCCTCTACTTTGACATGAGCTACGGTGACATTTTGAAATGGTATTCCTAGGTTTGTGAGGCGCCACTTGTGGTGGGGGTAGTTGATATTTGCATACTGGAATGACAAATATTGTGGGGACTATATGGGGTAGGCTTTTAGTGGCGGTGTAGGGGATGAGTTGAACCTTGGCCAAGCTGGCCGCAGGTAGGGCCCCCCTTTCTCCCACCTTGCGTATCATTTGGTTAAACCTTTCTCTGGAAATATCAAAGGGAGGCCGTCCCCCTTCCAGCTGGTGCAGCTCTGCCCTCAGTGTGCTGAGGGCTTGTGCTGCAAGGATTGCACAAGTACTGTGCGTGACAGCTGTTTTTAGCTGTGTAGTTGCATTGGCAACTTGCTCCCCTAGTTTATTTAGGGTGGCGAAATTGTGTTCTTTATCTAAAAAGGCTTTATATGTGGCCTCATTATCTGCATTGATAAGTGTTGAGCACCCCTCCTACTCCGCTGCCTATTAAAGCTTCTATTACATCTCATAAGGTGTTGAGTTGGTTTCTTAAGGTTATTGTGTCTGCTGCAGTAGCTATATCGAGTCCGGTCGCTATCCATTCTCCAAGGCCTAATAAGGTCCGGGACTTGAGATTATTCCTTTCTAGAAATTTTGTTAGCAGGTTTTGATATTGGTATTGGTATTCTATTAGTCTTTCAAACTGGGAGCAGTTTGAGGGTAGCTCGGGGCTGACAGGTTTAATATCACTGGGAAATACTGTTTGAGATGGGTAGTAGGTTTGAATCCCTTCTTGCTCTGTTAGGAGCCCACCTGATGGGGGCAAAGTCTCTATTTGGGACCCCCCTCTAGGGTCAAAATTTATGGTGACTGCCTGAGTGGGGTACCAGGGAGGGGTGTTTAAGGTTGCATAGGTGGAGTCGTTGATTTTGTTTATGTAATAGCAGGGTATACCAGGCTACCAGTTGTTAGGGCCCAATATCGCTGTATTAGGTTATACTTACTGCTTCTGGGAAGGTATACGTGTATTGATTTTTTTTTTTTAAACAGTTACATTTATAATCCTCATCAGTACTGCAGTTAAGAAACCTCTCAAGCCCTTAATACAATGCATAGGTTATACTCCTAATTCTGTTGCTGTCTTCTCCTTGTATTGTTGCATACCAGTCGTCTCGTAACTTATTTATGGCTTCTTGTAGGTCTGTCTGACCGTATTCGATGTGTATCCTGGATAAATATCCAGTTGACTAAGGTCCTGTATGCATCCGGTCTCGGGCCATCTTTATATTTAAATTTGTACATACGTGTTTTCTTATTTTGGGACCCATGTGAGAGTCTGTGTGCCTTTTTTCCATGGCCCATGTGATGTATTAAAGTTGATGTCACATAATGTATCATTTTGGAATTTCGTTGAGGGTTTTTTCATCTTGCCACATGTGGCCCTTGTCGGTGTGCAGTTGCTATTACCTATGCATATAGCGTAGATGTCAATGTCTAGTAGGCCACTGAGTCCTTTTGTTTTGTCTGCCAAAAATATATCTCAGTGGTCCTATTGAGATTATCGCATGTGTTGTCACTTGTCCATGCAGGATATATTGAGCAGCAAAAGAGGATTGTGCTGATGAAACCAATTCTTGCTTTTTTTTCTCATCGTGATGGGTTTTAGTGCGCCTCCTTATTTTGGTCGGCCTGGGAAGAGATCAGATGTGGTATCAATGTTCAGTCAGCTTTGTTTAATATCTGCTTACACTGATCGACATGTACCCAGAGTTCAGCTGTGCTCACTTTCCGGTGTGTTTTACATATTGGGTAGTGTCTCTCAACTTTCTGATCACTGTGTATGGCCCTAGCCAATTGGCATCTTTCCATGGCTGACTGTTTCCAGTTTTGGACCATTACAGTGTCCCCTTCTCTGATTGATGGCGCCCACCAGTGGTATGGCTCCCTGTATTTTAGGTTTTTCTCATGCGACCCTGCCATGGTTTGGGACGCAAATCTTGGGTATTTTTTTAGTTGTGTCTGAGTATCGCCTAAGAATTTTTCATGTTTAACTTTATAAGTGACAGGGGTACTAGGAGGCAGCACATCTGCTGGGTGTCGACCGCATTTTCCTCCCCATCAGCTCATAGGGGGTGCACCCAGTGCTTGCCTGGACTGGGCCCCGAATGGCCATTAAAATGCCAGGTAAGTGCTCGACCCAGCTGTTACCTGTGTCCATTACACACTTTTTTTTTTTTTTTTTAGGTACAGTTCATCCTCTCCACCATGCCGGATGATTGTGGGTGGTATGGGAGGGGAAACCTCTCTTTGCCCATAATCTTCATTTTATTTTATTATTTATGGAGTCTAGGAATTATTACCTTTGAGCCATGGCTCTTTTACAAAGGTTCCACGTTGTTGGTGTACAAGCAAGTCAGTTACATAGGAAAACAAATTATGAAGTAGCATTAAGCAGTATAATGCAGTACAGTAATGTCAACTTCGAGCAAAAATACTTTAGTAAACACAATACTAGCTGATTGGAGGAATGCAATAGAGAGAACAGTGGAGGGGGGAAGAGAATGGAGGGGCAGACATAGGGAGACTAGAACCATTCAAATGCCTTTATCAAGAAATGAATCGGAGGTGGGAGGTTTAAGCAAGAAACAGACAAGGGGGAAAATTAATCAATGCAGTCACAGGAGCTGGAGGCTGTGAGGTGAAGTTGTAGCCTAGATTTGAAAACTAGAAAGGTGGAGGAGGTGATGAGTGCTGAGGGCACTATACCAGCTGGGGGCACGGTAGGCAAAGGATATTTGGCCCTGGGTGGTGCGGCATTGGGGGATCTGGAGAAGCTGTTCCGAACTTCTGGTAAAGTGGATGCTGGTATTTGGGCATAGTAGGTCTTGGATACACGGAGTGAGGCCCCATGGTAGATTTTTTTTCTATCAAGCAGGAAACGTACTTTATGCGATTGGAGAGCTGTAACCATCCTGTTTCAGTGTAGAGCTCACATGTATGAGTGCGTCTTTGGGCACCAGTGAGCAGTCGACAGGCATTGTTAAGGGAGGCTGTAATGCGCCTGAGTGCGGTAGTTGAGGCAGAGCCATAGAAATTAAGCCATAGTTTATGACAGAGCTTTGGATAGCAATCGTCAGCGCAGATTGGGTAAGGAACTGTCTGTTTCAGTATAGGGTACCAATGCGTTGATTCACAGTTTTCGTTAATACTATCAATGTGGGTCACAAAGGTTAGGCAGGGATCAAAGGTGATTCAAAGGTATTTAAATGATGTCTCTTGTTCGAGGGTATTTCCTGTGTACGTATTGATAGCAAGTGGAATTTGCCTTTTCTTGTTTTGCGAGCTTGAGAAGAGCATGGATTTTGTGTTTGTGGTTTAGGACCAGTTTGTGCTCTAGGAACCATTTCTCAACCTTGGAGAAAGCAAGCTGCAAGCTATGGACTAAGGGTTTCGGATCCTTATGAGAGGAGAGAATCACGACATTGTCAGCATAGAGAATTATTTGTTCTGGGCAAGATTGAGGGAAAGAGTTTAGGAATAGGCTGAAGAGAAGAGGGCCTAAGATGGATCCCTGGGGAATGCCTGAGAGAACCAGATTTGAGTCTGAGAGAACTCCTGAGATTTTTACTGTTTGAGAGTGTTGGGCAAGGTAACTTTTTATCCATGCACTAGGGCCCTGAGAGAGCCCAATAGCCTGTAGCCGTTTGACAAGTAAGCCATGGTGAACCGTGTCAAACGCTTTTGTTAGGTCAATGAAAACTGCTCCGGTTTGGTATCCTTTGTCCATAGCATTGTGGATTGCTCCTGAAAATTCCAGGAGGGCGGTCGATGTACTGTGCCCTTGCCTGAAGCCATGTTGCTGTGCACAGAGGATGGTATTCTGAAAGTTGGTCCACCACAATACATTCAAGGGCCTTAGAGAGGGGTGGGAGTATTGCTATAGGTCGATAGTTACCAGTTAGGGACTTGGCACCACTTTTGAACACCGTTGTGACTATTGTAAATTTCCATTTGCTGGGGAATTGACTGAGGCAGAGGGAGAGTTTGAAAATTCTGGTGAGTGGGAGCAGCACCTCTTCCAGGGTAAGGGACAGTAGTTTAAGGTCTATAGTGTCGCTGCTTGCTCTGGACTTGGAGAGAGCCTTTCTATATATTTGCGGACTTCATGTGCCCTGACTTTTTTGAAATGGAAAGGTGGTTGATTAGGAGAAACAGTAGGCGAAGTTGGTTTTGGGGAGTCTACATCGGAGAAGTCCCGGGGGAGGACCCCACTAACCTCGGTGAAAGTTGCATTTAAGGTCTTTGTCATGACCATTGGATCTAGAGTAGTGGCTCCATCAACAGTCATTAGCGTAGGAGAGGATTTGAACTGCTTACCCGTGACATTTCTGATATTGTCCCAAAAGGATCTCCCGTCACCCCAGGTGTTGGTGAGGGCATCCTTGAAATAGGAACTCTTCATCATTCGGATTTGTTTAGTGCAGTAGTTGCAAGACTGTTTATACCTTTGATGTCCCCAGGAGCCTGTGGCTCTAGCTATAGCCCAGAGGTGGTCCTTTGCTTTGAGTTGGGCCAGTAGCTTGGCAGTGAGCCAGGGATTGGAGAGAGCTTTGATTTTGTGCTTTTTTTACTGGTGCGTAGGAGTAGCAGGCGGTGTTGAAAGTAGTGATGAAGTAATCAAGGGCTGCATCAACATCTTGTGAATTGTATTAATTTTATTTAGCTTTTGTTGACCGGGGTAAGTGCATTAGACAAATCCTGCCTATTTTCAGGCACGACCCGGGGGAGGGGGATACAGATGAATGCCAACTGACCTTGAACCAGATTAAGCTGTTGGTGGTATTTTTAGTGAATGAGGGAAATTTGTCCAGGACGCCGGGGAAATTCCCCTACTCTTTTTGATAAGTGCCATGGGATCTTTAACATCCACCTGAACTACCACCAATCCAGGCAGATGGGACCTCTGTTTAACGTCTCATCGGAAAGACGGCACCTCAGAAATTATTAGGGACCAGTCATGCTGCCTGAGACAGGCCTTGAGATGAGTCAGATAGTACTCTGCTTGAGATGGTTTTTGGAGGTGGCTTTCGGAACTTATTTGTCCAGGTACAGATAACGGGGGAATGGTCGCTGAGAGTCCAGGAGAACGAAAGTGTTTATGCGGGCTGGGTGGCTAGCAAGGATCCAGTCTATGAAGGTGCTAGTCCCCGATTTGTAATTCCCCCTAGTAGGGGAGCTAACCATCTGCGTTAGGTTAGCTGACAGGATAGCATCCTTGTGGGACCCTACATCAGGTGCGAGCCACTTGATATTAAAGTCGCCAAGGAGAAGGAGCTCAGTATCAGGAGGTTGTGATCTTACAAATTCGAGGACAGTCTGGAGGCCGGTCCCTGGGTCTTTTGGTGGGATGTAGACAGCAACAACAGTGAGGACTTTATTTTGGGCACCAAGGAGTAGCTTGACAGGAAGGAATTGCACTGAGGTGTTTGTGGAGGTAGTACAGAGAGGGTGACTGGTGAGGTTGTCTTATGTAAATTGTACAAACCCCCCCCCCCCCCTTAGTAATCCTATCAAGTCTGAAAATACTGTAGCCTTGCAACGAGATGATATGGTCCGGAGTATTGGGTGTCAGCCAGGTTTCAACAGTGGCTAGGATATTGGGGTTATGTTGACTGGCAAAGATTTGAAGGGAGGACAGCTTTGGAAGGAGGCTGCAAATATTTAGGGTGGCAATAGTGAGGACCCTCCCCCGTTTTGGCAAGATTTGTTGAACTGGAGTAAACAAGTCCAGGATTCGCATGGACACTTCCTGACATCAGGAGGAGGAGCAGGAGTTTGAGCCATCTGACGCTGCTCATAGTAGGTGAAATAACGTCTCTGCTGCTTGTCTGGCTGAATGCAGCGTATACGTCTAGGGTCCCAGTGCAGAGTAATGGCTAGAAGCAGAGGTCGGTTTGCCCACGTTCCATCAGTGTTATTTGTCATAAGCAGCCAGTCTTTTGCAGGGGGGTGCCACAAGTGTAGGTAGGGAGGATTTGCCATAGTGCCAAATTGATGGTAATGGGTGTGTCTAAGTAGAGTGGAGGGTGGAGAGGGGTAGCAGGTACTAGGAAGATAGCAGAGGGGAGGAAAGGAGAGGGCTAGAAGAGACAGGAGGAGGTGGCTGCAGAGAGGCATATCGGAAGAACAGATGTTTTAGTAGGTGGTGAGGTGCAGAGCAGGAAAATGGGAAAAACAGGAGAGCGCAGAGGGCTGTGAAGCAGACTTAGTGAACAAAGAAACTAGCAGGAAATGCAGGTGGAGGGGGAGTGGTATAGTTAGGGGACAGGATGAGAAGCAGGATCGGGTGGGTCCTGAGAGCAGGGGCAGAGTGAAGAGACTATTTAATAAAGGTGGGGTAAATTTCGGCACTGAGCAGTGCAAGTGAATGGCGCCGAGCCCAGCAAAGCAGTCTCTGACACCAATCGGTAGGCAGTGGCTGGAACCGGAGGCCAATCAGCGAGTGGCTTGGAGCGTGGTCGGCCAATAGCAGCCGATCACAGCTTCCCCAGCCCAGGGATGTCCTTACCCAGCTTTCGGGAGCCCAACAGTGGCAGGTGGAGGCCTCAGGAGTGGCGTGGTTCACGGACACTGAACCGTGCCTATGAGGCACACGGCTGGCCCGTCCGGGGCTCAATCTGGAGAGGGGAGAGGACTCTTGCATAGGTGATGCATGATTTCCTTAATAAAATGATTCCTCTGTCAGATTCGATAATGTTAGGGAATCCCCATCTTGCACATACCTGTGTACAGGATTTTTGCTGTTGAGGGCTGTTGCTGGTGGCAGGGAAGGCCTCCACCCATTTTGAAAACATATCTGTAATGACCAGTAGATATTTATATCCCATCTTTGCCATTGACAGTGGACCCACATAATCAATTTGGAGGGCATCCCAGGGCCCATCTGTCAATGGCAAACATTGCATTTTTTGTTTTCCTTTTGAAGGGGTTTTGTTGGAGGCATATTGGGCAGCCCTGTACTGTCATCGGCGTGTTCTCATTCAAACAACATGAAGTCTTGCTATATTATGACTAATGCAGTTTGTCCCACCATTAGAACTGCTCCGGAGGTGAAAGAGTTAACTTCATGCAGTGCATGGAACTTAGAGCGAGCTCGGTTAGAAAAGCTCTGTCAGGATATTTTAAACCGAAATCGCCAGATTCTTTTATCTACCATCGAACAGTCGCCCGAGATTCCTCCTGCTGCCTCGTTCATTTTCTCGTTTAAAGAGTTTTTTCTCGTTAAATTCAACCGCGATTATCATTATTTTAACCGCAAACCAATCGGTTCAAGCTCTGTCTATGGTATTGTAAGTAATAGATAGGTTTTCTGTGTGGAACTTGGAAATGTTTATCGGTTCGGTTTGAACCCGATCAGATTGTATTTAAACTTCATTCTGAAGCGCTTTAAGGCTTGTTAGAGTGTGGTTCCCGGTCCTTATCGGTTCAAAAAAAAAAAACTGATTTTACGCATGTGCTTTTTTCCACGACCCGTGACACGGTTGGGAACCGATATGGGTGTCTCTTGCCTGGCACCGCCGAAAAGCGGGGCAAGTTTTTGGTTAGGGCTGGCATTATGTCTGGAGAAACCCAAAAGAAAACCAGGCCCACTGTTTCAACACTGTAGTGTCTGTGGGGAAGCCTTTGCCAAGGCTGACCCACACACCACATGTTTATTGTCTGGGTTTGACCACCTCAATGCAGACTGCCAGATTTGTCAAGAATTTCCTGCAGCTACCCTAGATAAGAGAGTTGGTAGGCTCAGGAGCAGAGGCCAAAAGTCCGCTGACCGGATGGCCAGCCCGGTTCGGTGCCAACTGAACGGAGGGAGTGCCCTCTGACCGGGGCCAGTCTTCCTCGGGCAAACGTAAAGCTGACTCTGAGGAGCCAGTTCCAGCAAAGAGAACTAGAAAGTCAGCAGGTGTGGAGTCAAAAATTCCTTCTCCAACTGCTGCAGAGATAGTCAGGGCAATACAGATTGTCCAGTCACTTTCCCCGGTTCCGTCCGAACCGCCACGATCTGGCAAAACGTCGGTTCGGTCGGTTCCACCGGTTCAAGAATATGATGTAGAGGAGTTTTATGAACCGGAGGAGGGGGAGGATGATTATGATCAGTGTGAATGTGACTTTGAAAGTCTGGATGTGCCCATTGAACCGGACATCTCCCCAGACAGACCTTTAGGAGAATCTCCCCCTAGGCTTGCTGAGTCCTCTTCTCATTTTCTGTTTTTATAAAAAAGTTGCGGAAACCCTCCAGCTTCCTTTAGAGGAGGCTGTGGATGAGCAAGAGGAGCCTGACTTTGTAGAGATGATGGATATCCCAGAGTCCAGGAGATTGTCTATTCCTTTACATAAATCTTTTAGGAAACAAACAACAAAAACTTTAAAAGCTCCTAATTCTGTGCCTCCTGTGGATAAAAAGATGGACAGGAGGTACACTTTGTCAGGTCCTGATACAGAATTTCTTTCACAGCAATGCAGCCATGTTGAGGTTGTTCAGGCTGCTGCCTGTGATAAAGCTAATATTCCCATGGCTTCACATCCTCCTGACAAGGACTCCAGGAAGATTGATGCCATGGCCAAAAAACAATACATGGCAGCGCCTTTGGGACTCAGACAAGCAAAACTATAAGGCTTACGCTATAGATACCAAAATTCAGATGGGATACTGTCATGGCTTTAGCCAGACAGGCCCCTGGCCTATCTTGCCAAGTAGCTGGAGCAGGTGGCTGCTGATGGTATTGAGGCATCTAAGGTGCAGTTTCATGCTGCAGTGGATTCTAATGATGTATCCTCTAGAGTCATAGCTACATCTGTGGCTTTTCGTAGATTGGCTTGGCTCAGGTGTACTACTTTGTTACAGGATACCCAGTCTAAAGCTATGGATTTTCCTGTGGTGGGAAATTCTCTGTTTGGGGAGCAGACAGAGAATTATATGAAGAAAATGGATGAATATAGAACCACTTATAGGAGTGCACAAGCCAAGGAATGGCAAGCCACTCCTCAGAGTCAGCCCCCCAGGGGTAGAGGCAGGCCTTTTCACAGGCCTTTTTACCAGACCCAGGCCTCCTCTTCAGCTTATGTTCAGAGGGGGTTCTTCAGAGGGAGAGGCAGACTGGGTACAAGCAGGCCTGCTCCCACCCCTCAGCCTAAAGCCCCTGCCAAACAGGCACCCTGATGGGTGCCCAGGGCCGGTTCTCCATTACCTGTAGGGGGCAGGCTGGCTTACTTCGTCCAAGACTGGGAGTCTTTAACATCAGACAAGTGGGTCGTGGAAGTAGTGAGCCAGGGTCTGGTTCTCGGCTTCAAAAAATTTCCAAAGATGAGAATCTGATCTTTTCCACCTGCAAACCCTTTAGAGACTCTTGGCTTGGAAACAGAAGTCTCAACCTCCTGGCTCTCAGAGCTGTAGAAAGGGTTTCTCCTCACACCAGGGCAAGGGTCTGTACTTCAGGTACTTCCCACCCCAAAAAGACAGGAGAGTCGGCCCATCCTGGACCTAAGGTATCTGAACAAGCACCTTTAAAACCAAAATTCAAAATGGTGACTTGGGAATGATTTTATCCTCCCTAAGGCCAGGGACTGGCTAGCTTCCTGGACTTCAAGGATGCCTACTTCCATGTTCTTATCGAAGCTCCACAGAAAGTACCTCTCAGATTCGAACTGCCCTCAGGCCATTATCAGTTCAGAGCAATGCCCTTCGGCCTTACCTCTGCCCCAAGGGTATTCACAAATGTCTGGCAGTAGCAGTTGCTCATTTAAGAAGGCAAAGATTGCCATCTTTCCTGCCTGACGACTGGCTCACTGTGGGTCAGTCTCAGAACAGGTCACATCACACCTGCAAGTTACCCAGCAGCTGCTTACCTCTGGCTTTCTTCTCAGTCTTCCAAAGTCAGTTCTGGAACCTGTCCAGGTACTCACCTTTATAGGTGCAGAACTGGACACAAAGCAGGCCAGAGCCTTCCTTCCCCAGAAAGGGTAGGACCCTGGTGGCCCTGGCCTCGTCCTTCACTCTGCAGGTCTCTCGACCAGCAAGGCATTTCCTGCAGCTCCTAGGGACACATGGCTGCTTCCACAGCTGTAGTGCAAGGAGCAAGATTTCAGATGAGGACATTCAGTTCCATTTGAGAGCCTTCTGGTATCAAAGAAGATTCCCTATCCATAATCCCAGTGACTCGAACCCTGATCCAGGCCCTTCAGTGGTGGCAGGATCAGAGCAATCTGAGACAAGGGGTGCCCTTCATCCCTCTATCTCACTCCTTGACCCTTACTACAGATCCATCCCTCTTGGGATGGGGAGCTCACATGGGCGACCTCTCCACCTAGGGGTTGTGGTCCCCCAGGAATCTCTGCTCCACATCAATCTGTTGGAACTCAGAGCTGTTTTCTAGCACTTCAGGTTTTTCTGCATCTGTTCAGAACAAGGTGGTACAGGTAGAACAGACAACACCACTACAATGTGGTACATCAATAAACAAGGGGCACTCTGGTCTTGGCCTTGTGCACCGAGGCGATGAAGTTGTGGTCTCTGGCTTATTCCCTGAACACTTCCCTCATAGCAGTTCACCTCCCAGGCAAGGACAATGTCCTGGCAGATGCTCTCAGCAGGATTTCCCAGGGCCATCACGAATGGTCACTGGATCCCCTAGTACTGGGGATAGTTTTTGCCAGATGGGGCACCCCTCAGATCTTTTTGCAGCCCCAGACAATCAACTTCCACTTTTTTGTTGCAGACCCCCAGTGTTGGGCTCAGTCCCCCTGGATACCTTTCTCCTCAATTGGGAAGGGAAGTTCTCTATGCCCCCCCTTCCTTTCCTGTTCAAGGTGCTAGTCAAAATCAGGTCACAGCCCTGCAAGATGATCCTGATTGCTCCAGACTGGGCCAGGCAGCCCTGGTACCCACTCCTTCTGTCCTTAGCAGTCCATCTTCTCTGTCTCCCCAGGAACCACAGTCTGTTAACCTGTGCCCAGGGAGAGTCTGGATCCAATCTCAATCTCTCAACCTCAAGGCCTGGCTCTTGAGGAGTTAGTTTGCTGATCTACAACTTTCTCAGGGTGTTCTAAATCTTGAAAGCTTCTAGGAAGCCTTCCACCAGGGCTACCTATAACTCCAAGTGAAAAGGTTTTCCATATGGTGTTGTGGGAAGTATATTTCCCGGATTTTGCTGATTTGCCCACTGTTTTGACTCATATGGTCCATCTTAATTCTTTGGGACTGAGACCAGCTACCCTGAAAGTGCATTTGGCAGCTGTCTCTGCTTTTATTTCAGCAGGGAAGCCTCTTCTCTTTCTGCTCACCCTGTATTTTCCAAGTTTTTTAGGATTGCTTATACTAATCTCCATTCAGGACCCTGCCCTGCCTGGGATCTTAATGTTTGCATTGCTCAGCTTATGCAACCCCTTTGAACCTCTGTCTTCGGCAGAGCTTAAGTATTGACTTGGAAAACTGTGTTTTAGTAGCCATCACTTCTGCCAGAGCATAAGTGAGTTACAGGACTTTATCAGTGGAGACTGACTTTATTTCCTTTCACAGGGATAAGGTAGTCCTCAGGACTAACAGGAAGTTTTTGCCTAAGGTGGTTTCAGATTTCCACCTTAACCAATCTATTTCACTTCCAGTGTTCTTTACTGACCATTCCTCCTCTGGTGAGAGGAGGCTGCACAACAATGTTAAGAGGGCCCCTAGTTACTACATAGAGGCGTACCAAGGGTCACAGGGTTTGACTCCCTCCAACTATTTCTCACTTATGGTGAGGTTGGGAAGGAGACCTGCCACTAAGAGATCCACTGCAGGTGGATTCTCTTGTATCCAATTTGCTATCAAAACTGGGTAAGGTTCCCTTCAGGCCTGAGGGCTCACTCTACCAGAGGTACAGCTGCGCCTCTAGCTGCTGCCAGAGACATCCCTCTCTTAGAGATATGTCAAGCGGCTACTTGGAAAAACAGTACACACTTTCACCAAGCATTATTCCTGGATATCCTGCGCTGGAGGGATGCTCGTTCTGGCACAGCCGTGCCTGAGCCTATTCTAAATAGGTTCTGTCCTCCTCCATGGAGGTACTGCTGTAGTCTGTATTAGTTTATAATATAGCAAGACTTCATGTTTGAAGAAAAATTACTCACCTTAGTAATGTTGTTTCTTCTAATGGAGTCTTGGTATATTATGACCTCCCCCCAGCCTGCCCCTCTCCAAACTTCTAGTTTGGGTATGGGGTGGGCAGTCCACTGTTGGCACTTATTGATGCCCCCTTTTATGTTTTTCCACCCCTTCTTGTTGGGGTGTTTGGGTGTTGTGTTTTATTTTATCTTATTTTTTTCTGGTCCCCTGACTCGAGTCTTGGTGTTGGGACCAGAAAAATGTGTTAATATTTTAGTAGCCAGTTGGCTAGTGTAGGTTACAGCTTCCACACAGAGCCTTAGTGAGTTTTGCTCGTAAGGATCTGACTGTTTCGGTTTGAAATATCCCTGACAGAGCTTTTCTAACAGAGCTCACGCTCTAAGTTCCATGCACTGCATGGAAGTTAACTCTTTCACCTCCGGAACAGTTCTAATGGTGGGACAAACTGCATTAGTCATAATATAGCAAGACTCCATTAGAAGAAACAACATTACTAAGGTGAGTAATTTTTTCTTTTGGGCCACCAGTATTTACCGCTGACTAACTCATGGGTTTTCTGGACACCTCCTTGTCTGGCGGCCCTGTGGTTTTTCATCATATCTGTTCTTAGTGCTTGTGGTGGTACCCATTTAAGTTGGTTTGTATCTTGCTGGAATAGGATTTTATCTCTGAGGACAAGGTGGGGGTTCTCGGGTTTTCCTCCTATTTGTAGAATATTGACCTGTTTTTGGATCCACTTATCAGACTTCTGTATTTTATCTAGTCTGTTAGTCTGGATGGGTTCTTGAGTCTCAACTCCCGCTGTGGGTTTGGTTGCCTTTCCATGGGTCGCCGTTGTAGGCTGCTTGTTTAGTTAGTAGATATACTTTTGCTTTGTGTTGCTCATGTATGGGTTTTTGGTGACATGTGCTTTTTACCTTTTGTATGGCTGCTATACCTGGGGTGTTGTTGGCTTCCTCTATTGCTTGGAGTAACTCCCTGTACTTGACATGTTCTCCATGGCGTTGATCATGCCCCTGTTTGCTCAAATGTTTAGCCATATGGTTAGTGCCCCTACTACAAACTGGGAGTCTGAGTGGATGGTTGTGTTCATTTGGGATTAGTAGGATAGGCTCATACACCCTTAAGAGTTCTGCGAATTGAGCTGATTCTGATGCATGTAATTTAACGAGGCTGATTGTCCTGTTTGTGGGGATAATACGGCTGCACCTGTGGTACTCTCCACACTCCCAAACCTGGACCCATCTACGTATCGGTGTACACTGTCCCTTTGATGGTTTTCCACAAACGGGGATAGGGCTAGCGTTCGTTTTTTTTTTTTTTTTTTCCCCAGTTTCCCGCAATCATGTGGTTCCTCCTCATAGTCTAGGTATTGCATCACATGGGGCTTTTCTAGCTTTTCCACTGAGATTTGTTTGGATTGCATGGCCAACAGTCACCGTGCCTGACTTGTCAGGCTAACTCCTTGTGCTCTGTTTTCCAGTAATAGTTTTTTTTTTTTGGGGGGGGGGGGGTTGCACCACAATTTGGTTGAACTTAACTATTGGTTCACTGGCTTGGACTGCCCAGGTGATGACTAGGACATTTTTCTCACATGTTCCAAACCCTTGTTCAATGCCAGACGGCTGACTAACAAGGTAACTGACTGGTATTAGTTTACCGCCTTTTTTTTTTGCAAAATGACTGCTGAGATGGCCCGTTCACTTGCATGTGCCTAGAGGTAAAAGGGTTTCTAGGGACATGGATATGTTGTTCATCCACACTCATTGGCAGGTATCCTTGCCGCTTTAAATCTTGCCGGAAGGTCTTCAAGCTTGCTCCTCCCACCCACCCGGGTGGTATAACTCTCGGCTCCGCCCTATGACGCCAGATCTTCCTTACCGCTTGGAAGCTCAGGTTCCCTCCTTAACGCTCTGCGTTTGTGACTGGTTCCTATTTCTCCGTTTGATGGATTTAAAATAAATTTTGCAAAAGACTTTGATCTTCTATCCCTCGCGCTCGCGATGGACAAATCGACTCCCGGATTTCGGAGATGCCCATGCGGGCAGAAGATGTCTCGGACGGATCCACACTCCACGTGTGTCTACTGCTTAGGCCTTGAGCACGACCCGCAGGCTTGCGACCTGTGCTCATCTTTCTCGGCCTACGTCCTCGAAGACCGTGCTGCCCGATTGCAACTGGGCCGTCCCGAGAAGAGTTTCCCTTCGGTGAAGTCCAAGGAGGCCCGGTTGGCGGTGTCTGCGGCGGCGGGCTCGACGGATCAGCTCGAGCGGATGGTCGCCTCGAAGAGGAGGCGGCACGGGTCAGATCTTCCTCGGCAGCGTGCATTTATCCGCCTCTCTGGGTTCTTCCACACGGCTTCTTTTAAGGAGCTTTTGTCTGTCCCTCTCACTAAAGGAGAAGGGCTCGCTGCTGGACCTTATTCTCGGTCCAAAAAGAGGGACAGGGGTAAGTCCCTCCGTCGACGCCTTGGGAGGCGGGAATGGTCCTCTCCCCGGCCGTCGGCTCGGTTCGACCGGTCGGCTTCGCCACTGGCTCACGGTGTCCCCACAGGTCAGTTGACCAGACTCCCACCGATGAAGTCGAGATTTTCGCGACCCATTGGACGGGCTGTCTCCTTTAGCAGCCGAGATTCCCTCTCCCGGTTCCCCGGAGGAGTTGAGGATCCGTGGATCGCCTGTGCCTCGGTTCCGAGCCCTCGGATGGACCATCCGAGCCGGAGGGAGTGCCGTTCCGCCGACACCTCCCTGCACCGACCTCGGAAATTCCAGGACTCTCGGTCTCGGACCCTCTGGTCCAGCCGATCCCACCGTCATAGGCGGTCTCGGGCAATCAAGGTAAGCGGCGCCGCTGCCCCGCCCTCCTCCTCGGATGAGGAGGCTCGCGTAAATTACGCCGACGCACGAGGACCTTATGTTGCAACAGTTCTCCTGGCCGAATAAGCCGACCCCCGTCAGCCTTCCCGGCCATTAAGTGGCTGTCACGGAACGGCCGACACAACCCTCGACTTATCCGAGGGCTCTACCCAGGCGGTTGTTGGCCAAAACCAGCTGCTCCACCGATTCGGTGGAACCTCCGCCTCCACAGCCACCAATTGGGGCTCCGACACAAGGATTCTCGGGTCGGCTGAGGGTCTACCTCCATCGGTTGTCAGTTACCCTCACTCCCGACCGACCTCGGCAGGTGAAGGGTGGCTCAGGCCAGAGGCAGCTCTTCGAGGACTCTTCCGAGTCCGAAGATGATTCCTCCTTTTTCTCCAAGCGACTGGACTTGGAGTCTTCAGGAGGTCAGTCAATGGACGATAGCCCGTCGTCCTTCCTAGGACTGCTTCGGCTCATCTCGGAGTCTACCAGGATGGAGCTCGAACCCGTTTCCAAACGGGCCAGGTATCCCCTCACGGAGATTCTGGACCGAGGGGATTCTCCGACGGAGGCCTTTCCGGTGGCCGAGGCCATAGTGGGTCCGGCACTGGAGCTTTGGCAGCGCCCTGCTTCCTGCCCTGCGCCTTCGGCCAGGATGGCCAGGAAGTATGCGGTCCCTACCGGTTCCTTGTCCGGTTTTGAACACCCTCTGCTGAGGGGTTGGTTCGACAGCGTTTCCGGCGCGCCGGTAGCGCCAAGGATGTGGACAAACCTCCTGACAAGGGTCCAAGAAATTGGACTATGTCGGGCTAAAAGTCTACGCCGCCCTCTCGGCTCGCCAGGCCTAGCTCGGCCGTCCTCATGGCACATTTTTCTCATGCCCTGTTGGGCTCCCTGGATGAGGTCATCCTCATCTTCCGCCGATCTGCAGACTACGGTTAAGCAGGTGCGGGACCAGGGCAGGGCAGTGGCCAAACAGCAGCTCCAGACTGCTTTGGATATAGGGGACTCATGTGCCAGATCGGTGGCGGCCGCGAGGGCTATCGCGTCGTGGCTTGGCTGAGGATATCCACCTTGCCGGATACCCAGCACAAGTTGGCGGATGTTCCTTTTGGGGATGACCTCTTCGACCCTGGGGTGGAAGGTCACCTGCAGAGGATCGAGAAGTCCAATGCCACCTTGGACTCGGGTCTCTTCCGCTCAAGAAGGACAAGGCCGCAAACCACAGCCTAAGCCCTTCGTCCTTCTGTGCCCCGGCGCGCCCGCCACAGCATCGTCAGGCCAGCAGGCTCGGCCTGGCATCCCAAACCCAAGCCGGGCTTCCCTAACAGGAGGCAGGGAGGAAAGGGCCCAGGAGGTCCCTCGCCGGTCCCTCCTCCAAGCCTGCCCAGTGACGGGCTGAGGGTGTCGCCTCCATTCCCGTCACACTCACTCCTGGGTCCCCCGGGGGAAGGCCCGCACTTCCGTTCCGCCTGGTCCGCTGTTACCACGGACAGGTGGGTCTTGAGGTGTGGGAAGAGGCCTGCCTCTGGAATTCTCGAGCAGGCACCACCCTTCAGACCGCCGCCTCAGGGGCTTCGGGATCCCCAGCTCACTGGCGGCCCGTCGAGCCGACATCGCCTCCTCCTCCAGAAGGAGGTGGTAAGAGGTGGTGGACCCTCCTTCAGACCCAGGTTTGTGTCCAGGTACTTCCTGGTTCCGAAGCGGACGGGGCTGGCGCCCCTTTCACGACCTAAACAAGTTCCTAGGGTCTCGAACCTTCAGGATGGTCACTCTGGCTCAGATAATACCATCCTTGGAGCGAGCGTGTGGTTCTGCTCTCTGGGCTTGCAGACGCGTTTTCCGTCCCTATCCGTCCGTCTCACCAGAGATTCCTTCGCTTCCAGGCGGAGGATCCCTCTTCGAGTTCAAGCCATGCCCTTGGCTTGTCTCCAGCTCCCAGGGTCTTCACCAAATGCATGGCTGTGGTGACAGCATTCCCTGCGCCGAGGGGTCCGGGTGTACCCTTACCTGGACGACTGGCTGATAGCAGCTCCCTCCAGGAAGGGGCGGAGTGGTCCAGAGATCTGGCCTCCAGGTCTGCTCTCAACTGGGCCTCCTTATCAACGAGGCCAAGTCGGAACTCGAGCAAGCAGGTGATTCTATTCATCGGCGCAGCTCGACTCTCTTCGAGCCAGGCCAGCGGCTCCCGGCGGACAGGGCCGAGGTTCTTTCCTCCTTGCCCGATCATTTCTGGTTGGGCAATTGCGCCCTGCCCGGGACTTCCTGGGTCTCATGGCGGCCTGCACCAGCGTGGTCCATTGGGCCCGCTGGAACATGCGTCCCCTTCAGTGGGGACTGGCCAGCCAGTGGTCACAACGCTGCGATCCCTTGGACCAGCTTGAGTCGGTGACACAGGGGATGTGGAACGCTCTCCAGTGGTGGACCGTTCCAGATCATTTGCAGGAGGGCATCCCGTTCGTCTGCCCCGAGCCGACGGTCTCTCTGTCGACCGATGCCTCTCTGATGGGTTGGGGTGCCCATCTGGGGGAACACCGGGCTCATGGCCTCTGGTCCCCGCGGGAGTCCCGATGCCACATTTACCTGCTGGAGCTCTGAGCGGTCCGCCTAGCTCTCACCGCCTTTGCTCCGTTCCTCCGGGGTCAAGTGGTCCGAGTCCAGACGGACAATACCACGACCATGTACTATCTAAACCGCCAGGGCGGGACGCGCTCCATGCTTCTATGCAAGGAAGCTCTCCGCATTTGGTCACTCGTGCGCAGCCTGGAGGCGGATCTCCTAGCCATTCACGTGGCAGGAGCCTCCAACACCCTGGCCGATGCCCTGAGCCGGATAGGGGCTGCATCCTACGAGTGGTCTCTCCTGCCGGAGGTAGTACAAGATCTGTTCTCCCATTGAGGCACACCTCAGGTGGACCTGTTTGCCTCCAGGGAGAACGCAAAGCTGAGGCTGTTCCATGCCCCGCCTCAGCAGGGCTCGCTGCAGGGGATGCCTTCCGAGGCAATGGACCCCGCCTCTTTTACCCTTTCCCCATTTCCTTGATCCACAAGGTGCTTCTCAAGGCGAGGAGGACAAGGCGCAGGTGATTCTGATAGCCCCAGACTGGCTCGCCAGTTCTGGTACCCAGATCTCCTCAGTCTCAGCTCCAGGACTCCAGGCAGCTTCCAGCTCGCCTGACCTGCTCAGTCAATCAGGGAAGGTGTTCCATCCGGACCTTCAATCCCTGCACCTGACGGCCTGGTTCCTGAGCGGCTAGAGTTCCAGGCCTTGGGTCTTTCCGACGAGGTCCTCAATGTAGTTGAGGCGTCCCGATGAGTCGACCAGAAAATGCTATGCCTTCAAATGGAAAAGGTTTTCCATTTGGTGTCAGGAACAAGGGCTTGGACCCTTCCTCCTGTTCCTTGGCAAGCATCTTGGACTATTATGGTCCCTTTCTAGTCAAGGAACCGTTCGGCCCTAAAGGGTGCACCTGGCAGCCATCTCTGCTTACGGTAGCGGGCCGGGAAGCAGTCGATGGCGCAGGAGGAAGGTGGTCTGGCGCTTTTTCAAAGGCCTTGATCACATTTCCTCCAGTCGTGGAACCCCCACCTCCGTGGGATCTACTGCTGGTACTGGCAAGCTCATGGGCAAGCCATTCGAACCTATGCACAGGTGTGCTCTCTCTCACCTGTCGTGGAAGACCGCCCGCCTTGGTGGCTATCCGTCAGCCAGAAGGATGGGAGAGCTCCAGGCGCTTTCCATGAGTCTCCTTACCTGGTCTTCCACAGGGACAAGGTTGTCCCTGCGCCCCACCGAAATTCCTTCGAAGGTGGTGCCGAGTTTCACCTTAACCAGGTGTTGACTCTGCCGGTGTTCTACCCCAATCACACCTCGGAGGCCGAATATAGGCTCCATACTCTGGACCCTAGAAGGCCGCTTATTATAAGGAGCCACGGCTGAAATTGAGGAGAGGTTCGCCAGCTGTTTGTCACCTACGCTGAACCGCATCTGGCAGACCTGCAGCCAAGCGGACGATAAGCAGGTGGGTAACCTCCTGCATAGATCTTGCTATAAGTTGGCGGGCATGGAGCCTCCCAGAGGGATAAGAGCTCATTCTACCGCCATACTGCTGTGAGTGGCTGCTTCCAGGGACGTCCCTATCCAGGAAATCTGCAGGGCTGCTACCTGGAAGTCAGCAAACACCTTCATTACCCACTACCACATCGACCTTGAGTCACGCCGGATGCTGGTTTTGGGGCCTCGGTTCTCCAGTCTCTCTTTCCCAAGTAAGTATTAGGGGTGTCGTCTTGCCTCCCTCCTCCCGGAGAACTGCTAGGAGTCTGCCAATGAGTGTGGATGAACATATCCATGTCCCTAGAAATACAGGTTACTCACCTGTAACAGGAGTTCTAGGAATGGTATATGTTGTTCATCCACACGACCCACCCGACCTCCCGGCCGACGCACAACCTGAGCTTCCAGCGGGCCAGATCTGGCGTCATGGGGCGGAGCCGAGAGTTATACCACCCGGGTGGGTGGGAGGAGCAAGCTTGAAGACCTTCCGGCAAGATTTAAAGCGGCAAGGATACCTGCCAATGAGTGTGGATGAACAACATATACCATTCCTAGAACTCCTGTTACAGGTGAGTAACCTGTATTTGCTGAAGTCAGGGTCCTGCAAGGCCGGGGCTGACTCGAGTGCCTGTTTTTAGGTTGGACATAATCTCTATGGCTTCCAGTGTCCTGTTTATTAGGGTTTCCTTTTAGCATTTCGTATAATGGTTTGGTGAGTTTAGAGAACCCTTCTACAAAAATTAACCATATCTAATAACTGTCTTAGGGTCGTTACCATGGTTGGGAGTGGCAGTTTGTATTGGCTCTGTTTTTTGTGGGTAAATTTCTCTGCCTTTATTTGACAGTTTGGTCCCTAAAAAGGTGACCTCCGGTCTTCCTACTTGTGCCTTGTCTGGATTGATATTTAGTCGTGTTTTTCGGAGTACGCCCAAAACTGTCGGAGTTTCTCGTGTTCTTCCTCCGTGCTGCTTTGGGTGGAGTAGTTCGTCCACATATTGGATGACCTTGTCCCCTGGGCCCTCATTTTGTAGCACCCGATTCATGTATCTGTGGAATATGGTGGGTGCCGAGTGGAAGCCTTGGGGGAGTCTCGTAAAGGTATAGTGTCTCCCCTCAAAGGTAAATGCAAATTTGTACTGATTCTCCAGTTTTATGGGGAGAGATCAGAATCCATTAGATAGATCTAGGACTGAGAATATGGTACTATTGGGTCCGTCTTTGGAAAATTTCTGTTTTGAGCTGGTTACTGGGCTTACTTGTGGAGTTACTTTAGGTTGCGGAAATCTATTGTAAGTCTGTATTTGCCGCTTCGCTTTTTGACTGGCCAGATGGGGCTGTTGGCGGAGCCTACTGGTCTTATGACTCCCTGAGCCAGTAGGTCCTTGATAACTGGTTGGGTCCCTTCTAGGGCTTCTAGTGGGATTGGGTATTATTTGGTGTACCTTGGGTCTTGGCCCACTTACTTTTATTTACATTTCTGAGGCTCTCCCACAATCTGTCATTGGGGTTGCCCAGACTTGTTGGTGTTTGGTAACTACGTTTTGTAGTGCTGGCTGTGGGATTTGCTTAACTAGTGCTTGGAGGAATTTTGGGTTGCTCGCCTTTATGGGGGCTAGTGCGAAGCGGTCAAGCACCATCCCGGTTTTTGGGCTTTTTCTGTCAGGGTATATTTGCCACACCATTCCATTGGCAAAATCTAATATGAGGTGTAATTCTCTTACGCAGTCTATCCCTATAATATGGGCTTCTGTGAAACCTGCAGGGCATTGGTATAGGGTGATTCAAACAACATGAAGTCTTGGTGTATTCTGACATATGCAGTGATCTCCAACCCTTGAATTGCCCCGGAGAACAAAGAGCTAACTTTCCATGCATGGCATGGAACGCTGAGCTCGAGCTCGGTTGAAGCCTCTGTCTGCTGTTTAAACTCCAACCGTCAGATTCTTTACTCCGCCTCAATGAACAGTCGCTCCGGAGATTTCTCCTTCGCTCGGTTCAAAAAAAGTTGGTTAAAGTGTAGTGTTTTCGCTTGGTTTCAACCGAATTTCTACTTCTAAACCTGTCGGTTTAAGTCTGTCTGTGGTACCGTGAGTACTGGATAGGTTTTTCTATTTTAGTTTCTGTGTGGAACTTGTAAACATTGGATCGGTTCCGTTTGACCCGATCAGGTTTGTGTTTAAAAAAAAAACAAACGACTGATTTCATTACGTTTTTTTTCCAAGACCCGTAACACTGTCAGGAACCGATAGGGGTGTCTTGCCTGGCGGATTGCCGAAAAAAGGGTAAGTTTTGGTTAGGATTGGCCACGTCTGAGAAACCCAAGAGAAAAACCGGGCCCACTGGGTTTCAACACTGTAGTGTGTGTGGGGAAGCCTTTGCTAAGGCTGATCCCCACACCACCTGTTTTATTGTCTGGGATTTGACCACCTCAATTCAGACTGCCAAATTTGTAAAAGTTTTCCCAAAGCTACCCTGGATAAGAGAGTAGGTAGACTGAGGGAAAGGGAGGCCGAGAAGTCCGCTGACCCGGATGGCCAGCCTGGTTTGGTTCCGACCGAACCAGGAGTGCCCTCTGACCAGGGCGAAACTTCTTCGGGCCAAAGGAGAACTGATTCTGAGAATTCGGTTCTGGTTAAAAGAAAGAAAAGGGATAAATCATCTGGTTCGGATCCACAAGTTTTCTCTGACCGCTGATGAGATGGCCAAAGTGATAAGGATAGTTCAATCGCTAGCTTCGGTTCTGCCCGAACCGGCACCATCTGTCAGGGGCTCGGTTCGGTCTGTTCCCCCGGTTCCGGATTATACTTTAGAAGAATTTTATGAACCGGAGGTGGAGGGAGACTATGAAGATGGTGATGGTGATTATGAAAGTCTGGATGTGCCTATTGACCCGGACATAACCCCAGACAGACCTTCAGGTGTTTCTCCTGCTAGGCTTTCTGAGTCCCCTTCCCACTTTGTTTTACAAGAAAGTGGCTGAAACCCTCCAGCTTCCTATGGAAGAAGCAGTAGAGGATCAGGAGGAGCCTGATTTTGTTGAGATGATGGATATCCCAGAGTCCTGGAGATTGTCTATTCCCCTCCATAAATCTTTTGGGAAACAGACATTTAAAATTCTAAACTCCTATTCCATACCTCCTGTGGACAGAAGAATGGACAAGAGGTATACTCTTTCAGGCTCAGACACGGAGTTCCTTTCCCAGCAATGCAGCCATGTTGGAGTAGTGCAGGCTGCTGCCTGTGATAAGGCAAATATTCCCTTGACTTCACAACCCCCAGATAAGGTCTCCAGGAGGATTGATGCCTTGGCAAAGAAACCGTACATGGCAGCATCTTTGGGACTCGGGCAGGCTAACTATATGGCCTACACAGCTAGATACCAGAAGTCCAGGTGGGACACTGTGATTGCTCTAGCTAAACAGGCCCCTGACCAGCTTGCCAAGGAGCTGGAGCAGGTGGCTGCGGATGGGATTGAGGCATCCAAGGTGCAATTTCATGCTGCTGTGGACTCCAATGAAGTTTCATCTAGAGTCATGGCTACATTTGTGGCCCTTTGGAGGATGGCTTGGCTCAGATGTACTAGCCTACCATAGGATACCCAGGGTAAGGCCATGGATTTTCCTGTCATTGGTAATTCTCTGTTTGGGGAGCAGACAGAACTACATGAAGAAGATGGACGAGTACAGGGCCACATACAGTAGTGGTCAGGCCAAAGAAAGGCAAGCCACTCCCCAGAGGCAGCATTGCAGGGGCAGGCCCTATCAAAGGCCTTTTTACCAAGTCCAGGCCTCCTTTTCTGCTTTTGCTCAGAGGGGATTCTTTAAAGGGAGAGGCAGACTGGGTATGAGCAGGCCTGCTTCCACCCCTCAGCCTAAAGCCCCTGCCAAGCAGACACCTTGATGGGTCTGCCTGGGCCGATTCTCCATTACCTGTAGGGGGCAGGCTAGCTTACTTTGTCCAGGACTGGAAGTCTTTAACATCAGACAAGTGGGTCCTGGAAGTAGTAAGCCAGGGACTGGTTCTCGGCTTCAAAAAATTTCCCAAGATGAGAACCAGATCCTTTCCACCTGCAAATCCATCAGAGACCCTTGCCCTAGAGGCAGAGGGTTCTTCCCTCTTGGCTCTTGGAGCCATAGAAAGGGTTCCCACCCTACACAGGGGCAAAGGATTGTACTACAGGTACTTCCTAACCCCCAAAAAGACAGGAGACTGGCGGCCCATCCTGGATCTGAGATATCTAAACAAGCACCTTTTAAAGCAAGAATTTAAAATGGTGACTCTAGGAATAATTCTGCTCTCTCTAGGGCCAGGGGACTGGCTAGCCTCCCTGGACCTCAAAGATGCCTATTTTCACATTCCCATCAGGTGCTCCCACTGAAAGTACCTCAGGTTCGAGTTGCCCTCAGGCCACTACCAATTCAGAGCAATGCCCTTTGGTCTAACATCAGCCCCAAGGGTGTTCACAAAGTGCCTGGCAGTAGTGGTTGCTTTCCTAAGGAGAAAAAAGATCTCCATCTTTCCGTACCTGGACGACTGGCTTATAGTGGGTCATTCTCCAGATCAAGTCAAGTCACATCTTCAGATAACTCAGCAACTGCTCACTTCCTTAGGATTCCTCCTAAACCTCCCAAAGTCAGTTCTGGAGCCAGTACAGCTCATCACCTTTATAGGGGCGGAGCTGGATACAGTAAGAGCCAAGGCCTTCCTTTCCCTGGACAGGGCAAGGACACTAATAGAACTGGCCTCTTCTTGCACCCTTCAGGTGTCTCGACCAGCAAGGCACTTCTTGCAGCTCCTGGGCCACATGGCATCCTCTACAGCAGTGGTCCGGGGGCAAGATTTCAGATGAGGGACATTCAGTTCCATTTGAGAGCCTTCTGGTCCCAGAGAAAGGATTCCCTTACCAAACTAGTCCCAACTCGAACCCTGATCCAGGCTTTGCAATGGTGGCTGGATCAGGGCAATTTAAGGCAGGGAGTTCCTTTTGTCACTCAGTCTCATTCACTAATCCTCACCACGGACGCCTTCCTCTTGGGCTGGGGAGCCCACTTGGGGGATCTTACCACCCAAGGGCTGTGGTCACCTCAAGAATCTCTGCTTCACATCAGTCTCTTGGAACTCAGAGCAGTGTTTCTGGCACTGCAAGCTTTTTCCAAGTCTGTTCAGAACAAAGTAGTCCAGATCAGAACAGACAGTACCACCACAATGTGGTACATCAACAAGCAAGGAAGCACTCTGTCTGCGGCCTTGTGCACGGAAGCAATGAAGTTGTGGTCTCTGGCCTATTCCCTAAACTTCTCTGACAGCAGTTCACCTCCCACGGAACGACAATGTCCTAGCAGATGCATTCAGAAGGATATCTCAGGGCCACCACAAATGGTCCCTAGATCTCCTATTATTGAAAGTGATTTTTTCCAGATGGAGCACTCCACAGATAGATCTTTTTGCAGCCCCAGACAATCACCAACTTCCTCTCTTTTGCTGCAGACCCCCAGTCTTGGGCTCAGTCCCCCTGGATGCTCTGGTTCTCAATTGGGAAGGGAAGTTCCTGTATGGTTCCCCCCCCACTTCCCTCTCCTGTTCAAGGTGCAAGTCAAGATCAGGTCTCAACTGTGCAAAGTGATTCTGATCGCTCCAGACTGGGCCAGACAGCCCTGGTACCCACTGTTGCTGTCCTTAGCAGTCCACCTTCCCTGTCTCTTCCCAGGAATTACAACCTGTTGACATCCTCTGAAGGAAGGATTTGGTATCCGAATCTCAAATCTCTCAATCTCAAGGCCTGGCTCTTGAAGAGTTAGTTTGCTGATCTGCGCACACCTCAAGGTGTTCTGGATATTCTTAGGGCTTCGAGGAAGCCTTCCACCAGAAAGACTACTCCAAATGGAAAAGGTTGTCTATTTGGTGCTCTGATAAGCATATTTCTCCAGAATCTGCTGGGTTGCCTACAGTCCTGGACTATATGGTTCATCTCAATGGCTTGGGACTCAGACCAGCTACACTTAAGGTACATTTAGCAGCTGTTTCTTTGTCGGTGGGCAAGCCCTCTTCTCTTAGCCCATCCTGTATTTTGCAAATTCTTCAAGGGATTGTTTCACACCAATCCTCCCTTCAGGGTCCCTGCTCCTGCTTGGGACCTTAATGTTTGCATTGCTCAGCTTATGCAACCCCCTTTTGAGCCTTAGTCCTCTGCAGAGCTTAAGTATTTGACTTGGAAAATAGGCGCATCAGTGAATTGCAAGCCCTGTCAGTGGAGCCTGATTTCATCTCTTTCCATAGAGATAAAGTGGTCCTAAGAACTAACAGGAATTTTTTGCTTCAGGTGGTTTCAGATTTCCACCTTAATCAGTCTGTCTCTCCCTGTTTTCTTCACTGACCATTCCTCCTCTGGAGAGAGGAGGCTGCACAGCCTGGATGTAAAAAGGGCCCTTAGCTACTACATAGAGCGCACCAAGGGTTGCAGGTTTGACTCCCTCCAGTTGTTCCTCACTTATGGAGAGGTCTGTAAGGGCAGACCTGCCACTAAAAGATCTATTGCCAGGTGGATTGTCTCTTGTATACAATTCTGCTACGAAAAATTGGGTAGAATCCCACTCTCAGGCCTGAGGGCTCACTCTAGTAGAGGTACAGCTGCTTCCCTGGCTGCTGCCAGGGATATTCCTATCTTGGAAATCTGTCAAGCAGCCACCTGGAAAACAGTCCATACATTCACCAAGCATTACTCTCTGGATAGCCAATCTAGGAGTGATGCTCGGTTTGGCACAGCAGTGCTTCAGAGCCTATTCCCAAAGTAGGTTCTGTCCCTCCTCCTTGGAGGTACTGCTTGGTAGTCTGCATATGTCAGAATAGAGTAAGACTTCATGAGTCTTGCTGTATTCTGACCTCCCCTCAGAACCTGGTTTTGGGATGTGGGTGGGCAGGAGCAGTGTTGGCACCTAGAGGTGCCACCCCTTTTTCCTCACCCTCTTTTGTTTGGGGGAGGTGTTTTTGGGGGTTTCCTGACTTGAGTCTTTGCTTTGAAACCAAAAAATCCTTTTATCAAATTTAGTTGCCAGTTGGCTAGTGTGAGTTTACAGTTTGCACACAGAACACCCAGTGAGTATAGCTCGAAAAGATCTGATGGTTGGAGTTTAAACAGAGGCAGACAGAAGCTTCAACCGAGCTCGAGCTCAGTGTTCCATGCCCTGCATGGAAAGTTAACTTTGTTCTCTGGGGCAGTTCAAGGGTTGGAGATCACTGCATATGTCAGAATACAGCAAGACTCCATTAGAAGAAGCATTGCTAGGGTGAGTATTTTTTTTTCTCCATGATTTTATTGCCTAACCTTAATGATACTGGAGATCCTTGCTTTGCCTCCATTGTCTCCTGTGCACCCTTCTATTAGTATGATGGGTGCCTCTCTTTTGATGGGTATGTCCATAATGGTGGTTGAGACGGCTGCTCCAGTGTAAAGTAAGTGCATGCAGAACTGACCATTAATTATGGCCTGTACTACTGTCCTCCCCTGTTCGTCCTGATACATGACATACCCATATATGGGCCCCGGAGCCTAAGCCTCCCTAGTGTTTGAGATTGGAGAGCCTTTTAATGATCTCATCAATCTTTGGCCTGTTGTCTGCAGGGGGAGTGATTAGTGCTAGTTGTAGTTCTTGGAGGCTGGAGATGGTGTGTTCTGGATTATCCTATCTTCCCCTCCTATTTTGGTGGGTTTTTTTACCTTCTTGACCTCCCCCTTTTGACCATCACTCTTTGTGTCCTTGTTTTCCGCAGTTGTGACACACTAATTTAGGTTTTGCTCCCCCTGCGTCATGATTCCCCCCCTCGTTTCTCCATATTGCTGCAGTCTTTTTGACTAAGGGGTCTTCTCCCCTTGCCTCGGTGTATTGCTCTAGGAGTTCTAAAAATCCCTCCAGAATAGTGGCCAGCTTAGTCCATCATAAGCACGGTGATGGGTAGTCCGTATGCTGCCACGAGGACATCCTTAAAGGCTCCATCTTCTGGGGTGGGGACTTCTTGAACACTATATTTTTTATACACGGTAAAAAGCCGGGCTGCAAACATACGGAGCCCTTCTCCAGGGCCTGGCTTCTCCTTTAAGATCGCGCCCCAATCGATTTTATTTTTGACGCAGATGCCTCTTCTTTAATTGCGATTCCTATGTCTTCTGGGTCTGCCCAGCTGTTTGGGTCTTGGTGGTCATTGTGGGTACAAATGACCTCTTCAGGCATTGCGTCCGTTAGGACTACTGTGCGACAGAGGTCTTTGTTGGTCAGGTTAGTGTTTTTGGAGTCTGGTCAACCTTTTAGACCAGGTCATCTACATTGGATTGGCTTGTTATACCCCTTAATTTAAACAACATGAAGTCTTGCTGTATCCTGACTATTGCAGTTAGCCCCAGCCTTTAAACTGTCCCAGAGAACAAAGGGCAGAGAACTTTCTGTGCAGAGCAGCATCGAATGCTGAGCTCTAGCTCGGTTGAGGTCTCTGTGTGGAGCCCTTTGAAATCCAATCGTCAGATTCTTTACTCCGCCTCACTGAACAGTCGCTCCAGAGATGTCTCCTTCAGCTCGGATCGAAAGTCTGTTAGTCTCTGTTACATTGTCTGTTTTAAACAGAATTTATTTCTGCGCATTCGGTTGTTTCTGTCTGTGGTACTGTGAGTAATGGATTGGTTTTTCTGATTTTCTGTGGAAATTGTAAAGTGTTAAATTGGTTCGGCTGAACCGATCACTTGTAATGAATCCTTGTTTTACTTGAGTGTGGATACCGGTCCTTTTTGGTTCTATAAAAAGTGCGTTGAACCTTTTTTTTTTTTACAATACCCGTGACATGGTTAGGAACCGATAAGGGAGTCTTGCCTAGCGGTTGCCATAAAAAGGGTAAGTTTAGTTAGGTTGGCCAGGTCTGAAGAAACCCATGGAGAAAAAAATGGGCCCACTGGGTTTCAACACTGCAGTGAGTGTGGGGAGGTCTTTGCTAAGGCCGATCCCCAAACCACCTGTGTTTATTGTCTGGGGTTTGACCACCTCGATAGACTGCCAAATTTGTAAAAACAACAACAAAAAAATCTACCCTTGAAAAGAGATTAGGTACACTGAAGGAAACTGAGGCCGATGAGTACACTGACCTGGATGGCCAGCCCGGTACGGTTCCAACAGAACCAGGAGTAGTGCCCCCTGACCAGGGCGGTACTTCAGGCAAGAGGAGAGACGATCCTGAGGGGTCGGTTCCTACAAAAAGGAAACGCAAAGAGAAATCGACCGGTTCGGATCCAGAGGTTCATGTTCCAACCGCCGAGGAAATGGCCAGAGCGATTTGGATTTTGGAATCACTTGCCCGGTTCCAACCGATCCGGCACCTTTTGGCAGGGGTTTGGTTCAGTCTGTTCCCCTGGTTCAAGATTATACCCCCATGAAGATTTTTATAAAGCGGAGTTTGAGGAGGAGGGGGAGTTTGAAGGTGATGGTGAAAGTCTAGATGTGCCTGTGGAACCGGACATCTCCCCAGACGGACCTTCTGGTGTTTCACCTCCTAGGCTTTGAGTCCCCTTCCCATTTTACAGAAAAGTGGCTGAAACCCTCCAGCTCCCTATGGAGGAGGCAATGGAGGATCAAGAGGAGCCCGATTATGTGGAAATGATGGACATCCCAGAGTCCAGAAGACTGTCTGTTCCCTTTCACAAATCCTTTGGAAAGCAGACACACAAAATCCTGAAGTCTCCCAATTCTGTACCTCCTGTTGACAGAAGGATGGAAAGGAGGTACCTGAGGAATACACTAGCAAATGGCTAAAAAGGAGTGGAAGGACAAAGGAGAAAAATCAATACTGCCATCATGGAGGCAACAAGCCTTTGTGTTAGAGATAAAGAAAACAAAGCGGAGTAAAAAACCACTATGGTTATCAAAAGAGATGTCGGGGAAGGTTAAGGAGAAAAAGGCTGCATTCAAAAAGTATAAGGCATCACAGAAGGAGCACAACAGGGAACTATCAATTAAAGCAGAAAGAAATGGGGAAGGCAGTCAAACTAGCAAAAACCCAAACCGAGGAGAAAATAGCAAATTCAGTTAAGGGGGATAAACCCTTTTATAGGTACGTTAGGGAGCATAGAAAGGTTAAGGGAGGAATAGTGAAGATTAATAAGGGAGAGGGGAGGTGGGCAGAGGGAGACAGTGAAAAGGCAGATACTGAATGAATACTTTTGCTCAGCATTCTCAAAAGAAGATGAGGAGTTACCTCAACCAGACAATAGAAGCACTCTGGGTAGGGGGGTTGACACCAGTCCATTTACAAAAGAACGAATCCTGAAAGAACTCCTCCTAAAACTCAAAGTGGACAAAGCAATGGGGCCTGATGGGATTCACCCCAGAATCCTAAGAACTAAGGGAGGACCTAGTGACACCACTGACCACACTTTTTAACAAATCATGGCAGGATGGGGTGGTACTGGAGGAGGGCAGATGTGATTCTCCTTCACAAAAGTGGGAGCAAGGCAGAAGCGGGAAACTACAGACCTGTAAGTTTGACCTCAGTGGTAGGGAAAATGATAGAATCATTTCTGAAAGAAAGAATTGTTGAGTACCTAGAGGCCAGCGGGGCACAGGACCCAAAGCAGCATGGATTTACAGCAGGAAGGTCATGTCAGATGAATCTAATAGATTTCTTTGACTGGGTGACCAAAGCAATAATCCAGGGAGGGGTTGTGGATATGGCCTACCTAGACTTTAGCAAGGCATTTGACACAGTCCCGCACATAAGATTAATAATCAAGTTAGCCAGCCTTTGAGTGGGTGCCAGGGTGGTAGCCTGGGTAGCAAACTGGCTGCACAACAGGACACAGAAGGTAATAGTGAATGGAACATATTCTGAAGAAAGGGGGGTCACTAGTGGAGTACCTCAGGGCTCAGTACTGGGTCCAGTCCCTTTAACATCTTTATAGGTGACATTGCAGAGGGTCTGGAGGGAAAGGTATGCCTCTTTGCAGATGGCACAAAGATCTATAACAGTGTTAATACACAAAGGGGAGTAGAAAGGATGAGAATGGACTTGGCAAGGTTGGAGGAATGGTCAGACGTATGGCAACAAGGTTCAATTGCAAAGAAGTGCAAAGTAATGCACCTGGGAAACAAAGACCCAGGAGAAGAGTACACAATAGCAGGGGAGGTATTAACAACAAAAATGGAACTGGACCTGGGGGTAGTCACATCAGATTATCTAAAGGTTGGTAGGGAATGTGAGAACTCTGTAAGGAGAGCCAGGGGGATACTGGGATGCATAGGAAGGGGCACCACAAGTAGAAAAAGGGAATTGGTTATCCCTCTGTACAGACAGTTGGTGAGACCCCATCTGGAGTACTGTGTGAAGTTTTGGAGACCTCATCTACGCTAGGACATAGACAGGATGGAAGCAGTCCAGAGGAGGGCAACTAAAATGGTGCAGGGTCTGCATCAGAAATCTCATGAAGAGGGACTGAGAGCTTAATATGTATACCCTTGATGAAAGGAGGGACGGGGGGGAGACATGATGGAAACGTTCAAGTATCTCAAGGGAATCAAAGTCCAGGAGGGTAGCATCTTTCAGCAAAAGAGATGTGTAAGAAGAAGGGGGCACAATTTTGAAGATAGAGGGGGACAGCTCAGGGGTAGTGTGAGGAAATTTTTTTTTTTTTTTTTTCACGGCAAGAGTGGTGGATACATGGAACCGCCTTCCTGGGGAGGTTGTTGTGTCTAAAACAGTGGGGAAATTCAAACATGCATGGGACAGACATAAGGCAATTGTAGTGGGGGTTGGCATGAAGTAGGCTGTTTAACTAGAATCTGTAGCTTATCCAATAGGTAGGGAAATGGGCAGACTGGGTGGGCCAAGTCGTCTTTATCTGTAGTCAGTCTGTGTTTAGAGTCATGGCTACATCTGTGGCCCTTTGGAGGATGGCTTGGCTCAGATGTACTAGCCTATCACAGGATACCCAGGGTAAGGCCATGGATTTCCCTGTCATTAGTAATTCTCTGTTTGGGGAGCAGACAGAGAATTACATGGAAAAAGATGGATGAGTACAGGACCACCTACCGGAGTGCTCTTGCCAAAGAAAGGCAAGCCACTCCTCAGAGGCAGCATTCCAGGGGCAGGGGCAGGCCCTTTCAAAGACCTTTTTACCAAGCCCAGGCCTCCTTCTGCTTATGCTTAGGGGGGGTTCTTCAGAGGGAGAGGCAGATGGGCAGTGAGCAGGCCTGCTTCCACCCCTCGGCCTAAAGCCCCTGCCAAGCCTGATGGGTCTGCCTGGACCGATTCTCCAATACCTGTAGGGGGCAGGCTGGCTTACTTTGTCCAGTACTGGAAGTCTCTGACATCAGACAAGTGGGTCCAGGAAATAGTAAGCCAGGGACTGGTTCTCAGCTTCAAAAAATTTCCCAAGATGAGAACCAGATCCTTTCCACCTGCAAATCCATCGGAGACCCTTGCCCTAGAGGCAGACGTTTTTTTCCCTCCTGGCTCTCAGAGCCATAGAAAGGGTTCCTACCCTACACAAGGGCAAAGGATTGTACTCCAGGTACTTCCTAACCCCCCAAAAACAGGAGAATGGCGGCCATCCTGGATCTAAGATATCTGAACAAGCACCTTTTAAAGCCAAAGTTCAAAATGGTGACTCTAGGAATAATTCTGCCTCTCTAAGGCCAGGGACTGGCTAGCCTCCCTGGACCTCAAAGATGCCTATTTTCACATTCCCATCAGGTGCTCCACAGAAAGTACCTCGGGTTGAGGTTGCCCTCAGGCCACTGTCAGTTCAGAACAATGCCCTTTGGCCTAACATCAGCCCCAAGGGTGTTCGCAAAGCGCCTGGCAGTAATGGTTGCTTTCCTAAGGAGAAAAAAGATCTCCATCTTTCCATACTTGAACGACTGGCTCATAGTGGGTCAGTCTCCAGACCAAGTCAAGTCACATCTGCAAATAACTCAGGAAGTGCTCACTTCCTTAGGATTCCTACTCAACTTTCCAAAGTCAGTTCTGGAGCCAGTACAGCTCATCACCTTCATAGGGGTGGAGCTGGATACAATAAGGGCAAGAGCCTTCCTTCCCTTGGACAGGGCAAGGACCCTTATGGAACTGGCCTCTTCATTCACCCTTCAAGTGTCTCGACCAGCAAGGCATTTCCTGCAGCTCCTGGGCCACATGGCAGCCTCTACAGCAGTGGTCCAGGGAGCAAGATTTCAGATGTGGGACATTTAGTTCCACTTAAGAGCCTTCTGGTCCCAAAGAAAGGATTCCCTTACCAAACCAGTCCCAGTGACTTGAACTCTGATCCAGGCTTTGCAGTGGTGGCAGGATCAGGACAATTTAAGGCAGGGGAGTTCCTTTTGTCACTCAGTCTCATTCACTAATCCTCACCACAGACGCCTCCCTCTTGGGCTGAGGAGCCCACTTGGGGGATCTTACCACCCAAGGGCTGTGGTCACCTCAAGAATCTCTGCTTCACATCAATCTCTTGGAACTCGGAGCAGTGTTTCTGGCACTGCAAGCCTTTTCCAAATCTGTACAGAACAAGGTGGTCCAGATCGGAAGAGAATACCACCACAATGTGGTACATCAACGAGCAAGGAGGCACTCTGTCTGCGGCCTTGTGCACAGAAGCAGTGAAGTTGTGGTCCGTGGCCTGTTCCCTGTAAACCTCTCTGATAGCAGTTCACCTCCCAGGGAAGGACACTGTCTTAGCAGATGCTCTCAGCAGGATATCCCAGGACCATCATGAATGGACCTTGGATCCCGTAGTTTCGAAAGTAATTTTCTCGAGATGGGGCACTCCACAGATAGATCTTTTTACAGCTTCAGACAATCACCAACTTCCTCTCTTTTGTTGCAGACCCCCAGTCTTGGGCTCAGTCCCCCTGGATGCTCTGATTCTGAATTGGGAAGGGAAATTTCTGTATGCTTTTCCCCCCTTCCATCTCCTGTTCAGTGTGTTAGTCAAGATCAGGTCTCAACTATGCAAAGTGATTCTGATTGCTCCAGACTGGGCCAGATAGCCCTGGTACCCACTGTTGCTGTCCTTAGCAGTCCACCTTCCCCTTTCTCTTCCCAGGAATTACAACCTGTTGACATCCTCTCAGGGGATGATTTGGTATCCGAACCTCAAATCTCTCAATCTCAAGGCATGGCTCTTGAAGAGTTAGTTTGCTGATCTGCACCTTTGTCAAGGGGTTCTGGATATCCTTTAGGCTTCTTGAAAGCCTTCCAGCAGAAAGACTTACAACTCCAAATGGAAAAGGTTCACTATTTGGTGCTCTAATAAGCCTATTTCTCCAGAATCTGCGGGGTTGCCTACAGTCCTGGACTATATGGTTCATCTTAATGGCTTAGGACTTAGGCGAGCTACACTTAAAGTGCATCTGGCAGTTGTTTCTGCCTTCTTGTCAGTAGGCAAGCCCTCTCCTCTGTCAGCCCATCCTGTATTTTGCAAGTTCTTCAAGGGATTGCTGCACACCAATCCCCCCCCCTTTAGGGACCCTGCTCCTGCTTGGGACCTTAATGTTTGCATTGCTCAGCTTATGCAACCACCCTTTGAGCCTCTGTCCTCTGCAGAGCTTAAGTACTTGACTTGGAAAACTGTTTTTGGTAGCCATTACCTCTGCCAGGCGTATCAGTGAATTGCAAGCTCTGTCAGTGGAGCCTGATTTCATCTCTTTCCATAGACATAAAGTGGTCCTAAGAACTGACAGGAAGTTTTTGCCTAAGGTGGTTTCAGCTTTCCACCTCAATCAGTCTGTCTCTCCCTGTTCTTCACTGACCATTCCTCCTCTGGAGAGCGGAGGCTGCACAGCTTGGATGTTAAGAGGGTCCTCAGCTACTACCTAGAGCGCACCAAGGGTCACTGGTTTGAGTCCCTCCAGTTCCTCACTTACAGAGAGGTCGGTAAGGGCAAACCTGCAACTAAGATCTATTGCCAGGTGGATTGTGTCTTGTATAGAATTCTGCTATGAAAAACTGCGTAGAACCCCACCCTCGGGCCTGAGGGCTCACTCTACTAGAGGTACAGCTGCTTCCCTGGCTGCTGCCAGGGATATTCCTATCCTAGAAATTTGTCAAGCAGCCACCTGGAAAGCAGTCCATACATTCACCAAGCATTACTCTCTGCCTATCCAGGCTAGGAGTGATGCTCGGTTTGGCACAGCAGTGCTTCAGAGCCTATTCCCAAAGTAGGTTCTGTCCCTCCTCCATGGAGGTATTGCTCGGTAGTCTGCAATAGTCAGAATACAGCATGACTTCATGTTTGAAGAAAAAAATTACTCGCCTTAGTAATGTTGTTTCTTCTAATGGAGTCTTGCTGTATTCTGACACCCGCCTTCCCTCTCAGAACCTGGTTTTTGGGATGTGGGTGGGCAGGAGCAGTGTTGGCACCCTAAAGGTGCCCCTTTTTCACCCTCCTTTACTTTGGGTGCGTGTTTTGTTTTTTGGGTTTCCTGACTTGTCTTTGCCTTGAAACCACAAAACCCTTTTAATTTAGTTGCCAAGTTTGCTAGTGTGTTTTACAGTTTCCACACAGAACTTCGTGTGAGTATTGCTCGTAAAGATCTGACGGTTGGAGTTTAAACAGCAGCAGACAGGGGCTTCAATCGTACTCGTGCTGAACGTTCCATGCTGGACATGGAAAGTTAACTTTGTTCTCCAGGGCAGTTGAAAGGCAGGACCTAACTGCAATAGTCAGAATACAGCAAGACTCCATTAGAAGAAACATTACTAAGGTGAGTAATTTTTTTCTTTCTTGCCTGGGCTCTCATGGCCTGTGTTGGGAAAGAACTGGAAGGCAGGCATGACGGACCGCCCCTTTATACCGACGTGTCCTGACGTGGGAGCGGTCCCTCGTCAAGAGACTGCTCGCTAGAAGTTTTTCCATGGGGTCCTGCCGACGTCGGTACTATATGTAATTACCTAGTGCAAGAGCCTTTCTAGAAGATCTACTGATCTTACTTCGAGATACAGCTCTTGCAGCAGGTAACACCATTAGGACTGAAGCCAGCAGGCATCTGGACCCCACGGAATTCTTCTAGCTAGCTATCTTCATGGCAGGACCTCCCGGCCAGCGGTCGCCAAGATTCCCCAGTTCTTTCCCGCCGTCGACTTGCATGTCTCGACCTTTTGGATCGTTTCTAGCGCGCAACGTATGGTTAAGTTCTTCCTTCGGGAAAAGGTTCATTTCTTCGGCTCAGTTGCTGTCTGATGTCTTCTCCAACCTCCTTTGAAGGCCATCCCTCGAAGTGCTCCTATGGGAAGCAAATCCCGTTCAAGGACCCGCATTCGGCCTGCGTCCGGTGCCTAGGCTCGGACCTGGATCCGTCGCCAGAAGGCCCTGCAGGTGTTCCTGCTTGAGGAGAAGATCAAGGCCATGGACACCTCCAAGGAGGAATCAGCAGAGAAGGCCCGGAAACACTCTGGAAAGCACAGCGAGAGGGTTCCATCCAAGTCCCCGTCTAGGGCCTCTGACTCCCGTAGTTCCGGCTCCCAGTCCGACCACCCTCCTGGGCCCGTTCTCAGCCTCCCCCCGCTGCGGTGAAGAAACCTTCGGGTTCCTCTTCTTCCTCACAGGCCAAGACCTCCAGGCCCTCTTCGTCATCTTCTTCCAAAGTCCTGGTTAGGTCTGGGGACCGTCATCACCACAAATCGGGTTCCCGCCTTTCCGAACCCGACGTCAGGTCTGCCTCCTTGCCTCCTCCTCCCCAGCAGAAGGCCAAAGAGCTTACCTCTCTTAAGAAGCTGTTGGACCCGACGTCGGCCACTCATCACAGTTCCCAGGAGCAGTCGACCGCCAGATGCCCGTCGCCGGTCAGGCCTTCACCCTCTCGGTCGTCGGCAGGGGGGCCAACATCCACATCTGTACGTGTAGAGAAGAGGACCCCGATGCCTCCTACTGATGTCGGTCAGGAGACTATCACGGAGGAGGAGTTGACGCAGCCCGAGAACCAGACGGGTGAACCCAGTCCTGTCACACCTCCCAGGGAACCCTCCCCACAGCCTGAGGAGCCGACGCCGGAACCAGACGACCGGCGCCCGGTCCGTCTTTGGGCCTTTCCATTTCTGAGGTTAAGGAGCTCTTTACTTCCTGGTGGGATACCATGAAAAGGGATATGGTTCCCACACCACCTCCTCTTCCTCCTCCTCCGCCACCTGGGACCCCTCCGGCTCCTGCGCCCCCTTCTCCATCCGGGGCAGCAGGCAGAGTACCTCTCCCCCAGGAGCCTGCGGACTCTCCAAGGGGGAGATCAGATAAAAGGAGACCTCCGTCTAGATCTTCTTCAGGGTCACCCAGTCCTAAGAGACCCAGAAGACGCCGTCGTTCGCCTTCGACGGAGGATACGGGATCGGAGTTCTCGGCAGGATCCAGATCCCCTCTCCGGACCCACGTGAGCTTCCTAGATATCCGGATGACCCATCGTTCTCAAATCATGAGACAGATCCAAGAGAACATGGGCTGGGATGCGGAAGAATTAGACCCCGAGAGACTACGCCTCGCTAGGTATCTTCGGCAGAAGGATCCCAAGCCTGTGGTGGTACCACCCTTGGTGTCCACTTTTGTGGACGTCACCAAGGCAGCGTGGAAGCGTCCACACTCGCTCCCGGCGATGCCGAAGAAAGCTGACCGCCTGTACAAGGCTCCTAAGGAGGACCAGTACTTGGTTCCAACATCCTCTGGCCGACTCTCTGGTCATAACAGCCTCTCATGACCGGTCCCAGAGACTCATAACATTTGAGCACCCTGCCACGGACCAGAGTCCAAACAGCTGGACGCTATGGGCAGGCGCACTTATGCTTCCGCTACTTGCGCCATCAGATCCCTGAACTACTTGACCCACATGGTGCAGTTCCAAAATGCCTTGTGGGAACAGGGACTGGATCTGGCGAAGAAATTGCCAGAAGGTGAGCAGAAGGAGATTTTGCAGCTCCTCCGTACAAGTTCGGACGTGGGAACCCAGGTGCTGCGAGCCGCGTATGATTCCGCGGACTCTTCGGCCAGAGCGGCAGCTTCAGGCGTATGCCTCCGGAGACACTCATGGCTCCATGTCTCCAGATTTACCCCGGACGTCCAGAAGAACATCATGGACGCCTCTTTCGAAGGAGAAGTTCTCTTTGGTGAACCCTCTGAGAAGGTTCTCACCAAGCTCCAAGAGGCCAGGAAGGCGGTGAGGTCAGTCCAGGCAATGTACCGACCGAGGCTCAGTTCCTTTCGTAGGAACCAAAGCCGTTTTCGTGGACAGAGACCACAGTCCCGGCCCGGTCCACAACAGAGGGGCTCCAGTTCCCGCAAAGCCCAGGGAAGACAGCCCGCGGGCCGAGGTCAGCGTCCAGCTTAGCTGGCTCAGCCCGCAGGCCCCTCCGCCGCCACAGCCTGACTCCTTCCCGGCCCCCGCCCCTCAGGATCAACGGGACATCAAGGTCGGGGGTCGTAGTGCGAATTACCTGCCAGGATGGCAGTCCATAACCACCGACAGGTGGGTTCTTCAGTTGGTCGAAAAAGGCCAATTTATAGAATTCGCAGACAAACCACCCTCGAGGCCTCCTCTGCTCTCCCGTTACTCGGGTCAGCACAAATTGCTTATCGGGCAAGAAATACTTGCGCTCCTGCAAAAAGGAGCCAGGGTTCCCCACTCTCTGAAAATATAGGGCGGTGGCAGTGGTGATCAGGTCAAAAGGTGCGTTATTTTTATGGGCCTTCTATATGCACTGTACATGTGCATAAGTAGATTTTAAGTAACATATAGTGTGCTGGTATGAAATGGGTAGTAGTGCAATAAAAAATGTCAATGAAAGACAATTTTGGAGGATTTTATAAAAAAAAATAAACAATAATGGATAAAAATATAGGGTGGTGGCAAAAAATATAGAGCGGTGGTTAAAAAAAAAAAAAAAAAAAAATATAGGGTGGTGGCCCACCGCGCTAAAACAATGAATGGGGAACACTGGGAGCGGTAGAGTATGTCCCAGAGAGGGTACGGATACTATTTCCACTTCTTTCTGGTTCTGAAGAAAACAGGGGACCTCCGTCCAATCCTGGACCTCAGCGACCTCAATATGTCTGTCGCTTACAAACTATTTCGCATGGTGACTCTGCGGGGTCTTATTCCGATGCTAAAGAAGGACGCCTTCTTAGCGTCCCTGGACATGCAGGACGCATACCTGCATATCCCCGTAGCTGAAGCGCACAGGAGGTTCCTGCGCTTCGAGTTCCTCGGCCACCACTTCCAGTTCCGAGCTCTTCCGTTTGGACTGTCATCGGCCCCCAGGGTCTTTACCAAATGCATGGCAGTCGTGGCAGCGTCTCTAAGGAGACAGGGCCACTATGTGTTTCCGTACTTGGACGATTGGCTTCTCATGGCCGCCTCCAGAGAGAGGCGTTGTTGATGGCTGTCCAGAGTACCCAGGCTCTGTTTTGGTGTCTGGGCATCATAATCAATTACGAGAAGTCTTTCCTTGTACCGTCGCAGAAGCTGCAGTTCATAGGTGCAGTTCTGGACACTGGTCAGGGGAGAGCATTTCTTCCAGACGACAGAGCGGAACGCATCAGATCCCTCATCAGGGATCTCTCGGCGAAGAAGACTGTCCCTGCCGGGCTGGTCCTTCGTCTGCTCGGACACATGGCTGCGGCCATTCTGACCGTCCCTTTGGCAAGGCTCCACATGCGGGTAACTCAGTGGATGCTCAAGGTGCAGTGGGACCAAAGGCAAGACTACATGCAGCATCCGGTCATAATCATAAATGCTGTGATTCGAGACTGACAGTGGTGGCTAGAACCGGGAACGCTCTCTGCGGGCGTCCCTTTCTCAGCGCCGTCCCCGGAGGTGATCCTTTCCACAGATGCCTCAGGGCTGGGGTGGGGAGCACACCTGAACGGGATGAGGTCCCAGGGAACGTGGACCCCTCAAGAAGCTCATCTCCACATCAACATTTTGGAGAAGAGGGCGGTCCTTTTATGCTCTGCAGGCCTTCCAGTCAGAGATCCTGCCGATTACTCTTATGATCCAAACAGACAACACGGCGGTGATGTATTACCTCAACAAACAAGGGCGCACACTCTTACCCCTTTTCAGGAAGCGATGAGAGTGTGGGATTGGAGACAATCAATGCTGATGCAGAACCTGATTGCAGTTCACGTTCCCGGAGTGGACAACACAGTCGCCAGTCGGCCTGAGTGGTTTCCCAGGCCAGGGTCCACAGTGGGAACTTCAAGGGGTGCGCGGAGGATCGGTTTCTCGATGGGGCACTCAGAACTGGACTTATTCGCTTCCCCATCCAACGCAAAACTGCCCAATTTCTGCTCGCTAGATCCAGGGCCTGGTGTTTTCTGGCGAGCGCGTTGTCCCTCTCTTGGTGAACAGATTCCTCCACTGCCCTCCCTTCCCGTTGATCCAGAGAGTTCTTCTCAAACTGCGCAGGGAGCCGCAACATTGATCCTGGTAGCCCCTTTCTGGCCCAGGCAGATCTGGTTCCCCTTGCTCACACAGCTGTCCCGGGAACCTCCGGTCCCGTTGCCCTTCAGCTCCCATCTCTTGTCTCAGGAGGAAGGTTCAGTGGTCCACCCGGACTTACGTTCACTGAACCTGCATGCATGGCTCCTAGAGACATAGCCATTTTCCAACACGGGGTCTCGCAAGAGGTGGCGGAAGTCCTTTCCGCGGCCAGAAAGCCGGCAACTCCTGCAACGTACGCCATGAAATGGTGCCGTCTTTGCTTGTGGTCGCAAGCTCGTGGCCTTTCCCCTCTAGGTTACCTGGTGAATGCAGTGTTAAAATACCTGCTCTCCCTTTTCCATTCGGGTCTCGCCTTCTCCTCTATTAAGGTGCACCTCTGCGCTATTTCTGCTTACCACTTCCCGGTGGGACAGCACACAGTGGCGCAACTCGATGCGCCTCGACTTTCTGAGAGGGGTGTTGCACCTTAGGCCACCCGTTAAGGACCCTGTTCCTCCATGGGATTTACATTTTGTCCTGGAACAACTCGCGCTTCCCCCTTTTGAACCTGCCGCGGATTGCGAGCTGCATTTCCTGTCATGGAAAAACGTTATTTTTAGTTGCTGTTACGTCAGCAAGGAGAATTTCCGAGCTTCATACTCTCGTGTGTAAGGAACCTTATTTGATTTTCCACCAGGACAGAGTGTCCCTGAGGACGAATCCTAAGTTCTTGCCTAAGGTGGTCTCTGCACTTACTCTCAATCAGGACATTGCCTGCCTGTATATTTCCCTAAATATTCTAATAGAGGAGAAGCTCTGCTCCACACTCTGGATGTTCACCGCTGTCTAAGTTACTACCTGAACAGGACTAAACAGCTTCGCAAGTCGGAGCAACTCTTCGTTTCCTTTGCTGAGAGGATGATGGGCCAACCAGTATCGAAGCAGTCCCTTTCTCGCTTATCTTGTCCAGTGTATATCCATACTGCTATGATACAAGCAGAAACCCCTCCTGGGTACAGTCGGGGCCATTCCACTAGGAGTGGCTACCTCCTTGCAGCACTTAGACGTCTCCTCCTCTGCCATTTGTGCTGCAGCCACTTGGAACTCTGTGCATACTTTTATCAGACATTCTAGCCTGGACATTGCTTCACGGCGAAGAGCCGGTTTTGGCCTGGCCGTGCTACAGGGTCTCCTGTCCTAGAGTCAGGACTTGGTATGGATTTTCCTAGTTTCCTCCTCCAGAATGCTACTAAGCGTTATTGCTTGGAAATCGGTCCTAATGGTGTTACCTGCTGCAAGAGCTGTATCTCAGTAGTAGATAGTACAGTTACGTAAGAACTACTGTAACAGTAGATCTTCGAGAACAGCTCTTGCAGCAATCCCACCACCCTTCCCCCTTGGAGGAGGCATGGCTTTCCGAGCCTTTGGCAGGGGTTTACGCCCTTTTGTCTTCTGATGGTGGATCCTCGGTCTCCCATTCTGATGTCGTCCTGCAGCCAGAAGTCTCCGGTGGGAGAACTGGGGAGTCTGGCGGGACTGCCCCCTTGTGTACTACGCCTGACGTCTGAGGCGGGACAGACGTCGGGGCGGTCCTCGCCGAAGATATCTAGCTAGAAGAATTCCGTGGGGTCCTGACGCCTGCCGGCTTCAGCCCTAATGGTGTTACCTGCTGCAAGAGCTGTTCTCGATCTACTGTTACGGTAAGTTCTTATTTAACTGTACTTTACGGTAAGTTGTTGCGTAATTGTACTATCTTCTAGGGGATCTCGGTCATCAGGTTTTTTGTCCCCCCCACCATCTCCCATTCAAACAAAATGATCTCTTGCTGTATTCTGACATAATGCAGTTGGCCCCAGCACTTGAACTGCCCCGGAGAGGAAAGTTAGCTCTGTGCAGAAGCATAGAACGTTGAGCTCGAGCTCTGTTTTCAAACCTCTGTCTGTGGTACTTCCCAGTGTAACTGTCAGATTCTTTACTGCGTCTAACAGTGAATTCGCTCTGGAGATTTCCTCTACTAGGTTCGGTAAAGGAAAAAAAGCGTTCTGTTTAAACAGCATAGTTTTTTTTTAGGGTTTCCAGCCTCTGTCTGCGGTACAGGTAATATGTTGATAGGTAGTGTTTTATTTTGCTAAAGAGTGAATTGTCTGTCTTCGGTTTCCTTCAGGTCAGTCCAGCTTGGAACAGTCTTTCATTTAATTTTTCTCTTTCTGGGATTGGTTGGTTTCAAAAGAACCAGACATTGCTGGTTCTTTTAAAAAGACAGTGACACGGTTTGTAACCAATCGGTTGTTTTATTACCTTTCTTGAAAGCTGCTATGGGGTAATTTAAGTTGGCTTTGTCTGAGAAATCCAAGAAGAAAACTGGTCCCACTTGTTTTCAACGCTGTACTGAGCGTGGGGAGGCCTTTGCTAAGGCCGATCCCCACCGCATCTGTGTTTGTCTGGGGTTTGACCACCTCATGTCAGACTGCCAAATCTGAGAGAACTTTCCTAAAACCCCTCTAGATTAGACGGAGTAGGCTAAAGGAAAGGAAGACCGATAAGTCCGTAGATCCAGATGGCCAGCGCAGTTCGGTTGCAGCCGAAGCTGAGGAGGTGCCTACTGACCTAGGCGATACCTCCTCGTTCATAAGGAGAGCAGACCCTGAGGGGTCGGTTCCGACAAAGAAAAAGCACAAGTCTGCTGGTTCGGATCCTGTATCCCACTCTCCTACCATAGGCTAAATAGCTAAAGCGATTAGTATTGTCCAATTGCTTAGACCGGTTCTGTCTGAACAGATACCTCCGGTTCGGTCGGATCGGTCTCCTCTGGATTATGACCCAGATGCTTAGTATGAGTAGTGAGGGGGAGACTTAAGATGTTCCCGGTGATGACGATGAAGGGGTTCTGGATGTGCCCATTGAACCGGACATCTCCCCAGACAGGCCCTCGGGTGACTCTTCCCAGGCTGTAAGTCTCCTTCACACTTTTTGTTCTACAAAAAGGTGGCACAAACCCTGCGGCTTCCCTTGGTTGAAGCAGCAGAGGAAGATGAAGAGCCTGATTTTTGTGGAAATGGACATCCCAGAGTCCAAAAAGCTGTCTATACCTCTTCATAAATCCTTGGGGAAACGGACACACAAAATTTTACAAACCCCTAATTTAATATCTCATGTGGATAAGAGAATGGACAGGAGGTGTTCGTTGTCAGGCTTAGCTGCGGAGTTCCTTTATAGTCATTGCAGCCATGTTGGGGTAGTGCAGGCTGCAGCTTGTGACAGGGCTAACATTCCTTTGGCTTCACACCCCCTCCAGATAAGGACTCCAGGAAAGAGGATGCCATGGCCAAAAAACAGTATTTGGCATCCTCTTTGGGACTCAAGCAGGCTACTTATATGGCCTACACAGCTAGGTACCAGAAATCCAGATGGGACATGGTTCTGGAACTAGCTAAACAGGCTTCTCTCCAGCTTGCCAAGGAGCTGACGTGGTGGCTGCTGATGGAATTGAGGCATCCAGACTGCAATTTCATGCTGCTGCTGTGGACTCCAATGATGTGGCATCTAGAGTCATGGCTTACATGTGTGTGTCTCTCAGAAGACATGCTTGCCTCAGATGTACTAACCTTTCACAGGATATCCAGACTAAGGCCATGGATTTTCCTGTAGTAGGTAACTCTCTGTCTGGAGAGCAGACAGAGGCTTACATAAAGAAATTGGATGAATATAGGAACACGTACAGGAGTGCACAGGCCAAGGAAAGGCAAGCCACTCCGCAGAAACAGCAGTCTAGGGGTAGACCCTTTCAAAGGCTTTTACCAAGCCCAGGCCTCCTCTCCCTTCCCACAGAGGGAGTCCTTCAAAGGGAGGGGTAGGAGAGGGATGAGCAGGGCTGCCCCCTCCTCTGTCTATGGCTCCTTCCAAGCAGACGCCCTGATGTCAGTCCGGGTAGACTCCCCATTTCCAGTAGGAGGCAGGCTGGTTTACTGCTTCCAGGCCTGGAAGTCTGTGACCTCAGACAAGTGGGTCCTGGAAGTAGTAAGCCAGGCACTGGCCCTCCGGTTCAAAAAAATTTCCAAAAGGAAGGGCCAGGTCTTTTCCACCTGCATCAGTTTCATAAACCCTTGCCCTAGAGGCAGAGGTTTCCTCTCTTAGCTCTCTGAGCTATAGAGAAAGTTCCTACTCAGCACAAGGGAAAAGGACTGTATTCCAGGTACTTCCTTACCCCAAAGAAAAACAGGGGAGTGGCGACCCATCCTAGACCTAAGGTATCTGAACAAACACATTTCAAAGCCCAAATTCAAAATGGTAATACTGGGAATGATCCTTTCCTCTCTAAGGCCAGGGGATTGGCTAGCATCTCTGGACCTCAAGGATGTCTACTTACATATTCCTATCAGGTGCTCCCACAAAAAATACCTCTGGTTCGTTTTACCTTCAGGCCATTACCAATTCAGAGCCATGCCATTCTAACATCAGCTCCAAGGGTGTTCACAAAGTGCCTTGCAGTAGTTATGTCTTACCTCAGAAGAGAGGGCATCACCATCTTTCTGTATCTGGATGACTGGCTGTTAGTGGGTCATTCTCCTTTGCAGGTAAAGTCAGCTCTTCAAACTACCCAGGACCTACTCAGCTACTTGGGTTTTCTTATTCTTCCAAAGTCTGTATTTGAACCAATACAACTTCTCACCTTTATAGGCATAGAGTTGGACACTGTACAAGCAAAAGCCTTTTTTCCCCTGGCAAGGGTAAAGGCCCTAGTGGATCTAGTTTTCTCCTTTTGACCTCAGGTCTCCCGCCCAGCAAGATGGTTCCTCCAGCTCCTGGGCCACATGGCAGATTCCATGGCAGTGGTGCAAGGAGCAGGATTCCAGATGAGGAACATTCAGTTTCACCTGAGGTCTTTTTTGTCTCAAAAGAAGGATTCACTTGCCAGACTGATTCCAGCGACTCTGACTCTGGTCCAAGCTCTCCAGTGGTGGCTGGACAAGGACAACCTCAGACAAGGGATTCCATTTCTCCCTCGAGTTCCATCAGTAGTTTTAACTATGGATGCTTCTCTCCTAAAATGGGGAGCCCATCTGGGAGCCCTGGCAGCTCAAGGGGTCTGGTCTCCACAGGGGTCTCTACTTCATATCAATCTCCTGGAACACAGGGCAGTTTTCCTAGCCCTGCAGTGCTTCTTGGATTCAGTCAAGGGCAAGATGGTCCAAGTCAGAACAGACAATATCACCACAATGTGGTACATCAACAAGCAGGGCGGCACTTGGCCGTCGGCCTTCTGCACAGAAACCATGAAGCTGTGGTCTTTGGCCTATTCTCTTCAGACTTCTCTGGTAGCAGTTCAGCTTCGAGGGAAAGACAACATACTATCAGATGCTCTGAGCAGAATTTCACAGGGAGACCACGAATGGTCCCTGGATCCTCACATCCTGAAGGTCATCTTCTCCAGGTGGAGCACTCCAGAGATGGATCTTTTTGCAGCACCGGACAATCAACTTCTCTGTTTTGTTGCAAACCTCCAGTCCTGGGGACAGTTCCCCAGGATGCTCTCATTTTGGACTGGAAGGGCAGGTTTCTCTATGCCTTCCTTCCCTGTGCTCTTCAGAGTTCTGATCAAGATCCAGGACTCGGCCCTGCGCAGCGATACTGGTGGCTCCAGATTGGGCCAGACAGCCTTGGTATCCTCTACTGCTGTCCTTGTCAGTGTCACGTCCCCTTCCTCTGCCCAGAACATAGTCTCCTATCCAACTCCCAGGGGCGGATCTGGTACCCCAGTCTCCAGTCTCTTCATCTCAAGGCCTGGCTCTCGAAGAGTTGGACTATGCAGCTCTACCTCTTTCTCAGGTAGTTCTGGATATTCTGAAGGTCTCTAGGAAGCCTTCCACTAGAAAAACTTACAACTCCAAATGGAAAAGGTTCAGTATTTGGTGCTCTCAGAAAGGCATCCTGCTCGATTCTGCAGAGATTTCCACAACCTGACACTATTTAGTTCATCTCAGTGGTGTAGTCCTTAGGCCTGCCACTCTGAAGGTTCATCTAGTAGCTGTCTCTGCATTCCTCTCAGCAGGGAAAGGCTGTTCCCTGGCATCTCATCCTGTTTTCAGAAAGTTTTTCAGGGGCCTGGTTCACATTAACCCTCCATTTAAGGAGCCCACTCCGCCTTGGGATCTTAATGTCTGCTTGGCTCTGCTAATGCATCCACCCTTTGAACGTCTGGCTTCGGCTGAATCGAAGTACTTGACCTGGAAAACTCTGCTCCTGGTTGCTATTACTTCTGCCAGGCGGATTAGTGAGTTACAGGCTCTCGGTGGAACATGACTTCATTTCCTTCCATAGGGACAAAGTAGTGCTCAGAATCAGTAGAAGGTTCTTGCCCAACATGGTTTCAGATTTTCATCTGAACCAGTCTATATCTCTCCCTTTGTTTTTCACTGGCCATTCTTCAGGTGAAGGAAGGTTACACAGTCTGGACGTTAAGAGGGCCCTTAGTTACTACATTGAGCATACCAAGGCACATAGAAATGACTGTCTTCAATTGTTTCTTACTTATGGTGAAGTGGGAAAGGGTAAGCCTGCCACTGTCAATTATTGGCAGTGGGTTGGCTGTTGTATACAATTTTGTTATGACAAGTTGGGTAGGACGCCCCTTTCAGGCCTAAGGGCTCACTCTACCAGGGGTACAGCTGTTTCTCTAGCTGCAGCCAGAGATATACCTTTGTTAGAGATCTATAAAGCAGCCACCTGGAGAACGGTACATACTTTCTCCAAGCATTACTCCCTGGACATCCAGGCTAGGAGTGATGCTAGGTTTGGTACAGTAGTATGTCTGAATACAGCAAGACTTCGTTTGAAGAAAAAATTACTCATCATAGTAATGTTTCTTCTAATGGAGTCTTGCTGTATTCAGACCCTGCCTCCCCTCTCAGAACCTGGTTTGGGAAGTGGTCTGGCAGGTACAGTGTTGCACCTCAGGGGTGTACCTTGTACCCTCCCTCTTGGGTGGGATAGATGTTGTTGTTTTCTGGTGTTTTACTAAATATTGTCACTACTTTTCCTTCTTGGGTTTTTGACTTGTCATTTGGGGCCCAAGAAAAAATATTTTGCCCTTTGGCTATATTTTGAATAATTTCCATACTTTAGTTACTAGTTAGCTCGTAAGAATCTGACGGTTACACTCGGAAGTACCATAGACAGAGGGTTGAAAACTGAGCTCGTGGTCAACGCTCTGTGCTTCTGCATAGTTAACTCTTTCCTCTCTTGGGCAGTTCAAGTGCTGGGGCTAACTGCATTATGTTTGAATACAGCAAGACTCTATTATAAGAAACATTGCTATGGTGAGTAATTTTTTTCTTTTTGGACTCCTGTTCAGGACCTGACTATCTGTGTCCAACTTTTATATCTAGAGCTGGGTCCCTCTTTCTGCTCTGTTACCTATGGCATGAGACCTGCTTCGTTAATCTCGTTAGGGAAAACTGAGGGAGTGGAGCAGCCTATGCCTATATATAGGGTTGATCTTACTTCGAGATACAGCTCTTGCAGCAGGTAACACCATTAGAACTGAAGCCGGCAGGCGTCTGGACCCCATGGAAAATTCTAGCTAGCTATCTTCAGCGGGGACTGCCCCCGACGTCGGTCCCGCCTCCAATGTCAAGCGTGGTACATAAGAGGCGGTCCCGCCCAGAATCCCAGTTCTTTCCATCGTCGACTTGCGTGCCTCGACCCTCGGTCTTAGTCTAGCCCAGCGGCCTTGGTTGCAGAGCTTTCCTCTGGAATTTCCTCCTACTTCCAGAAGAATTTTTGGCTGATGTCCTCTCCGACCTCCGGGCAGACATCGAAGTGTGCGGGGAAGCAGATCCTTTAGGGACCCCCCACGGTCTGCGTCCGGTGCCTGGGCCCCAGAGCACGATACCGGGCCTATTCCTCTGCCAGGGGTTTAATAGGCCTTGAATGATCCGGCGCCAGAAGGCTCTTTAGGCGTTCCTGCTAGAAGAAAAGTTGAGAGCATGTCCTCTAAGGGGAATCTTGAAATCCACAAACATGCTGAAAAGAAGAGGAGGAGAAGGACCCTTCCAGGTCTCTGACAGGGGCCTCAGAGTCCCGCAGCAGGTCGCAAGTCTGACCGGTCTCCATCCAGGGCCTCTCCCCCGCTGTGGTTCCTGCTTCTCGCTTTTCTCAGGCCCCTCCCGGGCCAGGGCCGCCGCTGCCCCTCCGCCGCCCCTGCCTTGGGCGAAGTCCGGGGAGCGCCACTACCACCACCATAAGTCTGGTTTCGCCCGTCGGCACCCGACGTCCGGTCCTCTTCCATTCCACCCCGCAAAACTTTGGAACTTACCCCTCTGAAGAGGCTGGTAGACCAGACGCCGGCTCGACCCGAGTCGACCGTCCGTCATCCCTCCTCGGAGCCGTCATCGGCCGTGAGACCGTCATCGGCCAAGCCTTCCCACCGGACGTCGGTTGGGGGACCGACGTCCGCCACGCCTGAGAAGAGGACTCCTGTGCCTCCGACCGTCGTCGGGCAGGAGTCGCTGATGGAGGAAGATCTGACGCAGCCAGAGACCAGACGGCGACCCGGCCCGCAGGTCTCCTAGGGCTCCCTCGCCGCCAGAGGTCCTGTGGAGCTGCCGCTGACCGATGACCGCCCGGCACCTGGGCCGCCGGGATTGTCTTTAGCGGAAGTGAAGGATCTCGGCCACGCACTGGTGGGACACCATCAAGAGGGATGTGGTGCCCACTGCTCTTCCTCCTCCTCCTCCTCCTCCGGCTCCCCCTACGCCTGGGGGGGTCGGTTGGCCGTTCAACCCTCCCCAGGGAGTCCAGATCTCCTCCCAGGGGTCGATCAGAAAAGAGGAGACCTCCGTCAAGATCATCTTCTGGATCACCCAGCCCCAAGAGATCCAGGGGACACCGACGTTCGCCGTCGACTGAGGACACGGGATCAGTTTACTCCACCTCTTGATCCCCATCTCCAATTTCCATCCCTTCTCCGGACCCACGTGAGACGCCACGGTCTCCTCCGGATGACCCCTCGTTCATGGATATCATGCGCCATATCCAGGAGAACATGGGTGGGATGCGAAGAGTTAGACCCTGAAAGGTTACGCCTGCTGCTATCTTCGCAAAAGGACCCTGGCCTGTGGTGGTGCCACCCTTGGTGTCCACTTATGTGGATCGCCACCAAGGCCGCGTGGAAACGTCCACATTCGCTCCCGGCGGTGCCGAAGAAAGCTGACCGTCTATACAAGGCTCCTAAAGAGGATCAGTATCTGACGCAACAACCTAAGGTCGATTCTCTGGTGATAACAGCCTCACATGACCGGTCAGAGGCCGCAGCATTTGAGCACACTGCCACCGGATCCAGAATCCAAGCAGTTGGACTCTCTGGGCAGGCGCACGTATGCTTCTGCTACCTGTGCCATCAGATCCTTAAATTACTTGACCCACATGGTTCAGTTTCAGAACGCTCTGTGGGAACAGGGTCTGGAGGTAGCTGAGAAACTACCCGAAGGTGAGCAGAAGGAGGAGATGCTCCAGCTCCTCCGCACGGGTTCAGACGGGGGACCCATGTGCTTGAGCTGCGTGACGATTCCGTGGACTCATCGGCCCGAGTGCAGCTTCCGGGCGCTTTGCCTCCTGGAGACACCGCTTCGTGGTCTCCGAAGCTTCACCCCGGGACCTCCAGAAGAACAGTATGGACGCCTTTTTCGAGGGAGATGTTTTATTTGCATCCTTCTGAGAAGCATTATTACCAAACTCCAAGAGGCCGGAGAAGGCGGTGAGGTCGGTCCAGGCCATGTACCGACTCTAGGCTTGGTTCTTCGAGGAACCAAAGCTTGCTGTATGGACACAGAGGCATTGTAGCCCTGGGCCCGCTACACACCAGAGGGGCTCTGGTTTCCGCAGGTCCCAGGGTAAACAACCCGCTAGCCGAGGTCGGGCGCACTTCTAGGCTGACCCAGCCAACGGGCCCATCTTCCGCCACAGCATGACTCCTTTCCGGCCCCCGCCCCTCAGGATCAACGGGAAATTATGGCTGGGGGTCGCATTGCGAACTTCCTGCCGCGATGGCAGGCTATCACCACCGACAGGTGGGTTCTGCAGTTGGTCAGTATCGGCCACTTTATGAGAGTTCAGAGAAAAGCCACCGAGGCTCCCTCTGCTCTCCCGCATCCGGGTCAGCACAGAAACTTAATTTGGCAAGAGGTACTCGGGCTCCTAGAAAAGGGGGTGATAGAGTACGTCCCAGGGAACCAGAGGGGACCGGGATATTATTCTCACTTCTTCCTGGTTCCCAAGAAAACTGGGGACCTCCGTCCGATTCTGGACCTAAGCGACCTCAATATGTCTGTCGCATACAAGAGATTCCGATGGTGACTCTTCCGGTCTTATTCCCATGCTGAAACAAGATGCCTTTCTAGCGTCCCTGACATGCAGGGTACTGCACTTTGCCATCCTACAGCTCAGGCGATCAGAGGTTCCTGCGCTTCGAGTTCCTCGCCACCATTTTCAGTTCCGGCTCTTCCGCTCGGGCTGTCATCCGCACCAAGGGTCTTTACCAAGTGCATGGCAGTCGGGCATCTCTAAGGAGACAGGGCCACTATTTGTTCTTGCATCGAGCCACTGGCTTTCGCGGCCGCCTCAGAGAGGCGCCTTGCTCGTGATCCAGGACACTCAGGACTTGTTCGTCGCTGGTCGTTTCATAAATTACGAAGTCTTTCTTGGTACGCGCGCAGAAGCTGCAGTTTATAGGCACAGTACTGGACATGGTCCAGGGAAGAGCTTTTCTTCCGGCCGACAGGCGCAACATCAGGTCCCTCATAAGGACTTGTCATCAACAAGACCGTACCAGCCAGGTCTGGTCCTTCGCCTGCTCGACACATGGCTGCGGCCATTCCTACGGTCCTCTCGCACGACTCCATATGCGGATAACCCAGTGGATGCTCAAGGTGCAATGGGACCAAAGGCAAGACCATTTGCAGCATCCGGTCAGGATCACGAAATCTGTGATCCGCGACTGGCAGTGGTGGCTAGCCCCCGGATCGCTTTCCAAGGGCGTCCCATTTGCAGCGCCGTCCCCTGAGGTAACCCTCACCACGGACGCTTCAGGACTCGGGTGGGGGGCACACTTACATGGGGTGAAGTCTCAGGGTGCATGGACCCTGTTGGAGGCTCATCTCCATATCAATGTCCTAGAGATGAGGGCGGTCCTCTATGCACTACAGGCTTTTCAGTCGATAATTCCACCGTGCACTCTCCTGCTTCAGACAGACAACACGGTGGTGATGTATTACCTCAACAAACAAGGAGGCGCACACTCTTACCCCCTTTGCAGGGAGGCCATGAGAGTGTGGGATTGGGTAATCGGACACGGCACAAGCCTCATCGCTGTACACGTTCCCGGGGTGGACAACACGATCGCAGACAGCCTGAGTCGCTCCCAGGCCAGAGTCCACGAGTGGGAACTTCTTCAGGAGGTGGTAGAGGATCTGTTCCTTCGATGGGGAACTCGAGAGCTGGACTTGTTCGCATCCCCATCCAATGCAAAACTGCCCAATTTTTGCTCGCTAGATCCAGGGCCTGGTGTTTTCTGGCGAGACGCGTTGTCCCTCTCCTGGGTGAACAGATTCCTCTATGCTTTCCCTCCCTTCCCGTTGATCCAAAGAGTTCTTCTCAAGCTGCGCAGGGAGCATGCACAAATGATTCTGGTGGCCCTGTTCTGGCCCAGACAGATATGGTTCCCCTTGCTAGCACAGCTATCTCGGAACCCCGCTCCCGTTGCCGCTCAGCTCCCACCTACTGTCTCAGGAGAAAGGTTCATTGCTCCATCTGGATTTACGTTCTCTGAACCTGCATGCTTGGCTCCTAGAGACATAGCCATCTTGCGTCACGGGGTCTCGCAAGAGGTTGCAGATGTTCTCTCCGCAGCCAGAAAGCTGACAGCGCATGCGATGTATGCCATGAAGTGGCGCTGTTTTTGTTTATGGTCACGGGCTCGTGATCTTTCCCCTTTAGGTTGCCCTGTGGGAATAATTTTAGACTATCTCCTTTCTTTCATTCAGGCCTAGCCTACTCCTCTATCAAGGTGCACCACTAGCTATTTCTGCCTACCACCTTCGGTGGGGCATCGTACTATTGCTGGTGAATTAGACTCCTCCTCGAGAATTTCTCAGAGGAGTGTTGCACCTATAGGCCTCCCATCAGGGACCCAGTGCCTCCATGGGATCTTCTCTTTGTCCTGGAACAACTCACATTCTCCCCTTGAGCCTGCCGCGGATTGCGAGCTACGTCTTCTGTTGTGGAAGACGTTATTTTTGGTTGCTGTTACTTCAGCTTGGATTTCTGAGCTTCATGCTCTCATGTGCAAAGAGCCTTATTTAGTTTTCCACCGGGACAGAGTATCCCTGAGGACGAACCCTACATTTTTGCCTAAGGTGGTTTCGACGCTCACTTTAAACCAGGATATTGACCTTCCGGTCTATTTCCCGAGTTACTCTAATAGAGGAGAGGCTTTGCTCCACACCCTGGATGTTCACCGCAGCCTGAGGTATTACCTCAACAGAACTAAACCTCTCGGGTTCTGACCAGCTTTTGTCTCCTTCTCTCAGAGAATGAAGGCCAACCAGTATCCAAACAGACCTTGTCCGCTGGCTTGTCCAGTGTATTTCAGACTATTCACGAGATTAAGCAAAGCCCTCCCGGGTTCTATCCGGGGTCATTCTACCAGGGTATGGCCACTTCTTGCAGCACTTAAGAACGTCTCCATTTCGCTATTTCAGCTGCAGCCACTTGGAGTTCTGTGCATACCTTTATCAGGCATTGTAGTCTGGATATTGCCTCTCGGGAAGAGCCGGTTTCGGCTCAGCTGTGCTGCAGGGTCTCCTGTCCTAAGTTAGGGCTTGGAATGTTATTTCTTGCCTTTTTGCTTCCTCCCGGATCTTCTGGCAGCGTTACTGCTTGGGAATCAGTCCTAATGGTGTTACCTGCTGCAAGAGCTGTATCTCTAAGTAAGATAGTAGTTACGTAAGAACTTACCGTAACAGTAGATCTTCGAGAACAGCTCTTGCAGTAGGTACCTTCCCCCTTAGAGGAGGCTGGGCTCTGCTCCTGCTTGCATCGGGATTTTCTCCCTTATTGTCTTCTGACGGTGGATCCTCTGTCTCCCCTTCTGATGCCATCCTGCGGCCGGGAGTCTCTGGCGGGAGAACTGGGGATTCTGGCGGGACCGCCCCCTTATGTACCACGCTTGACGTCGGAGGCGGGACCGGCGTCGCGGGCGGTCCCCGCTGAAGATAGCTAGCTAGAATTTTTCCGTGGGGTCCTGACGCCTGCCGGCTTCAGTTCTAATGGTGTTACCTGCTGCAAGAGCTGTTCTCGAAGATCTACTGTTACGGTAAGTTCTTACATAACTGTACTTTATTGACTGTCTGGGTAGGCCCAGTTTTTTATTGCTGGAAATCTTGCATGTAGAGTCCCCTTCACTGCCGGCGAAGGTTCTATGTAACCTGATGGAGATCTCCTCTACCCTCTTCTGTTACGGTAAGTTCTTTCATAGCTGTTCTTTCTGATATTGGTATTAATTTCACATCCTGATGACCTCCCCTGGCAGAGATGCATAGATTCCTGTTTCTAGCGTGGATGATCTGATCTGGTGGAGCCAGAGGTCACCATGAGCCCATGGGTAGTGAAAGGAGCTGAGCGTGCTGAGGCCCCGGGGCTGTGCGGTTGGCCAGCTGAGGCCCCGGGGCTGTGCGGTTGGCCAGCTGAGGCCGGATGATAGCAATGTGGTTACAGTTTAGTTGTCTATTTTTCTATTACAGAATGTTCTGGTTTTATTTTTCACTTTAGGAAATGTTTTGATGGTGTCTATTTTTTGCTCAAAACAGGGAAATCTCCTAGAAAACGAAGAAGTAGTGATCTTGATCCATTAGCTGAACCCTTATCTAAGAGAAAGAGAGTTTCTTTTGGAGGACATCTAAGCCCGGAACTATTTGATAAACATTTGCCACCAAACTCTCCTCTCCGTAAAGGTGCTACACCAAGGCGTTTAAGCTTAGGAAATAAACCTCGTGCCGTGCTGAAAAGAGTGTCAATAGGATTGAAACATTCATCAATAAAGGTACATTTGGTTATATTATAAATTATTACATAATTCTTAATCAGTCGGGAATGTTGACATCTTTTTTTCCGAGAGGAAGCTCTTGCAGCAGGTAACGCATATACTGTATAGTACTGACTCCACCTGGCGGCAGATCTCTGCATTTCCTTTTCTTTAGCAGTACTGACATGGGACTGCCTACCGGCATCTGCCGCTCACCGAACGTCGAGTAGTATAAAGCACATAGGCAGTCCCCACTTGCTCCAGTTCTAAGGACATGGATATGTTCAATCCACACTTACTGGCAGATTCCTTGCCACTTTAAATCCTGCCAGAAGGTCTTCAAGCTGGCTGCTCCCACCAACCCGGGTGGTATCTCTCCCGGCCCCTCCCCATGACGCTAGATGTTACTTGCCTCTTAGAAGCTCAGGTTCCCTCCTTTGCGCTCTGCGTTTTAGGCCTGGATTCCAACTCTTTGGTTAACCCGACACTAATTTGAAAATTTACAAGATTTTGGTCTGTATCTTCCCTCGTGGCTGCAATGGACAAATAGACTCCCGGATTTCTTCGGTGCCCCTGTGGGCAGAAGATGTCCCAGACCCATCCATAATCCACGTGCATCTACTGCCTGGGGCTTGAACATGATATGGAGGCCTGCAAATTGTGCAAGCCCTTTTCAGCCACGGTCTTAGAGGATCGCGCTGCCAGACTGCAACTTGGGCGCCCCGAGAAACATTATCTTCCAGTCAAGTCGAAGGAGGCCCATTGGGCGGTGTCCGTGGCTGCAGGTTCAGCTGAACAGCTCGAGCAGATCGCTCTCAAGGAGGAAGCGGCCCAGGCCGCAGCATCATCGGCTGCGACATTTATCCCACTCTCCTTGGGTTCCTCCTACACGGCTTCGTTCAAGGAGCTTTGTCAGTCTCTCTCCACCAAGGGAGAGGGGCCTTCGGGATATTCCTCTCCGTCCAAAAAGGACTCTAAGGGTAAGTACCACCGTCTGTGTTCATGGGAGTGGAGAGGTCTCTTTCCCCGGATAGTCGACACTCTACTTCGGTCGAGGTTGTGGCTAAGGCTGCTGGCTTCACGTTGTCCCTGTCGGGTCAGCCAGCCGACGCAGTCGAGGTTTTTATCGACCTGTCGGACGGACTGTCGACTGGGGAAGGAGACAACCCTTCTTCACCAGTTCCCCTGGTGGAAACAGAGGACTTGCCTGCGCCTCCTGTGCCGGAGTCCCCGGTTAAGGTCCATGAACCGAGGGGGGAGGAGGAGCAGGTTTTCCCCCAACCCCTCTCAGAGCCACCCTCGGAAACACCGAAGGTCTCTGTCTCGGACCTCCTCCGGGTCCAGCCGATCCTGCAGACATCGGTGGTCTTGGTCCCGGCACCGTGGAAAGCGGCGGTGCCGCTCATCCTCATCTTTGTCCTCTTCAGAGGATAGGTTCCAGGGCAAATTATGTCTGTGCTACAAGGATATAATGTGGCAGCAGCTGCTTTTGACCGGGAATAAGCAGACTTCATTGCCTTCCCTGGCCATTGAGTAGCTGTCACCGAAGTGGCCGAAACAACCCCTCATTGTAGTCGAGGAGCCGAAGCTGGCACTAGTTGTTGAGCTGAAACCGGCTGCGCCACCCATTGTGGTGGAACCCTCGCCTCCACAACTTAAATTTGGGGTCCCGACCAAAGACTGTCGGTCGGGTTAGGGCTTGCCCCATCGGTTGTCTGACGACCTCGGCAGGAGGAGGGTGGCTCAGGCCCTCGGCAGCTGTTTCCAGACTCCTCTGAGTCTGACTACTTGTTCTCAGGGGTGCTTGTCCTGGAGTCCACTGGGGGTCAGTCAGTGGATGAGAGCCCATCCTAGTTTCTTGAAATGGTTTGGCTCATGTCGGAGTCCACTGGGAGGAAGATCGAACCAGTTTGAAAACGGCCCAGGTATCCCCTCACGGAGATACTGGACCAAGGGTATTCCCCCCATGGAGGCCTTCCTGGTGGCCAAAGCCATTGTTGGCCCGTCCCTGGTGCTATGGCAGCGGCCAGCTTCTTGTCCAGCACCTTTGGCCAGGATGGCTCAAAAGTATGCTGTTCCCACTGGTTCACTCTCCGGTTTCTCGGAGCACCCCTCTGCCGAGGTGCTAGTAACCAACAGTGTTTTCTGGAGTTCTGGGAACGCTCGGGATGTGGACAAGCCACTCAATAAGGAGTCCAAGAAACTGGACTACTCTGGCCGGAAAGTCTTTTGTGGCTTCCTTGCTAGGGCTTCGTCAGGCCAGCGTGGCCATTCTGATTGCACACATTTTTTACACGGCCATTTGGGCTTCCCAGATGAGGTTATTCCTCATCTCCCGGCTGACCTTCAGACGACGGTCAAGCAGGTGCGGGATCAGTGGAGGGTGGTGGCCAAGCAGCAGCTCCAGACGTCCCTGGACATCGCTGACTCGTGTGCTCGGTCAGTAGTGGCTGCATTGGCCACGCGCCGCAGAGTTTGGCTGCGGATATCTACTTTTACGGCAGATACCCAGCACAGGCTTGCAGATGTTGCCTTCTTGGGTACTGACTTGTTCGGTCCTGGGGTGGATTGGTTATCTGCAAAGGATCGAAGTCCAACGCCACCTTGTACTCGGTCATATCTCCCCAGAAGGACAAAGTCCGCCAGCAACAGCCTAAGCCGTTTCGGCCTTCAGCCCCTGCAGCACGTCTGGCCCAGAAACACCAGCATCAGGGCCAGCAGGCTGGCACTTGGCACCCCAAAGCCAAGCCTGCTGCTTCCTCCAACAGGAAGCCGGGAAGGAAAGGTCCAGGAGGCTCCTCGGCAGGTCCTTCCTCCAAGCCTGCCCAGTGACTGGTTGATGGGTGTCGCGCCCCCCCCCAACCTCGTCACTCCTCCCCGGGTCTCCCCCCCCCCGGGGAGGGAATGCTCTGCCACTTCCTTTCTGCCTAGTCCAACATCACCACGTACCGCTGGGTGCTGGAAGTTGTAGGAAAGTGTCTGCCACTGAAATTCGAGCAGTCCCCACCCTATGGGGGCGTCGCCAGACAGGGCTACAGGTCCGCAGCCTCTGTCGGCTCGTCGATCCGACATTGCTCTGCTCCTCCAGAAGGAGGTGATCAGGGAGGTGGCGGATCCTCCTTCAGACCCAAGGTTTGTGTCCAGGTACTTCCTGGTCCCAAAACGGACTGGGTGCTGGCACCCCATTCTAGATCTACACGACCTGAACATGTTCCTAAGGTCTCGAACCTTCAGGATGGTCACTCTGGCTCAGATCATCCCATCCTTGGAACGAGGCATGTGGTTCTGTTCTTTGGACCTCCGGGACACGTTATTTCACGTCCCAATCCGTCCGTCCCACCAGCGATGCCTCCGCTTCAGAGCGGAGGGATCCCTTTTCGAGTTCCGGGCCATGCCCTTCGGCCTCTTTCCAGATCCCAGGGTCTTCACCAAATGCATGGCAGTGGTGACAGCATTCCTGTGGCGCTGAAGGGTCAAGATGTACCCTCATCTGGATGCCTGGCTGATTGCAGCCTTCTCCAAGCTGGAGGTGGAACGGTCCAGGGAACTGGCCCTGCAGGTCTGCTCTGATTGGCCTCCTCATCATCGAGGCCAAATTGAATCACTTGCGACGGCACGAGTTCCAGTTAATCGGTGCAGAGCTCGACTCTTCGAGCTGGAGCACGGCTCCCGGTGGACTGGGCCGAGGTTCTTCCCTCCTTTCCCTAATCATATCTGGTTGGGCAGTTGCACCCTGCCTGGGACTTCCTGGGCCTCATGGCGGCCTGCACCAGCGTGGTCTGCTGGGCCCACTGGCACATGCATCCCCTTCAGTGGGGGCTGACCCGCCAGTAGTCACAGTGCTCTGGTCCTCTAGACCAGCCAGTGATAGTGACCCAGGAGATGTGGAACGCTCTCCACTGGTGGCTTGTTCCAGCTCATCTGCAGGAGGGTATCCCGTTCGTCCGCCCAGAGCTGACGGTTACTCAGACTGCCTCTCTGGGTTGGGTTGCCCATCTGGGGGAGCTCATAGTGCACTCCCTCTGGTCCCCTCATGAGTCTTGATGTCTCATCAACCTGCTGGAGCTTCGAGCAGTCCGTCTAGCCTTCACCACCTTCGCTCTGTTTGTACGGGGTTAAGTTGTCCAGGTCTAGCTGGACAAACACTCACCTAATCATACTACCACCTAAACCGCCAGGGTGGGACAGCCTCTGCCTCTGTGCAAAGAAGCTCTCTGCACTTGGTCTCTCGTGAGTAGACTGGAGGCGGATCTCCTAGCCATCTATGTGGCAGGAGCCTCCAACACACTGGCCGATGCCCTTAGCCGGATAGGTGCTGCATCTCACGAGTGATCTGTCCTGCCAGAGTTAGTACAAGATCTATTCTCCCACTGGGGCACTCCTCAGGTGGACCTGTTTGCCTCCAGGGAGAATTCGAAGCTGAGGTTGTTTCATGCCCGTCCCCCTCAGCAGGGCTCGCTGCAGGGGAATGCCTTCTCGAGGCTGTGGACCCCATACCTCTTCTGCGCCTTTCCCCCATTTCCCTTGATCCACAAGGTGCTTCTCAAGGAGAGGAGGGACAAGGCGCAGGTGATTCTGGTAGCCCCAGACTGGTCCCGCCAGTTCTGCTATCCAGTTCTGCTCAGCCTCAGCTCCAGGCTCCTGAGGCGGCTTCCAGCCCGCCCGGACCTGATCTCTGTCAACAGGGGGAAGGTACTCCACCCTTACCGTCAATCCCTGCACCCGATTGCCTGATTCCTGAGCAGCTAGAGTTCCAGGCCTTGGGTCTTTCCGACTAGGTCTTCAGCGTTGTTGAGGTATCCCGTAAGGAGTCGTCCAGAAAATGCTATTCCTTCAAATGTAAGATTCTCCATTTGGTGTCAGGATAAGGGTTGGACCCATCCTCCTGTTCCTTGGCAAGCGTTCTGGACTACCTGTGGTCCCTTTCTCAGCTAGTACTTTGGTTGACGACCCTTAAGGTGCACCTGGCAGCCATCTCTGCTTACTGGTCGCTGGCCAGCAAGCAGTCGGCACAGGAAAAGGTGGTCAAGGCCTTTGAAAAAGCGCCCGATCACATATCCCCTCTCAGAGGACCTCCACCTCTGTGGGATCTACTGTTGGTACTGGCTAAGCTCTTGGGTAAGCCATTCGAACCGATGTGTAGGTTTGATATTTCTCACCTGACGTGGAAGACCGCCTTCTTGGTGGCTGTCATGTCAGCCAGAAGGATAGTAGAGCTCCAGGCGCTTTCCATAGTCTCTCTATCTGGTCTTCCAGAGAGACAGAAAGGTTCCTGCGCCCCCACCCCAAATTCCTTCCAAGGTGGTGTCGTGAGTTTCACCTAACCAGGTGTTGACTCTGCCGTGTTCTACTCCAATCACACCTCAGAGGGCCGAATATAGGCTCCATACTTTGGACCCTAGAAGGGTGCTACGCTTATCATAAGGAGGCGGACGGCTGCAGTTGGGAGAGGTTAGCCAGCTGTTTGTCACCCTACTGAAGCCGCACCTGGCAGACCTGCAGCCAAGCGGACGATAGGCAGGTAGGTCACCTCCTGCATAGATCTCTGCTATAGGTTGACGGGCATGGAGCCTCCCAGAGGGATAAGAGCTTATTCTACCCGCCATACCACTGCATGGGTGGCTGCTTCCAGTGATGTCCCTATCCAGGAAATCTGCAGGGCTGCTACCTGGAAGTCAGCACACACTTTCATCACCCACTACCACATCGACTTTGAGTCACGCCGGGATGCTGGTTTTGGGGCCTCGGTTCTCCAGTCTTTATTCCCTAAGTAGGGGGTGTGCGCCTTGCCTCCCTTCTCCCAGGGAACTGCTAGGAGTCTGCCAGACCGTGTGGATGAACAATATAGCCATGTTCCTAGGTTACTCTCCTGTAACAGGAGTTCTAGGAATGGTATATGTTCATCCACATGACCCACCCGACCTCCGCGGCTTCGACACACAACCTGGCTTCCAGCGGGCTAGATCTGGCATCATGGTGCGGAGCCAATAGTGTCCCCCCCCCCCCGAGTGGGTGATAGGAGCCAGCTTGAAGGCCTTCCGGCAAGATTTAAGTCGGCAAGGAACCTGCCAGACAGTGTGGATGAACAACATATATCATTCCTAGAACTCCTGTTACAGGTGAGTAACCTGTATTACTTCCCCATCCTCATGTCGCTCTCCTTCACCTAGAAGGCCCAGGCAGTAGAGGAGACGGTGTTGTTCCTCTTGCTCTCTTTCTGATGCCTGTGGTGAATCGGAACCTTCTTTTCCTGATTCAGACCCTGGCTCGCTCCTTGGTGACACAGAAGACCAGCCTAATCTCCCAAAGACCCCAGTGTTCTGAAAGTCATGCAGGATATTCAGGTGAATATGGGATGCGATTGAGGCCCTGGACCCCGAATGTTTGCGTCTGGCCAGATATCTACACCAGAATGATCCCAAACCTGTGGTCACCCCGCCCCATTGATGGACACCTTCCAGGACGTCACGCTGGCTAGCTGCAGGCATCCACACGCGTTCTCTGCGGTGCCGTGAAAGGACAATCGCTTTATACCGGGCCCCTTAGGACCATTCTTACGTGGCCGAACACCCCACAGTGGACTCCGTTGTCAAACCGTCTGCGCATGATTGTTCGCAGAGGCCGAAACACCTAAGTACTCAGCCACCATACAGGAAGTCTGAGCAGCTGGATTCCCTAGGTTGCAGGGTGTACTCGTACTGCAGCATTCGCAGTCTGAATTTTTTGACTCGCATGGTCTAATTCCAGAATGCCCTTTGGGACCAAGGATTGGACATCTTCCAAGGTGTCCCTGACTGCCCCAAAAGAGCAGATGTGGGTACCTATGTCCTCCGGGCTGCATAAGACTCTGGACACCTCAGTGGTGGGAGCCGCTTCTGAAATTTGCCTTAGGCGCTGCTCCTGGCTCAGCGTCTGTTTGACTCAGAGGTGCAGACTACACTTCTGGACACCTCTTTCAAAGGCTCTGTACTCTTTGGAGAAGACACAGAAAATGTTATTGGTAGACTGCAGGACTCTGTGAAACTGTCTGCAGTTACAGTCATATTGCTGCCTGAAGCGGTGTTTTCTTCTGTCCCATTTTCGTGGCATAGGGGGACAACAGCCTCAGCAACCCTGTGCTCAGTCTCACACACAGCGGGATGGTTTTAATCTATGAGGGGTCACAGAGGTGCTGCCTCTATCTCCTGTAGGCAGGCTTAGACCTCCAGTCTCCGCCCTCCTTCCATCTGACTAGTCAAATGACTCTCCCCTCCCACACTTGAGAGCAGATAGGACGTCGTTTTTCTCTCTACGCCCAAGCGTGAAGAGAAATTAACTCCTACCAGAGGGTCCTCGACCTCGTGGAGTTTGGGCATGCCGTAGAGTTCGAATCTCTGCCCCCATCATATTACCTGAGACCACAGGGCTCCCATCAGACTGGAGATCCAGTCTCTCCTAGCAAGGACACCATAGAACGAGTCCCAGAGGCAGAAGTGGACTCTGGGTTTTACTTCTGTGTCTTCCTGGTTCCCAAGAAGTCTGGGGACCTTCGGCCTATCTTGGATCTCGGTGACTTCAAACAATGGGTCTTGTATCGCAGATTGCGCATGGTCTTTAGCAGATCTCCTCCCCCCTCCTTTCTGTCAGGGATTGGCTGGCATCTTTGGACATGTAGGATGCTTACCTTCATATTCCCATCTGCCACAGTCATCGGAGATTCCTGGGGTTCAAGTTTGAGGGTCGAGCCTATCAGTTCAAGGTCTTTCCTTTCAGCCTTTCCTCCACTACCAGAGTCTTCAGCAAGTGCATCGCTTTCGTCGCTGCAGCTCTGCGCTAAAAGACACCTGTTCCTCTATCTAGTTGTGTGGCTTCTCTTGGCCTTGTCCAGGTCTCATCTTTGGGAGACTATCCTGGACACTCTCCCTCTGTCGGTATCTGGGGATCACTGTAAACCAAGAAAAGTCTTGGCTCTTCCCCTCTCCGCGTCTGCAGTTGATTGGCGCTCTATTGGATACCACCTTGTGGAAGGCCTTTCTCCCCTCCGACAGGGTGGAGTGCATCAAGACGTTGGCAATCCAAAGCTGTTCAGCATCCGTTGTTCCCGCCAGGTCCATTCTCTGGCTCCTGGTCCCCTTCGCCAGGGTGCGCATGTGCGGCATTTGGTGGGTGCTCAGGGTCCAGTAGGACCTGACCAGGGACGATTTAGATTTGCCGGTCAGGATCTCTAAGCCAGTTCATCAGAACTCTGTTGGTGGGCATCTCCCCAGCATCTCTGCCGAGGACTCTCCTTCCAGCCAAACAGCCCCACCCAGATGCTCATCTGGGGACCCACAGGACTCGAGGGCTGTGGTCCCCTTTAGGTGAGAACCTACATATCAACGTGCTCAAGCTCAGGGCGGTCCTGTACACCCTACCGGTACTGGCCCCATTCCTTTTGCCCGGTCACCTTCTTGTTGAGACAGACAACACCTCGGTGGTGTTCTTTGTCAACAAGCAAGGGGGTACCACTCTTATCCCCTCTGCCGGGAGGCTGTGTGGGTGTGGGACTGGGTGGTGGAGCACCATCCCCAGTGTTTAAGCAGTCCACGTGCTGGGTTCCCTGAACATGGTTGTGGACATTCTCAGCCGAGCAAAATCAGTTTCATGAGTGGTCCCTGCTACAGGCCATAGGCGGACCAACTTTTTGCCAGGTGGGGGATGCCAGCGCTGGATCTTTGCATCTCAGAGCAACACAACTGCCCAGTTTCAGCGCGCTTGATCCCAAGCCTGGAGCTTTTTGACAAAAAGCATTGTCTCTATCCTGGAACGGGAGGATCTTTCTTAGAGAAACAGCTCTTGCAGCAGGTTACACCATTAGGACTGAAGCCGGCAGGCGCCAGGACCCCACGGAAATTTTCTAGCTAGCAGTATTCAGCTGGGACCGCACCTGACGTTGGTCCCGACGTCATGCGTAGTACATATAGTGGCGGTCCCCCATTATCCTCAATTCTTTTCCTGCTGTTGACTCGCCAGCATCAGCCTCTTGTCTCTTTCTAGCGCATAACGACTACAGAACTTTAGACAAATATTTTCTCTGCACAACTGATATCCTCTCTAACTCCCATTACTAGGGACATGGATATGTTGTTCATCCACACTTATTGGCAGGTCCCGTGCCGCTTTAAATCCTGCCGGAAGGTCTTCAAGCTGGCTCCTCCCACCCACCCGGGTGGTAAAACTCTTGGCTGCGCCCCATGACACCAGATCTTCCTTACCGCTTGGAAGCTCAGGTTCCCTCCTTAGCCCTGCGTTTTTGAGTGGTTCCTGAAAAGTTCGGTCTTCAAATTTATTGAAGTGTCCTTGATTCTTCGATCTTTTCTTCTTCGCTACGGCGATGGCTTTTTCCGGCTCCGAGACACGTACGGTTAGTTCCTCCAGGAGGCACTCTAACTCCACATGCTCTTTTTGCCTGGACTTGGATCACGATCCTCAGGCTTGCAACTTTTGTTCTGCCCTTTCGGTCAGCTCTCCGGAGGACCGCGCGGCCCATTCGGGGCTCGGACATCCGGTAGTTTTCTCCGCTCTGGAGATTCCATCGGACCGGTGGGTGCCCGCTTCGACTGTTTCTCTGCAGTCTGATCCTGCCGGGGAAGGGACGGGTTTTCCCCTTCCCTCTCCTTCGGTTGCGGAGCTTATCCCGCTCTCCTTGGATTCTTTTCATACAGCTTCGTTCAGGGAGCTTCGTCATTCCCTCTCCTCCAAGGGAGAGGGAACCTGGAGCCCTGTCTCGCCCATGGCTAAAGGGCCGGGCGGGGTCTCTTCGTCGGGCAGGAGCGGGATTTCTCCCCTCCCTCATCGGCCGACGCCGACTTTGGTCAAGGCTTAGCCTCTGGCTTCACAGTATCCCATCTGGTCAGCGGCCCAATTCCCATCGGCGTTGTCGAGTCTCTCGACCAACTCTTCTGGGGGTCTGCTGAGTCAGTCTTCCCGCCGCCTGTGGAAGTCGAGCTCTGTCCTCCCTTCGGTTCGACAGCCCTCGGTCCGTTCTTCGAGCTGAGGGAGGAGCGGTGCTCCGCTTCTTCCCTCGAGGATTTGGTCTCGGTCAACCTCTCGGTCTAGCCGCTCACGCCGATCTCGGCGTTCTCGGTCGGGGCACTGGGTTAAGTGGCTTTGCCGTTGTTCCTCGTCCCCCTCCTCGGATGAGGAGCGGTTTCGATGCCGGCGTAGGTGTTACGAGGAACTTATGAGGCGACAGCAGTTGTCTGGGTTTCAATCGACCCAGATTCATGCTCCGGATAGCAAGCAGCCGCCGCTTGGTCGGCAGCCATTCGAATCGGTCGAGGAGCCTTCTCCAGGACCGGTTGCTTGTTCGACCCTCACTGCCCCTCCGCCTTCGGCGGAGTTCAGGCCGGACCATGGCCTGTCCTTCAGGTCACTCAGTCCCCTCACTCCTGCCTGCCCCCAGCGCAGTTGAAGAGTGCCTCGGACCTCGGCAGCTTACAGACCCTTCGGAGCCTGGAGCAGGCTCTGCCATGTTTCCTGACAGGAGGACCCCGGGTCTTCCCAGGAACATCCAGTAGACGACAGCCCATCGTGTTCGAAGGGTCTACTTCAGCTCATTTCAGAATTTACTGGAATGCAGCTTAAGCCAGTCTCTTATCTGGCTCCTTACCCCCTTATGGGAGATTCTGGATCGAAGGGGTTTTTCCAGGGAGGCCTTCCCAGTGGTTGAGGCTGTCGTGGGCCCAGCCTTGGAGCTATGGCGGCGGCCTACTTCTTGCCCTGTGCCTTCAGCCAGGGTGGCTCGGAAGTATCCTATCCCTGTCGGTTCTCTGCCCGGTTTCTCAGAGCACCCTTCAGCTGAAGGGGTAATTACTGACGCACGTTTTCCAATGTCTTGAAACGCTGGGGATGTGGACAGACCCCCGACAAGGAGTCCAGAAGGATGGACTATGTCGGGCGTAAGTTTACGCCGTCCTCCCTAGGCCTCCGTCCAGGCCAGCTCGGTTGCACTGATGGCACATTTCTCCCACCCTTTGGGCTCCTGGACGAGGTTCTCCCTCATCTCCTGGTGACCTCGGACCACAGTTCGACAGGTGCGGGACCAGGGTGAGGCGGTGGCTGAACAGCAGCTCCAGGCGGCTCTGGATCTAGGTGACTCTGTGCCAGATCGGGTGGCGGCCGCAGTGGCCATGCGCCGCAGGGCGTGGCTGAGGTTAACCTCCTTCTCTTTGGAAACCCAGCACGAGTTGGCGGACATCCCCTTCTTGAGGACTGACTTTTTCGGCCTTGGAGTGGAGGGATACATCCATGGGCCCGTGAAGTCCGATGCCACTCCGGACTCTCACTCTCGCCCGCAGGGTCAAGGGCAGCCGTCAGCCTTTGCGTAAGCCCCTTTGCCCCCTGAGCCCTGGGGCCCCCCTGGCCCAGCATGAGGGCCAGCAGGCATGCGCTGGGCTGCCTGTTGCCAAACCAGCGTCTTCCTTCAAAAGGAAGCGGGGAGGCAGGAACAGAGTGGTCCTCGCCCTTTACCCTCTAAGCCTGCTCAGTGACTGGCCAGGGCATGTCCTGCTCCATCGTCCCCAGCCCGGTTTTCCCATGGGGGGACGGCTCCGCACCTCGTTCTGGAGGTATTTAGGGTGGATCCTGTCGCAAGTTGCAAGCGGTTCCCTTTTGAGCCGTTGCCCCACGGGGATTTTGAGTTCACTGCCCCTGTGTTGGTCGTCCGACATGCCTGGCTCTCTAGTTAGAGATGATCAGGAAGGCTGTGGACCCCCCCATTCAACCCTGGGTTCACGTCCGGTTATTCCTGGTCTCTTACCAATGGGGGCTTGCGGCCATTCTCCCGCACGCCTGGATGGTCTCTCTTCTGCAGACATCCCATCCTCAGAACGTGGCGTGTAGCTGTTTCCTGGTCTCCAGGATGTACCCGCTCCTTGTTCCGTCAGTTTTTGGGGAGGCTCCACCCCTTCTTGCGGGGGAGCTCCTTACGAGTTCCTAGCACTTCCTTGCTCAGCAGTCTCTACGGCATGGAAGGGTCCGGATGTCACCCCACCTGGAAGGCAGACTGGTCTCCCGTTTTCGGGAGCCAAGTGAGAACTCTTATCTTAGCAGTGAAGCTTCTTCGGGACTAGCTGACTTTGAGTCCGAGCTCTGCTCTGGGCAAACAGGCGAGGTTCTTCCTCCTCCTGTCAGTCCGGCTACGTGAAATTACATCCTGCCAGGACCTCCTGCTCCTCCTGGCCTCAGGCGGCCTTCCCTTAGTGGGAGGGGCCAGCCAGAGGTCACAACGCTGCGTCCCGTGGACCAGTTCGTGACTTACAGCCCTGGAGTTAGCAGAACGCTCCCTTGGACCGTTCTAACTTCGGCAGGAGAATATCCTGCTTGTTCGCCCTGAGTTGCTGGTCTTCTCCGACCAGTGCTTCTCGGATGGGTGGGGTTTCCATCTTGAGGAATACAGAGTGCGTCGCCTCTGGTCCTCTTGCGAGTCCCGATGTCCTTCCTGCTCGCTGGGGACAGACGGTCCGCTTAGCCGGCACCGCTCGCTCTGCTTGTACGGGGTCTACTGGTCTAAGTCCAAGTAGGACTATTCCAAGACCATGCGCTACCTACTTCGCCAGGTTCGGTCTATCCCCTTGTCTCGGTGCAAGGAGGTTCTCCGCATTGGGCGGTTGCACAGTCGAGGCTTCCTAGCCATTTGATGGCAGGAGCCCGATTCCCTGGCTGCTGCCCTGAGCCGGGCATAGGCTGCGACTCATGAGTGTCTCCCCTGCCGGAGGTAGCACAGGATCTTCTCCCTCTTCCCTCCGGGGAGAATACCAGGCCGAGACTGTCTTTTGCCCGCCCCTCAGCAAGGCTTGCTGCAGGGGATGCCATGGACCCCGGGCCCCTCCGTGCCTCTCCCCCATTTCCCTTGACCTACGGGCAAGGCGAGGAGGGACTTGGCCTAGGTGATGCTGGTAGCCCCAGACTGGATTGCCAGTTCTGGTATCCAGCTCTCCTCAGTCTCGGCCCCAGGCTCCTGAGACGGCCTCTAGTCCGCCGGTCCTGTCTTTCCTTTTATGGGGAAGGTTATCCATCTGGACCTTCAATCCCTGCACCTGTAGGCCGTCCCCTGTGCGGCTAGGGTCTTTCGGCAAGGTCCTCGACCTTCGAGGCGTCCTGCTAAGAAGTCGGCCAAGATGCTTGTCCTTTGGGAGAAGTTCTTCTCCTTCCGATGATGGGATAGGGCCGTGCCCTTCCCAGTCCCTGGGCAAAGCATTCTGGACCATTTGCGGTCCATCCTTAGACCAGGGCTTTGGTCGATGACCCTCTAGGTGTTTCTGCGGGTCATCACTGTATTCCGGGCGCGGGCCGGAAGGTAGCTGGTGGTACGGAGAAGGTGGTCTGGCACTTCTAGGCCTCGATCACTCCCTCCCCTTTTGGGGAGAGTATCCCCGTTTCTGCGGGATCCTTGCTGGTATGGGCTTAACTCATGAGCAAGCCATCAGAACCTTTGCACAGGTGCGATTTCCCCCACCTGTTGTGGAAGAACACCTTCTTGGGGCCACTCCGCCATCCAGAAGGCAGGGAGCGTTCCAGGCGCCCTTTCACCCTCCCTATCTGGTCTTCCACAGGGACTATAGTTGTTCCGCTCCACCACGGGTTCTCCGGAGGCGGAGTCTTCTTCGGGGTTTTGCCTCTGCCGGGTTTATCCCCATTCACACCTCTGAGGCCGTGTTCAGGTTCCGTAGGAACTGTTCGCCTTCGCCTCTTGGGAGCGTAAAGCTAAAGTTCGGAGGGTTCGCCAGCTGTTCATCTTCGCTGAAGCCGCATCTGGCAGATTTGCAGCCCAGTGGAAGACAAGCGGGTGGGTCACCCTGCAAAGGTCTCCACTATAGGAGGACGGCATGGAGCTCCCAGAGGGATAAGCCTTCTTTCTGCGCCCTTCCGCTGCATCGTGGCTGCTTCCAAGGACTCTCCGGTCCAGGATATCCGTAGGGCTTCTGCCCGAAGCAGGCTTTACCGTTCCCCTTCCACATCGATCTTGGGTCATGCCGGGGTGCTGGTCAGGGCCTCGGTTCTCAGTCTTTACCTAAGTAGGGTGTGCGCTTGCCTCCCTCCTCCGGAGAACTGCTAGGAGTCTGCCAATAAGTGTGGATGAACAATATATCCATGTCCCTAGAAATACAGGTTACTCACCTGTAACAAGAGTTCTAGGAATGGTATGTTGTTTATCCACACGACTCACCCGGCCTCCCCAAGCTTGACGCGACAACCTGGTTTCCAGCGAGCTAGATCTGGCGATCATGGGGGAGGAGTCGGAGGAGTCAGTGTGAAGAGCTCTTCTGCAAGATTTAAAGCGGTAGGACCTGCGCAATAAGTGTGGATGAACAACATATACCATTCCTAGTGTTACAGGTGAGTAACCTGTATATGTTGTTCATCCACACTTATTGGCAGGTCCTCCTGCCGCTTTAGCTGCTTGAAGGGCTTCAAGCTGCTCCTACCCACCGGTGGTAAACTCTTGGTCTCCTTCAAGACTCCAGATCTTCCTTACTGCTTGGAAGCTCAGGTTCCCTCCTTAACGCTCTGTGTATGACTGTTTTCTATTTCTTCAGTTTACCCGAAATTACTTTTAAGGTTTTCAAGACTTGGGTCACTTATTTCCCTCGCGGCTGCGATGGACAAATCGACTCCCGGTTTCCAGAGGTGCTCATGTGGGCAGAAGGTGTCTCGGACGGATCCGTACTCCACGTGCGTCTACTGCTTGGGCCTTGGGCACGACCCACAGGCTTGCGACCTGTGCTCTTCTTTTTCGGCCTACGTCCTGGAAGACCGTACCGCCCGGTTGGTAGTTTCCATGGCGGCGGGCTCAGCGTAACAGCTTGAGCAGATGATCGCTCTCGAGGAGGAGGTGGCGCAGGCCGCATCTTCGTCTTCCTCAGCCGCGGCATTTATCCCGCTCTCCCTGGCATCCTCCTATTCAGCTTCTTTTAAGGAGCTCTGTCTCTCCCTCTTCACTAAGGGAGAGGGACCAACATCTTCAGGACCTTCCTCTCGGTCCAAGAAGAAGGACCACAAAGGTAAGTCCCTCCGTTGACGCTCTTGGGAGCGGGAGAGGACCCTCTCTCCTAGTAGTCGACCATCGACTTTGGTCGATCCTTCGGGTTCGGCCACTGGCTTCATGCTGTCCCCGTCAGGTCAGTCGACCGGTGAAGCTGAAAACCCTCACTACCCGGTTTCCCCGGCGCTGGTTGAGGTGTCCGTGGACTTGCCCGTGCCTCCGGTTCCGGAGTCCACGTTTGAGCTCTCCGAGCCGAGGGGAGAGCGGGTTTCCCCCACCCTACCTCCGTACCCTCCTCGGAAAAGCTGAGGTTCGCGGTCTCGGACTTCTTCTCGGTCCTGCCGATCCCGCCATCACAGGCGGTCTCGGTCTCGGCACCGTGGCAAGCGGTGCCACCGCTTCTCCTCCTCGGACGAGGGGAGGCTTCGACGCAAGTTGTGTTGATGATGAGGACCTTATGTGGGAACAGCTTCTTCTGTCTGGGAGCAAGCCGACATCGTCGCCTTCCCTGGCTATCAAGTGGCTGTCACCGGAGCGACCGAAGCAACCCCTCGCCTTAGCCGAGGTGCCTGCTTCCAGGCCTGTTGCTCTGCCAAAACCGGCTGCCCCACCGATTCCGCTGGAACCTCCGCCTCCACAGCCGTTGTTTGGGGCTCCGACCAAGAATTCTCGGTCGGCCCAAGGTCTGCCCCATAGGCTGTCTTGTCACCCTCGCTCCCGATCACCCTCGGCAGGTGGAGGGTGGCTCAGGCCCAAGGCATTTCTTTGCGGACTCCTCTGAGTCAGACGATTCCTCCCTGTTCTCCAGGCGGATCGACTTGGGGTCCTCAGGAGGTCAGTCACTGGACGATAGCCCTTCGTCCTTCATGGGTTTGCTTAGGCTCATTTCGGAGTCCACTGGGATGCAGCTCGAGCCCGTATCCAAGCGAGCCAAGTATCCCCTCATGGAGATATTGGACCAAGGGGATTCTCCTACAGAGGCCTTTCCGGTGGCCGAGGCCATTGTAGGCCTGGTCTTGGAGCTCTGGCAGCGTCCTGCTTCCTGCCCTGCGCCTTCGACCAGGATGGCAAGGAAGTATGCGGTCCCTACTGGTTCCCTGTCCGGTTTCTCGGAACATCCCCTCAGCCGAGGGGTTGGTTACCGACAGCGTCTTCCGGCGTGCCTGAAACGCCAGGGACGTAGACAAACCTGTCGACAAGGAGTCCAAGAAGTTGAACTATGCCGGGTGAAAAGTCTACGCTGTGTCCTCCCTTGGCCTTCGTCAGGCCAGCTCGGCCGTGCTGATGGCACATTTCTCTCACGCCCTGTTGGGCTCCCTGGACGAGGTAGTCCCTCATCTCCTGGCTAACCTGCAGACCATGGTTAAGCAGGTGCGGGACCAGGGCAGGGCAGTGGCCAAGCAGCAACTTCAGACTGCTTTGGACATCGATGACTCGTGCATCAGGTCAGTAGCGGCCGCAGTGGCTATGCGCCGTCGGGCATTGCTGAGGATATCCACCTTCATAGCGGATACCCAGCACAAACTGGCGGATGTCCCCTTCCTGGGGACCGACCTCTTCGGCCCTGGAGGGGAAAGTCATCTGCAGAGGATCGAAAAGTCCAGTGCCACTCTGGACTCTGTCTCATCCGCCCAGAGGGACAAGGGCTGCAGACCGCAAACCAAGCCCTTTCGTCCGTTTGCGCCCACGGCACGTCCGGCCCAGTAGCATCAGGGCCAGCAGGCTCGCACTTGGCATCCCAAACCCAAGCCCGCGGCTTCCTCTTCCTGGAAGCAGGGAGGTAAAGGCCCAGGAGGTCCCTCCTCCATGCCTGCCCAGTCACGGGTTGAGGGGTGTCGCCCCCAACCTCGTCACCCCAACCCAGGTTCCCCCCGTGGGGGGATAGCTCCACTACTTCCTTTCCGCCTGGTCTGCTATAACCACAGACCGGTGGGTGTTGGAAGTGGTAGGAAAGGGCCTGCCTCTGGAGTTCGAGCAGGTCCCGCCCTTCTGAGCCGTTGCCCCCAGGGGGGGCCTCGAGGTCCGCAGCCTCAGTCGGTTCGGCTCTCGAGAAAGAGGTCATCGAGAGGTGGCGGACCCTCCCTCAGACCCAGGGTTTGTGTCCAGGTACTTCCTGGTCCCAAAACGGATGGGGAGCTGGCGCCCCATTCTCGACCTGCACGACCTAAACAAGTTCCTAAGGTCTCGGACCTTCAGGATGGTCACTCTGGCTCAGATAATACCATCCTTGGAACACGGCGTGTGGTTCTGCTCTCTGGACCTGCAGGATGCATTTTTTCATGTCCCTATCCGTCAGTTTCACCAGAGATTCCTTCGCTTTCGAGCGGAAGGATCCCTTTTCGAGTTCCGAGCCTTGCACTTCGGCCTGTCTCTTGCACCCAGGGTCTTCACCTAATGCATGGCAGTGGTGAGAGCATTCCTGCGGCGCCGAGGGGTCCGAGTGTACCCTTACCTGGACAATTGGTTGATAGCAGCCCCCTCCAGACAGGAGGTGGAGCGATCCAAAGATCTGGCCCTCCAGGTTTGCTCTCAGGTCGGCCTCCTCATCAACGAGGCCAAGTCGGAACTCGAACCGAAGCAGGTGATTCTTTTCATCGGGGCAGAGCTCGACTCTCTTCGAGCCAGAGCACGGCTCCCGGCGGACAGGGCTGAGGTTCCTTCCTCCTTTGCCCGATCATTTCTGTTTGGGCAATCGTGCCCTGCCCGGGACTTCCTGGGTCTCATGGCGGCCTGCACCAGCGTGGTCCATTGGGCCCGCTGAAACATGCACCCCGTTCAATGGGGGCTGGCCAGCCAGTGGTCTCAACACTGCGATCCATTGGACCATCTAGTGACTGTGACCCAGGGGATGTGGAACGCTCTCCAGTGGTGGATCGTTCCAGCTCATCTGCAGGAGGGCATTCCATTTGTCCGCCCGAGCCGATGGTCTCTCTGTTGACCGCCTCTCTGATGGGTTGGGGTGCCCATCTGGGGGAGCACAGAGTGCACGGCCTCTGGTCCCCGAGGGAGTCCCGATGCCATATCAACCTGCTGGAGCTCTGAGCGGTCCGCCTAGCTCTCACCGCCTTCGCTCCGTTTCTACGGGGTCAAGTGGTTCAGGTCCAGATGGACAATACCATGACCATGTACTACCTAAACCGCCAGGGCGGGACGCGCTCCATGCCTCTGTGCAAGGAAGCTCTCCGCATTTGGTCACTCGTGCGCAGCCTGGGGGCGGATCTCCTAGCCATTCATGTGGCAGGAGCCTCCAACACCCTGGCCGATACCCTAAGCCGGATAGGGGCTGTGGGAGTGGTCTCTCCTGCCGGAGGTAGTACAAGATCTGTTGTCCCATTGGGGCACACCTCAGGTGGATCTGTTTGCCTCCAGGGAGAACGCGAAGCTGAGGCTGTTCCATGCCTGCCCCCCTCAGCAGGGCTCGCTGCAGGGGGATGCCTTCTCCAGGCCATGGACCCCCGGGCCTCTTCTTACGCCTTTCCCCCATTTCTCTTGATCCACTAGGTGCTTCTCAAGGCGAGGAGGGACAAGGCGCAGGTGATTCTGGTAGCCCCATACTGGCCCCGCCAATGCTGATATCCAGATCTCCTCTGTCTCAGCTCCAGGCTCCCAAGGCAGCTTCCAGCTCACCCGGACCTGCTTTCAGTCGGGAAGGTGTTCCATCCGGACCTTCAATCCCTGCACCTGATGGCCTGGTTCCTGAGCGGCTGGAGTTCCAGGCCTTGGGTCTTTCCGACGAGGTCCTCAATGTAGTTGAGGCGTCCCGTAAGGAGTCGACCAGGAAATGCTATGCCTTCAAATGGAAAAGGTTTTCCATTTGGTGCAAGGGCCTGGACCCTTCCTCCTGTTCCTTGGCAAGCATCTTGGACTATTTATGGTCCCTTTCTCAGTTCTTTGTACATAAGTGCGTGCATTTCAGAGATTCTTCTGGCCGAAGTAACGGCAACTAAAAATAGCGTTTTCCAAGACAGAAAATGTAGCTCGCAGTCTGCGGCTGGTTCAAAAGGTGGCAGCGTGAGCTGCTCCAGGATGAAGGGTAGATCCCATGGTGGGACTGGATCCTTAATCGGGGGCCTAATGTGGAGGACACCCCTCAAGAAGGCACGCGTCGTGTCCAGTTGAGCCACAGTGCATTGGCCTACTTGGACGTGACAGGCTGAAATGGCACAAAGGTGTACCTTAATCGTGGAATAAGCCAGGCTGGTGTGGAAAAGGGACAGCAGGTAATCCAGTACCAGCTTTTCTGGACAGTCCAAAGGCTAAAAGCGGCGCGATTCTATCCAAAAGCAAAACCTGAGCCATTTCATGGTGTAGGTTGCGTGGGTGTGATTTTCTAACGGCGGTAAAGCGTCTGCCACCTCTTGCAAGAACCTCAGACGCATCATGGCTATGTCTCTAGCAGCAAAGCATTCAGGTTCAGGGAATGTAGGTCCGGATGGACTAAGGAACCCGCCTCCTGAGACAGCAAATGGGAGCTGATTGGTAGAGGCACTGGAGGTTCCCGGGATAGCTGATGCAAGAGAGAGAACCAGATCTGTCTGGGCCAAAAGGGTGCGATCAGTATAAGCGTCGCTTGCTCCCTTCGAAGTTTTAGAAGAACTCTGGATCAACGGAAAAGGTGGAAAGGCATAAAGGAATCGTCCCGCCCAGGAGAGGGACACAGTCGCCAGAAAACACCAGGCTCTGGATCTAGCGAGCAAAAATTGGGCAGTTTTGAGTTGTATGGGGACGCGTAGAGGTCTAGCTCTGGGGTACCCCATCTGCAAAACCGATTCTCTGCCACCTCCTGCAGTAGTTCAGATTTGTGGACTCTGACCTGAGAGCGGCTCATGCTGTCTGCGATGACGCTGTCCACTCCCGGAACATGAACGGCAATAAGGTTTGCACCATGTTGTAAGACCCAATCCCACACACTCATGGCCTCCCTGCAAAGCGGGTAGGAATGGGTGACTCCTTGTTTGCTGAGGTAATACATCACCGCGGAATTGTTTAACAGAAGTGTAACCGGTGGAATCTCCGACTGGAAGGCCCGCAGGGCGTAAAGAACTGCCCTCCTTTCCAGGATGTTTATGTGGAGATGAGACTCCTGGGCTGTCCGCAGGCCCCGAGACCGGATACAGTCGATGTGTGCTCCCCAACCGAGCCATGAGGTGTGTCTGGAGAGAGTCAGTCTGGGATGGCGCTATGAAGGGGACTCCCGCCGAGAGGTTCCTTGAATCTAGCCACCATTCCCAATCTTGAGTAATGGTCTTCGTGATTCGGATTGGATGCTGCAGATGGTCTTGCCTTTAGTCCCATTGTACCCGTTACATCCACTGGGTTACCCGCATGTGGAGATGGGCTAGCGGGACTGTTGCAGTGGCCACAGCCATGTGTCCGAGCAGGCAAAGGACCAGTCTGGCCGGGACGGTCTTCGCCAAAAAGTCCCTGATCAGGGATCTGATGTGTTCCGCTTTGTCCAGGGCGAGGAAAGCTCTCTCTCGGACGGTGTCCAGAACTGCTCCTATGAATTGCAGAGTCTGGGACAGAACCAGGCGTGACTTCTCATAATTGATAATACCCAAACAGCTTGAACGGAGACTAGGTGCAGTGAATGGCAGACATCACGGCCTCCTGGGAGGGCGCCATGAGAAGCCAGTCATCCAGATAGGGGAACACATAGTGGCTTGTCTCCTCAGAGATGCAGCTATGACTGCCATGCACTTCGTGAACACCCGAGGTGCCTATGACAGCCCGAAGGGAAGAGCTCGGAACTGATAATGGTAGCCCTGAAACTGGAAAGCGCAGGAACCTCCTGTGCGCTTCAGCGATAGGAATATGCAGGTAGGCCATCCTGCATGTCCAGGGACACTAGAAGAAAAAATTACTCACCTTAGTAATGTTTCTTCTAATGGAGTCTTGCTGTATTCTGACTTTTGCAGTTAGGTCCTGCCTTTCAACTGCCCTGGAGAACAGAGTTAACTTTCCATGGCCAGCATGGAACGTTCAGCACGAGTACGATTGAAGCCCCTGTCTGCTGCTGTTTAAACTCCAACCGTCAGATCTTTACGAGCAATACTCACTAGAAGTTCTGTGTGAAAACTGTAAAACTCACTAGCCAACTGGCAACTAAATTTATTAAAAAGGATTTTTAGGTTTCAAAGCAAAGACTCAAGTCAAGAAACCCAACAAACACTCCCAAAGTAAAGGAGGGTGAAAAAGGGGCACCCCTAGGGTGCCAACACTGCTCCTGCCCGCCCACATCCCAAAAACCAGGTTCGGGGTGGTCAGAGGGGGTCAGAATACAGCAAGACTCCATTAGAAGAAACATTACCATGGTGAGTAATTTTTCTTCAAGCAACATGAAGTCTTGCTGTATTCTGACTTGCAGAGTACAAGCAATACCTCCATGGAGGAGGGACAGAACCTCCTTTGGGAATAGGCTCTGAAGTACTCCTGTTCCAAACCGAGCATCACTCCTAGCCTGGATATCCAGAGAGTAATGCTTGGTGAATGTATGGACTGTTTTCCAGGTGGCTAATTGACAAATTTTTTAAGATAGAAATATCCCAGGCAGCAGCCAGGGAAGCCAAGAGACAATCCACCTGGCAATAGATCTTAGTGGCAGGTTTGCCTTTACCAACTTCTGCATTTATGAGGAACAACTGGAGGGACTCAAACCTGTGACCCTCTGTGCGCTCTATGTAGTAGCTGAGGGCCCTTTTAACATCCAAGCTGTGCAGCCTCTCTCCAGAGGAGGAATGGTCGGTGAAGAAAACTGGGAGAGACAGTCTGGTTAAGGTGGAAATCTGAAACCACCTTAGGCAAACACTTCCTGTTAGTTCTTGGGACCACTTCATCTCTATGAAAAGAGATGAAATCGGGCTCAATTGACAGAGCTTGCAATTCACTGCTACGCCTGGCAGAGATGATGGCTACCAAAAAGTTTTCCAAATCAAGTACTTAAGCTCTGCAGAGGACAAAGGCTCAAAGGGTGGTTGCATAAGCTGAGCAATGCAAACATTAAGGTCCCTAAAGGGGGATTTGTGTGCAGCAATCCCTTGAAGAACTTACAAAACACAGGATGGGCTGACAGAAAAGAGGGCTTGCTACTGACAAGAAGGCAGAAACAGCTGCCAAATGCACTTTAAGTGCAGCTGGCCTAAGTCATAAGCCATTAAGATGGACCATATAGTCCAGAACTGCAGCTAACCCAGCAGATTGTGGAGAAATATGCTCGTTGGTACATGCGTCCCCTTCAATGGGGACTGGCCAGCCAGTGGTCACAACGCTGCGATCCGTTGGACCAGCCCATGACAGTGACCCAGGAAATGTGGAGCGCTCTCCAATGGTGGATCGTTCGGCACATTTGCAGGAGGGCATCCCGTTCGTTCGCCCCAAGCCCGCGGTCTCTCTATCGACCGATGCATGTCTGATGGGTTGGGGTGCCCATCTGGGGGAAACACAGAGTGCATGGCCTCTGGTCCCCTCGGGAGTCCCGATGCCATATCAACCTGCTGGAGCTCCGAGCGGTACGTCTAGCTCTCACTGCCTTCGCTCCGTTTCTATGGGGTCAAGTGGTTCAGGTCCAGACGTACAATGCCACGACCATGTACTATCTGAACCGCCAGGGTGGGATGCACTCCATGCTGTTATGCAAGGAAGCTCTCCTCATATGGTCCCTCGTGTGCAGCCTGGAGGCGGATCTCCTAGTCATTCGTGGCAGGAGCCTCCAACACCCTGGCCGATGCCCTAAGCCGGATAGGGGCTGCGTCTCACGAGTGGTCTCTCCTGCCGGAGGTAGTACAAGACCTGTTCTCCCACTGGGGCACGCCTCAGGTGGACCCGTTTGCCTCCAAGGAGAATGCGAAGCTGAGTCTGTTCCATGCCCGCCCCCCTCAGCAGGGCTCGCTGCAGGGGGATGCCTTCTCGAGGCCGTGGACCCCGGGCCTCTTCTACGCCTTTCCCCTATTTCCCTTGATCCACAAGGTGCTTCTCAAGGCGATGAGGGACAAGGCGCAGGTGATTCTGGTAGCCCCAGACTGGCCCCGCCAGTTCTGGTATCCAGATCTCCTCAGCCTCAGCTCCACGCTCCTGAGGCGGCTTCCAGCCCTCCCGGACCTGATCTCGGTCAACCAGGGGAAGGTATTCCATCCGGACCTTCAATCCCTGCACCTGACGGCCTGGTTCCTGTGTGGCTAGAGTTCCAGGCCTTGTGTCTTTCCGACGAGGTCCTCAACGTCGTTGAGGCGTCCCGTAAGGAGTCGACCAGGAAATGCTACGCCTTGAAATGGAAGAGATTCTTCATTTGGTGTCGGGAAGGGCTTGGACCCTTCTGCATGTCCCTTGGCAAGCATTCTGGACTACCCGTGGTCCCTTTCTCAGCAAGGGCTTCGGTCGACGACCCTTAAGGTGCACCTGGCAGCCATCTCTGCTTACCGGGTGCGGGCCGGGAAGCAGTCGGTGGCGCAGGAGAAAGTGGTCGGGCGCTTTTTCAAAGACCTTGACCACATTTCCCCTCCAGTGCGAGAACCTCCACCTCTGTGGGATCTACTGCAGGTATTGGCCAAGCTCATGGACAAGCCATTCAAACCAATGCACAGGTGCAATATTTCACACCTGTCGTGGAAGACCGCCTTCTTGGTGGCTATCACATCAGCCAGAAGGATGCCAGAGCTCCAGGTGCTTTCCATCGAGTCTCCTTATCTGGTTTTCCACAGGGACAAGGTTGTCCTGCGCCCCCACCTGAAATTCCTTCCGAAGGTGGTGTCGGAGTTTCATCTTAACCAGGTGTTGACTCTGCGGTGTTCTACCCAATCACACCTCAGAGGCCGAATATAGGCTTCATGCTGGACCTCGAAGCGGAGCGCTCACTTGATTAAAGAGTGGACGGCTGAGATTCGAGAGAGGTTCGCCAGCTGTTTGTCACCTACGCTGAAGCCGCACCTGGCAGACCTGCAGCCAAGCGGACGATAAGCAGGTGCGTCACCTCCTGCATAGAGTTCTGCTATAGGTTGGCGGGCATGGAGCCTCCCAGAGGGATAAGAGCTCATTCTACCTGCCATACTGCTGCATTGGTAGCTGCTTCCAGGGATGTCTCTATCCAGGATATCTGCAGGGCTGCTACCTGGAAGTCGGCGCACACCTTTATTACCCACTACCACATCGACCTTGAGTCACGCCAGGATGCTGGTTTTGGGGCCTCGGTTCTCCAGTCTCTTTTTCCCAAGGAAGTATCGGTGGTGTGCGCCTTGCCTCCCTCCTCCCGGAGAACTGCTAGGAGTCTGCCAGTAAGTGTGGATTGAACAACATATCCATGACCCTAAAAATACAGGTTACTCACCTGTAAACAGGAGTTCTAGGAATGGTATATATTGTTCATCCACACGACCGACCCGACCTCCCTGGCTTCGACGCACAACCTGGCTTCCAGCGGGTTAGATCTGGGGTCATGGGGCGGAACCGAGGTTCACAAGGGACATGGATATGTTGTTCATCCACACTCATTGGCAGTATCCTTGCGCTTTAAACTCCGGAAGGCTTCAAGCTTACTCCTCCACCCACCGGGTGGTATAACTCGGCTCCTGCCCATGACAGATCTTCCTTACGGCTTGGAAGCTCAGGTTCCCTCCTTAGCGCTCTCGCATTTCTAGATTCCCTATTCTCGTTGCAGATTTAAAAATAAAATTTACAAAGACTTAGTCTTGATCCCTAAGCAGCTCTGATGGACAAATCGACTCGGATTTTGGAGATGCCCATGCGGGGTCAGAAGATGTCAGACGGATCCACACTCCACGTGTGTCTACTTAGGCCTTGAGCACGACCATGAGCTTGCGACCTGTGCTCATCTTTCTCAACCCTCGTCCCTCGAAGCCGTGCTGCCCGTGCAACTGGGCGTCCGACGAAGCGTTTCCCTCGGTGAAGTCAAGGAGGCCGGTTAAGCGGTGTCCAGCGGTAGCGAATTCGGCGGATCAGCTCGGCGGATGAGTCGTCCTCGAAGAGGAAGCTGAAGCCTTAGACGGTATCTTCCTCGGCCGCGGCATTTATCCACGCTCTCTCTGGTTCTTCCTACGGCCTTTTAAGGAGCTTTGTCTGTCCCTCTCCACTAAAGAAGGGCCTGCGTCTGCTGGACCTTCTCGATCAAAAAAGGCAAAGGGTAAAGTCCCCCAGTGACGCTCTTGCGGGAAGGAAAGGTCCCTCTCCAGACCGTAATCCGTGGCGATCAACCGCTAAACAACCACCTGGCCTCACGGTGTCCGTCAGGTCAGTTGACGAGACTCCCACTGATGAAGTCGAGATTTTCTCGACCATTGGACTGTCCCTTTAGCAGCAGAATTCCCCTCTCGATTCCCAGGAGGAGTTGAGGATCCCGTGGGCTCGTCTGTGCCTCCGGTTCCGGAGCCCTAGGATGGACCTTCAGCCGAAGGGTGCGGTTCGGCAGACACCTCGCACCGACCCGGAAATCCGGGACTCTCGGTCTGATCTCGGACCTCTTCCCGGGTCCAGCGTTCCCCGTCATAAGCGATCGGTCCTGACACCGTGGTAACGGCGTCGCCGCTTCAATCCTATCCTCCTCCTCGGATGAGGCTTCGGCGTAAATTCATTCGGCCAATGCGAAACCTTATGTTTTAACAACTCCTCTGGCCGGGGAATAAGCCGACTCCGGCGCCTTCCGACCATTAAATAGCTATCACGGGCAGCAGACAGGCCCCTCGACTTGTCAGAGGCCTATACCAGGCGATTGTTCGACCAAAACCAACTGCCACGATTCGGCGGAACCTCCCGCCTCCACAGCCACCATGGGGCTCCGACCAGAATTCTCGATCGGCTAGGGTTTACCCACCGGCTATCCAGTTACCCTCCCGCCGGCCGACCTCGGCAGGTGAAGGTGGCTCAGGCCAGAGGCAACTCTTGAGGACTCTTCAGTCCGAAGATGATTCCTCCTACTTCTCCAGCTGGACTTGGGTCTTCAGGAGGTCAGTCAATGGACGATGGCGTCGTCCTTCTAGGACTACCGGCTCATCCGAGTCTACCGGGATGGGCTCGAACCAGTTCAAAGCAGACCAGGTATCCCCTCACGGAGATTCTGGACCGGGGATTCTCCGACCGGAGGCCTTTCCGGTGGCGAGGCCATAGTGGGTCGGCACTGGAACTTTGGAGCGCCCTGCTTCCTGCCCTCGCCCGGACAGGATGGCCGGTACCACGGTCCACGGTTCCTTGTCCGGTTTTTGAGACACCCTCTGCTGAGGGGTTGAACACGACAGCGGCTATGAGAACTTGAGCGACAAGCAAAAATAAACGATGCATATACAGCACAGTCAGGAGCCACAAACATATGCCGGCAATCAAATACAGAACAGTTTTGTTTTTTTTAGTTGTTTAACCAGGAGTAGCACACTAAGCTGAAAGCTTTTTTACAGGTGCGACCTGGGCGCACAGGGAAGTTAAGTGACTTGCTCAGGGTCACACAGTATGCAAGTGGAAGCTGTGGGATTCAAACCCATGTCTCCAGGTTTGCAACTCAGAGCCTTAAACCACTGCGTTATACTGCCTCCAGTAGTTTAAATCAACACTAACTGTAAACATTTATGCATAGTGCCTAGAGTGGAAGCATAAGTGCCAAATTATTGCTGTACCTAAACTGGAAACAAGTCATAGGAGAGCAAGAGGGCAAATTAGAGCAAGTGCAGGAGGGAGAAGTGAGACCTCTGAAGTGGTTTGAAAGAATCCATGGGAGGGAGATTGGTGAATGGCTGGCATCAGGGAGTTCCAGATTTTAGGGAAGTGGTGGCTGAATGTGGCTTTGCCTATGGTTGTGGAAACTGAAGGGACAGTTAGGGTTCAAATATTTCAGCTTCTGATGGCATGACTGTGGGGGGGGGGAGACGACAGAGAGATAGGAGGGTAGGGAAACAAACCAGATTTTCCCACAATGCTGGCACGGTGGGCATGGTGTCTGTCCGCAAGAGAAGAAAAAGAGAGAGATTTATATATAGAACAGTGATGAGTCCAAGAAGGATCGTCGAGAGTGTAATGGCATAAATAGTTGAAGAGTGTGTCCAGTCTGGCAAGGGTAGTGCCTGGGGCTACGCCATAGACCACATCACCATAGTCAGAGACTAGGAGGATCATTCTCTCGATGAATAGCATGGTGTGCTGGAAATGGGATACAGTCACAGTTCCTGTAAAGTGCACCAAATTGGGGTGCAGCTTTTTGACTATAGCATCCACTTGTTCAGAAAAGTTTAGGTGCTGGTCTAGCCAGATACCAAGATAACTAAAGGTGGTAACATCCTCCACAGGAGAGCCACCCAGGGTATGGAAAATAGGAAGGGGAGGGAGCCTAGAGAGTTTGTGCCTTGTACCAGAGGACATGGAGACAGTCTTCTTGGCATTGAGGAAAAACTGATTTATGCATGGTCAGGGTTGAACTTGATCAAAGTCAGCTTGGAGTCTGTGGGCCTGCTGTGAACAGGACTGTGTCATCCATGTACATGTAAATGAATGCAGACAAGCATATGGAGGGGAGATCTTTAAGGAAAATGGAGAAAAGTAGAGGGCGTAACACAGATCCATGTGGGACCCAAGTGGATACAGGCAGGGAGGAGAGAGGGGGTCACCAATTTTGACTGCTTGGGACCTACCCATGGAGTAGGAATGGAACAGCCAATGGCTGAGTCAGAGAGGCCTGCAGCCTGGAGTTTGGCCAATAATTGGAGTGGTAGGCAGGGTTGAATGCTTTGGCTAGATCGACAAAGATAGCAGAAGTGACTAGGATGTGATCCATATCATTGTAGATGGATTTGGTGAGCCTGAGCAGGGAGATGGTGGTGGAGGATTTTATGGAAGCCAGACTTGTATTGGGTGAAGAAGGAAGAGGAGTCCAGAAAGGGAGTTGTGACAAGACAATTTGTTCCTGTATTTTGGAGGAGGAGAGAAATGAGTCAGTAGCTGTTAGTACCAGGTGGGTCACCACCTTTGGAGGAGGAGTAACAGTGACAGTCTTCCAGTTAGCAGGGATGGAGGAACAGTAGAAAGAGAGGTTAGGAGGTCAGCCAATGGGAGGAGATTGCAGAAGCAGACAGATGGAGGAGCTTGCTATCCAGCCCATCTGGGCTCCTACCCTTGGAAGGATTAAGGGCGGAAGGGTGTGGTGATGAAGGATGGAGCTACTGGAGAGAGAAAAAACAATAGGGAGGGAAGGAGATGGCAATCATGCAGGCTGGCAGGGGTCAGAGGGAGGTGAGGAAGGGGAGAGGGAGGAGAGGAGAGAGGAGGTACAGGTGATAAAAAGGAATTACACCTCTGTGGTGATGAAGGAGGGGTTAGAGATAGGGGTGTCACCCACTCTGAGGACAGGCAAAGAAGATTGAGTGGGAGGGGAGAAGAGATTGTGACAGCCTTCCAACATTTAGACAGGTAACCAATGTTGGTACTGAAGTTAGATGTAAAATACTCACATTTGGCAAGACTTATTGCCCTGGTACAGGTGTTGCAGAGGTGATGATACTCTGGAAGCCAGGGGATGGGTTACACTTATTGCCAAATCATACACTTCACAAGCAAGCTATGAGCTGAGCCATGATCTAGGGAGGTGGGTACCTTTTCTCATGTTCTGCTCTGGGGGTGGGGATGCCATGGCAGTCCCATATTTCGAGGAATTTGTTTTGAAATATGTTAGCATGGAGTCAGTGGAGCAGGCCAATGAGTTAGGGGACCAACCAGAGCGGCTTACATCACGGTGCAAGGGGTGAGGTCCAGGATTTGAAGGAAAACATAAGCAGTGTTTTGGTGGGGGTGAGGGGCTTTAGTTGAATGGAGAGGTAGCAGAGGGTTGTGATTATGATGTCAAATCAGAAGAGGGAAGTCAAGAGTGGAGCATACATGAATCCATCCTGACTCTTGTTCTCTTCAATATGCTCATTAACAATATTTGAGAATGAATCTGGGGTTGTTTCTCTTTGAAGATGACACCAAGCTCATGGGAGGGTAGATAGCGATGGGGAAGTAGGAAATTGCAGGCTGACATGTAAGAGTAGAGAGGGTGGCCTGAGGTTTGGCAGTTGAAATTCAATGCCAAAAGTGCAAGGTGATTCACTTAGGGACAAGAACACCAGGACAGAGTATTGAACAATAATAAACAAATTAGCCATCCTGGAGTGGGTCCCAGGGTGGTAGCCTAGGTAAAACACTGGCTGGATAACAGGACACAGCGTAAAAGTAAATGGAATCCACAGTGAAGAAAGGAGGGTTACTAGTGGGTACGCAGGAGTTCAGTACTGGGGCCAGTCCTTTTAATGTCTTTATAAGTGACATTGCAGAGGGACTGGAAGGAAAGTATGTCTCTTTGCAGATGACACAGAGATATGCAACAGAGTTGATATGCAAGGTGGGGTGGAAAGGATGAAAAGGGACTTGGCAAGGTTGGAGAATGGTCAAATGTATGGCAGCTTGGATTCAAGTCAAAGAAATTGCAAAGTAATGCACTTGGGAAACAAAACCCAGGGAAGAGTACACAATGGGGGGGGTGAGATACTGACAACAACAAAAATGGAAAGGGACCTGGGGATAGTCATATCAGATGACCTAAAGGTGGGCCAGCAATGTGAGAAGGCAGTAAGGAGGGCTGGGGGGATACTGGAATGCATAGGGAGAGGCATTACCAGTAGAAAACAGGAAGTTGTTGGCCTTCTGTACAGAAAGTTGGTAAGACCACATCTGGAGTACTGTGTACAGTTCTGGAGACCCCATCTCCGCAAAGACATAGACAGGGTGGAAGCTGTTCAGAGGAGGGCAACCAAAATGGTGCAGGGCCTGCACCAGAAGACATATGAAGAAAGACTAAAGGAGCTTAAGATGTATAGCCTCGAGGAAAGGAGGGAGAGGGGGACATGATAGAAACTTTCAAATACCTCACGGGAATCAACAAAGTCCAAGAGGGTAGCATCTTTCAGAAAAAGAGATGTGCAAGAACAAGGGGGCACAATTTGAAGATAGAGGGGACGGCTCAGAGGTAATGTGAGGAAGTATTTCTTCACAGAGAGGGTTGTGGATGCATGAAACAGCTTTCCTGAGGAGTCGGTTCAGTCAAAAACAGTGGTGGAATTCAAGAATGCATGGGGCAGACATAAAGCAATTCTAGTGGGGGGTAGGAGGAAGTAGGCTGTTGGTTAACTAGGATCTGCAGCTTATCCATTAGGTAGGGAAATGTGCAGACTAGGTGGGCCAAGCGGTTCTTATCTGCCATAAAATTCTATGTTTCTATATTTCTATGAATAGGAGGGGTAGAGTTGAGCACTACAGCTGAGGAAAGGGTCCTAGTATTCATCATTAGTGACTCCCTTAAACAATCAAGCTAGTACAGTGAGGCATCTAGTAAGGCAAACAGGACACTAGTATGTGCCAGAAGGGGTTCTGATAGTAGCAGAAAAGAGGTTTACTGCCTCTTTATTGATCGTTGGTGAGGCTGCGCCTGGTATACTGTTCAGAGTTCTGAATTTCTGAAGACCTTACCTCAGGAAAGATAAGGACAAAGGGTGATCAGGATGATTCAGAGCTGACAGGACAGATCGTATGAGGATCTGCTCAAGGCACTGAACATGTCTTCACTGGAAACCAGACAAGAGAAGAGTGATATGATGAGACCTTCAGGTTTCTGTAAGGAACAAACAAGGTGAATGGAGAAGAACTACTTAGCATGAGTAACAGTTCAAGGACACGGGGCACAAGTAGAAACTGATGGTAGGGAGGTTCAAGAGGGATATTGGAAAGTTTATTTTCCAGAAATGGTGGTGGAAATGTTGAATAGTCTGCCAACCGAGATGGCAGGCACCAAAACCATAAATGGTTTCAACCATGGCTGTGAAAAAGTGAAGGGTATAATGGTTACTCAGGCTGATAGTAGTAGGGAGGGGAACAGGGGAGTGGATAGCGAAGGCTAGTACCCTGTGTGGACAGTAGGTTCTGAGGTTTAATAGGGGAAACAGGGGCAGACAGGATGTACCATTTTTTTTTCTGCCATCATTGTCTGTTTCTGTGTTTTTGTTTTTCCATGATCCCTGACATCTAGTAGCCCCATCTGCCAGTCACAAATCTGAGCCCCCTCCCAAAGCCATCCAGCCAGGTCCCTCCACCCCTTCCTCACTGACCCTCCCATTTACCCAAGATTGCAGCCACTTCCCTGTGACTGTGATCGGTACAGCGTCTTAGCTCATTACCTTGGCTGATCACTGTCTGAGTGAAAGGGAGTGAGTGCGCACCTACTGTAGAACATCTGTTTCTATAGTAGGTGTGTGTGCTCACTTCCTGTCACTCAGAAAGTGGCCAGCTGAGGTGGCGAGCAGAAGGGCTGGACCTGTCACTGTCACAGTGGAAGGGACTAGCAGCTGGGGTAAATTATGAGTCACCATGGGGAGAGGGGTAGAAGGATCTTAATGGGTGGAACTGGGAGGGGGCTCACACTTGCAATCAGGGTGATGTAGATGCCAAGGATCCTCTTAATATACTAACCAGAGGCATCTGCATGGTGATTGAGGGTGGGGAAATTCTAGAAGTCAGGAATCATTTTAATTATGTTGGCTCGTGCTTGTGCGCCAGCCAACATCTTGTGGTAGTAGCAGATTTGGAGGTGCGGTCACTGTGGGTGAATGCAGGGCACACATCAGTAGGTGTGTCCCTCATTCTTCAACAAGCCAGCATGCAGGTGCTGACACCAGCAATATGTAAAGTGGTCACCTCATCTAAGAAAAGTGCCACTGCAAAGAGTGGCAAACTCGTCATGCAGTGGCACAATAACACGCCTCCCGACGTGTCTTTACTGATGAAGGTTTTCAATAAACATGGTGGCACTGAGTGCCGCCACATACAATGCTGACTTCTGGGGTGCCCAGTCCCCCTGTTGGCATGCTCTGACCCACTTCATTTACCGATGGGGAGCCCACTTCCTGTCGGCATAATGCCCCCCCTCCCATTTCAATTTGTATGCCAAGGGGTGCTCAATCCCCTCGGCAACATCGCCCTCAACGGTCTTTCTTTGCCAGTGGGGGCCCAATCCCTGTCGGCTTCAGTCAGCCCTGCCCAGTTCAATTTGCTGACAGGAGAGCCCACCCCATTGGCTTAATGTCCCCACCCGATTTGTGCTGTTTGCCGAGGTGCCCAGTCCCTCGCATCATGTGCGCCGCCCAATCTTCTGTGTCGATGGTGGGCCCAATCCTGTCGACTGTGGTCCCCCTCCTCACACATGCAGGTGGTACACTGGAGCCCACCCAGTGTACCAAAACACCTGCAAAAAAGAAAAACAACCCTCGTTGTCTTTTTTCCCCTGTAAAACAAGAAAACAGTCCCTCACGGTCTCTCCTGCCCCTCCCCAACCCGCGCCCACCCTCTGTGTACCCTGTACCCTGACTCCCCATCCCCTCACCCAATACTTACCTCCGGAGCCTGGTGCAAGATCTTCGTGGACTGGGAACACGTCTGCACTCTTCAAAGCCGACCACCGAACTGAAGAAATGCCAGTAAGCTGTATAATGGCATAAATAGGTTTTTCAACTTTGGTGCATATCTCAGGCATTTAAGGAATTTATACACCAAATTTTCAAATATAGGGTTATTGGGACCCCTCCTTGAATTCAGTCACTGTCATGGCATTTTCCGTCCCAAAGGTGTTTTTGCAGTCACTGCGCGGAATCACCTTTTGGGACAGATTAACGAAATAACAGTGCCACTGTTCATGATGTGGACTCTCAAAAACCCTATGTTGCAAATTTGGTGAAAAAATTAAAAAAATTACTGTTTTACAAGCATGCGTTGCGCAGTTTCCACGCACACTCGTAACTTCGTGAATTTGTAATATTTTCACTCCAGATTTTCAACAGTGGCATTTTCCCACACCTCCTTATGAACAGTACAGCTGTCATTTTATATATCCTGGCTGAAGTGTGTTTTCACACTTCTGTCGCAGAATAGCACGGTCGCTGTGGGAAATCAGTTTTAGGGAAAAATTAAGAAAATGACAGTGACACTGTTCATGAGCAGATCTCCTAAAATGCCTACGTTGAAAATTTGGTGACGAAAGTCCATAAAATGACTGTGTTACAAGCATGTGTTGCGCATTTTCCACGCACCTTTGTAACTTCGCAAATTTGCAATATTTTCATGCTAGATTTTCAGCAGTGGCATTTTTTCATATCACCTTATGAACAGTACAGCTGCCATTTTTCACATCCTGCCCGGAATGTGTTTTCGCACCTGTGGTGCACAATGGTGTGGTCACTGTGGGAAATCAACTTTTGGGACAGATTAACAAAATCACAGTGCCACTGTTCATGAGGGGAGGTCCCAAAATGCCTATGTTGAAAATATGGTTAAAAAAATCCCAAAAATATTTGGGTTACAGACGTGTGTTGTGCAGTTTTTATGCATGTTCATGACTTCACCAGTTTTTCATATTTTCACTCCAGATTTTCAACGTTGCCATTTTTTACACCTCCTCATGAACAATACAGTTGTCATTTTTCACATCCTGACCAAAATGTGTTTTTGTACCTGTGGCGCCAAATAGCACAGTCGCTGTGCAAGACCACTTTACAGCTAACAAACTGATAGTGCCGCTCTTCATGAGGTGGGGTCACAAAAAAGCCCATGTTGAAAATTTGGAGTGAAAATACCAACAGATACCTACAACATTAGGGTTTCCAACTGTAACACCCCATCCTGTAGAGACTGACAGGCATCAGGGGTGTGACTTGGGATCATCAGCTGTAATGTTCACGCCATTCCACCCCCACCTCCACCCAGCAGCCAGTGACAGGCATCAAGGTGTGCCTTGGAGTGTTCGGCACCAAAGTTCACCCCAGTCTCCTATACTGCACCCATCTCAGCATATTTCCTCATGGAATGAGGTAAGTATAATGCCCAAAGACCCCTAAGCACATCACGACATTTGTCAGTGTCTACAAGGTAGGGTGAGGTAAAATGGCATGAGCCTTATAGCTGATGACCCAAAGGCACACCCCAACACCTGTCAGTCTCTGCAGGGTGGGGGTGGAGTTGGCATCACTTCAATACTTCACTGCCATTCCTATTATGCATCTGTAACTCCTGCACTACAAATACCAATGCCAGTGGGACAACATTTGGCATTGAGAAATGCTTGTTATATCAGGGGCATCTGAATTGCGATGAGGAGGTGGGGGGCTGGCACTGCTCTGTGTAATTCCTCCATGCAGTCATGCACAGATACATTGTGCGGAGATGTTATTTAGCCCATATGGGCCGGCAAATGTCCCACTAGCACCTTTCCTGCCCTATGAACTTAGCATGCTGAGAGTTGAAAATGACTCATGGGATAAAGGTGCTATCCTATTTGGGACATACTTTCTCTCTTTGTTCCTTTGAATCCCTGTCCTACTGGAGGCTGTGATAGTGCCTAGTCATGTCACAGTGGGATACCCAGTGGGAACCAGTGATCACTGTACAGTGCGGTTCAATATTATGATGGGTGCAGAGGCAAGCCACAAAAAGACAATGATCCTGGACTTTAGTAGGTTGGATTTTAAAGAAAGTAGATACTTCTTCAGAGGCAACCCAGCAGGGGAGGATTGTCAGAGAGAGGTAGAGGAACAGTGGAGAAAATAAGTAAAGGCACAGGGAAGGCAACCAGCATCTGCATGATGGAAGTGAGCAAAAGCGGGAGGAAAAAAGCATTTGTCAATGCTGAATTTTGTCTTGCTGGCATTGGCATCGGTAGTGCAGGAGTTAGAGAGATGTATAATAGGAATGGCAGTGAAGTATGGAAGCGACGTCAACCCCACACCACCCTGCAGAGACTAACAGGCATTGAGGTGTGCCTTTGGATTGTCGGCCATAATGCTCATGCCATTTTACCTCATCCTACCCTGCTGACTCCGACAAGTGTCGTGTTGTGTCTTGGGGCCATTGGGCCTTATGCTCACCCCATTCCATAAGGAAATACATTGAGATGAGTGTAGTATAGGAGAATGAGGTGAACTTTGGGGCTGAAAGTCCAAGCACACCTTGATGCATGTCACAGGCTGCAGGGTGGGGATGGGGTGGAATGGTGTGACCACTACAGCTGACAATCCAAAGTCACCCCCCTGATACTGGTCAGTCTCTACAGGGTGGGATATTATAGTTAGAAACCTTAACATCCGGAGCATTTGTTGGTATTTGCACTCCAAATTTTCAACATGGGCTTTTTGTGACCCCACCTCATGAAAGCATTTGGGACTTCCGCTCATGAACAGTGGCACTGTGATGTTGTTAATGGGTCCTGAATGTTGATTTCCCATAGCAACTGTGGCTTTCTGTGCCAGATGTGCGGAAACACATTTTAGGTAGGATGTGAAAAATGACAGCTCTGCTGTTCATAAGCATGTGTGAAGAAATGGCAATGTTGGAAAAAATCTGGAGTGAAAATATTAAAAGTTCTCAAAGTTATGAGTGTGCATGGAAACTGTACAATGCCCATTCATAACACAGTCATTTTGTGGAATTAGTTCACCAAATTTTTAACATAGGCATTTTGGGAGCCCGTCTTATGAACAGTGACACTGTCATTTATGTCGGTCCCAAAAGGTGATTCTCTTGACGGTTACCATGAAATCACCTTTGGGACGAATAATGAAATGACTGACTGAGTTCATGAGGTGGGGTCCCAAAACTCATGTTGAAAATTTGAGCCAAAAGTCACAAAAATGGATGAGATATCCACCTTAGTTGACCCCCCCCACCACTGATGCCATTATACAGCTTACCAGCATTTCTTCAGTTTGTGATCGGCTTTGAAGAGTGCAGACATGTTCCCGCTCCACCGAAGAGCACAGCGCTGGACTCCGGAGGTAAGTATGGGGTGAGGGGTGTGTGTAGGGAGGTGGGGTGTGCAGAGGGTGGGTGCAGGTTGGGGGAAGGGAGGGGACCCGATGGCAAAGGACCATTTTCTTTGTTTCAAGTTATAATAAAAATTTATTTATTAAATTTTGATAACTGGTAACCCGCTGGGCCCCAAGGTCCCTTTTCAGGGCGACCTGGGAATTACATGGAATAATACATAGGGTAGCATACAGCACAGGTACATTACACTAGACAGAAATAAAAGAAAGAACACCAGGACCATTTCTTTTTTTTTTACAGGAAAGGAAAATGTTTGGCAACTAGGGTGGGTTCCATATTGTCCCATGAGTTTGTGGTGTGATGTTAGCCACATTGCGGTGGGCAGGGGCAGGAAAATGCTGATGCAATCAGCTTTTGAACATGGAGGCATGCTGCGGTGGGCTCCCAGTGTGCCACACAATCTTGGGAGGTTAATTATGCTGACAGGGGAATTGGGCATCCCTGAAGTCAGCTTGCTGAGGATTATGAGAGGCGGATGGCAACAGCCGCAACCATGTTTCTTGAAATGTTACACCAGGCAAGGCATGCCCTGCAATGACAGGGAGCACCTTCATTGCAGTGGCAAAATAGTTTCAGGTTGGTGGCATGCTTTTGCAGTGCTGTCATAGACAGTGTGCTATTTTAGTCGTGTCACAGAGCCCAGCCCAAAAAAGCATTGGCGCCATTGGCCACAACACGACTACACCTCCAAAACCTGCCACCACAATATGTTGTCTGCGCTGTGCACACAAGACGACATAAAAAGGACCATTATGGTACTGTAGGAAAGTTGCCATGAAGGTGTCTGAAGCACATCCCCCAACCAGTCTGGTTAAGCAATTCCTTTGCTGTTTTGGAGGAGTGGGATAGCCCCACAATGGCACCCACAGCCAAGACCAAGGTGGATGGGCAGATCCTCAGGGATGCAGCACCAGGAAAGGGGGAAAGAAAACCCCAGAGGAGGAGGAAGCTTCTCTTGGTGGGGACTCAGTTGTCAAGTTAAGGGAACCTAGTGGGAAGGACATGAGGTAAAGTGCATTTCAGAAGGCACTGCATGGTGGGATGAAAAGTGGATCAATAGGATCACAAGGGTAATGGCAAGGAGGGAGGAACTGGATGTTATCATCCACCTGGGGATGAATGTCCTGGCAGGAGACAAAGTGGAAGTAACTAGAATCCAAAAGGATTTCAGGAAGTTGGGGGGAGTCTGAAGCAAGTATAACACTTCAAGGAGGTAGTGTAGCACAGTGGTTTAAGGCTCTGAGCTGCAAACCTGGAGACCTGGGATTGAATCCCACAGCCCCCACTTGCATACTGTGTGACCCTGAGCAAGTCCCTTAACTTCCTTCTGCTCCCAGGTCGTACCTGTAAACAAGCTTCAGCTTAGTGTCTCTCGCCTGGCAAAGAAACAAAACAAAAAACACTCCATCTCCTTCTTGGAGGTGCCACCTGTCCATGGCAGGGGAAAGGCTAAGGCACTCCACATCCAGTAATTCAACTCCTGGTTGAAGGAATGGCATAGAAGGGAGGGTTATGGCTTTCTGGGGGACTGGGGCCCCAACTGGACAAATGCAAGCCTGTATAAAGATAATGGCCTGCATCCGTCAGGGAAGGTGACCCGAGTAAGAAGTGTGAATGCTTCAGTGACAAGCATTTAATGGCTGGGGGAAAGGGGAGTCAGGAAGGTCAGGCGACTTAGTATCACCCCCCCAGGCACATGCAGGAAAATTAGTTGAAGTCTGGGACACTGAGAGCAGAAGAAGAGTGGGAAGCAGTGAATTCTTGGCCACACACGAAAGACAATTGGGGAGGGGGGACAAAGCAGAGAAGTGGAGGGGGAAGGAAGCAGGAGAACAGCAGCAAGAGAAGGAGGGGGATAGGATACAAGACATGGAAGGCATGGTAACAAATGCCCACAGTCTGGGAAATTAAATCCCAGACCCGGAGGCATTGATAGTAGAGGCAGACCTGGACACAGTAGCAATAACTGAGACATGGTACACTGTTAATCATGGGACATTGATGTACCAGGTTATGCTCTGTTCAGGAGGGATGGGGGATAAAAAAGGAGGGAGTGGGGTCCTGTACGTCAGAGAGGCTATAAAGGTGACAGAGGTGCAGGGTAGACAGTGGGAGGCTGAGGCACTGTGGGTCATCCTTGAACCTGGCAAAGGCTCAGCAGTATGCACAGGGGTGATCTTCAGGCCTTTGGCACAGGGGAAGAAGTGGACAGGGAGCTTGTGGATGGAATACACAATATGGCAACAAAAGGTGAAGTCCTGCTGCTGGGGGGTTTCAGTATGTCAGATGTGGATTGAGCCACCCAGAAGCAGAAGCATCCTGGATTCCCTACGGGGGTAGGTCTAAGGCAGCTTGTGCTTGATCCAGAGAAAAGACCATTCTTGACCTGATACTGACCAATGGGAACAGAACGCAGATGTCTGTGTGGAGGGGCAACTGGGATCCGGCGACCACCACATAGTAAGGTTTAGCATGGAACCTGGGACCCAGTCCAGTCACACGAGGGCAAACATTTTGGATTTCAAGAAAGCAGACTTCACTGACATGGGGAGATACATCTGAATAACCTTCTTTAGAAGCTTATAAAAGGGTGTCATGTTGGAGGTATGAAGAAACACAGAAGACTGAGGATAGGGAGGTGTATCAGGTAAAACAGAGGGAAGCAGGTAAGGTAATGAAGGGATCAATGGCTCAGACAGAAGAAAGCATAGCCAAAGTGTATCAAAAGACCAGACTTTCTTCAGGTACATAAGCAAGGAGAGGAAGGCAAGGGGAAGGATTCTGAGGATTGGGAGGATGACAAAGAGAGACTGCACAGAGGGGATCAGAAAAAAGTGTACATCCTGAACAGATACTGCTACTGTTTTCACAGTGGAGAGAGAGAGACAGGGACAGTTCACCAAGGAACAACACGAACACTGGAGGGGGAAGTGGACACAGGTCCATTTTCAAAGGAAAGAACATTATTGAAGGGACTTCAAATTTTAGGTTGGACAAGGCCATAGGACTGGATGGATACACCCACGGGTATTAAGGGAACTAGGCAGGGAGGTGTTTGCTGTACTACTCATGGCCTTATTCAACAACTCACTGGAAACAGGAGTGGTTCCAGAGGACTAGAGGAGAGCAGACATAGTTCCATTTTGTAAGAGTGTCAGCAGGGAGCAGGCTAGCAAGTATTTTTTTTTTCCCAATTGTTTAGCCAGGTGAGACACACTAAGCTGAAAGCTTGTTTACAGGTGCAACCTGGGAGCACAGGGAAGTTAAGTAACTTGCTCAAGGTCACACAGTATGCAAGTGGGGGCTGTGGGATTCAAACCCAGGTCTCCAGGTTTGCAGCTCAGAGCCTTAAACCACTGCACTATACTGCCTCCCATCTGTCTTACTTGAGTCATGGGGAAATTAATGGAATCCATACTAAAAGAGAGATTGTTAGACTATCTTGAATCCAGTGGGCTGCAAGACCACAGGCAGCAAGATTCACAGGGGAAAGGTCATGCCAAATGAATCTGGTAGATTTCTTTGACTGGATGACCAGGGAAATAGACAAGGGGAGAGCAGTGGACATGATTGATCTGGAGTTTAGCTAGGCCTTCAGCACTGTGCCACACAGGAGGCTGATAAAGAAACTTAACAGCCTAGGGATGGGATCCAAAATGGTTAATTGGGTTCAGTGTGCCTGTGCAACTAGTTTTGTGCTTGTGTAACATAGATAATCTTTGGCTGTTCACCTCTCTATCCATAGGATATACCACCCTGTATGGGTATAAAGAGAAGGAACCCTAGAGGAGGGTTCCACTCCCTGAGGTGCCGCGGGAATGATTCCCTTGGCTGATGGTACCTTAGGAAGAACTCCGTGGGAAAGAAAGGCATGCCGCTGGAGGAGAAGGGGTAGATGGAGGGGCAGGGAAAAAATGCTAGTGTGTGGAGTGAGGAGAGCAGCCCTTAAATGGACTGAATGGGAATTTGTCCTGTTGCATCGCCCCCTTGAACTACAGACTGTAGCCTTCCAATTAGTACAGTAGCTAGTTAATGGATAAGAGACAGAGGGTGCTGGTTAACAGCACTCACTCTAATGATGAGAGAGTGATCAGTGGGGTACCACAGGGCTCAGTACTGGGACCAGTCCTTCTGAACGTAGGGGACACTGCAGAAGAACTGAAAGTAAGGTATGCCTTTTTTGCAGATGATATCAACATTTGCAATAGGGTGGACACCCAGGAGTGTCAGGTTAGTTGATATCTTGGAGGTAGAAGACTTGGTTTGCTGGCCAAGGCACCTAGCTTCACCTGAGCTTTTTCCTTCTAAGACTGCTTGAAAGGCAGAGTAGAGAAACTTACCAGAGCAAGGGAGAAGGATTAAGATGTAGTTTGGCTAAGCAGATTTACTGTGTGGTGGTGTTTTTATTTTTTACTCACAGGGATTGCTACTGTTTGTTGCTAACATTTCATTGCTTTATTTTTTCTCTGATTCAAATTGTTGTTGCTGGTATACCTTCTTCTGCATTATTACAAGGTGTGCCTACAGGTGTGTGCTAACAGATTACTCCTGTAATCTTCTGATTCAAATTGTCTTTTGCAAGGTATATCTTCTGTTACTGCTTTATTTTTCTCTGGAGCAAAGTGTTTCTTACAGCGTATATCTTCTTAAATTATTACAGGTGGTGCTTTACAGGTTTACAGTTTTATCTAACATTAGGATAAAGCTTTCAGGGTTACTGCATTTGTTATTGACTGATTGTTTCTGCTCTACCTCCTTGTTCTTTCGTCCGTGGTTCTTCTTTTAGGCAGGGGAAGGGCCCAGCCACCCACCCCATCCCAACCACCCCACGCTACACTCCTTTATAGGGTACCACAGTTGTGACATTTCCTGTGGCAGAGCAGGAAGGGCGGATCAGTGGGGCCTCCACAAGGTGATCTCATTTACAGGGGCACTAGTAATTTAACTTGTTATAACAAGTTAAACAAAGCACAATTAAACCATTACTTGCATTTTTTTTTCCCTTTTTTTTTTTTTCCTTCTAATTACTCTGACTAGGTTACAAACCCAGCAACTTATTTGGAATGGATTTCATTAACTGCAGGTACTGTGGAACAATTTTCAGAAGGACAGTCTTACAGGATTTAGGACACTGTCCTACATGCTGGGCCTTTGGAGATCTTAGGGCTCAGCTCCGGGCAGCATGGGCAGAGATTGCACGCCTCAAATTTCATATTGAAGAGGAAATACATTATAAGAACCACCTGCCATTTCCCCAGCATCCAATAGAAAACCTCGACCAGCAGAGGGTAGTTGGTCCAGGAGGTTGGCAGGTGGTTAGGAGGAGCAAATCAGGTGCCCCATCACTCTCTGCTCTCCAACACATTACCTCCAAAACCATATAAACACTACAAACAGGTATCTGCCTCTATCTCTGAAATCAAATAAAGAGGCAGAAGACACTGCAGAAACAGAACACTGCACGGCACAGGAGCTAGCACAACAAAACTCACCCAAATCAGGAACCAAAACCTAAACAAGCACAAAGGAAATCCAAAAAACTTCTGATCATAGGAGACTCCATGATTCGGGGAGTTGATACCCATCTCCAGCCAGGGTGATGGTCAGATGTCTCCCAGGTACATCCGCATGGAGAGACACTGACCGCATTGCTAAAATTGTTCACAAAGCAGGAGAAAACATTGATGTCCTAGTACACATAGGGACTAATGATCTCGCCAGCCGGTCAGTTGTGGAGACCAAGGAACACCTGACTAGGCTGGGTGACAAACTATCATCTATTTCGTCCGGCATCTCCTTCTCTGAGATCCTGCCAGTCTGGGAGAGGGGAGCAGATGGACGGAAGGTCAGAGAAGGGGAGATAGGGGAGCTAAACACGTGGCTCAAGGACTGGTGCCAGGAAAAAGGACACAGATTTGTAGGAACTGGCAACAGTTCTGGGAGCGAAGTTCTTTAAATTTGATGGACTGCATCTGACTAAGGAGGGAGTCAGTGCATTGGGGCAGAAGTTTGACGTCTTGCAGAATATTTAAACTAGCAAATGGGAGAGGGTGCAGCACCCATCACGTCGAATGGGAAGAACACCCCCCCCTCAGCTAGTGGTCAAACAGGAATTCAGCATGTTTGCCGTTCATTTGCATCACCAGGTAAGAAAAAGGTTTGTCTCCCATATGACGACAGGAGTAATGCCAAACTTCACCCAACAACTAACACACACCAAAATCTGGCCAATGGAAAATCATGTACACAAATGCTCACAGCCTGGGAAACAAGATCCCAGACCTGCAGGCAATAATGTCAGAGGCTAAACTGGACATAGTAGCAATTAGTGAGACGTGGTTTACCAGTAACCACACTTGGGAGACTTCAGTACCTGGCTATGTATTGTTCAGAAGAGACCGAGGTGCAAAAAGGGGGGGAGGAGTGGCCCTGTATGTTAATGAAAATATCAAAGCTACAGAAATTCAGAATACACACAAGGAGCCAGAAGAACTGTGGGTCACCCTGGAAACAGAAAATGGGACAGCCATAAGAACTGGGGTTGTCTACAGGCCCCAGACCAGAGGAGGACATAGACACATTACTGTTAGAAGATATACAAAACATGACAGCTAAAGGAGGTTCTGATAATGGAGACTTCAACATGCCAGATACAGATTGGTCAATACCAGCAGGAACATCTGCCAGAACTAGACTCATAGTGGATTCCTGCAGGAGGGCCTCAAACAACTGGTACAGCAACCCACAAGAGACAGGGCTATCCTAGATCTAGTACTGACTAACAAAGAAGGGATCACAGATCTCCAGGTGAAGGTCACCTGGGGGCCAGTGACCATCACATGGTATGGTTCAATTTGGCTACTACATCTAAATCATCCCATTCCAAGGCAAAAATATGGGACTTCAGAGGAGCTGACTTTGATAAGATGGCCAACAGAGTTAAGCTAGCCCTGGCAAAAAGAAACACAGGTGAGGGGGTACAGGCAAAGTGGGCAAGCATTAAGGATGCAATACTTGAAGCAACATCCCATTGTGTTGAACAGAAAAGGAAGTGCAAAAGAAAAAGGAAACCACTTTGGTTCTCAAATACAGTAGCAGAAAAGGTCAGAGCCAAAAGGCTGGCCTTCAGGAAATATAAGGGAACACAGCGGGATGAAGATAGGGAGGCATACCAAACTGCCCTAAGGGAAGCAGGTAAGGCAGTAAGGCAGGCAAAGTCCCAAACTGAGGAAACACTAGCACGAACAGTAAAGAAGGTGACAAGACTTTCTATAGATACATTAGTGAAAGGAGAAAGTCCAGGAGGGATATTGCTAAGCTTAATGGAGAAAAGGGAGCATGTGAGGAGGAGGACCCTGTAAAGGCATCTATCCTAAATAGATACTTTTGCTCAGTATTTACTGAAGAGAAGGTAGGGCAGGGCCCACAGCTCAGCATCATGGACACAGGGGAGGGAGGTGAGCACTACTCCCTTCACAAAAGAAAGGGTCCTACAAGAGCTTGCTAAGCTCAGGGTGGATAAGGCAATGGGACCTGATGGCATACATCCCAGGGTACTTAAGGAGCTAAAGGAGGAACTAGCAGAGCCATTAGCAGAATTGTTTGGTGAGTCTCTGAGCACAGAAGTCCCAGAAGACTGGAGAAGGGCTCATGTGATCCCGCTCCACAAGAGTGGTAGCAGGGAGGAGGCGGGGAACTACAGACCAGTCAGTCTTACCTCAGTAGTGGGCAAGATTATGGAGGCACTCCTTAAGGAAAGGATAGTGCAACACCTGGAATCCATAGGGGCACAGGATCCAAGACAGCATGGGTTTACAAAAGGAAGGTCCTGTCAAACTAATCTCATAGATTTCTTTGACTGGGTAACCAGAGTGGTGGACCAGGGGGAGCAGTTGATGTAGCCTACCTTGACTTCAGCAAAGTTTTGACACTGTTCCACATAGAAGATTGATAAATAAGCTGGGTAGGCTCGGGGTGGGTCAGAAGTTGGTCAACTGGGTGGCAAACTGGTTGACGGGCAGAAAACAGAGTGGTGGTAAATGGTATACAGTCAGAAGAGATGCAAGTCATAAGGGGGTACCTCAGGATCAGTTCTGGGGCCAGTCCTCTTCAACATCTTCATTAGTGATCTTGCAGATGGACTAGAGGGTAAGGCTTGTCTGTTTGCAGATGACACCAAGATCTGCAACAGAGTAGATGATCCAGATGGGGTGGGCAGAATGAGAAGAGATCTGGATAAACTAGCAGAATGGTCAGAAGAGTGGCAACTGGGATTTAATGCAAAGAAGTGCAAAATCATGCATATAGGGAAGAGAAACCCTGAAGCCACCTATAGGCTGGGAGGGAGTTGCTAGCAGTCACAAAGGAAGAAGAGACTTGGGCATCATCATCACTGATGACCTAAAATCATCAAACAGACCTCTAAAGCAGTAGGTAAGGCTAGGGGGGTGTTAGGGTGTATTAGTAGGGGTATCACAAGTCGTAAGAGGAGGTAATAATCCTCTGTACAAGACACTGGTTAGGCCCCATCTGGAGTACGCGTGCAGTATTGGAGGCCACACCTTCACAAGGACATTAACCAAATTGAGGCAGTCCAGAGAAGGGCAACCAAAATGGTGCAGGGACTGCATCAGAAGACATATGAGGACAGATTAGCGGAGCTCAATATGTATACCCTTGAGCAAAGGAGGAGAGAGGTGATATGATCGAGGCATTCAAACACCTTAAGGGCATAAACAAGGTGAAAGAGTCTAACATGTTTAAATATAAGAAAAATAGCAGGACAAGAGGACACAGCATGAGATTAGAGGGAGGCCGATTAAGGGGAATGAGGAAATTCTTTTTCACAGAAAGGGTGGTGGATGCATGGAATGGCTTACCACAAGAAGTGGTGGCTATGAATACAGTGCAGGGCTTCAAACAGGCATGGGATAGGCATAAGGGAGCAATACAAATGACTATGAATAGATAGGCCACTGACAGAGCAAAGGCCGATGGCACATTTATAAGGTAGAAAAAGAAATGGGCAGACTGGATGGGCCTTGCGGTCCTTATCTGCCGTCAACTTCTATGTTTCTATGTTTCTATGAGTGGAGGAGAGAATGGGCAGGGATGTTTTGAATTTTGAGAAGTAAAAAGCATGGCAGTTGGATTCAATGCCAAAAAGTGCAAAATCATGCAGCTAGGGCATAGGAACCCAAGAGCTGAGTATAGGATGGGGGGGGGGGTTATTGACAGTCAATAAACAGGAAAGGGATCTTGGGGTTTTTATGTCTGAGGGCCTCAAGGTGGCACTGTTGCAAAGCAGTGAGTAGCTCTATTGGGATGCTGGGGTGTGTAGGGAGGGTATCTCCATCAGGAGGATGGAGGTGGTGTTACCAGACCCCACCTGAAGTGCGATGTAATTTTGGAGAACAAACCTCAGAAAGAACATAGACAGGGTGGAGGAAGTCCACAAGAGTGCAACTAAAATGGTGCAGGATTTACATGAGAAGCCCTAAGAGGAGAGACAGAGGGATCACAGCATGTACACCCTAGAAGAGAGGAAAGAGAAAAGTGACATGATACAGGCCTACAAATATCTTACAAGAGTGAACAGGGTCCAGGGGAGTCTCTTTCAAATGTGAAAGAGCGCCAGGACTGGGGGAATGCAATGAAGCTGGGGGTGCAGGTCAAGAGAGATGTGAGAAAATATTAGTAGATGCCTGGAACAGATTGCCAGTTGAAGTGGTGGAGGGTAAAACAGTAGGGGGCTTCAAGCATGTGTGGCATAGACATAGAGAAGAGGTGGGGAGGTGGGAAGGTCGATGGAGATCAGACAGCATGTGAGAAGGAAGATGCAGCAGGAAATATCTAGGCAGATTAGGTAAGCCAAGTGGTCCTTTTCTGAAGACAAATTCAGTGTTTCCATGTTTTTATGTGTAACTCCCCTGTTACCCGGGGTTACTAGAATCCCAATAAGACCTAGTGATAGGCAGGGAAGACAGCTTGTGAAACTCCAGTTAAATGGATTTCACACTGTCTCACTCTGTTCTCAGTCTCAGCTGAGACTGAGGGATGACATCATTTAGAACTGTCGCAGCTGCATAAGCCACACTGGAATGTTGCAGTTGGAGGTTAGAGTAGAATGTTGAGGAATTTGAAGTCAGTCTGAGAGAGAGTCTGTAGGGTTCATCAGAGGTGCTCTGCTGAGTGCAGACCCTCAGAGCTCTAAGCTCTGTTAAAGAGCTACTTTTGTGTTTAAGTGTGTGTTTCCACCTGAAGAGAAACACAAGAACTGCATATTGAAGTGGAGACTGCTTTCAATGGTTCAGGGCCCCATCCCTGCGGGGATGGGGGGAAGGTATCAGCCTGTTTCCAGGGGCAACCCCCTTGGTCCGGCTAAGGAGAAAAGAAGCTGCCTGTTTAAGTTCGTGCTGAGACACCAGAAGCTCTGAAAGAGAGTTCCTTGAGGAAGAAACACCTGTGGGGCACCTGCTACCAAAGGGTGAGTTCGTGCTGCTAAAGGGCCATGTGTTTTCACCTGCATCATGATGAAACTAAAGGGACTGTTACTGTGGGGTCAGGAAAAGACAGCCAAGTACAGTTTGGAAGATGTGGGGATTGGACTGTTTAACTCTGTGGGGGGTCTAGAGTAATGGACACAGCCACTTATTAAGTATGTTCAAGTCCAGCACAAATGGGAAGAAAAGACAGTAGATTGAATGTGAAATACATTTAAAAAGAATCTACACAGCAAAGTGTTTTAAAGGATGAGGTGTTACAGTCCAGAGAAATGGCCGGGTATGAATTGTGGGAATGAGAGGTGGGAGATCCCCTATCAGCAGTAACCAAATTCACCTCTACGGATTTGCTCTGGGGCACTTGTTGCTTTCTCTTAGGTACTTGGCTAGTGCCTGAGGAAAGTACCCAGACGTGGGATTGATGAGGAAAATTTCTTTAAGGAGCAGAAGTGCTCTTAGGTGGTATAGGGAGCCACCAGTAAATGTTTCCATGCCATATGGAAAGTGTCCAAGTGGCTGGCTAGGGAGCCGAGCCAGGGAAAACCCAGAGCAGCGTACTAGTTCAGGCTGTGTGCCCAGTGTGTTTCAGAGCCCGAGGGCTAAAGTGATGAGGATGTGTTCTGATCTCCATAAATCTGCATTACCAGGAGTGTAGCCCTGTGGGGGTCCATCTATGCTTTGTTTATTCTGTTGGATGTGAATAAAAGTCACACTTCAGAATCCCACTTCTGGTATTGGATATTACAGTTACTGCTTCCTTTGTCCAGAGTTACTTGGGAGCCCCTGTTGCAGAGTAGCCAAACCTAGCCAATGTGCCAAGTGACATATTCCTCCCTGAACCCAGCCCACCAGGTAGAGCAGTCAGAAAGAAACAGCATACCTGGGGGGGGTTACATATGTTTATGATTGTACGCCTTCTATAGAAACAGCTTTTACTGCAGTAGGCATCTGATTGTGAACTGTCATTCAGTTGGTGGCTGCTATGGATGTGAGTGGAGGGTCTATGCTGGTCACCATTCACATAGGTTGGGGGCAAGTGGGGGTAGTTGTAGTGGTACTGGGTGGGCTGGTCTGAGGGGTAGATATTATACTTATGGGGCAGGGGAATCACTCAACACTAAGGATGTGGTATGGAAGAATTACAGCTCTTGCCAGACTACTAATTGGGACACGTGGGGAACCCTGGTCTGGATATCAGGCAAATGGTACTGAGGAATTACTGATCTTATCACGTGTCTGATTGCAGCCCAGTTGATCAGTGGTGGGGGGGTCTGCTGTCTGCTGGACACATGGGATAGATGTTTTATTACACAGGCATGCAGTTTGGGGGGGTGGGGCACTGGACACCAGGACAGTTATGCCATGTACCAGTGGAGGGACCAGGGCTTGTGGTAGCCTGACATGGCCAGGTGTTGGAAGTGTAGGTACGCACAGTCCATAACACCTGGTTTGGGGAACCAGTAACTAGTGTTGCACTAATGGATAGCTACACCTCCCCAAACCTCCCAGTATGCCGATGTGCCCCTATGTGCAATGTGCTGTCAGCTGCTTTACACAGGTGCACAAGAATGGATTATGGCCACTTACAAATGGGCTAGTGACTTGGTAACCAAGCAATCATATAACCCTGTGCAGTACTATCCTGCCTTAGAGGTACAAATTGGGATTAGCAAGTTGATAACTTGTCTAACACTCGCAAAAAAGCTTGAATATTTTGCCTTAGGGCTTTTTAAAACCATTGCAACTTTGTTAAATGAACAAAGAAATACCCCGGAGTTGTGGTTGGTGACGGTGCACCTTGGCCCCATGCCTACTGCCGGACCCCACCCACCTGGGTCCCAATCCTCTGCGTGCCTCTGCTGCCTGGATGATGCTGGATGTCTTGGGCGCCAGAAGGAGTGGCAGCCCCACCCTATGGATAAGCCAGGGAGGTCTCTCACCAGGTGGAGGTAGACATTAGCAGAGCCTCGGGAGGGGACCCAGAGTGTTGGGGTGGGCAGGTTGGGTAGGAGAGAACTGGGGATGACATCTGAGAGAGGACACATCTCCAGTGATCAGAGGAAAAAGAGTTGGTAAAAAAAAAGAAAAATTCCCAAACAGCATTCCCCCTTTTGATTTGAACCCAAATCGCCTTTTGATAATGTAGCCACCAAACTACCTGACTATCTAACCGCTGCAGGTATTAGCAAACCCAAACCCACTGGTATCAGTTCAGAAAGACATCCTGAATTTTGTCCCTGGGTACCTAAATGCCAAGCTGAAGCTGGTTGACCAGCACTGGCACACCCACCTGAACCAAACAACTCCCCACATGTTCCCCTTTAAATCTTGAACTGGCTTTCAGCACCAGTGGACTTGAACACAGATAACTACATACAGTATATATATTCCCCAGGTGCAGGGCAGTTCCTGCCTTCACTCACAGCTCTGCTGTATTAGTCCTAGGATGGCACACATGCCTGAAATCCTAGGAAAATGGATCAATGGATGCAGAACCAGGCCTGATGCTTAACATGTGAAGGTGTAGAAGCTGCAGCTTTGATCTTCAGTACGACCCAAGGTCCTGCAGCCTGGCACCCCCCCTCGGCCCACTGTAGGGCATCACACAAGACCCACCAGCCACAAGGGATACAGACACAGGAGTGTCTCCATGGTCTGGCTCCCCCACAGGTCAGAGCACCCCAGTACCTGGGCACAAACCCATAATCCTTTGCCACCAGCAGCCCCACTTGATGAGGGTCCGCGAGCTCCCCACCTGGCATGTTTAGGATTGATTCTTCAGATCATTTCCATTCTTTCCTCAGTTACCTGCTACTCTGTGTAGTCAAGCAGTCTCAGCTACCTTCTTGAATATCAGGCTCTGGGGGGGGGACTGTGCAGAGTCTGAAAATCCAGTGATTTAACACAACAGTCTCCCATTTTGCTGCATCTCAGGAGCAGACAGCAGGCACCCACCCAGACAGCACCCGCTCACCCCCCCTGCCCCCACAGTCTTTCAACTCCAGCACAGTGGCCACTCTTGTACTCTGGCTCACACATAAGTTCAGCAACTGTTTTTCAGAAATACATCAGGAAAGTCCCTTTTCTCACCATGCAGGTGCTAGTCGACCCCAGACAGAAGAGGCTCTCTTGTCAGGTTCTTAAAACCTGGGTTTAAATCCAGTTTTCACGTCCATTTTCTACAATCCAGTTTTCTCTGCCAAAAAACAGTCCTTTAACCTTGTCTTTCCCCTTTACTGTTGACGCCTTGTCATTGCAGAACCTTTTTCTCTTTTTCTTACTTCTCTCTTCAAAAATGTTTAATCATCCGTGTCTCACCAATGTGGTGCAGATAAAACTGAAGAGGCTTTCTCCCCATTTTCTTGACACAAATCCATTTTCTTAATCCTTTTTCTTAATCCATTTAACCTTTACTCTGAACAATTTCAGCACTGTGGTGCAATTTCTCTGGCAGCAACAGGATACTGCAGATCTCTCTCTCTGCAGAGTTGCCTGTAAAATCCTCTTTTCTCTCTAGATGGAGAAAGGCACAACCAGCTCTGGGGGACAGATGGCCGGCAGCCCCCCTCACAGCCCCACAACCCCACCTTCTCCCTAAGGGCTGGAGACCTCCTCCCTGTGGAGGGGCTTCCTTCAAACTGTACTTTGAAACCAAAGTTCTTTCCCCTTGGCAGCTTTCTGGCAGCTCCCCAATGGCAGGAGCAACTGTCAACCAAAATTAACATGTACAAGGTTCCTGCGACACCTCACTGGTTGCTGAAAAAGGCTCATAGACTGTCCCTGGTATTTTTCCCAAGAGTCTTCACTGAAGTTCTACTCTTGAGCAGCCTCTTCCCTCTGATGGCCCAACACAAAATTTAGGATTTTTAGTTATTTTCTAGCCAGTTGCTAACGCTGAAACTTGTTTTCCCCAGCACCAAACAGGCTGATAAATATGTGTAGTATAACAGCAGCAGGAATGAGGAATAAATGTTCTAGCTCTACCTGGATTAGGTGAGTGGGGGACCACCAGACTACCGAAGAATTATTATTTTTTCATTGTGTCCAGAACTGGCAGTGTGTGTGTGTGTGGGGGGGGGGGTGTTGCTGGTAGGCTGCATGTGTGCAGTTAAAACACGATTTCCAGAATCATTAACTAGCACTAACCACACAGTGTGTTAGCACTTCAAGAAAGCATTTAATATACCTGTACGCCTTATATGCAGTAGAGTAATCCCCAGTTGTATGAGCAATTAGTAATCCTGTGCAAAAAAAATAGTGCCACATTAACAGGTTAGCACTGCACAGAAGAATGCTTTTTAAAATAGTACCAGCCATGCTTATCTCAATGCAGTGCTAATTCTGTTACAGTGGTATGTGGGCTCCCATTTTCAGATTAGTGTTGTGCATTCCTAAGTGCTCCACCTGACATAGTGCACAGCCACAGAAGGTGGTGGTAAATGGCACTCACTCCAATGAGGAGAGAGTGACCAGTAGGGTGCCGGAGGGCTCAGTAATGGGACACATCCTCTTCGGTGTCTTTATAAGTGGCATAACAGAAGAACTGGAAGGGAAGATGTGCCTTTTTGCAGATGACACCACAATCTGTAGTAGTGTTGATAGGTGCAGATGGAGAGAATGAGTAGGGACCCTAGAAAACTGAAAGAGTGCTTTGGGACATAGCAGCTCAGCTTCAAAGCCAAAAAGTGCAAAATCAAGCATCTAGGGAATAGAAGCCTAGAGGGAGTATAAAATGTAGGGGGAGCTACTTATGGTCACTAAGGAAACCTTTTATATAGCACTGTGCTCCATATGCAGGAGAGGATTACTCATTTGCATGCCCGTAGTAGTATATATGCACACGCACATGATCAGGTTAGCATCAAGTGATGCTGAATACGACACCGATCCAACCATGCTGTTCCCACAGTGTAATGTTTAGCTCTGCATGCTAACCTTCTGAAAATGGGGCCCTAATTGACTAAAAATCCTGGCCGATGCCTCTTAAGATGCAGAAGGTAAACATAAAAGGGTCATCTTATCTATCTCTTTATGTATTGTTTTATCGTATTTTGCTTGCAAAACCTTTATCCGGTTTCAAAACATTGTGATGTGACTTAAAATGTTTATAACAGACTAGTTAAAATACAGTTTGTTTTCTTCTTTTACCTATATGCTGTCTTTATTTACTTATAAAAACACAGTCTGGTGGGCTGGCCTAGCAGCTTGGTGGTGATTGCACTGCCTCCCATGCCAGTGGCCCAGTTTTGGGGCTGGACCTGGGATGCACAGGGGTTAGCTGGGGGGGGGATATGATTGAGCATCTTGGGGGCTGCTCTCCTGTCAGTGAGGGGAAGTCTGACCACCCCGCTCTTCAACATCCACCTAGCTGAGGAGGGCTGGCAGGGCAGTGGAGTTGCATAAGTGGGAGGGCTCAGGCAGGCACAAAGCAAGCATGTGCCTTTAAATGCAATTGCATCATTGCATACTTGGCTGCCCAAGGGATGAATCCAAAGGTAGAAAACCCCCAATGGCAGAATGATCCAACAACCTGCTGCAGATTCTGCACTACTAACCAGACTCTGCTCCTGTCTGAATATGTGTCTCCTTGTCAATGGCCCTCCACCTCCTGGCCCCAACACAGGGGATATATGTGTGTGTGTGTGGGGGGGGGAGAATCTCAGAGCAAGTATGTCCTGGGGTTGGTGGGAGATTGGGCTGGAGATGTCAGTGGGCAAAGGGGTCGCAGAGTGACTAAGGAGATAAAAATCTCTATGGAAAAAAAGAAGAAATAAAACACAGTTTGAGAAGCTCAAACCCCAAAACAGACTGTGAATGCCTCCAGTGAGGCATCACAGTAAAGTTATTTAGTATAGAAACAATGAAAATTATATGCATATGCCAGCTAAACTCCTGATGAGAATTGGATACTGAGGGATTGCAGCAAAAATATATATTTTTGTTTCTTAACAAAGAAACGTTTATTAAACAAAACAAAATAAAAACAAAAACTTAATCAAAACATAGTCCATACAGTACAAACTAGCAAAGATTTTGGCTTACACTTTCACAGCTCCTGAAGTGCTTCCCAAGCATTCAGCTCAGATAAGTTGCTGGACTAATACAGTAATTAATTACACATAAATCCAATCAAAAATTTAACTTGGAAAAATGCATGCAGTCCCCTATGTATACAGGTGTGTTTGGAATATCCAGTATTAGTTTCCTATACAAATGTGTTGTAACAGTAAATGAAGGCAGCACTTATTTATAAGAATAAACTACAGCATTTTAAATTAGTTCTAAAAGTTTCTTGTCACATCACAATGTTCTGAAATTTGATTAAAGGTGTGCAAGCAAAACAAGATGTAAAACCACATAAAGAAGTATAATAAGAGATAGCCCTGTTTTGTTTACCCACCATGCTCTGCAGTTTTAAACATCCTTTCCTCAAGCCAGCAGCTAACTGAAGGCAACAGGCAAGGAGTGCAGCTGCAGGCCATTCAAGGGGGAAGGGCAGAGGGATGGGTAGTTTCAGAACATAGTCCATTTCAGTATATAGTTTATTTGTTTCAGTATATAGTGTATGTGAATTTTTCAGTCTACAGCGTATGTATTTCAATACATAGTGTATGTGTTTCACCATGTAGTGTATTTGTTTCACTATATAGTGTATGTGTTTTTTTTAAACATACTGTATATGTATTTCAATATGTAACATATTTCTTTCAGTATATAGAGTATGCAACATTTTTTAATAGAGAGGGTGTTTTAAATATATAGTGTATTTGTTTCAGTATATAGTGTATGCAGATTTTGCAATGCATGGTGTATTTATTTCAATATATAGTGTATGTATTTCAATATAAAGTGTAGATGTTTCAATATACAGTGTATTTGTTTCAGTATATAGTGTATGTGCTTTTTCAGTGTGTAGTGTATGCATTTCAATATATAATGTATGTATTTCAATATATAGTGTATTTGTTTCAGTATATAGTGTATGCAGATTGTTTTCACTATATAGTGTATGTGTTACAATGTATAGAGTATTTGTTTCAGTCTGTAGTGTATGCATCTCAATAGGTAGTGTATATGTTTCAGTACATAGTACATTTGTTGCACTATATAGTGTACGTGGATTTTCAGTACTCAGTATGTGGATTTCAGTAGATAGTGTATGTATTTCACTATATAATGTATGTGTTTCACTATATGATATATGCATTTCAGTATACAGTATATGTATTTCACTATATGATGTATATATTTCAGTAGATAGTGAATGTGGTTCACTACATTGTGTGTGCATTTCACTATGTGATGTATATATTTTACTATATGATGTATGTATTTCACTATGTAGTGTATGTGTTTTACTATACAGCCAGAGAATATGAATTATTTCCCATAATGTCTTGCCATACAAAAGTTCCACGTTCTCTCTCTCTTTCTCCTCCCACTGCACTCACGCAAGCTTTTGTTGTGGAGCTGGCAGCTGACGGAGCTTGGTAAATTTCAGCTGCCACTCCAAGTTGCTCATTTTGTGTGATAATAAAAGGTTTGCTCATGCAGCACAGGGACTGACAGTGTTTACCCACGTCAAGGACTGTAAGGACTAGGCTAAATGCCCTTTGGTCAGGCAGTCTCCTACATAAAAAATAAATAAATAAATACAAAAACTTTTTGTTTTAAAATTCATGGTAACCAAATAAATACATAAGAAGGGCTTACAACCAAAGCTTTATAAAGAAAAGCCTTCTTGATAATGGAATAAGGGGTTACTACTGTTACTCGATTTCCCCTGTGGAACTTATTAAAATGTAATTACACATAGACGGAAATAGAAAATGTAGTGTCTTACCAGACCTCAGGACTGCATCTGGGGTTTACTATAGGAGAGTAGCATCCTCTGCAGTCCCCTCCCTGTCACTCAAAGTAACTAAGGAGGGACCCTTGGTTTAATTACTATGCAATTAAGCATATTTAGGGTTATAGTAACCCTTTAATAACCATTTTAAACATGTCTTTGCTTGCAAACAAAGTGGAATCTTATGTTAAACTGTGTTTTTCTTCAAATAGGTTAAGGGATTAGTCAAGTGACCCCACCAAAAGGTATATAACCTCTCCACTGAGGCTAGTAGGGCATTTCAGCCTTGAGAGTGGAGGTGAGAGGTTCTACTGCATGAGTAGACAGCCATTGATGCAGATGAGAAGGATCTAAGGAGCTCTAAGATCCAAGGCTGTATTGTTATAAGAAGCTACTGTTGATAAGTAGCATTTTCTTTGCATTTTTTTTTGTTTTGTCTATTTTTTATTTTCTAACTATTTAAAAAAAAAATATCACACTGCAGTGTGTTTCACACCTGCAAATTGCCTTGTCTGAAGTTTATTTCCCACATGCTGTGACACTGAACATGAACTTATCAGTACAGTGCCCACAGTTCTGAATCCATGAAGTGACATAGTCAAAACTCCAAATTCTTGGTTCCAGGAAAGGAACTGCACAGATGTCCATACAAAGAAAACAATACAAAACACAACTGACAGCTTCAGTTTTTATTTAGGCACAGTTAAATAGGGATCCTTTAGAGGTATCAATATAATTTATGAAAATAGAGATGTTACAAGCAGCTGCGCATAAGTAATAAATTCCTGTCCCCTTTAAAGAGGTTTTCTAACCCCAATAGATTACCTTTCTAACTGTCTCTGTGATACCATTTTCCGGGCACCCACTCATGAATACAGAAGACTCTGAAACCTATGTAAGGTTTCCATCAGAGCTGCATAGGGCAATTACCACCATTGGCTTCTTAGTACCTCTGTCAGTAACTCTCGTGGCTTTTGGGGTCATGTTAACACCATTCTGGGAAAAAACAAGTGCAATGCCATCTCTGATATGATAGTGGCTGGTTGTAGCTATAATAACCCGCTCACCATCGTTGATGCTCTTAACTCCAGATTCAATTACCTCTCCTCCTACTCTGCACCTCCAGGGCCTCCACAGGGCAACTTTAAACCTTCCAACTGGCGTGGCCTAGTGGCACTGAGGGTTGATGCTCTGGACGCCACACCTCGCATCACGCTGGCGACCCGAGTTCGGGAGCGAGCTCGGGTGCCTGGGGTCGGCAGGGGAGGGACTGTATTGAGCACCCACTGGGCTGCTCTCCTGTTCTGGGGGAGGGCACTGAGGAGCTCTGCGCTCCAACGGCCCCTGGTGGAGATCGGGGGCACTGCAGTAGCGCAGGCTGCACGTAATGGCATGCCTGACACTGGCAGGGTTGTTGTACGCCAAAAAGCATTGGGGAGGTGCACATGCGGAGGGTTGGGTGGGCAGAACAGAACACAGGAAAATCCCGGCTCGTGGGGCAGGCGACAGCACTGGTCCCCCATGCCCTCTGCCTGGTTCCTCCTCGGATGGCCTTCCAAGATCCTCCATCCAGGGCCCACCTGCAGTCAGAGTCTGCCTTGTTAAAGAGCCCAAGAGGTGTAGGGCTACCCTTCCTGGGTGTGTGATACTGGGGGTGCCGACTGCAGGGGAAGGGAGAGAGGAGGTACAGTCCGAGGGAGCCTCTGGTGGGCAGGATAAGGACCAGATGCCTGACAGAGGTCCTCACGAGCCACGACTGGAGTGAAAGAAAGTCTAAAAAAAAATAAAATAAATAAATAAACCTTCCAACCTTTGCCCAGTCTCCAAGACTGAAATCCTAAGATTACTTAAGTCCATCTCTCCTACTGGGTCAGTCGGGGTGGATGGACTCCTACCAAAATTCCTAAAAACTATTGCCCATTCTATAGTCTCTCCAGTGACTCAACTCTTCAACCTGTCCCTACTCACAGGACATGTCACTTGCCTCTGGAAGACTGCTCGAGTAGTCCTTGTCCACTAAAAGGGGGACTCCACTAACCTGGATAACTACTACCCTATTGCCATCCTCGCCATCCTCTCTAAAATCCTGTAGAAAATCATAGCTACCCAGGTCTTGGATCACCTCCACTCTTTCAATCTCCTCACTCTGGATCAACATGGTTTTCGATGAGGGCACGGTACACCCACTGCTCTCATACAGTTTACAAATGATGTCAGACTCACGACGGATAATGTCTCTCTCACTGGGGCTACTTTTTGTTGATCTAACGAAAGCGTTGACCACCTGCTGCTCCTTTCAAAGTTGTCATCTCTTGGCTTCTCCACCTCTGCTACCACCTGGTTCCAAAACTACCTTTTGGAGCATCAACAATTTGTCCAGATTGGAGGTGCCAAGGCCTCCTTCACTCCTACCTGGATCGGAGTGCCCCAAGTCTTGATTCTTGGCCCTCTCCTGTTTACAGTCTTTATAAATGATCTCCCACCGCTTACTGGTCCTTGCTCAGCCCTGTTATATGCCGATGATCTGGTTTTTTACTCTTCCTCTTCAAACCTTTCGGACATCAATCAGAATCTTAATCACAACTTCAATACCTTTCAGCTCTGGCTATTGCAGAACAAGCTTCTCCTCAATAAAAATAAAACTGTGACTATGCTCTCAGGCTCAGGTTCAGAAAGTTGGTCCTGTACCCTACTTTATGTATCAGAACACTAGATGGCTCTCCCCTAAACACAGTTACCTTGTTTAAATACTTAGGAGTCACCCTTGATCCTGCCCTGGACTTTGACCTGCACCTAACTACAGTCATCAAATCTGTTAATATTCAACTGGGACTGGCATAAGGTCAGACATAGCCTAACACCCGTGGCGAGGCTGTCCATTACACAAGGGATCCTGAGACCCAAACTGGCATATGGGTTAATAGCCTTTCTGGCAACTACTGGAGGGCTCCTCCAAAAGTGGGATGTCTGCTACAACAACATTTGCCATTTTGCTCTGTCACTACCTAAGCTTACTCACCGATGCTCACTATACTCCAGCCTGGGATGACTTACCCCCTCAGCCTTCTGTCAGTTTACTTACTCCTGCCTTATAAAGAATATAATCTCCTCCCAGATACCTGACAAACTGGCTTTACTGCTCAAGCCTGTGACCTCTGCCTACCCCCTGAGATCAACCGACAAATCTCTACTTGTCCAACCGAGATTTAAAACCAAAATGTGTGACAATGCCTTCTCAGTCTGTGCCCCTAAGCTGTGGAATTCCCTTCCACTGAATCTAAGAAACTCCCCTTCTCCATGCAGCTTGAATAGGACCTTTGTAATGCTCCTTTAAGCTCTGAACCCTGCTCCTGTAATGTGTCCACCCACTTCTTTGTTGGTTCCTACCTGCACCTACCTCTACTACTCTCTCATCTGCCTGGGAAATCCTGCTACTCCTCCCCTAGCACTTACCCACAAGATGTTGATTTAAAGATTGTTAGTTATTTGCACTTGCATCCTGTTTTTATTTCTACATATTGTTTCCTGCAAATGTACTGTCATTGCTGAAAATTTTGTATAGCTGTATTGTGACTGATCTCTAGCCTGTTTCTGTACCGATTCTTGTTCACCTGATTTTTCTTTGTATTTACTGTTGTCCACATGCCCTCTGTTATAACCTTCTAGGTCATACCTGAAAATAGGCAACCATCCTGTCTAATGTGCCTACCCGGTGAACAAAAACTAAATAAATAAAATAAATAAATAAAGCACAGTAATAGCAAGCCAGCAAGGCTCACCAGTTTCAGGGTGGCAGAAACTATTTTTAGTCATACCGGAATGTGTTCTAACACTAACCTAGTGCCCAGGAACTCTCAATTCACTCCCACAGTGCAGGGCAGGCAGCTGCCACAGCTCGACATTGAACGTGGCCCTTCCTTCCTTCTTACCTCCAGTGTATACATCCTCCCCCCCCACAAAGGTTTTCATCCTCCTTAGGCAGGTCTTGGCAGCTTATCAGCCCTGTCTCTGTTCCCTACGGTCATCCACTTACCTCCTCTGGGTCTGAAAGCAGGTACTCCTGCAGAGTTCCCTCCATGGTGGGGTAGGAGGGGGAAGGACATCCTCCCCTCTGGCAGGCAATCCAGTGTCGTCTCAGGGCTGGATTGATAGGGTGGACCGTTGGGACACAGGCAGGCCTTTAAGAAGCCCAGGCTCCATGTTTTCACTTTTTCTCCCTTGGGCCCATGGACATGCAGTAAACATGATGCGTGTATTCTGCCTCCGTGGAGATACCCTTGGTGCTCTGTTCATGGGAGCCATTCCCACTGTGTACCTCACTTGCCCTGCCACCCAGATACCTCCAGGTGGCAGTCAACAGTGAGGCACAGCATCCCCTCTCCTCGAGGGAAGACAGTAGTCATACAGAGGCTCAGTTCTCCCTTACCCGGCCAGCCCCTGAGTGACCCACATCAGTTTTCTAACCCAGGTCACCAGCATGGCAGGGGGTGAGGTGCTTAGTGCCTCAGCCCTCCACGCCACTAGTCTTGCCTCCAGTGTATACATCTAAAGGTCCTCCAACCTTTCCATGTAGGACTTGCCTTACTGTCCCCAAACTATTTTGGTTACGCTCCTCTTCGGCTCCTCCACCCAGTCATCTGCATTGAGGGAGATCTTCCTCTGGATCCCTTCCCAAATGTCACAGATTAAGATGTTAAAGAGGACTGGTCCTGAGACCGATCCCTGCAGCACCCCACTGGTGACCTCCCTGACCCTTGAATGCTCCCCATTGAAGACAGTGTTCTGGGTTTCACCACTTAGCCAATTTCTTACCTGTCATGTAATCCTAACCCCCTTTCCAAGGTTGCTCTGTTTCTTGATCAACTGTCCACATGAGAAAGAGTCAAAGACTTTGCTGACATCCAGGTACAGTGTGTCCACTACCTGACCATTGACCACTGCCTTTGCCACCCAAGCAAAGAAATCAATCAGAATCATCTGACACAACCTCCCTCCCATGAACCCATTGCTGCCTAATGTCCAGAAGTCCATCTGTTTCCGGGAACCTAGCAAGCCTCTCCTTCACCACAGTCTCTAGTAATTTACCCACTATAGATGTTAGGCTGACAGGCCTACAGCTTCCTGGTTTGTCCCTATATCCATTCCTGTGAAGAGGCACCACATCTGCAGTCCTACAATCCCTTGGCTCTTCCTCATTTACAATAATCAGTTAATAAGATCTGCCAGTGGTGTGAGCAGGACTTGTCCCACCTGACAACTAGCCTTCAATGTCAAGAAGTGCAATGTCATGCACATAGTCAAAAGAAACCTTGGGGTTGAATACAGGTTGGGTAGGGTAACAGTTACTGTGAGGCAGGAGGAAAGGGATATGGGCATGGTGATTTCTAACAACTTTAAATCATCAGTGCATTGTAACAAAGCAATAGGGAAGGCAAACAGAATGCTGGGATACATTGGGAGGGGGTTCAGCAACAGGAGAAGAGAGGTAATTTTACCATGTATAGAACAATGGTACAACTGCACCTGAAGTACTGTGTGCAAGTTTTGGGACCCCAGCCGAAGCAATAACATAAACAGGCATTGATAGTGTATGGGAGGGTGACCAAGATGATACATGGTCAGCAAGGGAGGACATATGAGCAGAGACTGTAGAGTCTCAACATGTATTCAGGGGACCAGAAGGCAGAGGGGGGCCATGATTGAAACATTTAAATACTTGCAGAGAACAAACAAAGCAGTCACAAGCAAGCTGGTCACAGAAAGTGGCAAATAAGAGAATACTGGCAGAGGGTAGGTTTAAAAATGACAATAGGAAGAACCTTTTCATTGAGTACGTGGTGGATGGGTGGAAAAGACTACTCAAGGATCTAGTCAGTACAAAAATGGTGCCTAGATTCAAGAGACAGCCACAAAGGACTGGTTAAGGGGGCTTGTGAGGTTGGGGGGTAGAATGGTTTTGGACCCCTTGGTGGCATGCACCATCTCAGAGGCAGATGATATAGACCACCAGGCCTTCTTCTGCTGGACATAGTGGCATATGTACTATCTGGATTCAGCTCGTGTCTGACTTGGTCTGTCTGCTATATTGGGAAATTGCATTCTTCAATTTCCCTAAACAGTGGTGACCAAACTGCCAGAAACTGCTTCTCTAGAGCTAATGCTCTGTACTGGGTTCTTTTCAACTTTAGACAAAATGGAAGATTATTGGACCAGTGTGCAACAGAGGGAAGACCACCACCCAACCAATGCTGAGCTGTTGACTTTCTGGCATTGGCTAAGGCCAAGCTACATTGAAAGTGCTGTTGGCCTGTGGATACAGATAGGTTATCTCCCAGCATGAATTCTGTAAAGTCTGAGAAACTACTGGAGGCTGTTTACAGTTCAGCTTGTTTATTATAACTGCACAAGCACTTGGTGCTCATGCTGTAAGCATGTGCTGCACTCACATGTACAAACATGTGCCTCACTACATTGCCTTCTATTGTGTTGTATTGGTACCATCTACTCTTACATCATTATACTACATCTCCCTTGTTTTAGTTCAGTTCAGTTCTTTTATCAAAATCAAAAGGTAGCGAAAGAAAAACTGTTGTTTATAACCACAATTAGGGCCAGAGGTTACTAGCACTTAGCCCTGTTGAGACCTGGTCTTTACCACCTGTCCATACTGCATCTTGGTATTTTCTTGGAGCTTTGATCTCTCTGCCAGATCTTGTTGTTCTGGGTATCTTTTCTGGTGTCTGCACTGGCTGTGTATTTTCCTTGCAGCTATCAGGTAGCTTAGCAGGTGCTGCCACGTTAAGTTTATCCACACTCTCTGAATGTTTCTCTGATATTGTAGGTCTTGACTCATCAAAGTAATCAGGGATCACAGCAGGGAAGTTTTCCTTCTGTGTCCTCATTAGATGTTTCCTGTTTCTTTGGTACATTTTCCATCAGGTGTATGAACTATATACTATCTAGGTGAATCGTGCTTGGCGACCACAACTGCAGGTTGCCACTGCTTTGCACGTCTGATTCTTATTTTGTCTCCCTTTTGAATAACTAACAACTTCTGCACATGATGACTTCTGGGTAACTTGTCTCTATTTCAGCTTGTCTCTCACCTCAACCTTATGCTCAGGTTTTAAAAGCAATGTTGATGCTGGCAACTTAGATTTTAACCTGCGTCCCATAAGCAGCTGTGCAGGAGAAAATCCAATTTCTTCCATGGTGAGTTGTTGTATTCTAACAGTGCAAGATGGGGGTCTCCACCACTTTCCTGTGCCTTTTTCAGTAAGTTTTTTACTGTTTGCACAGTCCTTTCTGCTTGTCCGTTTGACTGAAGGAATCCCAGCCTAGATGTAGAGTGTTTAAATTCCCAGCTATCTACAAACATTCAGAACTCCGAACTAGAAAACTGTGGACCATTATCTGACATTATACCATGGACCTCGGACATCAACCAATGACAACAGCAGGCTGGCACCTTACCTCCTTTGTAAATCCTCTGATAATCACTGCAAAAGGAGCCAGCCAGCTGCAACTTGGAAAATAAAGCAATCTGAAGGTGAAATCATGGAACTGCGACCACCATCTTGTTTCCCCGCTAAGCGGAGACTGTAAAACAGCAGCTGCGTACATCAGGGAAACAAAACAAAAATATTGCTGTACTACTGACTGGCTTATTTAAGCATTATACCAAGTACTGCTTTTTTTTTAAAAAATAATTAAAAAAAGCAATACTTGGTATAATCGCAATAAGCCACTCGGGGGATCTGGGTTATCAGGGGATTTACCATGGCTGGCATGAATTTACCCACTCAGCTGCACCTCGTGGGCAAACCACTCCAGCCGTGGTAAATCACCCGATAACCCACACCCCCTCCATAGCTTATTGCTTAATTACCACGTCTGGTATGCCATGTCTGGAAAACAGTGACCTCATGGCTGTAATAATTGTCTTGCTTGTAGACTCAGAGTTTTGCTATTTCTGGGCATTTGGAATAATAGTCCATACAAAGAAGATATTCGGTTCCACTGAACTGAAAGAGGTCAGCTCCTATTTTAGCCCAAGGTCTGTCCAGTATATCATGAGACAACAAAGATTGTTTAGGATTATTGTTTCCATTTGCATTGCAAACAGTACATTGTAAAACTGTTGCTTCAATCTGTTTGGACATCCCAGGCTAGTACAGTATATCTTGTGCTCTCTATTTACACTTTACAATGCCAAGGTGAACTTCATGTATTTTCTGGAGCATCTGTCGCCTCATTTGTTGTGGAACTATCAGTTTTGCTCCTTTGAACAGCAGCTTGTCAAAGTATGTGATTTCCTCACGAAAAGTCCAATAGTTTCTGATTTCTAGTGGCACTTTGTCCCTTTCTGTGGGCCATCCATTTAGTACAACTGTTTTGAACTGCTGTAGTGTCATGTCTTTATCTGTGACTGACTGGAACTCTTGTGGTTTCTCTGCTGAAATAAGGTAGCCGAGTAGTAAGCAGATTAACCTCCAGTTCTTCATCTAGCAAGTCTTCAGTCTCCTCCCTAAGATAATCTCTGCTCAAGGTATCTGCAATGTGCATGTCTTTCTCAGGCTTGTAATGAACTTGCAGACTGTACCTTTGCAACCGCATAAGCATCCTTTGTAGTCTTGGTGGTGCTTGAATTAAAGGTTTCCTAAATATTGCCTCTAATGGACGATGATCTGACTCCACCTGCACTTGCTTCCCATACAAATATCGGTGGAATTTCTCACATCCATAGACAATTGCTTGGAGTTCTTTTTCAGTTTGAGCATACCTTTTCTGGCAGTCAGTAAGAGCTCTGGAACCATAGGCTACTGGCTTTCCCTCTCTTGCATTATCACTGCTCCCAAGCTTTCTGAACTGGCATCCACAGACAGTGTAACTGGTTTGTTTACTTCATAGAACTTAAGAACAGGTGCATTAGTTACCAAATTCTTAAGTTCTTGCATGCTGTTTTTGTACTGTTTTTTCCCACTGCCACTGGGCCTTGTTCTCCAGCAGTTTCCTTAGTAGTGCACTTACTTCAGACAGATTAGGAATGAATTTCACTAAATACTGACTCATACCCATGAACCTCATCAGAGCTGATTTATCCTCTGGCTCTGGCATCTGCTGACTAGCTCTCACTTTCTCAGGGTCCAGTTTTAACCCTTCACTGCTCAGAACATGACCTATGTAGCTTATTTCAGTCATTCTGATTTTGCACTTCTTTTTGTTCAGCTTCAGATTTATACTTCTGGCTCTCTCCAGTAGTTGAATCAATCTCTGCTCATGTTGCTTCACATTGTCTCCCCAGACGAGTATATCATCAATAATGTTCACTACTCCTTCTAGGCCTTCCAGCATCGGTGCTATGATTTTCTGGAACACCTCAGGCACAGATGAGATTTATTTGTTTATTCGGAAAACCCTTTGAGTCAAAGACTCCTTTGCAAAGGTTCCACATCAGACACAGATACAACCTGGAGAACTGTACAAAGTGGTTCAGCAGGCGGACACAGGTAACAAAGTAACAAAGAATGGTACAAGAAATACAGTAAAAGACTAACATTTTGATACTAGTAGGTTCATCGTATTAGGTTCAGGAACTGCTACACAAGTTGTTGCACTAAATTTCCTCTAATTAGCAATTCGATGGGTACAGGTGGGGGGTCAAGAAACAGCCAGAGCCTTTAGTCAGACTAGGAAGGGAGTTGGGCTGGGCTAGGATCCATGGCAGTCACAGGGATTGGAAGACTGTAGATTCCTGAGGTGTGCTTTGTAGATGCCAATACTATTCATGTTTACAATGGTGCTAGGTAGGTTATTTATCCAGGTAGGGGCTCGGAAGGCAAAAGACCTTTGGAAAAGTGAGGTGCAGCAGTGAGGAACTACAAGGAGTTGCCTGTTTGTGCTACGTGTGTGCTGATAAGTAGGGGCCCGTGGGGTAAGTGGTGAGAGGCCGGGGGAGGGGCTAGGCCAAGGGAAATCTTTTTGGCCATGAGGCAGGTGTGAAATCTGATTCTGTTATCTAGGTTAAGCCAGTTTGTGGCATTATATAGGGAGCAAGTGTGAGTTAGCTGATCACAGCCCAAGATGAGGTGACAGGCTTTGTTGAGGGAAAGCTGGAGCCTTGTCAGTGTCAATGAGCTGGCAGCGATATAGATCAGGATGCCATAGTCGAGGAGGGAGAGGACTGAGGAGGAGGCTGCCAGGTGAAGGGCATCAGGGGTAAGACAGTGCTTGTACCGGTAGAGGAGGCCAATCCTGATATTGAGGGTAGTAGACAGTTGATGAATGTGTTGGTGGAAGTTAAGGGCCTGGTCGAGTGTGATACCAAGGTGTTTAAAGGAGTTTACTTGTTCGAGAGGGGTCTGGCTGGCAGTTAGTATTTGGGGACAGAGTGCTTTTTTAGAGTTAAGGGGGTGTGAGAAGAACATAACCTTGGTTTTCTTATAGTTAAGGATGAGACGCTGTGTGGTGAACCATTTTTCGGCTTCTCCGAAGGAGGATTGGAAGGAGAGGTGGAGCTGGGTAGGGTCAGGATTGGAGAAGTAGAGAACAGCGTCGTCTGCATAGAGTAGGAGGTTGCCTGGGCATGACTGAGGGAGAGCATTAAGGAAGAGGCAGAATAGTAAGGGTCCAAGAATGGACCCCTGGGGGACACTGGAGCAGACTGGCAATGTGTTAGATAAGGTAGTGCCAATTTTGACCTGCTGGCCACGGTCTGCCAAGTAGTCTGAAAACCAATGGAGGGTATCTTGCGAGAGGCCCAGTTTGCAGAGGGTGGTTACTAGGAGGGAGTGATTGACAGTGTCAAATGCCTTGGTGAGGTCAATGAAAATAGCCCCGGCGATGTGACCTCTGTCTAGGGCAGTGTGGAGGTGAGTGGTAAGTTCGAGCAGAATGGTAGTCATGCTGTGACCATTGTGGAAGCCATGTTGCTGCTCTCAAAGTATATTGTGTTTGTTGAAATGGTCAGTGAGTTGGTCGGAGACAATACGCTCGAGTGCCTTAGATAGGCGAGGGAGAATGGAGATGGGTCTATAGATGTTGGTGGACATACGATCACCACCTTTAAATATTGGGGTAATGGTGGCAGATTTCCAGCACACAGGGAATTTCCCAAGGCATACAGAATGGTTTATAATGTGCTTGAGGGGGATAAGCACCTCATGGAGAGTGAGCCGTAGTAGTCTTGGATCTAAGGAGTCACTACTGTACTGGGAGTGGCTTAAGGCTTTTTTGAGGTATGGCTCTGCAGACCTGGGGGAGATGCAGCACAGGTAAAATGGGGGGTGAGCTGGGGGGTGGGATCACTGGACAGGGGTGGGCCAAAGAAGTTACGGGGGAGGACATGGCTGAGGTTGGTGAAGGCGTGGTTAAAGGCTGAGGCTATCTGAGAGGGGTCAGATGTCAGGGCCCCATCAGCCAGAATTTGTGTGGGGGTATGGTTGGTGGTTTTTCTGCAGATGTCCTTTATGTTATTCCAAAATTTACTCTCAGAACCCCAGGTAGAGGTTAGGGCGGATTTGTAGTACCCGGCCTTGGCTTAACCGACCAGTCTCAATGGCGAGGTGCCATAGGGAATCTCTGGTCCGCATCAAGGCCAGGAGGCAGTCAAAGATCCAGGGAGCTGGGTTTCCTTTGACCATTATTTTGGTTAGGGGGCGAGCATGTCACAGAGGGCATTAAAGGAGTGCGTGAAGAGCTCAAGGGCACTGTCAGGGTCAAGGGTGTTGGTTATGAAGGACCAATCTATGGCAGTGAGATGAGTTTTTAGAAGAGCTAGCTTACCAGGACCAAGTTTCCATCTTAGGATCATTTTAGGGGGGATTTTGGGGCCTTGCCAGACCAGGAGAAAAGGACCGGGGATTGGTCACTGATCGCATTAGGTAGTACAGTAGTATTTGTGATTTTGAGGCGGTTTGTGAAGACAAAGGTCTAATGAGAACAGGACCCTGAGCGCAGGTTCAGCTGGGTGAGGAGGGACGATCTGTGTAAGGTCCTGGGCAGTAGCAGCATGATGAAGGGGCAGCGGTCTCAGAGAGCCAGTTGATATTGAAGTCCCAAGTGCAATTATTTCATATTTGGATGGTAAGGAGAGCCAGGTATGATAGAACCGAGTGGAAAGTCGCCTTCTGGTCCCTGGGGGTATGTATAAGGCAGTGATGAGGAGGAGGGTAAGTGATCATCCAAGGGTAAGTTTGAGAGTGATGGCCTGTGGACCAGGAACGAAGTGGGGAGGAGGGAGCAGCTGAACATTTAACACGTCTTTTGTGTAGATGGCGCAACCTCCCCCCTCATTTACCCAGGCGGTCAGCCCTGAAAACATTATACCCGGGAAGGGTCACCGAGGAGTCCGGGATGTAGGGGGAGAGCCAAGTTTCTCCCACCGCGATGATATCAGGTTGATGCTAAATGACCCACCCCTGGAAGAAGTCCCATTTTTTTAGGAAGCTGAAGACATTAAGGGTGGCAAAATGCATTTCGCCAGTTGGCAAGTATGAGGACATGGCAGTTGCTGATGGTCCGGGGTTAGGGTATACATTGCTGGTCATGAGGAGGATGAGCAGAAGAGACCTGAGGATGGGATTCCAGGACAGCTTTTTTGGGCAGTGGGGTATGCACGATTGTGGCACTATAGTGCAAGCAAAAGTGGGAATGGGGAGGGTTAGAAAAAGGGGTGAAGCCAGGATCAGGAGAGGTGAAGGTTGGGATGACTGGAAAGGTGATGGGGGTGGGATGGTGTAGGAGAAATGGTAGGTTGCAGGGCTAATGGATAAATTGAAGGTGAAGGCAGCCATCCAGGCAGAAATAAGTGGTTTCCAAGGGTGGGAGGATACTCAGGAAAAATAGCAGGTGAAGGTGTGAGTACTGGAAACAACAGCGCAAGGAGGAGGAGTATTAATGACAAGGTGACACAGCAGAGGGAGGTTAGAGTGCCCAAGGAAGAGCCAGGAAAAGGGAGGTGTGGGAGAGACCATGCAAACAGCCCCTAGAGGTGGTTTGGTATAGGCTGCTAGTGGAGAAGTGGGCTGATTGGTTTAGGCACACAGTCGACCCCTATATAAGGGAGAGTCAACCAAGGGTGGTGGTGGGGGTGGTGGAGAGTTGATGCAGAGCATCAGTGGGGATAAAGTAAGCTGGATCCCCAGCTGAGGACAGGAGCTTCTGTTGTGTGGCTGGCACTCAAAAACCCGTACCTTTTGTTCGGCGAGTTCGGGGGGCTGGGGGAAGGCGATCCATCTCTGTGCCCTCACGACCTCTGTGGACCCTCAAAGGGAGGACTGTGGAGGAATGGAGAAAATAAGGTGAGATTTTATAGCCGAAAGGGGGCCGGGAAGAACAGGGTTCAAAAGAGGTTTGGCTCAGCTACTCATAGTAAATTATTCAAAGCTGGCTGCATCACACGCATTTATTTAATTATTTAATTTGGAGTGAGCACCATGGAAGCACTGCTCAAAGCTGGCTACGGAGAAGGGTGCCTTTAAATTTGAAGCATGCTGAAACACTACTTCCGAGTTCACTATAAGCCTTTACCATACAGACTACAATGCATACTGTTCGCTAGTTCAGAAAATTAAAGCTACAATTAAATTTGGGCACTGAGAATAGACAAAATGGAGAGAAACAAAAACAATCAGCACTTGCATGCTGACAGGAATTCAAATAAAGCAAATGGCACCAGCACAATTTGAAATTAAGAAATGGCGCCAAATAGTCCTATGTATCTTAAAGAAAAGCTGGTTCCCCAGCTGAGGACAGGAGCTTCTGTTTTGTGGCCGGTGCTCAAAAACCCATACCTTCTGTTCGGCGAGTTCAGGAGGTGGGTGACCCATCTCTGTGCCCTCATAACCTCCGTGGACCCTCAAAGGCAGGACTTCTGTTCGGCGAGTTCGGGCGGGAGGCGATCTGTCTCTGTGCCCTCATGACCTCAGTGGACCCTCAAAGGCAGAACTTCTGTTCAGAGAGTTCAGGGGTGGGGAGGTGAGGTGATCCATTTCTGTGCCCTCACAACCTCCATAGATCCTCAAAGGCAGGACTTCTGTTCAGCGAGTTCAGGGGTGGGGGAGGGTGATCCATCTCTGTGCCTTCATGACCTCTGTGGACCCTCAAAGGCAGGACTTCTGTTCGCGAGTTCGGGGGGGGGAGGGTGATCCATCTCTGTGCCCTCTCAACCCCCAAACTCAGGAAATGTAGATGTGAGTGGTGGGGAAGGGGAGGTGGGGGGTGGAAGGGGGAGAGGGAGGAAAGGAGATCGGAAGTACAGGTGGTAAAGTATATGTTGACGGCATAGGCCACTGAGGGAAGGTCCTAAATGGTGGTGTCACCTAACTTTAAGACAGGATGGGCAGACTGGGTTGGAGGGGAGAAGTGGGCACGAATAACTTTCCAGAACTTGGAAGGGTGTCTTAGATTTTTCTGTAAAGAGGAGGAAAAGAACTCAGCCTTTGCTAGCCTCGTGACTCTAGTACAAGCATTCCTCAGGGAGCGGTACCTGTTAAGGTCTGCTGGTGTGCTGGAGGATTTGTATGATTTCCATGCCAGGTTACGTGCACAGTGGCAAGCCAAAAGTTCTGCTGAGCTCCAAGGGAGGTGGGCACCTCTGACCCTGGTTTTTCAGAGGGGAGCATGCTGATCCCAGATTAGCAGGAATTTGTAGAGGAAGTAGTCGAGGGCTTGGTTAATGTCGGAGGCTCTGGTGATGGGGGACCAGTCAGTTGACTGCAGATTAGCATGTAGGGAGGATAGGTCTAGCGACTGGAAGGAGTGGATGTGAATAATTTTTTGTGGTACTCTAGGGCAGTGGATTTTGCGCATGCAGTATACCATATGGTGATCGCTGAGTGCATCAGGGAGGGTGCCAGCATTGATGATGCCATGTGGGTGATTGGTGAGAACCCAGTCCAGGAGTGACTGATTTTGAGATTTAGAATTTAGTCGAGTTGGGGCTGAGATGAGTTGAGTAAGGTGCAGGGACCTTACATTTTGGTAAAGTTTAGAGTTGCAGTGGGAAAGACGGTTTACGTTGAAATTGCCCAGGATGAAAAGTTCACCAGAGAGGGCAAGAGAGGAGATGGAAGTCAATTGCTCAGAGAAAAGGGAAGTGGATAGGCCAGTGCAGCAGTAGACACCTGCCACTTAGATGGGGAGGGAGAAAGGGAGGGAGGGAGAGTTTGAGGATGAAGAGTTCATAGGCAGCAGTAGGGGTGACAGACAGTACTGTGGCGGACTGAATAGAGGAGGATAGGTAGATACCACCACATTTATAAGTATGGTCTTGGCTGGTGAGGGTGTACCATGGGATTGAGATTGCAGAGTCAGGAATTTGGGGGGAGAACCAAGATTCTGAGAATATCAGGACATCTGGGTGGAGAGAAACTACCAGTGGTTGTAGCTGATCAATTTTAGATAGGTGAATGCAGAGGTTGATGTGGGCCACCCGGAGCCCTTTGGGAAGACCAGCAGGAAGGGAGTGTACAGGGCTAGGGTTAGGTTCAACATCCCCAGCCAAAAGGAGTAGTAGGAATAGTATGAGCTTGATGGGGATGTGGGGGCAGCAACGGTGGAGCAGAGAAGAAGGGGGGCAGGAGGACGATGGGGGTCTGAATGACATGAAGTGAATCCAGGAGGAGACAAATGGGAGGAGGGAGCAGCTTGGATGCCAAAGGGAGTGGATAGGAGGGAGGAGGCAGGAGGAGGGGAAGGGAGACAAAAGGTGGGTGGAGGGTGGGGTGAGGGGGAGATGAGGAGGGGTAGGCTGGGAAGGTTGCAGGGGGGAGAAACATTGAGGGAAGCAGAGAGTATAGAAGAAATAGGATGATGGGGACAGCACTGGACTGATGCCTAATTGGGAGCAAGGGTGATGCTCAGAGGGGATAGCTAAGAGGAGGCAAAGCTGAGGTAGAAGGACAGATTGACTCCAAGAGGTAGGGATGTAGTAGAAAATGGGAGGCCACAAGAGGGTAGTGGTGTAAGTATAGCTTCCAGCTGGAGTAAATGGAGCTTAGGCTAAAAGTGAATAGCAAGCAGTGGGGGGAGCAGTAGTTAATTAGAACAGATAGAGCTCCAGACACGTATTCTATACTACTAGAGGTAGGCAGTTATCAGAGTACAGCAGGGAGCTAGAGAGTGTCAGAGACATATGGATTGAGGATAGGGAACAAGCAGGCAAGCCAAATCACGCACTGGGGGAGTAGCAGACTAGGGGATGGGTTCAATTGGAAGGTAACAGCAAAAAGGTAAAGGCCCTTGTAAGTCATAGGTAAGGGTATAAAGGAATTGTACTGACCAGGGTGGGAGGGAGGAGGGACAGTGGGTGGGTTATGCGTAAAACGCGGCACCGCACACAGGCGAGAAACAATCAGCTTGATCCCCTGACAGGGTACTACAGGTGAACAAAGATGGTGCCGGATGCCCAAACAAGCGTGGTCCAGTACCTGTGCTTCAGCCGGGGGGGGGGCAGTCCTCAGATCACTGATGTTTTGGGGAGGTCAGGAGATCAGCCCTCGTGACCCTTGCAGAGCACCGATTAGTGGCAGAGTGGGCAATGGCTGGGGAGGGAAGGGAGATAAAGTTAGAGCGCGGGACAGACTGAAGAGAGGGCAGCAGCCAATAGCGAGAGTCAGGTGAGGGAGGAGGAGTAGCCAGGGGGAGGGTAGAGAGAGAGCAGGAGCAGGAACAGGAGGAAACAGAAACTAACTTCTATACAAAACAAAATCTGGTCAGATCCACCACGGCTGCATAATGAAGTTAATGAAGTTGTGTGGAATTGTTAAGGAGGTATGGAGAAACAACACAATGATTTGTAATTAGTAAGATTTGTTTTAATTTCTGTTCTAATGAAGGCATACACATTAGTAGAAAAATATATGGAGGTGTACATTTTAATGGAAGGAATAGGAAGCAATATAGGTTTACAAAAGAACCCCAGAGCAAATGCTACTGAGGTATGTGTTATCCTGGATGATATTGGCCAGACAGCCACATTTTAAAGAAAACACAGTTACACATATCCCAATAATGCAAAACATCAGGAAACCTATGCAAATCCCCATGATGGTACAGAAGGTGGCAGTACATGAAAAAGTAATGGCTGGCATATGTTCAGCCTTGGGATTATTTACATAGTTTTTTAGAGAAACAGGGTTTTTGTCCATGAGGTGATGTAAAAGTTATATTTAAGCAATGTGGTGTTGTAAGGAAGTCAGGTGTAATGATGGACTGTTAGCAGACAAAATGTGATAGTAACTTTCACAAGGGCTCGCTTTTGATAAGGGTAAGGTAATTATGCTTGTGATAATGGGAATATTAGGAAAGTATGAGGTCTATGCAGAAGTGGAGTACAAATATGCACAGTTTCATAAGTATGTGCTCAGAGTGCAGGCAAACGTGATATGCAGGTTTGTTTTAGAAACAGGTAAAAATAGCACTACATGCAATTGATAGAAAGATAGATAATTACATAGACATATATATATATATCTATATATAGAGAGAGAGAGACAGACAGACACACACAGACAGACAGGCAGAATAGGAATGGCAGTGAAGTATTAAAGTGACGCCGACCCCACCCCCATCATTCAGAGATGGACAGGCATTGGGGTATGCCTTTGGGTCATTGCCCATAACGCTCATGCCATTTCACCTCTCCCTAACCTGCAGACACAGATAAGTGTCAAGGTGTGCCTTGGGGTGTTCAAGTTTTACACTCACCCCATTCCATAAGGAAATACGCTGAGATGGGTACAGTACTGTATAAGAAAATGGAGTGAACTTTGGGGCTGAAGAGTCAAAGGCACACCTCGATACCTGTCACTGGCTGCAGGGAGGGGATGGGGGTGGAATGGTGTGAGCATTACTGTTGACAATCCCAAGTCACAACCCTGATGCCTGTCAGTCCCTACAGGGTGGGGTGTTATGGTCAGAAACCCTAATGCCCTGGGCATTATGTGACTTCTTAACCTAGCAACAGCATTTAATGCATTACATTATAAGGACAATTAAATGTTTTTAATACATTTACAGACAGTTACATAAACTTAATTTTCTTCATAGAATAATTTTAATTTAGTAACAGTGGTAGTACAAAGTAATTACCCAGACAACTTAAACTATAACTACTTTATATTGTACATTGACACCCCTTAAGGACCTCCTTGAAATTAAGATGCAAATGTCACACAGTTATCAGTTTTCTAACAGGAATATTTTACTATCCTAAATACATGTCTTGCTTCAGTAACTGCTCAGCACATCTAATGCATGACTTACTTATTGACATTTTACACCTGCTATGCAATGTACTGCTGCTTACTACATCAACATCATGAACCATAAAACAGATGACTGCCATAACTAGGGAGGTAGTTTAGCACAGTGGTTTAAGGCTCTGAGCTGCAAATCTGGAGATCTGGGTTTGAATCCCACAGGTCTCACTTGAATACTGGGTGACCCTGAGCAAGTCACCTAACTTCCATGTGCTCCCAGGTTGCCCCTGTAAACAAGCTTTCAGCTTAGTGTGCCAATCTGGGTTAAACAACTGAAAGGAAAAAAAAAAACAATATATTATTTTTCTTGGTTTATTTTGCTACTATAAGCTTTGACTAACACATCCATCCTTAAATGTACTTTTTATAGCTTATGTGTCTGTGACCTAGGCAGAACTACACTTAAAATCTTATACATAAATAAAAAAAATCATCAGAATAAAATGTATTTCAGTAGTATCTCCTTCCTTTTCAGGTGCCCAAGACACCATATATGCAGTCTCACATTGTACACTGTGCCTACGATTTGTTTGTTTTGTACCAAATCTCCTCATGTCCAATATTGAAACCTTGTATTCACTGTTCTCAAATGGACCTATGCATCAAGCCTGTATATTGTGCTTACTATTGTTGCTTGTATCAAATCTGTTTCATGTGTATTACTGTTACCTTGTACTCCACAGTCACCCTGCACCATGTGTTATGGCCCGGGTCGTGCCTGAAAATGGTCCCTGAGATCAGTGCACTCACCCGGTTATCAGACTCATAAATAAATAAATAAATAAATATTTATATCTTTTAACTTCAAAGCATTAAACCTATTCAAATGCACACAACACAAAACGTTATTCTCTTCATACATTACTGCTAAACTTCAGGTCCCAGAGAGATACAAATGTAGAGCTTCCCGTAGCTATTTGGGTGGGTGCTTTAGCTGTGTGTGTTTGGGGTGGGGTTATAAAAAGCTTTTAAGAAACAGACACTCTAGTATCCAATATGGGATAGCCTTCTTTGGGTGACATATTTTACTCTTTTGTGGGCTTATACCTTAATTGTCATTCTTGTGTTGCAAGTGCTTGCTTTCCTCAAGTGCTGTAATTTCAGGATGCAGTTTCACATGTGCTGTATAAGGATACAGTTTCAGGCACGCCTTAATTACTTTTTCTTTCCTTCTGAACCTTAAGCTCTGTTGCCCCAGGCAGCACTGATAGTCAATTGTTCCAACATGATAGATCCACCTTATACCCTCCCACATGAACCAAACAAAAAGTTGGGGTAGATCTTTAGGAGCTTTCCAGGTGGAGGTGGGGGAGGATCTTACCCCCCCCAAAAAAAACTGATGCTGCCTCCCACTTCTCAGGTTCCAGTTCTTGTACCTCCCATTTAAGAAAGAAAATAGTGCCCTGCAACCATTGACTAACATGAAAGTTTATTTAGTTGAGGGCTGAAAGCATTTCTTGGAGGAGGGTAAGGTGGAGGAGACTATTTACACCTTCAGCCAGTTCTACGAACAGAAAACATGACATCAGCCCTTCTGTACATGCAAAATGTCTGCAGGCTCCACCCACTGCAGCCGTAATGAAGTTCAGAGGCTGGCTTACAGTACTTTTACTGCTCTGTTACAATTATTCGGTACAGCACCTCTGCAGTTCATTGGTAGGGAGCCTTACACTGATTTACAGCTCCATTATATTCTGCAGTATAACGCTCTGCTATCTTCAACAGTTCAATGCTGTACTATATTCATAGAAATATATAAATTGTCAGCAGATGAGGACTGCTAGGCCCATCCAGCCTGCCCGTAGGCCCTATACATTTTATGTGGCTACTGACCTTATATGATCAATGGCATTTCATCACTCCGTCCCCTCTCAAGCTTTCCTTGTGCCTGTCCCAGGCATGCTTAGACCCCTCCACTGTACAAGGTCTTGAGGCTAGCTGCCCTTAATTAATTTACTACCCTAATATCATACAGTAGGCACAGCCTTATGCAGACACGCACTGCTGGGAACCCTATATGGAGCAATACTGAAGTTTAAAATAAAGGACTCCCCCTAGCTTCAGGTAAGTGGTGTGCAGAGTAGGCAGGTAGCCCTCACATCAGGTTCCAGCCCTAACTGCAATAATATCAGGATATTCATTAAAATACAGAAAACGCTGCTGGCAGAGGCACTACAGCTGCAGAATAAGCCCACTGAGCCCACAGTCTATAGCAGGTGGAGTAGTTGCAGAATTCTAGAGTTGCATGCACAGGTGAGAAATGCTCAGTTTGATCAGTTTAATAGTACTGTTTAAAGAGTTGAAAAACCTACAGGGGATATGTATAGGGAGAAACTGGATAAAGCAGAGGAGGCAAGGGAGTATGCACATCTTTGCAGTGTTTATTTATTTATTGAATTTTGATGACCGGGTAGGCCCACTGAGCCCCGAAGGTCCCTTTTTCAGGGGCTACCCGGGATACAGTACAGTATCAGACAATCAGTTACAGCAGGTTACAGAGAGAAAACAGTTAATAGCTGGGTTACAATTTGAACAATATTTCGAAGATTCAGGTACAATTAGGCATACAGATAATAGCAGGGTTACAAAATAAGCAATTATTCAAAATTCAGGTAAATTTAGGCATAAGTGCAATGGTTGGTTGAGCCAAGCCATGACCTATGGGTCTATATGGGTAAGAGAGGGAGGGGGTTGGTGTAGTTAGTTGGGCAGGGGGAGACTATCCTATACCCTGACATTGACAAGAGCAGGAGTCTAGCAAGTGGGTCTTGAGCCTTATGCAAAAGTTTTGAAGAGACGTGGCTTCCTGTACTGAAGGTGGGAGATTGTTCCACAAGTGGGGAGCAGTATAAGAGAAGGATTTACCGACCGCGTTTGTCCTGACTCTAGGAATTGCAAGTAGAGTCCGACCTGAGGTCCTAAATGTATGAGGGTTGAGCTTAGGAGTAATAGTTCCTTTCAGGTTGGGAGGGGCAGCCATGCACTGTAATTTGTATGCAAGGCAAAGCAGGGGGTACTGAAGACGAGACGCAAAAGAAGGCCACTGCAGCTGGGCAAGCGTATCGCAGGGGTGGCTTCTTGGGGGACTCTGGGTAGCAAACCACACAACCTTGTAGTACAGGACTTGAAGCCGGTTGCTCTCTTGCTTAGACATTCCCTAAATAACAGGGGTAGCATATGTTAGAGTTGGGAGAAGGACACTGGAGACTATGGCTAGCCTGGTCTCTGGGAATAAACTGTTATTTGAGCTGGTGTAGAGTGCCAAGTTTAGCACAGATAGTTCTGGTTACTTGGTCTACATGGGACTTAAAGGTGAGACATTGGTCAATATTTAGCCCCAGGTATTTTATGTTTTCTACCATGTCTATCCTTTTCCCTGCAAGGGAATGGATCTGTATGGCTGTGGTCCTGTCCTGACCAAGGGATCTTGGACTAAACAGCATGGCCTTTGTTTTGCCTGTGTTGAGGACCATTCTATTTGAAGAAAGCCAGGCCTCGAGCATCATTAGGTCAGCTTGGAGGAGAGGACCAAGAGATGAAAGATTATCCGTGGACTGGTATATGACAGTATCATCTGCATATTGGACCACTGAACTGCCCCCACAGTGATGGTTGAGGTCATTTGTAAATAGAGAGAACAAGAGGGGGCTGAGAATTGAGCCCTGGGGTACTCCCTCCTTGATAGGTAGCAGGTCAGACAGCTCTCCCTTCCAGATGACCCTCTGAGAGCGGCCTTCAAGGTAGTTCTTGAACCATTTTAGGGCCTGGGAATCCAGATCTATTGTGTGAAGCTTTGTTAATAATGAGTTGTGGTCCACTATGTCAAATGCCTTGGACAAATCTATGAATACTACGCCAGTTGGCTTGCCTTCATCCACTGCATTGAGTACGTCCACTGTTAGATAAGTAAGGGCTGTGTCAGTGCCATGGTTTGTCCGGAAGCCATGCTGAGAAGGGGCTAGGAGCTGGTGGAGCTCCAGATAGTCCCTCAGCTACCCATAAACTAGTTTTTCTTGCAGTTTTGCAAGGGTACATAGCTGGGAGATGGGCCTATAGTTGCCAAGGTATTCCCTTGTGAAACCCTTATGAATGGGAACCATGTTGGCCTGTTTCCACTGTTGAGGAATGTTTCCTTCCAGTAGAGACCTGTGGAGGATCCAGGTCAAAGGTCTGGCTAGGGACTGGGCTCCTTCCTTAAGTAGCCTAGGGCTGATACCATCAGGGGTGCCTGAGCCTTTGATTCTGAGACCTTTTAGAAGATTGAGAACCTCATTAACCTTGACCAGTCTGAGGTGAAATTATGGTCTATTAAGACAGGGGGGTTCAACAGTGACCTGTGTAGACATAGAAGGAGGTAGACCGCTCTTGAATTCATCTAGGTTGGTATCAACACTAGGGCTGGTTCTAAAGAAGAAACAGGAAAATGCAGGTTAATTAACCATCTCTCCTTCTTGCAGGGGTCATCAGATTGTGATTATATAGACAGAGAAAATTGTATTGTGGGATACACATCAGTAGATATTGATCAGCCAATCACCTTGACCAGGAAAAATGGCAAAAGTGCACTATTTGCAAGATGTGACATTGAGGTAGTGTTTCAACTGAAATCACAGCAGAGGAAAGGGACTTGGGGGTAATAAATCCAGACAGTCTGCAGAGAACTGTGAAATGTATTATGGCTGTTGGAATGGCAAATAGTATATGCAGCTCTGTGTCTGGGAAGTCACCCAGCCAGCACTACTGTACAGTACTGGTCATCCCAGCACACTAAGGGACAGATATCAGGATGTAGTATGCTGGTCTGATGTGACTGGGGCTTCAAGGACTGAAGTGGTCCTATGAAAGGATAGAAGATCCTCTGCGGTATCCTGTGATATGGGCAAATGCATTACAGCGAGCCCAATGTACAGCGACTACATTACGGCAAGGACCAAAATGGCGAAAATGCTTTTCCCCCTCCTTGAGGTGCTATGACCTCAGAGTTGGCTAATTAAGTAAGGGGGTCTGGGGGGGGCAAAGCCCCCTGCAGCAAAGCATGTTCACTGTTTAGCTCCTCACCATAATGTAGCTGCTCTTATGCGCTTGCTGTTATGCGTTCGCCCATATCACATGGAACCTCATCTGCTACATGTGGAGGTCAGTAGAGGACTGACTGGACATGTGGAGAACAAAAGCCAACACCAGAGACCATAACCGAAAGGGAAACTTAAACCAGCTAGAGGAGAACCTTGTTGCTGTACCACTACACCTTTTAAACTGAGGAAGATCCTGCTGAACTGGAGAAACGAGTAATTCAGGGTCTTCTCTCTGTAGCACAGTGTGGCTCAGTTGGTAGCACACTCCTCTCTGGCCAGAGGGTTGTGGGTTCTAGTCCCACTTGGGATTGGGCTCAAGACATAAATGCTGTCACCTGAGTGTAGTTCTAGGGGGATGTCATGCTGTCAGGATGTGCTGCCCATCAGATGGGATGTTAAACCAAGATTTTGTCTGCCTTTTCTGGTGGTTGTTCAGGTGGATATAAAAGAAACCATTGCACTTCTGAAAAAGAGTAGGGGAGTTTCTTTATTGAGAAAATATGAGACAATAAACAGAAATAAAAAAAAACATGACATATGCTGTAACAGCCCTTTGACTCACCTTGGCTGCTCCGGGACCCTCAGGGTTCACATGGTACAACACCTCCGAGGGGGCTGGCATGGGTTTCATAGTGGACCAGACAGTTGGCGTGGTGCCTCCACCCGGGGAAGTGGCAGGGGATACCTGTGGACAGATAACAGGTTACCACCCCCCAGGAAAATACAATGAGCTGCCCCAAGACACTTCCCACACACAATAACAATCCCCCAACCCCAGTGACTCTATCACAATAAGTCACAGCAACAGTAGTTAACATGCAAACAGTGAAAGAGTTTATTTGGGGAGGGAGAATCTCAAGAAGCACATTTTTGCAAATCACGGATACCTCACAATGTAAACACTGCCTCCCACTGTAGGGTGCACTCAAAATGTCCCTTGATGTGGTGGGTACCTCAACAAGGTGGTGATGCAGGCCTGGGGTCTTTCATTGGGGCCCAAATAACTTTTAACCAATTTCAGCCTTGATCCTTCTGCCTGAGCACAGCTTGGTACTTGATGCAGTCCAGCCCAGAACTTACCCCCTGTAACCTAACTAGCTAGTGTGGCATTTTGGCATTGGTTTGCTACTAAAGGACCCTTACCTTCTTTCTGTTCTGCCTGGTCCATCTGGTGCTGTTGCAGTAGACATCTTGCTGATACTGAACGAACCGAGTAGGATGCATAAAATAATGAACAAATACTGTTTATTCAGAGACATCAGCAGGTACTTCTTCTCTACATGAGGTACAGACTCTGACTGATTCTAACAGACTGGCTAAAAGGGGTTTCCTAGCCCCTGCTAAGGCAATAATTAGCAAACCAAAATTACCATAATGACTCCATAATTGCTACATTGTCTTGTGGTGTTAAAGGGGCAACAGCTAGATTAGCCCCATACTTAACCTGTACTCCTCATCACCACTGGGACAGTGAGTGTGAGCACCACTCGAACAAAAAGCAAAAAAAGCATGGCATAATAACAATAAGAAATAGTGTAAAACTTTAAGCATGCAATTAGACATTTTATCAACTTTAAAGAAAAATTTTTTGTTTGGTTTTTCAAAAACAATACTCCATTATGGGGGGGGATGGGGGATCTGAACTACAATGGTGACCAGTCAGAGTAATGCCATGGGAAGGGGAAACACCATAGCAACTTGAAGTTTGGTCAGGGCTACAAGTACTACAGTGCAGGAGAGGGAAAAGGGAAGGGAGGGAAGGGGAGCAGCTGGAGCATACCCAATGTGGTTAAACATGACATTAAGAATTGCAAAATGCAAAACATTTATAATGACATGACATAGAAATACCAGCAAAAACTTTGTTGCAGAACACTAATATGTATACTGATACAGGAAATACCACCACTGAGTCTGATTACCAAAACTTCACGATTTCTTGTGACTTTTCCAGTCAGTGAGAACAGAGGCATGGGTAGCTTGGACCAGTTCCTGACAGGATGGTGTCAGGTCATTAAAAGTGACCCAAGAGTTCTGTGCGCTGTGAAAACCGCATCACTTAACATGATACATCCAGGATTCATTGGTGTACTTTTTTCTAAGAATCTTCTCGATCTGGTACACTGGTGTGTGTACAGGAAAGTCAGAAGAAAAAGAAGAAGGAGCAGAAGAAGGAGAAGAAGAAGAAGTCATCCCAGGAAGTGCATCTGGCTGATCAGACAAAACAGGATCCAGCTGAAGAGTGTCAGGACCATGGAGTTCTGTAGAAACTGGTCACAAATTGTCTGAAGGAATTTCAGCTTCAGAGTATGGCAGGTTAAAGTGCAGCTTCATTGTTTGGGGGACTGGGATCATCTGGGAGGGTGTTGATTAGGTACCCATATTTCAGTCGATTGATGTGGACTTTGTTGTGTACCAGCTTTCCATCGGACTTGCATTACAAATGGATGTGAACAGGAGGAAGCTTTTCTATAATATAGAAGGGACCAGTCCAAGGGCGAAGCAGTTTCTTGGTGGTGTCTGGAACTAGGACAGGTCAGTACAAATAGACAATGTCCTCAACAGAAAATGAAGGCTCATGCAACGTGGCTACTGACAGCCTGAGCATTGCAGGTTTTCTCTGGCCCAATGTGGTGATTGCAACACATCTGTCAAGTTTAAGCTGTTCCAGCACAGGAATAATGAAGGAAGAAGCGGACTTGGGAACCTGTAGCAGTGAAAGATCCCTGTCCAATGGAGTTCTTGGATGGCACCTATGGACCAAGAAAAATGGGATATACTCTGTACTTTCAACACAAGGGCTGGTGTTGTAGGCAAATTGAATGAAGGGAACAAAGTGGTCCCAAGTGTCATGAGTTTCATTCAGATACTTGGAGAGTGTGTTGAGAATGGTAGACATAATTCTTTCACTTTGTCCATTGCATTGTGGATGATAACTTGTGTGAGTCTTTTTTATGTCGCGTTTACATGTTTTTCTCACAATAGTTGAAAGGTAGTTGGTGTCTCTGTCTGAATGCAGGTACAAGGGGGATACCATGATGATAAATGACAGTGTTGAAGAAAGCATTTGCTGCCATGGCCTTTTTGATGTTTTTTGGGGGGGATTAGTTCCAAGTACTTTGTAAGGCAGTCCACAAAAACAAGGATGTATTTGTTGCCGGAGTCCGAGCATGTGGGTAAAGGCCCAAGAATGTCTGTACTGACTCTTTGAAATGATTCAGCGGCTACAGGCACTGGAATGATGTGTGCTTTTGTCAGTTTGTCAGGAGGCTTCCTTTGGGAGCAGGGCTGGCAGGATTTAACAATTTGGACAATGTCCTTGTTCATGTGAGGCCAGAAGAAGTGATGCCTTGTCTTTTCGAGAGTTATGTGGATTCTCATATGACCTCCGGAAAGTGGTGAGGCATGAGTGAGGCATGGGTGGACAGAAGAACTTCATTGACTAACAAAGCTGGCACAACTAACTGAACATGCGTTCTATCCGTGTGATGGCCCTTACCTTCCTTGGTCCAAATCTGGAAAAGCACACCATTGTTGAAGAAATATTGTGGAACAAAGAAAAGTACATCCTAGCGATGTTGCTTTTTTTGCAGTAAGGTTCCAGACTCTAAGTACATGATTATGTCTGTGAATTGAGGATCAGTTCTTTGTTGCATTTTGACCATTGCCAGGGAGATATCAGTAGTAGAGGAGGTGAGAAGCTCTTTGGCTGCTTGCAGTACGTGAGGATTGGTGCTTTTCTATGTTGAAGCAGTTGGTAGCAGCAAAGCAACTTGAGGTGCTGTGGGAGTGTCCACAGGGAGTAAATCTGTGGCATGGAAAGGGAGAGCTTATAAGCAGGATTCTTTGTCTGTTGAGGATGATGCAGAGGGGTATTGTCTCTAGTTTACAGCATCGGCATTGGAGTGAACTATACTTGGTCGGTACTGAATTTCAGAGTTGTAGCATTGCAGCACGGTAATCCATCAGGTGAACTTGCCTACTGGCTCCTTCATTTCGAATAACCATCTGAGGGCAGAGTGATCAATGATAGCTATGAAGGAGAAGTAGCAAAGATAGCAGTCACATTTCTTTAAAGCAAATACTATGGCTAGACATTCTTTTTCTGTGATGCCATAGTTCTGCTCAGCTGAAGAAAGAGAGCGCCTGGCATAGGAAACAACTCATTCTGTTCCATCTTGGATTTGACATAGCACTGCGTCTACTGCAAAGGAACTAGCATCTGAATAGAGTTTGAAGGGTTGGTCCAACCTTGGGTCGGCCAATACTGGAGAAGAGATTAGTTGTTCTTTCAAGGTTTCAAAGGCCTCTTTGCACTCAGAAGTCCATGTATAGTCACATCCCTTTTTGGTGAGGGCGTACAGTGGAGCTGCAATCTTGGCATAGTTGCAAATTAACTTTCTGTAGTATCCAGACAAGCCGAGGAAAGCTCTAAGGTCTTTGAGATTGGTAGATTCTGAATAGTCTTTTACTGCTGAGAGCTTGTCTGGGTCTGGAGAGATGCCATGAGAGCTAACATGTCCCAGGTAATGAATTTGATGCTGTGCAAAACAACACTTATCTGGGCGAAGTTTGAGATTGGCTTGTCTGAGATGTTCAAACACTTCTCTGAGATGTTGGAGGTGCTCTGGTAAAGTTCTGCTGAAGACTATAACATAATCTAGGTAGACTAGACAAGATTTCCAAGACAATCCATGTAGTATGGCTTCCATAACACATTGAAATGTGGCTGGACTATTCCGAAGTCCCATAGGCAACGTTTGAATTGAAAAAGTCCCAAGTGGCAGCACCAGGCAGTGTATGGATG